>CM077028.1:67607128-72407128 GCA_039090855.1 Macrothele yani | reverse complement strand
ATTTTCCCTTCGAGACAGAGGGTTTCAAATCTTCCACCGTCAAACAAGCTCTCTAAAAAACGGTTATTTTTCCTAACTTCAGCGAGTCATTGCAGCAGAATTAAAAAATATATTTTGTTCTGGTATTTTTTATTACATTGTGTGTGTAACATATAATATTTGTAATATTTGATGCTAATATTTTTTACACATCGTATGATTAAAATTTTAAAAAATCGTAAACTTTGATTTTTTTAACTGGTTCAAATGGTTTTTTTTTCTATACTGGTTTTTTTGTTAAAGACATACAAATGTGCACTTTATTTGCAATTTTTTATGTGTCTGTGAAATTGCTAGTTTCCGCAGCGTTAAAAACACCTGATTTTGAAAAATCTCCAACTTTGCCAACGATTTTCTCAAAAAAGCCCTTTTTTAATTATCAACAGGAGAATATCTGTGTAAATTTTCACGGAACTAAAAACGCCCGTTTCCGAGTTAGACGTGTTTGAAAACCTACGATTTCTCCGTGTTCTAAAGGCGCAATTTTGGAAAAATCTCAGGCGCAAAGTACGTATTCTCTTACTCGAATGAGAGTGTTGGATCACCCTACCCTGAGCGATAACATGCCTAAAAAACGGTCTTGGAATAAAAATACCAAATCTATATATATAGAGAATTTAATGTATGTCAATTTAGAACCATCAAACTTGGTATACTATCTCATGGTACCCTAACTTAGACCGCAGACGGTTTTGGAAGGGGTCGGAGCCGGGGTCAAGGGGCCCCACACAAAACTTTCATGAAATCTAGTTTTCAATTTAGAACCACCAAATTTGGAATACTATAGCATGGTACCCTAACTTAGACCGCAGACTGTTTTTGGAAGGGGTCGGAGCCCTGTGTCAAAGGGCCCCCACACAAAATTTCCGTAAAATATACTTTTATATTATAGTGCCCTAAGTGAGACCGTAGATGGTTTTTGGAAGGGATGGGGGAGATCCCTGGGTGGGTGGGAGCCCGGGTCAAAGGGCTCCACGCAAAATTTCCGTAAAATCTAGTTTTCAATTTAGAACCATCAAATTTGGTATACTTTTTCTTGGCACCCTAACTTTGACTAGAAGGTTTGGGGAAGGGGTCGGAGTCCGGGGTCAAGCCCCCCCTACAAAATTTTCATGAAACATTTTACAAAGTTAGGGTGCAAAGAAAAAGTATACCAAATTGATGGTTCTAAATTGAAAACTAGATTTTACGGAAATTTTGCATGGGGCTCTTTTGACCCCGGGCTCCCACCCACCCAGGGCTCTGCCCCTCCTCCAAAAACCATCTACAGTCTTAGTTAGGGCACTATAATATACAAGGATATTTTACGGAAATTTTGTGTGGGGGCCCTTTGACACAGGGCTCCGACCCCTTCCAAAAACAGTCTGCGGTCTAAGTTAGGGTACCATGCTATAGTGTTCCAAATTTGGTGGTTCTAAATTGAAAACTGTAGATTTTATGGAAGTTTTGTGTAGGGCCCCTTGACCCCGGGCTCCGACCCCTTCCAAAAACTGTCTATGGTCTAAGTTAGGGTACCATGAGATATTATGTATACCACGTTTGGTGGTTCTAAATTGAAAACTGTAAATTTGTTTAGCAGACATACATTCAATTCTATATATAGAGATTTGTTATTTTTTTTTTCCAAGACCGTTTTTTAGGCATGTTATAGCTCGGGGTAGGGTGAGGTGGACGGATCCAATGCGCTCATTCGGGTAAGAGAATACATACTTTGCGCCCGAGATTTTCCCAAAATTGCGCCTTTAGAACACTGAGAAATCTTAGGTTTTCAAACCAAATTCGAACGCGTCTAACTCAGAAACGGGCATTTTTAGGTCCGTGAAAATTTACACAGATGTTCTCCTGTTGTTAATAAAACCGGGATTTAATTTTTAGAATTTTAAAAACGGGCTTTTTTGAGAAAATTGTTGGCAAAATTGGGGATTTTTCAAATAGGCTGTTTTTTAACGCTGCGGAAACTAGCAGTTTCACAGACACATAAAAAATTGTAAAATTAAGTGCACATTTGTATGTTTTTCAGAAAAAAAACGAGTATAGAAAAAAAAACTCCATTTGAACTAGTTAAAAAAAATCTCAAAAATTTCAATTTTTAAAAAAAATCAAAGTTTACGATTTTTTTAAATTTTAATCATACGATGTGTAAAAAATATTAGCATCAAATATTATTATACGTTACACACACAATGTAATAAAAAATACCAGAACAAAATATCTTTTTAATTCTGCTGCAATGACTCCCTGAAGTTAGGAAAAATAACCGTTTTTTAGAGAGCTTGTTTGACGGTGGAAGATTTGAAGCCCTCCGTCTCAAAGGGAACATTTTTTCTTGCCGAAAGAAAAAATATGGGACTCCTTATTTTAATCAAAGAACACCCCTTTAATTAATTTTTTTAGAGAAATCTGAGACCGTGATGGTACGTCCCTGCCAGAGTTGGAATGGAATCCCTCTCTTGTTACCAGCCAACTAATTTGAAACATTTTTGAAAGCTACCTAGCTTTGAGACACCTCACTACCACGTGAGGGATGGAGGGTGGGGGTGGGGCTGTCAAAACTGTGCTGGTTGGTCTCCCATCGATCCAGGATTATCTTCTAAGGGAACAGAAGACATGGGCATTGCATGGTTTATCGTGGCCCAGGTGGAAATCACTACGAACACAAACCCCCCCCCACTCTTTAAAAAAATTGAAATCTTTGAATATGTTTTAAATAGATAAAAATATTTACACCATTATAAGCGCATAAGTTGTATATGTATTCTACTTGTAAAATCAGCTGATTGAACAGGAAATATACTCAACTTACATTTTATGAATAAGCATGCAGTATGTATTAATTGTTATTTATTTAGTAGATTAGACAATTGCCATTACATTTCGAAGAGGAGGTATGCAAAGTTTGGGTAGCGACCAGCGCTATCAACCCAGCAGCGAGGTCAAGAGCATTGCACCTTCTCCTACCGTTCGCAGGACAAAACTCTCCTGAGCGAATATTTTACTATTACGAAAAACTGAGAAGTTAATTTTAGCAACTATAACAAAACAGCAACTGCTTTTCTGACAGTAGCCTACAATTAGCAACTCCCAGAAAAACTTGAGGGTGTTTAGCCATCGAAAATTAACTTACAGTACACGTACCTGCACTTTTTTCTTAAAATTATTTCACAACAGTTTTCTACTCTTTCATAGTCTTTTCTTATGCAATGTTTAAGTATATATGTAAATAAACAACTGCTGCTGTCTTTCGCAACTCAACTTTGTTAGTGGAGCAGCAAGAATTTTCTTTATGTATTTGTTACCCCCCCCCGACAGTTTTATAGGCATGTCATCACTTGGGGGGTGAGGTGGACATATCCAACCAGGGACAGCTGACCCAAAGCTCTCATTCCATCATTCGGGCAAAGAATATCTAACGCTTTGACTTGGGTAAGAGAATACGTACTTTGCGCCCGAGATTTTTCCAAAATGGCGCCTTTAGAACATGGAAAATCGTAGGCTTCCAAACCGAATTCAAACGCGTCTAACTGGGAAACAGGCGTTTTTAGGTCCATGAAAATTTGTACAGATATTCTCCTGTTGATAATAAAACAGGGATTTAATTTTCAGAATTAAAAAAAAATGGTTTTTTTGAGAAAATCATTGGCAAAGTTAAGAGATTTTTCAAAATTGGCTGTTTTTAACTCTGCCAAAATGCGGAAACTAGCAGTTTCACAGACACTCAAAAAATTACAAATAAAGTGCACATTTGTATGTCTTTAACGGAAAAAACGAATATAGGAAAAACTCCATCCAAACCTGTTTAAAAAAACCTTAAAAAATTCAAATTTTTTTAAAAACCACAAAGTTTACGATTTTTAAAAATTTTAATCATACGATGTGTAGCAAATATTAGCACCATATATTATTATATGTTATACACACAATGTAAAAAAATACAAGAACAAGATATCTTTTTTAACTCTGCTGCAATGACTCGCTGAAGTTAGGAAAAATAACAGTTTTCTAGAGAGCTTGTTTGACGGTGCAAGATTTGAAACCCTTTATCTCGAAGGGAAAATTTTTTCTTGCCGAAAAAAAATATGGGTCTCCTTATTTTAGTCAAGGAACACCCCTTAATTTTTTTTAGAGAAATCTGAGCCCATGATGGTACGACCCTGCCTGAGTTGAAATGGAACCCATGTATAGAAAAATCTGCAACTACAAAACATCACACAGGGACAAAAAAAAAAAAAAAAGCAGGAATGGCTAAACTTCCAGGATATGTACGAACCATGTCTCGTGTGCAAAATCCGATGTCACTGCTTCTCTCGTGTGCGTTTCAAGGAAATCCCCCCAATGTAGTATCTTGAATGGCACATCGTGATATCACCAAATCTTCACAGATCTTTACATACCAATGGTAGGCGATAATGGTGAATGTAACATCGGACTGGGAAACTGTCACATACAACACATCTCAAGGTCCTTCGATGTATTTCATGTAAATCCCCAATGTAATGTCTTAAACGACACACCGTGAGATAACTTAATGTTGACGGATCTCTATGTACCAACGGCGGTTGATAACAGCAAGTGTAACATCGGACTAAGGAAACTGGCTTGAACATCGGTGACAGCATGCTTACATTGCAGGGGGTACATCACGATGGCGATGAATTGTAGTTTCATCAGTTGAAACACTAACATTGAAGGTAAAATCAAACTGGTTTTTCGTAATGTATTGACACATCGCCCTGCCAGACATGTGACGACTGTCTTTTTTCTTGTAGTAGGAAATTCTATCCCAAACTTTATTTTTTAAATTTAGTTGCCCAGGCTGGTAAACTAGATTTTTTACATACCTGTCCAAGCCAATAATCTACATGCCCCAGGCATGGTATTTTTTCTGTCCTGTACATGTTTGTGAACTAGTCACTAAGGGAACATTCTCTTCTTTCAACTCCAAACTAAACAGATACACTAGTTACATATGTGCACTGTGGATTATCATACTTATCTAAGCTTAAAAGCAAGTGCAGAAGGTAAATATAGATGATGCTGCCCCTGGTAACTACAACATTTGCATACTCTGAAGAGCAGAATTGCTGTCTGCTGGGCATTGTAAATAGTAGAATAATTTTCCTCATACTATGCTTGATAAGTGTAAAGAGTGCTTTCCTGGAAAAAGCTGAAATACTTAAAAAAGCTAAGAACTTTCCACATTACAACAGGTTTTCCTCGATAAAAGATAAGAGTTTGCTTTTGCATTAGACAGGTTACATCGTATAAAGAAACATAACATCAAACTCCCTATGTATATATTGCTGGGGTAAAAAAATCAGTCTTGAACAAGTTTCCATTTCAAACAGGTCTGGTTTATGAAGGCTTCATTATACTTTTCTCTAGTATCAGTTGTAAAGAAATGCAGCTCTCATACAATTTACAGTCAGTAAGATGCCACATTCACAGATAATAAAACAACATTCACTGAGGAAATGCATTAACTTAAAACATGCACTGTACCTGGCTACGTCTTCTAGAAAGATTCCTTCCTTTTCTAAATACGAAAATAATTCACCACCACTACAGTAGGGCATGATCAGATATAGCTTAGTTAGCGTTTGAAATGCATATAACAGATCCACAAGAAACGGATGCTTAAAAACAAAAAGTTCAATATATTATTTCTTATTTACACTTCCAAAACTACAAAATGAGAAAACAATTTCATACATCTTATTGAAGAACTAGCAAAGGAAATACTATACATTAGAATACTTACATACATAAAAAAGAAGGGCTCGGGGTCGCTGAAGTGATTGAAACTGAAATTTTACCCGATTTTGATGCTACACAAATACAAATGACAGTCTCGTGTGTTTTTTGGTTTACATTTCACAATTAAAGAACCATACCAAAGTGATGTAACACACATACATGAACTACCTTACAATACCTTTATAATTAAAATATAAATATAAAAGAAAGTTAAGAAAATTTTGGAGAAATTCAACCACATATTTTAAATGCATGTATTAAGAAACTAATGCCCAGCCTCTATATGAAAGCTTTAATGAAATTCCTTCTGCTTATGAGACCTATAAATAGTCAAATTAAATAATCATTTGTGATGCTTATATCAAAATTTAAAAATTACTGTTTTGATCCTACAAGAAAAAAACAACAACAAAAAAAACAGTACATGTGACTTACATTAACTTCTGATGTACACCAAACAGCAGTTTAAAAGTTTGAGGTAAAGCACTAGTTTTCTCTACAACTTGACAAATATTTCTACGGTAGCTACTCACAAAATTTGTTAGCTGAAAGCATTTACAAGAGAGAAAAAAATAATAATAAAATAAACACCCCCCTTACCCCAGTGTGCACAGATACACAACAAAACAGCACAAGTGCACGATCAAATGCCAAAAATGCGACCACATACACTCTCAGGGAAAGAACAGCTACCATGAAGACACACAGTGTATCAGAATTAGCCTATCAGAAATGTACATATAAAAGGAGAAACAAAGAAGCACTATGGCTGCCTTTGTGAATGATCTGAGCAGCAGCAAGACAAAAAATTAAAATGTAGTTCAAACAAAATACATGCACAAGCACAGCATGTGCAGCTGGGAAATCACTAGACTACTTAAAAAAATATATTTTCATTCTCAGAAATAAGAATGACTACTAAAAAAAACTAGCACTTCAACAGCATCTCAAATGCTGCATTGTAACTGATAGGGTTAATTAAAAATACCAAACAAACATTTCATCTATTGTGAGAATCTTTCTGCTAGAAAGATATAAATGTGTGTAAGAAAGCGAGGCGTGATTTTTTTTTTGTTCTAGACTTAAATCCTCTGCTTTTTAACTCACTGTCTGCATATCTATCCGTCTGTCCTCACCTCAGCCATCAAACTAGCTGTGTCCAACCATAGGTCACATGCTCATTTCCTGCTTCTTTGGTGTGTAAATGGGTGGCAGAAAATAGGGGACACGGCAGTCCAGACCCCGCTGGAATTTTATGGTCCCTCACAGCAGTAGGGTCTTTATTCATGCCAAACATGTTAAAAATTTATGGTTCACATGTAGTATAACATTTTTATAATTAACCTTTAACATCAAAGGTCCAGTCTTGCGGGTATTGTTAAGGTTATTTTATAAGTATTGTACTATTTTACAAATAAACAATCCCTAAAACATTAAAAAATGTAAAAAGTAAAATGTTAACATGAAGTAAACGACAAAAACGTGGCGGTCTGAGAGGCCAGACGTGTGTTGATATGCAGAGGTGCCAACTTCTAGCAGAATGTATCAGTAATCAATAGGGGATTTTTCAGTAATGTTTCAGTAATGGAACACAAACTTTCAGTAATGTAACACACCATTTTTTTCAAAGTTAAGGACAATATTATAGTATTACTGTGTAGCCTGTAATACTTGTATGAGGTGCCGACCTTCCGAGGAGCTGAATGCAAATTTACAGTAACCAAGACACGAATGCAAATTTTACAGCAACCAAGACACGTCAAAATAAACTGCCATGTGAAATTTCGTCAAAATCCGCTGAAAACTTTAGAAGTTAGGCATTTTCTTTTTATTATTTTTAATGAATGTTTGCTGAAAGCCTGCATAGTCCATAGGAAAAATCTAAAATCCGGAATTGGCATAGTCCGGATCTTCGAGGTTGTACTGTAATAATATTTCCGTATCAGCAAACTACTATGGAATGTCCGTAGTTTCTACGGATTTAGTTGGCTGACTACGGACCTCGCTGTCAAAACTACGGATTCTACGAACTTTCATTTTTTTAAATTTTTATTGTTTTATGATATGCATGAGATTCTTAAGCAGACTCACAGAATTCCGCATTTTTTTTTTTTTTTTTTTTGTCATCATTTAGATCGTTCTCAGGATCAGTGTAAAACTGAAGATAATTTGCAGGGAGTTCCATCTGGAGATGGTATTTCGTGTCTCAAAACTTTCGAAAATGGTAGTTGAATGGAGGGTAAAGTTACAGTAAATCGTAATTTCTTCTCTTCCGATGTTGTCTTAGAGTAAAGTTTTATTGTTAAATATGATTTTATTGCATAAAAGTATTTCAGCTTAAAACTGTAGGCAATAATGTGAGAAAACGGAGGTTAGACAACGCAAAAATTTCCCCGTAATCTCAGGCATCAGATTCTTCCGCGAAATTAAGGAATTCCGCCTTTTTCATTATTATTTTGGTCATTCGCGAGATCAATGAACCAGTGAACACAATTGGGAGGGGGAGATATTCGTCGGACGATGGAATTCCATCTTTACGAAAATTTCAAAAACGGAAGATTGACGGAGTTCAGATTCTTTCTGCAATTGTAATTCCTTTTTTCTTTCAGCTTGAAAATAGCGAGAAAATTGCCAAAACCGGAAGTCGGACCGTGCAAAGATTTCTCCCGTAAGCGCACTTCCCTCTTGGCGCGATGCTCCCACTTCTCTGCATTGTTTTATTACTTCAGTTTCAACTTTTAAGAATACTATAACTGAAATATGCAAAATAAAACATACTAATATTACACTAAGCAATTTTATAAAAATAATTTAGTATGAAATATACAATTTGATTTTTTTTTTCAAAGTTTGGCCACTGAGTTTTTTGTTGTTATGGGCACTAACAATTTTGGTCTTGGTGGCCAATGTCCACTAGCAAAATTTGTAAGTCTGGATCTTTAGAGGACATCCCTGCATTCACTTAAGACAGCAATTCCATGTCAGTATGAATAAATGTTGTGAGTCAACATAGTTTGAAAGAAGGATGATAGTGAATGTCAGACACATGGTGGAGGTGGTGGTACAGGCTCTCAATCCTGTATCTATAAAGTTCTGAAAACCGAAGTTTTCGTGGAGTGTCAGTCATCTCTGCATAACAAAGCTTGTTTGGCACTAGAACAGCTGATCCAACTCCTACCCCACTCGCACGTCACTCAAGGTGTGACGTGACCCAGCACTGACAGCCAGAGTGGCAGGCGTAAGTTGTGTCTCAGCACTTGTACTGGCCACCAATGCAGACATTGCCAACTTTTAAGAAGCGAAATCCGTAAAAAAATTTCAAAACGTTTAATTGATATAGGTCAATTTACTGATGTATCAAACATATTGATTAAATGTAAGGAAAATATCGATTAACTTATTATGTAAGTGATTTGCCGATTTTAATCGATTTCATATGCTATAAGAAAGATGTCACATTATTTCAGGCTTTGACCGACTAAAATGCAACCGATACATAATTATCTTGTCAGTACATTATTATAATGGTTACACGCACACAGGGGAAAAAAAAAAAAAACTTCATTAGCAACTGTGAAATTATTACGATATTGCTGTAAAGTTTTTATTTTAACTTACAGTAAATGAGGTTTTGACCTTAAGTTGCTTTTCCAACATGTTAGAATGTAAAACTATTAGAAAGCACCAATCACTCACCCTAAAGATCATGGCATCTCTATCAACAACACACTTCCAACACGTCAATTATATAATAAATGTCAGAATGTGTTTTAAAAACACAATTTTAAGTCTGTGACGCCTATATCTTTTAGTAATTATTCCCAATCTTAATCTTACAGCATTTGTACAGTCTTTCCCACTAACCTGCCAGCAAAGGTTTGGAGTCACAAAAGTAAGTGAAAATGCAACTAGGCAAATCAAAATGGTAGTCCATGGAGACATTTATTTCACTCTCAAAGTTGCACTATCTAACTGCAAAAAAAGTCAGTAAAATATGTTGTCCGTAAAATAGCAGTTGAACAAGTAAAATTTCCGTAAATTTTACTGGTAAACCGTAAAACCTGGCAGCTATGTTAATGTTTTGTTTTTCCTTTTTATTTCATGACTGGGTTTAATTTCACCGTGAAAATATCAAAAAGAGCTGCAGATACCCCTATGGGTAACAGTGAAAAAAGAAACGCAGAAAGTAGAGTTATTGCAGAAGTTTGACCGTGGTGTGCCAGTGTGGCATCTTACTGAAGAATATGGTATCAGAACCATCAGTTTATGATTTAAAGAAACAGAAAGACAAGTTACCAAAGTATTATAGTGACAGTGATGACTAAAAACTAATGAAAAACAGGAAAACACTGCATAGGACAAAAAACGAAGATCCTGACCATGTGCTAATGCAATGGATTCAACAATGAAGAAGTGAACGTATGCTACTGACTGGTTTGTTGGTCATGAAAAAAGCTAAAATATATCATGAAGAATTGAAAATTGAAGGCGAGTGTCAATATTCAAAAGGTAGGCTGCAGAAATTTAAGAAGCATAATGGTGTAAAATATCTTAAAATCTGTGGTGAAAAAGCTTCTGCTGACCATGAAGTAGCTGAAAATTACTTTGATGAATTTGCCAAGATAATATCAGACAAAACCCTTAATCCTGAACAAATTTACAATGCAGATAGACGCAACAGCTCTGTACTGGCGCTATGTTCCTAGAAAAACATTAACAACGGCGGATGAGAAAGCACCAACAGGTTTTACAGATGCAAAGGACAGGTTAAATATTATTGGGTGTGACAATGCTGCAGGCACACACAAGGTGAAGTTGGCAGTGACTGGAAAAAGCAAACAGGTCCTTCTACGTCCAATTCAGATCACTATGTAGAACATATGAGGTTATGGGCTTAAACTGTAATTATATAATTAACTCATGAATGTACAAGTATGCAAACAGGCACAGATAAACATGTCTAACACAATAGCATGCCCAGCTCATAAAAACTACGGAGTTAGCAATGGATAAACATAAAAATATAGTACATACAAGCATTCACAATTGGCACACATGCATATATACATTCATGGTGATAATGACTAGCCAGGTCTTGAAAAACATCTGAAAAGGTACATGCCCAGCTGGGTATGTAGACAAATTATTTACCTGTCCAGGTAGTAAAAGCTGGATGCACAGGAAAATTTATCTTTTGAGATAACAAAGCAGAACTCTTATTTTTTTTATTAAGTTAAACAATATGATGAACTTTTTTTACATGCTTTACATTTCCCTTTTTAATGGTATGTATTCAAAATGTTCAATGCACAAAAGAATAAATATATCAGGTTTTAAGATGATGCTGAAATTGGTACGAAATGGTATGATGACTAAATTGGAATTTGAGAAATTTAGTGATTCTGCCATGTTCCTTTAGTTGAAGTTTTCGCCTTTTGTCACTAAACACTGGAGGCTAGTTTCATCAAGAGGCACG
This sequence comes from Macrothele yani, assembly GCA_039090855.1. Lineage (NCBI taxonomy): Eukaryota > Metazoa > Arthropoda > Arachnida > Araneae > Macrothelidae > Macrothele > Macrothele yani. The sequence continues at coordinate 72,395,859 of CM077028.1, read as the reverse complement.
CAATCTCGTCACCAACTATAAACAACATTTGGAACAAAACTATATATGGTTCTAATTTCTAGACCTACAGCATAATAATTAAAAGTGATATTCTTCTGTTCTTGGCACTCTGTAACAATAATACAACTTCTTGTGCTTATCAGTGAAATGAAACATGACATGCAATGACTGCCTTTTTTTTTTTTCTTGTAGTGAGAAATCCTATTCCAAACTTTTTTTTTATGCCCCGGGCATCTTGGGCATGGTATTTTTCAAGCCCTGACGACATTCAGTGTATAAGATGCAGGATGATTTTGACACAAGTCCTTTGGGGGAAAAGTAAGTCTTATATTAAGAAAAGTACAGTAAATAAATTTACAAACACCCAAATTTAATTCTATCAGAAGAATTGTTCAGGTGGAATTTGACAGTTATTTAAAGGTTAAGGTTGGAACATGGTTGTCAGTCTGTATATAACTGAAAGCACAGAGTTTGAGTTAAGGGACTATACAGATAATTTTTTCCATACATAGTAGATTCTTGTTTATTAAGACAGATCAAGTAAGGCTAGAACACTTTGGCCTAATTAAGTGGCTATCTTAATTAAGCAAAGCTTTAATCCCAAAAAGCTAACTTGGGATCAGGGTGGGAATTTAGCAGACGTAAGGCACAAAATGTGACCATAATTTTTTGTTCTGCGACAAGTAGTTTGAGGGCGGACGCAAATTCGCAACGACATGAATCAATTTTTTTTTAAATATTTTGATATTAAGTTTTCCCTGGTGCAGTTATGAAAAAACTACTACAAAACTTATGTAACTCAGGGCAAATACGAACAAAACAATATCATAAAAGTTCGGTCCCGGTTGGGAGCGGGGAGGAGGCACACAAGGATAAGTCAAACGGGCATGAAGAAAGGGTGAGTTGTTTGTTGTGTGCCTGCCCAGATGGGAGGGGTGTAGCACACGCTCTCTCTGGTCTTTTGGAATGAAGCAGGGGAGGGAGGGCTGGAAATGTGAGGCAGCTTTGACTTTCAGTGTAGGAATATACACTGTATCTATAAAATCTGGCCTCATTTTTTGACCACTTACAAAATTCAAGCTTTAAAAAAAGTAGGCCTATCCTTCACAAAATTACATGAGTTACAAATGAACCCTTCAGAGAGTTCCGAAGATTGCAGTCGAATAACATCTTTAACACCAGAAAATAATCAGTTTATGAAAACATGAATCAGCTTCCATACATAAGTTAGAGTGAAAATTTCTCCCCTAATCATAATCTGGAGAAATTTTCAAAGATCTGCTGGGGACTTCATAAGACTCCAAATGAATCTTTGATTTGCGACATATATGCACTGCAAGATGTCCGGAAACATGACTTTTGGTAACTATAGCTTAGTTATTTTTTATGTATGGACTAAAAGTATGTTAACTTCTGTGACTCATGCAGTATAGCTAATGAAAACTCAGTAAATGGCTAACTTTCCCCCTCCTTTTCATTGTTTTTTAAACTGACAAATCTGTGGAATTTGAAAAATACGTGAATTCATGCATGCAGTTTACTTAAAGTACAAGACTGAATATAAGCTGAATATAGTGGTCCTTAATCCCTAAATCATGAAAACACAGCAAATTTCAATTTAGTTTAGGTGTTTATGGTATTTATTACATCTGATGGAGAAAATAAAGAACATTTTACTGGTAAAATAAGAGTTTTAAACTATAGTTTACAGTGAGTTTTTATAAAATGTGGTTTAAAAATCTACAAAATTATCCCCACCCCATGCATAAATTTTTTTATTCACACAGGTTTTATCTCAAACATACAAGATGATTTCCCAAATACCCAATATTTAATTATTTCACTCACAATTTCTTTTAAATGCATGTGAGCATATCTGTTATATGCTTTTCACTCAAAAAAACAGATTCTGCTCATGATACAATAAGATTTGTGCCTAGAATTTTAGCTACAAGTGCAATTTTGCATATGCCAAATTTTTCTAATTTCCCACTCTGCTTGGGATGTTCTTCAAGAACTGCCTATATTAACCGATGGCCAAATTAACCAGACTCTACTGTCTCAAATATGTGGTTAATGAATTCACAGCTGGCAGGGAAATATTATATACAGACACCAATAGTGTATTTTCTGGGTTATCTTACTTATCCATAATAAAGCAGCTACACAGACATTGAAGACTAACTTCACATAAATACAGTCTTTTTCCTGACCAATTAATTACCTAAAACAATATAGGTGGAGTTTATTCATAGGTTGGCTTTTGGTGTTTGTGCTAACAGTATCTTTACCACTCTAAGACCATGTGTGTTCTTGCCCAAGATGATACTAGCTACAACCTAGAAAATATAGTTTGGGTGACCATGAAGAAGACAAACCCATGCAATCACTAAGCTGATTTCCACTGCTTACACACGGCTCAATTTCACAGTTAATCTATTTTCTTTTGTCAAGGCTTCATTTCAGTAACAATTTGTGCAGATGTGAAAAATGGTAAATGATGCTAGTGCTTCTCACCACAGTAACACTATGGTTTATTTCAGAAGATTAGAAACCACAGACATTTTCTATGTGGTTCTTTTTCTCCTTACTCATACTATATTAGGATTTACTTGCAATTATCTAATTGCAACAGTTAAATTCTGAAACATATTTTACAATTACAACTTTATATCCATTTTCAAACAAATATTAATTTCAGTATATTTCCTGACCTAATAATCAATGTTGTAGATGTTGCAGACATCTGGGAATTCATTAAGAGGTGAAAATCCTCCAAATACGTGGTGTCAGTGAATAAACAAGACATCGCTCTTTCCACGTTTTAGCAACTGTGTTGCTAAGCAACACAAACACAAAGTTAGCGACACAAAGTGTTGCTAAAACGTGGAAAGAGCGATGTCTTGTTTATTCACTGACGCCACGTATTTGGAGGATTTTCACAATGGATCTCACCCTTTGGATTTAACTGATATATAGCCAGTGCCGTTAATGCCCACCAGATAGAGACGTCTCAGTTGCTAAACCCATCTTACGGATTTATGATGTCAGACGCCGACAGAAAAACACACATAGCGCAGTGGATCGTTGGCCACCATGGTGTAAGGCTAACGCACTTGGCTAGATATCGAGAGATTTGGTATTCAGCGGTGACCGCATAAAATTTTTTGGATGCTATGTGTTGTTAAATGTGGAAAGAGCAATGTCTTTGTTTATTCATTAAAAGGTGTTGCAGAACTCAGAGAACACCAATGATCTTAGCAAATTTCCAATGTATCATACAGGTGCACAGTGACTAACAACAGCTGTATGAAATCAGTTTAAAATTGAGTTTTCTTTCTGAGTGAAAAACAGCAACAACTGAAATGCAATGTTTCATCTTATACTGATGTCAGTACAATAATTAGCAGAAATATGCTGTAAGTCTACTGATCCAAATCTCATTTTTTCAGGACCAGTTACTTTGCCACACAAGACATTTTTCTGTGTTTAACAACCTGGCCTAAAACCTTTTCTACCACAACAAAATGTGACCCATAAAAGTTATTATAACATGTTTTGCCTCAGTGAAAAGTAATTTAAATCTACAGTAACCTTCCCCCCCCCCACACACACACACAGACAAGACATGTTTTTAGCAGTTTTCTCTGAATTACTCTCACCAATTCAAAGCTCACAAGAAGTCACCAATCTTCATATCAGTTTTATTGTTTCCTGAAAAAGAATGAGAACCACAGAACAAACAGATCATCATGCTTTTTCCAGCATGTAAGCCTAACTGATCTGCACTAAAGATTCAGATTTAAAAATAGCAGTTTTTGTAAGACTTCCATTACACTTTCTTTTTCAAATCACAGCTCTCAGTGCAAAAGGCAGCATTTAAGAAAAGAAGTTTGTGACAAAAGGTTTCTCCAGCCCCCCTCTCTCTATGTGTGTGTGGTGTGTGTTTACACCCTGATTCATAAAGAAGTATACAGTTTCCAGATGCTGTAAAACAGTAACAGTTGAAGACACGGACCACAACTGCGAACAGTTAGGTAGATGTACTCAAAGTTTCTGTCCCGCCACTGAGGGAAGTGACGTAGGCGATAGCGCATGTATCACGTGACTAGTCAGTTGAAACGGCGGTGTCTGCAGTGGAGAAGGAGTTTTGTGATCTTGAATTCAGCAAAACGGAATCTGTAATTGTTGTGCAACGGCATTTTATTTTCAATCACGATTCGGAAAAGAATCTCCAACCAGAAAATCTATCTACGATTGGAATAAAAAATTTGAAACTACGGGCTGTTTGTGCAAACTTAAAAATCCTGGACGACTGTGTGTATCAGAATAAGTCGTCGATAGTGTTTGCACAGCCATTCAATGAAGCCCGGGAAAATCAACGCGGAGGGTGAGTCATGAAGTGCAGATTCCACAGCCCACTGTCTGGAGAATTTTGAGAAAGAAGCTGAAAATGATTCCATACAAAGTGCAGATATTGCAAAATCTCACTGACCTTGACAAGACAAAGCGCTTTGAATTTTGTGACGAAATGCAGCACCGTTTTGAAAATGACGATTCGACTGATTACTTAAGTTTTCCCCGATGAAGCTACATTTCATGTGAGTGGTCAGGTAAACAAGCACAATGCTCGCTTTTGGGGAATGGAGAATCCCAGATTCACAGTGCAACACGTGCGAGATTCCAGTAAGGCAAATGTGTTCTGTGTTGTGTCCAAAAAGAAAGTGTACGACCCCTTCTTTTTTCACAAGAAAACTGTCACGGGAGGCTCTTTTCTGGATGTGCGAAGTCTTTGGTTGATGCCACAGTTGCAGGACGACAGTGACAACTTTATTCTCCAATTGGATGGTGCACCACCGCCCTGGATAGGCGACATACGATATTATATCGATAAACATCTTCCTCACCGATGGATTGAACAAGCTGTGGACTACAACATGCCACTGATCCAATGGCCACCCAGAAGTCCTGACTGAACACCTTTTGACTTTTTCCTGTGGGGGTATGTAAAGGACAAGGTATTCGCCCCTCCCCATTAATCTAGCGGAGCTGAAACAGTGTACCACAGCCACTATCACTGCACTTGATTCAGATATCTTACCTCGCGTTTGGGCAGAAATGGATTACCGGCTTGATGTGTGTCGTGTGACTTTGGGTGCACACATAGAACATCATCAGTGACTGTCTCTAAGAAAACTTGAAACATTCCCCTACAATTCTGTTACAGGTAACATAAAATGTCTTGCATTGTTCTTGTTTTATAGTGCGTTGAAACTGTATACTTCTTTATGAATCACTCTTTATATACACACTGTATATATATCTGTTACAACTCCTTTTTTCTAAAACCAAATATTTAATGCATGTCACTCATAGCTAAGTGGTAGTTCATTTCTATAAATGATATTTTAAGTAATTGAAAAACAAAATATCAAACCAAAAAATTCATATACATACTTCAATTACTTCCAGAATATGTCGTTCTGCTTTTGTATGTGCTGTATCTTTCTTATTTTTGACAATTGCAGACTGAAATAAAAAAAGAAAATACAGTGAAACATTTTTTTCTGACAACTGTTACAGATGAAAAAAGTGAAATGACATTGCTACAACAGAACCCCCCCCCTCTTTTCTGACACACACACACAAATATTGTATATATTTGTGGATAAGTCAGTTTCCAGAAGAAATTCTGCTTTCAAAGTGAAGGGGTTGGCTTATACATGGCTTAGTCAAAAACAGGGCTGGACTTCCGAAATGTTATGTGAATTATTCGGCAAAATTTGCCAGTGGGTTTATTAACTCTTTAGACCACAGCTCTCTGTGATAATTTTCTGTCAGTTATACACTCAGCTGTGCCTCACAGCCCTTGCTAAAATTTCTACTAGCCAATGTGGCTAGTGGAATAACAATTTTACTAGCAAAATGACAAAATCTACTGGCAATGCAAAGTTAAAAAAATAATAATTCAGTAACTTCTCTACCTTACAATTCCATGAAATTAAATGGGTGAATCTTCTTTTTCTTTTTAATGAGAGACCCCTCTCCCATTAACTTCATAAAAATAGATGCAGAGCAGTTACTGCATAGGGTCATTAGATTGACTGCAAATATTGCAATGCTTTTGTTCCAAAATGATTGATTTTTTTGACAATTTATTTTCAGTGCTGTAACATCATTACTCTTATCTTAATTTACACATACATAATTTATTTTTGAGAGGCAATTGAAGTTAGATGTTTAATTTCTTTAATAATATTTAAAACAAAGGGACAAAAGCTAGGATATATAAACATAAAATAGCACTAATAATGTTGATACAGGTTACCACTGGTATGTACTGTGTCTGACCTTCCCAGAGGTATCCACCCACCACAATTGAATGGCCATTGCATCTAATCATTAAGTCATTTAATGTGTCACTATTCAGACATGCCCGATTACTCGTTTTTATGATGTTCATTACTGAAAAGTGACGCTCACAAGGAGTAGTACTAGGTGGCATTAGATATAGCAGCTGCATCATCTTAGAAACATTGCCATAACAGTTTGTTTTTTTTTTGTTCGACATATAATGAGGCTAAACAGAGATTCAAAGATACTTCTTTTACTTGTCGAGGACATTATACTTTGTGCAAGGTATACCATGATAAAGGTTGCTTTAGTAATCTTGAACCTTTGGTCACTCCAGGCTGATCCGTCAACAGATTAAGTTTCTTTCGAAGCCCACGTTCTCTTCCATTCATTATAGAAGCAGCTGCAGAAAGACGGGAGAGGAAACTGAACTTGATATTCATTCACAAGTGAGGAAGGAGGGGACAAAATAGTTCCTCACTTGGGGGAAAAAATCTACAGGCCATCGTTGGCTACTATATTAAAAAATTTACTAGCCACTACAAAATATCTGGTCGCCATTTGGCTACTGGCTACCAACATTTGCAAGGGCTGGTGCTTCCCACTTTCTTTGAAGGCACAGCTACACTATCTACCAACAAGTAATTGGACACCCCTGCAATCAACGATATCTGCGGTCCTGATACATGTCACAGTCGCCGCCGCTGTTAAATATTGTGTGGGAAACAACAATGCAACCAGTCACATGCAAGATGCCACGCAGTTCGGAGCTCTCTGATTTCGAGAAAGGTGTAATCGTCGGGTGTCACAGAAATGGCCGATCCATACATGATATATCCAGCGAGTTGAAGTACCCAAAATCGCCAGTGGCCTATGTGATTCGCAAGTGGAAGATGAAAGGTGACTGTCGGAATGTGCCCCGACCCAGCAGACCCACAAAACTGGGAGTTAGAGACCGACGGGTGCTGGCCAGAGAAATTCGGAACAACTACACCAAATCGATGGGCCACATCCGCGAGGAGTTTCAACAGGCATCCGGGAGTGTTGTTTCGATGAATACCATCCGTAAGGAAGCCCATCTGCTCGGTTATCATGGATGTGCTGCCGCCCAGAAGCCTTTGATCACCAAGTCCAATAGCACTGCTCGGCTAATGTGGTGCAAAGAACGTCGACAGTGGACACAGGTTCTCTGGAGCGACGAATCAAGGTTTACCCTCTACCGTTCAGATGGCTGGCTCTGGGTTTGGCATCTGCCTGGAGAACGCCTCCTGCCGGAATGTATTGTGCCAACTGTGAAGTTCGGCGGCAGTGGAATTATGCTATGGGGGTGTTTCTCCTGGTATGGCACGGGACCCTTGGTCGCAATTCCTGGTAGACTCAACGCCGAGACCTACTGCACCATTTTGGATGACCATGTGCTTCCTACATTGTGGCAGTTTTACGTGGTGGACCCATGTTACTTTCAGGCTGACAATGCCACCTGTCATGTTGCGAGGTCCACCATGGCTTGATATGGTGACAATGGGGTTAATCGAATGGACTGGCCTGCGCAGAGCCCGGACCTTAACCCTATCGAGCACCTCTGGGACGAGTTGGAGCGTCGACTTAAGGGGTGCCCCTACCGTCCAAAATCAGTGAAGGAACTGACCTGTCTTCTACAAGCCGAGTGGAAGAAATACCGCTAGCCGTGGTACAACGCCTGGTTGAGAGTATGCCCCGGAGGGTCGCAGCTGTAATCGCTGCTCGCGGAAGCTCCACCAACTATTGAAGGTGAATAAACTTCGTTTTGCTTTGCTATCAGGTGTCCAATTGCTTGTTGGTAGATAAGTGTAAATTATATAATAAGTAGTAAATATGGTTATCATAATGAGAATATTTGGCAGTGAAACACGTAACACACAAAACATTAGAATAATTCTTGATGTCAACATATCGCGCTTAAGTTAATTTTCAATTTTAACCATCAGCGATACATCCGCGATTGTCAAAATGTTAAACATATCGCTCCGTTCAGCAATCGCAAAGCCCTCAGGTACCGTGAAAGCACTGAAATCTTTCTTACTCCTAATACCTGTAATACAGAAGCACCTTTTAACATACCTATGAATCGGAAAGCTATTTTGAAATCTGGCAACAACTGATGCTAATACCATGTGTTTCATTCCATGGCTGATGAAGGTAGAAGTCGCTACAGAAATGTCTCACCACTTGTAATTTTTATATAACTTAAGCGTGATATGTCAACATCAAGAACTATTCTAAGATATGGTTATTCTGCTGTAAGACACTATGGGGAAACTGCATACCTTCCAGCAGCCAGTGGAGTACAAGTAATGCAAAAGGAGACATTGTTTTCACACCGAAAAAAATTATGATTACAGGAACTTTTCACATTCTATCCTATGTATTTTACTTGTGTTCTTGTTTTTACACCCACAGAAGGATACCTACTGGAGCAGGCACTGTTAATAGAATATAAGTGCAAAACCTAATACCAGGGGTTGCACTGCCGCTCGCCATCTTTGCAATTTGTGAAAAAAAAAAAATCATTTAGGCAAAGAAAAAAGAGCTTTGGTGATTACCTTTTTGTATTTGTTACAACACTTTGGTGATAAAAAATTGAATTTAACGAAAATTTAAAAACAGCTAGCTCAACCCCTGCCCAATACCATTTTAAATCGAGACTGGACTTTCAAACGTGAAGGAATATTTCATCTCCCGTGTGTAAACACAAAACATCTTTTGGACTGCAGACACACACTATGAGTCAGACACCAGAAAAATCACTTAGCTGTTGGGGAGCCACATGCAACCAATCAGGCATTTCTCCTTTCCTGAGTTGTCAAAGCGAGCATGGCCTTCGGCCCTCGCACTGACACAAATGGTGGAAGTCATTAGTGCAGTTAGCACTGTGGAGGAGCAAAGGCATGATGGTGTTTTACAAAAAGCGATAACTTGAAAAAGGCTGGCATTGCCCTTCTTACTTTTCGGGTGAAAGAATTGAGGGATGCAATTTCATCAGAAATGTTTAAAAGGTCCTTAAAAAAAAAAACTGCACAACCAGAGATGCCAAGTACTACGGATCCTCCGTAGTTTCTATGGATATCATGTTCAAACTATGGACTTACGGAGAAGGTGTGAAAAATAACAGATTTTTCCAGAAATCTCCAATATTTCCGGAATACTTTTTTTTTTTATTAAAGTTATTTGGAAAAAAAAAAAAAAAAAGAGTCAAGCCTAGTCAAATGTAGTGATTTTTGCGGTAACATCACGAAGCCGTCACACAGCAAGCCTGTTTGGCTGGCCAACAAGCAAGCGGAAATGTTGCAGCAGAGATCGTTCTGTATGATCAAGTGACTTTATACCTGGCTTGCTGTAGGATGGCGTTCGTAACACATGAACAAACGTAAGTTGTCGGAGGTAGACTAGAGTTGATTCCACGTTTTCTGTTTTTGTTGTTAAGATGAAAGTTGATTAGTTGTGGTGTAACGTGAATTACTGTAGTTATTGAAGCATGCTTCAGTGGCTTCCAGTTCCAGGGGTGAAAAAAAATAAAAATTTGAAGTAGTACAAGGAATGTTTTTCGTTGGAATTTCCATGTTTGCAGCGGTCGCGTGTTTCCATGAATTATGGTTTTTTTTTTTTTTTTTTTTGCTAAAATGTAATTAAATAGTTAATTGCTATTGCATATTTGTTTCACCAAAATAAGGGGCGGGCGGGATATCAGAAAAAAAAAAAACTGCTCTGAGCAAATAGTTATTAGATCAAAGGAAACAATTGTGGTTCAAAGAAATCTTGAATGTTTGTTTTTCCGGCAGAACACATAATTAAGCTACCAGGATGTGTGGACGCTGTTATTGCCTGTTTTATGTTACCTCCATGGGAGTTTGTTCTTCACGCACAGTATATTCTGCCCAGAGCAAGAGAAAATCTCTCCACGTGTCTTTGACAACCAGCGAAAGAAAATGTCTAGCAGCAGTAGTTGCTCACTGCTGCTGTGGTGAGACGTTTTGTAGCTGCTGGGTGTGTGTGCCAGCTGTGACCTATTTTCCCATGCTCCTCGCAGTCGGCAGAGAGCTTAATTGTTGATGTTACTTTGACAGATTTGCGAAGAGCAGTTCTTTTTTTTTTTTGCTCTTTAAAAATGTTGTTTTATTTTAACTTGTCAGATTCACAAGAACTTTCTTTCTTCCCTAATAGCTTGTTTTAAAGATCCCCCCCCCAGATCATTCTTCGTCGGGAATCTTTTAATTTCATTCTTTTTTTCTTTCTTTTTTTGATGAATTTGTTTTCATTACTCACTTGCGTTTTAAGTTGTGACATTTTACTTCCCCGCATCTTAGCAGAAAACTTCTATTGTGTTAATGAAACATTGCATGGATTTTTATTGTAATTTATTTTATTTGCGTTGCCTTTTTATTTGATCCTTTTTTTTTTTCCAGAATTGATTTATTTATGCAATTTAAAATACCTTTTTGATTAGTTTTTTCGTATCATAAGCAGTTAATGCTAATTTTTTATTTACCCGCATAATAAAGCTATGAAATCTTTCAAAGTTAATTGTTCTGTCTTTGCTCCTATTGTGTTTGTCGTGTACGAATTTACTTGCAATAGCATCGGGTAAATGGCCACCTGCCTCTACCAATATTCTTGGATCTAAAAAGCAAAAAAGTTGTCAAAAATTCAAGGAGTTATTCGCAAGAATTTCCGTGTCTAAAATCGTCTCGGGTATCTGAAAACCATGGGTTTTGTTCCTCGTGTGCTGTGATTTTTCAATCGCACACGGCGGAAAAAATGATTGCAGTCTGCATTTTCACTCTAAAAAACAGGAGGAATAACCATAAGTGTGTGGCATCACACACTTATGACATAACATATTTATTAAAAGGTGGAGTTGAAATGGTATGTATTTTTTGTGTATTTACTCAAGTTTTTTTCCCCCCCATTTTAAGGGGACTTAAATATGTTGCAAAATTTATCCAAGTATTGTCCCCGATCCAGATTAATATGTTACTAAAAATGTAGCAGTGTATTCTGGGAAATATGTATGCTACCCTGCAAATTTTAATGTGGAAACTTGATTTGACTTGACTACGGAAGAACTATGGGCGCAGCGCATATGGACTACTGATGACTTCCTTCAGATGTTGGCATCTTTGCACAACTAAAGCAATTAATGCTAAAATATATATTTCAATGAACACAAGTAAATACTACATTAACACTCAAGGAAATTCATTCAGAAATTCCAACAGTGAGAATCTTATTTGAAGATAATCACAAAACTTTGCATATATATTACATATACCGGTCAGCCAAAACATTAAAACCACCTCTGCGTTATGCAAATATGAGTGCATGCAGCCAATCATTGTCACATGCCAAGATTGCGAATGATATACATAATATCTGGGCCGGAGCTCTATCAGTCAATATTTTGTTTCGTCTCAACATGGGGAAAGCAAAGGATTTATCTGATTTTGGCAAATGCCAGATCATTATAGCAAGCCGCTTTGGCAGGCTGCTCATGCTATGCAGTAGTTGGTACCTATCAAAGATGGTCCGAAACAGGTCAGGCGACACTTCAAGCTGTCAACAAAGTGTGGACAAACCATGCCGCCTCATTGGTGCCAGAGGTCAGTGAAGGCTATCTCATCTTGCCCACAGCAACAAGAGGGCTACTGTGGCCGACATTACCCAGAATTTCAATTGTGGTGAAGGGTCCAATGTGTTCGAACACAGTTTATTGTACGCTCTTGGATATGGGTCTCCGCAGCTGCAAACCCATTCATGTGCTTATGCTCACAGCTGTTCACGGTCATCAAAGCTTGCAGTGTGCACGTTATTTTCAACATTGGACCATAGAAGACTGGAAGAGGGTCTCTCATGGTCAGATGAACCCCACTTTCTGCTGCACCATGTCTATGCACGAGCTTGTGTGCAACGTTTTCCCAAAGAAGACTTCTCACCTGGATGCACTGTAGGAAGGACCCAGACGGCTGGATGGAGAGTGATGGTCTGGGCGATATTTTCTCAGGGAACACTTGGACCCATTATCCCTGTAGAATGAATTCTGACAGCCGTCACATACCTGAACATCATGGCTGACCAAGTACACTCCTCTATGGTGACTGTATTACTTGGCAGAGATGGCATCTTACAACAGAATGCTCCATGCCACATTGGGAAGAAAGTTCAGGAACGGTTCCAAGAACAAGAAGAGGAATTCCATTTATTGCCATGGCCCACAAATTCGCTAGACATGAATCCTATTCAGCATGTGTGGTTTGAGTTGGAGAAAAGAATACGAGCAGCATCACACCAACCACGTCGTGCAATTTAAAGGAACTGCAGGATTTTTCGCATATACACTGACGGAAAAAAAAAATTCCAACACCAAGAAGGGGTTGTGTTAGATAAACGACAGTTCGTAGGCGGTGAGAGTACATCTGTAAGATGACGTCTATACAAATTTCGCACTCGGCGTATACGTGTGGCGCTAGTAGCGCCCCTCGGAACATGCAAAGCAGGTTTGCTGTAAATACGCGCTGTAACGTTCGTGAGTGTTAGTTATCGTTGAGATTCGACGTAGTGTGTTGATGTTAGTCAAGAATGACTTCAAGAAGACGAAGAAACCATTATCAACAGAAACGAGGTCGTGTAGTAGGGCTACGAGAAGGTGGATTTTCTTTCCGCAATATTGCAGAACGACTTGGCAGGAATGTAGCCACTGTGCATGATTGTTCGCAGCGGTGGTCAAGGGAAGGTAAGGTCTCAAGAAGACCGGGTTCCGGCCGGCCACGTAGCACTACTGAGAGGTAAGACCGCCGTGTACGGCGTATGGCCGTGGCGCATCGTACTGCGTCTGCAATTCGAGCTGCAGTTGCCACCACAGTGACACAACGAACTGTTACAAATCGGTTACTTGAAGGACAGCTCCGAGCCAGACGCCCTGTAGCGTGCATTCCACTTACTCCAAACCACTGCCGTTTATGACATCAGTGGTGTCAAGCTAGAGCTCATTGGAGGACAGAGTGGAGATCTGTTGCGTTTTCTGATGAAAGTCGGTTCTGGCTGGGTGCCAGTGATGGCCGTGTGTTGGTTAGGAGGAGGCCAGGTGAGCACCTGCAACTAACCTGTCTGCGGCCGAGACTCACTGGACCTACACCTGGAGTTATGGTCTGGGGAGCAATTTCCTATGACAGCAGGAACACTCTCGTGGTTATCCCACGCACCCTGACGGCACAGTTGTACGTCAGTCTGGTGATTCAACCTGTTGTGCTGCCATTCATGAACAGCATTATAGGGGGTGTGTTCCAACAGGATAACGCTCGCTTGCATACCGCTGTTGTAACCCAACATGCTCTACAGAGTGTCGACATGTTGCCGTGGCCTGCTAGATCACCAGACCTTTCACCAATCGAGCACGTATGGGACATCATTGGATGACAACTCAAGCGTCACCCCCAACTAGCATTAACCGTCCCTGTATTGACCAACCAAGTGCAACAGGCATGGAACTCCATCCCACAAACTGACATCCAGCACCTGTACGACACAATGCATGAACGTTTGCGTGCTTGCATTCAACATTCTGGCGGTTACACCGGTTATTAATGTACCAGCATTTCACATTTAAAATGGGTCTTCTCGCGCTTACATTAAGCTGTGATCTTGAAACCTTAATCGATTAAATATGTTACCTATACAAATGTATTGCCGCCATTTTATTCCTCTACAACTATTTTTTCGTGGTTTTGGGATTTTTTTTTTCCGTCAGTGTATATATCTACTCCTGTATCATAAATTGCGAATATAATTGCAGGATCAAATTAAAGACAGGATACACAGCAATATGACAGAAAAGGGGACCAGAATCGATGCTTTAGGGCATAAAATAATCAGTCATCTTTTCCTGCTTCTTTCAAGTTATTCCATTTGCAAAATGCTGTTTTCAACCTATTTGATTTTGTGAATCAAAGTGTATCCAGTACCATGAACTGTCCACTCTACAGCAGCTTTCTCTCTTATCAAATCAGCTGGAAGATCGATAGGAACATGTTGCTTAAGCATTTATGCGTTTAACCAAATTACGAGTAGACCTTAAAAAAGTGCAATTCGATTCATCGTTTAAAACTGCATTTTTTTGCTGTGAAAACATTTTTTTTGCTCAGCAGTTTTTGTTGTGGATTGCCGTTTCAGTGCAGTTGGGTGCAAGATAATGAAATTGGCACAGTTTAGTATAAAGTTTCCATTACTGTTCCCATGTTCAGACAAAATGGAATACTGACAGACAGCTCCGACTCAGATATTATTTATATAATTCGCGACCTTGACACCGATTGGCTGCACATGCACTCATCTGCGTAATGCAGAAGATATATCATCATCATCATCAACCATTATCAATTCACGGCTGGATGAAGGTCTCCCCATATTCCACAATTATCTGTCTTGAGCATGTCTCCTCCATGTCACTCTGGCATGCTTTCGAATTTCATCCATCTCCCATGGGGCCTTTTTCTGTCCCTTGGAATCCTATCTAAAATTTTAGTTGTCCATCGGTGGTCTGTTCTTCTGGCAACATGTCTAGCACATTGCCATTTCAGTGATTTCACTCTGGTCATGATGCTGTACACTCTTGTCATTTTCCTTATCCATAAGTTCCTCTTCCTATCTTTCCTGGTTACACCAAGCATATATCCTTTCAATAAAAATTTTCCAATATCTTAAAATTTAAGGTCAGCTGACATGGGAGTCAAGGATTTTTTACAAAATTTGAGCTGCTGAAGTAGGGAGTTGTATATACTCCCATTCACAAACTTAGTATAAATAATGGAAAACCCAAATTTACGTTGTTTTTTTATGGTTTTTGAGCAGGAAAGTAATAGTGCTGGATGCAAGGTAAGTCAAAATGGCACAGAGGTTGACCAGGTCAATGAGTTTGTATATTTAGGAAGTATGCTGGATGTCAAGACAGCAAATTAGATGGCAAAATTAGGTGCAGAGTG
Source organism: Macrothele yani (assembly GCA_039090855.1). Classification (NCBI taxonomy): domain Eukaryota; kingdom Metazoa; phylum Arthropoda; class Arachnida; order Araneae; family Macrothelidae; genus Macrothele; species Macrothele yani. Next base: position 72,380,494 of record CM077028.1, on the reverse strand, counting down.
AATTCTTCTTTGAAATACATAAGAGCATTTTACAGGGATGATGGGTTTTCAGAAGGTCCCAGATCTTCATAAGAGAATTTGAAAGAATAATTGTTCCTACTCTAATGTTATGGCAGTGGAACCTGGATATTGCAGAACAAACATAGGAGTAGTTTGTGCGCTAGGAAGATGCGTTACTTGCAGGTGGCTTGCGGCAAGACATGCTCTGATCATGTGAGGAATGAAGAGGTGTTGTAGATGTGTAATATGTGAGGCAAAATGTTGTCAACAAAGTGGAGAACAATATTCTTAGGTTGTTTGGCCATGCTGAAAGAATGAGCGAAGAGATAATTCTTGAGCATTACCAGAGATGCCAACATCTGAAGGAGGTCATCAGTAGTCCATATGCGCGGCGCCCGTAGTTCTTCCATAGTGACGTCAAGTCAAATCAAGTTCCCACATTAAAATTTGCAGGGTAACATGCGTATTTCCCAGAATATACTGCTACATTTTTAGCTATATATTAATCTCGATCGAGGACAGTACTTGGATAAATTTTGCAACATATTTAAGTCCCCTTAAAATGGGGGAAAAAATTGAGTAAATACACAAAAAATACATACCACTTCAACTCCACCTTTTAATAAATATGTTATGTCATAAGTGTGTGATGCCACACACTTTATGGTTATTTCTTCTGTTTTTTAGAGTGAAAATACCGACCGCAATAGTCTTTTCCGCCGTGTGCGATTGAAAAATCAACAGCACACGGGGAACAAAACCCATGGTTTTCGAATATCCGAGACGATTTTAGACACAGAAAATTTTGCAAATAACTCTCCTTGAATTTTTGACAACTTTTTTGCATTTTAGATCCAAGAATATTAGCAGAGACAGGTGGCCCTTTACCCGACGCTATTGCAAGTAAATTCGTACACGACAAACATAATGGGAGCAAAGAAAGAACAATTAACTTTGAAAGATTTTATAGCTTTATTATGCGGATAAACAGAAAATTAGCATTAACTGCTTATGATACGAAAAAACTAATCAAAAAGGTATTTTAAATTGCATAAATCAATCAATTCTGGAGAAAAAAAAAAGGATAAAATAAAACATCCTTTTGTTTGGCAGAACATTTTCACAAGAGAAAAAAAAAAGAACTGCACTTCGCTAATCTGTCAAAGTAACAAACAATTAAGCTCTCTACCAACAGCGAGGAGCGTGGGAAAATAGGTCACGACTGCGCGCACACACCTAGCAGCTAAGAAACGTCTCATCGCAACTGCTGCTAGACGTTTTCTTTGGCTGGTTGCCAAAGACACATGGAGAGACTTTCTCTTGCTCTGGGCAGAACATACTGCGCACGAAGAACAAACTCCCGGGGAGGTAACATAAAAACAGGCAATAACAGCTTCCACACATCCAGGTAGCTTAGTTATGTGCTCTGCCGGAAAAAACAAACATTCAGAATTTCTTTGATCCACAATTGTTTCCTTCGATCTGATGACTATTTGTTCAGAGCATTTTTTTTTCTTTTTTTCCCCGATACCCCGCCCCGCCCCTTACTTTGGTGAAACAAATATGCAATAGCAATTAACTATTTAAATTACATTTTAGCAAAAAAAAAAAAAAAACATAATTCATGGAAACACGCGACCGCTGCAAACATGGAAATCCCAACGAATAACATTCCTTTTACTGCTGCGAATTTTTATTTTTTTTCACACCACTGGAACTGGAAGCCACTGAAGCACACTTCATAACTACAGCAATTCACGTCACACCACAACTAATCAACTTAACAACAAGAACAGAAAAGGTGGAATCGACTCTAGTCTACCTCCATCCTTCGACAACTTACACGTTAGTACAGGACGCGGTTAAGGTTTTCCCAAAGTTAACAGACGTCGTGCATTACGAACGCCTTACCACGGCAAGCCAGGTACAAAGTCACGTGATCATACAGAACGATCTCTGCTGCAACATTTCCGCTTGCTTGCCGTGTAACGGCTTCGTGACGTTACCGCAAAAAAACACTACATTTGACTAGGTTTGACTTTTTTTTTTCAAAAAAAAAAAAAAAAAAATAATAATAATCTAAAGCAAACTTTTATGGGAATTTTACTAGGAAATTTTTTCATTAATAGCAAATTTTCGGAGAAAACTCTTCTCCTTCTTCAGGCTGTCTTGTTGTTGTCACTTTTTACTTGTCACTATCACGGTTACGGTTTATCTTGACGGTTACGGTTAACCTTGACGGTTTAGGTTATTTTTCAACAAATCCTGCCAGATGTTAGGCAGGGAAAATCCTTTGCAGTCATTGATGATGGAATTTTGATTTTTCTCAATCTCTATTCCTTCTTTCAGTTTTCTTTTTTGGAAATTGCTTTGGAAACTGATTACTTTAAGGGAATTCCAATCCATGACGTGCCCAGTTTCTCTAACATGCCTATCTAATCCAGTCTTGTTGGAGCAATTTTTTATAGCTGCTTTATGCTCAGCTATACGAGTTTCTAGTCTGCGACCTGTTTCACCTATGTAAGATAGTCCACAACTACAGTTTACTTCATAAACTACTCCTTGCATTTTTAAAATATCTTCTTCTCTTTGAACTATTTTAGGGAAAAATTTTTTAACTTTGTTCTCTAAACTTGGAGCTAGCCTAATATTGTATTTCTTACTAATTCTCTTTAAAGACTCAAATAAACCTTTGTGATAAGAAATTTTTCTAGTGAATTTTACTTGTTGCTTTTGTGGGTTCTTCTTACCATTAAAATTCAGAAGCTTCTCAATTTCTTCTTTAGGATAATTATTCTCTGCAAGTATGACTTTAAGCTCTTCTTTATGGGCTTCTTTTTTATCTGCAGTAGAAACTATTTTATTAATTTTTTCTAAAAACTGACTTGCTACATTTTTCTTAATAGAAACTGGATGATAGGAATTGAAATCCAGTAGTCTTTTAGTATTCATTGGTTTTTTATACCAACTAGGGAGGAATTTTTCATCTTCATAATAGATAGTAATATCTAAGAAGTTTATTCTTCTTTCTTTTTGAAGTTCAATAGTGAACTCAAGGGAATCATCTAATTCATTGAATGAGTCTAGAATTCTTTCTGGAACAATTTCTGAGCTGTCTATTATAAATAAGATGTCATCCATGTATCTGCTATATAAGCAGAAGTATGTGGGTTGTACTAGTATCTTTTCTTCTAGTTTTCCCACATAATAGTTAGCCAAGAGTGGGGAGCCCATAGCTAGCCCCGATTTTTGAATGAAAAAAAGTTTTCCCAAATTGAATGTAGTTGTTCTGCAAAGAGAAAGTAAGCATTTCAAAAATTCCTACTAATATGTTTTTTTCCTAGTTGTGAAAAACTATTAGGTCTGCCAAGTCTTCCGCTATAAAGTCTATAAGTTGATCTATATTAATGTGAGTATACATAGAGACTATATCTAAACTACCCATAATAGGAGAATCTAATTTAGGAAGAAGTTCTAGTTTTTCTTTTAGCTGCATTGAGTTTTTAATCAAGTTAGGTGGCTCTTTTTTTTACAGTTCACTATTGAACTTCAAAAAGAAAGAAGAATAAACTTCTTAGATATTACTATCTATTATGAAGATGAAAAATTCCTCACTAGTTGGTATAAAAAACCAACGAATACTAAAAGACTACTGGATTTCAATTCCTATCATCCAGTTTCTATTAAGAAAAATGTAGCAAGTCAGTTTTTAGAAAAAAATTAATAAAATAGTTTCTACTGCAGATAAAAAAGAAGCCCATAAAGAAGAGCTTAAAGTCATACTTGCAGAGAATAATTATCCTAAAGAAGAAATTGAGAAGCTTCTGAATTTTAATGGTAAGAAGAACCCACAAAAGCAACAAGTAAAATTCACTAGAAAAATTTCTTATCACAAAGGTTTATTTGAGTCTTTAAAGAGAATTAGTAAGAAATACAATATTAGGCTAGCTCCAAGTTTAGAGAACAAAGTTAAAAAAATTTTCCCTAAAATAGTTCAAAGAGAAGAAGATATTTTAAAAATGCAAGGAGTAGTTTATGAAGTAAATTGTACACTGCTGGACAATTGCTAAGGACGGATCGTAAACGGCTATATAGCGCATAAAAAAGTAAGTGTGGTTGGATGCCAAGTGAAATAAAATAATGTCAGAATGCCAGGACATTACAAGAAAGACAATTTATTGTGCTCTGAAATCCAGAAGGCTTTGGAACGTGTTCAAGGGACAAACAGGCCATTTTGTGCAGAATACGTAAACGTGAAAAAAATGCAATTACCGTCCGGAGGCGTTCCGGCGTAAGATGTCAATACGGGATATGGCCACCATGGAGGGCGATGCAAGATTCCACACGTCGTGTCATGCTTTGCACAACATTATCAAGCAGCTGTTGGGGTAATTTATCCCATTCCTCTATCAGTGCACGGATGAGGGTGACCTTGTTTATTGGAGGGCATTGGCAACCAGCAAGACTCCTCCCCAAAGCATCCCACACATTTTCAATGGGATTCAGATCTGGAGAACGTGCTGGCCATACGAGGCGTTGAATATCCTCGCTCTCAAGACACTAATGGACAGCGACTGTTCGATGACATGTTGCGTTGTCGTCCATGAAAATGAATCTATCACCGACAGCACCACGGAACATGCGAACATGAGGTAGCAGAACATCATTAATGTATCGTTGGCCAGTCATAGTCCCAGTTGGAAGCACATAGAGGGACGTACGGCCATTGATCATGATGTCAGCCCATACCATGACACTACATGTCTGATATCGGTCCCTTTCCTGTATGTTTGCTGGACAATATGCAGTACCACTATCACGCCAGATCAGTTGTCGTCGACAATCAGACGATAGACTGTATCTACTCTCATTTGAGAAGAGGACAGCAGACCAGTCATTATCAGTCCAATTGCGATGTTGATGGCACCATTGCAAACGGGTGGTACGGTGACGTCTGGACAATGGGATGCACACAACAGGACGGCGGGCGTACAGTCCTCCTTCATGCAAACGTCTGGCGACAGTTTTTCGGGAGATCCGCTTGCCAGTAGCAGCCATAAACTGATTTGCTACCTCACTAGCTGTGCTGCGCTGGTGTCTTTTTGTTGATAGCACTATGTACCGATCTTCTGCAGGTGTCGTACTGCGAACACGACCTCCCCCGTGACGTTTGCTACACTCTCCATTTGTTTGAAATGATTTCCAAAGCCTTGAAACAACACTGTGGCTGACGTCGAACTTCCTGGCAACATCTGTTATTTTTCGCCCTTCTTCAATCTTGCCAATAATACGGCCACGCGTAAAATCATCTAGGTGATGTCGGGAAGACATACTGAAAATTGCAAGTTCGTCAATTGATTCTTTCCCTTTCAACTTTGCGTTTGAACAACAACGGTCAATACGCGTCAAATCCTTTATATCTCTTATCAGCGCTATGACGTCACGAACAAGTTCGGCAATCCAAAATTTGCATACGCACAACACGTCTTACTGTATCCCGCACTTATGCTAATTTCCACATTTTCCTGCCTTCCATTTTATGGTTGCTATCGTTGCTATTGTCATCCGTCCTTAGCAATTGTCCGGCAGTGTAGTTGTGGACTATCTTACATAGGTGAAACAGGTCGCAGACTAGAAACTCGAATAGCTGAGCATAAAGCAGCTATAAAAAATTGCTCCAACAAGACTGGATTAGATAGGCATGTTAGAGAAACTGGGCACATCATGGATTGGAATTCCCTTAAAGTAATCAGTTTCCAAAGCAATTTCCAAAAAGAAAACTGAAAGAAGGAATAGAGATTGAGAAAAATCAAAATTCCATCATCAATGACTGCAAAGGATTTTCCCTGCCTAACATCTGGCAGGATTTGTTGAAAAATAACCTAAACCGTCAAGGTTAACCGTAACCGTGATAGTGACAAGTAAAAAGTGACAACAAGAAGACAGTCTGAAGAAGGAGAAGAGTTTTCTCCGAAAATTTGCTATTAATGAAAAAATTTCCTAGTAAAATTCCCATAAAAGTTGCTTTAGATTATTAATTCAATTAAACTAGGAAGCCATTTCTCAACATGAGCTTTATTAAAAAAAAAAAAAAGTTTTCTGGAAATAGAGATTTCTGGAAAATTCCGTAGTTTTTCACACCACCTCCGTAGTCCGTAGTTTGAACATGATATCCGTAGTACTTGGCATCTCTGCATTACTAAGAGAATTCCTTGAGCCTAACTGGTGGGAAAGAAAGGTATAGGAAGGCCATAAAAATCATGGGAGGAGCAGATTCAGGAATGTCTGCATGATAAAAAGATTCTGAGCATGAAGTACAAAAAGTCTTGTATGAGATGTGTTATGGATGTCAGTGAAGCTTGAGCTGTGTTGAGATCGCTGTAAATGGAGACATTTGATACATCAACAGTACGTAAAATCCACTTCCATCAATTAAATATTAACCTGACAGATGAGCTTTCTTTAAGGAGCTAACCTCTGATTCTCAGAGAACAGCTTAATGATATGTATGTATGTGTCTGTATGTGCACAGGTAATTAGTTTTTAAGGACTTCTAAAAAAGCATGTGTGCTTCATGTGACAAACAAAAATTTGCACAGATAGTTTTTTTAAAAAGAAAGAAAACAAAGAAACTGACCATGTTATATTTTTCTTTTGCCTAAAAAAGTCTAGCCACTATAATAATTGCAAGGGTAGCTAGGATCAAGAACACACTACCCTCTTTGCCACCATTCTCAAGCTGAGACACAAAGATTTAGGGAATAAAATTATATTTAACAACATTACAGAACAGAGGGTACATCCCTAGAAAAAAAGTAATGATTATGAGAGGAATCTTCGTTCTTCCTACTTCTGTTTTCAGAAATTTTTTCTCCATTTTTGATTTCAAATACAAACAATTATGTAATAAAAACTAGGAAGTCCATCAATAATGATGGGGAAAAATAAGATTAGTAATTTTTTAATAATTAGGTCTTTTTGTTTGTATGTCCAAATTTTAAAGTATGTTTCATGAATATTACAACAATAAAACAAAAAGTATATTGGTTAAGACAGTGATTTGATAATTAAAACAGGCAAGTGCTCGCATTTTCCCAGTGTTCGTTTGCAGCACATAAGATGTTTCTACAGGCAGCTGATGAAATATCGAAAACAAATAACAGCAGCTAGTCGCAATATTTCTCAAGATTCCTTTTTTTCATGAAATCATTAGAAAGCAAGTCTTGTCAATGGTTTCCATCCTTCAAACCCCTTCAAAAAATACATAGTGGCTCTGAGACGCAGTGTGTCATTTATGTAAAAAAAAAAAAAAAAAAAAAAAAAAAAAAAAAAAAGGATCATGCAGATGGCAAACAACTAACTTTTACTTGTTCCTACTGTTGCCAGATAGCAGAAAAGTGTTAAGCATTTTTGGAAACTTAGAATTGCGCACCTGTGAATGCTAAACTGTTATGGTAGATCATGCCAAGGAGGTTAGAATAGAGTAAGGATGTTGTCACATACTTGAAGCATGAAACATTGCTTTTATACTTTTTTCTCTCTCTTTCAATGCTATGTTTAATTCTCAATCGTTTCACCAACCTGGCGGCAGAGGCTGTGATTGGCTGTGACATCATGATGCTTCATGGCTTCATTTTGATTACACAAGGAGAATGGCTGGCCTCTTACTCCATCTATTCTAACCTCGTTGGTTCATGTGCAGTTGCACACAGTATTTCTTTCTTTTCATTTCTTCTACAAATATAAATACCTAGTTATATTCTACAAAAAAAAAAAAGTTATATTTTTGCGAATTTTGTGGTGTAAGAAAAAGAAAGTTCCCAAATCATATTTCTTCAGCACACACATGAAATAATAACACACTGTTTCCTACTGTATTGGAACTCTCAATTTTTTGCCTTAAAATAAGAAAAGAAACTGGTTAGACAATCTAAAATAATAATTTTAGGTTCACAAGGGAAATCAACACATTTTTGACATCATGTCAGAATGATTTAGACGAGATGATAATCACACCAGCAGCTGTGAAAAATCGGTCTTTGTTGCTGTGTCAACAAAATAAAATGGTACACATGTGTGTGCGGTGCACAAGTAGGGGATGACTTTTTTTTTTTTTTATTGGAGGTTTAACGACCACCGTGAGTGAGCAACTCAATGGGCTATAAGCAGTCGCCCGTCCCTAATTTAGGGTCACTGGTTCCAGGGAAGGGAGAGAGCCAGTGCCATAAGACAAACACAACATCCATGCCTCACCGGGATTCGAACCCTGACCCCGTTCGGACGAATGATCAGAGGCCATCGCTTAGACCACTGCGCCACCGGGGCGGCAGGGATGACTTCACCTGCATGAAAAGCTAAGCAGGATGCCACAATATTTCTTTCTCGTTTGTTGTTTTGGTGATGACTTTCCACTGCACCAAAACAGTGGGACACATGTGCAGACAAAGGAAATTATATTGTTTTAGATAACGTTTAAATGGTAATACAGAGCACGGAAAGCACAATGAGAAAAAAAAAAAAATACGGAATAAATCTTCACCGCCTTTTGTCTTCAATTTTCGGAAATTGTTGCCTCCATTTTCAAACTTAAGCACAAAAAACTTATGCAATAAAATTATATTTAACAACAATATCATGCGCACGCACCACCACAATAAAACAATTACGGTTTCATTTTCGAGAGGTTTTGAAAGAAGAACATACATGCACGATTGGGAGTTTGCAAGAGAGGATCAAAAAGGGTTTTGGGGATGTCACTTTTTTCTGCAGAACCAAAATAATGTTTCTGACGATCAGAGTAGCAGAATGTAGACATACACAGAACGCAGACAGTCTCCAAATTATTAGCAGGTTTTGCAGATAGTTTTTGCTTGCAGATTAAAAAAAATGTTATTTACAGCAATTAAAACACTATTCAAGTCTTTACACACATTAACATACTTCATTCCATTTTAACTTTTCACATCTTCCGAGTTCTTTTGTTTCTACAGACATTTCTGGTCTTTTGATTTTATCAAGGTCTGTTCTCATTGTATAGGAACTCTATCAAAAGTTTCACTTACACAGAAAGAATTTGAATTTTATTGTCAGGTTTCTCTTGCAATTAATTGCTAGTTATTAAGTTAGAATATTTTCCTTATGTATTTTTTGTAAGTCTACTTTTTCTGAATTAAGTTGTTGAAAATGCTATTTATAAATTTTGACCGTTCATTAATGGAACTGTTTTTCTGGGTGTAAAAACTTCCTTTAGTCTCTTGTTTTTATGAGACCCATAGTCGAATATTTTAATATTTTGCCATAAAGGTCCATTTCACACACATTGCTGCACATTCAATTGTAACGTAATTATTTTGTCCTCGTTGGAATCTATAATGTTCTAATAATCATTTATTGCTTTATAAATTTTTCTATAAATTATCTTATTCTATTGTTCGCGCTTCGTGGGTTTGCAGCAAGTTTTCTGTTTCAACGATTGTGTACGCAGATACATTTTATTTTTATACAACTCTGCTGACAATATCGTTTTTGTCTGCAAGATCAAAATAAAATCCTAGTTGCAAACAAATTTATGGCATGGCATCTCTATTCATAGTTTACTGTGGAAACAACTATTTTACAAGTCTTACAGAGTTATTTAAACGAGTTGGTGGTCAAATTTTCGAACTAGAGCCAAGTTCATCATCAGGACTATGTCATTGGAGCAGTTGCTGCCACTCAGTGAGAAGTGTCCAACCGCAATTATCATTAATTCTGGTACTTTTCCCCACTTATTCCATCCCTTCTTCCAGCTTCCTCTTTACTAATTTTGATTGGTGGGCGATTATTCTTACAGAGTCTCAATTTATGTAGTGTCCACTTGTAGGTAAGTCACAACTAATATTCCTTAAGTAAGTCGATACTCCATAAATTGGGACTCAGTACGAATAATTGCCCACCAATCAAACTTAATAAAGAGGAAGCTGGAAGAAGGGATGGAAATAGCGAGAAGAATTATCACAATTAAAGAAAATTGCGGTGGGACACTTCCGACTGTGGCAGCAACTGCTCAAGTGACATAGTCCTGATGATGAACTAGGCTCTAGTTCGAAAATTTGACCACCAACTCTTTAAAATAATTACCTCTATAAGATCCATAAAATAGTTATTTCCACAGCAAAATAAAACCGTCGCCCATCGCCATGATTCTGCTGCCAGGCAATACTGTAACTTCTGGATTTCATGCAGGCAGTTAGGAAAAACAATTACTTTTTAAGTACTTTTAGCTATCTCTGGCAAACAAATAGGGATGTCTATACAACCTAAAAAAATAAGCACTTTTTAAGGATTTTTAAAAAGCGAAAAAAAAAAAAAAACACCCAAAGGACCGTGAAAATCTTGTAAAAAAAAATGCAGAAATTTACTTGTTCCAAATTCATACAATCAGAATAATTCTACTTACCTTACTCAGCACTTTCATGGCAAATAAACTACCAGTATCTTTTCCTGTAATTTTGCGTACAAGGAAAACCTACAAAAAATAAAGCAAATGTTCTTCATACTGCAACGAATAGAGCACTACAAGTCAAATGAGATTAAAATCTAACACCTAGACATCCAAACATATCCAACAAAGACACGCGAACAGGGGCAGTATCATCAAAACTAATGTAATAGATTGCCACTGCTAGATTTTTAATCAGTTAATTAAAACAATTTTGCTTAAAAAAATTGAGAGAAATGTGCATCAACATGTAACTGAAATAAAGACTATAAAGAAACAAAATCAGGCTGAAGTTCCATAAAAAAAATTATATGTCACATAGAAACTTTTGACTATGTCTTTCGGTTCAACTCAAGAACTAACGACAGTTTGAAAGCTAGCATGTGACAAATAACTTTTTTTATAACTTAAACACGATTGTTTGTTTCTTTACAGCCCTTAAAGGAAAAAGGTTAAATATTTTATAATGGACTCTGGGTCTTTCTATGTCAATTCATCCAGCATTTCAACAAGCTGTCACCTGACAACCTCAGATTTTTGTGAAACTTGGTACAAAGTATTGTACTGGTGAGTTATGAAACCTGCGACATTTTTTTTTATGGAAGTTAATCATTAGGTCTTAAATAATGTCATTTTAAAAATTGGATGGCTGCCTTTTAAAGTCAGTCATGGTACCAGTTTTCAAAACTGCACCATAAGACAAAAAAATTCAGAACTGTGGCATTTTTTTTAAATGACTTATGTGATCCATATGTTTAGGACACCTTGTTGCTGCAAATTTTAAAATATAAAATAATGCATTTCTTGTTCAATTATGTGACAAGAGATGAAAAAAATGAGGTCACATTTTCATTAAACAAAACATTTTTTTTTTTCAAAATGTGTCCCCTCCTCAAATTTGTCGAATTTTGTGTGTGTGTGTGTGTGTGTGTGTGTGTGTGTGTGTGTGTGTGTGTTATGATTAGAGCTCTCCAAAATGCATAATTATGCGTCTAGGACGCATCGAAAAGTGTGTTTACGCATTGAAATTTTGCCAACACGTAAAAATACGAATTGAAAATTTTACGCTGAAAATTTTTTATTTTCAACTTTTTATTCGAATTCTGTATTTCAAACATATGATCAGCGGTATCTTTTGTTACCTCAGGCCAGCTCTCACGTTGTAGACGACCATACCTGGCCGTGGTTTTCTTGGTGCGACCGGAGCTTTGGTGGCCTGACGTCAGAAAGACATCGTTCTTCACCTTGACGTCATCGGCTCATCGGGAGTGCAATCGCATTGCAAAACTCCTGTCATTGATGCTGCTACAGCTCATGCTCGATCAGATGAGTGAAGTAGGCTTTCGTAATCGCAATTCTGGACCGACTTGCTTGTAGATTCGTGATTTGTACTTCGTCATGACGGTGGTACGTGGTCATGATTTGTAGAGATTGAAACAGCTTTATCAGACACTGTAGTATCAAACGATGTGTCGAAACAGCGTACTTTAAAGTCTCCCCCCCCCCCCCCGGGCTAGACTCAGTCCAGTGTTGTAGAAAAGAAAAAACGCAGAGGAAGGAAACAATGAAATCTGCAAAAAACTAGTGGTGGAAATACGAAAGCAGCCAACGAACATGGACACTTCATTAGAAAATGAAGAATGCGTTGTGTTACATCGACGTCAAAGTTGGCAATTCATTCTTGTTCTTTACTAAAATGGTACAAAGAATTTCCAGGGATTACTTTCTATGCACTTGTAGTGTTTACGTTATTTATGTATTATATTTATATATTTTTTTAACTAAAAAAAGAAGCAAAACGTCTAAATGCATTCAGTAGTGAAATATTTTTTATGAAAAAAAAAAAAGTTTTTTTTAAATAATTTTCCGGTGTTTTCACACTTTATTATTATTATTTTTTTCACTCGTTAATTTTTCTAAAATACTCCTCACTTTTAAAAATTACTCCCTAAATTTTTTCAAAGGAGTAATAATACTCCTTCAAATTATTTTTTTGGCAAACTCTGGTTATGATATAAACTTTCATCAGGAAATAAATTACTCTTGGATCTTTGCAATTTTAAGAGAAAATAAGTATTCCAAAAAGTTACTTATTTCATATGTAAATGTTTTTTGTTGTACATGCGTGCCCAACAATTTTTTCAAAATGTTTTCCACAAGAAAAGAAATTTCTTTGGAATCCTTGACATATGGGGATAAGAAAAATACCAAAGGACTTAACGTAATTTTCGGGCTATGTGCCTCACCAGATGGAAATTGTTGTTCAGGAAACAAATTCGTTGTAGGTGCCACATCCTAAAATTTTAAAACATCTTACCTATTGATGTAAAAGTTTAAACAAGGGACATCGTAAAATGTTTGGATCACTATCTGAACTACTTATATATTTTTAAAGTAGTTTTTCATAATATAATTTCTTTAAGATCTCTTTTGGAAATTCAATGAACTAATAATATAAAAATGAAATAGATGATGGATTGAAAATCCTAAATATTCTTCCATTTATTTGAGGTTAATAATCATTCTTAGAAGGGGATAATGATTATGAATTCCAGCTTGTAAACAGTTTTCATGCTATGAAATATCAACATTATTTTTTGTTGAAAAAATTGATTTGCTCAAAAACTGTATGAATGGAAATACACTGAAGTGCCAAAGAAAACTGGGATGCCTCTCTAATACTGTGTTGGTCCTCGCAATCAAACAATGGCAGCAATGTGATGGGACAAACTCTAAGAGCTCTCTGTACATACACAAGACCGGCTAAGGGGAAAAAGCTGAAAATACGAGGCAAAGATTTTAGATGGATCCACCTTAAGTGCATAGAAACAACTGACCAAAATCTGTGACTGTCAGAACTCTGATGTCACAATGATTTGAATGTTTATGCTCCATTCGTCCTAATGACATGGTTCATATACTTTTTCAATCACAATTCCAAGACTTTCCTAGGACGTTTGGACTTTTTTCCAGGAAATATAATTCAAATGCTGCTACTTAAAATACAGGGTGATTCATAAAGAAGTATACAATTTCAACACATTTTATTCAGGCATGTGATTGTCTAAGCATCCAATTAATTGAAAGCACCAAAAGCTGTTCCGAGATACACAAAGAAAACTGGGATGCCTCTCTAATACTGTGTTGGTCCTTGCAATCAAACAATGGCAGCAATGTGATGGGACAAACTCTAAGAGCTCTCTGTACATACACAAGACCGGCTAAGGGGAAAAAGCTATATATATAAGTACACACAGCTCAGTAACATAACTTCAGAACAAGATCAGCCCACAAGCAGCAGCCATTTTCTAACCACAACCCTGCTTGTTAATGTTATTTTTGCTAAGTGCTTAAGCAAGTAAAATTAAATGCAAAAACAGCAACACTGAACTGTGAAAGTGTTTTACTTACTCATCTATATTTTTAAGTGCAAATTTCCTTGCTAACATTAAGATTTAATAAAAATATATATCATTTCCTACTTTTCCCCACACAGTATCCCATTTATTAAATCAACTTTTACATTAATTGACAATATTTAGTAGCAACAAATGTACTTACTCTTTCAAGAATGTGGATGGGTTGGGAGGGGGGGGGAATCTTGTGTTGTGCCTAGGGCCCGAAATGCACAGCGCCGGGAACCCCGGAATCCCGCCCCGGCGCTGTGCATTTATTCCTGTTAGCTTTCAAACAAGCAAACCAAATTCCTCCTCGGAAAACAAAACAAAAAAAGAAAGCTGCGTCACGAACTTTGTTCAGAGGCTTCGGGTCGATGTAATACGCATGGCAAAAGAAGCACGGCGCCGGGACGACGTAATCCCAGCCCGGCGCCGTGCGTTCTTTCCACTTAGCTTTCAAACAAGCAAAAAAAAAAAAAAAAGGAAAAGAAACAAAGAGCTATGTCACGAACTTTGTTCAGAGGCTTTTACATTGATGAATTACAAAACCAGTAAAGCATTCTTAATAACAGCGAAAATCTGAATTTCCGTAATTATTTGTTAGTCACCCGTAATTCCGTAAATCCGGGGTTTGAGGGGGGGGATGATCCACAATGGCTGGCTTTTCTGGACGTGAATGGCACTTTCACCGGGCAGTGAGAGAGGAGGACCGTAACGTAAATGTCCAATCACATGTGAACAGAACTTTTCTTTCCTGTTTATCTCTTTGCAGCTGCGTACGATGACTCAGGGCTCCACCCAGTCTCTCAACTAAACAGCGGAGTGTTACCCTAAGAAAACCAGTTTCGAGCAAACCGAGATGTTTGAAGTGAGGTCACCCAAAGCTATCTTGTTGGCTGAGCCGCAGCAGCGTCAGCCCGGAGCTGCCGGTCAGCCACGCCGAAAGAGTCAGCCTTACAACTGAAATATCGCCATCTACTCAAAGAATATTTCTCTCTCTCGCTCAAATTTTCTTTCCCAACATACCAACAATCACAAATTTTGGTCAAAAGATTGAAATCGCAAATGACAAGTTTAGCAGATGAATCACATGCCTGTATAACACAAGAACAATGTAAGATATTTTATGTTAACGTTAACTTATGAAAACTGACAATGGAGTGTTCAGACAAAGGAGCAGCCATGTTTGCGCCCTTACAACTGCTGATTGGAAACTGCATCCACTAGGTGTGAAGGTCACGTGGCCTCCCCTTCTCCTAATAGCAATCTGCCGCAGCTATGCTTGCCTACATAATGAGAGCATTGACTGCAGAGTTAGGCGCGGAAGATAGTGTCATGGGAGGTAACAGTCAGCTTGGGAGAAGCTTGGTGTGCAGGTTAAGTGCATAATGTTTATCGCTTATCATTCACATCGGAGCTGTGATTTTCTTCTTTAAACTATTTTGTTGATACGATTGCTTTGGGGAAAATGAGTGCCCTGAAAAAAACGAAAACTTAACATTTTCATCAAGAATGGGAACTGGACTACTTTTTCGCTATGGTTAAAGACAAGTGTTGCTGCTTAATTTGCAGTACTTTTGTGGCGATACCAAAGAAGGGGAATTTAGAGGGGCACTTCAACACATTGCATGGTAAATATCAATCCAATTTCCCACTCAATAGTGAAATAAGAAAGAAAAAATCACAGGAACTGAAATCTGGACTGACTGCGCAGCAAAACATGTTCTCCAAACCAAACGATCAATCGAAGGCTGCAACCATCGCCTTCTTTCAAGTAAGCCATGAAATAACGTGTAAACCTTTTTCTAATGGAAAATTTATCAAAGATATTTTTGTGGACATATGACGAGTAAATCCAATGGATTCATAACCTTGTGTCAGAAAAATGAAGATTTCCCAGATTTCTTAAGCTATCATTGTATCATCCCATCAGCAAGTTTTAGCCAGCAAGAGGCTTAATACAAAATGTGTCATGGAAATTGCTTTTAAAATCGTTAACTCCATCAGAGGTAAATCTCTTCGAAGGCAACTTTTTAAAATGATACTGAATGATACATACAGCCAGATTTGATTTTGCACACGGTCATCAGGTGGCTAAACTGAAGCAATTTTTTGCAAAGATTCCACGACTTGTTGGACGATATTATCAGTTTTCTTGAAGAGATGGGTGATAATTATCATCAACTGCATGATCTGGCATTTTTGGCAGATTTTACGGGAAAACTTAGTTTATTGAACCTGGAATTAATAGAAAAAAAATCAATACAAAAAAAAAAAAATTGGCAATATGTAGAGCAGTGTATCTTCTTTCAAGAACCAAGCAATGGCTATGATTAAGGATCTTGAAAATAAATGTTTTGATCGATTTAAAAACATCAAGGATCATTTACAAAAAAATTCCATGCATGTATGTATTCAATTCAGGAAAATATGTAATCAAAGTCCAAACTGTTCTCGACTACTTCGAAACCCGATTCAATGAGTTTACAAAAATGCAAGATCTTATTCAATTTGCCATTTACTCATTCAAGGAGACGGGCGATCTACGTGAGAGATGGGTTTGCCTCCTCGGGGCGCTCCGTGGTAACAATGGCCTCTGTGAATCTTGGAGAGGTGCCAGCTAGTTCTGTGCGACATCCGCGAAAAGACCCCAACTCACTGGGTTTTGTTCCAGAATCCTTAGGTTGAATGACCAACTGGAACCCTCAGCTGTGGGCTAATCCCCCACACTGGTGTAAAGAATTACTATTCAGGACTCTTGTGTGGGATATGGTGGACCTACCACACTTGAAAAAGGCTGTCCACCACGGAAACGATACGGAACTGGAAAACTGAGAATGAGAAAGATCCTGGCTGAGTGAGTGTAAGATTGGTGTATGGAATACTAGAGGAATAAATGGAAAGATAAATGAGGTGATTGAAGAAATGAGTAAGTATAAATTGGATGTACTGTGTGTGAGTAAAGCTAAAAAGAAGGAAATTGGGATAGAAGAAGTGAATGATACAGTGAGTGTGTGGTCTGGAGTGTTGGATAATGTAAGAGGACAGGCTGGTGTAGGTGTGATTTTAAGTGAAAAGATGAACATCAGTTATTTCTTTTGGGGGTAAAACAATGTTGTTGGAGCTATCGGCACTTGCATTAGCACTCTGTCACTTTTAAATAAAATACCTCTTGCCTGGTTTCTCTTTAAATTCCTTCATTAATAGATATTTACATTGCTACACTGTCACCACACGTAGTAACTTTCTCGCACATTTCTTGTGCTTTCTGAGGGAACAACAACATATTTTTTGAAAAAATTCAAACTTTAATAGTGTAGACAAATGGTCTGCAAGTCTTCTTTAGCTTCTGTTCTAAAATTCAAAATAATTATATTACCTTCAGTGAGACCTGCTATATTTTCAATATCTTTCTCAGACACAGGTACATTTGTGACACTTTCAAAGTTAACTGACAAACACTACACATAATATCTTCCATTTTCTTTGTAACAAACACTAATATCAGCATACTATTGTGCTTTAGCAGTGCACACTTATAACATCACTGTAAATTACTACATTGTACACTGAGAAGGATTGGAGTGAAGACAGCACAATACAGTGTTCCACCTAAGAAGAGCTGAAGCAGACTGACTGAGGGCTACCAGGCAACTGCATGTTGTGCTCTGTGAGTGAATTTGAGTCGACTCATGCACAAGTGTGTTAATTATGCACGATTCATTCACACACACACACACACACACACACACACACACACACACACATGTATGACTAGCAAACAATGCAATGTGAATGATATATTATTCTAGTAACTGATAGTTACTATTATTATTAATATTATTCCTTTTTGGGACCTTAGGCACTGTTGAAATATCAGAAAGATATATTTTTATCTTGACTTCTACAACAGTAGCAAAGCATGAAATTAAGGAAGAAAATCCAAACTGCTAATTTTCTGTGTTTTATTAAACAATGCAAATTTCCCACCTTTTACAACAACAACAAAAAAGGCACTCCTGATCAAAAAATCTTAAGAATCAAAAATATGTAAAATTTTAAGCTGTACAAATTTGCTCCAGTAGTTATTTTGGATAGGAATCTCAGGTTTTGAAGTAAGCCATTTTCTCAAAATGGCAGAAAAAAAGTGTATAATATTTGCAAAAGGAATAAAAAGGACATTAATTTTATTCCTGGGTATGACAGAACATATCTCTAGGCTCATTTAAAAAAAAAATATATGTTAGGGTTATACCTTTCCCTGATAATTCAGTTTTTAGTAACATGTTTTTTACAGAAAAAAATAAGGCTAAGAATATTTTATTATTTTTTAGTAGACTAAAACAGACATTAAGAGTGTTCACATATTTTTTGGGGGGAATACTCAGGCTTTCATTGACAAGGTTGTAAAATTTCAAAGAGATTGAATGATTTGCGAGTGAAATGGAATTTTTCTTGTAAGCAAGAGCAGCTTGCACGGAAGGCCTCGGAAATAGTAAAAAATGAAAATTCACTGAAAGTTTGAAGGGCTGTAAAATTGAAACCAGAAGAGCTAATGGAAAACTACCATTATGGAGGGATTGTGTATACAAAGTTTAATCAAAATCTGAGAACATGGGTGTGTGTCATGGCCTGGTTGAACTGACGTGGAACGACCCATAAAAAGCATTCATTAGCACATTTCAGTCAAGGTCAAAAAAAAATAAAAAAAATAAACGGCTACTTACTTCTATCAGGGGCTAAAAAAGTATGTTACGAAAATTAACAAATGATGCACAAAAAGTTTCTCAAAGCAGAAGAAAATTATCAGAGACAGAGATTTTCACATCAAACAATTAAAAGAAGAGATATAGAACATGATATAACTCTACGTGTCCTAACCTAGCGGAAGAATTTTGAATAATGGAAAAGTTGAATGTAGCAAACTATTCTTCATGGCAAAAGCTATGCTAAGGGAAAAACTTGTCAAATACATCTCCCAGAAGCAGAGATAGTGTGAAAAAAGTTTTTAGCTTTGTGGCCCTAGTGGGAAAGCTATGCATTATTTAAAAAGGATAATGGTCCACATTTTTATTGTAGCAGTGGCATACAGCAGAAAAAAAAAGCAATTTCTCAATTCTGGATTTTAAGAGTGGAGATACAGCTGGGAACAGAAGTACACAACCACCACCTAGTTACAAGATTGAACTACAAAACTCCTGAAATACAAACCTTTTAGTGCATCACAAGGGAAATGGTATTTTGTGTTAAAACTTTTTTAATAGCACATTTTGAAACACAGTTATTCAGAAAAACATTAAACATTGGCACCACCTAGCGACAAAATTGTGCATTATTTTGGGAAGAAAATACAGTTTTCATAATTAGTAGCATTTTATTGAAAAAGGATATTTTTTTCAACCAAATTTTCAGTCCCATCGATATTGCTCTAAACGGAATAGTGAGCTTGTGCCCTTAAGTGGCACACTTGAGCTTTAAAAGAAAATAAAAATTGAAATTATCAGGTCGTTCGGAAAACAATGGCTGATTTCCTGAGGTGCCACATTCTACTTGCCAAAAGTGCTTGCAGACCAACTAAAACTTGCAGCACTATTTGTACAAGACGAAGGGCAACTCAAACGCAACGCAACACACCATGATTAGTTGAGCAGCAGTTGTTGCCACTTGTGCGACAGTGGGTTGTACAACATGTTTGGAAGTTCTGAGCTGCGGGTGATTCTGCTTCAAGAGTTCAAATTCAGCATAAACCTACCATAACATGGTCAAGGCATGGGATGAGGAGGCAACATCTGAACGTACTGTTCGACAGTGGTTTGAAAAGCTTCATTTTGGTGACACGGGCATAGAAAATGTGGAGGGCCGAGAACGGCATTAAGTCATTGATAATGACTCTGAAGCAATGTGAGACAAATCCTCGCATCACAGTCAGAGAACTCCCCAAACAGTAATGTGTCGGTGTCAACCATTTCCAAACAACTCCACCAAATTGGCAAGAACACGAAGCTTGATACATGGGTCCCACATGAACTGTCGGAGTGTCAGAAGCAACAACGGTTTGAGATGTGTAGTAACGTTCTGCTTTGCAACAAAAACGAAACCCTACTCATTCATATTGTAACCAGTGATGAAAAGTGGGTTCTATACAACAATCGTAAACAATCTGGACAGTGGCTGAACCATGGTGAACTACTAAAACAACATTCTCAACCAAGGTTAAAGCCAAAGCAGGTTTTGTTGATGGTGTGGTGGACTGTTCACTGTCATACACAACAGGTACTTGAATGCTGATGAAAGCATTACCTCACTCACATACGGTGAAGAAATTGACCAAATGCACCAGAAGTTGTGTTTGAAACAGCTATCTTCGGTGAACAGGAAGGGTACTTCCTATACAAGACTATTTCTACCGGTAGTTAGCAGCAAATTACTAGCAAGCAAATGCATTTTTGCTAGTGATAAAAAGTGGTTCTAGCAAAAGTTGCTAGTGGAAAAATTTTGTATGTTTTAGTGTGAACTGTAAAGTGCCACTGCATTGCACGTGTGGAATATTTTAGACACATACAAAAAGAAACAACTGCTTTCTGGAAATGAATGTTTCTTGAAAAGTACAAACATTATAAAAACATTTCGGCACTAGTAAACATCCAGCACATTTCCCTTATCTACTTCTGCATGTGAGGTTGGATTCAGTTCCATGAACAGAATACAGGGTGATTGAAGGGGCAATTTAAACTTACAAACATTGAATGATCTCATGAGTATTGAGGTTGAAGGTCAGTCCGCGGACAAATTTGACCCCAGGCCTGATGGTTTAAAATAGTATGCTGAAAAGATCCAAAACTGAGATTGTAAACCATATGGAAAATAACTAAGATTCTGAATAGTGTTCTTGAATTTCGTGAATCAAGTTAAAAACCATTTTTTTTTAATATTTGCAATAGAATTAAATTGTTAGAATTCATCTGTCAGGTCATGAAAAGGTGAGTTACATCTAAATATTTGTAATCTTTTCAGCATTACAATGTGACAGTTAGGGGTGAAGTCAAAATTTGTCATGATTGACTAATGGCAGAGGACATGTTATAGTTTCTTTTGTATAATGTTAATAAACTTTAGCTAGTAGATAATGCAATTTTTGCTAGTAAAAAATAAAACGATTAAATTAACGTAAAAACGTTACCACTACTGTAATTCACATTATTTTAGGTTTAATATATAGTGCTTTCTGGCTTAACCCTTCGTATAATGAAAATTGCATTATAAAAACATATCATACGATTCGTGAAGAATGAAATAGTAGGGTTACTCACCATGTTTCAAAGATGTTATGTATACAGGAATGGCTTCTTAACTCCTGTGCTACTACTCCGCCTGTCGTAGTAATAGCTTGAAGGCATTGACCTTATTCTTGCATTTTACTTCATTTCATCTATATACTATCATGGTTCGTGTTGTTATTTGTTCTTTTGTCATTCATGATGTTTATACTTTGCAAAAACTTTTGCGTCGTCACATTCAACACGTAAAAGTACGACCAGTTGTAATCTCAAAACGACGAAACAGCCAAAAAACTAAAGTCAAACGTACAAACATCAGAAACGACAAAAGAACAAATAAGCACACGAACCATGATAGTATATAGATGAAATGAAGTAAAATGCAAAGACTAAGGTCAACGCCTTTAAGCTATACAACCATACCATTTTCAGCATATTTGCACGAATGCACCTACAACAACCATACTGAACACACGTAAGACGCACAGGCCACACCCTTCGGCAGCAACGTACAAAGCATCATGGTATTAAACATCAAAGGCACCATCTATCGCTTCAGAACGATGTCTTTGTTCTTTTGGGCAATCAACTTTATTAATTTGTTCTTTCCTTTTTTTAAATGGAAATTGTTTCTTCTTCCATTTTTGTTCAACCTCTATCATGAATTTCAACGCATAAGGTAGATCAAATCGGTACATTATTATTACAGTTCTTCCCTCTTGTCTTTTCAATAACTATAGTCTCAGAGATAAACTGTTGTTCATGCTTTTTTGTGCGATGTTATTAGTTTGGTGTTAGACCAATCTGGTTTTAAATTATTCTCTAGGCAGTATTGCATTAGCGATGTTTTCATCTCCTTCTTGTGCCAGTTTGATAAAAGCTCTTTCAGCCTACACTGCAGACGCCTCTTTGTGCTACCTACATAACATTTCATTTGATCACCTTCATTATTAACGATAGGTATTGAGCATACTCCCGATCTTCAAGGACAGACACTTTCCCATTATTAGCCAATATTTTCCCATTGCTACATACTGTTTCTGCGAGTTTAATGTTGTGATTAGCACATTCTTTTTTAATAACATCGCTCAATGGCGGCAAATACGGGAATTTGGCCTGCCTTGCTCTTGGTTATATACCAAGTACTTGGAGAAGGCTAGGGTAATATTTATTCCCAAGCCAGGTAAGTCAAATTACCAGGAGGCAAAGGCCTTTAGACCTATTAGTCTAACATCTTTCTTTCTCAAGGCTCTTGAGAGGATGGTGGATAGGCATATTAGAGAGGTGGTTTTACTTCCTAAACCCCTCTCAAAATTTCAGTTTGCCTATCAACAAGGTAAATCAACAGAAGCAGCTCTCCATGACATTGTTTGTTGCCTGGAAAAGGCACTAGAATTTAAGGAGGTGGCATTAGCCACTTTCCTTGATATTGAAGGTGCCTTTGACAGGGTCTCTACGGAGACCATTGTGGGAGCTGTGGAAAGACATGGTGTTGATAGAACCTGTTGTCAATGGATTAAGGCCATGCTCACAAGCAGAACGGTCGTGGCCTCGCTACTTGGGGAGACTCTGTCGGTCTCCACCTGCCGGGGCTGCCCTCAGGGAGGAGTTTGCTCTCCCCTGTTGTGGTGGATGAACTACTAGGGATCCTGGAGGGGTCTGGTTGCGACTGTTTTGGCTATGCAGATGACGTGGCCATAATTGTCAAGGGAAAACTCCCTAAAACAGTCTTGAGCGTAATGCAAAGAACAGTGGGACTTGTTGAGGATTGGTGCAGGAAGGTTGGTCTATCAGTAAACCCTGACAAAACCACTCTTGTGCCTTTCACTAGAAAGAGGAATCTTGGAGACCTTGGAGATATTGCACTCTTTGGGAAAACAGTTTCTCTCAGTACACAGGTTAAGTACTTGGGAGTCATTTTGGATGGAGGCTTAACCTGGAAACAGCACCTGGATTACTGTATTGCCAGAGCCAAGTGTTCTGGTCATGTAGAGGTGCTATTGGCAAATCCTGGGGTCTCAACACTAGGATCTTGCACTGGATATATTCTATGGTCACTTATGGCTCAACGGTGTGGTGGCGCAGAGTTAACCTCTTCACGGTGCAGGCTGAACTTAACAACTTACAAAGGCTGGCCTGCATAGGTATATCAGGAACAATGAGAACTACCCCAACAGCTGCATTGGAGTTGCTTCTTGATATTCTGCCATTTCACCTTCATATTGAGGTCAGTGAGGCCATTATGGGGGCATATAGATTACGCTGCAATGGCATGTGAAGACCCTTGTTGTGGGTTGGCAGCCATACCAAGCCTATTCAGGAGTATTTTTGTAAGGAGCTCATCTTTCAAATGGGAACAGACAATATGCTAGTAAAATATCATTTTGATAAAGCATTCAGTGTGAACTTTCCCAGTTGCAGTGAATGGGAAATGTCCTTTGTCCCTGGGTGCAGCGGTGAAACTGTTTGGTTTACTGATGGCTCCAGGACAAACGTAGGAGTTGGAGCAGGGGAATATTGCCTATCCAGAGGTTATGGTTCATGCCAAAGCTTTGGAAGGCATGCTACTGTGTTCCAAGTTGAGGTGTATGCTATTCTAGCATGCGCCTCAGAATGTCTGATCAAAGGGTATCACAATGTGCGTATCCAGATTTGTTCAGACAGCCAGGCGGCTTTACTGGCACTTTGTCAGGGCCACATTTCATCTAAAATTGTTTGGAACTGCCTCCAGACCCTGAAACTGAACTGGCAAACTGGAACAAAGTGCAACTGTTCTGGGTTCCAGGACATAGGGGTTTTGAAGGTAATGAGAAAGTTGACCTTCTTGCTAAAGAGGGGGCAGAGCAGGCTTTTTATGGTCCAGAGCCTGCATTAGGGCTCGCCTCTGGTGTTGCCAGAGGACTAACTAAAAGGCTGCTGGGGACTAAGCAGCTTGACCTCTGGCATGCTACCAGGGGTCAGAGGCAGGCAAAGGAACTTAATCAAGGACCTTTGCCTCATAGGGCTAAGGAACTCCTTAAACTGCCAAAAAAGGATATTGGACTGGTTGTTGGTCTACTTACAGGACACTGTCGTCTTAACAGGCACCTTAATTTGATTGGGGTGAAAGAGGATCCACTTTGTAGAGGATGCCATCTGGAAGAGGAGACTTCCTTGCATTTTCTTTGTGACTGACTTTTTTGCAGCACTCAGGCTTGAACACTTTGGTACTCACAACTTCAGACCAAGTGATCTCTCTTTAGTACCAGTCAAGAGCATTCTTGCTTTTGCTAATTCATCTGGTCTCTTTCGAGATTAGGGATGGGGGGGATGCACAATAGACCTTAGGTTGCGGTTCTGGGTCAATTTAGTACCCCCCCCCCATTGGTACAAGTAACAAGTGATACGGGAATTTCATGAAATGCTTACTTTCACTTTCAATAACTTCTTGTCCTTTATTTTTTACTTTGTTTTTTATATTTACATACATAGACTGTATTAACCGTTCATTGTAACCAAACTCATGGGCCATTTGATCTCCTCCTCAGCTTTTTTGGTGGAAGATAAATTAATAGCTCTTCTTATGAAAAATGAAAAGGCAGCGGTTTTGTAACGCCATGGATGCAAAGAATCGTACCGGATGATCACCGGAATATACGTTGATTTTCTATATACTGACATTTCAATACAATTTTTACTTGTGTTCCTAAATAAAGGGATGTCCAAAAAGTTGAGCTTGTTGTCCATTTCTTTTTCAGCTGTAACAGTTATCGTAGGGTAATAACTATTGTACTTGCATATGAATTCTTCAAGTTTACTTTCAGAATGGTCCCAGAAGATAACGATGTCGTCGACGTTTCTCAAAAACAACACAGGTTAGCATGAGCCGTCCGGGGACAATAAATGTTTTTCTATCTCCTGCAGAACCATCTCTGCCAGTAATCCAGAAAGTGGTGAACCCATCGGGCCACCAAATTGTTGTTTGAAGATGTTTGTATCGTACTTAAAGTAATTGTTTTGAGTTATAAAATCCAATGCTGAAATAATACTATTTCTTTCCGCCATCGCTATGTTCATCTGTCTTAATCTTTTATCGATAACTCTATAGCCATGTCTGTGGGAGTATTTGGAAAGAGGGACACAACGTCTAAACTTAACATAATAAAGTCGGATGTTTTCAGCGTTCTTAATTGCCTAATCATTTCGGTGGAATTTTTAACCCTATATTTGTGTTTGAAGAACAATGGCCACAGTGTTTGACGAACAATCGTCAAACACAAATATATGGTTAAAAATTCCACCAAAATGATTAGGCAATTAAGAACGCTGAAAACATCCGACTTTATTATGTTAAGTTTAGACGTTGTGTCCCTCTTTCCAAATACTCCCACAGACATGGCTATAGAGTTATCGATAAAAGATTAAGACAGATGAACATGGCGATGACAGAAAGAAATAGTATTATTTCAGCATTATGATATGGACATCTTCAAACAACAATTCGGTGCCCCGATGGGTTCACCACTTTCTGGATTACTGGCAGAGGTGGTTCAGCAGGAGATAGAAAAACCTCAAAGTATATTCCGGCGATCATCCTGTACGATTTTTTACATCCATGACATTACAAAACCGCTGCCTTTTCATTTTTCATAAGAGCAGCTATTAATTTATCTTCCACCAAAAAAGCTGAGAAGGCGATCGATAAATGAGTGAAATCTGTGGCCCACGAGTTTGGTTACAATGAACGGTTAATACAGTCCATGTATGTAAATATAAAAAACAAAGTAAAAAATAAATAACAAGAAGTTGCTGAAAGTGAAAATAAGCATTTCATGAAATTTCAGTATTTGCCGCCATTGAGCGATGTTATTAAAAAAGAATGTGCTAATCACAACATTAAATTCCAGAAACAGCACGTAGCAATGGGAAAATATTGACTAATAATGGTAAAATGTCTATCCTTTAAAAATCTGGAGTATACTCGATACCTACCGTTAATAATGAAGGTGATCAAATGAAATGTTATGTAGGTAGGACAAGGAGACGTCTGCAGTGTAGGCTGAAAGAGCTTTTATCAAACTAGCACAAGAAGGAGATGAAAACATTGCTAATGCAATACTGCCTAAAGAATAATTTAACACCAGATTGGTCTAACACCAAACTAATAACATCACACAAAAAGTATGAGCAACAGTTTATCTCTGAGGCTATAGTTATTGAAAAGACAAGAGGGAAGAACTGTAATAATAATGTACAGATTGATTTACCGTATGCATGGAAATTCATGATAGAGGTTAAACAAAAATGGAAGAAGAAACAATTTCCATTTAAAAAAAAGAAAGAAAATGATAAAGTTGATTGCCCAAAAGAACAAAGACATCGTTATCGAGCGATGGATGGCATCTTTGATGCTTAATACCATGATGCTTTGTATGTCGCTGCCGAAGGGTGTGTGGCCTGTGCGTCTTACGTGTATTCAGTATGGTTGTAGGTGCATTCGTGCGAACATGACTTGCAGTAGCTTGTACCACCGAGAATGGCATTGCGAATATGCTGAAACCGGTATGGTTGTATAGCTTGAAGGCGTTTACCTTATTCTTTGCATTTTACTTCATTTCATCTATATACTATCATGGTTCGTGTTATCTGTTCTTTTGCCGTTCGTGATGTTTGACTTTGGTTTTTTGGCTGTTGCATCGTTTGTGATGTTCTGTACGTTTGACTTGAGATTTGACCTCTATCGTTTGTGATGTTTCGTACGTTTGACTTTCGTCTGTTTATGAGATTACAGCTGGTTGTACTTTTACGTGTTGAATGTGACGACGTAAAAGTTTTTGCAAAGAATTTTATAGTATTACGACGACGGGCAGAGTAATAGCACAGGAGTTAAGAAGCCATTCCTGTATACATAACACGCTTGAAACATGGTGAGTAGCTTTACTATTTCATTCTTCATAAATTGAATGAAATGTTTTTATAATGCAAGTTTCATTATACGAAGGGTCAAGCCGGAATGCACTATATATTAAACCTAAAATAACGTGAAGTACAGTAGTGGTAACGTTTTTACGTTAATTGAATAGTACTTTGTGCCACGTAATAAATACAAGCAACATAGCGTAGTTAATATGCTAATTTTGATGTTTTTTAAATAAAAAGTAAGGCCACTAGCAAGTGTCGCTACTGCTTAAAAAAAACTAAATCAAGGCCTGGTCCTATCCTCTTAGATGGTAACACTTGACCACATGTCACAAATGACAAAACAAACTACATGAACTGAGGTTTGAAACCCTCCAATATCTAGCCTACTTGCCTGACTTGGGCACCTACCAATTTCCACCTGTTCATGCATTTTAGCAATTACCTCAAGGACAGGTCCTACACAAACTGAGGAGGCCGAAATTGCATTGCAGGACTTTCTTGCATCCAGGAAGCCAGATTTCTTTCGGACTGGCACTGAAGCACTTGCCACTCACTGGCAGAGGTGTGTAGTTGCTGAAGGTACCTATTTCGAATAAAACAAGGTTGTGTGCTATGAGGCATGTCTCTTTCATTTTTACCCTCCAAATCAGCCATTATTTTTCAAATGACCTGGTATATGAGAAACATTTTGCACTGGAAATGCTCTTCTACAAAGAAATAGTTTTTCAAATCTGACTCTTAGAAGCAGGAGTATCAACAAAAATAAGATGTACATCTACACCGCCTGGCAGAAAAACTATGCACTATTTTAAGCAGGAGGTATTCTGAAAAGGTTTCCCAAGTTGAGCGGTTAGCAGTATTGGTCCATGAAAGAACTTTTTCAGTGGAGTTTTTAAGTCAGATTTTTCTGCAAATGCACTATAACATTATAAGAAGAAAAAAAAAAAACCCTTATGTACCTAAAAGTCTTAGACATAAATTGCATCAAAAGGGAAAACTATTTAATATAGGATATTTAGAAGCAAATATATGGAATAAGATGTATTTTGAAATCAATATAACCTGCATTTACGTCCCCTAGCAGTGAAGTTGTGCATCAATTAAAAAAAAAAAAAAAAGAATGCAAGAATTGTTCTCAAATTTTTGGTTTCCCAATGCAAAAAAAGAATTTTTCAAATTGGACTTATAGTTGCAGTGATATGGTGTCCACAGACAGATGGATGGAGGAAATAACAATCACAATCTTTTTCTTTAACGAAAGATGTGCTATTAACGCAGCTTCAGTACTGCTAACACAACAAGAAAACCAACAGCCTCGGCATTTTGCCTGTGGTGCAGATCCCGGGGAAAATTTTCAGACATCAGTTATATTAGTAGAAAAATCCTCAATTACAAAACATCAAGCCGGAGCAAAAAGGCAGGAATAGATAAAATTCCAGGACATGTATAACATAATTTTAAGACATTTCTAGGATACATACAAGGCCATATTATAAGAATCACCACCTATAAACTTTTCTTTTTCAGCAGCAAAACACAACTCCTAAATCACGGGTTATCGTTTTTTGAAATATTAAAATTACTTCATAAATATTAAAAAGAAGATAGAAACTCTTGAGCTGCAAAGTGAAAAAAAAAGCAATAAGTTCTGAAAAACCGATTTTCCTTTTTATTACAGTAAAATACATTAATTGCAATACAACACTTACTTTTCCATATCCACCCTTTCCTAAAAGCTTCAAGAGGTCAAAGTCATCAGGTCCAGTTTTATCACATTTCAAATCCAGACATACATCACACAGCTGAAGTTTTTCTAAGTCTTGAGACCTACGAAGAACAACAGTTCGCATGTGAAACAAAAATTGCCATCACCAACACATGCATGCTAGCATACACAAAATAATAAGAATGACCCAATAAAAATAATCAGATGAAACGCTTTACTATAGCAGGAAGGAAAAGAGTTCTTGAGAATTTGATAGGTCAGGGCTTGAAAAATTTGTTAAAAGTTACATGCCTGGCTGAGCATATGCAAAAATTGTTTACCTGCCCAGGTAGTAAAAGTTAGATGCCCAGGTAATAAAAGATAGATGTCCAGGAATCTTTTAAGATAACAAATCAGAACCCTCATTTTTTTTAAGTTAAAAAATATAATGCACCTTTTTTTAAATGTTTTGCATTTCCGTTTCATGGGGTCTGTATTCAAAATGTTCAATGCACAAAAGTGTGTATCAAGTTTTAAGATGATGAAATTGGTATTTGAGAAATTTGTTGATTCTGCCATGTTCTTTTTGTTGAAATTTTGCCCTTTGTCACTAAACACCGGAGTCTAGTTCCATCAGAGGCGTGAATCCTGTCCTTGACTATAAACAATATTTAGAGCAAAATTTACATATGGTTCCAATATCTGGACCAAGAACATAATATAATTTAAGATGTGATATTTTTCTGTTTTCAGCACTCCGTAACAATGACACAACTTCAGCTGGTTAGCAGTGAAATGAGACACAACATACAACGACTGTCTTTTTTCTTGTAGGAAATAATTTCCTTTGCATGCCCCTGGCATGGTATTTTTCAAGCCCTGTAGGTGGTCAACTTTTTCTGTACTACAGTGACTTGAATATTAGTACAAAAACATTGCATTTGCAATTAATGGAAACACTAATTAACTTTAACCCCATACACAGATACATAGCAATCATGAAATGCTATGACTCTCTAGCAACATTTGTTCATGCATTTATACTAATACATTTTCTACAGTATGCGCCCCAACTTAGGTATACAGTTCTATTATGAAATGTCCTACAGAAGTTATAAGACACTACAAATAATGCTGTATAAATGTAATAAAATGTGTGAGCTCCACACTAAATACACTTACTTTACTAAATGTCACTTCATCTAAAGTCAAACCATTTTAAAGTTCAGCTTACCTAAAGTCCAATTTATTCAAATGTTGGTGATTTAAAGTGATTTTGTACAATGTGAGGTGGAAAATTAAGAACTGAGCTAAGTATAAGTTTTTTTTTGAAAACTATTGTTATGAATGGATCAGGATAAATGAAAATATTTTTCTTCTGTCAACATACAGGAGTTCATATAAAATGAAAGAAAGCAAGAAACGGAGGCATGACAAATAGTTTGACAGCTTGTTACTGTTGTTTTTTATTTGATGATAAAAGTCAAAGATACCTAAAAAGTTTTCTAGACAAATGTAATGTGTTTAAAGGGTTATAAATTTGTAAGCATATGAATATGTGAATACACATACATTTATTTACCCTACATTCTTTGTAGGAATACCATCCTCCATGAGGTCTGGCATCTTGTCGTGGTGTGGGGGCCCGGCTGCACCGCAGTCGCGAAATCCAGATCGTTTTTAGCGGGTGAATGGCAGATTATTTGCATAAAGCAAGTAATACTGCATAACCCCCGTATAATGTTATCGTTGCTGGTGGAAACTCTTTCTGCCACCTTGGTGCACAGGGCAACGCCTCTTGATAATGTTTCTGTGTCGTTGACACCCCTTGGTCAACTGGTCTTCGCACTACCTTGGAGCTACGCAAGAAGGGATGTGCATTTTGTGGATGTCTGTCAAGCTTCGCTTCGGTCAAGTAACTATCCCAACTGCAGTCTTTCATTACTTGAAAGAATGCACTTATTTTTCTCGGCTGTCTTTCATAACTTGAAAGATTAAAAAAGTTTTTTTCATGCCTTTCATTACTTGAAAAATTGCACCTATTCTTCACACGTCTGAACCTAAAGCACATATAAGACATTTCCTTACTGGAATTTGTTGTTCTTGTGAGATTGAAAAACTATTTTGGCACGCCTTTCATAATCTGAAAGAGACCACTTTTTCTTCACACGTGTGAATCTAACAATGAATCTACCAATGCATCTCAAACTCATATAAGACATTTCCTTACTGGAATTAGATTTCTTCACACGAACGAATATAATTTTACCTTTAGCAAAAGATTTCCCTCATACGTGTGAATAATAATTTACGCAAGTTTTATTTTTTATGACATGCTGTCTTGATTTGAAAACTGTGTGGCCCTAAATCTGAAGAGACAAAAATTTTGTTGGAGCTATGGGTAATATATATTAATCAGATATAATGTACTTACCCCTGCTTTTATAAAACTTTTATAAATGTTTACTCATTGCTGAAATGCTTGGTATGCATTCTTAGCTATACTGCATATCCTCTTCACCTCTAATTTCTTCCTTGCTTTTGCATTCTGATCTATCGTATCTGAACATCTGTTCATTCTTATTTTCAAAGGTGGTTGGACCTACGACGTCACATCTTTTCCGTCTACAAAGGCTCCTAAGGAGCTTGGGTATAGGCGACAAAACCTGTTAGGGAAACCAGTAATCAGGAGGAGTTATTTCAAAGCGGTGTGGTGTGTGCCTCGCTTGTTTTGAACCTTAGGTTCATGATTCAATGTAGGAATACTACTATTTTCAGTGCATTTCCATCAATTCGTGACATGAACACTAGTACCTTTTTTTTTTTTTTTTTATATAAATAATTTTTTAGAAGGATCAATTATTTAATAATGTTACTACTGATAAATTTTAACTCACCTTAAAATCACGTGGTTACAGTAGTATACTTATCATTAGTTGTTATACAGTTGCTGAAAACTTTTTTACACTTATATAATTTTCTTTGTTAACTACGTTTTCTACTAACTATGAACCTAAATATGGGTGTAAAAGGTACAGGAATTGATTGATTTCTGTACCTTTTATACAAATATTTAGGTTTAGAATTAGTATGCAAAAACGTAATTAAAAAAGGAAATTATGTAAGTGTAAAAATTTTTTGGCAACAGTATAACAACTAATGATATAAGTATCACTATCCTTTCAAGGGAAGTTAAAATGTGTCAATAGTAACATTATTTCCATAAGCAAATAGTATTTAATTATAGTATAATAAATTATTAAATAATTGATCCTTCTAAAAAATGTATTTATAAAAAACAAGGTACATGATGTCCGTATTGAGAATTGATGTAAATGTGCTGAAAATAGTGGTGTTCCTACGAAGAATGTAGGGTAAGAATATGTGTATTCATACATTCTTATGTTTACAAATTTAAAAAAGTTTGGCAGTTGTTTGAGGGTGAATCATACCAGGTAGGAGAATGTAGAAAATAATAACTTCAACAAGAAATAGTTACTGAACAGACAAGAGAACAGCAATACATTTGGAAAACACTGTTAAATTTAAGTTTCTTCAACAAAAATAGGCTTAAGTATGAAACTTTTTTTCAGACATACTAGAATAAAACTTTTCCAGCATTATTTAGTATAGTTCGTGTTTTTTTTTTTAATTTTGGAACAAGTCATCCTTGTTCTTGCTTATAATAAATTTCTCAAAAGAATTTGCTCATACTGTTGTTGTATGTATACCGTACCAAACAATTTGGTGGATCAACTGATATAAAATAATGACTTCATCTGTACCACACACCAGAGTAGCTGAATGTAGACGTACACGCGCACAGTTTCCAAATTATCAGCAGATTTTGCATAGTTTTTGATTGTAGATAAAAAAAAAAAGTTATTTACTGCCATTAAAACACTTACTCAAGTATAATCATTGGCACTGATGTGTTCTATTTTTACTGTTGTTCATGTAGCCACTCCTTCTGAAAACTTAAAAATTAAATTATCCTGGAGCGGGAATCGAACCCGCACCTCCTGATTACCATTCGAGCATGCTATCAGTTACACCACCCAGGACAAGGAAGTTTGTATGATGTTCTATGAAGCGCTTATTCAAGGCTTTACTCAGATTAACATACTTAATTCTATTTGAACTTTAACTTATTTTTCACATCTCTGTTCTTTTGTTTTTACACATTTCTGGCCACTAGATTTTATCAAGGCATGTTATCAATGTATAAGAACTGTATTATTAAAAGTTTCATTTACACAGAAATAATTTAAATTTTATTGCTGGGTTCCTCTTGCAGTTGGCAGTTATTAAATTAAAATCCTTTCCTTATGTATTTTGTAAGTCTACTATTTTTTTTATTAAGTCGCTGAAAATGCTATTTATAATTCTTTAAGGTTCATTAATGGAACTGTTTTTCTAGTATAAAAGCTTTTTTAATTAGTCTCTTATTTTCATGAGGTTAGATGTCCATTTCGCACACATTGCTGCACGTTCAGTTGTAATGTACTTATTTTGTCCTCACTGAAATCTGTAATGTTCTAATAATTTAAGGAAAAATTAATAAAACTATAAATAATTATCTTATTCTGCTGTTATAGTGTGTGTGATTCACGGGTTTGCAGCAAGTTTTCTGTTTCAATGGTTGTGTACGCAGATACATTTTATTTTCATACAACTTTTTTTTTTTTTTTTGATTGGAGGTTTAACGACCACTGTGAGCAACTCAATGGGCTGTCGCTCATCCCTAATTTAGGGCCACTGGTTCCAGGAAAAGAGAGAGCGAATGCCGAAAGACAAACACAACATTCGTGCCTCACCGGGATTCAAACCCGGACCCCTTTCTGACGAATTATCAGAAGCCATCGCTTTGACCACTGCACCACCGGAATGGCTTATACAACTCTGCTACACACTGATACACTGTAATAGAATTTGGCACATCCCTTTCGTTGTTTATTTTCTGATCTGTTGAAATTTTTTTTTAGAATACCCTTATTCCCTTTTTACTTTCCGACGCATATTTATTTAAGTCCCAAGTTTACAAATAGTAAATCATTGCTGGGCATCTAAAAGATGGATTTGTTGCTATCCACTATCTAGGTACTTTTTTTTTTTGTCGTTGTTCCAATATATATTATTATACCACTATAGTCTTACTACAGGTAGCAGCGAAAAGAGAAAGCAATTGGCTGTTACACCATTTCTCCGTGGTCCAGTGAACAGGTAAAATCTTTCTTTTTTTTTTTTTTTTTTGGCAAGTCTTATGAAAAAAAAAAGTACATTCTATCAACTATTAGTCCAATTTGAAAAATTGTTTTTCCCTTCTGCTGCCAAAACCCAGAAAATGACAACAGCAATCCTTACTTTCTCCTCCTTACCAAAGAACTTTGTTGCTAGAGGGCATAATACAGATGTTATCAAATGAAAAATGCATTTTATTATTCATAATACTGCTTTTAAACATTCAAATAAAAAAAAATTATTTTATTCCTTCGATACCATTTACAACAAAGATTATTCTGGAGGCAGAGTTTTATACTACACAGTATTCCCCTAGGAGGTGTAAATATAAATTGTGTTCATCTCTGCCGCTAAATTCTGATTTGAAAAATTCTTTTTGCATGGCAGTTTGTAGTGAGAAAAGAGTTTTGCTACCATAAACATATTTCTGTTTCTAATGTACTTGCAACAACATCTGCATTCCTGAAAACATTTCTTTCTCAATTAGATACCATTCACCAAGAAAAAACATTTGTGCTTATCTGTTGTTCATAACAATACACAGTTTTTCCATCAGAGGACATAAAAATATATCATACTTTTTTTATTATCTTCGCTTCTAAGTCTGATTTGAAAAAATATTTGCTTTACCAGACGATGCTTCTGCATCAGAATGTATGGTATGTAATTTCAACTTTTTGTAATGTACTATTTTGCCACTAGAGGGTGTAAAGTTCATATTTCCAACAATATCTGAGTGCCTAAAAACCTGATTGAAAAATTCTTTTTTGGTCAGATAATGCAAACCACAAAATCAAATGCCTGTGAAAATGTCATTGTCAGCATGATAGTGCTGTATGTAAGACAATCTTTGAGATGTTTTCAACTGAAGCATGGATGTCTGGAAAATTGATATTTTGTTTCAGATACTGCTTTCTCATAGATTATCTGCTCATGTTGGAAGAACCAACAGCTTTTTTGTTATACACTGCCGGACAATTGCTAAGGACAGATGACAATAGCAACGATAGCAACCATAAAATGGAAGGCAGGAAAATGTGGAAATTAGCATAAGTGCGGGATACAGTAAGACGTGTTGTGCGTATGCAAATTTTGGATTGCCGAATTTGTTCGTGACGTCATAGCGCTGATAGTAGATATAAAGGATTTGATGCGTATTGACCGTTGTTGTTCAAACGCAAAGTTGAAAGGGAAAGAATCAATTGACGAACTTGCAATTTTTAGTATGCCTTCCCGACATCACCTAGATGATTTTACGCGTGGCCGTATTATTGGCAAGATTGAAGAAGGGCGAAAAATAACAGATGTTGCCAGGGAGTTCGACGTCAGCCACAGTGTTGTTTCAAGGCTTTGGAAATCATTTCAAACAAATGGAGAGTGTAGCAAACATCACGGGGGAGGCCGTGTTCGCAGTACGACACCTGCAAAAGATCGGTACATAGTGCTATCAACAAAAAGACACCGGCGCAGCACAGCTAGTGAGGTAGCAAATCAGTTTATGGCTGCTACTGGCAAGCAGATCTCCCAAAAAACTGTCGCCAGACGTTTGCATGAAGGAGGACTATACGCCCGCCGTCCTGTTTTGTGCATCCCATTGTTCAGACGTCACCGTACCGCCCGTTTGCAATGGTGCCATCAACATCGCAATTGGACTGATAATGACTGGTCTGCTGTCCTCTTTTCAGATGAGAGTAGATACAGTCTATCGTCTGATTGTCGACGACAACTGATCTGGCGTGATAGTGGTACTGCATATTGTCCAGCAAACATACAGGAAAGGGACCGATATCCGACATGTAGTGTCATGGTATGGGCTGGCATCATGATCAATGGCCGTACGTCTCTCTATGTGCTTTCAACTGGGACTATGACTGACCAACGATACATTAATGATGTTCTGCTACCTCATGTTCGCATGTCCCGTGGTGCTGTCGGTTATAGATTCAGTTACATGGACGACAACGCAACATGTCATCGAACAGTCGCTGTCCAGGAGTGTCTTGAGAGCGAGGATATTCAACGCCTCGTATGGCCAGCATGTTCTCCAGATCTGAATCCCATTGAAAATGTGTGGGATGCTTTGGGGAGGAGTCTTGCTGGTTGCCAATGCCTTCCAATAACACCCTCATCCGCGCACTGACAGAGGAATGGGATAAATTACCCCAACAGCTGCTTGATAATGTTGTGCAAAGCATGACACGATGTGTGGAATCTTGCATCGCCCTCCATGGTGGCCATATCCTGTATTGACATCTTACGCCGGAACGCCTCCGGAGGTAATTGCATTTTTTTCACGTTTACGTATTCTGCACAAAATGGCCTGTTTGTCCCTTGAAAGCTTTCTGGGTTTCAGAGCACAATAAATTGTCTTTCTTGTAATGTCCTGGCATTCTGACATTATTTTATTTCACTTGGCATCCAACCACACTTACTTTTTTATGCGCTATATAGCCGTTTATGATCCGTCCTTAGCAATTGTCCAGCAGTGTATGTAGACAAAGTTTATGCCTTCTTATACCAAGTTCATGAGAAAATAAGCCTTTTTAAATACCAGACATCTGATTAATCTTAAAATTTTAAAACACACAGTAAAAAGTCACCTTCAGTCAAGTTACCAGCAAAAAATAAAAATATAAAATAAATTTTAATCACTGCCTTATTTTTATGTGGCAAAATCTAGTATGAAGTTCTGGTCACCCATAAATATCAAACCCCCTACTACTAATAACAACTGATCACAAAAATTATCAGGTAACTTTCTTTCATAAATAAGAGTTCATTGGTAGAAAATTCTGCTTTCAAGAAAATGCACAGTAAAACAATTTGTAAATGAAGCATCTGCTCAGTGTGGTGTCATCTTGGCTCAGGACCAGCAACATTGAAAGCTGTGCACACAAGCCAAGTATCTGTAGGTAAACAAATGAATCATTTCAAAGCTCCACTACCCTTTGGGCTGTGTACTGAAATGAAACCCACTCGAGAACTAAATACTGATCCCGACTCATTTCAGAATTATCACTAAATAACAACACTTCCAGTTTTCTACTTCTAACAAATGAACAACACTATAATGAAATTTGAAAACCAATTGTTTGCTTGTCTTGTATAATAAGGATTCAAACTGTTGAGGTCTTTATAAACCTTATAAAATTGTTAGCATTAATACACTGAATTTTTACTTTTAAAATAAAGTTTCATGCAACAAACATGTTAAGAAACACCTAAATCCTCACTTTTACAGTGCTTATTGCAATATGTATTTCAGCAATTTCATTTTTCACAACCTTAAAAATCTGTAAGTCAAAATCTCATATGGGCATCTGTCTTCTACTGCCAATACAAATTTTCAAACTTTTAAAATACTACAGACAACAAAAAAATCACATTCCTTAAAACAAAATAGTAATAAGTTAAGGTTAACGAGTTAAGTTGAAATTTTTATTGTCACAAAAATCATACAATTTGTGCCATGCTGGTACTTTAATCAGCACCATGCAAAATATAACTTGACTTCTATTGCACATGCCACCAGTATCACTTCCCGACTTTTACCATCAGGTAACCTGGTTTATATATTAACAACATTTGTTCCAACATGATATTTAAAAGTGAGGTTAAGTTTGGTTTTTTTTTTTTTTTTTACCAGACAATGGATTTTGACAAAAATGAAATTCTTTATATATTTGAACAGCAAATATATAAAATTTACTTTACATGCAATGACTCTGTGATAAAAGACAGTAGGTTTAAATGCTGCATTCTAAATCTAAACAGCAAGTTTAGTTCCCTGGCTAACCCCTTTCTTGGTGTAAGTATTCTTATGCAGCTGATAAGAAATTATTCCCTGTTTTCTTAGTTTTACAGATGAAGACTAGAAAATAAAATAGAACTAAATAAAAGCTAGTTAATAAAATATATAAATCTATCCTTATAGAAAAATGAAACAAGAACTCATATTCCAGATAACAAATATGCAATTAAAAACTTCTCTATCACTAAATACACAGAAGTGAAATGAAGTTCAGAATCACTAGTTTAAGAGTCAATCATATTTTGTAGCCCTTTAAATGTAAGTTAAAAGATCAACAGAAAATTGTGAAGACAGATGATTGAGAATGTATTAAGAATAATTAAATAAGGAATTAGCAATGTGCAGTTCTAGTCAAAATTAAAATTAAAATGGAGAAAAGTAAGCTGGATCTGAGAAATGATGAAAATTAAAAAAAAAATCCCCTTGTTTTTTTTTTTTCTGAAGTTCTTAATTTGAAGTTATTCCAGCTACCATATTTTCTTAGAATAACACAGCACCAAGTTTAAAGCAGCAGGTAAATACACCTAAAGGGAATTTTTATTTTAGAACAGCTTCACCTCCTGCCAATAACATAGTCGAACCATGATCTCCTTTTTCTTAAGATGAAATCACACACAATTCCTGACAATGGGGAGGGGGTTTTTGTTAACAAAAATACCAATATTTATTTTTAATGCACTACAACTTGCCTGCACGACTCACATTTAATAACATCAGAGATAAAAGCGATGCAGACATGCAGAAAGTGATGCACTAAAACTAAGGTTGTCACCACTGTCTCCTTGCTATACATATATAATTCTTCTTCATATGTGGTAAATGACTTTCACCTTTCATTTGTGGGAGAGGTGTGAAAGATCGTGAGTATTTCACAGTGGGATGTTTGTTATAAATGGTTCCACACTGGGGTAGCCAATTGAAATGTGGGAGGTCAGGGGTCGATCCAGGTTTTTAAAGATGATATCCATTTTTGTGAAATTCTGTACAGTATTGTAAAATTTACCCTATTTTTGCATTCAGAGCAATTTTAGTCTTCTATAATTATTATTATTCTGACAGTAATTATTGCTTTCAGTTATTTTTATTACTAATTGTGTATGTAGAATGCAGTTTACACATACAACTGTGGTTATGCTAGAGCTGAGATCTAAGAAAATTATATTAATATTGTAAATATGTACCCTGGAATCCCGGCTGGTACGGCAAAGATAAATCTGAGTACAAGTGAGCAACTGAGCAAAAAACATTGATGTTACAGGAGCTGATCCATCAATAAAGCATGACAGACTCGTGAAACTGCAAAAAAAAAAATATTTCCTATGTGAAGTAAATTAATTTCTCTTTGTTGCATTCTTTTAAACAGGAAGGAAACTTAATCTTCCTGTCATGAATTAGCAATTTTTTCGCTGTTTTGATCAATGTTTCTTTCATTGACGAAAATTTAGTTCTTTCCCTCGATGTTACCCATAGGCTCAAAAAGAAAAAAAATAATAATGTTGAGGTTTATGACCAATTTCTAAAACCGTAATAACTAAATAAGCATAATCAACTTGGAAATTTTCTGTGCAAAAAAAATGAATTTTTCTTTGTTGTATTCTTATAAAGAGAAAGAAAATATATCACCTTTCTATGACAGGGTCAGGTGGGGAAAAATACACTGACGGAAAAAAAAAA
Organism: Macrothele yani; assembly: GCA_039090855.1. Lineage (NCBI taxonomy): Eukaryota > Metazoa > Arthropoda > Arachnida > Araneae > Macrothelidae > Macrothele > Macrothele yani. The sequence goes on along the minus strand of CM077028.1, from coordinate 72,341,007 downwards.
TCCCAACACCAAGAAGGGGTTGTGTTAGATAAACGACAGTTGGTAGGCGGTGAAAGTACATTTGTAAGATGACGTCTATGCAAATTTCATAAATTGAATTTTTCTTTCAAAAAATGAATTTTTCTTTGTTGTATTCTTATAAAGAGAAAGAAAATATATCACCTTTCTATGACAGGGTCAGGTGGGGAAAAATACACTGACGGAAAAAAAAAATCCCAACACCAAGAAGGGGTTGTGTTAGATAAACGACAGTTGGTAGGCGGTGAAAGTACATTTGTAAGATGACGTCTATGCAAATTTCGTGTTCGGCGCATACGTGTGGCGCTAGTAGCGCCCCTCGGAACATGCACAGCAGGTTTGCTGTAAATAAGCGCTGTAACGTTCGTGAGTGTTAGTTATCGTTGAGATTCGACGTAGGGGGTTGATGTTAGTCAAGAATGCCTTTAAGAAGACGAAGAAGCCATTATCAACAGCTCACGGAGTTTGAACGAGGTCGTGTAATAGGGCTACGAGAAGGTGGATTTTCTTTCCGCAATACTGCAGAACGACTTGGCAGGAATGTAGCCACTGTGCATGATTGTTGGCAGCGGTGGTCAAGGGAAGACACTGCCTCAAGAAGACCGGGTTCCGGCCGGCCACGTGGCACTACTGAGAGGGAAGACCGCCATGTACGGCGTATGGCCGTGGCGCACTGTACCGCGTCTGCAGCAGCAATTCGAGCTGCAGTTGCCACCACAGTGACACAATGAACTGTTACAAATCGGTTACTTGAAGGACAGCTCCGAGCTAGACGCCCTGTAGCGTGCATTCCACTTACTCCAAACCACTGCCGTTTGCAACGTTAGTGGTGTCAAGCTAGAGCTTATTGGAGGACGGAGTGGAGATCTGTTGTGTTTTCTGATGAAAGCCGGTTCTGACTGGGTGCCAGTGATGGCCGTGTGTTGGTTAGAAGGACGCCAGGTGAGCGCCTGCAACCAACCTGTCTGCGGCCGAGACACACTGGACCTACACCTGGAGTTATGGTCTGGGGAGCAATTTCCTACGACAGCAGGAGCACTGTCGTGGTTATCCCACGCACCCTGACGGCACAGTTGTACGTCGGTCTGGTGATTCAACCTGTTGTGCTGCCATTCATGAACAGCACTCCATGGGGTGTTTTCCAACAGGATAACGCTCACCCGCATACCGCTGTTGTAACCCAACATGCTCTACAGAGTGTTGACATGTTGCAGTGGCCTGCTAGATCACCAGATCTTTCACCAATCAAGCACGTATGGGACATCATTGGACGACAACTCCAGCTTCACCCCAACCAGCATTAACCGTCCCTGTATTGACCGACCAAGTGCAACAGGCACGGAACTCCATCCCAAACTGACATCCAGCACCTGTACGACACAATGCATGAACGTTTGCGTGCTTGCATTCAACATTCTGGCGGTTACAACGGTTATTAATGTACCAGCATTTCACATTTAAAATCGCTCTTCTCGCGCTTACAATAAGCTGTGATCTTGAAACCTTAATCGATTAAATATGTTATCTATACAAATGTATTGCTGCCATTTTATTCCTATACAACTATTTTTTCGTGGTGTTGGGATTTTTTTCCCCCGTCAGTGTAGTTAGGTTTTAAAAGTAAATTCCTAAACAATATAAATAAACATTTTTGCATTTTTGTTTTGCCAGTTTTATATATTTTAGGTATGAGTCATCATTTTTGATGCAGAATAAAATGCTTAGCAGCCACTTTGAACTTTCTTGTTAAAGTAGCTTAGTTGTGTTGTTGATAAAAACTTTGGATTTAAAGTAAATCAGAGGTAAGTTTCAGAAAATTTATCTATCATATTACATGAAACACTTATTCAGGATACACATCCTGCATTTGTGTAACAAAATAATGATAAATTAATATTTTGGAGCAAAAAAAACCTCTGGGGTAAAACAGTTATACTGTTAGGCTTAGCAAACAAGAAGCAGGTAGTTACATTTCTTAGCTTTTGGATCATTTTAGGATTTTTTTTAAATGTAAACCAGTATAACATTTAAGCAATATATTGCTCTGAAGCTATTTCCTACACATAAACTGAACATTTATAAAGGTAAGAAGCACCCTTACCCATCCCTCTGGTTGGATGCAAGATAATATATTTGAAAAATGGTTTGAACTGCTTATTGACAGTGTTCAAAAATTGAAACTCGCTCTTCCAGTGTTGCTAATATATGATGGTCATGGTAGCCATTTAACTTATGGTGCAGCAAAAAGAGCCATCAACAATTAGGTTATAATATTGTGTCTACCACAGAATACAAGCCATGACATCCAACCTCTTGATGCTGGTGTATTTGGACCATTGAAATTGCGCTGGGAAAAAAAAATCTTGAAGAGTGGTATAAAGTTGTATGCATAATGTTGATAAAGTTGTTTTCCCTACACTGTTAAAGAAGTTGTTTGAAAAGTGCTACGAGGAAAATGCTGTTAGTGGCTTTAGGGGCCAGTGGACAATTTCCTCCAAACAAGGATGTTATTAACCGGTGAATACTAAAATATGTGAAAGACATAGACGTAGAGTCAACTTCAACAGCTATGGTTGATGAAGTAGTGGCATCAATTTCAGCAGCAATGGCCTATGAAGAAATGGAATCTACTTCAACAACAATGAGTGGCATCAACTTCAAATGCAATGATTGATAAACCTGTAGCATCCACGAGGTTAGCGGAAGATCAATCAAGTAGGCTTATAAGGTTCCCCTTTTAAACATATACAAGCAGCTATTATAAACACATTATCACCTGTGCAGTCTACTTATGTTAAAGATGCTCTGAGAAGTACTTCAAGAAAAAGAACTTACATGTAAATGAAATCTGGAGAGGTCTTAACCACCGATCAATCTATCGATCGACTACGTATAGAGAAAACCAACAGAAATGCCCAAAACAAGAAAATATCTGCTGCAAACCAAGCCAAGAAAATACTACTGCAACCAAGTATTTCTCCAGAAGAGGAAAATTTGCCTAGTACTAATGGACAAATCATCAACATTGGAAAATGGGTTTTGGGAAAACAATAAACCACTTATTTCATGGAATCATTATTTCTCACCAAGATTAGAAATATACAGTCAAGTTTGCAAAAAAAAGTGGAAGTTCCTATTTTGCATTTCCAGAGAAAGAAGACATATCTGTAGTCGATGCATCACAAGTAACAAAAGTCCTTCCTGATCCAATGATGGACCACAAAGGACACTATCCCCCCCCCCTAGATATATGTCGTGAAACATTTCAAACACTTTAAAAACATCCTTTCTTTAGCCTCATGTACAATTATTTATATAATTAAAGTGATTGTCAGCTTAAAACAGGAATACTTATTTTACCCCACACCATGAGTTAAAGTAGTTAATTGACAACATGCTTTTAAATTGTATTATCAATACCAATTTGCAGTTTTTTCACTGAAATTGTTCTTAAAATATTAAACTCATTTGCACACTCTGTGCAATTTTTTGGCAAATGAAAATATTATTTTTGAAAACTAGGTGTAAATGAAAAATGTGCTGTTTTTATAACTATTTTACCCCGCCTGACCTTATAAATTTGTGATTTTTCCGCTGTTTTGTTCAAAGTTTCAGTGCAGAAAATAGAGTTCTTATCCTCCATGTTACAGGAGGGGATAAATTGAAAAAAACATTGAGCTCCCTAAAGTCAAGTGTTTCAACAAATATTATTGGTAACTCAATGTTGAGTTATCACCGATATAATGAACAGCGTTTTTACAAGACAATGAGCCATTTCGAAAAGATACAAATTCTTCGGCTCTTTAGATCGAGGTTTTCACTGATACATCGGAAATTTCTGCAGATACTACCAATGCAGGGATGTTCGAATGAGTATCCACTGATGTGCCTATTCCTACTTCTGAATAAGCCCTGGAAAATGCCGCCTGGATCGACCCCAGGAAGTGTCATTTAGCCTGTTGTTCACACACAAGGCTAAATGTCACTTCCTGGGGTTGATCCAGGCGGCACACAAAAATGTGTGATTTGAAAGAGGGAGATATCTTTCTAATTTTGTGTGTGAGGAAACGTGTGATAGAGGAAGAGAATAGAACTTTGTAATTTACTCTATTGTGAGCTTAATGACTGTTACGAGCAAGGCTAAAAAGAAATGAATGTTTTATCCTCCCTAGAGTGAGATACAAATTGACTGTCGGTAGGTAACACCATGTTACAATCTACTGCGTAAGCACTGTGAAACGCTGAGTGTTTTTCTTTCTTATGTTCCTCTTTTTCAAAAGCTGAATTTTTTTTTCAAGTTGTTTAATTTTTAAAATTTGCTATCAGGAAGTCTGTTATTCAAAAATTATTTATACTGCGCTCACACTGTTCTGAATTTTCCTTACCTGTTCATATAAGAGATTGATAAAAAAAAGGCTGAACTTTTAATCGGATAAATCATAACGTTTCTTCATTCTAATGGACCTTTACCATCATTCTACTGGCCAAGGCATAAAGATTCCTGTGCAGTACCAGTTCCTTGTGTGCTTCTTGTTGTTTGTATTCCACAAATAACATCTGGAAGAACTTATCACTTCACAAAGGACTGCATGAGGTCAGTGGAGAGGGAAAATAGCACATTTGGAGGTTACAATACATAAAAAATAAGCTGAATGCTATGAACTAGAAGATTAAAAATTATACCTAACTTGTATAAATAAACAACTTATTATATATGGTATAAATGTGCATTCATTTTCTTTTTATTAAAAATTTACATAGCACTAAACTAGACATTTTTGAAGCCTGTCTTTTGAGAATAACAGGAAAACCTTAAATCCAAGGGCTGTGTACAACTGCATTCATAAGTGATCAAGGCAATTTAGCTGTGCATGATTAGAAAAATATTTATAGAAGATGAAAAGTGATTAGTTTGCTCAGAAAATACTAAGAAACAACTAGATTTAAGTTTCTGCTATTAGAAAGCAATTAATTTTATGGCAACTTTTTATATAAAGCATTCATTAGCAAATTTCAGCAAAGGTCAAAATACCCCCCCCCCCCAGATCAGCTACTTCCTCTACCAGTGGCAAAAAAGTATGTTACGAAAATTAACAAAGGGGGCAAAAACGTTTCGCCTAGCAGAAGGATGGTATTAGATACAAAAAGATTTTCAAATCAAACAGTTAAAAGAACAGATAGAGAAGGTAACATGATATAACTGTATGCCTTTTAGCAGAAGAATTGTGCACAATGGAAAAGTTGAAACAGGCCAAAAGTATTTCTCATAGCAAAAGCTATGCTAATGAAAAAGCTTTTTAAATACGTCTCCCAAAAGCAGAAATAGCAAGAAAAACGTTTTGACCTTTACAACCCCTAGGGGAAAAGTACACATTATTTGAGGAGGACCTTCTTATTGTAGCAAAAATCTTATTCACTCTCCATCTTTATTATAGTAAATGGCATACAGTAAAAAAAGAAATTTCTCATTAGAGTTTCTAGAGGCAGAGATAGGCTGCAAATGGAAGTACATAAACACCACCTGGCAGCAGAATTGTGAACCACAAACCTCCTCAAATGCAAACTTAGTCTTCCATTAGGTAAATGGTATCTGTTGTTAAAATAATTTTTTAAATCAGACATTTAGAAGTACAGATATTGAGAAAAATAAATTAAATATTTGCGCCCCTAGTGGCGAAATTGTGCATTATTTTGGGAAGAAAATACACACAAGGAGTTTTCATAGTTAGCAATACCTGGTCGAAAGAGAATATTTGTCAATCGGGTTGTTAGTCCCGTAGATATTACTGTAAACGGAAACATGAACTTACGCCCTCTAGTGGCCCACTTGTGCATTAAGAAATATTTGAAATTATATGAGAAACATTTTGCACCGAAAACGTTCTTTAACAAATCATACTCCAAGAAACAGAGATGCGGACAAAAATAAGATATACGTGTATGCCGACTGGTGGAAAATTATGCACTATTTAGGCAGGAGGTTTTCTCAAAAAGGTTTTGGAGGTGACCGGTATCGGTCCACGGAGGAATTTCGATCTCAGATTTTATTGCAAATACATCAGAAGCAAAATTAAACGCTTACGCCTCTTGGTAGCCATAACCATTTTCCCCAAAAAATGGGAAATTATATGCAAAACGTTTCCTTTCAAGAGATGTATCCAACGCAAGAAGAATTTTTTCAAATCGGACTATTAGAAATGGAGATATTGGGAAAATCGCGATTTACTGTTACGCCCCTAGCGGAAAATTTGCGCATTATTTGAAAAAGGAACTAACTAAAATAGTCTTCGATATAAATCAGGGGTGATTGTGAGGTGACACAAGAAACCCTGAAACTCTCAGCTCAGTGCCAATATACCTATTAATGTATATTACGCACATATAAACTAGCTACACAACAAATAGGCCCTAGACTAGTGCTTGTGCAGTTAAACTTCACATCTTTTCTTGTACCCAATTTTCTTTCACTGGGCAAAATCCTTCAGGCATTGCATCTTTAAAATCAAATTTTGCACTTCATATTATATGTTAATTGAGCAGTCTATGTAGACCAATTTTACTTGAACTTGAAGCCTACAGTGGATTCCATTCAATTTCTAAAAGTAGTTAGAAAAAATAATCAAATTATTTGAACTTTCAAAATAATGAAAAGAAGCTTTCCTTTCAGGAGGCTGTTATCTTGAGAGCTTGTTTGATAACAAAAGAAACGCCCAAGGCGTCACAAATCGTCTACATTCACCATTCGCACGGACATGCAGTGTTTTTAATCAAACACTGTAATTCCCAAAGAAAATGGAACCTGAAGTTTAGTTACCATTTTGTAGCATTTTTAGAAATGAAATGTCTGAAGCATCTCAAATTCTTCTAAAACTTAAAAACCCGGATTTACAGGTTTGGAATGTGACAAAAACCCGGAATTCCGGGCTACACCCGGATTACAAACAGGTCTGATAAATGCCATCGAAAGGGAAAATATTTTTCAATTGGACATTTAGAAGCAAATGTATGAAATAAAATGCATTTTAAATTCGATACGATCTTCATTTGCTAGCTGCGAAGTTGTGCATCAGAAAAAAACCGGAACAAATAGTTCATTCTCACATTTTAAGCTTCCCAATACAAAAAGAATTTCACAAATCGAACTAATAATTACAGAGATATGGTCTTCCCGGTCGGACAGACAAAGTGATAACATAAGCATGACGCCTAAAGATGCTAATATAACACAGCTTCAGTCCTCTTAATAGACAAGACCCCCCCGACCCCCCCCCCCCACACACACCCGCCGCGTTTTGCACGGGGTAGGGAAGAAAATTTGTGAAACATAAGTTATGTCAATAGAAAAATCTTCAACTACAAAACATCAAGCAGGGACAAAAAGGCCAGAATGGATAAAATTCCAGAACATGTAACAGAATTTTAGGACATTTCCAGGACAAAATGGAATTCCTGGACTTTTCCAGGATGTGTGCAAACCGTGTTTTAATGAACAAAATTTACAGTGGTGGCAAAAATTCTGTGGACACTTTTTGAAATTTTCATGTTTTGCAACCTTGCAGGCTTATAAAATAAGAAAATGTTATTATGCAAACGCTAATGTTTATATGTCAATTTAAAGAAAATTTAATGCTGAATTCAATACAAAAAACAGAATGCAAATATTTGAAGTACAAAAAAAGTTATCCAGGGAATACTGCAATCATGCTGAATATACTGTAATGCACTTACGATTTCAATGTACATCAGCATTTAGTAGGGTAGCCTTTATACTTTAAAACCACATCACAGCAATGCCTCATTGAGCCTACAAGTGTTTGACGCTCTGCCTTCATTATTACATAGTGCCAGGAAGCAAATATAGCCTTAATTCATCGTCCTTTATTTGGCGGATGCCTCATTCGTGTAAGGCTTTTCAAACGATGCCACAAATTTTCTATTGGGTTTAGGTCAGGGCTGTTTCCTGGCCAGGTCAACAATGGAATGGACTTGGTTACTGGCAGTCGACTCAAACGAAAGAACATACGAAATTAAACTGTATGTCAAGAAGTAGGTGCGTACTTGCGACTAAACTCGAAAATATAAACTTACTGAAAGTATGTTTTTTGATAATGAGAATACATTGTCAAACTCATTATTTTTATTATAATGAGTGACAGACAGGGCAAGATTTCATCTTTTTTGTGACCAAATAGTTTGCTAGAAAAACATTTGCATGACTAGCAAGTAAAACTAAATCACATCGTAACTTATTTTCTAATAAAGTTACACAGAAATTTAAATATGTATATAAATATTTTGACTTACCTTTTTGAATAATGAATAGAACCTTAGATAAGTTTAGTGACTATCTTTATTATTAATTTCTAACAAATTCTCATACCACATGAATATATTTCACCGACTTTCTAATTCAGATTTCTTCCCATATGGTTTACGCTCAGAGTGTCTGACTTTGTCATCATACCACTTTATAACTGCTGACCATGGATTAAAAATCTCTTCTTTTGGCCCTTATACAGTATTTCAATTGTCATCAGGGCATTTAAAGTTTCAACAGACAAATTGTTCCTCCCCTTGTATTCTTTTTAAAAAACTGAATCCCACCTCACAACATGCAGTACTAAGTGGAAGTATCACACAAATTTCTGCTAAACTTCTACACACTTCATATCTGCCAACTACCACACAATGCCGTAGTTTCTACGGAATTAGTTGTCTGACTACGGAACTCACTATCAAAACTACGGATTCTACAAATTTTCATTTTGTTTCAAATTTTTCTTTTGCTATTATTTTTATGATATACACGAGATTCTTACAGGGATTCGCGGAATACCGCTTTATTTTTTTTGTGTCATCAGTTAGATCATTCTGAAGATCGATATTTGGGAGGGGGGGGTAGTCTTCCATCTGGAGACGAAATTTCGTGCTTCAAAACTTTCGAACACAGTAGTGAAACGGAGTAAGAAAATTTTGCCGTAATCGCAAATTGTTCTCCCAATGTTGTCTTTGTGTTCGCTTTTCTTGTTAAATATCATTTTATTGCATAAATGTTTGCATTTTAGCTTGAAACTGTGGAGAACAATTTGCAAAATCGGAAGTTGGCTGCTGCAAATTTTTTCTGTAATCTTCAGGCATGAGATTCTTCTGCGAATTCAAGGAATTCCTGCTTTTTTCGTTATTATAGGAATTCCGTCTTTACGAAACTAGAAAACGAAAGGTCGACGGAATTCGGATTTTTTTCCGTAATCATAATTTTTTTTTCTCACGATGTTGCCTCTGTCAAGTATTATTGCTCATTAACATTTTACTGGATAAATATTTGTATTTCAGCTTGAAAATACAAGGAAAATTTCCAAAACCAGAAGTCAGACGAAGCAAAAGTTTCTTCCGTAATCGTTTACCCCCTCCACGAACACGTTTCGTAAAAAGCGTCTATCTATGCCATGCAATAAAGGCGATCGCTTGGCTTAGGGTACGACAGGAGTTGAGGACAAAGTTTGTGGGGCAAAAGAAGGGAGGGTGGCAGAGCAGGTGGTCAAATAACCGATCCATCCCAGAGCTCTGGGTTGCCACAGCAACCATTGCCGATGTCACGTTCAGTTTCTGTAATAGACCAATGAGGGCAAGATGGAGAGGAGTTTCAATGCGCTTCTACGACAGTTTGGAAGGGATGAAAGATATGGGGAGGATGGGTATTAAGTGTCAAAAGGAAATTGGCGAAAGAGAATCGCTGATCGTCGCTGTTTTAACAAGCGATAATAGAAACTTATGTAAACTTCGTGGATTAATAATGATTTTTGGTTACTTTAAATAAAGAAATTACCTTACTAGCAATATTTGCTACTGCGATTTTTTTCCCTAGCAAATTTGATTTTTCACTAGCTATTTGCTAATCAGTGAAATCGCGCCCTGGTGACAGTACCATTTTTTCACTAATTCTATATATCAGTACACCACACAAAATGTCCATATTTTTGTGACAATTGTTACAACTATGGATACAACATATTTATATTCCATTTAATAATTTTACTGTACATAACTAAAAGTGTAGATTTCATTTTTAATTTTATATTTGAAATATTTTGTGAATTTCTGTAGTATCTTGTTATGTGAATTTTTGCCATTCCTTATCATTTTGACATGCATTTTACTAACATGAAGATAAAGGAAAGATGTGAGTAAGAACTATGATTTTAACTATTTCATTTCAATATTCACCCAGTTTATGTCAGTTACTTTATCAAAAAGAGAACATACAAATAAAAAGGTAGCAGCGTTGTTTTTTTATGAATGACTGTGCAAGATTGAAAAGGTACGAGTCACCAAATTTTTTCAAAAGCAGTATGTAACTTTAGTAAAATGCTATATGACTTTTTTCACATCAAAAAATAATTTTAATTAACGCACAATATTGCCAGATTTGTCTGTTTTCATCCTCTGTATCGGCATATTATGGTTATTCGGAGAAATCAAGCAATGACTGAAAATCAAATTTCAGACAAGATCAGTTACTAAAAGTTATTCGTTAAACTAGTTACTAAAGTTGTCATTCATTAACAGATTTTCAGATTTTCCAAGCTCACCAGTAACAATTTACAATTCACTGAGCAAAATAAAGCTGCACTTTGTTCAAAATGAAATTGGATGAAATAAATTAATTTTTACCAAAACTATTGTGTTTCCCATTGTTGAATGGCCATAGAAATTCTTAGATCATTTAAATATTCATTTCTACACAGTATTACCTTGCAGTGATAAAATAAACCACTGAAACTAAATGTAATCCCCATTATTCTAAATCACTATGAGACCCAATATGAACAATTGTGGTTTTAATAAAATCAGCATCTAAATTCTTTGTGAAGAAATAAAGAAATACTACTCACTCAACAGTAGATTTGATGATATCTGACTCATCAAGTAATTTCTGGAAGAAAATAAACAGAAATATCAACAAGCGAAAAATGAACACATAGTACCTACACAAAATAATCCACAGCACAAAATTTAATAAAAATACGAAAAATTATTTACAGTTCACACTACCTACAATAATCAAACTAGATGTGCCTGGGCACTGCAATGAATTTACTGTAAAGAATTTGTATTAAAACTAGAAAATTAAAGTTTCTGATAAATGTATTACTTCCTTTGACAAATATGAATTTGCAGCTGCAGTTACACAGAACTCCTTCGTATGCAAATACAAACTCTGTCAGGTGAGTGTTCATCTAACACCTCAGTGGCGCTAAAGATCTCAAAAAGAAAAAAAAAAAGGTTTCTGAACTATGTCCTTTCAGCAGTCACAATCTAAGTACATACCTCAGCTCTCAGAACATTACATGACTCACAATAAACAGGATGTGAAAGTACAAGCACAGTACATCTCGCATCATGTCACAGTACTAGAAAAATACCACAGCTGCAACTTAAAAACAAATAAGTTGCTTTTTTGTATTACGGCATTTCTACATTGCCTTTTCCTGAAGTTTAATGAAATGCAAAAACACTTGTTTCGATAAACTTTTTTTTTTTTACTTTGGGGTGGTGAGAAGGAATCTATCATTTTCTCAGACAAGTCCCTTATGCACACAAAATATTTCGCCCCACTTACTCACGATTATGAATTCTATGTTTTCTCTAGCACATGGGCTGTTACAGGCAATGGCATCAGGGGTCATTGGAGCAACAGCATCTGCTCGTTTCCTACTATGCTTCCTTTCGCCTTGCTTCCCTCATCCCCACAGCATATATACTGCTTACTGATACTGCATGCTTATTCCTTGTTTTCTCAAAATGCACCTCGCTTCCAAAATTTCCTATGCTCTGTATCCATACTGCCTGCCACAAATAAAAAAAAATCAATTCTAATTTACAATAAAGCTGCACTTTGTTCAAAAGGAAAGGGAATTGAATGAAATCAATTCACTTTTACCAAAAATATGCTGTTTCCCATTGTTGAATGGCCACAGAAATTCTTAGATTGTTTAAATATTCATTTTTACACAGGATTACATTTTTATCAACCAAAGTTTTGTTTCATATCTTCTCATCAGAAGGAAGTTTTCCATAAAGGAGGAGGGCACAAAAAATTAACTTCTCATCTAGCGTCTATAAGGAGATAGATACTATGTCCTCACACAAACGTCCAAACCGAGACAACAGATATGCTAAAAAATGGTAAACATGCATACCTGCCAACATTGGGTAGAGCCTTGTCAGTAGTAAATAGTATTATTGCGTGACATACATAACATATGGGGCATTCCACGTCAGATCAATACAAAAAAATAAGTTTTTGACCTCACCATTTCTGATTTTGATGAAATTTGGTATGAAGCACACATCATCATCATCATTGTCAACCATTATCAATCCACTGCTGGACGAAGGTCTCCCCAAGTTTCCTCCACAACGGTCTGTCTTGTGCCAGTCTCCTCCATGTCACCCCTGCATACTTTCGAATTTCATCCACCCATCTCCCATGTGGTCGTCTTCTGGGTCTTTTCCTGTCCCTTGGAATCCAATCTAAAATTTCGGCTGTCCATCGATGATCTGTCCTTCTGGCAGTATGTCCAGCCCATTGCCATTTCAGGGATTTAACTCTGATCATGATGTCTTCCACTCTTGTCATTTTTCGGATCCACGAGTTCCTCTTCTTATCTCTCCTGGTTACACCAAGCATGCACCTCTCCATGCTTCTTTGAGTTGTCTGCAGCCTTTGTATGTCTCTTTTAGTTAAGGCCCATATGACAAGGTAAGTAATTCTGCCAATTTTCAGATTTTTATTTTGAAAATTGTCCAAGATACACACATAATAAAAATCAAAATTTTCGTAAAAAATGACAAACTCGCACACTTATAAATGGCTGTAACTGTTTTCCTAATTGTAGTACAGTGACAATTGAAACACAGCTGCAAAGCTAAAGCATTGAGCTTTCTATAGATACCATACATGACCTTCTTACAACAGATTAAAATTTCAAGGTCATCCACTATGACCTTTGACCTTGAATATCTCAAAACATGCCATCTTAAAAAATTACGAAAAACATATATTTTTATTGCTACAACATTCTTCTACCCATGTGCCAGATATTAGGCTGGCACCGCTATGGCAAGGCAGTGTAGGATTAATAGAAGTATATGTCCTCCAGGTTAGGTTCGGACAAATGTACAATAACTGTTTTCCAGATGCATGTATGTATTAATTTCACAATGTGTTACAGGTTATATTAGTGGTGTACACATACAAGTGAACCGCTTGGTTAATAAGGTTGCAAACCAAAAGAATGTGATGCCATCTTGCTAGTGTCCATCTCTATTTCGCTTCTCTCCATAAAATATGTCCGACCTGTTGCTGTTCGTAGGTCAACTTTCGTAATGACCGCTGTTTTATCCACTTCTAATATATCTGGCTTCTGTGGGTATGTGAAAGACACTGAAGGTCCATGTGGGTGCAGAAAACTTATCTTAACTTGTTCTGTATGAATGTTCACATCCAAACAACAACCAACCCACCACTGGTTATCATACTCAACAATAACATAGCCACGAATATCCTCCAGATCCAGTTCTGTTGGATTTAGCAATACTGACTCAACCTTGTATTCAGTTGAGTTTGAATACATTTTGGTTTTAATAGCTGTGCGGCTTACTGGTATTACACAGTGAAGTTTTTGAGTACCAGGGATTGGTCGAGCACTAGCATGACGTATCTCGAGGAACTCCTTGTGGTTCTCATAGTCCTTGTCCGTGCTGTATTTAAAATGGCACGAAGGAATGTTTCTGGAAGCCCCATACAGTTGTCGCGGTGTCATAATTTGGTCATTGTATGAACACTGAAGGCCGGCACGTGCAGCTAATCTCTTAATGGTGCCTGCCACGCCATCACATGGCCCCTTTCCATGTGAGGTGGCAAAGAAATGCCACTCAGCTGTGATACCAAAATATACATCATGATGGCACAGATTGACAAAATTCTTCCTGTTCTTATACTGTGAGGCTGCACCGTCTGAGAAGTAATAGATGTGTTCTACTTTCTTGTCAAAGTGTGATGATATAAACTGCAACAATTGGCTCTGGAAAAGGTGAACACTGATAGTGTCATGCTTAAGACATTCTGAGATGACAACAAAAGAAACATGATCCAACTGAAGTGTGTGTGAACTTTTGTAGTACACGACGAAAGGGTGAATAGTAGCTTGGGAATTGTTCCAGTGGTATCTTTGGACTGCATCCTGCAGTATGAAGGAATAATTCTCAGCAAAATCGCACAACACACTGATTATCATCAAGGTTTTCTTTCAGATTTGACAGAAAGTATGACTGCTGAATAGCTATAAAACAATGTGGCAATAGCAATTTCACTTTTGATTCAAAGGTCTCAAGGAATTCTTCTACAGTGTTTACAGACTGTCATAAGTGTTGTGCGATCAGTTGTAGTCCACAATTTATATACAATTTCATCAATCCCATTCATGGTGAATAAGCTACTTATTTGCTCTAGTAAGTGTGCTATACCAGGACAAGAATCACACTTGAAGAAGAAGCATTCTGGAAGAGGAGGGTTACAAGTTATTCTTGCAAGGCAATCTTTGTATGTCCTAACAGGTAATTCATCATTACGAATTAAGTCTTGTAATTTGCACCCTGCTAGCATAAGTTTTACATTTTCATGAGCACAACACACACAGACGTGTTCCACTTGCACCAGCCAGCACACAATTCTTTGGGCGTAAACCACAGAACTTTGAAAACCCTACTTTGACATTAGGATTCTTGTCTTTAAATCCTTGAAATATCTCTTTCAAATTTCCTAGAATAAGACGTTTCTGTACTTTTGATCCTGATTCCATCATTGTAACAAAATCTTTTTTTTTTGGTAAACAACGGCTCACTTCATCACTATTATAGTATGCAATAATGTTTTCAACTGTGCTGTCACTGAGAGTTTTCCCAGGCCTAGGATTTGGAGTTGCTAAAATACCCTGCTCTTCCACTAGATTTTTAGACTTTCGTGCCATGTAATATGTTACACCAAATTCTTCCTGAATTTTACGAATACTCCAGGTTCTAGGTAATATTGTTAGTATTTGGAGTTTAACACTGCTAAGTCTGTTTCTTGAAATTTTTCTTTCAACTGTGAAATCATGACCGATTCATCAGACACTGTCACAGGATTATCACATTCTGGAACACCTATGTAGTCTTTTATCACTTCACCAATTTTCTGATATTTCTTCTTACTGTACTGTCCAACACCTAATCTTTTTTTTTTTTCACAGGAGATTCGCCTAAAAAAAGTAACGTATCATTCAGACTATCCAAAGTTGTGTCTCTGTCAGTCCATATCTCACTCTTCACCACTCCTTCTGAATATCTTCACTTAACAGAGGTTGTTCTGCTTCTGCATCTGTTTCAATTACACATGAAGGACCTGGCATTTTAGAGATAGATTTTCTGCATGAACTACATATTTTCTGTTCTAATGTTATATTTGGACATTTCTGAACCATCCAAGGCTGTACTTTTCTCAGATTCTTTCTAAACCTTGTGTGTCCACTTTTACCCAGCAACAAAAAATTTGACTTTTAAAGTCCATTTTGGTTAATGAAACTGCACCTGCAAAAAAAAAAAAAAATGATAAATAAATATAGTTTGATAAAAAGAAATTGATTAAATAAAGATAACAATAAAGATAAAATAAAATAACAATTAACAATGTTACAGATAAATTGATAACCACACACTCACAAGCTCAGAATTGAAATAACAGCAAATGTAAAATGGTGTACCAGTAAGATTTCTCATTGGCTGTAATAAGAAGCCTTGCCATTGGCTTTAATAAGAAACATTGTCATTGGCTCTAATAAGAAGCTTTGTCATTGGCTAAGGAGAAGCCCTGCCATTGGCTAAAATGGGTGGAGTTTCAATCTCTGATCTCAAAGATTTGTTGACATTATTTACTGCTGAAAATTGTGTCTATCAAGTAAAATTGCTGTCACATAGCATATTTCTGATAAATCTGTTGATCTGTTATAATATATACACATTTCATGTACAATAAACACAAATCCTCAACGTAAGAAATATTTATTGCATGGTATGTCTCTCTGCCTTACATACAGAAGGGTGCAGCATGACACTCCTATTAATCCTACACTGCCTTGCCATAGCGGTGCCAGCCTAATATCTGGCACATGGGTAGAAGAATGTTGTAGCAATAAAATATATTTTTTTCGTAATTTTTTAAGATGGCATGTTTTGAAATATTCAAGGTCAAAAGTCACAGTGGATGACCTTGAAACTTTAATCTGTTGTAAGGTCATGTATGGTATCTATAGAAAGCTCAATGCTTTAGCTTTGCAGCTGTGTTTCAATTGTCACTGTACTACAATTAGGAAAACAGTTACAGCCATTTATAAGTGTACGAGTTTGTCATTTTTTACGAAAATTTTGATTTTTATTATGTGTGTATCTTGGACAATTTTCAAAATAAAAATCTGAAAATTGGCAGAATTACTTACCTTGTCATATGTGTGCTTCATACCAAATTTCATCAAAATCAGAAATGGTGAGGTCAAGAAGGTTAATTGCTCAAGTTTTTTTTTACGAAACGATCCATCTCTTTGTGAAAAAAAAATACACACCACAACGAAACATTACAAAAAGGACACTAATGAAAAAAACTTAACACGTGCAAAACACAAAGATGATTCCCCTGGTGAGGGCATGATAGGAACATTTTGAGATTTAATTTTGAACCTTCCACCAGTAAAAATCAGTCAGATGAGTTCAGAATTTTATGCTTGACATAGGAAATCCAAGCAAGTGAAGGTGCAGTGTGCAAACCTCCACTTAGCATATGACCATACTGCCTCTAATATTGAAGTTCATGACAAGATGAGACCAAAAAAAGGGAAAAATAAATAAAATAAAAAGCGTTTTAACTGGGTGAAAAATCAAAACACATAGCAAGAATGCAGACTGTCTTTTGTTGACTCTGTAGCTGCACAGCATCCATTGCTTAATTTTTCTTTCTGCCTTTCTCTCCCTATTTCTCCATAGTTGCTTTTCTTTCCTCCCCCCCCCTTTCTCTCCGATAATTTCATCCATCATGCTGAAAGAACTTTCTGCCTGAAGTCTGAGGACCATGAATGAGTGCATGATATCAAAAGCTTTAACTATTTTAGAAAAATGGTGTAGCTTTGAGAACATTACTTTTGAACGCCATGAATCAATTTTTACAAATATTCCAACTTCGTCACTTACGTTTTGGGAAATCCCCCCCCCTATTAAGCTTGAATGCAAAAACTTATGGGACGCGGGATATTTAACAACGCAGGAGAGCAGGAACATTGTGCGGGCGGAATCTTTGAACATTACGGGAGAAATCTTTGCTTGTCCGACTTCAAGTTTAGAAAATTTTATCCCTATTTTCAAGCTGAAATACAAATATTTATACAGTGAAATGTTATTTAACAATAATACTGAATAGAGGAAACATCGCGAGAAGAAAAATTACAATTGCGGAAAAAATCTGAACCCCGAAAACCATCCGTTTTCAAAAGTTTCGTAAAAATGAATTCTTTTCCACGACGACCCCCCCTCCAACTCCCAAAAAGTTTCTGTTCACTTGTGCATCGATCTCGAAATGACCAACATAATAACGAAAGAAATTAGGCAGATTCCTCGAATTCGCGAAAGATCACGAGGAAATTTTCGTGGCATCTAACTTCTGTTTTCGAAAAAGGTTGCCTACACTTTCAAGATGAAATACGAACATTTATGCAATAAAATGATATTTAACAAGATTACTGGACACAAATGCAACATTGGGTGAAAAAAATTACGATTACGGCAAAAAATTTTACTCCGTTTACTGTTCTTGAAAGTTTTGAAACACAAAATACAGTCACCAGACTGAAACGAGCCGCCATAAAAAAATTTCTTCAGTTTTACACCAATTTAAAAGGACATTTAACAATAACACCGGACACAAACAACACAACATCGGGAGAAAAAATTACGTTTACAGCACACACAAAAAAAAAAAAAAATCGCTTAACTACCATTTTCGAAAGTTTTCAAACACAAAATACTGTCCCTAGCGGTATTTCGCGTTGTTTCGTAATAGCAAACAATAAATAAATAAATAAAAAAAAAATGAAAATTCATAGAATCTGTAATTTCGATGGTGAGTTCCGTAGTCAAACAACTAAATCCGTAAAAACTACGAAAATTACGTAGTAGTTGGCAGGTATGCACATGCTTTTCTTCTATCCTGTACGACTTTTGGAATCTTTTATCACTGGATAAGTTTTAGCTAATAGAGAGATGAATGGAAGGACTGACATGCTGTTAACCTTGTGCACATGTCTGCTTTTGTCAGATACTATCATACCTGCCAACCAAAATTTTCCTAAATCAAGAAGATTGCTTGCAAAATCAAGATTTACCATAAAATCAAGAAGATTTGTGACAGTGCCAGAACTGTTAATTCATGATTATCTATACTAGAGGCATGCGCAGCTCTGTTATCGCTATAGCATTCGACAGGTGCCAGTTCTAGCTGCAGTCTAAAAGGAATAGTGAGCGATTTGGTTGATTTGCAGAGATTTGACATCAAGTTGAAGATGGAAGACCAAACTGTGCATTTTTGCCACATTTTACTGTTTAACTTCCGTAAAGGGAAGAACGCGCGCCAATGTTATAAAAAGTTGCATAAAGTGTACGGTGATAATCAGGGTTCGACAAATCCCGGGCGCCTAAAATTCGGGCCGTGGCGCCTAATTTTTCTTTTTACTTGAAATTTCGTAATTTGTAGTAAATACTGTAATTTCTGTTGTATAATCCATAGATTATCTATTAAAAAGTTATAAATTTAGGTACGCTGACACCGCTAAAGGAAAAAAACCAAAAACCGATGCAGCGTTTAAAAAAGTCCGTGAGGTAATTGTCAAGGAGGGTGCTGTTGTTGGGAAAGTACTGAAAATGCGGCAACAGAAAAAATGTAACGTAACAGCGAAATAAAAGACCGCGAGGAGATTGTAAGAATATATAAATATATATATATATATATATATATCATCATCATCATCATCATTGTCAACCATTATCAATCCACTGCTGGACGAAGGTCTCCCCAAGTTTCCTCCACAACGGTCTGTCTTGTGCCAGTCTCCTCCATGTCACCCCTGCATACTTTTGAATTTCATCCACCCATCTCCCATGTGGTCTTCTTCTGGGTCTTTTCCTGTCCCTTGGAATCCAATCTAAAATTTCAGCTGTCCATCGATGATCTGTCCTTCTGGCAGTATGTCCAGCCCATTGCCATTTCAGGGATTTAACTCTGATCATGATGTCTTCCACTCGTCATTTTTCAGATCCACGAGTTCCTCTTCTTATCTCTCCTGGTTACACCAAGCATGCACCTCTCCATGCTTCTTTGAGTTGTCTGCAGCCTTTGTATGTCTCTTTTAGTTAAGGTCCACGTCTCTGCACCATACGTAAGCACTGGAAGGATGCATTGATCAAACACTTTTCTTTTAAGACATAATGGCATATTGTTCTTTAAAATTATGCTGTTTCTTCCAAAAGCTCTCCAGGCAAGTTTTGTACGCCGATTAATTTCTTCATCAATGTGACCCTCACTTGATATCTGCTGTCCAAGATAAACGTACGTGTCTGTTATCTCCAGCTTTTCTCCATCAATCGATAAATCTTCATTTCTTGTAAAAGCATTGAACATCACTTTTGTCTTCTGAAAGTTCATTTTTAATCCCACTTCTTTACTCTTGTCAGCAAGTTCCTGGATCATACTCTGCAGCTCTGATGGGGTAGTTGCAAAAATGACTACGTCATCAGCAAAACGAAGGTGGGTTAGATAATCTCCATTAATCTTTATCCCTTTGTTTTCCCAGCTCAGCGACTGAAAGACACCCTCCAATGTGGCATTAAAGAGCTTCGGAGATATGGTGTCACCTTGTCTCACTCCCTTTCCAATTTTTATGTGTGTTGTATTTTCAAACAGCCGAATCTTTTCACTTGCATTTTCATAGATGTTATTAATAATATTAATGTATGCATCTTCAATACCGCAGGTTTTCAGAGCCATTGTAACTGCTGATGGTTTCACCGAATCAAAGGCTTTTTCATAATCGATAAAAGCCATGCACAATGGAAGTTCATATTCCCTCGCTCTTTCAATTAGTTCTCTCAGTACGTGGATATGATCTATTGTGCTGTAGCCACTCCTGAATCCAGCTTGTTCTCTCGGTTGAGCCATGTCCAGTGTTACCTTCAAGCGGTGTGAAAGAACTTTAGTGAAGATTTTATAAACTACTGATAGGAGGCTGATAGGTCTGTAGTTTCCAAGATCCTCAATGTCACCTTTCTTATGTAGCAGGATCATTGTAGCGGTGTTCCAATCCTCAGGAATCTTTCCTTCATTAAGGCATCGAGTGAAAATTTGGGTTTGACAGAAAATATGACGCAAGGAATGCGTTGTTACTATTCGCGCGTGCGAAAGCCTACGTGGTGTGAGAATCTGCTACTCTCGGGAATCCTGCAAAGCTATTCCGTATTCTGCGAATCGCATTGCCTAGTTTTGGTGCGCTAATTGTGTTAGTTAATTCTTTTTTACTTTTGGTATTCAGTTAAAACGTATCCAGAAATAAGACAATGCTATGGACTGTCCGCAATTTCAACGGATTTTTTTAGTGTAACTAATGAACTACTGTAATGCTGCAACAGCTAGCGATTTTAGTTCTTTATTTACTTAAAAGTAGCACAGAAGTACTTCAAAATGACAGTTACTTTTTCAATAAGACGATCATTTCTTTCTTACATCTTTGGATTTTTGAGGCTGTCCTGTGAATCGCAGTTTTCTGTCGGAAATTTACTATTCACGATTAACATGATAGGTGAGGAATATACGACTGTCGTACATGCCAATTATTACGGAACGTCTAGTTTCTATGGATTTTGTTGTCTGACTACGGAACTCACGCTCGAAACTACGGATTCTACGAGTTTTCATTTTGTTTAAAAACAATTTTTTTGAGGGGGGGGGGTCATTTTTCGTCTGGGGACGGTATTTTGTTTCATCAAAGCTTTCGAAAACAGTAGTTAAATGGAGTAAAAAGAATTTGCCCTAATCGTAATTTTTTTCTCCTGATTATGCGTTTGTGTCTAGTATTCTTGTTAAATATCATTTTATGGCATATATGTTCGTATTGAAAATTGCTTCCTAATCTTCAGGCTTCTTCCGCGAATTCAAGAAATTCCGTCTTTTTCGTTATGTTGGCCACTCAGGAGATCGATGCACAAGTAAACAGAATTTGAAGGGGGGTCGGAGGAGGATGGAATTCCGTCTTTACGAAACTTTCGAAAACGGAAAGCCGACGGAGTTCAGATTTTTTCTGTAATCATAATTTCTTTTTTCTCGCGATGGTACTTCTGTTCAGTATAATTAAGTATCATTTCACTGCATAATTTTTTGTATTTCAGGCTTGAAAATAGAAAATTTCCAAAACCAGAAGTCGGACGGATTTCCCATAATCACCCCCCCCCGATTTTCCCACTCTCCAGCGCTGTTAAATCTTGTTAAAGGAAGAAGGAAATTCCCGAAAATGGAAGTGACGAAAAATTTTTAAAATGGATGCATGGTGTTCAAAAGTATTAATATCCCCAAAGTTACACCATTTATCTAAAATAGTTGAAGCTTTGTTTGATATCATGCACGCATGGTCCTCAGACTGATGATTTTTATCAGAGGGCATAAAAAACAAGAAAAGAAAAGTGACAATGAAGAAGTAGGGAGAGAATGATATC
The DNA here is from genome assembly GCA_039090855.1 of Macrothele yani. Classification (NCBI taxonomy): domain Eukaryota; kingdom Metazoa; phylum Arthropoda; class Arachnida; order Araneae; family Macrothelidae; genus Macrothele; species Macrothele yani. The sequence continues at coordinate 72,319,146 of CM077028.1, read as the reverse complement.
AGCACAAAGAAAAATTAAGCAGTGGTGCTGTGAAGTTGCAGAGTCAATAAAAGACAAACTGACAGTAGTATGCATTCTTGCTGTCTGTTTTCATTTTTCACCAGCTAAAAATATTCAGCTTTTTTACCCCATTCTTTGGTCTCATCTTCTCCTTAAACTGCTATTTTAGGGGCAGTATGATCATGTGGTAAGTGGAGGTTCGTGCACTGCGTGTTCACTTGCTTGGATTTCCTGTCTGTCAAGCATCATGGAATCCTTAGCGCATCTTACTGATTTTTACTGGTGGAAGTTTCGAATCTCGCTGAGGAAAAAACTTTGTGTTTCACACGTGTTAAGTTTGTTTCATTAGAGTCCTTGTTTGTTGTAATGTTTTGTTGAGGCACATATTTGTTTTTTACAAAGAGATGGATTATTTCATAAAATAGTCCATGTATGCCATAGTTATTAGTAACAAGGCTGTTGGCAGGTATGGACTGTTTTTTTTTTTTTTAAATATCATGTTCTGCGCCATGCTGCTGCAGATTATGCGAAGGAAAAAATTGCTTTTCTCAGAATTTCACGATTTACAGATCATATGCCGCAGCGGATTATACGTGGTATTTTTTTTTTTTCACAGCCTTTGGATTATATACCCTTGTGGATCTCGCAAAGAAATTTTTTTTTTGAATTTTATGATTTACAGATTATACGAAGAAAAAAAATGGCACTTTAAATTAATATGTAAAAAATGTGACTTCCGCAAATAGTGTTTTAATAAAATTGAAATCTGAAATTTTTTGAGATCGTCTACTGGAAGAATATAAAAAGAAAATTATGAAGCAAATTGGAACTTTATTTTGCAATAAGTGGTTTGGGTAATAAGAAAAAAAAAATGACAACAAATATGGTTTACCACTTTTTGTTCCAGCGTCATAACCAAACATGTGTTCATGCGTTATTGACTTTGTTTCACCTGGCACCTAAATTTTTGAGCTGGCTCCTAGACTAGAACATATTTGTCGAGCCCTGGTGATAATGCTCTACAAGAACGTCAGTGCCAGCGGTGGTTCGCAAAATTCAGTGCTGGTGATTTTGACCTCAACAATGCTCCTCGGTCCGGGAGACCCAACGAGGCTGATGACGACCAAATCAAGGCATTGATCGAGTTAAACCCATGTTACACGGCACGAGAGATTGCAGACACATTGCACATCCATTATTCAAGCGTTCATGACCACCTGAAGAAGCTGGGAAAGCTCGATATGTGGGTTCCTCATGAACTCAAAGAAGCTCAATCGACGGCGCGCATAAACATCTGCGATATGCTCATTAAACGTGACGAAAACGATCCTTTTTTGAAAGCCACTGATAACTGGTGACGAAAAGTGGATTATGTACAACAATGTGCTGCACAAACGGTCTTGGTCCCGACGTGCTGCTTTGACTCAAACGACATCCAAAGCAGACATTCATCAGCGGAAGGTACTGGTCTCAGTGTGGTGGGATTTTAAAGGTGTCATGTTTTTCGAACTCCTACTACGGAGCCAAACAATCAATTCGAATGTGTACTGTCAGCAATTGGACAGTTTGAACGAATCCATGATCCAGAAACGTCCAGAGCTCATTCACTGTAAAGTGGTGTGTTCCATCACGACAACGCGAGACCACACACGCCAAATTTATTGGAGCTTGTTCACCCGCTAAAAATTATTGGAGCTTGGGCGGGATGTGTTGCCACACCCAGCATACTCGCCTGACCTTGCGCCGTCAGACTTGCACTTGTTTCGTTCTCTTCAACAGTGCTTGCGTGGTATAACGTTCAATTCAGAAGAGGCTGTAAATCAGCACCTTGTACAGTTTTTCGTCACAAAAGATAGGTCCTTCTATGAATTAGGCATTCGGCAGCTCACTGAAAGATGGCAAAAGGTTGTCGAACAAAACGGGTATTATATCATTGATTGATCTTTGTTCTTTCTATCAATAAATGACCTTTGGAAAACATGGCTAAAATACGTCATGACTTTTCTGACAACCCAATATTAATAAAGATCCAAACATTGAGTTTTGTTTGGTTTCGAAGCAGATTCATCAAAAAGTCCTCCAAACAGAAGGTCATAACTTTGAACACACTGAATATTCTGATTTGAATTTTGCACAGGTTCATTTCTAGAGTAGGTCTATCCACAGCAAGATTGAACAAAATTGGGGAGTGGTCAGCATCACCCCCCTTGATCACTTGAGATGAAATGACCCCAAAACATTTTTTTTATACTACTTTATTATACCTAACTTAAATTTAACGCTGTTTTCCATCACAAGTCATTCCATCTCAATTCAGGCAAACAGTACCAAAATGTGTCAGGTGACTATTTTAGATTTGTTCCATAAATTACAGTAGTTACAACTATTGGAGACAAAATATCCTGAAAAGATTTTCCTAAAAATTTTTTTTTCTCCATTTTGAAGTTTCACTAAGTCACAGCATTTTGAAGTTTCGCTAAAATCTAGCGGATCTTTGAAAAATGGGGAAAATGCTGTATTTTAAAACGAGTGCTGCTTCAAAACTATTTAATCTATTCATTTAATTTTTTTTTATTTTGTAGCTATTGAATTAAATTTTAACTTGGCATAGTTTGAATAAGCCTGACTGACATTATTAATAAGGAAAAAAAATATTGCAAAAAAAACTTTTTTTTTCATTTTCGGAAATAAAAATAAAAAATTCCCACTAAATTATTTTTCAGGTAAGTAAGGATGGCAATCTGAAGTCCCTCAATGGTACTTTTACAGCAAATTTTATTTTAAACCTGGGATGCATGCAGTCCATAAAATTTTATTTTAAGTTATGCAGAAGTTCAAAAAAGCTAAATTTTTGAATGACATTAACTCAAAACCCCATTTTTTAAAAATCTGTCCATTTGATGTCCTCTAAGTTGTTAATGAATTTCTCACTGCAGAATAGTGTATTTTTGCCTGGTTAATTCTATATATATTTTTTAAAGATTGCACATTTTCAGCCTTTCAGCGTTGTTGCGTAATACAGCACAAAATGCAATAGATTGTCCATATTTCACTGAAAACATCGTTTAATCAGGTTTCAAAGTTAAAACATAGGTTACTGGTGTCTGATTAGTACAATTACATTATATTTTGAAGTTCAGGGCAAACACATATACTAAAAAATATTTGCAGAACATGGCAGTGTGTTCTTGCTGGTTTCATTTATTTCCTAAGGGAATAATTTGCAACCTCATACTCTCTCCCTCTCTATATATATACTTTAAATTATTTATTTTGTTAAACTTGTTAGTTGTTAATTTTGTAACCATCCACTGTTCTACTGATACTCCTCATAAATTTATAGCATTTTGTAATGAAATTGCACAAGCCACAATGCTGAAACCACAGGTTATGACAGGCTTTTACAAGTACAAACATGTCCATTGATTGCTCACTGAACAAGGCAATCACAGCTGTTATGTCCTTCATTTACTAATTTCCCACCTTTCTCCCACTCCAGTTTGCTCTTGTCTGTTGATGAGTGATGTTCAACATTGTTCAGTGAATAATTTATAATGTCTGCTCATCATAGTTCTGAGAGAGTTAGATGTGTGGTCTACATTAAAAGGCACAAAAGAGTTTTGTACAAAACTAAGCTTGTTAGGATCTGCGGTGTTGGTGATTTAGGTGATTAAATTCAAAGGATTGTAGGCCCATCTGTCTCTGTAAATAGAAATGATTACTTGTGTTGCAATTGTGTGGCTTTTTACAAATGAAAAATTTTGGAATGTGCAAACGAAGCTGAAGAAGAAATTCCCACATCAGAGAGAGAGAGGGTTTTTTTATTCCCAGTCATGAGATTGTGGATGGTTTAAATAGCAGTATTACAATGCTTGATGTTAATGTGTCACCATTTAAAGCCCCTTTAGAAGTCAGGGAGGATAGGAGAGATTGAAGAGGGAAAAGTTGACATTAGAGAAAACACTAACAACTTCAGCTGTGCAGAAATTAGAAGACATATGGAGTTGGTGTTTCAAGTCAGTTGTCTCTTGAGTCTTCTACTTGTAATCAGTGGTTTTCTCATATTAATACAGCACTTCATACTTGTAACTACACTGAAAAAGTGCAATTACTGACATTGCTACTACAGACTGTTAGTAAAACTGATTTGAAGGGAGAGTTACCTACAGTATCAAAGTACCTCATAGATAAATGACATAAGGTTAGAAGAGAAAAGGAAATCTATGCTCAACCTGACCATTACAGTGGGCCTCCATTGTCTACAGAAGCTGCAACTCTGGCATTGTCATACTACCTAGATGATAGTACAGACTGTGTACTAGGGATAGTCCAAACACAAATTATGTTTGTGTTAGAGATGATAATGGTGAGAAAATTAAAAAGGTAAAAAGATTTATGACAAGATCAATCAAAGAGGCATACAGGCTAATGAAAAAAGACAACCCAAATATAAAAATTGGTCTTTAAAAGTTTTACACTCTACGTCCAAAGTGGGTCAAAATTCAGTCAATACAAGAAGTATGCACTTGTATTTATTGCAGTAATCTGAAACTTATATGTACAGCTCTCCAAAATATAACAAACACACAAATTGAGGAAGAAGTTCTTTTACAGAAGTATTTATGTGACAGAATAAGCAATGAAGATTATTGGCTCCAAGAGTGTGGTGACCCAGGCACAGAAGCACTGACAGTTGAAACTCTTTGCTTGAATGAAGTTACATTTGCTATTTAGGAAGGTGGTGACCTCATAAGAAAATCTGAATCTGTCCAAAAGTTTCTGCAAGATGTAAGACATTGGGTGAAGAAAGCAATTTCTCATAGCAAAATCAGGAAAATCCAAAGAGAAGGTATAGCTGAAGCAAAAATCTCTGTGAAAGAAAGTTCTGACATTCTAGTTTTACATTTTGATTATTCTTAAAAATGGGACAGCGATACTCCTCGATGAAATACAAAGTTACCACTGACAAAATGCTCAGATTTCACTATTCACATGTGTTGCATACCTTGAAAAAGAGATAAAAAGTTTTGTTGTAGTGTCTGATGATACAGCTCATGACACAGCTCCATGCTCTCTGTGCTATAGAGATTATAAAAGAAATTTCTAAGTTGTGCCAATTAGAAAATATTAGATCACTTGTTTACATTTCCGATGGGGCTGCTGGACATTTCAAAAATAAATACCAAATTTATGAACTTTCTAAAAATAATCAAATTGAGGAAAAAAGTGGATTTTTTTCAGCGACTCAGCATGATAAAAGTTCATGTGATGCTATAGGTGGGCTATGTAAGCATTATGCAACAAAGTTTAATTTCCAAAGAGGTCTGTGCAAGCCATAAGAGATGCAGCTTCATTTCTTGCTGAACTTTCTCATCTTTTACAAAATATAACACTACTGATTCTTGAAGGTAAAACTGTTCAAGCCTACAGGTTTTGTTAGGAAGAAGAATGGGGGCTAATGTAAAACCTGTTGTAGGAATACAATCAAAACATTACTGGTTGGTTAAAAATAACGAGTCTTATACGGGACGTACAATTAAACATCAAGTTGAAACATCCAGCTAGGTGAAAAAACATTACTCAGTAAGTGATTTCCAGGTACGCGAGTTTGTTGGGTGTGTTTATGACAATAATTGGTGGATGGGGCAGATTACAGGTATATCTCGAGAGCTCAATGACATTACTGTGTCATTTATGCATCCCCACGGTCCAGCTAAAGGGTTCCAGTGGCTAGAGGAATCTGGAAAGAAGAAAGATGAATGTCCAATGCCATTAGAAAATGTGCTGCTTAAAGTAAGGAATCCTACTCCACTTGGACCATCTTCACCACTCCATATTCACATGTACTGTGCCTAATCCTTCTACATAATAAACCTTTTACAGGTAACTTTATTAATATACTGCTAAGAAATTGTTTATCATCTAAAAGGCTATTTGTGAAAAAAAATTTTTATGAAAGTAAAATTAATAAAAAAATTGCAATAATACCAAGTGTAAAAAAAATTGTATGTTATTGAATTACAGTGATGCTATAGTATAAAAATGTTATGTTCTGCACATATTTTAGTGTATGTTTTTGTGCTGAACTTCAAAATATAATGTAATTGTTACTAATCAAACACCAGTAACCTATGTTTTAACTTTGAAACCTGATTAAACGATGTTTTCAGTGAAATATGGACAATCTATTGCATTTTGTGCTGTATTACGCAACAACGCTGAAAACGCGCAATCTTTAAAAAAAATATAAAATTAACCAGGCAAAAATACACTATTCTGCAACGAGCAATTTATTAACTAAGAGGACATCAAATGGACAGATTTTCAGGTTTTTGAGTTAATGTCATTCAAAAATTTAGCTTTTTTGAACTTCTGCATAACTTAAAATAAAATTTTATGAACTGCATGCATCCCAGGTTTAAAATAAAATTTGCTGTAAAACTACCATTGAGGGACTTCAGATTGACATCCTTACTTAGCTGAAAAATAATTTAGGGAGAATTTTTTTCTTCCAAAAATGTATTTTTTTTGATTTGCAATAATGTTTTTTTTTACCTTATTAATAATGTCAGTCAGGCTTATTCAAACTATGCCAAGTTAAAATTTAATTCAACAGCTACAAAATAAAAAAAATTAAGTGAATAGATTAAATAGTTTGAAGCAGCGCTTGTTTTAAAACACAGCATTTCCCCCATTTTTCAAAGATCGCTAGATTTTAGCCAAACTTCAAAACGCTGTAGCTGTAGAAATTAATTTTTTTAGAAAAATCCTTTCAGGATATTTTATGTCTCCAGTAGTTGTAACTACTGTAATTTTTTGGAACAAATCCAAAATGGTCACCTGACATGCCCCGACTGAGCTGAGATGGAATGACTCACATAAATATTTTAAATGAGACATACAGAAAAATAACTATTAATTGGTCATTCAAACACAAATATTCTGAAAATAAAAAAAAATCTTAGTCAAACATATTTAAATTAGAGAATTCAGAAACTAGGTGATGGAAAGTTTTAGCACTGGACAACACTTAAAGCAGAATTGAACTTTTATTCAGAATACTCATGCAAAGTTATACTGAATTTAAAAGACCATTTTAGAAAGGAAAAGTGCAAAAGGTGTTACATGATCAAAAGAGAAAAGTGCCCTAAGCCTTTAAAAAACTAATTAGGCCACCTCCACTACTTGTTGCCACTGACACAGTAACCTACAAAGTCACCTCAGGCATATTCTCAAACCTTCCGTTTTCTCTAGCAGCTCCCAGATAATGCTGACTAAGACATCAAACATTTAGGTCATTCAAATAGTCAAGTCTCATAAAATGGACTTCTACTTCAGTAATCCATAATCCCATCAATTTTTTGTTTATTAAAAAACGGTACACGTAAATATTCGCGGAAGTAAGATTCATTTAAATAGCAACGCAGGGCAGTTTGTGGGATAAACCATGAACAATCGGTTACGTTTTTCTAAAAAGATGGCTTCATTATTTGAACAAAATCGCCACATGGATGCATGCGAGCATGGTATTACTGAACAATGCTAAAATGCGCGGTAACGCTATTTCGCATTTAAACTCATCGCGAATAAAGAACTCAAGATGTCACTAAAACAAAATCTGACAGGTATGCAAAAACAGTCAATACCAAGCGCAAGAAAACAAACTCCAACTGAGGGGGGGGAGTTGGGCGGGGTACTGTGGCCACCGGAGTAAGTTCATAGAATGAAGTAGCTCCAGAAATGCATTAAGCTTTTATTTTCGATATGCAGGGTAATAAAATAAATTCCGCCATTAAACAATCATAACGGAATTTTGTTTTCGTTTGGCATACACTGATGAAACTCTGGCAGGAAAGTTTATTTTTTCTCTCCTGCCCAGCGATCATACAACTGATAAGCTGATTCCATTAGACGTCCGGGAACACGTACACACAGACAAGTTAAAAAAATACACAAGCAGCTGGCATGTTTAAAGAGTAGCAGCATATCGATTCACTAACGTTAAAAGAAAAAATAAACAAACCATGCAAACCTGGGAGATTGCAGATCACGGATCCTTACAGACGTCGAAAACGTGCTATCTTGTACGAACGCGTGTATGTATACAGGTGTCATCAAAATCAACCATTCCCAATCCACCGATAGTGTGAGAGAGGATTAACGAACACTGTGAGCAATTAGATGGGCGATAAAGCAGTCTCCCTTCCCCTAATTTAGTTAGGGACACAAGTTCCAGGGAAGGGAGAGACAACGCCGTAAGATAAACTCACCACCCATGTTTCACTGGGACTCGAATCTAGGTACACTTGTTATAATACTATCATCTCCCTGAAAATTGCAAGAAAATTCACAAAAACTATCAGTAATGCCTTTTTCTTAGCGAGCTCGGAAATCCACGCGAACGACGAAAGAAAATGTAGTGCTTAAATGGGTTTGGGGCTTAGTGGTGCCCGGCACCGCTACTTTCCGATTTTGGAGTTGTGTAATAAACTTAGCCACAGCTTACCGGAGCCTTTCTGGTGATTGGATATGACTAATTGATATCAAAATAGGTACTAGAAATTCACTTAGCAGGCACTTCTTTTTGCAACTCGTCGAACCCCAACCAAAAGAAATCTCTCATTCAGCGGACACACCTGAAAAAGCTATTTCTGCGTAAACGCCGTGATCTAGAATAAATTTGTGTTCATCTTGTTTTTGATACAAAACATGGAATAAACGCGCTAAAACGCCACGTCAAAATTCAGGGTTGAGAGGAAAACCGAACCTCTTGACATTAACAGAAATACTGAGAGAAAAAAAGCGTTAGACATGATAATGCAATCGATAAAAACAATAAAAATTGCCAGCAATACAAGATATTTCCCACTTTTTAATTTATAATTTTTTATTGATAGCAAACTAGTTTCCGTTTTTCACGAGCTAATTTAAAAATTTCTGTACTTTTTACTTTTGTAAGAAGATGGTCTAAAGCATTGCGGAATTAATTACGAAGTTCTACGAAGTGTGATAAATATTAACATTTCGTTTAGAAACGGAGCACAATTGCGAGACCCTGCCTAAAGCGAGAAATAATTCTCGTACAGAGGATGAAGATATAGCGATCTGTGAGAAACCTTTATCATGATGCAATGTAAATAAACTTCACTTTGATTGCTCATTAACAATTACAAAGCAAAATTTGCATGTTCCCTGAAATGGATAATAATTCCAGTAAAACAAATACGGATATTAGTGGAATATCACGTAGTTAATCCATTGCACTTAGTACGCAGAAGTTTAGGGCATCTACGTCTTACGGTTCTGAAGTATTGGCACGTAAATACTGATATAAATTTTGTTATCAATTAGATTTTACGTTATCAACTGTTATAAATAAGATTTTGTTATCAATTGTTATCAATTAGATTTTACGTATTGTCATCCGGGAAAAAAATATCCCACCCATTTACTTTATTTAGATTTTGCAACGAATTTTTTGCGGAAACCCTAGCGCTAAAAATATCCCAAAAGACTGCAAGATGCTTATCGACTAGACTCGGAACGACATTTTTACAAAAGTTGAATCACAGACGTCAGCAGACGAAAAACGTTGCGCAATTCCTTTTCCAAGCTGACGTCTGCTGTCTCTTCCCCCAAGTTCGGGGATTTGCAATGGACGTAAACATGAGCTATCTCCAGATTCAAAGAAGCGCCCGTGCGTCAGCAGTTGTTTTAACGCCATCGTATGATAACATGCGGAGCTGAATTGAATGCCAATTCAATCCACTCTAGCATTTCGAATTCTCACACTTCAGTAAATTACCAATACGAAGTTAAAAGTTGGATAAGAACGGCGCAAATTTTGATATTAACAAAAATCAACTTCGCTCTCACGTTTCAATGGAGCACGGTGCTCTTAGCAAAAACAAAATTGCCGACGGGGAAACACTTTTGCATACATAACTCGCATAGTTAAGCGGCAATCCAAGAAGCAGCCGTGCGTGGAATCTGTTATAACCCATAAACTGTGCTATATTTCGTTTCACGGGCTGGCAGATTTTGATATACCAATCAATATGCCGGAAGTGCATAGTTATTAACCACTTAGCATCCAGGTACGTAATATTACGTTAACGAATGATAGCGCAAGAAAATCGAGATCCGTAATATTACGAGCCCACTGATGTGAGGCAGGGCGCCATGTTTTTGCATATATGACATAAATATCGACTTTTGAAATAATTGTCCTTTCATTTCGTTTCACACGATGAGTACTGGAACTTTTTGTTTTATAACTACCAGAACGATGCTCGTAATATAGGTTTCACGAACGTTCCTTGTCTGGAACCTTGCAAAAAACAATTGCGTTTTTTTTTATTTTGGGATCTTAAAGTGGTTAAAAAAAGAATTTCCTCCAGCTTTTCTGAGCAGAAAATCTCCGTATCTCGTTCATTTTTTATTATTATTATTTACGGTAAACTATATTGCTTAGCGAGTGTAACCGTACTAATTTCTACAGCTCTTTGATATTCCTGAATGTAGAGTTACATATTCATCCTACGGAAAACCATGATCACAGGAGGATGGTAAACGTGAATTGGGTACACAGCCCACACTTGCACAAACAAAACACAGATAAAAAAAATGCAATGAATTTTACACTTATTAATACAAAACATTATTCTTTGAGATTTCAGTATTTATTTTAGTAGATGAATCCCATTCCAATCCATGCAACACCAATACAGAACACAATTCAATTCCTTCCAATTTTTACAAAAATCTGAACTTGTATGCACATTAAGGATATCTGCATAATTTTAAGCGTGTCTTCCGTGTTTGCCTATTCCTGCTACGTCAAAAGTTAATGAGTTCCGGCATTTTAGGCGAGAAAAGAATTCTTAATTCGTCTAAAACTTTCACCTGGAGCTAACTTCCTTTTCCCCCTATTCTTGTTACGTCGAAAGTTAATGGGGATAGAAAATGCTGTTACATTATTTCGCTTAAGCTTTGACGGAGTGATTTAAAAAAAAGATACATCTTTACCGCCCGTGTTTTTTTTAATGGAAACACTAAATCTTTTGAGTGTAAAAAAAAAAAAAAAAAGGACAATTTTTCCCGTGAAAAAAAAGAAAAAAAAAGCTAGTTTTATCCCTAGAGTTTGAAACTAGTTTTATTTCTTTAATAAACAAAAAGGCCAAGTAGAAAACAAAGTTGTGCAAAACATTTATAATTTTAAAAAAGGGAGGGGGTAGGGATGCTATTACATTATTTTGCATAAGCTTTGACAAAGGGATTTAAAAAAAAACTACTATTCAGACATGCGCAAAGGTAAAGATGTGACACTTTAAATGACTTGATGATTAGATGCAATGGTACTTCCAATTGAAGATTTTTATCCTCAAAATGCTATTCAATTGTGGTGGGCAGACCTTTGATGGGAAGGTCAGACACCACAGTACATATCAGTGGTAAACTGTATCAACATTATTAGTGCCAATTTATGTATATATATCCTAGCCTTTGTCCCTTTGTTTTAAATATTATTAAAAGAAATCAGACATCTAAAGTCAATGGCCTCTCAAAAATAAAATATGTATGTGTAAATTAAGATAGTATTACATTATCAAAAACCAATCATTTTGGAACAAAAGCATATGCAATGTTTGCAGTCAATCTAATGATCCTATGCAGTAACTGCTCTGCATCTGTTTTTATGAAGTTAATGGGGGAAGTGTCTCATTAGAAAAAAAAAACATGCACCCATTTAATTTCATAGAAATGCAAGTAGAGAAGTTACTGAATTATTATTTTTTTAATTTCGTATGACCAGTAGATTGTCATTTGGCTAGTAAAATTTTTATTCTACTAGCCACATCGGCTAGTAGAACTTTCAGCAGTTTCGCAAGGGCTGATGAAGAAGCATGTATGTATGTATGTATGTACTGTATAAATGAGTAAGTTCTGTTTTCAATTTCTTACTTATGGTATAGGTGACTATAATATGCGTGAATTATCACCACTGCCAAGTGAAGTGGGTGTTGCAAATTACATAATATTGATAGTTGATTTTTTAAAATCTTTGTAAGCGGAAATCTGCCTACAATTCAGAAAAATTTCTTGGTCGACCAATTTTTGTTTTAGGCAGATTTGACTGTATAATGGATGAGCTGAATGCGTTCAAGCCACTGGGAGGATTAAAAAAAAAATGCGTGCTTCTGTTATCATGATGCTGTTTGTGGACACGATATTTCTGCCTCTGTTAAGTCTGATCTGAAAAATTCTTTTAGCGTTGGGAAACTGTGAGAACAGTGATCTACACATTTTTCTAATGTATAACTGTGCCACTATGGGGCATAATGAAGGCAGATGCTAACAAATTCATATATTTTATTTCAAATCACTGCTAAAAAATATGATTGAAACAATTTTCCACCCCCGCGACATTACAATGGGATTCATTTTGAGCACGCTTTTTCAAAATAATACGCTTTCTTTCCGCTAAGGGTGTAAAAATGTACATATTTCCCTGATCTCCATTTTTAAATTCTGTTTGCGGTGGGCTGAGATAATAGTGAAGAATATTTTGCATATAATTTTCAATTTTTTAACACAATTTTTTCCCCTAGATGGCCTACAGGGAGACTAGGTAGCATTTCATATGAACTCATGGTAGTTACATAAAAACATTTTCAGCTTGAATGATATCTTCACAAAAATATTTCGAACTGTAACCCTATCTTCACAAAATATTTTCAGTAAAATTTTATTTTAACATAAGAGGTATCTTGAACATTATGTTTATTTAATGAGCTTAGGGTGGGGTGCATTCACACTGCTTAATTTGCTGTGAAAGCAAATGAGTTGGTCTTAAATGTTTTTGTGGGTGTTTTTTTTTAATACCAACAGGCAACTAGATTCCTTATTTATGTGCCCAGACAACTAATTTTGAAGACTCTTGCATCTGAGCAGTGGCAGTTCGCTAGTCCTGATCTAATAATGATCATTCTGTTTATGAATCCGCATCATTTTGAACCTTCAAGACAAATTTAACAGAAACTAAGATGCAAACCTCCAGCAGAACAGTAATCAATAGGGGAATTTTCGGTAATGGAGTTAGTTCACACAAACTTTGAGTAATGTAATACACCCAATTTTTTGCAAAGTTAAGAACAATATTACAGTACTATTGTGTAACATGTAATACTTGTACATCATAGTAACTTAGTTTCACATGAATCACAGGACACTATCATAAAATATTCCATTATAGTGACTGCTTTAATGAATTTTTCTGTTTCTAAATTCAGTAATTTGATGGGTACTGTTAAACAGAAATTATATTAATACACAAGCTTTAAATCAATAAATCTGACTGTATTTTAACAAATCCTGTACTGAATATAAATCCCTTCTTCAACAGAACAATTATAAGAATGCATTTAAAAAATTCTTTACTATCATGTAAATTTCTTCAAAATTATGGGTGTGGTTAGAAATTAATGTACATGCGCTTTTTGATAAATTAAAAATTTAAATTTGAAAAACAATTTTCATCTCAAACCCATAGTGTTGTATATCATAGGAAAGCTCTTGGAAAATGCTGCACAATGACACTTCTCCCTTCATTTTAGCTTAATTAGGAGAGTTGCTACAGCAATTTGAAATTATGGCAGTGGGATGTTTATTGACTTCACACCGCCATATTTTAATAAAATTGGGTATTTTTCTTCATCTATATGTAGACTACCTCTCTGCCAAGTTTCATCGAAATCCGAGATGGTGAGTTAAAATTCATATTGAAATTGTGTTGATTTGACACGGAATGAACCATCACCCAAATATTCAGGGAGAATTATTGCACACAGATGTTGCCATGTGCAACTAGTCTTCACCACAACAGTGTACGTTCTGTCTCCAGAATCTATTCTTCCATGTACAGCACTCTGGGACGTTTTAGTCACCACAGGCCTGCAGTGCCTTGTATTGCACATGCCGCATACGACCCCCCCCCCCCCCCCAAACTTTCTTTGCAACCTGATATTATTTAAACATTGATCTTCTCCTCAAATTCAAAGGAGCTTTTTAAATTATGGAGATGGCCCACAGTTGCTTTGCTGTGGTGAGCAATGTTGAGCAGTGCACACACCTTTCATCTGTTTGAGGATTATTATTGGTAAATGTGTTCTAAATTATTTAGTCGGAAAAATTTAACTGTGAGGAAAAAGTGCTACGTACAATGTTTTAAGCATGCAAAATAACGGGGAAAGGTGAAAAAATATAGTATTTTTACAGGAAAGGAAAAATATTTTCCTAAGAACTTTGGTGCAAATACGATGGTTTGCAGCAGTTGGTGCGGGAGGCCAAAGCGATGCTAACGGCCATGACGTGAAGGGTCTGTGCGTCGGAACGGAGCAACAGTTGTTAGTTAATGTGCAGAAGAATACAACAAGAGTGGGGTGTATGTCTTGGAGGAGTGTGATGCGTCATATAATCGTGCGCAAAAAGTAGTAGTTCAGACATGTTTAATTAATTATTAATTAAGAAATGTGCTAAATGTTTTTGATTTTATTGTAAAAATGTCTGGGAATGTAATAAAATTAAGGAATGTAAATGATATAACATGCGGCAGAAGTTTTGGTTCCGGTTGACCCTAAGTTTTGGTTATGTTTTCGGAGATGTTAAGGGGTCGGTGATTTCTTCAAGCACCTCATTTGTAGTTCTGTTGTTATTCCGTCCATCGTCCGTCTCCTTTTATTCTCTCGTGAAACGAATATTGTTGAAAATAAACGATTTTCTTATAATCAGGAATCGTACTATGGCAGGGAGGCCCAGAGCTTCATGTTGAATTGTGAGGGATTATGAAATTTTAAGCCTTTTTGGCAATTTTCTACTTACGATTTCGCAAAATTACCCTTGAAAAAATGATATTACAATGCAGCATAAAACAGACCTCTTTCCTTCAGCATAATCCTACAACCCGCTTCAATGACTACGTACTGCTGAACCACTTCCTTGTGTATTCTTCCGCAGGGTAACTTGCCGTTCTCAACGAGGCTTCCATTTACCAGATTCAACCTTCACACCGTCGCCGCTCTGTCATCTTAGGCCTACCGCACGTACTCTACCGAACCTTCGGACTCCAAGGTAAGTTCTTCGGAAAATATTTTTCCTTTCATGTAAAAATACTATATATTTTTTCACCTTTCCCCATTATTTTGCATGCTTAAAAAATTGTATGTAGCACTTTTCCCACACAGTTAAATTTTTCCGACGAAATAATTTAGGATGCTAAAGTACACATTTGCCTTATTATTTGTGACCTTTGTTAGGATGAGGGTTAAAGAATAAATGTGTAGATTAGCGTCCTAAATTATTTCGTTGGAAAAATGTTAGTACCTCGAAAAAGTGCGATGTACAGATTTTAGGAAACCTTCCACATTCGGCCCAAAAATAGTTTTATGAAGCGACGATAGACGGTGACACATTATCGCTACATCGTGAAGCGTTTCGTTACGTTGTGAAAGTGGCAAAGGAAGTGAATAATATTGATGAAAGGTGGAGCTTAAAAGGACCTTTTTGAATGTTGATTGTGGCATATGTGTGAAATATTTATTTTCACGGAAGAATATGAAACTGTGTAGCTAGCAGAATAAAAGCAAGGAAAGTTTTATGTGCTAGAGAAGAACTGTCTGATTGCAGGAATCAAGACTTCAAAGCGATGTTCAGAGGAAAGACGGCAATTCCGTCGGAATAAATATTCCAGAATATAGTCTGCCAAGTACATTTACATTGTGAGGCTACCGTATACTGTGCGACTAGTTGTCTGCAAAACGAATACCAGTCGCTAACTGTCTCAGCGGATGTGGCCATGTGAGGTTTCTTCAATCGCCTCATCGTAAGACAATCCTTTGGCGAAAAAATACGTTAGAATCATCACTCTATCAATAGGAATCTCAGCATAAAAAAAACACGTACCAAAGGTGCAGGAAGAGTACTCATCATACCCTGAAGCATACTTCTTCCGACACATGAATTGTCCTAAACCACGAGATGCATCGACACAGTCAGGAGATGGCTGAATGCATTTCACGTGCGAGAAGAGCAATGGCGGAGGATAGGTGAAGTGCTACCGTGTCGCCATCTATTATTGCTTTCGGAACTAGTGGGGCCGAATGTGGAAGTTTAGCCGATTTTAGGGTATGGAAAATAATGGCAAATGGTGCAGAAATTTCGGTAAATGTGTGTACTTTAGCATCCAAAATTATTTCGTCTGAAAAATTTAACTGTGTGAGAAAAATGCGACATACAATTTTTTAAGCATGCAAAATGATGGCGAAAGGTGCAGAAATATAATATTTGTAGAGAACAGGAACGACTTTTGCGGAAGTATTTCACTGAGAGAACGATGGTTTGGAAGAGTACGTGCGGTAGGCCTTAGACGATGAAGTGGCGCCGGCGACAAGGTGTAGTCCGGTGAATGGAAGCTTCGTTGAGAAAGACAAGTAACGGGTGGAATACAACAGGAAGCGGTTGAGCAGTACGTAGTCATAGAAGCATCTTGTAGGAATACGCTGAAGAAAAAAGGTCGCCTTTACGCCGCATTGTAAACAGTGTTATTAACTTTTTCAACAGTGTTAGGGGCTATTTCCAAAGTAGTGAGTCTCTATTCGGATTTTGTCACGGCTTAAAATTTCTTTATCTGGCACAATACGACAAGAAGCTCTTGGCCTACCAGCCATAGTATGATTTTTAAATTGAAGAAACTCCTTTATTTTCAAAAATATCTGTTTCAGGACTAAAAACGTGAGGTACGATGTACAGAATAACAGCACAACTACAAATGAAGTGCTTGAAGAAATCAACTACCCATGTACAACTTCGAAATCATAACCACAACTTGAGGTTTAACGGGAACCAAAAGTTCGTACTCAACACTTCTATTGTACATGAAAACATTTACAGTCCTTTATTTATTTCTATTCGGAGACATTGTGAAACTAATAATGACATTCTGCACATTTTTTCTCAAAAATTAAGAAAATAGTTTGGAACTACTTCCATTTGTGCATGATGACAGCAAGCACCACACTCTACAGAAGATACACCCCACTCCTATTTTATTCTTCCACGCATTCACTACAAACTCCTGGCATTTTTCGTCGGCACTGTTAGCATCACTTAAGCCTCCAGCACCAACTGCTGCAACACTATCATACTTCGGTAAAATTCTTTCACGTTCTCTTAAATTACTGTAAGTACTTCGGTAAAATTCTTTCACGTTCTCTTAAATTACTGTATTTCTGCACCTTTTCCCATTATATTGCATGCTTAACTAATTGTATGTCGCACGTTTCCCATACAGTGAAATTTTTCCAACTAAATGATTTAGGACGCTAAAGTACGCATTTACCTAAATTTCATATTTTTAATGTGTTTTAATTCAAAGCAGAACCGAAAGTTATACTTCCCCAGTTTTCTGTACAACATAGAAAGGCATATTCGTACTTTCTATTTGGGATCAGGGAATCATGTGCCAAAGAACAAAACATTTCTCAACATCTGCTTAAAAAACAATGACAAAACATGAGCGAACTATTTTCTGTAGCACATCAGTACATGATGCTTTGCTCTCCTGACAAGAATGTACGCGGCTGCACTTGTAGTCGCCTGCGAGTGAATTACACGCTGCAGCGAATCTTCCTTTCAAAGAGCAAAGCTTGACATCTTCGTGGTAGTGATGAGTTAGGCCTACTGCAGCGTCTCTTCACAGCATTGCACTTACAGGTAAATATAAGGATAATCTTTAAAAAACCCTTAAAATATGAAATTTCTCTATTTTCCATTAATTTCCATACCCTAAAATCTGCATGTCGCACTTTTCCGAGGAAATAATTTAGGACACTAATCTACACATTTACCACTAAACTTTTTGGTGCTCTTTGGCCAAACATGGCCCTTGCGCCATAAAAATCAACCAACCACTAAACTTTTCCTTCAGATCCAGAAAGCACTGCCAAAAGTTCCAATAAACAGAAAAGTTATAAATTCAAAAAGTGCTGATTTCTGCATCTACATTGAGGCCTACTTATCAGGTTTTATGATACAAAATGAAATTCTTATATCATCCCAATTTCAGAGGAAAATACATTACATAGACCTTTGTAAATTAACATCCAAGACTGGTAAAAAAAAAAAAAAAAAAAGGCTTCTTTTCTACCTAGTGTTAATAATTATTTTGTGTAGGAATGGGATGGGGGTAATTTCGTACAACCACAATGAGCGCTCAGAGCATAAAGAATCACCTATCTTTAACTATCTTTAGGTAAAAGGCGCCAGAATACAAAGTCGATATTTTATTCAACCTGAAAACAAGCTTCAATGAAACAGTACAAAGCACTGTACTCCTATAGCCCTTCTTCACTAGGCCTGCTGTACAATTAACTATAAAATACCAAAATTTATCAATTTGCAAACGTTAGGTAGGTAGCATTTGGAACATTTTTACAAGTTTTTCATAACCTAAGTATACTTTTACAGTAGAAATGAATGAAAAATGTCAGCAAATAACACCATGTACAGGTAACAAACACTACAGGAATATCAGACACACATATTTCCAAGTAAGCCAATTTTGTTTAAAAGTTTGTGCTATAACTTGTAGGAATAGCCATACTGCCTTTATTACTAAAAATATACATTCAGCACGATGTTCACGCTAAACGCGAAATCTGTCAAGCACGTTACGCAACACATGCCCTTTGAACTACTAGTCGAAATTTGATATATCACATTTACTTCGGGACAAATTTCATTAGCTGATCTCGCCAGTTATACGACGTGAGTCAATGTGGCATTACATGAGGAAAGAAACCTCATTAGTTGTGAAATCCTAAATTTAATAAAAGATATGTTTGAGTCATGACATATGGTATGTTTACTATACATGTGCTGCCATACGCAATTAGGCCTAAATTTCCTTACCTGACAATCAACTTCAATAGCATCATCCTCTGAATCATTATCGTTGTCCGTTTCGTGAAGTTCCAAGTCAAATAAATCTGCCATTATCCTATTCTCCACCACCGTCTATACAATAATAACACAGACTACATACGATACCGTATGACGACACTGATCGCAACGGAACGAAAGTAAAACTAGGAAAAGTGGAACAAACAAAATCCACGTCCAAAAACAACACAAAATAAAAATTTGCTGTAGAGACGTTTCCAGATTTGCAATCAGTGATGTAGTCGTCTCTGCGAAGAAAGACAGTCATTGGTTGGTTCGTGTCATGCACTTATTCTGTCATTCTCTCGATTTCAGAACTAGTGATCGAATCGATACTTTGAGCCGTCACTGAAAAATTACTATGATTTGTTACATCAAAATTTAGAGGGTTTTATAGATAATTTAGTCTGACTTCTGTTCTTCTTCCTTTTATTGATACAAGCTGCAGCAAGTCACGTGACTTTCACTAGGGTTTATTTCAGAATCTGACAGCTTTACAGTTGTAGAAATACGCAACATTAGTATGGCAACACTCTGCGCGCTCGCACCTCGCAGCACTTTTTCCCGCAATAACCATTTAATACGAAAATAATGGTATAATTAAAAAGCGGTTCTAACACTGCCTGAATAGGGTCTTCATATCGCATTTAGGTTAATCAGTGTTCTAGTGAATAGACGAAGTTCAGTTATGGCTAGGACCCCGGAAAGTGATCGCATAAGGTTGCACCAATTAATGTATAAAGCTAAAACTCCGCCATGGAAAGATGCATTTCGTCAGGTAAGCCCCATATTTACCAGTAATAAAATTTCTAACAGTTCCTTTAGCAACACTCCAGAACATAATAGTTTAGTTGGAACATTGCTAATAGGTTGAAGAGTGCGTCTAGGTGCTAGAAAATATTGTACCACAGCTTTAATTTTTAATAGTGAGCCAGCCGAAACTGACCCTGATTTTTTATTTAATTGCGTACGGCCAGTCTGCATGGAATTAAATTGCTTTCAGGTTTTTGTAAAATTCGTCAAAAATTCTTACTTTGTGTAGTATCTCATTGTCATAGCACAAAAGTTTTCAAATTAGAATATTCTGTGCCTCCCCGGTGGTGCAGTGGTCTAAGTGATGGCTTCTGAACATTCATCCGAGTTTGGTCTGGGTTCGAATCCCAATGAGGCAAGGATGCTGTGTTTGTCTTACGGCACTATCTTTCTCCCTTCTATGGATCCAGTGGCCCTAAATTAGGGATGGGTGACTGCTTATAGCCCACTAAGTTGCTCAGGGTGGTCATTAAACCACCAATAAAAAAAAAATCTACTTGTCATGTTCATGTACATAAATTTAAAACCCTTCTGGCCTTTGTTCTCCATACGAACTATATGTGTGCCAACACTGGTTAACAAAAACACGTAGAATGAAAGTATTAATCATGAGAACTGGACCTTTTCTAAATCGGTTCTTGGATTTGCCCACAGTACTTAGAGAATGGAACCAGTATAGTTTCATTCTGTAAGTACATTGCTTCGTAACCTTCTGTAAACTGTTTTCTCTACTTTCGTAACAAACCCTCACTTTGTTTTCTCCTTCCATTATTACACAAACAATCATTACTAAAAATATTACCAGTGGGAGAAACACTCAATATGGCTCATTTGAGGAATTTCTTCTCCAGCCTGACAAACTGATATTTTATAACTTTATTTTCCGTTATTAATTTAAGAGGCCAACACCTCATCTCAGTCACTTTTCTACCCTAGCTTAAAGATTGTTATCTTATTCTTCTTATAACCCCACCACCAACAACACCAAGGGTAAGACAAATCTTCCTAACAGCATGGGGGTAATAAATATCCCCCCCATTCTTTCCTTTTTCCTGAAATTTCTGGAAAATGTTCATGTATCATGACATTTCGTTGAGCAGCTTGATTTTTTTTTTTTTTTGCAACTTTTTGTGAACATGAAACATGTCATTCATGTTTCATTTCATGTTTAATATATGCTTCCTGCTGCAGTTCCTATATTTTTCTTCAAGATAAATATTAAGCCTTTTGTGTAACTATAGTATTTCTTTTTGTACTAAATTCTTGCCCAATAGTAAATGTTAAAATAAGCTATCAAAATATTATTTTTTGGTAAAAACTTGTTTTTTAACATAATATGTACAAGGATGCTGTTCAAGGTTTCCACTGAAGCGATCTAGGCTAGACTTCATTTACTTAATTGCTTAGCTGTGAAAAAATTCAAATATGTTTTCGAGCAGTCATAATATTTTAATGTCTGTATAATGACAGTATATGGCTGTGCCTTTGCTTCAGAAGATACTAGTTGACTTCAGAATTTGTACCTTTTCAAGTAGTTCTCAATGACTACTTGAAAAAGTACAGTATTATAACAGTATAATTCACCATGTGTGTACATTCCACTATGTTTATGTATATCCTCCTTGCACTTAGCATCAAGAACACAGGAAGTAGCTCCACCATTTAGGAAATACAATAAAGAAACCCTATGATTACAGCAGCCTAATTTTCTTTTAGAGCAGAGTATATTAAAAACATGAAGTTGTCCTTTAATTTTGAACAAATACACTAATGAGCCATTCCATTATGACCATTCCCAGCCTGGAGACCGAACGGCGGCGCAGGTGAAGTTCACAGAGCTGTATAGACGAGTAAAAAATATGCATCGAGAAACAGGTAAAGTACGTATCAAAGCGTAAAACTACGCATCAAATTTTACCAATGCGCAAAAACACAGTCTTTTGTTATTTCATTTTGCTGCAATAATGTCCTTTGTCCAGTATTGCTGTTATATATCATTTGATTACATAAATTTTAGTTTTTTAGCATCAAGAATTAGGTTGGTTGTTTGATTTTTATGGTGCAAGGGCCATGGTTGGCCAAAGAGCGCCAGAAACAAGACTAACAAACAGTATTAAAAGTGTGGTAAAAAGCTTAAAATCTGACTGATCATGTAAAACTGAAAAATGAGAACGATGGAAGGGCTAATAAAGATAATGGAACAAACAGTATTAAAAACATGATACAATGATTAAAATCTAGCTGATTCAGTAAAACTGAGAAATGAGGATGATGATGATAAGGCTAAAATCTAGATACGTTTAAAATAGTCAATTTCTTTAAAAAATGAAAACACGGCAACAGAGTCACAGTGGTCATTGAGGGGGTCCTCGGTCAACAAATGAGAATGAAAGAAATGAAAACGTACATCACGAAAACGAACACAGGTACACAGAAGATGAGTGACAGTGAGTCGGCAGTTCCACGTCTCACACATCGGTGCAGTGTCGCCACACAGCAAGAAGCGGTGAGTGAAACGACAATGCCCAATGCGGAGACGCGCAAGCACCACTTCCTCCCTACGGTTCCGACGATATGAGGATTTCCAGACTTCAAGATTAGGTTTAATACGATGCAGTTTATTTTCCACCTGTTGGTCCCACAGACCTTGCCACGTTCGCTTAATATGGTCGCGTACCAGAAAGCGGAAATCCCGGTGAAACAGTGGCAAGGGTGTGACGACCAAAGAGGAAGCAGATCTAGCAGCCCCATCAGCACACTCGTTACCCGAGATTACAACATGCCCAGGAATCCAGCAAAACTGAACTTGAAAACCGGCCCCGAGCAAACGACGAAGTAACTGTCTCACATTCACGAGAAAAGGATGGTCACGGCAATCTGCAGATGACAAAGACTGCAAGACACTCAAGGAATCCGTATAGACCATAGCACGATGATGAGAACTCGACTGAACATGGAGAAGAGCGAGATACACAGCATGCATCTCCGCTGAAAACACCGTGGTCTCATCTGGGATCCGCGCCACTGAAACGTCATCTACACAGACAGCCACGGATCCAACGACTCCATGCATTTTAGAGCCATCAGTAAAAATAGGAGTGTAATCAAAATTTAGGGCACGGTGCTCAGCGAAGAGCTGCTGGTACACTGACGCAGGGGTTTAGGATTTATCGAAAGATGTAAAGGTGGTATCAACCATGACACCAAGTGGGTGCCATGGCAGATCCCCAAAGCCCCTGGTCTCTCCAACAAGTGACAAGTCAAGCCCTACATCACGGGCTACGGCCGCCATACGAAGACCGAAGGTTGAAATGCACGAGGGCCGGTTCCCGAATAAACGAGCATGCTGGGGATGAAAAACTGCATCGTATAAAGGATGGTCTGGAAGAGATCTAAGTTTCAGGTAGAATTGAATAGACAGCTGCAGACGGCATAATTCAAGCGATGCTTCGTTCGCGTCAGCGTAAAGGCTGGGAATCGGAGATGTTCGAAATGCTCCCGAACAAAGACGCAGTGCTTGATGGTGAATAGTGTCCAAAGGCCGGAGAACGGAACGACGAGCAGAGCCATACACGATACAACCATAATCCAGTTTTGACCGGATTAAGGAATGGTAAATACGAATCAAAGACGTCCTGTCTGCGCCCCACGAGACTCTCGAAAGGATCTTAAGAATGGATAGAGCCCGCAGACAGGAAATCTTGAGCCGCCGAACGTGCGCACGGAACGTAAGCGCACGGTCGACGGTCAGACCAAGGAACTTGGTCTCCGGCAAAACTGGTATGGCTGCACGGTCTAAAAACAGCTCTGGGTCAGGATGGAGGCCACGCCTCCGGCAGAAATGGACACACGCTGTCTTGTCGGGAGAAAGAACGAAACCATTGCTATTCGCCGTTTTAAAGATCTGATTAATTGCAGACTGCAACTGCCTTTCAATAAAATGCATGCTTGATGACGAGCAGAAAATGTGCAAGTCATCAACATTGACAGTAGCCGAAACCGCAGGAGGAAGATTTGTGAGGAGACAATTAATGCGAAGGATGAACAATGTGACAGATAAAATGCAACCTTGAGGAATATCTTGTTCTTGATGGAATGTTGCCAATAGCGTCGTACCCAGGCGCACCTGGAACACCTGATTGCGAAGAAAATTTAAAATAAATGTCGGAAGATTTCCTCGCAATCCGCATGCGTGGAGGTCACGGATAATACCATGCCGCCACGCTCGATCATAAGCTTTTTCAATATCAAAAACTACAGAAACCAGGTGCTGCCTACGCAAGAACGCCTCGCGCACAGATGTCTCAAGGTGCAGGAGATGATCGTGAGGTGAACGATGACGGAGAAAGCCGCTTTGGGATGGTGAAAGTACTTGATGAAATTCTAAAAAATGAACTAACCGGGAATTAACCATGCGTTCAAGAACTTTACACAGACAGCTAGTGAGAGCAATTGGACGATAACTAGAGGGAGACTTGGGATCCTTGCCAGGTTTGGGAAAAGGCAGAGCAACTGCTTTTCGCCAAGACTCCGGGAAACTGTGCTCCGACCAAATATGATTGTAAAGGATTAAGAGATTCTCGAGAGATGACGGAGCATGTCATAATAAATACCATCGGGACCGACCGATGTAGCGCCGGACCGATGCAGAACCACCCTGAGTTCAACCATGCTGAAGGGGGAGTTATATCCTGTGTCGAGAAAAGGCGCAAAGGAGATTCTCTGGCGTTCCGCAGTGGATTTCATTCTTTGAAAAGAAGTAGGATATGCCAGGTCACTCGACACGGAGGCAAACGCCTCCCCTAAACAATCGGCAATCTCCCCGACTCCAGCATATGTGCAGCCGTTGCTCTCGAGAATGGAGATCTGGCGAGAGCTGTAGTTACCCCGGATCTTTCGAATCTTTTCCCACACACTTTTCGAACTGGCACGTGAAGTGAGAGATGACACATACTGGATCCAAGACTCCCTCTTGCTACGTCGACGCACCAACCGAGCATAGGATTTTGCTCGTTTGAATTTAACGAGATTAGCATCGGTCGGATAACGCCGAAACGTAGACCAGGCCTTATGTTGAGCTCTCCTAGCCGCTGCGCATTCAGGGGTCCACCAAGGCTTCGGACTTCTGGAGAGTGTCGTCGATGTTTTTGGGATAGAAAGATCAGCTGCCTGAAGAATACAATTTGTGACTTCAAGAACCGCTGCGTCGATTGACTCTTGGGTCACCATTGCAGAAGAGATCAAAGCTGACGGCGTGAAGACCTCCCATCTCGCACGCTCCATCCTCCAACGAGGAGGGCGGGAGGCAGAAGTTGGCATGTTGGCATGATGCGAGAGGACAATTGGAAAGTGGTCGCTCCTGTGGAGGTCGTTACACACCGTCCACGACCAGTCAGCAATAATTGATGGTGATCCCAAGGTCAAATCGATCGCACTGAAGGATCGTGTTGGCTCATGGAAGTACGTGTCAGCACCGGTGTTAAAAAGGCACAAAGAGGCCCAAAGAGGCCGAGGACAGAAGAGACTCTATGCGACAACCTCTCGTGCTGATGCTGACACTACCCCACAAATGATGATGGGCATTGAAGTCACCTAGTAGAAGAAAGGGTGAAGGCAGCTGATCAACCAATCTCTCCAGTACAGAGACGCTCACGTTCTCGTCCGGCGGCAGATAGACACTGCAGACAGTAAGAGGTACAGGCATAGAAATACGAACCGCCACGACCTGCACAGTTGTGGAAACCGCGATGGAAGATACCGGAACCCTGTGAGGGACGAGAATAGCGACTCCCCCACAGGCTATATTTCCAGACGAGCTATCTGTCCGAAATGCACTGTAGCCTCGAACTGAAAGCAGGTCTGATGGTTTAAGCTTCGTCTCCTGTAGACAAAGGCACACCGGAGAGTAAAATGAAAGTAGATGTTTCACTTCATCAAAACTCGTCCGAAAACCTCGACAGTTCCACTGAATGATTGAAGCCATGGTTATAAGTGAAATGAAAATGATCAAACGAAGTCAGGCTCCATCCCCTCTGATGGGGGTTTCCCCAGATCTGGAAACGTGTGACCAGGGGCTAAGATGGGAGCATGCTTTGTCCCAAGTGTCTTAACGGGAGGCGCACGACGTTGAGTCGCTTCCTGAGATTTTGGAGGAGAAGAAATGCTTTTTATCCTGGGCTTTGGGTCTTTTTGTTAGAAGTGGCCTGAGTTCCCTTGTTGGTGGTGGGATGAGTCTGCTTCGGCGAAGTGGTGGGTGGCGCTTTCAGACCCCTAGCTCGAGACTGGAGTGCCTCCAGTCCGGCTGCGATGATGTCGTTTACATTGTATGGACATTTAGGGGGATCTGAATGTCGGTCTGAATGGCAACCGTAGATTTGGCAACCACCACTGAAGCGTATGATCACCGATCAGATGTAACAGGAACCACTTTTCTTCTGGCCTCAGGATAGGAAATATTTTCCACCGTTTTGATCCTTTGGATTTCCTTCTCCTCCTTCCACTTGGGACAATCTTTGGCTGATGCCGCGTGTGAACCCTTACAGTTCACACAAAACTCGGCCTCGGCCACACATTCCTGCAAAAGATGTTCTGTGGCACCACAGCGTGAACACCTAGGATTGCTCCTGCACGACTGCTGAGAATGGCCATAAGACTGGCACCTAAAACATCTCAAAGGGTTAGGGATGTACGGGCGTACCTCGAGGTGGAGATACCCTGCCTTGATGGATGTAGGCAGGGAAGGGCAATTGAAAGTCAAGATAATATTCCAGGATGGGACAAACTGCCCATTCCTCCTGAAAGAAATGCGTCGCACATCCGTAACATGTTGGCTCCTCAGTTCTTCGAGAAGTTCATCCTCAGTGCAATCAATAAGATCCCGAGAGGAGACAACACCTCGAGATGAATTTAGGTACCCATGAGGTGTTATTTTTACAGGAGTCTCAAGCAGCGTGGTGGTGTTAATAAGTGTGGTACTGTAGGCCACAGTGGACATCTCTACAAGATCATCTCCAGATTGGAGCTTCTTTACGCTCTTAGGAGAGCTTGCGATGGATTGAAGAGCTTTATTGATCCAAAATGGACTTTTGGCACTCAAAGGCTTTAAAGAGTCCAATGAGTGCACAAAAAGAAACTAGCATTAGAAGAATCAGGAACATGTTTTTTTGCGGAAGGGGATGAGCCTTCCTCCATACCTCTTTTGGTTGTTGGTTCGTGGGAAACAGAATTGAGAGCCATGAAAAAATTTATGAGTTCGTCCGCCGACTTCCCCACCCGCAATCGAGCCCAACGAGGGAGAGCCAGAGGTCCGCAAGCCCAAGTGGACGCAGGACATGGCTCTAGGGATAGCAAGCGGATATAGCAAGTTGATAGGGCAGACATACGCTCGGCATGCACCCAGACTTTCCCATGCCTGGGGAACACCCCTTTGGCATGCCCACCCTATCCCCAGACTCACCCTGTCGTGCAAAACGACAAGCCGTTAAGAGGTCTGGGCTCCACTCGGCCACAGACCTCATTGACTAGGAGTGGGTTAGTTCCCAGCCGCCCGTTTAGGGTGAAGCAGGGGGCAAAGAGGAGTGTTGGCAACTGGCGACAACAACACCCAGGCCTCCAGAAACCTCAGCCTCCAGCATCCCCTTTTCCACCTTACGGGTCACCACACACGGCAAACGTGCAGGTAGGTCTAGCTAACCAGCTCGGAAAAACAAAAGGAACATAAAATGGAGAAGACAGGAAAGAAAACGAGAAACTAAAATCCAGAGCTGGCGCATAATCACAACCTCAGCAACCTACAACTGAGGCGGGTTCATGTCAAGTGAAAAAACATAAAAAATGTGAAAATCATCACATATAGTACTGTACATGTTGGCTCGGGCCGTGGGGACGCCATCCCCCAGCAGCTGGATGAACAGCTGTCCCTTCGGTTATATAATCGTTCAAGACGAAATGAAAAATTGATCCGTCACAAGGTCAGCTCGGGCCGTGGGGGCGCTGCTCCCCAAATAACTGGAAAACCAGTTATCCCCGTGCGGGGCAAGAATTAGGAGCAAGTAATTTTGCTAACTTTTTGAGGTTTTTTTTTCTCTTTCACTTAATTTGGAATTTTAGCGTGATTTTGGGTACTTTGTTTGAGTAGTTAGCCATTTTATTGTTCTTGTTGTCAACAATGTTTTTTCATTGTTGGTAGGAACATAATATCTACATGATTATACTCTTCAAGCACTACTGGAATATTTGTAAATATTGCAACTAATTGATAACTTCATATAATTTTTTCCAAAGCATCTTTTTATTTTTATTATTTTTTTCTTGTGATGTCAGTTGTTGAGTAAGTTGTGGGTACCAAAATCCTGTTTACTTTTAGGAATCTCATTATAAAATTTTTTTATTCTTTTGTTTCTTATTTTATGGCATTTTGCATAAAGCTTTTTTCACCACAAAGCATAAGACTTTGTAGTACTTTGGTACTGTTATTCATGTTTAAAATCTCAGGCAGCTAGGTTGCTTGGCAACATGTTTTTTAGCTGAATAATTCTGATGGCTTATTTAGACACTCTCACAACTTGTGGTTTTTGTAATCGTTTTTCTGTTGTTGTTTTTTTTGTGGCAGATGACGAGCGTGGGTTGGGCCAGGAAAGTTATAGATGCATGCAAAAACTTTAACTAAATCATTCCTCATGCAACTCTGAGGAAGTTATTGTTAATTATAAAAGGTCTTTGTGGAAGTGAGAAAATGCAGAGTTTTGCTGGTCCTTGATAAAGCCAAGGCTCGGCATTCTCGACTCTTTCTACAATTAGGTTGCTATTACTTTATCTCCTTTTTACTCATACCTGTTGGTTTTTGAGTACTTCTTAGTTGTTTTAGTACCAGATAAAGATTTTTTTGCATCTGTCTCTTTTTAATAGTATGTGAATTCTGAAAATTCATAACTGCTGCGTTGTGCGTCATGATCTTCAGGTTTTTTAGCAAATTTAGTTTTAAATTCTTTGGTAAAATTTTGTCTGTGACTCTGCTCTTAGGTATATATATATATATCATCATTATTGTCAACCATTATAAATCTACTTCTGGATGAAGGTCTCCCCAAGTTTCCTCCGTAACGGTTTGTCTTGTGCCAGTCTCCTCCATATCACTCCCACATACTTTCAAATTTCATCCACCCATCTCCCATGTGGTCTTCTTCTGGGTCTTTTCCTGTCCCTTGGAATCCAATCTAAAATTTTGGCTGTCCATCGATGGTCTGTCCTTCTGGCAGTATGTCCAGCCCATTGCCATTTCAGGGATTTAACTCTGATCATGATGTCTTCCACTCTTGTCATTTTTCTGATCCACGAGTTCCTCTTCTTATCTCTCCTGGTTACACCAAGCATGCACCTCTCCATGCTGCTTTGAGTAGTCTGCAGCCTTTGTATGTCTCCTTTAGTTAAGGTCCATGTCTCTGCACCATATGTAAGCACTGGAAGGATGCATTGATCAAACACTTTTCTTTTAAGACATAATGGCATATTGCTCTTGAACATTATGCTGTTTCTTCCAAAAGCTCTCCAGGCAAGTTTTGTACGCTGATTAATTTCTTCATCAATGTAACCCTCATTTGATATCTGCTGTCCAAGATAAACATACGTGTCTGTTATCTCCAGCTTTTCTCCATCAATCGATAAATCTTCATTTCTTGTAAAAGCATTGAACATCAATTTTGTCTTCTGAAAGTTCATTTTTAATCCCACTTCTTTATTCTTGTCAGCAAGTACCTGGATCATACTCTGCAGCTCTGATGGGGTAGTTGCAAAAATGACTGTCATCGGCAAAACGAAGGTGGGTTAGATAATCTGCATTAATTTTTATCCCTTTGTTTTTCCAGTTCAGTGATTGAAAGACATTTTCCAATGTGGCATTAAAGAGCTTGGGAGATATGGTGTCACCTTGTCTCACTCTCTGTCCAATTTTTATGTGTGTTGTATTTTCAAACAGCTGAATCTTTGCACTTGCATTTTCATAGATGTTATTAATAATATTAATGTATGCATCTTCAATACCACAGGATTTGAGAGCCATTGTAACTGCTGATGGTTTCACCGAATCAAAGGCTTTCTCATAATCGATAAAAGCCACGCACAATGGAAGTTCATATTCCCTCGCTCTTTCAATTAGTTCTCTCAGTACGTGGATATGATCTATTGTGCTGTAGCCACTCCTGAATCCAGCTTGTTCTCTCAGTTGAGCCATGTCCAGTGTTACCTTCAAACGGTGTGAAAGAACTTTAGTGAAGATTTTATAAACCACTGATAGGAGGCTGATAGGTTTGTAATTCCCGAGATCCTCAGTGTCACCTTTTTATGTAGCAGGATCATTGTACCGTTGTTCCAATCCTCAGGAATCTTCCCTTCATTAAGGCATCGAGTGAAAATTTGGGCGAGTACTGTTTCAATTTCTCCACTTGCTTCTTGTACGATGTCTGCAGTAATTCCATCTTCTCCTGGAGCTTTTCCCCGCTTCATGTTCTTGATTGCATTTGCTACTTCTGCTGGGAGGACTGGAAGAACTCTGGTACTGGTACCTTTCATGATTTCTAGAGTACATGTATCAACCCTTTCATATAATTTGGAGTAGAAATCTTTCACTCTTGTCAAGATTTCGCCTCTATTTCTTGTTACAAAACCATCTTCTTTTCTCAGAGCCATAATCTGTTTTCTTCCCTTACTGAGATGTCCCTTTGCTATCTTTAGGCTTTGGTTATTTTCAATTGCTTTCCTCACTAGTTCACAGTTAATTTCCTAACGTCTTCAGTGATACTTTTTTGTACTGTCTTGCATAGCTCTATATATTCCACTTTGGAAGTCACATCTTCTTTAGTTGTCCTCATCTCTCTTCTTTTTTGCATCACCATTTTGGTTTTTTCTGATAATTTATTCACATGCAACTTGTTCTTAGACCCAGCTAATTTTGCTGCTGTTTCCATAAGAGCTTTGGTTACTTTTCTGTTAACTTCAGAGATGTCCACTTATTCCGATGTTAGGCCTTCTAAAGCAGAGAATCTGTTCTTCAGTTCCAACTTGAAGGTATTATGGTGTTTTTTAAGGTTGGCTATGTCAATACATTTTGTTTGTCTTATGAGCTTGCCATGTTCAAGTTTAGTGTTGAGGTGCATCTTACATCTCACCAATCTATGGTCACTACCTGTGTTGAACTTGTTTAGCACACTGCAGTCTTCTATGACGAATTTCTTGTAACACATAATAAAATCAATTTCACTTGTCGTCCCATTTGGGTGTATCCATGTCCATTTCCTGTGTGGCTGTTTCTTGAAAAAGGAGTTCAAGATGAAAAACCTTTCTGCCTCTGCAAACTCAACGAGAGTATTTCCACGCTGATTTCTGTTGCCGTGACCGTATTTACTTACTGAAGTTTCATTCTGTTGCCGTTGCCCTAATTTTTCATTGAAATCTCCCATAATTATCTTCAAGTGCTGCTTACCTTTATTATTTAGATTACGAATTTCCTCATAAAATTCTTCAATTTCTTTTTCAGGATGACTTGTGGTAGGTGCATAAGTTTGAATAATCTGAGCCTGGTATCTTTTCGAGAGTTGGATAACGAGTCGTGCAGCTTTGTCTGAGGAACTTTCAACTTCTACAACTTTATCCTTTAGTTTCTTGTTTATTATAAATCCAACACCACTAGTTCTGCCAGTATCTGTCCCACGATAGTAGAAGAGATGTCCACTTTTTAGTTCAATGAAGTTTTCTCCTTACCTCACTTAGCCCGACAATGTCCCACTTGATCCTTTGTAGTTCCTCTTCCATTCAAGAAGCCTTGAATCAGAAGATAGGGAGCGTCCATTATACGTAGCCAAGGTCAGCATCAGATGGCAGCCTAGTCCGGTCTTCCTGGGATTCTTAACACCCTCTGCCTTCATGTCGCACTGGCCGCTGCCTTGGCCAGGTACATTCCAGCTGCCGGAGTCTGATGGCCAAGATTTAAGTTGTAGAGTCATTTTGGAGTGGTTTGACCATGACTCACCACGCTGGCCAAGTGGGTTGGCGAGTGTGGGATAGCATTTCCTCTAATCCCGATGGTATAGTTATACCGCTATTGGCGGTCGTCAGAGACCCTTTAGTGGGAACAGGATGTACCACGAGAAGGCGGGGTTGACATTTGTCAAGGAGAGACTGTGATGTTACGCATCGCCTGACCTTACATCCCTATATATATATATATACAACCCGAAGTTCGCCAGAATGCGTAATTACGCATTGAAAAGTTTGTTTACACATTGAAATTTTACCAACGCGTAAAAATATGAATCATGAATTTTTATCGACACGTAAAAATACAACACCGAAAGCCGAGTAAAAATATGCATCGAGAAACATGTATAGTACGTATCAAAGCGTAAAACTATGCATCGAATTTTACCAACGCGCAAAAACACACATTGGTACAGTCTTTCGTTCTTTCGTTTTCCTGCAATGTTGTCTTTGTCCAGTATTGTTGTTATATATAATTTTATTACATAAATATTTGTATTTCAGTTTGAAAATTGAGGAAAAATTTCCGAAAACGGAAATTAGACGGTGCAAAAATTCCCGTCTTTTTAATCAGGTAAGTACATCAGTGTGGGGGATTAGCCCACAGCTGAGGGTTCCAGTTGGTCATTCAACCTAATGATTCTGGAACAAAACCCAGTGAGTTGGGATCTTTTCGCCAATGTCGCACAGAAGTAGCTTGCACCTCTCCAAGATTCACAGAGGCCTAGTTGCTGTCGTGTGTGCCATTGTTACCACTGAGCGCCCCGAGGAGGCAAACCCATCGCTCACTATGACCGCCCGCGTTGCATAAGTTAGAGAATTCTCTGGATTCGTTTGAAAGTGAAACTTCAGAGAATTGTAATTGTTGTAGTGTATGCTCCTTGTGACTCAGAACCTTCTGATAAGAAAGAAGATTTCTAGAATGAGCTAAAAGCTGTTTTGAGCCAGTTTGGTGCTAAAGAAAAAGTTATAATAGCAGGGGATTTCAATGCTAGAGTAGGTGTGCAGAATGCAATTTCTGACAATGTTCTGGGTAAGTTTAATGATCCTTGTGTGAATGATAATGGTGAAAGATTAATTGAACTCTGCATTGAGAATGGTTTGTGTGTATCTAATACATTTTTCAACCACAAGTACATACACACATATACTTGGGAAAATCGTACTCTTGGTCAAAAGAGTGTGATAGATTTTGTTGTTTACGATCAGCGTTTGAAACACTTAGTTGTTGACACCCGTGTGATGAGAGGTGCGGATGTTGGTTCTGATCATTATTTGGTAGTGTCACCAGAGAAACTTAATGTTGGTTGGAGGAAAAGGAATAGGAAGAGACCCAGGATAGAAAGAATAAAGGTTGATAGGCTCCTTGAAGATCATCAGCGGTATTCTGACTTACTCAGAGAACGACTGAAGGATCTGAAATTTTGCGAGAGGGATGTAGAAAAGAAGTGGGAATGTTTTAAGAGCTGTGTTGTCACTGCTGCTAAAGAGGTCTGTGGCACCACAATAGTAGGTAACAATCGAGGTGATGCTTGGTGGAATAGTGAGATTGATGAGGCAGTAAAGAAAAAGAAGGAAGCCTGTTTGGGGATGTTGCAAGGTAGTCTCTGTGGATGAATATCGCTGTAAGAAGCGTGAAGCTGCTAAGCTGGTTCGCCACAGTAAGGCAAAAGATAGGAAGGAGAAAGTGGAAAGGCATAAACTGGCATTTTAGAAAAATAGAAAGTCCTTCTGGAAGTACATGAGACTCAGGAAAAATAGGGGAAACAAAGTTGTAAGTTGTGTGAAGAATGAGATTGGGGAAATGATATGGGAGCCCAATGAGTTAAGTGAGAGATGGGGTGAATACTTCTGTGAGTTATTAGATCAAAAGAGCAAAAATGATTCTGAGACAGATGCAGATGATGTCACAATGAGGGATGAAAGCACAGGAGAGATCTCAAGAGAAGAAGATGTCTAAAGCTCTAAAATCTCTTCAGAATGGTAAGGCTCCAGGAGTTGATGGCATAACTGCAGAGATGTTGAAGTATGGTGGTGACTATAATTGGCTGGTTAACTGAAATTTGCCAGTTGTGCTGGGAGTTAGGAAAGGTCCCTCGGGATTGGAAGGATGCTATTATTGTTCCCTTGTATAAGGGAAAAGGTGATCAGACTGAATGCAAGAACTATCGTGGTATTAGCATACTGAGTGTGCTAGGGAAAGTGTTTGGTAAGGTTGTTATTGAAAAAGTACGAGGTCTTACATCATTGAAAGTGTGGGATGTTCAGAGTGGTTTTATGCCTGGTAAAGGCTGCACTAACCAGATTTTTGCATTACGCATGATGATTGAAAAGTATCTGGCTGTTGGAAGAAAGTTTTAACTGCCTTCATAGATTTAGAGAAAGCTTACGACCGAGTGAATAGGACACTTTTGTGGAAGGTATTGAATGAATATGGTGTTACTGGGAATCTACTTAATAGTGTAAAAGCCAGTGTATGCTGGTAGTAGAGCTTGTGTACGAGTGAATGGTGTTTTATCAAAATGGTTTTCCATTGGTGCAGGAGTTAGACAAGGTTGTGTAATGTCACAATGGCTGTTTAATATATTTATGGACGCATGCATGCGTGTGGCCAAAAGTAGATAATAGTGGTCTATGTCTTGGTGATATCCGTGTGTGCAGATTGCTGTATGCTGATGACACTGTCCTGTTGGCAGAGAGCAAAAGTGAGTTGCAGAGCATGTTGACTCGGATGCACGAAGTTTGCATGAAATTCAAACTGAGTATAAATAAGGGAAAAACCAAAGTTATGGTGTTTGAGAGAGGAACTGGTAGCACTGAATGTAATGTAAGTATAAATGGCACTGTGATTGACCAGGTGAGTGAGTTTGTGTATTTAGGAAGCATATTTGACAGAGAGAACAAGTTGGATGGTGAAATCAGTAGACTAGTGAATTCTTCTTTGAAAGTCATAGCTGCTCTGGGAGGTTTTCACAGGAATGATGGGTTCTCTAGAGAGTCCTGCATGGCTGTGTATGAAACAGTAATTGTTCCTACTCTGATGTATGGCAGTGAAACCTGGGTACTGCAGAAGAAGCATAGGAGTAGTTTGTGTGCTTTAGAAATGCGTTACTTACGTGGGGTTTGTGGCAAGACATGTTCTGATTGTATGAGGAATGAAGATGTATTGCAGTTGTGTGATGTGAAGCAAAATGTTGTTAGCAAGGTGGAGACCAATATGCTTCGGTGGTTTGGCCATGTTGAAAGAATGAGTGATGAAATGCTTACTAAGAAAATATTTTCAACCCAAGTGGCAGGAAGGAAAGGCAGAGGAAGGCCAAGGAAGACATGGGTGGATCAGATTCAGGAGTGTCTGCATGAGAAAAAGATTATGAGTATAAAGTATAAAAGATCTTGTGTACGGCGTGTAATGGATATCAGTGAAGCACGAGTTGTATGTCAAGATGTAAATGGCGAAGTTTGATACGACAACAATAAGTAAAAATATCTGGAAGTTTGTATTTCTTTTTGGAGCTAACCTCTGAATCTCAGAGAACAGCTTAGTGATATGTATGCAAAAATTCTCCTGTAATCTTTAGGCATGAGAGTGCCGCAGCTTCAAGGAATTTCTATTTCTCCTTTTCCGTCGTAATTTGAGTTATCCTCGAGATCGATGCGTAACTGAACAGAAATGTTAAGGCAATTAGTAGGGTTGAAGGATGTTTTCCGCCTGAAACTTGCCTGAACTTCAGAAAACGGAAATTTCGACTTTAGAATTTAGACGCAGTGAAGATTTCTCCCGTAATTGTAATTTTATATTTCACAGAATATTTCCTGTGCCTAGTATTGTTAAATATAATTTTATTTCATAAATATATGTATTTCAACTTGAAATTAGAGGGAAAATATTCAAAAACGTTGTAAAGATGTTTCCTGTAACTGTATTTTTTTTTTCCCCAACGATGTTCTGAACATGTCTCCTGTGTTCTTAAATATTCACCAAAAAAAGGTTTGCATTTTAGCTTGGTAAATCGGAAGGAAGGGGTGGGGGGGGGGGTTCTGAAAATGAAAGTGAAGA
Source organism: Macrothele yani (assembly GCA_039090855.1). Lineage (NCBI taxonomy): Eukaryota > Metazoa > Arthropoda > Arachnida > Araneae > Macrothelidae > Macrothele > Macrothele yani. Next base: position 72,283,250 of record CM077028.1, on the reverse strand, counting down.
AGCTGAAAATTTTGTAAGAATTGATGCATGGTCTTCAGAAATATTCATATTCTCAAAGTTATAGTAATTATCTTTTATCTAAAAATATTAAAGTTATCATGCATTCTTGGTCTTCACAGACTGAAAGTTCTTTCAGCATGATGGATAAAATTGCCATCCAAGGGCATAGAAAAAAAGGAGACAAAGAAATGTGAAGGAAAATAAAGATATCAGCAAAATTAAAATTTAAGCACTGAACGCTGTGCAGCTGCTGTGTCATCAAAAGACAAATGTGACTGTGGAACTTGCTGATAAGTTTATTAGGTACTCATATTTTTAGATACCTATTAGAAACTTAAAAGTGCAGTGTAACCACTTCTTGAACACATCGCTGTTACATGTGGTCATTACGAAATATGATAAATTTAATGTTATTGTTTTAAAACATATTATATTTATTACTAAAACAAGAAGCAAAACAGTTTAAATTCTACATACATTGAGTGGTAGTGAAATATTTTTTTAATATGAAGAAATCTGGATTGATTTTTATAAATCACTCAGCATTTTTGTAAGTTTTTTATTTCTTCTGTTAATTTTTCTAACGGGCTGGGAGCACGTGCCTCACAGAGCAACAACGTGCAAAATACTTTGTCAATATCAGGTAAACAATACCTTAGATATTATGTATATTTCACAGAAATTTTGTCAAGTAGTGACATAAGAATTCTTGATATGCAGCAGGATTTCCTAACACAATAGAATCCACTTGTAATAAGCCTGTATTTAGTGAGATCCACGATTAAATAAGCAAAACAGGAACTTTTGTTTGATGTAATGTTAATTCAAATTTAATTTAATCATTTTTAACAAACACCATTTAATGAAATCTTGGGATTTAACAAAAGAAAGAAAAGCTAAGATTACTCTTAGCAAGAGAAATAACAAAATTTAATGAAATTCCATATTTAAATGAGCAAAGAAAATATGCTGTGCACTGTCCTGGAATGGAGAAATGGAAATGGTGGTACACATGGCAAAAGTGCAATGGAATTTTTGTGTGCTAGTGGAAGAATGTTGATAGAAAAGCAATGGGAATGGAGTACATCAAATGTTCAACATGTGAGTTGTGCAACAAAATCTCCACCACCCACTCCAAAGGGCTGTGCCTTAGGAGTTCTTGCATCAGCAGAGTTGTAAACAGACATTCTACTCCTAGACAAAAAGAGGATTGTTTGGATCCATGCACATGTTTTGAGCAGATTTTGGACCAATGATTGAAGAGAGAAATAGGGGAGAAATGAAATAAGGATGTTTTCCAAGGGGAAACAGGAGGTAACAATATCAGAAATTTTGTCCATTGCCCTATTTCACTCTCAAAGTGAGCACTGACTTGAAAGATCGGTGCTGCATTTTGCTTCGTGTATGTCATTAACAGCTGTCAATCTTATGTAGTTGTCAGGTAGGAAATTCTAAACTTTTATTGAGTAGCAAATGTCTTATTTGTGAACATGACATCCATAAGTAAAAGTGCTAGAAAATGGTGAAAAAAATATTGCCGTATGTTATGATATATATGTAAAATATAAATGAATGTGTGAATATTGTCATGTATGCATATGTTTACATGGTTAGAGTTTTCTCTCCAAAACGGATTTAGTGAGTGCCTGGTTTTACAAAGATTTTCCTTGGTCCCAAGCTCCTGGTTATAAGTTGATTCTACTGTATAATAGTCCACACCAGGACTTGAAAAATAGCATGCCCAAGATGCCTGGGACAAGTAAATTATTGGTCTGGGCAGGTAAATAAAAAATCTAGTTACTCAGTCCAGGCAACTAAATTCAAAAATGAAGTTTAGAATAGAATTTCCTACTAGGAAAAAGGCAGTCATCGCATGTCTTGTTTCATTTCACTGCCAAACACCAGAAGTTGTATTATTGTTACGTAGTGCCAAGGACAAAAGAATATCACTTTAATTACATTATGCTGTAGGTCAAAAAATTGGAACCATATGCAGTTTTGCTGCAAATGTTTATAGCCAGCTACAGGATGCATTCCTCTGATGGAACTAGCCTCTGGTATTAAGTGACAAAGAGCAAAAACTTCTACAAAAGGAACATGGCAGAATCACTAAATTTCCCAAATACCAATTTCAACATCATACCATCTCATTCCATTTTCAGCATCATCATCTTAAAACTTGAGATCAGGCCTTGATTTCGTTTTTTGTTTTGTTTTTATTTTAGCAGTAGCAGCACTTGCTAGTGGCCTTATTTTTTACTAGCAAATTACATTATCTACTAGCGAAAGTTTATTAACATTACACAAAAGAAACTAACATGTCCTCCTCCATTAGTCAATCATGACAAATTTTGATTTCAGCCTTGTAGTGCTGTCACATTGTAATGCTGAAAAGATTACAGATATTTAGATGTAACTCACCTTCTCATGACCTGACAGATAAATTCTAACAATTTAATTTGAATGCAGATTTTATTTTATTTAATGTTATTCACAAAATTCAAGAACACTATTCAAAATCTTAAGTTATTTTCCATATGGTTTACGATCTGGGTTTTGGGGTTTTTTCATCATACCACTTTAAAACAGCAGGCATGGGGTCAAACTTTTCTTCGGACGGACCTTCAACCTCAATACTCATGAGAGCATTGAATGTTTCTAAGGTTGAACTTGCCCCTTAAATCACCCTGGGCCTGGATTCTCTTCATGGAACTGAACCCAACCTCACATGCAGAAGTAGATAAGGGAAATATACCAAATATTTCTACTAGTGCCAAAATATTTTTATAATGTTTGTACTTTTAAAGAAACATTTGTTTCCAGAAAGTAGTTGTTTCTTTTTGTATGTGTCTGAAATATTTCACACACTCAATGCAGTGGCACTTTACAGTTCACAATAAAACATTCAAAATTTTTCCACTAGCAACTTTTTCTAGAAACACTTTTTATCACTAGGAAAATGCATTTGCTTGCTAGTAATTTGTTACTAACTACCAGTCGAAATCGAGCCCAGCTTGAAATACATGATTTTGTGCATTGAACATTTTGAATATAGACCCTTAAAATAGAAATGTAAAAAAGTTCATATTTTTTAACTTAACAAATCAAAACCCTCATTTTTTTTATCTTAAAATATAAATTTTCCTAGGTATTCAGCTTTTACACATGCTCAACTGGGCTTGTAACTTTTCAGATATTTTTCAAGCTCTGCACATAATTAAAATTTCATATCATATCTATAATTTCTCTGACACATAGCATCTTTATAAGTCTTAATATACTGCTGGCATTTCACAAATGTTTCCCATTTGTGGGTCTTTAAAAATAATCTACTGGCTTGTTATGTTTTGATATTAATTAGCATGTTTAATTTCATGTGTTTATTAATTTGTGATTTCCATAATAGTTTCTGAGATTACATTATGACATTATCATTAAAGGCATGAAACCATGAGATGACTTATGGCAGTAAAATTATTAAATCAGTACTTGCAAACTGTCATCACAAGTATGAAATTGTAATAGTATCCAACATTTTCTTGACTTTTAAAATTTTTCTTTTTTACGTGTGTTTAATGTCCTTCTGATTGTCCTGTTAACTTACCACAAATATAAACTCATGTGGATTTACCTTTTTCAGAAATGCCTTGATAGACTTCGCAGTAGCAGGAGTCGACTAGTTGATCAGTTCCGTGGGCTCACCACAGATGATTCAGTCACAGTTGAATCGATGATTTCAGAGGAATGGCGCAGTTTATGCAGTGAACCTATTCCATTGCCAACTTCCAGAAGTCCAGTGTTTCTAAAGGTAACAGGCTGTTATTACATATTTGCTGGCTCTGCCATTTTACTGAAGTGAAGTTTTCCATCTTTAACCTTCAAGCGGGTGCTGTCACAAAATTTACGACAAATGTAGTTGTTTCTGAGTAAGACTTTTCTGAAAATCCCAGCTTTCCCATAGGCTGAAAGAATTCATAGAACAATGTTTATGGAAGACACTGTGAGGGACAAGTTAGTGCCAGGACCTTTTATTTAGTCTGTGAGAAGACTTAGATGTGATAAGAGCGTTTCGCACGCTTGTTCACCTAAATATCGCATATTTTCATTCATCATGTATTATATTCTTTGGTACATACCCAGATATTATATTCCTTTGCCAAACTGACAAGTTGTACAAAATATCGCAGAATATTTCTCAAAGAATTATCCTTAGTCTTATGAAGGGAGCAACCTTACTGCTAGAGCAAAGCTTCCAAACGTACCGTCTGATGTCAATGCATTTCTCAAAGTAAATTACATGGACAACCAATAAGCCAACTAAATGAAGAGCAACCAGAGCTACGACACGGAGTATTTTGTTTGTGTGTCATGGACAAGAAGAGAAAGTCATCGTCAATGAAATGTCACAATTGTAATGCATTTACTTGTAAACACCACTCCAAAACCAACATTTTATGTGCTACGTGTCATGCACATGACAATTCACAATCAGAGTAAAAAATACTTCTGTTACATTTCAAATATTTTGTTTTACTGCTGTTTGTTTTCCAGGGTTTTCATTTATGGGTTTCTTTGGTTATTTCGGCAAATAAAAAGACTTATTTCAATAATTCTCAGGAAGTTTTAATTGTTATACAATAACATTCAGTAACTGTTCAATATCTTATATTGATCCCGGTTCACATAGTAGATCAGCAATCGTTTGTCATAAAAAAATACTATGCGCGCCGGCTCGTGGTAGAATTTACTGTTTACATTCGGGGGGGGCTCACTTTTACTGATCTATTGGAGTGCCAGAGTTCTGAGAAGAATTTCATCTGGTCAATAACCTGAAGTTCTGGAGGATTACAGATGTAGAGACCTGCCTTCCTTGGTACTTTTGGGGAGCCATGCTACTGGGAATGTTTTTTCTTTGTCTTTGTGTGTGTTCCCTGCAGAATTGGTTAAGCAAAAACCAGTTCAGCAGGGAACACATACATATGCAAGTTTCCCTGCAAAATGGTTGAATTGGTTAAGCATCTTGTTAGGTAGGCTTCTAATAATTTTGTGTATGTTTTGTTAGGCTTTCTACTTTTATTTATTTGAAACATTCTGAGCTCACCATCTATTTTTTTCTTTTTCTGGTGCAGAGACCCATGTGCTAGTACCTTTCATGAGCCTGCTTTAATTAAACTATTTTTTTGTTATTTATTGATTGGGAATTTAGGGGGGGGGTTCGTTTTGTGCTGAGGATGGAGGGGAATGAATATTTTCTCTTATTTTTAGTAAAGTCCATTAATTTGCATTCATGCAAACAGGTATGCTGCTGGTGCAGACTAGACCACATTTTCCTTTTCTTTTGTTGTAATTAATTTACCCCAAAATCAACCAGAAAGTTTATCCAGCAACTACAGTAGAGCGTCAAAAATCTGAACAAGCTCCTCTCCACTTTTTTACTTGCTTTTATTTTTGTGGCGGTGGAAAGTTTAAGTATAGTCCATTCATTTTAACTTGACACTTGATGATAAAATTTTGAGGGTGCAAACATTTTGGGGGCAACATGTCATATGTGGAGGTGACCTGATCCTTTGAGACAAAAGGCAAAAATTTTCCCAGTTGCTGGTTCCCTGCGGGACTGAGATTTTATGACCCATTACCACTGCAGTACCACCCCTTGTTTCATCCCTCAGCCTCATTGTTCAATGTGAAGCAGGAGGGAAATTATTCTCCCTCCACTTAGTATAAAAATACACTCCTTTGCAATTGGAATCAGCTTTTGTAATGATTGGTAAGTTTTGGAATTTGTACTTTTGTTTAAAAATTCCACAACAGTAGTAAAAATAGCAAACTTGTTTCGTATTGCATAATAACAAAACAAATCTTTGTCTTATGTTTTTTTTTTTTTTTTTGTATACAGTTGCTTATTTTTGGTACATGTATTTGAATAATATAATGTAGAAATGTTAGCGTATTTGTATTTTTTTATATGTTTGATAACCCACACACTTCGAAAATCCGAACTACCAGTAGTCCCAATTAGTTCAGATTTTCGACGCTCTGATGTACTTCCTTTCTGTTGATTGCTAAACTGATTTCACAACAGTAGTAAAAATAGCAACTTATTTCACCTTGGGTGTAGAATCCTTATTTCCTTCAGTTTCTTTCCTTGATACATTCATGCTTTTCATAGACAGCTTTATGAGAAAATATAGACCTACCAGGCCAATTCATCAGAAAGCTGTATGACTGCCTTCATTCCTTATGAAAAAATAAATTGTTTTACTTACAGTAAACAGTTTTCTGCTAAATAAAAGGTTTGCCTGTGGAATCGCCTCTTTTCTCACTTCTGGCAGAAATATTCATGGGAAATATTGTAAAAACATTTCCTTTTCAGCCTAGATTATGGCTTCATTGTGTTGATGACATCTTCATAATTGGCCACATGCATACCTGCCAACATTGGTGACAACCTTGTCAATGATAACTAGTATTATTGTGAGGCATATATAGACACTTTTTTACAAAATGATTCATCTCTTTGTGAAAAATTCACGCGCTACAACAAAACATTAGAACAAACAAGGATACTAACAAAACTTAACACGTGCGAAACACAGTCTATTCCCCTGACGAGGGCATGATAGGTAATGCATACCTGCCAACTCTTCAGATTTTGGCAGAAGTCTTCCGATTTTTTATACAGTCTTCTGATTTTCCGACCAAACTCACTTTCTTCTGCCGTTCAAAATTTTTTTTTTTTTTTTTTTTTTTTCAAAAAATAACCTGTTTTATTAATTTTTGTTACTTTTCAATAAAAAAAAAAGTTGAAAAGCACAGTGATAACTACTAGTCTTAATCTTGTATATTGATCATTTTATACATTTTGCACCTGCAGAAGCTATGACGTCATTCCCAGCAGATGATATGGTCACGTGGCATATGACATCTGCATTCGGCCGCTCCTCTTTTCGGCTCCTTCTATTGACGTGGCAACAACCGGCAGCAGTTGCATGTAACCGCAACCACAAATAATTCACGTGTCTGTCTGATGATACATAACCTTCAGGACTTTAACGTTACGTTAGTAAGCTTTTGATTTCTTCTCGATTTTCCAATATATCATCTACACATGACATGTACTGCAGCTGAAAATATTTAAGCAGTTTCCTTCTAATTGGTAAAATGAGTGAAAAACAAAAACAATATATGAAGTCTTATCGTGAAATGTACGGCACCAAATTTCTGTGTATCGAGAAATCAAATCTCGGTTCTAAACATGTGTTGTGCACTATTTGTTCAATGGACTTAGTAATATGTCATGGTAGAAAAAGTGACATAAAGCATTTAAAATGGTTGAAGCATCGTCAGAAATTGGCCGGTGGTGAAAATAACGCAAAAATAAGCTCATTTTTGACAAGTAGTAATGAAAATAAGGAAACGGAAGTGACTTGTGTCGAATGTCCTATTTACAACATTTTTAATAGAGAATAATTTGCCCATTAGTGCAGCAGATCATGCTGGACATTTATTTCATAAGATGTTTCCGAAATCGGAAATTGCGAAAAAATACAGTTGTGGTAGGACAAAGTCTACTGCAATTGTTAAGGAACTTTCATCTGAAATAAAAAGTCAAATTATTAATGATCTTAAAAATGCACCCTTTTCAATCGGAATAGATGGATCCAATGAAACTGATTCAAAGCATTATCCAATCGTTGTCACAAACTATGAAGAAAAAGAATGAAGAATACAAAGTTGCCTTTTAGCTATTCCATCATTAAAGGTCAGTGCAACAGGTAAGAATATTGCATAAGGTACAGTTGATGTTCTGAGTAAGCTCTGGATACCTTTCAAAAATTGCATTGCTTTTGGAGCGGACAATGCTTTGGTAATGATAGGAGAAAAAATGGTGTGTCTTGTCATTTGAAAGAACACCAAAGTGAAATAATTATTATAGGGTGTATTTTCCATTTAATTAATAATGTGAAAGAGTTTAATTAATGCAAAAGAATTTTTCTTTGGTTAAAAAAAATCGCACAATATTTTGATCATCAGTGTCAGATGAATCGCTTGAGAGTCTTCTGTTAATTAAATGCAAAGAAAATTCACTGTGTTTCCAAAAAGAGTACTCCAAAGAATTCCTAAAAAAGCCAAAAAGGCCACTGTAAAAAGTTTAGCTAAATGTTAAATTACTATAAATAAAAGTTCCCTTCAATAAAAACATAAAAAAATAAAGGTAAGTGTCCTGTATTCCTTTTTTGTGTAAAGCAGTATTAGTTTAAAATTACTTTATCATGTGATAAATTGACGTAAAATGAAATCTTCTGAATTTTTACACAATCTTCTGAATTTTTCAAAGCAATCTTCTGCATATTCATTAAATTTAGTTGGCAGGTATGGTAATATTGTGGGATTTAAGTTCGAAACTTTCACCAGTGAAAATCAGTCGCATGCATTCAAAATTCCTCAGTGCTTGACAGACGGGAAATCCAAGCAAGTGAACGACCAGTGCTTGAACCTTCACTTACCATGTGATCATACTGCCTCTAAAATTGCAGCTTATCACAAGATGAGACCAAAGAAGGAAAAAAAAGCTGAACATTTTAACAGGGTGAAAAAACAAAACACTGTAAGAGTGCGGACTACTTTCAGTTTCTCTTTTGTTGACTCTGCAGCTGCACAGCATCCATTGCCTAATTTTTTTATCTGCTGATATCTTTTTCCCCCTATTTCTTCATTGTCGCTTTTCTCTTTTCTTTTTTTATGCCCTCTGATGACAATAATTTCATCCATCGTGCTGAAAGAACTTTCAGCCTGAGAACCATGAGCGCATGATATCAAAGCATTAACTGTTTTCAATGAATGGTGTAACTTTGAGAATATACTTTTCAACACCATGCATCAATTTTGTGAATTTTCCTACTCCATCACTTCCATTTTTGGTATCCCCCCCCTCTCTTATCAAGCTTAAATGCAAAAACTTTTGGGACTGAGGATGTTTAACAACACAGGTGAGTGGGCACTTCGCGTGCGCGGGAGGGTAGAAATTACGGAAGAAATTTTTGCTCCCTCTGGCTTCCAGTATTGGAAATTTTTCACATATTTTCAAGCTGAAATGCAAATTTTAATGCAGTAAAATGTTACCTTACAATAATACTGGATAGAGGCAACATCGTGAGAAAAAAATAATTTACGATTACGAAAAAATCTAAACTCCATCAACCTTCCATTTTCAAGAGTTTCGTAAAGATGGAATTCCGTCCTCCGAGGATAACCACATTGTGTTCACTTGTGCATCGATCTTGTGAACAACCAAGATAATAACGAAAATGGCGGAATTCCTCAAACTCGCCAAAGAATCTTGTGCCTGAATATTATGGGGAAATTTTTGCGGCATCTAACTTTCATTTTTGCAAATTGTCGCCTACAGTTTCACGCAGAAACGCATTTACACAGTGAAGTGATATTTAGCAAGAATACTGGACACAAAAGCAACATTGGGAGAGAAAAATTACGAACATGGCAAAAAATTTTACTTTGTTTAATTACCGCTTTCAAAGATTTGAAACATGAAATACCGTCCAGTGACAGAAAACTGGCCCTGCCTTCCAAATTGTCTTCAGTTTTGCATCGATTTTGAGAATGACCTGAATGATGACAAAAAAAGTGTGGAATTGTACGAATCCACTTAAGGATCTCGTGTATATCATATAAGTAATAGCAAAATTTAAAAAAATTACCGTAAATGGAAATTCGTGGAATCCGTAGTTTTGATCATGAGTTACATAGACAACTAAATCCATAGAAACTACGTCCACTCCGTAGTAATTGGCAGGTATGCACATGACATAATACAACTATGCAGTTCTTTATTTCTGGTTAATTCTCTACCATAAAACTCTTCACCAAGCAATAGACTAGTAATAGAATAAATTTTCTTAATTGTACAAATTACCAGAAAACAATGTGTCGATCGATCAGTGCATATAAACCTGCTGCTTCAGACATTGTCTTTTTGCTCTAATGCTATTCATACAAATTTGTAGCTTTAAAACAACTTCTATGTTGTGTTAATGCAATTTACAATGATCTCTTTGTTTTTACAAATGGAGTATATGATCATTCAATATATAACTACTCCACTATCTTATACCCCTGAAACAGTCACAAAACTTATTCAAAAATGAAGCCAAAATATCATTTGCCAGAGTTGTATAAAAACAAAATGTGTCCATGTACATAACCACTGAAGCAGAAAACTTGCTGCAAACCTGCAAAATGCAATGGCAATAGAATATGATAATTTAAAAAAAATTAGTAAATAAATATTTATTAGAACATTACAGATTCCAATGAGGACAAAATAAATACAGTACAATTGAATGTGCAGCAATGTGTGTGAAATGGACCTTTATGGCTAAATATTAAAGTATTAGACTATGAGCCTCATAAAAACAAGAGACTAATTAAAGGAAGTTTTTATCTCCAGAAAAGCAGTTCCATTAATGAACCTTGAAAAATTATAAATGGCATTTTGAACAACTTAATTCAAAAATAGTAGACTTACAAAGTATGTAAGGAAAAGATTTTAATTTAATAACTGAAAACTGCAAGAGAAACCTGGCAGAGTCAAATTTAAATTATTTCTGTGTACAATATAAATGAAACTTTTGATACAGTTTCTATACATGCAGAACAAACAGGCCTTGATAAAATCTAGAGGCCAGAAACATCTGTAGAAACAAAAGAACTCTAAAGATGTGAAAAATAAGTGAAAGTTCAAGTTAAAACAGAATTAAGTATATTTATCTGAGTAAAGCCTTGAGTAAGTGTTCCTTCTTTTTTTTTTTTTTTTTTTTTTTTTTTTTTTTTTTTTTTTTATGTAAATAACATTTTTAGCTTTTTCTTAATCTACAAACAGAAACTATCTGTAGAATCTAATAATAATTTGGAAACTATCCCTATACACACATACATCTACATTCTGCTACTCTGTCAATTACATTTCTCCATCTACTAAAATTCACTGATTCCGTTCCTTACCATGTACATCCTGTATTTACAAACAAGTTAAAATCTCCAAATTTTGGGTACAAGTTCTCTGTCAAACCTCCTTCAACTAGCATTCAATAAGTTATTAAAGACCAAGATTCATCGGACACCTTTGACAGCTCTGGTGTGCCAGAATTCTTGAACGTAAAAGTGATGTCAAGAAAGCGTGAACTTGGGCGTAAAAGAGATGTCGAGCAATAAATTCAGGTACACAACTGAAAAAATACTAAATAGGTCGATCCATATGTACATGTGCATTCATTATCATAAAAGTCAGCGCACCTGCGTCCAAGATCGGCGCTGCAATCGAAATCCTTAGGGCTTATAATGCACCATGCAGAGGACTGTACATTCGTGTTGAAGTGCACGGTAAGCGTCAGGTGGAATCCCTGAGCGATAGACATGCAGAGGAGCCATCGCAGATGTGTGTACAGGCAACTGACAGAGTTTGAATGAGGCCGTTTCATTGGGACGAGAGAGGCAGGGTGGCCGGCGCACAGAATCAGCCGCCATTTGGGCTGGTCGGACAGTACGGTGTGATTGTGGTGGGAACAATGGACATGAGAAGTCACCCAGACACAGCGGACTGGCTCTAAATGACCCAGACACACCACCAGCAGAGAGGATCATGAGAGCAGCACACAGATGCAACGGCGTCCTTGTCCAATATCCAGAGACATGTGGCGGTTGTACAAGAGACTCCTGTGTCCGCCAGATCCATTTCCAGACGCCTGGCGAAGGCGAATCTACACTCTCGGCGGCCTTTATGTTTTCCTTCCATTAACACCTGACCATCGTCACCGTCGATTGCAGTGGTGTCAGCATCAAGCAACTTGGAAGGCTATGGACTGGCGACGTATAGTGTTCAGCAATGAATCCGATTTCTGTATGGGAACAGACAACCACCATGTCAGAGTGTGGAGGACCACAGGTTAGCACTACAATCCCAACCTTACTGTACAGCAGCACACGTGCTGAACTGCAGGCGTGATGGTCTGGGGAGCCATCACGTATGACAGCTGGACTTCCCTTGCAGTGATTCGAGGAATATTGACAGCCCAGTGCTACATACAGGAGATCCTGCAGGCCCCATGTTCTGCCCTTCCTGGCGAGGCAGCCTGTAGCCATTTTCCAACAAGATAACGCCCATCCGCACATGACTCAGGTTTCTTAGGACTGTCTACGTCATGCTTCGACGCTTTCGTGGCCTGCCATATCACCTGATCTCTCGCCCATCGAGCACGTGTGGGACCAGATGGGATGCCAGCTTTTTCCATCTCCCAGTGTTCATGATTTAAAGCGTCAGTTGCAAGAAGTGTGAGCCAATCTGTCGCAGGATAACATACGACGTCTCTTTGACTCCATGCCGGATCGTATCACATCGTCCTACTGCTATCATGGTTGTAATCACTTCTGTCCTTGGTATGTACCATCTCACTACTACAATCTCATTTCAATCTGACACCTTCTTCTTGGTGCGTGGGTTTTTATGGCAATGAGTGTATATACATCTTACAGAGCTGTTCTCTAAGACTCAGAGCTTTTCTCCTCAAAGAAGGATCTGCTGCAAAATTTAAATATCTGGTGATGTTATATTTTACCTAGTGTTGGCATAGCAGTTATCTGCATTTAAAGTGATTTGGGCACACAACTGTAGCTTTATGCATTATCCATCACACAGTTTAGGCATAGTATTTTGTAGTTCTTACTAATGATCATTTTCAGGCATTTGGAAATCTCTGCTTTTCTTGTAATTTCTTTTGCCATCATTTAATTTTCTTTCCTGCTTTCATTGCTGAATAAATTATCCTGGTTAGCACCTCATCACATGTTCTTTCCATGTGGCTGAACCACCTGAAAATATGTGTCTTTAGCCTGTTAACAACATTTTGCTTTTGCACATCTGCAACAAATCGTCATACATCACATAACAATCCCCCCCTCCCGCCCCCAAGTAATCCATTTCTTCAGTACAAACACGACTCTTGTATTTTTTGTGCAGCACCCAGATTTCACAGTTATACATCATGAGTAGGAATAACACTTTCATGCACAGCTATTTAGGGCATTTTTGACAAACTATCATACATACATATCATTAAGCTGTTCTCTGAGATTCAGAGGTTAACTCCTCAAAGAAAGTCCATGTCCCAGATTAATGTTTAATTAATCTGGCACGTGGACTTTGATACAGGCCCCACGGGTGCCTGTATCAAAGCATCATAGAACAAATTGTTGATATCTGTAATAGAATGTGCAAAAAGTAAGAATAAATTAAAACTTTAAGACTCTCCAGCTGTAGTTTATCTAGGTCAGTGTCCACTAAGATGGAACATGTCGAGACAACATCAAGTGCATGTTCCCCGAGATGAAACGTAGTAAGACACCAAATTACAAAGACTTAAAACCAAAGGAGCAGAAACAAAGCAAAACTTTATAAAAGATGAAAAACCATTGTAGACATATAAAAGCTTCAATTAAAAACGAGAGAATCGTAAACGCAACGTCAAGCACCCGTGCAATCTGCCAGACTAGTTTCGTGTGACATGGTTGTTGACACCCTCCGTGGCACTTCGTACTCTGACCCTTCTACTAGTTTCAAGTAACATGCGAAACAGTATTTTAACTATTAATTTAGTAACATATTTACAACTAGCCACGTATATAACATACAACACTGTTCTATTAATGTATAGTGATGAAACAAGATTTTACCGTTGATGTATCAAATGTCTCTGTTGACTGCAATCTTGGCACACAACTCGAGCTCTACTAATATCCATCACACATCTCACACAAGACATTTTGTACTCCATAATCTTTTTCTTGTGCAGACATTCGTTAATCTGGTCTCGTGATTTCCTTGGCCTTCTTCTACCATTCTTTCGTGCCACTCAGTCATGTAAAATGCACCTGAAGCCACAATAATTTTCAAGGCCAAAGTCGCTTGCCTACTAATTTCACCATCTGAGCCTTTTTACTATCAAACATGCATCCTAAATACACGAAACTCATTCACCTGATATAACTCTATCCCATTCAACTGAATTTGTAGTTTGCATGTAAAGTTTCTCACTCAAAAATCACAATAATATTGGGCTTTCCCATATTTATACCCAGTTTTTATCAAAATGATTTTCTATTGGTGCAGGAGTTAGACAAGGTTGTGTAATGTCACTATGGCTGTTTAATATATTTATGGACTTGTGCATGTGTGATGCCAAAATAGATGATAGTGGTTTATGTCTTGGTGATATCCGTGTGTGCAGTGTGCAGATTTTTGTATGCTGATGACACTGTCCTGTTGGCAGAGAGCAAGAGTGATTTGCAGAGTATGTTGTCTCGGATGTATGAAGTTTGCATGAAATTCAAACTGAGTATAAATAAGGGAAAAACCAAAGTTATGGTTTTTGAGAGAGGAACTGGTAACACTGAATGTAATATAAGTCTAAATGGCATTGTGAGTGACCAGTTGAGTGAGTTTGTGTATTTAGGAAGCATGTTTGACAGAGAGAACAAATTGGATGGTGAAATTAGTAGGTGAGTGAATTCTTCATTGAAAGTCATAGCTGCTCTGGGAGGTTTTCACAGGAATGATGGGTTCTCTAGAGAGTCCCGCATGGCTGTGTATGAAAATGTAATTGTTCCTATGCTGATGTATAGCAGTGAAACCTGGGTCCTGCAGAAGAAACATAGGAGTCGTTTGAGTGCTGGAGAAGTGCGTTACTTGCAAGACACTGTCTGATTGTGTGAGAAATGAAGATGTGTTGCAGTTGTGTGATGTGAAGCAAAATATTGTTAGCAAGGTGGAGACCAATATGCTTCGGTGGTTTGGCCATGTTGAAAGAATGAGTGATGAGATGCTTGCTAAGAAAATCTTTTTAGCCCAAGTGGCAGGAAGGAAAGGCAGAGGAAGGCCAAGGAAGACATGGGTGGATCAGATTCAGGAGTGTCTGCATGAGAAAAAGATTATGAGTATGAAGTATAAAAGATCTTGTGTACGGCGTGTAATGGATATCAGTGAAGCCCGAGTTGTATGTCAAGATTGCCGTAAATGGAGAAGTTTGATACGACAACAGTAAGTAAAAATATCTGGTAGTTTGTATTTCTTTTTGGAGCTAACCTCTGAATCTCAGAGAGCAGCTTAGTGATATGTATGTACACGTATGTTGAATTTCATACTCACTTTGTTCATCTTGCACAATATACTCTGCAGTCTGCAACTCTCTTGTGTTCTCAGGCAATAAGACTATGTTATCAGCATACAGCAACCTCCACATGGAAATCCCTAAAATATATGTATACCAGTAGTGCTTAGTAGAAAAGCATTCAACAGTGTTAATTATGCATTATTTCAACTGAATATTATTCGACTGACTGTTTTGGCACCATTTATTATATACATATAAACAGCTAGACTGATTCTCTGTAATGCTCTTTATTGTTAGCGACTGCATGGTCACTGACAACTGACATT
The DNA here is from genome assembly GCA_039090855.1 of Macrothele yani. Lineage (NCBI taxonomy): Eukaryota > Metazoa > Arthropoda > Arachnida > Araneae > Macrothelidae > Macrothele > Macrothele yani. Next base: position 72,267,742 of record CM077028.1, on the reverse strand, counting down.
GTTATGACACAATATTGAAATATGCAAAATTTCAAACTAATTTATTTTAGGAGGTTGCCAACATTTAAAATTAGAAATGATTGAAAAGATTTCCTTCAGTGTAGATGATTCTAAATTAATTCATAATGCTAGTGTTACTAAATTTATAGAGCTGAAGTCTTGTTAAAGCTTTTGAAATAAACTTAAAAATAAAAAACTGTAACACTGGGGAACAAAATTTTTTTTTTTCGTGGTGCCTGGAATTTTTGACTTTATTCCGGGTATTTTTGTGCCGCTGATTTCAAAAATGATATCCTTTTTGCTCTAACAGCTCTAGTGTTTGAGACTACATTGTTGGCATTATTACATACAGGGGTCGAAAAATTTTCTGAAATCTTGTGGCCAGCTAAATTTCTTAGTGGCCAGACAAGTCATGTACACTTCTGTCAAAAAAAAATTTCTACCCTCAGCTTATTTCTCTCTCCCTGAGGGGAAAAAAATGGTACACACTTTTTTTTTTGTCTGGGGCTCACAAATTTTTGAATAACCGTAATTTTTGTCGCTTATCCCAAGACCCTGGAATTCGCACATTTTTTTTTATTTTTTTGCACATTCGTATAATCTGCCCCGGCGTATAATTCGCAGATTGTGACATTCAGAAGAAAAAAATTGCTGTATAATCCACACACCACAAAGGCTGATCCAGAAGCGAAATTCGGTCACATAAAGACCCCGTAGTCCGAGAAATAAAAACAAAAAACGATCTAATTAAATGAAATTCAATTTTAAAGGAAGCATGTTTTTAATATATTTTTTATCTTCGGATACAAAAGAAGCTTCGTGGCATGGCATCCATAGAGCACAAAATTTAATCATGCTGATGCTGCAGCTCTAATTGCATTACACATTGTTGATGAAACGCTGATACAGAACAATTCATAGAAATACCGTATATACTCACATGTAAGTCGAAAGTTTCTGGAAGAAATCTTGCTTTCAAACTAGGGAAGTCGGCTTACACACAGGTGGAAGAAAAAAGGTCAGGACTTACGTGAATTCTCCCGCGGACCGAAGTCTTCCAAAGAAGGCAGCTGAATTGTTAGCTTCCAGGCTGCCAGAAAAAAGAATGTACTGCAGGGATCGTGATTCCTCCTAAAATTCCTAAAATTCCTAATATTTTGTGACCCTCCTTAAATTCCTAAAATTAGACCTAAAATTTGCTATTCATCCTAAAATTTTCGTAAGCTTATTTTTATTAAAAACACAACCGTTATTAACGCCAATAAATTTACCATTACGGTAAGGTAAAAAGACCTGTTATTGTAGAAACACAGCCTATATGCTGTGCTGCTGAAGGAGGGAAAAATGACGCCATCGAGATGCACTTGCTTCGGGGCGGGCGTTCCATTTTTTTGCCTTCTAACAGTTTTCGAGAGTAACAAGAGATCTAAGGGAAAAGGGAGGGGTCATTTTCACCCCTGGTTTGCGCTTTGCAGACGAACTCCGTGGCACGCAGAAGATCGTACTTTATTTTTGTACATGCCTTGTGGAACCTCCTCTTTCTGCTGATGTTTTGTTATTGTAAACCGCAGGTGGGTGGAAGCAAAGAGGAAACATGTGGTCTCCTTCCGTAACCTCCGGTAATGACGATGGGATGGTAGCTGAGTATTATCTTGGCAGGCAGTAGAGCACGTGATCATTGACCTTCGATCATGCGCCGGCGACAGCGACCTTCGATGCGCAATATATCTCGGCTCCGACTCGCTTTGACTGAACTTGCGTGAGATGCGTATGATAGTTTCTGGTTTTACGTCTTTTATGGTGTTCTCTGTGCTGTGTGCAGGTTCAGTTCTCTAGTGGTGACCTGCTTTTTTTTTTTTTTTTTTCATATCTTCTGACATCCTCGCAGCCAAATTTCGGGAAGTTGTCTGGTTTTGCAATATTGGAACGTGTTTTTGTACTTCACTTTCATTTTCTGGTTAGTAATACAAGTGTTTAAGATGCCTAAATCCAAAACGAAATTTCAAGATGCGTGGCTCGCCAAAGAATTGGACGGAGTGAAGTTGAAAGAATGGTGTTCTGCAACTGAAACAATATTTTCTGCTATGTGTATATTGTGTTCAGAAATTTTCAACATTTCTAATAGTGGCTTTTCACAAGTAAAAGCGCATCATAAAGGAAAAAAACATTTGCAGAAATTTCAAAGTAAATTTCAAAATAAGTCCATCCTGAAAGCCTTTGGAGGACGGGATCTTCAGCCCAAAACAAATATTAGTGAAGTACTGAGTCATGATTTACAGTTGGCTAAAGCCGAAGCATTATGAGCCATGAAAGTTGCTAAGGACAATATGTCTTTTGTTTCATGCACTGAAACAGTTGAACTTTTCAAAGAAATGTTTCCTGATTCTGCTATTGCAGCCAAAGTGCAACTTAAAGAAAAAAGTTGCTTATGTGATATCACATGGATTGTCAAAATATTTTGAAGAGGATTTGAAAAAGACATTGCATCTAGTAGCCCAGGAAAGGTTACTATAGCATTTGATGAAACTACAAATACACAAGTGAAACGGCAGTTGGATGTGTATCTCAGGTACTGGTCTTCAGAAATAAATTCAGTTTCTTGCCGATACCTAACAAGCGTTTTTCTGGGTCATGCAACAGCAGATATTTTGCTAAAAGAAATTCTTGATGTGTTATCATCCTTCAAAATTTCGTTGAACAGAATTATTTGTGTATCCATGGACAGCCCAAATGTAAATAAGTGCTTTTTACGCAAATTCAATGAAGTTGTAAAACAAGAAACAGGCCAGAAATCTTTGGAACTAGGTTTTTACAACCTGCATGTTGTTAGTAATGCATTTAAAATTTTTTTGACAAGCTTAAATATAGATTTTGACGAATTTGCTACTGATATGCATTACTTTTTAAAGAGTAGTGCTGCAAGACGAGAGGATTATAAATCTGTCGAGGATATAACATTGGTCACTGCCAAATTTCTTTAAGCGTCATGTCAGCAACAGATGGTTAACTGTTGGTTCTGTAGCCCAGAGGCTCTTGGATCAATGGCTAAATATTACAGAATATTTTTTAAACTTCTTGCCATCTCAAAAAATATTTGAAAAACAACTGCGCAATTCGGCAAGGTATAAAAGAATTCACTGTTTCCTGAAAATGAGCTTACTCCTTGCTATTTAGCATTAATTTCATTTTCACACCAAAATTTTGAAAAGTTTTCATTATGTTATCAGAGTGAAGAACCAAAAATACACCAGTTATATTCTGATTTAAATACTTTAATGAGGAATGTTATGGCTCAGTTTATCCAAGATGATATTATAGCAGGGAAATTTGGAGAAGACCTAAAGAATGTAGATTTTGAAAACAAAAATTCATGGAAAAAACTAGGGGAGTTAGAAGTTGGTATGAAGACAAAAATCTCCTCAGGAATGTTCAGGAGACCAGGCAGAAATTATTTCTCTTAGATGTAAGATCATCACTAATTGCAACCACAAAATATTTAAAGTCAAATTTGCCATTCTGCAATCAAAAGCTAAGAGACATAGAAGTTTTAAAGGTAAAAGAACCAAAGAAAGAGTCAACTCAACTTTCAGTCACTGAAGGACTTTCGGAAATAACCAGAATTTCAAGTGTTTTGCATCTTTCTGAGGAACAAATTGATAGAGTAAGAGAAGAGTGGAAACTTTTAAATTGCGATAAGCCAACTCTAGATGAACTAGTGAAATTTTCAGAGGAAGGGCATATTCCAGTGCGGATTGATCATTACTGGCGTAATATATTTAGTATTAAAGACTCTAGCGGAAAAGAAAAATACTCAAATCTTGCTAAACTCATAAAGTCAATTTTAGTTTTACCTCATGGTAATGCTGATGCAGAAAGGGGATTTTCGGTTAACACTGCTCTGTTAAGGAAGGACAAGGCTAACTTAAAAGACTCAACTATAACATCATTAAGAATAGTTAAAGGGGCCATTAAACACTATGGATGTGTAAGTTAAGTTCCCATAACAAGAAATTTGTTAAATAGTGTTTGTGATTCACATAAATTTTATAAAGAGTATGTTGATAAGCTGAAGGAAGAAGAATCAAAAAAGGTAAAAGAAAGGAAGCAGAAAGAGAGGGAAAATAAGGAAAAGCAGCTAGAGAAAAAAAGAAAAGCTGAGTTTGATGACAAAATAAAAGAAAATGATGCAGAAATAAATAGACTTAAAAACGATAAAGAAGCCTCCCTAGCAATAATTCAAGAGGGAACAGAAAGAATGAGAAAAGCTGTAGAAAAACAAAATACTGTTGAAATAGCAGTTGCCTCTAACTTGATCATACAAGGTTCAGCTGAAATAAAGAAAACTGAAAGTAAATTAGTTGTGGTAGAAGCAGAAAAAGATAGGCTAATCAGGAAAAAGGTTAAAACAATAATATGAAAAAAGTAATTCAGTGAACAATTGTACATAGTTCTTGGTTTTCAATTACCTTTTTAGGATATTATAATTTAATGTGAAACCTGAAAACTTTACTGTGAAAATCGTGAATTGCTTCTGGTTCAACAGCATATTAATGTTCAAAGTGAAACTTGAATGTGGTAAATATACTTGAATATGATAATAACACGTGAAAAGATAAGAACTGAACATTAGAAGTAAATCATACTTAAACTTTAGACATTAGACGTTATGCAAAAAATTTGGGTGTTAACTTCGACCATATATACTAATGGACTGCACATTGGCAATAGCTGCATCAAAGCCGCCATGGCTCAAACATTGGGCACGTCATCATCAGACTCCAAATTTCGTGTAAAAATGCTGTTATGATTACTAATTTACGCTGCAGAACTTCAGTGTTTTCGGTGTATTATGTGAATGCGCCTCATATATAATGAAAACTCTTCAGGTAAGTTTACTTATGAGCTATATACATGCATGATCGGGTTGTTTACATTTTGTGATTTATAATGTGATGAACATTTGCGAAGAATTTGGAACATGCATTCCATTTTTTTTCTTAAGTTACTATATTTTTATATCAATAGCTGCAAGTTTCTGGTTAAGTAATTGAACTTTATTGACTTAGGTATTTAATTCGTTTCTTACCCATGAAAAATCATAGAACTTTCTTTACTATATCGCTCAGAGCAACCATAAGCACAGCAGGTGTAACCCATCTTTTTGACTGTTGTCATGTGATTTTATGTTGGAGCCAGAAATTTTGATGTCATGCGCAGTCTATCAGTATATATGGTTGAAGGGTGTGAAGCAAACTCTTTACAATGTATACAAAGTTGTTTTACTAGATGTATACAAATATACATCTAGTTTTTATTGAAATACACTCCTAAAATTTTCCTAAAATTTTTCTAAAAATTCCTAAAATTCCTACCTAAAATTTTCCAGAAGTATGCTATGATCCCTGATGTACTGTTACCGGGAACAAAAATCACAGTGTGTCGCAACAGAGAAGAAGAGTTTCTGCCATTCTTCACAAAAGAAAACAAATTCGTTTTCTGCAGCAATGTGCCAGGATTGTTAATGAAATTGGGCATACAGGAATACACACCCAGTGAATGGCGGTTATTCATAGATAGCTCCAAACGCAGCCTCAAATGTGTACTTTTACATAATGGGAACAGATACAGATCAATCCCAATCGGCCACTCAGTTGGTATGCAGGAAGATGGGCCACAATAGCCATAGTCCTAGAGAAGATAGCATACCGTGATCACCAATGGGTCATCTGTGTGGATTTGAAGATGGTGAATTTTCTCCTAGGGCAGCAGGCCGGGTACATCAAGTACCCGTGCTTTGTACAGGGTGTCCACAATGTCTTGTTACCCCCCTGTAATAAGAAATGTAAGTGAGCTATGTATCTGTTGTATGATGTATATGTTGAGGCATCCTTAAACATCCAGTGGATCCGTTTGGGCTCTGTCATTCTCGTGACAGAGAATAATTTTATGCCATGTTCTGTGGGACATTTTCCGAAGCAGTTGCGTGCTGATATGAGAGAAAGCACGTCTCACTGCTTCTTTAAGTTCATCAGTGGTTTGTTAGCGATGCCGTGCAACAACCTCGTTTATGAAACCCCAAAGGGCATTTTCACACATTGAGAGATCTGGGCTTCGAGGTGGCCATTGAAGTGAAGCAGGCAGCACTGCCGAACCTCGGCCGATCCAACAATCCCGAATGACCTCACCAAGGTATTCCAGAACAGCGATTGCATAATGGGCGGGTGCCCCATCCTGGTGGAACCAAACATCATTCAGAATGCCAAGATTTCCAAGTTGTGGCACAAACCAGGTTTGCAGTATGTCCAGATAAGTTGTCTGATTCACTGGACCATCAAAGAAATACGGTCCAAACAGATGTCTACTATTCATTGCAGCCCATATCATGACATGCGGAGGATGATGTTCCAATTCTTCAACATAATGTGGGTTTTCCTTGGACCAGAACACAACGTTCCGTGATTGACAGCTGCAGTATATCGCACATTCATCACTGAAAATGGCCTTTCCACGTTTTGGGATTGTGGCAAATGTCTGAAGCATCATTGCACATGCATCCTGTCTGTGGTTTAAATCGATTTCTGATAACTCCTGAATGAACATCGGGCGATATGCATGCAAATTCAGGTCATTCTTCATGTGCTTATGCAGTGTCGATCGTGGTATTCCAAGCTCCGCTGATCGTTTGCGGAGCAACTTCGTCGGTGACCTGATAACTGAGTCCTCGGCCGCTTGACACTGTTGCACTGTGGTTGATGGTCTTCCCGTTCGTGATTTATCCTTGATTTTGCCTGCTTCGAAGAGTTTATGTTCCCACCGCAGAAGAGTCTGTTTTGGAGGGGCCTCTTTGTCGAATCGTTGTTGGAAATCGGCACACACGTCACGCATTGTCTTTCCTGTGTGTGGACGTTCATGCACCCAGACACTGACAACAATCCACTGTTCCAGGGTGTATTCGCTGGTATCACACATGGTTCCGGTACCTAATCTGTAAATAAACACAATACAGACCATAACTCAACATATACATCATACAACAGATACGTAGCTCACTTACATTTCTTAATTTCTTATTAAAGGGGGGGTAACAAGACATCAAGACATTGTGGACACCCTATATATCTGTGGGACAGTAGAGCTAAAGATCAACACTGGGTGAGAAGACAGTGGCTTGTGAGAGAAAACATGGTAGCTTGAAAGAAAAATATCATCACAGAACCTTTGGTGGACAGAGAAAAGATCATATTGCCACCATTGCACATCAAACTTGGTTTGATGAAACAATTTGTAAATACACTTAAGAGAGATGGAATGTGTTTCAGCTACATATGTAGAAAATTTCCAGCATTGAGCATGGAGAAAATAAAAGCAGGTATTAAAATAAAAGTTTATATAACTGACCTTATTGAAATTGAATTACATAGAAATAAAATTACAGCAGTACAAATAGAAGATATCAAAAAAGTATTGATATTTATTGACAAGAATAACTATCTTGAATTTAATGGTATAATATATAGACAAACAACAGGTGCCGCTATGGGGTCTCCCATATCTAGTCTGCTCTCGGAGGTGATTTTACAACAGATTGAGAAATACATAATGAATAATAACAGCATTCCACAACCTGCAATGTTTTGCAGATATGTTGATGACATCTTCGTGATCCGGGAACATGGTGAACAAGAACTGCAAATATTCATTGATAAATATATAATAAATACTATACCATCAATGTCTCGATGGAAATAGAAAAAGACAATAGCTTACTGTATCTGAACATTCTATTCCATAAAAAACAAGACAATACTATTGAATACCAGATCTATAGGAAACCTAATTATGTACCTAATGTCATTCCAGCAAATTCATATCAACCCTGCAGCATATAAATATAAAATATGTAGCTTTTAGATTTTACATTAATGCATCTTTGACTTACACCTCTAATAAATATTTGTTGAATAGTGAGTTAAATTGGATTAGACAGGTGGCAGTCAATTTTGGATATAATATCAGAAGAATTAATGACCTCATTAATAAAACAAAATACAAGAAAGAACATATCAATATACTGAATGATAAAAAACAAATAAAATACTGTGGTTCAGTGGCATATAATTATGAAATAAATAGTATATTAAAAGAGACGTGTGAAAAATTTGATTTGAACTTTGGCGTCAGAACCAGGAGTATTGAAGATATATTGACTGGCAGTAAGGAAAAAACGTCTATCCTGCATAAGGCTGGAGTGTATTCAATACCCATTGAAAACAGATATAACACAATCATAAGTCAGTACATCGGAAGCACTAAAAGAAATTTAAAAATTAGAATATCCGAGCATTTGAGCAATTGGTTAAGAAAACAAAATAAAACTGCACTTATCGACTACTGCATGAAAAATGAATGTACACCAATATGGGAGAACGTGAAATTAATTGATCAACAAAAGAATTGGAAAACTCTACAAATCGTGGAATCTGTTGTAATTATGAAGACCCATCCAGCTAACTACAACACACCATATAAACTTCCGTATGCGTGGAAGAATTTAATACACACGGAGGAAATATTAACAGAGAAGCAAAAGAATAGACAGAGACGGGAAGGTCAGAGTTGCACACCAGATGGCACCTGTCTAATTACGCAGTAACGACCCATTCACGATATACGTCATGATGTCCAGGGGCAGAGAAGATAGCTAATGAATTCTTCAGTACCCATTGAGAATGCCTAGGAGTAACTAGTGTGAAACACATCCGGGAACGCAGATGATGGTGGGTTTTCGGGGTGTGCAGTGTATGAAGGATATCGACAGCAGTTATGTTCAACTCTTTTATCTCGTTCAACGTTTTAATTGATTCCATTGGTTTTTAGATTTCATCATGGTATTCAATCTTTCAATTTTAAATTCTGGTTTTTAACATATCGCTACGATTTTAACGTCCATCGTAAATTTGAGTTCGAAATTAAGCGTGTCTGCATTGTGATCAGCATACGTTCACAAACCCATGGAATGAAGCCGTTCTGAATTTGGACCATAATAGATAAAAAGATTACACAAAGCCATGAAATGAAGCCGTTCTGAATTTGGACCATAATAGATAAAAAGATAACACAAAGCCATGAAATGAAGCCGTTCTACACTTGGACCATGCAGATAACAAAGAAGATTGCACAAAATTCTCTGCACCATTTTGTTGACTTATGGCAGTGAACAATGGAACGAGTGCTAAGTAAGTAACAATCTTTCACCTTGCACCAGAGTTATTGCATTGTATAAGTCATTACATAGCTGTGCATCACGGAGCTCATGACCATAACATTTGACGTGAGTAATAGAATATTTTGATGTGTTATATCAACTTTTATTTTAATATCTCTCCACGTATAAAGTATATTTTTCCATATACGGAAGATATACATGAAGTTTGTAAAAGCAGGTATATTCGATAGACCACAAATCTGGAAACTTATGAAAGACCAGCGTTTCCAAGACTCAATGGACAATATTGGCATGTGCATGGTCGTCATTTCGTATGGTTGTACAGAATTTTCTTGGGAACCATAAAGCTGCTAACTACTGTGAACTTAATGTTGCCGCCCTGGTGGCGCAGTGGTCTAAGGCGCTGGCCTCTGAGCATTCCTCCGTAAGGGGTCCGGGTTCGAATCCCGGTCAGGCATGGATGTTGTGTTTGTCTTACGGCACTGGCTCTCTCCCTTCCCTGGAACCAGTGACCCTAAATTAGGGACGGGCGACTGCTTATAGCCCATTGAGTTGCTCACGGTGGTCGTTAAACCTCCAATAAAAAAAAAAAAAAAAAAAAAAAAACTTAATGTTGACCACCCCACAGTGTTGTTACATAGTGAAGGCAGCGATTATGCAGGTATGCATCAGGATTTGCATCATGCTATCTCAAATTTTAACTGTAACAGTTACAGAAGTACGTATACATTGTTCTTTGTAAAATACACATTATACTATAATAGATATATGTAAGTGAATAACTGTACATATGTAACAAAAGAAAGCATGTGAAGTTATTTATTGTATGTAGTTTTATTATTGGTTTTGAATACACATGGTTTTGACTTTACACGGTCTCGTCGGAACGTAACCCCCGCATAAAATACGGCACTACTATATGCAGAATAAAAATTCAATTTCAACATTTTTTGCAGAAATTAAGGATGGTACAAATGGTGTTTACTTATCATATTTTTGAGCTTATCCTTCATACATCATCTTTGCTGCATTGTTTTCTGCTTGCTTTTATAAAAATTCCAAGATGTGTGTGTTAGAAATAAATTTAGTTGCAGAGAAAAAAATATCACTTTAGTTCTCTCCCATAAAAAAATGTGCTGTTAATAAGTAGTTGAAATTACAGAATGCCCTTCAATCTCATTAAAGTGCAAAATGATTATTAGTCAGTAATATGACAATCTGGTAAAAAGATAAGGATAAATTCAATTGTTGTGATTTCTAATAGGCCTAGACTTTCTCCTACATTCATTTAACATCAGAAGAAATATTTCAAAGCTGCTTTCAAATATGTCTGTAGAAAAAAGACAGAGCAAAAAACTTTAATAACCTATAGCTGGCAAAGTATTAATATTTTAAAAGAATTTGGAATAGTTTGTTTGAAGCTTTGAACTGTCAGTTTTAACTTAGGGTGTGAAATTAGAATTGGAAAATTGGCTGAATGGATATTGTCTAGCAGACAAGTTAGTGTGCCCTTGGAAATAGGATAGCATTGTGAAGTTTTCTATCACTTGGATTCTCATACAATTCTTTGAACTGTAAATGCTGCATGAACTCTCGTGCTGTTACAGAAAATTAATGTATGAAAGAATTTTTGTGTTCTGTTTTATTTCCAATCTTCAAAACATTATATGTTAAAATGAAAATCCTCCAAATATGTGGCGTCAGTGAATATTAATTTTTAGGAAAGAGTGATGTATTTGTTTATTATGTTAAATGTTGCTTTTCTCCAGCAATTTTAAATTATGGGTAACTATTTCTTTTAGGATACAAATGATAATGACATCAATGAACTTATTAGTTTTATTGAAGACATACAAAAGGAACTTCGTGAAGAAGGTAATTATACATTTGTTTCTTTTTATTATCTTTTTGCTGTAACTTTGGCTGTGATACCTACTATAAAGAAATATGACTGATTTTTTGCATGAAAAACAATTGAAGGCAATTGCACACATCAAGATTAATTGGAAATGATAGTTATTAAATAGTTTACATAATTTTTGTGATAAAAATTAAGTTCCTAGTTTTGGGTTGAAGTAATTTTTGCACAGAACTGATGAACATTTTACTCTCCGTAGGAAGTTTACTTCAAACATTAAAATAGTTGTTTGCTAGATCCACCAAGCAGCTTTTGGGTGTTATTTTAATTTCTCCCACATGTGCTAATTGCATAATATAAGATGTTAATCCACTAAACTGGTTTAGCAAAAGGTAATAATATTTTTAATCTGTTTTTCAAAGTTCGGTGTCTGGTACCTAAATTTCTAATTGTTCAGATACTGTAGATTCTGCTAGTGATTGAGTGTGCATTTCTGTTATTTGGATTAATTTTTGTGTTCAGACAGGCATATCAGAATCTTGCAGTGGAGAACTATGTGCAGACACTATACTCTCCCATTTTGATTTTATGCCAGGAAATTTTCTGTATGGATCTTGTAAAAGGCAAAATGTTTGTGAAATGAATAACTGGACTAAGATTCACTTAGTAATTTTGTTCAGTAAATCAATGGTCTAGCAATAAACAGAAGAAAGAAAATAAAAAGGTGCAGCAGTGAAAATGTTAGAATGTGTTTTGATAGTTTTTTCCTTGTTCTTAGAAAACAAGTGTGTAAAATCATGCAATGCATTGCTTATGATACACTTTCCAACATCAGGTTGCGCACACGTGCTTGAAAACCTGGAAAGTCCTGGAAAATCATGATTACGTTTTCAAGGCTTTGAATATCCTGGAAAAACAGTGTTTTTTTAATGCTGTCTTGAAAAGCCTTGAAATTTGAAATTAGTGCTTAAAAAATGCCCATTTAGGAAATCATGTCACCCCTTCATTTTTTTAAGTTCCTCTCCTCTGTTCTCAAAGAAACCGTTGGACACGGTGGTGTTTCAAACGTGCAACAAATCCTAATTTGACTGAAAAAGAAAATGCACTACTTCCAGTGCAAAGGGGAGCTTGAATGATGGTCCGACAACTGCTGAGAATGTAAGAGAAAAGAAAGACATCTAGCATTTGTGTGTGGGTGGGGTGGGGTGGGGGCTATGTGCCTATGTACCAAGTTAGCTGGCATCCACCAGTGAGGAGTATGCCTGAACAACACATTCATTTTCTCCTTGTTTATGTGCATGCCAGACACTTGCTTCCGGTCCTCCTCTCAAGAGACTTCGGCTACTTATGATAAAAAAATAAGAAAACTATCTTTGCGAATTTTTCACGAAAGTGGCTGAAATTTTTACATTCACTGTAATTGAATTACAGAAACTCACTCCCAAAATTCAAATTGAATTGGTTAAAAACTTAAAAAGTTAGCATTGAAAATTTTTATTATGGACAAATATGTGTGCCTCTTTGGACAGAGTGAGCCTGCAGCAGGAAGGTTGTTACCATAGCAATGGTTGATTGACAGCTGGGAGTGCCGATAGAAGCCCTTGGTTGGGAAGAAAGCAAACACCTGTCTATCACTTCCACGACTCAACTTGTAATTGTACCAATGGGGGGGGGTGCATCGACCCAGCACCGCGACCTAAGGTCTATTGTGCATCCTCAGCCCTAATCTCGAAAGAGACCAGATGCACAAGCAAAAGCAAGAATGCTCTTGACTGGTACTAAAGAGAGATTACTTGGTCTCAAGTTATGAGTACCAAAGTGTTCAAGCCTGAGTGCTGCAAAAAAGTCAGTCACAAAAAATGCAAAGAAGTCTCTTCTTCAGGAAGGCATCCTCTACAAAGGAAATCCTCTTTCACCCCAATCAAATTAAGGTGTCTATTAAGATGACTGTGTCCTGTAAGTACACCAACAATCGGTCAAATATCTTTTTTGGCAGCTTAAGGAGCTCCTTAGCTCTGTGAGGCAAGGACCCTTGATTAAGTTCTTTTGCCTGCCTCTGACCCTTAGTAGTGTGCCAGAGGTCAAGCTGCTTAGTCCTCAGCAGTCTTTTAATAAGTCCTCTAGCTGCACCAGAGGTGAGCCCTTATGCAGGCTCTGGACCATAAAAGCCTGCTCTGCCCCCTCTTTAGCAAGAAGGTCAGCTTTATCATTACCTACAAAACCCCTATGTCCTGGCACCCAGAACAGTTGCACTTTGTTCCGGTTTGCTAGTTCAGTTAGGGTCTGGAGGCAGTTCCAAACAATTTTGGATGAAATGTGGCCCTGACAAAGTGCCAGTAAAGCCGCCTGGCTGCCTGAACAAATCTGGATACGCACATTGTGATACCCTTTGATCAGACATTCTGAGGCACATGCCAAAATAGCATACACCTCAGCTTGGAACACGGTAGCATGCCTTCCAAGGCTTTGGCATGAACCATAACCTATGGATAGGCAATAACTCCCCTGCTCCAACTCCTACATTTGTCCTGGAGCCATCAGTAAACCAAACAGTTTCACCGCTGCACCAAGGGACAAAGGATGTTTCTCATTCACTGCGACTAGGAAAGTTCACACTGAATGCTTTATCGAAATGATATTTTACTAGTATGTTGTCGGTTCCCAATTGAAAGATGGGCTTCTTACAAAAATACTCCTGAATAGGCTTGGTATGGCTGCCAACCCACAACGAGGGTCTCCACATGCCATTGCAGCATAATCTATATGCCCCCATAATGGCCTTACCCTCAATATGAAGGTGAAGTGGCAGAATACCAAGAAGCAACTCCAATGCAGCTGTTGGAGTAGTTCTCATTGCTCCTGATATACCTATGCAGGCCAGCCTTTGTAACTTGTTAAGTTCAGCCTGCACAGTGCAGAGGTTAACTCTGCGCCACCACACCGTTGAGCCATAAGTGACCATAGTATATATATCCAGTGGAAGATCCTCGGGTTAAGACTCCAGGATTTGCCAATAGCACCTCTACATGACCAGAACACTTTCTTGGCTCTGGCAATACAGTAATCTGGGTGCTGTTTCCAGGTTAAGCCTCCACCATCCAAAATGACTCCCAGGTACTTAACCTGTGTGATGGGAGGAATTGTTTTCCCAAAGAGTATAGTAATATCTCCAAGGTCTCCAAAATTCCTCTTTCTAGTGAAAGACACAAGGGTTGTTTTGTCAGGGTTTACTGATAGACCAACCTTCCTGCACCAATCCTCAACAAGTCCCAGTGTTCTTTGCATTACGCTCAAGACTTTTTAGGGAATTTTCCCTTGACAATTATGGCCACGTCATCTGCATAGCCAAAACAGTCGCAACCAGGCCCCTCCAGGATCCTTAGCAGTTCATCCACCACCAGGCACCACAACAGGGGAGAGCAAACTTCTCCGCGAGGGCAGCTCCGGCAGGTGGAGACTGACAGTCTCCCCGAGTAGCGAGGTCATGACCGCTCTGCTTGCGAGCATGGCTTTAATCCATTGACAACAGGTTCTATCAACACCATGTCTTTCCCACAGATCCCACAATGGTTTCTGTAGAGATCCTGTCAAAAGCACCTTCAATATTAAGGAAAGTGGCTAATGCTGCCACCTTAAATTCTAGTGCCTTCTCTAGGCAACAGACTATGCCATGGAGAGCTGCTTCTGTTGATTTGCCTTGTTGATAGGCAAACTGAAATTTTGAGAGGGGTTTAGGGAGTAAAACCACCTTTCTAATTTGCCTATCCACCATCTTCTCAAGAGCCTTGAGAAAGAAAGGTGTTAGACTAATAGGTCTAAAGGCATTTGCCTCTTGGTAATTTGACTTACCTGGCATGGGAATAAATATTACCTTAGCCTGCCTCCAAGCACTTGGTATATAACCAAGCATAAGGCAGGCCCGGTAAATTTTACACAAGAGTGAAGTAATCATCTCCAGTCCTTGCTGCATCAAGATGGGAATAATTCCATCACAGCCAGGTGATTTATATGGTTCAGAATAATTAATGGACCACTTATTCCTAGAATAATTGACCACCTCCATGGCAACCTTCCAGTCCTCCTTTTTTGCACGTCGGTGCTCAAGGCTAGCTGTGCATATGCCAGTGGGGTCAATTATGCTTGAATCTGGAAAATGTACACCTAGCATTTCTGTTAGTGTTTCTTTGCCAGTTTTTGTGAAGCTCCCATCAACCAGTTTGATGGTGTTCAGGCAATTTGCATTGCCCTTAACCATGATTTTCATAAATCTTGCAGTACTGAGAGTATCTGAAGTACTTCCACAGAAATCTCTCCAAGAGGCTCTTTTTGCCTCTCTGATTGCTTTGGTGTACTGTGTGAGGGTAGACTTATATACCGTCCATTCACCAGTACGTTTGGCTTTATTAAAAAGCCTTCTAGTTTTGCTCCTAAGACTGCTAAGCTGTTTATTCCACCAGGGAACTTGCCTTAGTAAGCTAGCCGTCTTGGCCTGACAGTTTTGGTGATAAGATTCGAGAATAGATCGTTGCAACTGGTCAACGGCTAACTCGAGATCTAACACTGAGCGCATGTTAAATTCCATGCCTCCAATATGTGCTGCCAGATTATCCCTGAAAACAACCTAATTGTTTCTTCTAGGATTTCTGACCTGCACCAGTATTTGTCTTACATTGGCAACTGAAAAGCAAATATATCTATGAACAGACAGTGAAGGTTCACTAGATACATGGCATTTAATAATATGATCAAACATGTTAGCACTACAGAGGGAAAGTCAATGACTTCACTTCTATTAGAAACAATAAAAGTGGGCTCATTGCCTCGATTAAGAATATAAAGTTTAGTACTTACCAAATATTACCAAAGGTTGTCCCCTCATCTGTTGCAGTCACTGCTCCCCCACATGGTATGGTGAGCATTGGCATCACATCAGATGATTAGGTGTCTTCAACCTGACTCACAGAAGTGGACAATATCTTTTACCTCCTGAGAAGGAGGTGGTTCAGGTTCATCAAATGGTAAGTATCCAGAGATGGCAAACAGCTCTTCTCTGCCACTATCAGATGACATAAAAAGTTTAATCACAGTTGTGTCACCTGTGGTAAACTCATGAAGTGGCATAGCATGATGTCTCTTGCTCACCAGTATACAGGTCCTTGGTCTTCTGCTTGATGTATTATAGAAGATGGCAAAGCCTGCTACTTGTAAGCCCAGGATCTTCCCATTATGTATCCATGGCTCTTGAATGAAAGCCAGATCAACATCCTCCGCAGCCAGTCTGTAGCACAAAGCAGCAGATGCAGACCGACTATGGTGGAAATTGATCTGGATACATTTCATGCAGTTCTCTATTGGGAGATAGGCATGGAGACTAAGTGGTAGAAGGATCAGCTGGGTCAGAATCCACCCGGTGGGTGCTAGAAGCCAGCCCCACACCGTCATGGACACCACTCAGGTCGATCACATCCACCTCTGCAGTCCCCCCCCCCCACTCACAGCTGGACCTTAGTCCTTCCCTGCTTCCAGACAATGCAGTTATTTCTGGTTCCACAATTGCAGAATGAGGCTTTTCCATTTCTGTGTCCTCCTTTGAAGTGCTAGGGCCCTGAGGGTCATGTAGTACTTTAAATTGACCCTCGTCGATCCCAGGTTAGGCAGTGAACTTGGCTTCAGCAATGGCTTTAGCCGATTCCCTGTCCACCTGGAAAATCCACCTGATGGCCTTAGGATCTTGTACCCAATCCAACACCCTCCAGTGGTTTGTATGCAAACTGCTGTTGTAAGCGCACAACATCCTGCAGAGGACGTTTGGATCTTCAGTCCAAATATCCCTTGTCCTGAAGGCCACCTTGATCGGTTTTGGAAGTTCACTGGCCCTCATCACCTTGAGCCCAGTGCCCTTCAAAACCTTATCATTTTTGTCGAAGGCTGATGTTAGCCATTGCCCTGTCCCCTCGTTCTCGCAAAGGTAAACAAGGGCTCCAGAGTTCAGGGAAAAGCTCTTGATGCACGGTAGAGGCTCTCCTACTTGAGAACCATCCACATGCCTCAAAAGCTCTTCCTGAATAATCCCAACCTCACTGTCATCAAGCCACTCGTTCGGGAAATTTTCCTTCACAATAGCCATCCTGCTTCACCATACGTGCTGGGACGAGACTCGTCCCTTGTCCTTTTGGTTGGCTTTCTCACGGCTAGAGAAGGGGTAGAGAGAACAGAACTCTGCCTCTTGCCTTTCTTGTCCATCACAGATGGAGAAGTGCCTTCAGATGTGGGTCTCACTGAACTAGACTCCTGGTCAGTTTGACCCTTCATCTGCCTTGCCAGTTTCCTCCTGATGTTGCGCTTAGCAGTCTTACTAAGTCACAACCCTTCCTTGCTATTACCTGCTGCCTCCAGATGTCTTGGTTGCTTGTGTGAAACAACTTCCCCCACCTTAGCCTGAGAGGTGTTCCCAGAGCAACTGGGCCCCACCTCAGGATCAACAGATCCCGGCCTTGGCTGGGAAGATGCTGCTTTTATAGGTTGGGTACTGACTGAGTCAGACCCTAACCCAGGGTTTGTTGTTAAAGAATAATCCATTTCTGGTCCCACGAAATTGGAGGAAAATAAAAGGTCACCACCCGGTAATCCTCCTGTCCTGGGTGGAAGGCTAATTACGACAGGGTTTCGCCTGGTGCCCTGAAGGGATCGTTAACGATACTGATATTTTACTACCTCAGTACCATTCAGCCCTCAGCACGATACCTCACACCTTGGCTTAGGTAGACCAGAGCCTCAGTTAGCCAGCATGTTTCGGATGCTCCAAAAAGAGGAGCTACTGTGAACACAGCACCTAATCCACCTGTTTCCACCACCCCACGACGAGGACGTTGAGGTTGGATTTCTGGGGTGCTTCATGACTCAAAAGACTAGAGAAAATTTTTCAGAAATCCATTTTCCTGAATTTTGAAAATAACACAGTAAAGTTTTTACAGTGGTTAAGATACATCACAAAGTCCTAGTGCAAATTCCGTTGGTAACTTTAGCAGACGCAAAAAAAAAAAAAAAAAGAAAAAAAAAAGAAAATCTTGGGTTGAATAATTGCATTGAAAAAAAGAAACAGTAATTATAAATTACGGCAAGTGAATTATTTTTTTTAGATACCATGGTTTATTTAAACAGAATGACCCTTAAAAAATTTTCTGTGATATTATGGACTCTATTTGAATTACAAACATACATTTTTATTCAGATGTCTGAGTTACTGTTTTAATAAAAAAATCATCTATAATTAAAAAGGTTTTCAATGGATTTGGGCAAAACTCAGCAGATAAACATATTTTAGTAAATTGCAACATTATGATGTAAATTATGATGTGAATTTGGTAATTTTTCCAAAAATTGGGTAGCATTTCTTTTTCTTTTTACATTTTCCATTATAGTTAGGGTGAAGGAGGAAGGGTGCAACTTGACAGTTCAGTGAGCTGCAGGCAGGTGCTGATTTATGGCGATGTGCCAAATGAAAAGAAACTGTTCAATCAGGACATTCCAGAGGTTGTGTGTGCACATGCGCGCGCTTTAGTGTACGCCGCATGCTCCTGCTGTTTGATCTTAATCGGAATGTTTTTTGTGCGGGGGTGGGGGTGGGGGTTAGAAATATCCTTTACAGCTTTCAAGGCTCTTTTTTTTTTTTTCAGTAGTAAATAAAAATCATAGTTGCTGTATTCACCATTGATCCATATTTGCATTTTTTTTAATATAAACAGCAGGCAATCAGAAACATGGTGTTGGGTGGGTCTTGATGTTTTTCATTTTGCATCTGCTGAATTCAGTTCTGTGGGAATAAGGAATGACTTATACTGTGAATACATACAAAACTACATATTTTTGAGCTGAAAAAATAGGTCTACCTGTATACAGTAGCTAACGTGTGAACTCAGATGAAGACAATCAGGCATATGGACGTCTGATTCTATAAAAAAAATCAGTAGTTTTTTTATTATACACTACAGGTAAAAAAGCAAAAACATGTTTTTAAACATTATAAAGGAAAATGGATTTTTGAGACACTGTGACTTGATGATGATCTTAATTTCTGAAGGGTTGTTTTTTTCCACATCCTTTTTTTTTTTTTTTTTTTTCAATTACAATACCATTGTAACAGGATACCTGTGTGTTGTATTACTTAGTGATATGGCAGATTTTTGTTTGCCGATATCCGTGTTCGTAAGCGGTAGTTGCATTGCGATTGTTGATGATGACAAGATAAATACTGGATTGATGTAAAATGTTGAATAAACTGAAAAAAAAATCCTACCCCCACCCCCACCCCCTCGAACTTTTATGCAGTCATCATAGCTGATTAACCATTTCATTCCATGAACATCAGCACTTTCAATCATTTGACCATTGGGGGTAGGTGGGGTCTGAAGGAATTCAGCGGTGCTTAAGTACTTAGCGCAACGAAAACATGCTGATTTTGGACAGTTCTATTCCCTTCCTCTCTACCATTGCTAATAATTGAGAGTGCATACTGTAGTTTCAAATATTCTGTTTATGAGCTAGTTTTCGCGCTGTTTGTTATGTTTTTATTTTCGAAATTACTAATCCTTTCGAACTGTTGGTTGCAGAAACGTTTGCTTTGGCTTTTTCCGTTTGTCCGTACGATAATTCACATGAAAGGGATTGGATTTCGGCAAAATTTTAGTATGCTGTTAGGTAAAACCTGGGAACCTACCCTATCGAAAATGGTCGAAATTAAATTCAAAGGCCAATACATAAAAGCAGTATTCGTTCTCCAAGCTTAGGAATGTTAACTCACATAAAATCTGTTTGATTGCAACAAAGTTTTGGTATGTTATCAGGGAGGAGAAACCTACCCTTGTGAAAATGGTCCAAATCGAATTCAAAGGTCAGGGCACAAGAACAGAATCCGTTCTTCACGATCTTGTGCTTGATAAACTTGATCCATTTGCATAAAGCACACTCATCCATTTGCATCTTTTATCATTTTCATTACTTAAAACTGAAATTACTTTTAAAAAATAATTTGAACATGATACTGTAAAGCGTAATAATCATCCTGAAATTTTTTGTATATATGTCCTGGAAAAGGCCTGGAAAGTCCCTGAATCCCCCCCCCCCAAATAGTGTACGAACCCTGCAACATACCAGAAATCATTACTCAAGTTATGAGGATAATGGCTGTGGAATAAATCTCGCTCCTGTGCCCTGATCTTTGACCCCATTTTGATGATAATTAAGCAGAATTGGTTCGGTATACTTCCGGAACAACATACTAAAGTTTTGTCGCAATAGAAGCATTTTTAGTCAAGTTATGAGGATAATGGCTGGAATAAATGTTGCTGCTGTGGCCTGACCTTTGACCCCATTTTGATGATATTCAACAGAACCAGTTTAGTATACCTCCGAAACAACATACTAAAGTTTTGTTGCAATAGAACCATTTTTACACAAGTTATGATGCATAAGAGCAATGGAATGGATCCCGCTCCTATGTCCTGACCTTTGACCCCATTTCGCCCATTTTCAATAGGGTTTGTCCCCAGGTGGTCCCCTACCACATACTAAAATTTCATCGAAATCGAACCATTTTTATGTGAGTTATCATGTGGACGGACGGAAGGACAGACAGACACACGGACAAAGCTGGAGCATATACACTTCTTCAACCGACGGTTGGAAAGCGTAAAGAAAAAAAAAACTAGCTTATGCTGACAGAGATGAAAAAAAAACTATGTTACAAAAACTATTTTGTTGATCGATTCTTTAGATGAAAATAATTTTGAAATTCATTCATGATAGCAGTTACACGTATTGTGTATATTGTTAGAGCCACAGGATTTTGGCTGAAATGCAACTGCCGGTTTTTGCATTCATTATGCCAGAAATACACCTTTATAGAAAAGTGACTTTACATTTCATAGACTGTGCAATTAGAGAGTGTGTGTGTGTAGTTTATTTGTGTCCATATCATTCCAGTCAGCAAGAACCATTGGGGAGGCTTGTGTGTGTGGGGTTTATGCCATAAAAATGCACATAAAACTTGGAATGAAAACTGTTTCTCCTGTTTCTTGTATTCTTTAGGTAACATTCCAGTTTTTTTTTTTTTTGTTTTTTTGTAGCATGATTAGTCCCATGTCTCAATATGGGGTTTTTGTTATGTATCATTTTTCCTCCTGTCATGTGTTTTACATCAACTTGCTCTTCAATTTCTTTGCCATGTCATTGTTGACAAAAGATGTCCATCTCATCTTAGAGGATGTCCATCTCATCTTAAAGATTATTCTTCTAATATTTAGGCTTATTGTATGTATTACAGTTGTATCTTGAATGTACATACATATCCCTAAGCTGTTCTCTGAGATTCAGAGGTTAGCTCCACTAAGAAATACAAACTACCTGATAAATTTTTAACTAATTATTTACTTATGATTTCATATCAAACTTCTCCGTTTGCAGCGATCTTGACACACAACTCGGGCTTCACTGACATCTGTCACACAAGTCATAATCTCTTTCTCATGCAAACACTCCTGAACCTGTTCCTCCCATACTTCCTTGGCCTTTCTCTTCCTTTCCTTCCTGCCACTTGAGGTAAAAAAAAAAAAAAATTCTTAGTAAGCATCTCATCACTCATTCTTTCAATATGGCCAAACCACCAAAGCATATTAGTCTCCACCTTGCTTACAACATTTTGCTTCACATCACACAACTGCAACACATCTTCATTCCTCACACAATCAGAACATGTCTTGCCACAAACCTCCCCATAAGTAACGCCTTTCTCCAGCACACAAACAACTCCTATGTTTCTTCCGTAGTACCCAGGTTTCACTGCCATACATCAGAGTAGGAACAATTACACTTTCATACACAACCATGTGGGACTCTTTTGAGAACCCATCATTCCTGTGAAAACCTCCCAATGCAGCTATGACTTTCAATTAAGAATTCACTCACCTACTAATTTCACCATCCAATTTTTTCTCTGTCAAACATATTCCATAAATACACCAACTCATTCACCTGGTGAATCACTGTGCCATTTAGTCTTGCATTACATTTCAGTACTAACAGCTCCTCGCTCAAAACCCATAATTTTGGGTTTCTCCTTATTTATACTCAGTTTGAATTTCATGCAAACTTCGTAGATCTGCAACTCTATTTTGCTCTCTGCCAACAGTACTGTGTCATCAGCATACAGCAATCTGTGTCTTGAATGTTTAATTTGTATTGTTAAATGAAAATCTCATGGCACTCTTTGACCCATTGAGGCCCTTGTGCCAATAAATACAAATCAATCATCGAACAAAAATCTCATAAACATAGTCTGTGATAACTTTTTCTAAGATTTGTTCTTGTTAAACTGCATTTGCTGGGTCTTTTAATGATAATCTAGAACTGGTTAAAAATATATGCCTTCCAACTTTCATATCTGGGTATTAGTCCATCTCTTTCTCTTGATCTGTTTGGGTGGTGAGTTCCTGGACAAAATGATGTAATCATCATCATTGTCAACCATTATCAATCCACTGCTGGACGAAGGTCTCCCCAAGTTTCCTCCACAACGGTCTGTCTTGTGCCAGTCTCCTCCATGTCACTCCCGCATATTTACGAATTTCATCCACCCATCTCCCATGTGGTCTTTTTCTGGGTCTTTTCCTGTCCCTTGGAATCCAATCTAAAATTTCGGCTGTCCATCTATGGTCTGTCCTTCTGGCAGTATGTCCAGCCCATTGCCATTTCAGGGATTTAACTCTGATCATGATGTCTTCCACTCTCGTCATTTTTCGGATCCACGAGTTCCTCTTCTTATCTCTCCTGGTTATACCAAGCATGCACCTCTCCATGCTACTTTGAGTTGTCTGCAGCCTTTGTATGTCTCTTTTAGTTAAGGTCCACGTCTCTGCACCATACGTAAGCACTGGAAGGATGCATTGATCAAACACTTTTCTTTTAAGACATAATGGCATATTGCTCTTGAAAATTATGCTGTTTCTTCCAAAAGCTCTCCAGGCAAGTTTTGTACGCTCGATTAATTTCTTCATCAATGTGACCCTCACTTGATATCTGCTGTCCAAGATAAACATACGTATCTGTTATCTCCAGTTTTTCTCCATCAATCGATAAATCTTCATTTCTTGTAAAAGCATTGAACATCACTTTTGTCTTCTGAAAGTTCATTTTTAATCCCACTTCTTTACTCTTGTCAGCAAGTTCCTGGATCATACTCTGCAGCTCTGATGGGGTAGTTGCAAAAATGACTACGTCATCAGCAAAACGAAGGTGGGTTAGATAATCTCCATTAATCTTTATCCCTTTGTTTTCCCAGTTCAGTGATTGAAAGACATTTTCCAATGTGGCATTAAAGAGCTTCGGAGATATGGTGTCACCTTGTCTCACTCCCTTTCCAATTTTTATGTGTGTTGTATTTTCAAACAGCCGAATCTTTGCACTTGCATTTTCATAGATGTTATTAATAATATTAATGTATGCATCTTCAATACCGCAGGATTTCAGAGCCGTGGTAACTGCTGATGGTTTCACCGAATCAAAGGCTTTTTCATAATCGATAAAAGCCATGCACAATGGAAGTTCATATTCCCTCGCTCTTTCAATTAGTTCTCTCAGTACGTGGATATGATCTATTGTGCTGTAGCCACTCCTGAATCCAGCTTGTTCTCTCGGTTGAGCCATGTCCAGTGTTACCTTCAAGCGGTGTGAAAGAACTTTAGTGAAGATTTTATAAACCACTGATAGGAGGCTGATAGGTCTGTAGTTCCTGAGATCCTCAATGTCACCTTTTTTATGTAGCAGGATCATTGTAGCATTGTTCCAATCCTCAGGAATCTTCCCTTCATTAAGGCATCGAGTGAAAATTTGGGCGAGTACTGTTTCAATTTCTCCACTTGCTTCTTGTATGATGTCTATAGTAATTCCATCTTCTCCTGGAGCTTTCCCCCGCTTCATGTTCTTGATTGCATGAGCAACTTCTGCTGGGAGGACTGGAAGAACTCTGGTACCTTTCATGATGTCTGGAGTACATGTATCATCCCTTTCATATAATTTGGAGTAGAAATCTTTCACTCTTGTCAAAATTTCGCCTCTATTTCTTGTTATAGAACCATCTTCTTTTCTCAGAGCCATAATCTGTTTTCTTCCCTTACTGAGATGTCCCTTTGCTATCTTTAGGCTTTGGTTGTTTTCAATTGCTTTCCTCACTAGCTCACAGTTGAATTTCCTTACGTCTTCAGTGATACTTTTTCGTGCTGTCTTGCATAGCTCTATATATTCCACTTTGGAAGTCACATCTTCTTTAGTTGTCCTCATCTCTCTTCTTTTTTGCATCAACATTTTGGTTTTTCCTGATAATTTGTTTACATGCAACTTGTTCTTAGACCCAGCTAATTTTGTTGCTGTTTCCATAAGAGCTTTGGTTACTTTTCTGTTAACTTCCGAAATATCCACTTCTTCCGATGTTAGGCCTTCTAAAGCAGAGAATCTGTTCTTCAGTTCCAACTTGAAAGTATTATGGTGTTTTTTAAGGTTGGTTATGTCAATACATTTTGTTTGTCTTATGAGCTTGCCACGTTCCAGTTTAGTGTTGAGGTGCATCTTACATCTCACCAATCTATGGTCACTACCTGTGTTGAACTTGTTCAGCACACTGCAGTCTTCGATGACGAATTTTTGTTACACATAATAAAATCAATTTCACTTGTCGTCCCAATTGGATGTCTCCATGTCCATTTCCTGTGTGGCTTTTTCTTGAAAAAGGAATTCAAGATGAAAAATCCTTCTGCCTCTGCAAACTCAACGAGAGTATTTCCACGCTGGTTTCTGTTGCCGTGACCGAATTTACCTACTGAAGTTTCATTCTGTTGCTGGTGCCCTATTTTTGCATTGAAATCTCCCATAATTATCTTCAAGTGCTGCTTACCTTTATTATTTAGATGACGAATTTCCTCATAAAATTCTTCAATTTCTTCTTCAGGATGACTTGTGGTGGGTGCATAAGTTTGAATAATCTGAGCCTGGTATCTTCTCGATAGTTGGATAACGAGTCGTGCAGCTCTGTCAGATTAACTTTCAACTTCTACCACTTTATCCTTCAGTTTCTTGTTTATTATAAATCCAACACCACTAGTTCTGCCAGTATCTGTCCCACGATAATAGAAGAGATGTCCACTTTTCAGTTCAATGAGATCTTCTCCTTTTCTCCTTACCTCACTTAGCCCGACGATGTCCCACTTGATCCTTTGTAGTTCCTCTTCCAATTCAATAAGCCTTGAATCAGAAGATAGGGAGCGTCCGTTGTAGGTAGCCAAGGTCAGCATCAAATGGCAGCCTAGTCCGGTCCTCCGGGGATTCTTAGCACCCTCTGCCTTCATGTCGCACTGGCCGCTGCCTTGGCCAGGTACATTCCAGCTGCCGGAGACTGAGGGCCAAGATTTAAGTTGTAGAGTCATTTTGGAGGTGTTTGGCCATAACTCACCACGCTGGCCAAGCGGGTTGGTGAGTGTGGGGATAGCATTTCCTCTGATCCCGATGGTATAGTTATACCGCTATCTGCGGTCGTCAGAGCCCCTTTAGTGGGAACAGGATGCACCACGAGAAGGCGGGGTTGACATTTGTCAAGGAGAGGCTGTGATGTTACGCATCACCTGACCTTACATCCCAAATGATGTAATACTTATAGCAAATTTAAAGTTTTGAATTACCATACTGAGAGACTTAGTCTGTGTACATTTATGAGACTTTATGTAACTGTTCTCATATTATAGGAAGTTGTGAGAATTAGAAAATAAGTGGGAATGAATTTTTTTTTAGAAAAGAAGTGGGAATGTTTTAAGAATTGTGTTGTCACTGCTGCTGAAGAGGTCTATGGCACCACAATAGTGGATAACAATGGTG
Source organism: Macrothele yani (assembly GCA_039090855.1). Classification (NCBI taxonomy): domain Eukaryota; kingdom Metazoa; phylum Arthropoda; class Arachnida; order Araneae; family Macrothelidae; genus Macrothele; species Macrothele yani. Next base: position 72,241,742 of record CM077028.1, on the reverse strand, counting down.
GTGATGCTTATTGGAATAGTGAGATTGAAGAGGCAGTGGAGCTAACCTCTGAATCTCAGAGAACAGCTTAGTGATATATGATGATGATGTGGGAATTAGTGTTAAAAGTAAATTTTAAGTTTACTTCTATTTGATGTTCTGGTTTTCATTATCAGATGCATATTAGTATTTTCTCGTGTTTTAAGTCATATAATAGACCTTTGTTGCACTAATATAAGGTTACAGTTCAGTTGTATCTTCTTGGATACATGGTAAAGAACACAATTGCTTGATGTAACTAGGTGGAATCTAACAAGTTTCTGTTGTATCAAAGCTATTTTTGTTTATAAATATTTTGATAGGTTTATTTGGGAATTATATTGTTCAATTTTGAGATATTCTGAAGGTTAAATTTTAAGGGTTTAGTTGTAGTTGCTGCATTCGAATTGGCATTTCAAGATGATCACATGGTTATTCTTGGAAGCTACTTTTTATAAGTATTTTAAACTTGAAATTTCTGAATTATTTTGTTCTTTAAACCTTTTGAAGTTATACCAATAAAGCAAATGTAAAATATAAGTAGGGATTAAAAGTGAGTTACCTAAAAAGAAAATGTTTTAATATTTTGAACGAGAGAACAAGCAGGGTCCAAAATGGTGCAGCATTAAAAAATTTGTGTGAAAAATCTACCAGATTTTGATATAAGTTCTCTTTGCTTTACTAATTGTACAATACATTTAAGTTCAACAATATATACACACACAAAAAGAAAAAAAACGATCTCAAAATCTTGTTGATTTTTCACACACATTTTTCAATGCTGCACCTTTTTGGTCTCTGCTTGTTCTTATGTGCAAGATATCACAACATATTCTTAGGCAACTCGTTTTTCATCCCTACTGATATTTTTCATTTGCTTTATTAGTATAACTTTAAAAGGTTTAAAGAATAAAAATGATAATTCAAAAGTTTCAAGTTTGAAATACTTATGAATGGTAGCTTCTGAGAATAACCACATCATTTTAAAATGCCAATTTGATTTTGAAATGCCAATTTGAACACATCAACTACTATGCAACCCTTAAAGTTTAACCTTTGGAATTCAAAATCAAGTTAAAATAGTTAAAGGGTCATTCCATGTGAAATCAACCAATAACGAATTAAATTGTTGCTCGACATTTTTAAATATTTTTTATATTTTGCATACAATATTCCCAGTATATTAATACTTCCAAAATAAAAAATATTTTTTTTATAAGTCTTATTTTCTTTCTGGCGGCTATTTTTTTTCGGCTTAACATCACGTTTTTGACCAAAATCATCGTTTACGTAAAATTTAATAACTTCTTTACTACTAGAGCTATCATGTTCAAATAAAGATCATTCTTTTTTACATGAAATGTTCTACAGTTTTGACCAAGAATGCTTTAGCTACCTCTTGTGAAAAGATATGAAATGGCCCTTACAAAATGTTTAATAATTTCGCTCAAATTGCTGCTTTCAGGCATAATTTTTTTTAAGAATGGTAAAAGTCTCATACTTCAGACTTTGTATGTTTACATGTATCTAGTTGGACTATTTATTCCCAAAATTTGAAACTTGAGACTGTAGTCCTTTTTTTTTTTTTTTTCTATAGACCTCCAAACATAGTCCGAACCTTAAAAGTATCACTTTTTTAGGCCTAATATTTCAAAAGGGACAGCTCCTAAAATTCTAATATTTTTACACAGCAATGTGGTCTTAGGGGTAAACCTGCAGTAACAATTTCAACTTGTAGACACAAATAGTTTTAAGGCTGTGCTACATCAAAATAACGGAAAAATACGACCATTTTTATTTGTGAACTTGTAAGCCAGAGTTGCTTTTAAATCATCTTAAATATGTAAGGAAAATTATAAATGGTACAGTAACATTTTATTATTCATTGAAATAAAAAAATATTTAAAAAACACAAATTAGACAAGCAGCAAAATAAATTTACCTGATTTTGAGTGCATGGTTTACAAATGTCCATTTTACATATATGTGTTACTACAGTATAAATAATAACATTAACACATTAAATTACAATAACTATGAAAAAATAAGTTACTTACAGTTCTATTGGTGTTCTAGTTGTACTGAGAAATAAATAAATTCATTGCTTGAGAAATGTTATTACACAGTGTTTCCGCGATATTGTAAGATCGGCCAGTCACTGTCGTCACGTCCATTGGAGTCACTTTTTGTAAGATATGGCTTATGGGAACCCATACAATGTCCTGTGGAAATGACAACTGAAAGGATGTTCGTGGCCCATATGGATGGAAAAAGTGAATTTGCATATCATTGTTTTCTTCACTGATGTCTTGAATCTTTCCAATCCACCATTTTTTATCATAAACACAGGCAACATAATCATTTTTATGGAATGAAAATATTTGATGAGATGTGATTGAGGACACTAATACGTCTTCAAATTCTGATGTTTGGGATGTTTTAAAGCATCTTATTTGAGACTAATCGAGAGGAACTATTCTATGATAATCTCTTTTGCGCGTGTGTGTGTGTGTGTGTGGTACTGTTTCGGCATTTGTAAATTTTGCTTTGTCTTGCATACTTTGATTGTACCTCATCAGTTGATACATAAATGTATGCAATGCCAGTAATTTTTTTGGAGCAATATTTATACATATCCTGTGGTGTTAAAATTTGGTCTGTATATGTTCTTTGCAAACTACTTCTTGATACTTCTCTCTTTGTAGTACCACCTATTCCATCACTAGCATTTTTGCTGTTGCCGTGGGATGTAGCAAAGAAATTCCATTTGGCTTCAAGTCCAAAATCATCAAAATGTTTGCAAATGTTAACAAAGTTATTTTTATATTGGCTGACAGCACCATCACTGAAATAAAAAATTTTCTTCACTAAAGGTGCCACTTTTTTTATGTTGAAAATTAGATGACCCTGGAATACATGGAATGCAGCTGTGTTGTACTCCATATGATCACTTATAATACAAAGACTTCTGCACTGAACAGCTTCTCCTAATTTGTAGTAATAAACGAATGGATGAACCGTGGCTTGTTGGTTAACCCAGTGATAACTCTGGATTTCATCCTGTACTGTAAAGGTTAAATTTTCTGAAAAGTCTGCAAGTACTACACACTCTGACTGGCTAAGGTTATCTTTTTTCGTTCTTAAATATTGTCCCTGAATCTTTGACACAAAATGATGTTTTTTTAATAACAATAATTTTTCAATTAAAGTATCCACAAATGCATCTATTTGCTGGACAACTGTAACCAGTTCAGCTCTGTCTGTACTGACCCACTGTTTGAAACTTATTTCATCCGGCTGTTCATCTATTTCACTTGATAACATTTCCTGTATATATTGTCCACCCGGACAATCGGTGCACTTGTCAAACATGCAACCCTCATTATTCAGATCACAAACAAGAAGATTAAGTAAGTCTTTATAGTTTGCCTTTAATTTGGCACCATCTATCATAAGTTTAATGTTTTGGTGATATTTACAAACACAAACAACATGGGTGCCTGCAGCTCCGGGTAGAATGCACCATTTTGGTCTTAGTGAGCAGAACATTGACCGCCCAATCTTGTGTTCGGGATATTTTTCTTTAAATAAAGCATATAACTCATTTAAATTGCACAACATTAACCTTTTCTGTTTCTGTAACTTTTCATTGTTAATTCTGACAGATACAATCTTTTTTTGGCCAGGACAAATCCTGCTATTTTCATCGTCTTCGTAAAAATGTTCTACTGCATTAGCAACGTCTTCACTTAATGTTTTCCCTTTTCTTTTTGAAAGATCAGGAAGTATTCCTTGCGATTTCATTAATTTTCGTGTTAACCTAACTAAATAGTCTGTTACTCCAAATTCCTCACATTTTTTTGTTTGACCAAGAATTTGGAAGCAAACTAATTATTTTTATTTTTACTTGTTTATTAGCCACTGAACATTTTTCTTTCAGCAGATTTATTAAAGTATCATATTCATTAGTAGGAGCAATGCTGGAGGTTGTAGGCATACACTCACTAAAAGAATTTTCTAATTTCCTTTTTAAAGAATCAGTCATTTTTCCTGGTTTTTTTTTTTGGGTTTTTTTTTAATAATGCATGAGGTCTTTGATTTTTATTCAATTTTGTAATTTTTGTAACTGGAGATAAATTTAACGAGTTGCACACTAAATTTACTGTATTTAATTCCTCAGATGGACCGCAAAAATTCTCCATTACCGTTTCACATGATTTAGGTTGAACAATACCAAATAATTTTGAAATACAGGTTATGCATAATAACTGACCTGGCACAAGATCCACTGATATATTTTTTGGTTTATTCATATGCTCATAAAGAATTTCCCTTAGGCCCTTTTTGATTGGTTTTGTATGTATTTTCATGGGGTTGCAACATTTTCTTCCAAATATGTGGTGATATTTTACAAGATATTTATGTTGATGATATTTACAAATAGTTTCAATATCACTAGACACCCTTAATTTTAATACATTTTGTTTATTCTGTGGTAAATCACTCACACTACATAAATCCTTAGTCACAGATCCACAATCACATTTATGGCATTCTTCGTTGACATATACACCAACAGAGCATTTCATTTTGATTAGGCACAAATACACTTTATTGCAGGTATATCACAAAGTCACATTTGAACTACTTGCCAGTCACAAAGGAAACATCAAACTGGGACAAGAATGAGGGTGGTGGTATATATAGCTGCATTAAATGTACAGGTCTTAACAGCTTTAAACAGGTCTTAACAGGTAGCTTAAAAGCTTAATAGGTCTTAAAAGCTTAACAAGAATTGAACAGGATACAAAAACAATGACTCATCTGAACATGTAGTGACAGGAATTATGCTGCCTCCAACAGGAAATCACATGAATACATCTAAAAATATATATATGACAAAAATGTTCATGTTACTGTCTATTACTGTCTATAACTACATAATGCTTATGGACAATTGTAAATCATGCACTCAAAATCAGGTAAATTTATTTTGTCTTCTTTGTGTTTTTTTTAATATTTCTTTATTTCAATGAATAATAAAATGTTACTGTACCATTTACAATTTTCCTTACATATTTAAGATGATTTAAAAGCAACTCTGGCTTACAAGTTCGCAAATAAAAATGGTCGTATTTTTCCGTTATTTTGATGTAGCACAGCCTTAAAACTACTTGTGTCTACCAGTTGAAACTTTTGCTGCAGGTTTACCCCTAAGACAACATTGCTGTGTAAAAATATTAGAATTTTAGGAGCTGTCCCTTTTGAGATATTAGGTCTAAAAAAGTGACACTTTTAAGGTTCGGACTATGTTTGGAGGTCTATAGAAAAAAAGGACTAAAGTCTCAAGTTTCAAATTTTGTGAATTAATAGTCCAACTAGATACATGTAAACATACAAAGTCTGAAGTATGAGACTTTTACCATTCTTAAAAAAAATTATGCCTGAAAGCAGCAATTTGAGCGAAATTATTAAACATTTTGTAAGGGCCATTTCATATCTTTTCACAAGAGGTGTAGCTAAAGCTATCTTAGTCAAAACTGTAGAACATTTCATGTAAAAAAGAATGACCTTTATTTGAACATGATAGCTCTAGTAGTAAAGAAGTTATTAAATTTTACGTAAACGATGATTTTGGTCAAAAACGTCATGTGAAGCCGAAGAAAAATGGCCGCCAGAATAAAAATAAGACTTACATATTTTTTTTTTTTTGAGATTTTAATATATTGGGAATATTGTATGCAAAATATAAAATGTCAAGCAACAGTCACTGGTTGATTTGACGTGGAATGACACTAAACACAAGAGCTCGCTGCGTGTTTTCATACATGAAAAGCTGAATAATACACTGCTTTTCACTAAGTATGTTTTCAGTAACATGTTACTGTCTTCAAGTTTGCTGTCTTGACTGACATTGCATTCCATGTCATCTTATCTCAGATGTTCAAATATAAACTATTCATGTTCATTTCAAAGTAAAGTTGCTTCAGTTTTTTACCTAAAATTTCATGTATCTTTTTCCTTTTGTATAATGTAGAGAAAAGGATAATAGCAGAACGCCAGTACATGTTAGAGATGGCATCACTGCAGTCAGTAGTTGACTCCTACGAGAAAGACGAAATTACATGCCCCATTTGCAAGAAGTAAGTGGTAAAATACCTACTGTACATCTGCAAACTAAATTATAATATCTATAAACTTCTGCAGAAAATTGTTTCATGTTTTTAATGCAAAATCGTATCTCCAGAAAGTATTACTTTGGAGCCATTTGAAGAATGTTTTGGGTTTTAAAATGAACATTAAAGGCTGTCAAGCTGTTTTTAATTTAGAATGAACAAAGCTTAAGGTGCTGTGTTTAAAGTGTGGAACTATACGGCTATTTTTATAGTGGTATAAATTACTGTGACTGTCATGTACATGGAGAACTGCTGAACTTAGAGACTTGAAATTTGGTATGCACATCAGGTAAAGGGGGCATAATGTACTTTGGAGCCCTTTTTTTAATCTATATATATTTGAATTGGTGAATTTTAATTTATTTATTAGTTTTTAAAGCATTTAATCTACTTTTTGAAATCCGATCATGCTGCACACTGTCTCATGAGCTGATGCAACAATAGTTCATTTCATTGTTACACAACAATATATTTTATTAAACGATCACTGAACCGTATTCCATAACATTTGACATTAACCTAACAATATGTCACTGCAATTTTGCAAAAGTTATAAGGACCTGATGCTAAACATGATAGAAGTCATTGCAAAAATGAGGGTTTTTTTTTTCATTGGCATAGCAACTTATATGTGCCAAACTTCGACATATGTACAGGTGGCTATATCGAGGCAGACTAATACTGCAAACCTATGCAGGAGAATACCTACGATAGAATAGAAGCAACAATATTAATAGATTGTGCCGGAATATTTTTGGAATGTGTTTCCAAAGTCTGAAGTGTTACTTTATAAATTTCACTAAATTATGGGTTTTACTCAGGAATAAAAGTAAATTATTTACAGTCGAATTTTCAGGTAGCACCCCTACCCTTCCTCAGGACTACACTATAATAGGTGTTGCCATTCATTAGCTAAGTTTCAACCTTTCACATCATTTAATGTTGTACCTCTTCTCTCAATTTCCAGTCCTTCTGACATTTTCTCTTGAAAAACATGCATCAACAGCACTTGAAAACCTTCTAAATCACATAGTTTTTATGCAGTCTCTTCATTATATGACATGAATATTGAAATGTAAAAATATGGAGGGGTTTTTTTTAAATCAATATTTCTCTGTAAATGCCACTTCACCCTACAGTTTTGCTGCTTTGTAACTAGTCAGCATAACATAAAAATGTATCCAGTGAAACAATTTTTACAGGAATTCATTCTTTTTGATTGAGTCATATTCTCAACTTTGATTGCCAGGGAGCTTATAATATGGCAATGATGCTATGACAAAATTGTGTGCATTTGATGATCTTTAATTTCATAGGTTTTACTTCTATATCCTGCATTTTTATCAAACTGTTATTTATCAAGCTACAGATCTAGTTAGTGGCACCACCCGTGCCCTTAACACTAGAAATTCTTTAATTTTTGGTAACCAGTTTATAATGATAATATCCAGGGAATTATTTTTTAATTACAGTTTTTTGTGAAGGAAACTTATAAACAATGAAATTGGATATATATAAAGAATTCAGTAATGAAATTCAACATGTGTTATGCAAGCCTGGGCCCAGGTTTTTCGGCTCTTAATGAATCCTGAGTCCGCCTGGGACAGGCCCGGTTTCCGTAGACAAGCCCGAGCTCATCTCTACTCCACACACCAAGAACCTATTCTATATTTTCTCCACCAAATACTTATCTAGTAGTTACCTCAGTTGATCCAAAACTGTGAACTTGTAATCACCTTGGATGTTGATGCCCTTTTTTGCATCAGTATCTTTCTTCAACCCATGTCAGGGCTTAAAAAATATGCCTAGGACATGTAAATTACTGGCCTGGTCAGGTAAAAAAAAAAAAAAATCTAGTTGCCCAGTTGGGCAAGTAGATATAAAAAAATTTGAAATGGGGAATTTCCTATTATGAAAAAAAACAGCAGTCATTTTTCATTTCACTGCAAGTCACAGAAAGTTGTATTATTGTTATGAAGTGCCAAGGACAGGAGAATAGCATTTCTTTAATTTTTATGCTGTAGGTCCCGGAATTGGGGGTCATATGTAGTTTTGTTCCAAATGTTTTTACAGCTTGCAATGGGATGTGTGGTGCCTCTAGTGGAACTGGTCTCTAATGTTTAGTGACATGGGGAAAAAACTTCAATGAAACAGGAAAATGCTGACTAAAGGGGGGAAAGCCATGCTGAGGCTAGGTGAGAAAGGGGAGACAAAAGACAATGGGATATTGCATAGCCCCTGGTGGGGTTGGTATCTCTGATATAACTTGAGCAAGTGAGGCAAGCAGGAAAGGAGTTGAATCTCCCACCTGTGAGCAGACAGTGGTACTGCCAAAACAAAGACAAAGTTTCATTTAAAAATAAGCCTGCACAATGTGTTCTTGTTAGACCAGAGGGGAGATAACATTACAGATACCAATACTTAGTTTATCTGAAGGAACAGCAGTTTATCACTTCAACTGTGGTTGATCAAATTGTGTTAAGTAATGGATATCCAAAGTTTTTTTTTTTTTTAATCCAGCAATGAAAGTTTAACTGCTAGTAAGGAAATATGTTAAATTCCCAACTGGTCAGTGGTAGTTACAAACTCTTCTTCTGAAACGCTGAGCGCCGCCCCGGTGGCGCAGTGGTCTAAGGCGTTGGCCTCTGATCATTCATCCGCAAGGGGTCCGGGTTCGAATCCCGGTCGGGCATGGATGTTGTGTTTGTCTTACGGCACTGGCTCTCTCCCTTCCCTGGAACCAGTGACCCTAAATTAGGGACGGGCGACTGCTTATAGCCCATTGAGTTGCTCACGGTGGTCGTTAAACCTTCAATCAAAAAAAAAAAAAAAAAAATAAAAAGAAACGCTGAGCAGTGGGTTGGCCCAGGAGCTCGGCCCCTCCCTTATAAGGTAGTACTTAGTTCTTTGTTATTGGCCGCTTATTTTTTAAATATATTTGTATATGTTTTTAAATATGTATTTCACAAATAATAAGAAAAAATACTTTAATATGGCAGATAATTTTTTATCTGCCATATTAAAGTGTTTTTTTATGAAACAATCTAATATGGCATATAAAAAAATATCCCAGAGAAAACATCCCAATATTTTGAAGATGTTTTCTTTAGGGTATTTTCAATATCATCTTCAGTATTTTGGGCTGCCCCATAAAGAAATCCTGGGTGCTGCATTGTTGCCAAGTGATCGTTGGTAAAACAGAAACTTACACAGGTGGATTATGATAATGTGTATAAAAAAAAAAGGCAATCACACAGTTCAGGAATTGTTGATAAAACATTGAATTCATAATAGTTGCTACACTTAAAACTGCTGTAACTATGATTATATATATATAGTTTTTACACAAAGCACGGGATATATTTTTAAAATTCATAAGCAGGCAGCATCACTAGATTTCTCAAATACCAATTTCGTCATCATTGCCTATCTCAAAACTTGAGATACACACTTGTGTTCATTGAACATTTTGAATACAGACACTTAAAATGGCAATGCAAAAGATGTTTAAAAAGTTTATCATATTTTTTAACTTTAAAAAATGCTTCTGATTTGTTTTAAAATATAAATATTCCTGGGCATCTAGCTTTGACGTTTTGGACAGGTAAATAATTTCTGCATATGCCCAGCTGGGCATGTAACTTTTCGGTTATTTTCCAAGCCCTGATATCTTACAACCTTTCTTTTTTTCACAAAAAAACAAAACAAAACAGGTAATACTCGTGAAATTGCCTTTATTGAGTTTTCTTCCAGATATATTCTTGCACCACATCAAAGACACCATGAAAATCTATCATCTTCAAATCTAAGTTTGATCCATTGTATTTGATCACATATTTGCTGTTTGGCCATACTTTCTGAAAATCCTTCTGCACCCACTTCAATGATCACAACTAAGTTCCCTGCTGTCGTATTCTCAGTTAATTTTGAAACCAATAATTTCATCCTTTTCAAAGGGGTTCAGATCTCCAAAGTAAATGATCTGTAGGGAACAATCCACAGGAAATCTGTTTCCACCACGAGAATCCTGCAAACCTGTGTAAAAAAAAATTAGTCTTTATTTAAACTGTAATCTGTGGTGTGTGTGAACATGTTCATAACAACCCTATTCATGTAAGCAAACAAACTGGGGCCATTCTTGAAATTGCTGCCCTTCATCTTTTTTTTTTTTTTTGTAGGAGGGTCAAAAGCTTTCAGGGAATTTTAACCTAAAAACATTTTTATTCTTTCCTGTTACCTTGCTTATTGAAGCCCATGTTTTCAGTACAGTTCCTCTGCATTTTTAAATTGTATACAAACTTTGAAAAAATTGTGGTTCTTTTAGCTATCAGCTTTCCACGAAACCTTTGCATGTTCTTAACTTAATACTGAAATGTAAGTGCCCCATTTTTGATCCCTTAGACTGCTTAGAAATATTCTTGATCTCAGTCTCTGCAGCATTATAAGCACTTCTGTCTGTTAAGTCCAGAATTAAGGAGCACAAAAGGGATGTTAAAAAAGAAATTCCACCCTACTCACTGTTCCTTCTCACCATTGAAGACAGATGTGCAACCCTGGATTTAGACAGTATAAAGCATGCAGTTTACTTCATATTTGAGTAATGTGTTTGCTACTGTGAAAGTATTGAAATCTTATATGTAAAACACAAAACGTCTGTCTGAAGCAGCAAAAACTCTTGAACGCTGAACTGTGGCATCGTGAAATTTGCATAGCTTATTAATACTGGAATTTCTAGGTCAACGCAACTATTTTAAAATGTCTACATTGTTCCGTTCACGAGTTATGAATTAATTAATAAGCTAAACAATAAAGTCATCGTCATCCTGTTCCAAATCTGAAAGCACATGACTGCATACATCGCCGCAGCACATCCACAGGTGTTTCTATTCTTTGAGAACTGTGCATACAAAAATGCAAAAATGAACTTTGCGAAATCTTAATGAAACGGGCTGAAATTTTTATCAACGCCATGAATTGGTAATAAGAGGAGTCCCTCAAAATTTCAGCAGAATCCGGTCAAAACTTTCTAAAATAGGCATGGAATTTTTAATTCATCGGTAAACAGAAATATATTCGCAGAAACAGTTAATAAAATTTTGACAGCTAATTTAAAAAGTTATTTTCCGGTTCCGGAAAAATTTGGAGGTCATGTTCCTATTAACGATTTATGGCGTTTGTTAAAATTTCAGCCAGTTTCATAAAATATTTGCAAAGATACGTTTTTAACTTTTTTATCCCAGAGATTTGCCCTTCAAAGACGTCTGAAACTGAAAGCCCGTGATGCATTTGATCGTTGATAACAAATTGTTAAAGAACTTTGTTCAGTCAGTGTTCTAATGCTGTGTCTACTGGAAGCGTGTTAAATTATTCGTAATACTTTTAGTCCGTTTGATTCTACAGATTCCATACATTCTGTACATTTCGTTGCTTTAATTCTCGACAAATATTTGTGATAACAATGCCCAAAAGGAAGAGACCAATTTTTAATCAAACGCGAATCAACACAAAATGCCAAAAGATATCGCGAACCAAGCAATCGGAAGAGGAAAGATCACAAGCACGTGAAGCGGACAAAATTCAACAAGGTGTTTGACGAAGCAACGAAACTGCTGATGACACAGAGGCGTGACTTGCTGAACAACGATTTCAAACTGCTACAAGACAAAGCAATGAGACTGCTGAAGAGGCAAACAAGCGCCGAACAACCGATTACCAACAAGCTTCAAACTCGAGAGCTACTGTTGTTCACCAGAACCGAATTTTGCCTGAAACTGTTGAATAATCACACTATGAATAAATAATTTGTAATGACCGAATGTGTGAAATCAGCTTTTTCTTTCTTGCAAGCATCAATTTTTTTTTCCTGATTTTTTTTTTTCGATGACATATAAGGGAATATGAAATTAATAAGCCTAAATCGCGGGCAAAGCCGTGTAGTAAAGCTAGTATCTATAAATTCCCACTGTTACATTTGAGATTTACAATGTGGAATATCTTGTTGATTCATTTTTAATAGTAGGCTAAAAGTTGCACATTATCATAAAATCTGACTGACTGAACTTTTCTTATGTGAAGAAGTGTGAGAAATAGTCAAAAATCTTACAATTCTTCTTTTGTCCAATGTTATATTAAGAAGTGCCGGTGTGTTAAATCTTTGTGTGTATTTATTGCTTGTCAGCACCATAAAATGATATGTTCTTGAAATTAATAGAAAACTTAAAAGTTGGTTGGAAGATTTTATTAAAGTTACATAGTTGATTGAATATTTGCATATGCTTGTGTATCATGTTGAGTAATTAAAAGTGTAATTTGTCCACCCTCAACTGCTTGTATATAAAGCTAGTACTGTATCACCTATTATGCAGCTGTATGTGTGTAATAGAGAACTGATGTGTTTCAAACGTGGATTGGTGCATAACTATACATGGGAAGAGTAGAGTCCAATTTACTTCGTTGTTCAATTATGTCAAGTGGTGATATCTTATATATAATTCCATAATGTCCCACAAAATTGCGGGACATAAGTATGTCATACAACCTTGGAAAATGGCTCATTTTACTGATTATGATCCCAAGAATTGGGGAAAAATACATTTCTTCTAAATTTAGTTAGCTGATTGCTGTACACCAAGTACTCTCACTTCGTCTCATAGCAACACTGGGTCAGACGTCACGTGACCTTGGGAGATTGCTCCAGCTGGAGCAGTCGAGCAGGAAGCTGATTGGCCAGCGAGTAAGGAGCAGTCAAGGACAACTCTGCTACACATGCTTTCACTGCCATAGAACTATAAACTGTGTTACAGTGAGGACAGAAACAGGGTTCTTTTATGAGTAATGTTTAGAGGGCAGCCACCCAAACAAGTGCGTGTTTTTTGTAATGTACGTGAGTGAAGGAATTTTGACAGCACACGTGTTATCTCAGTAATATATGCAGCAACTTATCTTTCCAAAAAGCTTTATTGGATGAAACTGCCATACATGAGCACAGCTTGGGTGCAATGACTATTGAGTGTGTGCCCTGCCATGCTTTACATTTCACTAATGAGGAAACTAATGGTCATTTTAATTCCTTTTTTCATATTGGCCTTATTTCCCTTCCAGAACTACAGTGCTGAAAAACTTAATTCTGAACAGTCCTAATTATGTCCAACACATCCAGAAATACAGTTGTGCAATGTCATTTGCTTCCCCCTCATCCACAGAAAAGGAGATTTTGGGCAGTTGTCCATACTGCTTTAAAATTCAGAAACAGATTCACCGGTACACCTCTGATTTGTTGCCGTTTACTGGTGAAAACCCTTCATATGGCCAATTGTACATTATAGATTCCTTGGCAGCTGCTGATGTTCATATTGGTCATAATGAAAATAAAGAATTAAAGCGATCGATATTGACATCCCTTGCAGATATTCTGGCCAACAGTTCTTACGCCCGAGCATACAAGACTGCAGCTGAGGCAATTGAACGTGAAGTAGCAGAACACAACCTGGACCTACGTTTTGTTGATAATATATTTACCACATTCTGTACGTCTCCTCTGCAGAATTCATAAAGAGTTAAAAAATGGTGCAATTTTATTACCACTTTCTTGAAAACTGTGAAAAATACTACCTGCTAGATTGGGGCTTTTGGTCCACCAAGCCACTAGATATACACTCATCGTCAAAAAAGTATTTGCACCCGGAAGGATGTGTCTGATTGCAATGCTATTCAGGAGGAAAGTAAAGTTTACCAACAACAATAAATTATTAAACATTGAGACTGATATGGGCAATATTTGTTGAGCTACACGCCAATAAGTAATGTCTCTCAGTATGGCGTTGGGCCACCATGTTTGCTCACACAAGACGTCTCGACGTGGAGTTGTATTGGTTTCTAATGGTGTCCTCTGATAAGCCATCCCATGCAGCTTGAATCTTCTCGCGCAGTTCCTGCAGATTGTGTGGTATAGGGGTGGAGTGTTGATAGTGCGTCCAATAGCATCGCACACATTTTCAATCGGCAATGCGGCTGGCAATGGCACAGTGTCAGTGCCTTGAAAACAAGCTCTGGAGACAGCAGCAGTATGCGGATGAGCGTTGTCCTGTTGGAAAATTTCATCGGAGTGAGCATTCAGAAAAGGTAGGGCCACTGGTTGCAGGACCTCATTAACATAATGTTGGGCTGTCAAAGTGCCTGTAATGAACACCAAAGGTGATCTGGCTTTGTAGGCAATTGCACTCCACACCATGACACCAGGCCTTCTGGACGTGTGATGCCCGACAACAAATCGTTCATCTTGGCACTGACTATGGTGCCTCCACACATGGATTCAATGGTCTTCTCCTCCAAGACAAAAGCGGCACTCATCACTGAAGATCACCCGCTGCCATTCTGAGTGGCTCCATGACAGTCTGGCACGACATCATTGCAGTCTTTAGCAATGATACGCTGTTGTTAAGGGCAGTCATCATAACGGTCTGCATGCATGTAGTCCTGCATCGTGCATCCGTCTGCCAATGGTGCTGGCACTAATCTGAAGATGCCTGGAGGGCACCACTGCTCATTTAATATCCACTATCGTGGCTGTTGGATCACTCCGCGCAGGTCGGATAACCCGTCGGTCCTGTCTCTCTCTCTCCCTGGTTCATCTAGGTCTCCCAGACCCTTATTGTTGCTGCTGCATGCCTTGTTCTATTCACTGCTGCTAACAGCATTTTATGGTGATATCCACATGACAGGTAAGGTGCACAATACAGCGATAAGACCATCCCGTTTCCCGGAGCCCAACAATGCGGCCCCTATCGGACTCCTCCAACTGCTCGCATTGCTTCCGAACTTTTCTCCAAGGTATACTTCACTTGCAAAGGATGCAACCACAACAACAGCATGAGTCAGAATGGTAAGCACATGCAACAGGATGACTTTATATAGCCATTCAGGCACAGTGCTATCACCCCTCCTTGTTTGCATAACATGCTGGCGAGCGCGTTACTTGAATCATCTGCATGTCTCACGATGTTAAACCTACCCACCAAGTTTCATTCCTGTCAGTTGCTTCCTTTTGGGTGCAACTATTTTTTTGATGATGAGTGTAAATATTTCAGTTGGCAAGATATATACGATCACGTCGTCTTTATTATGTGTAGTAAATATTCTGATATTTTCATCTGTAATTATTTTTATTTCTCAGATATCCATTGATGCAAAACTGCTCAGTGATTTTTTGCAGCTGTGGAGTTAGGATTGACACAGAAGTAAGTCTCATTCTATTTGGAGAGGATATGTTTCATTCCATATTATTGTATGAAGTACCCTGTATCATATACACAATGCTCCAGAAGCAGAAAGTACTTAAAACTGTGATGTGCATCACAGAACAAAGCCCCCCGCAGGACATTTTCTTGTTAACCATAGATTTCAATGCTTTGCAGAATATATTATTTTAATCTTAAATTTCAATGTCCTTTCAGAATATTTTTATTTGTAGAACATATTTTGTTAAATCTTAAATTTCAATCCCTTGCAGGACATTGTTTTATTCTAAATGTGTGAGGGCAGAGCTTACGTACCTCATCCATTTGCTAGAAGCACTGACCAATGCCTGGACCCCCCCCTCCCCCACACACACCCACACCCACACACCCACACCCATCCACCCCTATCATTTGGGATGGTAAGAGATTTTGTTACTCTCTGCACTTTCCCCCTTCCCACTAGTATGTTGTGAAAACTGGGGAGACGCCAAGCCATGTTAAACCACATGATATTACTGGGGAGAATTTCATATTAAAGAAATAGAAGGGGGAAAAAAAAGTCTACAACAGTAGAACACATTCACAGTCTTGGTCTGTACATGGCTTTTATTTTTCCCAAAAATGTCTGTGAGAGAGAAGGTTGTTTGTTTCGAATGTGATAGCCAAATAATTTTAAAAAATCTAAAGCTGCATTGCCAGTGTAATTAATCATCCTGGGAAAATGGTAAAACATCATTCAATTGGAGAGAAACGTTTTAAATTTGTTTTCTAATCAGTTAACAAATGCAAAAAAATTTAACGTTGAAATATCAAATACTGAAGATATTTCATGAAAATGATCCCGAGAGTCATTAATGATGATGAAAACAGCGAACTAAGTGTCTGTTCTATTTTGAAAACTTCAACGATCTCAACTTCTTAAAGTGGTGTTGAATACGGAGATGGGTCAGATGGTACAAAAGAGAACTGCAAGGAAATGGCACAGAAATGATCTCGAGTGGACAATACTATTGTTGTGGATAAGGATATTTTAAATCAACTATTGGTTTCCATCAAATGTAAGAAATGTAATATTTAGATTTAATTTTATCATGGAATTTTTTGGCAATATTCTCAACAATCAGTAATATAAAAAGTAATTTATGAATAACTTAATAATGTGCTACAGGCCTGGCTCATGCCGTCAGTCGCCAATAGAAATAAAAAAATTAACTGCCAGGTTGTTTTTTTTTTTTTTTTTTTTTTGTTTTTGTAAAAATTGCCAAAATTTTGACGAGAGAAAAATGTGCAGAAAAATAACGAAACTGAAAGGCACCCTGTTAAATTGCAAGTCACTGCAAAAGAAAAAGAAAATGGTAATTATCAGATGTACGATTTCAGGACCTAAAACTCAGGGCTGGATTCCCACCCAAAGTTTTAAACTCCAACCGAAATAAATTTGCTAGGAAGGAGTCTCCCACCTTAGAAAATTTTATGGAAAATATATATACACGGTCGAGTCACATTTTTGTGACCACCAGTTAATATCCAGAGTAACCACCGTGTGCAGTGCAGACAGCAGCTATATGGGCCGGGAGTAACTCAATAAGGTTCTGGAAGGTGTTCACAGTTAGGCGGAGCCATGCTGACTGCAGTGCATCTGACAGCTGCTGGAAGGTGCGTGGTGGAGGATCCATAGAGTGAACAACACGATCGAGGTGGTCCCACAGATGCTCAATTGGGTTTAAGTCTGGGGAATTAGGAGACCAGGGAAGTACTTTGAAGTCTTGCATCGTGCTCTTCCAACCACCCTCAGCCATTTCTAGCTGTGTGACACGTCGCATTGTTGTGCTGGAAGATCCCATCCGCACCAGGGAAGACAATCTGAGACAACCTGTATGGGTGTACTTGGTCTGACAAGAAGACAACCTGCATAAGTGTACGTGATTTGCAAGGATGGATTCATAATGAATTCGGTCCATAGTGCCATCCACAGGTATGAGTGGACCCATAGAATGCCACGAAAACATTCCTCGGACTATAACACCGCCCCCACCAGCTTGTGTTCTTCCAGCAGTGGTTGAAGAGTGTTTGTTCTCCGATGTTTCTCGCCTTATACGCCAACGTCCATCCAGCAGAAAAAGTGACTCACCGCAGAAGGCAATCCTTTGCCAATCGGCGGAGGTTCAGTTCCGATACTGCCATCTAAAGGTAAGCCTTTTCTGCCTATGCACATTCGTTAGTATAGGTGCAGTGACCATCCGTCTGCATCGGAGCACCACACGCAGCAGGGTTTGCTGAACTGTCATTTTAGATACACTTCCAGTAGCCCCCTGGTCCATTTGGCCAGTGAGTTGCTCCAATGTAGCCAGGGTTCATATGCAGCCTTGAAAACCTTGAAAAACGAATTCTTGCTTCAAGGCCTTGCATGTTCGGGAATTTTTGCTTGGTTTTTTTATAATGGTCGGGAAAAGCCTTGAAAATTTGCTATCGGCAAATTTTAAATTGTTTAATTTTATAACAAAAAAAAAAAAGCTTTAAAAAAATGAAAAAATGAGCGTCTGAAAAAACGTTTCTTACAGTAAAGGTCGCTTTGCGGAGAGTCTGTTATTAGATTTTGCTCATCGCAGTCGGTCGCTGCTGTATCACGTGAAATGGTTGCGCGCACACCCACGCTCCTGTCGGCACAGCAAGAATACGATAACATGTTTTCAGCATGTCTCTGTGTTTTTGTGGGAAGGAAAAGAGTGGTGAGCGTCGCAGCTTCCAGTCCTAGAAAAAATGTCTTTAATTTAAAGAATTTTCGGAATTTTTAGGTACCCAGGCCTTTTGTTTATCTGCCAATCAGAGTTCGCCAAAATGCGTAATTATGCATTTGGTACACATCAAAATTTTACCAATGCGTAAAAATACTTATCGGGAATTTTTCTCAATACGTAAAAATACACATCAGAAAACGCGTAAAATACACACCGAAGAGTTTTTACCAACGCGTAAAGATACGCATCGGGTCGGTATTTCGTCTTTCAAAAACGGAAGTAAACAAAATAAAGATTCTTTCTGTAATCGTAATTTCGTTTTCCCGCGATGTTGCCTCTGCCCATTATTGTTGTTATATATCATTTTATTCCACAAATATTTGAATTTCAGTTTGAAACTGGAGGAAAAAAATTCCGAAAACGTAAATTCGATGGCGCAAAAATTTTCCGGTAATCTTCAGGCATGAGAGTGCCACAGCTTCTAGTATTTCTCTTTTTCCATCTTAATGTGTGTTATTCATAAGATCAATGCATAACTGAACAGAAATTTTGGGGCAATTGGTACTGGTGAAGGATGCTTTCCACCTGAAACTTTCGAAAACGGAAATTTCATCTTTCAAAACTTTCGAAAGCGGAAGTTAGGCGCATTGAAGATTTTTCCCGTAATCGTGATTTTATTTTTAATGTGATGTTTCCTCTGCCTAGAATTGTTGTTAAATATCATTTTATTTCATAAATATTTGTATTTCATTTTGAAAATGGAGTGGGAAATGTTCGAAAACGGAAATCGGACATAGCAAAGATTTCTCCCGTAACTGTAATTTTTGTTCCCAACGATGTTCCGAACATGTGTCCTGTGTTCTTAAATATTCCCCCAAAAAAGGTTTGCATTTCATGCGGAAAAGTTTGTAAGAATTGATGCATGGTGTTTAAAAGTATTAATATCCTCAAAGTTATACTTTATCTTATCGAAAATAGTGAAAGCTGTCATGCATTTATGGTCCTCACAGACTGAAAGTTTTCCAGCATGATGGATAAAATTGTCATTCAAGGGCATAAAAGAAAAGAAAAAGTGACAAAGAAATGGGAAGGGTAACAAAGATATCAGCAAAATGAAAATTTAAGCACTGTATGCTGCTTAGCTGCAGAGTCAACAAAAGACAAATGTGGCTGTGGTACTTGCTGAGAAGTTTATTAGATATTTTGAGATGTCTGTAAGAATCTCAAAAGTGCAATGCATTCACTTCTTGAACACATTGCTGTTGCATGTGGTCATTACAAAACAT
The DNA here is from genome assembly GCA_039090855.1 of Macrothele yani. Classification (NCBI taxonomy): domain Eukaryota; kingdom Metazoa; phylum Arthropoda; class Arachnida; order Araneae; family Macrothelidae; genus Macrothele; species Macrothele yani. The sequence continues at coordinate 72,222,288 of CM077028.1, read as the reverse complement.
GATAAATTTAATGTTTGTTTTAAAATACGAATATTATTTTTATTACTGAAACAAGAAGCAAAATGGATTCAAATTCTAAACACATTGAGTTGTAGGGAAATATTTTTTATTGTGAAAAACAATCTGGATTGATTTATCATAATTGCCCAGCAATTTTATTTCACACACACACACGCACACACACACATTAATTTTTCTAAAATACTCCCCACTTAAAAAAATTACTCCCTAAATTTTTTCAAAGGAGTAAAAATACTCCTTTAAATTTTCTTTTCGGCAAACTCTGCTGCCGATACTGGAAAATTTTGTAGGATATTTACATACGTTATGGATTCACTGTGATTACCAAGCTTCTCATTTCTGTCGTGTGATTTATCAACACTTGTTCTTTCTCACCTTTTGTTATTGTGAAAAGACTTTTATCTTCATTAAGCTTCACAAATCATTTATGTTGTCGAAATGGGTAAGTCTTCCTTTCAAGAACTGTGGTTGAAAAAACCCATTATATGACACATGGATTGCAAAGGAAAATAATAATTATATTGCAAAATGTATTTTGTGTTGTAAAAATGTGAATAGTTTTTAGCATGGGGAAACCGATTTGAGAAGTCATATGAAGAGTAAAAAGCATGTTTCACTCTCACAAACTTCTAGAAAACAACTATAAATGAAATGATGCCACTTGGGATAGATAATAAATTTGTATCTGTGTTATCATCAACTTTAAGGATTGCCGAGAATAACTAGACCATTAAAGTAGAAATTTTGTGGGCATTGAAAGTTGTAAAATCTCATTTTTCCTACCATTCATGTGTGGGTATTGATGCCTTATTTCGACTTATGTTTTCAGATAGCGTCATCACAAATAATTTTTCTTGTGGAGAAAAGAGGTGTTCTTACATCTGTTGTTTCGGATTAGCACCACATTTCAGGTTGCTCCAGATTCAAGAAATTAAATATGAAAACAGAAACTTTGTTGTTTTGCTTGATGAAAGCCTCAACAAATTTACACAAACAAAGCAAATGGATGTCCATGTCAGATTGTGGCAAGACTGCAAAGTAGTGACAAAGTACTTTTCATCCGTGTTTTTAGGACGTTCAACAGCTGAAGTAATGATGACTGAATTCCTTAGGTGCATTGAATCCTTGCCATTTTGTAACATTGTCCAACTTTCAATGGATGGTCCCAGTGTCAACTGGAAATTTTGTGGGATGATCCAAAATAAAATATCGGGTGATCGCGATGTTTCACTTTGGAACACTGGAAGTTGTGGTCTTCACATAGTGAATAATGCTTTCAGGCATGGTGCTGCTGCTGGTGAGTGGGAACTTGAAAAACTGTTCTCTAGCCTATATAGACTGTTCAAAGATACACTAGCCAGGAGAGAATTATTTGCCAAAATAGCTCCTGAAGCAAAAATGCCGCTAAAATTTTGTCCCCATAGATGGCTTGAGAATTCAGTAGTATGTGAGCGTACTTTGGAAATTCTGCCATATGATCAGTTATATCATCGTCAAGTGACGGGGGGGGGGGGGGGAGCTGAAAGATCCTGGTACTACATCGTATGGCAATGTGAAACAATTTTTGAGAGATCCCTTAATACAAGCAAAACTACATTTCTTTAACTCTGGTACTATGCAACTGTCTTCTTTTTTAAAAGTTTATCAAAGTGTTCCCATTCATTGCCAGAGACTTGGAGAAAATTTTAAGAAGCTTAATGAGTCGCTTTCTAAAAAAAGATGTTTTAGATGGTGCTACATCTGCTTTAAAAATACTTCATGTAAATGTTACAGATGTCAAACGGTGCAGCAATTATAAAAAGATTGACTTTTCGTTTCAAGCTGAAAATGCTGTAAGTAATGTAGATCATGTCACTGAATGGCAAATCATGGATTTCCGAATGCAATGCAGGGCTTTCTTACAGAAGCGAGTTTCTAAATTTCTAGAAAAAAAAATCCGTTTAATCACTCCCTTGTACATAACATGAAATGCTTGGATCCATCTCTGATGTCTTCTTCTAGTGATGTATGTATTGCAGATTTAAAGTATGTTTTGAAACTTCTTATTGATACACACAGGCTTCAACCACTGTGATGCAGTTCTCTGGCAGTTTCAGGAATTCATCACAACTGTGGCTGAGTAGAATCAAGCTTCATATATTTTGATTGCTCCAATGTGCTGTGTAGGGTAGATGTATTGCTACATGAACACATGTCCTCTAGTACATCTTTCAAGGACTTGTGGAAAGTTGTAAACCTGCTCTTATTAATGTCACATGGGCAAGCATCCGTTGAAAGAGGGTTTTCTGTCAACTAGCAGCTAATTGTTGAAAATATGTGTGGAAATTCTATCATTGCTCAAAAGCTGATTTATGATCATCTATCAAATGTTGAAGGTGTTGAAAATGTCAAGCTTTCAAAGCATCTTCTACTTAGTGTCAGCAATGCCAGGCAAAAATGTCACATTTGGATAACTAAAATCAAGATAACAAAAATCAGCATTAGCGGCTAAGCGAAAAACAGCACAAGATGAAATTAAGAATAAGAAAAAGCAGATTGAAAAGGAAGTTTTCTCACTGCTGAAGTCAGCAGATTAACTTGCTTTAGAAGCTGAAAAAAAAACAGGATTTCATGTTAATCATGAAATCTAACAGTTTTCACAAAACTGCTGAAGTAAAGAAAGCTCTTCTGAAAGAAACGAAAGAACAACTTAGTGCAAAAATCGTTTTTGCTAAGAAGATATAAGATGAAATACACTCAGTATGTATATATGCATTTATAGAAGTCCCATGATTCTCTGATAATTTTTTTTAACAAATTCACCTTGTTTTTAAAGAAAGAATAAGTAATTGATAACAAAGTATTTGAAGTCTTACTGTAGAAAAGAAAAGTAACTTGACTATATTAATTCTGAACCAGTGGTTATAATAATTACATTCTAGTGACCCAGGCATAAGTGTATCATGGTTCAGTAGGAAGCAGCGTACAAAAAAAATTTTTTTTTTTTGCTTGAAGATAGGATTTATATCCTGTAAGATTAAAAATGTTCCTCACAATGTTTTCTTGGCAACCATGTTTTTCTTGGCAAACTTTTTTCCTAGGAGCTTTCACAATGTAGGTTGGAAATTATCTTTATTTTTCTTGAAAAACTCCAAATCCAGGATTCAACTTTTCTTATAAATAGAACAGATTGCAAGTCAGCATATGGTTTAACAAGTTAGGATATTGTGCCATGCTCAGCACATACTTATACCCTATCATGTTTCACCGTAATGACTGACAAGATAATTTCAACTTCAGAACATGTGTTACTTTGAGTTTGAAAAATGTGTCAGTCAAAAATGTCTATACTGTCCTGGTCTACTTGTTCTTTTATTGAAGTATCAGATTTCAATTTTCAAAAACTGGAAGTAGTTCTTCAATTTCTTTATTGGAATAGCTACCAAGGAGGTTTTCGACAGCTCACTGAATGGTAAGTTTACATTTGTATATTTTTGTTCTCCATATATCATATTGTTATTCAGGGTCATCCTCCCAAACAGAATTCATATTCAAGCATTAGTATGTACTTTGACTATTAATAATGTCATAAATTATTAAACTTGTGATTTATTTGTAAGGGTTAATCATCCAAGCAACTACTTTTTCTTCCTTTGGTCAATACAGTTGTATTGTCATTTGCCATATTATGCAACCAATAATTAAAAATATAGTAAAAATGAAAACAAAAGCTGGAAACATTTTTTTTAAGGGCATGTATTTTGCTAAATGTCCCATTCTTTTAATCGAACATGTTCCATACCTTAATTAACAAGCCCTGAGTATAAAAGTACTGAAAAAAGAAACAATATATGCAGGGATCGCATTCCTCCTAAAATTCCTAATATTTTGTGACCCTCCTTAAATTCCTAAAATTATACCTAAAATTTGCTATTCATCCTAAAATTTTCGTAAGCTTATTTAATAAAAACGCAACCGTTATTAACGCCAATAAATTTACCATTACGGTAAGGTAAAAAGACCTGTTATTGTAGAAACACAGCCTATATGCTGTGCTGCTGAAGGAGGGAAAAATGACGCCATCGAGATGCACTTGCTTCGGGGCGGGCGCTCCACTTTTTGCCTTCGGACAGTTTTCGAGAGTAACAAGAGATCTAAGGGAAAAGGGGAGGGTCATTTTCACCCCTGGTTTGCGCTTTGCAGACGAACTCTGTGGTACGCAGAAGATCATACTTTATTTTTGTGCATGCCTTGTGGAACCTCCTCTTTCTGCTGATGTTTTGTTATTGTAAACCGCAGGTGGGTGGAAGCAAAGAGGAAACATGTGGTCTCCTTCCGTAACCTCTGGTAATGACGATGGGATGGTAGCTGAGTGTTATCGTGGCAGGTAGTAGAGCACGTGATCATTGACCTTCGATCGTGCGTCGGCGACAGCGACCTTCGATGCGCAATATATCTCGGCTCCGACTCGCTTTGACTGAACTGGCGTGAGATGCGTATGATAGTTTCTGGTTTTGCGTCTTTTATGGTGTTCTCTGTGCTGTGTGGAGGTTCAGTTCTCTAGTGGTGACCTGCTTTTTTTTTTTTTTTTTCCATCTTCTGACATCCTCGCAGCCAAATTTCGGGAAGTTGTCTGGTTTTGCAATATTGGAACGTGTTTTTGTACTTCCCTTTCATTTTCTGGTTAGTAATACAAGTGTTTAAGATGCCTAAATCCAAAACGAAATTTCAAGATGCCTAAATCCAAAACGAAATTTCAAGATGCCTAAATCCAAAACGAAATTTCAAGATGCGTGGCTCGCCAAAGAATTGGACGGAGTGAAGTTGAAAGAATGGTGTTCTGCAACTGAAACAATATTTTCTAAGTGTATATTGTGTTCAGAAATTTTCAACATTTCTAATAGTGGCTTTTCACAAGTAAAAGTGCATCATAAAGGAAAAAAACATTTGCAGAAATTTCAAAGTAAATTTCAAAATAAGTCCATCCTGAAAGCCTTTGGAGGACGGGAATCTTCAGCCCAAAACAAATATTAGTGAAGTACTGAGTCATGATTTACAGTTGGCTAAAGCCGAAGCATTATGGGCCATGAAAGTTGCTAAGGACAATATGTCTTTTGTTTCATGCACTGAAACAGTTGAACTTTTCAAAGAAATGTTTCCTGATTCTGCTATTGCAGCCAAAATGCAACTTAAAGAAGAAAAAGTTGCTTATGTGATATCACATGGATTGTCAAAATATTTTGAAGAGGATTTGAAAAAAGACATTGCATCTAGTAGCCCAGGAAAGGTTACTATAGCATTTGATGAAACTACAAATACACTAGTGAAATGGCAGTTGGATGTGTATCTCAGGTACTGGTCTTCAGAAATAAATTCAGTTTCTTGCCGATACCTAACAAGCGTTTTTCTGGGTCATGCAACAGCAGATATTTTGCTAAAAGAAATTCTTGATGTGTTATCATCCTTCAATATTTCGTTGAACAGAATTATTTGTGTATCCATGGACAGCCCAAATGTAAATAAGTGCTTTTTACGCAAATTCAATGAAGTTGTAAAACAAGAAACAGGCCAGAAATCTTTGGAACTAGGTTTTTGCAACCTGCATGTTGTTAGTAATGCATTTAAAATTTTTTTGACAAGCTTAAATATAGATTTTGACAAATTTGCTACTGATATGCATTACTTTTTAAAGAGTAGTGCTGCAAGACGAGAGGATCATAAATCTGTCCAGGATATAACATTGGTCACAGCCAAATTTCTTTTGCGTCATGTCAGCAACAAATGGTTAACCGTTAGTTCTGTAGCCCAGAGGCTCTTGGATCAATGGCTAAATATTACAGAATATTTTTTAAACTTCTTGCCATCTCAAAAAATTTTTGAAAAACAACTATGCAATTCGGCAAGGTATAAAAGAATTCACTGTTTCCTGAAAAATGAGCTAACTCCTTGCTATTTAGTATTAATTTCATTTTCACACCAAAATTTTGAAAAGTTTTCATTATGTTATCAGAGTGAAGAACCAAAAATACACCAGTTATATTCTGATTTAAATACTTTAATGAGGAATGTTATGGCTCAGTTTATCCAAGATGACGTTATTGCAGGGAAATTTGGAGAAGACCTAAAGAATGTAGATTTTGAAAACAAAAATTCATGGAAAAAACTAGGGAGTTAGAAGTTGGTATGAAGACAAAAAATCTCCTCAGGAATGTTCAGGAAACCAGGCAGAAATTATTTCTCTTAGATGTAAGATCATCACTAATTGCAACCACAAAATATTTAAAGTCAAATTTGCCATTCTGCAATCAAAAGCTAAGAGACATAGAAGTTTTAAAGGTAAAAGAACCAAAGAAAGAGTCAACTCAACTTTCAGTCACTGAAAGACTTTCGGAAATAACCAGAATTTCAAGTGTTTTGCATCTTTCTGAGGAACAAATTGATAGAGTAAGAGAAGAGTGGAAACTTTTAAATTGCGATAAGCCAACTCTAGATGAACTAGTGAAATTTTCAGAGGAAGGGCATATTCCAGTGCGGATTGATCATTACTGGCGTAATATATTTAGTATTAAAGACTCTAGCGGAAAAGAAAAATACTCAAATCTTGCTAAACTCATCAAGTCAATATTAGTTTTACCTCATGGTAATGCTGATGCAGAAAGGGGATTTTCGGTTAACACTACTGTGTTAAGGAAGGAGGACAAGGCTAACTTAAAAGACTCAACTATAACATCATTAAGAATAGTTAAAGGGGCCATTAAACACTATGGATGTGTAAGTAAAGTTCCCATAACAAGAAATTTGTTAAATAGTGTTTGTGATTCACATAAATTTTATAAAGAGTATGTTGATAAGCTGAAGGAAGAAGAATCAAAAAAGGTAAAAGAAAGGAAGCAGAAAGAGAGGGAAAATAAGGAAAACCAGCTAGAGAAAGAAAGAAAAGCTGAGTTTGATGACAAAATAAAAGAAAATGATGCAGAAATAAATAGGCTTAAAAAAGATAAAGAAGCCTCCCTAGCAGTAATTCAAGAGGGAACAGAAAGAATGAGAAAAGCTGTAGAAAAACAAAATGCTGTTGAAATAGCAGTTGCCTCTAACTTGATCATACAAGGTTCAGCTGAAATAAAGAAAACTGAAAGTAAATTAGTTGTGGTGGAAGCAGAAAAAGATAGGCTAATCAGGAAAAGGTTAAAGCAATAATATGAAAAAAGTAATTCAGTGAACAATTGTACATAGTTTTTGGTTTTCAATTACCTTTTTAGGATATTATAATTTAATGTGAAACCTGAAAACTTTACTGTGAAAATCGTGAATTGCTTCTGGTTCAACAGCATATTAATGTTCAAAGTGAAACTTGAATGTGGTAAATATACTTGAATATGATAATAACACGTGAAAAGATAAGAACTGAACATTAGAAGTAAATCATACTTAAACTTTAGACATTAGACGTTATGCAAAAAATTTGGGTGTGAACTTCGACCATATATACTAATGGACTGCGCATTGGCAATAGCTGCATCAAAGCCGCCATGGCTCAAACATTGGGCACGTCATCATCAGACTCCAAATTTCGTGTAAAAATGCTGTTATGATTACTAATTTACGCTGCAGAACTTCAGTGTTTTCGGTGTATTATGTGAATGCGCCTCATATATAATGAAAACTCTTCAGGTAAGTTTACTTATGAGCTATATACATGCATGATCGGGTTGTTTACATTTTGTGATTTATAATGTGATGAACATTTGCAAAGAATTTGGAACATGCATTCCATTTTTTTTTTTTTTTCTTAAGTTACTATATTTTTATATCAATAGCTGCAAGTTTCTGGTTAAGTAATTGAACTTTATTAACTTAGGTATTTAATTCATTTCTTACCCATGAAAAATCATAGAACTTTCTTTACTATATCGCTCAGAGCAACCATAAGCACAGCAGGTGTAACCCATCTTTTTTAATGTTGTCATGTGATTTTATGTTGGAGCCAGAAATTTTGATGTCATGCGCAGTCTATCAGTATATATGGTTGAAGGGTGTGAAGCAAACTCTTTACAATGTATACAAAGTTGTTTTACTAGATGTATACAAATATACATCTAGTTTTTATTGAAATACACTCCTAAAATTTTTCTAAAAAGTCCTAAAATTCCTACCTAAAATTTTCCAGAAGTATGCTATGATCCCTGTATATGGCAATTTATTATACAAATTTCTTTTCCGGTCTTTATGATCAAGGGTGTTAATTGTTTTATTTTAATTTTTTCACAAAAATTAAAATGGGAATGCCGTGATTTTTTCCCCTCACAACTGTGTGCAAATGCTTTCAAGGGCATTGAAAAGCCTTGATTTCCCCCCCCTAGATGTGTACGAACCCTGTGTAGCGTGTCGATCGGCCCTCACGCAACTTTGCAGCCGACTTTCATCTCTCACATCAATGACATGTGGTGCTCCGCAGTTTTCACATCGCTTATTTGCAATGGTGCCATTTCTCCAATCATGATGCGCTTTAACCACAGCAGCACGCGAACAGTTCACAAACGGCATTTTTTAAGAAATACTGCCACCCTTGGCCCGAAGCCGATAATCATTCCTTTTTGCAAATCCGATAAATCGCTCCTTTTATCCATGGCAGCAACAAGTTATATGTTTTTCAGATTGCCTACATCACACCTTATATACCCTCCTAGCCAGCTCACGACACATACCTTCTTTCATTGGCTATGCACTGTTGACATCAAAAATAGGTGGTGGCCACAATAATGTAACTCGACTGTGTATATAATCTGGGTCCGTATTTTGACCACTCACAAAATTCGAGCTTTAAAAACGTATACTTTATAAAATTATGTGCGTTGAAAGAGAATCCTTCACAAAGTTTCCAAAATTGCAGATGAATACATCGTTCGTGTTGAGAATACCGTTATTTTATGAACTTGTGGATCGGCTTGCATATGTAGCCGCATCAGAAGTTCCTTTTGCATATCACCTACTGTTACAAATCAGGCATGAGATTCTTTCACGGAATTCCGCTTTTTTCATCATTTGGGTTCAATACAAAACTAAAGAGAATGGGGAGAGGGGTGTGATTAGCGTGTGAGGGGTCATTTTCCATCTGGAGACAGTATATCGTTTTTCAGAACTTAAAAATGTTCTCATAATTGTTATTTCTTCTCTTGAAGTTGCCTCTGTATAGTATTGTTGCTAAATATCATTTTATTTCATAAATGTTTGTATTTGAACTTGAAACTGTAAGCAACAATTTCCAAAAACATAAATTCAATGACGTGAAAATTTCCTTGTAATCTTTAGACATGAGTTTCTCCCATGGAGTCGGGGAACTTTGCATTTGTTGTCTTCAGTTGCATCATTCTCGAGAGTGGAGATAATTGGGGGGGGGGGCATTTATGGCTGGAACTGAAATTCTGTCTTTCAAAACTTTTGAAAACAAACTAGACGGAGTGAAGATTTCTCCCGTAATTTTTTTTCTCACGATTTCCTTTGTTCAGTATTAATGTAAAATATGATTTTATTTGATAAATGATTGTGTTTCAGCTTGAAAATGGAGGGAAAATTTCCGAAAACGGAAATCGGATGGAGCAAAAAGTTTGAAAAAACTGCTCCACTCAGAATAACTCTGACATAACTCTCTTATGTTGTGTTATTCAGAAGATCACAGGCTACATTGATTATCTAATAGAACAGTGCAGTGTATATTTTGAAAAGGAGGAAATTGTTGACATAATTACAAGAAGAGCAAGTAGGATTTTGAATACTTAATATTTCTAATAATTGTTGTCAATTCGGAGCAAAAGACAAAATTGGAAAATCTTTCCAATTTCATTGATTTTTGTAAAGGTTTTACCATGTGTTTGTTCCACACTCTGAAGACGAAAAAAAGAAAAAGATTTATTCTTTGAGTACACTGTTTTTGTCTCGTGGATCTATAGAAATATGCAAGAAAGTAGGACAAGTGGAACATTTATCCAGATCAAAGCTCTCTTAAAATGAGCTTTAAATTAAATTAAAGCAGAGATCCCAAAATTTGTTAAGTTTGCTGTTTTTAATCTATCTGTGCCTGCCTCTGAAGCAATTTATAAATCCTGGAGTTCAGCAGTTGACAAAATTATCAGTAAAAGACCCAATACTAGTGATGATGATGTTATAGTTGGAACAAATGGTAAACGAATGTTGATAATGTCAAACAGAATGCCATCTGGACATAAATCAGTCCAAAAAATACTAAAAGCTGCCCTAATTTCAATGTATGGACCAAATTGCCATCTGTGAATAGAATGGACGGACCAAATTAAAATTTATAACTTTAAACTACTTATAACTCTAATTGCTCTTATAACTTTTGTTTCCCCCATGTATGGACCAAATTACCAACTTATAACTTTGTAAATAGTTTATCTGCATCAATGGCACACTATTTAACTTCAAAAGTTATTAACAGCATATCAAATTCTAAATGCATACCCTGGTTCTAAATAAATGTAATTGATTTAAATAACAGGTTTATGTATTTGTTATATTTAACAAGAGGTTTCAACTGATGGCTAGTAATTTTTTAAGGCTTGTTTTACTGTGCTTTATTCACTGGATTTTTTTTTATAAAATTTGGTCAAAGTGTTGTGCACTTTGCCCATAGAACATTTACAAACCCTTGGAAGTCTTGTTGTGAAACACTGAATGTAATTCTGCTCCTGGGCACAATTCTCACTGAATTCATATTCAGCATCAATATATTTTTTTAATGTGAACCTATAGGGCATATTGTCCAGAAATGTTTATATTAAAAATTTGTTCTGTTGGACAATATTATGCTTTGGTTATATGTGTACTACTTCACTAATGTTTTGAAATTAAAGTTAAGTACTCTGGCAGTTTTAATGTAACTGACTGGAAGAGCTTGTGTCTATATGGTGTGTGAAAAGGATTGACTTCAGATTTTTAGTGTTGTGGTGCAGTTTGTAAGAAGGATGTGTAGGTTTGGATTTTAAGCTTGGTAACAGTTTGTTTCAGCTGTTGAACTGTTTTTCCTACTATGGTACAACAAAAACAAAAAGAATCACTTTTCACAAATATTTCCCTCAAAATACCCTGTAGGTGTTTTCTGATGGACAGGGCAGGATCGTACTTCCAACATTAATCCACAAGGCTTGGATTGTTACATAGTGGTTCCAGGAGCATGGCAGCAATTTCAAAATCCTGACATATGACCTCCACAGTTCTCAGACGTTAACCAAATTGAACTTATGTGGGATGAGATAGCCATTTGTAGCAGAAATCCTCCAGAAAATATTCAACAATTGACAGACACAGTCACATCCACTTGACTGAACATACCTGTTGAACGATATCAAGATCTTGTTGTATCCATGCTACATTGAATCAAATCTGTTTTGGAGGCCAAGGCAGACCAACACGTTAAAGATAGGTGTTCCTAATAACTTGCTACTTCAGTGTATGTTGAAATACAAATGGGTTCCAGTATGAATATATAAATTCAACCCATATAAATTATTACTGTAATGGTTTCTGTTCGAGCTGTTACTTGATTTGATGATCTGTTACTTTGACTTAATGGCCACATAGGTAAAATTTCAGATTACACACGTATGCGGTAGGTCATGGGCAGGGCTCGACAAATCCCGGGCGCCGTGGCGCCTAATTTTCTTCTTACTTGAGATTTTGTAATTTGCAGTAAATACTGTAATTTCTGTTGTATAATCCATAGATTATCTATTAAAAAGTTGTAAATTTAGGTACTGCGGACACCGGTAAAGACAAAGAAAGAAAAAAAAAGCCATGCGGTGTTTTAAAAAGTCCGCGAGTTGGTGTTGGGAAAGTACCAAAAATGTGGTAACAGAAAAAATGTAACGTAACAGCGAGATAGATATAAGACCGCAAAGAGATTGTAAGAATATTTATACATATACTTTTTTTTTTTACTTAGAAGCATTTTGACAGAAAACATGACGCAAGGAAGGCGTTACTATTTGCGCGTACGGAAGCCTACGTGTTGTAAGAATCTGTGACTCGGGAATCCCGCAAAGCTATTATTCCGTAGCATGTGACCACTCTGCGATCGCATTGGCTAATACTGTTCACTTAATTTCCTTCATTAAATCAATGAAATGCGAATCGTATTGCCTAGTTTTGGTGCGCTAATTGTATTAGCTAAGGATTTTGTTTTTCTTTCGGTATTCAGTTGAAATGTATTCAGAAATAAGACAACGCTATGGACTGTCAGCAATTTCAATGGATTTTTTAGTGTAACTAATGAACTACAGTAATGCTGCAACAGCTAGCGATTTTAGTTCTTTATGTACTTAAAAGTAACACAAAAGTACTTCAAAATGACTGTTGCATTTTCAATAAGACGATCATTTCTTTCTTACATCTTTGGATTTCTGAGTCGGTCCTGTGAATCGCCGTTTTCTGTCTGAAATTACGATCACGATTCACATGATAGGTGCGGATTTATACAACTGTCATACATGCTAATTACTACGGAATGTCCATAGTTTCTACGGATTTAGTTGTATGACTACGGAACTCACTCTCAAAACTACGGATTTTATGAATTTTCATTTTGTTTAAAAAAAAATTAGTTTGCTATTATTTTATGATTACATAAGATTCTTAAGCGGATTCGCGGAATGCTCCAGTTTTTTTGTTTTTTTTCTTTTTATTAACATTTAGATCGTTCTCAAGATTTATGCAAAACTGAAGAGAATTTGGAGGGTGGGTCATTTTCTGTCTGGGGACGGTATTTCGTGTTTCAAAGCTTTCGAAAACAGTAGCTAAATGGAGTCAAGGTAGTTAGAATGCCTTGAAATGGAGTAAAAGAATTTGCCCTAATGGTAATTTTTTCTCCCGATGGTGCGTTTGTGTCTAGTATTCTTGTTAAATATAATTTTATGGCACGTATTTTAGCTTGAAGCTGTAGGCAAGAATTTGTGGAAACGGAAGTTAGATGCCGCGGAAATTTCCTCCTAATCTTCAGGCACGAGATTCTTCCGCGAAATCGTGAAATTCCGCCTTTTTCGTTATTTTGGTTACTCAGGAGATCGATCCACTAATAAACAGAATTGAAGGGGGGAGTAGATGTTCGTCGGAGGACGGAATTCCATCTTCACGAAACTTTTGAAAATGGAAAGTCGATGGAGTTCAGTTTTTTTCCGTAATCGTAATTTCTTTTTACTCGCGCTGTTGCCTCTGTTCAGTATTTTTAAGTATCATTTAACTGCATAAATATTTGTATTTCAGCTTGATAATAGGAGAAAAATTTCCCAAACCGAAAGTCGGACGTATTTCCCCGCAATCGCTATCCTCCCCTCCCCTGCGATGTTCCCACTCTCCAGCGCTGTTAAATATCTCCCACCCCACAAGTTTTTGATTTGCACTTAATCTTGATAAGGGAAGAAGGAAATTCCCGAAAACGGAAGTGACTAATTTGGAAAATTTTTAAAAATTGATGCATGGTGTTCAAAAGTATTAATATTCCCAAAGTGAAACCATTTATTTAAAATAGTTGAAGCTTTGATATCATGTGCTCATGGTCCTCAGGCTGATGGTTGTTATCAGAGGGCATAAAAAAACTAGAAAAGAAAGAAAAGTGACAATGAAGAAGTAGGCAGAGAATATCAGCTGAAAGAAAAATTAAGCAATGGTGTTATGCAGTTGCAGAGTCAACAAAAGATAAACTGACAATAGTCCACATTCTTGCTGTCTGTTTTGATTTTTCACCAGTTAAAATGTTCAACTTTTTTTTCTCCTTCTTTGGTCTCATCTTGTCTTAAACTGCAATTTTAGAGGCAGTATGACCATATGATAAGTGGAGGTTCGTACACTTCGTGTTTACTTGCTTGGATTTCCTCTCTGTCAAGCACTGTGGAATTCTGAATGCATCTTACTGATTTTTTGCTGGTGGAAGTTTCGAACTTAAATCTCGCGATCGTTCCCTCGCCGGGGAATCAACTTTGTGTTTTGCATGTGTTAAGTTTGTTTCATTAGTCCTTGTTGGATGTAACATTTTGTTGGGGTGCATATTTGTTTCTTACAAAGAGATCAAACATTTCGTAAAATAGTCTATGTATTTCATGCAATACCAGTTATTAGTAACAAGGCTATTGCCAATGTCGGCTGGTATGGACTCATTTTTTTTTCTTTTTGAAATATCTTGGTGTGAGACACGCTGCTGCAGATTATGCAAAGGAAAAAATTGTTTTCCTCTTTGGATTATACACCCTTGCGGATCTCACTAAGGAAATTTTTTTCTGAATTTTATGGTCTACAGGTTATAAGAAGAAAAAAATTTGGTACTTTGAATTAATATGTACAAAATATGACATCCGCAAATAATATTTTATTAAAATCGAAATCTGAAATTTTAATTTTTTTGAGATCATCTACTGAATGAATGAAAAAAGAAAATTATGAAGCAAATTTGAACTTTATTTTGCAATAAATGGTTTGGGTAAAAAGAAAAAAAAGTTGCAACAAATATGGTTTACCACTTTCGTTCCAGCGTCATAACCAAACATGTTTTTGTTCATGCATTATTGACTTTGTTTCATGTGGCGCCTAAATTTTGGAGCTGGCTCCTGGATTTGGAACATATTTGTCGAGCCCTGGTCATGGGATATCAGAGGTCATCGCTCTTTCCACGTTTATAAGTGAGTCACTTATGAACGTGGAAAGAGCGATCTCTGTTTGATGCTCCTGGTCCACGTCAAATGTCTGTATTAATTAAGGTCATGAGATTTTGTCCTGAAGTCATAGAAGTCCTGGAATTATTTTTGTTCTAAAAGAGCATGAACTCTGTAAAAATTGTGCCTTTTGTGTCATGAACTGGTTAATGGTGTTACCTTTTTCCTGTTTTAATACATAGGCTACCAGAAACTTAAGTGTATTGTACTTCATTGAGTAATGACATCTTCTTGCATAGGTATGTTTTGTTTTGTAGTGTGTCATAATTGTAAAATGTAGAAATATAAATTTGTGTAGCCTTTTCCAATGTGTTAATTTACATTTACTATGCATAATATTGTTGTAAAACTAATTTTATTTAGAGGGATGGACTAACTTTGGCTCACTTGAAGAGGCAGTTGTATGAGGGGCTTGAAGTTCATAATAACAACTGTACTTGCTCCCCAAGTTTCTGTATCCTCAACGTAGCTCGTATAACAAATTTGGCCATTACTTGTGAAGTAAGTTTTGAATTTTGTTATCTAGTGATTTTCTCAAAAGAAATTGCATCTGCTTAAAGTTTGTTTCAATGCTAATGTTTTATTGTTGCTTGGTAAATTAGGTGTTCTTGTTTGATGTATATACCCTTTCCCTTCCATCTTTGACCCAGCCTCTTCTTTTTCTCTCTCTCTCTCTCTCTGATACTGAGTGGGATTGAGATATTGGTAAATGATAGTAACTTGATTAATACACACGATTGATGTGGATTAGGAACATCAAACAGAAGTCATCGCTCTTTCCAAGTTTATAAGTGACTCACGAAAAAATTCTCATCAGCCGCCACCGGTAATCCAACCCAGGGTCTTCCAGTTATGCGCCGGACATGCTACCACTGCACCACAGCGGCCTGGAATTCTCCAGACTCACATACGACTAACTGCCAAACCACAAAAAACAACCTGCCGTGCCATGCCATGTGGTTTGGCAGTTAGTCGTGTGTGAGTGTAGAGAATTCCAGGTAGCTGTGGTGCAGTGGTAGCATGTACGGCACATAACTGGAAGACCCTGGGTTCGATTCCCGGTGGCTGCCGATGCGAAATTTTCCTTGACTCACTTATAAACTTGGAAAGAGCGATGACTTCTGTTTGATGTATAGTAACTTGGTTGTTTTTTTAACTGTCTACTTTTTATCAAACATAAGTCTTTCATGTCTGCAGATGATTTTCCTCCATCAAAAGTTTATAACAGCACACCACACACAAGAACCAGTATTTCATTACAAGAAAAGCGATAGTACGAGATTACAGATTTGGCAAACACCTTTTGCCATCTGTCTTCTCTAAGGTTAAAAAAAAACAACTGAAGTTATCAGTTGAAAACTTCCTTAATATTTTTTATGTACACTGAAGAGCAATTGAATTAGAGACAGCTGGCGTTATGCAAATGTGGCGCTGTGGGCGCGGCCCTGTAAACGGAAGCGACATGACGTATGCAGCGATCCAACAATATAAGGAGTTATGCGACGGGAATCAGTAAAAGCCGGACGCAGTATGGGTAAGACGAAGGATCTAAGTGCATTTGATCGTGGGCAAATTGTCGGGGCCCAACGAATGGATCACTCCATCTCTGAAGTCGTGCAGGCACTGGGATTTTCACGAGCCACTGTGTCAAGGGTGCACCGTGAGTACATCGAATCCGGTAAAACCATCCCTGCAATGGCCAATTGCCGTGAACAACAGCGCATGGATGAGCGGGGTCATCGTCGGCTAGCTCGCTTTGTAACAGCGGATAGACGGGCCACAGTGCAAGAAATCACTGTGCAATTTAAAGCTGGTGCACAAAAATGTGTAAGCAGCCACACCATCCAGAACCATCTTCTCGCTATGGGGTACAGAAGCCATCGTACCACGAGGGTACCGCTGCTGACCGCACATCAAAGGGTGCAAAGATTACCATGGGCGCGGGAACATCGCCACTGGACCCTAGACATGTGGGAAGATGTTGCTTGGACTGATGAGTCGAGATTCACATTGGTGCATGCGGATGACAGGATACAAGTATGTCGCAAACCACATGAAGTGATGGATCCTTCTTGCCAGCAGGGTAGTCTTCAAGCTGGTGAGGGTGGCATTCTCGTCTCGGGACTGTTTACGTGGTCTGAAATGGGACCCCTGGTATGTGTGACATCATCCCTCACAAGTCAACGTTACCGGGATATCCTGGACGACCAGTTGCTCCCGTCTGTGCGTCTTCAGCATCCCACTGGGGACCTCATCTTGCAACAAGACAATTCACCATGCCATCGCTCCTGAGTTGTATCCAAATGGTTGGATGAACACTCCACTGATGTGACCTCGCTTCCTTGGCCAGCTAGGTCACCTGACCTCAATCCCATCGAGCACATCTGGGATGCCATCGAGAGAGATGTTCGAGGCTCTGACCCCCCTGCATCAAATCTTTGTGAACTGTGGGAGCTTGTTCAGGGGTTGTAAATCCGTATGGCTTCTCAACGTTTCCGGTGTCATGTTGAGTCCATGCCGAGACGAATCGCTGCCGTTATCAGGGCGAAAGGTGGTGCTACACATTACTAGACAGGTATATCTAATTCAATTGCTCTTCAGTGTAATGTATCTGTGCCAGATGCATAGCCCGAATGCTTACGTCATTACAAGAAAAATGAGAAAATATCTATTGAATGAATCGAGATTCTACTTTTAAATCAGATTATGGTGGTGCTATGTTACAGGTAAATAGACTTCCAAGGCAATTTTATTTCAGCCTAAACCACGTGCAACATTTATTGCCGAACAGAGATTCCAAAAATAGTTATAAATGGAACAGTTTTATTTATAAATCATCGGAAAATTAGTAGTGAAGCCAGAAAAGAGTTTGAATTTTGAAATTACTCAAACTCGCGGCAGAAGTCTGCTATTCAGAAATTCAAAAATTGTACAAGAAGTGATTTCATAGAGAAGTCATCCACAGCAAAGGCAAATGTGCAACTTGTACAATTAGATGGCTAGGTGTGACGGAAAATCTTAGGGAATGTTAGAACCAATGGAGGAAATCAGTGCAATATTTCAAGCAGAAAATGGAGAAAAGTATTTTTCAGGTCGAAGGGCGTCCTACCTGTTAATCCTATTTTCCTAAACTTATACGGCAAAAAGAAATCATAAATTGTTATAAAAAGTGTGTTATTTCTCAGTTTTAATATGAGGGGTGTCTGATAAGTATCTGGATTTTTGTTCCTATCAATTACAGGAGAATAATAAAAAATACAGGATGCATAAATATGATACTCGCATATGTAATACAGTGGTATGAACAGTCAAAGTCACTTTTCCACGTATTCTCTGTTAAGCACAATTCATTTCCTCCACCAATTAACAAGTTAATTCATTCCAGTAGCGACAAAATTAGCAGGGGTGTTGTGAATCCATTGACGAACAACTGCTCGCAGATCGTCCATGCTCTCATAGTGGTGGCCACGAAGACTATCCTTCAAGGGACTGAAAAAATGAAAATCGGAAGGTGCCAAGTCTGGACTGTGTAAGCAGGGTGCGGAAGAACAGTCCACCTCTGCTTTGCAATTTCTGTTTGCACTGGTTTAGCAATATGCGGGTGAGCATTATCATGCTGAAATAACACTTATTTATTTTTCAGTGTTAGTCGTTTGGTCCGTATACTCTGCGAAAGTTTTCTCCGTGTCTTCACATAGGCCTTTGCATTTATTGTTTCATTTCTTGCCAAATACTCAACCGTGTTTGTCACAGAAGATAGTAGCCATGACCTTAGAAGCCAGCGAACCAACTTTGAACTTCTTTGATGAGGGCACATCCAGATGAAGCCATTGCATTTTTTTTTTTTTTTGTTTTGTCTCAGGTTTGAACTGATGAATACATGTTTCATTGCCAGTGGTTACGCATCCCAGGAATGTGTCACCCTCCTCATTGTAGTGAGGTACCAAGTCATTGCAAATGGCGTTTATGCTCCACTGTAAGCATTCGGGCTATGCATCTGGCACAGATCTTCCTTTAGTTGAGATGTTCATGAATAACACTGAACAACAACAAAAAAAAAAAATAATAATAATAAACTTTTTTGTGTGCTACAAAGACTGCATATGCCAAATCCTACAGTATTTGCCATGATGATTACAAATCTGCTTGCTAAATAGTGCTATCAGGCATAGTTCTTGAGTAACCTATTGTTTCAGTATACAATAAGCCTTTATGTTGGCATGTATATTTTGCTACAAGCAATTAATTACTCTTCCTTAAAAAGTAGTTATTTTAGATTTTCTTCTGTACTTTGGTTGTACTACATCCCTTTTTAGAGTCCAACAGTAATCAGCTAGCATTTTAGAGTTCCATTTTCCTTTATATTGGTTTTGTATGGTACATATGTCCTGATGAAAAAGTCCAGATGTGAGTGAAGGAAATGTATTTTAAAGGCATGTTGCATCCCATGGCCTTATAGTTTTCTAGAAGCTCAGTAATAAGTTCTTTATAATTTTCTGCCTTCCGGTTACCTAAAAAGTTCAGTACCACATCTTTATAAAGGACTTCCATGCAGCAGCTTCAGTCTCACTCAAAGTGCCTTCAAATGCAAGATCACGTATAAGTTCCCTTATTTCTGGACCAATAAAAATGCCTTGTTTAATTTTGGCTTTAGACATTTTGGGGAACTTGTTCTTTAGAAAACAAAAGGCTTCTCCATCTGTATTCAATGCGAAAATCCTCCAAGTACGTGGCGTCAGTAAATAAATAAATACATCACTCTTTCCATGTTCCAGAAACACACAGCAACTGAAAAATTGTTTTCAGCCGCCGCCATGGAATCGAACCACGGATCTCTCGATATCTAGCCGAGCGCGTTACATTTACACCATGGTGGCCAACAATCCACGGTGCTATGTGTATTTTTAAGTCAGTGTCTGTTGGCTACCGTGGTGTAATTGTAACGCGCTCTGCTAGATATCAAGAGATCCGTGGTTCGATTCCACGGCAGTGGCTGAAAACATTTTTCGGTTGCTGTGTGTTTCTGGAACGTGGAAAGAGCGATGTATTTATTTATTTATTCAATGCCTCTACAAAAAATTTTATCAAACCCATTTTGATGTCAAGGGGTGGTGAGTACACGTTCTGAGGACTTACTAAATGCTCAGAAACAACATTTTCATTACCTGGAATTAAAGACTCTTTTAGGCCAGGTCTTCTTAATGTAATTAGAATTTCTGTCCTTACTGTTCCATTTATAGAGGAAGCAGCAGTATTTTGTGTATCCAAGTTGTAGACCAAGGAGTAAAGCTATCGCATTAAATTTGCCAGAAATATTCCACGAGTGTTTTTTGTATACTATACTTTGAAGCAACAGTTTCATATTTGAATATTTCTTTCATGTATGCAGCATATGCAACAGGTACTGATGGATACATGTTTCCGTTATGAAGGACAGCTTTTAAGCTTATTTTTGAGGAATCTGTAAAAAGTCTCCATTCTTCAGGTTTGTATTGCTGTCTAAGGCTTCAAAGCTAAGTATATATCATTGCAGTACACAAGATCACCACTCTTAGAAAATAAGTGTTCAAACTCTTACTGTCGTCGACGAAAACTACATACTTTTGTTCTTGGTGGTAAAAGGTTCCATCCCTTCCATCTTGAAGTCAATATTTCGGCCTGACTCTTTGCTAAATGAAGGTCACCAACCAGATCATTTAATTCTTCCTGACTTATAAGGTGAGGCACGGAATCTTCCGAGAAATCAGGGTCTCGTTGTACTTCAATATCTTCTTCGCTGTGAGGATTTATTTCATCAGTATCACTATCATCTAAACTCCATGACTGAGGAGGTACAGGAACAGGAAGATCTGGACCATGAGGAACAGGTCTTATGGCCGAAGGAATACTGGGATACTGAATTGTGTCTTTTGTCTTAGCTCTAATTCCAGATAACTTAGTGATGCAGAAGTAACAAACAGTCTGTTGAGTGGTCTTTCGGTTCTCTCCAAGCCATTGGTATTGCAAATGGCATTTGACATGATCCCTTCAACCAGCCAGTCAACAAAGTTACACATGAATTACAACAAATGTGAGGCTCCCAATATTTATCTTCATCACCCATTTTGCACTGGAAATAAAGTTCATACACTTTTCTAATCAATGCACAGTGTGAAATGTCGCTTTTGAGACTTTAAAGTAAATTGTCCACAAATGTAGCAGAAACTGTTTGGATGGTTCTTACAAGTATGCAGCATTATTTAACATACACTTTGCACAATCGTCCCTACTTTTTAAGACCACGAAAAAATGCACATCCTTCAGTATCGATTAAATGCAATTGAATGACAGAAATTATGCTTTGTTCCCCCTTCCCAGAAGAAATTGCCCAACAGGAAGTAGTGGCGCCAGTATATCGACTCACAGAAACACAGCTATCTTGACTGCAGACAGATGTCTCTGTTGGGAAACGTAGGGAAATTCCTTTAAGTTACACAACATTCACCCCAAAGATTACAAGAAATTGGAGCCCAGTGGAGCAATTGTGACTTCATATTTGGTTTCAGCAGCCGTAAATGCTAGGGGTGTTCAAATGAAAAGGTACAAAACGTCATAAGAACATAACCGTTAACATATTTGCCTATGCCACTATGGGAGAATGTAGCGACACATCTAGGGATGCGATTGGAGTCGCCGGCGTGGATCGGAGCATGCGCGGGCGCCCGCATGCGCAGGAGATAGCAGAGGCTCTTATAAAGACCGCCGTCCAATTGACTACTTGTTGAATTCCTCCAGCACAGACGAACCATTAACTCCGATGTGTACTGTGAGACACTCCGAAGCCTACGCAGGTCCATCAAGAACAAAACACCGGGGCTGCTCACGGAGGGTGTGGTTCTGCTCCATGATAACGCACGTCCACATGTCTCCAGGGTTACACACGCGGAACTGGCCAAGTTCCAGGGGGGCAGCTTGACCATCCGCCCTACAGCCTGGACATGTCGCCCTGCGATTTCCATGTGTTTGGTCCCCTGAAAAAACATCTGAAAGGGAAGCGCTTCCACTCGGACGACGAACTCAAGGACGCTGTGCAGGACTGGGTCTCGTCACGGCCACAGGAATTCTGGGAACAAGGAATCCTTCGGCTCGTTAATCAATGGGATCGTTGTGCTGCGGCCTATGGTGTATACTTTGAATAAAGTCTTCATTTATACCCACAGTGTCGTTTCGTACTTTTTCATTTGAACACCCCTAGTACATACGAAACCGTTAAAGTTTTCTTTGTAACAAAACCATTGTTGTTCAGTGTAATTTATCCAACAATCTTTACTGATATCCAATTCCATGGCAATATCCCGAACATGAATGCATCTCTCACCTTTAATCAAGTCGCTGAAACACTTGTGCTTACTCATTCCTTAGTAACATTTTACTGTATTATGGGACAGAGCAAGAGTTGTTTTTTTTTTATTTTGTGTAAAACAAAATTCACACGTGCAAAGGAAACGCGACTCTGCGTGGAATGAAAGACGGCAGAAGTTAGGTCGCGATTTTTAACTTTTGATTTCTTTTTGTAAACAAATGCTTGCCCAATTTTGTTTGCTAATAAGCAAGAAATGCTAAGCAATGAAAAATCATGCACTTTCAGAGGAACTAAACATTAAAAAACGAGCAGCTGAAGACAGGTTGTGATGTTGCACACAGTTCCATCTAAACCCACAGGTGTCCATTCCCAATATGGTTATTTTGTGTCCCAACTTAAGTGGGAAAACAAAGAATAGCCTTCCCCCCGTTCTTGAACAGTAAAATCTAGAAATAGATCGTACCCAGTTCTATTTGCGGAGGAAAGCGCAGTTTTTCGCCGTGAGTTGAGTTGGACGATTTGAACGTGCATTTCCTATAGCAGGAGTGTTTTAAAAAATGCACATAAATTCTTTAGCATTGAAAAAATCTGGCTGGCCACCAGTCCATGTGGACAGGCAAATTTTCGAGCATGGCAACTGAAGTACCTTTTTCAACTAGAAATTTTATTTTATCCAGTTGCGACCGCTAATTTTAATCTTTACCAGACACCCCTCGTACTTGATGATTTACAGGCATGCTTGTGTCCAAATTTATTATACTACTCTGCTTTTATAGTCCTGGGAAAGTTTTGAAAATATTTTCATTGAGAAAAAGTTTTTTTTTTATTATTATTATTATTATTTTAAATTTAGCTTCCTAATTTATGTGCAAGTTTTTTTTTGTTTTT
Source organism: Macrothele yani (assembly GCA_039090855.1). Taxonomy (NCBI): domain Eukaryota; kingdom Metazoa; phylum Arthropoda; class Arachnida; order Araneae; family Macrothelidae; genus Macrothele; species Macrothele yani. The sequence continues at coordinate 72,199,341 of CM077028.1, read as the reverse complement.
TAATGCCGAGGTACAGTCCTATTTGGCCGCCCCGGTGGCGCAGTGGTCTAAGCGATGGCCTCTGATCATTCGTCCAAAAGGGGTCCAGGTTCGAATCCGGTGAGGCATGGATGTTGTGTTTGTCTTACGGCACTGGCTCTCTCCCTTCCCTGGAACCAGTGACCCTAAATTAGGGACGGGCAACTGCTTATAGCCCATTGAGTTGCTCACGGTGGTCGTTAAACCTCCTACCAAAAAAAAAAAAAACAGTCCTATTTGGTTTGGACATTTGTAACAATCGCAGCTTTTTTACTTGCATACAATGTAAAGCAAGTGTACAATTGCAAACTTTTTCTAATTGTACAGCTGACAGGCAGTAGGAAATACTATATTTTTCAGAATATAAGACACATCCTTATTTTTTGAGGGGAAATTGAAGAAAAAATAAATGTAATTTTAAAGATTTTTATTAAGAAAAAAATCATAAAATTTATGCATGAAGACAGCAGCTGAAGCCTTGCATATTAGCAGTGTGTGATACCACTTATGAAAGCAACGTGGAGAAAAGCTACTCAGTCCATTTGGTCAATGGTGTACATATTCTTCAGTATTTGCCTGCAATGGCACACCTTTGTACGGCCAATGGCCTTTGTTATTGTTTCAGATGGTCATCCTCACTGTATGGCTGTTGTGTCAAAGTAAGGTGGCCTTGGTCGAAGTCTATCTGCATTCTGTGGCACCCAATTTCTGGGAATGGGGAATTTTTTTTTTATTATTATTAATCTAGAGCTTGCCAAGATCTATTCAATATGAAAATTACACTGCCTGACAGAGAAAATGCCTCACCACGAAGACGCGAATTCAGCACCATGCAAATTGCAGGGTGGGTGCACACGTACAAGTTATGCAAATGATTGCATTTGCAGGCCAATCACAAGAATGGCGCACAGAAATATTAGCGGACAACCAGCCCATGAGGCCATCAGTCGAGATGTCGTCACGACCGCGAGAAGTTAGTGCTTCTGCTGTAACCGTGTTTGGAGAATGTACAACAGGTGCCAATGCCGTTCAGGCATCATCGTATACGATTTTATCAAATGAATGAGTTCACGAGAGGTGTCGTCGTAGGCCTTGGTACCGCCGGATGGTCCTTACGTCGTATTGCGGAAGAAATGCAATGTGGTGCCACAACCGCCAGTCGCATTTGGAGGCAGTGGTCCCAGGAAGGATCTGTGCAACGTTGTAAGGGGACCGAAGCACGGATACAGACTTCTAAGCTCACCGATCATCGCATCCAGCGTCATGCTGTAGCAGACCCACAGACCACAACGGGAGACATTTTGCGGAGTGTTCGGGAAGGCGTGGATGCTCCGATATCAGCGCGGTCAGTGTCACTTCGATTGGCTGCATCTGGTTTGCTGTCCAGCTGTCTGTTGCGAAGGCTACCCTTAACAGCGAGCCATTGTCGTCACCGCTTGGCGTGGTATCGCTCCAGAGCTGCGTGGGGTGCTGAATGGAACAGTGTGGCGTTCAGCGACAAATTGCGGTTCTACCTCACCACGTGAGAGTCTGGAGGCAACGGAGCCAATGGGCAGATTCCTCTGCCATTGTGGAGCGCCATGCAGCCTGGCAACATGGAATCATGGTGTGGGGTGCTGTCAGCGCCAACAGCCTCTCGCCGCTGGTACTCATTACAAGCACATTGATGGCACACCGCTATGTTGATGAGGTGCTGCGACCCGTGGCATTACCGTATCTGCAGGGTATCCCAAAGGTCGTTTTTCAACAGGATGATTCGCAGCCGCATACCGCTCAGATCAGCCTGAATGCTTTACACTGTGTGTGGATGCTTTCATGGCCAGCATGATCCCCGACCTCTCGTCCATTGAACATCTGTGGGACATGATTGGACATCGGTTGAGTACCCTCCCACCCCCCACAAAATGAAGATGAACTGTGGACTCGGATCAAAACCACATGGTCCACGATACCCCAGAACTCTATTCGGACTCTCATTGCTGCAGTGCCACGTCGGATTCAATGCTGTATCACCCAAAATCGGGACCACACTTCTTATTGATGATCCTGTATATTCAGCCACTGGAGCCTAGTCTGTATGTGACAATTAAATCATTTGTTCAGGACCTACTTGGCTATCTGTGTGTGCAGTTTGGTCTGTTTTCAAGCTTTCCTTCATGGTGTGGCATTTTGTCTGTCAGGCAGCGTATCAAAAGCGAACAGGCTAACTTCTGCACATTGTTGGCAAACAGCAAGGAAGTAAGACTGTCAGATTTGGAAGCATTTTCCATCGCAAGCTGCAAATAAAGGTATGTTCCTCCCAAAAGTTCTAGCAAAATTTGTACATTTCATGAATGGACTTTTACAAAACTTACAACTCCACAGTATTTATGTTACTGTTAATAAATAAGATTTTTGTCAGTAACAAAAATGCTTAATTGGAATTATAGAGGATAAATTTGTTAAGGTGCATTACCTGTCAAAATTCTATACACTAGGTCATCAGGAGTTCCTGTGTCTTACTACTTCCACAAGTCTGGTGACCAAGCCTGGTTGATTTGCCATCTAGCATGGCTGTTGATGTTACCTCCTTATATCTCGTAAATATCCAGGGGTTCTTCTAATTTCTGGATAATTGAGTGGGATTGGTGTTTGATAACTAGATAAGCATATGCAACAAGCTGGCCACAAAATGGACTGCGATTTCTTGCAAGTTATCTAGCATCCGCTCTTGTCATAATTTACACCAATAGACCGAATCACTACTTCAAATTTGTATTTTATGCTTACTATTTTTATGGTTACATATTTATGTCCGAATTTATCATGTAATATCTTTGAAGTAGCCCACATAGACAAGTGTTTCACAAATGAAAACCTGTAGTGTTGTGATAATGAAAATGCAGTTGTTATTGATGATTGTGAAAATGATGATGAGAAAGAATCAAATTAAGCCCTGCCTCCACCTCTTCTGTTGAATGATGCTTTAAATGTAATTGCCTATCTAAGACTTACAAATTTGGGTTTAATATATCATGAAATAGAAAATATCCTATTGTGCTAAAAAGTCATTTGAAGCGATTAAACAAACCTAAAAAAACATTTTTTTTTCCAAAAGAAATGAGTCACAGAATGTGAAATGCAAATGTGAACACATATGCATCTTTTTAACATGTTTGAATGCATAATTGTTTCATTATACATGCAACCCTCAATGTAACACCCCTTGATTTACCACCACCCTTGCATAACACCACCCCTTAGATCTGAACAAATGTGCTCTAGATGTAAAACATCCTTTGATCCCTTAATAAACTGCTACACCCTTGGCATCTGCCAACTGCCAATATGTATTACTGTATCAGTCTGCCTTTTCCAACAAAAAACATACTTGATATACTTGAAACTGCTGGTAGAGAAAATGGCAGACCTTGCCTGTGGTAGAAGTCAGCTGCTCCTTCCAAAAACGTGCCACAGTGAGGGAGTCCATCTGGACGGCTCCCGTTTCCTAAAGGGGCACAGAAGTCAAAAGAAGAGGAATAAGACACAGAGCTTTATCTGGGATATCATTACGGCCTGGTTTCATTGCAATTTTTCGGGTCTTAATGTATTTCTATTTATTAGGACTGAATGGATGTCTCACGACCTTTTATCCCTTAACCATGTCTTCTATTTATGTACAGAGAAGCATCATTGAAGAGTGCCTGCAGTGGGCCTAGTTATCTTTGATCCATGCAGCTGTCTTGTGAGTTGGGGTGTTGTCTTCTTGTGTTGTTGTTTTGCTATTTGGAAAAAAAAATGTCAAAAATAACAGTCCTTATCATAAAGTAGAAGACTGTAATTTGCAAATGTCTCAATTAAAAACATTGAAATCTAAAACACAAACGAAAATAGGCAATTTTTTAAAGAAATTATGGCATCTGTAAAATGATTGTGTGTAATGCTATTAATTTTTACTTGATTTAGAATGTAGCATGATTTTTATTTATTGCCCTATAATTGAAATGTTAATTTTATCTTTCTGCTATGCAAAGTGAATTTCCGCATTTAATGCATACCAGAAGCTTCCGAGATCAAAACGGGCACTCCAAACTACAGTGTGCACTAAGTATATACAACATGGTACTGCATTTTTTCGAATTAGCATGTTTTTAATTGAATGCTAATTATGATTTTCAAAGAACTGTAATAAAATTTGAGTTACTTAAAAATAATTGGCAAATTTGATATAACGCCACAATGTAATGGAACAAATGGTGGCGGTACATGAAGGGTTGACTGTACTTAACTGAGTCACCCCTTAAGGATTGCTTAATATTCATGGAAACCATCAATTTCAAGAAATTTAAGTTACTAAATTTCAAAATGAAATATGCAACTGTTTTTAATTTTTGGACAAAATTTAAGATGCTATAGAAAGATATTGAATTTCATTGGAAAGCTGGTATTTAGTGCCTAATTTTTGGTTTTTCAATATACAGATTAATGTAAAGGGAAGACTGCTTTCCAACTTTTTTATTGGTTTTCAGATTTTTAAAGATAATATATCAAGAAATATCGTAATGACAAATGTTGATTTGGTTTTAATATTTCCTTTGTGTGTGATATATAACCATTTGGTTCCATCACTGCTGTCACCAGATTCATTATCTGTACTTTCCAGGGGTGGTTCGTCATTAGGGGCCAGAGGGACGGGACCCCACCAAATAATTTCTATTTCTATAAATAAATATATATATATTTTTTTTTTGCCCTAATTCTTATTCTCTCTTAACTGAATGGTGATAAACCTTCCCCTTCAAAAACCATTTCCCAAGGGAAAAAAAGTTCCCTTCACAAACAAAAAAACTAATCCCTGAGGGAAAGAGATCACGTTCAGAGTGCGAGGTTATTGGGGCCAGCTCCAACAGGCCCCAGTAATATCACCACGCAAGCAAGAGGAGACAACGTTTTTCTCCTCGTCTCGTTCAGTATGATGACCTACATACAACACTGCCTTAACCGGGTGTACAAAAAAATAGCTGTGGGGCCAGCTCCAACAGGCCCCAGTAATATCATCATGCAAGCAAGAGGAGACAATCTTTTCCTCCCCGTCTCATTCAGTATGATGGCCTACATACAACACTGCCTTAACCGCATGTGCAAAAAAGCTGCGGGGCCAGGTCTTTCTGGTCCCGCGCTAATTTGATTGGCTGGGCGAGTGTCCATTACCCCAACCAAGCTCAAGGGTGGCGGGGAGGTTTCAAATGTCGTAGCAAAGTTCAGTTAGTTGTTTTTTCTGTGTGTGTGTCTCTTGGGGATGCGTTGTTCCTTTGTGTCGTGACTTTTTGCTTGTTGTGTACAATAAATAGAGTGGATATTTTGTTAAAATCTCCATTCTGTGCTTTAAATCTGGAAGAAAAGCTTCACTTAAAAAACTTGGTGCTTATCAACCCAAAAATTTCCAGGTAAGCCAGAAAGACGGAACAAAACTTCGAACATTTTCTGTTCAGTGGTTTGAAAAAAAGGCTTGGCTAACTGCTAGCGATGAAAAAGTTTTTTATTTTGTTGTTTTTATTGTTTGCTATTTGGCGGAGAACCTCTGTGGACCAAAATTGGCTGCAAAGATATGAAATATTTGTCCAAGAGGATTAAAAAACATGAATGCAGTACAGTGCATATTATGAGTAATGCTTAAAAATTCAAAACTTTTGGTAAGAAAGCACAATGAACTAATTGATAAAAATAGACACATTCTAACACACATAGACTGCATAAAATTTTGTGGTGTACACGAATTGCCTTTACATGGGCATGATGAAACACTGTCTTCACATAACAAAGAAGTGTTTCTGGATATGATCTCATATATAGCTAGTTTGGACAGTGTCTTACAAGACCATCCGGACAAATCTAAAGTTGCAAAAATAATTCAAAATGAAATTTTGGATTGCATGTATCAGGTGTACCTGGATGAAGTAAAAAGCGAAATTGAAAAGGCCAATTGCACATCCGTGCAAGCGGACGAAACAACCAACATATCCTGCTGTTCGCAATTTATTATAATATTGCGATATATGATTAACAGCGATGTCGTGGAAAGATGTTTATCGTTTGTTGAAATTGAAAACAGAACAGCAGATGGTCTTGCATCTGTACTCAAAGATGAGTTGGAAAAGTTTGGTTTGCAAAACAAACTTGTTGCTCAGACGTATGATGGGGCAGCTGTCATGAGCGGAACTTGTGACTGTGTGCAAATACACACGAAAGAGCGTTTTCCGCACGCTCAGTATGTGCACTGTTATGCTCATCAGTTGAATTTAGTATTAAAGAAGGTGTGCTCAACAATCAAAAGGGTAAGAATATTTTTTGCAAATATCAGTGGAATCTGCTCCTTTTTCACAGTATCACCTAAATGTAGGGGTTTATTGCGAGATATTTGTCGAAAACGAGTACCTACAGTTGCAGAAACAAGATGGAATTTTCAATTCAGGATCATAAATTGTATTTCAGAAAACAAAAGTGAACTCTCTTGGAGTGCTTCGAAAGAATTTTAAATGAAAGTGGTTGGGATGACAAGAGTATATGTGAATCAACGGGATTTGTGAAGTTGTTACGAAATGAGGAATTCCTTTTCTTATTGTATTTCTTTTCCCACATATTCCAACATGTTGATATTTTGTACAATATACCACAGTCCAGAAAATCAACCAGTGTTGATTGTAATCGAGCTCTAAAGAAGTTATGTTCGGCAAAGTGCAAAACACAACGATCAAAATGGAAGTGATAAATGTCAACCTTTGCAAAAAAGAGCTAAAGTTGACTGCAGTATGGTAGAAAATGATGCAAAAGAAGCATGCGACATCGTCAATCAAATAAGGGACAGGTTTGAAAAATCTGTCGTATTTCACTCATTCACTGTTGTAGATCCAAAGGAGTTCAAGAATCATAAGCAGCATTTTCCGTCACACCATACAAATTTATTAGCAACTACATATGTAATGCTGAATAAAGAAAAACTTGAAAATGAATTATCATTACTTTATGCTAACGAAACCTTCGACGGCATACCAAACGTAAGTGCATTAATGTCATTTCTCCATTCTAATAAACTTTTAGATACATTTTTTGAAGTCTCTAAATTATTAGAAATAGTTTTAGTGACACCAGTAGCTACTGCTGAAGCAGAATACTGTTTCAGCACCTTGAATCGCATAAAAACATTTTTAAGAAACACTATTACATAAGAACGGTTAAACACATTTGCTGTTCTCTCTGTACATAAAGATTGTATTCAAGAAATTTCACTTTTTAATCAAAAGGTCATAGAAAAATTTGCCACTTTCAAGCATAGAAGAGGAGAATATCTGTGCAAAAAGTTATGACTCTTCTTCATAATATTTCCATGTATTGCATTTTAATACTACTGTACGAAGTGAAAAATTCAATTGATTTCTTTTTGATATTGTTTGAAGTTTACAATGCACTTTGCAGAACTAATTTCAGTTTAAACTAAGATGATGTTCTATGTTAAAAATAAATAAATAAATGAGAAAGCCTGTAAGTATAATTTGCACATGAGTACATATGTTTTTAGGCTTCACAAGTTCTTAAAAAAAGGTTAAACCTTTCATATAACGCAAATGGTAGTGTGGTACCCATTCTGTATGGGACAAAATTCATGAAACATTGAGAAATCTAAAGAAACACAAAGCACAACTAACATATATCAATGCTCATATTTTTAAGCTAAAAATTTTACTTAAGGAGTTTTAACATTTTTCTGTTAATAGAATACTATTGTGAGGAAAATTTTTTTCGTGTGCAATACAATAGTTGACACATTCCTGCATGATTTGGGCATTATTGTGAGTTAAGGGGGTAAACAGAGGCAGATTAAAGGAATCTTGGGGGGGGGGGTCTGAATGGTTGGCCTAATAATGAGTTTTTATTTCATTGTTTGACTTCGGCTACTGGCCCCACCTGTTTCAGTTGCCACGAGCCGCCACTGGTACTTTCATAAAGTTCATGTACTTCAAAACACTGCCAGATTCACCAATACTAAAATTATCATCCAAATTGCATGCACCATCCTATTTCAGGCTTGTACAAAAAGAAAAAATAGTAAACCTTTTTTATAAATCAACAAATCATGTGTGTTCTGCTAACAAAATAAAAGAATCTGCCAAGCTGCCGATAATCGCAGGTATATTCTCTATAATAAAACTCATATATACATATTAGTGCTGCTATCTAGTGTTACAGACACAAAAAATCAGTTGTTTGTGCAATTCAGTATGTAGCTTCTTTAATGATTTCAACCCATCATATTGATGAGTGATCAGTAAGGGGTTAAAAGAATTTAATTAAAACACTTGGAAATCCAGAACCATCAATGTGGCAGTAAGGAAGAAATAAGCTGTATTGCATTTTGTATGAATCTTTAAAATATTCATAATCTGAGATTATACGATCAGTTACATGGTACAATAGTAGAAATATCTTGAAAACAGTACTATCTTTTCATAAAGTTAATCTGTTCTTCACATTTTTCTAGGCATTGAAAAGCTTGACTAGTCCAGATTAGAAGAGCATTTGTGGTGGAATTAAGAAGATATGCTCACCAGCATTTCAGCATTTCAGCTTCAGGGTCAGCTGTCTAATGACTCCTTCTGCAGTAATTTCTTTTTCCAAGATGTAAAGTCATTAACAGGCTCATAATTGAAAAACGTTAGTGCATCTCCATTATATTATCAGAATATTTAGTCAGTCTTTATCGTATGTTCCGTCCCAAACTCATTAAACTTAAAGTGTTACCATATGCATTCCTTCTTTGGTTTGACCAGTAGAAATATAACATGAGATGAACTGCACCACATAAACCTTTATGATCAATACTCTACACAACAAATGTAATATCACATCACTTTAACAAAAAGGCCTGCTCATGAAGGCTAGCCCAACCCAGTAGAAATGCATACAGTAAGAGTTGAAGTTTAATGAGTTTGGAATGGAACATGCATTAAAGACGAATGAAATATTCTGATTGTAATGAAGATGCACTATTTTTTTTTTTTTTTTTTTTTAACTACGAGGTTATTCTTGACCTTCCATCTCTGGAAGGGAAACAACTGTGGAAGGAGTCATTAAGCAGCCAGTTGTGAAGCTGAAGCAGTGGTGAGACCTTCTAAATTCTTCTACTGTATTATAGGTATTATACAGAATATTATCACAAATGCTCTAATCTGGATTTAAGTTCTTTTAATGCCTTGAAAATGCATGAACAGGTTAACTTTACAAAAGCACATTAGGTTACATTACTGTTCTCAAGGTATTTGATATGAGAAGCATTCAGCAGCAAGCCATATTAAAAGGGGGGATATTTTAGCAAGTCAAACTGCTCAGTTTGGTGGTCACCTGTCAAGACACTTATTTTGAGATCAGACATTTTTTTAATAGAAAAAAGTGTTAGTACTTTGCAAAATAAAAAAAAAAATGAGTTGCTCTCTTGATTATTGAAATCTCCTTCCATGAACTGTAGCTATTGCTGAAATAACAGATTTAGAATTTTATCTCTTCAATACTATTACAATCATGCATCAGTTTTATAGGTCATTATGAAATGAATCATTGCCTCCCCTCCCCTCTTCTGCATATCTGTAGGATTTTTTTACCTTTCTATATGGCTACCTGGTTGTAGAGAGGTTGTTGTTTGGTATGCTCTTTCAGTTGTGTGTCTGTGTGGTGAATTCATTCAGCTGCTCTCATTGGTAGAGATATACTTTATTTGGAATGTGTGATATTGTCTATTCACAAAAGTGTGTTTTAGCCATTACAAATAAATTTACGAGGCTTAAAACACTGTCAAAAATAATCAGTAATACTAATCGTTGTGTTCATATTGCTCAATAAATTCTGGTCATTTTAGATTGCAGGTATATTAAACATGTGCCAGTAAATTTGTTAAAGGAAGATGGATATTTAACATATTTTTTTTTTTGTTTTTAATCTTTCAGGTTTGTTCATACATGTACATAGTTATCTAATGTGTTCATGCCACCAGAAGTATTAAGAAACTGTGAAGATTTATTGTATAAAGGCAACTTCCATTGTAGATAGTAAATGATTTTATCCATTGTCTGTGACCTATGTGTATGTTCTAAAAGTGAAATGAATATTTTTGTAAAAAATTTGATCTTATGGGATTTTTTCAGTGCAGTTTTGCCAAGAAAAAACCCACACTGAAAAGTATTCATAATGTTTTTGATTAAAAAGAAACACAGTGGAACATCAATACACCAATAAGTCATATGGTTTAATTGGGGTGATGGCATCTTAAAACTGAGCCAGACGTATAATTAAACATGCTTCTAATTTATCTTGTGTGCTTTTTACACTTGTACCTTAAAAAACGCATAACACCTGTTCACAAAAAAAAAAAGAAAAATTGTCCCCTCACAAGAAAGATGAGATTTTAATAGTATTTTTTATGCTGAATTCAAATAAGATCGTTTTCTTCTATCATGCAAGGCTTTTTAGTGACATAGTTTGAATAAATCGTATATTTGTATACACTTATAAACCATAAATAAATTACCTAAAACAACACTTGATGACTTCGTAGTGTATTTCACGTGTGGAATGTCTCTCGAGTTTCCAGCAGCAGTCTGCCAGCATCAGCATACCGGGACTCCACTTGCCCTGTTATCACTTTTCCATGCTCGAAATATCTTGATGAAATCACTCACTATGTTCGTTTCTTACAACACCTCGATACTCAGGAAAGAAATCCAAGTGGGGGTCCAGGAAATGGATTTTCAGGGACATATTACATCCCATAGCCTTGTATAAATTCAAGAGTTCACACACAAAGTCACGATGGCTTTCTGCCTTAAAATTTCCTAAGATCGTTAGTAACACTTTTAAAAAAATTTCAAATTGCTTTTTCAACTTGGCTCAACTTGTCAAATTTTTCATACTTATGTAGACTCTTATTTGAGGGTCTACAAAAATCCCTTAATTTTGGCATCACTAATTCTGGAGAATTTAAAAAAATAATAATAATAATAATAATAATATGCGAGACCAGCATTATGCCTTGACGAAGTTTTTCATAAGTCCTAGTTTAATACGTAGAGGAATGGGAGGGGATTAAGTTAACATCTTCAGGGTTGACTAATGGAGGGTTTACAACATTTATGTTCCCTGGAGTTAATGATTCACATTTTGGCCAGTCCTTTCTCATATAACTTCTGTCTCTACTATCCCACTTGCACACAAAACAACAAATTTTGTATATCCAAGCTGCAGACCAAGCAAAAGAACAATGACTTTTAATTTGCCATAGATATTCCAAGCATATTTTTTTGTACTGGATATTTTTCAAAAGTAGTTCCATATTTTCATGACTCTTTCATGTCAATAGCATGGGCTAATGCACCTATGGATATTTATTACAGTTGCAGACTTGCCGGGTTTTGCGATGTAACCGTAAAATTTACAGAAATGCGACTTGTTTTACAGCAGGGTTCCCACAGTCCTGATAAATCCTTAAAAACTGCTTATTTTTTTGTTGGGGTGCTTAGAAGTTTTTGCTGAAAATGGCAAAAAGTCCTTAAAAATACATATTTTTTTTAACTGGCTGCATGAAATCTAGAACTTACAATGCAATGTAGTGCATGGGGCTTCTGCTGCAGTTGGCTGAGTTTATGATGGCATCATATGATGTCAGCTAAAATCCCATTGGAGAGCATGGGATAGTATGATACAAGCCATTTGCTTCAAAAGTGAAGGACCATGGGCTAAATTAAACACACCCGGCAGATTCAGCCTGTCTTGGTACAGATATTTCCCTTTTGTATTTCCCTTTTTGTGTATGTCAATATAAATTATTCAGTTATTTCACGAGAAAATTAAGTGCAAATTGAAGTCTTGAGCATGCAACTTTGACTTTGGTTTTGCAATTTAAACCATCAGATGATTATGTGCAAAATTCAAATCTTGAACTCATAGCTTTAACTACAGTTTTACAATTTTCATACACTGCATTGCATATGTGATTAATACCTCAGTTAAAAATCCTGATTTGACAAGTACAACTGTCTTCTAAATTGCATATACTCTAATTTATTACATCCGCAAATTTAAATTACATGGAAAATTATTGCAAACTTCATCAGTTTACTTCAATTTGAAATAAAGTGGTGTGTAAAAGCATATTTGTGCACATGTCATTGTTGCATATGTAGAAGGTGAAGTCCTTAACAATTTTTTTGCAGGGTGCTTAAAAGTCCTGAAAAAGTGCTTATTTTTTTGTACGTGAAGAAGGGTGGGAACCCTGTACAGGCAAGATGTTAATTTCAAAAATTTAGCGTTTCACCCAGATTTTTTTTTTCCCCTGATGATTTTGCATCCCTATCATTAGAACTTATTTTATTTATCTTTATTCATATAAAATAAAGTGCAGCTGTAAGATAGGAATAAACTTCTTTGAAAGCTACATGCACTTATGGTGGAAAATATTATCTGTAGTTTTCCCACGTGTTTTAGGTTATCATTTTGTGTCGTTTCAAACACTAAAGCTTGCACTGTGTATAAACTGAACTGCCCCAGCTTTGGGCTTATCTATTTCTCGCTATGTTTGCCCCCTTTTCAGATAATGCGTTGTTCATCTCCCATGTAGCAACTTTTCAGTAGGCTGACGTAGGGTGTCCGGCATTAGAGCACCAGTCTTTATTACCCCCAGTTCGAAATGCTATCTCAGAACATAGTTATTGTTGGAAAAAAAAAAAAATTCAAACTGATTTTGAATTTGTGGAATTTTTCAGCCCAAAGCGATACCTCATCATGATGAAATTTTGGTATGCTGTTCAGGACGGGTAGTGGACCAATCCTATTGAAAATGGTTATCAGCGCTCATGGGGACAGTGCGCACATGCGCAAGATTTGTTTGTCAGAGTTTTCACACAATAACTTCCATGAAAATTGACCGGCTTGAATGGAATTCCTAATTATAAAATGGCGCATGTGGGATAGCTTTTTAATTTAGAAATTAACACAAAAATAGTAATGTTCTGTAGTAAAGCAACGATTAAAAGTTAATACTTGAATTGTGTAACGTATCAACTTTTAATCGATGTTTTCACTACATTCAATCAATATGCTGGTAAGTAATTTAATCAAAGATATCGATTAAATTTTTCATCGAATATATTGATAAAATTTTTTACAGATTTCGGTTTCTGAAAGTTGGTATGTATGCAGCTGTCAAGCTAACTTTAGAAGAGTCAATGAACAAGTGCCACTGTGAACATCAGTAGGAAGGCCATTTCACGTAATATGAAGGAACCAATAATGAAGCTAAAAATTTCACGCAGGATTTATTACTTAAGTTTAGTATATAATAAATCATGCGTGAAATTTTTAGCTTCATTATTGGTGCCACTGTTGTATCATCTTCGTGGCCCAGTGCTTCCATTACAGAGCAAAATACTAAATTTCTTTCTTGTGAAAATAATTTTTTTAATTCAACCTGACAGTTGCAAAAAACAATGGTATCTTTGTGAAGAAGATTCAATCCTTTTAACCTGAATCTTGAAGGTTTAGCCTTGCTTTTTAAACAAATTTAAATCATGCAGCTAGTTAAGAGGTCTTCCTCTGTGGTGTGTATGTGTGTGTGTGTGTGGGGGGGGGTTAATGAGGCTCAGATGAAGTACTTGCTTTCAATATCATGAACATTTTCCTCTTGTTTTTGAAAATGTCATTAGCATCAGAGTTTTAATCAAATTGATTTTCAGAAGAACATTATCCCTGTGAGGAACAAACCTCATTGCAGAAAGCAAATCAGGGTGTTTAATTTAGATGTAATCCCTGTTATGTTTGTTAAATAGAAATAACAGCATGAGAAGTGGTCTTTTGGTTCTCTCTAAACCATGGAAACTGCAGAAGGCATATGTCAAGAGCTACTCACCAATCCTGTGAGAAGCTTAGAATATGTTGTGCAACAGATATGAGGGGCCCAACTCTTATCTTGGTTACCCACTTTACACTCAAAATGAAGCTCATAACTCTTTTTAATTAATGAAATAAAGTTTTGCCTCTGAGCTTTGAAGGTTACTTTACACCACACACATAACAAAGTATTGGGGTGATTTAAACTGATGCTTGACATAATTGCACAATTTGAAGCAGCACTATTGCACTAGTTACTATTCACAGGGATCGCATTCCTCCTAAAATTCCTAAAATTCCTAGTATTTTGTGACCCTCCTTAAATTCCTAAAATTAGACCTAAAATTTGCTATTCATCCTAAAATTTTCGTAAGCTTATTTTTATTAAAAACACAACCGTTATTAACGCCAATAAATTTACCATTATGGTAAGGTAAAAAGACCTGTTATTGTAGAAACACAGCCTATATGCTGTGCTGCTGAAGGGAGGGAAAAATGACGCCATCGAGATGCACTTGCTTCGGGGCGGGCGTTCCATTTTTTTGCCTTCGAACAGTTTTCGAGAGTAACAAGAGATCTAAGAGAAAAGGGGAGGGGTCATTTTCACCCCTGGTTTGCGCTTTGCAGACGAACTCCGTGGCACGCAGAAGATCGTACTTTATTTTTGTACATGCCTTGTGGAACCTCCTCTTTCTGCTGATGTTTTGTTATTGTAAACCGCAGGTGGGTGGAAGCAAAGAGGAAACATGTGGTCTCCTTCCGTAACCTCCGGTAATGACGATGGGATGGTAGCTGAGTATTATCTTGGCAGGCAGTAGAGCACGTGATCATTGACCTTCGATCATGCGTCGGCGACAGCGACCTTCGATGCGCAATATATCTCGGCTCCGACTCGCTTTGACTGAACTTGCGTGAGATGCGTATGATAGTTTCTGGTTTTACGTCTTTTATGGTGTTCTCTGTGCTGTGTGCAGGTTCAGTTCTCTAGTGGTGACCTGCTTTTTTTTTTTTTTTTTTCATATCTTCTGACATCCTCGCAGCCAAATTTCGGGAAGTTGTCTGGTTTTGCAATATTGGAACGTGTTTTTGTACTTCCCTTTCATTTTCTGGTTAGTAATACAAGTGTTTAAGATGCCTAAATCCAAAACGAAATTTCAAGATGCGTGGCTCGCCAAAGAATTGGACGGAGTGAAGTTGAAAGAATGGTGTTCTGCAACTGAAACAATATTTTCTGCTAAGTGTATATTGTGTTCAGAAATTTTCAACATTTCTAATAGTGGCTTTTCACAAGTAAAAGCGCATCATAAAGGAAAAAACATTTGCAGAAATTTCAAAGTAAATTTCAAAATAAGTCCATCCTGAAAGCCTTTGGAGGACGGGATCTTCAGCCCAAAACAAATATTAGTGAAGTACTGAGTCATGATTTACAGTTGGCTAAAGCCGAAGCATTATGGGCCATGAAAGTTGCTAAGGACAATATGTCTTTTGTTTCATGCACTGAAACAGTTGAACTTTTCAAAGAAATGTTTCCTGATTCTGCTATTGCAGCCAAAATGCAACTTAAAGAAAAAAGTTGCTTATGTGATATCACATGGATTGTCAAAATATTTTGAAGAGGATTTGAAAAAAGACATTGCATCTAGTAGCCCAGGAAAGGTTACTATAGCATTTGATGAAACTACAAATACACAAGTGAAACGGCAGTTGGATGTGTATCTCAGGTACTGGTCTTCAGAAATAAATTCAGTTTCTTGCCGATACCTAACAAGCGTTTTTCTGGGTCATGCAACAGCAGATATTTTGCTAAAAGAAATTCTTGATGTGTTATCATCCTTCAATATTTCGTTGAACAGAATTATTTGTGTATCCATGGACAGCCCAAATGTAAATAAGTGCTTTTTACGCAAATTCAATGAAGTTGTAAAACAAGAAACAGGCCAGAAATCTTTGGAACTAGGTTTTTGCAACCTGCATGTTGTTAGTAATGCATTTAAAATTTTTTTGACAAGCTTAAATATAGATTTTGACGAATTTGCTACTGATATGCATTACTTTTTAAAGAGTAGTGCTGCAAGACGAGAGGATTATAAATCTGTCGAGGATATAACATTGGTCACTGCCAAATTTCTTTTGCGTCATGTCAGCAACAGATGGTTAACCGTTGGTTCTGTAGCCCAGAGGCTCTTGGATCAATGGCTAAATATTACAGAATATTTTTTAAACTTCTTGCCATCTCAAAAAATATTTGAAAAACAACTGCGCAATTCGGCAAGGTATAAAAGAATTCACTGTTTCCTGAAAAATGAGCTTACTCCTTGCTATTTAGCATTAATTTCATTTTCACACCAAAATTTTGAAAAGTTTTCATTATGTTATCAGAGTGAAGAACCAAAAATACACCAGTTATACTCTGATTTAAATACTTTAATGAGGAATGTTATGGCTCAGTTTATCCAAGATGATGTTATAGCAGGGAAATTTGGAGAAGACCTAAAGAATGTAGATTTTGAAAACAAAAATTCATGGAAAAAAACTAGGGGAGTTAGAAGTTGGTATGAAGACAAAAAATCTCCTCAGGAATGTTCAGGAGACCAGGCAGAAATTATTTCTCTTAGATGTAAGATCATCACTAATTGCAACCACAAAATATTTAAAGTCAAATTTGCCATTCTGCAATCAAAAGCTAAGAGACATAGAAGTTTTAAAGGTAAAAGAACCAAAGAAAGAGTCAACTCAACTTTCAGTCACTGAAGGACTTTCGGAAATAACCAGAATTTCAAGTGTTTTGCATCTTTCTGAGGAACAAATTGATAGAGTAAGAGAAGAGTGGAAACTTTTAAATTGCAATAAGCCAACTCTAGATGACCTAGTGAAATTTTCAGAGGAAGGGCATATTCCAGTGCGGATTGATCATTACTGGCGTAATATATTTAGTATTAAAGACTCTAGCGGAAAAGAAAAATACTCAAATCTTGCTAAACTCATAAAGTCAATTTTAGTTTTACCTCATGGTAATGCTGATGCAGAAAGGGGATTTTCGGTTAACACTGCTCTGTTAAGGAAGGACAAGGCTAACTTAAAAGACTCAACTATAACATCATTAAGAATAGTTAAAGGGGCCATTAAACACTATGGATGTGTAAGTAAAGTTCCCATAACAAGAAATTTGTTAAATAGTGTTTGTGATTCACATAAATTTTATAAAGAGTATGTTGATAAGCTGAAGGAAGAAGAATCAAAAAAGGTAAAAGAAAGGAAGCAGAAAGAGAGGGAAAATAAGGAAAAGCAGCTAGAGAAAAAAAGAAAAGCTGAGTTTGATGACAAAATAAAAGAAAATGATGCAGAAATAAATAGACTTAAAAACGATAAAGAAGCCTCCCTAGCAATAATTCAAGAGGGAACAGAAAGAATGAGAAAAGCTGTAGAAAAACAAAATACTGTTGAAATAGCAGTTGCCTCTAACTTGATCATACAAGGTTCAGCTGAAATATAGAAAACTGAAAGGAAATTAGTTGTGGTAGAAGCAGAAAAAGATAGGCTAATCAGGAAAAGGTTAAAACAATAATATGAAAAAAGTAATTCAGTGAACAATTGTACATAGTTCTTGGTTTTCAATTACCTTTTTAGGATATTATAATTTAATGTGAAACCTGAAAACTTTACTGTGAAAATCGTGAATTGCTTCTGGTTCAACAGCATATTAATGTTCAAAGTGAAACTTGAATGTGGTAAATATACTTGAATATGATAATAACACGTGAAAAGATAAGAACTGAACATTAGAAGTAAATCATACTTAAACTTTAGACATTAGACGTTATGCAAAAAATTTGGGTGTTAACTTCGACCATATATACTAATGGACTGCACATTGGCAATAGCTGCATCAAAGCCGCCATGGCTCAAACATTCGGCACGTCATCATCAGACTCCAAATTTCGTGTAAAAATGCTGTTATGATTACTAATTTACGCTGCAGAACTTCAGTGTTTTTGGTGTATTATGTGAATGCACCTCATATATAATGAAAACTCTTCAGGTAAGTTTACTTATGAGCTATATACATGCATGATCGGGTTGTTTACATTTTGTGATTTATAATGTGATGAACATTTGCGAAGAATTTGGAACATGCATTCCATTTTTTTCTTAAGTTACTATATTTTTATATCAATAGCTGCAAGTTTCTGGTTAAGTAATTGAACTTTATTGACTTAGGTATTTAATTCGTTTCTTACCCATGAAAAATCATAGAACTTTCTTTACTATATCGCTCAGAGCAACCATAAGCACAGCAGGTGTAACCCATCTTTTTGACTGTTGTCATGTGATTTTATGTTGGAGCCAGAAATTTTGATGTCATGCGCAGTCTATCAGTGTATATGGTTGAAGGGTGTGAAGCAAACTCTTTAGAATGTATACAAAGTTGTTTTACTAGATGTATACAAATATACATCTAGTTTTTATTGAAATACACTCCTAAAATTTTCCTAAAATTTTTCTAAAAATTCCTAAAATTCCTAAAATTTCTACCTAAAATTTTCCAGAAGTATGATATGATCCCTGCTATTCACTTTTGGAAAGATAACGCAGTGCTTACACCGTGAAAGCCATCTCACCACTGACAGAACAATGGCTACTTAGATGATGTCGTTAGGCATTGGTGCATGAATTGTCCCCGACTGTGGCTAAGCACTTACACTAATGCCTTTGTAATGATTGATTGTGTTACCCCCCCCCTCCCCACCTCACACACACACACACACACACACACACACTATATTATTCAAAATAAAATTTAACACAATTTAATAGCAGGTTTTATGTACTTTATTTCTGTTAATGTAATACCTAAAAATTCAATAACTAATACTGAAAAATGTATCACACAAAAACTTGGTTATAGAAAAACTAATTACATCTTTGAATTCAGTGTAAAAAGTTAAATTAGAAACAATGTTTCATGGGGACAGAAACTGCGTTTACCAGTGCAATTAATTGATGTGCTGCTGCATGCTGTTTTGTTTAGTTAATTTCTGGAAAGCAAGTTTTTTTCGTCTCAATTCCACCGCTTCCTTAATCACTTTTAGTGTATAATTCCAAAACTGGAATTCCATCTCTTGCTTCATCACTCGTAGTGTGTAAATTCAAAACTGAATTTTGAAAGTGTTCCATAAGCACAAGTAGTTTGTTATTTTCAGGACAGTTTATATTCTTATAACGGTACGAACCACATAACCTTTCACCTCTGTCAAATGGATGTGAAGAGACTTAAATACTATAAACTCTGTTTACAGCATACACTAGCATTGTTTTAAATCGTTCTATATATTGAAGTGCTGAAAAGGTTAGAAATTAAGGTGATCATCTAAAGGTTAAAAAAAAACCCATATAATTTCAGTTTGTTTTTCTGGAGGAGGGGAAGGCTTTTATTGTTATCAGTGACTGCACACATTGATGAATTTCAACTGGTGCCTGGGCCTTGGAGCACCCATGTGGTCTGCATGTATGGTGTTTATATTGTGCCAATGAATGGGTCCACAATTGATGTGCAGGTGAACATCTCTTGGATGTCCATGATACTAAAAGTTAATGAGACCGCAGCGAAATAATAAGCTCAAGTTCAAGAGCTACTCACCAATCCTGTGAGAAGACTGCAGACTGCATTGTTACATGTGATTATGTGGGATTGTTCTCATGGACATCACTGGGTATCTTCATTAATGGACTGTCTGCAAGCATTGTCCTACATGCTGACTCTGCATCTGGGTATCATTGGACTCTTTCAGAAAGACAATGCTCTGTGTCACAAGGAGTGCAAGGTGCAGGAATGGCTCAAGGATCATGTCCAAGCATTTTGTTTGCTGTTCTGTCTGTCAGATTCCCTCAATTTGAGTCTCATTGAATATTTTGTCTTGTTGGTATAAAATAGCTGGGGACACCCACTGTATGGTGGAGTCATTGCCAAGGTGGTGGTATGGATTCCACTAGACAGCGATTATCACAACAGAAGACCGCCCATGATGCTGTTATGATGGCATGCAGCCTGTTGAGATATAATCACTTGCTGTGATAATATCCTAACACACTATTATCACATTGAAAGGCCACCCAACACATTATTAACTAAAATGTCTGTGTTCATGAATTTGTGTCTGGCCAGTAGATTATTCTTACTAAAATATTAGTTACTGTATAAATTTATGCCATATGAATTTGATATGGAGCAATTTATTCATGGATTGCACAAAGCTATGAATTTATACAGATTGATTTGAGCCATATATTGCTAATTATATCGGTGTACTTCTAATATTATTTAAAAAAATGTATGGAAATGTCACTCATCAGAAATTTTAGCATTTGTGATACCAAAGGTACTGAGTATTGTCGCTTGAATTTTGTATGATAGTAAGAAATTGTGTGGAACTTAAAAGAGAAAATTGACTGTAAAGAAATGCAAATGCAACAAAATAATCCCTATGAGCATAAAAAAGCACATTTCAACAGAAAAAAAAAGTTATCAAAAAAGGTGTTTCTGTGAGTAGTGTTTTCTTGAAAACAGCTTGTCTTAAAACTACAAAGGA
The DNA here is from genome assembly GCA_039090855.1 of Macrothele yani. Lineage (NCBI taxonomy): Eukaryota > Metazoa > Arthropoda > Arachnida > Araneae > Macrothelidae > Macrothele > Macrothele yani. Next base: position 72,178,828 of record CM077028.1, on the reverse strand, counting down.
AATTCTTGCATTTTTACTGAGAAATTAAAAAAAAATCCGTAGCCAATAATACAGTTTTCTTAAGCATAAAATAATATTTAAACAGCATGATGCTCACAGCATTTCTTAGTTTTTGTTACTCTTGTAAAATGTTGTTGCTCCTTATGTTGTTATTCTGAATGCCACATCAAAACCATTCAGCTTTTTTCTTCCACTTGACGATGTGTGGCTGTCACGTCAGGACTGGATTCAACATAAAACATTCCTTTGAAATATAATTGGTTGTTGAAGTGTATTTTTATCATGTTTGAGCATAGTCTTGACATTTATGATGTTCAACAGTAATGAGCATTTAATTCTATGCAGGTGTCTGATAATAAGGAACATCTGTAACAAAGCACTCGAATAATGAGTGAATAAGGTTATAACCGAAATAAAATGCAGTTGACAGCAAAAGTTTGCCATCCTGTTATGTGTTGTCACACCATACAGAGGAAAAATAAATCTGAATAATGAAAAAATGACCCATTTCACAAAGACAGAAGTGAAAATGCATTTCAAGTTCATACACACAGTATGGAAGAAAACCAGTATGCATGCTGTTAATTCTTTTTGGAAAAAATTATTTGGCCTCAAAAATGACTTTTTAATTTATTTTTTATACCAAAGTGGGTGATGAAAAAATATTTGCTCATATATTTCATTTTTTTTGTCTTGTTTATGTGGTTCTACCAGCTCTTTGGTAATTTTTTTACGATTTTTTTTGGAAGGGGGGGAGGGGTATGAGTTGAAAAAATCGTCTACGTAACTTATGGTTCCTGAAGTCCTGCGAGTCGCCCTGTTGGTGCAGTGGTCTAAGCGCTGGCTTATGACTTTTGTTCAAGAAGGGTCCAGATTCAAATCTTGGTGAGGTGTGGGTATTATGCTGTCCTACAGAGCACAGAATGTTTCGTATATATTACAAGTGCGTACGTAGCACTGAAACATTAAAACTTTTCAGATATGTTTTTACGGTTATGTCAAAATGTCCGCAAACGTTACATAACTTTGAAACGTAACTGATACGTTACAGTGAAAGGTCTTTGTAATTTCAACATACCAACTTCATGTTGCTGTTACGTATTTGAAAGATATTTTTAACTTTGTTACATTACTGTTGCACTGTTACGTATTTGAAACAACAAACAAACAAACATACATACATACATATCACTAAGCTGTTCTCTGAGATTCAGAGGTTAGCTCCAAACCGTACTAAGATATTATACACTGGCGTGCAAACTTAAGGACGCACACTAGTGTACCCTAACTAGCTAACTCCGGGTGCAGAGAGTGGCCACCGGAGAGCTGGACACACGGAGAACTGGACACATTGGAATTTCAGTGCCATAAAATTGTTCTGCATAAACACATTTTGTGTGGCTGTATTCCTCACTATTAAGCAACTATTGTTCATAAAATATTTTTTTTAATATTTCATTTTCAATAAGAAATTTAGACATTTCCATGATTTTTGGGCCAAAGACAAAGTGCAAAACTGGCCACAAAAATTTTAAGGGTCCGTATAAAAATTGCCTTCTGGACTGCTTCATGGCCATGTCTCCCGAGTTGGTTATCTGACACACACAACATTTTGATACAGTCCCTGGCCATAAGACCCGTCGGAATTTTGAGGTGAACAAGATTTCTCTTCAGATCCTGTTAGGGCACGCCCGAAGGAAGAATAAAATCCTGGGTAGGCATGGCAACCCGGGCATAAATTTTATAGGATGCCATTTTGTTTTGGGCATATACGCGCAGTAGGTGGTATTGAATTTCATAATTCTCTGTTCTTTTCAGTATACCTACATGAAATACATGTTTTTTTGGGGATCCTCATAAAATTTCATAGAAGATAGGACTATTTTTACCCCTCTGGGACCCTTGGCTGTGAATATTGAAGGAGAAAACAGAAAATAAAAAGAAAAAAACATACAAGATAAGAATAGATAAAGTATCACTACTAAATTATGATACAAAAAGAATCACAAATTATTCAAAGTGTTAAATGGTCATTTTAAGTATTTTACATGTTCTGAATGTCACAAGACATGTTGCATTTGCAAAATGACGTAAACTAAACATTGTTTCTGTGGCACCTGCATCGTTTTGTACGACAGCTTTTGCAAGTACAGGTAAGAATGACATCTTTAGGTAGTTCACTAATGCAGGGTCTGGAGAGAATGATTCCATCCAAAATCAGTTAGGGCTAATGGGTCGTCCATCAATAACAGTGTAGAGCACGAGTATACCATGTAAAATGATCATTTCAGGTGACCTTGTAATGAAGAGCTTGGGCAAGGGAAGCCTTGTAAGTTTGGAATGCCAGCTTTGGTCATTATTTCAAATCGAAGTGCATCAAATGTCTTGTTTTAAAACCCTTAAAACGGAGCCTGGTTTTAAAACCTTCACCAAGTACCACTCGGCTAGCTTAAAGAATTCAGTACTTGGAGGATAACGCCTACCAAAGTTGTAGAGATATTTTATCTTATTGGTCACATCAGAACTTGTAAGAAAATGAGTAGCAAGGAGGACGTCTGTGGTAGCACCTATCTTCTCTACGAGAGTATGAATTAGTATGATATCTGATGCCGACTTTCTCATCCATAGTTCATAGAGTCCATTTCCATTAAGAAACTTGTACAAATGAGTATCACAAAAACATTTGTGTCAATTGAAAGCACAACGATACGCTGTAAACCTTCTTTAACAGTGTGAAAAACATGAGGAATGATACGTCGTCATTCTCAACAGTTACTAGAAGAGTACCCTTGATTTGTGTGAAGCTTCCATCTTTCATTGTTAAGGCGGGAGTAGGTCCACTTTCAAGCAACTCGCTGCTAAGGATAGTTTCCCATTGTCGATTAGCTGATGCCGTGTTCAGAAACTCGCTCAGGGCATCTTGAATCAGAATTTTGTTGTCAGCTGATACCCGAAATCTTTCCATTTATACAGGAAGAATATAAAAAATTTATTTAAGTGTAGAATATAAAAAAATTCTTGTCCGATCGGGAGATTTTCAGCATTTACAACCAGAAATATTTTATATTTTAGGTATCCCCCTCCACCCGAGAGGTTTCTGAGTCAGCACATGCCCTCGGAGAGTTTGAGATGTAGGTTGTATATGCTGAAAATCTCCCGATCGGACCAGAAATTCTTTATACTTTTGGCGTTACCTCTGCACACACACCCCCCCTACAGGTTTCCTGAGGTAGCATATGCCCTCAGATAATTTGTTGACTTGTAGATTGTAAATGTTGAAAATCTCCCGATCGAACCAGAAATTCTTTATATTTTATAACCCTCCCCGACAGGTTTGCTGAGTAGGCACATACCCTCAGATAATGTGTCGAGTTATAGCTTGTAAATGCTGAAAATCTCCCGATCGGAACAGAAATCTTATATATAAAACATAAAACGTTAGTTTGTTGTGTGAAGCAGCAAAAACTCTCGAAGGCCGAACTGTGGCATCGTGAAATTTGTATAGCTTAATAATACTGGAATTTCTAGGTCAACTCAACGACCACTATGAACAACTTGATGTGCTATAAAACCAGTCGTCAGTCCTTAATTTAGAGCCACTGGTTCCAGGGAAGAGAAAGCCAGTACCGTAAGTCAAACACAACATCCATGCCTCACCGGGATTCGAACCCGGACCCATCTCGGACAAATGATTTTAAGCCAGCTCTTAGGCCACAGGGACGACCAATAGTAATGAGCACTTTCTTGTAAGTTGAGACAAAAAATAATTTAATACTTTTTACTTTTCTGGTACACATTGTATGTAATACGAGGATTGTACCAAAAGTAATGCAAAAGTGGGAATAACTTTTATTAACTGACGGAGATCGTTCAAATTGCACATGTTGATAGAGTAACTTTTTCTATACAAAGGTACCACTCAACGTAGTCTCCATCACAAGCGATGCATTTGCGCCATCATTGAACCCAACTCCTGAATCCTCTTTAAAAAAATTCAGGTGTGGACTGTTGTACCCACTTCTTCACAGCCACTTTCACCTTGTCTGTGTCATCAAATCGTTGTCCATGGAAACTGCCCTTCATTAGACCAAACAGGTGGAAGTTGGAGGGTGCCAGATTTGTTGTGGATGGGATACCACTGACCATCCTAATTTGCTGATTGCTTGATTTGTTGCCAAAGATGTGTGTGGTCTCGCATTGTCGTAGTGAATGTGGATGCTATTCAGATTTTTGTTCGGTCTCTTCCTCCTTATGGCTTCACTAATCTTCTTGAGTATCTCAATGTGCCGCTGGCTGGTCATGGTACGGCCACGTTCCAGAAAATCAAGAATGACACCTCCGTCAACCCAAACAGTCACCCTGACTTTCTGTGGCGATTGCAGGCTCTTGCACTTCTTAGGCCTTTGTGAAGAGGTGTGACGCCATTCCATGGATTGATTCCTCGGTTCCGGATCGTAAAGATACACCCACGTTTCATCCTCTGTCACCAGATTGAAAAAACGTGTCTTCATGGCCTTCAAACGCTTCCAGCAGATCAGAGCAGATTTCCACGCTTCTCTCCTTCAAATCGGGTGTCAACTGCCAAGGTATCCATTTTGCCCACACTTTCTGATACCCTAAATCTTCTGTATGGCAAATGTGACCACAGTCCGGTTGTGCAACAGGTTCACGGATTGTGAGTCATCTCTCCGCTCGAATCGATTTGTCCACTCGCTGACGATTGATGTCAATGGTCGTAGATGATGGTCTCCCACTGCTTGATTTGTTTTCAGTGCTGGTTCCCCTTCTTTGAACTTCATCCATCTGTGCACATTGCTCTTGTCGAAGATGGCATCTCCGAAAACATTTTGTAGCCTTCTGTCGATGTCGGACAGCCTGCACCCTTCCTTCGTCAAGAACTCAGTGACGGCATGTTGCATCTGCTTGGAATCCATTATTTACCTGCAATGAAGAAGGGTTACTATAAAAGAAGAGTTACTCTACCAACAGGTGCAATTTGAACGACCTCTGTCAATTAATAAAAAAACTTATGCCCACTTTTTTATTACTTTCGGTACAACCCTCATATTTACAAAGTCTGATCAAATACTATTAGGCCTAGGGGCAGGAAAAAACAACTAAGTAGCCTATTGTGTTGCTATCCTGGTTCCTTTATTAATAGACATCTAACATTATACACTTGTTCCAGTGGTCTGTCTACCGATCATAACTTTTTTAAGAATCTGCAGTATGTGCTGCGTCTAGTTCTTGATCTCTTCTCACCCACATTCCCCCCCCCCCCCCACACACACACACACAGAAGGAAGGAGTGAGGCCACAAGATTCGCATTCTTTTTCGCGACGTGTGTTCAGCAATGATATTTTGCTATCCCGGTGGCACAGTAAGCGCTGGCTTATGACGATTCGTCCAAGAAGGGTCCGGGTTCGAATCCCGGAGAGCCATGGATATTGTGTTTGTCTTACGGCACTTGCCCTCCCTCTCTCGTCCCTGGAACCGGTGGCTCTAATTTTGGGACGGGCGACTGCTTATAGCTCATTGAGTTACAGTGGTCGGTAAACCAAAAAAAAAACGGTATTTTAGGCTGATGAAATCTTTTCGTGACTCTTTGAGCACCGTTTAGATTCATGTGAAAGAGTGACATAGAATTATGCTCTAAGAGGGAGAAACATTTATCGTTAGGGTGCGGTTAGCTGTTCTCTTGGGTTGTAGTGGAAAGTGCAAGAAAACGGATGATTAATTTATACATGTAGCTGTCCTGGGCATAAATAAGGACACACTAGTTGATGTGACACGTGGTAAAAAGAGCGCCTTCACTTGTTTTAGGCTCACAGCTCAGTATATCTGTACGAGAAAAAAGTTTGGGTAGCACCAAGAAGCACGTTGATGTTCCATTTGGTGAAAGCTTAAGAAATAGAATAAATTATATATAATCAGGGACCTGACTTTTGCAATTTGAGGCCCTGGGCTCTTTCAAGTGCCCACGGCATCCCGTGTTATGATTTGTACCGGTTAGGCCTTGCATCCTTCCATTACAACGCAACCAGTGATTGGTTGCAACCTACGTTCTGGTGCTGGATCTGGTTATACACTATCTACCAACAAGTAATTGGACACCTCTGCAATCGACGATATCTGCGGTCCTGATACACGTCACGGCCGCCGCCGTTGAATATCGTGTGGGAAACAACGCAACCAGTTGCATGCAAGATGCCACGCAGCTCGGAGCTCTCTGATTTCGAGAGAGGGGTAATCGTCGGGTATCACAGAAATGGCCGATCCATACGTGACATATCCAGCGAGTTGAAGTACCCAAAATCGACAGTGGCCTACGTGATTGTCAAGTGGAAGATGAAAGGTGACTGTCGGAATGTGCCCACGACCCGGCAGACCCACAAAACTGGGAGTTAGAGACCGACGGGTGCTGGCCAGAGAAATTCGGAAGAACCGCAACAAATCGATGGGCCACATCTGCTAGGAGTTTCAACAGGCATTCAGGAGTGTTCTTTCGATGAATACCATCCGTAAGGAAACCCATATGCTCGGTTATCATGGACGTGCTGCCGCCCACAAGCCTTTGATCACCAAGTCCAATAGCGCTGCTCGGCTAACGTGGTGCAAAGAACGTCGACAGTGGAAACAGGTTCTCTGGAGCGACAAATCAAGGTTCACCCTCTACCGTTTGGATGGTAGAGTCTGGGTTTGGCGTCTGCCTGGAGAACGCCTCCTGCCGGAATGTATTGTGCCAACTGTGAAGTTCGGCGGCGTTGGAATTATGCTATGGGGTGTTTCTCCTGGTATGGCACGGGACCCTTGGTCGCAATTCCTGGTAGACTCAACGCCGAGACCTACTGCACCATTTTGGATGACCATGCGCTTCCAACGTTGTGGCGGTTTAAAGGGGTGGGCCCATGTTACTTTCAGGATGACAATGCCACCTGTCATGTTGCGAGGTCCACCATGGCTTGGTATGGTGACAATGGGGTTAGTCGAATGGACTGGCCTGCGCTGAGCCCGGACCTTAACCCTCTGGGACGAGTTAAAGCGTCGACTTAAGGGGTGCCCCCATCGTCCGAAATCGGTGAAGGAACTGACCTGTCTTCTCCAAGCCGAGTGGAAGAAAATACCGCTAGCCGTCGTACAACACCTGGTTGAGAGTATGCCCCGGAGGGTCGCAGCTGTAATCGCCGCTCGTGGAGGCTCCACCAACTATTGAAGGTGAATAAACTTCGTTTTCCTTTGCTATCACAGGTGCCCAAATACTTATTGGTAGATAGTGTATAAATACGTATTGGCAGATTAGGGCATTAATTTGCCAATAATATGGTGTTCTATTTGTAGAAATTATCATTGTCATTTCCATGTGTTTCAACAAGCAGTTCTGAAATTACCCTTTTAACATTTTTCAGTGGATTAACATTGCGAAACAGTTTGATGTAAAGTAAGTAATGTTAACTATACTCTGGGAGGCCCCCTCAAAGGTCACGGCGCTGTGTATGTGCCCTGGATGCCCTCCCGTAAATCGGGCCCTGAGAATAATAATAAATATATATATACAAACATGGTACTAAGATCCTGTGGGTTACAAAACCTGTTGAAGCCCACACAGCCTTTGATCTGTGGGGGGAATGAGCAGAGTGATGTAGTTCTAAGTACCTTAGCGGTAAACGGGTAAGTAAAAACAAGCCGAAAGTACTCCCTCACAATTTTCAAAAGCAATTTCAAATTTATTTGTTTTTTAGCATTCAGTACTTTTTATTAATTTTTTTAAAAATAACTTTTATTGATTTTCATCAGAGTTCCATAATTTCGGAAATTTTAAGTAAAAAGAAGAATTGAACGTGTTAGTCATAGACTAATATTAAGTTTTCCTTTAAATATAACTTAGTCATTCTATACTTTTCCAGGTATTTAGTGTGAATTATACGAATGAATTACACTGAATAAATATGACTGCCGGCCCCGGTGACGCAGTGGTCTAAGCCAGTGTTTCTCAAAGTGTGTTCCGTGGAACCCCGGGGTTCCATGACGGGTCTCCACGGGTTCCGCAAGCAATTTGTAAAACATCGCTGAAATTTTCAAGAAAACCTTAACCAACTATTTCTCAGTGACCAATAAAAAATGGGGAATAAAGTTCAAGAAAATGATGCACATTCTGGAAGGTGTGATCAAAACAAAACTGTCAAATTTGCGGAAAGAAGAGATTACGATAACAGCTATATTAGTTTGGCATTTATGAAAGCTGAAGATAATTAACAGTGTGTCGTATGCAGCAAAGTGTGTCGTGTACGGCACCTACTGAACTGCGGCGCTATTTGGAGACCACTACAGATCGGGAGCTCAAAGATACAAATGTTGATTTTTTTTTTTTTGTACGCGAGCATAATGAACTTTTAAAAGTGAAAAAACTATTTTTCATGCAGCACATACAGTGAATTAAAAAGCTACTGAGGCCTCCTTTTTAGTAATCTATGAAATAGCTTGAGCAGGTTAACCTCATACAATAGCCGAGAATCTTATCAAGCCATGTGTTATTGACATTGTTAAGTGCATGTTTGGTGAAAAATCGGCCAAAGAATTAGCGAAAATTCCGCTATCAAGCAATACAGTTCCTTGTTGAGTGAAGGAAATGACAAGCAGTGTAAAAGAGAAACTTATTATTTGCATCAAGTCGTGCAATTTTGCTTTGCGAATAGATGAGTCTACAGACGTGTCAAGTCTCATGATATTGTTTGCCTTTGTAAAATACCCGTACGAAGAAGCATCTCTGGCAGAAGATCTTTTATGCAAGTTCGCAGCACATGCAACTGCACAGAGATCTTCAATAGCTTAAATTACTTTTTTGAAGAAAATTAAATTCCGCGGGAAAATTGCATTGATATTTGTTCACATGGTGCCAAAACTATACCGGGAAAAACATCTAGTGTTGTCGCACGCATCAAAATGATTGCAAAGAACTGTACCAGTAGTCACTGTATAATTGGTAGGCAAGCTCTTGTGCGAAAATTTTGCCTCTCCATCTAAAAAGCGCCCTGGGTGAAGTAGTTTAAATGATAAACTTCATAAAAGCTCATCCTCTGAATAACAGATGCTTTAAAATCTACACACGTTATTGCTTCTATGTACAGAAGTAAGATACTTATTTCGAGGTAAAATATTGGAACACATTTTTGAACTTCTAGCTGAAGTGTATGCTTTCTTCACAGATAACGACTTTTATTTTAAAGATTGATTAAATGATAAAGAGTAGTTGCTTCGAGTGGCTTACCTATCTGATATTTTCTCAAAACTGAATGAACTCAATATTGCACTTCAAGGAAAGCAAATTGATGTATTGACCACCAACGACAAAATTGTGACATTTAAAAAAAAAACTTCAATTTTGGACCAGATGTGTCTGCAGCCACGAGTTTGATTGCTTTACAACCACGAGAAACTTTATCAGAGCTAGACTCAGATATAGAAAACAAACAATGTGGAGAAATTATCCAGCATCTGGAAGGTCACCATGATTCAATGAGGCACTATTTTACTGATGAGCAGCACGAAAAATGAAAAAAGTCAATTATGGATTAAATTTGTTATTAATGAAAAACCTCCATGCTCTTCATCTGATGGATATCAATAATTTTTTTGAAATGACGTCGGATGCCTCAATGGCATCCATTTATAAAACAGTGCCAAACTTTTGTTGCAGTTTGAAAGGAAGATATTCATTATTATCGCAAAAAGCTGTGTCAGTACTCTTACCGATTGCGATAATTTATCTTTGTAAAACTGGCTTTCCTGTGTATACCTCAACAAAAACTAAGCACCGGAAAAGCTGGATGCAGAGCCCGATATGAGATTACAACTTTCTTTGATAATACCGAATTTTGCCGCCCCGGTGGCGCAGTGGTCTAAGGCGCTGGCCTCTGATCATTCGTCCGTAAGGGGTCCGGGTTCGAATCCCGGTCGGGCATGGATGTTGTGTTTGTCTTACGGCACTGGCTCTCTCCCTTCCCTGGAACCAGTGACCCTAAATTAGGGACGGGCGACTGCTTATAGCCCATTGAGTTGCTCACGGTGGTCGTTAAACCTCCAATCAAAAAAAAAAAAAAAATACCGAATTTTAAAGAACTTATGTGGCAATGAAAAGCAAAGCCATTCTTACATTAATATTTTTCATTAATGAAAACTTGCATCGTTGGCATAATAAATTTTATTGGTTCTACATTACCTTTTTGTGTAAGTATTATCTTTTTATTGACTAATTGCCTATTTTTTTGTTTCATTTTTATTTCAAATCAATGATAAATAGGCATATAGGTGCATTAATTTTTAATGGTATTTATAGAGGGTTTCCGTTGCTAGACATTGTAGAAAAAAGGGTTCCATAGGATAAAAAGTTTGAGAACCACTGGTCTAAGCGATGGCCTCTGATCATTTGTACAAAAGGGGTCCGGTTTCGAATCCCGGTGAGGCATGGATGTTGTGTTCGTCTTACGGCACTGGCTCTCTACTTTCCCTGGAACCAGAGACCCTAAATTAGGGACAGGCGACTGCTTATAGCCCACTGAATTGCTCACGGTGGTCGTTAAACCTCCAATAAAAAAATGTGACTTACTTTGCTAAGATTATGGGGTGCGAGATGTTTTTCTTTTGTTTTGTTTCGGAATTCAAGCTGCAGTGGTATCTAGTGTCATAGGCAATCCTCCATCCTTGTTTGGAGGCCAGTGGTTCCTGAGAGGGGTGAATACCAGCGCCATAGGGTCCATGCCTCATCCTGAAATAAGCTGGGGCGCGAAATTAGCAAGGAGCCAGCGCCGCTAGGCCTACGAGCCGTCCTATGATATCTTCCATAAGCAACCGGAGAATGGACACAGAGGATTACTTCTTTGAATCCGGCGAAGAATTTAATAAAAATTGTGCCTTCTCAACCGTAAAACATTTGGTACTTCTCCTACATGACTGTTTCACTCTTTTGTATTGAATTTTCTCCTAGCAGTGCAGCCCTAATCTTAAGAAAAGCCACCTGCTATAACTTCATTTTTTTTGGAAGTTTAAGGACCACCGTGAGCAACTCAATGGATTATAAGCAGTCGCCCGTCCCTAATTTAGGGTCACTGATTCCAGGGAAGGGAAAGAGCAGTGTCGTAAGACAAACACAACATCCATGCCTCAACGGGATTCTAACCCAGACCCCTTTCGGACGAATAATCATAGGCCAACGCTTAGACCACTGCGCCACCGGGGCGGCAACATCATTTTGAGGACTGCTGGCCTGAAAACAGAGTTCCCATTCTCTTTACATTAGAACACGTGGCTCGTGTGGAACCCTACTGCGTGATCGAAATTCAAGTCTTAACCCTGCACTACGTACATTTGGTTAAGATACGAGTATGATTTCATATAAATCACAGTGTTCCCTATTTTTGCGCACATGAACATAAAATATCCATCTGCTCTGCTTCTCTGTCCAGCTAATCATAAAAAGTGCGTTAGCGTCGGTTAGGCACGCAGTGGCACACCCAGGAATTCCTGTTGGAAGGGGCTATATACGTATATGTATAAAGTATACGTACACAATGTGTGTATATATATATATGCTGACCTTGGCTACGTATAATGGTCGCTCCCTATCTTCTGATTCAAGGCTTCTTGAATTGGAAGAGGAACTACAAAGGATCAAGTGGGACATCGTCGGGCTAAGTGAGGTAAGAAGAAAAGGAGAAGATCTTATTGAACTGAAAAGTGGACATCTCTTTTACTATCGTGGGACAGATACTGGCAGAACTAGTGGTGTTGGATTTATAATAAACAAGAAACTGAAGGATAAAGTTGTAGAAGTTGAAAGTTCCTCTAACAGAGCTGCACGACTCGTTATCCAACTCTCGAGAAGATACAAGGCTCAGATTATTCAAACTTATGCACCCACCACAAGTCATCCTGAAGAAGAAATTGAAGAACTTTATGAGGAAATTCGTCATCTAAATAATAAAGGTAAGCAGCACTTGAAGATAATTATGGGAGATTTCAATGCAAAAATAGGGCAACGGCAACAGAATGAAACTTTAGTAGGTAAATTCAGTCACGGCAACAGAAACCAGCGTGGAAATACTCTTGTTGAGTTTGCAGAGGCAGAAGGGTTTTTCATCTTGAACTCCTTTTTCAAGAAAAGACCGCACAGGAAATGGACATGGAGACATCGAAATGGGATGACAAGTGAAATTGATTTTATTATGTGTTACAAGAAATTCGTCATGGAAGACTGCAGTGTGCTAAACAAGTTCAACACAGGTAGTGACCATAGATTGGTGAGATGTAAGATGCACCTCAACACTAAACTCGAACGTGGCAAGCTCATAAAACAAACAAAATGTATTGACATAACCAACCTTGAAAAACACCATAATACCTTCAAGTTGGAACTGAAGAACAGATTCTCTGCTTTAGAAGGCCTAACATCGGAAGAAGTGGATATTTCTGAAGTTAACAGAAAAGTAACCAAAGCTCTTATGGAAACAGCAACAAAATTAGCTGGGTCTAAGAACAAGTTGCATGTGAACAAATTATCAGGAAAAACCAAAATGTTGATGCAAAAAAGAAGAGAAATGAGGACAACTAAAGAAGATGTGACTTCCAAAGTGGAATATATAGAGCTATGCAAGACAGTAAGAAAAAGTATCACTGAAGACGTAAGGAAATTCAACTGTGAACTAGTGAGGAAAGCAATTGAAAACAACCAAAGCCTAAAGATAGCAAAGGGACATCTCAGTAAGGGAAGAAAACAGATTATGGCACTGAGAAAAGAAGATGGTTCTGTAACAAGAAATAGAGGCGAAATTTTGACAAGAGTGAAAGATTTCTACTCCAAATTATATGAAAGGGATGATGTATGCACTCCAGACATCATGAAAGATACCAGTGCCAGAGTTCCTCCAGTCCTTCCAGCAGAAGTTGCACATGCAATCAAGAACATGAAGCGGGGAAAAGCTCCAGGAGAAGATGGAATTACTGTAGACATCATACAAGAAGCAAGTGGAGAAATCGAAACAGTACTCGCCCAAATTTTCACTCGATGCCTTAATGAAGGGAAGATTCCTGAGGATTGGAACAACGCTATAATGATCCTGCTACATAAAGAAAGGTGACATTGAGGATCTCAGGAACTACAGACCTATCAGCCTCCTGTCAGTGGTTTATAAAATCTTCACTAAAGTTCTTTCACACTGCTTGAAGGTAACACTGGACATGGCTCAACCGAGAAAACAAGCTGGATTCAGTGATGTTCAATGCTTTTACAAGAAATGAAGATTTATCGATTGATGGAGATAACAGGTGCGTACGTTTATCTTGGACAGCAGATATCAGGTGAGGGTCACATTGATGAAGAAATTAATCGGCGTACAAAACTTGCCTGGAGAGCTTTTGGAAGAAACAGCATAATTTTCAAGAGCAATATGCCATTATGTCTTAAAAGAAAAGTGTTTGATCCTTCCAGTACTTACGTATGGTGCAGAGTCGTGGACCTTAACTAAAAGAGACATACAAAGGCTGCAGACAACTCAAAGTGGCATGGAGAGGTGCATGCTTGGTGTAACCAGGAGAGATGAGAAGAGGAACTCTTGGATCCGAAAAATGACAAGAGTGGAAGACATCATGATCAGAGTTAAATCCCTGAAATGGCAATGGGCTGGACATACTGCCAGAAGGACAGAGCATCGATGGACAGCCGAAATTTTAGATTGGATTCCAAGGGACAGGAAAAGACCCAGAAGAAGACCACATGGGAGATGGGTGGATGAAATTCGAAAGTATGTGTGAGTGACATGGAGGAGACTGGCACAAGACAGACCGTTGTGGATGAAACTTGGGGAGACCTTCGTCCAGCAGTGGATTGATAATGGTTGACAATGATGATGACGATATAGTGTACACCTATAGTTTATGTACGGTTGTAACGTACGTCACACTTAATTTCTTTGGGAAGAAGACACTATGTAATTTTTTTAACATGTAAAATAATATCTTTGAATGTTTAATTTGTGACGTATGTCGCCCTTAATCTCTTTGGAGGGGGCTTAAGCCCCCTACGTGGGTGCGCCAATGACGCCACGCTACTTCTACTCCACTGGGCATTTCCCCCACGGGTTAAGAGCGACTGGCAGAAATAACCTGGATATTCCGGTGCAAATTGGGACTGTATTTCATAAAGGAAAACTATCGAGTAATAATAGAAAGGACTTTTAGCGTGTGTTCAAAAATGTAGATTTTGATTCTGTTAAGGAATCAGTAAATGTTATTCGATGTAGAGAGTGGAAAAAATGAGGATAAGGAAACCAGAAGCGAATGTACTCGTGGGTATTCTTGAACCGAATAAAACATGCGTTTTATTTATCTGCATTTATTTGGTGTAAAACTAACTGAATTTTTGGAATTCGTATTACACTGGCGTGCAAAAATTAAGGACGAGACGGTTTTTTTAATGTAACGTCGTGCAGAAGTGCTCCACATCGACTCAAATCATACCATGAATATGGGACAAGTGAGCAAAACCTTCCAAACAAGGAATCCAAAGGATACAAAGGCACTTTATTGAAAAGGTAGCATCGAGCACAACTGGACAGAAGACAGAAACGTTCATGTGACAGGCGGCTGCCAAGAAAAATCCAGTTTTTAGTAGGGGATATGATCACCCCTGACTGCGTTGCAGGATTTACAACGTCTGTTCATGCTGAGGACGAGGTTGTCAAGGAGCTGTTGAGGCATCGCGGCCCATTCCTCTTGTAGCGCCAATCGCAGCTGCGGAATCGTTGCTGGCGGCTGGTGACGTGCTGCCAAGCGTCTCCCGAGAAGGTCCCACACGTGTTCGATTGGATTTAGGTCCAGAGACCTTGCAGGCCAATCCATGCGTTGAATATCTTCACTCTCCAACAGCTCTGCGACAGCCACTGTACGATGATGTGTAGCGTTGTTGTCCATGAAGAGAAACTCAGGACCCACAGCACCTCTAAACAGACGCACGTGAGGCAGGAGAACCTCGGAACAATAGCAGACACCAGTGACTGAACCTCCTTGGAAGACCTGGAGGTTAGTACGGCTACCGAGTGTCATACCTCCCCAAACGAGAACTCCACACCGGTCCCTTTCGATGATGTTGGAGGTGTGATTGCGTGTTCCCTGCTCTCTCCAGATGTGTATACGTCCAGAATCGCTCATCAGACTAAATCGGCTCTAATCCGCAAAGAGAACTCGACCCCATTGCTGATGTGGCCAGTTCTTGTGTTCCTGGAACCACAGAAACCGCCGTCTCCGATGAGCAGGCGTTAATGGCACACACCATATTTGCCGTCGTGTAAATAAACCACTTTTGTGCAGCCTCCTGGCCACGGTAAAACACGATAACGGACTTCCAATTGTCTGTTGCATGTGCCTTGCGATTTCTCCCGCTGTCTGCCGTCTGTTTCTTCTCGCCTGTAGGACAATATACCTGTCGTCCGCCGCTGTGGTTGCTCGTGGACGACCACTGCTAAACTCTCGGACAGCTGTTCCTGTCGTTTGAAATGCTCTCCAAGCTCGTGAAACGATGCTGTGAGCGCTCCCGAACTCCTCGGCCACACTAGTCACACTTCGGTGGCAGCAACTCGACGTCGTTCAGACCGATGTACAACGTGCAATAGCTTTCACCGAATTGCTGAGTGTGCACCGCCCGTGTGCTTTGTACCCTTCCGAACCCCCCCACGTGATACTGCATGTATGCGCATACCCTACCGTACCGGACCCTAGTCTATCTCCTGAGTGGTCTTTCGGTTCGTTCTGCCTGCTCGTTCCGCTGTTATGCTAATTTCTCCTCTTTGTTCTTAATTTTTGCACACCAGTGTATTTCACAGTGAAAATTATGATTTTAGTTTGTAAAAATTGTGCACATGCAATCTATTGGGAGCTGCTTCCTTTTTTCGTTGTTGATGGGTGTGAGCCGGCTGTGTGTAAACATGGTGCAGTGATTCACACGAACTTGCTAACTACGTAATCGGAAGACTCTTTTTTTTTTTTTTGTTGGAGCTTTAACGACCACCGTGAGCAACTCAATGGGCTATAAGCAGTCGCCCGTCCCTAATTTAGGGTCACTGGTTCCAGGGAAGGGAGAGAGCCAGTGCCGTAAGACAAACACAACACCCATGCCTCACCGGGACTCGAACCCAGACCCCTTTCGGACGAATGATCAGAGGCCATCGCTTAGACCACTGCGCCACCGGGGCGGCATCGGAAGACTCTCCAAGTTCTTTACACCCAAAAATGTGGTTAGTTTTATACTAAACAAATGATAAGAATATATATAAAATAGACATTCTTTTCGGTTCAACTTTTCCCATCAGCCCATTCACTCCGATTAGCTGCTAATTTCCATTTACGTTTTGCTATCTGTAGCTGTCAGCTCCGTTAAAGGAACGCCACACAATATAAATTTCGCAAAAGCAGGACAACTTACGGCACAACCAAGGAGGTTAGAATAAGATATCTGGAGATGTTCTTGTTAATTTAGTAGTACCACTTTGCGTGAAGCCTATAACCGCGAGCGACGGCTGTCAAAGTTTGGAAAAGCTGATGGTTTTCAAGGTTATTGCAATGCATTTTGTGTTGGCCGAATCGCCTTCTTTCGTCGCAAATGTTTCCAATTTTTCATCGTAACTTGTTGCCAATGTATGAGGAAATGTTGAATTTATAAAATTGTTAATTATTTTGAGGCTCCTTCCCATTTTCATTGTAAATTCAAATATGCGAACATTAGTGTGAATTCTGAACAAAACATCATAACGTTTAAAATTGTAAACTTCACTCGTGTACGAAGTATAATTCATTCCGGTTTGATATTAACATGGTTTCTGCAACCAAAAACCACGCAATTCCAAAATACAAACAGTTGAAATTGCACATGTATCATGTAAACAACGGCAAATTCCCACACCTTGCGGCTTCACGGTTAAGAGACCAGGATATCTCCAGAAGTATTATTCTAACCTCCTTGGGCACAACAAAGCGAACACATTTTAAAAACTATGATTGAACTGCGTAGTTCAACTCAGTGGCGCATCCAGCATTTCTTTGCAGGAGTGGCCAAAAAATAAAAAAATACCCAACAGGAAACACTAATCAAATCCCCGAGTCATTCAGTTCCGCCGAAGAAATCGAACGGACTCGCACACAAATTGGCTGCGAGGTCACCCAGAACGGCGGGTATGACCCGAAGGTACACGCGGTACGTGCATGTAGGGGGACAAAGTCCCCTTCAGAGGTGACCAAGTGACAGCGGCCTGGACGGGAGACTATCAGAGAGGAAACCGGGTCAACGTGTACACCAAGGCACTCACACGACCCATGGCAAGCGCCTCCCCGGCCCACACCCACAGAGAACCGACACACCACAAGCATCAAATGCACAACAGCCTCACTACATCAACCCTCCATTCACACACACACACGTGTGCACCAAGGCACTCACACGACCATGGCGACCCATGTCAAGCGCCTCCCCGGCCCACACCCACAGAGAACCGACACACCACAAGCATCAAATGCACAACAGCCTCCCTACATCAACCCTCCATTCACACACACACACACACAAAGGAGAGACAGAACCCAAAAACTCACACAACCTCCTGCCGTCTCGGTCAGAGGCCTGCACCGCCAACCTCGACCGGAGACAAGACAAAATAAACTACCGATGAGGGGTTTGGAGGCTAACCTCCTCACCCTCCAACAAAACAACAAACACAAGTCACAAAAACATAACACTAGAAAAGGCCCAACACCCCCCACAGAGATCACCTCTGGCTCCAACGCCCGAAACTAAGGGGGTAAGTTACCTCAGTGAAAGGTGTAGTTGTGCTAGGTCTCGGTAACAATCCGAGGCCAAGGCCCCCACCGATACCTAAAGGCCCGGTCGGTCAAAGTGCGTTAGTCCACTCTTGCACTGTCCCGGAGCTCACACTTGACTTGAAGGATGACCGTTCTTGCAGAGAAGCCCGAGTTAGCAGTCCGAGAATGCAGAACCCTGTTTCTCTCCCTCCACATTTTATAACAGACCTCGGTGATAATCATACTCCATACATCCCTGCCCGCCGCCGCAGCAGGATGCAGATAAAACACGTTAGCCGGACGAAACTGGAGGGCGTCAAGTCTCTTGTGCCAAGACCAAGTCCAGATTCCTTGCCAGACCTGGTGCTCCATGGGACACGTCCAAAAGAGATGTAGCCGCCCCGGTGGCGCAGTGGTCTAAGCGATGGCCTCTGATCATTCGTCCTAACGGGGTCCGGGTTCGAATCCCGGTGAGGCATGGATGTTGTGTTTGTCTTACAGCACTGGCTCTCTCCCTTTCCTGGAACCAGTGGCCCTAAATATGGGACGGGCGACTGCTTATAGCCCATTGAGTTGCTCACGGTGGTCGTTAAACCTCCAATCAAAAAAAAAAAAAAAAAGATGGAACCTGTCCTCAATGCCCGCACACGGAAGACACCTATCGGAGGAAATGCCTCCCCACGGAAGCTGTCCACTCCTCGTCGGAAGGACATTGTGAGCCAACCGCCACTTAAAGTCCCTCTTCTTGCAGTCCATCCCCGTCGAGTGGATGCCCATCCAAGCCTCTCTCGCAGAGAAGTTCTTAGGAATGTTAAAATCCTTGATGACGTGTTCCCTAGGCCTAGGGAGAAGATCAACATACGACTGCCTCGTCCCTTTCCCGTTGGGGCTTGCCTCTGCGAAGTCCCGCAGGCGACCACCCAAGAGATACTTCTTGTGAATAGACTCTCTACGGGGACCCACAAAGTTGTGGCCCGGCAGATACTTCTTCGCATCCAAACCCGTGAAGTAGGAAACTAAATTCCTAAACGGGTGGTAGGCGGCAAAAGCCTCCCTCACACTTGAAAACTGAAGTGCACTGAATAAAGTCGGAAGGTGCTTGACATCCAAGCCCCATTCCTCCCTACGACAGCACAGGACAGCCCGAGCCACCTCCTCGGTCTTCTTGCCGGCCCAAACGAAGCCAAAGACCGCACTTTCGAAAAGCCTCAAAATACCTAGGGATGGAGACTCCAATTCTCCGGCAAAGGCGTACTTAGAAACCAGGAAGGTATTCGCCAACTTGGCGCTGTTGACCCTTGAGATGTGTACCTCTTGCCAACGCTCTTGCGCTTTCTTCATATTCTCAAGAATATTCCCCTAGGTATTTCTGTGGACCCCGTCTTATAACATTGGATACCCAGTATCGGGACAGGTTATTCGGTGATGGCCAAACCCGCGACCACTAGCCGCTCCCATCTACCCCAAAACATAATGTTGAACTTATTTTCGTTGAGACGGGCTCCTGTCGCTCTGCAGTACCCAGCAAAAGCTTCCTTTAAGCCCTTCAAGCTGCCTTCTCCATCCACGAAGAAGGTGACATCATCGGCGTAAGCGAGATACTTCAAAGAAGCAACAGTCCCCGGAACGGTAAACCCCCTAACCCTGTTAGCACCAATGACTTTCCTAAGCAGGGTTTCTAACACCAATACACTCATTTGACCTCAAAGAGGGTAGAGAGACGCCCAGCTAAGAAGACTTACCGGGTTTATGGGCCTGGATCGCCGACCTAACTTCCGTACCCGTGAAATCCCCTTCGAGGAGCTCCATGGCCTCATTCGAATTACGCGAAGTTCCCTGAAGCTAGGTGTCCATTTAGGTCGACTCAATTTTCTCGCAGGAAAAAAGGTCGCCGAAGAACCAATCTAAACCGAAAGAGTTAATATTTAGGCTGAAAAATAAAGAAATTCGAGAATATTACGGTCCATGACATTCGTCTATGCCATGAGCGGTTTAATTTCTTCGATTTAGGGAATTGTTCGCCATAAAAATACTCCTCCACGGAAAGTCATCCACCCTTTTCAAGTGAAATACTGTGCACAAATTGCATTTTACCCGAATTTTCTAATTTCGAAGACTTCCGTTTGTCAGTGTCTTCAAGTATTTCATTTTTGCTTGATACCGTGCTCGTTTCCTACTGATTGAATTCATAACGTAAAAACAAGATGATTTCCACATCTGAAGCAATGGAAAGAGCTCAAATTTGTAATTGAAACGTATTCTAATTTGTTAGCAATTTATACGCAATGCACTGATAAATTTAGAGAAATTCCATTTTCAGCGCCCTTAGCGTTAAGTTTGCCAAGTAGCTTGCAACTGAAAAAGAGCTAAAGTGGTCAATTTTGCCTAATGCATCAAACTCAAGAACTTTTGCTGAAACTGAAATGGTCTGTTTGTAGCGTAAAGCTAAAATTAACTAAATTCCACTTCGAGAACTCCTAGCGGGAAATTTATGAACTCGTAGTGAAATTTCAAATGGTCAAAATTTAATGAATGTTTATGTCTTATCATTCGCAAAAATAAGTTTCGAAAAATTTGTTAAAACCAAATTCTTTGGACTTAGCGCCTCTAGCAGGAAATTAATGAACTAATTGGAAAATTTAAATATTTGAGAAGGAACAATTAAACCTAATCTGAGAGGCACAAAAATATTTTTTTCCTCTAAGTTGAATAATTTCTTCACACAATAGAACTTTAGTTTTTTTGAATTTTCGACTTTGAAACCCCTTAGCGGTAAATCCATGAAGTATATGGGATACTGAAAGTGCCAAACTTAATATCCTTTGATTTCCTATTAGCCGCAAAAATAATTTTTGAAATATCTCTAAAAACAAAAAGTTTGATGTGCATGGACAGACAAAGTGATTACACTGTTTCTTACAAAACGTTCTAATAATAGAAAGATAGAATGGCATTTTAAAGAGCGTAAAAACCTTTTTCTTGACTTTACTGTTTTTTCTTGTTAATCTGACAAAAAAAAAAAATTCTGAGGAGATAAGGTAGGATGAACATTTCCGAGGAGATAAAAATTTGTGAGAAAATTTCTGAGGACATAAAATGGGGAAGGGGGCCCCTGATACTTTTAGCGCCTAGGGCCCCAAAAGTTCTAAAGTCGCCTCTGCATATACTGTATATTTTTTTCTTTCATATATTTCTTAAACAGTTTCAATTGTATTAAGTGAATAAGTAGGTCATTTTATATACCAATCAGCAACAGCAAATAGTGACGGGCAGTAACAAGAAAGGTCCCAAAGGCCGCATTCAAGAAATTTCAATTAGATATAATTCGAAATGTACATTATTTTGTAAAAATCTTACTATGCACAAGTACTAACGAACTTCCAAAAATGAAGACAAAAATGTTAATTCTTAAGTTAACTAACTTTTTAATGACTTTGTTGTGACTGCTTTTTGTTGGAAATCATTTGAATATTTGGTTTCAACATGGAGGTCTGCACTTTTAGCTGATCCTCTAGATGGGTATCAGTCATGTGACCTTAAGGGCGTCTTGATAAGTTAGGTAGGAGAATGCAGAGTCGCAGCAATAAGTGGTTGAAAAGCAAGAAAGCATTTTTTGTACATGCTATTGAAGGCGAGGGTATTCTATTGCATTTTTCCATATTTCAAGTGGATCTTTCTTAGCCTCAAATAGGGATTTTAAAATGTCATCTTCTGAGAGATCAATCAATTCCATCTGTAGTTCTTTAGGAGCCATAGAACGAAATCATGAGTGTAGCAGGTGTCAAAATAGCCCTTATGACTTACTTATGTTTTAATTGTGGCCGTCAGTTGGCGAGCAATATTTCGTTGAATCTTCTTTAACTCTTTAGTATTTTAAATACGATCATTTTAAGATTAAAATAAAAGTAATAAAAGACGAACAAAAACATATTAATTAAAATAAAAGGATTTGTTTTTTGGATTCACTCAAAAAGCAGCACTTAATGGCCTAGGAGGCTGCAGGTTCTCCACCCCTGGTTTAACCTATTATAAGAGTTTAGACCAAGGGTGGGGAACATAATAATTATTATTCTAAGAAAAAAAAATCACATAATATATATCGCTAACTAGTTATTTTGCCGCTTCATTATGGTTGTGAGCTGGCTTTATCTAAACGTGGCGGAACGACGATATGCAGGAAGTCGGGAATTACTTGAAAGCTTTCGTACTTGGAAGACCACCTCTACAGAAAAGTGCATTCTGCGGAAATTCAGCCAAAATGCATTACAGTGTTATAGTAAGTGTTAAACAAAAAATCTCTTGGGAAGTCTTCCGAAATGTTGTACGCATCCTTCCGCTGCAGTTGTCGGCGTGTTTGTTTACCTTTTAGGCCGCTGCTTTCCGTGTGTGCACTCCACGATATAAATAGTTCTATACAATGAAATTGGAAAGAGGAAGGGATTTGTTCGATTGTAAATACACTGCTGGCCACCCAAAATGCAACACCAAGAAGGACACGAGATAGCAAAGTCAGATTTACTGGACACATAACAACAGATACAAAGATAAAACGATTGAGCCTACAGGCCCGTGCGACTTGCGGAACACGCAGACATCAATAGTTCGTGTGGCCACCAATGCTGGCAATAACGGCTGCTACACGACGCGGCATCTTACAAAAGAGGCTTTAGATGTGGGCTTGGGGTATGTCGGTCCAGGCTGCTTCCACACGTTGCCACAGTTCATCAGGCGTAGCCGCGAGTTGTGCTTGCAGGGCCACTCGGTTGCCAATCAGCGACCAGACGATCAGCGACCAGACCCTTGGTGGGCCGTGAAGAATTGTTGCACGATGAGTGCCACATGCGGGCGCGCATTGTCCTGTTGAAACGTGGCCGCTGGCAGTTCCTGCAGGTAAAGAGGACTACAGGCTCCAAAACGTCAGAGATGTAGCGGTGGCTGTTGAGTGTACCGGCGATGCGTATTAAAGGGGTGCGGGTGTCAAATCCAATTGCACCCCAAACCATAACGCCAGGTGACGGACCGGTATGGTGATGCATAATGCAGGCGTCATACAGTCTCTCGCCGCGGTGCCGCCACACGCGGATCCAACCATCGTAGTGTTGCAGGCAGGCAGAAGCGGGATTCGTCGGAAAAGACAATGTCGTGCCATTCCGTAGTCCTGGTGCGGCGTTCAACGGCCCACTGCCGCCGCACTCACCGCTAGTGTAACGTCAATAATAATCGGAGCAATGGGCGCCGTGCGACAAGTCCCCGCTCCTGCAGACGACGTCGAACGGTACGTGCTGACACAGGTAGTTGCGCAAAAACACTAATTCCACCGCTAACGTTATTGATGTGGCGGTGCGAGCTGTCAATGCCTGCCGCAAAACATGCCGGTCCTCTCGTTTGGTGGTGTGCCGCGGCTGCGGCAATCGCTCACGTCGGTTCGTCCGTCCCTCCTGCACCCACCGAATCCATACTCGCCTCACTGTGGCTGGATGTCGTCCCACACGGCCGCCGATGTCTCGGTACGATAAACCGCTGTCGCGATAAACCACTATTCGTCCTCTGTCGAACTCCGAAACGTGCTGGAATGACTGCCGTATTCTGCGACAAGGCATCAGGAAGCTCCCCACGCACAGGTCCGGCAGCACAACACACTTCCAGTACTTACACCCCACCTTCTGTGCACCCTTCTTAGAGTGCTTCTTGGCGGCGTGTCGGGCGCACATGATTTGCATATGCCCTGCAATGCTAAACGTTTGCATGTCCTCTCGCGGGCGACGCATGCCGCGAATTTCAGGCCAATCGGATGCTTCCTTCTTGGTGTTGCATTTTGGGTGGCTAAGCAGTGTATATTATTTCAATGAAACACACAAATAAATTACAAAGAATGGAATATAAGAAATATTTGAAATCGAAATTTTCTGGTTTGGTGTGAAATCACTGTATCCTTTTTCGGGCGGCGTACGCCATTGACTGATAAAAAGAGTAGCGTTTCTTTATGATTTCCTGGAAGCAGAATAATCATAAGTACCAATTATTATCCATTTTAGGGGCTTTCATTACATGGGAGGATACCAAGGAGGTTAGAATAATGCGTCTGGAGATGCCGTCAGTCTCTTTACCGTGAAGACGCAAAGAGTTGGAATTTGAGGTTGTTTACATGACATACATGTAGTTTCAACTGTGCGTGTTTTCGAATTGTGTGATTTTGGGTTGCAGAAATCATGTTAATATCAAACCGGAATGAATTATTCTTCATACACGAGTGAAGTTTTAAATTTTAACGTTATATTTTGTTTTGAAAACTCGCACTGACCATCGAGTTTATATTAGAGGGAGACACAACTGCTATCCACTCAACACTGGCCGCAATAAGTCACCACCCGTGCTGCAGGAGACGTCACATCCCGGCAAGATGCTGCACTGAAACCAATGGAACAAAAGCTTCGAAGATTATAGACAGATAAAATGAGGAATTTAATAATCTTTATCAATTATGCAAACTTAGTGTTTTATCAATTGCATAATTAAAATTGTTTTTGCTCACTAAATTATTGGAGGAGGGGGGCAGGCGTGAAAATACCAGATATGTGTTATAGGGTGCGGCCTAACTTGTGGAAAATTTTTATATTTCATTTATGCGACAAATTTTTGTTTCGATATAACTGCAAGGCGGCACTGATAGTTATAATTAATTACGGTAATTGATCCTCTAATTTGTTCTTCACTGCCATTGTTAAAATGTTTATTATTTGAAAAGTGCATAATTCAAAGCCTTCTGGCAAACGAGAATTGTGAAAGGCCACATGGCGACAGATCATCTCTATTTCGGACTTATGGCAATCGTCTTGTACATTAGTGACTCCGACAAAAGTCTGCAAAACTCACCCCAAAATTCCCTCTTGAAGCTTTAAAGAGACATTCTGGCGGTGGCATTTTCTCCGAACTGCATAAGGGGAGATACGAAGGCCACCCACAGTTAAAAACAAGGTGATAAATCCCTCTTCAAGTGGCGAAGAGAAGCCCTTGTGACGGGACAAAGAGGAGAGAACCCAGGTAGAAGAGAAACAAGCGTCGGGGCATTCTCAGGACTGATTTGATTCGGCCAACACGCGAAAGAAGCGCAGCGGCGAAGTGGTAGGGGTCTAGGATTGAGAGCTGACCGCTGAGAGCCTAAAAGAACCAGACGAAGAACGACCCCGGAGCGAAGCAAGTAAGGAGGGCTAGGAATGATCCCCTCGAAAAATGAGCGACATTTCAGTCCTTTGGACATGGGGGCTTCTCGACCTGTATTAGGTCGACATTAGTGCACTATGTCGACCTAATATGTCGACCTGTATTAGGTCTAATGTCGACCTGTATTAGGTCGACATTAGTGCAGTGTGTATTTAAATGTTTTGGGTAATCTCTCACATATGTTTCCTTTGCTCTATTTTTTATTGTGCATGCTAGAATCTCATCAGTGAACAGTGTTTCAATCAGTGTTAATTGTTAAATCAGTGTTATCGTTTTTAATCAGAGTTAATTGTTAAATCAGAGTTAGTTAAATCAGTGTTATCGTTTTTAATCAGTGATAGAGTGTCTAAATCATTGTGCATAATTATGCTGCCGATACAGCAGCCCGCCATATATTCATCCAGTGATTCATTCATGACTTTTTGACCGGGGGACAAATGGAATCCTAGAGGGGGCAAGTTTTCCATTTGCCATATATATATATATATATAATTTTAACGACTATATTTACATATATATATATCTAGCACAGGGGTGCATTTAGAGAGGGCCTTGCCCCCCCTCCGGAAAATGTCATTTTTTTGTTTAAAATGCGACTTACATTAGAAAAAATGCCTTATTGAAAAAAAAAATGCTTTAATTTTTCTTCAATTTTTCATTAACTCTGATTTTGTTCCAGATGGTGGATTTCAAAAACTTCCTATTCTCGTCCCCTCCCCCGAAGAAAAATTCAATATACGTCTCTGATATCAAACAAAGATCTTCGCTCTTTCCACGTTCATAAGTGAGTCACGGAAAAATTCTCATTAGCCGCCACCGGGAGTTACGCGCCGGATATGCTTCCGCTACACCACAGCGGCCTCGAATCTCTCCAGACTCACACATGCTAACTGCCAAGCCAAGTTGTCAGGTTGCTTTTTGGAGCCCCGCACAATGCTGGGGATTCACCAAAGATGGTAAGCAGCAACTGAAGAAATAATTAGAAGGCGAATGAATAATTAATCATCTCTGTCATAGTTATTACTTCTTCAAACATTTCAGGAATAACAAACTTTCTTCAGCTAAAGGAGGGAGGGGGGGGTTCCGCAGGCTTGAAATTTTCATCTATTAAAATGCATTCAACGCACTCTTGATCCTGAATCACGATTCCCAGGCAATTAGGTATGATTAGTCTACTTATTATATTTTGAAGAATACCATGCGTCGTAATACACTTTTTAATAAAACAAACTATAACTAGTACCATTTGAACAAATATTTAAAAAAATATAATTGGAGAAAGAAACACTGCATTCATCTCAGCAGATTTTTGTGCCACTTCATGGATAAAAGTGGCAGTGTATATAATATACTGTTGAATATTGAATGTCAAGCGTGCGTGAAATGAGCGTTGGGTATCTTTTCGAGTGTGTGTGTGCGTTGCTGTGACTTTTCGGTAGATTGGGACGTGCTGGAGTTAAATCCAGGCATCCACGCCCAATTGCGGTACGGGTTTTGCGAGAAGTTAATAATTAATTTGTTATAATTAATTATGGGAAGTTATTATTATTTATTGAAATCAAATAATTAATTTGTTGTTGCATAATTTTCGGTTGTCAACGCATGTAGGAAAACTCCTTGCTAGCCTCGAGCAGCAGAGGAGCAGGACAAAATTTTTACAAAATTTTCCTTAATTTTTAATTTTATTTATTTATTTTTTGGTGGAGATATAGTGTGCTTTACTGCACGCGATACTTCACCTGGTGCCGCGGCCACGTCAGCCTGTAAAGGTAAGATCCAACATATGGGAGGAGCACGCCTTTCCCATCGTCAGGAAGAAAAAAAAAAGGGCGAAAGATAAATTACGATATTCGACGTATATTTTAAAACGCAATTGTAATTTCTCATCAGCAAATGAAGAAGAAAACAAATATTATTTCGCTGAATAATAATAGTTTTAAAACTAAAATTCAGCCTGTGATTTTATAAAAATATCCAGAAAGATTTTATTTCCGAACGTTTATAAACAATATGAGAAATTAGCACTGTTACCAGGGTCGGATTGGCTTACCGGAACGCCGGGACATTTTCCGGTGGACAACTCAAGAAATGTCCCACTTTCTCGTAAATTTTTTGCCTGGATTTTTTGTTCGATGTTTAACGACCACTGTAAGTAACTCGATGGGCTGTAAGCAGTCGCCCGTCCCCTAATATAAGGCCACTGATTCCATGGAAGTGAGAGAGCCAGTGCCCTAAGGCAAACACAACGTCCATGCCTCATCGAGATTCGAACACGGGTCACTGGATATTTTCGGAACCAACGAATACTTTTTGACACTTATGAATAGCAATCGTTAACCTCATTTACGTTTTATTTCTGTCAGAGAAGTTACCTCCTTAAAAAAAGTACCAAAAGTTTCCTTCTATCCATATCTTATGCTTTTGCTCTTAAATGATGTGTCAAAATTATTTGTACTTATGTGATAAAGGTGATATCGGACCGAGCACGCTATTTTAAGTTAATTACGCTAAAGCTATCTGTAGTTAGACATCTGTCTTTGTACTTGGAGACCAGGGTCATTGGTATGCCTATAACGAAGTAAATTTCTCCGTCATTTCTGTCCACGCCAGGATTTGAACCCAGATCCCCTCATTCCGGAATAAGTCGCTCTACCAATTGAGCTACGATGACGTTTTACTTTGATTCCTATCTGCCTTTATGTCGTGTGCGTCCTGCTGGCAGGTACGTCACATCTCCTGGTACGTTACATGCCGTACCCTCCTTTTGAAATCTTCGAGACAACTGCCAATTGTGATGGCCTGTCAACCCAATCCCCTCTCCGCTCCGTGTCAGTCTACAGACTGACACGGAGCGGAGAGTGGTTCTCCTGCAAAGAGATTTTCTGAAATCCGTATCCCACCCACATTTAACTTAAAAGAAACAACGAATCGCCAATACTGGTTTGTGAGTCAAGATGGTGGTTCGTGGGTTAAAAATTATGGGTAGATTTAAAAAAAGGCGATACCAATATCATTGTGCAGTAACCAGTCAGTAAGCAAATAAATATTAGAATTATTTGCGTAGGAAAATTGCTATGAGGCATGTGAACATTTTAACTTTCAGAATGATTTTCATGGTGATTTAGTTGGAAATGAGGTTTGCAAAAGACTCCTGTTTTGTTGCTTGTTTGTTTGAGTCAAAACAAACTTTTTTAAAATAAAGTTTTCTGATTTGATGCTACATTCAATCAAGACTGATTTTTTAGATTTGTTCACAATTGAATTAGTTTTACATTACAGATTTCAACAGCTTTCTTCCATCCAGTATCTAACAGATTTTTTTTCGTGAGAGAATTTATAAGGTGTTCCGCTAGAGGTACGTGTCTTTTTGATAGTATATATAAATATATCATCATCAACCATTATCAATCAACTGCAGAATGAAAGTTTCTCCCAAGTTTCTTCCACAACGGTCTATCTTGCGCCAATTTCCTCCATGTCACTTCAACCCCACACGTTTTCGAATTTCATCCACCTTCTTCTGGTTTATATATATGTATGGTCTTTTTCTGAGTCTTTTCCTGTCCCTTGGAATCCAGTCTAGAATTTTGGTTGTTGTCCATCGGTGGTCCGTTAGCACATGGGAGATGGTGGATGAAACTCGAAAGCATGCGGGAGTAACATGGAGAAACAGGCGCAAAATAGACCGTTGTAGGAGAAACTTGGGGATACCTACATCCACCAGTGGATTGATGATGGTTGATGATAATGATATATATAGTGGCAGTGGCGTATTTCCAATTAGGCGCACTAGGCGCGCTCCTAGGACCCCAGAGCTCGAGGGGCCCCAAAAAGGTATAATTGGATTGCCAGTATTGTTGTGGTTTTCAAAAACCGAAACAAACAAAAAAATGCAGACCTTAATTTTGCGTTGAAAATAATAAGAAAAAAATGATTTTAAGAAACTTCACTTTCCTATAGTGACTGATGAAATTCTTACTGTCCACCTTTCTTGGTCCATGGCATTCGTCTATGCCAAAACTCCTCCACGAAAAGTCATCCACCCTTTGCAAGCGAAGCACTGTGCATCAGTTACTTTTTACACGTATTTTCTGGTTGCCAGTGTCTTTAAGTATTTTATTTTTGTTTGATACCATGCTCGTTTCCTACTAATTTGCTCAAAATGTTTTTATATTTTGAGCAAATTAGTTGGAAACAAGATGATTTTCAAAAGTTGAGGCAATGGAAAGAGCACGTTTTATAATTGTAATGCATTCCAATTATGGATTTTTTAAACAATTTACACACGATGTAAGAAATTTCATTTTCATCACCCTTAGCGTTAAATTTGCCAAGAAACTTGCAACTGAAAAGGTGTAAAAAGTAAACAGTTTTGCCTAACGTATCAAACTCAAAAAGAACTTTTGCTGTAACTGAAATAGTTCCTTCGTAGCGCACAGCTAAAATTTAGGAATTTCCACGTTGAGAACTCCTAGCGGGGAATTTATGAACTAGTAGTGAAATTTAAAATTGGAAAAATTTAACGAATTATTATGTCCGATCATTAGCAAAAATAATTTTTGAAAAATCAGTGAAAACCAAATTTTTTTTGCCTTCAGCGCCTTTAGTAGAAAATTAACGAACTAATTGGAAAATTTAAATATTTGAGAAGGAACAGGTAAGCCTAATCTGAGAGGCACAAAAATATTTTGTTCCTTTAAGTTGAATAGTTTCTTCACAACAAAAGCTCAATTTTTTAAATTTTCGATTGGACAGCCCTTAGAGGTATTTAAAGTGCCGAACCTTAGATCCGTAGATTTCCTTTTAGCCACAAAATAATAATTTTTGAAATATCTCTAAAAACAAAAAGTTCGATGTGCACGGGCAGAAAAAGGAATTACACTAGCACTGTTTCATACGAAACGTTTTGATTAGATAGAATGGAATTTTGAAAAGCGTAAAAACTTTTTTTTCGACTTGACTTTTTTTATAGTTTTTTTTTTTTTTTTTTATCTAATCTGACGGATGAAAATTTTTGAGGCGATAAGAAGGGGCAAGGAGCCTCTTGAATCTTTTAGCGCCTAGGTCTCCAAAAGATCTAAAGTCGCCTCTGTATAGTGGACTGCAAGACTAAATTTTCCGGCCTGGTTTGGTTGACCCAATTCGCCCCTGAATGTTTCTTAAACACAGAACGAGCCTCGCAAAAAATAAATATATAAATAAAGGCGCTGAAGAGTATACGTTTCTGTGCCTTTATTTATTCATTTATTTTATTTTTTTATAATTGTTATAAACATTTACCACATATCATGAGAAATGGCAATCAAGTTTCATATTAAATGAGCAATATGGGGAAAAAAAGTTTTTACTTATTTTGTTACTTATTATTTTTCTAGAAATAAATCACTATGGCCTCATAAGGTGGAGCTTGGTCCATCTTATTGTATAAAGAATAATACATTTCTATAAATGAAAGAAATGCAACTAGCACAGCACACTGTAGTGTGAGTAGCAAGGGAAAAAACATTTTTTTTTCTCTATAGAAATATTTCAACTCACGCATACTGAAAATGACATACAAAAACAAAAATTAATTTAATTAAACAGGACGAAAAATATCGGGTAGGCATTGCGGTCTCCACCTAGTATAAGCTCGATGGCACCAACCTTCATGTACAACGACCTTCCCATAAAAACGGAGTAAAATCACACAAAATGAAGAAATGTAGGTACAGCAAAATATACACTGACGGAAAAAAAATCCCAACACCACGAAAAATAGTTGTAGAGGAATGAAATGGCGGCAATACATTTGTATAGGAAACATATTTAATCGATTAAGGTTTCAAGATCACAGCTTATTGTAAGCGCGAGAAGAGCCATTTTAAATGTGAAATGCTGGTACATTAATAACCGGTGTAACCGCCAGAATGTTGAATGCAAGCATGCAAACGTTCATGCATTGTGTCGTACAGGTGCTGGATGTCAGTTTGTGGGATGGAGTTCCATGCCTGCTGCACTTGTTCGGTCAATACAGGGACGGTTAATGCTGGTTGGGGTGACGCTGGAGTTGTCGTCCAATGATGTCCCATACGTGCTCGATTGGTGAAAGATCTGGTGATCTAGCAGGCCACGGCAACATGTCGACACTCTGTAGAGCATGTTGGGTTACAACAGCGGTATGCGGGCGAGCGTTATCCTGTTGGAAAACACCCCCTGGAATGCTGTTCATGAATGGCAGCACAACAGGTTGAATAACCAGACCGACGTACAACTGTGCCGTCAGGGTGCGTGGGATAACCACGAGAGTGCTCCTGCTGTCACAGGAAATTGCTCTCCAGACCATAACTCCTGGTGTAGGTTCAGTGTGTCTCGGCCGCAGACAGGTTGGTTGCAGGCGCTCACCTGGCCTCCTAATTAACACACGGCCATCACTGGCACCCAGGCAGAACCGTCTTTCATCAGAAAACACAACAGATCTCCACTCCGTCCACCAATGAGCTCTAGCTTGACACCACTGACGTCGCAAACGGCAGTGGTTTGGAGTAAGTGGAATTCACCCTACAGGGCGTCTGGCTCAGAGCTGTCCTTCAAGAAACCGATTTGTAACAGTTCGTTGTGTCACTGTGGTGGCAACTGCAGCTCGAATTACTGCCGCAGACGCGGTACGATGCTCCACGGCCATACGCCGTACACGGCGGTCTTCCCTCTCAGTAGTGCCACGTGGCCGGCCGGAACCCGGTCTTCTTGAGGCAGTACCTTCCCTTGACCACCGCTGCCAACAATCATGCACAGGGGCTACATTCCTGCCAAGTCGTTCTGCAATATTGCGGAAAGAAAATCCACCTTCTCGTAGCCCTATTACACGACCTCGTTCAAACTCCGTGAACTGTTGATAATGGCTTCTTCGTCTTCTTAAAGGCATTCTTGACTAACATCAACACCCTACGTCGAATCTCAACGATAACTAACGCTCACGAACGTTACAGCACGTATTTACAGCAAACCTGCTTTGCATATTCCGAGGGGCGCTACTAGCGCCACACGTATGCGCCGAGCGCGAAATTTGCATAGACGTCATCTTACAGATGTACTCTCACCGCCTACCAACTGTCGTTTATCTAACACAACCCCTTCTTGGTGTTGGGATTTTTTTCCGTCAGTGTATGTTATTCTTTTTCAAAGTATCTTCCCCCGGATGATATGCAACGGTCCCATCGTTGAGTCTGCTTTTCAAACCATGTGGCGAAGGCATTTTGTGGAAGCTGCTTTAGCAAACCCTGTGCAGCTTGAATAACGTCAGCAACTGTGTTGAATGTTGCTCCACGGAACTTCTTCATTGTTGGAAACAACCCTAAATCGCACGGGGCGAGGTCGGGACTATAGGCAGGCTGTTGCATGATTTCAATACTGCATTTCGTAAGAAACTGTTGAACACAAGCAGCCACGTGTAAGCGGGTGTTATCATGGTGTAGTTCCCACTTGCCCACCAGTTCCTGTCGCTTAGACGATATGTGTCGTCGCAGACGCTTCAAAACTGAAATGTAATAGCATTGACAGTAATTGTGGAAGAACGGCATGTTGGTAGACTACACCTTTATGATAAAAGAAAATAATCATCATCACCTTTCCATCTGATTTGGTTTGGCAGACTTTTTCGGAGGAGGCGAGCCCGTGTGTTTCCAGACACTCGTTGCGCTCTTCGTGAGGGGATCGAAATAGTGGACTCATGTTTCATCGGCAATTATTACTATATTTAGAAAGTTTGGATGCTTTGCAATAACTTGTTTCCACTCATGGCACACCGGAACTCTGGCTAACAATTGTTCTCTCATCAAGTATAGGGTACCCATCTGTAACACACACGATACAGCAGTAATTTGTCACGTAGAATGCAGAACGCCAACATTTTTGAAATACACTGCTGGCCACCCAAAATGCAACACCAAGAAGGAAGCATCCGATTGTCCTGAAATTCGCAATCATGCGTCGCCCTCGAGAGGACATGCAAACGATTATCATTGCAGGGCATATGCAGATCATGTGCGCCCAGCACGCCACCGAGAAGCACTGTAAGAAGGGTGCACAGAAGGCGGGGTGTAAGTAGTGGAAGTGTGTTCTTCTGCCGGACCTGTGCGTGGGAAGCTTCCTGATGTCTCGTTGCAGAATACGGCAGTCATTCCAGCACGTTTCGGAGTTCGACAGAGGACGAATAGTGGCTTATCGCGACTGCGGTTTATCGTACCGAGACATCGGCACCCGTGTGGGACGACATCCAGCCACAGTGAGGCGAGTATGGATTCGGTGGGTGCTGGAGGAACGGTTGGACCGACGTGAGTGATTGCCGCAGCCACGGCACACCACCGAACGAGAGGACCGGCATGTTGTGCGGCGGGCATTGACGGCTCGCACCGCCACATCAATAACGTTAGCGCTGGAATTAGTGTGTTTTGCGCAACAACCTGTGTCAGCACGCGCCGTTCGACGTCGTCTGCAGGAACGGGGACTTGTCGCACAGCGCCCATTGCTCCAATTACCATTGACGTTACACCACCGGCGAATGCGGCGGCAGTAGGCCGTTGAACGCCGCACCTGGACTACGGAATGGAACAACATTGTCTTCTCCGACGAATCACGCTTCTGCCTGCAACACCACGATGGTCGGATCCATGTGTGGCGACACAGCGGCGAGAGACCGTATGACGCCTGCATTATGCATCGCCATACCGGTCCGTCGCCTGGCGTTATGGTTTGGTGCGCAATTGGATATGACACCCGCACCCCTTTGGTACGCATCGCCGGTACACTCAACAGCCACCGCTACATCTCCGACGTTTTGGAGCCTGTAGTCCTCCCTTACCTGCAGGACCTGCCAGCGGCCACGTTTCAACAGGACACGTGGCACGCATCTTGCAACAATTCTTCACTGCCTACCAAATGTCACTGCTGCCGTGGCCCGCCTGTTCTCCCGATATGACGCCCATCCAACACGTCTGGTCGCTGATCGGCAACCGAGTGGCCCGGCAAGCACCACCCGTGGCTACGCCTGATGAACTGTGGCAACGTGTGGAAGCAGCCTGGACCGACATACCCCAAGCACACATCCAAAGCCTCTTTCGTTCGATGCCGCGGCGTGTAGCGGCCGTTAATTACCAGCATTGGGGGTCACACGAACTATTGATGCCTGTGTGTTCCGCAAATCGCACGGGCCTGTAAGCTCAATCGTTTCATCTTTGTATCTGTTGTTATGTGTCCAGTAAATCTGGCTTTGCTATCTCGTGTCCTTCTTGGTGTTGCGTTTTGGGTGGCCAGCAGTGTATTAGTTGACACACGTGATTCGTCGATGTTCTCGCTGTGTCTTCACACGTCTTCGTCGATCTTCTCGCAGGTTTGCCCAAACAGTGTTAATAATAGGCTCCGTAACAACACTTCCAGGTCGACTAGGCCTGGGAGCGAGTTCTGCCGACAAACACCCTTTTTGAAATCATGGTGCGGGTGTTCTTTCCAATAGCGCCTGCACTTGGCTGCTCATAAAGCGGTTGCATTCCCTAGCGCTGAATTTCATTGTTTACATTCTCTGTCGATTACGAAAAAAGACAAAGATTCCTGAAAATGATAAAGATTTCTCCACGTGGAGGTGTTACAACAGGCTACATGAAGTTTATATCGGTAAATAAAATTAAAAACATTAAAACGAAATCATTAAATCATTTATTCAAGTACTGGAAAGCAGTAAAAAACGGAAAACCGCCCCGGTGACGCTGTGGTCTCAGCGATGGCTTCCGATCATTCGTCCGAAAGGGGTCCGGGTTTGAATTCCGGTGAGGCATGGATATTGTGTTTGTCTTACGGCACTGGCTCTCTCCCTTTCCTGGAACCAGTGACCCTGAGTTAGGGACGGGCGATAGACAGTTCATTCAGTTGCTCACGGGTTTCGTTAAACCTCCAATAAAAAAAAACAAACACGGAAAACATGAAGTTTTATGATTTGCTCCACACTGTTTTTAATGACATTTAACATTTGTGAAAGATTCTATATTATAAACTCTACAAATTATTCGGAATAAGATCTCTAGTCTATCGACTATATCTTATTTTCAGGAATCTTTGTCTTTTTTTCGTAGTCGACAGACAATGCAAACAATGAAATTCAGCGCTAGCGAACGCAACCGCTCCGCGGGTAGCCAAGCGCAGGCGCTATCGGAAAGAACACCATCTAAAAATCGTTGACTCACCCAAATATTTATCTTTGTAAACTTTTTTCATTAAATCAATTGTTTCTGGAGCCGTTTTACCCAAACAACAGCAAATTTTATCGCACAACGCAATTCACATAACTCTGAATCAATTACCTCCATAGCTGTACGGCGAAATGCAGACGTTCCTTAAACAAATGTGCAATAACAAAACCAGAATCGTCTACCACGGCTAATAACTGTTGCCATAGATACTTCGTTAATTCAGTTCGTCTTCTGTCTGGTTATTTTCTCCCTTCGCACTATTGCCAACTCAAAACAAATTACTCAGTTTTTACGGAACGGCCTTTGTACACTATCTACCAACAAGTAATTGGACACCGCTGCAATCGACGATATCTGCGGTCCTGATACACGTCACGGCCGCCGCCGTTAAATATCGTGTGGGAAACAACAACGCAACCAGTCGCATGCAAGATGCCACGCAGTTCGGAGCTCTCTGATTTCGAGAAAGGTGTAATCGTCTGGTATTACAGAAATGGCCGATCCATACATGACATATCCAGCGAGTTGAAGTACCCAAAATCGACAGTGGTCTACGTGATTGGCAAGTGGAAGATGAGAGGTGACTGTCGGAATGTGCCCCGACCCGGCAGACCTACAAAACTGGGAGTTAGAGACCGACGGGTGCTGGCCACGGAAATTCGGGAAAAACCACACCAAATCCATGGGCCACATCCGCGAAGAATTTCAACAGGCATCCGGGAGTGTTGTTTCGATAAATACCATCCGTAAGGAAGCCCATCTGCTCGGTTATCATGGACGTGCTGCCGCCCACAAGCCTTTGATCACCAAGTCCAATAGCGCTGCTCGGCTAACGTGGTGCAAAGAACGTCGACCGTTGAACAGTGGAAACAAGTTCTCTGGAGCGAAGAATCAAGGTTCACCCTCTACCGTTCGGATGGCAGGGTCTGGGTTTGGCGTCTGCCTGGAGAACGCCTCCTGCCGCAATGTATTGTGCCAACTGTGAAGTTCGGTGGCGGTGGAATTATGCCATGGGGATATTTCTCCTGGTATGGCACGGGACCCTTGGTCGCAATTCCTGGTAGACTCAACGCCGAGGCCTACTGCACTATTTTGGATGACCATGCGCTTCCTACGTTGTGGCAGTTTTACGGGGTGGTCCCATGTTACTTTCAGGATGACAATGCCACCTGTCATGTTGCGAGGTCCACCATGGCTTGGTATGGTGACAATGGGGTTAATCGAATGGACTGGCCTGCGCAGAGCCCGGACCTTAACCCTATCGAGCACCTCTGGGACGAGTTGGAGCGTCGAATTAAGGGGTGCCCACCGTCCGAAATCGTTGAAGGAACTGACCTGTCTTCTCCAAGCCGAGTGGAAGAAAATACCGCTAGCCGTTGTACAACGCCTGGTTGAGAGTATGCCCCGGAGGGTCGCAGCTGTAATTGCCACTCGTGGAGGCTCCACCAACTATTGATGGTGAATAAACTTCGTTTTTCTTTGCTATCACTGGTGTTCAATTACTTGTTGGTAGATATTGTATTTCAATTTAAAATAAAAATGGGAAGGAGCCTCAAAATAATTAACGATTTTGTGAATCCAACATTTTCTCATTCGTTGGCAGCAAGTTATGATGCAAAATTGGAAACATTTGTGACGAAAGAATGTGATTCGGACAACTCAAAATTCATCAAAGACCTTTGAAATTCATTGCAATAGCCTTGAAAACCACCAGCTTTCCCACACCTTTTTAACGGCCGTTACTCGCGATTATAGGCTTCACGGAAAGTGGTGCTGCTCCATGAACAAGGGTATCTCCAGACATCCTATTCAAATTTCCTTAGGGGAGACTATAACTGACACAGAATGTCTGAAAACTATCGTGTAGTGACATACTGCGGTTCAAAACCGTGAACAAACCCAATGGTAACTGCGGCAGAAGGATAACCGTAACTTTGGAAGCCCAGCCATTTCTTATTAAATGGGGAAAACGTAAAGCATCATTTCAAAAGGGAAACTTGAAAGAAAAATATTTTATTTTTATTTCTGTAGGATTGTATCTGAGTGTCCGAAACAGAAAAGCAACAAATTAAGATGGCAACCGCATTTCGCGATCACGCAATTTTTGTTTCAGTTGCTAATGTAATACGCAGCTGAACATCGGAAATAATTTGCCAGGTGTTCATCCATATTTCACCATTTGACGTAACAACCTGTGATCCGTGCAGCTGTATTAGTTCCGACAAACCCGTAACGATTCGGGGATTTTGAAAGAAACATCTTGCCTGGAGTCCATTGATTAGATTCCGCATCGTAAGCGTCGAAAGCAATCATGCCCTTTTTCCAGCAGCCACCAGAAGCATACAGCTTTCCGCAACAGGAAGACAAGAATAGTGGCCATTCCATCGCAGTTTCCATGGGAGCTACAAAAGACCACCGATCTATTGAAGGGTTGTACATTTCTGTTGTAAGAGTAGGGTGTCGACTTTCCCCATCGAATTCTCTTGTGTTCCCACCGCATACGTAGATTTTACCACCAACGACAACACAGGCGTGGCTTTCCCTCTCTTGGAGCATCGGCGACATTTCAACGCCAACTCCTGTTAAAGGATCGTATTTCTCTGTACAACTAACAGGCACTTTGTCTTTAGAAAGTCCTCCAATGGCAAAAATATATCCACCTAAAGAAACGGCTGGAAAACAAGTACGCTTACTTAACATTTTAAATGCTTCGCTAAATCTTTTTCTTTAACACTCATACAGTGCACAATACCATTCCCTTCCAGGAAATATATAATGCCATGGTGCACAGTGGCTTCGCTGTAAGGGATTACGAATTCCCACTGCACAGAAACACATGTAAGAGTTTTGAGGTTCAAAGTGCAAACATGTTTGTTTCTTATGAACAACATTTCGACTTCAGTACATACGACGTATGAAGTATCCCATAATTCTACACTGCACAGACTAATCCATTTTTTCCCATGGTCAAAATCATAAAATCTTACGTGGAATGATGAGTCTATTTTACAAACAGAATATAGAGCACAACCCATTTGTTTTGTATGTTTCAGATGTTCTTTGGATTCGCAATACCTCTCCTTCGCTGTGAAACTTCCTGGCATGGAATGATAATTCTTAATTTCGCTTAATATGCTACGGGATGACAGAATGAGTTTCTCAGATAACACGTTCCTCTCCAAATAAACTGTAGACATCAGAGGCAGTCGAACATGATGCAGAAGATCAGATAAGTTGACGGCTCGGTTTCTTTCTTCTGCTTTCACCCAACTCATAACAGCTTCAAATATCACGTTTTCGCTCATCACTAATAAATCATCTCTTCGTATAAGAGCTTCCAACTTGGAGAAGGGCAAGGTCAAGAACTCTTCTGTAGTGGCAAATTCTTCAAAATTTTCTCGGATATAGAGAATGCACTTTTCAATCACACTCGAATACTGATAGTGTTCTGCTTGTGAAAGAACGTAGAGCACGGTTTCAGCGCTAAGCCTCTTCAGCACAAATTTGAAGCACGCATCGACAATCCTAGTGAACTGTAAATAGCCTGCGGTGGAGAATAAATTCTTAACATTAGAGGACGTAATGTGTATTTTGCCAGTGTACAGGAAATCTATCAGAGACTGGAGTGCACACGGATCAACACCCTCTAAAATTATTTCGGACTTTGTGCTTTCTGCAAAATTTCCTGAGAACATCGCTCTGAAGTACGGAATTCCACCGGCTAACATTATGCGATGAACTGCGAAAGATTTCCCACCAGCCTTGAGAATCACGTCGCATAGTCCACCAGATGCTTTTATTTTTGCAATCGTAGAGAAAGTTCCGCGCAGAAACTCTTCATCAGTCAGTTGCGTAGAGCTTTGGCAGTTTTCCATTGAGCGAAGCGGTTTTTATCTCCTTGCTACAAAAATATAAAACTTTGTTAGAATTTGAGTACGCTGAACGATTTCAACGCCTAAAGTTCATTTCGAATGGACAATCATGAAATCAAACTGACTCGCGCGAAATAGATGTCACTCTCGTGAAGTCAACAGAGCACGAAATGGTTAAAATACTACTAGTAACATGAATTTCTTGGCGTAGAATATAAATTGAAGTTTCAAAGCTTTCGTACATCAACCAGATGAGTTTTTCAAGGAATGTAGACAGGTTTTTCAAGGAAGGTAGGAAGGCAGTTAGCTGTCTACCTTCCTTGAAAAGCCATCTGGTTGATGTGCGAAAGCTTGGGAACTTCAGTTTATATTCTACGCCAAGAAATTCGGATTATTAGTAGTATTTTAAGTGTAATTGGTGTCAAGGGCGGATTCCCGACTAGGCGCGCGCCTAGAGCCCTCAGAGCTTGAGGGGTCTCAAAAATGAGTAATTGGATTTCCAGGTTTGTTTTGGTTTTCACGGACCGAAACAAATCAATCCTTAAAGCGACCACTTTGTTTGTATTGTCAATTGATATTTTACTTTCTCATATTAGTAACATATACTTTTTCTTTCTGTTGTTGATACTCCAAATTTTCGAGTTCTTACCGCTGTATTTGTTTTGAAAGGAACAGTTAAAGTAAGTTTATCTTCCTTTTAACGGTAGGTGAGTGAAGGATTCACGCTTCTCACATTTTTCATTGTTTAAGACCAATACTTAAATGGCCTGCTGTGCTATAAATTACTTTCATGGTACTTCCAGCAACGGGAAAACATCTCTGTTGGAAAAAAGAATCAAATAAATTTCATGTGCACGGACAGACAACGTGATTACATTAGCACTGTCTCTTACAGGGTGTTCTAAAAATAAGATGATTGAATGGCATTTTAAAAAGCGTAAAAACCTTTCCCTTGACTACTTTTTTTTTTTTTTTTTTTTGTAGGTCTGACGGATGAAAATTTCTGAGGCGATAAGAAAGGGGACGGGTGCCCTGAATCTTTTAGTGCCTAGGGCTCCAAAAGATCTAAAGTCGCCTCTGATTGGTGTACGGTTCCTTGTTAATGATGAAAAGGTTAAATAAACCTTATTCGTGTGATGGTGTCGTGCGCAAAGCGACCGTGTGCCAAGTGACCCTCTGGAAATAGTGCGCGAAGCGACCCTGTTATATTTTATCGTGGGCGAAGCGACCATGTGCCAAGCGACCCTCTGGAAATCGTGCGCGAAGCGACCCTGTTATATTTTATCGTGGGCGAAGCGACCCTGCTAATCGAATCATTTTACTTATATATATATATATATATATATATACAAATCGTAGTGAAATTATTTATATCTAATTAATTAAGTACTTACATCTTTTGAAGTTTGCAGTTTTAGTCCAACTTGGTAACATAGTTTAATGCTTTAAGGCATTTTTTAATGTCTTTAGAATTTCCAAATTCGACGTGTGATGCACAAACAACAATTAAAAGAATTAGGAGAACTTGGTCCAAAAAGGAAGAAGATGCATATACAAGTAGACGAACGCATTCGCAATATTATGGGGGAATTTGGAAATTCTAAAGTTCTTAAAAAATGCCTGAAAGCATTGAGCTGTGTTACCAAGTTGAACTAAGGGCAAATGCTACAAAATTCAGATGTAGGTACTTAATTAATGATGTAAATAATTTGACTACGATTTGTATATATATATACATATAAAACGATATTAAAGACTTGTATTTAGTATAAAAAACTTGATGTAAGTAATTAATTAATGTAAATAAATAATTTGACTACGATCTCGTGCACGATTTTCCACAGGGTCGCTTGGCGCACGGTCGCTTCCCGCACGTAATCCGTGTGATGTCACAGCTGGGACGGCGCCAGAAAATTTTCAATGGGGGGGGGGGGACGCTCCAAAATCGGGGGCGTCCCCGATTTGGAGCATATATATATATATTATTAAAGTCAAGAATTAAAAAACCCGCCGTCGCTTGCCCTAAACAAAGCTTTTCCTTGACTTCCGCTGCACATGCAGCACTTTGAAGTGTGGCAACTGATGAATCTGCCCTTCTTGATTTAATTTGCTTAAAAGAGGTACACGACCCCATGTAAGTTTTGTGGATCAAGCCGTTTTGGTGTTTTTAAAACCCGAATCCTTTTCAAGTGTTTTTTTCCAATTGTTGCAACCTCGCTGAGCGAAGGTGACCTCATGTTTTTCGTCGTCCGATGAAAACATTCTACACGGAGAACAAAAGGCGGAATCTCTCTTTATACTATATGCAAGCCATGGAAACATGTTATACTAATATGTCTGGAAGCTTCTTTGTTCTTTACCGTATTATTTTGTGGGAACTGTTTTAATATAGGCTGTTTGGGTTGATCCGAAAGTGAAGTTG
Organism: Macrothele yani; assembly: GCA_039090855.1. NCBI lineage: Eukaryota > Metazoa > Arthropoda > Arachnida > Araneae > Macrothelidae > Macrothele > Macrothele yani. The sequence continues at coordinate 72,137,254 of CM077028.1, read as the reverse complement.
CTATATCAAGCTCTCCGAGTTCAACATTTTTTGTCTTGCGACCTTCCAGTGTTTTATTTTCCAAAGCATTGCGTTCATAAAAATTTTCCATTGAATCACTACAAGCACCTAAAGAATCCTCGTTGATTCCTAATGATTCACCACACGCTGTTGATGAAGTTAAAGCAGTCTGATAATCATTATTCGCTTTGTAGGCACTATCGCATAATTTACTTTTGTTCTTCTGATTAACACATGTTCGAAAAAATCATAGATTGATCGTTTTGCGGACATGTTACTTCAAATTTTAGTTTGGAAGAAATACCTCACTATCATGTATCACGCACAATACGTGCAAAAAAAAAAAAATCAAGCAGAAAAAATTTGATTTTCCACCAGAACAAGAAAGAAAACGAGTGTAACTACTAACTAGCCAAGAGAAATTTCGCTCACTGTCTGGTGGTGACTGACGCCGATCACTCTCTGCTGTTTTCAACGATCGTGATAACGCCCACTACTTGTCATAGACTGCGAGGGCTCCAGGGCGGTGATGGGATTGGCAGAGTGATGCTTATTCAACTTTTTAACCCACTGGCATGAGCCGCGGCATCGGACTGACGATGTTCTTTGAACTTCCGTTCGGTCTTCGACATCTGTGCGCCAAAGCGGAAGCCCAACATGAAGTAAGGTTTCCCGTCTGAGTCATGGATCGTGGTTGGAGGAACATAATTGCCTACCCTTCTCCCATTACCACAGAAGAACATGCAGTTCCGATAGTAAAGTGTACTACATTTTCTTCATTGATCCAAAAAAGTTCTAGGGGTGCTGACGGGGAGCTCATCAAAATTTGGGGTGGGCACGCCCGGTAACGCCGTCCCTGCATCTCAGTCAGCACTTGTGAACCAACATGACATGATCCAGTGTTGTTCTTAGATTTCCCCCTTACTATTTACTAAGTATACGAATGTTAACAGATGGGTACGGTTTCGAATCCGGTGAAGCATGGATGTGGTGTTTGTCTTACGGCTGGTTCCCTTCCTTCCCTCGAACATGGGGCCGCCGTTTCGATGTGCAGTTGCAATATCCGTTTTCTCGGATTTGCGCATGACGTCACACAGGATGCACGACGCCCAAACAGGATCATGTCGGGCACAGCAAAGCTGCAAGCTCGTTTGCATGCTTAGGAAAGCATTTCGCTTCGGTGAATAGGCCTGTATGGATATTTATTTCGGAAATACTTTTCTTCATAACTCATTACTTTTTTACATACACTGGTGTGCAAAAATTAAGGACCAAAAGGAGAAATTGGCATAACAGCGGAACGAGCAGGAGGAGCGGACCGAAAGATCACTCAGGAGATAGACTACGGTCCGGTACGGTAGGGCATGCGCATATATGCAGCATGACGTAGTTGGGGAGTGTCGGAAGGGTATAAAGCACACGGGTGGTGTACGCTCAGCAATTTGAAGCCACGAATGGCTGAGTGGTTAGCGGTTCAGACTATCAATGCAAGGTCCTCAGGTTCGATCCTGGGCTGATCTTGCGGAGGTGGTGTACATTGCTAACAATCACTGAATATTCGCCGTGCATCAGACGAGCACGTTAAGTGACGGCCCCCAGGTTGGACCCACTTGTTAAATGGGTATCCTTTCCTATACCCCCCTCTGAAATTCTCTCACCCCTCTATGTGCAACAGTGTACTTGTACGGTGGCGCCATCTACTGTACTCTAATCTCACTACAAACTGTTCTGTCAAAAGTCGCTAGACTTGCTCTCATTCCTTCCGTTTCTGTGTCCTGCCCAAAAGGCGAACTCGCTGTAGGTGGCTGGGACCTAAAACCTACACACTGTGGACGGAAGTCCTACAAGAAAATGACTCATGCTTGCTTGACGTTCAGCAATTCGGTGAAAGCTATTGCACGGTGTACATCGGTTTGAACGACGTCGAGTTGCTACCACTGTGTGATATGGTCAACAGGCAATCCAGTAGATGACATCTGGGTGACTTTACCCGAGGTCGCGTCATTGGGAAGTTGGAAGAAGGTCGAAGTGGGACTAGTGTGGCCGAGGAGTTCGGGATCGCTCACAGCATCGTTTCGCGAGCTTGGAGAGCATTTCAAACGACAGGAACAGCTGTCCGAGAGTTCACGAGTAACCATGGCGGCGGACGACCGGTATATCGTCCTACAGGCGAGAAGAGACAGACGGCAAACAGCGGGAGAAATCGCAAGCACGTGCAACAGACAACTGGACGTCCATTATGGCGTTTTACCGTGGCCAGGAGGCTGCAAAAAGGTGGTCTATTTTCACGACGACCAGTAAGGTGTGTGCCATTAACGCCTGTTCATCGAAGACGGCGATTTCTGTGGTTCCAGGAACATAAGAACTGGACACATCAGCAATGGGGTTGAGTTCTCTTTACGGATAAGAGCCGATTTAGTCTGCCGAGCGATTCTGGAGAGAGCAGGAAACACGCAATAACACCTCCAACATCATCGAAAGGAACTGATTTGGAGGTGGCGGAGTTCTCGCTTGGGGCTATATCATGCTTGGTAGCCGCACTGACCTCCACATCTTCCAAGGAGGTTCAGTTACTGGTGTCCGAGGTTCTCCTGCCTCACGTGCGTCTGTTTAGAGGTGCTGTGGATCCTGAGTTCCTCTTCATGGACGACAACGCTACACCTGATCGTACAGTAACTTTCGCAGAGCTGTGGGAGAGTGAAGACATTCAACGCATGGATTGGCCCGCAAGGTCCTCCGACCTAAATCCAATCGAACACGTGTGGGACCTTCTCGGGAGACGCTTCGCAGCACATCACCAGCCGCTAGCAACGATTCCGCAGCTGCGATTGGCGCTACAAGAGGAATGGGCCGCGATGCCTCAACAGCTCCTTGACAACCTCGTCCTCAGCATGGACAGATGTTGTAAATCTTGCAACGCAGTCAGGGGTGATCATATCCCCTACTAAAGACTGGATTTTCTTGGCAGCCGCCTGTCACATGGACGTTTCTGTCTTCTGTCCAGTTGTGCTCGAAGCTACCTTTTCAATAAAGTGCCTTCGTATTATTTGGATTCTTTGTTTGGACGGTTTTGCTCACTTGTCCCATATTCTTACATCTTGGGGATCTTATGGTATGATTTCAGTCGATGTGGAGCACTTCTGCACGACGTTACATTCGAAGGACCGTCTCATCCATAAATTTTTGCGCGCCAGTGTATATATAATTTATTGTCTACGCTTATATCATTATAACTCAATATGCATGGATGGATGGTAGCAGGCTGTTTATCCTACAACCGGGAGACTAAAGGTTCGGATATTGTTTACCATTATTTTCCTGCAGATCATGATTTAGAGAAACTATGGGTACTGAAATGTAAACGAAAAGATAATTTTTAAAGTGAAAAATACAAGAAATTGCTCTAAATATTTTACTGTTGACAGTAATAGGCTATTCGTGACTTAAAATCAGAATTACTTAGATTACCTGGCAAAAAGAAACTGAAAGCAGATGCTGTGCCTACAGTCAACCTTCTTTGTCAAATTGGCCGTTAGCATTTTACAACTGCTAACCCTCATGAATCGTCATCATTCATTCCTAGCATTGCAAATGTTAGTCCTGCAGCATATATATTACATGGACGTAAAGTGAAAACACTAGCATTGGAAGCCTTTCGCATTCGATAGGCTAGCATTTCGATTCTCAGTGCATTAAAATTTTCCGTATACATTTTGTGCGAAAGTGGAATTCTGTAAAGAATAATAAGATTTGTTTTGTAGAAATGAAACGTTGAATAATAAATTACGTACTAGACGAAACCCGTCGGAATCGACGGTTATTTATTTATTTATTTATTTATTTATTTTTTGAAAATAATGAACTCATATGAAACAACAAATGTAAACTTTATTTGATTGACAAATTCGTTCAACCACTTCAGTAAAGACAATAAGTCCAGGTTCGTGATTTTTTTTTGACTGAAGTTTTAACGACCACCGTGAGCAACCGAATGGGCTATAAGCAGTCGCCCGTAATATTTTCACTAACAATGGCCAACGGAATGTTTATTTACATCTTTACATAATGAGAAACGTCTTACTTACATGAATAAACTGGATCGAATGAATATTAAATTGTATATATACATCACACATTCCCACGGCATAACGCAACCAGGTGTTCGAGAGTGTTCGCTGTTCCGATGAGAAGAACTTTGATACTAATGCCTGCTAGCATTGTTTTGCGCAACGGTTCACCCAGTAAAGAGACTTCGGACTTTGGACTAACTCAATCCCTCCGTGCCTCCGCCTTCAACAGCGTGTGAGTCAACCGCAGGCGATCGAATGTCAACCTCACACTTCTCCCATAGACTTTACATGGGAACTTTGCAGCACCACAATGCCCGAACCGTTGCCCCAATCTCATTTTTCTCTTCGACTGGCATATCTACATGGTAAGAGCTTTATTTTGGTACCTCAACCATATCTTTACGTTCTGCCGTTCTCTCAAACTAGGACTCACAATAAAAAAAACCTCATAGAATTAATATACAGATTATCTATTTCTTGTTTGTTCAGCCCGTTGACAGAAATAAATGCGCTGATAATCGAAAGGCTAGCTTTTAAATATTTTGGATTTTTAAAAATTTACGTTCGCATTGAAATTAAATATTTGTAAATATAACTTCCTGCGAACTACGAAGTGTAGCAATATGTACCTTTACAACAATGACTCATGTATATTTCTTTATTCGCAAAAGTTGTTAATTTATTTCGTTTGAAAAATTAATTTACTCATGAAACAGGAAATAAGAGATCGCTGATAAGTATGCTAATCTTTGAAGTTTGAGATTACAAGTATTCGAAAACATTTTCCATCGCATTTTTCTTTACATTCCTTGCTAACGTGTGTACGAGTAATGACTCTCACCGCTCGCTGCTTTGCTTCCTGTGTGACGTCATTTTGCCAGCCAATAGCAGCTCGTATCCAAAATGGCACAACCTAAAGAGATATCTAAGAACCTTGGTGGAAACTACGTATTTTTTTTTTCATTTTTTTTTTTCATTGGAGGTTTAACGACCACTGTGAGCAACTCAATGGGCTGTCGCCCGTCCCTAATTTAAGGCTACTGGTTCCATGGATGTTGTGTTAGTCTTACGCCAGTGCCGTAAGACAAACACAACATTCATGCCTCACCGGGATTCGAACCCGGACCCCTTTCGGACGAATGATCAGAATCCATCGCTTAGACGAATGATCAGAATCCAAACTAAGTATCGAATGATCAGAATCCAACCTAAGTATTCTGGAGACATTGCTAGGTTTCAACTGCCTTCGATTCGTAGTAGTATTGCATAAAAAATGTTCCTCTGTAAAAGCGGGAAGAACATATTCCAGAATACATACTCATGTGCAAATCCACCGGGGGCGCAGTGGTCTAAGCGCTAGCTTACGACCATTCGTCCGTGAAGGGTCCGGGTTCGAATCCCGGTGAGGCATGGATGTTTGTTATGTTTGTCTTACGGCACTGGTTCTCTCCCTTCCCTGGAGCCAGTGGTCCTAAATTAGGGCGAGCCACTTCTTATAGCCCATTGAGTTGCGGACGGTGGTCGTTAAAATTTCAATAAAAAAAAAAAAATCCACCGGGAGCATTTTCCGCAGCTATTCTTTTAAAAGTTACAATCTTTTGAGAGAGAACTCATGAAAACTAATCCCTTCCTCTATAGATTTTAAGTGGCAAAGTTTAAAAACAAAACAAAACATAAGTTGATATAAGTTGTGTCATATAGATGGTCTAGAAACGAACGCAAATTTTCTGTATAGCTACAGTAGAACTTCTTGTTAAGGAATGCTTAAATCAGGGATGTAGAAGAACCTTAGCGCGACTTAGCGGCACTAAGGTACTTTTCGTAATTAGATGGTTGCAGAAAATGGGTAAAGAAATATTATAGATGATCATATATTCCAAAATAGCGAATACTGTGCTTTATATGATCATAACCGAAATATTCGTATTGCAAGGATGAATTTATACCGTCCGATCACACAACAGGACGGGTCTGGTACGATTCGTCCAACGACGATTGGTGCAATGTCGATTCGTCCAAATGGACAATTCATTCAATGGACGATTGGTGCAAAGGTACGATTCGTCCAATGGTACGATTGGTCCAATACCGATTCGTTCAAAGGTACGATTGGTCCAATACCGATTCGTTCAAAGGTACGATTGGTCCAATGGTACGATTAGTCCAATTCCGTTTGATCTGTCCGAAGTGCTACTCGTGCGAAACAAACCTCATCCGTTGTGATACTTCTTCGGTGTTGTATGTAAGTAGCAGTAGTCCAAAGAATGTAAAATAATGTTACATTTCATTCGTAATATTGTGGTTACAGATTTTGTTTTTGTTTCGGAATAGCTTTTTTCTTGTTATACCGTTCTCGCTGCCGTATGAAGCTACTGATGTACGAGCCGTTCAATCAACTTCGATATTTCTCTCTTGCATTAAATAACAGAAGAGACTAGTTTCCCGTTTCTGTTTGTAGGATGCAGTGGGGTTCGGCTAAGTGGCCACTGGAAAACTGGACAGAGTTCGGACCTAGGCCTTTTTAACAGTTTTTATTCTACCCATGCCGTATTCATAAAGTTTGCATATCAAATCAAATTAATAACATTGCGCCTTTACTTAGGCACTGAATATTAATTCATAGGCCCTAGGCCTTTCAAACAGTTTTTATTCCGCCGGTGTTAATAATATTGCGCTTTTACTTAGGCGCTAAATATTAATTCATAGGCCCGCAGCTTAGGTGTCTTGTAAAGAGTTGAGAAATAATCCGCTGAGTACTTTTTATCAGGTTTTATAAAATGTTTACAAATACCAAATATCTAGGTTGTAACTTAAAACCTTCTAAAATAGCCCGCGGCCTTGGTGCCTTGTAAAGAGCTGAGAAATAATCCGCTCGATGGCTTCTGATCATTCGTCCGAAACGGGTCAGGGTTCGAATCCCCGTGAGGCTTGGATGTTGTGTTTGTCTTACGTCACTGGCTCTCTCCCTTCCCAGGAACCAGTGACCCTAAATTTGGGACGGGCGATTGCTTATAGCTCATTGAGTTGCTCACGGTGGTCGTTAAACCTCCAATCAAAAAAAAAAAATAATAATCCGCTGAGTGCCTCTTATTAGGGTTTATAAAATGTTTACAAATGCGAAATATCTACGTTGTAACTTAAAATGTTCTAAAATGGCCCGCGGCCTAGGTGCCTTGTAAAGAGCTGAAAAGGTCTTGAAAAATGATCTGCTGAGTGCCTTTTATTAGGTTTTATAAAATGTTTACAAATACGAAATATCTACGTTGTAACTTAAAATGTTCTAAAATGGCCCGCGGCCTAGGTGCCTTGTAAAGAGCTGAAAAGGTCTTGAGAAATGATCCGCTGAGTGCCTTTTATTAGGTTTTATAAAATATTTACAAATACCAAATATCTAGGTTGTAACTTAAAATCTTCTATAAAGGCGCTAGATGCTTTGTAAACAGCTGTGAAATGTTCCGTTGACTGCCTTTTATCAAGTTTATAAAATGTTTTCAAATACCGAATATATTGAAATCACTTTTCAAAAGAATATAAAGAGGAGAATAACAATTTATTATTCCTTTCTTTAAAAAATTGGCCATTGGTAGGATGATACCATTGGAAGATTCGACCATTGGATTAATCGTACATTGGACGAATTATCCATTGGGCCAAACGGCATTAGACCAATCGTCCCTTTGGACGAATCTGCATTGGGATTAAACGGCATTGGATCAATCGTCATTGAACGAATTGTCCGGGACCGCAACAGGACATCTCACGGATCATAAGGGTAAAGAGAATGCTCTTTGTATCTGGGTATAACTTTCATTATGAGCTACTATCAGGATTATATGTCGTTGGCAGTCCCTGATTTGGGGCGTGGGAGGCGCACCATCCAGGCTTCATGCGAAGCCCAGACTACTAATCAGAAACCTACACCTCTGACCACTCGGCCACCAGGGCGGCGTTAAGAGAACATAAAGTCCATTGTCTAGACGGCAGTCCTCAAGATTATTTCATTGCTCGGAGAAAAGAACTGTAGAGAGAAATTATGTAGCAATTAAGGCTAAGTGATAAGAGTTTCATGCGTGCGAAAAATATTTTTACTAAGTTACATTTTCTCTGATTCCTCGACGATAACACTACAGATATCTTATTCATTTACGTCAGAATCTTAAGAAAAAAGCGTATTAATCACACTGAATAAATGTGTTGCAATATTAGTTATATTTATTCAGTGTGACTGTATTACTTGGTTCAGTGTGACTGTATTACTAGGTTATATCTGTTCAGTGTGACTTAAATAACAATCACAATGAACATTTGAAATCGTTTGAAATGACAGAGCGTTACTTAAAAAAACACTGCGTATCTTTCCAACGGTAAAACTTCTTTACATATTTTCTCCGCAATTAATGTATTCCCAAGGATGAAAATTTGCACATCGATAAAACTAACTTTAAGTTATAGCATGGAATACTTAAAGATTGCTAAAACACAACCATAATTATATTAAAAATGAATCATTTTTCTTTTAGTAACGTTCAGACCTGTTAATAGATGGCGCGACATGTACATTGATGACGTCAGTAGACGACCAAATGTTGGATTCCTTAATTGTGGTTATGTTTTAGCAAGTATTAAGTATCCCATGCTATAACTGCTATAACTTAAAGTTAGTTTTATCGATGTGCCAATTTTCATCCTTGGGAATACATTAATTGCGAAGAAAATATGTAAAGAAGTTTTACCATTGGAAACATGAGGCAGAAATTTTAGGTGTTTTTTTTTTTTTTTTTTGGTTGGAGATTTAACGACCACCGTGAGCAACTCAATGGGATATAAGCAGTCGCCCGTCCCTAATTTAGGGCTCACTGGTTCCAGGGAACGGAGAGAGCCAGTGCCGTAAGACAAACACAACATCCATGCCTGACCGGGATTCGAACCCGGACCCCTTACGGACGAATGATCAGAGTCCAGCGCCTTAGACCACTGCGCCACTGGGGCGGCTAAATTTTAGGTGGAACCACGTTAAATAAAAGTAATTAGTAATAACAGTTATAAAAAAAATATACTGGACAATAAGAATAGCAAATCAGAATTCACAAAGTTTTTAAAACCTTTGGGTCTTCTTTCCAAATCTTTTTTACCTAATCAGTTTACCGCTAAGGCACTTTTTTAATTAGAACTACAACACTGGCTAAAATGAAAGTAAACAAACTGCTATTGGTCGCAATTCCACGAATTTGTTTCTACCCATGAATTAATGCAAGACAAATTCAATAAATTAATCAAAGGTCACTGATGAATTTTTATGTCAACTTTCTTTTGCTATTGTATGGAGTACAACGTTAGATTTTAGTTGCCTGTAACCTATCAAAAATGCACACCCACAGAACTTTCTGAGTTGTGTGGCGATATTATCTGCCTCTGTTTAACATTAGAAACAGACATTCATAAGACAGTCAATAGCAACTATTCCTTTAAAACGCCAAAAAAAGAAGAGAGAAAAAAAACTCTGGAATTATCGTGTATTATGAAATTTTTAATTTCTTAAACAAATTTTGAAGAAACTGTGCAAAAATAACACGCTCCTACTAGCAAGGGCGCAGGCAGGATTTTGTCTTGGGGGTGGGGGTGGCGGGGGTGTCCAACATCTACTAGTTCAAAAGCAGAACCGGAAATTATATATATATATATATATACCATACTGACAAAAGTCACCAGACACCCCTTTCAAAAGCAAATGAACAAATCCGCTGGGTTGTTAAGACGCGAGGTACAGCTGCAAACGGTATAAAAATAAGACTGCAGCTGACCGCAATCATGTCACACTGTGAGGTTGAGTGAAAATGTCGCTGCGGGAGAGAACTGACTTTGAGAAAGGAAAGATTTTTGGGTGTTATATTAGTGGGTTGTCCATAAGAGAAACCGAGAGGCGTTTAAACATATCCTAGTCAACTGTTCTGGATGTACTGAATAAGTGGAAGACACATGGCGTGCTTGAAACAGCAAAACGTACCGGCAGACCAAAGAAAATCAGTGATAGGGGACGTCGAAGCCTCAGGTGAGTCGTTACAGCTAATCGACGGAGTACTGCGCAAGACCTCAGTGTACAGGTGAATAAAAATGCTGGAACCTCGGTATGTACATGTACCATTCGCAGATAACTTCATTCCATGGGTTAACGTGGTCGTGCGGCTGCTCATAAACCTTTCGTCTCCACTCGGAATGCTACTCGTCCTTCAGCACGGTGTAAAGAACATTTATCCTGGACCATAGATCCATGGAAACGGGTCCTATGGATTGATGGAGCCAGATACACGATCCATGGCCATGTGTGGTTATGGCGGCAGGAGAGGAACGGTATTTACCACAGTGTACTGTTCCTACGGTCAAGTTTGGAGCTGGCAGTGTACTCGTGTGGGAGTGTTTTTCGTGGTATGGTCCCGGCCCATTGGTTATCGTGGACAAACCTGTTAACCAGCACGTCTACCTCGATATTCTGGACATTTATGCCCTATCAACCCTGAGGCAATACTATGGAACCGAGCCTTGTTGGTACCAGCAAAATAATGCACCGAGCCATAAAGCAAGGACAGTTACGGCGTGGTTTGATGATAATTCCGTATCGTGTGTGGACTGGCCAGCACAGCAGCACTGTGATGAGCCCTGATCTTAATCCCATAGAGCACCTATGGGATGAATTAGAGCGCCGCATGAAAAGTTTGGAACCAAGGCCTACTACTAAGCAACAGTTAGCGGCATCATTGTGTACTGAATGGAACCGCATGCCTATCGCTATGTTCCAAAACTATGTCGAAAGCATGTCTCGAATTGTCAGTGCATGCGTTAAGGCCAAAGGTCGACCGACACCGTACTAATGTATGTCAATAAATGCTATATTGTGTTTCTCTTCTAGGTGTCCGGTGACTTTTGTCAATATAGTGTGTATATATTGAGAATGTACTAATTTCTCAGTTCCTAAGAATTTCAAGAATTTGCAGCAACAATTTGGACTTCAATTACCACATTAATATACTATTAGAAAGTTTTCTAGAGAACGAAATTCCTTCTTCTTTTATCAAAAAAACTTTAAGAAAAATTATTCTGAATAATAGATTAAGGTTGGCAGATCTGCTTTAATTTTCTACACAGTTAATAATATGATTCTGACCAATGAAAGCCGTTTGGAAGTTGGCTAGATGATGCCTATTAACTACTAAAAGGAACCTTAGTGCTATGGATATGAAGGTCCTATTAAAATAAAAAAATAAATAATATAGACAAAATCACAAAAAAAAAGCTTAAAAATCTGTTTATAAAAGAAAATAAAAACAAATAAAAAAGAAAACTAGTTATTCACTCACTAGAATAGCTATACTAAAAATAGTAAAACTAACATTAAAATTAATAGGATTCTGAATAATATATAGAAGCTCACTAAGGTGATTAAATACATGCAAAGATTATTAAATACACTACCGGTGTATTTTATAATATTTCTCATGTATTCTGGAGAGTTAATTCTGCTCTTTCTGATCATACAGGTCCACAGTCTTAAGTATATATATTTTTTTCTCTAGTTAAAGTCTCCGCGAGTTGGATTCTTTCAGTGTGTGGTGGCCTTCAGCCCCACCCACACTGCCCCCAGCGACTGGGGAGTGGCAGAGGAGTTTGTTGGAATTTTGGGGTAAAGGACGGCCATGTTTCCTCTTGTGTGGAGAAAGTTCAGCTGCATAAGAGGTAAGCTCTCTTCATTGTCTTTGGGTTTTAGGTTTTCCAAGTTCAATGTTTGTACTTCTAGTATTTTTTTTCTCTGTTGTTTTTTTATTTTTTGCTTTTTAGCATTTAGGCACTGGCAAGTCTGTTAACTTTTTTGCGGATTTTAACTCTTTCTTTTCTTGGTAACTTTGCGCGTTTTTTAGGAAACTTAGGCCAAGCAACTGGCCTTTCATAGTTCTTGTACTTTGCGCTGTGTTTTCAAAGTAGTTAAGTTCTTAATAACTACTTAATTATGCACTTAAAGCACTTCTGAAATACTTTGTACATATTGCAACTGATTGTTTATGTCATATAACCTTCACAAAGCATTTCTTTAGTTAATTATTGTCTTTAATTTATTCTCGTTTTTGTGTTGTCAGAAGTTGTGGAGTAGGGGGTTTTAGAATCAAGTTTTCTTTCAAGAATCTGAGTTTTAAATAATTAATATTTCCTTTTTTAATTGCAATGTAAGAATTTGGAAAACTTTTGCATTGCTATTCAGGTTTAAATTCTCTCTCAGGCGAACTTGGCATTTCGTTATTGCTGAACATTATTTCTAATTATTATGTCACTCTCACAACTTGAGTTTTCTTTAATCTTCTTCTTTCTGTTTAATCGTAACAGATGAAGAGCATGGGTCGGGCCAGAAAAGTTATGGATGCAAGCTAAATTGTAAACTAGAGCTAGGTCATACAACTCTGCGGAGGTCATGGCTTATATATATATATTTTAAAAAAATTTTGGTGGGCTAATTACTTGCATCTATGGCTTTGCAGAAACCCATTTCCAACTAGGTCTTTGTGGAAGTGAGAAAATGCAGAGTTTTTGCTGCTCCTTGATAAAGCCAAGGCTCAGTATTCTCGACACTTTCCACATTCAGTTGTTTTATTTTATTTTTATTTTTTTCACTTTTTACTCACACCGGTAGATACATAACTTTTTCTATGTTGTACTTGGTATGAGGCAAAAATATTTTTTTGCTTAGGTCTCTTCTTAATAGATATATATATATATATTGGTGTCCAAAAGTTTAGCAATAGAACAACCTGTGGCAGGTCGTTGCTTAAACGCTTCAGTTTTTACAGTATTAGTAAGGAACAGTTAAACAGTTATACTTTATTCATACATATACACAAATCATAATATGAAAAGAAACAATTCGCTAAATTAGAATATTTTGATATTGCCTGAATTTGAAATCCTGGATAGAGCTGTTAAGCCAAAAGTATGACTTCTAATATAACATTAATACGCAGTAATTTAAAATTGGATCTTAAGAACTGTAAAATTAAGGATAATAACTTTTTTAATCATACCTGGTTTCCTATGATTACAGTTTGAATCTGAGTCTCCTGCTTTTCGCTGATAAGACAACGATAACTTCATCTGTACTAAGGGATATACATATCTCTGTGTACATATAACATTGCTAAACCATTTAATCTCTCTAGTGCTACGCAAGTACAATTTTATTCTCCGGAGGGTTGAGAAAGACCGTTCCACAGAGCTTGTTGATACTGACAAAACACACAAAATCTTCAACAATTTATGTACATTAGGATATATGGCAATATTGCATTGTTTCAAAACGTCAGTTGCATTGCGTAGCTCTGCATTTTCTATAAAGCTATTAGGCGTGTTCTCCGTAGCTGTATTTCGGCTAAACAGTTTTGCTGTCATCCAGCTCTCTTGAATAAAAATGCAGTGTTTCTTCTAAGTCGTTCTCGTTGATAGATAAGAAATTGTGAAAAGGCAGTAAACACTGAAAACCTTTAATAACGGTTTTATGCATTAGAAATCTTCGATTGATTTCTTTTACGAACGAATCTAAAAACTGCAAGAATACAGAGATTCTGTAGTAATCTTCAGCAGAATCTGTTTCTACGTTGAAACGTTTCATTTGTCTGTTACACAAACGTGGTACTTTGATGTCAAAATCTGGTAATTTCGATTTTTCAGTTAATACTTGAAATATTTTTTAAAAATTTGTAACAGGATTTTTTCTCATTGGTTGTATAATATTTCATGTTTTAAATCCTTTACAAGATTTATAGCTTCAACTTAATCTATGTTTTCTTTCTGTAATGCTTTGCACAGTAAAATTGAGTACCGAAAAACCACATGAATGCAGTGGCGACGGAACCGCCCGGTCCCGGTCAATAATTTCAATAAATTTTAGCCAAGATTTTTATTTATTTATTTATTTATTTATATATTTTTTTGGCATATGTGTGGTTTTTTGTTGCGATGTGCCTTAGAAAGTACCTCTAGGTAAGTGGTCCGGTGGTCCTAATCCTTAACAAAGCTACTTAGGCATTGATTCTCTTCTGTTTGTTCCGGGAAGCGGGAAGAGAGGGGGATTCGATATTTCGGGCCACGATTCGAAGTTTCGGGCGACAATTCGAAATTTCGGGCCCGGTCAACGAACTTCACTTTCCGACGCCCCTGCATCAATGACAAGAACGCTAATGTTCAATTCTACATCTTTTATCACCAATGAAATCTGCATAGCTTTTCATGATGTTTCCCTGTCATTCCAGGAACCCATTTCTTCTATAGCATTTGAGACTGCCGGCTGAAGCTCCAAAAAAGTGCTAACGGAATCATGTCTATCTACATTTTGCTGGGCATAAATGCTTTAGTTTCTCCTTTTTGGAATCTGGAAGTATATTTTTTACCTATGTTCGTAAGAATGACTGACGTTTAGGGGTACTGAAAAATTCATAAACCTTTTCTACTGTACCCATGGCATTGCGAATGCCTTGAACCTTACACGCCCCAGAAATGGCTAAATTTAAGCTGTGTGAGCTACAATGAACAAACATAGCACACGGGAATTTTTCTGTCATGACTGTTTGAGCACCATTAAATTTTCCTGCCATTGCTGATGCTCCATCATAGCCCTGACCCCGAAGGTTCTTGGTTTCCACACCAAATTTATCCAATGTGGTTATTATTGTTTGAACTAATTCTTTTCCTGTGGTATTATCAATCACTGGCACAAACTGCAAAAGATTTTCGTTTATCTTTGCTGTTTCGTCGTTAACGTAGCGAAGGATTAAAGAAAATTGTTCAGTTCCCCCAATGTCAGTAGTTTCATCCGCTAAAATTGAGAACCATTTTGATGCATTTACCATGATGACAACTTCTTTTTTTGCATGCAATTTATTGCAACTTTCAATTATTTCGTTCTGAATTGTAGGACTTAAATACTGAGAATTTCCCCAGTTGTGTTCACGAACAGTCACAAAATCACTGGTGCCAGTCTCTTCCGCAGCCATTTTAAGTCCGAAACAGAGAATTGACCTAAAATTTCCTTCATTCTCAGTAGGTTCTTGATCTAGTTTGACAGTTCCCAACTTTCAAATTAGATCAAGAACCAACTTTCAAATTAGATCAAGAACCAACTTTCAAATGAGATCAAGAACCAACTTTCAAATTAGATCAAGAACCAACTTTCAAATGAGATCAAGAACCGACTTTCAAATTAGATCAAGAACCTACGCACAAAAGTACTGTTTCAATAACAGAAGCAATGAGCTTACGACTTCTTTCCACTTCTGGTTTTTTCTGCAGTACTTAGCCTATGATCAACGGGTTCACTTTTAAAAAAAAAAACTTCAACAACTTGAGCAGCCTTCAAACATTGCTTATGATAATTCGTGGTTTGATGATAGTTATATTTCTCCACAGCATGTTTCCATTTTTTAAACGGTTTCTTGCATAGTTGTCCTAGTGGCTGGGATGCAGTTCCTGCTCCACTCAAGGAAAAAAGGACACAATATTTACAAACTGTATGGGAGTAGACCTCTGTCATATACATAACACGATAGGCAAATTGTTCAATAACCACCTTTGACAAAATGATGAAGAGCACTTACACATTTAATCAAATTAAAAACGGTATTTACAAGTTTTAAACATATTATAGGTAAAAACACGAGATCTTTCGATCACGCTAGTGATCTTCATCAGGTCGCCCACCCAATGGCATCAGAGTACAACGACACGCAACATATATAAGGATTTTGATGACTCAGAAGATGGCTATATAGAGCGCATACTCACGAAGGTTGTTGTGAACGCAGAGAGAGAGAGAGAGAGAGAGACAAGTCACAGCACTGCGAATGAAAAAAGAGTCAATATGATGTTACACAAGTGTTAATGATTCCGCTATAATTGTTATTATTTCCACAATGTTCAAGTAGATTAGTCCATTTTCGTGAGAGGAGAGAGGTCATATCGTCATTACAGCAAATACCTCTATAATGGTTGATATACAAGCTTTCTGCAAAGAGGGTCATGCTTTTGGTGCTGTGTGCAATGAGGATTTTAACTTCATCTCATAAGGGTCTATGTGTACCGCTAGCTACCAATTGAGCTAGGGCTGCTGTCGAATGTGAGCCTGTTCTGACATTACGTGAGTTTTCAAGCAAATGGCTTTTGAAATTGCGTAGAGTTGAGCCTATGTACAATTGAACTATTTCATTAGGGTTTAAAGCTCTCAGAGGGATGAGGTACACGCCGTACCTGGTTTTAACAGGATCCCTGTCACGTTTAATTAGAGTGTACAAACTGCGCGTTTGTAAATCAAAGTTTATATTAAACCTGGCACATGCATGTTTTAAAACGCTGGTTCAGCCGGGAAAATAGCTCATGGATCCTACGTACTTGGTAATAGTGCGGGTTTGATCTAATGCGGTAAACGCAAGGCGTCGATGCCTGCGAAGAATGGTGTGTACCAGGTCCTTCGGGTACCTAAATTCGCTAGCAATGACAAAGACTCGTTTAAGTCCGATGCGTCGTAGGCGTACTGATGACGAATGCGTAAATGCCCGTCGTACCAGGTAGCACAGGGAAGCCAACTTGACAGATAAAGGCTGCGCTGAGTTGTATCGAGCTATAATTGGGTGGGATGTGAGTTTACGGTACACTTAGTATTTTAAAGTGAAATTTTTGGGATCCCCGTTCTATAAGTAAGTCTAAGAACGGAAGCTTCAAGTTATTTTCCAATTCCAAAGTGAGGTTTATGGACGGATATTGGGAGTTTAGCATACTGAGAAAACACAGCAGGTCGGAATGCGGATTTGGCCAAAAGACAAGAATGTCATCCACATAGCGGGTGTAGAGAAGGGATTTGAGCGAACATACGCCACGTTACCCCATTCTCGAGGAAGCAAAACTATAGAAGCAATTCCGCATAAAATTTTGAGATTTGATTCTGTCGCAACAACAGTTGCGTTCGTCGCAAAGTTGAAGAATCATGGCCACTTGCCTAAAGAAATTTCCAATAATATGAACCCTCCCAAGGGCCCCAGATTCCCCGAAATCTTTGGGAAGATAAAGCTCCATAAACAAAATCACCCCGCCCCTTGGTTTCTTCGTATGCGTCTCCTATCGGCCCACTTGAAAAAGCCCTCGCAAAATTTCTCTCCCCCATCCTAAATCACTCTCAGTTTTTAATTAACAGCCCTCTACAAGCTGCTAATCTTATAAAATCCTTCAGTTCCCAAAGCAAGCCGTTTATAATGGCTTCCTTGGATGTCGTGTCCCTATACCCCAGTATTCCCCTTCAAGCGGCACACAACATTTTTTGTCAAAAATCATATACTCATAACCCACCTCTCTCACCTTTGAAAATAGAGGCTGTCCTTTCAGCTTTAAAACTCGTCGCATCCAGGTCATATTTTAAACACAACGGTGTTATTTTCCAGCAGAAAGAAGGCGCCACTATGGGCTCACCCCTGTCAGCGATTCTCGCCGAGGTCGTTATGCAAACCCTCGAGAATGAGGTACTTGGCGTATGTTCGCTCAAACCCCTTCTCTACACCCGCTATATGGATGACATTCATGTCTTTTGGCCACATCCGCATTCCGACCTGCTGCATATCTCAGTATGCTAAACTCCAAATATCCCTCCATAAACCTCATTTTGGAATTGCTTAGACTTACTCATTCATATAACGGGATCCGCAAAACTTCACTTTAAAATACTCAGTGTAGCGTAAACTCACATCACACCCAATTATAGCCCCATACAACTCAGCGGAGCCTTTATCTGTCAAGTTGGCTTCTCTGCGCCACCTTGTACGACGGACATTTACGCATTCGTCATCTGTACGCCTACGACGCATCGAACTTAAACGAGTCTTAGCCATTGCTTGCGAATTTGGGTACCCGAAAAACCTGGTACACACCATACTCCGCAGGCATCGACGACTTGCGTTTACCGCATTAGAACGTACCCGCACTATTACCAAGAACGTAGGATCCATGAGCTATTTCCCGGCTGAACCAGCGTTTTAAAACATGCATGTTCCAGGTTTAATATAAACTTTGGTTTACAAACACGCAATTTGTACACTATAATTAAACGCGACAGGGATCCCGTTGAAACCAAACACAGGTACGGCGTGTACCTCATCCCTCTAAGAGCTTTAAACCCTAATGAAATAGTTCAAGTGTACATAGGCTCAACTCTACGCAATTTCAAAACCCACTTTCTTGAACACTCACGCGATGTCAGAACAGGCTCACATTCAACATCTCTAGCTCGATTGGTAACTAGCGGTACACATAGACCATTATGGCATGAAGTTAAAATCCTCATTACACACAGCACCAAAAGCATGACCCTTTTTGCAGAACGCTTGTATATCCACCATTATAGAGGGTATTTGCTGTAATGACGATATCACCTCTCTCCTCCCACGAACATGGACTAATCTACTTGAACATTGTGGAGATAATAACAATTATAGCGGAATCATTAACACTTGTGTAACGTCGTATTGACTCCTTTTTCGTTCAGCAGTGCTGTGACTTGTCTTTCTCTCTCTCTGTGTTCACAACAACCTTTGTGAGCATGCGCTCTAACCATTTTCTGTGTCATCAAAATCCCTATATATGTTGCATGTCGTTGTACTCTGATGCCATTGGGTGGGCGACCTGATGAAGATCTCTAGCGTGATCGAAAGATCTCGTGTTTTTACCTATAATATGTTTTAAACTTGTAAATACCGTTTTGAATTTGATTAAACGTGTAAGTGCTCTTCATCATTTTGTCAAATGTGGTTATTGAACAAGTTGCCTATCATGTTATGTATGACAGAGGTCTACTCCCATACGAATGATACGGGTATAGTTCACTTGATCGAAAGGTCACTTGACCGAAAATCACTTCGCCGAAAATAACTTGATCGAAAGGTACATTTCACCGAAGGGTCACTTGACCAAAAAGTTCATTTCACCGAATGGTCACTTCACCTAAAAGTTCATTTCATCGAAAGGACATTTGATAGAAAAGTTCATTTCACCGAAGGATTACTTTACCTAAAAGTTCATTATATCGAAAAATCATTTCACCGAAGGATTACTTTACCTAAAAGTTCATTATATCAAAAAATCATTTCACCGAATAATCAGTTTATCGAAAACTCAGAAGTTTGTTGTTGGAGATCTGTTTGAGTGTGGTGCGGGTTTTTGAAAAACTGGCCACCTAAACGTTATCAGATTATATAAAAAAATACACTTTTAATTTCTATGAAACACCTCCTCATGAGTAGGTTTTTCGAAATTTAAGATTAATTACAAGGCCTAGATCTGTGCCTTTTTGTCAAATTTTAATCCCTCGAGCTCATATTCACAAGGGTTACGTATCAAATCAAGTAAGTAATGTTCCAGTTTTACTAAATTACAAAACATTAATTTTTTGACCGTAGGCCTAGGTACAGGCCATTTTAACAGATTTTAATCCTACTCGTATTCGTAAGCATTACATAAAATGTAAAGTAAAATATGTTGCACTTTTGCTCAAGCCTAAAACATTAATTTTAAAGCCTCATAGGCCTAGATCTGGGAATTGTTAGCAAATTTTAATCCTTCTTGTTCATATTCATAAGGTTTACATAGCAAAACAAATTAATAATGTTGAATTTTTACCCTGAGCCAAAGCGTTGATTGCCTTGGGCCTAGATTTGGGCCCTTTTAGTAAATTTTAAGCTACAGTGCTCATATTCATATGGGTTATATAACAAGCAAAGTTAATAATTTCGTACATTTGCTCAGACACAAATAATTAATTTTAAGGCCTTATAGGCCTCAGTTTAGACCTTTTTAGCAGATTTTAATCACTTCACGTCATACTCATAAGTTTTACGTATGAAGTCAAGTGAATAATGTTGGATGGATTGGATTCGAGGTTTAACGACCACCGTGAGCAACTCAATGGGCTATAAGCAGTCGCCCGTCCCTAATTTAAGGTCACTGGTTCCAGGGAAGGGAGAGAGCCAGTGCCGTAAGACAAACACAACATCCATGCCTCACCGGGATTCGAACCCGGACCCCGTTCGGACGAATGATCAGTGGCCATCGCTTAGACCACTGCGCCACCGGGGCGGCGTGAATAATGTTCCACATTTACTGAAATACAAAAATCAATTTTAGGTCCCTAGGCCTCAGCTTAAGTTTTTTAGCAAATGTCAGTCATGCATGCTCATATTAATTACCCACGCACTCGAGTTAGTAATTTTGCACTTTTAGCCATGGGTGCTCATATTAGTTTTCACACGAAGTCAAGTTAATAATTTTGCACTTTTACCCAGGCATAAAACATTTAATTATAAGGCCACAGGCCTTGGGCCCTCTTAACATATTTGAAGCTGCCGTGCTGATAGTTATAAATAAGACTTGCATAACAAATTAAGTTAATAATGTTGCAGATTTATTCATGCAAAAAGAAACAATTTTAGGGCCCCTAAGACTTCGGCCCATTTTAGCTAATTTTAATCGTGCCTGCTCATGTTTCATAAGGTTTACATAAAAAGCCAAGTTAATAATGTTGTACATTTTATCAGGCAAAAAGAATAAATTTTGGGTACCTAGGCCTCGGCTTAAGCCTTTTTAGCAAATTTTAATCGTGCGTGCTCATATTTATAAAGTTTACATAAAAAGTCAAGTTAATATTGTTGCACATTTATTCAGGCAAAAAGAATCAATTTTAGGGCCCCAGGCCTCGGCTTAGGCCTTTTTAACAAATTTTAATCGTGCGTGCTCAAAAGGAGCCATAAAATTGATTTTGCAATCTAGTGCCCTAAAATTGATTCTCTTTGCCTGAATAAATGTGCAACATTATTAACTTGACTTTTTATTAAACCTTATGAATATGAGCACGCAAGTTTAAAATTTGCTAAAAAGGCCTAAGCCGAGGCCTAGGGACCTAAAATTTATTATTTTTGCCTGAAAAAGTGTGCAACATTATTAATTTTACTTTTTATGTAAACCTTGTGAACATGAACACTGAACATGACTTATATTTAAACCTCATGAGCGTGATTAAAATTTGCTAAAAAGTCCTAAGCAGAGGCCTAGGGACTTAAAATTATTTATTTTTGTCTTAAAACTAAATATTTGCGTTTTCTGTGACACGGAGAAATTAAAATGCAATTTGAGTGTGATCCCCTAACGTTTCGGTGGTCTGTCTGCCAAACTTGCACCATGCTTCAAGAGATCCTGTAATGAAATCCAAAGTTTTCGATGAACTGACCCTTCGGTGAAATGACCTTTCGATGAACTGACCCTTCGGTAAAATGACCTTTCGATGAAATGAACTTTTAGGTAAAGAGACCTTTCGGTGAAATGAACTTTTCGATCAAGTGACCCTTCGGTGAAATGTACCTTTCGATCAAGTGATCTTTCGGTGAAACAAACTTTTCGGTAAAGTGATTTTCGGTCAAGTGACCCTTCGGTGAAGTAAACGTCAAGCAAATGAACCAGACCCGAATGACACAATATTTGCAATAAGTTCCGTCTTCCAATTGGAAGTAGAATAACCATTTCCATCTTTCCAGCCACTTAATCTGGAATCTGAAATTTTTCCCCACCAACAGCAGTCGCAGGAAAATCGAAGCTATATACTTTCTGGTACCCAAATGTCTTGTAACGCGTTATATCTCTCGTACTTGTTCAAATATTTACTTACCAGTAATGTAACGTCATTTTGACTTGATTTTATTTCAGAACCGAAGGCGACTGTGGGTCCGTACTGTAAGAACGCGAGCTCCTCGATCACGAAACCGGTTTTTCCTCCCCTCCCTGTCTCTAAAACAAAACAGCCGGTGTCGTTTTCACATTGTAGTTTCTTCCAGAATCAACTCGGGTTACGTATGCGTCCAACATCTCAGCGCATGCTTCAGGTGAAGTTCGTTCCGGAATGGGTCTCTTCTATTATAGTGAAAAAGCAGCACAGCTTCAGCAGCTGATCGCCTTGGCAAGCCTCGAACGGAGAGATAATGTGAGTGGGTGGGAGGAAGGATAAAGGAAGTGGACGAACAGGATTACACTAGCAGGCGCGTGTGGTGAAAAAACAGCCTCCTCTTTGTGGGACGTTTTCGGTCATCGTTTGGAGTTTATTCGTAATCATCATCTATGCTCATGGATGGGAGGGGGGGGGGGGACAGACCCTAGGACACCCTCCGCATCGCCCCTGGCTCCTAAGTCTGCTTCATTTAGAAAGTGCGCAGATTTGAGTTTATATATTTCTTGGTTTTCAAGAATGTCATCTGCCCTAAAATTCTGAACTGTATAAAGCAAATAAAGAACATCATGTAGCATATCCTGACCACTCAGCCCAAAACAAATGCGTTGATGTCAGTAAACGATCACAGAACCTGTTACGGTGTTACCGACAGCAGGTATGGATTGTGACACCCGAGACCACCCTAGAAATGGCCCACTTTCTCGTATGCATTTTGTCTGGATGTTTTTGAATGAACGAATAATTATTTCGGTAATCATGAATAATTAGCGTTAACTTCATTTGACCTTTACATCTGTCTAAAATGGTTTTTTTTCCATAAAAAAGAAGAAGAAGAAGAAGCATTTCCTTCTATCTACATATTGGTTCTTGTTTTGAAAAAAAAATATTTGTCGTCATGGGAAAAACGCGCTGCTTGACTAAGCAGGCTGTTATACATTAATTAAGCTATAATAAGCCTAGGGTCATTGGTAGGCCCTACCCTTCTCTTGTTATCTTGGAGACACTAGCACTCATGGCCCATCATCCTTACCCCTCTCCTTATCCACACACTTACACAGAACATAAAGCCATCCCCCCTCAGAGATATACCAAAATCCATGTACCACCCACATTTATCTTAAACGAAATAACGATTTACCATTACTGGTACATGAGGCAAAATAATGAGTACACTTATAGAAAGGGTATCTATTTAAGGAGGAGATACCAATACCATTGCTCAGCATGCTAACAGTGACCAAATAAATGTAAAATTAATTGCTTAGGAATGCTATGTGGCATGTGCACATTTTAACTTTCGGAATGATTATAATGATGATTTAGTTAAAAGTTAAAAACAAAAATTAAAGGAAAATATCTAGCTGGTACAGATATTTTGTATCTGTACCAGCTAGATATTCTGTACCAGCTAGATAGCTGGTACCCCGTTTTGAGCGTGCTGCATTTAATAATGAGTAGATTCTAAAAAAAATCACTGTTAAATTGTTAAAAACTTGTTCACGACAGAATTCGTTATAAAATGCATATTATTGAATGGATTTTTTTTTTCATGAGGGAATTTACGAGGTATTCTCCAAGCTTTTAGCTCTGCGCGATCTGCAATATGTCGTGGATTCCGTCCACAGGGAAGCTTTGGACCCAGCTGCATATGTTCCATGGTACTTTAGTGTTGTTCATCGGAAATACGGTTGCATTGGATTGCTCCCAGGGGCTTGGATGCTGCGGGGTACCGGGTGGTTTGTTTTGGCTGGTGTCAGGCTGTGGTATTACTGAGAGACGACTTTGCTCCAGGGCTGAAGATCGGATCCTGTACGTGTTTGGTGGTTCCAGGCAGTTCGTCCCACTGGGACCGATCCCGTGACCGTCCGCTATGATGGTGTTTGCTCTAGCCACTTGGCCTCTCACTGGCCTTGAGGGACTCCCATTCACGTAGGTGTGTTTTTGTAGTGGGACGCAAGAACAAAATGCAGTCCCGGTAAGCGATGGCTTCTGATCATTCGCCCGAAAGGGGTCCGGGTTCGAATCCCGGTGAGGCTTGGATGTTGTGTTTGTCTCACGGCACTGGCTCTCTCCCTTCCCTGGAACCAGTGACCCTAAATTAGGGACAGGCGACTGCTTATAGCCCATTGAGTTGCTCACGGTGGTAGTTAAACCTCCAATCGAAAAAAAAAAAGAAAAAAAAAAAAAAGAAAAAAAAAAAAAAGACCAAAATTTTCGTCCTGATTTTGTCGTCTCAATCTGTCCATGGCCAAGTCTGCTGACCTCCCTGGATTCTTAGCCTTGATGACGTGTGTCTCATTCCGTTTACGCCGATTTATCTGAAGTTTTAGGACGTCATTTCGAAACTGAAATTCAGTTCGAAATTTATTGTGTTTTACCAGAAATTATGTATTTTCGTTCTGCAATCCGTTGCCTCGATAAATCCACAAGCGAGAAGGAATGCATTCATGAATCTTATTAGGTAATGCGTAAAACAGAACATTACTGGCGAATTTTTAGGAGCCCTTGTCTCTCGTTAATCCGCAATGACTGTCTGAAAACCAATTCAAAAGCGAGACAACGAGGAGGGACAGAAATGATGAGATTTTTCTATCCGTTCCACTGCACGAACTCCCAGGCACTATCATTACTAAGGGGCGAATATGTCACGTTTAGTTTCCTGTTATCATGCAGATGGCGCTGTATGTACCATCTGTATTGCATGAACTAGACAAGTAGTAAGGCTACTGGTTTGGCTGATAGTCTTTGGTGTAAGACATTTGACATTTCCATATGGCTGCATTTTCGTAAAAGGACACCGAATTTCTGTTTTGTTTTATTTCAGGGTGTAAGGACCACCATGAGCAATTTGAAGGGCTATAAGCAGTCACCCTTCAATAATTTAGGGTCATTGCTTCCAGGGAAGGAAGAGAGTCAGCGCCATCCGACAAACTCACCACCTGTGCCTCATTCAGGCCTTGAACCAGGCCCATCTTGGACGAATGGTCAAAAACCACGACTCGACCACTCCGGCTCCCATCTCCCAGATAGCAATTGTTCTCTAGCCACTGTGGTCAAACCTTATGAAGACTAGCAACACGAAAACACAACTAGACATTCTACAAACATTGGCTGCAAGAAAGTAATGGGTGCATGGTGCGAATGGCCCTCTGGTGCTGGCCAAAAGGCGAATGACAATAGCCCGTAGAGAACATGGATGATGCCAGATTTTCAGCTGGATAATGCACAGGAATCTCCACAAGATGGTTCCATCGACCTAACTGACGCCTTTTCACCCCTCAATGAGAACAGCTGAGGGCTATACTCTCATTATGGAGTGAATAGAAGATGTCAGAAGCGCCCATACTGCAAACATTTGTTCAGATTTCTAGTCCGATTTGCAGCTGCATATCGCTGACGACACTCGCTGTGCGACAAATTCTTGTGCGGTCATGTACAAAGGGCATCCTCAAAGCAATGCCTCGTCTCTCATAAGATTTTTATTTGTAGCAGCAAAAATGTGAAACTTGGTGGCAAAATACTTGAACATATTGTTAATAATGCTAGCCTATTCAAAGTATTGTCCATCGCTTTCTATACATTTTCGCCATCTTTGAACCCATTGATAAAATGCATTTTGGAAAAATTCCCGATGCTGTCGTTTCACACGTGAGTTTTTTTTTTTTTTTTTTTTATTGGAGGTTTAACGACCACCGTGAGCAACTCAATGAGCTATAAGCAGTCGCCTGTCCCTAATTTAGGGTCACTGGTTCCAGGGAAGGGAGAGAGCCAGTGCCGTAAGACAAACACATCATCCATGCCTCACCGGGATTCGAACCCGGACCCCTTACGGACGAATGATCAAAGGCCATCGCTTAGACCACTGCGCCACCGGGGCGGCCACATGCGTTCACAGCTAGTTTAACGTCTGTCACATCGTCGAAACGTTTGCCAAGAAGGGTGTTTTTCAAAGAGCCAAACAGGAAAAAGTCTGAGGGAGACAAATCAAGACTGTAGGGGGGTTAGGGCATCACCGTCTGCCCAATTTTGGCAATAACCTGTGAAGTCTCCATTGAGGTATGGTGACGTGCGTTATCATGGTGTAAAACAACACTATGAAGTGGAATGTCATGTCTTTTTCTTGTGATAGCTTCCTTTGGCTTTCTCACTGTTCATTGTTGCGCCCCGTTCAAGGAAATCAGTCAAAATGACAGCACGTTTGTCCCATAAAATTGTCACTATCGCTTTCCCTGCGAATCGAGTTGTTTTCACCTTTTTCTGTCGAGGTGAAGATGTTCAGTGCCATTCCATTGATGCACGTTTTGTTTCTGGGTCGTATAAGAACACCCATGTTTCATCCCCCATCACAACATTACAGAAAAACACTTCATCCTCCCTCTCACAACAGTCCAAGAGGTTCCGGCACATGTCCAACCTTTGCTCTCATTGTACACGGGTTAGGTTGCTTGGGATCCACTTTGAACAAATTTTTCTGTAGCTCAGATCTCTAATTAATGTTCGCATAGCACTATGACCACAATGAATTGCATCACACATCTCCTGGATGGTGACACGACGATCAGCTGTGATGAGGTCTTTCATCACTCTTTGTCTGTTGGTATCTGTCACACTGCAGTTGACGGTCTTCCACCCCGTTATTTGTCCGAAACTGAACTTTCTCCCTCTCGAAACCTCTTCATCCATCTGCGGACATTAATAATATCGATTGTGGCAGCTACATACCCCGCCAGGATACTTCTGTGGATTTTTGGGCCTCACACGGCTCGCTGCTTTTCTCTGTCAATCATGATTTTTATTTCCGATTTTGAAAAAATTGGTTGCGTACATGTCAGTGCAGTTTCATTAAAATCAACACTAAATTTCAGAAGTTATTAAGAAGACGCATTACTTTCAGAATGCCATTAGTACTAGTCTTGCAAGGCCAAGAATAAAGGCTGGCAAAATGATGTCGTAATCTGAGAAATCTTCTGTTAGGACGCTGTCATGTCTCTGGAAAGTATGATATACAGTAATACACCGAAGAGCTAAAACACTGTGACCAACGTGTCTTTATACAAATCGATGCAATTGGAGGTAAACGATGGCACGTCTGAAGCTCGTACAGTGGTATAAATAATACTTGACACTGAGCTCTATTAATCACTGTTATTCTTATCCTTCGAATGGAAAAGGCAGCGGACTTAAGCAAGTTTGTCAAAAGCCAAATTGTAATGGACAGATGTCTGGATCAGGACATTTCGAAGACAGGAAGGTTTGTGGGGTGCTCACGGTTAGGCTTTGTTAGTACCTTCAAAAAGTGGTCCGAGGAGTGAAACCACGAACCGCCAGCAAGGTGACAGCAGGGAACACAGTTGCCATGAACGGGTGAACTTGGCCCGCAACGATGTTCAGATACCTGACAGCTGTCACAGATTGTACTACTGGGATAATGGGGCCTAAAGTGTCCTAAGAAAACATCGCCCACAGCATAATACCACCGCCGCCGGCCCGCTTCCGCCCAACAGTGCCTCCAGGGGCCATAGCCTTCGTTGGTAATCGGCGTATCCGCTCTCGGCCGTCAATGTGATGCACCAGAAATCTTGATTTGTCAGCTCAGGCCACTTTCTTCCAATCATCCACGGTCCAATCTCGATTATCTTGGGCCTATTCCATGTGTTGTTGGCGATGACGTGCAGTGAGCATGGGGACCCGGCTGAATCTTCGGCTACGCAGGCCCATGCGCAGAAGGCTGCGATGAACTGTGTGCCGTGACACATTGACCTGATCACCACTGCTGTAACTGCGGGTGATTTGTCGCACTGTGGTCCTGCGGTTGCTGTAAACAATGGGCGACAGTCTTCGCTCCCCTCTGGCATCAGTGAGCTACGGACGACATACGGCTGGTCGACGGTTCATAGTTTTGCCTTCTGTGCACCACTTTTGGATACGCACTCACTACACTACAGCGGCACGTGAACAATCCAGAAGTCGCGCCTTTTCCGAGATCGTAGCTCCGATGCGTAGTGCCATCACAATTTGTCCTGCATCAAACTCCGATAAATCTGCAGCTTTTCCCATTCTGACTCCGAACAGTCTACTAACCGAAAACCGGTCCTCGAGTTGTATATATATATATATATTGCTCTGTGAACTTCATCTGCGCCACCGTTTGGTCTCCAGGTGCGCTCATTTCTCTAGGTTCGGTGTGGTCATATGACTCATCGGTGTAAATCAAACCATTCCCCTTCCAAATAAAAAATAATAATAATAATTGGATTTGTTAATTGCCACAAAAAGTGAAGCACTCAGAACATGTTCAATTGACTGTTTCTTTAATTATTAAGTTGTCGTAAATGTGTTTCTATCCGTAGCATATTATATTTGAAGTGCAAGTGGAATAAATACATTCTATTCGAGGTAGAGAAATCATAATTTAAAAAATGGACATCACAGAAATAAATTATTCCTTTAACAACAATTTCGCGGTGTCAGAGAGAATTTCCGAAAACTTTCTTACTGAAGTGAATTTTCACTTGGTCTGCTTTAGAAGGTCTCACAATATCCATTCAACATTAGACTGTTTCCGATGCAATGCTGTGTTTATTTCTAAAGCACGGTATACATGTGTGCTCCTTTAATTATAGTGCAGATTCGGCTTGTATTGAGTACACCTGAGAGAAAGCAAGCGATTTTACTGGTCAAAGAAACGACTTTTCGTTTAATGCCTTGGAACCGTCTTTTCCAATGAACTTGTTTTTTTCTGTGAGTTTAGCGGCTAAAGCGAGCAATTTTGGGCCACTGGTTACAGGGAAGGGAGTGAGCCTAGCTTCCTAGGAGAAGCACACAACCTCAACCGGGACTTAGCCAAAAACCCGAGACCTGAAAGTGTTTCATTTTTTTTTTTTTTTGTTAAAATGCGACTTACATTTGAAAAAATGCTTTAATATAGTAGCAATGCGTCAACTTATTTTGGAAAATATAGCTTTAATTTTTTCTTGTTTTTCATTCAATTTTATTTTGTATTGATGGATTTTAAAAACTTCCATTTTCTGTAGTTCCCCCAACCCCGAAAAAAATTATATACACGCCCCTGAGTTTACTGCAAGCATATGTTCCATTACCTCGCTCAAAAGTTTCGTCCGAGGACGCAATTTCGCTATGACGTCACGCGCTTAAAAAATTCGTGCGATTGCACCACGACACGAGGAATCTTGTTAATCGAAAAACATCTGCGCAAAACGTGAGAGGTGGTAAGAGGACTATTAAAATTCAATAGCAGCATGTTATCTCGGAATGACAAACTATGGCGGTGTTTCCATATTCATATTAACAGCAGCATCTATAGAATTGCTAATCTGTAGCGATCTCCACCCAGCGAGTGAAGAGAAAAACATGTTAGGCAAAATTCACGCTTGAAAAGCGTCCATGTTTTGCACATGCAATGATCTGTACCGAATTATTTGACAGTGGTTGATTTCACTGCGAAATATCACATGATTTACTGCTTGACAAACTGCGTTTCAATCTTTTTTTTCCCAATTTTAACAGTCAGCAGTACTTCTTTTTTGTTTCTAAGAAATGCTTTCCTTGTATTATAATGAACGAAAGGAGTGAAAAATAAGGAGGATGCCGTCAACAACAAAGCCCCATCCCAGACAAAAAAAATGGCGCCCTTTTAATGATTCACAATGATCCGAAACCATGTGAAATTTGACAGAAATTCCAACGTAATGAGTACACAGTACCTTCGAATTTTTGAGTCCCTGAATCTTTGAGTAAACAGAAAATAATAACACCGTGTGATTTTTTTCGTCTTAATTACACTATAATTACACTATTCGACATGAAAGACTGTATAACCATAAATAAAAAATGATAAATTTTGAGTTTGATTTCGATTATCTCTCTATTCTAAAAAAAAAAGTAACTGCCGCCCTTGCTGCTGCTGTTTTAGAAATTTCGCGACCCTCTTGCTTTCCTAGCTCGCAGCGCAATACGTATTGAACACAAAAATATGAAATTTACATCGATTGTAGAGAATTGTTTGGAAAACACGCTGAAATAAACCGTTTCTCGATTCTAGTGATACTTCAAGAGCTATTGTATTTCAAAGTTAAGGTAAGCAAAAATGTGCTATCAGTTCGCGTTCCGGACACACTAACAGCAACAGAACCACGAAACTTTGTAGGCATGTAGTGCCATGACCGAATTTTTGCACGTCGTCGCCCTTTTTTTGAATTTCGATTTAGTTTACGAGAAATTAAATTTCTAAATTTCACAAAATTCTCTATTTCGCGATGGGATCCATTAAAAAACCCCGGATATATGGCATACTATAAATCATAATGCATTGCAATTTTTACAGCATAAACTTACAACTATGTCCCTTTTTTACAAAAAAAAAAAAAATTAAGAAAAAGTCATTTTCTGATTTTTAAGCATTTTTTAAAGACGCAAAGGGAAGAAACGAACGGCTTGTCTGTCTTCACGATAACCACAGAGGAATGTTCTGGTCCCGTGACCTGCTGCCATAGTGACGCAGAGAATTTGTATGCATGTGTTTTGTTGGTAAAGCTATCTCAGTTGTTTAAGGTGGACGTCTAGTAATTTTGCTTCCTATACTTCTAATGGAAAAAATTCTGTATTCATTTTCTTCACAATTAATGCGTTCCCAAGGATGAAAATTTGAACATCGATTAAAATAGTTTCATTTTATAACTTGGAATACTTAATATTTTCTAAAACATAACCATAATTATGTAATCCAACATTTGTTTGTCTACTGACGTCATCAAAATACAGGTCGCGCCATCTTTTTTCTGGTTCCAACACCACCAAAGGAAAAGTTATTGATTTTTTATATAATTATGGTTATGTTTTAGAAAATATTAAGTATTCCAAGTTATAATATGAAGTTATTTTAATCGATGTTTAAAGTTCCATCCTTGGGAACACAATAATTGTGAAGGAAATGTGTACAAAAGTTTTTCCATTGGAAGTATAGCAAGCAAAATTACTTGACGTCCACCTTAACGGTTTAGCATAACGGTTTAGGAAATGCTTTTTGGGCAGCTTTTGTTTTCCTTAGAGGTAAATTTAGTAAGTGCTATAAGTTCAATCGACAAAAGTCCGACCTTCCAAAAATTAACGACAGTAAAAAAAAACTCTGAAATTTCGGAATAACAAGCCTTATTTGCTTAGACATGCAATAAAAATTGAAATTGATATGAATTTTGCAGTTCTTATTTCATGTGATATACTTGTAGATCAGGCTGCAGGGCCCGAGCACTACTCTGGAAACGAGCGTAGCGAGCCTAGAGACACAGCCCCTAGTTCAGAATAAAAGGCGATGTTTTCTTAGGACACTGTAGGCGATGTTTTCTTAGGACACTTTAGGCCTCATTATCCCAATAGTACAATCTGTGACAGCTGTCAGGTATCTGAACATCGTTGCGGGCCAAGTTCACCCGTTCATGGCAACTGTGTTCCCTGCTGTCACCTTGCTGGCGGTTCGTGGTTTCACTCCTCGGACCACTTTTTGAAGGTACTGACAAAGCCTAACCGTGAGCACCCCACAAACCTTCCCGTCTTCGAAATGTCCTGATCCAGACATCTGTCCATTACAATTTGGCTTTTGACAAACTCGCTTAAGTCCGCTGCCTTTTCCATTCGAAGTATAAGAATAACAGTGATTAATAGAGCTCAGTGTCAAGTATTATTTATACCATTGTACGAGCTTCAGACGTGCCATCGTTTATCTCCAATTGCATGGATTTGTATAAAGACACGTTGGCCACAGTGTTTTAGCTCTTCGGTGTATTACTGTATATCATAGTTTCCAGAGACATGACAGCGTCCTAACAGAAGATTTCTCAGATTACGACATCATTTTGCCAGCCTTTACTCTTGGCCTTGCAAGACTAGTACTAATAGCATTCTGAAAGTAATGCGTCTTCTTAATAACTTCTGAAATTTAGTAGTGATTTTAATGATACTGCACTGACATGCACGCAACCAATTTTTTTCAAAATCGGAAATAAAATTCATGAATGACAGAGAAAAGCAGCGAGCCGTGTGAGGCCCAGAAATCCACAGAAGTATCCTGGCTGGGTATGTAGCTGCCACAATCGATATTATTAATGTCCGCAGATGGATGAAGAGGTTTCGAGAGGGAGAAAGTTCAGTTTCGGACAAACAACGATTTGGAAGACCGTCAACTGCAGTGTGACAGATACCAACAGACAAAGAGTGATGAAAGACCTCATCACAGCTGATCGTCGTGTCACCATCCAGGAGATGTGTGATGCAATTCATTGTGGTCATAGTGCTATGCGAACATTAATTAGAGATCTGAGCTACAGAAAAATGTGTTCAAAGTGGATCCCAAGCAACCTAACCCGGGTACAATGTGAGCAAAGGGTGGACATGTGCCGGAACCTCTTGGACTGTTGTGAGAGGGAGGATGAAGTGTTTTTCTGTAATGTTGTGACGGGGGATGAAACCTGGGTGTTCTTCCACGACCCAGAAACAAAACGTGCATCAATGGAATGGCACTGAACATCTTCACGTCGACAGAAAAAGGTGAGAACAACTCGTTTCGCAGGGAAAGCGATAGTGACACTTTTATGGGACAAACGTGCTGTCATTTTGACTGATTTCCTTGAACGGGGCGCAACAATGAACAGTGAGAAAGCCACAGGAAGCTATCACAAGGAAAAGACATGAAATTACATTTCATAGTGTTGTTTTACACCATGATAACGCACGTCACCATATCTCAATGGAGACTTCACAGGCTATTGCCGAAATTGGGTAGACGGTGATACCCTAACCCCCCTACAGTCCTGATTTGTCTCCCTCAGACTTTTTCCTGTTTGGCTCTTTGAAAACCACCCTTCTTGGCAAACGTTTCAACGATGTGACCGACGTTAAACTGGCTGTGAACTCATATGTGAAAGGACAGCATCAGGAATTTTTCCAAAATGGATTTTACCAGAGGGTTCAAAGATGGCGGAAATGTATAGAAAGCGTTGGACAATACTTTGAATAGGATAGCATTATTAACAATATGTTCAAGTATTTTGCCATCAAGTTTCACATTTTTGCTGCTACAAATAAAAAGCTTATGAGAGACGAGGCATTGCTTTGAGGATGCCCTTTGTACATGACCGCACAAGATTTTGTCGCACAGCGAGTGTCGTCAGCGATATGCAGCTGCAAATCGGACTAGAAATCTGAACAAATGTTTGCAGTATGGGCGCTTCTGACATCTTCTATTCACTCCATAATGAGAGTATAGCCCTCAGCGTTCTCACTGTGGGGTGAAAAGGCGTCAGTTAGGTCGATGAACCATCTTGTGGAGATTCCTGTGCATTATCCAGCTGAAAATCTGGCATCATCCATGTTCTCTATGGGCTATTGTCATTCGCCTTTTGGCCAGCACCAGAGGGCCATTCGCACCATGCACCCATTACTTTCTTGCAGCCAATGTTTGTAGAATGTCTAGTTGTGTTTTCGTGTTGCTAGTCTTCATAAGGTTTGACCACAGTGGCTAGAGAACAATTGCTATCTGGGAGATGGGAGCCGGAGTGGTCGAGTCCGGGTTTTTGACCATTCGTCCAAGATGGGCCTGGTTCAAGGCCTGAATGAGGCACAGGTGGTGTGTTTGTCGGATGGCGCTGACTCTCTTCCTTCCCTGGAAGCAATGACCCTAAATTATTGAAGGGTGACTGCTTATAGCCCTTCAAATTGCTCATGGTGGTCCTTACACCCTGAAATAAAACAAAACAGAAATTCGGTGTCCTTTTACGAAAATGCAGCCATATGGAAATGTCAAATGTCTTACACCAAAGACTATCACCCAAACCAGTAGCCTTACTACTTGTCTAGTTCATGCAATACAGATGGTACATACAGCGCCATCTGCATGATAACAGGAAACTAAACGTGACATATTCGCCCCTTAGTAATGATAGTGCCTGGGAGTTCGTGCAGTGGAACGGATAGAAAAATCTCATCATTTCTGTCCCTCCTCGTTGTCTCGCTTTTGAATCGGTTTTCAGACAATCATTGCGGATTAACGAGAGACTAGGGCTCCTAATAATTCGCCAGTAATGTTCTGTTTTACGCATTACCTAATAAGATTCATGAATGCATTCCTTCTCGCTTGTGGATTTATCGAGGCAACGGATTGCAGAACGAAAATACATAATTTCTGGTAAAACACAATAAATTTCGAACTCAATTTCAGTTTCGAAATGACGTCCTAAAACTTCAGGTAAATCGGCGTAAAGGGAATGAGACATACGTGATCAAGGCTGAGCATCCAGGGAGGTCAGCGGACTTGGCCATGGACAGATTGGGACAACAAAATCAGGCCGGGAAATTTTTTTTTTTGATTGCAGGTTTAACTACCACCGTGAGCAACTCATTGGGCTATAAGTAGTCGCCCGTCCTTAATTTAGGGTCACTGGAGAGAGCCAGTGCCGTAAGACAAACACAACATCCAAACCTCACCGGGATTCGAACCCGGACCCCTTTCGGACGAATGATCAGAAGCCATCGCTTAGACCACTGCGCCACCGGGACTGCATTTTGGTCTTGCGTCCCACTACAAAAACACACTTACGTGAATGGGAGTCCCTCAAGGCCAGTGAGAGGCCAAGTGGCTAGAGCAACCACCATCATACCGGACGGTGCGGGATCGGTCCCAGTGGGACGAACTGCCAGCAACCACCAAACACGCAGAGGATCCGCTCTTTGGCCCTGGAGCAAAGTCGTCTCTCAGTAGTACCACAGCCCGACACCAGCAAAAAAAAAAAAGAACACCCTGTACCCCGCAGCATCCAAGCCCCTGGGAGCAATCCAATGCAACCGCATTTCCGATGAACAACATTAAAGTACCATGGAACATAGGCAGCTGGGTCCAAAGCTTCCCTGTGGACGGAATCCACGACATATTGCAGATCGCGCAGAGCTGAAAGCTTGGAGAATACTTCGTAAATTCCCTCATTAAAAAAAATCTGTTCAATAATATGCATTTTAAAAGTAGTTGCTAATGTAAGCAGCCGAAATCATCACAACGATGGATACCGCTATTTATTAACGTGTATTGATATATTTTCAAAATACGCATGGGTTATTGCACTGAAAAAGAAGACAGGTTCTCGTATAGTTAATGCTGTTTCAAAGATATTTCAACATAGAAAGCCGTCGAAGTTGCAAACGGATAAAGGAATAGAATTAAAAAAAAAAGAATTTCAAAACTTTTTAAAAGAACACGGAGTTCACTTCTTCACAACAAACAATGAAAACCTCTTCCGTCCAGTTGGATTCGTATCCTTTCTCAAATGTTAATTTACTTTTGCTGATTCGCACATGGTCACCCATTTGAAATTTATAACAGGGTCTTTCCCAGGCCAGATCTCCGTACAAATTATCCCGCACTTTCTTCTCATTGCTTTCATTTACTTCCACAGGTTTCATTTTTATGCTCCTATGAGGAGTATGGTTGTACCCATGAACTAATTCGTCGAACACATCTATGAATTTATACGTATTTTGACTCGTCAAGTAGCGCCACATTCTACTTTTTAACGTGCGATTAAATCTCTCCACAACGCAAGCCTTTGTTTCATTGTTTGTTGTAAAGAAGTGAACTCCCTGTTCTTTTAAAAAGTTTTGAAATTCTTTATTTTTAAATTCAGTTCCTTTATCCGTTTTCAACTTCAACGGCTTTCTATGTTTAAATATCTTTGAAAAAGCATTAACTATATGCAAACCTGTCTTCTTTTTCAGTGGAATAACCCATGCGTATATTGAAAATATGTCAATACACGTTAATAAATAGCGGTATCCATCGTTGTGATGACTTAGGCTGCTTACATTAGCAAGGTCTGCTTGCTATTGCCTGTCGATTTTCTTGACGATGACCCTATTTCTCGGAAAAATTCGTCTCACTGGTTTGTGAAGAGTGTAGGTTTTCTCGGTTTTCAACCACTCTTCGACGTCTTTCTTTTTTATTTTTTCTCCTTTGACAGCACGAACCAAAGCATTGACTCCACCAAAAGCTCCTTCTCGGGCTGGGTTCCGGTAAATCTGTTTCATCACGTTCTCCATTACAACAATTAAATTTAACACTTTCAATTGTTAGAGAAAAACTCATGTTCACATATCCGTTCACAGAATACAAATGGAGAAAAAAATAATACAGTCAACATCTTTTAAGCTCTCCGTAAAAGAAAAAGAAATTTGAGACATCAAAAAATATTTGATCGCCACAACTTATGCCATCATCCATTAAAAAAAAAAATCACCACTCTAATCTTAATTCCCCCCGAAGTTCGGATGACACAAAAAGAAACAAATTATTTTTAATTTTCACGAGAATGACAAGTTTGTGATTTTATCACTAAAATAAAAAATAAAATAAAAATAAAAACACCACTCTCATTTAAATTCGCTTCTTCCCCTCCAGAGTTCGGAGGGCGAGAAAGGAAACAAAAAGATTTCATCCTCCCCTATCCACCATAGCTCAAGGCATCACCACGCGCCATCCCCCTATCCCCTGAGGGAGCCACCACCATCCACCACCACCCACCACAGTGGTGGTGTGGTGGGGCTAATGTTAATCCTATGGCCCCACCACTGGCTCAGCTCCCCTAAAATCCCACTAATTTGCTATCAACAGATACAAAGATGAAACAATTGAGCTTACAGGCCCGTGCGACTTGCGGAACACGCAGACATCAATAGTTCGTGTGGCCCCGTGGCTGGCAATAACGGCCGCTACACGCCGCGGCATCGAACGAAAGAGGCTTTGGATGTGGGCTTGGGGTATGTCGATCCAGGCTGCTTCCACACGTTGCCCCAGTTGATCAGGCGTAGCCGGGGATGGTGCTTGCCGGGCCACTCGGTTGCCGATCAGCGACCAGACGTGTGCGATGGGTGACATATCGGGAGAACAGGCGGGCCACGGCAGCAGTGACACCTGGTGGGCCGTGAAGAATTGTTGCACGATGCGTGCCACGTGCGGGCGCGCATTGTCCTGTTGAAACGTGGCCGCTGGCAGGTCCTGCAGGTAAGGGAGGACTACAGGCTCCAAAACGTCGGAGATGTAGCGGTGGCTGTTGAGTGTACCGGCGATGCGTACAGGAGTGGTGCGGGTGTCATATCCAATTGCACCCCAAAACATAACGCCAGGCAACGGACCGGTATGGCGATGCATAATGCAGGCGTCATACAGTCTCTCGTCGCGTTGCCGCCACACGCGGATCCGACCATCGTGGTGTTGCAGACAGAAGCGGGATTCGTCGGAGAAGAAAATGTCATGCCATTCCGTAGTGCAGGTGCGGCGTTCAACGGCCCACTGCCGCCGCACTCGCCGGTGGTGTAACGTCAATGGTAATCGGAGCAATGGGCGGCGTGCGACAAGTCCCCTCTCCTGCAGACGACGTCGAACGGTACGTGCTGACACAGGTTGTTGCGCAACACACCCTGATTCCTGCGCTAACGTTCGTGATGTGGCGGTGCGAGCCGTCAAAGCTCGCCGCACAACAAGCCGGTCTTCCCGTTCGGTGATGTGCCGCGGCTGCGGCAATCACTTACGTAGGTCCGTTCGTCCCTCCTGCACCCACCGAATCCATACTCGCCTCACTGTGTCGTCCCACACGGGCGCCGATGTGTCAGTACGATAAACCTCTGTCGCGATAAGCCACAATTTGTCCTCTGTCGAACTCCGAAACGTGCTGGAATGACTGCCGTATTCTGCGACGAGGCATCAGGAAGCTCCCCACGCACAGGTCCGGCAGCACAACACACTTTCACTACTTACACTCCGCCTTCTGTGCACCCTTCTTATAGTGCTTCTCGGTGGCGTGCCGAGCGCACATGACTTACATATGCCCTGCAATGCTAATCGTTTGCATGTCCTCTCGCGGGCTACGCATGCTGCGAATTTCAGTCCAATCGGATGCTTCCTTCTTGGTGTTGCATTTTGGGTGGCCAGCAGTGTATAGTTAAAATGATGTTTTTGATTAAATATTTTTTGCTATTGTTTTACAATGAGAGACCACAGAAGTGCGTGTGAATACACAAAGTGCATGTGCTGTGTTCCCATTTTCAAATACAATACATAGAATGCATATCAGGACAAAAAGGCGCACGACAAAAGGACGAACGACCAAAGGGCGAACGACAAAACACCGCACGGCAAAGGGAGAACGTCAAAAGGGCAAAGAACAAAAGGGCGACCCGACAAATAGAGACAAAAGAGCGATGCACCAAAAGGGTGACGCAACAAAGGACGCACGACAAAAGGGCGAACGCACGAACATCATACCTTTTTTACTTCAACTGCAAGATTTCTAAAAGATAGTATTTCCAAAAACGGCACCGAGGTCCCTTTGAGTAAATTACATATTTCTTTGTGTATTCAAATCCCAACTGAAATCAGACGTCTTATCCTATATAGAAGACTTTCTAAACGATGTCATTTCCAAAAAGGCCCGGTTCCTTTTGAGTAAATTCAACATTTCTTTGTGTATTCAAATAACCCCAACTGAAATCAGACGTGCCATCTTTTGATATTTAACAATGTAAGTGAAATCTATTTATATAGAAGGCTTTCTAAACTACGTTATTTCCAAAAAGGCCCAGGGGTCCTTTGAGTAGATTTAGTATTTTTGTTTGTGTATTCAAATAATTCCAACAAAATAAGCAATTTGGAAATTTATATCTTCTTAAGGTTTCTTGTAAATTGGTTAAATAGTTCTCCGAGTTTAGTTAATCGTTAGTCTGTTAGTCGTGCGCCATTCTGTCGCAGCGCCCTTTTGTCACATCGCCTTTTTGTCGTCGATCTCCTTGTTGTCGTGCGCCCTTTTGTCGTGTAATCCACTTCTATGAAAAGATCGGCCATATTGAACCCGCAGACCAATGATTTTGGTAATGGGATATGGGGGACAAAGAAATACCTTATTTCCGTCCAAAAAAGCTAAACAAAATCTTTACGGCAAAAATTCGTCGATTTTTTTTCCTTGGACGTTTTTAATTATCTTATGACATAGATCACTGTCCTTTATTCGGAGGGTTCGTTGTTTGGAGGAAAATATATAGAGCCGTATATACTTCGGGACTGGGGACCACTAAAATATCCGTTAAATGGAGATGTTAGCTATTCGCGAGTATCCGTTAAGGAGAATTTACTGCATTTTCTTGAAATCACAAAATATTGTGGTTACAAAGCGCACGCACAAAAATGACAAGTTTCGAAGCCGACAGATCACAACAACACCAAAGA
This sequence comes from Macrothele yani, assembly GCA_039090855.1. Lineage (NCBI taxonomy): Eukaryota > Metazoa > Arthropoda > Arachnida > Araneae > Macrothelidae > Macrothele > Macrothele yani. The sequence goes on along the minus strand of CM077028.1, from coordinate 72,098,127 downwards.
AATGGTCTGTTACCCAACATAGTAAGACTAGTGCCTTTATAGGAGAAAAAGTTCCATTTTGCGATACTACACTATGATGTTATGATCAAACTAAGCGTACGATATTATGGTTAATTAACATATTTTGTCCTCTTAATTCACATACGTTACAATTCATATATACCAAGTGATCAATGAATTATAACCACTCTTATCAAAAATGGATGCGGCCGTTGATCACAATCACATTATTTCCGAGAAGGCGCGATTAATCAACCGATGTAGCATATACACTGAGTGGCCACTTTATATTATGACCACCCCTCAGTACTTCGTTGGGCCACCTTTTGCCTTTAATACTGCATCGATTCTTCCTGGCATGGACTCCACGAGATGTTTTTTTTTTGATTGGAGGTTTAACGACCACCGTGAGCAACTCAATGGGCTATAAGCAGTCGCCCGTCCCTAATTTAGGGTCACTGGTTCCAGGGAAGGGAGAGAGCCAGTGCCGTAAGACAAACACAACATCCATGCCTCACCGGGATTCGAACCCGGACCCCGTTCGGACGAATGATCAGAGGCCATCGCTAAGACCACTGCGCCACCGGGGCGGCCCACGAGATGTTGATAGGTGGTTTGTGGAATCTGAGACCATGCTTGATGAATAACACTTTCCAGAAGTGAAAGATTGCAGGGTTGTGGATCCAGCTGTCTGATGGCTCGCTCAACTTCATCCCACAAATTCTCAATGGGGTTGAGATCTGGAGATTGTGGGAGCCGCCTAAGCAACCGCCTAAGCAAAGTAAACTCACCGGCATGTTCCTGAAAGCAATCCTGTACAATATGAGCACTATGGCAGGACGCATTATCTTGTTGAAAGTAGCCATCGCCATTGGGATAAACCATCCACATGACAGGATGCACTTGGTCCGCAACGATGCTTAGATATGATGTGTCAGTCAGACGTTGATCAACACGAATTAAAGGGCCCAAAGCATGCCAGGAAAACATTCCCCAAACCATAACGTTGCCTCCACCAGCTTGAAGGGTTGTAGCAATGCATTTGGGGTTCATGCTTTCGTGCAGTTTCCGCCAAATTCTCACTCGGCCATCGGCAAGGTGCAACTGAAAACGTTATTCATCGGACTACATAATTTGTTTCCAATTATCGACTGTCCAATCCTTGTGCTCCAGTGCGAACTAGAGACGTTTTCTCTTGTTAACTGCAGACAGCAAAGGTGTTCGAACAGGCCTTCGGCTGCCATATCCCATCCGATGCAGTGTACGGCGAACAGTGTGCGTGCAGAGATCATTTGAGGGGATCCTTGATTAAGATGGTCTGTAATTTGCTGCGCTGTTGCCCTTCTGTTGTCTGTTACCAGTCTGGACACTCTCGGTTCCGCCCGAGCAGTCACTAGTCGATGACGACCACACATTGCGGTACAGAGACCCAGTTTTTTGGCTGACAGTCCAGTCTTTAAACACTTTAACAACAGCTGCTCTGGAACATTTCACGAATGCGGCGGTTTCGGTGATACTCGCTTCATGGCTCGGAGCTCCTACAATCATCCCACGTTGAAAGTTCGTCAAATCGCATTTTTTACCCATCTCGTCACCAAAAAGTCACTTCTACTGCTGTCGCAAGCACTAAGCTTTCCCTTTTTATACTAGCCTCCCACCATGGCGGCAACAGCGTGCAGCCATAGCTCATTTTCTTAAAACTGTCAGGTGGTCATAATAAAGTGGCCACTCAGTGTATAGGTGTTAGTGAAGCAGTAGGTATTAAAATTCGGAGCGTGATGGGTAAATGGAAGAATTTATCGGACTTTGAGAAAGGACAGATTGTGGGAACTCGGAGAGCGGGTGCCTCGATTTCCCAAACGGCTGAACGCGTCGGTTGTTCGAGAGCCGCAGTTGTTAAAGTAGATCAAGACTGGCGTGAAAATGGTCAAACAACGACTCGGAGATAATACTGCCCAGGACGGGCAAAAGGTTGATGTGAGAGGTGATGGGTAAACGGAAGCATATATAGGTGTAAAATATATATATAGGTGAAGCATATATAGGTGTTAGTGGAACAGTAGGTATTAAAACTCGGAGAGTGATGGGTAAATGGAATAATTTATCGGACTTTAAGAAACGACAGATTTTGGGAACTCAGAGAGCGGGTGCCTCGATTTCTCAAACGGCTGAACTGCGTCTGTTGTTTGAGAGCCGCAGTTGTTAAAGTAGATCAAGACTGGCGTGAAAATGGTCAAACAACGACTCGGAGATAATACTGCCCAGGACAGCAAAAGGTTGATGTGAGAGGGGAGCGCCTGGTCCGAAGACTTGTACATTCCAACTGCCGCAGAGGTACATGTACTTGGAGTGCCACTTTTCCAAAATAAAAAATGAACGCTGCCAAAGTTTTGTACTAGTTTTGTTTAGTTTTGTAAGCCCAAAAGAAAATTTTGTACACCACCGGAAGTGGTACTTTTCGGCTCTCTAAAAGTGGCACTCCAAGTACATGCTGGAGTGCCACTTTTTCAAAATCGAAAATAAATACAGCCAAAGTTTTGTACACCCAAAAGAAAATTTTGTACCCCACCGGAAGTGGTACTTTTTGACTCTCCTTTGTGGCTCCCGAGCATGTACACTTTTCCAAAATCGAAAATAAACACTGCTCGAATGTTGTCCTAGTTTTGTACAGTTTTGTACACCCAAAAGAAAATTGTGTACTCAGCCGGAAGTGGTACTTTTTGACTTTCCTTTGTGGCTCTCCAGCATGTACTTGGAGTGCCACTTTTCCAAAATCGAAAATAAACACTGCCAGAATGTTGTACTAGTTTTGTACACCCAAAAGAAAATTTTATACATCCAAAAGAAAATTTTGTACATCCAAAAGAAAATTTTGTACACCGGCGGAAGTGGTACTTTTTGACTCTCTTTTGTGGCTCTCCAGCGTGTACTTGGAGTGCCACTTTTCCAAAATCGAAAATAAACACTGCCAAAATGTTGTCCTAGTTTTGTATAGTTTTGTGCACCCTAAAGAAAATTTTTTACACCAACGGAAGTGGTACGTTTTGACTCTCCTTTGTGGTTCCCGAGCATATACACTTTTCTAAAATCGAAAATAAACACTGCTCGAATGTTGTCTTAGTTTTGTACAGTTTTGTACACCCAAAAGAAAATTGTGTACACACAATTTTCTTACTTTTGACTACTTTTTGACTCTCCTTTGTTGCTCTCCAGCATGTACTTGGAGTGCCACTTTTCCAAAATCGAAAATAAACACTGCCAGAATGTTGTACTAGTTTTGTACAGTTTTATACACCCAAAGGAAAATTTTGTACACCACCGGAAGTAGTACTTTTTGACTCTCCTTTATGGCTCTCCAGCAGGTACTTGGAGTGCCACTTTTCCAAAATCGAAAATAAACACTGCCAAAATGTTGTCCCAGTTTTGTACAGTTTTGTGCACCCTAAAGACAATTTTTTACACCACCGGAAGTGGTACTTTTTCACTCTTCTTTGTGGCTCTCGAACATGTACTTGGAGTGCCACTTTTCCAAAATCGAAAATAAACACTGCCGGAGTGTTGTCCTAGTTTTGTACAATTTTGTACACCCAAAAGAAAATTGTGTACACCACCGGAAGTGGTACTTTTTGACTCTCCTTTGTGGCTCCCGAGCATGTACACTTTTCCAAAATCGAAAATAAACACTGCTCGAATGTTGTCCTAGTTTTGTACAGTTTTGTACACCCAAAAGAAAATTGTGTACTCAGCCGGAAGTGGTACTTTTTGACTTTCCTTTGTGGCTCTCCAGCATGTACTTGGAGTGCCACTTTTCCAAAATCGAAAATAAACACTGCCAGAATGTTGTACTAGTTTTGTACACCCAAAAGAAAATTTTATACATCCAAAAGAAAATTTTGTACATCCAAAAGAAAATTTTGTACATCCAAAAGAAAATTTTGTACACCGGCGGAAGTGGTACTTTTTGACTCTCTTTTGTGGCTCTCCAGCGTGTACTTGGAGTGCCACTTTTCCAAAATCGAAAATAAACACTGCCAAAATGTTGTCCTAGTTTTGTATAGTTTTGTGCACCCTAAAGAAAATTTTTTACACCAACGGAAGTGGTACGTTTTGACTCTCCTTTGTGGTTCCCGAGCATATACACTTTTCTAAAATCGAAAATAAACACTGCTCGAATGTTGTCTTAGTTTTGTACAGTTTTGTACACCCAAAAGAAAATTGTGTACACACAATTTTCTTACTTTTGACTACTTTTTGACTCTCCTTTGTTGCTCTCCAGCATGTACTTGGAGTGCCACTTTTCCAAAATCGAAAATAAACACTGCCAGAATGTTGTACTAGTTTTGTACAGTTTTATACACCCAAAGGAAAATTTTGTACACCACCGGAAGTAGTACTTTTTGACTCTCCTTTATGGCTCTCCAGCAGGTACTTGGAGTGCCACTTTTCCAAAATCGAAAATAAACACTGCCAAAATGTTGTCCCAGTTTTGTACAGTTTTGTGCACCCTAAAGACAATTTTTTACACCACCGGAAGTGGTACGTTTTGACTCTCCTTTGTGGTTCCCGAGCATATACACTTTTACCTAGTTTTGTACAGTTTTGTACACCCAAAAGAAAATTGTGTACACAGCCGAAAGTGGTACTTTTTGACTCTCCTTTGTGGCTCTCCAGCATGTACTTGGAGTGCCACTTTTCCAAAATCGAAAATAAACACTGCCAGAATGTTGTACTAGTTTTGTACAGTTTTGTACACCCAAAAGAAAATTTTGTACACCACCGGAAGTGGTACTTTTTGACTCTCCTTTATGGCTCTCCAGCATGTACTTGCAGTGCCACTTTTTCAAAATCGAAAATACACACGGCCAGAGTGTTGTACTGGTTTGTACGCCCAAAAGAAAGTTATATACCTCTCCGGAGATGGTTTTCTTTGGTTCTCCCGCATGCTCTTAGAGTGCCATTTTCGAAATTAGGAAGTAAACACTGCTATCTCTTTCCAGTTGATTACATGTTTTTACTCCTGTTCATTATACACAGCCAGCTGCTTTCGTATTCATTATACGTAATTTTCATTTGTACAAGGTCGTAAATTACCGTGCGGTTGCCTTGTAGAAACTAAGAAATTGTAGGAGCCTTCATTTTTATAGTAAAGGAAGAAAAGAAAAAGTTATTTGTTGCTTTGTTTAAGCAAAAGCATTTTGAAAACGCGAGGAAAAGGAATTCTTCAAATCAGCGCGTATCATCGCTTCCAGTCCAGCAGCCATGCCAATGGTGGGGGGAAGGGGAAGTCGCAAAACACCTCGGCGCACTCGCAGTGGCGTAACTAGCGCAACTTGTGCCACCCCGGAAAGTTTATTTTAGCATCCCTAAGCATTATAATTTTTCCAGGATTTCGAACACTATGGAGGATGTGTTTTTCACGGTGTTTCTGTTGGGAGAATGGGGATGCCAAGAAGTAAGGGAGACTGTCTGGAAAAATAAAGGAAGTACCTAGAGCCCTGTAGTTTTAACTTTTAAAATAATTTTTGGAACAGAAGTACATAATGCAAGGTTATCAATCAGTTAATCAGATTTAACAGGGTAAGCTGGCAGATGCATGATCATGAATAGACATTTTATCGCACTGAAACGAATTCGGTAAAATATATTTAAATGTTTAAGATTAACAACTATAAGGCTTTAGTGATCGTTATTGGATATGGTTGTTATAATGAATTCTGCTTTCTTCTAATATAATAATGAATTCAACTTCTTCTAATGGTTGTTGTTTGTTAATTATATCATGAATAAACTTTCCTGCTAGTAGTGTAGTAATAACAATGAACAAGCTTTTAACTGCTAGTAATGTTGTAGTAGTAATTAAGATAAATAAAGTCTTAATGCTAGTTGTTAATAATAATCAACTAATGAAATAAACCTAACAGCCAGACAGAGGTCTGACAAAACTATGAACTGAGAAAAACGTACTTACTAAGACAATCTTTTATTTGGTAAACTTCTATTATTTATCCACACTCACTTCATCGGTCACACAACTACTCGATATCTGGCTCTCACATAAACGAAGATCTCTTTACACACGAAACAAAGCTCTCACCATACAACAACAGCTCTCTGACACATAAACAGCAGCTCTCTCGCACATAAACAACCGCTCTCCTAGGTATCGTTGAACGCGCCTATTTATACTGGCTACCACCACGTCATGACTTACACTCATTGCCAGATCTCATTCAGCGGGAGAAATAACATCTCGTTCAGTAAGAAGATAATTTACATAGTAAAATAAAATAACCAGAGATAGTAAAAATCAAAAGTAAAGTGAATCTAGAGTATACGTTACATTGTATACAAACAGATGCGACATTGACAAAATGATTTTGTACAATTTCGCATTTTCAATACATCAAAAGAAAAAAATCTTTACTTTTTAAAAACTTGGTAGTAAATCCGAATGTTATTTTGTTTAATATTCATACCCCTCTTACACATTCTTTATCAGCATCGCTCTTTTCAAAGCAAATTGTTTACAAGTTGATTTTTCAATCGTATTGAGTGAAATATTCATTAATCTTTGCTTGTTTAAAATTTATCAAAGTCAGGGAAAAAACATAACTGTGAACGAACGTTATTAAGTTTTTAGTTGCACCAGTGTTTCATGGCTGAACAACAACAACAAAAAAACGTCCACACCACGCAGTACGTTTTATTCAGAGCAACGATTGCGAAATAATTTTTTTCATCCAAACCGAAAGTAAATAACATACCCTTCTTTGATGGGATCAAGGTTCAACTTTGGCTACACAATGAACTCAGCAACGCTGTCTCGATTCTCTCAAACTTGTAATATACCGGTTACGTATACGTAAACGAATCAAAGAACTGTGTGTTTGTGATAATCTGAAATTTAAAATTTACGCACATCGAAAAAAGCGTGTAAAGTAATTAAATATGTATTGTCGAATTGGAAAAGCTTAGAAACTACAGTAAAATATCGGGACTAACGCAGAATTACGTATAAATGTCAAAAAATATAACTGGAATACGTATAACCGCAGTTTCACTGAATATCCCCTTATTTCTACAAAGCAATGCTTAATTTTAAAATTTTTGTTTGAACTGAAAACCACTAGATTGCAAAAACATTGCGCATAAATTCAAATTGCTTTATTTTCAGTCTGTGACGTATGCCTCTAACTTAACCCTCCTTTCGAGTAGCTGCTTTCTTACAAAACTTTCGTTGCTTCTAAACTAAACATTTTTCCATTAAGCAGTTCGTTACTTCTCTAAATAGCTTGTACATTTTAGCGACACTGACAGTGAGTCACAGCAAAATATATATAGACAACGTTGATTGTAAATAATGGGGGAGTAGTGTAGAAAGAGAGAGAGAGAGAGAGAGAGCGCAAGTAATTGTGAGGAATTGATGTAAAGAAAGAGATTTAAGCGAATACGTATTGTTGTTATATGATTGAGATCTATGTCGATCTAAAAGCTATTTTGTGTCAAATGATGAATCACAACGTGACGATTTTTTATACGGATGATCTTCGAACTTTCATTGAGTGGAAAATTAAGATCAAGGAGATTTTAAACATAAATACTTTTGCTCATTCTTTCAATTTGGCCGTTTGGCTGCTGAGTTATTACAACAGTGTGTTTTATATGCAACAAACTAGGAACATTAATCAAATTAGTTAACCATTTAAGCTACTACTTCGAAAAGCAAAAATTCTACAAGTTATTAATGAAGTCATAGGGGTATCCACAACTAAGGATAGCCGTTATACAATCTTAAAATGTACAAATATGTAATTCAAAAAAAATAGATAAAAGTCAGGTGCAAAAAACTTCAGTAAGACAACAATTGGAAATTAAGAACTGTAATCGGCTCACAAACGCCCAGAGATAAAATTTTTACCACTGAGGAATCTTATAAAATGATTTCTTATACTTCAAAATGGAGAACGTTTCTCGCACTTACAAAACACGACAAAACTAGTAGAAAACGTGTGTGAATATTTCGGATTTGTGGAATGGTACAAAAAATGCATGTCTGGTACTGAACTAAGACGATGAAAAGTACCACATCCGGTAAAGTACAAAATTTCATTTCGAGCTGGATAAAAAAAAAAAAAAATACAACGCCCTTTTATATTTTGGACTGCAAGTTCATGTTTAGCAGTACACTAAGTAGAAAACTACTATTCTGTTCAGGAAAATAATTTTAATTTTTACGGTGGAACACAATACAAAATGTTAGTGGTGTCTTCATTTTTGGAGAAACTTTTCTACGATGGCTTTCTAGGAAAACAAATGCTAGTTTGCTTAGGGGTGGAAAGTTTAAGGTTTCCTTTCGGTGGTGTACAAAACCGTACAAAACTAGAACAGCACTCTGGCAGTGTTCAATTTCGATTTTAGAAAAGGGCAAGAGCGCATGCCGGAGAGCCACTAAGGAGAGGTGAAAAGAATCTCCTCCGGCACAGTACAAATTTTCTTTAGGATGGAAACACCCTGGCAGTGTTTATTTTTGATTTTAATAAAGTGAAAGTACATGCTGGTAAGCCAATAAGAACCACTTTCGATGGTGTACAATTTTTTTTAATATACAAAACTGTACAAAACTAGGATAACATTCTGGCAGTGTTTATTTTCGATTTTGGAAAAGTGGCACTCCAAGTTCATGCTCGAGAGCCATAAAGGAGAGTCAAAAAGTACCGCTTCTGGTGGTGTACAAAATTTTCTTTTGGGTGTACAAAACTGTACAAAACTAGTACAACGTTCTGGCAGTGTTTATTTTCGATTTTGGAAAAGTGGTACTCCAGGTGCAAGCTCGAGAGCCACAAAGGAGAGTCAAAAAGTACCACTTCCGGTGGTGTACAGAATTTTCTTTTGGGTGTACAAAACTGTGCAAAACTAGGACAACACTCTGGCAGTATTTATTTTCGATTTTGAAAAAATGGCACTCAGCATGTACTTGGAGTGCCACTTTTAGAGATCCAAAAAGTACCATTTCCGGTGGTGTACAAAATTTTCTTTTTAATATACAAAACTAGTACAAAACTCTGGCTGTATTTATTTTTTATTTTGAAAAAGTGGCACTCCAGCATGTACTTGGAGTGCCACTTTTAGAGAGCCGAAAAGTACCACTTCCGGTGGTGTACAAAATTTTTTCTTGGGTGTACAAAACTAGTACAAAACTTTGGCAGCGTTGATTTTTTATTTTGGAAAAGTGGCACTCCAAGTACATGTACCTCTGCCGCAGCACAGTTCAACAGTTGACTACCCAACACAACAGAGGTCAATTCGAAACAGTATCTGTCACGACCATGTGTTGCAGGCTTGCACGTAAGAGCTTGTGCACGCTTGCACGCTTGCACAAGACCCCAACGACATCCTCTTCTAACGGCGTCGTGCGCGAAGCGACCGTCCGCCAAGCGACCCTGTTATATTCCATCGTGGACGAAGCGACCCTGCCAATCGAATCATTTTACTTACATATATATATATATACAAATTATAGTCAAATTATTTACATCTAATTAATTAAGTACTTACATCTGAATTTTGTAGCTTTTGTGCTTAGTCCAACTTGATAACATAGCTTAATGCTTTCAGACATTTTGTAAGGTCTTTAGAATTTCCAAATTCGACGTGTGATGCACAAACAACAATTAAAAGAATTAGGAGAACCTGGTCCAAAAAAGTAGAAGATGTATATACAAGTCGACGAACGCATTCGCAAAATCATGGCGGAATTTGGAAATTCCAAAGACCTTAAAAAATGCCTGAAAGCATTAAGCTATGTTACCAAGTTGGACTAAGGACAAAAGTTACAAAATTCAGAAGATGTAAGTACTTAATTCATTAGATGTAAATAATTTTACTACGATTTGTATATATATATATATACACTGACGAAAAAAAATCGCAACACCAAGAAGGGGTTATGTTAGAAAAAAGAAAGTTGGTAGGCGGTGAGAGGACATCTGTAAGATGACGTCTATGCAAATTTCGCGCTCGGCGCATACGTGTGGCGCTAGTAGCGCCCATCGGAACATGCAAAGCAGGTTTGCTGTAAATACGCGCTGTAACGTTCGTGAGCGTTAGTTATCGTTGAGATTCGACGTAGGGTGTTGATGCTAGTCAAGAATGCCTTTAAGAAGACGAAGAAGCCATTATCAACAGCTCACGGAGTTTGAACGAGGTCGTGTAATAGGGCTACGAGAAGGTGGAATTTCTTTCCGCAATATTGCAGAACGACTTGGCAGGAATGTAGCCACTGTGCATGATTGTTGGCAGCGGTGGTCAAGGGAAGGTGCTGCCTCAAGAAGACCGGGTTCCGGCCGGCCACGTGGCACTACTGAGAGGGAAGACCGCCGTGTACGGCGTATGGCTGGGGCGCATCGTACCGCGTCTGCGGCAGCAATTCGAGCTGCAGTCGCCACCACAGTGACACAACGAACTGTTACAAATCGGTTTCTTGAAGGACCTCCGAGCCAGACTCCCTGTAGCGTGCATTCCACTTACTCCAAACCACTGCCGTTTCCGACGTCAGTGGTGTCAAGCTAGAGCTCATTGGAGGAGGGAGTGGAGATCCGTTGTGTTTTCTGATGAAAGCCGGTTCTGCCTGGGTGCCAGTGATGGCCGTGTGTTGGTTAGAAGGAGGCCAGGTGAGCGCCTGCAACCAACCTGTCTGCGGCCGAGACGCACTGGACCTACACCTGGAGTTATGGTCTGGGGAGAAATTTCCTATGACAGCAGGAGCACTCTCGTGGTTATCCCACGCACCCTGACGGCACAGTTGTACGTCGGTCTGGTGATTCAACCTGTTGTGCTGCCATTCATGAACAGCATTCCAGGGGGTGTTTTCCAACAGGATAACGCTCGTCCGCATACCGCTGTTGTAACCCAACATGCTCTACAGGAAGTCGACATGTTGCCGTGGCCTGCTAGATTACCAGATATTTCACCAATCGAGCATGTATGGGACATCATTGGACGACAACTCCAGCGTCACCCCCAACCAGCATTAACTGTCCCTGTATTGACCGACCAAGTGCGACAGGCATGGAACTCCATCCCACAAACTGACATCCATCACCAGTACAACACAATGCATGTACGTTTGTGTGCTTGCATTCAACTATCTGGCGGTTACACCGGTTATTAATGTACCAGCATTTCACATTTAAAATGGCTCTTCTCAAGCTTACATTAAGCTGTGATCTTGAAACCTTAATCGATTAAATATGTTACCTATACAAATGTATTGCCGCCATTTCATTCCTCTACAACTATCTTTTCGTGGTGTTGAGATTTTTTTTCCGTCAGTGTATATAATTACATTAAAAACTTGTATTTAGTATAAAAAAACTTAATGTAAGTAATTAATTAGTTAGATGTAAATAATTTGACTACGATTTGTATATAAAATGATTCGATTAGCAGGGTCGCTTCATCCATGATGGAATATAAGAGGGTCGCTTCGCGCACGATTTTCCACAGGGTCACTTGGCGCACTGTCGCTTCCCGCACGTAACCTTTCTAACCACGGTTCACCAGCGCAAGAGACTCGCATGGTGCAAAAATCATGCAAGTCGGACGTCGGATGACTGGAGAAAAGTATGCTGGTCTGACGAGTCACGTTTTTTACTTCCACTCCGTGGATGGTCGTGTTCGTATTTAGCGCAAACAACATGAGATACTCGATCCATTCTGCATGGTCTCCACAGTGCAAGCCGGTGGAGGCGGTTCCATTCTGCATGGTCTCCACAGTGCAAGCCGGTGGAGGCGGTTCCATCCTGAATGGTCTCCACAGTGCAAGCCGGTGGAGGCGGTTCCATTCTGCATGGTCTCCACAGTGCAAGCCGGTGGAGGCGGTTTCATCCTGCATGGTCTCCACAGTGCAAGCCGGTGGAGGCGGTTCCATTCTGCATGGTCTCCACAGTGCAAGCCGGTGGAGGCGGTTCCATCCTGCATGGTCTCCACAGTGCAAGCGGGTGGAAGCGGTTTCATCCTGCATGGTCTCCACAGTGCAAGCCGGTGGAGGCGGTTCCATTCTGCATGGTCTCCACAGTACAAGCCGGTGGAGGCGGTTCCATCCTGCATGGTCTCCACAGTGCAAGCCGGTGGATGCGGTTGTATGGTGTCGGGCATGTTTACCTGGCAGGAACTTGGATCTCTGGTGCATGTGGAACAACGTATGACTGGTGGCCACTGTCCTGAATTGCTTGGTGACTGTACACCCAACAACGTTCCACTTTTTCCCGAATGGCGACGGGGTCTTCCAAGATGAAAATGAGCCTAGCCACAGGCTCAATGTTGTGCAGGAATGGTTTGATAGGAACACAGTTCAGACTTCCAGAATAACGACTGTCCTCCGAACTCTCCCGATATCAATACAATAGAAAACTTATGGGCTGTCTGGATATACCAATCACCTCCATACCTGCATTGTAGGCCACATTACACACAGCTTGGTTGGCCAATCCTCCCAACTGCTTCTGGCATTTTATTTAATCGATGGCACACCAGATAGCTGCTGTACTGAGAGCGAAAGAAGGACCTACGAAGTATTAGGTAGGTGGTCATAATTCAGTTATTATTCAGTGTAATTTATGATATTGTTTCATGTATTTACTTATAGCTATTTGCTACATTTGATATGACAACATAATTATTATTCCAATTCTTTTTGATGAACAACATTCTTGATTCTGCCGTCAGTTGGCAAAAATTAATAAATTTCTAGAAGATCCCGCTTTGGAGCAAGCAATACGTGCTTTTCGGTGTGAAAAGCATGGATTTTGTTAGTGAATGTCTATATTACAGTTCCTTTCGCTTATAACGAAGTCCTAGGAGCATCATACAAATTTCGTTATACCTGTAAGTTCCGTACACAAAAGTATTGATTAAATGTAGTAGTACTATGTAGTATGTACTTAACAACAGTACATGCGTATGTATACGTAGTTAATATAGACAGGAAAACTCACTTCAGGCTCTTACTTTTTCATATCCACGAATCTAATGAACTTTGCTTTTTCTTTGCAATGCAACACATTATTTACTTTTCCATGGAATCGGTTTTCGGCTGCACTAGAAGCAGACATATTGATACCAAAAATCTTGCTATGGTGTTCAGTGAAGATACTACAAATGCAGCGGTTGATCTTTTGACCCTGTAGCCGTATCCTCTTCATTAAGAGTTCCTTCCGCAGCGTCAGTTATCGCTTAACTGTTTCACACCACCGCAACTCAGTAATATCCCCTTGTGTGGAAAGTAGTTACAGATGTTATAAGTCTGCTTTTGATTGCTTTATTTTTCAGATATATCAAAATAATGAAAACATTTACTATTTGTGGATAATTTTTTATTAGTAAGCTCTAGGCGCACCTCCAGAACAGAAGCAATTCGACATGGAATGGACTATGAAAACACAAGTTTTTTCCGTGACGGGGATCGAACTAACGCTCCCTCATTCCGGAGTAAGTTGCTCTCCTAACTAAGCTACACGGACAGAATGTTCCGCCGCAGATTTGTCGTCTTCACACGTGTTTCACCTCTGTAGTAGGTCACAAGACCTATTAAAGTCATGTACATACACGATAGTGACATTTGGGACCATTTCTTCTATCAGATATGTTTCAAATGGACATGGAGACATCCAAATGGGACGACAAGTGAAATTGATTTTATTATGTGTAACAAAAAATTCGTCATAGAAGACTGCAGTGTGCTAAACAAGTTCAACACAGGTAGTGACCATAGATTGGTGAGATGTAAGATGCACCTCAACACTAAACTTGAACGTGGCAAGCTCATAAGACAAACAAAATGTATTGACATAACCAACCTTAAAAAACACCATAATACCTTCAAGTTGGAACTGAAGAACAGGTTCTCTGCTTTAGAAGGCCTAACATCGGAAGAAGTGGACATCTCTGAAGTTAACAGAAAAGTAACCAAAGCTCTTATGGAAACAGCAACAAAATTAGCTGGGTCTAAGAACAAGTTGCATGTAAATAAATTATCAGGAAAAACGAAAATGTTGATGCAAAAAGAAGAGAGATGAGGACAACTAAAGAAGATGTGACTTCCAAAGTGGAATATATGGAGCTATGCAGGACAGTAAGAAAAAGTATCACTGAAGACGTAAGAAAATTCAACTGTGAACTAGTGAGGAAAGCAATTGAAAACAACCAAAGCTTAAAGATAGCAAAGGGACATCTCAGTAAGGGAAGAAAACAGATTATGGCACTGAGAAAAGAAGATGGTTCTGTAACAAGAAATAGAGGCGAAATTTTGACAAGAGTGAAAGATTTCTACTCCAAATTATATGAAAGGGATGATACATGCACTCCAGACATCATGAAAGATACCAGTACCAGAGTTCCTCCAGTCCTTCCAGCAGAAGTTGCACATGCAATCAAGAACATGAAGCGGGGAAAAGCTCCAGGAGAAGATGGAATTACTGTAGACATCATACAAGAAGCAAGTGGAGAAATCGAAACAGTACTCGCCCAAATTTTCACTCGATGCCTTAATGAAGGAAAGATTCCTGAGGATTGGAACACCGCTACAATGATCCTGCTACATAAGAAAGGTGACATTGAGGATCTTGGAAACTACAGACCTATCAGCCTCCTATCAGTAGTTTATAAGATCTTCACTAAAGTTCTTTCACACCGCTTGAAGGTAACACTAGACATGGCTCAACCGAGAGTACAAGCTGGATTCAGGAGTGGCTACAGCACAATAGATCATATCCACGTGCTGAGAGAACTAATTGAAAGAGCGAGGGAATATGAACTTCCATTGTGCATGGCTTTTATCGATTATGAAAAAGCCTTTGATTCGGTAAAACCATCAGCAGTTACAATGGCTCTGAAAACCTGCGGTATTGAAGATGCATACATTAATATTATTAATAACATCTATGAAAATGCAAGTGCAAAGATTAGGCTGTTTGAAAATACAACACACGTAAAAATTGGAAAGGGAGTGAGACAAGGTGACACCATATCTCCGAAGCTCTTTAATGCCACATTGGAGGGTGTTTTTCAGTCGCTGAGCTGGGAAAACAAGGGGATAAAGATTAATGGAGATTATCTAACCCACCTTCGTTTTGCTGATGACGTAGTCATTTTTGCAACTACCCCATCAGAGCTGCAGAGTATGATCCAGGAACTTGCTGACAAGAGTAAAGAAGTGGGATTAAAAATGAACTTTCAGAAGACAAAAGTGATGTTCAATGCTTTTACAAGAAATGAAGATTTATCGATTGATGGAGAAAAGCTGGAGATAACAGACACGTACGTTTATCTTGGACAGCAGATATCAAGTGAGGGTCACATTGGTGAAGAAATTAATCGGCGTTCAAAACTTGCCTGGAGAGCTTTTGGAAGAAACAGCATAATTTTCAAGAGCAATATGCCATTATGTCTTAAAAGAAAAGTGTTTGATCAATGCATCCTTCCAGTGCTTACGTATGGTGCAGAGACGTGGACCTTAACTAAAAGAGACATACAAAGGCTGCAGACAACTCAAAGCAGCATGGAGAGGTGCATGCTTGGTGTAACCAGGAGAGATAAGAAGAGAAACACGTGGATCCGAAAAATGACAAGAGTGGAAGACATCATGATCAGAGTTAAATCCCTGAAATGGCAATGGGCTGGGCATACTGCCAGAAGGACAGACCATCGATGGACAGCCGAAATTTTAGATTGGATTCCAAGGGACAGGAAAAGACCCAGAAGAAGACCACATGGGAGATGGGTGGATGATATTTGAAAGTATGCAGGGGTGACATGGAGGAGACTGGCACAAGACAGACCGTTGTGGAGGAAACTTGGGGAGACCTTCGTCCTGCAGTGGATTGATAATGGTTGACAATGATGATGATGATGATATATATATATATATATATATCCCTTTGGAAGAAGAAATTGAAGAATTTTATGAGGAAATTCGTCATCTAAATAATAGAGGTAAGCAGCACTTGAAGATAATCATGGGAGATTTCAATGCAAAAATAGGGCAACGGCAACAGAATGAAACTTCAGTAGGTAAATTCGGTCACGGCAACAGAAACCAGCGTGGAAATACTCTCATAGAGTTTGCAGAGGCAGAAGGGTTTTTCATCTTGAACTCCTTTTTCAAGAAAAAGCCACACAGCAAATGGACATGGACACATCCAATTGGGACGACAAGTGAAATTGATTTTATTATGTGTAACAAAAAATTCGTCATCCAAGACTGCAGTGTGCTAAACAAGTTCAACACAGGTAGTGACCATAGATTGGTGAGATGTAAGATGCACCTCAACACTAAACTCGAACGTGGCAAGCTCATAAGACAAACAAAATGTATTGACCTTAAAAAACACTATAATACTTTCAAGTTGGAACTGAAGAACAGATTCTCCGCTTTAGAAGGCCTAACATCGGAAGAAATGGATATTTCTGAAGTTAACAGAAAAGTAACCAAAGCTCTTATGGAAACAGCAACAAAATTAGCTGGGTCTAAGAACAAGTTGCATGTGAACAAATTATCAGGAAAAACCAAAATGTTGATGCAAAAAAGAAGAGAGATAAGGACAACTAAAGGAGATGTGACTTCCAAAGTGGAATATATAGAGCTACGCAAGACAGTACGAAAAAGTATCACTGAAGATGTAAGGAAATTCAACTGTGAGCTAGTGAGGAAAGCAATTGAAAACAACCAAAGCCTAAAGATAGCAAAGGGCCATCTCAGTAAGGGAAGAAAACAGATTATGGAACTGAGAAAAGAAGATGGTTCTGTAACAAGAAATAGAGGCGAAATTTTGACAAGAGTGAAAGATTTCTACTCCAAATTATATAAAAGGGATGATACATGTACTCCAGACATCATGAAAGGTACCAGTACTAGAGTTCTTCCAGTCCTCCCAGCAGAAGTTGCACATGCAATCAAGAACATGAAGCGAGGGAAAGCTCCAGGAGAAAATGGAATTACTGTAGACATCATACAAGAAGCAAGTGGAAAAATCGAAACAGTACTCGCCCAAATTTTCACTCGATGCCTTAATGAAGGGAAGATTCCTGAGGATTGGAACAACGCTACAATGATCCTGCTACATAAAAAAGGTAACATTGAGGATCTCAGGAACTACAGACCTATCAGCCTCTTCTCAGTGGTTTATAAAATCTTCACTAAAGTTCTTTCACACCGCTTGAAGGTAACACTGGACATGGCTCAACCGAGAGAACAAGCTGGATTCAGGAGTGGCTACAGCACAATAGATTATATCCACGTACTGAGAGAACTAATTGAAAGAGCGAGGGAATATGAACTTCCTTGTGCATGGCTTTTATCGATTATGAAAAGGCCTTTGATTCGGTGAAACCATCAGCAGTTACAATGGCTCTGAAATCCTGCGGTATTGAAGATGCATACATTAATATTATTAATAACATATATGAAAATGCAAGTGCAAAGATTCGGCTGTTTGAAAATACAACACACATAAAAATTGGAAAGGGAGTGAGAAAAGGTGACACCATATCTCCGAAGCTTTTTAATGCCACATTGGAAAATGTCTTTCAATCACTGAACTGGGAAAACAAAGGGATAAAGATTAATGGAGATTATCTAACCCACCTTCGTTTTGCTGATGACGTAGTCATTTTTGCAGCTACCCCACCAGAGCTACAGAGTATGATCCAAGAACTTGCTGACAAGAGTAAAGAAGTGGGATTAAAAATGAACTTTCAGATGACAAAAGTGATGTTCAATGCTTTTACAAGAAATGAAGATTTATCGATTGATGGAGAAAAACTGGAGATAACAGACATGTACGTTTATCTTGGACAGCAGATATCAAGTGAGGGTCACATTGATGAAGAAATTAATCGGCGTACAAAACTTGCCTGGAGAGCTTTTGGAAGAAACAGCATAATTTTCAAGAGCAATATGCCATTATGTCTTAAAAGAAAAGTGTTTGATCAATGCATCCTTCCAGTGCTTACGTATGGTGCAGAGACGTGGACCTTAACTAAAAGAGACATACAAAGGCTGCAGACAACTCAAAGCAGCATGGAGAGGTGCATGCTTGGTATAACCATGAGAGATAAGAAGAGGAACTCGTGGATCCGAAAAATGACGAGAGTGGAAGACATCATGATGAGTATGTCCAGCCCATTGCCCTGAAATGGCAATGGGCTGGACATACTGCCAGAAGGACAGACCATCGATGGATAGCCGAAATTTTAGATTGGATTCCAAGGGACAGGAAAAGACCCAGAAGAAGACCACATGGGAGATGGGTGGATGAAATTCGAAAATATGCGGGAGTAACATGGAGGAGACTGGCACAAGATAGACCGTTGTGGAGGAAACTTGGGGAGACCTTCGTTCAGCAGGTGATTGATAATGGTTGACAATGATGATGATGATGATGATGATATCCCTTTGGGAGTTCACACAAATCAGTTTATTCCAGCGACAGTCCTTTTAGGCCATCATAAAACATATACTCTTTTAGAGCACTTTGTATGAACAACAATCACAGCATGTTCACACACATCGAAGCGACGCTATTATCTCCACTACTTGTCCATGGTCGTGATCCCATAATTTTTTGCAACGCACGGCTGGCTGGCTTCATCCACGCAACTGAAACTCTTAAATGTAAACAAACTTGCAGCAGGTGTTCGATGAAAACAAAAGAAACAAGCAAAGGACGCTAACATCCAACACTGTTGAGTCGTGCTTCACATTGTTTGTGAACACATGCCACGTTACCAGTCTTTAGCATTCCAATTTTTATGTGCTTTGCACCACCGTATATGTTTTGTTGCATTGATGTTGGTGATCAGAGGTGTATAGATAGCAGCACGACCATAAATACCAGCACGATGGAGTTCCCGACGAACAAAATGTCGTAAAAGAGATCAAAAGGGATGTCGTGAATGTCGAAAAAGGGATTATTCCGACTGGAGTTCAACTCTGCTGCTATTTGCGGGGTCGTGATCTTGTGCTTCGATTATATAATCCATGCCAACGTTCGCCTAACCCTGTCTAACATCTCCGTATGGCGTGCACAATTTGCACATTTGGATTAAACGCCTTGTTCTTTTCGATAGGTATCCATAGTCTTCGACACAGTTCCGTGTTATAGCTACTGTTTCTGCCGTTCTAGTCACTGAAGATCCTGCAAGTAACGCACCGATTATCATTTTTTTTGAGGTCGTTGAGGTCTGACATTGTCGATAATTACTCCTCAGCAGCTGTTGTACCCGCGACTGTCACACTGCTATGTGATAACCGACATCGTACTGCATCCTTTTATATGCCTCACATCGAGGATGATGTCGTCCCTGTGATTTGCATAAAGCACATTGCGCGTACTATACAACTGCAATAGGTGTTTCCATTGTTTTCATAAAACCCTGTACCTCAGTTCATCTTTCTCTTCGCAATTTTTTTGGCAACACGGTAGAGGATTTTAAACACTGTAATTTTCGTAACCGGGAATTTTGACTTCGTTATAGATAGTCTATTATGAAGTTTTCTATCTAAATCAAGGGGAATGGAAGTTTTCGCGTAGAAACTTCTTTGTTACCAACGGACGCGAATGTAATACTTTAATTGACTGTCCTTGAGCCTTGTTTACAATTATAGCAAACGTGTCCAAAAAGATGTTGTAATTTTTTGAAAACGGAATGCATGCCGGTGGGTATCAGAGGAATACGTATAACGAACACATCTCCTCTGGCACAGCCTGTTGACACTGTCGCTTTTATCATATTTGTCATGAGGTTCTTAACATATAGTCCACAAGTTGCATGAGAAATCATTAATGGTATCTCCCTATTTGTTTGCAAATAATATTTCGACTCTGGAATGGTTCTTGGAATATAATAAAGGAGGGCTCTGGTGGTTTAATTAAAGGCGGTAGTTTAGCTTTCTCACTTGGACAACACATTCCACGTGCTGCAGCTTTGAGTTGTCTGCAAATGTCTTTTTTAGTTAAGACCCATGTCTATGATTCATAAGTAAGAACTGAGAGATGCATTGATTAAACGCTTTTCTTTTAAGACACAATGATAAATTGCCATTGAAAATTGTACCGTTTCTTCCCAATGCACTCCAGCCAAGTTTGATACGCCGATTAATTTTTTCTTCGACATGGCCCTCACGTGATATCTGTTGGCCAAAGTAGTTGTAGGCATCAATTACGTTTAAATTTACCCCATCAACCTATAATTCTTTAGTTCTTATAAAAAGCATTGCATTATTCTATCGTGTATGTAACTGATAGATTTGATTCATTAATTTGATTTTTCCTTCAGCGTTCATCGGCTCCCACTAGCAATTGAAGCCACACGGGGTCGCCCGTTCATACAAAAGAACTACTAGCACCTGGGACGAAAGAGAACTTGAAGCACAGGAGAAGCACACTACATATCCCTCATTCGAGTTTCTACATCTAGCCAGATTCTGTAGAATAACTAGAACCCAGTGCCATCTCGAAGTCTAGTGTAAGGGGGATCTGTAATGCAGCGTAGGAATTTCAGGCATATCATTCAGTTTTGAAGCCTAATTGGGATCAATGTATGACTCCTACATGTCGAATTATTAACATTACAACCCATTTTATTTGCTTTTGCAATAAGCCAATAACCGTGGTAGTTTAAAGGCTGAATACATACTGTTTTCTAGTATTTCCTCAGTGGCGTAACTTGGGTCCGAGACTTGCCCCCCCCCCCCCCCAGTACTGTTTTTTAAAAATTGCGAAGCTTATTTTTTATTTGTTAAGTAATAGAAGTAAAAAATTGCTTCTAAATTTTAGGTACATGCTATTGCTAACATGATACCAAATAATTATGAGGATTAAGATTTGAACACTTATTTGTACACGAACTCCAATCTTCTTTCCTTTTGTGTGAACTTGAGTGTTACGTTTTCACAAAAATGTTTCTTCCGAGTACTTTTTCATGTTTAAAAATAATGTTTTTCTCTATTAACAAACCAGCCAAGTTGCTCGAATGTGCTTGTCCTTGTGTGTCTCTAAGATACACTGAAGAGCAATTGAATTAGAGACAGCTGGCGTTATGCAAATTGGGCGCTGTGGGCGGCCCTGTAAACGGAAACGACATGACGTATGCAGCGATCCGACAATATAAGGAGTGATGCGACGGGAATCAGTAAGAGTCGGACGCAGTAGGGGTAAGACGAAGGATCTAAGCGCATTTGATCGTGGGAAAATTGTCGGGGCCCGACGAATGGGTCACTCCATCTCGGAAGTCATGCAGACACTGGGATTTTCACGAGCCACTGTGTCACGGGTGCACCGTGAGTTCATCGAATCCGGTAAAAACATCCCTGCAAGGGCCAACTGCCGTATACAGCAGCGTCTGGATGAGCGGGGTCATCGTCAGCTAGCTCGCATTGTAACAGCGGATAGACGGGCCACAGTGCAAGAAATCACTGTGCAATTTAACGCTGGTGCACAAAAATGTGTAAGCAGCCACACCATCCAGAACCATCTCCTCGCTATGGGGTACAGAAGCCATCGTCCCACGAGGGTAGCGCTGCTGACCGCACATCACAGGGTGCAATGATTAGCATGGGCATGGGAACATCGCCACTGGACCCTAGACATGTGGAAAAATGTTGCCTGGACTGATGGGTCGAGATTCATTTTGGTACATGCGGATGGCAGGAAACGAGTACGGAATATCCTGGACGACCATTTGCTCCCGTTTGTGCGTCTTCAACATCCCACTGGGGACCTCATCCTGCAACAAGACAGTGCATCGTGCCATCGCTCCCGAATTGTATCCGAATGGTTAGACGAACACTCCACTGACGTGACCTCGCTTCCTTGGCCAGCTAGGTCACCTGACCTCAATCCCATCGAGCACATCTGGGATGCTAACGAGAGAGATGTTCGAGGCTCTGACCCCCTCCATCAAATCTTCGTCAGGGGTCGTGGATCCGTATGGCTTCCCAATGCTTCCGGTGTCTTGTCGAGTCCATGCGGAGACGAATCGCTGCCGTCATCAGGGCAAAAGGTGGTGCTACACGTTACAAGACAGGTATCTCTAATTCCATTGCTCTTCAATGTATATCTTGATTCTTTTTAATACGTAAAAACTTCTTTCGGCAGTTGCAGTTGTTGATGAACAGTTTAATATTGATCTGCTAATTTTTACACCTCAATAAACACTATGTCCAATTATTCAACTTTATGTAGCAAGTAATGTTTCTCATTGATTTGTTTTGTATTCATCAAGGGAATTAAACATCTTCAGTTCATTTTTTAATCGAGCTGTATCAAAATTTGAAGCATAGAGTTCTCTAAGCTCTGACAGTAGATGTTCAGGGAAGCTTTCACAAAATTTATCAGAACAGTTCGAATCCAACAAAGCCACGAATTTAAGATATAATATCCCTGATTTTAATTCATTGACACATCACACAAACTGAAACAACTCTCGCGAAACACGCGCTGGAAGCATGGAGGGACTGAGGTAGTCCAAAGTCTTCGTTTTTCGGAGTGAACCCTTGGCCAAAGCAATGGCCACTCACGAGCTCCGTAGCTCATTCATGTTTTCATGGAAACGCTAGCAGGAGATAGTACTGAAGTTCTTCGCATCAGAACAGCGAAGTCTCTCAAAGACTTACTTGCGTTACGTTGATGTCGTTGATCATCGCTCTCCAGACTGATTGTCATAATCGAAAGAACCGAATCCGCTCGTGATTTTTTCGCACCGAAAGCGTTGACATATCTTAATACCGTTGATAATTGACTTTTATTTGTGTATATTTAATTAACTTTTATTTGTGCATTCTCTGGGCTTCGCAGCTAGCCTAGATAACCTCGAATGTACGCCACTGTATTTCCTATATTATTTATACAACTGCTGAAACAGTATTGTGAAGCATTGATAGGAAAAAGTTGTAGGAATAATTCCTCTCCGAAAGCATCTGATTGCAGCTAAAGCAAATGTAAATCTTAACAAGAAATATGACACCGAATTTTCGATTGTAATGAGCACGTCTGTTGAACTCGTTCGTAAGTGAATTGAATTTATCAGAGCTATTCAAAGTCAATGGAAACGGTTAGGAAAACGATCAATCGGTTTTTGCAATCGATAAAACATCCACAAATACAAACATCTACTTAGTTCCACCAGCGGCTAAAAAGCATATTTCAAAAATTAACAAATAGCTCACAGAAAGTTTCTTATAGCACAAATATGGTATCAGAGACAAAGAGAATTCCAAATCGAACAGTTAAAAGAAGAAATACAGAAAAGGAAGCATGATATATGTCTGCGCATGCTAGCGGAAGAATTTGCATAATGGAAAGTTGAAAAAATAGGCGAAAAATATTTTTCATGAAAAAAGCTTTGCAAACGAAAAATAACTTTTCAAATACGTCTCTCGGAAGCAAAGATAGCGAAAAAAAAAAAATATGTTTCCGTCTTTACGCACCTACCGGGAAAGCTTTGCATTATTTAAAGAGGATGAAGCTCCACATCTCTGTCGTAGCGAATGGCATATAGTAAAAAAGAAATTTCTCAATAGGTTTTTTAGAAGCTGTGATACAGCTGCAAACTGAAGTATATAAGCATTACCTACCGACAGAAATGTGAACTACGAAATTCCTCATATACTAGCCTAAAGTGTTCTATGCCGCCCCGGTGGCGCAGTGGTCTAAGGCGTTGGCCTCTGATCATTCGTCCGTAAGGGGTCCGGGTTCGAATCCCGGTCAGGCATGGATGTTGTGTTTGTCTTACGGCACTGGCTCTCTCCCTTCCCTGTAACCAGTGACCCTAAATTAGGGACGGGCGACTGCTTATAGCCCATTGAGTTGCTCACGGTGGTCGTTAAACCTCAAAAAAAAAAAAAAAAAGTGTTCTGCAAGGTAAATGGCATCCTGTGTTGGAGTAAGTTTTTAAATCGGACATGTAGAAGCAGAGCTACTGAGAAAAACAGATTAAGCATTTGCAGCCCCTAGCGGCGAAATTGTGCATTATTTCGGGAAGAAAATACGAACACAGAGTTTGCTTAATTATTAGTATCTGACCGAAAAAGAAGTTTTTCAATCAGGTTTTACTCCCGAAGATATTGCTGTAAACGAAACGTGAACTTACGTCATCTGGTGGCAGACTTGTGCGTTAAGAAAACTTTGAAATTATATGAGAAACATTTTTCAGCGGAAAAGCTGTTCAAAAAAGAAAAAAAAAAAAAATTCCAATCGTAATCTTAGAAGCAGAGCTATGGGCAAAAGTAAGCTATGCATCTACTCCCCCTGGCGGAAAAAACATGCATTATTTTAAGAAGAAAGTATTCTCGAAAGGTTTTTTGATATGAGCGGTATCGATCCACGAAATAATTTTTTCAATCGAGTTTTCAGTAGCTCAGATTTTGCTGCAAAGGCATTTGAAGCAGAAATAAACTCTTACGTCCCCTGGTGGTCACCAAATATTAAAAATTATATGCAAATTATTTCCCATCAGGAGCTGTATCCAGTATAGGAACAATTTTTCAAATCGGAGGTTTAGAAGAAAGCGCAATTTACCTTAAAGCCCCTAGCAAAAAGTCTATGAATTACTAAGAAATTTTAAAATCACATGAAAAATATTTCCCACGGAAAAATCTATCAAACAAAGAAGGAATTTTTCAAATCGGGCTTATAGAAGCAAAGATATTGACAAAAATAATATATACATCTACGAGCCTTGGCGGAGAAACCATGTGTTATCTTAAGAAGGAAATATTCCGAAAAGGTTTATCGACTTGTGAGGTATCGGTCCACGAAAGAATTTTTTCAATCGAGAATTTAGAAGCTAGGATTTTGTTGCAAATGCATCAGAAGCAGAAATTAATACTTACGCCCCCTTGTGGCCAAACCATTTTTACCAAAAAATTAGAAATTATATGCAAACGATTTCCGATCAAGAGCTGCATCCGCTGCAAAAGGAATTTTTCAAATCGGAGTTTTAAAAGCACAGATATCGGGGGAAACGCAATTTACCTTTACGCCCCCTAGCGGAAAATCTATGCATAATTTGAAAAAGTGACTACACTTAAAATACTCTTCCACATAAATGGAATCGAAAGGTAAAATAATTTTTGGATCGGACATTTAGAAGCAATACATATAGAATAAATTGTGCTTTGAATTCGACATTTTTACGCCCTCTAGCGATGAAATTGTGCATCGTATATAAAAAACAAAATGAAGGATCATCATTCGCACATTTTAAGCTTCCCAGTGCAAAAAGAATGTTTGAAATCGGACTAATAGTTGCAGAGATACGGTGTCCACAGACGGACGGACGGACAAACAGATAACATAAGCAATATCTTTTTTACAAAAGACGTGCTAAAAATTAACTGGCTTGTCGTATTTTTCCCTGTCGTGAAGTGGTTGGGTTCTTAGCGCGTCTTTTAAAAAAATATTCTTATGTTACCACAATGTCCATCCCTCCGACTGCGGACAACATATCTCTACAACTGTAATCCTATTTGGAAAATTCTTTTTATGAACGATGATCTTTGCGTTTTAATCTTTTTCCGAAGCACAATTTTGTCGCTAAAGAGAGTAAATGCAGATGCCGTAAAATTCAAAATATATTTTATCCATATCACTGCTTCGAAACATCTGATTGAAGCAATTCTTTCTTTAATTCGCTACCTTTCAGAACGAAGGCCATTTTGCATTAAATTTCTTCTTCATATAATTCAAAATTTTGCAGTCACGGGCTCAAACTTATTTTTCATTTTCCACGCTTTTTCTGCTTCTAAAAGTCCGTTTAAGAACCTTATTTTTAGTGCCAGATAGATTTTGCGGTGTAGAATCCTTTGCATGCAATTTCTAATTGTTCGTAACGCTTAGTTTCGCCATTGAAAAGGCGGTGAGCTTATATTTTTGTTTCTGATAAATTTGCAGCAGTATCTGCGCTGAAAACTGGATTGAAAGAAATTATTTTTCGATCATATACTTCTCAGGACGGAAACCTTATTCCTCGCATTTTCTACTCATAATAATGCACAGTTTTTCCGGCTGGGGCGTAGATGTGTATCTTTTTTATTAATTTGTCTGCTTCTAACATTCCGATTTGAAAATGTCTTTATTTGAGCAACGGTGTTTCTGGTGAGGAATACACTACTGCTTGTCAGAATTGCAACATCATGAAGAGCTGCTGGTATTAGCTTGAAACTTACAGGATATGTACAACAGGTTGACACATGCAAATGACTAAAATGTTAGTGAAAATGCTCATGCGGTTTTGAAACAGCGCCCTCTGAACTGTCTGGTCTTGGGTATAAAGAGCTGGCTCAAACGAGATGCTGCAATCAGTGAAGAACCGACATTGAGTCGAAAAGGTGTTTCTTGTGTCTCACTATGCCCCATCGCCGACATTGAGTCAAGGGTGTTTCTTGTGTCTCACTATGCCCTGTCGCCGACATTGAGTCGAAAGGGTGTTTCTTGTGTCTCACTATGTCCCATCGCCGACATTGAGTCAAAAGGGTGTTTCTTCTGTCTCACTATGCCCCATTGCCGACATTGAGTCGAAAGGGTGTTTCTTGTGTCTCACTGTGTTCCATCGCCGACACTGAGTCGAAATGGTGTTTCTTGTGTCTCACTCTGCCCCATCGCCAACATTGAGTCGAAATGGTGTTTCTTCTGTCTCACTATGCCCCATCGCCGACATTGAGTCGAAAGGGTGTTTCTTCTGTCTCACTATGCCCCATCGCCGACATTGAGTCGAAATGGTGTTTCTTGTGTCTCACTGTGCCGCATCGCCGACATTGAGTCGAAAGGGTGTTTCTTGTGTCTCACTATGCCCCATCACCGACATTGAGTCGAAAGGGTGTTTCTTCTGTCTCACTACGCCCTGTCGCCGACATTGAGTCGAAAGGGTGTTTCTTGTGTCTCACTGTGTTCCATCGCCGACATTGAGTCAAAATGGTGTTTCTTGTGTCTCACTATGCACCATCGACGAGATTGAGTCAAAATGGTGTTTCTTGTGTCTCACTCTGCCCCATCGCCGACATTGAGTCGAAAGGGTGTTTCTTCTGTCTCACTATGCCCCATCGCCGACATTGAGTCGAAAGGGTGTTTCTTCTGTCTCACTATGCCCCATCGCCGACATTGAGTCAAGGGTGTTTCTTGTGTCTCACTATGCCCCATCGCCGACATTGAGTCAGAAGGGTGTTTCTAATGTCTCACTATGCCCTATCGCAGACATTGAGTCGAAAGGGTGTTTCTTGTGTCTTACTTTGCCCCATCGCCGAAGAAGGTCGCATTATGAATATTTGACGGACTTTCAGCGAGAAAGGATTGTTGGGATGGGTGAAGCCGGATTTTCCTACCTTGAAATTGCCACTAATACGGGACGACACGCCAGAATAGTGACGCGAACGTGGTTTCAGTGGACAAATGAGGCTCGGACGCACAGAAATCCAGGAAATGAACTGTGAAATAGCACAACTGCACGGGATGATAGACATTCCTGCCACATATCAATGACCGATCTCACAGCGACATCTACGGTGTTAGCTCAGCAGTGGAGCACTGTCACAATTCAGGCTTTGTCCTCCAGCACAGTTCGATGTCGTCTGCTTAACAGAGAACTGGTTGTTAGCAGCCCATTGTTGTGCATTCCTTTGACCCTCAACCTGAGACGCCTCAGGCTGCGATGAGGTCTCGAACTCAGACACCGGCGCGCTGATTGGCAACAGGTCGTGTCTTTTGACGAGCCACGTTTCAACTCGATTCACCATGATGGTGGCATACGTGTCCCGAGACATCGTGGTGAACGGCACATGACAGCATCATACCAGCTTGACGCCCAGCATCAGGGTTTGGGGCCCATTGGGTTAAATTCCGCGAATTGAGGGAACCTTCAGCAGCTAGCGATACATCAGTGATCTTTTAGAGGCAGAGGTGATACACTTCCTTCAGAGTTGTCCTGGCACTATATTCCAGCAGGACAATGCTCGGCCACACGTGGCCCGAAATGCCCAACACCTCTTCCATGCACGGCAGATACCGCTTCTTCCCTCAAATGCACGTTCGCCGGATATGTTCTCGATCGAACATGTCTGAGGCATGGTAGCTAAACGATTAGCCCGTCGAGTGCCTCCGCTAGTCACCAAAAATGAACTCTGTCCGGCGTGGAAGCAGTCTGCTAGGCTATTCCCCAGGACGATAGTTAAAACCTCTTCCATTCAGTGCCATGTCATGTAGAGGTTGTTATTGTTGCTCGAGGTGACTTCACACGATACTGAGTTTTGAAGCGAAGAAATCTTGTATAGCTCTACAATGTAATCAGTTATCTCCTGTAGCATGAGGAATCGGTGGCATAAATTTCATTTGAATAGCTCGACTCACTCTTGGCGTTGCAATTTTCACAAAGTGTACTTAAGGGACGCCTAAATCCATTTATTTTCGTGGTGTAAATTTGTATAAAGATTCGCCAAGCTTTCACACTTCACTGGGAGGCTTTCTCAAGGCAATGTAGACATAAAATGCAGGGAATTAGAACACGTTTAGGAAACAAAGATGATTTTTTGAAAATAAACGTGGATGACATCACGAGCAGTACTACATGAGTTTTTATTACACAACCATACGGTGTGCCGCGATCTGTTTCTACTTTTTAATAACGCATGCCAAACTATTTGGAATTCGATAGAGACCATGTCATTGCATACTAGTTTCCTGGAAAGGATTTTGGCTGTTTCTCTGATGGCAGTCTACAGTTCGTGTAAGGGGCAATTCTTCTAATACTATTCCATGCAGGAGCGGCCGCTCAATGCATGACTTCTCTGGAGAATGCTGTATTCTGCATGTCCTGGTTGACACTTCGCACGTGTTCTTTACATCTAGTATCGAAGGACCGCTTTGCCATTCCGGTATACACATGTGTATATCTTTTCCGTGTTGTCAAGATACACCAACGATATAGCGTGCACACGCGCCTTTTCTTTCTCACACTGCTTCTCCTTGCAGATTTATATTATATGTGAAACAGGGCCTGTGATTTAATTTCTATTGAGATGTTGTACTTACGCAATAAATTCTTCAACCAATATATGAAGCCTGGGACTATGTGATGGATCCTGCGTATCTCGTTGTCATACTAGTTGGGTTTGTTATCGCAGACATTATACGATTTATTACAGTTTTATGTATTCTGCCTATGTCATCTTACTTACATTATATACAGCCTTTAGACCTTTTTGCTATAAATATTATCAATTTCCTTATTATTTAGGTAGTCGAATTTGCATACGCTATACGTACGCTCTATAGAACCATGCTTTAAACGCCCAACGTTTGTACTTTTTTGAGCAGTGTGAATCAAGAGTGATAAGGTTTAGTGTTGCGGTTGGTTTATAATAAACGTCAAGATCGAAGCTGGATGTTCCATTTCATAATACATAGAACTGTAACAAATCGTATAATGTCTGCGATAACAAAACCTACAATGAGATACGCAGAATCCGTCACACATGTCCCAGGCTTCACATATTGGTTGAAGAATTTATTGCGTAAGTACAACATCTCAATAGCAATGAAATCCCCGACCTTGTTATCGCATATAATATCAAGATGTAAGGAGAGACAGTATGGGAAAGAAAAGGAGGGTGTTTACGCTATACCGTTGGTGCATCCTGACAGCATGGAAAAGATATATATCGGAATGACAAAGCGATCCTTTGACACTAGATGTAAAGAACACCTGTGAAGTGTCAACCAGGACATGCGGAATATAGTCATGCATTGCTCGGCCGCTCCTGTATGGAGTAGTGTTAGAAGAATTGCCCCTTACACGAACTTTAAAAAAGAGACTGTCATCAGGGAAACAGTCGAAATCCTTTCTAGCAAACTAGTATGCAATGTCATGGTCTCTATCGGACTACCAATGGTTTGGCATGCGTTATTAAAAGATGGAAACACATCGCGGCACACCGCATTATTGCATTATGAGAACTCACGTAATACTGTTCGTAATGTCTCCCACGTTATTTTAAACAAGTTAATAAAATCATGCAAGGCATTGATTATGATACCCTTTCCAACATACCAGAAATCATTACTCAAGTTATGAGGATAATGACTGTAGAATAAATCTCGCTCCTCTGACCCGACCTTTGACCCCATTTCGATGATATTAAACAGAACCTGTTCAGTATACCTCCGGAACAACATGATAAAGTTTTGTCTCAATGAATGGATCCCGATCCTATGTCCTGAATTCTGACCCCATTTCGCTCATTTCAATAAGGTTCGTCCCCAGATGGTCCCTACCACATACTAAAATTTCATCGAAATCGAACCATTTTTACGCAAGTTATAGCGCATAAAGGCAAACATCAGGAACACCGAGCATCGCTCGGGTAAAGGAGGGATGAGGACACAGAAAAATTTATATTTTGATGTTATTTCCAAGTATTGTAATGCTAAGTCTAAACCATCAACATCAATAGTGATAGACGAATTAGAGACAAATTAATTTAGAATAAACATCAAAACAAATATGAACGACAATTTTTTATTTGTGTTACAGTAAGAATTTTTTTAATTGTTTTTATTATTCCCGAACATGAAACACCAAACAATAAATGTTAACATGGGGTTCTTCATCGAACCCCATGGTAACATTGGCTCTTCATCGCTGTCTATTTATTCGCTGCATTTTATGGAAATTTTCTTCCGATATAGATTCATTGAGGGTTAAAATAACGTTGGACATTATTTCCACGCTCCTCGCCTTAGCTGCTCGGAATGGTCTTTTTGTAGGCTGATCTTCTTCCAATGGAAGGTCGTGTGTTTCGAGACTGGAAAGTGATCGGAAACCATAGGCTCTTGAATGTCCAAGCTGCTCGATATTTACTTCTTCCACTTGTTCTTGTTCCAACAGTGTCGTATTCTTCTTATTAAAGTTGAAACGTGCACGTTTCGTAGGTGGTCGACCAGCCATATTTTTTATATTGTGTTACCATCCACGTGACACTCTGTTATTAGTAATTAATAAAAAGGAACTAATCATATTTTAGCACAGCGGATACGCTCGTCATCAAGTGACTATTCAAAAATGTAACAAAAAAAATGCTGTATTAAGTTTAAATTTTGAAGGGAAAAACATGCGAAATCAGCGTTCCGCTGCTTTTACTGTACTACGCATGAACTCCAAGCAACTGGCACATCTCACTTTTTGTTCTAGAAGAAAATAGAAGTAATGCATAATACGCACACAACGCGTGACGTAATGAGGCAGATGGTCGCGAGAGTGTGACGTCATAAAACTTTAATAGGATCCACAAACAACGCGTGACGTAATGAGGCAGACGGCGTGACCGCACGCCAACATCTCAATCGCGAGTCGATCGCGAGAGTGTGACGTCATAAGATTTCAAAGAATGGGAAACGTTAATAGGACGACGCTATGACACTAAAACCGTGGTAACTCGGTGTGGTTATTTAATCCACTAAACGAATTTTTCCAAAGTCAAGATCAAGCTAAATCGATATTTAATATCAGAAAACGGTAGGTTAACCACTTTCATCAAAATCCTTAGAGCTGTTTTCAAAATAAAATTTACATATATACAAGAATTGCTCCTTTAATAACATGGGATGGAACGCATCCCGCTCCTATATCCGGACCTTTGACCCCACTTCACCCATTTTCAATAGGGTTCGTCCCCAGGTGGGTCTCTACGACATACTGAAATTTCATCGAATTCGAACCACAATTAAGCAAGTTATGACGCATAAGGGCACTGGAATGCATCCCGCTCCTATGTCCTGACCTTTGACCCCACTTCACCCATTTTCAATAGGGTTCGTCCACCGATACTTTTCTACGACATAGTAAAATGTAATCGAAATCGAACCATATTTACGCAAGTTATGACGCATAAGGGTCATGGAATGCATCCCATTCCCATTTCCTGACCTTTGACTCCATTTCGCCCATTTTCAATTGGGTTCGTCCCCATGTGGTCCCGTACCACATGCTAAAATTTCATCGAAATCGAACCGTTTTTACGCGAGTTATCGTGCAGACAGACGGACGGAAAAAGCTGGAGCATATACGCTTCTTCAACCTACGGTTGGAAAGCGTAAAAAATCATCTTTGTTTCTTACGTATTCTAATTCCCTGCATTTTATGTCTAACATTGCGTTGAAAATGTCGCCCAGTGGAGAGCGAAAGCTTGGAGAATCTTTATGCATATTACACCACAAAGATAAACAGATTTATTTGTTACGCTGTGAGCGTTTCTTGAGTATTCATGGTCTGATGTATTCAAAATAACGTCACAGTAGCGTATTCTGAATATAATTTCTCTTAAACGCACATATTTTTTTTTTTCATTTGAGGAAGTAAGTACATATGCGCGCTTAAAACCCAATGGACAAAATTATTCTTCTGACAGATACCACTCACATCCCTTTTTGCACATAACCTTCCTAGAGTAATAACACCATTTAGCCGTTAAGGAGCGCCAATATAAAATGTAATTTTCTCGATATCTCCTCTTCTAAAAGTCCGATTTAAAAAATTCTTTTTAAATCGGATATCAATTACTTCGCGCAGCGTTTTGTTGGCCTACATACCTCTGGATTTTTTTTTTATGCTCTAACTCTAGTTGGTGTTATTTCTTTTTTTTTTATTGGAGGTTTAACGACCACCGTGAGCAACTCAATGGGCTATAAGCAGTCACCCGACCCTAATTTAGGGTCACTGGTTCCAGGGAAGGGAGAGAGCCAGTGCCGTAAGACAAACACAATATCCATGCCTCACCAGGTATCGAACCCGGACCCCTTTCGGACGAATGATCAGAGGCCATCGCCTTAGACCACTGTGCCACCGGGGCGGCCTAGTTGGTGTTAGCGTGTATCTTTAAGTTTGCAACTACATATAAATATTCTACTGAAAAATATTCCTTTTGTAACATTTGACATTTATTAAGGCAATGACCGCGAACGTTATCATTATTGTTAATCATTATCAATCCACTGCTGGATGAAGGTCTCCGCAAGTTTCTTCCACAACTGTCTGTCTTGGGCCAGTCTCCTCCATCCACCCATCTCCCACGTGGTCTTTTTTCTGGGTCTTTTCCTGTCCCTTGGAATCCAATCTAGAATTCCAGTTCTCCATCGGTAGTCCGTTCTTCTGGCAACATGTCCAGCCCATTGTCATTTCAGGGATTTTACTCTCATCATGATATCTTCCACTCTTGTCATTTTCCTGATCGATGAGTTCCTCTTTTTATCTTTCTTGATTACACGAGGAATGAATCTCGTCATGCTTCTTTCAGCTGTCTGCAGCTTTGTATGTCTTTTTTGGTTAAGGTCCACGTCTCTGCTCCTTACGTAAGCACTGAAACGATGATATCTGCGTTTTAGTTGATATCTGCAGCCCAAGTTAAATGTAGTAATCGGTTATCTCCAGCTTTTCCCCATCAATTGATAAATCTTCATTTCTTGTAAAAGCATTGTACATCAGTTTTGTCTTCTGAAAGTTCATTTTTAATCCCATTTCTTTACACTTCTCAGCGAGTTCCTGGATCATGCTCTGCAGATCTGAAGTATTATTTCAGAGACCTATGAAGGGTTCTTTGAAACATTTTTTTCTTTTCAAAAATAAAACGGAAATAAAACCGAGTCGAAATCGAGTCAGGAACACCTTGATCCGACCCGTTTGACCAGCAAGAAATTTTCGACCCGCTTGACCCCTAAGAAATTATCGACCCGTTTGACCCGCAAGGAATTATCGACCCGTTTGACCCGCAAGGAATTATCGACCCGTTTGAGCCATGACCTGTTTCTATCTCTGGGCGTAACTATTTCATTTGTAGGTGTTTCACCGATTATAGAAATTCAGTTTAATTTTATTTACGTTGTTGTTGCAACAAGTTACAAACATACACAAATAGGCGCGCGCGCGCGCGTTTCTCTCTCTGTCTCTGAAGAATGATCACATTGCGTATTTTACATAATGCATAGTTTTTCTATTAGCAAAGATGAATACATTCCTCTTTCTTCTGAATGTTTTGTTTTTCTAGTAATTAAAATCTACTTTGAAAAATTATTTTCGTGTCGGAAAGGATTAAAAGACTCACGAATTTGATGTCATCTTTTCTGTTACAACTGCCCGTGCTTTTGCACCAAACCTTTTGGTTTTGCAAGACCTTTGCATCCGAATGCTATTTTTAAAAATTTTTTTTCTTCACGAGTGTTTGCATACGCATTTTGAGAGAATGAAATTTAGTTACTTGCGCTATAAAATACCTTGAAATCATTACCAATGAAAAAAGAAAGGTGTTAATTATCAATTTATATTCGGGGCTTCCCTGGAATTGCGAGTTCTTCCTGATGATCAAGCTCCGACTATGAAGATTGCATTTCCGATCAAACCTCTTTATTAATGGGATTTTCAACAAAATAATCACACAAAAAAATAGTGTAAGTGAAGAAGTTATAGTGTAAATTCGTTATGTTTATTTCGTGTTTAAAGGTTCGTGAGAAAAGCTTTTATATGTAGACAGCAACATGAATTGAAATTTTGGTTGTGCTATTCAGGAAATGAGGGACTGTTTTCATAGGAAACACAGGGCAGGTGTCTGTCGGAAGTTTGGAAAGTCCCATCACACTTCGAAGTCCCTGTTGCGTCATTAACTGTTAGCATGTGTGGTAGCAACAGCGACTTACAGTAACACACTCAATATTTCCTTTCTGTTGAAACAAAGGGTGATGTTTGAGGATGCGTTTCCTGTTCGGTGAACATAGAACATTTTGAAACACACTCCCACCCGCTTCATTACAAAAAAAAAAAAAAAAAGCGATGGAGTAAATGCTGCACAATCATCGCTACCTGGTTCGTTTCTCAGACGATTCTAAGATCATTATATTTGGCAGATAAATACCGTCATTAGGGGTAAGCTATGTGGGCGCACTCTTGAATATACGAAAATGGAGTCAGTCTGGAGCGGGAATCGAACTCGTACTTTCCGCCCCAACATACTATTGTCACAAAGCATTTGCAAGAAACTGAAATTAGAAACGCGTTATTCTGTTGGTAAACGAACTTGAAAGATTCGGCTTTTATTCCATCTCTAAGATTAAACAAGTTTTTTCAGAAGCGGGGCTACACAACTGGTTAAGTGGCCCCCGCCGATGCTTCAGTGAAAAACGGGTACTTGTTTGCAGCCAAGAGTCTCCACCCTGGGGCCAACGGCTTAATTTGGCTGCCAAACAATTTTTGCTAGTGGTGTGGCACCAACCGCGGGTCTTTCGGCTCCAAGTCGTGCACCGTAACCACTAGGAAACCCTCAGCACTAAAAATAGCAATCTTATGGTGCATGATGCTCACTTAAGCTTATTTTTCATCATTTTCTCGAAATAATTTTTCTTCCATGTTGAATGATTTAAAACAACATGAATTTCGTAATTACTGCATTAATTCTACCGTTAATCACAGGCCGAGCGCTCTATTATACCTAAAAATTAAACCCAAAACACTCTATTTTTCCCCAGTATGATGCATTATGAAATGGGAATGACAGAAATTATTTAACACAAAAATGGAAATATATGGAGCTTTAGATTTAAAAGAAAGAAATACTAAATACGAATAGGAACTTCATTCAAGAGAAAGTTGAATACGCATTAAAATCTAAAAAAATAAGCAAATATAAAAAAAATGACTTTGTTTCTAAAAAATACTGTACACGATTGCAAAAATTTCTTTTCGTGATAACTTAAACTGCAGCATGAAAAATATTCCATTAAAAATAGCATGTATTTTATTATCACTAGCTTTAAACGAGCCGCTTTTTTAAGTATGGATTTCTACACCAAATAACTGTTGTGTTTGTTTCTATAAATGGGTAGTCACTTAAATTAAAGTAAATGTCGCATTTTTGTTATGCAAATGTTTCGTGACAGTTTCTGTGACACTACGACATAGATTTTTTCTCTGGAAATGCGAAATTCCAATGAAAATTAGCAAAAATTTTCACGTCTTTTAAATAATGAGACAGCTGTTCGTTCATCATAGAAACTATTCGTTGATGTTAACTCTTTCAACTGCAAGTTAGCAATTTTTCATGAAAAAGGGAGTGTGGAATAGTGACAGTAGGCATTTTGCAAGAAATTTTGTAGCTTAAATATACAGAATATTATTTTCCAATAGATAATTCACATCCACAAGCGAAAAATTCTGATCGTCTCATAAAAAAAGAAGGAAGCGCAAATAGCAGCAACTGTATACAAAAACGATTTTACGCGTAATTCGGTGGTCACAGCTTTGGCACGAGTCCTGAGCAAAGGATTCTTCAGTCAAAGATGTCTTCAATAAACGACTACGGAAAGTTAATTTACAAATTTCTGACATCAGCGTTTCTTTCTTTGTACAAAACTTGGAGCATTTCTACGCTTTCCAGCTGCAGAGTTACTGAAAAAACAAAAACATTTCATCAAATAATACTAAATACGATATCATTTCATGAGAATGTCCTAGCCAGAATAATACACAATTTTCTCACAAGGAGGCGCAAATGTTTAATTTCTTTTTCTCAGGTAGTCGTACGTTGTTTGCATTTCACAGTTCTGACGCTAGGTAGTGTTAGTGGGCTTCCCCCCCCCTTTTGATTGGAGATTTGACGACCACAGTGAGCAACTCAGTGCTCTATACAAGCAATCGCCCATCCCTAATTTAGGGATACTGGTTCCAGGGAAGGGAGAGAGCCAGTACCGTAAGACAAACACAACATCCATGCCTTACCGGGATTCGAACCCGGACCCGACTCGGACGAATGATCAGAAGCCATTGCTTAGACCACTGCGCCACCTGGGCGGCCTTAGTGTGTGTTTCTGCATGTAACTGTATCTCCGCTCCTAAGAATCCTACTGAATTTTTTTTTTTTTTTTTTTTTTTTAATATTGGGAACATTATGATGTTTGAATAATGCGCTGTTTTTCCGTTAGGGTGCGTGAATGTCAAAAACAAAAAAAATATCTCAATCGCTATTCCGAAATGACATATTTGAAAAACTACCTTTTTTTTTTTTTTTTTGCATAGCTTTTGCCATGCAGAATAATTTTATCATACTTTCTACTTTTCCATTATTCAAAACTTTTTCCGCCAGGGGACGCAGCGTATATTTCTATTTAAAAGAGTTTATCGCTTTTAAAAATCCCTCAGAAAAAAACTTTTTTAGTAGGATATTCTTCATTATGAAAAGTATTTTGCACATTTTCTTCTTTAAGCAAGGTACAGCTTTTTAGCTAGGGCTCGTAAAATTATACCATGTACCTCTTCTTCTGATTGTTCAATTTGAAAATAATTTTTTTCTTTGATATCTCCTGCTATCAGAAACTTTTTGTGCACAGTTTGTTAATTTCGTAGCACAGTTTTTACACTGTAAAAAATAAATGGTGTGAATTCACGGAAAATTTCTGAAAATAACGTGCAGCAAAGTTGCCGGTACGTATCCGTCTTTTAATGGAATTTCCGTTTTTAAAAGTTCCCAAATTTTTTTTAACTCCCGTATTTTCGCAAATTTTCCGAACTCAGTAATTCCGTTTATTTCAGAAAAGACCGTTTCAAGTTTTTCGAATTTAGACTGAAATTTCTCAAAATCCAACACGCTGAGTATTTAAGCCCTTATACGCGACAGAATCCTTTTGTGGTGGTATCAGAGCAGATTTAGAAGATTTTAGGAAGGGAGTGTCTGACTGTAGGTCTCAAACAACCCTTAGAAGTAGAAGATTTGAGCTAAAGGGCCCGATCGGTAAGTGACACGGAAGCGAGGTAGAAAGGGGAAGGAAGACGCCCTTATTTATAACAAGATGACTACTGCGATACATTTATTTATTACCGTGTGGCCAGTACCAGGATCCCTGCGACTTAACGTGCCTATCTGACGCACGGCGGATATTTAGCTGTTCGAGCATTCATACCTAACTGGGGTCGAGCCTGAGACCTTTCCGTAGCAGTCACGAACTTTGACCACTAGGACATCCGCGGACGCCGGTAGTGAGGATCGAAGCCGTGTCTTTTAGGTTGAAGCCACGCGCCTCAAACATTGAGCCAGAATGCCACTGTGACCAGGCTCACGTCCAAGGTAAGATTTAACTACGCGATGGCGTTTTTTTTTTTTTTTTTTTTTTTTTGTAATGCGAGTGATTTTGTCCTTTTATATTCTATTGGAGCTTGTTATATTATTTTGAATACATTTCTAATAATTTTTTTTTCTGTACGAGGTCTTGCTACAAATTACGTATATTTTTCATCGTGATTTTTCGAAGCAACAATTGGTTGGTTGGTTGGTGGATTTTTATGGCGCAAGGGCCATATTTGGCCAATGAACGCCATATACAAGACAATCAAACAAACAGTATTAAAGACGTGGTATAATGCTTAAAATCAGGCATATGCGGTAAAAGTAAAAAATGAGAATGAAGAAAAGTGTAAAAACTAGATACGTTTAAAAAAGTCAATTTGTTTTAAAAATGAAAAGATAGCGAATCTATCGCAGTAGTCATCTAGGAGCCGCTGCAGCGTAACGGCGTCGTCGTTCAACAAATCAGAATGAAAATAGTGAAAACGTGCAGCACGAAAACGAACACAACAACGTAGAACAGGAACGACAGTTGCACGTCTCGCACACTGGGGCTGTGTCGCCACACAGCAAGAAGCGGTGAAACGACAATGCCCAATGCGTGGACGCGCAAGGACAACTTCCTCACGACGATTCCTCCGCAAACTAGATTGCCATAGTCCGATCTATGGTTTGATGGAGAGAAGTTTGTTCCTGCCCTGCTGAGACCAGAAGGACTGCCACTCAGCCACGATGAATGCATGGATGGCAGGACGAAAATATCTAAAAAACAGCGATAGTCGAGTGATCGGCATGGAGGCGACGGGCCTGAAAGAAGCATCCGCCAGCTCGTAATCCCGAATCCCAGCATGGCCAGGAACCCAACAGAATCGGACCAGGAATCCAGCACCAGCCAAAGTCCGACGCATACGACGAACATCCCTGGTGACTGGCGAATCAACGCTCTCAATAAAAGATAAAACTTGGATGACAGATTGAGAATCAGTGCAAAGCATGGCGCGACGATGAGAACAGGACTGGATGTTACGCAAGACGAGGTGAACAGCATGCATTTCCTCCGTAAAGATGGTCGCTGCCGGCGTAATCTTCTCAGCGTACGTCTCGTCAGTACGCACAAAAGCAGTTCCCGCAACATCTCCGAATTTCGAGCCATCGGTGAAGACAGGCACGAAATCGAGGTGGAGCGAGAGGTGCTCGGCAAAAAGCTGCTGGTAAGTGAGCGCAGGCGTGCAGGACCTAGGCCACACAGAAAGAGACACATCGGCCAGCAGCTGAGCTGACTGCCAAGGAGGCTCACGAAAAGCCTTGGTCACACCAATCATTGATAAGTCTATGCCAGCATCGCGCACCATGTCTGACATCTGAATCCCGAAAGTTGGAACACAAGAAGGGCGGTTTATAAGCGGACACATTGTTAGTTGAAGACGGAATCGTGCAGTGGATGATGAGGTAGAGACTTCAGCTTTGTATAAAACTGGAGAGACAGTTGCTGACGGCGGAGGCACAACGGCGGTTCGTACGACTTGGCATACAGGCTATGCACGGGAGAAGTACGAAAAGCGCCGGTACAAAGACGCAGAGCCTGGTGGTGAACCAGATCAAGGAATTTTAATACAACAGACCGTGCAGAACCGTAGGTTATACATCCGTAGTCCAACCTTGACCGCATAAGAGAGTGATAAATGCGGAGCAGTGAGCACCTGTTACCCCCCCCCCCCCCAAGAAGTTCGTGAGAGGGCCTTAACCCTTTAACGACCATGACCCCAAAATATTGTATCACTCTAAATCCCATAACGTCCAAAAGTGTTTGTTCGTTCACTTCTTTATTTAGTAACAACAACAGTGACTGGGGGTGACACCTGTTGATCCCTCATAGGTCATGCAAATTTGAAGAGCAGGTAAGGGTAAGAAATCTGACTCACTCTAGACAGGCGTTTAGGGCGGCTATGGTCGTTTCTATGTATGGGCGTTTTGGGCGTTATGGTAGTTAAAGAGTTTAGGATACCCAAAATCTTCTTGCACTTCACCTTCAAGGACTAAATGTGAGGACGGAAGGTAAGCGCGCGGTCAAAGGTCAATCCTAGGAACTTGACTGCTGATACCACAGGGATGGTAGAGGTCTCCAGACGGAGAAGAGGGTCTGAGTGAAGATCCCGTTTGCGGCAAAAATGCACGCAAACGGTCTTCTGGGACGAGAAGCCAAAACCATTACGTAAAGCCTCGGAAGATATTTTAGTAATGGCCGACTGCAACCGCCTCTCAATTGTACGCATGCTGACGGAAGCACACGAAATTTGAAGATCGTCCACATACATCGATCCATGAACCGTCGGAAGAACTATTGAGAAAATATGATTAACACGAAGAATGAAAAGAGCGACTGATAAAATGGAGCCTTGAGGAACACCCTGCTCCTGTGGATACAACGCAGAGAGAGTCGACCCGACGCGGACATGGAACATGCGATTCTGGAGAAAGCCGGCAATGAAAGTTGGTAAGTTTTCCCGCAATCCGCAGTCGTGCAGATCACGGAGAATGCCGTATCTCCACGTCCGATCGTAAGCTTTTTCTATGGCGAAGAACACGCAGACCATGTGATGACGTCGGACAAACGCCTCCCTGATAGATGTTGCAAAGCGAAAATGATGAGCAGTGGTTGAGCGACTCTGACGAGGAGACAAAATGTGATGTGTTTCCAAGTAAAACAACAAACGAAAATTGATGATGGGTTCTAGCATTTGGCAAAGGCAGTTCGTAATAGCGATGGGACGGTAGCTCAACTGGTTTGTGGGATCCTTACCAGGTTTGAGAACAGGTATGACAATAGATGTCCGCCAAGAATCGGGAAAGACGCCAAATCCTGTTAAACAGAATTAGCAGACATTCCACAGATGATGGAGAAAGGTGCTTCAGCATGTCGTAGTGGATGTTATCCGGTCCGACAGATGTTCAGCCAGACCGATGCAAAGCAATTTTCAGTTCCACGGCAGTCAGCGGGCTATTTAGTCCTCCGAGGAAAACGGTTTGGAGGATATTCTTTTCCTCTCAAGCCACGTCTGAAGCTGCTGGAACGAAGAAGGGTAATTGCTGCTGCTGGACACTGAAGAAAACGCAGTGCCAAGACAGTCAGCAATACCCTGAGCGTCAGCAAACGTTCGTCCATCACTTTCGAGAATGGAGATCACGTCTGGTTGAAGCAGCAGGAGATCCCAGATCAGTGGACTGTGGGGGCGAAGGCAAGACATCTGGTGCGGAAACACCAAGAGCCTTCAGCCCAGCAGCATAAATCTCCCCGAAAGAGAAAGGGCAGCCTTTGGGAACAGTGAAAACCGTGTGTGTACCGATAGATGTTTTAGAAGTCAAGACGGATGCGTAAGTGCGTCCACTTGAGGCAGCGGGAATGATCTTCCGTCGAGCTTCAAGGTAAGACAGGTGTTCGAGCGTCTTTACCTCCTGAATCCTCCGCTCCTCAAGCCACCTCGGGCAGCCCTTCGCATTGGCATCGTGGGCGCCTTTGCAGTTCACACAATGGGACGCTGCAGCAGAACAGTCAGATTGAAGGTGATCGTGCGACCCACAACGACTGCAAGTCTCGGCACCATGGCAGGACTGCTGTGAGTGCCCATACACCTGGTATCTGAAGAAACGCAGGGTGTTAGGAATGTAAGGACGCACAGAGCAGTTCAAATAGCCCGCATGAATGGAGGATGGTAGAGTCGGGCGATCAAAGGTCAGAATGACTGTCCTCGAGTAAACGAGGTCCCCATTCTGGCGAAACTTAATCCGACGCACCGATGTAACCCCTTGGGAAGAAAGCTCCTCGAGAAGTCCTTCCTCTGAAACACCCACGAGGTCGCGTTCGGAGATGACACCTCAGGATAAATTCAGGGACTGGTGAGGCTTGAGATCCACAAGGACACCACCCAAGTTGGAAACATTTAAGAGTAATTCAGCATGGCGTGGAGATGACATTTCCACAAGGAGATCCCCCGATTGTAACGTCTTCACACTTGTAGGAGATCCAACGGCACTCTGCAGGGCCTTTTGAATCCAAAAGAGGGGTTTTAAGCTAAGTTTGTGAGATTCTTCCCGTGCATGAATGATAAAAAAGTGGGTAGTGTTAGTCGTCAAAGTACGCAGTTTCTTGTTAGCGGATCTAGGCCCCTTGTCCAAAGAACTCTTCTGTTTTACAGAAGGGGAAGAAGTGCAAGAATCCATAAAGAATAGAAGAGAATTCGTCCGCTGACCACCCCACCCACCACCGAGCCCAACGGAGGAAAGCCGGAGATCTGATAGCCCCAAAGGACGCAGGACACGGATCTGGGGATAGGCAGCGAAAATGGTCAGTTGATAGTGCAGGCATGTGCTCAGCGTGTACACTGACGTTCCCGTGTCTCAGTAACACCCTTTTGACGTGACCACACTATCCCCAGGTTCACCCTATCGTACGCAACAACAAGCCGTTAGAAGACAGGACTCCACTCAGCCACTGACTTTATTGACTAGGAGTGGGTTAGTCCCCAGCCGCCCGTTTTGGGTGAAGCAGGGGGCAAAGAGGAGTGTCGGTAGCTGGCGACAACAATACCCCGGCCCCAAGAAACCTCAGCCTCCAGCATTCCCTTTTTCACCTTACGGGTCACCGCACACGGCAAACGTGCAGGCAGGTTTAGCTAACCAGCGCGGGAAAAGAAAGGGGGAAACAAAAAATGGGGAAAAAAGGAAAGAGAACGAGAACCCAAACTCCGACGCTACATCAGCAACCTACAACTGAGGCGGGTGCGAGTCGTGGTAACAACAAAAGGCTTAAAATCGGGAAAACATCAGACATTATATGTTGGCTCGAGCCGTGGGGTTGCCACTCCGCATCAGCTGGATGAACAACTGTCCCTACGGTGATGGAAAGGTACAAATACGAAAAAAAAACAAGGTTTTCATTCACAAGGTCAGCTCGGGCTGAGGGCGCTACTCCCCAAATAACTGGAAAACCAGTTATCCCCGAGATGGGTTCGATGCAACAGAATGATTTGGAGTATGAGATCTCTTTTTCAACTGGCAATAACTTTCAATTTTCTTTAAGAGAAGGTGGAATGTACTGTTTCATAATATTATTTCACAAAACTTCTAAATAAAAAATCTACTCTGGATAGTTATATAGCTTTTGTCTGAAGGACTCCACGGACTGATACATAGACATCGTGCAATCACCTGTGCAATGAATTAAGTACCCGGTTTCTTACGATAACACAATATATCATAGCTGGTGCACAAAATGATTGAGAAAGGAGAAGATATATCCTATTACACAGTAACAAAAGTTCATGCGATATACTATCTACAATACCAGATCTCGCTACAGAACTTCAAAATCAAATACTTCGAAATACTATGGAAATTTAACAATTCATCAAACTCAAGTATTTCCATGA
Organism: Macrothele yani; assembly: GCA_039090855.1. Lineage (NCBI taxonomy): Eukaryota > Metazoa > Arthropoda > Arachnida > Araneae > Macrothelidae > Macrothele > Macrothele yani. The sequence continues at coordinate 72,054,558 of CM077028.1, read as the reverse complement.
ATCTCTCGATAACTAGCCGAGTACGTTCGCTTTACGCTACGGTGCCAACAATTCACAGCGCTATGTGTGGTTTATCCGTCAGCATCTGACTACACAAATCCATATTGATGGGCTCAGCAACTGATGTGTCGCCATCTAGTGGCATTCAACAAAGCAAGCTTTTAATTACAGCTGATAAATCCAAAGGGCGATGGAAATGGTGAATATATTGCAAATACATGAAGATAATGTAATAGACGGAGTCATTGCTCTGTGCACGTTATTTTATAAACAACGCATAGTAACTGAAAAATTGTTCATACGACACCGCTGAAAATGATCATATGACACATATCAACTGAAAAATTGTTCATGTGACACTGCTGCCAATTGTTGGCACCGTAGCGTAAAGCGAACGCACTTGGCTAGTTATCGAGAGATCTGGGGATTCGATCCCAGTGGTGTCGAATGAACAATTCCCGTGAATCTCTCCTATTATCAGAAATGTTTCGTCATATGGATACGGAAAAAGGGAGGACAGAGTTTTACGGTTAATATAAGATGGGAATTGCGGAAAGGTTTCTGAAAATTCGGAATTTTCCGTTAACACCTCTTGAAAACGGTAATTTACCATCAATGTAAGAAATAAGAAAGATGACACCGAATTTTCGGATGTAATGAGCACGTCTTTTGAATCCATTCTGGCGCGAATTAAATTTATCAAAGCTATTCAAAGTCAATGGAACCGATTTGGAAAACAATCAACTGGTTCCAACAATCGATAAAACATCCAGAAATAGAAACATCTATTTAGTTTCACCAGCGGTTAAAAAGCATATTACGAAAATTAACAAATGGCGAACAAAAAGTTTCGCATACTAAAAGGAAGCTACCGGAGACAAAGAGATTTTCAAATCTAACAGTTAAAAGGATAAATACAGAAGAAAACATAATATAGGTCTACGCCTGCTAGCGAAAAAACTTTTGCAAAACGAAAGAAGTTGAAAACAGGCGAAAAATATTCGTCCTGGAAAAAGCTATACTAAGGGAAAATAACTTTTTAAATACGTCTCCTGGGAGCAGATATTGCGAAAAAAAAAAAAAAAAGTTTTCGACATTTACGCAGCTAGCGTAAAATCTTTATGTTATTTCATGAGGATAATGCTCTGTTGTAGTGAACGGTATACAGTAAAGAAGAAATTTCTCAATAGCGTTTTTAGAAGCGGCGATACAGTGCAAACTGCCGAAACACCACCTATCAACAGAATTGTGAATTGCAAAAATTTTTATGTACTAGCCTAAAGTGCCAAGGGAAGTGGATTTTTTTAAATCGTGCATGTAAAAGCAGTGATATTGAGAAAAACAGAATAAGCATTTGCGCTCTTAGCGGCGAAAGGGTGCACTATTTTCGAAAGAAAGTACACACACAGAGTTTGCATAGTTAGTGGTATCTGACCAAAGAAAGAAGTTTTTGAATCGGGTTTTTAGTCCCGCAGATATTTCTGTAAACGGAAACGTGAACTTTCGCCCTCTGGCGGCAGACTTGTGCATTAAGAACAGTTTGAAATTAATATGCGAAACATTTCCCCACGGAAACGCTCTCTAACAAAGAATTAATTTTTCAAATCGGACTCATAGAAGCAGAGATATCGACAAAATAAGTTATGACCATCCCCCTGGTGGAAAAAGCATGCATTATTTTAAGAAGAAAGTATTGACGAAAAGGTTTTTCGATGTGAACGGTATCGGTCCATGGCAGAATTTTTTCAATCGAGCTTTCAGGTGCTCAGATTTTGATGCAAATACTACATCAGACGCATAAATTAACAGTTACGCTCTCTGGTGGCCAAACAATTCTTTATCAAATCATCATTCATCATCATTGTCAACCATTATCAATCCACTGCTGGACGAAGGTCTCCCAAGTTTCTTCCACAACGGTCTGTCTTGTGCCAGTCTCCTCCATGTTACTCCCGCATACTTTCGAATTTCATCCACCCATCTCACATGTGGTCTTCTTCTGGGTCTTTTCCTGTCTATTAGAATCCAGTCTAAAATTTCAGCTGTCCGTCGATGGTCTGTCCTAGGCAAAAATTATTCGTGCATACACAACATGTCCTAGGCAAAAATTATTCATTCTGGCAATATGTCCAGCCCATTGCCATTTCAGGGATTTTACTCTGACCATGATGTCTTCCACTCTTGTCATTTTTCTGATCCATGAATTCCTCTTCTTATCTCTCCTGGTTACACCAAGCATGCACCTCTCCATGCTGCTTTGAGTTGTCTGCAGCCTTTGTATGTCTCTTTTAGTTAAGGTCCACGTCTCTGCACCATACGTAAACACTGGAAGGATGCATTGATCAAACACTTTTCTTTTAAGACATAATGGCATATTGCTCTTGAAAATTATGCTGTTTCTTCCAAAAGCTCTCCAGGCAAGTTTTGTACGCCGATTAATTTCTTCATCAATGTGACCTTCACTTGATATCTGCTGTCCAAGATAAACGTACGTGTCTGTTATTTCCAGCTTTTCTCCATCAATCGATAAATCGTCATTTCTTGTAAAAGCATTGAACATCACTTTTGTCTTCTGAAAGTTCATTTTTAATCCCACTTCTTTAATCTTGTCAGCAAGTTCCTGGATCATACTCTGCAGCTCTGATGGGATAGTTGCAAAAATGACTACGTCATCAGCAGAATGAACGTGAGTTAGAAAATCTCCATTAATTTTTATCCCTTTGTTTTCCCAGTTCAGTGAAAGACATTTTCCAATGTGGCATTAAAGAGTTTGGAAGATATAGTGTCACCTTGTCTCACTCCCTTTCCAATTTTTATGTGTGTTGTATTTTCAAACAGCCGAATCTTTGCACTTGCATTTTCATAGATGTTATTAATAATATTAATGTACGCATCTTCAATACCGCAGGATTTCAAAGCCATTGTAACTGCTAATGGTTTCACCGAATCAAAAGACTTTTCATAATCGATAAAAGCCATGCATAATGGTAGTTCATACTCCCTCGATCTTTCAATTAGTTCTTTCAGTACGTGGATATGATCTATAGTGCTGTAGCCACTCCTGAATCCAGCTTATTTTCTCGGTTGAGCCATGTCCAGTGTCACCTTCAAGCGATGTGAAAGAACTTCAGTGAAAATTTTATAAACCACTGATAGGAGGCTGATAGGTCTATAGTTACTGAGATCCTCAATGTCACATTTTTTATGTAACAGGATCATTGTAGCATTTTTCCAATCTTCAGGAATCTTCCCTTCATTAAGGCATCGAGTGAAAACTTGGGCGAATACTGTTTCAATTTCTCCATTTGTTTCTTGTACACTGCTGGACAATTGCTAAGGACGGATCATAAACGGCTATATAGCGCATAAAAAAGTAAGTGTGGTTGGATGCCAAGTGAAATAAAATAATGTCAGAATGCCAGGACATTACAAGAAAGACAATTTATTGTGCTCTGAAATCCAGAAGGCTTTGGAACGTGTTCAATGGACAAACAGGCCATTTTGTGCAGAATACGTAAACGTGAAAAAAATGCAATGACCGTCCGCAGGCGTTCCGGCGTAAGATGTCAATACGGGATATGGCCACCATGGAGGGCGGTGCAAGATTCCACACGTCGTGTCATGCTTTGCGCAACATTGTGAAGCAGCTGTTGTGGTAATTTATCCCATTCCTCTGTCAGTGCACGGATGAGGGTGCCCTTGTTTATTGGAGGGCATTGGCGACCAGCAAGACTCCTCCCCAAAGCATCCCACACATTTTCAATGGGATTCAGATCTGGAGAACGTGCTGGCCATACGAGGCGTTGAATATCCTCGCTCTCAAGACACTCCTGGACAGCGACTGCTCGATGATATGTTGCCTTGTCGTGCATGAAAATGAATCTATGACCGACAGCACCACGGAACGTGCGAACACGAGGTAGCAGAACATCATTAAAGTATCGTTGGCCAGTCATAGTCCCAGTTGGAAGCATATAGAGGGACGTACGGCCATTGATCATGATGACAGCCCATACCATGACACTACATGTCGGATATCGGTCTCTTTCCTGTATGTTTGCTGGACAATATGCAGTACCACTATCACGCCAGATCAGTTGTCGTCGGCAATCAGACGATAGACTGTATCTACTCTCATCTGAGAAGAGGACAGCAGACCAGTCGTTATCAGTCCAATTGTGATGTTGATGACACCATTGCAAACGGGCGGTACGGTGACGTCTGGACAATGGGATGCACACAACAGGACGGCGGGCGTATAGTCCTCCTTCATGCAAACGTCTGGCGACAGTTTTTCGGGAGATCCGCTTGCCAGTAGCAGCCATAAACTGATTTTCTACCTCACTAGCTGTGCTGCGCCGGTGTCTTTTTGTTGATAGCACTATGTATCGATCTTCTGCAGGTGTCGTACTGTGAACACGACCTCCCCGTGACGTTTGCTACACTCTCCATTTGTTTGAAATGATTTCCAAAGCCTTGAAACAACACTGTGGCTGACGTCGAACTCCCTGGCAACATCTGTTATTTTTCGCCCTTCTTCAATCTTGCCAATAATACGGCCACGTGTAAAATCATCTAGGTGATGTTGGGAAGACATACTGAAAATTGCAAGTTCGTCAATTGATTCTTTTCCTTTCAACTTTGCGTTTAAACAACAACGGTCAATACGCGTCAAATCCTTTATATCTCTTATCAGAGCTATGACGTCACGAACAAGTTCGGCAATCCAAAATTTGCATATGCACAACATGTCTTACTGTATCCCGCACTTGTGCTAATTTCCACATTTTCCTGCCTTCCATTTTATGGTTGCTATCGTTGCTATTGTCATCCGTCCTTAGCAATTGTCCGGCAGTGTATGATGTCTACGGTAATTAAATCTTCTCCTGGAGCAACCTCTCCCCGTTGCATGTTCTTGATTGCAAGAGCAACTTCTGCTGGGAGGAGTGGAAGAACTCTGGTACTGGTGCCTTTCGTAATGTCTGGATTACATGTATCATCCCTTTCATATAGTTCTGAGTAGAAATATTTCACTCTTGTCAAAATTTCACCTCTATTTCTTGTTACAGAACCATATTCTTTTCTCAGAGCCATATTCTGTTTTCTTACATTACTCAAATGTCCCTTTGCTTTCTTCAGGCTTTGGTTGTTTTCAATTGCTTTCTTCACTAGTTCACAGTTGAATTTCCTTACATCTTCAGTGATACTTTTTCGTACCGTCTTGCATAGCTATATATATTGCACTTGGGAAGTCACATCTCCTTTGTTGTCCTCGTCTCTTTTCTTTTTTGCATCAGAATTTTGTTTTTTCCGGATAATTTGTTCGTATGCAACTTGTTCTTAGTACCAGTTATTTTTGTTGCTGTTTCCATAAGAGCCTTGGTCAGTTTTCTGTTAACTTCAGAGATATCCACTTCTTCTGACGTTAGACCTTCTAGAGAAGAGAATCTGTTCATCAGTTCCAGTTTGAAAGTATTATGATGTTTTTTTAAGGTTGGTCATGTCAAAACACTTTGTTTATTTTATGAGCTTGCCACGCTCGAGTTTAGCGTTGAGGTGCATCTTACATCGTACCAAATATTAGAATTTATATTCAAAGCATTTCCTATCAGGAGCTGTATCCGGTGCAGAAATATTTTTCAAATCGGAGTTGTAGAAGCAGAGATATAGAGAAAAACACAATTTACCTTTACGCCCCCTAGCGGAAAGTCTATACATTACTTGAAAATTTTGAAATTATATGAGAAACATTTTACACCGGAAACGCTATCTAACAAAGAAGAAAATTTTCAAATCCGATTTTTAGAAGCAGAGATATTGACAGAAATAAGATATACGTCTACGACCACTGGCGGAGGAACCATGCGTTATTTTAAGAAGAAAATATTCTGAAATGTTTATCTACATGAGCGGTATCGTCTCACGAAATAATTTTTTCAATCGAGCATTTAGAAGCTCAGATTTTACTGCAAATTCCTATGAAACCAAAATTAATGCTTACGCCCCCTGGTGGCCAAACTATATTTTACAAAAATTTATAAATTACAATCAAACCATTTCCCACCAGGAGCTGTATCTGGTGCAGGAAGAACTTTCCAAATCAGAGCTTTAGAAGCAGAAATACATGAGAAAGCGCAATTTACCTATACTAACCCTAGCGGAAAGTCAATGGTGCACTTGAAAATTTTGAAATTATATGAAAAACATGTCGCACTGGAATCTCTATCCAACAAAGAAGAAATTTTTCAAATCGGGCCATTAAAAGTAGAGATATTGACAAAAATAAGATATATATCTACGCCCCCTGGCGGAAAAACCATGCATTATTTTAAGAAGAAAATATTCCGAAAATGTTTTTCGACGTGAGTAGTATCGGTTAACGGAAGAATTTTTTCAATCAACATTTTAGAAACTCAGATTTTGCTGCAAATACATCAGAAACAGAAATCAACGCTTACGCCCCCTGGTAGCCGAACCGTTTTATAGCAAAAATTCGAGCTTATATGGAAAGTATGGCCCATGAGGAGTTCTATCCGCTGAAGAAACTCTTTTTCAAATCGGAGCTTTAGAAGCAGAGATATCGGGGGAAAAGCAATTTACTTTTACGCCCCTAGCGGAGAACCTATCTGTAACTTGAAAAAGTGACTATATCTAAAATAGTCTTCGACTGAAAGGTAAAATAATTTTTTGAATTGGATGTTTAGAAGCAAATATATGGAATAAAATGTTTTTTGAATTCGATATCATCTGAATTTACGCCCTCTAGTGGCAAAATTATTCGTCGTAAAAACAACAACGAAATAAAAGATCATCATTCGCACATTTCAAGCTTCTTAACGCAAAAAGAAGTTTTCAAAACGGACTATTAGTTGTAGAGATATCGTGCCTACAGACGGACGGACAGACTTGGAAGGACAAACCGATAACACAAGCACGATCTTTTTTTACGCTTTCCAACCGTAGGTTGAAGAAGCGTATATGCTCCAGCTTTGTCCGTCCGTCCGTCTGTCCGCACGATAACTGGCTTAAAAATGGGTCAATTTCGATGAAATTTTAGTATGTGGTAGGGGACCACCGGGGACGAACTGTACTGAAAATGGGACAAATGAGGTCAAAGGTCACGACGTAGGAGCGGGATCATTCCATTACCCTTATGCGTCATAACTTGCGTAAATATGGTTCGATTTCAATGAAAGTTTACTATGTGGTAGGAGACCGCCTGGGGACGAACCCTGTTCAAAACGGGTGAAGTGGGGTCAAAGGTTAGGACACAGGAGCGGGATCTATTCCATAGCCCTTATGCATCATAACTTACGTAAAAATGCTTCGATTGCGACAAAACTATATCATGTTATTTCGGAGGTATACCAAGCTGGTTCTGTTGAATATCATCGAAATGTGATCAAAGGTCAGGGCACAACACCGAGATTTATTCCACAGACAATATTCTCATAACTTGAGTGATAACTTGAGTAATGATTTCTGTAATGTTCGAAAGCGTATTATAATCAATGCATTGCATGATTTTACTAACTTGTTTACAAAAGACGTGCTAAAAGATGTGGGAAGGTTTCTGAAAATTCAGAATTTTTCTGGAGTAAAATAATCCGTGAAATTCAGAATTTTCCCTTCATTTCGAGGGAAAAGTTCTATTAGAAACCTGCTTCGCTAATTCACGAAAGAAATAACGGAAAGCGGCTCCTGAATTTCAGAAATTTTTTACAGTGTAACTATTGCTTTTTCTGAATATTTTATCGATTGTAGAAATGCGGTTGATATTTTTTAACCGGTTCTATTTACTAGGAATAACTCCGCTTAAATCGCGTGTTCCAAATTATCCGAGTTTTTCCCAGTAGGCGGTGTGGTGTGTAAGTTCTTTTTTTTTTTTTTTTTTTTTTTTTATGGTGGTCGTTTGATTTTTATAAAATTGGCTTTGAATATTTGTTCCGTATCTGAAAAGATACAAAAGGCACGCTTATTACAATATAATATTCGGTGTCTTTTTTATTGTTTTTTTTTTTAATCGGTTTCATTCATCACGAATAGCCCATCTAATGTTGCGTGTTTTGAATTTTGCGAAATTTTCCCTTGGTGGAGTAATTTCTTTTTTTTATAGCAGAATTTTGGGGTTTTCGAATAATGTGCTTTGACATATTTGTTTCTAGTCGGAAAGGATGCTTTATTACAACCAAATGCTCTGTGCCATCTTTCTTGTTTGGAAAGATTTCAGTGTTTCGTTAGCTTAACTACAGAGTTTCGATTTTCGCTGACAATCAACGTGCTGCCAATTTTACCCTCATTCGTGGTATTATTATTTGCTACAAGAAGAATGAGGCCAAATTAATATGCGTGAGAATATAGCGCTTGTCGCTATAATTAGCAGATGCGTTGACCCATGCTTCCAAATCCTACTACTGAAGGTCGAATGTGTCCACACCTATATCATCCGAAATTGCGATGCAGAAAAGTTGCTCAGTAAGTCTCTGAATGAAACCTATTTTCACGGCCTACTTTGAATACTTTGACGTGAGTGTCTCAGCACAATGCGCGTCGATCTTTTAGGTCAAGGTGACCAGATAATTTCGAGAAAGCTGGGTGATCTATTCTCACACTAACCTAAAAACTTTTTTGGATTTAGGATGTCTATTTAGGTTTAGTCCGGGACTGTACCTTTCAAGAAACTATTTTTAATATTTCCAAATTGCAGATTTAAAAGAATTCCTGTAATGGAATTATTGTGACTTGAAATAAATCATTTCGAACATTAGACCAATCCTAATACATTAGAACATTTTTTTTAATTGGAGGTTTAACGACCACCGTGAGCAACTCAATGGGCTATAAGCAGTCGCCCGTCCCTAATCTAGGGTCACTGGTTCCTGGGAAGGGAGAGAGCCAGTGCCGTAAGACAAACACAACATCCATGCCTCACCGGGATTCGAACCCGGACCCCTTTCGGACGAATGATCAGAGGCCATCGCCTTAGACCACTGCGCCACCGGGGCTGCCATTAGAACATTAGGTTTATCCTTTCTTCCGTCCCTATATGTACATGGCACCTGAATTAACAAAGCTGCTTTTCAGGTTCGTACCAGAGATTTTAATGCTTTCGGGCAGGGTCTATGGAGCTTGTGAGCAACTAAAAGAAACGAAAAAATTTTCGATGTTACTCTAAAAATTAAATTAATTAAGAATTAGGAGCAAAAATTATTAGTTCGCTTATTTGGTTTTGGTTTTAGGAAAATTTATTGAAATGTCAAATTAGTGAAGCTTGGGTCTAAATTATTGCAATCTCGCGCAATGTGCATTTAAGTATACGCAATGCTACTCCCGCCGTATCTCCCCCACCCCCTTCCCTCCCAGAGGAGACACTTGGAATCGTCTTTTGTGTACTGGTGTACGGGAATAATCGAATTTATGAATCAGCAGTTCTCCAGTACGACATTTTTAGTCGTTGAAGTCAATATTAGTTTTTGTTTGTGTACTTCTTCAGTGATTTAAGCTCTAGACAACATGGAAGAGTTCTTGATAAGTGCTCATCGAAAAGGTAACGCTCATTTAGCCTAAAAAAAAAAACTTTTTATATTTATTTGTGATCTCCATTAATCATTTACGGCAGTTACTAATTGAAAATCAATATGGAGCCTGAAACAAGAGTAGCTTTCTTGAAAACAGTACTCAAGATTGAAAAATCAAAAAGTATTAAGAAAGGTTATCATTTGATTAAAATGTCCCTTCTTTGTTTTCTTTTTCTGTTGGACGCTACTGAGGTTTATAAACGTGTATTAACCTATCTCTTTCTTTTTTCTTCTTCCTATTTCTTTTGGAAAACACGTTGGATTTAACATTCAGTGTGCCATGTAGGCCTTCTTCAGTCACCTAGCTCTCGAAGAGCTATTGTGACTTCACATAACGCAAACTGTGGAAACTCTTTATCAGTGCAGAAATTTAAATATATGACGTGATCGCCGGTGGGAGTTTGTGTGTGCATTAGATTAGGAACGTTGGGCGTTTTAAATCTACAAAAAGAAATGACCGTAGTAGTGACGCAGTAGGATTTTCAAAAACTTCAGAAAATTTTCTTTACCACGAATACTGATCGTGAATACCCCATAATAAGAAGAGTGGAAATAATTATTTTATTTTCAATATTGTGTAAAAATTTGTTTGTTTTTTAAATTATAGAGTAAAAGTACGAATGCAATGTGCAACTAGAGGTCTGCACGACCTGGGCTGGGTTAGAAAAAAACTTTCCCTCTCACAAAACGAAGACTCATTTGTTAAATAACCAGTTGGCGAAGTTCACTGAGTGAAACGAAAGAACCCATCCGCCATTTGATGCATTGACTAATTATGCTACTGTCACTGTCCCGTTCTCCTTCCACTTCTCAAAACTGCCTTTCATCTTGTAGGCACCATTTGCTCCAGAGACATCCCTTTTCAAGCGTACGAGTAGCTATTGCTTACCAAACATCCCCCGGCTATTTTGCAGGATGCCTGTGCCTATCTCTTCGTATTTGTCAAACATGTCGTTTTTCTTTAACATCAATCTCTCCGCTCTCCTGCTACAACATCTAGTATTCTCTCTGTTGGCGCGGCCTTACGGTCGATTTTTAGGAATCGCATCGTGTCTCGACTACGCCTGGAGAACTTCGGTTCTTCCACCCCTCAATCTCAAGCCTCTTTCCGGTCTGCCTGGGCGCAGGGGACCGGTTGGTTCGAAATCACTGGATCTTCCATTCATCTTTCTTTCTGATTTTTTGTTTTTTTTCCAGCTTCGAAGATCTGAATACATCAGTTGTGATTTTGTGTTCTGTCTTCCTGGTGCTTCGTCACAGCGTCTATACTAAGTGTTTGTCATGTAACTGCTTATGATTTGTATTGTAGGGGTTTTCTGCAATTTTTGTGTAATTCGTGTGCATGTACCGTGCTGTATTTGTTTCTTCGTTGCACCTGTCCTTACTACTTGGTCTTCACTCATGTGTCTGCTTTTGATGCCTGTACCTTCATGGAGTTGCGCACCGTGTATTTGTTCTCTAGGAGCAATACGAGAGGTATTGCCCTGCGAGATTTTGTTCTTTCTTTTTTTCTTGCTGTATTGTGTTGTATCTTTTAATTTATACCTTATTTCTGTCTTGCATTTTCACATTCTTTGACGTCATGTTTTTCTTGTTCGTCCCATGTCATTGTTTTTTTGGACCGATGCAATACTGCACGGCTTGCTGTTTGTATTTTGTGTATCCTTGTGTTTCACTTGGGGAGTTTGCCCAAGTTTCCACTATGTTCTGTAATACTTATCATGTTTTTGTCACATATCGTGTGGTTTCCTCGATTGTGGGAACTTCTGCACCTTTATCGTAGTATATGCTTTTGTTGTGTTTTACATGTTCCCTTCTTTTTGTGCACTGCGTTCTACAGCCATATTCTTGCAAATATATTTACCCGTTGTTTTGTGCTCTGCTTTCACTGTGCACGTCATCGTATGCTTTATTAATTAATCATTACTTTTGCTTGTGCATCATCTTCCTCAAGCATGTATTGTTCCTTACTAATGATTTTAACATTTTGTCATCCTTAGTTGACTGCCGTATCACATTCACCTGTAATATTTCATCAGTATCGCTCATTGTTTTGTTGTTTATTTTACCATATGTGGTACGCCTGTATTCCCTATGTTTTAGCCAATAAAGTATATTTTGAAATAAAAATGCAAGCCAAAATCTAAGATGAGTCTGAAATGGGACGGTTTATTTTTTAGCACGTCTTTTGTAAAAAAAAAAAAAAAAAAAAAAAAAATATGCTCATGTTATCGGCTTGTTCGTCCGCCAGTGGACACCATATCTCTGCAACTATTTGTCCGATTTGAAAATTTATTTTTTCATTGGAGAGCCTGAAATATCCGAATGACGATCCTTCATTTAATTTTTTTACGATGTACAATTTCGCCGCTAGAGAGTGTAAATGCAGGTGATATCGAATTTAAAATACATTTTATTCCATATGTTTGCTTCTAAACGTCCGATTGAAAAAAAAAATACTTTACATTTCGATTCCATTTATGTCGGTGAGTATTTTAGGTATAGTTACTTTTTCAAGTTACGCATAGATTTTCCGCTTGGGGGTGTAAAAGTAAATGGTGTTTCCCCTGATATCTCTACTTCAAAAACTCCAATCTGGAAAATTTTTTCTTCAGCGGTTACAGCTTCTTATGGGAAATCTTTTGCATATATTTTCTAATTTTTGGTAAAGAATTGTTTGTCCACCAGGCAGGGTAAGTGTTGATTTCTGCTTCTGATGTATTTGTCACAAAATCTGAACTTCTAAAATCTCGATTAAAAAAATTCGTTCGTGGACCGATGTCACTCACATCGAAAACCATTTCTGGGATATTTTCTTCTTAAAATATTGCATCGTTCCTGTGCCAGGGGCATAGAGATATATCTTATTTTTGTCAATATCTCTGCTTCTAACGGCCCGATTTGAAGAATTCCTTTTTATTGGATAAAGTTTCCGCTGCGACATGTTTTCCATATAATTTCTAAGTTTTCAAGTAATTAATAGACTTTCCGCTAGGGGGCGTAACGGTTAATTGCGTTTCCCCGATATCTCTGCTTCTAAAACTCCAATTTTAAAAATTCTTTCTGCGCCGGATACAGCTCCAGATGGGAAATCTTTTGCATACAATTTCTAATTTTTGGTAAAAATTCGTTTGGCCACCAGGAGGCATAAATCTTACTTTCCGCTTCTGATGCCTTTGCAGCAAAATCTGAGCTCCTGAAAACTCGATGAATTTTTTTTCCTAGACCGATACCGCTCACATTGAAAAACCTTCTGAGAATACTTTCTTCTTAAAATAATCCATGTTGTAGATGCATCTGATATTTGTCGATATCTCTGTTTCTAAAGAGTCCGATTTGAAAAATTCTTTCTTTGTTGGAGAGTGTTTTCGCTGCGAAATGTTTCTTATATAGTGAATATATTTCAAATACGTGGAGGTAATGTAAATAGACGATGTCATCGCTCTTTTCACGTTATTTTATAAACAAGGCATAGCAACTGAAAAATTGTTCATGCGACGCCGCTGGGATCGAACCTCAAATCTCCCGATAACTAGGCAAGTGCGTTCGCTTTACGCTATGGTGCCGGCGATTCACAGCGCTATGTGTGTTTATCAGTCGGCTTCTGACTACGCGTTGAATGCCACTAGATGGTGACACATAAGTTACTGAGCCCATCAATATGGATTTTAGTAGTCAGATGGTGACTGATAAGCCACCCATAGCGCTGTGAATTTTTGGCACCGTAGCGTAAAGCGAATGCACTCGGCTAGTTATCGAAAGATCTGGGATTCGATCCCAGCCGCGTCGCATGAACAATATTTCAGTTGCTATGCCTTGTTTATAAAATAACGTGGACAGAGCGATGACATCCACTACTTACGTTTCTCATATAATTTTAAATTTTTCTTAACGCACAAATCTGCAACCAGAGGACGTAAGTTTGCGATTCCGTTTACAGCAATATCTGCGGGATTAAAAACCCGATTGAAAATCTTCTTTCTTCGATCAGATACTACTGTTTTCCATAATGGTTTCATTGACTTTGAATAGCTTTGATAAATTTAATTCGTGTCATAACGGATTCAAAAGAGGTGCTCATTACACCCAAGAATTCGGTGTTATCTTTCTTGTCAAAGTTTGAAATCAAATCAAGTTTTCCCGTCGTTGGCTTTGGCGGCTAAAGCACGTGGCTTTTTTCGAATTTTTCAGATAAATGTTTCCATGAACAGAGTCTTCAGCTTCAGGAAACGAAAACCAAAACGAACTTCTGGTACGATTCGTTGCTACAACGGAGATAATTATGTTCGAAGTACTTATTCTGTAACAGAAGTATGCAGTCAAGTCTGAACCTCATCTGTGCAGAGAATGCCTACGAGAAATGGCACATCTTTCTGCGTAACATTCATTTCTACTAAGATAGTTCAGTTTAGAAGAGGAAACTTTTTCTCTGCAGCAGAGGGTCTTCAGCCTTTTTTACGCTTTCCGACCGTAGGTTGAAGAAGCGTATATGCTCCAGCTTCTCCCGTCCGTCTGTCCATATGTCAACACGATAACTCACGTAAAAATGGTTCGATTTCGATGAAATTTTAGTATGTTGTAGGGGACCACCTGGGAACGAACCCTATTGAAAATGGGGCAAATGGGGTTAAAGGTCACGACATAGGAGCGGTATCCATTCCATTGCCCTTGTGCCTCATAACTTGCGTAAGTATGGTTCGATTTCAATGAAATTTTAGTATGTGGTAGGGGACCACTGAGGACGAACCCTATTGAAAATGGGTTAAGTGGGGTCAAAGGTCAGGACATAGGAGCAGGATGCATTGCACTGCCCTTATGCGTCATAACTTGCGTAAATATGGTTCACTATCGATGAAATTTTAGTATGTCGTAGGGGACCTCCTGGGGAGAAAACCTAATGAAAATGGGACAAATGGGGTCAAAGGTCAGGACATAGGATCGGGATCCATTCCATCGCCCTTATCCCATACTATTAAGATGGACATCAAGTAATTTTGCTTCCTATACTTCCAATGGAAAAACTATTGTACACATTTCCTTCACAATTAGGGTGTTCCCAAGGATGGCAATTTGAACATCGATTAAAATAACTTCATATTATAACATGGAATACTTAACATTTTCTAAAACATAACCATAACGAGTTAGTAAAATCATGCAATGCATTGATTATAATACGCTTTCCAACATACCAGAAATCATTACTCAAGTTATGAGGATAATGTCTGTGGAATAAATCTCGCTCCTGTGGTCACACCTTTGACCCCATTTCGATGATATTACACAGAATTAGTTCAGTATATCTCCGAAATAACATGATCCTATTTCGTTCACTTTCAATAGAGTTCCTTCCCAGGTGTTCCCCTACCACATACTAAAATTTCATCGAATTCCAACGATTTTTACGCGAGTTATCGTGCGGACGGACATACGCACACAACGTGTGACGTAATGAGGCAGATGGGAATCGCGACAATCTGCTCGCAAGAGTGTGACGTCATAAATATTTAATAGGATTCACACACAACGCGTGAAGTAATGAGACAGATAGCGTTACCGCGCGCCAACATTTCAATCGCGAGATTGTGACGTCATAAGAATTTCTAAGCATAGCTTATATTAATGGGACGACGCCATGACACTAAAAACGTGGTAATTTGGGATGTTTATTTAACGCACTAAACGATTTTTCCTAAAGTCGGGATCAAGCTATATCGATTTCTTGTACCAGAAAACGGTAGGTTAACGACTTTCATCAAAATCCTTAGGCCGCCCCGGTGGCGCAGTGGTCTAAGCGATGGCCTGTGATCATTCGTCCGAACGGGGTCCGGGTTCGAATCCCGGTGAGGCATGGATGTTGTGTTTGTCTTACGGCAGTGGTTCTCTCCCTTCCCTGGAACCAGTGACACTAAATTAGGGACGGGCGACTGCTTATAGCCCATTGAGTTGCTCACGGTGGTCATACTATTAAAGGAGCAATTCTTGTATGTATGTAAATTTTTTTTTCAATATAAAATTTACATACATACAAGAATTGCTCCTTTAATAGTATGAGATAAGAGCGATGGAATAGATCTCGATCCTATGCCCTGACCTTTGACCCCATTTCGTCCATTTTCAACAGGGTTTGTCCCCAGGTCGTCCTCTACCACATACTAAAATTTAATCGACATAGAACCATATTTACTCAAGTTATGACGCATAAGGGCAATAGAATGGATCCCGCTCCTGTGCCGTGACCTTTGACCCCATTTCGTCCATTTTCAATAGGGTTCGTCCCCAGTTCAATTTCGATGAAATTTTAGTATGGCGTAGGGGACCACCTGAGGACGAACCTTATTGAAAATGGGTGAACTGGGGTCAAAGGTCACGACACAGGAGCAGATCCATTCCATTGCCCTAATGCCTCATAACTTGCGAAAATATATTTCGATTTCAATGAAATTTTAGTATGTGGTATGGGACCACTGAGGACGAACCTTATTGAAAATGGGTGAAGTGATTTCAAAGGTCACGACACAGGAGCGGATCCATTCCATTGCCCTTATGCCTCATAACTTGCGAAAATATATTTCGATTTTGAAATTTTAGTATGTGGTAGGTGACCACTGAGGACGAACCCTATTGGAAATGGGCTAAGTGGGGTCAAAGGTCAGCATATAGGAACGGGATGCATTGCATTGCCCTTATGCGTCGTAACTTGCGTAAATATGGTTCAATATCGATATCATTTTAGTACGTCGTAGAGGACCACCTGGGGACGAACCCTATTGAAATGGGTGAAGTGGGGTCAAAGGTTAGGAAATAGGAGCGGGATGCATTCCATTGCCCTTATGCGTCATAACTTGCGTAAAAATGGTTCGATTTCGATGAAAGTTTAGCATGTGGTGGGGGACCACCTGGGGGCAAATCATATTGAAAATGGACGAAATCGAGTCAAAGGTCACGACATAGGAGCAAGATCCATTACATTGTCCTTATGCGTCATAACTTGCGTAAAAATGTTTCGCTTTCGATGAAATTTTAGTATGTTGTAAGGGACCACCTGGGGACGAATTCTGTTGAAAATGGGCGAAATGGGGTCAAAAAAGCAGGGAATAGAATCGGGATCCATTCCATTGCCCTTACGCATTATAACTTACGTAAAAATGCTTCTATTGAGACAAAACTTTATCATGTTGTTCCAGAAATGTACTTTACCGGTTCTGTTGAATGTCATCGAAATGGGGTCAAAGCTCAGGATACTGGAGCGAGATTTGTTCTACAGTCATTATCTTCATAACTTGAGTAATAACTTAGTAACTTGAGTAATGATTTCCGGTATGTCGGAAAGCGTATCATAATCAATGCATTGCATGATTTTACTAACTTGTTTGATTCGCAGACAACATGACAAAAAGGTATAGGACTAACGAGTTACATGAAAAAGAAGAATAAAAATGCATGTGCTTTATATGAATATCGATTAATTCAGAAAGTCTTTGAATCCTAAAGCCAAATTTTCAACAAAAAAAAAAAAAAACCGATGCAGTAAACAGGTTATCTATGTTACAAAGAAATTGGAAGTGGGTATCTGATATGCCTAAAATTTTCAATACTCTTTAAAAATGTCAATTATATAGGATACCTCACAGCAGATTTGGGAATTCAATATCCATGTACCCACGATATCTAGATATTCAATTTTCCATTTCGAAAATGTATTTTTTGTTTCCATTTTAGATTTTCCTTTGTGGACGTCTCGCGGGCCATTAAAAAATTACCCTCGGCAGGGGTTGAATACCTCTGTTTTAGGCGAAGCCTTACGTTATTTGCATTAAGTGGCGAAGAACGCATGATGAAATTCTGACCCGGGCTGGGCTTTCCAAATTAAGATCCGTACAGACCTACCTCTATGAGCAATATAAGCATGCATACAAAGCAGTTATTAGAATAAGCTGCCAAATTCTCTCCTGCCTATAGCACAGCGGTTTAGATGCTTATTTCTGGCGTAGAGTGCCCCACTTTGAGCGTATAAGAGAAACATTAGTACTTCATTATTTTCTGTTCTGTTTTGTTCCTATACGCAGAGGCACAAAATTAGGTGTGACTGACATCTCCTGGGATGTGATATTCAAGAAGCTCGTCAGACAACCCTACTTCTCATCTGAGTAACATTTCCTTGTTTCGGAAATAGATTTGTACAAGCAAAGAATTGCTGCTTTGACAAAATAACTTAATGCGATGTTTTGGGAATGAAAATGATATTTACTTTCAGAAAGTCATTTTTTTTGTATCTTATTAAACAGTTTATCTGTCTACATCTGTCTTGAATAGCAGAAATCAAGTAAGAGCCAGATATCTATACCATTTCCTTAAATGAAAGGAAGATGTATACACCATTTGCTTAAATGAAAGGAAGATGTCTACGCCATTTGCTTAAATGAAAGGAAGATGTCTACACCATTTCTTAAATTCCGTTTCTTTAAATGAAAGGAAGATGTCTACACCGTTTCCTTAAATAACTTTGTTCATAAGCTAAAATATAAAAAAGCATGATAAGAAGGGAAAAAATCTTGTTACTTCAGTATTTTTTGACTTGATTTGAGATGTAAGGAGAACAAACGAAAGTGATTTTCGTTTAAAAAAAGAATAGAGGTCAGTCACCTGACTTCAGGCAGCACTTGGCTTATAAATGCATTTTGGAAATACATCTAAAACCTGAAAACTTAGAGCAACTTCATAACTTGAATGTGGAAGCATTACAGTTGCAGCTTTGTTTCAACCAATATCATATAATAGGATGTACGTACACAGTCTTTACACTAATACATTTTTTTATATATTTAGCAGTTTTTTTAACATGAAAGTTGTAGTCTGTATGCTTTGCTTAACTGAAATGAATAAATTAAATAATTATATCCAAACTTGAATATCTTTTCCGGAATATTGAGTATTTTATTTTTGTGTAATAAATGTCGTAATGCATTTAAAAATTGCGTTTTGATATCAAAACTTTGATTTTTTAGCAGTTATTCAGCACATAATTCAGAAAAAAGATATGAACATATTTTCGAAAAGCGTCTGAAGAAAGACAACCCTATTTCACATTTGAAATCTGCACAGGCCAGGCTGGGTCCAAGGACCTGACCGGGCTTTTTTTTATTTTTCATTAGCTAAGTGAAAAATTTCACGCTTGTGTCGAGCTGGCTTGGGCCTGTACTAGAAGGTTTAGCATATTTCTCCTGGATTAAAAAAGGACTTTTCGTCTATTAAAACAAAGACTGACTTATTAAATAATCAGACAGCGAAATTCACTGGGTGAAACGAAAGACCCCATCCTCCACCGGATAGATTGATTATTTACATTGTCCGGAGTGGGAAGGTTTATTTCTTTAAAGGCTGAAATCATATTCCGTTTTTCACTTCGTTGGCCTTAGCGACTAGAACACGAATTTATTTATTTTTTTTATTTTTTTTTCCCGAGAAATGCTTACGTAAGCAGATTTTTCAGCTTCACAAAACCAAAACCAAACCGTGCTTCTGGCACGATATTTTTGATGCAACGGAGATAAGAAATTTTGAAGTATTTGTTTAAATATTCGGGGATGGAGGGCTATTTTGCTTTTACCTAAGTACAGAAGAGGAAACGAGTTTTCATTTGTAATGGAAACATGTAGTCAACCCCTCATCAGTGAAAGGAGTTTCAACGAGAAATGGTACGCCTCTTTGCTTTACATTCTTTTTACTACTAAAGTAGTTCAATTCAGCAGAGCAACTTTGTTTTTCTAGAGCAAGGTGTCTTCAACTTCTCCTGAATCGCGAACAACATGACAGAATTGAATAGGACTCGTTGGCCACATGAAATAGAAGAGTAAAAATACATGTTTTTAAACAGTATAACTATACTAGATACCCGAAATTTCTTGGTATATAATGGAAATCAAAATTTCCAAGCTTTTGCGCATCAACCAGATAGCTTTTTCAAGGAAGCTAAACAGAAATTGCAAACTGAATAATAGAACGCTTCAACAATTTGAATGCGGTGACTTGAAGCCATCTGGTTGATGTGCGAAAGCTTGGAAATTTTGATTTCTATTCCACACCAAGAAATTTAGGATATCTAGTATAGTTATACACTGAAGAGCAATTGAATTAGAGATACCTATCTAGTAACGTGTAGCACCACCTTTCGTCCTGATGAAGGCGGCGATTCGTCTCGGCATGGACTCGACAAGACACCGGAAGCGTTGGGAAGCCATACGGATCCACGACTCCTGAACAAGCTCCCGCAGTTCACGAAGATTTGATGGAGGGGGTCAGAGCCTCTAACATCTCTCTCGATAGCATCCCAGATGTGCTCGATGGGATTGAGTTCAGGTTACCTAGCTGGCCAAGGAAGCGAGGTCACATCGGTGGAGTGTTCATCCAACCATTCGGATACAATTCGAGAGCGATGGCACGGTGCATTGTCTTGTTGCAGGATGAGGTCCCCAGTGGAATGTTGAAGACGCACAAACGGGAGCAAATGGTCGTCCAGGATATCCCGGTAACGTTGACCTGTGAGGGACGATGTCACACGTACCATGGGTCCCATTTCAGTCCACGTAAACAGTCCCCAGACGAGAATGTTACCCCCACCAGCTTGAAGAGTACCCTGCTGGCAAGAAGGATCCATTGCTTTATGCGGTTTGCGCCGTACCCGTATCCTGCCATCCGCATGTACCAGCATGAATCTCGACTCATCAGTCCAGGCAACATTTTTCCACATGTCTAGGGTCCAGTGGCGATGTTCCCGCGTCCATGCTAATCTTTGCACTCTGTGATGTGCGGTCAGCAGCGGTACCCTCGTGGGACGATGGCTTCTGTACCCCATAGCGAGGAGATAGTTCTGGATGGTGTGGCTGCTTACACGTTTTTGTGCACCAGCGTTAAATTGCCGAGTGATTTCTTGCACTGTGGCCCGTCTATCCGCTGTTACAACGAGAGCTAGCCTCATCCACACGCTGTTGTCCACGGCGGTTGGCCCTTGCAGGGATGGTTTTACCGGATTCGATGTATTCACGGTGCACCCGTGACACAGTGGCTCGTGAAAATCCCAGTGCCTGCACGACTTCCGAGATGCAGTGGCCCATTCGTCGGGCCCAGAGAATTTGCCCACGATCAAATGCGCTTAGATCCTTCGTCTTACCCATACTGCGTCCGACTCTTACTGATTCCGTCGCATCACTCCTTATATTGTTGGATCGCTGCATACGTCATGTGGTTTCCGTTTACTGGGCCGCCCACAGCGCCACATTTGCATAACGCCAGCTGTCTCTAAATCAGTTGCTCTTCAGTGTACTATTTAGGTACAGTTGGTGTATACGTAGTTCCTTTTAATTTAATTAAAAATACATGTGCTTATTATTCAATTATTTTAGTGAGGTTTTGAATTCTGAAACTTAACTTTCTGGAAAAGAAACGATGCAGTAAATAGAATATCTATATTACAAAGAAGTCCAAAGTAGGTACCTTATATTCCTGCATTTTTTATGTTACACGGCACTAGCAGTGTTCCTGCCGAGTCGGCCGGTAACGGTGCTTGAGACCTGAAGTACAATTTAGTTGGCCACGGCACCAGGTGAGAATCTCAGGTGCACTGCTGCACTCAAAGATTCACACCAGAACATAAAAAATGAAAAGTTGAAGAATGACCCGAAGCATAAGGCTTGGGTGAATCCACCGTGTGAACAAAATAACAACAACAAATAAAAAATAAAATAATCTAAAAAAAAATGATACTTTGGGATCAGAGTTGTGATGAGGTTCACCCGCAATCACCAATTCGTGACTGAGTGTAGTGGTCCGGATCTTACTCCGGTACATTCAATCCCCAACCAGCCAGTACAACACTCACTTTCGCAAATAACACATGATTCTCAAATACACAACACAACATTTAATAACGTTCTGCGAGATTTAAACAGATACGGCGCTCTCTAGGCATATAGACAATTGCCCCTCTTATGTGGGCAGCATACGGTGTCACACATTACTGTCGGAAGACACAAGCCGACTGAGTCTCCACCGGACTATCTGAACAAGAGATACTACTCGTTTACACACTAAATAGAGCTGCAGGTGATATTCATATACAATTGCTTAGAGAATGAAAAAAAAATTATATGCAAACGATCACATTAAAAATACTCGCGACACAAAATACACAAGCATGTTAATTTGCGGTATAAGATTATAGGTGCGAAATACTGCCAAAGTTAATTAACTAAATCTAATAAGCATGCACATGCAGAACCCTGCCCCGCTGACGTTGGTCCTGAACCAAAGTTAAAAGAAACTGTCCCGCCCAGCGGAATTTGTGGCCACACCTTCTCCCTTATTCATGTAAAAAAAGTAATCAGGAAATGGGCCCTGTAAGAAATTGAAATCTGTATGTGCAGGTATTTCCTCTGAGGTTCAGTCACTCAGCATTACTGCATCTATGTCCATGCAGCTTTGGGTGTCGGGATGGCACAAGTTCGCAGATATGCGAAGAAAGAAAAAGGAAATATTCATCTACTTACAGTTACGTGACTTTGCTGTGCAAATCCGTTGTGCATCACATAATATCACACGACAAAAAAAAACACACACACAGACACTTGCACCATGTGGCAGCACCGATGATTCAACACTTCACTTTGACGCTTGATGTAAATGAAGCACACAATTAAAAATGGTAATATCACGCCGCACTTTGTTGCAATGATTAGAGTGCACACTGATCTATTCTCGTGACGATTTGAAGGTGGCCGTTAAGCAAAATAGGCCCTCTCACATCTGCAGTTGCGGTTTCCAAGATTGATTTTCTGTGTTCCTGGGAAATGATTTTTGTTGTCGTGAAGAAATAATTGTGAACGTCGACTGCTGGGAGAGTGGGACACATTCAATTCCGCTGCTGCTATAGTTGATTCCGTCCGTCGCTACCTTCCGTCCTTTTTGACCGTTCATTCCCAATTCAGTCAGTTCCTTTCCGTTAGCAAACCATCTACCCTGCATGAGTACGCAGTTCAAATATGCCACTCGCAGGTTTTGTTACCATTTTTTTTTATCGAGTTGCGACCGCTAGCCCTGAGATTAATTTTCTCGGCCGAGCGAAATCAGACGTGCTTTTACCTTAAGCGTATATCGGCAACTGCCGACCGAAAACAACGCTCGAATCCACCCCCTATTCTTTTCAGCGATTCTAAACTCTTAATTGCCCATTGTCCCTCGCATACGTCAGTCAAAGTATCTTTCTCGCTGACAGAGTTATGTGTCTGCTGAGGGTCTCTTGGCCCACCCACTGAAGTAAACATACGGACCACAGCGTTAAGCTACAAGCGGAAAGAAGAAAAGAAAGAAAAGTGAAAAACCACTTCGAACATTGCTGCTTCCATCCGCATTCGAAAGCACATTTCCCTCGTTCGTTTTGCAGCCCCTTCTAAGACACTTGAGATAGGAATTTTTATGTTTCACTTCAGGGCTATGTGTGAGGTCTAGCAATTCAAAATGGCAAAAATATTGCGTTTCTTGCCTTCAAAAGCATTGGAGCGACTTCCCAATTATCCCGCAATTTTGTTAATTAATTTAGAGAACAGCCGAAAGAAAAAAACAACGTAAATGAGAAATAAATAAAAAAAACTGAACTGTAAGAGAACATGTGAGCCTGCCGAACTGTGATTCCTAGCTGCCTCATACAATACGCGACATGGCGGACAAATTTTAAAGTTTTCTTCAGGTTTTAGGAGGGGGGGGGGGGGAGTCCACTGTAACATTCCATCCCCCCATGAAAGAAAAAAGGGATGACTGGATGAAGTTTATTCATCCAATCATTCTATTTTTTTTTTTTTTTTAACTGTAAACACTCAACCCTTTCCCACCGTCGCAAGGCACCTAATTCCGGACTTAAGCGCCCTGAGAGCGGAAGGAAAGTTTAAGGATTTCATCACACGTTCATTGCTACCCGTCGAGATAGGCGGAAAGAAAATTTAAATATGAGGCATAGCTTCGAGAATCCACGAGTTCCACAGATCTCTCACGTTCGATGCTCCTACGCCCGCTTTTATCTGCGCTCGATGCCAAATTCTTGCGTTCCACTGTCTTCGAGTTCCTTCTCAACATCGTAGATAATCGTGGTGTCACAGTCTTCCTGGGGATCCACTATAATCTCGACTGCTCCCCGTAAACCATAGGTGCGGCTAAAGCTGTTTGTCTCAGCTGTGATGTACCCGCTGTACTTGTAACAGGTGCACTCTCTTCCGGAACAATTGCAGCCTCAGTGCTCACATGTTCTCCGTCAGAGTGACCATCAGAATCATCTGAATCCACGTGACTCGCAGATGACGATTTCTTCGTTTTAGCCATTTTGTTTTTCTTACCCACTAAAATTATGGCAGTTCTTAGAAAACAGCTTAAGGCTTACTTAATGCTAAATTATACAAAATTCGCACCGAACAAAACTAAATAAAAATAGTAATGGCAGTCAATTCGCACTTATTTTACGAACATGAGTGTTGTTCCGCTAGCTGCAAAATATAGGTATCGATCCTGGGACAACGGCACCATTAATGTTACACGGCACTAGCAGTGTTCCTGCCGAGTCGGCCGGTAACGGTGCTTGAGACCTGAAGTACAATTTAGTTGGCCACGGCACCAGGTGCGAATCTCAGGTGCACTGCTGCACTCAAAGATTCACACCAGAACATAAAAAATGAAAAGTTGAAGAATGACCCGAAGCATAAGGCTTGGGTGAATCCACCGTGTGAACAAAATAACAACAACAAATAAAAAATAAAATAATCTAAAAAAAAAAATGATACTTTGGGATCAGAGTTGTGATGAGGTTCACCCGCAATCACCAATTCGTGACTGAGTGTAGTGGTCCGGATCTTACTCCGGTACATTCAATCCCCAACCAGCCAGTACAACACTCACTTTCGCAAATAACACATGATTCTCAAATACACAACACAACATTTAATAACGTTCTGCGAGATTTAAACAGATACGGCGCTCTCTAGGCATATAGACAATTGCCCCTCTTATGTGGGCAGCATACGGTGTCACACATTACTGTCGGAAGACACAAGCCGACTGAGTCTCCACCGGACTATCTGAACAAGAGATACTACTCGTTTACACACTAAATAGAGCTGCAGGTGATATTCATATACAATTGCTTAGAGAATGAAAAAAAAAAATTATATGCAAACGATCACATTAAAAATACTCGCGACACAAAATACACAAGCATGTTAATTTGCGGTATAAGATTATAGGTGCGAAATACTGCCAAAGTTAATTAACTAAATCTAATAAGCATGCACATGCAGAACCCTGCCCCGCTGACGTTGGTCCTGAACCAAAGTTAAAAGAAACTGTCCCGCCCAGCGGAATTTGTGGCCACACCTTCTCCCTTATTCATGTAAAAAAGTAATCAGGAAATGGGCCCTGTAAGAAATTGAAATCTGTATGTGCAGGTATTTCCTCTGAGGTTCAGTCACTCAGCATTACTGCATCTATGTCCATGCAGCTTTGGGTGTCGGGATGGCACAAGTTCGCAGATGTGCGAAGAAAGAAAAAGGAAATATTCATCTACTTACAGTTACGTGACTTTGCTGTGCAAATCCGTTGTGCATCACATAATATCACACGACAAAAAAAAACACACACACACAGACACTTGCACCATGTGGCAGCACCGATGATTCAACACTTCACTTTGACGCTTGATGTAAATGAAGCACACAATTAAAAATGGTAATATCACGCCGCACTTTGTTGCAATGATTAGAGTGCACACTGATCTATTCTCGTGACGATTTGAAGGTGGCCGTTAAGCAAAATAGGCCCTCTCACATCTGCAGTTGCGGTTTCCAAGATTGATTTTCTGTGTTCCTGGGAAATGATTTTTGTTGTCGTGAAGAAATAATTGTGAACGTCGACTGCTGGGAGAGTGGGACACATTCAATTCCGCTGCTGCTATAGTTGATTCCGTCCGTCGCTACCTTCCGTCCTTTTTGACCGTTCATTCCCAATTCAGTCAGTTCCTTTCCGTTAGCAAACCATCTACCCTGCCTGAGTACGCAGTTCAAATATGCCACTCGCAGGTTTTGTTTCCATTTTTTTTATCGAGTTGCGACCGCTAGCCCTGAGATTAATTTTCTCGGCCGAGCGAAATCAGACGTGCTTTTACCTTAAGCGTATATCGGCAACTGCCGACCGAAAACAACGCTCGAATCCACCCCCTATTCTTTTCAGCGATTCTAAACTCTTAATTGCCCATTGTCCCTCGCATACGTCAGTCAAAGTATCTTTCTCGCTGACAGAGTTATGTGTCTGCTGAGGGTCTCTTGGCCCACCCACTGAAGTAAACATACGGACCACAGCGTTAAGCTACAAGCGGAAAGAAGAAAAGAAAGAAAAGTGAAAAACCACTTCGAACATTGCTGCTTCCATCCGCATTCGAAAGCACATTTCCCTCGTTCGTTTTGCAGCCCCTCTAAGACACTTGAGATAGGAATTTTTATGTTTCACTTCAGGGCTATGTGTGAGGTCTAGCAATTCAAAATGGCAAAAATATTGCGTTTCTTGCCTTCAAAAGCATTGGAGCGACTTCCCAATTATCCCGCAAGTTTGTTAATTAATTTAGAGAACAGCCGAAAGAAAAAAACAACGTAAATGAGAAATAAATAAAAAAACTGAACTGTAAGAGAACATGTGAGCCTGCCGAACTGTGATTCCTAGCTGCCTCATACAATACGCGACATGGCGGACAAATTTTAAAGTTTTCTTCAGGTTTTAGGAGGGGGGGGGGGTCCACTGTAACATTTAGTATTCTTTAGAAATTTCCATTATATAATTTATTGTTGTATAGCTAATAGAAGATTTGGAAATTCATAGTCCGTGTACGCAAGGTACCTAGATATTCATTTTTCCATCTAGAAAATGCATATTTTTCCATTTTAGAATGTTCTTTGTAGACAACGTCTCGTAGTCCGAAAGTGCTCGGCGGGTCACGGGTTGAAGAGTCCTGCTGTAGAGGACGCCTTGCGTTTTTCTGCAATATATAGTAGAAAACAACGCATGATGAAAGTCGAAAATGGGTCGGACAGCGCTGGGCTGCCGTAAATTGGAAATTCTGAGCAGTGTCAATTCCCTGAATTTCGGCGCCAGATCGGACTTTCCAAATTCTGGCCCGTGCAGGCTTCTATTTCACATTACCAAAATCTGATCTGCGTCATACAAAGCAAAGTAGTATTCTTTTCCATCCCGGAGCATAAAATATTCGTAGAATAATTTGAAAAATCCTCAAAATTGAAACTTTGTACACAAACATAATTTTTTAACATTCTCGGGAGCAAAATCAAAAACTAGCGTTTCAAAATTTAACAAAACTAGACAAAACCCGTTGGAATCGACGGTATTTTTTTTTTTTTTTTTTAAATCATAAGCTTGTATGGCACAACAAATGTAAACTTTATTTGATTGACAAATTCATTCAACCACTTCAGTAAAGACAATAGTCCAGGTTCGTGATTTTTTTTTGTGACTGAAGATTTAACGACTAGAGTGAGCAACTCAGTTGTCTATAAGCAGTCGCCCATCCCTAATTTAGGGTCAGTGGTTCCAGGGAAGGGAGAGAGCCAGTGCTGTAAGACAAACACAACATCCATGCCTCACCGCGCTTCGAACCCGATAGACGAAACCCGTTGGAATCGATAAGTTTTTTATTTTTATTTTTTTTAAGAATAAACTCACATGAAACGTTTATTTACATCTTTACATAATGGGAAACATCTTACCTACGTGAATAAACTGGATCGAATGAATGTTAAATTGTATATATACATCACACAGTCCAATGGCACAACGCAATCAGGTTCTTCGAGTGTTTGCTGTTCCGATAAGAACTTTCAAACAAATTCCTGCTAGCGTTGTTTTGCACAACGGTTCGCTGAGAAGAGAGACTTCGGACTATCTGAGTCCCTTCATACCTCCGCCTTCAACAGCGCGTGAGTCAACCGCAGGAGATTGGATGTCAACCGCATGCTTCTCCCATTGACTTTACATGGGAACTTTGCCGCCATATAACCCCCGAACTGTTGTCCCAATCTCATTTTTCTCTTCGACTGGCACTTCTACATGGTAAGACCTTTATATTGATACCTCAACCATATGTTTATGTTCAGCCGTTCTCTCACAACTGGTCTTACAGTAAAAAACCTTATAGAATTAACATATAGATTTGAAAACCTATCAGTAGTGAAAACATTTTTGTGAAGAAATATGAAAGAACACATGAAGTTATTAAAGACTAAACCAAAATTTAAATCAGTATAATTTTTAATGCTTCATGGTGCTAATTATGATAAGTCAACTAACTTTATTCTGTATGCTTGCCTCTAATATGGGTTAAATTATATGTATTAAATTATGTTTATTCTAAAGTTTAAGTTCTGTGCATTCCCTCCATGAAGGTACTAAATTTATAGGATGGTTTACTTGCATTAGATTTTGTAAGAATCAGAAACTTAGCAACAAAAATTCTAATAGCTGATGTTTGGTTCACAGTCATACGAAATAAAAGTAATTTCACTTTAAGATTTTAAGATATACTTTCTTAGCAGTCTAGCGTTTGGAAAGTGCCACCTTTTGGGAATGCTCGTATTGTTTACGTGACGACGCAGTGGGAAGATGTCAGAAATGAAACTGTTTTTTATCGCTGATGATAATGAATACACATGCAGAGAAACCGCATTAATTATTTTAATAAATCAGTCTGATAAACGCTTTTTTTTTGTCTCTGACCCAAAACGGAAAACATCTGTGCCGCTATTCTCAGAAAAAAATGACATGACCTCCGTTCCAGCAATGTCATCGTTGTTTCAAATGCTGCAAGTGAAATGTGTTGTTCTCCAGTAATTTTGCTGATATCTTCTCGATGTGGCAATGTCAGTATACGATTGTCTGCGGGAATTCCGCTCACTAGCAAACAAGACAAAAAAAATTATCATAGCCAACAGAGCGTGGATTTCCCAGTTAGATAAATACCGTGAGTTAGGATTGCACTTCAGAGCTGAATCTTCACTTCTGAGAAAAGAGCACCAATCTCCAGGTAGAAAGTGAAAATGATGTTTTTCAAAGTAGCTGGGTGTTTCCTTCTGTACGCAGTATGCTGCCAAACCATGACAGTTTCTGGACAATCTAGTAGTCCGACGGTCAGCGCAAATGTGCTACTGAACGCCTTTTGTCGTAAGTATATTTTTCCTTTCTTAAGAATGACACTTTTTTTTTCTTCGCTTTCACAAAATTGTGAGGTGTAAAGAGAGTCAAAGAAAAGAGTAGAAGAGAAAGTGCATAAGAGAATGTGAGATAGAGAGAGATATCTTATATGAGGCAGTGATACATAGTAAGAGGCAGACAAATCAAGGAACGTAGATAGATAGATAAACCGAAATGTTTTTGTATCCACTAGATGCCACAATACCACCCCACAGCTAAATCAAAATATCGAGTAGGTTTTGGTTCAACTATCTTGTTGTCTCGTCTACTTTTGGTTACAGTTATGGGACATATTCAGGAGGATCATGAAAAGATAACGATTTGCAGATATTAAGCGCTGTGTCCACGGTATACACTATAATCATAGTGATAAACCATTCGTGAAAGATTCGTTTACAACGAACGACTTCACCGTGAATGGTGAATGGCTCGCTGCTACCGCTGTGAACGATCATTCAATCCCCCATTCTGCAAAAGATAGCACGTTTAACTTTCTTCAGCCCTCATGGATTCGGAAACGAAATTCTCAATAAGAAAACTAGTGTTGGGAATTAATGAGTGTCAACCCTTATGTGAGTATGGAATGAGCAGTCAGTTAGGAAATATGGTGACATTTGAGAATGGGAATGAAATATGAATGCCATTCATTTGAATGGTATGTCCGCGACGAGCTTTTTTGAGCGGTGAATTGGTCAACTAAGCTCTCCTTTCGGGCAATTTGCCAATTTACGCCTTAAAGACAAGAATAATTGCTCAGTGTACGTAATGAGACAACCGGGAGTTCAAAATGAACGGCCATTCATTTGAATGATCATTCATGAACGACTCTTTTGTGTGAATGATGAACGACTCTTTTGTGTGAATGATGAACGAACTCCCATGAAGGAATAACTTATGCCATCACTATTCTACAAGACTTGTAAATCAAATCCATATTTGTGACTATATTAAATCTTGAGCATACAGGAGTAAGAAAAAGAAAAAAAGTAGAAAACGGCGGTTGCCCAGATGTTACTTTCTAGCATCAAGGACTGGAGTCTTGGCAGAGTTGGAAACGGGTCAAAAAATTTGGACACCGACCCCGGCCGTTATATAATTGGACCCGACCCGGACCTAACCCGGACAAATCTTTGAACTATAAATTCGAATATATCATCATCATTATTGTCAATCATTATCAATCCACTGCTGGGTGAAATACTCCCCAAGTTTCCTCCATCCACCCATCTCCCAAGTGTTTTTCTTCTGGATCTTTTCCCATCCCTTGAAGTCCAGTCTAAAACTTCAGTTGTTCATCGGCGGCCTGTTCTCCGGGCAATATGTCTAGCCCATTGCCATTTCAGGAATATTACTCTGATCGTGATATCTTCTACTCTTGTTATTTTCCTTATCCACGACTTTCTCTTCTTATCTTTCCTGGTTACACCAAGCATGCATCTCTCCATGCTTCTTTCAGTTGTCAACAGTCTTTGTATGTCTTTTTAGCTAAGGTCCACGTCTCTGCTGCGTACGTAAGCACGGGAAGGATGCATTGATTAAACACTTTTCTTTTAAAACATACTGGCATATTGCTCTTGAAAATTGTACTGTTTCTTCCAAAAACTCTCCAATCAAGTTTGTATGCTGATTAATTTCCTATTCAATGGACCCTTGCTTGATATCTGTTATCCAAGGTAAGTGCAGGTATCAGTTATCCCCAGCTTTTCCCCATCAATCGATAAATATTCATTTCTTGTAGAAACATTGTGCATCAGTTTTGTCTTCTGAAAGTTCATTTTTAAACCCATATCTTTACCCTTCTCAGCAAGTCCCTGGATCATACTCTGGGGCTCTGAAGTATTATTTAAATGACCTCTGAAGGGCTCTTTGAAATATATTTGTTTTTCTTTTCAAAAATAAAACGGGAACAAAACAGGGTCGAAATCGGGTCAGGAACACCTTGGCTCGACCAGTTTGACCAGCAAGAAATTGTCGACTTCTGACCTGTGACCCGTGACGCGTTTCCATCTCTGGTCTTGGGTAAGACATGGGTGTTTCTTTCATTTTGGTTAATCAGTAAGCCAAAATTAGGAATACGATATTATGTTGTTTGTCTTCAACATCCTTGCCCGCAGTCAAACTACCCTAAAAAAAATTCTTGTTGTTCTCCTCCTAGGGTATTTCAATTACAATTCGTGAAAGGAATACTAACACACTCTCTTCACATGGTTTCTGTCTTAGGAGTAACATTATAGCTTATCGGAACTTCTACCTTTTTCAAGAGCTTATTCACGTTCATTAGGCTCCTGGAAGTTTATTTCAAACTACTGGAAAAATCTCGTTTAATTTTTCATAATTAACAATAATTCTCGAAAGCCCGAGGTGGGTTTTTTTCCCTCTTCCTAAAAGTGACTTGAACATCAATTAAAAGTTTTCAATATTCAAAATTCTGACCTTCTTGGTGAGAGATTAACGAGCTGTGTACGAAATTTATTAGTATGAAAATTAATAGTAATATCGTTCTCAAAACGAAATTGTTGAAGGTCAAAATACACTGCAGTTAATCTGAACTTCTTGAATGGAAATGTACAACTAGATGCCGCACTCTTTCTATTATCGATCAATTTTAACGCTTTGATTCACATTTTTTTATGAATTATCCGTCAAATTATTAAGCATGAACGATGCAAGATGTGCTTTTTACGCAAAATGTTCCTTTAATTTTTTTTTCACCTGAATTTGCTATTGCAAAAGTTATTTAACTTTTTCATGTTCACTTCACTCGTTTAATATTTTCATCCGAAATTATGAAGATAACTGATCCATGTTCCTCCTTAATTGGTGTGATGACTTGCAAAAATAATGAGACGTTTCATTTTCAAATATATACCACAGTGAAGGCAGTGACGCTTCATAAAATGCAAAAATCCGCTTTTTTAGCCACTCATACGACACGACAAATTAGCAGTGTTTTTGGAAGGCACTAGCAAAGGTGCTTTTACACCCGAAATAATCTTATGTAAAGTTCTTAATTACCCAGTAGGATACAGCGACTATATTCTACTGTACGTTGTTACGAAGTGCGTAAGGCAACTTAGTGTTGGAAGACTTGTCTGTCCACCCAATACTTCGAGAAACTTCTGTTTCGTACCAGGATGTTTAAGATTTGTCTGTTCTTCGGTCTCGGAGCAACCAACTTAACGATGATGCTTGAGAGAAACGGGGCTTTTCAAATTGACACTAACAACTGTTAATGACTGACGCTGAGCATTCATAAAGATTTTTACTTCCGTTCTGCATTGGCAACCATGTAGTGTTCTGGCGTTTACATGAATGTCAAGAATACTAGTAATTGTTTTTGTCACACTAAAACCCTAACGCACTTCAATGTAAACACTTCGTACTGAAACGTTCCGTAAATTTAAGTCGTGCTCCGGATTGCTTAATAAAACCTATATAATAGGCTACGTCTTCCCCTAACGCTCTGACGCCAACACGCTAACGTCATTCAGTAGTTGCAGCACCATCTGTTTTTATCCGGTGGCCGAAATCGTAACTAAGCTCACCGCTATCGCACGATGCGTAAAACCAAGGAGAAAAACCGGAAACTAAAATAAAGTTAGTAAGATAAACGACTTCATCTGTGGCAACAAGCACGTGCTCGAACCTGTCTGCGACCTTTGTTCTGTTACGGAGGTATCATGTCGTGTTTTGTTTCATTGTCTTTGCATTGCAGGGTAATTTCATAAAAACGAACAGGTAAAATTCTAAGAAAGTAACTGCAGGCATAGTTTTGATTCACTGTGATGGAAATTTAAAAAATTATTGGTTCCGTGGAATTTTTTCTTTGTGGTACCATATGGAAGAAGCTAAAGCTAAAAGAAAAACTCCGCTTAAACGGCAATGACGATGGCGTGCAAACCAGTCTTCTAATACTTTGCATAACTTGAACGAAGGTAGAGCTAACAGCAGACGAAATGAAACTTTCGAAGAAGACAATCCAGACATATACAGCGCTTTCACTCGTGCATGGCACGGGATTATGAGCTATTAAAACTTGAGTGATAGGCTATGTCTGTCTATAACGCTATGACGTTATTCAGTAATTACCGCGCCCATCTGCTTTTATCGGGTGGACGAAATCGGAATCAAGCTCACCGCTGTCGCACGGTACGTAAAATCAAGGAGAAATACCGGAAAACAACGTAAAGTTAGTAAGGCAAACGATTTCATCTGTGGCAACACGCACGTGCTCGAATAACTGTCTGCGACGTTTGTTCTGTTACGCAGGTGTTATGTCGTGTTTTATTTCATTTTCTTCGCATTGCAGAATAATTTTATAAAAAGGAATCAGCGTTATTTTATTTTATAAAAAGGAATCAGCGTTATTTTATTTTATAAAAAGGAATCAGCGTTATTTTATTTTATAAAAAGGAACTAGTAATATTGTACTCATACTATAGTTATGTATATGTATTTTACGATTCGCGTTATAAAAATTTAAGTCACAGCTTTTTCACCCGCGCACGGCACGGGCAATGAACTAGTTATATAATATAGAACTAACTAAGCACTGAATAACATTTACAATCAGGAAAGTCAAAATCTACTTACTAGGTGAATCAATATTTATTGGTCGTTTGTAGGTTCGCAAATCTACAGAACATCACATAATAGAATTTACTTCGTACTCAATCATCTAGTACTTCGACAATGAATACAGTACATTTGCATAAAAATCATTCTGTTCGAGTGTTACGTACCCAGTCGTCAATATCAGAGAAGTATAACATCAACTTAATTGAGTCATTCACGCTCAAACATAAATCTCTCTCTCTCTCTCTCTCTCTCTCTCTCTCTCTCTCTGTCTGTCTCTCTCTCTCTCTCTCTCTCTGTCTGTCTCTCTCTCTCTGTCTGTCTCTCTCTCTCTCTCTCTCTCTGTCTGTCTCTCTCTCTGTATCTCTCTGTCTCTCTCTCTGTATCTCTCTGTCTCTCTCTCTCTGGCTCTCTCTCTCTCTGTCTCTGTCTGTCTCTCTCTCTCTCTCTCTCTGTCTCTCTGTCTCTCTCTCTCTCTCTCTCTTTCTGATACAATTGCAAACAGCGCTCCCATCGGTTTCAATCGCATACGTCATTCACGTTTGACCTAGCGTTAGGTTACCTAACCAACATTCAGCGAGAGAGAGAAAATGTAGCGTTAAGATTAGAAACTGCTAAAGGAGACTCGTACGTAAGAGTACAGAAACCAAAAAGGAAAGTTAAATTATGGTATACGTTACAACCATGTGGCTGCCTTGGTGCCGAACACGAGTGTCTGCAGGTGTTTCTCTGGAAGTCTTACACCACTCAATAATATATGTGCCATAGTTGCACTAGTTTTCAGTTTAACTTTGTCCCAGAAAATGATGCAAAACGAATGAAGAGATAACGCTAGATAATTTAACAGCGTTGTCTGCGCCAGGTAAGGTACTTATCGATTTATAGAACTTGATGTTGCCTGGAAATCGAAACAAAAATTATTTATTAATAACATTAACGGAATTATTAGTTGGAGCTAGTATAGTATCATAATAAGAACCGCTGTCGTCGAAAAAGGTACTATCGGTATCGGTACCAGTATTCGTCCTCTCTTCACGATAAGCACCTTGCAAAAAATAATGCAACATTTTATACAACTAATTTCCATTGTCACACACGTTATTAATGCAACAAAGGCTTCTTTCAATATTGAGTTGTACGAAATTTTCCTCCGTCATCGTGAGTTTTTTCATCTCAAAACGGATTTAGTGAGGGTATCCTTCGGTTCCTAGCTCCTCGTTATAAGCGAGTTTCGTTTTTGGTTTTTATCCCGTACGGTCGGTCAATTATTCCAGTGCTAGACTACTCTATTGACTTAGTTTCTTCCTTCTACAAGTTTGTTTACATCTTACTGAGCTCCACAAACATCATCGATATTTACCAACACATATTTTTCCGATCCCTTTCCTTTCGATTCATGATTACTATTTTTATTTGGTATCTTTTGGAGGTGTGCTGATGGATATTACGGACACAAACAGCCCTCCGAATCCCCTTTTTGGCGCCCCACTATTTCGTAGTCACAACGGTGACTTTGACTTTCACTAAAAGGTGAAGACGTTTTGCTGCTACCACGAAATCCCGGAATTACTAATGGCTTTTGCAGCGAGGCTGAAATAATTGTAGAACCGGTAGTCAGAACACTTTGTTTAGATATTAATGGGCGACAAAAAAGGGAGAATGGTATTCATTACCAAAAACACAGCCAGACGTACGCTGAGCAGGCAAAACGTCAGAGATAGAGGTGGTGGGAAGTTGACATTGGTATTCCCCAAACAAAGTGAGAAAAACCCAAACTGAGCAAAGGCGATAAATACGCGGGCAGCAGGGCTTCCTAAATGTTTATCGACAAACACGGGCAAACGTGGTTATTTGAGCGACTTTATCAAGGGTGTACCGCGAGTATACCATGGACGGACGTACCAGCGCCCAGAGAGAAAACGGCAGACATGACATGCCATTTATGACCGGTGTCGACGTAGACTATCCAGACTCGTACAGACCAACCTCTTGACAACAGCAGCGCAAATCCCATCCTGGTTAAATGTCGGAGATCCAAGCAGCGTATGTGAGCAAACGGTACAGCCTACGCTGCGTACCCTGGGCTACGGGAGCCGATGCTCTACTCGTGTGGCACTTTTGACTGCTCGTCATCGGAAATTACGCCTCGCCTGGTGCCAGGAACGTCAAAACTGGACGTCTGCAGAGTGGCACAGCTTCGTATGGTCAGATTAATTCCAGTTCTTAACTGTAACCGAGCAGACTGGAGGGTGAGGTTGTGGCGTCGACAGCATAAGGCCATGGCCCCATCGGGTCAAGTCAGCTCTGTTCAAGGCCGTAGTCGCTCTGTGATGATTTCTGGTGCCATCTCATGGGACATATTAGGTACCCCAGTGAGTATAGAGAGATCCTTAACAGTTTCGCGCGACCAGCATGTGCTGGTTGATCACCTACACGCTTTCAGGGCCTTTTCGCATCCTGCAGTCGATGGTTTGTTTCAGAAGGACAATTCGCCGCAACCACCCAGGCTTAACTCGAAGAACACTCGTCTGAGTTTGGAACCAACCAGTTGCCCCCCTAGCTCCCAGGATTGAAACCCTTGGAAACTCTCTGCGATACCGTGGAGTAGAACATCAGATCCATGGATCCTGGATAGATAGACGTCTAGGGTGGAGTTCAAGATAATGCTACAACAGCAATGGGTGGCATTACCCCCGCAAACTCTCCGACATCTTGTGGAGTCGATGCCTCGGCGTGTACAGGAGGACCAACATGCTATTTTATTCGCGCAAGAGGAGGACCAACATGATATTGCCGCCCCGGTGGCGCAGTGGTCTAAGCGATGGATTATGACCATTCGTCTAAAAGGGGTCCGGGTTCGAATCCCGGTGAGGCATGGATGTTGTATTTGTCTTAAGGCACTGGCTCTCTCCCTTCCATGGAAACAGTGGCCCTAAATTAGGGACGGGCGACTGCCCATTGAGTTGCTCACGGTGGTCATTAAACCTCCAATAAAAACAAAACAAAAAAAGACACGCTATTAGGTAGTTATCTTTAATGTTTTGTCAGTTGAGTGTATATGGTAATATACACTCAATTTAGAAAACATTACACACACTGTTCAACTTTTCCTTGAAATTGGAATGTGTTATGACGATTAAAAATAAAGGTGATTCTTTCACACGCAATGTCGTTTTCGAGTGTAAAGAAAGTAAAGGTATGCACTGGCCTTAATTCGGAAAGCCGGTCTTGCCAGTTTCAGACTTTAATCAGCGTTCTCCGCCACTAATTTCGAATAACGCAAAGCTGTTTCTCTGGAGAAACAAAGCTATTCTGTTGGACTGATCCACATCAGTAATAAACAGAATATGACGGAGAGACACGCCATTTCTCGTTGGAATTGCTCCTGAAGTTGAGGTTCAGACATGACTACCTGCTTCTGTTACAAACGCAAACACATTTGCTCTTCCACACTTAAGTATTAATAAGGTAGTCCTGATCTCCAAGATGTAAACAAATACTTCGAACTTCCTCGTCTCTGTTGTAGCAATGAATCGTGCCAAGAGATCAATCATTTTCCTTCGTGATGTCTAAAAGTCCATTTATGTAAACATTTCTCGGAAAAGAAAAATGGCGTGTATTTTAGGCGCTAACTTTGCAAATACATATAAGCATCCCTTGGAAACGACAATTTGGTGCTGTGTGACGTCCAAAGACTGGCTAACGACAAATCTTCAGTAATTATCGCTCATTGCGTGAAATCTTTATTGCAACCAAACTGAGAGCTGCCGCAGTTCCAGGAAAAGTTTCATATACACAAGTATATATAAGTGGTCATATACGAGTTTCTTTTCCAAATATGAATTTCAATAGCACTTCACAAATTCATGAACTAACTGCAGCGTGTGTAAAAATTGTTTGTAGTGTACAAAGGGCATCCTGAAAGTAATGCCTCGTCCCTCATAAGATTTTTATTTGTAGCAGCAGAGATGTGAAACTTGGTGGCAAAATACTTGGACATATTGTTAATAATGCTAGCCTATTCAAAGTATTATCCATCACTTTCTATACATCTCCGCCATCTTTGAACCCATTGGTAAAATCCATTTTGGAAAAATTCCTGAGGCCATCGTTTCACTCATGAGTTCACAGCCAGTTTAACGTCTGTCACATCGTCGAAACTTTCCCCATGAAGGGTGTTTTTCAAAAGGGCAAACAGAAAAAAGTTTGAGGGATCCCAATCAGAACTGGGGGGGGGGGGTTGAGGCATTACCGTCCACCCCATTTTGGTAATAGCCTGTGAAGTCACCATTGAGGTGTGGGGATGTGCGTTATCATGGTGTAAAACAACACTATGAAGTGGAATGTCACGTCTTTTCCTTCTGATAACTCCCTTTAGCTTCTTCAATGTCTGCACACAGTGAGCACTGGTTATTGTTGCAACGCCTGGATGGTGACACGACGTTCAGCTGTGATGAGGTCATTCACTCATTGCATGTTGGATTCTGTCACTGCAGTTGCAGGTCTTCCACTCCTTTGATTGTCCGACACTGAACGTTTTCCCTCTCAAAATCTTTTCATCCATCTTCGGACATTACTGATATCAATTGTGTCAGCTCCATACACCGCCAGGAGCCATTTGCGGATTTCTGGAGCCTGACATCCCCTCTTTTTCCAGGAATTCAATTACGGCTCGCTGCTTTTCTCTGACATTCATGATCTTTATTTACGATTCTAATTTTTTTTTCCGCATTGGTAACATATCATAGTACATGTCAGTGTAGTTTCATTCAAATCACTTCAAAATTTCTTAAAGACGATGCATTACTTTCAGGATGCCCCTTGTGGTTAGTTACTCAAATCCCGACTTCCACCGCGATCATAGTCTTAAAGGAAATTAAAGCCAATGAAGTGAAAACGGATTTTAATTTCAATTTTTCGAGAAGTAAACCTGCCCATTTCAGACTCTCATCTTATAACAGGGCTTGTTGATTTCAGCTGTAATTAATCAACGTTTCTGGGGGCGGATGTTCGTTTCATTCAGTGGTCTTCGCCATCTGATTATTTACGTCATTCCTCATTTTGTTAGTTGAAACCTTTTTTTTTATTAGTCCAGGATCGAAATACTACATGTTCCAGCACAGGCACGGCATCGCCCGAGGGCAGCATCGGGCTAAAATTTTACGACTTGGGCTAGGCCAATGCCATCTATAGAAAGCACAAGCCATGACTTTAGAGAGATGAGTTCCCTCCGTTTGTGACGTCACTCTCATGTTACATGGCCTTATACGTCGATGTCGTGTTTGACGCCAAACACGACAGCGTTAGAAACCAATCGGAAGCCTTGATCCCCGCGTGACGTCACAAACGGAGGGAACTCATCTCTCTCTAATGTCATGGCCTTGTACTTTCTAGACCGCCTTGGCTAGTTCCTTGTAGATCTCTAAAAGAAAGTACCCACTTAAGGTTAAATATAGATTGCTTTCTGTAGAAGATGTACGTACTGGTAAGGTGCTGAAGTTTAAACAAGGAAATTGAAAGAGTTCTGATATTATAGTATTCAGAGAAGTTGCTAAATTATGAATATATGAGTTCTTTAATTCATAAAATGAACTTAAATAAATGATAATAACATTTCAAAGTCTTAGCTTACTTTTATAAATCTGGCATTCACTTTTAGTTATAAAAAGCTTGATGGCCCACAAGCCCCTAAAATGCTGTTAAAATGTTAGAAAAAAAGGTGCCTAAATTTTGCCGTGCACGATATAAAATAAGACAAAATAATTAATACTTTACTTGAAATGTCTGAAATTCATTGGTACAGAGTGTATAAAAAGTGATATAATTTTTTGTTAACGTTTGAATTTTACTTTTTGTCATTTCAGGGTTATCAAACAAAGTAGATGTAATGAAATGTGTGGCTGAAAAAACTAATGGAAAGGCAAGTGAAATATTTACGTTGTATTCATAATTCACTGCATTATACCAGACGCTTCCCTAGCATAATATTAGGGATGCAATTTATATATTCTGCTTTTTACTCAAGTGAACGAATGTGTCGTGAATGCCACGTATGAACCACCCTCGCCACGAAAGGTTTTCTGTCTCATGCACTCCATGTATGTAAATTTTGTTAACAGTATAGTAATAATGTTTTTGGGATACATGAATAGGGACAACTCTCGATTAATAATATCTCTTTATATGCTATGTTAATGGTTTTTCCATTAAGTGCATAACAATTAGTTTTCTGTGCCATTTCGTTTCTTCTGTTACCATAGCTTCTACAGCTATGATTTCCTCTTCAGGTGGAATATAATGTAAATGAATTAGACACAAATACACTCTGTACAATACTTTATGAACCATAGATAAAATAATTTACCACACTCAGTGAAGCACTGCATATATTGTGAGAGTGATATAGTTTCGGTACCGTGAAAGATTGCGACCACCACTCGAGGTAGAATACAGAACAAAAGAACTAAGAGATGTTCTGCTTCTCGTGATGCACCTGTGACAGACATTCAGGATGTTGAGTGACCGTAACTTAATTATGAGAAATTTAATAGCATTGTTGATATGCTCTTGAGAGTTGCAAAACTAAAAGAAAAATTAAATCGGTGTCTTTCTGGTTCCCGTAAAATTGATTAGCAATGGTGCCGTTTGAACGGGTGGGCCTGCTAAACAGAAGCCTTGAGTTCAAAATTTTTATTTTTAATGTGGACCCCCCCCCCCCCCCCGATATTGGAAATTAAGGTTTCAAATCAAGAATTAGCGCAGAATAGTAAGAGCAGATCGTAATCTATGCGTTCTCTTGCACACAAAATTGCTTTATATTAATTTTTCCGTTTCAGTGTCGGACACTAACAGTCCCCTGTACGGATGGTATGTGTGTGTTGTCAATAAACGTAAAACTATTTCCTCTCTCTAACCTATTTAACCCAACAACTGAGGCAGGAAAGAAATAATTTAAACGTATTTAGGCTACAAGGACAAATGTGAGATATTAAAATCCCGGTATATTAATATATAAATTTACAGCCGTTTAATCATATTTAGTCACTACAAAAAATGAGGCACTCCCACGTTTAATAAACAAATTGCTCTTATTGGATTCCGATGCTATTCTCTTTTATTGAGCACTAAATCTGCGCTAATTTTAGTTTCAATTACTGATTTGAATTTCAGTTCCTTTCCGTCTTTCTCTCTTTTCTTTTCCTTTTGAGAAGAGTTTACTTTTTATAGCACACATTGTATCCCCCGTAAAAACTGTAATCCGAAGCAAAAAAACGGAATGATCAATATGAAAATTTATTATTCCAAGAAGCAACGTGCCATGTGGTTTAGCAGTTCGTCTGGAGAATTTGAGGCCGCTGTAGTAGCATGCCCGGCGCATAACTGGAAGTCCTTGAGTTCGATTCCCAGTGGCGGCCAATGAGAATTTTTCCGTGACTCACTTATAAACGAGGAAAGAGCGATGACTTCTGTTTGATGTTCCCACTCCACGTCAATTGTCTGTATTAATGAAAATATTCCTTGAATTTTATGAGACAGCCCTGCTTGTGAGGCTTCTTTTAAGGCACCTTCTATAAGGGCGCAGTTTTTCAAACTCTCCCAGCACGGGGGCAAGCTAGTATTTGCAGGGTTTTTCAGGGAAAGTGAATACCTCTTATATTTGGAGTTCCTACCTATTTCTAACACACCCAGCAATTTTTCGTAGGGTTTACACCTACAGGTAAGGTTTAGACCCATGTCCCATAGGACTTTGTGCTGCGTACTAGAAGCGAAGTCACATTAATTTAGGGTTTACACCTACAGGTAAGGTTCAGACCAATGTCCCATAGGACTTTGTGCTGCGTACTAGAAGCGAAGTTACCTTAATTTGAACCTATAGGCTCAGATGCGACAAATGGTAGACAGGCCAGAGAGGTAGGAGTTCCAAATTGAAGGTTTGAGTCGAAAAAGCTGGGAGTGCCAGGCTATGAAGTTACAACGAGCGCTTTTAGAGAGGGGTAGAACAGATGACCTTCTATTTTTAAAGAGGAGTCCAATGGCTTAGCTTGCCCATTCAACCCACGGCGAATATTTAATGGTTCAGAGCTACTCAAACTACCCATGAAAAATCCCGCGGTTGGAAGGCGGTTGCTCGAACCGCTAGACCACCCTCCGATTTTTACTAATTGCGGATCATTGCTATCTCTTTAAATATCACTTGAACAACTTGTTTTCAATGCTTTCTATTTAATTTCTTTGGTGCAGGTTAATAAATGCATTTCTCTACTACGGTAATGAGTTTGCTTGTTACCTTTTTCTATAATACGAGACTCCAGTGCATGAGACGTTTCTTCAAATGACTCGTCCGTATTGTCATGATCACTCAACTTCTCAGCACAACGACAAGGAACTGAGTCACGTAAGTCCAGCCGTTTGTTGAAGAAAACATTTGCACGATTTTACATTCGAAAACTAACTAATTACTATTATGTGCTATATGAGAAACTTACAGCTTGGCTTTATATGAAAATTGTTTCGTGTTTGAATACTCACTGATTACTGTTACGTGCTATATGAGAAACTTGCAGTTTGCCTCTATATGGCAGTCGTTGGCGAAACACAACTTAAATTGTGCATGGATAAAATTCGAAATGGCTTTATAAGTTAGTTCTTTACGTTGCTATAAATTCTAACGTGCGTCG
Source organism: Macrothele yani (assembly GCA_039090855.1). Classification (NCBI taxonomy): domain Eukaryota; kingdom Metazoa; phylum Arthropoda; class Arachnida; order Araneae; family Macrothelidae; genus Macrothele; species Macrothele yani. The sequence continues at coordinate 72,012,440 of CM077028.1, read as the reverse complement.
ATAAATTTCAACGTGATTTTATATGCCAGTTTTTGATGTTTTTCTATGTTCCAGTGTGTATCAAAAATTTCCAGCTTGACTTCATGTGCTATTTTTTTATAATTCTCTGCTTCCCGATATGTATCAGAAAATTTCAGCATGGCTTCGTGTGATAGATTTTGGAGTTATTATATCGCCCGATTTGCAGCGATAAGTACCTGCATGACTTTATATTTTATCCATCGGCGCAATTCTCCACCATGCGTCAGAAAACTATACCTCCCTGCGGTTGTATCGAAAGTTTTCCGTATCATTTTTATGGCAGTCTTTGTAGCTATTCTGCCTTATAAAATACAGAAGCCGTTCCATAAGAACTCAGAGTAATTTTTTTTGAGTGCAAAGGGAGGAAATAACTACGCAGACGATTAACTGAAATAAGGAAGTATCTATGGCAACAGTTATTAGCCGTGGCAGACGATTATGGTTTTGTCATTGCGCAGTTGTCTAAGGTACATCGCATTTCGCCATACAGCTATGGAGGTGAGTAATTCAAAATTAAGAAGCTTTGCGGGATAAAACTTTGCTATCGTTTGGGTAAAACGGCTCCAGAAACAGTTGATTTAATGAAAAAAGCTTATAACGATAAATGTTTAGGTGAGTCAACGATTTTTTAGAAGGCACCATGATTTCAAAAAAGGGTGTTTGTTGGCAGAACTCGCTCCTAGGCCTGGTCGACCTGAAAGTATTGTTACGGAGCATATTGTTAACACTGTTTGGGCAATCCTGCAAGAAGATCGACGAATGACGTATGAAGACATAGCGGCGTCAACTAATATTTCAAAAACGTCGGCATTCCGCATTGTATGCGACAAATTACTGCTGCACCGCGTGTTTTCCAGATGGGTACGTTATCACCTGCCGAGAGAACAATTGTTAGCCAGAGTTCAGGTGTGTCATGAATGGAAACAAATGATTGCATAGGATCCAGACTTTCTAAACACAGTAACAACTACCGATGTACCATGGGTCCACTATTTCGACCCCCTCACGAAGCGTGTCTTGAAACACATAGGCTCGCCTCCTCCGAAAAAAGTCCGCCAAACCAAATAAGCTGGGAAGACGATGATGATAATTTTCTTTGATCATAAAGGTGTAGTCTGCTGTCAATGCTGAGTATTACACTTCAGTCTTGAAGGGTCTGCGACGACACATATCGATTGAGCGACCGGAACTGGTAGGCAAGTGGACCCTGCACCATAATAACGCCCGCCCACATGTGAATGCTTGTGTTCAACAGTTTCTTACGAAATGCAGTATTGAAATCATGCCACAGCCTGCCTACAGTCCTGATCTCGTCCCGAGCGATTTCTGGTTGTTTCCAACAATGAAGGAGAAGTTCCGTGGCGCAACATTCAACACAGATGCTAACGTTATTCAAGCTGTACAGGGGTCGCTAAAGCAGCTTCCACAAAATACCTTCGCCACATGCTTTGAAAAGTGGACTGAACAATGGGGCCGTTGCATATCATCCGAGAGAAGATACTTTGAGAAAGAATAACATATAATTTTCTGTACCTATATTTCTTCATTTTTTATGATTTTACGCTCAGTTTTTATGGAACGGCCATTGAAAATCGGTAAATTTTAATATGACTTTAAATATGTCAATTTTTGATTCTAAATTTCATCGAATAATTTCAGGTGGTTGTATATGTCTACTCTGCCGTTAAACATATATTGGAAGTCTTTGCTTTGCTTCTTTACATTAAAAAATTTTTTGGTGTTGTTATATCTTGCAGTGTGTGTCGGAAAATTTCAGCGTTGCTTTCTACAAGTATATCAATGTTTGGCTTTACCATACAATCCAAAGTGCACTGGAAATTTTCAGTATGAATGTATCTCAGAGATTTCAGATTTTGTTCCTCTCAAATTACGCTCGTATTTTGGATGCGCATATAAGTTCAGAACGAAGGACATATTACCCTTTTACTTCTTCCCAGTGCTTGCATCGGTGCTTGGTTGTCAACATTCAAATTACTAATTATTTGTACAGTAATTCTGAATGATTTTTGCTAAAACTTAAAGGTCCTACGACCCGCTCACAGTGTCTTCAGTGTCTTCGAATAAACTGATCACCGAAATAGCTGAGGTTTGCCTATGTGTCTCTGGAATGTAAGATCTGTTATGAGACAACGGTTACCCAAATTTTAACATGGGAAACTCAATCTGGAATATACAGATTTTTATCTATGGAAGCCATATTTGGTTTCGGCAGACGACAGTTGCTAATTAGATTTGCGTTAAAATGAGCATATGTAATTTTAAAGTCTCAGAGTCTCATAAAACGTAGTATAAAGCAAACAAAGAATCAGCATAATACTTTTATTTGGATTTCAGACTCATCAGAAAGTAATTATTTGCGAGTAGGAATGTTTTGATACATTCCAAATACACAGCTCGAAGGAAGATTACAAATTTTCAAATTGTAGCGTATTTTCGCTATTGAGTCACTACGACCACCTGAGCTTTGTAGCTGACAGTGGAGAAAAAATTATTTTCCGTAATCATTGTTTTTGGCACAAAAATGCCGTAATCATCTGTCATTGATGAGGAGAATCCCATTAATTTCTGCGATAATTCTTTTTTGAGATAGTGCATTTGTTCCTGTTATCAAGATGAAGGTTTGTTTTTACGAGGAGGAAGGTGATGCCTAGATTACCGTCCTTTGGATGTTTATTCAGAACCCCTACATTTGCTTAGAAATGTCTCATCTTGGATGGTAAATACTCTCTAAAGGGAACTGAGAAGTTCAAGTACAATACCTAGTACATGTCATAGCAGATGAAACTTTTCCTCAGAGCTTACTATTTTCGGCATTTATGTTCGCACCAACTATCTTATGTGCCTTTCATGCACTTTGGGGGTTAATTCTTCATCAATTTGTAGGAAATTTCTGTGTGGCGCTTTTCTCCATTATCTCGACTCCCGCTATTTTCCTAGTTTTCCTTCACTTCGTCTACAATCCGTTTCGGAATAGCAAGCCACCATATTATAATCAAAAACATATTGACTTAAACCTCTGCTACCGAATCTCAATTAAAGTTATCAAAACCTAACCTCATTATTTTACCATTAACTTTACCTTAATTGTGTTATTTTTAAAATTAAGGTGAGAAGGGATTGCTAACGTGGTAGGTCCAGCATTATGAGAAATGTTAGAATTGGTGTTAGAAACAAAAATTGGAGTTCTAATTTTGTGGAGAGAAAAGATTCCTTTATCTCGTCTACAGTCCGTTTTGAAATAGCATGCCACCATATTATAATCCAAAATACTTTGACTTAAACCTCTGTTACCAAATTTTAACCGAAGTTGTGAAGTTGTCGAAACGTAGCCTCATTATTTAACAGTTAATGTACAGTTAATGTGCTATTTTTAAAAGTACAACGAGAAAAGATTGCTATCGTGGTAAGTGTAGCATTATTTGAAGTGAAAAATTGGCGTTAGAAACGAACATTTGAGATTCACCTTTTCAAAGAGAATACAAAACAAAAAAAGAGCATTGTTAAGTTTTTTTTAAATCTTTTTAATTGTTTATGTATCAGTTCATGTATCACACTTTTTCATGTTTTTAACTGATTATGCTTCAGTACATGTATCATACTTTTTTCAATTTACTTTTTAATTGATATTTTCAACTTTTTAATTTATTATTTTCAACTTTTTAATTTTTAATCAGTTCGTGTATGAAATTAGATAGAGGGAATCATACATTTTGGTTTGATGAAATAACCCTTCATTCTCTCTCTCTCTCTCTCTCTCTCTTTCTGCAAAAACGATTCTCTGCTTCAAAATATCGTACTGTAAAAATTCTTGTCCTGAAGTATAGAGCAAAAAACATAAGCATAAGACTACAAACATGCCTTCTGTTCTGCCTTTTCGATGAACAACTGGTCATTCTGTCTGTCTATCGGTATGCCATGCTACAGAAATGATATTTCCTGTTCTAAAGAAGTAAAATAATTGTATCGCTCGGCAGTATTAATGGATAACAAACACTGGTTTTCAAAACTGCATGTACTACGTGATATGACGTAGACGACGTATTACTGAGGTGCTGTGTGAGTGGCCACCCCGGTGGAGCATTGGTCTAAGCGATGGCTTCTGATCATTCGTCCGAGGTGGGTCCAGGTTCGAATCCCGATGAGGCGTGGATGTTATGTTTGTCTTACGGCCGTGGGTCTCTCCCTTCCCTGGAACCAGTGGCCCTAAGTGAGGAACAGGCGACTGCTTTATAGCCCATTGAGTTCGAATCCCACCACCGGTAAAATATTATATGTCATAAAACTAAAGCAACGTTCACAAAAGTTACCATATCTTGGATTCTCGCGCAAACATTGGCCTCAGAATTGTCACGGTGGTAATATGTAATAATTACTCTGGATTGGCAAACAGTTATTACCATTCAACTGAATAATCTCCCAAAATCTACGCTAACGAGAAATGACGCAGAGCAAAACAACTTGTAGAATAGGAGATGAATGTCAGTAATGGGTGTAATAACCCTTGACTATGAATGTTAGTAATGGGTGTAATAACCCTTGACAAGTACAAGATTCACAGTGACAGTGTATGATGTTTATAAGACTGTTAAAAATAAATCTGGCTACCGTAACGTTACTGGCAGCTGGTTGGCAACACCAAGTACCAGCTCAAAGAGTTATTATGGGTGGATTTGAAGTTCAGAATCTTGTTTCTCTAAAGCATTCCGAGCAGGTTCGGACTGAGATCGTGCTGGCTATTCCGTGTGACAAATGGTGTTCACTTCTAAATATTCGTCAACCACTCTCGCATGGTGACACGATGGCATTCAGAATTATCATCTTGCAAAATCAAGTTTTCCCCAATTGATTTGGCATAAGATCGTACATTGGAGGAGGGTGTGTGTGTGACTAGGACTTCATCTATATACCCCTGAGCAGTCATACTGCTTTCTGGGAGGACACGATACGTCAACCCAACGAGATACCGGCACAAACTTTGACACTGCCCCAACATAGGAGTCACTTTTAATGAGGTCAGAACACGCCGAGAGTCACTCCGTAGAAAAGATGGAGATTCATTTCTGAATAATACACATGCCATTGGTTTTCAGACTAGCTTAGGTGCTGTGTGCACCAATTGAAATGCGTACTTCTGTGAAGTGTGGTCAGAGGGACGCACACCACTGAATGAAGTCTGGCGTATCAACCACCCTTGCGCGTGTAAGGTCCTGCGCATGGTGGTTGCAGAAGTGAAAAGTACCGTGGCAGAGAAATCAGGCCAGAACGTAATTGAGATGCTGCTGTCAACGTGGGCTGTGTCCCTGAAACTTTGAGATACCTGTCTTCGCGTGATGCAGTGACTCTAGGTCTACCTTTACTTGGTCTTCTTGCAACATTCTCTGTTTCTTGGAAGTGTATCTAAAGATTACACACAACGGAACAACCAATATTGAGCCATTTGGGAACATCTGTTTGGAACCGTCATGCCTCAAGCCTTCAAACAGCTCTCTATCGCAAGTATGCAGGCAAGTGATTTCTATGAGACATGTTTTTCGTGAATATGATGTTACTGTAAACCATATCCAGGTTGCAACGTGATTAATCTGGTCTTTCTTGCTGCAGTCTTATATAGGACAGCAGAAAGACCACCTAGGTCAATATTTACGTCACCTTGGTGGTAAGTAACTCAAATTTGCGTATGATCTTGCACAGCAGCATTGTGAGGTTGTCATACAGTTTTCACGGCATTCGTCCCAGTTATGCGACAGAAACTACCAAAAATTTACTTGTTGCTGAAGTTTTGGAAACCACTGTATTTGATAAAGGGTTTCGATATATTTGTTCGTGCAAAGGTTTGGAAGATTTTTAAATTTTTGACTTTCTGTAAGAAAGAAGTGCTGTTTTACTTACGAATGTTCAGCATCACGAAGCTTGTTGTACTTTACGTTTAAAAATCACTTTTTATCGCCGTTAGAGAAAGGAAGAAAGACAGTGCCAGCTTGAATCACACATTCCTATTTTAATCTAATTTTATATTTTCCACAGCACATAAAAGCTTTAGTATTCCTAAAATTCCCTTCATTTTGCTAGATCATTCAACCTGATAACGAGTGTTGATTTTGATTTTAGGCTTTGGATCCCTGGAACAAGTGTCTGAACTCTCAAAACGAACTCAGCAAAGATGATCAGATTAATCTCTCATGCAAGTCTCTGATGCCACAATTCGCTCTGGTAAGTATGACATATCTACATCTTATATGTTTTATTTTGTGGTGGACTGAAAAAACAAAACATTCATCAGGACTTGCATTTCTAAAAATTATTTTTGTTGCTTGTGTTTTTATGTCCTTTATTTACAACTAAACGTTCCATTCTGCTCTGATTAAACTTTCAAGGCTTCTATACCCTTGCTAGATTTCATTTAGTAATTGGGACGAGCTTACGAATGCTCTGTCTTATTTCCACGGCACACTGGGCTTGTTTAAGCTCAATTCTCCAGCTTTACATTGCCCAGTTTGAAACTCCTATTAACATCATTAAGTGTCCATTCTTCTTCTTCAATGACTCAACAGCCCTGTGTGGGCGCTGGCCTTCTCAAGGAGTGTTTTTGTGAGATTTTGTAAAGAGAGATTTTTACGCTCGAAGTGGGGTCGTCAACCCCACGCCCTACCCCAATCGGCAAGACCAACGACAAAGTGCTTCAGGGATCGACTTCACGGAGAACCATCTACACATTAGCGTCCCCAAGCACAATGAGTCTACGGAAAACCCCAGAAAAACCGCAGACTCGGTGCCCGGAAGGACCGGGATTCGAACACCCGTCTGAAACGTCCGCCTCCAGCACAGTGCACAGCGACTCAACCAACTGCGTCATGCCGGTGGTGAGTTTCCATTACCTACACTAATTTCATATTCCTTTAAGAGTCTTCAGAGGTATTGTACTATCCTAAATTGAAAATCTTCAAATGTTTTTATTTTGTATTATATAAATTTGAATATTACTTCTCGGCACAGAAATGCCAACACAAACTGCTGTCCATGCTGAAACTTAAACTGCAGTTCGTTGATTCAACATCTCCTCACTATTGACTGGAGGAAGAAACAGGTACCAGAGGGTACCAAAAGTTGACTTTTTAATCATTGCAGAGATTTTCATATTCACGTGATAGCTGCCTGAAAATTCTAGCAGAACAGTGAATAACACAAAAAATAGTACTCATGCCTGAAACGCGGATAACTTTTGAAACATTGTACATAGATGACTCCACTCGTCCCTCAGTATAATGGTCTATCATATGCTGTGCTGCGGAACTTTGGAAAACGATGATGTTCGAATTTTGCTTTTATCGTTTGGGGTTTTGCCAAACACCATGAGTATCTGATGCAATAAGGGCATGCTAGTCTCTCATTTATGGTCACTACAGGCATAGCGAGCACAGGATGACAATAAAACCCTCCATGTCTTACCGTGTGACTCAGACTCGGGCGCACATCGAACAATTAGCCAGAAGTATGATCCTCTCTTGATCACTCAGTTGGAGAATTTAATTTACATTTAATTTTTTCTGACTCAAATTTGAATATTACTTCTCGGCAAAGAAATGCCACCAGAAACTGCTGTACATGCTGAAACCTTCTCATTAAACATGAAAACTGAATCGTCATGGAGCTGGAATCTCTATTTTCATTTATGTTTTCTTACCATGCTTGACAAGGACTCAATCCACACTCTCGAAGGATGAAACCTCGATTCCATTCATGCCTTCTTACCATGCTTGACATGGACTCAATTCACACTCTCGAAGGATGAAACCTCGATTCCATTCATGTCTCCTTACCATGCTTGACAAGGACTCAATCCACACTCTCGAAGGATGAAACCTCGATTCCATTCATGTCTCCTTACCATGCTTGACAAGGACTCAATCCACACTCTCGAAGGATGAAACCTTGATTCCATTCATGCCTTCTTACCATGCTTGACATGGACTCAATTCACACTCTCGAAGGTTGAAACCTTGATTCCATTCATGCTTTCTTACTATGCTTGACATGGACTTAATTCACACTCTCGAAGGATGAAACCTCGATTCCATTCATGTCTTCTTACCATGCTTGACAAGGACTCAATCCACACTCTCGAAGGATGAAACCTCGATTCCATTCATGTCTCCTTACCATGCTTGACAAGGACTCAATCCACACTCTCGAAGGATGAAACCTTCATTCCATTCATGTCTTCTTACCATGCTTGACATGGACTCAGTTCACACTCTCGAAGGATGAAACCTCGATTTCATTCATGCCTTCTTACTATGCTTGACATGGACTTAATTCACACTCTCGAAGGATGAAACCTCGATTCCATTCATGTCTTCTTACCATGCTTGACAAGGACTCAATTCACACTCTCGAAGGATGAAATCTCGATTCCATTCATGTCTTCTTACCATGCTTGACAAGGACTCAATCCACACTCTCGAAGGATGAAACCTCGATTCCATTCATGTCTTCTTACTATGTTTGACATGGACTGAATCCACACTCTCCAAGAATGAAATCTTATGTTTTCTTACCATGGTTAACACAGACTCAAACCACACCTTCAAGGATGAAATCTCGATTTCCATTCATGCCTACCATGGCTGACACGGACTCAATGTCCGCTCTCGAAGGATGAAATCTCGATTTTCATTCATGACTCCTTACCATGGTTGACACGAACACAATCCACACTCTCGAAGGATGAAATCTCGATTTACATTCATGTTTTCTTACCTTGGTTGACACAGACTCAATAGCCACTCCCAAAGAATGGAATTTTCAGCGGTTATCTGAGTCTCAGAAAATTTGCAAAGAAGTTTTCTACAAAATGTTTTAAAGTTTTTCGAGATTTATGCTCATTTGGACGACAGTTGTTAATAGCATTTCCACGATAAAAACTATGCTCGTAATTTTATTGGTCTCACAACTAACTTATTGATGCTCTGTATCTTTCGTGACAGCAGTAAAACAAATCCCAAGTTAAAAAAATCGATGTAACGAAAATGGGTAATGGTTCGTCACTGTGAAAATCATTGTTGAAATCATATCTTGCCGCAAGCTGTCCCATGAAGTGACGTATCGATAGTTAATTCCATTGTTACTCACTATCACCGAACATTTTCTTCACCACGTTTTATATAAAGTGTTATGAAATAATGTTGCGTAAATTACGACAACCTGATGCTGAATGTGACAAAACTATTACAAAATCTATTTCGACGCTGTGGAGTTTTCCCGAACGCAGTAAAGTATGCGTCGTAGCAAAATTTGGCTTCCTCTCGTCTCTCCTAGGAGGGGGGGGGTTACTTATTATACTATTGACCGGAACTCTAAAATGATGTATAATATGATTGGGTGTAACTTGTAGATATCCTAGATCAAACGTTACCTATTCTCCGCACAAACACACTTTCGATTAACTTATCTTTCTATCGTGAGGAGATATTTTAGCTTGCGCATGCGCAGATGCGCTTTCGCAGCTACATAACATTTCATCGGCATCAGTGCCGTTTCTTACATTCGTCTAAATCTGCATAAAAGTAAAAATAATATTGTTTCTGAAAAACTAAACAGTCGAAATACTTACTATATTTTCGCCGCCATAGTTTAGTACATATTTACGTTTATGACTCACGTATCATCTTTTATTAGTTTTATAAAAATAACATTCATTAATCCACCTACCCAAGTACTACCCAATGTCAGGAATTAGTAAACCTTATTGTACTGGATTGTGGCCGGGCGTGTTCGTGGGTGACGCCAATACATGTAATACGTTGTACGTAAAGAAATGTATACTGAAGAGCAATTGAATTAGAGATACCTGTCTAGTAACGTGTAACATCACCTTTCACCCTGATGAAGGCGGCCATTCGTCTCGGCATGGACTCGACAAGACACCGGAAGCGTTGGGAAGCCATACGGATCAACGACCCCTGAACAAGCTCCCACAGTTCACGAAGATTTAATGGAGGGGGGTCAGAGCCTCGAACATCTCTCTCGATGGCATTCCAGATGTGCTTGATGGGATTGAGGTCAGGTGACCTAGCTGGCTAAGGAAGCAAAGTCACGTCGATGGAGTGTTCATCCAACCATTCGGATACAATTCGGGAGCTGCATTGTCTTGTTACAGGATGAGGTCCCCAGTGGGATGTTGAAGACGTACAAACGGGAGCAAATGGTCGTCCAGGATATCCCGGTAACGTTGACCTGTGAGGGACGATGTCACACGTACCAGGGGTCCCATTTCAGTCCCACGTAAACAGTCCCCAGATGAGAATGTCACCCCTTACAGCTTGAAGAGTACCCTGCTGGCAAGAAGGATCCATCGCTTCATGTGGTTTGCGCCGTACTCGTATCCGGCCATTCGCATGTACCAACGTGAATTTCGACTCATCAGTCCAGGCAACATTTTTCCACATGTCTAGGGCCCAATGGCAATGTTCCCGCGCCCATGCTAATATTTGCACCCTGTAATGTGCGGTCAGCAGCGGTAACCTCGTAGGACGGTGGCTTCTGTACCCCATAGCGAGGAGATGGTTCTGAATGGTGTGGCTACTTACACGTTTTTGTGCACCAGCGTTAAATTGCCGTGTGATTTCTTGCACTGTGGCCCGTCTATTCTCTGTTACAATGCGAGCTAGCCGATGCCACACGCTGTTGTCCACGGCAGTTGGCCCTTGCAGGGATGGTTTTACCGGATTTCATGTACTCACGGTGCACCCGTGACACAGTGGCTCATGAAAATCCCAGTGCCTGCACGACTTCCGAGATGGAGTGACTCTAACTGATTCCCGTCGCATCACTCCTTATATTGTCGGATCGCTACATACGTCATGTCGTTTCCCTTTACAAGGCCGCCCACAGCGCCACATTTGCATAACGCCAGCTGTCTCTAATTCAATTGCTCTTCAGTGTATACTCTCGAATCACTCGTTTTATTTCACACCCGCAAAGATCATACGATAGATGCATAGCATAAATTATTTACAAAGAGTACCAGGGTACTCTCTCCATTTTTACGCTTTCCAAAAGTATGTTGAAGAAGCGCATATGCTCCAGCTTCGTCCGTCTGTCTGTCTGTCCGTCCGTCCTTCAGTCCGCATGATAACTCGCGTAAAAATGATTCGATTTCGATAAAATTTTAGTATGTGGTAGGGGACCACCCGGGGACGAACCCTATTGAAAATGGAAGAAATGGGGTCAAAGGTTAGGGCACAAAAGCGGGATCTATTCCATTGTCCTTATGCGTCATAACTTACGTAAAAATGCTTCGATTGTGACAAAACTTTATCATGTTGTTCCACAAGTATACGGAACCGGTTCTGTTGAATATCATCGAAATGAGATCAAAGGTCAGGGCACAGGAGCAGATTCATTCCACAGGAATTATCCTCATAACTTGAGTAATAATATGAGTAATGATTTCTGGTATGTTGGAAATCGTATCATAATCAATGCATTGTATGATTTTACTAACTTGTTTTACATCTCCTTTCTCCAGAAAGCTGATCAGTTGGTCTTGAGAACATATATGCCAGTTTTGAAAAATTATACATATTGGAACTCGTTTATAACGAGTGTGTAATGAGCGAGAACTCGGATTTAACGAGTAAAACAGGAAGTTTTGCTTGGTCCCCGGATTTAATGAGTGAGAGAAAAAGCTAAGATGATAATTTTACTATTTTTTTTTTACTATTTATTGTGTGTATGGAGTCAGCAGAGTTGAAAATACGCCACCTACTCTCGGACAAAAAGAGAATGGGTGGAACACACGCACATGTAAGTAGATTTCTGCAAGACAATTTCGGAGAGATATAGAGGAGTAATGGAGTGGGGATGTGCTCAGCATGGGAAACATGAGATAAGAATTCCTGGAATTGGGTCCATTGTGCCTTTTACCCTCCAAGTGAGTGTTGCATTGGGAGTATCGTCCCTACTTTCGTTTTATGTGTGTTGTGTAATTAAACAGCGGTCAGTCTCTCCTGGCCATCAAGTTGAATGTACTTGAAAGATTTAATTAATTCAATATAGTGGTAATACAATTAATTAAGTAAATTTTTCAAGTATAACCAATTGCTATGGGTATATGTTATAAACATGTACGCATATTTCCACGTATACATATTTTTCCATGGCGAGAATTTTTTGCAAAATAGATTTAGAAAGCTCTCGGATTTAACGAGGGTTTCAGTAGGTTTCGAGCTCCTTGTTATATGCAGGTTTTACTTCATTTGTCTCTAATGCTATACCAGTTTTGTGAACGACATACGAACAGGACTGATAATGCATTTCTCTTACAGGTCAATGGAATTTTGACTAGCTGTGTGGATTCTATGATCGATCCTCAAGAGGCTACAACTTGGATGCCTATTATGGAGGTTAGTTAAATAATATACTATTTTTATCTTAAAAGAAAACACGAAAGCTATAGTGTTCTGCAGTGTAGTAACCAGTTTAGCAAGTCGAATTTTGTTTTATACTAGTAATCAGCTCACCTAATCATAGTTTATAGCATCATAGTAATCAGTTTTGAAAATTACGAATAGTATAAGGTGACACAGAGAGAGAGAAAACGTACGAGTAACTGAGTAAGTATCTGCAGGAGAGATGCAAAGAGAATATGAGAGCAAAGAGAGAACGGGTCAGAGAAAGAAAGGGCAAAAGAAAGGAGAGAGAGAGAGAGAGAGAAAGAACGAGAAAGAAATCGAGTAAAACCTGAGAAAAAAAAAGGAAGTAAGGCATTTAGACAGAAATGGGGAGAAAGATAGAGGGAGAGGAAGAGAGAAACTCGATCGAATTAAAAAAGAAGGAAAAAAGAAACAGGAAATTAGATTTTTCCGCATCCTACTAAATGTCTTGTGTCTTTACTGACAATCCAATTCTGTGTTCATTTTTTTTGCTGACATTCACTGTCTTTCAGTTTTGTGATATACCACTGAGGTGACACATGAGTTAAAACGGAAAGTTTCAGCAATAAGCCTTGCCGGCGTAGTTTAATCGGTAGAGCTACCTCTCTGTAATAAGAAGATGTGGCTTCGTATCACTCTCGTATCACCGGCAAAAAGAACTTGTTTCTTCACATGTGTTGCTCAAAAAAATCTTAAATGGTTTTGATAAAAAAACAGAACAGCAATTTGCCTGACATATATATTGATATTAAAAGTTTTTTCCAGAAGACACTCTTAGATAAAAAAATAAAAAGAGAGAAACTCGATTGAATTAAAAAAAAGAAACAAGAGACTGGATTCTTCAGCATTTCATAATCTCCTATTCCAGTACTTTGTATGACATACATCATTTACAATTACGTGAAAGTAGGTAGCTTTTTTTTAAATGTGAATGAATCCCTTTATATGTGTGGTGATACGTATATACTTTATTGTGTTTCAGTAAGCTGAAGCACGAGCTTCACGATCGAAAACACGCAACTTTTCTGCATGGCATATAAAACGAATAAATGTTTTTTGTAAAGGAAAACAGGTGTCATCATGATTTTGAATGTTGCTAAAGGGTGCAAAAACACCAGTTTATTTCAGGAAACATCACGATGCTATAGTCTGTTTTTTTATAAACAGCGATTTGAAGGGCACCATATTTTAAAAAGTCGCGTTCCAGGAACTTTTTATTTAATAAGAATTAATGATTAAGGAGAATAGGTAGCTGGCTGGTTACCTTTTAACAGCCACCATGAGCAACTCTAAGTGATATAAGCGCCATGAGTAACTCTAAGGGATATAAACACCATGAGTAACTCTAAGGGATATAAGCACCCTGAGCAACTCTAAGGGATATAAGCGCCATGAGCAACTTTAAGGGATATAAGCACCATGAGCAACTCTGAGAGATATAAACACCATGAGTAACTCTAAGGGATATAACCACCATGAGTAACTCTGAGAGGTATAAGCACCATGGGTAACTCTAAGGGATATAAGCACCATGAGCAAATCTAAGGGATATAAGCACCATGAGTAACTTTAAGGGATATAAGCACCATGAGCAACTCTGAGAGATATAAGCACCATGAGCAACTGTAAGGAATATAAGCAGAATGAGCAACTCTGAGAGATATAAGCACCATGAGTAACTCTAAGGGATATAAGCACCCTGAGCAACTCTAAGGGATATAAGCGCCATGAGCAACTTTAAGGGATATAAGCACCATGAGCAACTCTGAGAGATATAAGCACCATGAGCAACTGTAAGGAATATAAGCAGAATGAGCAACTCTGAGAGATATAAGCACCATGAGTAACTCTGAGAGATATAAGAACCATGGGCAACTCTAAGGGACATAAGCACCATGAGTAACTTTAAGGGATATAAGAACCATCAGCAACTCTAAGAGATATAAGCAGCATGAGCAACTCTAAGGTATATAAGCAGTTGCTCATCCTTAATTTCGGGCCACTGGTTTCAGAAAGGAGATAGAGCCGGTGCAAACGGACAGGCGCACCACCCATGCCTCATCCGGGAGTCCAGGTCCGACTAGGGCGAATATTCAGAATCCAGCTCCTCAGACCACTCGGACACCGGGGTGGCGATGGTTGCCTTAAGACACCATCAAGATTAAAATTTTTCTATTCAGCTTTTCATACTCTCTTTGGTTCTTACATGCTCTTCAATGAAATTGTGGCCATGTTTCAGTGTGTTAATATTAACGAACTAAAACCACTAGCACATGCAACCAATAAACAATATTTGACAGCCTTTTCTTCAATCTATAAAAAATTCAGTAGTGAAGAAGGAAAAAATCGCTGACGGTAGAGGAGGTTTATTGAAATGTGTAAAAAACGATAAGCATATTTTTTAAAGTCAATATTTTTCCGCGTGAAGAAACTTGAGAATCATAGATCCGTTAGTCCCTTTGATGAAACGATCCTCCTCTTATATTACAGACGCTGCATGCTCTGGAGTTCTGATACTACGTTGTGATATCAATCTTGATTTTTTTTAGGTATTTACTTTCTTTTTTATTCCGCGTTAAACTTTAAACATTTACTACCTCTTCTAAGGAAACATTTCATATTTTTACCACTCATTGTTATTTCCATAAGGTTGCATAATATAATACCCTACCATCGTTCCTATTAGCATGCTGTGCAAAAAACGGAACGTATCCGCCCTACTTCCGTGCGTTTCTGACTAGTTCTCTACACTCTCTCATATTATATCCAATATAAGGAGTTAGAAAAGGTGACGTCATATCTCCCAAGCTGTTCAATGCTACAGTGCAGAATACATTTCAGTGATCTGGAGTTATGCAGTGAAGTTGTTCAGAGTTGATCCGGAATTTTGTAGTGAAGCTATTTGAACACTGTAGTATGTGATTACCTGTGGTACCTTTCTTCGCACCGGATAAGCTACAGTGACCACATTCAGTTAACACTAAGCAATAAGTTGTGAAATGACAACGGAAACCACTGAAATAATTCAGGTTACGGAACGAGAGAAAACTAATGTTGACACTTAGAAGTCTGCTCGGTGTCTGTACTGGAAAGTTTAGAATTTTGATCCTGGATTTTAAAAAATCCTTCCGCCTCAGAAAACGAAGACCGACTTGTTAAATAATCAGATGGCGAAGTTCACTGAGTGAAACGGAAAACCCCATCCGCCATTGGATGCATTCATTAATTGCAACTGAAACCGGCAAGACTAGCTGTAAGATGAGAACCTGAAATTGGAGCTTATTTCTTTACATGTTGAAATCAAATTCTGTTTTCACTTCGTTCGCTTCAGCGACTAAAATCCTGGCTTTCTTCTCTTCCGAGAAATGTTCACATTATGGGACTTTTCAACTTCACGAAACCAAAACTAAAACGAACTTCTGGCGCAATTCGTTTCTGCAACTGAGATAAGGAAGTTTAAAGTATTGGCTCACATATTTGGGGATAGAGCTACTTTGTTTTTACTTAAGTGTATTAAAGGAAACTCGTTTTCATTTGTAACAGAAGTACATAGTCAGGTCTAAGATCTTCATCGATGGAAGGAATTCCTACGAGAAATGGCACTTCTCTCTGCGTTACATTTTCTTTATTACTTAGGTAATTCAGTTCAGTGAAGCACCTTAGTTTCTCTAGAGATGGGGCTTTCAACCTTCTCATTATCGGGATCCTCCTGCCCCATGACAAAAATGGAATAGGATTCGCGGACCACACACACACACATAAAAAGGGGGAAATGCGTATGTTTACTATGAATATATCGATTAGTTCAGAGAGATTTCGAATCGTAGAACTGAACTTTCGGAAAAAGAAATGATTCAGTTAACATGATTACTATCTCTGCTACAAAGAATTCCGAAGTAGGTAGACTGCGTGATATGTCTACGCTTTTTAATAGTCTTCAAAAATTTCAATTGCAGTAATCCCTCGTTATCCGCTGGGGTTGCGTTCTGCCTACATGCTGCTGATAAGAAAACAGTGGATAATATGTTTAAGCATCTATACAAAAACAAGGATTGTGTGTACAAACTGTCTCAACTTACTTATGATGCACGTAGCAGAAAATTTTGCATAATTTTATAGGTTACAGGATAAATTAAAAACAAACAACCAACAACCATTTCTTAACATATGAAGGTAGCATTTAATTATAAAGTGTGTTTTAGGAAGACACTTACCGGAGTAAACAGTCTAAACCGCAGATGCGCGAGTAGACAAACGAAGCGAAAAGAAACTTGTGATTGACGTTTCTTTTTTCTTCTTTTCAAGCTCTTTGCGAACGAATTTTTTGATAAGGCTCAAGTAACCTTTCTTCACCTCTTTTAAATTTCGGTTCTCTTTCCATAACAGATGATCGTCTAAATCTAAAACTTTATCAGTTAATTGACCATTCAAAGTTTCCATACAACATGGGTCTTATCCAATCAGGTGACTACGAGGCTAAAAAGTAGCTCTAACTTACGTGGTAATTCAAAAGCTTTGCCAGTTCTCTCGCCGGCTGGTTACCGTATGATTTTCCATTGCTGGCGCGCTTCCCAAAGGACCGGATCAAAGCCGTATCGAGTAGTAGAGGCCTTAGTCCCCGATTCGTGACGTCACCATCGGGTCATAACAAACTCTGCCGTTACTGCCATTTTAGCTAGCAGCGGGGTTACAGCGAGGCGATATCAGAATTCAAATTTTTCGTAACTTCACAACATCGATAGAAAAATGTTATAAATTTCCGTAAATGCAAAACATTTGGTAAAAATCAAAACGCAAACACTTTATGACCCATGATTCAGTTGAATTCAGTGATTATTTCATACCTACAGATTTATTAAGGTGGTTCCACCTAAAATCTCTTCCTTATGTTTCCAATGGTAAAATTTCTGTACATATTTTCTTCGCAATTAATGTATTTCCAAGGACGAAAATTTGCACAACGATAAAACTAACGCTAAGTTATAGCATGGGATGCTTAATACTTGCTAAGACATAACCATAATTACATTAAAAATCAATCATTTTTCTTTGAGTAATGTTTTGACCGGTTAATAGATGGCGCGACCTGTACATTGATGACGTCAGTAGACAAACAAATGTTGGATTGCTTAATTATGATTATGTTTTAGCAAACATTAAATATCCCATGCTATTACTTAAAGTTAGTTTTATCAATGTGCAAATTTTCATCCTTGGGAATAATACTCTAACTGCGAAGAAAAGATGTACCAAAGTTTTACCATTGGAAAAATAAGGCAGAGATTTTAGGTGTAACCACCTTAAGATATAAAAGGGCTTTAACCTTTGCTTTTTACATCAATATGTTGTTACTTTGCAGCTGTAAATTCACAAGCATTACTAAAGGCGTCATGCATTTTTTTAGAAAAAAATTTTATTCCATATTATCCAAATAAGTTAAGGAGCAAAAAAACTTAAAAAACTGTATCTAAGTGAATAAGGAACATTCCATGCATCACATTATAATTGCCGTTATTGATGTAGTAATTTTTTTTTTTTAATTTCAGAGTGATGTCAAAAAAGTACACGGCTATATATTTCATTCAAAGCACGGAAACACCACTGAAAAAAGACAACGCATAATGATTACTCAAACGTTGCTTAAGCCTAATGATTCCTGAAAGGTTGCTTAAGCCCAATGATTCATGAAACGTTGCTTAAGTCTAATGATTCATGAAACGTTGCCTTAAGTCTAATGATTCATGAAACGTTGCTTAAACCGACTTAGTTTTGCGTGAACTATTATGTTTGCATTAAAATAGCCTAGTTCATCAATTCATAAGAAATATGTAATCTACACTGGCGGAAAGTGAAAAAAGAACACCAAAAAGGAATTGGCGGACGATCATGAAATTTACATATGTTAATGGGGTCGAGTTTACGTAGGTGTGATGTTAATTTCGGGACCAACCGGTGAGCGGTTACGCCACAGCACGGCATAATATGCAAATTATCGTCGGTGGTATTTAAGGAGTTTGGCGAAGTGAATGTGTTCAATCGTCGGCGTACGGACACGTGCGAAGACCCTGAAGAAGCTGCAATGCCTGGACATGGAAGACGTGTACGATTTCAGCAGTTATCGGACCTTGAGCGAGGTCGTCTAGTCGGACTCCGCGAGGCCGGGTGGTCGTATCGTCGTATTGCGGTGCGAATTGGACGGGAAGTATCGGTGGTGGTACGATGGTGACGTAGATGGTCCGAGGAACACTCCCACACGAGAAGACGTGGAACCGGGAGTCACAGGCGGACTGATGAGCGGACCGGTCGACGCATAAGAAGAGCGGCGTTGTCAAGCAGAACATCCACTGCGACGCAAATCCGAGCTGCCGTTGCACCTGAGGTGACTGTGCGAACAATCCGTCTACTGGATGCCGGACTACGTGCACGTGTGCCTCTGGCATGTGTACCTCTGACTCCAGCCCACCGTCAGGAACGGCTGCAGTGGTGTCGCCAACGTCTGCACTGGAGAACGCAATGGCGATCTGTCGTGTTCAGCGATGAAAGCAGATTCTGTTTGGGAGCTTCCGATGGGCGTATGCGTGTTCGCAGACGCACAGGGGAGCGTCTCCACCCTTCTTGCATCTGCCAGCGACACACATGGCGTACACCTGGTCTCCTGGTGTGGGGACTGATGAGCTATCAGTCCCGTACACAACTAGTGTTTGTACCGGGTACGTTAAACAGCACCTCCTACATCAGCAACGTCATTCAGACCGTTGTTGTCCAGCAAGATAACGCACGCCCACACACGGCACGCGCAACGCAACATGCACTACAGGGTGTGAGACAACTTCCATGGCCTGCACGTTCACCGGATTTGTTCCCCTTTGAGCACGTGCGAAATTTTATGGGACAACGACTTATCCGGTCTCCACGGCCAGCCACGACCATCCCCGATTTACGCGTCCAGGTTGAGGATGCTTGGAACTCAATACCCCAAACTCACATGCAGACTCCATGCCAGAATTGCACAGTGTGACGCAGTTCATGGCGGTTCAACCTCGTACTAACCATGTTACATGGAAATGTTATTTTTCAGTTTACCAGCAAAAACAGCTGTATTTTGCCATAATGTTTTGATCACGCTATCCTCTGCATTCCGTTATTATGCTGTATAAATTTCTTTGGTATCAGAAGTCTCTTTCTTGGTGTTCGTTTTTCACTTTCCGCCAGTGTAAGTTAATAAAAAATACTAACTTCTCTTCTAATCCTCACACAGAACATCAACTCTTCAGCACTCTCACTACGGCCGCCCCGCTGGCGCAGTGGTCTAAGGCGTTGGCCTCTGATCATTCGTCCGTAAGGGGTCCGGGTTCGAATCCCGGTCAGGCATGGGTGTTGTGTTTGTCTTACGGCACTGGCTCTCTCCCTTCCCTGGAACCAGTGACCCTAAATTAGGGACGGGCGACTGCTTATAGCCCATTGAGTTGCTCACGGTGGTCGTTAAACCTCCAATCAAAAATTAAAAAAAAAAAAAATCGTAGCAGATTTGGTTTGTTATGACCAAGTTGCTGGCGAAACAAACGGGAAAATTGCGTAGGCTTAGGCCTCTAGTAGTCGAGACAGCTTTGGCTGGATACGGACTATGAATTACGTGCCACAGAAGTTGCTGAGTTCGGCTGTGCGCTAGAAGTGCTAGATTGGCTCCGAAGCATCGGTCTATCTTTTTATCTTTTGGGGAGAACAAAAAGGGTGGACTGACGATTGGGGCCCATTTGGCCATTTTGAGCGCAATGCTGAAATCAACCAGAGAGGTAATCAAGATTTGGAATAATTACGCTCGCTACTTTTCGTTTTTAAAAAGCATTTTTCGTTATTTCCCAAACGCGTTTAACTAAAACCGCAGATAAAAACTACACGGATAACGAAGGATTACTGTACATGATTTATTGCAGGATATCTCATAACAGATTTGAGAATTTAAAGTCCATGCACCCAAGGTACCTGGATATTCATTTTTCCATTTCGAAAATGTATTTCGGTTTTTTCATTTTGGTATTTATTTTGTGGACAAAGTCTTGTGGGCCATTAGACACGTGCCGAGAACCCGTGCTATCCTTATGTTATTGGCAACAAGTGGCGGAGAGCACTTGATGAAAGTCTGTGATAGGTCGTGCTGAGCCATAAACTGAGATTCCAAATTAAGGCCGGTACAGACCCCTCTGGCTTCGCTGTCAGTACGAATGCAAAACATCCATAAATATCTAACCATTTTCTCCCTCAAATATCTCATTCTCAAAAGAAAATATGAAAAAATGTTTAACAACAAACATATTAAGTTTCAGCATTATTTTCAAAAACAGTTATTGTTGTTCTAAATAACTTAAGCGTTTCTTTCTATTACAGCAATGCGGCAAAGAAGCTAACGAGGCTGCAGCTTCAGGAAGTACAACGGCAAGCGAAAAGGCTTCGGAATCGACTTGATATGAATTTCTGTCACACAATTTAGGTTTCCCCTGAGGATTAAATGTTCCAATTTTCATTTGCTCAATAAAGTGGTTTTATTTGCTTCCATACTTAGTTATCTTTTTTCTGCAATAAGTAAACAAACAGCTAACTAGTAATTTACTAATTTGAAACATGAACATGTATGTTGTTTCAATGTGTTAAATTTGGCGTTTTTAGCAAACTGCTTGTTAAGAAAATAGCAGTCACTTAAGGTGGTTCGGCCTAAAAACTCTGCTCTATGTTTCCAATGATAAAAATTTCTGCAGACATTTTCTTCGCAATTAATGTGTTCCAAAATGAAAATTTGCACATCGATAAACATAACTTTAAATTATAACATGGTATACTTAGTAATTGCTAAAACTTAATCATGTATATTAACAAGAAAGATGACACCGAACTTTCGGGTGTAATAAGCACGTCTTTTGAATCCGTTCTGACGCAAATTAAATTTATCAAAGCTCTTCAAAGTCAATGGAATCGGTATGGAAAACATTAGTATCTCACGGAAGAAAGAAGTTTTTCAATCGGGTTTTTAATATCTCAGATATTGATGTAAACGGAATCGTGAGCTTACGCCCTCTGGTTGCATACTTGTGCGTTAAGAAAAACATGAATTTATATGAGAAACATTTCTCACCGGAAACGCTCTCCAACACAGAAAGAATTTTTCAAATAGGACTCTTAGAAACAGAGATATCGACAAAAACAAGATGTAACTTTACGTCGCCTGGTGGGAAAACCATGTATTATTTTAGGAAGAAAGTATTGTCAAAAGGTTTTCCCATATGATCGGTATCGGTCCAAGAAAACAAAAAATTGTTGAGTTTTCAGGAGCCCAGATTTTGCTACAAATACATGAGAAGCAGTAATTAATACTTATGCCCCTGATGGCCAAACCATTCTTTACCAAATATTAGAAATTATGTGAAAAATATTTTCCATCAGGTATTTTAGAGGCAGAAATAACGCAGAAAACGCCATTTACCTTTGTGCCCCTAGCGGAAAGTCTGTGATTTACTTGAAAATTTTGAACTTATAGGAAAAACATTTCGCATCGGAAACACTATCCAACAAAGAGGGAATTTTTCTAATCGGACTCCTAGAAGTAGAGATATTGACAAAAATAAGATATACACTACGCCCCCTGGCGTAGAAACCATGCATTAGTTCAAGAAGAAAATGTTTCTGAAAGGTTTGTCGACATGAGTAGTATCGGTCAACAAACCACTTTTTTTTGCAATTGAGATTTTAGAAACTCACACTTTGCTGCAAATACGTCAGAAGCGGAAATTCAGGCTTACGTTAGCTGGTGGCCAAACCATTTTTTACAAAAATTAGACATTACGCGCAAAGGATTTCCCATCAGGAGCTGTATCCGGTGCAGAAAGAATTTTTCGAACCGGAGATTTAGAAGCAGAGATATAGGGGGAAAAGCAATTTACATTTACGCCCCTAGCTGAAAGTCTATGAATTACTTAAGAAATTTGAATTTATATGAAAAACATGTCACACTGAAAACACTATCCAACAAAGAAGGAAGTTTTCAAATCGGTCTCCTAGAAGTAGAGATATTGACAAAAATAAGTTATATTTCTACGCCCCCTGGCGGAAGAAACTGTGGAATATTTTAAGAAAAAAATATTACAAAAATATTTATTGATGTAAGTGGCATCAGTCCACGAAAGAATTTTTTCAATCGATATTTTTAGAAGCTTAGATTTTACGGCAAATACATCAGAAGCAAAAATTAATACTTACGTACCCTGGTGGCCAGAGCATTGTTTACCAAAAATTTGAAATTATATGCAAAAGATTTTCCATCAGAAGGTGTATCCGCTGAAGGAAAAAGTTTTCAAATCGGAGTTTTAGACTAAGAGTTATCGGGAAAAATATAATTTACTTTTACGCCCCCTAGCGGAAAATGTATTCGTAATTTGAAAAAGTAACTATATCTAAAATACTTTTCTACATAAATGGAATCGAAAGATTAAAGAATTTTTTAGTCGGACGTTTAGAAGCAAATATGTGGAATAAAACGTATTTTTGAATTCGACATCATCTGCTTTTACGCCGTCTAACGGCGACATTGCACACCACAAAAAAAAAAAAAAAAAAAAACGATGTAAAGGATCATCATTCGCATATTTCAAGCTTCCCAATGCAATAAGAATTTTTCAAATCGGACTAATAGTTGCAGAGATATCGTGGGTACAGTCGGACGGACAAACCGGTAACATAAGCACGATCTTTTGTTACAAAAGACGTGCTAAAAATCAGTAGTTTTCCCTTGGTTAATGTTGAGACCTGCTAATAGATGGCGCGACCTGTACATAGGTGGTGTCAGTGGACAAATGGGTTATTTCGGGATTAGAAATCAGGAGTATTTACAGTTCTGTTGACATTTTCAGCCGAATTATTGTCAAAACATTTCATCTAAGTGGCTGAAATCATTCTAAACATTCCAGAATATAGCATAGATAGACTCAAATTTTAATGCCATTCCGAAATTTAATAAAATCATTGAAAAATCAACATCACTGTAGGTTCCGCTGATTTCTAGTTCTGAAATAAGCCATTAAACATTTTGTTTGCCCACTGACGTTATCAATGTACCAGTCGCGCGATCTATCAGTAGCTCCCAGTATTACGCAATCAAAATTACTGATTTTTAATCTAAGTATGGTTAATTTTAGAAAATATTAAGTATGCCATGTAGTGGCGTATACAGGATTGCTGGTATGGGGAAGGTTTTGTGAAAGAAAATATCATCCAAGAAATAATGTTGCAGGTGATTTTTTAAAAGGACGATTTGATTAAGCGACTATCTACGATTAAGCGACTGTCGAATTTTGATTAATCAGTTAAAATTTTTATTCGATTCACAGCAAAAAAAATGCAGAGTATACACAATTTTAAATGTTAAAAAACAACAACGCCCCTTTACTGCATGAAATGTTTATTTACAGACTTCAAACGTTACTCGATTCGACGTGGTGTTTCAGATATTCATCAAGCACTGCGTCAGTTGTAATCGTGATATCTCAATATACACTGAAGTGCCAGAAACACTGGTACAGACGAGCTTATGCAAAATACATAGCAACGTTACCTATGCGCGTACTCGGTTGCGTCCGCCATTGCGTATATAAAGCGATAGACAACCTTGCCAGCTGTCAGAGCTGTTTTCGGAATGAGAATGACAAGTAATAACGATTTAAGCGATTTTCAACGCTGTGTCATAGTTGGCGCTCGTGAGATAGGCCATAGTATTTCGGAGGTAGAAATGAAGTTCGGATTTTCACGGACGACCATTGCAAGGGTGTACCGTGGCTACAAGAATTCCGGAAAAACCTTCAACCTACGATTCCAGTGTGGCCGTAAAAAGACATTGGGTGAACGTGACCATCGTCGGCTGTCAAGAATCGTTTCACGCGATAGGCGTGCAACACTCTCGCAGGTATCATCGGAATTCAATGCTAGAGCCTCAACAAACATCAGCGTCCGGACTGTGCAACGTACCCTGCACGATATGGGCTTTGGGAGCCGAGTCCCCTTGATGGGTGCACGACACAGAGATATGCGCCTCGCTTGGGCACGGCAACACCGCCACTGGACAGTTGATGACTGGAAACACGTAGCCTGGTCTGACGAGTAGCGTTTCCAACTGTATCGGGCAGATGGAAGGATTCGTGTGTGGCGCAAATCCCATGATGCCATGGATCCCGCCTGTCAACAGGGAACTGTACCTACTGGTGAGGGGTCCGTAGTGGTATGGGGTGTGTTTAGCTAGACTTCACTGGGACTCCTGGTACGTCTACAAATATCTGTGACCGGTCAACTCTATGTGCGCATCCTTTCTGACACGGTACACCCGTTCATGTCCTGTATTCATGCTGATGGGTTGGGCCTGTTTCAACAGACAATGCCACTCCACACAAGTGTAGGGACGCCACATTATGGTTAGAGGAGCATTCGTCTGAGTTTGGGGTGTTGCCATTCCCACCCAAGTCCCCACATCTGAACGTGATAGAACACATTTGGGATGCCCTGCAACGCGCTATCGAACACAGGAATCCGAAACCTCGGAATACACCCGAATTGTGGAACGCTCTGCAGGAAGTATGGTGTGCATTGCCTACAGCATATTTCCAGAAGCTCCATGCCCCGTCGTATTTTTGCAGTCCTGCGCTCCCGTGGGGGACCTACCAAGTATTAGATTGGTGTACCAGTTTTTCTGGCACTTCAGTGTATATTTAATACTGCTAATCCATTTAATCGATTTTCACTAATTATTTCGAAGGTATGTTTTGAGTCTCCGTAACCTTGGGAATGATTGTTCACTTAGTAAAGCAGTTACTGGCAATGTTGCAAGTACTTGTAGGAGCTTTCTTACTGTCGGAAATACACTTTCATCACATGAGAAACGCGTCGTGACCATTTCTTGGAATATATTCAATATTGAGAACATGCCTCAGGCACAGTTTTAGTTATCCGATAGCTTCCTCTGTACTACAATCAAGAATACGTCCCTATTTTCTGATAAAATATTTGGTGCTATTTTCTTGCTTTACGGTAAAACCTGTTTTGTTTGGCAAAAGACATATAAAACTTTGCAAAATCGTTTTGTGCTTCAGTGGCCGGCCGCGAATATATTTTGTGACGGAATTGAAAATGCGTGAAGATTGAGAGGCGGTAATATTCCTCCTTAATGTCCTTCATAATAGTAAAACCAAGGCTGAACTGGATGAAGAACAGGCTATAACATTAACCTTAAAGACAATAGACTTTAGGTGATTGGCTATTGGGCGTTAAAGATAATTTCTGCCGTTAGATGGCACTGCGTCTCAAGGTATAAACAATGCCGTTTCTGTGTTATTTGAATGGCTAGATTGTGTTTGTTAAAAAAAATCCACTGCAGTTTTAAAACAATGCCTTATCTTTACCTCAAAATATAATCCGTTTACAATATGGTTTATCGCTATTTGCCGATGTGCACGTCTTCAAAACAGAAAAATGTGGGAATGTCATTACTGAAGTTCCCTTCAGGTCAGGCCTGAAGCGACTGTGGTTGAAAGTAATATCTCGGCAGGGTTTTTAGCCAAATGACAATCATCATCGAGTGCTTTTTTTATTTTAAGCATTTTCACCCTGATAATTACGTACCAAGCGTGTAGTACAAGCGACTGAAGGGAAATGCAGGCACCATCCATACATTTCAAGGTTATTCACATCATATAGAAAGTGGCTCCTATAAAAGATAGCAGACGTGCTCTTAAGAGGAGTGATGCCACTGATTACTGTACTAGTACAAAAATGAAACAAGAAAAATGACACAGAATTTTCGGGTGTAATAAGCACGTCTTTTGAATCCGTTCTGACACAAATTAAATTTATCAAAGCTATTCAAAGTCAATGGAACCGGTATGGAAAACAATAGTATCTGACGGAAGAAAAAGTTTTCCAGTCGGGTTTTTAATCCCTCAGATATTGCTCTAAACGGAATCGTGAGCTTACGAACTCTTAGAAACAGAGATATCGACAAAAGTAAGATGTGATTTTACGTCTTCTGGTGGGAAGCCATGCATTATTTAAGGAAGAAAGTATTCTTAAAAAGTTTATCCATATGAGCGGTATCGGTCCAAAAAAAATAAATAAATAAATAAATAAAAAATAAATTTAGTCGAGTTTTCAGGAGCCCAGATTTTGCTACAAATACATCAGAAACAGAAATTAACACTTATGACCCTTGGTGGTCAAACCGTTCTTTACCAAACATTAGCAATTATATGAAAAATATTTTATGCCATACAGGAAAAAAAATTCAAATCGGAGTTTTAGGAGCAGAAACGCAGAAAACGCAATTTAACTTTGTGCGCCCTTGCGGAAAGTCTATGATTTACTTGAAAATTTTGAATTTATGGGAAAACATTTCGCATCGGTAACACTATCCAACAAAGAAGGAATTTTTCAAATCGGAGACCCCTAGAAGTGGAGATATTGGCAAACATTATGTTTACTTCTACGCTGCGTGGCGTAGAAACCATGCGCTATTTTAAGAAGAGAATGTTTCTGAAAGGTATGTCGACATGAGTAGTATCGTTCTGCAAACGGTGTTTTTTTCAATCGAGAATTTAGAAGCTCATGTTTTGGTGCAAAAACATCTGAAGCGGAAATTACGATTTACGCCCCCTTGTACCAAACCATTTTTTTTTACAAAAATTAGAAATTATGTGCAAACGATTTCCCACCAGGAGCTGTATCCGGTGCAGAAAGAATTTTTCAAAATGGAGATTTAGAAGCAGAGATATAGGGAGGAACGCAGTTTACCTTCACGCCCCTTAGCGGAACGTCTATGAAATACTTGAAAATTTGGAATTATATGAAAAACATGTCACACTGAAAACACTATCCAACAAAATAATAACTTTTAAAATCGGACTCGTGGAACTAGAGATATTGACAAAAATAAGATATACATCTGCGCCCCCTGGCGGAGAGACTGTGGAATATTTTAGGAAGAAAATATTCCGAAAAGGTTTATCGATGTGAGTGGCATCAGTCCACGAAAGAATGTTTTCAATCGATATTTGAGAAGCTCAGATTTTATCGAAAATACATCAGAAGCATAAATTAACACTTACGCCGCCTGGGGCCAAAGTATTCTTCACCAAAAATTTGAAATTATATGCAAAAGATTTTCCATCAGGAGATGTATCCGCTAAAGGAAGAAAAATTAAATCGGAGTTTTAGAAGAAGAGTTATCGGGGAAAATGTAATGTATTTTACGCCCCCTAGAAGAAAATCTATGCGTAATTTAAAAAAGTAATTATATATAAAATACTCTTCGACATAAATGGAATCGAAAGACAAAAGAATTTTTTCAATCGGATGTTTAGAAGCAAATATGTGGAATAAAACGTATTTTTGAATTCGACATCATCTGCATTTACGCCCTGTAGCTGCGAAATTGTACATCGTAAAAGAAAACGTAATAAAGGATCATCATTCCCATATTTCAAGCTACCGAATGCAAAAAGAATTTTTCAAATCGGACTAATAGTTGCAGAGATATCGTGGGTACAGACGGACGAACGGATGGACAGACAAACTGATAACATAAGCACGATTTTTTTTTACAAAAGACGTGCTAAAAAACGGAGCGTAACATACTTACATAATACAGAGTGAAAATACTGTATTATGTAAGTAAATACTGCCAGGTATTACTTTAATGACAGATTTTATCATGTATTCTTAATCAGTAGCCATGTTAGGCCTAGCCAACCATGATAATGCATTTTATAGAAAAAGTAGCCAGTTCGCGTGTTTCACTCCGCAAAATATGTAATAGTTTTATGACATTAAACGAGGACAGATTTTCCTCTCGCCCAATGATACGAGTTCAGAATGTTAGTAAAATCCGTCTGTTCGAACGATGAAAATAATGATACAGAAACAACGAGCTTCTTTCTAAGACAAACGTCAATAGAAGGCGCTGCGTCCCTACTCCGAACTTTTGTCCTCGCTTTTTTTGCTTAATGTTACAGCCTGGTAGGCGATCCAATTCAGCCTTGATTAAAACATTAAATTTGCCTTCTAGTTCGATGTGGAACATGTACTTCTTAATTGTGGTGGATGGCTCACTGTCTCGATGCTGAACAGAATAGAAAAGATGAAAATGAATTCTTGTTTTGTATTTTTCACTTTAGTTTAAATTGAGTTGTGTCCGTGCCCCGCGAAAGTTTGTTTGAACTTCGCATTTCCATCAAACAGTAAAAATTCTTTTGAAATTTAAATTTCATATTTTTTATATCAAAGCTTTTGCGTTTTTTAAATGAAAACGCGGCGTCGTGGACTGGGGGGAGGTGCGGGGGTTGACCACAACTAACTCCTATGTGGGTACGCCACTAATGCAGTATTATAATTTAAAGTTATTTTTATCGTTGAGCAAATTTTCATCCTTCGGAACACATTAATTACTACAGAAATGTCTACAGAAGTTTTTCCCATGGGAAACAGGGCAGAGTTTTTAGGTGGAACCACTTTAACTTTCATAAAATAATGAAGAGCTAGAATTCATATGAATGAGCAACATTCCAGTAATCTTTACTTTCATCCACTTGTAGAAGCTTTACACAAACGTGAATAATAATACGCTACAGCACTTCTATATAATCTTTAAACTCTCGTACTATCAAGTTATACGACAAATATTGATCAGTAAATCTCTCACGACCTTATCACCAGACTCACCCGGGGCCACCGGGATTCCCCTTCCTCCTCTCTATCTTTACGGGCCCGGCCACCGGATTAAGAACTTTCTTGTGACGTCACGCTAAGCGACGGGCATGTCCATAGATAACTGAAGATATTGTGAAAATATTCACTATTTGCTTCAAATAATTTAAATTCCTTTTGACAGATGATTGTGAGCAGTTACTCCATGTACAAAACGTAAAATTTCTGTTAAAAAAATTAGTGGAAAAGGTTGAAGAGTTGAAACGGAAAATGTTCAAAATGTATCACACTAAATTTGAACTGCAACTCAAGTACGCTTCTACATTTTTAAATAACTACTCAAAGTTGAAAAATGACTGCTTAAATTACAAGCCAGGGAAAAGAAAATAATATGCTATGTTTGCGGTAGCTACTTAATTAATCTGGTCTTTGTGTGGCTCATTAACAACGGGAATATCTCCAAATTTTGGCAAAGACATTTGATAATCATCATCGTAAGAGGGAACTAAGTCCTAGCCCCAGTCTAACTACTCTACACCCCACAAAAATAAATGTAAATATATTCCAATCTTCATTTTTGTATATTTTCAATCTTCATTTTATGTGTGAAGAAAAATTATCAAACATACATTTTCTAATACATGTTTATAACCATGGAGGGCAAAATCAGTACAAAATAAGTTTCTTTTTCGTTTGTTTATTTCTGTGTGTACATTGTGCTGAGTTATACGTTCTCAGTATTAATTTAGTCTAGTTGGCAGCCTCAAAACTTTTTAAATTTATATATGTATGCCCTGCAACATTATGCAGATAAATAGTGAGAAAATAGTATCTCTAATTCCTAATTTCTTCAGTTTCAAAATAGACTAGGGGAGAGAAGAGGCTAAGTTGTTAAAACCACACATAAAATATAGACTGTAGTAGCATTATTAGCATTTCTTTTTTACTTTCGTTTTCAAATATGTTCTGATATTAATTCAGGAACAGTTTGCCTCTTCAAATTTATTATTTTTTGGATGAAAGCAATGTTACTTGATCGGGAAAAGTTAAGGTCTAAAAACGAAATTTTGGAGACTGTTTTGTTAATCTTTAGCCGGTTTTTCTTTTACAGATGCAAATTGCAATGCAATAGTACGTCAACGTACTAATATATTGCATTTCAGTTATTTTCTGCGTCTGTTTAAACCTGCGTTAACAGAGCTTTTCAGTATAACCGTTTATACTCGTACAGAACAGAAATAGCGATAAAGCGTAATTCCTGAGAAAGATAAAATAGACGTAATTTTCTCTCTGTTTTTTTTTTTTTTTTTTTTTTTTTTTTTTTTAGGTAGAACTGCTATGTCAGAATAATTTGCAGAAAAGTAAAGTATGGACTTTATGTAAGCTCTTCCTTCAAGCATTAAGTAGGACTGAATGCCCCAGAACGTAGTGCTGTAACCTTCTCGGTGCAGCTCAACTCCGTCGCTTAGCGTGACGTCACAAAAACGATGGCCAAGCCCGTAAAGAGAGGTGGGGTGAGTCCTTGGAGCTCAAACTCACCACACACTTTTTGCTTTCGACGTAGCTTTTATTTACTCTTTGACTCATTGTCAGTGTTGCCAAATCGTATAAGGAAAGTCGAAGAAGTGAGCAGTTCAAAGGAGAAATCTTACTGAGAAATTACAAAATTTACGCAAACAGATACTCAAAAGGAAGGTTGAATTAGAGGTATACGTTATACATGTACTTAGAGTAAACTTAAAATTAACTACAGAGTTTTAGTTTGCAGTACAACTAAAACGCATAACTTTAACATCAATTAAAATTAAAAGTTAAATAAAAAATTTTTGTTTTTTCACGATTTAAAGCATAATATTGCTCTGGGTGGTACTGTGTAGTATACACACCGGCTACTGAATTAGAAAACTTCATGCTGTAAACGTATTACGCGGCGTATATACAAAATACGTGGTGGTGAGCATCACAACGTGATCTAGGCAGTTATTTAAAACTGCTGTTCGTCAGTAGTGTTGATCACAATGGGAAAAAACATAGGATCCTTCGAAATTCAATAAAGAGCTTATTCTGGGTGCCCGTTTAGCTGGAGCGACGGTTTTGAAAACAGCAAAACTGACTGGTTCCCAAAAGATGAGATATCCGTGTCTTTAATCTGTGGGAAAAACAATCCACGTTGCTTGTCTAAGAGGCATAACTGTGGTGCGACGGCAGTTTGTCGGGATCCAATCCTCGCTGTTGTCTGAGAAGGCTTGTACGAATAAACTGTGAGTCGCAACTGACCGAAGCATTGAGTGAGGCTGTTCCGGACGCGCAGGGAATCGAAGAGGGTTGGTATTGGCAGTCGCATGCCTATACGGAAACCACCGATTTCTGCGAAGAACGGGAAAGTTCGTTTACATTGGGCTAAGGAAAACCGTGACTGGACACTGGAAGACTGGAAAAAAGTTATGTGGGGTTCGACGAGTCACCGATATACCTTGTTCTGTACCGGCGACAGCTAAAGAGCTTCCCCCATGAAGCAATGGATCCAGCTTGCCTTGTAAACACTGCTCAAGGGTTTTGGTGGTGGTGACATGGTGTGGGGCGCGTTCTGTTGGTATGGAACTGGTCTATTGATATTACTGGAAGGTCAGGTGTACTCCAAGGATTATCTGAACATTGCTGCCGATCAAGTCCATCCAGCAATATTGACTGTTTATGCAGCAGGGGAAACGGCTGTTTCATGAACGACAATGGTACTGTCCAACGCGCAAGATGTGTTAAGCAATGGTCAGCAAGCATGTCAGCGATTTCCACCATCTTTCCCTGGCGACCACAAATCCCGGATCTGAACTTGAAAATGTACAGGACATGTTAGAAAAACAAATCTGGGAGTAAAGTCCTCTTCCCTGAAATCTGTGTCAGTTAAAGGACTGTCTGGTGAACGCCTGGTACGCTGCAGACGGAGATGCACTCGAACACCTTTCGGAATCTATGCCAAACCGCATGTGTTCTGTAATTCAGCCTAAAGGCGGTCCAACTCGGTATTAAATAAGAGTTTCTAATTCATTGGCCGGTATGTGTTGTTGTAGAAGCAGAGAAGATAGGTTGTCAGATATGTAAGACATGATTACAGTTGGAGAGCAAAGCTTTATAAATTTAGACATATTGTGCTTTTTTTTTTAATATACCCGTGAAATAGTTTCCCTGACTTTGTCATGTCGGTACGGAAAATTTCTTGGTGTGCTGAAGCCTAGTCTTATTTGGTTTGGACGTATTAAATAATGGGTTTCCACGATCCTGTCAAAAGTGCTTATTATTTGTTGGGTGCTTAGAAGTCCCTATTTTTTTCCCCGGAAATAGTAAAAAGTACTTCTCTTTGTTTCTCTCTCGCCTGTCCATGGCGGATCAAAAGCGACTTATTTTTTCAAATTGTCTGAACAAAATCCAAAAAGTACGACGCATTCTATAGAATTTCTGCTCCTGATTGGCTACGTTGTTTATGACGTCATGTGACGTCAGCTGAAAGCCAGTGCTAGAGCACGGACGTGGCCACGGCACGGAGCAGTGTGAGATAAGTACCATATTTTTGGGGTATAAGACGAGACTTTTACGCCACGTCCACTTACCTATTCACTTGTCATCGAATTTCTCAATGAGAAACATATATATATATATACATTCCGAAAGCGTATGAAATGTAATATTCCGTCATTAAGAACTTGTTCAGAAGTTGCTATAACAGATATTTCTGTTCGACAGGAACATAATTAAGATCGCCAGGACTGTTTTGGAGTGGCAATTGTCTTATGTTAATAGCATCCTTCTCGCGATACCTCGAACTCTGTGGCCTTCATAAACTCCTGGTTTTGTAAATCCGCTAGATCTATAATGGATGCTCCGAATGTTTCTTGCGATGACAAGCCATGCAGATGAATGGCGGTGACCATCAGGTTGACAACTGTTGGCGCTTGCT
This sequence comes from Macrothele yani, assembly GCA_039090855.1. Lineage (NCBI taxonomy): Eukaryota > Metazoa > Arthropoda > Arachnida > Araneae > Macrothelidae > Macrothele > Macrothele yani. The sequence continues at coordinate 71,979,284 of CM077028.1, read as the reverse complement.
CTTTAAGAAGAGCAATAACCAGCGGCTAGCCAAGGCACTACTTTTTGCTCTGTCAAACTTTCAATTGCATAAATCAGCTGAATTAAAATAATCTATTTATGCCAATTATTATGATTATGTTAATTTATTTTATGTTTCCGATTAAAATCAAGAGCTCGCTTGGCTTTTGATTTCAATCAGAATGTTAAAAAAATAGCAAACGATGGCTCATGCCATACACATCATTCGCATTTGGCACACTTGTGGAACCTTGTTTTTTTTTTTTTGTTGTTGTTTTATTTTGTTTCTTTCACCTTCGCACGGGGGATTCCCCGACCGTGTAGCGTCAGTTCGTAAATAAATAAACTTTCAAAATTCAACTTTTTGCTGAAAAGAAAAATTCAGAAGCTACCTTATTTTCATTTCGTTTGAATGTTTACTGAAACATTAAAAAATATACTTACAGGACTTCAGAACAGAAACTATTTGTTCTATCCTCGTCATATAGTCAGCATCAACTTATCTGTAAATGAATATAAGATAATTGCTAAGTTTTACCCTTTCGACTGTTCCCCAAATCGACATATAAGCCAAAAAATACTGTAATTTGCTGAAAACAGTGGACGACCATGGTCTACGTATAGTAGATTCCACCCAACAAACCCATCACCATCCCTTGGTACTGATATTTCAGTTTTGTCTTCCGCTTTCGTATATGCGAATATTAATCATTCAGTTATACCCTGAAAAAATTAAGTGCAAAATTTAAATCTTGACCACACAACTTTGGGTTTGCGATTTAAACCATGAAATGATTATATGTAAAATTCAAATCTTAAAGTCATAATTTTAACCCAAGTTTTACAATTTGCAAGCACTTTATTGCATGGCGTTTGTTGCTGACCGGTATGGTGGCGGTCGAGGGTTTATTTGGTCACTGGTCGAAATTTTGTTTGTAGCGGGGATTAGATGACCCGGAACCGGCGAGCGCATCTGTCACACGTTAGGTGATTCCAGACAGCTCGGCCCACTGGGATCGATCCCGGGACCGCAGGGTCTGAAGTCGATTGCTCTAACCAGTAGCTCACTCGCGGCTCATGTGGGACTTACCTTTAGATGCAAGTGTTTCTGTAGTTTCCGGCCTGGTTTTGTCGTCCCAATCCGCCCATGGTCAAGTCTACTAACTTCCGCGCATGCTCATTGTATGTCAAATGTGTCTCATTCCATTTACGCCGATTTACCGGAAGTTTTAGGGCTCGATTTGGAAACTGAAATTCAGTTCGAAATTTATCTTGTTTTACTAGAAATTATGTATTTCCGTGCTGTAATCCGTTGCCTCGGTTAACCCTCAAAGAGAGAGGGAATACTATTCATGAATCCTATTAGGTAATATGTAAAACAAGGCAGTATTGGTGAGTTACTAGAAGCTCTTATCTCTCATTAATGCATGATAGTCTGAAAGCTGACCAGCACTGTTGTAAAGCGAGACAATGAGGGACATGGAAATGGTGAGATTTTTCTGCCCATTCCGCTGCACGAACTCCCTGGCACTTCCATTACCAAGAGGCGAATATGTCCCGTTTAGTTTCCTGTAGTCACGCAGAAGGCTGCATGCACCATCTGTATTGCGTGAACTAGACAAGTAGTAAGGCTGCTAGTTTTAATGTTATACGTAAAGAATACCGAATTTCTGTTTTGTTTTACACTGGCGGAAAGTGAAAAAAGAACACCAAAAAGGAATTGGCGGACGATCATGAAATTTACATATGTTAATGAGGTCGAATTTACGTAGGTGTGTTGTTAATTTCGGGACCAACCGGTGAGCGGTTACGCCACAGCACAGCATAATATGCAAAATATCGTCGGTGGTATTTAAGGAGTACGACGAAGTGAATGTAATCAGTCATCGGCGTACGGACACGTGCAAAGACCCTGAAGAAGCTGCAATGCCTGGACATGGAAGACGTGTAAGATTTCTGAAGTTATCGAACTTTGAGCGAGGTCGTCTAGTCGGACTCCGCGAGGCCGGGTGGTCGTATCGTCGTATTGCGGAGCGAATTGGACGGAATGTATCGGTGGTAGTACGATGGTGGCGTAGATGGTCCGAGGATCATTCCCACACGAGAAGACGTGGAACCGGGAGTCACAGACGGACTGATGAGCGGACCGATCGACGCATAAGAAGAGCGGCGTTGTCAAGCAGAATATCCACTGCGACGCAAATCCGAGCTGCCGTTGCACCTGAGGTGACTGTGCGAACAATCCGTCTACTGGATGCATGACTACGTGCACGTGTGCCTCTGGCATGTGTACCTCTGACTCCAGCCCACCGTCAGGAACGGCTGCAGTGGTGTCGCCAACGTCTGTACTGGAGAACGCAATGGCGATCTGTCGTGTTCAGCGATGAAAGCAGATTCTGCTTGGGAGCCTCCGATGACCGTATGCGCTTTCGCAGACTCACAGGGGAGCGTCTCCACCCTTCTTGCATCCGCCAGCGACACACAGGGCCTACACCTGGTCTCCTGGTGTGGGGAGCGATCAGCTATCACTCCCGTACACAACTAGTGTTTGTACCGGGTACGTTAAACAGCACCTCCTACATCAACAACATCATTCAGCCCGTTGTTGTGCCATTTGTAAGGTTGGTCCATCGTGGTGTTTTCCAGCAAGATAAAGCACGCCCACACACGGCACGTGCAACGTAACATGTACTTCAGAGTGTGAGACAACTTCCATGGCCTGCACGTTCACCGGATTTGTCCCCCATTAAGCATGTGTGGGATTTTATGGGACAACGACTTATCTGGTCTCCACGGCCAGCCACGACCATCCCCGATTTACGCGTCCAGGTTGAGGATGCTTGGAACTCAATACCCCAAGCTTACATCCAACATCTGTACGACAGACTCCATGCCAGAATAGCACAGTGTGACGCAGTTCATGGCGGTTCATCCACGTACTAACCATGTTACATGGAAATGTTGCTTTTCAGTTTACCAGCAAATACAGCTGTATTTTGCCATAATGTTTTGATCACGTTATCCTCTGTATTCCGTTATCATGCTGTATAAATTTCGTTGGTATCAGACGTTTCCTTCTTGGAGTTCTTTTTTCACTTTCCGCCAGTGTGTTTCAGGGTTTAACGACCATCATGAGCAACTCGAAGGGCTATAAGCCGTCACCTTTCCCTAATTTAGGGGCCACTGGTTCCCTGGAAAAGAGAAAGTAAGCGTTATCAGGCAAACGCACTACCCATGCCTCTTCCGGGTCTTGGATCCGTACCCATCACGGATGAATTGTAACGTACTAGGAGATGTGAGGTACCTGCCAGAAGGACGCACACGACATAAAGGCAGATAGGAATCAGAATAAATGTCCGCGTAGCTTAATTGGTAGAGCAACTTGTTCCGGAATAAGCGTACTCGGGTTCGAATCCCGGCGTAGACCAAAAATGACGGAGAAATTCAATTCGTTATAATGGCGCCCGAACTATCCGGATGACCCGACCGTTCAAAATCTCGCATTGGTGTGATGTTATTTCCACACCGCGAGATAGGAAAAATATGAGCAGCACTTCGAAAGAAAAGAAAAATAAGGGGGAGATGATGTAACGTACTAGGAGATGTGAGGTACCTGCCAGAAGGACGCACACGACATAAAGGCAGATAGGAATCAGAATAAATGTCCGCGTAGCTTAATTGGTAGAGCAACTTATTCCGGAATGAGTGGACCCGGGTTCGAACCCCGGCGCGGATAAAAATGACGGAGAAATTCAATTCGTTATAGAATGGTCAGAGAGTAACCAGCGAATGGTTTCTGCCCCGCTAAGATGAACGACCAGAAACCATTCTACAAACCGCAGCTGCTAGAAAGTAACGGGCGCATGTTGTGAATTGCGTCTCGTGCAAGCCAAAACGCGACGGATAATGGCCTATAGAGGAGAGGATGTAAATGATTCCAGATATTCAGCAAGTTACTGCAATGGAATATCCATAAGATGGAACACCGACGCAACTAACATCTTTTCACCACATAATGAGAACAGCTGAGGTTTACTCTCATCATGGAGTAAACAGAAGGTGTCAGAGCGCCATAATTGTACATCTGGGTTCTGGAAAGCGCTGATGACATTCGCTGTGCGATAATGTACTTGTCTTGCGCGGCCAACATTAAGGCCGGCAAGAAGAGAAATCCATTATCTGAGAAATCTGTTGTTAGGTTCCTGTGATGTCTCTTGTAAATATGTTACACAATTACATACCTCTGTGCGATTCTAGAAGTTTTTTTAGACTGTGCATCTTGTTGCTTTTCAGTGCATTGTTTATCTGAGAACTTTGAAAAACTAATTCGTACAGCATTCATAAGATTTCAAAGATCTCCCTCTCATTAGATACTCACGAATTTACTCACATCGATCAAGGGCCGGATGCCATACAAAAATATCGCACAAGTGCTTAAATAGGGCGAAATAAATCAAATAATTCCAACCCCCCCCCCCCCCCAAATTTTTAATTTTTTTTTGTTTATTTGCAAAAGTGAAACCAGTGCACGCACTTCCAACATGTTAAATTGCTTCTTCCTCTCTTTTTCAGTTTTCGTAAAGGTGTTCCTATCCGTAGCCTCTTATTTTTGAAGGGCAAGTGGAGTAAATACATTCTGTTCGAGGTAAAGCAATCACATTTTAAAAATTAATATCGCGGAAATAAATTATTCTTATGACAGCAATTCCGCGATGTGAGAGAGAAGTTCTGAAGAAATTTTTTTAGTGCAGTAAATCTTCACTTTTTAGTTTGGGATATGGTGGATTTTCCAGCATTGGGCATTCACAAAGGAGAAAACTGACAATTATGCAAATGTTCGTTGAAGTATTAAAATGTATACAGTTTCATACGTGATGGACAGTCTGACGTTATTTTCAATACACCAGACAAAATCAATTATCTAACGTTATTTTAAATACAGCAGACAGATAAATACAATAGTCTGACCTTATTTTAAATACACCAAATTGTGAATACTCAAGAAACGCATCATTATCATCATCATCATTGTCAACCATTATCAATCCACTGCTGGACGAAGGTCTCCCCAAGTTTTCTCCACAACGGTCTGTCTTGTGCCAGTCTCCTCCACGTCATTCCCGCATACTTTCGAATTTCATCCACCCATCTCCCATGTGGTCTTCTTCTGGGTCTTTTCCTGTCCCTTGGAATCCAATCTAAAATTTCGGCTGTCCATCGATGGTCTGTCCTTCTGGCAGTATGTCCAGCCCATTGTCATTTCAGGGATTTAATTCTGATCATGATGTCTTCCACATTTGTCATTTTTCTGATCCACGAGTTCCCTCTTCTTATCTCTCCTGGTTATACCAAGCATGCATCTTTCTATACTTCTTTGAGTTGTCTGCAGCCTTTGTATGTCTCTTTTAGTTAAGGTCCACGTCTCTGCACCATACGTAAGCACTGGAAGGATGCATTGATAAAACACTTTTCTTTTAAGAAATAATGGCATATTGCTCTTGAAAATTATGCTGTTTCTTCCAAAAGCTCTCCAGGCAAGTTTTGTACGCCGATTAATTTCTTCATCAATGTGACCCTCACTTGATATCTGCTGTCCAAGATAAACGTACGTGTCTGTTATCTCCAGCTTTTCTCCATCAATCGATTAAATCTTCATTTCTTGTGAAAGCATTGAACATCACTTTTGTCTTCTGAAAGTTCATTTTTAATCCCACTTCTTTACTCTTGTCAGCAAGTTCCTGGATCATACTCTGCAACTCTGATGGGGTATTTGCAAAAATGACTACGTCATCTGCAAAACGAAGGTGAGTTAGATAATCTCCATTAATCCTTATCCCTTTGTTTTCCCAGTTCAGTGATTGAAAGACATTTTCCAATGTGGCATTAAAGAGCTTCGGAGATATGGTGTCACCTTGTCTCACTCCCTTTCCAATTTTTATGTGTGTTGTATTTTCAAACAGCCGAATCTTTGCACTTGCATTTTCATAGATGTTATTAATAACATTAATGTATGCATCTTCAATACCGCAGGATTTCAGAGCCATTGTAACTGCTGATGGTTTCACCGAATCAAAGGCATTTTCATAATCGATAAAAGCCATGCACAATGGAAGTTCATATTCCCTCGCTCTTTCAATTAGTTCTCTCAGTACGTGGATATGATCTATTGTGCTGTAGCCACTCCTGAATCCAGCTTGTTCTCTCGGTTGAGCCATGTCCAGTGTTACCTTCAAGCGGTGTGAAAGAACTTTAGTGAAGATTTTATAAACCACTGATAGGAGGCTGATAGGTCTGTAGTTCCTGAGATCCTCAATGTCACATTTTTTATTTAGCAGGATCATTGTAGCGCGTTGTTCCAATCCTCAGGAATCTTCCCTTCATTAAGGCATCGAGTGAAAATTTGGGCGAGTACTGTTTCCATTTCTCCACTTGCTTCTTGTATGATGTCTACACTAATTCCATCTTCTCCTGGAGCTTTTCCCAGCTTCATGTTCTTGATTGCATGTGCAACTTCTACTGGAAGGACTGGAAGAACTCAGGTACTGGTACCTTTCATGATGTCTGGAGTACAGGTGTCGTCCCTTTCATATAATTTGGAGTAGAAATCTTTCACTCTTGTTAAATTTTCACCTCTATTTCTTGTTTCAGAACCAACTTCTTTTCTCAGTGCTATAATCTGTTTTCTTCGCTTACTGAGATGTCCCTTTGCTATCTTTAGGCTTTGGTTGTTTTCAATTGCTTTCCTCACTAGCTCACAGTTTAATTTCCTTACGTCTTCAGTGATACTTTTTCGTACTGTCTTGCATAGCTCTATATATTCCACTTTGGAAGTCACATCTTCTTTAGTTGTCCTCAACTCTATTCTTTTTTGCATCAACATTTTGGTTTTTCCTGATAATTTGTTCACATGCAACTTGTTCCTAGACCCAGCTAATTTTGTTGCTGTTTCCATAAGAGCTTTGGTTTCTTTTCTGTTAACTTCAGAAATATCCACGTCTTCCGATGTTAGGCCTTCTAAAGCAGAGAATCTGTTCTTTAGTTCCAACTTGAAGGTTTTATGGTGTTTTTTAAGGTTAGTTATGTTATTATATTTTGTTTGTTTTATGAGCTTACCACGTTCGAGTTTCGTGTTGAGGTGCATCTTACATCTCACCAATCTATGGTCACTACCTGTGTTGAACTTGTTTAGCACACTGCAGTCTTCTATGACGAATTTTTTGTTACACATAATAAAATCAATTTCACTTGTCGTCCCATTTGGATGTCTCCATGTCCATTTCCTGTGTGACTGTTTCTTGAAAAAGGAGTTCAAGATGAAAAACCCTTCTGCCTCTGCAAACTCAATGAGAGTATTTCCACGATGGTTTCTGTTGCCGTGACCAAATTTACCTACTGAAGTTTCATTCTGTTGCCCGTTGTCCTATTTTTGCATTGAAATCTCCCATAATTATCTTCAAGTGCTGCTTACCTTTGTTATTTAGATGACGAATTTCCTCATAAAATTCTTCAATTTCTTCTTCAGGATGACTTGTGGTGGGAGCATAAGTTTGAATAATCTGAGCCTGGTATCTTTTCGAGAGTTGGATAACGAGTCGTGTAGCTCTGTCAGAGGAACTTTCAACTTCTACAACTTTATCCTTCAGTTTCTTGTTTATTATAAATCCAACACCACTAGTTCTGCCAGTATCTGCCCCACGATAGTAGAAGAGATGTCCACTTTTCAGTTGAATGAGATCTTCTCCTTTTCTCCTTACCTCACTTAGCCAGAAGATGTCCCACTTGATCCTTTGTAGTTCCTCTTCCAATTCAAGAAGCCTTGAATCCGAAGATAGGGAACGTCCATTATACGTAGCCAAGGTCAGCATCAGATGGCAGCCTAGTCCGGTCCTCCGGGGATTCTTAGCACCCTCTGCCTTCATGTCGCACTGGCCGCTGCCTTGGCCAGGTACATTCCAGCTGCCGGAGACTGAGGGCCAAGATTTAAATTGTCGAGTCATTTTGGAGGGGTATGGCCATAACTCACCACGCTGGCCAAGCAGGTTGGTGAGTGTATGATAGCATTTCCTCTAATCTCGATATTATAGTTATACTGCTATTGGCGGTCGTCAGAGCCCCTTTAGAGGGAACAGGATGCACCACGAGAAGGCGGGGTTGACATTTGTCAAGGAGAGGCTGTGATGTTACGCATCACCTGTCCTTACATCTTAAGAAACGCATATAGCTTATTAAATCCGTTTATTTTTGTGGCGTAATAAGCACAAAGATTCGTGAAGCTTTCGCACTCCACTGGGAGGCTTTTTCAAGGCGATGGTAGACATAAAAATGCAGGGAATTGGAACACGTAAGGAACAATTTTTTGAAAATAACGTGGGTGACATCATGAGCATATTACATGAATTTTTATCACGCAATAATACGGTGCTCCGCGATGTGTTTCCATATTTTAAAAACACATGCCAAACGGAATAAACTTCGGCGCGGTATATTTGTTGTATGAACAGAAGCTATATTATTTGCAAAAACGAACGCAAGTCTAGAACTTCGGCACAGCATATTAGTTGTTATACACGGCCGAGTCACATTATTGTGACCACCAGCTAATATCCAGAGTAGCCACCGCGTGCAGCGCGGACAGCAGCTAGACGGGTTGGGAGTGACTCAATAAGGTGCTGGTAAGTGTTCACATGTCTGGAGCCATGCTGACTGCAGTGCATTTGACAGCTGCTGGAGAGTGAGTGGTGGAGGTTCCACAGTGCGAACAACACGATCGAAGTGGTCCCACAGATGCTCAATTGGGTAAAAAGTTTGGGGAATTAGAGAGCCAAGGAAGTACTTTGAAGTTTTCATCGTTCTCTTCCAACCAGTCTCGGACATTTATAGCTGTGTGATACGTCGCATTGTTGTGCTGGAAGATCCCATCTGCCCCAGGAAAGACAAGCAGCATGTATGGGTGGGCGTGGTCTGCAAGGATGGATTCATAACGAATTCTGTCCATAGTGCCTTCCATAGGTATGAGTGAACTCAGGGAATACCACGAAAACATTCCCCAGACCATAAGGCTGTTCCCACCAGCTTGTGTTTTGCCAGCAATGGTTGAAAAGTTTTTGTTCTCCGATGTTTGTCGCCCTGTACGCCAACGTTCATCCGTTCGTTGAAGCAGAGAATTTGACTCATCGGAGAAAGCAATCGTTTGCCAATCAGCGGAGGTCCAATTCCGATACTGCCATGCAAATGTAAGCCTTTTCTTCCAATGCATCTTCGTTAGCTTAGGTGCAGTGACTATCCGTCTGCATCGGAGCCCCATAGGCAGCAGGGTTCGCTGAACTGTCTGGTTCATTCGGCCAGTGAGTTGCTCCACTCTGGCGTATCGATCGACCCTCACGCACCTTCGAAGCCGACGTTCGCCTCTCACATCAATGGCACGTGGTGCTCTGCAGTTTCCACATCGCTTATTCGCAATGGTGCCATTTCTCCAATCACGATACACTTTAAATACAGCAGCACGCTAACAGTTCACAAACTGCGCTGTTTCAAAAATACTGCCATCCTTGGTCGGAAAGTCGATAATCATCCCTTTTTGCAAATCTGATAAATCGCTCCTTTTGTCCATAGCAACAACGACTGATACGTTTTCAGAATGCCTACAGCACACCTTATATAGGCTCCATTCCAGCTCACGACACGTGCCTTCTTTAATTGGCTACACGCTGTTGACGTCAAAAGTAGAAAGTGGTCACAATAATGTGACTAGACTGTATAGTTACTGTATGAACAGATGCTATTTTATTTGCAAAAACTATCAGAATTCGAAAACGTTCTGTTCTCCGAATCGCGGTATAGCTCTCGGAATTCAAAGACATCTCAGATTTATAGCAGAAATGTTTCAGGAACTGCATTTCGCCGAATTTTTTTTTTCATTATTTTTTTTGGGGGGGGGGGTGGAGATTAAACGAGCCACGTGACCATGTAAGGCTATAAGGAGTCGTCCGTTCTAATTTAGGGTAGTTGATTCCAGAAAATGGGCAAAGATAGCGGCATACGATAATCGCACCATTCGTGACTCGTCAGGACTTGAATCTGGGCAAAACTTGAATTATTACCCATAAGTAACTGCGACGTAAACTGCATTTGTAACTTAATGTTTTGTTTATTTTCCACTTACATAAATTTTGGTTGTTTTTTCACATGCTTTCCGTACTAAACGTTAGGCCTGAACTTCCATGAGTTTTTCTTCTTTTGTGGTGTGATTAGCATCAGTCAAATAAAAGATATTGATATACGCTGAAGAGCAATTGAATTAGAGATACCTGTCTAGTAACGCGTAGCACGACCTTTTGCCATGACGACGGCGGCGATTCGTCTCGGCATGGACTCGACAAGACACGGGAAGCGTTGCGAAGCCCTACGGATCCACGACCCCTGAACAAGCTCCCACAGTTCACGAAGATTTGATGGAGGGGGGTCAGAGCCTCGAACATCTCTTCCGATGGCATCCCAGATGTGCTCATTGGGATTGAGATCAGGTAACCCAGCTGGCCAAGGAAGTGAGGTCATGTCGGTGGAGTGTTCATCCAACCATTCGGAAACAATTCGGGAGCGACGGCACGCTGCATTGTTTTGTTGCAGGATGAGGTCCCCAGTGGGATGTTGAAGACGCACAAGCGGGAGCAAATGGTCGTCCAGGATATCCCGGTAACGTTGACCTGTGAGGGACGATGTCACACGTACCAGGGGTCCCATTTTAGTCCACGTAAACAGCAAAACAGGGTACTCTTCAACCCCACCAGCTTGAAGAGTACCCTGCTGGCAAGGAGGATTCGTCGCTTCATGTGGTTTGCACCGTACTCGCACATCTTGCCATCCGCATGTACCAACGTGAATCTCGACTCAGCAGTCCATGCAACGTTTTTCCACATGTCTAGGGTTTAGTGGCGATGTGCCAGCGCCCATGCTAATCTTTGCACCCTGTTATGTGTGGTCAACAGCGGTACCCTCGTGGGACGATGGCTTCTGTGCCCCATAGCGAGGGGATGGTCCTGGATGGTGTGGCTGCTTACACGTTTTTGCGCACCAGCGTTAAATTGCCGAGTGATTTCTTGCACTATGGACCGTCTATCCTCTGCAATGCAAGCTAGCCATTCCCCCTCTCATCCACACGCTGTTGTCCACGGCAGTTGGCCCTTGCAGGGATGGTTTTACCGGATTCGATGTACTCACTGTGCACCCGTGACACAGTAGCTCGTGAAATTCCCAGTGCCTGCACGACTACCGAGATGGAGTGACTCATTCGTCGGGCCCCAACAATTTGCCCACGATCAAATGCGCTTAGATCCGTCGTCTTACCCATACTGCGTCCGACTCTTACTTACTGATTCCCGTCGCAACACTCCTTATATTGTCGGATCGCTGCATACGTCATGCCGTTTCCGTTTACAGGGCCGCCCACAGCGCCACATTTGCATAACACCAGCTGTCTCTAATTCAATTGCTCTTCAATGACATAGAAAATGCCACACCTGCAAGGAATGCACGAAATGGCATGAAACTTACCACTCATGTAGACAAGTACGTGGGAAAGAACTTATTTAATTTCTGAGGAATCACATGAAGGCTATGGGCGAGGAGACAGTTAGTATAATGTGGCCTGAGTCAGCAGGTCTCCATGCTGGGCTATACATTCGGCAAAACGGTGTGGCATCAAGTGAAAATTCCCGGATGGTGTCCTGAGGTATCACTAACTATACGTCGTTGACCTGTATACACAAATACAATGAAGTGCCAAAAGTCATAGGATAGCAGTATGAAATTTTTTAACTGATGCTGCCGTCGAGTAAAGGCTATAACGAAGTGAATTTCTCCGTCATTTTTATCCTCGCCGGGGCTCGAACCCGGGTCCACTCATTCCGGAATAAGTTGCTCTACCAATTAAGCTACGCGGACATGTATTCTGATTCCTATCTGCCTTTATGTCGTGTGCGTCCTTCTGGCAGGTACGTCACATCTCCTGGTACGTTACATCATCTCCCCCTCATTTTTCTTTTCTTTCTTTCGAAGTGCTGCTCATATTTTTCCTATCTCGCGGTGTGGAAATAACATCACACCAATGCGAGATGTCGAACGGTCGGGTCATCCGGATAGTTCGGGCGCCATTATAACGAATTGAATTTCTCCGTCATTTTTGGTCTACGCCGGGATTCGAACCCGAGGCCGCTTATTCCGGAATAAGTCGCTCTACCAACTGAGCTACGCAGACGATTATTCTGATTCCTATCTGCCTTTATGTCGTGTGCGTCCTTCTGGCAGGTACGTCACATCTCCTGGTACGTTACAAGGCTTCGACGCACGCCACGATTTTTATCAGTTGCGAGGTGTAATCTAGTGAATCAGGTTGAACAACCGCCAGCAGGATTAAGGTAAGCCGACGTGAATTATCATAGTTTGAACGAGGCATTGTTGAGACGGATGGGGCATTCAATTTCCGAAGTTGTGCGAACATTCAACATTTCTTGATCGACGGTGTCACGTGTGCACCGAGACTACCTCATGGTAGGCATCAACACCAACCGTTGACAGCGCAGTTGCTAACTACGGGTGTTGAGTGAACGTGACCAGCGGCATCTGATCAGGATTGTCCATACTAAAATACAAGCGATACTGGCTCAAATAACATACACATTCAATGCAGGAAGGTACCAGTGTCATATCAATCAGGTCAGTGAAGCGCAATTTTAGCTTCCATGGGGTATGGGGGCATAAGACCTACAAGAGTGCTTTTGTTAACACCACGACATCGGACATAGCGCATCACCTGGACTCGTGAACACCATAATTGGACTCTGGAAGACTGTGAACATGTGGCGTGGTCCGATGAGTCATGCTACCAGTTGTTACGAGCTGATGGTAGGGTTTGGGTGAGGCGCAGACCCCATGAGGCCATGGACCCAAGCTGTCAACAAGGCACTGTGCATACTGGTGGTGGTTCCATACATGTGTGGGGTGCCTTTACGTTACACGGTTTTGGTCCTCTGGTCCTCGTTAACACGTCATTAACCGTTAATCACTTTGTTACTCTGCCGGGTGACCATTTGTAGCCTTTTATGGACTTCATGTACCCCAACAATTATGGGATTTTCCAGACCCAATTGTCCGAAATTGGTACGAAGAATATTCTGGACAGTTCCGACGGATGGTGTGGCCACCACGTTCGCCCGACATGAACCCAATAGAGCACTTATGGGGCGTGGTGGAAAGATCCATTCGCACCGAAGATCCTGCACCTTCAAATGCCAGGAAACTGTGGGCGGCTGTTCAGATGACATGGCTCAGCATCTCTTCAGAAGTCTTCCGGCCACTTAAGGAATCGATGCCACGTCGAGTTGCTGCACTTCGCCGGGCTAGAGGATGTCGTACGCGATACTAGGTACGTATCCCATGACTCTTGGTACTTTAGTGAACATCGACATTGCGAGGATACTGCAGAGGCGTTAAGTGGTCTGAAAATGACGTCTCACACATTCCCTATTGGGAGAAGTCTGGGGATAGCGCTAACCAGAACAACGCCTGTGGACATCTTTTAGGCACTGTATGCTGATTTTGGTAGTTCGCGGCAGGCGTCTTGTTGTTAAAACTGGGAATCAGGCATACTACAGAGATACACCAACAAAATGGGATGCAGCAGCTCATCGAGGTATCGTCGTTCTAACACTGCACCTAGTATGTGTACGAGCGGTGAACTGCTTTTGAAACTGAGTGTCCCAAACTATGACACGAGGCTGAGGAGCCGTATGACGCTCACGGATGGTAGCGGGAACAGCCACGTGATATCCTGACTCTCATTCGGTGCTGAGGCAGAAGCAAGATACATCGCCGAACACGACATGGGTCCATTTGTCCCGCCACACATGTCTGGTACGGCACCACTGCAACCTTGCGTGACGGTGTACTGCGGTGTCTGTCAGTCGACCCAATGGCTGGCGAGAGTACAAACTTATGATTCACAGTCGGAGTCGATACGTGGATGTGCATAGCTGCTTGCATACTTCATAGAATGTCGTCCACTGTGGAATGTGGGGCTGCTACGGCTTGCCGTGAATGAGACGTTAGGTCATTCACCTACGCGTACCAGTCTCCCCCAGGCTACATGTTATCTTCTTCTAAACCACTGTTACCACTTTCGGCCGACTTGTTGATCCCGATATGTTTCTGCCTCGATAAAACATAGGGATCAGCCAGCCTTACGTTGCCCTGTGATGAAGCCTCCGGTAAAAGTGTCCGTGTTATTGTAGGATTCCTGATGACTCCCTGCCATTCAGCACGCATGCTTTTGCCACCGAGATCATTCCGATGTAATGGCCCACGAGCCATTACATCGGAATGATCTCGGTGGCTGAGCGTAGCTACACCGAGCGATTTTGCCTTTTCATTCTTTTCAGCTATCACGTGACTGGTGCCCAACTGCAATCATTTACATAACCCAACGGTTGGCAAATACCCATCAATTAGCATAGCACTCCGAAAAATTACTTCCTGGTATGGCGTTATCTATTTCGATCAGTGCAAATACAAGAATTGTGCAACAAAAACAGTCTGATTTATTAGGATTCTGGTTCATGTCAGTGTCTTCTATTTCTAATAATGTGTTTAATACTGTCACGACTACGATAATAGTGTGCTATTACTTGCTGTTACAATTGTTTTAGTAGTTTCTATGCAGACTTTGTGTATTTGTGGTGGCGTTGACAGCTGCGACTTAATTGACTTATGTGTCCATTGCTCTAAGTATTCGATGTCATTTTGTGTGGTTTTTGAACCTTAGTCTATCGAACCACCGAAATGGTGTTACGAACACCGATGCTAATTTGTGCCGTACGGAAATGTTTTGACAAACACAACCATTTAGAAGATGACAATCCTTTTTTTTTTTTTTTTTTGGTGTAATTATGACAAGGATGGTAAATCAGATAATATCCAAAAACTTGAAAATTTCGTCGTTCTGGAACGGGATTTGAAACCGCGATTCCCGGATAGCGCCCGAGTATGCTACACCACTCCGAACGACCAAATCTCAAGTTTCCGATTAATTTGAATATAAACATCACAGGATTCTCTAGTCGAATAAACCGACATTCATTTTTAGCGAATCCGGAGGTTAAGAATCCTATCCCGTGATTGCCCGGAGAAGCAGATGAATTTTGATTTATTTCAGTTTGACTTATTTGAATTTTAACTTATTTTGTTTGCCTTAGCTGCCTGAACTTTGACCCTATTAAGGTGGTTCCACCTAAAATCTCTGCCTTATGTCTCCAATGCTAAAACTTCTTTACATATTTTTTTGTAATTAATGCATTCCCAAGGATGAAAATTTGCACATCGATAAAACTAACTTTAAGTTAGAGCATGGTATACTTAATACTTGCTAAAACATAACCATAATTAAGCAATCCAACATTTGCTTGTCCACTAACGTCATCAATGTACAGGTCACGCCATCTATTAACAGGTCTCAAAGAAAAATGATTGATTTTTAATATAATTATGGTTATGTTTTAGCAAGTATTAAGTATCCCATGATATAACATAAAGTTAGTTTTATCGATGTGCAAATTTTCATCCTTGGGAATACATTAATTGCGAAGAAAATATGTAAAGAAGTTTTACCATTGGAAACATAAGGCAGAGATTTTAGGTGGAACCACCTTAATTATTATGAAATCAAACATAGACAACAATGTGGAAGATCATAGGGAGTGAATTATATCCTTCATTTCTGGTTATCGGGTGTCTTCTGTGGATTTGTTTGTTAGGGAAGGTGAGTTTAACGACAAGCATCAGCAACGTATAAACTATAAGAAGTCTTCCGTCACTAATTTAGGGCCACCGGTTCCGTGAAAGGTGCATAACCAGTGCCATTGGAAAAACACATCACCTAAGCCTCCTTCAAGACTCCAAATCAGGCCCAACTCTGAAGAACGGTCAGAAGACAGTTCCTCAGAATACTCGACAATCAGGACTGCTTTTCATAAATGGAACTGTGGAAGGTACTGTATTCTAGATGACACAGATTTTTTATTTTGTTCTGGTTCTTTTCCTTGCATGGAGTCGGTATCCCTAAAGTAGGGATAAGTAGCCCTTAAATTTCTTAGGTGCTGAAGGATTCACGAGAAGAAGAATCATCCTTATATGTTTGCTTACAATCGTTGGAACGTCGTCATCAGAAGTGGTAATTACATGGTAAGCATAAACATTCATTAAGGCAAATGCACTTAATAATAAAGAACTAAATATTCAGCTAACAAACAGCAAGATATTCGCCGTTTCATCGTATTAAAATAAGCGTTCATGACGAGGTAGGGTAAGTTTTTATGATGCTTAAAAGTCAGAAAATAAAGTCATGATGCGTCACAGCGCATGACATTAGCGTTATTACTGCATACCACTCCCACATTATTTCACAGTTGACGAATCAGAAACGAAATTGTTTGGTGCAAGCATATGTTCCATTACCTCGCTCGAAATTTTTGTACGAGAACGCAATTTCGCAATAACGACAGACGGTTCCAGAGTTCCTGTGATTACAGCACTTAACGAGGAATCTTAAACAGAAAACATCTGCGCAGAAGGTGAGAAGTGGGAAAAGGACTATTAAGATTCAGTAGCAGTATGCTTTCTCAGAATGACAAACTAAGACGGTGCTTCCATATACATATTAACAGCAGCACACTATAGAATTGCTAATACGTAACGATCTCCACCCTTCAAGTGAAGAGAAAATTCATGCTTGAAAAGCGTCCATGTTTTGCATATGCAATGATGTTCTTCTGTACCCAATTATTTGACAGTGGTTTATTTAACTGAGAAATATCTCGTGATTTATAGCCTGAAATACCGCGTTTCGATCTGTTTTTTTTTTTCTTTTTTCAATTTTAACAGTCAGCAGTATTGTTTTTCTATTTTCAAGATATGTTTTCCTTGTATTATAATGAAAGAAAAAAATGAAAAATAAGAAGGATGCCGTCAACAAGAAAGTCCCATCGCCGACAAAAAATGGCGTCCTTATAACGATTTACAATGAACCAAAACCATGCGAAATCTAACAGGAATTCAAACGTACGTAATACGTACATAGTACCTTGGAATATTTGAATTTGGGAATCTTTGAGTAAGCAGAAAACAGTAAGACCGTGTGATTACACTATAATTATACTATTCGTCATGAAAAGCTCTATGGTAACAAATAAAAAATAATAAATCTTGGGTTTGATTTCCAGTATTAAGAATAAAGAAAAAAAATTGATCCTGATTCTAGAAAGAGAAATATCATGGCAAATGCAAATGCACATTCGCGCTATCTAGCGGGAAAGTTGTACATCAAAAATATTGCTAAAATATCATAAACAATAGTCCGGAAAAATCAGCATGATTTTAGTCCAAATCGGGAACTAATTAGGACAAAATGTTTTTTTGGTAAAAACGGTTTATTACAGAAGATTGATCAACATAAAAGAACGTCCGGGATGTTCTGAGTTGTACAACAGCGGCCATCTGGAAAAAATGTCAAATGGACCATGCCTTTGCACGGTTTTTTGCATTTTTCTCTGAAATTATTCGTCCCACTCATGTGATGCAAAAGATATTTTTGTACATCGTAGAATCTCGCGCAAATTAACACCAGGGACATTAATATTAAAACAATAGCAAGGCGAGGAGAGACACTTTCTCAAACACAGAATATACGAAAAATCAACTATTTTCACAGTTTTTAGCACGTGTTTTGTTGAAAAAAGATGGTGCTTAATGTTATCACTTTGTCCGTCCGTCCGTCTGTGGACACCATATCTCTGCAACTATTAGTCAGATTTGAAAAATTATTTTTGCATTGGGAAGCCTGAAATGTGAGAATGATAAGCCTTGTATTACGGGTTTTTCCAATGCACAACTCCGCCGCTTGAGGGCATAAGTGCAGATGATATTGAATTAAAAATACAATTTTCCCCTTATATTTGCTTCAGAATATCCGACTGAAGAAATTCTTCCTTTCTTTCGATGCCACTTGTATCGAAGATTGTTTTATGTACTGTCTCTTTTTCAAGTAATGAATTTTCCGCTAGAGGGCGTAACGGTAAATTGCGTTTTTCACGATATCTCTGCTTCTAAAAGTCAGATTTCAAAACATTTTCTGCACGGATACAACTCCTAATGGGAAATATTTTGCATATGTCTTCTAAGTTTTTGTAAAGAATGGTTGTCTTTCAGGAGGCGTGAGTGTTTATTTCTGCTTCTGGTGTATTTGCAGCAAAACCTGAGTTTGCAGCAAAAATTCGATTAAAAAAATTATTTCGTGGACCGATAACTCTCAGCAACTCAGAAAATCTTTTGAGAATATCTCCTGCTTAAAACAATGCAAGCCAGGGTGCTTAGATATATATCTTATTTTTGTCGATGTCTCTCCTCTTAAGAGTCCGATTTGAAAAAATTCTTTCGTCGTTGGAAGACGTTTCCGGAGTGAAATGTTTCTCAAATAATTTCAAATTTTCCGAATGCAGAAATGTGCCACTACAGAACGTTTGCCTTTTACATCCATATCTGCGCGACTAAAAATCCGATTGAAAAATTATTTTTTGTTCAGATATTACTAACCATGAAAACTCTTTGTGTCTATTTTCGTCCTAAAAATGCACAAGTTCGCCGCTAGGAGGCGCAAATGTTTAATCTGTGTTCCTCAATATCTCTGCTTCAAAATGTGCGATTTAGAAAATGCTTTTAGCACTGCATACCATCTACCTTGTGAAACACTTTGGTTTGCATTTGAGAAGTTTTGTAGTTCACAGTTCTGTCGTTAGGTGGCGTTTTCTATGCTTTTGTTTGCAGGTGTGTCTCAGCTTCTAAACACCCTATTGAGAAATTTTCGTTTTCACTCTATGCCATTCGGTACAATAAAGATGGAGAGCATTATCTTTTTTGAATAATGCACAGTTTTGCCAGGTGGCGTAAATATCAAAGCCTTTTTCTCGCTGTCTCTGCTTTCGGGGGACGTATTTGAAAAGTTCTTTTCCTTGCCATATGGCTTTTTCACTGAAGAAAACTTTTCGTCTATTTTTATCTTTTCCATTATGCAAAATTCTTCCCCTAGAAGACGTAGAATTACATCATATTTCCCTTTATATTTCTTTTTTAGCTGTTCGATTTGAAAATATTTTTGTCTCTGATCGGTCCCACGCAATTCGTCCAATGCCGATTCGTCTAAAGAAACAATTGGTCTAACGGACAATTCGTCGAATGTACGATTAGTTCAATGCCAATTCGTCCAATGGTACGATTGGTCGAACGCCGATTCGTCCAATGGTATCATCCTACCAACAGTCAACTTTTTTTATTTTTAAGGAATGAATAATAATTCAAGTTATTCTCCTCTTTATATCCTTTTGAAAAATGATTTACATATATTTGGTATTTGTAAACATTTTATAAACCTGGTAAAAGGCACTGAAGGAAACATTTCTCACCTCTTTGCAAGGCACCTAAGCCGTGAGCCTTTTTAGAAGGTTTTAAGTTAAAGCTTAGGTATTTGGTATTTGTAAACATTTTATAAAACCTAATGAAAGGCACTCAACGGATCATTTTTCAGCTCCTTACAAGGTACCTAGGCCATGGGCCTTTTTAGAAGATTTTAAGTTAAAGCATAGATATTTGGTATTTGTAAACATTTTATAAAACCTAATGAAAGGCACTCAACGGATAATTTCTCAGCTTCTTACAAGGCACCTAGGCTATGGGCCTTTTTGGAAGATTTTTAAGTTAAAGCTTAGATATTTGGTATTTGTAAACATGTAATGAAACCTGATGAAAGGTACTCAACGGATCATTTCTCAGTTCCTTACGCACCTAGGCCGCGGACCTTTTTAGAAGATTTTAATTTACAACTTAGAAATTTGTTTTTTTTGACAAATAAAAACTGTTAAAAAGGCCTAGGCCTTGCGAATTAATATTGAGTGCCTAGGTAAAAACGCAATATTATTAACCTGATTCGATATGTAAACGTTATGAACATTACATTGGTAGAATAAAAACTGTTAAAAAGGCCTGGGTTCGAACCCCGTCCAGTTTTCCAGTGGCCACTAAGTCGAACCGCACTGCATGATACAAACAGAAACAGGAAACTAGTCCATTAGCTATTATTTAATGCAAGAAAGAAACATCGAATTTGATTGAATGGCTCGTACGTCAGTAACTTCATACGGCAGCGAGAACAGTATAACAAGTAAAACCGATTCCGAAAAAAATCGATAACCACACTATTATGCATGAAATGTATCATTATTTTACATTCTTTGGATTACTGGAAGAAAGAATCAGAACGGATGAGATTTATTTCGCACGAATAGCTCTTCGGACAGATCAGACGGAACTGGACAAATCGTATCATTGGACCTATCGTCCCATTGGACCAATCGTACCATTGGACGAATCGTACGTTTGGACCAATTGTCCATTGGATGAATTGTCCCTTCGGACGAATCGGCTTTGGACCAATCTGCATTGGACCACTCGTCGTTGGACGAATCGTACCAGACCCGTCTCTGATACCCTCCATCTGCAATGAGAAACTTTTTCTGCATTATTTGTTAATTCGTAACATACTTTTTAGCCGCTGGTGGAACTAAGCAGTTTTTTTCCATTTCTGGCTGTTTTATCGATTATAGAAATCCGGTTGATTTTTTTTTTTACTAAATTGCTCCATTGACTTTGAATAACTTTGATAAATTTGATTTGCGTCGAAGAAGATTCAAAAGAATCTCACAATTCAAAATTCTGCGTCATCTTTCTTGTTTCATGTGTAACCAAATTTCTGCATGCGCATTTACGCATTTAGAGATAATGAAATTCAGTTACTTGCACTATAAAATACTTTAAAACATTGCCAGTGAAAAAGCAAAAGTGTTTATTATTCTGAGGTAATGAATGCTCTGCGTCCACCTCGAATTGCGAGGCCTTTCTGGTGATAAAACTTCTTTATTTTTGGGTTTCAGACGAAATAATAATCACAAAAAAAAGTAGTGTAAGTGAAGAATTTTCAGCATAAATTCGTTATCTTCGTTTCATATCTAAATGTTTGTGAGAGAACAAGCTTTTAAATTTAGACAGCAATATGAATTACAATTTTGGTTGCGCAATTCAAGAAATGGGGAGAATACTTGCATAGGAGATACGGGGTAGTGATTGCTGGAAGTTTGGAAAGTCCCGTGACACTTCGAAGTCCCTGTTGGTTCATTAACTGTTAGCATGTGTGGTAGCAACAGCGACTTATGGTAGCATACTCAATATTTCCTGCCTGCTGTAACGAATGCTGATGTTTTAGGATGCGTTTCTTGTTGGATGAACGGTGAGCATTTTGAAAAATACTTCCACCTGCTTCATTACAAAAAAATAAAACAAGGAAGACGATACCGAATTGTAAGATGCAGAGATATCAGGGAAAACGTAATTTACCTGCGCGCCCCCTAGCGAAAAGTCGTTGAATTACTTGAACATTTTGAAATTATATGAAAAGCATTTCACACTGGGAGTTCTACCCAACGAAGAAGGAATTTTTCAAATCGGTCTCTTAGAAGCAGAGATATCGACAAAACTAAGAAACGCGTCTACGCCCCTGGCGGAGAAACCATACATGATTTTAAGAAAAATCTATTCCGAAAAGGTTTATCGACGTAAGTGGTTTCGGTACACGAACGAATTTTTTAATCGAGATTCTAAAAAGTTAGAAGCTCATATTTTGCTGCAAATGTAACAGAAGCAGGAATCAACACTTACGCCCCTGGTGGGCAAACCGTTTTTTACCAAAAATTTGAAATTACATGCAACAGATTTCCCATCTGGAGTTGTATCCGCTGCAGCAGAGATATCAGGGAAAACGCCGTTTGCTTTTACGCCCCCTAGCGGAAAAATTAAATGAGAAAATGTGTAACTTGAAAAAGTGACTACACCTAAAATAGTCTTTGACATAAATGAAATCGAAAGGTAAAATATTTTTTTTCAATCGGACATTTTTAAAGCAAACATATGGAATAAAATGTGTTCTGAATTCGATATCTACATTTACGCCCACTAACGGTAAAATTTTGCATGGTGCAAAAAAAAACCGAGATAAAGGATCATCATTCACATATTTTAAGCTTCCTAATTCAAAAATATTTTTCCAAATCGGACTATTTGTTGCAGAGATATGGTGTCCACTGACTGATGGACGGGCAGGTGGAGAAACCGATAATATGAGAACGATTTTTTTATGCTTTCCAACCGTAGGTTGAAGAAGCGCATATGCTCCAGCTTTGTCCGTCTGTCTGTCCGCACGATAATTCGCGTAAAAATGGTTCGATTTCGATGAACGTTTAGTATGTGGTAGGGGACAACCTGGGGACAAACCCTATTGAAAATGGGCGAAATCGGGTCAAAGATCACGACATAGGAGCGGTATCCATTCCATCGCCCTTATGCGTCATAACTTACGTAAAAATGATTCGATTGCGACAAAACTTTATATGTTGTTCCGAAGGTATACTGAACCGGTTCTGTTGAATATTATCGAAATGAGGTTAAAGGTCATAACACAGGAGCGAGATTTATTCCACAACTATTATCCTCATAACTTGACTAAAATAGCTTCAATTGCGACAAATGTATGGTATGTTATTCCGGAGGTATACTGAACCAATTCTGTTTTATACCATCGAAATGGGGGCAAAGGTCAGGGCACAAGAGCGAGATTTATTCCACAGCCATCATCCTCATAACTTGAGTAATAACTTGAGTAAAACTGCTTCTATTGCGACAAAACTTTAATATGTTGTTCCGGAGGTATACTGAACGAATCATTAGTCAGGGTAGGGAGGAGGGTTTGTCTGCGCGCGATTTCTGGTATGTTGGAAAGCGTAACATTATCAATTCATTGCATGATTTTACTAACTTGTTAAGAAAAGTCGTGGCAAAAAGCGATGGAGTAGATGCTGCACAATTATTGGTACCTGGTGCATCTCTCAGACGATTCTAAGATTATCGGATTTGGCAGGAAAATACCGTCGTTAACGGTCAGCCATGTGGACGCACTCCAGAATATTTGGAACTGGAGTCAGTCTGGAGCGAGAATCGAACTCTCACTTTCCGACCCAACATGTTGTCGTTACACCCATTTACAAACAACTGAATTTGGAAACGCATTATTCTGCTGGAAAAGGGATTTGAAAGATTTTGGGTTTTTTCTAAGATGAAACAAGTTTCTGAGGAGTGGGCTACACGTATTTGGTTAAATGTCCCTTGCTATTATTCCAGGGAAATGAATGTAGAGTTGTTTACAATCAGGAGTCTCTACGCTAGGTCCAACGGCTTTACAGCCATATCTGCGGGACTAACCATTCGCATTTTTATCGAACCACGATTATATTTTGGCGGTGGCACCTTCCAGCTCAAAGTCGTTCCACCTAACCACTAAGATACCTAAGCCTCCAAAACAATATTCTTATGATGTTCACTGTAAGATTTGTAACGTGCCTGCCCAGCAGGACGCACACGACATAATGGCAGATAGCAGCGATAACGAACGTCCGCATAGCTCAATTGGTAGAGTGATTTATTCCGGAATGAGGGGACACGGGTTGGGCCCCGGCGTGGAACAAAAAATGACGGAGAAATTTACTTATTTATTATAATGGCGTCCGAACTTCCCGGATGACCCGGCCGTTCAAGATCTCGCAATGGTGTGATGATCTTTCCACACCGCGAGATAGGAA
Organism: Macrothele yani; assembly: GCA_039090855.1. Taxonomy (NCBI): domain Eukaryota; kingdom Metazoa; phylum Arthropoda; class Arachnida; order Araneae; family Macrothelidae; genus Macrothele; species Macrothele yani. Next base: position 71,955,505 of record CM077028.1, on the reverse strand, counting down.
AAATCAGAGAATCCCTTCTCCAGCGCTTCGAAAAAAATATGTGTGTGACGTTGCATTCCACTCACTGTACTCGGGGCAAAGCTATCGTGGCAATGAGGCAAAGGCTGCGGTTCCTTTTCACTCCCAGTTACCAGTATTACTCCGCAAATGGTGTGTAATTAATCGTCACTCCGAAATTTTGCTAGGGAGCTTCTCCCACAGGCCTTCAGGGCTGTCTGTCACCGTGCCCTGACCATATCCCCAGTACTCTCCACTCCCCAACTCCCGCGCACGTTGTAGACCGGTAGTGACCGGCAGATGCCATTGGAAAAATCCGACGACAGAAGAGTGTTTTAAAACAACAATCAAGAAGGAGAAACGCGAAATGCCCTCGGAACACTTATCTCGCCATCACCCTTCCGCTAAAGACCCCAAACCCCCACAGCAATAAATATCCCCTGTGTTGACTCTGACCCAAAGAAGAATGCTGTCACAGAGGACGATCAGTGACGTCACAAAACGCGAACATTTTTTTTTTTTTTTTAGAAATGCCGCTGAAACTGAGATCTGAATTTTTTAAATGCACATACACACAACGTATTGAACATCTGTGTACTTTTTAAGTGCCCGTTGAAGCTGGAGTACGAGCTTTTAGACTAGAACTATTTTATGCAGTGGAAGTATACACTCTGTAGCTTTCCTTCCATTGCCAGGTTAAGTTTGCCCCGAGTATAGATTGTCTGGGAGTTCTCAAGTGCACGTTCTACAGCGGATGGCTGCCTGCAACGATTCATGGTCACGGTTGACCAGTGGGCCATGACCCCGGCCCTCTTTCGGGGGGAGCTGTGACGTGCCAGCCCAGCAGGACGCACACGACATAAAGGCAGATAGCAGCGATAACGAAAGCCCGCGTAGCTCAATTGGTAGAGTGACTTATTCCGGAATGAGGGGAACCGGGTTCGAGCCCCGGCGTGGAACAAAAAATGACGGAGAAATTTACTTCGTTATAGATTATTTTTCATTATGTCCTCGAAACTATTTTTCTTCCGTGTTGAATTATTCACAACAACATGAATTTCGTAAACGCTGTATTAATCCTACCGTCAATCACAGGCAGAGCTCTCTAATATACATAGAAATAAAAATCACAGTACAAGGCACCCTGTTTGTCCCCAGAATGACGCTATTCTGAAATAGGAATGACAGAAAAAATAATTTTTTACCACAAACATGAAAAAAAAAAAAAAAAAGAATGGAACTTCAAATTAGAGAAAGAGAGAAAATATTAGGTTCGAATAGAAACTGCATTCAAGAGAAAGTTGAATGCGGATTAAAATCTGAAAAAATAAGCAAATACGACAAAATGACTTTGTTTCCATAAAATATAATATCTGTAGCACGGTTGCGAGCATTCATTTACGCTTTCCAACCGTAGGTTGAAGAAGCGTATATGCTCCAGCTTTGTCCGTCTGCCTGTTCGCACGATAACTCGCGTAAAAATGGCTCGATTTCGATGAAATTTTAGTATGTGGTAGGGGACAACCTGGGAACGAACCTTATTGAAAATAGGCGAAGTTGGATCAAAGGTCACGACATAGGAGGGAAATCCATTCCATCGCCCTTATGCGTCATAACTTACGTAAAAGTGCATCGATTGCAACAAAACTTCATCATGTGGTTCCAGAAATGTACTGAACCGGTTCTATTTAATATCATCGAAATGGGGTTAAAGATCAGGGCACAGGAGCAAGATTTATTCCAAAGCTATTATCCTCATAACTTGACTGAAAATGCTTCTATTGCGACAAAACTTTGTTCTGGAGGTATACTGAACCAATTCTATTTAATATAATCGAAATGGGGTCAAAGGTCAGGGCACAGAAGCGAGATTTATTCCACAGCCATTATCCTCATAACTTGAATAATGATTTCTGGTACGTTGGAAAGCGTACCATAATCAATGCATTGCATGATTTTACTAACTTGTTTCACGATAGCTTACACTGCAGACAGGAGATAGATTACTGGAAGGTTTAGCATTTTGCTCTTAGATTTAAAAAAGCAAAAAGTTTTTGTCTCACAAAACAAAGACTGACTTGTTAAATAATAATCAGATGGCGGATCCTAGTGAAACGAAAGACTACATCTGAAACCGGATGCATTGATTAATTACAGTATGGAGTGGGAATAAGGTTGAAATCAAATTCCATTTTTACTTTGCTGGCCTTAGGGACTGAAACATGATTTTTTTTTCCGAGAAATGTTTACATAAACAGATTTTTCAGCTTCACCCAATCAAAATCAAAACGAGCTGCTGGTGTCCTTTTTTGCTGCCACAGAGATGAGGAAGTCTAAGCGCAGAAGGAAAAATTATTCGCGTTTACATTTGTAACAGATGTATATAGTCATGTGTAAGTCTCTGACGTATGGAAGAGCTCTAGCGAGAAATAACATATCTCTCTGCCTTACATTCCCTTTACTACTGAAGCAGCAAGGTTCAGTAGAGAAGCCTCGTTTCTCTACAGCATGGGAGTCTTCAACCTTTTCTGAATTACGGAAAACATGACAAAATGGAATAGGATTTACGGCCCACATGAAAAACAAGAGTTAAAATGAGTGTGTTCAGGGGTGGAAATGAGAATTATTCGCTGCCAGAACCCAATGTTGAATACCTTAAAATTTTAATATGCACAAACCCATTCGCAGTAGATATAAAACCATATGAGGTATACAAATTTGGAAGATGTGAATCCGTTTATTGGTGTAAATATGACATGGATGTTAAGTCAGATGATATCCGAAAATTTGAAAACTTCGTCGTCCTGGAGCTGGAATCGAAACCGCGTCTCCCGGCTAGTGCTCGAGCATGCTAACCACTACACCACCCAGAACAACCAATTTTCATGTTTCCGATAAATTTTAATATAACCATCACATTATACTATCCGGGAGACACGGGTTCGATTCCCGCTCCAGAACGACAAAATTTTCAAATTTTCGGATATTATCTGACTTAACATCCATGCCATATTTACACCAATAAAGGGATTCACGTCTTCCAAATTTGCATTGTACAAAGGTGTAATCTCGTATTTCTTTCATTGATATTTCTTTCATCCATATAAAGAAATTTCGTTAATACGCTTTGATATGAAATACTCACATTTAGCTGAAGTCAGAGCTGTTTTATTTATTTAGAAGCACGTTTCTTATTGAAATAACCATTCGAATACCCGTGAAATTAAAAGTGCCAGCTATTAATAAACATTGGAGATAAAAAAAAGTCAGCTTGTATTTGAGGCGGAGATAAAAAAAAGTCAGCTTGTATTTGAGGCGGAGATATGCAATTGTCTTAGGCGACAAAATAAAATATTCGTTTATTTTAACTGAAATATATAAGGTGTGCAACTTAATTCTCGGCCCCTAACCGCAAGCGATCATGGAACGTCGGCAAATGCAAATAGCTGTGTGCGATAATGGCTGATTGCAGCCCCATCCAACAGCTTTCCAGGCAACCGTAACTGCTTACAGCTGTAGTGACAGAAGGGACGAAAGTTGACGGTGAAAGCAATGTCGTTCGAGAAGCAACATTTGAGGCATTGTCTCCTGTTCGCGTTTCAGCTGGAAAAAGTGCCACGGAAGCCCAGCAAATGATCTGTGCTGCTTTGGGTGAGGCTGCTGTGTCCTACAGTATACGTGTAAAAAGTTGTTCCAGCGGTTTAAGCAGGGACATTTCAATCTCCGTGATGCAGAACGTCCGGGACAGCCATAGAAAGTTGACGATGAGAAACTGGGACAACTGTTGGACGCGAATCCCTGTAGCACACAGTCAGAGTTCCCCCAGGAACTCGGAGTAACACGGCAAGCCATTGCAAAGCTTCTGCACAAGCTTGGACGGATTCACAAGGAGGGCCGTTGGGTGCTCCACCAACTCACAGCTGTGAACAAGTCTAGGCGCTACGATGTTGCTGTGTCCTTGCTCTCTAGATTCAAGAAGAAGGATTTCCTCCACAAGATTTTGACCTCTGATGAGAAGTGGATCCTCTACAATAATCCTAAGCGGCGCAAATCGTGGGTTTATCCAGGTCAGCCTACCACCGGTACCTCCAAACCGAATATCCATGCCAGGAAGTTGTTGCTGTGCATATGGTGGGATCAGCGCGGTGTCGTACACTATGAGTTGCTCAAACCTGGTTAAACGGTCAATGCTGAGTGTTATTGTCAGCAACTCATTCATGTGAGTGACGCACTGGAGTCGAAAAGGCCATGCACCGGCAAGGGCAGAAGTTCGGTCCTGTTGCTTCAGGATAACACGCGTCCACACACCGCGAAAACCACTTTAAACACGATCACCGACCTGGGATGGGAGATTTTGTCCCACCTGGCGTATTTCCAGACTTCTCCCCGTCGGATTATCCCCTTTTTCCCTCTCTGCAACATCACCTGAGTGATACGCACTTCACTTCTGTCGAGGAGGTCCACACAAGTATTGATGACTTTATCAACTCAAAACAGCCCTCTTTCTTCAGCAGTGGCATTCAGCAGCTCCCTGATCGATGGCTCAAATGTATCCAACACGACGGGGATTATTTCCCTGATTAGGTACGTATTCGATTTGTTATAATTTGCTGTCAACGTGTCGTGCTTTTGGCAGAGAATTAAGTTACACACCTAATACATTATAACTTCGATTTGAAAACATAAAATTATTTCCTAAAATAATTTCCAAAATGTCTCGACCGTCTGGCGGACCTCCTCCACGGTCCAATACACGGTCGGTGATCAGCTACTGTCGTGAACTTTGTGCTGACCAAATACCTAAGTAGATCTTCATTTCAGCAGGAGAAAAAAAATATTTTCGAAACGATGAACCATTCATACAAGATGGCGTTATAAATTGAAATGTACAATGCATTTCGAAATATTTTATTCAAATTAAATGCTTTCTTTCTTTTGGTGTCGCATCGCACCCGGAACGGGGTTCCTCCCATTTATCCCACTGAGTGTGTTTCTTATGAGTATCAAATATTTCAGTGAAATTTTAAATCCTAAAACTTTTTTTTTTGGTTGGAGGTTTAACGACCATCGTGAGCAACTCAATGGGCTATAATAAGCAGTCGCCCGTCCTTGATTTAGGGTTGCTGGTTCCAGAGAAGGGAGAGAACCAGTGCTCTAAGACAAACACAACATCCATGCCTAACCGGGATTCGAACCCGGACCCCTTTTCGGACGAATGATCGAAGGCCATCGCTTAGACCAGTGTTCCCCAACTAGGTACAAGGTGTGACGCGAACTTTGACCTATTATCCTATTGTAAGAAATTAGTTGTCGAGTTTTATTTTTTAATTTTATCACAGTTACTGTGTTCCATGTGCTTGTATTTCATTCTCTGCCGCTGCACTGATTAAATAAGATTTCCCGCCTCTACCGCTGCACTATTCGGCTTCTTTGTTCCACTTGCCTCATGTTCTGTGTACGCTTTTCCCTAACAGTGCTGGGATGAGCAAAACTTTCCCTGTCTTTTATTATTTTATTACGTTGTTTTGGTATTTGTCCCTGTTTGTTAGTGCTTCTTCAACTTTATTACTTTTTCCTGTACCAATGCACCCACCCATTGTTATATTTTATTTTAAATAAGTCGGTATATGTGTCCCTTCTTCCCTTTGAAGAGTATAGGTCCGGCGTCGTACAATTATTTCAGTTCTATCACAGCTGTGCTCTGAAGTAGTTCGAAAATTGTGATTGCTAGAAAGCCTTGCTATTGTCTATTACTACTAAACTACACTGCTGGCCACCCTAAATGCAACACCAAGAAGGAAGCATCCGATTGGCCTGAAATTCGCAGAATGCGTCGCCAGCGAGAGGACATGCAAACGATTAGCACTGCAGGGCATATGCAAATCATGTGCGCCAGGCACACCACCGAGAAGCACTATAAGAAGGGTGCACAGAAGGCGGGGTGTAAGTAGTGGAAGTGTGTTGTGCTGCCGGACCTCGGCGTGGGAAGCTTCCTGATGCCCCGTCGCAGAATACGGCAGTCATTCCAGCATGTTTCGGAGCTCGACAGAGGATGAATAGGGGCTTATCGCGACAGCGGCTTATCATACCGAGACATCGGCGCCCGTGTGGGACTACATCCAGTAACAGTGAAGCGAGTATGGATTCGGTGGGTGCAGGAGAGACGGACGGAACGACGTGAGCGATTGCCGCAGCCGCGGCACACCACCAATCGAAAGAACCAGCATGTTGTACGGCAGGTCTTGGCGGCTCGCACAGCCACATCACGAACGTTAGCGCAGGAATTAGGGTGTGTTGCGCAACAACCTGTGTCAGCACGTACCGTTCGACGTCGTCTGCAGGAGCGGGGACTTGTCGCACGACGCCCATTGCGCCGATTACCATTGACGTTACACTACCGGCGAGTGCGGCGGCAGTAGGCCGTTGAACGCCGCACCTGCACTAGGAATGGCACGACATTGTCTTCTCCGACGAATCTCTCTTCTGTCTGCAACACCACGATGGTCGGATCCGTATGTGGCGGCGCCGCGACGAGATACTGTACCACGCCTGCCTTGTGCATCGCCATACCGGTCCGTCGCCTGGCGTTATGGTTCGGGGCGCAATTGGAAATGACACCCGCACCCTTCTGGTACGCATCGTCGGTACACTCAATAGCCACCGCTACATCTCCGACGTTTTGGAGCCTGTAGTCCTCCCTTACCTGATGGACCTGCCAGCGGCCACGTTTCCACAGGACAGTGCGCGCCCGCACGTGGCACTCATCGTGCAACAATTCTTCACGGCCCACCAGGTTTCACTGCTGCCGTGGCCCGCATGTTCCCCCGATATGCCGCCCATCGAACACGTCTGGTCGCTGATCGGGAACCGAGTGGCTCGGCAAGCATCACCCGCGGCTACGCCTGATAAACTGTGGCAACGTGTAGAAGCAGTCCGGACCGACATAACACAAGCCCACATCCAAAGCCTTTTTCGTTCGATGCCGCGGCGTGTAGCGGCCGTTATTGTCAGCCATAGGGACCACACGAACTATTGATGTCTGCGTGTTCCGCAAGTCGCACGGGCCTGTAAGCTCAATCGTTTCATCTTTGTATCTGTTATTATGTGTCCAGTAAATCTGGCTTTTCTATCTCGTGTCCTTCTTGGTGTTGCATTTTTGGTGCCCAGCAGTCTATTTTATTTTTTCAAGATAGGCAAGTTCCTTGTGCGGAGTGTTCCGTCCTAATATTAATAGGTTGATTACATTACGTATTTATATTAATAGTGTCATGTCATAGGTTTTTGAGGGGATTAACATTTTGGTGTGTCATGATGAGTCATGGATAATTTATGGTGTGCCGCGAGTAGGAAAAGGTTGTGGAACACTTGCTTAGACCACTGCGCCACCGGAGCTGCTCCTAAAACTTACCTTTTAAAAAAGAAACAATGCAGTTAACGCAACATGTACACTGACGGGAAAAAAAACCCAACACCACGAAAAAATAGTTGTAGAGGAATGAAATGGCGGCAATACATTTGTATAGGTAACATACACTGCCGGACAATTTCTAAGGACGGATGACAATAGCAACGATAGCAACCATAAAATGGAAGGCAGGAAAATGTGGAAATTAGCATAAGTGCGGGATACAGTAAGACGTGTTGTGCGTATGCAAATTTTGGATTGCCGAACTTGTTCGTGACGTCATAGCGCTGATAAGTGATATAAAGGATTTGACGCGTATTGACCGTTGTTGTTCAAACGCAAAGTTGAAAAGGAAAGAATCAATTGACGAACTTGCAATTTTCAGTATGTCTTAACGACATCACCTAGGTGATTTTACGCGTGGCCGTATTATTGGCAAGATAGAGGAAGGGCGAAAAATAACAGATGTTGCCAGGGAGTTCGACGTCAGCCACAGTGTTGTTTCAAGGCTTTGGAAATCATTTCAAACAAATGGAGAGTGTAGCAAACGTCACGGGGGAGGTCGTGTTCGCAGTACGACACCTGCAGAAGATTGGTACGTAGTGCTATCAACAAAAAGACACCGGCGCAGCACAGCTAGTGAGGTAGCAAATCAGTTTATGGCTGCTACTGGCAAGCGGATCTCCCGAAAAACTGTCGCCAGACGTTTGCATGAAGGAGGACTATACGCCAGCCGTCCTGTTGTGTGCATCCCATTGTCCAGACTTCACCGTACCGCCCGTTTGCAATGGTGCCATCAACATCGCAATTGGGCTGATAACGACTGGTCTGCTGTCCTCTCCTCAGATGAGAGTAGATACAGTCTATCGTCTGATTGTCGACGACAACTGATCTGACGTGATAGTGGTACTGCATATTGTCCAGCAAACATACAGGAAAGGGACCGATATCCGACTTGTAGTGTCATAGTATGGGCTGGAATCATGATCAATGGCCGTACGTCCCTCTATGTGCTTCCAACTAAGACTATGACTGGCCAGCGATACATTCATGATGTTCTGCTACCTTATGTTCACATGTTCCGTGGCGCTGTCGGTGATAGATTCATTTTCATGGACGACAACGGAACATGTCATCGAACAGTCGCTGTCCAGGAGTGTCTTGAGAGCGAGGATATTCAACGCCTCGTATGGCCAGCACGTTCTCCAGATCTGAATCCCATTGAAAATGTGTGGGATGCTTTGGGGAGAAGTCTTGCTGGTCGCCAATGCCCTCCAATAAACAAGGACACCCTCATCCCTGCACTGACAGAGGAATGGGATAAATTACCCCAACAGCTGCTTGATAATGTTGTGCAAAGCATGACACGACGTGTGGAATCTTGCATCGCCCTCCATGGTGGCCATATCCCGTATTGGCATCTTACGCCGGAACGCCTGCGGACGGTAATTGCATTTTTTTCACGTTTACGTATTCTGCACAAAATGGCCTGTTTGTCCCTTGAACACGTTCCAAAGCCTTCTGGATTTCAGAGCACAATAAATTGTCTTTCTTGTAATGTCCTGGCATTCTGACATTATTTTCTTTCACTTGGCATCCAACCACACTTACTTTTTTATGCGCTATATAGCCGTTTATGATCCGTCCTTAGCAATTGTCCAGCAGTGTATTTAATCGATTAAAGTTTCAAGATCACAGCTTATTGTAAGCGCGAGAAGAGCCATTTTTAAATGTGAAATGCTGGTACACTAATAACCGGTGTAACCGCCAGAATGTTGAATACAAGCACGCAAACGTTCATATATTGTGTCGTACGAGTGCTGGATGTTAGTTTGTAGGATGGAGTTCCATGCCTGTTGCACTTGGTCGGTCAATACATGGACGGTTAATGCTGGTTGGGGTGACGCTGGAGTTGTCGTCCAATGATGTCCCATACGTGCTCGATTGGTGAAAGATCTGGTGGTCTAGCAGGCCACGGCAACATGTCGACACTCTGTAGAGCATGTTGGGTTACAACAGCTGTATGCGGGCGAGCGTTATCCTGTTGGAAAACACCCCCTGGAATGCCGTTCATGAATGGCAGCACAACGGGTTGAATCACCAGACCGACGTACAACTGTGCCGTCAGTGTGCGTGGGATAACCACGAGAGTGCTTCCTGCTGTCATAGGAAATTGATCCCCAGACCATAACTCCAGGTGTAGGTCCAGTGTGTCTCGGCCGCAGACACGTTGGTTGCAGGCGCTCACCTGGCCTCCTTCCAACCAACACACGGCCATCACTGGCACCCAGGCAGAACCGGCTTTCATCAGAAAACACAACAGATCTCCACTCCGTCCTCCAATGAGCTCTAGCTTGACACCACTGACGTCGCAAACGGCAGTGGTTTGGAGTAAGTGGAATGCACGCTACAGGGCGTCTGGCTCGGAGCTGTCCTTCAAGTAACCGATTTGTAACAGTTCGTTGTGTCACTGTGGTGGCAACTGCAGCTCAAATTGCTGCCGCAGACGCGGTACGATGCGCCACGGCCATACGCCGTACTCCGCGGTCTTTCCTCTCAGTAGTGCCATGTGGCCGGCTGGAACCCGGTCTTCTTGAGGCAGTACCTTCCCTTGACCACCGCTGCCAACAATCACGCACAGTGGCTACATTCCTGCCAAGTCGTTCAGCAATATTGCGGAAAGAAAATCCTCCTTCTCGTAGCCCTATTACACGACCTCGTTCAAACTCCGTGAGCTGTTGATAATGGCTTCTTCGTCTTCTTAAAGGCATTCTTGACTAACATCAACACACTACGTCGAATCTCAACGATAACTAACGCTCACGAACGTTACAGCGCATATTTACAGCAAATCTGCTTTGCATGTTCCGAGGGGCGCTACTAGCGCCACACGTATGCGCCGAGCGCGAAGTTTGCATAGACGTCATCTTACAGATGTACTCTCACCGCCTACCAACTGTCGTTTATCTAACACAACCCCTTCTTGGTGTTGGGATTTTTTTCCGACAGTGTATGTTACAAAAATTCCGAAGTACTTGATATGCCTCAACGTTTTAGTGCTCTTTAGAAATTTGAGTTACATAAGTTATCGCAGCATAGCTCATACAAGATTTGGGAATTCAAAGTTCATGTACCCAAGGCACCTGGGTACTCATTTTTCCATTTCGAAAATGTATTTCTTTCCATTTTAGGATTTCCTTTGTGGTCAACGCCTCGAAAGCCATTAAAAATTTCTTTGCTGGCCGCGGGTTGAGACCACTGCTCTCAAGGAACATTATTTGGAATAAGTAGAGTAAAAACGCTCGATGAAAGTGTGGAACCGGTCGGGCCGCACCGGGCCAAGCTTTCCATATTAAGGCCCATGCAACCCTTACTTCACTTTGAATAACGTAATCTTCTTTTCGTGCTGAAATGTTGTCGTTCTTACGTTATTTTTAAAGCATTAGGTACGAATACGATGGAAGACTTCCTTAATTAAACCTTTACGGCCAGACCAAACATAAAACAAAGTCAACTTACGTTAATTGATTTATTCCACCACTATTTCATCAGCACAACATCGCCCTTCACCTTTTACTTAACAAATCAGCATATCCAGCACACATCCAACACCCCACACGAGCAACTGTTGTATACTAGTTTTTATCTATCGTTCTTATCTCATACAGTCATACGTCACATTCACTCTGACCTCAAATGTGTCGCCAACAGTATTCGTTTGAGAGAGAAGATGTCACGTTTAGTTGTGAAGTATAACTGAGAACAAACTCAAAATTTACATAGGAAATAAACTAAAAAGGAAAGTTAATTTAGAATATACGTCACATTTGCCAAAATCTGATCAGCATCACCCAAAGCAAAGTTCTACTGTTTTTCCATCCCGAAGCATTAAAAATCTGTCGAGTAATTTGGAAAAAGTGTCAGAAATGAAACTCCACACACTAAGACATTTTTTAACATTCTCGTGGGAAAATCAGAAAGTAATTTTTTAAAATTTATTGAAAGCCTACCAGTAATGAAAAAAACTTTTGGAAAGAAATATCAAGGTAAACATGAAGATACCAAAAATTAAACAGAAATTTAAATCAACTTAATCTTTAATGCGTATAGTTTTATTTATAAAAAGGGAGCTAACTTTCTGCTGTAGGCCTGCCTCCAATCTGGTTGAATTATACACTGATGGAAAAAAATCCCAACACCAAGAAGGGGTTGTGTTAGACAAACGACAGTTGGTAGGTGGTGAGAGTACATCTGTAAGATGACGTCTATGCAAATTTCGCGCTCGGCGCATACGTGTGGCGCTAGTAGCGCCCCTCGGAACATGCAAAGCAGGTTTTCTGTAAATACGCGCTGTAACGTTCGTGAGCGTTAGTTATCGTTGAGATTCGACTTAGGGTGTTGATGTTAGTCAAGAATGCCTTTAAGAAGACGAAGAAGCCATTATCAACAGCTCACGGAGTTTGAACGAGGTCGTGTAATAGGGCAACGAGAAGGTGGATTTTCTTTCCGCAATGTTGCAGAACGACTTGGCAGGAATGTAGCCACTGTGCATGATTGTTGGCAGCGGTGGTCAAGGGAAGGTACTGCCTCAAGAAGACCGGGTTCCGGCCGGCCACGTGGCACTACTGAGAGGGAAGACCGCGGTGTACGGCGTATGGCCGTGGCGCATCGCACCGCGTCTGCGGCAGCGATTCGGGCTGCAGTTGCCACCACAGTGACACAACGAACTGTTACAAATCGGTTACTTGAAGGACAGCTCCGAGCCAGACGCCCTGTAGCGTGCATTTCACTTACTCCAAACCACTGCCGTTTGCGACGTCAGTGGTGTCAAGCTAAAGCTCATTGGAGAACGGAGTGGAGATCTGTTGTGTTTTCTGATGAAAGCCGGTTCTGCCTGGGTGCCAGTGATGGCCTTGTGTTGGTTAGAAGGAGGCCAGGTGAGCGCCTGCAACCAACCTGGACCTACACCTGGAGTTATGGTCACACAAAGACACACTGGACCTACACCTGGAGTTATGGTCTGGGGATCAATTTCCTATGACAGCAGGAGCACTCTCGTGGTTATCCCACGCACCTTGACGGCGCAGTTGTACGTCGGTCTGGTGATTCAACCTGTTGTTCTGCCATTCATGAACAGCATTCCAGGGGGTGTTTTCCAACAGGATAACGCTCGCCCGCATACCGCTGTTGTAACCCAACATGCACTACAGAGTGTGGACATGTTGCCGTGGCCTGCTAGATCACCAGATCTTTCACCAATCGAGCACGTATGGGACATCATTGGACGACAACTCCAGCGTCACCCCCAACCAGCATTAACCGTCCCTGTATTGACAGACCAAGTGCAACAGGCATGGAACTCCATCCCACAAACTGACATCCAGCACCAGTACGACACAATGCATGAACGTTTGCGTGCTTGCATTCAACATTCTGGCGGTTACACCGGTTATTAGGTTATTAATGTACCAGCATTTCACATTTAAAATGGCTCTTCTCGCGCTTACAATAAGCTGTGATCTTGAAACCTTAATCGATTAAATATGTTGCCTATACAAATGTATTGCCGCCATTTCATTCCTCTACAACTATTTTTTCGTGGTGTTGAGATTATTTTTCCCGTCAGTGTAGGTATTAAGGTATGCTTGTTCTACGGTTTTTGGGTTCTGTGCTTTCCTTCCATGGAGGCACTAAATTTATAGGATGGGTTACCTGCATTAGATTTTGTAAGAATCGGAAACTTAACAGCAACAAAGGATTGTAATAGATGATGTTTGGCACACAGTCATCCGAAATAAAAATATTTTCAGTTTAAGATCATAGGATATGCTTTCTGAGCATTCTGGTGTTTCGAAACTGACAGCTTTGCCATCTTTAGGGATTGTTCGTATTGTTTACATGACGACGTTTTGGACCACTTCGGTGAAGCAGTAGTCTGAGCGTTGGCTTTGGACCATTCGTCTGAGGTGATTCGGGTTCGAATCCCGTTGATACATGGATGTTGTGTTTGTCTTACGGCACTGGCTCTATCCTTTCCCTGGAGCCAGTGGCCCTGAATTACGGACGGGCGGCTGCATGGAGCCCATTTAGATGCTCACGGTGGGCGTCAAATCGCTCCCTCCCACTAAAAAAAAAACAGAAAAGAAAAGAAAGAAAGACGTGTTGGGAAGACGTCACGAGTGAAGCTACTTTTATCGCCGACGATAATGAATACACATGCAGGGAAATAGCATTAATAATAATTTTAATAAATCAGTTTAGTAAACGCTATTTTGCTTCACCCCAACGGAAAGTATTTCTGCTGCTGTTTTCAGGCAAAATGACATTTTCTCCGTTCCAGCAATGTCATCGTTGTTTCAAATGCTGCAAGTGGAATGTATTTGTTCTTCTGTAATTTTGCTGATACCTTCTCGATGTTGCAATGTCATTATATGATTGTCTTCGGGGATCCCGCACACTGGTAAACAAGAGAAAAAATTAGCATAGCCGACAGAGCGTGGATTCTCCCATTTAGATAAATACCGTGAGTTAAGATTACACTTCTCAGGTAAATCTCCACTTCTGAGGAAAGAACACAAATCTCTAAGTAGAAAGTGAAAATGATGTTCTTCAAAGTAGCGGGATGTTTCCTTCTGTACGCAGCATGCTGCCAAATCACGACAGTTTCTGGACAATCTAATAATCGTCAAAATTCTAAAGGGTCTACCGTCAGCGCAGAAATGCTACTAAACGCCTTTTGCCGTAAGTACACTATTCCTTTCTTAAGAGCGATTTTTTCTATTTCCTCCCTTTCACAAAATTGTGAGGTATAAAGATACAGAGAAAAGGGTTGTAGGGAGACGGCATAAGAGAATGTGAGATGGAGAGATATATTGTTTTAGGCAGTGAGATACATAGTAAGAGGCAAGCAAAGCAAGGACATGATAATAGATAGATAGACAAAACGAGATACTTTTGTATCCGCTGCATGCCACAATACCACCCCATATCTAGAAAAAAAAAGTGATGCATATATTCAAGTAGATTTCGGTTCACCTATCTTGTAGACTCATCCGTTTTCGTTTACAATTATGGGGCATACTCGGGAGGATCATGAAAAGACAAAAGTTCGCAGATATTATATGCGTTGTGTCACGGTATAAACTACGAGCGTTGTACCGAAAATAATGCAAAAGTGAGCATAACTTTTTTATTAACTGACAAAGGTCTTTCAAACTACACACTTTCGTAGAGTAACTCTTTCTCTATACAACTACTCAACATAGTCTCCATCACAAGCGATGCATTTGCGCCACCGTTGAACCCAACTCTCGAATTCTCTTTGAAAAAATTCAGGTGTGGGCTGTTGTACCCACTTCTTCTTCACAGCCCCTTTCATACGCCGTCTACGTGGTGCACCAAGAATCTTGATTCCTCAGACCAGGCTACTTTCTTTCAACTATCCACGGTCCAATCTGGATGATCTTGGGCCCATTTTTCGCGTTGTTCACGTTGATGTGCAGTGAGCATGCAGATTCGGATAAGTCTTCTGATACGCAGGCCCATGCGCAGAAGGCTGCGATGAACCGTGTGCTGTGGCACTTTGCCCTGATCGCCACTGTTGTAGCTGCGAGTGATTTGTTGCACTGTGGCCCTGCGATTGCAGTGAACAATGCGCGACAGTCTTCGCTCCCCTCTGGCATCAATGAGCTGCAGACGACACACGGATGGCCATCTGTGCACCACTTTTGATACCTACTCACTATGAACAACCCACAAGCCGCGCCGTTTCCGAGATCGTAGTTTCGAGGCTCCGTGCCATCACAATTTGTCTTTTATCAAGCTGCCGATTGTGACTCCGAACACTCTACTAACCAAAAACCGGTCTTCGGGTTGTATATATATATATATATATATATATATATATATATATATATATATATATCATCATCATCATCATTGTCAACCATTATCAATCCACTGCTGGACGAAGGTCTCCCCAAGTTTCCTCCACAACGGTCTGTCTTGTGCCAGTCTCCTCCATGTCACTCCCGCATACTTTCGAATTTCATCCACCCATCTTCCATGTGGTCTTCTTCTGGGTCTTTTCCTGTCCCTTGGAATCCAATCTAAAATTTCGGCTGTCCATCGATGGTCTGTTCTTCTGGCAGTATGTCCAGCCCATTGCCATTTCAGGGATTTTACTCTGATCATGATGTCTTCCACTCTTGTCATTTTTCGGATCCACGTGTTCCTCTTCTTATCTCTCCTGGTTACACCAAGCATGCAACTCTCCATGCTGCTTTGAGTTGTCTGCAGCCTTTGTATGTCTCTTTTAGCTAAGGTCCACGTCTCTGCACCATACGTAAGCACTGGAAGGATGCATTGATCAAACACTTTTCTTTTAAGACATACTGGCATATTGCTCTTGAAAATTATGCTGTTTCTTCCAAAAGCTCTCCAGGCAAGTTTTGTACGCCGATTAATTTCTTCACCAATGTGACCCTCACTTGATATCTGCTGTCCAAGATAAACGTACGTGTCTGTTATCTCCAAGCTTTTCTCCATCAATCGATAAATCTTCATTTCTTGTAAAAGCATTGTACATCACTTTTGTCTTCTGAAAGTTCATTTTTAATCCCACTTCTTTACTCTTGTCAGCAAGTTCCTGGATCATACTCTGTAGCTCTGATGGGGTAGTTGCAAAAATGACTATGTCATCAGCAAAACGAAGGTGGGTTAGATAATCTCCATTAATCTTTATCCCTTTGTTTTCCCAGTTCAGTGATTGAAAGACATTTTCCAATGTGGCATTAAAGAGCTTCGGAGATATGGTGTCACCTTGTCTCACTCCTTTTCCAATTTTTATGTGTGTTGTATTTTCAAACAGCCGAATCTTTGCACTTGCATTTTCATAGATGTTATTAATAATATTAATGTATGCATCTTCAATACCGCAGGATTTCAGAGCCATTGCAACTGCTGATGGTTTCACCGAATCAAAGGCTTTTTCATAATCGATAAAAGCCATGCACAATGGAAGCTCATATTCCCTCGCTCTTTCAATTAGTTCTCTCAGTACGTGGATATGATCTATTGTGCTGTAGCCACTCCTGAATCCAGCTTGTTCTCTCGGTTGAGCCATGTCCAGTGTCACCTTCAAGCGGTGTGAAAGAACTTTAGTGAAGATTTTATAAACCACTGATAGGAGGCTGATAGGTCTGTAGTTCCTGAGATCCTCAATGTCACCTTTTTTATGTAGCAAGATCATTGTAGCGTTGTTCCAATCCTCAGGAATTTTCCCTTCATTAAGGCATCGAGTGAAAATTTGGGCGAGTACTGTTTCGATTTCTCCACTTGCTTCTTGTATGATGTCTACAGTAATTCCATCTTCTCCTGGAGCTTTTCCCCGCTTCATGTTCTTGATTGCATGTGCAACTTCTGCTGGAAGGACTGGAAGAACTCTGGTACTGGTACCTTTCATGATGTCTGGGGTACATGTATCATCCCTTTCATATAATTTGGAGTAGAAATCTTTCACTCTTGTCAAAATTTCGCCTCTATTTCTTGTTACAGAACCATCTTCTTTTCTCAGTGCCATAATCTGTTTTTTCCCCTTACTGAGATGTCCCTTTGCTATCTTTAGGCTTTGGTTGTTTTCAATTGCTTTTTTTACTAGTTCACAGTTGAATTTCCTTACGTCTTCAGTGATACTTTTTCGTACTGTCTTGCATAGCTCTATATATTCCACTTTGGAAGTCACATCTTCTTTAGTTGTCCTCATCACTCTTCTTTTTTGCATCAACATTTTGGTTTTTCCTGATAATTTGTTCACATGCAATTTGTTCTTAGACCCAGCTAATTTTGTTGCTGTTTCCATAAGAGCTTTGGTTACTTTTCTGTTAACTTCAGAAATATCCACTTCTTCCGATGTTAGGCCTTCTAAAGCAGAGAATCTGTTCTTCAGTTCCAATTTGAAGGTATTATGGTGTTTTTTAAGGTTGGTTATGTCAATACATTTTGTTTGTCTTATGAGCTTGCTACGTTCAAGTTTAGTGTTGAGGTGCATCTTACATCTCACCAATCTATGGTCACTGCCTGTGTTGAACTTGTTTAGCACACTGCAGTCTTCTATGACGAATTTTTTGTTACACATAATAAAATCAATTTCACTTGTCGTCCCATTTGGATGTCTCCATGTCCATTTCCTGTGTGGCTTTTTCTTGAAAAAGGAGTTCAAGATGAAAAACCCTTCTGCCTCTGCAAACTCAACGAGAGTATTTCCACGCTGGTTTCTGTTGCCGTGACCGAATTTACCTACTGAAGTTTCATTCTGTTGCCGTTGCCCTATTTTTGCATTGAAATCTCCCATAATTATCTTCAAGTGCTGCTTACCTTTATTATTTAGATCACGAATTTCCTCATAAAATTCTTCAATTTCTTCTTCAGCATGACTTGTGGTGGGTGCATAAGTTTGAATAATCTGAGCCTGGTATCTTCTCGAGAGTTGGATAACGAGTCGTGCAGCTCTGTCAGAGGAACTTTCAACTTCTACAACTTTATTCTTCAGTTTCTTGTTTATTATAAATCCAACACCACTAGTTCTGCCAGTATCTGTCCCACGGTAGTAGAAGAGATGTCCACTTTTCAGTTCAATGAGATCTTCTCCTTTTCTCCTTACCTCACTTAGCCCGACGATGTCCCAGTTGATCCTTTGTAGTTCCTCTTCCAATTCAAGAAGCCTTGAATCAGAAGATAGGGAGCGTCCGTTGTACGTAGCCAAGGTCAGCATCAGATGGCAGCCTAGTCCGGTCCTCCGGGGATTCTTAGCACCCTCTGCCTTCATGTCGCACTGGCCGCTGCCTTGGCCAGGTACATTCCAGCTGCCGGAGACTGAGGGCCAAGATTTAAGTTGTGGAGTCATTTTGGAGGGGTTTGGCCATAACTCACCACGCTGGCCAAGCGGGTTGGTGAGTGTGGGATAGCATTTCCTCTAATCCCGATGGTATAGTTATACCGCTATTGGCGGTCGTCAGAGCCCCTTTAGTGGGAACAGGATGTACCACGAGAAGGCGGGGTTGACATTTGTCAAGGAGAGGCTGTGATGTTACGCATCACCTGACCTTACATCCCATATATATATATATATATATATATATATATATATACTGCTCTGTGAACTTCACCTGCACCACCGTTCGGTCTCCAGGCGCGCTCATTTCTCTAGGCTGGGGGTGGTCATAATGTAATTTCTCATCGGTGTACAGCATTATCTTTAAGAAAAGGTAAAACACAATGCGTTTTACCTTTTCTTAAAGATAATGGAAAGTCACTGTCAGTTTAATAAGATTTCGACTTCCAGAGCATTCTGTTGTTTTGAAAAATCACGATGAAAAAAAAATAGTTAATTTGCGATAAGTCCTCCTACACAAAAACTAAAACTATTACAAACGTATTTAGAAAAATAATAAGCTCGAACAAAAGATAAAGTGACTAATTCACATACATTAATAACGAAAAACATTTAAGCGCTGAGAAATGATTATTCTATTTTACACGTGGGAGGTTTTTAAATGTACTTCTGTCTCAATGGTGACACACGCGCTTCGCTTTCCGACGATTGCTGGTTCAAACCCAACCAGGGTCGAATAGAGAGGGAAAGAAAAAGTCAGAATCGAATGTTTAGCGAAATGTTCATAAAAATACGAAAAAACTTGAATCGCTGGGGTTTTTTTTCTGAAATAAACTGAATTAAGGACTACGGAAATTCTGTGAAAATACTGAAGTTAGAAAAAACGGAAATTTCTTCAAAAGACGGACACATACCGGCAGCTGAATGTTCCCTGAATTCACATCACTTACTTTTTTACAGTGTACTTTTAATTGTTTATGTAACTGTGACGCATATTCTATTTCAACTTTCATTTTAGTTCCTTTTCCTATGTAAATTTGAGGTTGTTCTTTTTTGCACTTTCCGAACTTAACGTGATATCTTCTCTCTCACATGAATGGAGGTTAGCAACACCATAAGTGACGTACGTAAGTGACGTTTGTATTTAATAAGAACAAGACAAGATATATAACGGTTACGCAGTAGCTGTGAGAGGGGGAATTTTGAATGTGAATGTTAATACTCCTTTTGGATACGAGACTGCTTAATGGCCGCTTAAGTATTGTTGAAGGCTACGTATTCTACTTTAATGAAAGTGCTGTGTTTCGTAGTTAAGTATTATTAGGGATATTAACTCAAGTTTCTGTGTTGTGTTTCATAATTAATTGTCATTGGGGATATTAACCCACGTTTAATTGTTCTCCCCGTGTTGAAGTGAACATGATCAAGTGCCTATTGACAGCAATGAAGGATTAGCTGTAAGTAAAAACCTCTCGAACTTCATTTGGGTGACTTACATTTAATTGTACGTCAAGTTTTGATTTATGTAGTGTTTTAGTAAGTCAGCTACACACAAACGCTACATAACACCAAATCCGCTAACTCACACTATATAGCCAAAAGTCACCGGACACCTAGAAGAGAAACAAAACACAGCATTTATTGACATACATTAGTACGGTGTCGGTTCACATTTGGCCTTAATGCATGCATTAACCCTTCAAGACATGCTTTCGAAAAGGTTTTGGAACACAGCGATAGGTAAGCGCTTCCATTCAGTAGCCTACATAATGCTGCCGCTAACTGTTGCTTAGTAGCAGGCCTTGGTTACAAGCTTTTTATGCGGCGCTCTGATTCCTCCCATAGGTGCTCTATAGGATTAAGGTCAGGGCTCTGTGCTGGCTAGTCCACACACGATATGGAATTATTGTCAAACCAATCCGTAACAGTCCTTACTTTATGGCTCGGTGCATAATCCTGCTGGTACCAACCAGGCTCGGTTTCATAGTATTGCCACAGGGTTGATAGACATAATTGTCCAGAATATTTAGGTAGACGTGATGGTTAACAGGCTTGTCCACGATAACCAATAGGCCGGGACCATACCACAAAAAACACCCCCACACGAGTACACTGACAGCTTCAAACTTGACTGTAGGAACAGTAAACTGTGGTAAATAGCGTTCCCCCCGCTGCCGCCATACCCACACACGGCCATCAGACTGATGGATCATGTATCTGGATTCATCAGTACATAGGACCCGTTTCCGTTGATGTACGGTCCACGATAAATGTTCTTTACACCAGGCTAAACGACGAGTAGCAGTCCGAGTGAGGATGAAAGGCTTATGAATAGTCGCACGACCTCGGTAACCCATGGAATGAAGTTCTCAACGAATGGTACGTGTACATACCGAGGTTCCAGCAATTTTACTCACCTGTACACTGAGGTCTTGGGCAGCACTCCGTCGATTAGCTGTAACGACTCTCTTGAAGCTTCGACGTCCTCTATCACTGATTTTCTTTGATCTGCCGGTACGTTTTGCTGCTTCAGGCACGCCATGTGTTTTCCACTTATTCAATACATCCAAAACAGTTGACTTGGGTATGTTTAAACGCCTTTCGGTTTCTCTTATGGACAACCCATTAACATAACACTCAAAAATCTTTCCTTTCTCAAAGTCAGTTCTCTCCCGCCACGACATTTTCACTCAACCTTCACAGTGCGATACGATTGCGGTCAGCTGCAGGCTTGTTTTTATACCGTTTGCAGCTGTACCGCGTATCTTAACAACGCAACGGATCCGTTCATTTGCTTTTGAAGGGGTGGCCTGTGACTTTTGTCAACATAGTGTACTTCAATGTTCACGCTCTTCGTTCTGAAGCATTCCGTAAAGTTAAATCGTGCTCCGGTCAGCTTAAATACATAACATAGAACTAAGCTCTGAATAACTTTTACTGCAAGAAAAGTCAAAATCTACTTACTACGTCAATCATTATTTATTTGTGTTTGGTAGCTTCTCAATTCAGCACAACCTCACGGAATATAATTTACTTCGAACTTAATCATCTGGTAATTCCACATTTGAATACAGCAGATTTGCATAGGAAGATTTCTCTTCAAGTCTTACTAACTCAAAAATAATTTGAGTCGTCAATATCAACGACGTGTAACATCAACTTCAGCGATTCAGTCATTCTCAAATAATAGGAATAATATCTCTTATAACCAATCTTTTCGTAACAAGTGTGCTTGAGCTCTCTCAACATCTCTCTCTCTCTCTCTCTCTCTCTCACTCACTCATACAATCGTAAACAGCACGCTTATCAGTCTCGATCACATAGGCCATTTTCACTTTTGACCTAGCATCAGTTTATCAAAACAACGTTCAGCAAGAGAGAAAATGATACTGTTATGATCAGAAACTGCTTGAAGAGAAATAACCAAAATTTACATAAGAGTACAGAAACCAAAAAGGAAAGTTAAATGTGAGTACACCTTACAAAAATGTGCTACATCGATGCCGAGCAGGAGTGTCTTTCTAGTCAGAAGTGTTTCCCTGAAAGCCTTACAACACTTAATGATATACGTAGTTTCTGTAGTTTCAAGTTCATTTTTGTCCCGAAATATGGTGCAAAACAAATGAAGGGACAACGCTTGATAATTTACAGTCTCGTTTGCGCCAGATGCGAATTTATCGATTTATCGATCTTGACGTTGCCACGAAATGGAAAAAAGTTCTTTATTAATGGCATTAACGAAAACATTATTTGTTGCCAATGTTGTCCCACAATAGAAACCGCAGTAGTCGAAGAAGGGACGATCGGCATCAGTGTTCGTTTTCTCTTCCCAGTAAGTGTCTTCAAAATTATAAATGCGCGATTTAAACAACTAATTTCCATTGCCATACAATACAACAAAGTCTTCTTCCGCCATCGAGATACGAGTTGTACGAAATTTCCCTCTATCATAAAGTTACATTCTGCCAGCAAGGTGCACCTCCTCAAGGCCTCTTCAATTTTATTGTGTTCAGTTATAAATCTTAAAAATGTCTTTACTTTGAAATAATATCGTCCACTCGCACATACTCATACAGCACAAAACGTTTAGGATATGTATCAATAATGTTACAATCTTTCATTTTCGTTACACTTTCAGAGATATCTTACAATTACGTTTCAGCAACATCTATTTTAGAACATAACTCTTTGTACATTACGGTTACGTTAAACATAGCATTCACCGATACTACTGTTTTATAGTTTCCATTGTGCATAATTGCTACCTTGATGTTACATTCCTGCGATATTTCAGATTTTTGGTTTGGCAACGGCGTGGATGCGCATGCGCATTTATGCCATTTCACTGAAGCACTCTCGTAGTCGTATTTCCACGTGCTACTGGGATATTCTTTGGTGATACTGTCGTACTCGAGTTAGCTAGTTAGTTGATTGAATATTTCATCTTTTTTTTTTTTTTTTTTTTGGGTGGGATTCAAGATCATCTGAAAGTAAGTAATTATTTTGTTTATTATAATTTTGAAATTCTAAAAAGCATTTTATAAAATCTAAGTAGATGGCTGTGTTGTTGTATTAGTATACTATACCACCATGGTATTTTTACTTGAAGCTGAGAAATTTCATATTGGTAGGCATTTAGAGAAATGAATTTGATTTTCTTTCTTTATTTCGCTGAAATATAGTCTATTCCACATGTAATAATAGAAATTCGACACCTTTATTTGGGACCGATTTTTATTTC
Source organism: Macrothele yani (assembly GCA_039090855.1). Lineage (NCBI taxonomy): Eukaryota > Metazoa > Arthropoda > Arachnida > Araneae > Macrothelidae > Macrothele > Macrothele yani. The sequence continues at coordinate 71,932,471 of CM077028.1, read as the reverse complement.
CTTTGTTATCAACATATAAACGCCGCCACTGTTCCCAATGGACAGCAGACCGCTTTGAACCTGTGAAAACGTAAACAACTCGTAATACGACTGTTGTTGCTTACAAAATAGCTGTCGAGTGTAATATTTTTTATTGTGATTTTACAAAGTTTATTAAAACTATAATGTTCAACGTAGTAAATACGTAACAGTAATATATGATGATGTCACAAATATCTTTCAAACACGTAAGAGTAATGTAACGAAGTTACAAATATCTTTCAAATAGGTAACATTAACATGAAGTTGGTATATTGAAGTTATAAAAACCTTTCCCTGTAACGTATCGGTTACGTTTCAAAGTTATGTAACGTTTGTGGACATTTTGACGTAACCGCAAAGTTTCGGAAACATTACTGTTACATTGCGCAACGTATCTGAAAAGGTCTCAATGTTTCAGTGCTACGTACTTGTAACATATACGAAATATTCTGGGATGTGTGGGTATAAACACATCGTCATGAACACGTGTACGCACGCATACGACGACTTTTGAAGTTGCAAAAGGTAAAAATGTACATGTCGTAAATATACACCACCACCAGATGAACGTACTGGTGAGGCTCTAAAGTTTCAACAAAAGGCAGTAGAAAGATTTCTGAAATCACAAATCATAGCATTTACAGAAGTTTGTAAGTTATAAATATATGAGTTCTGTAATTCATAAAGTAAACTTTAAAAAAATGCTAATAACATGTCAAAGTCTTTTCTTACTTTTGTATATCATGCGTTCAATTTCATAGTTTTAGAAAATCTGATGGCGTTTGGCGAGCCCGCGAGTCCCTGTAATGTTGTTAAAGTGTTAGGAAAAAAGGTGTCTGAATTTTTCCGTGTGCGATATAAAACGTGACTAACGAATGTTAATACTTTCCTTGTAAAATCTGAAATTCGTTGGCACGGAGTGCATAAGAAAAATAATATAATTTCTTGTTTACCTTTCAATTTTACTTTTAATTTATTTTTGTCATTTCAGAGTTATCAAACAAAATCGATGTAATGGAATGTGTGGCTGATAAAACCAATGGAAGGGTTAGTAAAATATTTACGTTATATTGATAATTCAGTGAATTATACTTGACGCTTCCGTAGCATAATATTTAAGATGCAATTTATATATTCTGCTTTTTACTCAAGTGAAACAATGTGTTGTGAATGCCACGCATGAACCACTCTTTCCATGAAAAGTTTTGTGTTTTATGCAGTCCATGCATGTAAAGCTTTTTAACAGTATAGTAATAATGTAGGTATTGGTGTAGCACGTATCCACCTCCAAGAAATTGTTTCCCCTTCAGTGTAGCACGTATCCACCTCCGAGAAATTGTTTCCCCTTTCAGTGTAGCACGTATCCACCTATAAAAAAACTTATCCCCGTCATTAAAGCACGTATCTACCTGTGTAAATAAATGACATAATATACTTTATAGCCTTAAAAACAGGTTTTTGAACCCGTAGATCTAATGATTTATTTTTTTGTTACATCTGAACATTGAGCCCAATTCGAGTGGTGGTTTCAATCTTAGTCTGTGCCTGGTTCTCAGGCTATTAGAGCAATAGTCTGGTTCCGAGGCTATTACAGCAGTCTGTGCAAGTGGTTGGACCATGGGTTTTTGGCCTGCTTTGGAAACGTTCAAATGGGACTCAAGAACTTCGAATGTTTCATGTTCTTCGACGAAGTGAAGCCATCTTGCGTCCCATCATACAACTTCATGTGGCTCCTGGCACAACAATCTGGCCCGATGAATGGGCGGCTTATCATAACATCATAAGTGGCCGGGTTTCAACTTCCAACACCAAACGGTCAACCACCAGCAAAATTTAATTGACTCTATGACTGGTGTCCACACTCAAAACATTGAAAGCCAACTGGGGTCACGTGAAACCAAAAATTTTGAGAAACATGCGTGGCACCTGTGGTGTCTTGCTTCTTAGACATTTGGCCGAATACTGGTGGAAAACTGAGCATGAGCAGGCACTATTTAACAGTACTGTAGCTGAAATAGTTCGACAATTTCCTTTAGTGTGAAAGTTAATGTACGTATGAGTATTTTTATTTTCATTATATTAAAAAACCAAAAAAAAAAAAGATTAAAAAATATTTAAAATTGGAAAAATTTAAAATTAAAAAAAAACAAAAAAAACTATTTTACCAAAAAATACGAAATTGTTATATAAGAAGTTCAAAAGTAGTTCTTTTCACAGATGGATACGTTCTACACTGACGGGAATAGTTTTTTTACTGGTGGATACGGGGCTCTGAAAGGAAAAACAATTTCTCGCAGGTGGATACGTGCTACACTAATACCAATAATGTCTCTGGGGTACATGAATAGGGAAAAACTCTCCGTATTCACAATATATCTTTATATGTTATGTTAATGATTTTTTCGTTATGTGCTTAACCATTTGTTTCCTCTGCCATTTCGCTTCTTCTGTTACCATAGCTTCAGAAGCCATGATTTCCTTTTCGGGTGGAATGTAATGCAAATGAGCTAGACAAATACACCCTGTATAGTACTTTATGAGCCGTAGGTAAAATAATTTACCCCACTTAGCGAAGCAATGCATGCATTGAGAGAGTTACATAAGACTGAAACCACCACTCGAATTGGAATACCGCACTAACAGTTGTTTGCTACTCGTGATGCACACGTGATAGGAGAATTTTAATACTGTGGCGAATGTCAGCGTACGCGTGAACATTCAAAGCCACGTGCGCATTGTAAGTTTGATAGCATTGATAACATAGATTTGCAAATATTTTTCGTTTTTAGGAGCCTTCCTTTCTCACTGGAATTTCAACTTGAAATCAGTCACTGCTGCTGAGACAATAACGGGAAAAAATGTGCAAAAGTTTGAAGTATGTGTCACGATTTCGTGGAGAGTTATGTCTCACTTACACTTCTCACATGATAATGTAACACACACACACACACACACACACACACACACACACACATTCTCGTTTATTTTTATAGATATTTAAATATTTGTGTTTTCTGAAACCACGGGAACAGAAAAGGTCCCACATACGTGAAGTTCGATGTTTTGTCAACATGATGGTTTGCTGTTCTGTCGTCATCACACGGTCATATTTAAAACTTTAGTCTTGCAACGGGGAGATTCGGGCCGAGCATAAGGAATAGGTAGTCCTGTCCATCTCTTCCTGTGGTCTTTCTTTCTAGAACTCAGCGACCCTAACTTAATTATGAGAAATCTAATAACATTGTTGATATGCTTTTGAGAATTAGCAAAACTGAAGGAAAAATGAAATCGTGGTCTTTCTGGTTCCCGAAAAATGGATTGTCAGTAGTGCCGTGTGAAAAGATAGTTGGCCTGCGGAAGCCTCGAGTCAATAAAATTTTAATTTAATTGTTGAAAGTATATGGGAATATGGGGTTTCAGATCAAGAATTAACGCAGAGCAGCAAGACCGGATCGCAATCGAAAAATTCGTTTATAGCACTTTCCATACGGATTATTTTCACCAAATTGCTTTACATCAATCTCCGTTTCAGTGTCAGACACTAACTCCCCTGTACGGAGGGGAGGGTCTTGTCAATGAACGCAAAACTATTTCCTCTATCTAACGTGTTTCTCCTGACAACTGACTCAAGAAAGAAAGCATTTTAACGTATTTAGGAAACAAAAGCAAGTGTGATATATTAAATTCCCGGTATATTTATATTTAAATTTACAGCCGTTTAATCACATTTAATCAATATGCTAAATGAGACACTCCTACGCTTAACGATCAAATTGATCTTACTAGATTTCGATGTAATTCTATTTTTCTCTGCACGGAATTTCAGGTTGCATTACTAATTTAAATTTTATTTTCTTTTCCTTCTCTCTGTCTTCTTCCATTTTCTTTTGAAAAATGTTTACCTGTTTATTAATCTGTTTTAGTTTTCATTTATAAAACATTAATAAATAAATCTGAAAAGAAAAAACTAAATAATCAATACGAAAAGATCTGATTTTCACATGACAGCCCTGCTTGTCAGGCTTCTTTTAAGGCATCATAAAGGCAACTATGGTCTCATAGGAGGTAGGTGTTCCCCCTAACGCATTACCTCTTTGGAAGGAGCCGGTCATATGGGAAACTAGCTTCCATCAATTGGCGACGTCCTTTATGGTACGAATCGCTAATATTTTGATCGATGTAATCCATTAGTATTTACAACGGAATTAGTTCTGGTGTCAGTATTTATATTGGAATTGGTGCTAGTGTCAGTATTCACAGTAAGATATTTACCTTCATCAGGATGAAATTTTCTCGTCGCTCTGGTGGCGCAGTGGTCTATGCACTGGCTTATGATCATTCATCCGAGAAGGGTCCGGATTCAAATTCCAAGGAGGCACGGATATTTACTGCTCTGGCTCTTTCCCTACCCTGGAGCCAGTAGCCCTAAATTAGGGGCGGGCGATAGCTTATAGCCCATCAAGTTGCTCACGGTATTGTTAAGCCTTCAATCAAAAATCTCAGATGTTTATGAAAAATATTTCATCCCGAATGTCTTCCTACAGTTTGGGTATGTACAGAAGCGAACAAAAGTATTTGGCGAAACACTTTTTCGACCATAATTTTTTTTTCTGCTGGACCAAATCGGTTCATTTTGGGATATGATATGTGTTGATTCGTGGGTTACAATGCAGCGTAGTTTATATTTCGCTCAGAGCGAATTTGTCGTTCGAAATGGGCCATATTCAAGAGTCGCCAATTATTACCCATTTGTTTGCTGCATGTATTAATGTTTTTCTTGTGATTTTTGTGGGTTTTGTGATGTGTAGTGTGATAATAAGTCAATCTTAGGTTTTCAGAAATGGGTAAAAAGGCGGAGATCCCTGTTGGAGCTCGCCAGGTGGCCGTGAACATGATGGAATCCGGAATGAGCGTCACCGACATTGCGAGGGCCCTGAAGATCCGACACCAGTCCATTTCAGCTATCCTGCAACGTTATAAGAAGACTGGGACCGTCGAGAACAGTCCGCGATGTGGTAGGCCTCGTTCCACTACGTTGCTTCAGGATAGACGCATCCTCCGTCGATCTCATGCTGATACCACCTTGACTGCTGTGGACATCGCCACCAAATTCCGCGACAGCGACGACCTGAACGTCAGCCGAATGATCATCTCCCGTCGTCTCATTGCTATTGGATTGAATGGAAGACGCCCCGCCAACAAACCACTCATCGGAGTCAAGAATCGACAAGCCAGATTCGCGTTCGAGCGCCGTCATCGACACTGGTCCGCGGCGGACTTGAGTTAGGTGCTTTTCACCTACGAGAGCAAGTTCAACTTGTTCGGAAGTGATGGCATCCGATACGTATGACGTCCGTGTGGCCAGAGATTCAACTCCCAATTCATTCAGCCGACCGTCAAGCACGCAGGATGATATCTAATGGTTTACGGCGCCTTCTCTCGCAATGGAATGGGCCCCATCATCAAGATTGACGGAATAATGACCAGCCAGAGCTACACGAACATGCTCATCAATGATTTCTTCCCATGTGCAAACCAGAACATGCCACCCGGATGGAACATGCAGCAAGACAACGACCCGAAGCACACCTCCCGAGTAGCAAAGGCAGCCTTCCAGCAGCAACAGGTCACATTTCTAGACTGGCCAAGCCAGTCTCGACCTCAACCCCATCGAGCACATGTGGGAGGAGCTGGACAGACGATGTGCGAAGAAAACCTGCCGGAATAGGGCCCAGAAGTTCGACCAGCTATCTGCAGAATGGGGGCGAATTCCGCAGGTCACAGTCGAGAAGCTAGTGGACTTGATGCCGGCCCGTTGTGCAGCTGTTATTAAGTCTCGTGGTTATCCCACTAAGTATTAGTTATTGTTTTGTCGTTTTCTCATACTTGTTTTCTGTTATCGTTGCATTAAATGAATGTGATACACACCTACTTTGTTGGTCAATTTGTATGATCTTTGCGATTAAGCTCGATACCTGAACTGTGTTAAGGTTTCCGATCCATCTGCATATGGGTTATGTTTACAACTGAATAACACATATCATATCCCAAAATTACCTGATTTGGTCCAGCAGAAAAAACTTATGGTCGACAAAGTGTTTCGCCAAATACTTTTGTTCGCTACTGTAAATCGCTTTGCAGGAGCCATTAATACTTACTGCGTATTCAGCAGGGGATTGCAGCAAATCACAACAGATTCCGTTGATCAAGAAAGCAGGGGATTACAGCAGATCACAATGGAATCCATTGATCAAGAAATCAGGTGAATTACAGCAAATCACAACAGATTCTGTTGATCAAGAAAGTAGGGGATTACAGCAGATCACAATGGATTCCGATGATCAAGAAAGCAGAGGATTACAGCCGAGCACATTGGATTCTGTTGGTCAAGAAACTGGAACTGAAATCTTTAAGAATGAACAACTCATTCTATAATAACTCAAAATATAAAACGTAGATTAAAAAAAGTAACACTCCTTGTGTAATATAAAGTGGACTACAATATTTCGGTAGCGAAAAAGAAAGAGATTAATTTCTGGTATAAGTCAATACAAACCGGAATACTTTCGAGTCAGATAAATGGAATTTAAAAAACAATTCTCACAATATTTTCGGAAAAATAACTGTGGCATATATTAGCCATAGGTCGTTTTTATATATTCTCAAAATTTCAAACAGTACAAAGCGATAGACTTCGAGAAAATTTGTACAAAAGAATTTACATTGCAGATATAGGATGGAATTTCTCTTACACTTATTCGAAGACAGCGGTTAAGCAGTCAACAGGACTATATTTCAACAAATTGAACCTGTGTAAAATGAAGCACGGGTTCCAATACAATTTCATCAGATGCACAGTATACTAGTATAACTAGTTTTGAAAGGTACAGCGTAAAACATAAGGCCGCACTAATCTATGCGCATTAATACTGCTCGCTCCATACATAACAAAAACGACGAGGAACACAGAAGGAATCATCCAATCGATATGAAAATAGATTTTCAGGTGCAATTTATATGCATAGGAAAGGAAAAGATTGTAATTACCCTCCTCGAACTCTTCAACGGGCTATTTATTCGAATAAAATAGCTACACCAGTGGAACAAGTCAGTAGGTTGTAGCGCCACCTCTTCTCGGATACACGCGATTATCCGGCATGGATGGACGTATACAGTCCATGGATACTATCCTGATGTATATCATGCCAGATGGTTTACAAACTGAGGGCCAGTTCGTCGACATTCCGGGAAGGGCGTATGCGGCGTCTCACCATGTCCCAAACATGTTCGATCGGTGAGATGTCGGACAATCGGCCTGGATACAGAAGGGTATCGACATTTCGGAAGCAGGCCTGGAGAAGCCATGCCGTGTGAGGCCGGGCATTATCCTGTCGAAAAATTGCTCGGTGATGCTGCGACAGGAATTGCAAAACAACAGGTCGTAGAATGTCGTCGATGTACCGTTGAGCCGCAAGCGTGGTACGGAGGAGTTCCAAGGGTGTTCGGCAGTCGTAGGAAATGGCTCCTCCAGACAGTCCCTTCCGGTGTTCAAGCAATGTGTCGTTCCACGGTAAAGGCAGGATCTGTGCCCTGGCCGGCTGTTTTCCAGACACGTAAGCGTTAGTCATCGGCGACAAGTGCAAACCGTGCCTCATCACTGAAGACAACACTATGCCACTGGACACCCTTGTGTCAGGCCCGATCAACGTGGGATAGTGTCCAGTGGTGTCTGCTCAGGAGTAGACAGCGAAGTGGCCTCCTGGAACGTAGTCCCTGTGAAACCAGTCATCTGGCAATGATCGGGATGTCCACTTCCGTACCTGTAGATGACGCAGCATGACCACGGTTGGTTGAGAGCGTCGAATTCGGTACAATTCGTGACGCTCTCTCACAATCGCTCGATCCTCGGGTTCTGTCATTATCCTCGGCCGCCCACTGCCCGCGTTCCGCTGGGTTGTTCCCTCCTCGACCATTGGCGCCAACATCGTCTGATTTCTGCGTCGCTCCGACCTAAATATCTGACGATACGACAACTTGACCGAACGGCCTCTCTTAGCACAAGTATGCGTCCTCTCTCAATTGCTCGTAGGTGTGCACGGATCAGACGTCAAGGCATCCTTACAGTCCGTGGGCGTAAACGCAACCGCAATCCGATGTCACAGTAATCCCTGGCTGGTAGCTTTGCTTTTGACATACCCTCCTCAACATGCGGTTCTCATGCGCTATGGAGGGCCACTATTTAGTCTTTGGTCGTTATATGAGCGAAGCGAGTCCGAAGGCCGAGCGGCTCTCTCTCTTTACGAGACTCGAGACAATTAGTTGTTCGGCCATAGGTACAAGATGACATATCCGATCACCGTGATTTTGTGCATGCGATTGGACATCATCCATGGTCAGGTTTTGACGCCTTCCGATTCCCGAAATTCCGTGCCATTGAGGATTAATCGTCCATTTTTAGGGGGTTTTCCGGGTTTTGAGAAGGGGTCGTTTGCTACCTATCTCCTCCAAAGATCTTCAGCCGATCACGGTGACACTTGCCATAGAGAAAGGGAAGGACATGGTGAGTGACATGGGGTTGGTATCATCGTGATTGGTCATGTCGTATAAAAATAATAACCATTACAAAATGACCAATTTTAATAATAATTGAAAAACTCCGCTCTCTATACGAGACTCGAGACAAAAAGTTGTTCGGGCATAGGTACGAGATAACACATCCGATCACCGTGATTTTTTGCATGCGATTGAACATCGTCAGGTTTTGACGCTTTATGATTCCCGAAATTCCGTGCCATTGAGGAATTTGAATTAAAACTAGATGCCCTTTTACTTGAAACGTTTCACGAAAGTCGGCTCACCAACATAAATTAAAAAATAATCATTTGAATTGAAAAACGAAGAAATGGAAAGACTCCGTCTGTTAGCTCAACACTTGCTTAATCTATAATAATAAATGGAAATTTGTGTATGTGTGTGTGTCTGTCTTTCGCGATACAAAATGAAAAACGTGGTACCCCATCCGAGTGTGTCTTTCTACTTTGTTTACATGCAACCTGATCACAACCAACGTGAAGGCATGAAGGAAAGTAGTTCATGGTAAATTTTAGGCATTTCTTTTTTACACTGCTGGCCACCCAGAATGCAACACCGAGAAGGAAGCATCCAATTGGCCTGAAATTCGCGGTATGCGTCGCCCGCGAGAGTACATGCAAACGATTAGCATTGCAGGGCGTATGCAAATCATGTACTCCCGACACGCCACCGAGAAGCACTATAAGAAGGGTGCACAGAAAGCGGGGTGCAAGTAGTGGAAGTGTGTTGTGCTGGCGGACCTGTGCGTGGAAAGCTTCCTGATGCCTTGTCGCAAAAAACGGCAGTCACTCCAGCACTTTTCGGAGTTCGACAGAGGACGAATAGTGGCTTATCGCGACAGCGGTTTATCGTACCGAAACATCAACGCCCGTGTGGAACGACATCCAGCCACAGTGAGGCAAGTATGGATTCGGTGGGTGCAGGAGGGACGGACGGACCAACGTGAGCGATTGCCGCAGCCGCGGCACACCACCGAACGAGAGGACCGACATGCTGTGCGGCGGGCATTGATGGCTCGCACCGCCACATCACGAACGTTAGCGCAGGAATTAGGGTATGTTGCGCAAAAACCTGTATCAGCACGTACCGTTCGACGTCGTCTGCAGGAGCGGGGACTTGTCGCACGCCACCCATTGCTCCTATTCCATTGACGTTACACCACTGGTGAGTGCGGCGGCAGTGGACCGTTGAACGCCGCACCTGGACTACGGAATGATACGACATTGTCTTCTCCGACGAATCTCGCTTCTGCCTGCAACACCACGATGGTCGGATCGGCGTGTGGCGGCACCGCGGCGGGAGACTGTATGACGCCTGCATTTTGCATCGCCATACCGGTCCGTCGCCTGGCGTTATGGTTTGGAGCTCAACTGGATATGACACCCGCACCCTTCTGGCACGCATCGCCGGTGCACTCAACAGCCACCGCTACTATTCCGACGTTTTGGAGCCTGTAGTTCTCCCTTACCTGCAGGACCTGCCAGCGGCCACGTTTCTACAGGACAATGCTCGTCCTCACGTGGCACGCATCGTGCAACAATTCTTCACGGCCCACCAGGTGTCACTGCTGCCGTGGACCGCCTGTTCTCCCGATATGTCGCCCATCGAACACGTCTGGTCGCTGATCGGCAACCGTGTGGCCCAGCAAGCACCACCCGCGGCTACGCCTGATGAACTGTGGCAACGTGTGGAAGTAGCCTGGACTGACATACCCCAAGCCCACATCTAAAGCCTCTTTCGTTGGATGCCGCGGCGTGTAGCGTCCGTTATTGCCAGCCATGGGGGCCACACGAACTATTCATATCTGCATGTTCCGCAAGTCGCACGGGACTGTAAGCTCAATCGTTTCATCTTTGTATCTGTTGTTATGTGTCCAGTAAATCTGGCTTTGCTATCTTGTGTCCTTCTTGGTGTTGCATTTTATGTGGCCAGCAGTGTAGAATGTTAGTACTTTTATTCTATGAAGTCAAAAATTTTACGCGTTCGTTTTTTTAGAATTTGTTATAATAGACGCCTTAATGAGCTTAGATTTTGCAATAGCTTCGCTCAAAATTTGCCCACTGTACCCGAGTTATCGGTTACCGTTGGCGGCTTGTCCTAGGTTTTAATCATTTGCATATTAGGCCCTGCAGTACCTGTATGCGGAGTTTCATCAGTATCAAACGACTTTCTCAGGTGTGTTTTTCTTTCATACATCTACCTTATCTTGTCAAACCATACACACGTCACCTCAAGTCTATTGCCAAATAACATTCAGTGAGTGAGAAAACATAACGTTAAGTCTGAAACGCTTAAAGAGAACGAACTAAAAATTTTCATAGATAAAAAAACTAAAAACGAAAGTTAAATTATAATATAATACATCGCACAGTCTTCAAATACGCTGCTCAGTGAAATAGTTGAGATTTACCTATGTGTCTTTGAATATGAACTCTGTTATCAGACAATGTTTACCTAAATTTTACCAATAGGGAACCTAATCTAGAATACACAAATTTTTATCTAGTGGAAGTTGAACAAAAAGTGGTTTTGGCAGACGTTAGTTGCTAATTAGATTTGCGTTGAATTGAAGATATGCAGTTTCGGAGTCTCAGAGCCATAAGGCGTAGTATAAAGCAAACAGGGAATCAGCATGATACCTTTATTTGGATTTCAACATAGCAATGATGCATCAGAAAGTTGTTTTTTGCGAGTAGGAATGCTTTTGATACTTTCCAAACAAACACCTCAAAGCAAGGTTACACTTGACAAATTCCAAATTCTATCTAGTTTTCGGTGTTGAGTCACTACTGCCACTTGTGCGTTGTCCCTGACAAAGCAGAAAATCGTAATCGGTAGTCATTATTTTGGCACAAAAATGCCGTAATTAACTGTCATTGATGAGGAAAATTTTATTCCTTTTTTTGAGTTAGTGGATTTGTTCCTGTTATCAAGAAGAAGGTTTGTTGTTACGACGAGAAAGGCGATGCCTCGATTACCGCCCTTTGGATGTTTATTCAGAACCCCTACATTTACTTAGAAATGTCTCATCCTCTGTTGTTAGTATACTCTAAAGGAAATTAAAAGTTCGGATACAATACCTGAACAGGTCATATAATTAATGTTTGAAACTTTTTCCGATAGTCGACTGTTTTTGGCATTTGTGTGTGCACCAGCTATCTTATGTGCCTTTCATGCAGTTAGGGGTAAAATTTTCTTATTTTCTTTTTTTACAAAGAGGTACAATTTTCATCAATTTTTAATGACTGCGTCACCTTGGCGGTAAGTTAGTGAATTGCATATGATCTTTTACAGCAGCATTGTGAGTTTAGTTTACCACGCCGTTTTCACGTTATTAGTTCCAGTTATGCGATAGAAACTACAGAAAATGAGTTTGTTGCTTAAGTTTTGGAAACTACTATAGTTGAGAAAAGGATTCGATGTGTTTGTTTGGGCAATGTTATGAAAGATTTTTAAATTTGCGACTTTAATTAAAGAAGAGGTGTTGTTTTACTTGCGAATGCTGAGTGTAATAACTTGTTATCCTTTACGTTTAAAAATCCCTTTTCATCTCCATTAGGGAAAGAAAGACTGAACCACACATTCCTATTTCGCCGCATTCCTATTAAATCCTGTACTATTTTAAGCTAGGTTTATATGTTTTCCACAACACATAAAAGGCTGAAATTCGTTTCATTTTACTAGATTATTGAACTTTATATAACGAGTGCTTATTTTGAATTTAGGCTTTGGATCCCTGGAACAAATGTCTGAATTCTAAAAATCAACTCAGTAAAGAGGATCAGATTAATCTCTCATGCAAGTCTCTGATGCCACAATATGGTATGGTAAGTATCAAATATCTACGACTTGGTTGTTTTAATTTTTTGTGTACTGAAAAAACCCATGCTTTAGGATCTGCATTTCAAACAATTATTATTTTTTGTTGCTGGTGTTTTTCTGTCCTGTATTTGCCGCCAAATGCTCCATTATGCTCTCATTAAGGCTTCTATACTGGCATACTTGCTAGATTTCATTTAGTTATTTGAACGCTTAAGAATGATGTCCTTTAATCCCACAACACTTTACACAGCGCTGTTTGAAACTCCTATCAATATCATCACGTACACTAATCTCATATTCCCTTAAGTATCTTTAGACGTATTGTACTGCCTTGAATTGAAACACGGGTAAGCTCCTTCAAGGGTTTTATCTTAAACTCTGGTTCATTGGTTCAAAATCTGATCACTGTTGACAGGAAGAAGAAATATATACCAAAGGGTGTCGAAACCTGACTTTTTAATAGCAGATATTTTCATATTCATGTGATAGCTGTCCGACAATTCTAGCAAAAAATCGAACAACACAAACAATAACACTTATGCCTGAAACCCCCTGAACTTTTGAAACATCGTACGTAGAGGACTCCTCTCATATTTCAGCATAATCGCCTATCGTATACTGTGCTACGAAACTTGGGAAAATGTTGATGTTCGAATTTTGTTTCTATTGTTTGGAGTTTTACCGAACACCATGAGTATCTGATTCAATAAGGAGTTGCCAGTCTAGTTTATGGCCACTATAGGCATAGCCAGCACAGCATGACAATCAAACTCTCCATGTCATATGGTGAGACTCAGGACTCAAACCTACCTCGAACAATTAGACCAATTAGCCAGAAGTATGATCCTCCCATCACTCAGGTGGAGAATTTAATTTTTCATGTAATCTTTTCTGCCCCAAGTTTGAGCATTACTTCTCGGCACGGAAATGCCACCAGCAACTGCTGTCCACGTGGGGAACTTCTCACAGAACTTGAAAACTGCATCGTCGTGGAGCTGGAATCTCGATTTCTATTCATGTCTTCTTGCCATGGTTGATACGGGCTCAATCCCCATTCCCGAAGGACGAAGTCTTAGTTTCCATTCATGTTTTCTTATCTTGGTTGACACGAACTCAATCCGCTCTCTCGAAGAATGAAATCTCGATTTCTGTTCATGTCTTCTGAACCATGTTTGACACGGACTCAATCCACACTCTCCAAGGATGAAATCTCGATTTCCATTCATGCCTTCTTACTATGGTTGACATGGACTCTCTCTTAAGTACGCTGGACTCAATCCTCACTCTCGAAGGATGAAATCTCGATTTCCATTCATTTTTCTTACAATGGTTTACATGGACTCAATGCACACCCTCCAAGGATAAAATCTCTATTCGCATTCATGTTTTCTCACCATGGTTACACGGACTCAGTCCACACTCTCGAAGGATGGAATCTAGATTTCCATTCATGCCTTCTTAACATGGTTGACACAGACTCAATCCACACTCTCGAAGGATGAAATCTCGTCGATTTCCATTCATGTCTTCTTAACATGGTTGACACGGACTCAATTCCCTCTCCCGAGTGATGAAATCTCGATTTCATTTCATGTCGTCTTACTAGGTTCACACGGACCCAATCCACACTCTCGGACGATGAAACCTCAATTTCCGTTCTTGTCTTCTTAATACGGTTTATACGGACTCAATCCTCACTGTCAAGGGATAAAATTTCGATTTCCATTCATGTATTCTTACCAGAGGTAACACGGGCTCAATCCCCACACCCGAAACATGAAACTTTTCAGAGGCTAGCTGAGTCTCAGAAAATTTGCAGAGAATTTTCCTACAAAATGTTCTTAAGTTTTTTGAAGAGTTCTGTTAGTTTGGTCGACAGTTGTTAGTAGCATTTCCACGATGAAAAAGTAGGCTGGTAGTTTATTTAGTTTCATAACTGATTTTTTGATGCCATCCATCATTCCTGATAGTAGTGAAGTAAATCTCAAGTAAAAGCTTTCGGTGTAACGAAAATGTGTAACGGTGCGTTACTGTCAAAACCAGTATTGAAATCTGATGCTGTCCGAAGAAGTAACGCAACAGTAGTTCACTTCATTGTTACTCAGCAATATATTTTACAAAACTATCATCGAACATTATTTCAACACGTTTTTCATAAACGTAACATTTCTCATTGCAGTCTTAGTAAATTACGATAACCTGAGGCTAAATCTGATAAAAAGCCATTACAAATATGCATGTCGATGCTGCGCGTCTTTTCCCGACTGCAGTAAAATATGCATCGTAGCGAAAATTTGGCTTTCTCTTAATCCCTCCTGGGGAGTTATTTGCTATTGACGAGAGCTTTAAATGATGTATATAATACATCCTGTAGATATCCTACACCAAAAGCTACGAATCGACCGTATTAACACACTTACGATTCAGCTTTTCTTTCCATCTTGAGGGCTGATTTTTACCTACGCATTTCCAGATGGACTTTAGAAGTTACATCACATTTCCTGGGTGTCAGTGTCATTTCTCATGTTCATCTAAATCTGAATATAATGATAACAATAATATATAATAATAAATATTGTTTTTAAAAAAACTAAACAGTCAAAAAACCTACTATCAGCGCCCCCATGGTTTTGAAAATACACAGTCGAGTCACATAATTGTGACCACCTCCTACTTTTTACGTCAACAGCGCGTAGCCAATGAAAGAAAGCACGTGTCGTGAGCTGGCTTGGAGGATATATAAGATGTGCTGTAGACATTCTGAAAGCATGTGGCCGCGGGTCGCCTAGTGGGCAACGTTCGTGACTGCCACGGAAAGGACCTCAGGTTCGATCCCAGGCAGGTACGAACGCTCGATCCACTAAATATCCGCCGTGCGTCGGAGGGGCACGTTAAGCAGTCGGACCCCGGGTACAGGCCCACCGGTAATAAATTAGGGCGTCTTCCTCACCCTTTCTACCTCGCTTCCGTGTCACTTTCCTATCGGGCACTCTAGCCCAAATCTCCTAGCTTCCTATTTCTAAGGGTTGTTTAAGACCTGGGGTCAGACACTCCCCTCCTAAAATCCTCTACATATGATCTCATCTGATCTGAAAGCATATCAATCGTTGCTGTCATGGATAAAAGGAGTGATGTATCAGATTTGCAAAAAGGAATGATTATCGGCTTTCGGGACAAGGGTGGCAGTAATTCTGAAACAGCGCAGTTTGTGAACTGTTCGCGTGCTGCTGTGGTTAAAGTGTATCGTGATTGGAGAAATGGCACCATTGCGAATAAGCGAAGTGGAAACTCCAGAGCACCACCTGCAATTGATGTGAGCGGTGAACGTCGGCTTCTAAGGTGCGTGAGAGCCGATCGACACGCTACAGTGGAGAAACTCTCTGGCAGGAGCTACTGGACGGATGAACCAAGGAGCTACTAGCACGGCTAAGAGGGCATCTAGGTTCAACAAAAACATTTTACAGAATATTGCGGAAACTTCATATGAATAAAGAAATAACCAGCAATTGTTTACTGCAGCTTTGAAAGAAGTATTAAAAAGAAAAGTAATTTTTAGTTTGTTTTTTTTAGCCGGTAAAATGTATAAAAACTGAATGACGGAAAAGCAGTTATTTCAAAGGACCTGAGGCCTCTTTTCATAGTCATAGAAGTAATTCCTACACAAGAGAAAGTGAAGAAAATATTAGTTCAATGAATGAAAAGTTTTTACCAATAAGGATAAGGTGTCGTCATATATCACAATTGTTTGCATGTAACTACGCATGCTTCAGAATACAGGGTGATTCATAAAGAAGTATACAGTTTCAACGCACTATAAAACAAGAACAATGTAAGATATTTTATGTTACCTGTAACAGAATTGTAGGGGAATGTTTCAAGTTTTTTTAGAGACTGTCACAGAAGTTCTGTGTGTGCACTCTTAGTCACACGACACACATCGAGCCGGTAATCCATTTCCGCCCAAACGCGAGGTAAGATATCTATCTGATCAAGTGCAGTGTTAGTGGCTGTGACACGCTGTTTCAGCTGCGCTAGATCAACAGGAAGGGGAGGGGCGAATACCTTGTCATTTACGTACCCCGCCCAGGAAAAAGTCACAAGGTGTTAAGTCAAGACTTCTGGGTCGCCATTCGGTCAGTGGCATGTTATAGTCCTCGGCTCGTCCAATCCATCGGTGAGGAAGTGTGTCGTGGGACTAAGGATGCACACATAGAACATCTGCGACTGTCTCTAAAAAACTTGAAACATTTCCCTACAATTCTGTTACACGTAACATAAAATATCATACATTGTTCTTGTTTTATAGTGCGTTGTAACTGTATACTACTTTATGAATCACCCTGTATAATGAGCCGAAAAGTGTTTTTCCCAGTGTGACGTACCTGCCAGCAAGACGCACACGACATAAAGGCAGATAGGAATCAGAATAAACGTCCACGTAGCTCAATTGGTAGAGCAACTTATTCCGGAATGAGGGGACCCCGGTTCGAATCCTGGCGCGGATAAAAATGACGGAGAAATTTACTTCGTTATAATGGCGCCCGAACTATTCGGATGACCCGACCGTTCAAAAATCTCGCAATGGTGTGATGTTCTTTCCACACCGCGAGATAGGAAAAATCAGAGAATCCCTTCTCCAGCGCTTCGAAAAATAAATGTGTGTGACGTTGCATTCCACACACCAGATTGACTGGGAGTTCTCAAGTGCACGTTCTACAGTGGATGGCTGCCTGCAACGATTCATGATCACGGCTGACCCGTGGGCCATGCCCCCGGCCCTCTTTCGGGGGGGGGAGAGATGTGACGTACCTGCCAGCAGGACGCCCACGACATAAAGGCAGATAGTAGTCAGAACAAACGTCCGCGTAGCTCAATTGGTAGAGTGACTTATTCCGGAATGAGGGGATCCGGGTTCGAATCCTGGCGCAGACCAAAAAATGACGGAGAAATTTACTTCGTTATACCAGTGAGAAGCAGAGACCTGTGTCATTTTTTATAACAAATTCAAGAGAAAAATGTTTACTTCATGCAAAATCTTGTAGCATTATGTGAAGTGTTTTTTATATTTAAAAGTAAATAATTTAAGTAGTTTTATTTCTTTTTCTGTGCCACAGTTCTTAATTTTTACTTATTTATTTCTGACTTATGTTCTGTATAAATTGGAAAAGATCATTAGACACTGTCATATGAAAGTCAGTGCTTGTATGCGTGATCGTGAGGCATTTCAAAGAGGCTGGCCTTAGTTCTCTGGCCAGTCACCTTATTTCTGGCCTTAGTTCTCTGGTCAGCCTCCTTATTTCTGGCCTTAGTCCTCTGGTCAGCCTCCTTATTTCTGGCCTTAGTCCTCTGGCCAGCCTCCTTATTTCTGGCCTTAGTTCTCTGGCCAGCCTCCTTATTTCTGGCCTTAGTCCTCTGGCCAGCCTCCTTATTTCTGGCCTTAGTCCTCTGGCCAGCCTTCTTATTTCTGGCCTTAGTCCTCTGTCCAGCCTCCTCATTTCTGGCCTTAATTCTCTGGCCAGCCTTCTTATTTCTGGCTTTAGTTCTCTGGCCAAACTCCTTATTTCTGGCCTTATTTCTCTGACCAGACTCCTCATTTCTGGCCTTAGTTCTCTGGCCAGCCTCCTTATTTTTGGCCTTAGTCCTCTGGCCAGCCTCCTTACTTCTGGCCTTAGTTCTCATGCCAGCCTCCTTTTTCTGGCCTTAGCTCTCTGGCAAGCCTCCTTATTTCTGGCCTTAGTCCTCTGGCCAGCCTCTTTATTTCTGGCCTTAGTTCCCTGGCCAGCCTCTTTATTTCTGGCCTTAGTTCTCTGGCCAGCCTCCTTATTTCTGGCCTTAGTCCTCTGACCAGCCTCCTTATTTCTGGCCTTAGTCCTCTGGCCAGCCTCTTTATTTCTGGCCTTAGTTCTCTGGCCAGCCTCTTTATTTCTGGCCTTAGTTCTCTGGCCAGCCTCCTTATTTCTGGCCTTAGTCCTCTGACCAGCCTCCTTATTTCTGGCCTTAGTCCTCTGGCCAGCCTTCTTATTTCTGGCCTTAGGATAAAATGTGCATGATATATTCAACTTTGGCATAATTGTTTTGTAGTGATTTCTGTTGGTATAAAAGTAGGGCAGTTATTTCAATTACAACGTGCACATTTGTGTTACACGCAGTAGAGTGCAATAATATTGGTTTTGCGAAAAATACCTATAGAAGTTGCGTCGTGCTCTTCGTGACAAGAGGCCCAACAGAGACGCTGTAAATGTCAGACAGCTTCAAAACAACGCTCGCCCAAATTACTTGCTCTGTTGCTAGGGGGTCTGTCTTAACTCTCTTGTCAATTTTATTGCTTCCTAAAAGCATTCGGCACGATGAAGATGTTAAGAAATGCATGTTAGGTTCCAAAGAATTTTAATTATTAAAGTGTCTATAAAACCTAGTTAATGATATGGAATTAAAAGTATTTGAGAGCTAATATATTTTCGCAAAAGAGCCTCGAAGAAATTTTTTCGGTGGGGCCCGGAGATATTCCGGTACGCCACTGGTACAAGGGTAACCCTCTCGATGTTTTTTACACATCCTTTGTCCAGAAAGATGATCAGCAGTTCCTGAGAAAATATATATTCCAGTTCTGAAAAATCGTATACGACAGAATATGCTTATAGCGAGCCCTTATTTAGCGAGATCCCGGATTTAATGAGCAAAACAGGGACTTTTGTTTGGTGTTATGTTAATTCGAATCTAAATTGATGGTTTCTAACGAACACAATTTAGTGAAGTTCCCGGATTTAACGAGGGAGAGAAAAACTGAGATGACCACTTTCAGCAAGCAAAGTAACAAAATGGAATCGAATGTCATATTTAATGAAGCATAGAAAATCTGCTGCACACTGTACTGGATTAAAGAAATAGAAATAGTGATACAAAGGACGAAATTGCAACAACGAAGGGAAATGAATCCTTGTGCGCTAGTGGAAGAATGTTGATAGAAAGCAACTGGAGGGGGTACATCAAATGATCATCAAGTGAGTTATGCGAGAGACTGTCCCTGCCACCTACTCCAAGGTGTCATACATTGGGTGTGTGGGGTCAGTAGAGTTGAAAACAGACCCCCTACTCCTAGACAAATAAGGGATGGGTGGAGCTGCGAGGAAACTTCAGAGAGGGATAGAGTGAGGATATCGCAGGACGGGAAACAGGAGACAACAATTCCTGGAATCGTGTCCATTGTCCCTTTCACTCTTCAAGTGAGCGTTGCATTGGGAATATCGGCGCTATTTTTGCTTCATATGTGTTATGTAGTAAAAAAGAGGCAAGTCTCACGCTGACATCAAGTTGAATATGCTTGAAAGATATGATTAATTTGCTATAGTGCTAATGCAGTTAATTAATTAAATCTTTCAAGTATATCAAATTGGTATGCATACATGTTAAAACATGTACGCATATTCGCACGTATACATTTTTTTGCATATCAGGAATTTTCACTCCAAAAATGGATTTAGACAGCTCCCGGATTTAACGAGAGTGTCAGTCGGTTTCGAGCTCCTGGTTATAAGCGGGTTCTATTGTAATTTGTCTCTGGTGTTATACAAGTATTGCGAACAAGATACAACAGTAATGATAATGCGTTTCTCTTTCAGGTCAATTCGATTTTGACTAACTGTGTGGATTCTATGATAGATCCTGAAGAAGCTACAACTTGGATGCCTATTATGCAGGTTAGTTAAATAACATCCTATTTTTATCTTAGACGAATACAGCAAAGTTAGGCCTACAGTGTTCTGTAGCGTTGTAACCAGTTCTTTTTATTCGAGGTGTGACGACCACCATGAGCAACTCAATGGGCTATAAGCAGTCACCCGTCCCTAATTTAGGGTCACTGACTACAGGGAAGGGAGAGAGCCAATGTCGTAAGACAAACACAACATCCATGCCTCAACGGGATTCGAACCCGGACGAATGATCGGAAGCCATCGCTTAGACCACTGTGCCACCGGGGCGGCAGTAACCAGTTTAGCAAGTCGATAATAAACTCATCTCCTTGCGCTCTTTAGCAAACTTTCATAGCATCCTAGTGATCAATTATGAAAATTATATAGGAACGAAAGTGAGAGAGAGAGAGAGAGAGAGACAGGGAGAGAGAGAGACAGGTGGAGAGAAACACAAGGAGAGAGGGAGAGAGACAGGGGGAGAGAGGGAGAGATAGGAAGAGCCAGAGAACGTATGAGTACCTGACTGAGTCTGCAGGAGAGATGGAGAGAGAGAGAAAGAGAGCGAGAGAGAGAAAGAGAGCGAGAGAGAGAGAGAGAGAGAGAAGGAGAGGGACAGAGAGAGAGAGAGAAGAGAAAGAGAGAGAGAGAAAGAGAAAGAGAGAGAGAGATAACGTACGAGTACCTGACTGAGTCTACAGGAGAGATGAAGAGAGAGAGAACGTATGAGTACATGACCGAGTCTGCAGGAGAGATGGAGAGCGAGAGAGAGTACAAAATCAAAGAGAAAGCGAGTCAGGGAAAGAAAGAGCGAAAGAAACGAGAGAGGGAGAGAACGAGAAAGAAATCGAGTAAAACCAGAGAAGAAATAAAGGAAGTAAGACACTGATACAGATATGATTAGAAAGATATAGGAAGAGAAAGAGGAAAACTGTTGATTGAATTGAAAAAAAAGGAGAAGAAAGAAGCAGGAGATTGTATTCCTTTCTGCATTTCATAATCTACTATATCAGAACACTGTATGACCTATAGCATTTACAATTACTTGAAAGTAGGTAGCTTTCCTTAAAATGTAGATGGATCTGTTTATATGAATGGTACGTAGTCCATGTATTTATAAATCATTGTGTTTCATTAAGCTGAAAAGCGTGTTTTCAAGATCGAAAACACGCAACTTTTCTGCATAACATTTTAAACGAGCACATGTTTTTGTAACGAAAAACAGGCGTTGTCTTGAATGTTGTTAAAGGGCGCAAGAGAATCAAATTATTTCAGGATATATCACGAAACTATAGTCTGTTCTCCTACAAAGAGGTATTTACGTTAACTGAAGCACACCATATTACAAAAGTCGCGTTCCGCGAATGTTTTATTCCATGCGAATTAATGGTTTAAAAGAATATGTATCTAGCTGGTTACTTTTTTTTCATTTTTGGTTTCGGGGTTAAATAACGACCATAAGCAACTCTAAAAGATGTAAGCACCAAGAGCAACTCTAAGAGATATAAGTACCATGAGCAACTCTAAGAGATATAAGCACCATGAGCAACTCCAGGAGATATGAGCAGCATGAGCAACTCTAAGGGATATATGCAGTCGCTCATCCCTAATTTGGGGCCAGTGTTTCAAAAAGGGGTCAGAGCCGATGCAATTGGACAGACGCACCACACATGTGTCATCTAGTCCAGTTCCGTCTCGGACGAATAGTCATAGTCCAGCGTCTCAAACCACTCGGTCACCGAGACGGCGATGGTTGCCTTAAGACACCATCAAGACTACGATTTTTCTACTCAGCTTTTCATAATCACTTCGGTTCTTATACACTGCTCGAGTGAGGATAGAGGAGTAAAATTCTGCATGACAATAGGAATACATAAGGGATTTTATTTTCAGCCATGTATCGTGTTTATCGGATGAGAAAATGCAGCACAATGGGTACGCCTCAGTAAGTGGTAGCACCGCCGCGAACGGAAATACAGGCAGCAATACGGCGTGGAAATGAGCCGTACGGTCGACGCATATCGTCCTGAGGAAGGGAATAACAAGCACAGTTGACTTAACTTGCATCCATAATACATCGAGATCGTTCGCAGGCCGATGCGATTGCAGACGACGTCCAGTGTGGTCCTATAAGCTTTCGATTGGGGATAGATGGCAATGGAAGTGTTTGAACATGATGCGAACATTGTCTGGAGGCCCGAGCCATGTGTGTACGGACGTTTTCTTGCTGTAAAATGGGCTGCTGTAAGCCATTCAGAAACGGTATCAAAATAGGCTGCAGAACCTTGCTCATGTATCGTGCAGCTGTCAGTGTTCCCTTGATGCGGACAAGAGGTGGCCTGCTGTCATCCGCAATAGCACCCCGTACCATGATCGCGGTGTAGTTGTCTCGAACGAACGAAACCGGGATCCGTCCACTCACCAGGGTGTCGCCATACCATGATGGGCGGTGTAGTGGTCTCGAACGAAACGGGGATCCATCCATTCACCAGGGTGCTCCCATACCATGATGGGCGGTGTAGCGGTCTCGAACGAAACCGGGATTCGTCCACTTACCAGGGTGTCCCCATACCATGATGGGCAGTGTAGCGGTCTCGAACGAAACCGGGATCCGTCCGCTCACCAGGGTGTCGCCATACACGGATCCGTCGATCGTCAGCACCCAGACAGAAACAGGATTCATCACTGAAGACCACAATGGTCCATTCGTGAGCCCAGTGTGCATGACTTCGGCACCAAGCCAGATGAGCGCTGCGATGGCTGCCCGTCAATGACAGTCTACGTAACGGTTGCCTACTGCGCAGGTTTGCCACATGTAACCTTCGATTTACAGTTCGGGTCGTTATGGCGACGTCCATGGCCGATGACACAGCACGTCGAATATCGGTTGCAGTGCTTTCTGGTGACGAACAATCGTGTCGAATAATCCACCGGTCCAGGCGTGCTGATGTCTGTCGAACATCACTGCCAACTACTCCAAAGCATGTACAAACCTTCCTGTAGTCACTGGTGCCAAATGCGTCGAACAGTTCGTGCATCCCATCGCACATGCGCAGCGATAGGACGTATAGCCCAGCCCCTTTCACACAGGCCTACAATTCTTCCTCTCTGAAACGCATCAAAATGGCGATAAATTCGCCAATGGCTTGTACCCGACATTTTCTTCCTTCGCTGAACAGTTGTCCAGCACAAGCAACAAATCTGAAACGTCCGTGACACTTAGACCTGCGACCGCACATTACCATCCGTATTGCTTCTGGCACCTTTATATCTCACGAACGTGCGACGTCATCGGCTGTATACTCACTCATGTTATATACAATTAAGGGAGTTAGAAAGGGGACTTCATATTTCAGTACTGCAGTGCAGAATGTGTTTTAATGATTGAACGGGGAAGACGAGATATAATGAAACAAAGATCTTCGCTCTTTCCACGTTTTATGATGTTCCTGGTCCACGTCGGGTGTCTGTGCTGAGATATAATGTTTGGTGATTATTTAACCCATCTTAGGTTTTCTGATTTCATATCCCTTTTATTTACCATTACCCCTTCAGAAAGCTCCAGGCACTTGCTGATAAGAGTAACGAAGTGAGATTATAAATGAACTTGGATAATACAAAATCCGTGCACAATGCTTTGACAATCACTAGAGATTTAAAGGTTGACGGGTCAAATTTAGAAATAACTGACATCTATGTCTGCCTTCGACAACAGATATCAAACGAGAGTTCCATCGAACAAGAAATGAATAGATGTGTAACACTGGAATCGAAGGAGAAATGAATAGACGTATAACTCAATCTTAATAGTTCCTTACACAAAAACCATAAATTTAATTTCTCCCTTAATTATACTCAGTTTGAATTGCGTACAAACTTCATATATTCAGACTCTGCAACTTAAATTTTTTCTCCGTTGATAGGACAGTTTCGTCAGCATATAGCAACCATCGCACTCGGGAATTTCCAAGACATAGACCAGTATTGTTTATCTTAGCATCAGGAAGTTCATTCATCCATAACTATGTTGAATATCCATGGTTACACAACACACCCTTTTCTGACTTCTGCATCAATAGAAAACCATTTCGATTAAGCGCCATTTACTCGTAAATACGCTCTACTGACACCAGAAGTAACTTTCACACTTTCAAGCAGATTCCCTGTTTTTACATTATTATTCAAGACATTCCACAGAAGCGTTCTGTTTCGCTCGGTCATAAACTTCCTCCTCAAATTAACAAAGGCAGCAAAATCCTTCTTAATAGGCTCCAAGTGAGATCCATTTTTTGACTTATACCACTTCCTTCCAGATCGTCGCTTATTGGTCTAGATAGGGTATTTTCCGTTGTTCTGATGAGGCAACTAAAGAGAAGTTGACTTTCTGATTACTTCCGGAGCATTGTGGAGAAGCTTTTGAACAATGTGGTATATGGTACCTGTCGTACGTTTCTTCACACGGAATAATACTACAATGACAACCTTCAGTTAACGCTCCGCGATAAGTTGCGAAATAACAATGGAAAATATTGATACTTCAAGGCTAATATTGACACTTCACTTAGAGGTCTTGTGAAGTACCTGCCAGCAGGACGCACACGACATAAAGGCAGATAGGAATCAGAATAAAACGTCTGCGTAGCTCAGTTGGTAGAGCGACTTGTTCCGGAATAAGCGGCCTCGGGTTCGAATCCCGGCGTAGACCAAAAATGACGGAGAAATTTACTTCGTTATAGTCTGGACGGGTCTTTAGCGGAAGGTTTAGCATTTTGATCCTGGATTAAAAAAACATTTCCCGCCTCAGAAAACGAAGACCGACTTGTTAAGTAAACAGATGGCAAGTTCACTGAGTGAAACGACGAACCCCATCCACCATTGAATTCATTTTCATTACTTAATTTCAGATGAAATCGGCAAGTCTGGCTGTAAGATGAAAGCCTGAAATAGGAGTTTATTTCTTTAAATGTTGAACTTCGTTCGCTTAGCGAAACGACATGTGACTTTTTTCTTTTCCTAGAAATGTTCACATAAACAGACTTTTCAGCTTCACGAAACCAATACCAAAACGAAATTCTGGTTTCAGCTTCACGAAAACAAAATCAAAACCAAACAAGTTAGTAAAATCATGCAATGCATTGATTATGATACGCTTTCCAACATACCAGAAATTATTACTCAAGTTATGTGGATAATGGCTGTGGAATAAATTTCGCTCTTGTGTCCTGACCTTTGACCCCATTTCGATGATATTGAACAGAACCGGTTCACTATACCTCCGGAACAACATGGTTAAGTTTTGTTGCAATAGAAGCAGTTTTACGCAAGTTATGAGAATAATGGCTGTGGAATAAATGTGGCTTTTGTGCAATGACCTTTGACCCAATTTCCTTGATATTCAACAGAACCGGTTCACTATACCTCCGGAACAACATGATAAAGTTTTGTCGCAATCCAAGCATTTTAGGTAAGTTATGATGCACAAGGGCAATGGAATGGATCCCACTCCAGTGCCCTGACCTTTGACCCCATTTCGCCCATTTTCAGTAGGGTTCGTCCCCAGTGGCTCCCTACCACATACTAAAATTTCATCGAAATCGAACCATTTTTATGCAAGTTATGACGCATATGGGGAAATGGAATATATCCCGCTCTTATTCCCTGCCTGACCTTTGACCCCATTTCGCCTATTTTCAATAGGGTTCGTGCCCAGGTGGTTCCCTACCACATACTAAAATTTCATCGAAATCAAACCATATTTACGCATGTTATGACGCATAAAGGCAATGGAATGGATCCCGCTTTAATGTCCTGACCTTTGACCCCATTTCGCGCATTTTCAATAGGGTTCGTCCCCATGTGATTTCTTAACACATACTAAAATTTCAACGAAATCGAACCATTTTTACGCAAGTTATGACGCATAAAGGCAATGGAATGGATCCAGCTATGTCCTGACCTTGGACCCTATTTCACCCATTTTCAATAGGGTTTGTCCCCAGGTAGTTTCCTATTACATACTAGAATTTCATCGAAATCGAACAATTTTTACGCAAGTTATGACGCATAAGAGCAATGGATTGGATCCCGCTCCTATGTCCTGACCTTTGACCCTGCTTCGCCCATTTTCAATAGGGTTCGTCCCCAGGTGGTTTCCTACCACATACTAAAATTTCGTAGAAATCGAACCATTTTCACATGAGTTATCGTGCGGACGGACAGACAAAGCTGGAGCATATACGCTTCTTCAACCTACAGTTGGAAAGCGTAAAAAAACGAGCTTCTGGTGCAATTTGTTGCTACAGCAGAGATAAAGAAGTTTTTTTTTTTTTTTTGATTGGAGGTTTAACGACCACCGTGAGCAACTCAATGGGCTATAAGCAGTCGCCCGTCCCTAATTTAGGGTCACTGGTTCCAGGGAAGGGAGAGAGCCAGTGCCGTAAGACAAACACAACATCCATGCCTGACCGGGATTCGAACCCGGACCCCTTACGGACGAATGATCAGAGGCCAACGCCTTAGAACCACTGCGCCACCGGGGCGACGATAAAGAAGTTCAACGTATTTGTTCACATATTTGGAGATAGAGCTACTTTGTTTTTACTTAAGTGTAGAAAAGGAAATTCCTTTTCATTTATAACAGAAGTACATATAATCAGATCTAAACCCCATCTATGAGAGGAGTTCCAACGAGAAATGACACGTCCGTCTGCATTGCATTCCCTTTACTACTAAACAACCTCATAGCCCGTGTTATGCACGGGTGAAAAAGCTGTGACTGATTTTTTTTATGAAATTACTCTGCAATGCGAAGAAAATGAAATAAAAGGCGACATAACACCTACGTAACATAACAAACGTCGCAGACAGTTATTCGAGCACGCGCGTGTTGCCACAGATGCAGTCGTTTTTCTTACTAACTTTATTATTTTTCGGTATTTCTCCTTCATTTTACGTATCGTGCGATAGCTGGGAGCTTAGTTCCGATTTTGGCCACCGGATAAAAGCAGATGGCACGGCAAGTACTGGATGACGTCAGAGTGTTTACGTCAGAGCTTTAGGGACAGACGAAGCCTATTATATATAGGTTTTATTAGTTCAGTTCAGTAGCCTTGTTGCTCTAGAGCAGAGAATCTTTAACCTTTTCTGAATCGCGGAGAGCATGACAAAATGGAATAGGACTTACAGGCCACATGAAAAAGAAGAGTTAAAATGAGTATATTTACTATGAATATCGATTATTTCAGAGAAATTTTGAATACTAAAATTTAATTTTCGAGGAAAGAAAGATTCAAATTAACATGATACTTTTGTTACAAAAAAATCAGAAATACATACCTGATATGTCTGCATTTTTAATAGTGCTCTCAAATTTCAATTATATACACTATCTACCAACAAGTAATTGGACACCTGTGATAGCAAAGGAAAACGAAGTTTATTCACCTTCAATAGTTGGTGGAGCCTCCACGAGCGGCGATTACAGCTGCGACTCTCCGGGGCATACTCTCAACCAGGCGTTGTACGACGGCTAGCGGTATTTTCTTCAACTCGGCTTGGAGAAGACAGGTCAGTTCCTTCACCGATTTCGGACGGTAAGGGCACCCCTTAAGTCGACGCTCCAACTCGTCCCAGAGGTGCTCGATGGGGTTAAGGTCCGGGCTCTGCGCAGCCCAGTCCATTCGATTAACCCCATTGTCACCATACCAATCCATGGTGGACCTCGCAACATGACAGGTGGCATTGTCATCCTGAAAGTAACAAGGGTCCACCCCGTAAAACTGCCACAACGTAGGAAGCGCATGGTCATCCAAAATGGTGCAGTAGGTCTCGGCGTTGAGTCTACCAGGAATTGCGACCAAGGGTCCCGTGCCATACCAGGAGAAACACCCCTATAGCATAATTTCACCACCGCCGAACTTCACAGTTGGCACAATACATTCCGGCAGGAAGCGTTCTGCAGGCTGACGCCAAACCCAGATCCTGCCATCCGAACGGTAGAGGGTGAACCTTGATTCGTCGCTCCATAGAACCTGTTTCCACTGTTCAACGGTCCACTGTCGACGTTCTTTGTACCACGTTAGCCGAGTAGCGCTATTGGACTTGGTGATCAAAGGCTTTTGGGCGGACAATTTGGTATTGGACTTGGTGATCAAAGGCTTGTGGTCCATGACAACCGAGCAGATGGGCTTCCTCACGGATGGTATTCATCGAAACAACACTCACGGATGCCTGTTGAAACTCTTCGCGGATGTGGCCCATGGATTTGGTGCGGTTTTTCCCGAATTTCTGTGGCCAGCACCCGTCGGTCTCTAACTCCCAGTTTTGTAGGTCTGCCGGGTCGGGGCACATTCCGACAGTCACCTCTCATCTTCTACTTGCCAATCACGTAGACCAATGTCGATTTTGGGTACTTCAACTCGCTGGATATGTCACGTATGGATCGGCCATTTCTGTGATAACCGACGATTACACCTTTCTCGAAATCAGAGAGCTCCGAACTGCGTAGCATCTTGCATGCGACTGGCTGCGTTGTTGTTTCCCACACGATATTTAACGGCAGCGGCCGTGACGTGTATCAGGACCGCAGATATCGTCGATTGCAGGGGTGTCCAATTACTTGTTGGTAGATAGTGTAATTTGTCGCTGCATATCTCACAGCATATTTAGAAGTTCAAAGTCCATGCACCCAAGGTACCTGGATTTTTCATTTTAGAACTTCTTTGGGGACAAAATCTTGAAGGCCATTGGAAAGGTGGTGAAGATCTGTTTTTTTCTATGTTATTCGCAATAAGTGGCGGAGAACGCTGTGTGAAAGTATGAAGCGGTTCGTACTGATTCGTAAACTGGGAATCCAAATTGAGGTCCGTGCAGGCCCCTGACTTCTCTGTCAGACCATGCACGTGTGCAAAAATCCATACATTTCTAACCAGTTTTCTCTCTCAAATGTCTTACTCTCAAAAGAAAATATGGACTTTTTTTTAATAAGAAACGCAAATTATGTTATGTCTCAGCATCATTTTCAAAAACATTTATTGATGTTCTAAAACACTTAAAAATATGTTGTTTCTTTCACAGCAATGCGGCAAAGAAGCCAGCAGTGCTGCAGGAGGAAGAAAGTCTTAAGAATCTATACTTGATCAATCGGCAAGAGGAAGAGTCTTAAGAATCTACTTGATCAATCGGCAAGACGAAGAAAGTCTTAAGAATCTATTTGATATGGGTTTCTGTTGCACAATTTGGGTTCCCTGGAGATCAAATGTTCCATTTTTTTATTGGCACAATAAACTGCTTTTATTTGCTTCCCTACTTAGTTTTCTCTTTTTGCAATAAATAAACAAACTAATAATTAACTAATTTAAAACATGAGCATGCATGCTAATGTGTTAAGGTTGGTGTTTTTAGCGAATTGTTTGTCGAACAAATGCCAGTCACTCAAAATGGTTCCATCTAAAAACTCCTCCCTATGTTTTCAATGGACAAAACTGCTGTAGAAATTTTCTTCGCTGAACAGGATGAAAATTTTCACATCCATTGAAATAACTTTTTCTTTTATTCGAGGTTTAACGACCACCGTGAGCAATTCAATGGGCTATAAGCAGTCGCCCATCCCTAATTTAGGTCCACTGGTTCCGCGGAAGGGAGAGAGCCAGTGCCATAAGACAAAAACAACATCCATGCCTCATTCGGGATTCGAACCCGTACCCTACTAGGACGAATGATCAGAAGCCATCTCTTAGACCACTACTGAAATAACTTTAAAATACAGCATGGCATACTTAATATTTAAATCAACTTAACCTATGATGATTGGAGGTTTAACGACCACCGTGAGCAACTCAATGGGCTATAAGCAGTCGCCCATCCCTAATTTAGGGTCACTGGTTCCAGGGAAGGGAGAGAGCCAGTGCCGTAAGACAAACACAACATCCATGCCTGACCGGGATTCGAACCCGGACCCCTTACGGACGAATGATCATAGGCCAGCGCCTTAGACCACTGCGCCACCGGGGCGGCTAACTTAGCCTAGCGTGACCATATTTCCTTGAGACAAAAACGGGACAAAAGAAGTAGGACGATAAAAAAAGTTTTATTACTTAAACATACCGAGCTTACCATTATTATTCTTCAGTTAACAGTGACAGAACCCATTCAAAAATGTAGGTACACTTAGCGGGGGACTGTATTTCACCACGATCGTACCATGAATAATTCTCCGATGAAGTAATCTTACGCAGCAAACTTCGGTCTTTCAACACCTTATCATAAAACTTCTCACACTCCATGACACAATTTTGTTTTACAACAAACATAGCTCTCATTGTCTCAACACTTAACCTAGATTTCTCCTTTGACCACATAGTGTTCATAACAGAAAATATTCCCTCAGCAGGTGCTGTACTTCTTTTTTTTTCTTTTTTTTTTTTTTTTTTTTTTGATTGGATTTTTAACGACCACCGTGAGCAACTCAATGGGCTATAAGCAGTCGCCCGTCCCTAATTTAGGGTCACTGGTTCCAGGGAAGGGAGAGAGCCAGTGCCGTAAGACAAACACAACATCCATGCCTGACCGGGATTCGAACCCGGACCCCTTACGGACGAATGATCAGAGGCCAGCGCCTTAGACCACTGCGCCACCGGGGCGGCGTGCTGTACTTCTTCGAAAACAAAAAATAAACTCTACAATATTACAAAAGTCTTGAACGTCTAGGCGTTTTTCGCTCATTTCAGAAAAAATTGTACCTATCTATCAGATACAGGAATGTTTTCTAGGCGTTTTTGCTCATCTCAGAAAAATTTGGTTGTCCAATATACAAGTATATTTATAGTTTTTATTAAAAATGGGACAAAATTGACATTTTTATTAAAACGACGGGACGGCCGGGAAATATGAAGAAAAAGAAAAACGGTACTGTCCCTTTCAAAACGGTCGCGTGGTCAGCCTAACTTAACCATAATATATTAAAAATCAATCATTTTTCATTGGGTAGTATTGAAACCTGCTAATATATGGCGCGACCTGTACATTGACGACGCCCGTGAACCAAAAAAAGGTTGAAGGCTTATATCGGAATTAGAAATCAGAAATACCAGAGAGAAGGTACAGAGGTTCAACTCTCGCTTTTTTGACCAGCGCCCCAGTGAACGGACATGAAACTACGATAGCGTCTATCAAGTGATACGATGACAGTGGCTATAAGTAGCACAGCGGAGATAGTTTTTAACTATTGCAAAAAAATAAAAAGAAAAAGAAAAAATAGGTGGACCCTGAAGGTTACATTTCGACACTTTTGTTCTATGTCCGTCCGCTGTTCTACTGAGACATCGGGGCCGAATTTTGCCATGAGTCTCTATGTAAGATTTACCTCTGGGTCTCCTACTCTGTCAGAAGTACCTACTGTACTGTTGGCATTTTCAGCTTAATTACTGTTAGAACATTTGATCTATCTAAGTGGCTCAAATCATTCTAAACATTTTAGAATATAGCCTAGAAGACTCAAATTTCGATTACATTACAAATATTAATAAAATTATTGAGAAAACATCAGTAATGCTGTACTGCTGATTTCTAATTCCGAAATAAGCCATCAAACATTTGTTTACCCACTGACATCAACAATGTACAGGTCGCGCCATCTATTAGCAGATCTCAGTATTTACGAAAGGAAAAATTATTGATTTTTAATTTTAATTGTGGCTGAGTTTTAGCGATTATTAAATATGTCGTGCTATAGTTTAAAATTATTTTTATCGATGTGTAAATTTTCATCCTTGAGAACACATTATTTGCCAAGAAAATATCTACAGAAGATTTTTCCATCGGAAACATAGGGCAGACTTTTAGGTGAAACCACTTTTACTTTCACAAAATAAAGAACAGCTGGAATTCATATGAATGAGCAACTTACGCAACATTCCAGTAATCTTAACTTTCATCCACTTATCGAAGCTATGTGAATAATACGCAACAGAATGCGTGAATAATACGTTACAGAATAATACGTGAATAATACACTACAGAACAATACGTGATTAATGCGCTACAGCACTTCCATATAATCTTTAAACTCTCATAGTACCAAGTTGCATGACAATATATCAATTAGTAAATCTCTTACAATCTTACCACCACACTCGGCAGGCTAACCACACCCTTTTTATTCTCAACGTAGCTTTTATTTACTTTTTTGCTGCCTATCAGTGTTGCCAAATCGTATAAGGAAATTCGACAAAGCGATGAGCGGTTCAGAAGGAAAAATCTAACTGAGAAATAAAAAAAAATTACAAGAATAGATACTCAAAAAGAAAGTTAAATTAGCGGTATACGTAATACATGTACTTAGAGTGAACTTAGATTTTTTTTTTTATTGGAGGTTTAACGACCTACCGTGAGCAACTCAATGGGCTATAAGCAGTCGCTCGTCCCTAATTTAGGGTCACTGGTTCCAGGAAAGGGAGAGAGCCAGTGCCGTAAGACAAACACAACATCCATGCCTGACTGGGATTCGAACCCGGACCCCTTACGGACGAATGATCAGAGGCCAGCGCCTTAGACCACTGCGCCACCGGGGCGGCCGAACTTAGATTTAACTACAGAGTTTTAGTTTACACTTTCAAAAAGTACGACTAAAACGCATAACTCTTTTAACATAAATTAAATTGGAAGTTAAGTAAAAAAAATCTCTTGTTTTTTCACGCTTTAAAGCATAACATTACTCAAAGAGATATTGTACAGTACACTTACCGGCCACTGAATTAGTAACTTTTATGCCGTAGACGTCAGGCAGCATATATGCAAAACACGTGGTCACATGATCTAGTAAACTATTTAAGGCTGCTGGTCATCCCGGTGGCGCAGTGGTCTAAGCGATGGCTTCTGATAATTCGTCCAAGATGAGTACGGGTTCGAATCCCAGTGAGGCATGGACGTTGTGTTTGTCTTACGGCACTGCAAATCTCCCTTCCCTAGAACTAGTGACTGTAAATTAGGGACGGGTGACTACTTATAGGTCACTGAGTTCCTCACGATGGTCGTTAAACCCCCATGCAAAAGAAGAAAAGACACCTGCTCGTCAGTAATCGTCAGTAGTGTTGATCACAATGGGAAAAACAAAGGATCTTTTGAAGTTCGATAAAGGGTTTATTGTGAGTGCCCGTCTTGCTGGAGCGGCAATTTCGAAAACAGTAGAGATGACTGGTTTCTCAAAAGATGAGATATGGTCTTTAGTCAGTGGAAAATAACTCACATTGCTTGTCTAGGAGACGTAAGTCTGGCGTGGGAACAATCTGTCAGGAGTGTGGTCGCCATCGTCTCAGAAGGCTTGTACGGGAAAACAAGATTACTTGTGAGCAATAATTGACCGAAACATTCAATGAAAGATATTCCCGACCCATTCAGCGAACTATACGTAGAGAATTGAAGACAATCGGTATTGGCAGTTGTATGTGTATATACAAAAACCACTTATTTAGCCAAAGAAATGGAAAGTTAATCTAGAGAGGTGTCAGGAACTCCGTAACTGGACAGTGGTAAAAAGTCATATGGTCCGACGAGTCGCGAATACACCTTGTCCTGTATCGACGGTTGTCAGAGAATTTGGCGGGTACTCCATGAAACAACGGACCCAGCGTGCCTTGTAAACACAACTTAAGATTCTGGAGGTGGTGTCATGGTGTGGGGAACTTTCTGTTGGTATAGAGCGGGTCCCCTGTGTCCAAGTATTATCTAAACATGGTTGCAGATCAAGCCCATCTTACAATGTTGACTTTTTATCCAGCAAGTGCGTGACGGCTGTTTCGTGGACAATAATGATACAGACCATGGCGCAAATCTCTTCAACAGTGGTTCATCGAACATGATACTGACTTAGACCATCTTTCCTGGCCATCACAAAACAATTTCTGGACACACGGAGATCCGCGGTCCGTAAACAAACGTAAACAATATAACACTTTGGTCACCATCTTTCCTGGCCATCACAAAGCCATTTCTGGACACACGGAGATCCGGGGTCCGTAAACAAACGTAAACAATATAACACTTTGGCTACCATCTTTTCTGGCCATCATAAAGCCATTTCTGGGCACACGGAGATCCGGTGTCCGTAAACAAACGTAAACAATATAACCCTTTGGCTACCATCTTTCCTGGCCATCACTGAGCCATTTCTAGACACACGGAGATCCACGGGGTCCTTTAACAAACGTAAACAATATAACACTTTGGCTACCACCTTTCCTGGCCATCATAAAGCCATTTCTGGGCACACGGAGATCCGGGGTCCGTAAACAAACGTAAACAATATAACACTTTGGCTACCATCTTTCCTGGCCATCACAAAGCCATTTCTGGACACACGGAGATCCGGGGTCCGTAAACAAACGTAAACAATATGACACTTTGGCTACCATCTTTCCTGGCCATCATAAAGCCATTTCTGGGCACACGGAGATTCGGGGTCCGTAAACAAACGTAAACAATATAACACTTTGGCTACCATCTTTCCTGGCCATCACAAAGCCATTTCTGGACACACGGAGATCCGGGGTCCGTAAACAAACGTAAACAATATAACACTTTGGCTACCATCTTTCCTGGCCATCATAAAGCCATTTCTGGGCACACGGAGATCCGGGGTCCTTAAACAAACGTAAACAATATAACACTTTGGCTACCATCTTTCCTGGCCATCACAAAGCCATTTCTGGGCACACGGAGATCCGGGGTCCGTAAACAAACGTAAGCAATATAACACTTTGGCTACCATCTTTCCTGGCCATCACAAAGCCATTTCTGGACACACGGAGATCCGGGGTCCGTAAACAAACGTAAACAATATAACACTTTGGCTACCATCTTTCCTGGCCATCATAAAGCCATTTCTGAACACACGGAGATCCGCGGTCCGTAAACAAACGTAAACAATATAACACTTTGCCCACCATCTTTCCTGGCCATCATAAAGCCATTTCTGCACACGCGGTGATCCGCGGTTCGTAAACAAACAGGAGCAAATAAAGTACTGCTTTGTGATGCAGATGGTGAATAATTTTGAAGTGCTCATTTCATCAAGTGTGGTGAAATACCTCCAAAAAAAAAAAAAAAAAGGTAACCCATCGGACAAGTTCAACCGAAAGCAAAGAAAGTAAAATTACTAAATTACTTCGAGCGAGTGAGACAACCAAACAACGTGATCGATGGTAGGATTTTTTTTCATGGTGCAATTTACAATGTTACTTGAAAACGAACTTTATGCCTATCCAGGGCAACACCGGGTACCTCCGCTAGTAAATAATATAAAACACGGTAGGTGTTCCGAATCAGAACGCTTTCAAGTAGTTCCCGATTTCAAGTGTATCGTTCAATTCAATTCAATTCGTTTATTTTGGCTGTGCAGGAGAGGTTTAATTACAAGTATAAGATTTCTACTCCAAATTATATGAAAGGGATGAT
Organism: Macrothele yani; assembly: GCA_039090855.1. Taxonomy (NCBI): domain Eukaryota; kingdom Metazoa; phylum Arthropoda; class Arachnida; order Araneae; family Macrothelidae; genus Macrothele; species Macrothele yani. The sequence goes on along the minus strand of CM077028.1, from coordinate 71,896,898 downwards.
ACATGTACTACAGACATCATGAAAGGTACCAGTACCAGAGTTCTTCCAGTCCTCCCAGCAGAAGTTGCACATGCAATCAAGAACATGAAGCGGGGAAAAGCTCCAGGAGAAGATGGAATTACTGTAGACATCATACAAGAAGCAAGTGGAGAAATCGAAACAGTACTCGCCCAAATTTTCACTCGATGCCTTAATGAAGGGAAAATTCCTGAGGATTGGAACAACGCTACAATGATCTTGCTACATAAAAAAAGGCGACATTGAGGATCTCAGGAACTACAGACCTATCAGCCTCCTATCAGTGGTTTATAAAATCTTCACTAAAGTTCTTTCACACCGCTTGAAGGTGACACTGGACATGGCTCAACCGAGAGAACAAGCTGGTTTCAGGAGTGGCTACAGCACAATAGATCATATCCACGTACTGAGAGAACTAATTGAAAGAGCGAGGGAATATGAACTTCCATTGTGCATGACTTTTATCGATTATGAAAAAGCCTTTGTTTCGGTGAAACCATCAGCAGTTGCAATGGCTCTGAAATCCTGCGGTATTGAAGATGCATACATTAATATTATTAATAACATCTATGAAAATGCAAGTGCAAAGATTCGGCTGTTTGAAAATACAACACACATAAAAATTGAAAAAGGAGTAAGACAAGGGGACACCATATCTCCGAAGCTCTTTAATGCCACATTGGAAAATGTCTTTCAATCACTGAACTGGGAAAACAAAGGGATAAAGATTAATGGAGATTATCTAACCCACCTTCGTTTTGCTGATGACATAGTCATTTTTGAAAACTACCCCATCAGAGCTACAGAGTATGATCCATGAACTTGCTGACAAGAGTAAAGAAGTGGGATTAAAAATGAACTTTCAGAAGACAAAAGTGATGTACAATGCTTTTACAAGAAATGAAGATTTATCGATTGATGGAGAAAAGCTGGAGATAACAGACACGTACGTTTATCTTGGACAGCAGATATCAAGTGAGGGTCACATTGATGAAGAAATTAATCGGCGTACAAAACTTGCCTGGAGAGCTTTTGGAAGAAACAGCATAATTTTCAAGAGCAATATGCCATTATGTCTTAAAAGAAAAGTGTTTGATCAATGCATCCTTCCAGTGCTTACGTATGGTGCAGAGACGTGGACCTTAGCTAAAAGAGACATACAAAGGCTGCAGACAACTCAAAGTAGCATGGAGAGGTGCATGCTTGGTGTAACTAGGAGAGATAAGAAGAGAAACTCGTGGATCCGAAAAATGACAAGAGTGGAAGACATCATGATCAGAGTAAAATCCCTGAAATGGCAATGGGCTGGACATACTGCCAGAAGGGCAGACCATCGATAGACAGCCGAAATTTTAGATTGGATTCCAAGGGACAGGAAAAGACCCAGAAGAAGACCACATGGAAGATGGGTGGATGAAATTCGAAAGTATGCGGGAGTGACATGGAGAAGACTGGCACAAGACAGACCGTTGTGGAGGAAACTTGGGGAGACCTTCGTCCAGCAGTGGATTGATAATGGTTGACAATGATGATGATGATGATGATATGGAAACAAGCACAGCAAGGGAGCATGGAAAAAAGGCCAAAAAGGCTTGACAAAGTCCCATGCTCCCTGAACAAGAATTACAAGGTGGGTGAAAATTTCCGCTTTGTTTACATAGAAACTGATCACACCCTCCTGACAGGAAGTAGTTCATGATAATTTTTATGCGAATTGTTTTTAGAATTTCGTTATTAGAACAGCCTTACGACTATTTTTATTTTGTTAATATATTTTATGAAGGAAATATATCAAATAACAGTACGACCGGTTTTTTTTTTTTTTTTTATTGTTACCCGGAGCTAGAGTGTTTTTATGCAAAGCTATTTCCAAGTTTTGTTCAGAAAGTCAAAGTGGGTAAGACTGATGCCTAATTTTTAATATTTATTAGGATTTCGTAAATTATGCCGGTTTGGAATTAATTGGTCACGATTGGTGAAGAAGATAGCCAGAGATTCGGAGATAGCTATTAAGATTCTGTGATCCAGTTTAGCCTTGGTTCTATATAAACAAAGCGGAACGATATACTTGAAATCGGAAACTACTTGAAAGGATTCTGATTCGAAAGTCCAGCCCAAAATACTAACACATTCTTTTTAAAAATATACTGTTTTAATTACAGCGGATAATGGGATTACGGAAATATTTTTGAGTATTTCTGAAACAATTACTGGTTTTTGTTCCCTTTACGTTTTAATTCAGCAAAAGACTGAAGCAGTATTTGTTCTCGTGAGGAGAAAATGCTCTGTGAAATTCGACTCAGGAATCTTGATGGATCTCCATGCATTCACGGTGGGGTCGTAAACTTCAAAGAAAATGTAAATGCACTGTCCAGTTGCATACAATTTTCCGCAACATGAAACTAAACAGATTTCCTCCATGTAGGTTTTTATTGGATCTATAGTTTTCCACTGATCAGTCTGAGGGTTGTAAATCTCGGCTGTGAGAGATTCATTGCCATTCAGATATCCCCCACAGATACATACTTTCTCATTAAGAGCAGCACATCCATGGTTGCATCCCTTCTGCAGCATCGGCGAAACTGGAGTTCCTTTTCCTGTCACAGGGTTACAGCTTTCAACATAATTAAAACACTTCTCGCCGACAGTTAATCCTCCAGTTATATAAATGTAATCACCTAAAGATGCAACGCCCATATCAGTGCGTTTCCTTTTCAATTTGCCATTTAAAAGTAAAGTGTTTTGATGACTGACAAGTGTGTGCACAAAATCTAGTGCTGCTTCATCGACTCCTATGAAATACATTGCGTCATCATGCACAATAAGTTTTGCATTAAAATCAACTTGATACTGAAGCTGATGGGAACTGCATTCAAACGTGTCGAGACAGAGAGTGCAGATGTGATCTCTTGCAAAGAACAGCATTTTGTCTTCCTCGCAAACGACGTGAGAGGTATTTTTCAAACTGGAAATTTCATTCACCGACTGCAAACTGCACAATTCCATCCATTTATTAAGGACAGGGACACCCCACTGTTTTTCTATGCTTTATGTGCTCTTTAGTTTCGTAGTATCTTACGCTCGTTGTAAAACGTTCCGACATGGACAGATATCTCTGAACATCCTGTAATGCATCCTTGCAAGAGGAAGATGACAGTATGAGCTGATCGGTTAACACTTTCTTTTCCAAACATGTTGTGGTCAGTCGAGATATACGAACGCATTTCAACTGACCCCGTAAAGGGACAGTTCTGTCTATTTCCTTCGCTTTCACCCATCTCATAACTGCGTCGAATACACTGTCTTCACTCTTTACGAATACATTATCGCTTTAAATTAAGGCCCTTACAACAACAAAAAGTAAATACAAAAAGGCGTCTGCAGTGGAAGCTTTCTCGAAATTTTCCCGAATGTAAGCATTGCATTTTGTAACCGCGCTGAATCCTTCATACCCTTCTGACTGTGCTAGAATGCTTAAGGCAGTTTCAATACTCATTTTCTTTGTCAAGAACTCGAAATACGCTTCAACGACTTGGCCAAACTTTAAAAACGTCGCTGTTTCGAGCAAACTGCGTACGTTTGAAGAATCAACACTTAAACTGCCAGTGTACAGGAAACGAATAATTTGCTGAAATGTAGTGGGGTCTACGTTAACCAAATTTATTTACATATCTGGCATTTTGAAAACATTTTTTGTGAAAATCTCCGCAAAATAAGGAATTCCTCCTGCCAGGACTACTCGATGTGCTGGAAAAGATTTCCCCCGACCCTGATGGTGACGGCACAGAGCGCTCCAGATTCCTTTATTTCTTCAATCGTGGAGAATGTTTCGCACACGAAATCAGCATCGGAAAATTCCAAGCCACCTTCAAATTCGTCCATACCGTCTTTTGTAATTTTGCAATTGTTAAAAACCATGAATCGATTTTTTTTTTGACTGGAGGTTTAACGACTACCGTGAGCAACTCAATAGGCTATAAGCAGTCGCCCGTCCCTAATTTAGGGTCACTGGTTCCAGGGAAAGGAGAGAGCCAGTGTCGTAAGACAAACACAACATCCATGCCTCACCGGAATTCGAACCCGGACCCCTTTCGGACGAATGATCAGAGGCCATCGCTTAGACCACTGCGCCACCGGGGCGGCTTTTTTTTTTTTTTTTTTTTTTTTTGGATTGGATTTTTAAAGACCACCGTGAGCAACTCAATAGGCTATAAGCAGTCGCCCGTCCCTAATTTAGGGTCACTAGTTCCAGGGAAGGGAGATAGCCAGTGTCATAAGACAAACACAAATCCATGCCTCACCGGGATTTGAACCCGTACCCCTTTCGGACGAATGATCAGAGGCCACTGCTTAGACCACTGCGCTACCGGGGCGGCAAATCGAATTATTGTGCCGTCTTTAGCCATCGGACGTTGCGAGGAAAACTGACATGAGTTGAAAATGTAACACGTGACGTGCGTATATTCATCGTAAAATCACGCATGACTGTTATTGCATTTTGGGCACGAATATTTGTTTAAGACTCTACGAGACCCGCCATCTTGTATTGCTGCTTTCTCTTGTTAACCAACGGGCAAGCGTATTTCACAAATTGCTCGGGCATTTTTGCATATTTTGGAACACCGTTTGGGGCTGACGCAAGATATATGATAAATAAAGTGTTCCCTGGTTTCAGATTTTCATTTTGGACTCTTTAAGTATTTTTTATTAATTAATAAAACTATGGAAGACGCCTTGGTACGACTTTCGCTGCAGATAAAAAATGAAGGGAAAGGCCAATAAAAATTCTGAAGCCAGGGAACTCTTTATTTATCATATATCTTGCGTTAGCCACAAACGGTGTTCCAAAATGTGCAAAATTGCCCGAGCAATATGTGAAATACGCTTGCCCGTTGGTTAACAAGAGAAATCAGCAATACAAGATGGCGGGTCTCGTAGAGCCTTAAGGATCTGCAAGCCGCTCTTCAGCGCAGTAGCTGTCGTACGAAAACGCCACTTTGTGACGTTTTTTACTTATAAATCTTTCTAACCAGTGGCTCCTAGCCCGTGAGAGCACATCTCTCACTGTTCAAAGGCTTTGTAGACATTGCCCCTGCGGGATTCGTTAGCCTCAGGATCTTATTAAACATCTTATTTTTATATGTTTTTTTTCTATTACTAGTGTTCATACCACGTGGGAACATCGACATCCTTTAGAATTCTGATGTTACCAATTTTTTCCCACGAAGACATATTCAATTGTGAGCTTATTACTTAACGTAAAGGCTCTCTCTCTCTCTCTCTCTCTCTCTCTCTCTCTCTCTCTCTCTCTCTCTCTCTCTCTTACACGCGTCACATGGTCAAAGCTACAAAAGTGTTCTTACCCCTCTGTGCCCATACCCTCTACTCACACGGCAATAAATTAGTTATCCGTTTCCTACTCTTTCGAATGCAACACAGTGACACAGGATAGTTCGCCGCACCCTAAGGAAACGGTAAACACTTGTCCCTCACAGAGTGTCGAGGCTGAAGATGTTCCTCTATCTCGCTCTATTACACTCTGTTACATTAATGAAGAATACCCGTTAGGAGTATCTTTTGTAATCACTTTTGCCATTTCGACTTATTAATTCCAGGGTGGGTTTATTTTCCTTTTTTACTAATTTTTTATATATTAACGGATTTCTTTTCTGCCTTAGCATTCCCCATAGACGCTATGCATTCACCTATTGGCTGAAGAAAACCATGAATGGTGATCTCTTTGACGCCGAAACAATTCAGAAAGGGGATTAGCATTTATTTTCTTCTTTAACATCCCTCACATCTGATACCAGGTGTTACCGAAAATGGCACTAGCTGATCTGGCTATGTACGGAAAAAGGACAAAATTTTCTTTGTACGGAAATAGCGCGTACGGAGGTGGGAGACACCCAAATTAGGGACGGGCGACTACTTATAGCCCGTTGAGTTGCTCGCGGTTGTCGTTAAACCAATAAAATAGAGAGAGAGATAGAGAGAGAGAAATATACAGTGTCACCCTCTAGTGGCAGAACTTTGAATAATAGAAACGTAGAAAATATGCTAAAAGTATTCTTCATAGCAAAAGCTATTCTAAGGAAGAATACTTTTTCAAATGCGTTTCTTAGAAGCAGAAATAGGTAAAAAAAAAAGTTTGATATTTTCGCCACCTTGCGGGAAAACTGTGCATTATTTAAGGAGGATAATGCACCCCATTTTCACTGTGGAGAACAGCATACAGTAGAAAAAGAAATTTTCCGATAGGATTTTTAAAAGCGGAGACGCGGCTGCAAACCTAAATATGCGCTAACACCACCTAGCGCCATATCTGTGAACAGAAAACCCCACGAGTGCATGCAAAGTGTTTCCATGTGATGAATGGTATCCCGCGTTACAAGAATTTTTTAAATCAGAATTTCAGAAGCAGAGATATCGAAAACAATGGATTAAATATTTGCGCCCCCTAGCGAGGAAATTTTGTATTATTTTGGTCAGAAAATGCTCACAAAAAAGTTCTCGTAGTTCACAGTATTTGATCGAAAAGAATATTTTTAATTAGGTTTTTAACTGCGCAGATATTACCGTAAATATGCTGCAAACGGAAACGTGAAGTTATGCCCTCTAGTGACAAAATTGTGCGTTATAAAAAATTTTAAATTATAAGCAAAACATTTTGGCACCAGAAACCATTTCCTACAACTAAGAATTTTTTTCAATTTACACCTGTATAATTAAAAAAATCCGAATTAATACTACCAAAAAAGGAGGCGTCAATCGTAGCCGCGGTCCCGGTGGCACAGAGGCCTAAAGAATGTCTTCTGACAATTCCACCGAGATGGGCTCAGGTTGGAATCCCGTTGAAACATGGATGTTGTGTTTCTCTTACGGAACTGGCTCTATGCCTTTCCTGGAATCAGCAGCTCTGAAATAGGGACGGACGAGTGCTTATATATATTATAGCCCATTGAGTTACTTATGGTATTCGTTAAATCTTCAATCAAAAAGAAAAAAATGCGCATAAAAACTCCGTGATTAGAAATGTTTGAGTATGAAATTTATTCGTTTTTAGTTCCTTTCAGTGGTGGATGTTTTTTTTTTTTTTTATTGGAGGTTTTAACGACCATCATGAGTAACTCGGTGGGTTATAAGCAGTCGCCCGTCTTTAATTTAACGCACCTGGTTCCAGGGAAGGGAGAGAGACAAACACAATATCCATGCCTCACTGGGATTTGAACCCTGACCCGACACCGGTGCGTCGCGTATTGGTTGGTACATGCTAAGTTGGAAGTAATTGAAGGCGCGTTGAGATTCGGCAGTTCCCCGAAAGTTCTTACTGAATATAGTAATAAAGTTCTCAAATGAAATCTCTCTGGCTTAAATGATAATAAACAAGAATTCAAATGTAAAATAGCCGAAATATCCCTTGCAACTCAAGGGCCTTATTTATTTATTTTGCTTAGCTGTTTATAAAACAACGATATTACACGGAATAGGGAGTGCTCAATAGGTAATGCGTAATACAATAGATTTTTGTCAGATGAATCATTCAAATGACTTTTTTGCTAATTCGTAATGAGTCAGAATTCAAGTTGTAATTTGTAACATGGCAAAGCTTAATTTAAGGTTTAATCTCAGAATGTTGAAGCTCCAAGGCTTGTTACAAGAAGAAAACGTCCTTCAAAATCTGGATAGGGTATTTTTACAGATTTCCACTCGTCTTCGATTGGATCGTAAACTTCGAAGAAAATGTGATTGGTATTCCTGCCTGCAGCATATAATTTCCCGCAACACGACACTACGTAAATAGATGTGATCGCAGTTTTCATTGGTGCTACAAACTTCCATTGATCAGTCAAAGGATTGTAAATTTCTGTGGTAAGGTTGGGCACCATAAGGGAAGTTGAATATCCTCCGCAAACGTACATTTCCCCGCCAAGAGCAGCGCATGCGTGTTTTATCCTCTGCTCAAGCATCGGCGAAATTTCATTTCCAAGACGTTTCTCGGGATCGTATCGTTCAGCGTAATTCAGAAACTCGCGATCATTATCGTATCGAAATCCTCCCGTGACGTAAATATGATCACCTAAAGAAGCAACGCCAGTCTGCTTGCGTTTCATTGTCAATCTACCGTTTAAGAGAACGATTCCTTCAAGACTCAGTGTGTGTACAGCGTCTGCTGCTATATCATCGCCTCCTACGAAAAATATGGAGCCACGGTGTGAAGTGATAACAGAACGCGATGGCAGATTTAACTGAGAATGATAAGAACACCATTGGAAGTTCCCCAGGCGCAGGCGACCATAGTGATTCTCACCGATGAAGACGACGTTTCTCGTTGTACAAAAGACATGTGAAGCTGCATTAATATCACTGATGTTCTCCAAAGCACACAACTCGAACCATTTCTTCTGCCTGAGAGACTCGTAGAAATAAACTGTGATATTAGTGTTAGAGGCGTAAATGCAGTATAAAGCACAGCCCCTTAGTTTTCCGTGTTTCAAGTGTTCCTTAGTTTCGAAATACCTCTCTTTGGAAAAACACTCCGGCATGGACTTAAATTTCGATAATGCTCCTTTGGAATCAAGAGATGAAAGAATTAGTTCTTCATTTAATACTTTCGTTTCCAAACACGCTGTTGTCAAGAGGAGCATGCGAACGGATTTCAACAGTTCCGCTAAGTAGACGACTCTGTTAGCTTCTTCCGCTTTCACCCATCTCATAACTGCATCGAAGACAATGTCCTCTCTCATTACGAATACGTCGTCTTGTTCAATTAAGCCCCTTACGACGGAGAAAGGTAAGCTCAGAAAGGCATCTGATGTGGTAGCCTCTTCGAAATTTTCTCTGACATAGGCACTGCACTTTGTGACGATACTCAAACTTTCGTAGCCTTCCGACTGTGCTAGAATGCTTAACGCTGTTTCTATACTCATTGTCTTTGTTAAGAAACTGAAACACGCTTCAACGACTCGGTTGAACTGCAACTGAGAAGCTGCGCTGAGTAAACTCTGCACGTTCGAAGATTCGATGCTTAATTTCCCTGTGTACAGATAACTCACAAGGGATTGGAATGCACTCGGATCTATATCATCTAAATTTATTTCAGCCTCGGTGCTTTCGGCATTTCTTGTGAAAATATTCCTGAAGTACGGAATTCCTCCTGCCAAGATTACGCGATGGGCTAGGAAAGTTTTTGCTTTCACTCTGACGGACACGTCACAGAGATTACTGGATTCTTTTATTTCTTCAATCGTCGATAAAGTGCCGTTGAAAATCTCCTCATCAGACACATCTAAAATGTCTTCTGAGTCTTCCATGCCGCAGTCATACATCTTCATGCAGGGAAGGGTTGAAAACTCAGAAGTTTTCCGTAAAGCCGTTGAAAATCAGACGTTACGCGAGCAAACTGCAAATGAACATCACACGAACTTTCTCTGTCAGTACATCACTCCGTGATACAGCTCGTTGCTTTGTGTATTCAAGCATCCTGTCTGCACGTTTTTGACATAAGAATAACGGATGTTTGAAATGATACGATAGCACGTAATATCACCTTGTAATTTTCGTAGACACAGTATCTCCACATTTATGTCCCGCACCGGAAACATGTTTCTTCTTTTCAGTGTGTGTGTGTGTGTGTGTGTGTGTGTGTGTAAGAGAGAGAGAGAAAGAGTGGATTCTTAAATTTCTTTCAATTTATAACACAGTTCTCCAGGTAACTGGTGCAAGCAAATATTTCCATTCCTCACTATGTCTTCTCTTCTAAATGTTGCATTGGTAACATTCTTTTTGCACGAGGATAACACAAGTCAAAAAGTCACAAACAGCTAGGTGTTATAAAAAGCTACAAGAATGTTGTAGAAATGTGGTGCAGTGCCGCCACTGATCTATGACAATAATATCCTAGTCCTAAGTGGAGGTCTGCACTGGACTTATTTGGTGAGCCCGGCCCGACTCAAGTTCGTGCTGTTTAAGACCCGGCCCGTTTCAGATATTAGACACTCGGGCCGACCCATCAGTTGCAGCTATTATTTAGGCCCAGACCGTAATGTACAATTTTGTATTATTTTGTACTTCTATTTTATTTTATTAAATTGTGAAAATTAAACAATGAAATGAGATATTATTGAAAATATTCAGTTGAATGTAAGCCTAAAAATATTAACAAAACTCTAGCAATTATCCAAGAATATAACCTTTAAAGAGAGAAAGAGAGACTGAGCGCATTCAAAATCTCCCTTTCTCCGAACTAGCAAGCTGTAACACTACAAAAGTCAATCCCTATACGGATTAGGGATAGGAGAAACAATAGATGTCGTAGAGCTGAGTTCGGGCTCAATTTTCGGAGCCCGAGCCCGTCCGAGCCCGGGGTATATCAGCCCGAGTCCGAATTTTATATTGAAAGATAGAGCCCGGGCCCGAACGAGCCCGAAAATTGGCTAACCAGTTCAGTCATTAATAAAAAAACATCTCCTTTTCTACACTTCCATTCTCTCCTCCTCCTGCAATTAACCAATATATTTCTTAAAATAGGGAGTGGGGAAGGGACTTCTATCTATTTTTACAGTGTAACTGTACGATTTTCTTTGAACATTCCTTTCCACCTGAGTGCTTCGGGCCACCGGCCATCCAAACTGATTACGCGGGGCTGCAACTGTATGTTGCTCAAATAATGCTAACATTTTCGTGCCATAATGCCCTGAAATATGTACGTTGCAAAATAGAAATTTCAGGGAGCTACTGCGTGGAAATAGGGGGTAAATTATAATCGGCATACCATCAACTATTGATATGTTGCTGAAAATCTGTGAACACCTGATCAATGTTTTCAGATTTTCATCAACATTATCTACGTTTTTCTTGAAAGAAAAAAAAAATAAATTGAAGGGATAATAGTGGTCAGTTCACGAAAATGTGACGATTCTTCCCTGGAGTGATTTGCTGTTAAACTTTTCGTAAACTTAGATTTCACCTCCCTTGGGTTCGATCTTTGGATCCGGAGAGAAAGTCGAGAAAAAGTTACAGAAATTCTATTTCTCATCGTTTTTTTTTTTTTCTCTATCTCTCTGTTTATTGAACAAAATGAGTGTTTTTAATTTGTTAAGGGATAGGAGAGTAGCAAAGGGGCTACCCTCCCTCCGATTCAGTATTTATCATCGCTCTGGAGATAGCCCATGAATTTCTGGTTAAGTTCCAAAGTTAAGCATATCAATTGTGAAATAAGAGTTACTGATTGCTTTCAAAATTACTCAGCCCAGCAGGAGGGAAATGGCAGTGCACATAGGAAAAAAAAAGGCGGGAAGGGATGTAATATTTTGAGTGAGGAGTAGTGTAAATAATTTTTTTCTCTTTCTTTTACATTTGTTGTGTCAACAAAAATGTAGCATTCCAAAGACAAAGATAAGGTATTATGATAATAATGTTTCACTTAATGAGTTGGCGCCAAGTAGATTTACTATGGAAGCGAGAGAATAAAACTGGAGTATGCTCATTAAAATAATTTATGAAAAAAAAGGAATTGTATTTCTTGCTTTGTTCAGTGTATGATATAACGTGTTAAAACATTTTGTAAGCCAGCTACAGTTTCCCTCCTTTAACAGATAGCGGTCAATGATATAAGTTTCCCAGAAAAGGGCTGGAAGGCAGTAAATTCTTTCAATCCCTTTCAGAGATTTTCTTTCCTCGAAAAAGACCACCAGGAGTAACCAACATTCTTTTCCCCCTAGGTCTGGCAAATCTCCCCAGCTGAAGGGGCTTAGCGAACTGAAAGACATACCCTTGGAAAGCACTCAGAAAGGGGATGTGTTGGCTGGTTGAATGTGGGAAGCAGCAGTCCCTCGCGCCAAAATTTATGGGGTTGTTTACGAAATGTGGACTCAGAGAAGCATGCGGGTGTCCCGCGTCTAGCCATCACCCCCTAATAGCTTAGCAGGCCCGCGCACCGAACGCCGGAAGCTGCGTGACGTAGGGGATAGTAGGCTGATGTCCGTGGTGGGTGGTTGAGCATGCATGAGCTTGCTCACTCTGTGTAAGCGTGACTGCGGGTGTGAGTGGTTGTTGTTGTCAAATTGTCAACTAAATTTATTTTCATAGAGGAATATTAAAAGTATTCAAATTCCCTACTAATGGGGAGGTTCTCAGAAAATGGATTACAGCAATAAAGCGTGAAAATTTTCAACTCTAAGGTACGTGGAAACCTTTTGTTAACCTTATTTTAAACTACTCGTAAAACAAAAATTTTGAACTAGAAAATTTAAATTTGGCTAATTTTATAATCTAATGCATCTCACAGCCGGAAGTCAAAGCACTGAAAAGATTTTTGAAAAGTGAAATTTATGTTTGTAATGGAAAGAATAGATTACTTGTGTTGTTATAGTAACCCAAAGCATGTTTTTGCCAATGTATCAAATAAGTTCAAAGTAAAATATGTATATTTAGGAAGGGATTTTAAACTTTATTATGGACACAGAATAATAAGGGTCGCATGTTTTTGATCCCAAGAGTAATATGTTGATACATTCGTACTTAGTTATTTAAGTATTTAGGCAGCGCCAGATTAACTTTTTTGGGGTCCCTATTTCTGGGCACAAATGCTTGTAAAATACTTATATCCTATACGAAATATATGTATGTCATGTACATATCTAACATGCCTATGTCCTTTATATAAAAGCTAAGGCCTTGTTGCCATGTGAAATACATCTTTTGTGTTTGCAGACATAGAGAATTGCATTGAATTATCATTTTTAATATTTATTACTACAGGAACACAAACACTGAATCAAGTATAGACAGCAAAAATTAGATATGAATGCACAAAAACAGAAGTTCACACATAGTTCAGGAGTAAGTTTGCCTTTAAAATGTCCATTTAAAGATTTTGAAGCATTTTTCAGCAAACCAACACATTGAAGAACTCTCGTGTGAGCAGTGTGTATGCTCTATCTGTGGTAGGATGGGAATTTATCAGAACCATTCAATTTCTTAAAAATTAGGTGAAATATATCAGTACTACCTGGGCAAGAAATTATTTACTTGCCCAGGTAGTAAAAGCTGGATGTGCAGGAAAATGTATCTTTTAAGATAACAAACCAGAACCCTATTTTTTTTTAAGTTAAAAATATGAACTGTTTTAACATGTTTGCACTTCCATTTTAAGGGTCTGTATTACAAATGTTCAATGCACAAACGTGTGTATATCAATTTTTAAGATGCTGATGCTAAAATTGGTATGAAATGGTACGATGATAAAACTGGTGTTTCGGAAATTTAGTGATTATGCCATGTTCCTTTTGTTAAAGTTTTCTCCCTTTGTCACTAAACATGAGAGGCCAGTTACATCAGAGGCATGCATACTGTTGTTGATTATAAACAAAATTTGGAGCAAAACTAGGTTTCCGATTTATGCGAGTAGAGCATAACATAATTAAAGATGTGATATTACTCTTTCCTTGGTACTTCGTAACAATAATACAACTTCCATTAATTAACAATGACATGAAACACGACATGTGATGACTGTGTTTTTTTTTTCTTGTGTAGCAGGAAATTTTATTACAAACTTTTTTATTTTAAAATTTAGTTACCATGCACAGGCAATTAGATGTTTTATTTACCTGCCCAGACGAATGATTTGCATGCTCTGGGCATCTCGGGCATGGTATTTTTAAGCCTTGGATATTGTTATTTTTAAGAGAAAAAAAAGTACGTGGATCGACATGAATCCACATATTGTTGAAACTATGTTCTAAACAAACAAGATTTTTAAAACACAAGTAGAAATATATACTCGCTTCTTTTTTTTTTTTTCTTTTGAAAACATTTGCTTAAAATGAGAGATCAACTTTTTATTCATTTATCTAGACTTATCTGTTTCCAGACTTCCTGCACTGTGTCTTCACAAGCTACAGCAATAATAACTGGAACTAATATATCTCATATTATCCGATAACTACTGGAAAGTGTGCTTCCAGACGTGAGGGTGGGTGTCAATTTTTGTATGGGGAAAAACTTCTTCAATCCTTCATAGAATTTATTTTGAAACCAAAATCATAAAAAAAGGAAAAAACAATCTTTTTCAATAGCTTTAGCAATGACAAAACATTTGTGCAAAATTTTATACCATTGTTTTTTATAGTTTCTGAGAAAATGGTACATCAAGTTAGTCAATTTATAATGAAACATGTAGATCTTTTAAAATACATTCTATAGTACCAAAACAATCGCTTAGATTTATTCAGTACAATAACTGCATGTGCATTTGTCAGGTTCTCAAAAAATATAATAATTATCTGAAAAATACTTTAAGAAATTATTGGAACAAATTTCAGATTTTCTTAGAAACGTGTCTTTTGAAATTCTTCAAGGAACAGCTAACGGACACATAATCAAATTGTGCTTGTGATACACAAAGAACTACACAACAATAATTGTATGTACATTGGCAGTTTTGCTGAATACTTCTTGAAAATCAAATTTCAGGAAATTTCTGCCAATAAGTTACTTGTATTTTTCCAGATAAAAAGAAATGCTTATATTGTGGATCCAAATAGTTTTGCTTAATGCTACTAATATACTTAATACAGATGTGTTGAACTTTGACAAGGTAACTTTTTTGAAATAGTGCTCTGGAAGACAAAAATTATAAACTTTATATTTGCTTATCAAAATGAAGTTGTCCAAACACGTAACTAGATGGTACTAAAATTAGGAAAACTTGTTATGTCAATATTGTACGTTTTATAATGTGGCAATTGCATAATTTTCTTGAAATCTTAATTTATTTGATGCAATCAGTGGATCAAGCAGCAATTCACTGTATGTATGTTAAAACGTGTTTTATTGAGCCTTTGGTAATAATTAAAAAACACAGAAAAAAATTCAGTTTTTCTTGACCTTTTTTTATATATTAGTGATCACGGATTGCATATAAAATACATTTTCACTAAAAGAATTATTTCATTACTAAAATTTTCACAGTCATAAGTTTGAAATGAATGAAAAATCTGATTCCTTAAATATGTCAATCGACATCTTTTGAAACGACGGCGATACTTCGTAATGGACCCTCAAACTAATCTTTCAAGTACAAGAACGATTGTTCACAAGTACAGGAATCGTTCGGCTAACTATAAAGACACTATAACTTCAAGTGAAACTACTACAACAGTTTATAATTTCGACTATAGGAATGGTTTATCACTTCCAGTGAAATGACAGTGAAGCTTTCATTAAGTTGACGAATCTGTGTTGCTTACCCTTTCAAGTCGAAATTATTGCTATGCTAAATTTTACGCTGTAATTTCTTTTTCTTCTGTATTTTAAAAGATTATTAAACAAACTTGTTAACTCTGCAGTTATTTGAAAACTAACACACAAGTTCTTATTTAAATGCAGTGAAACTGAAAGAACGCACGACCTGGTTAGTTGGTGTACGTAAAGACGCGTTCGTTCGCATATCGCCGTAATGCTCCTCTCCGCGACTACGGACTACTCTAGTGACGTCACAAATCGGTGCGCGGGCCTGCTAAGCTATTAGGGGGTGATGGTCTAGCACACGGTCCCCGTGTGCTTTTGGCTGGAAGCAGCCAATGGGATTGCTGGCGTCCTTCTCGGCCGTTCCGATTGGTCGTTTTGACCCTCCAAAGTGAAAGAGGTTTCTGAGCGTCCATTTTGATTTTGGAGAGGCTCACTCTCTGAAAAATTGACTACGAGAAGAAGGAAAAAAAAAGGTTGCTGGCTGTTGAGATTAGAAAAAAATGAAGCAGATTGTCTTCGCAAAGCCGAGAGTGAGGTTAGGTGGCTACCCGCCACCCGGGAAGCTCCAATTTTCAACATAGGCTACCGACTTGAACCTGACGCCCACATAGAAAAAAACCCCACTCATTATGATGCCTGTCCGAGAACAACAGCGATAAGTCCGGTTTTTGAAAACAGCTATCCCTAGCTGTGAGGAGAGCCCTGGGCGACTAATAGCAGCCGATCCACCTATATGGCAGAGATGCAAAATGAATGGAGACCAGGTTATCCACTTCTCTACGAGGAGTAATCCATAAGCTTCATAACAGTCTTACCCTGCGGCATCAAAAAAAAAATGGAGGAGTGAGAAGTAGTTGTCGACAACCCAAGATACATACAGGTACAATTCCGAGAATTCTGAAGATTGAAGATTTTGAAATGAGCCACTTCAACTACGCTCTTTGAGTTGAATCAGTTTGAAGGACCCCCCCCCCCCAAACGGTCCAGACTGGCCTGCCGAAAATGTTCTTACCAAGAGAAGTCCGGTAATTCAACTACACGAGGTGAACGAAAGAGCCGGACAGTGAAAAACAGGTGAAAATAGTGAACCCCACTAACAAAGGTCCTCGGGCTTAATTATGTAAGTTGTCTCTTATTGTTTTTTGTTTTTTTTTATCCTCATAATATGGTTAAAAGTTTATTTTGGATAGGGGAGTATAAATTTGCTGAAAAATTTAAGAGCGAGGCACTATTGAAGGGAGGAGGCTGTAACTGACCGTAAGAGTCTAACATTTAACTAGTGTTATAGTTCAATGAATAAAAAAATTCTTTAGATACGAAACTAAAATAATTAAAATCACTCATGATGTTTTGTAATGGCCTCAAAAATACTGAAAATGGGAGAGGCATGTGAAACCAAGTCTACAAAAACAGGCTAAAATGTATCAACAGGATTTGCTATGACATAAGAAAAAGGTTGTGATCTCGAAACACTATCAGTACAATGTTCTTCTATTATTTTTTTTGATACCATATTGTTATTGTTTAAAAAAAATAAATATAGGCATTAGCCTTTCAAAAAAAATGTTCAGTATTCACAGAAACACTATTACAGATGAAAACTCATGTGTGCTATAACAACTATGACATCTCAAAGTTGCTTTTTCTATATTTTTTTTGGTGCTTCAAAATGCATCTACCCATCTCCCAAAGTTAAATTTTAGTCTAAATTCAAAATTTTCCTTCAGTTTACTTTTGGATATCTATTATAATCACCTTATATAACGTGGCTGAGATTTCCGCCACAACATAAATGGTTAACATATATATTGACGCCATTGTCATTGCCAGCAAAACTTCCGAGGAACACCTTGATAAACTGGAGATTGTTTTCCAAAGGTTGAGACAACACACCCTTAAGCTTAAACCTGACAAGTGCCACTTTTTGAAGTCTTCAATTAGGTACCTGGGATTTGTTGTCAGTCAAAATGGCGTCACGCCTGATCCCAGAAATTTGGAAGCTGTCAGAAACTACAAAATTCCAAATTCCATTAAGCAAGTCCGAGCTTTCCTAGGTCTCACCGGTTTTTATAAGAGGTTTATCCCTGATTATGCCAAATTGGCTTTGCCCCTGACTAATCTTATCAGGAAGGATAAAGCATTCAAATGGCACCTGAAGCCCAGACCGCTTTTGAAGAACTACAACAGGCACTCTTAAGTGAGCCCTGCCTGAAATTACCTGTTTGTCAAAAGAATTTGTTACAACAAGAGGAAGGAGGAAAATTGCATCCAGTAGCATATGCTAGCCGAAAGTTAAAAGGAGCGGAGCTTGATTATTCTGTGGTGGAGAAGAAAATGCTCAGTGTAGTGTTTGCAGTAAACTACTACAAACAATATCTTTATGCTCGACACTTCCTCATCATTACCGATCAGGCCAGTTTGTCATATGCCTTCAAATTAAGGGATCCCGCTTCTAGAATAGCTGGCTGGTGCATGTCGTTACAACGGTTCGACTATACAATTCAACACAGACCAGGGAAATCTAATGTAGTAGCTGACTATCTGTCTAGGAATGTGCTGACCACCGAAGTGGTGGAGCAGTCGGCAGCAAGACAGGCAGAGGAACGGACAAGAGTGAAGGAATTGCAGAGGCAGGATAGTAGGTGGAATAAACAGATTGAGTTGCTGGAAGGAAAGGGAGAGCTGGGTGAACTCAAGGTCTCAGATAAGTTTTACCTACAGGATGGACTCTTGTGGCACTACGTATTGCCCAGGTCAGGAGATACCAGGAATCAACCACGAGAACAGCTGGTCATACCAGAAACTATGGTGGAAGAGATTTTGGAGCAGTGCCACGACTCGGAAACTGTGGCTCACCCAGGGTTCAACAGAACATTGGAGCGGGTACGATCCCGATTCTACTTCCACAACATGTACTCAGTGGTTAAGGCATACGTGGACAGCTGTCACAGCTGCTTAAGTAAAAGGGCTTACAAACCTGTTAGAAAGGCAGCTTTGGTAAGGGCAGAGCTTCCTAGCCGCCCCTTCGAGAAAATTGCTATGGATGTTGCGGGACCTCTGGTCACCACCATGTCAGGAAATAGATTCATTCTAGTTATCACTGACTACTTCACTCGTTGGCCAGAAGCCTATGCGTTATCAGACACAAAGAATGAAACGATAGCCCAGGTCCTCATAGAAAAATTTATTGCTTCACGTGGTGTGCCAGCCAAATTGTTGACAGACAGGGGCACAAACTTTCTGTCGGCAGCCATGATGAAAGTCTATGAGAGGCTGGGTATCAAAAAGTTTAATTGTAGCCCATATCATCCCTCTGCTAATGGATAGTGTGAGAAATTAAATGATAGCTTGATTAAGTCAGTTAGTCACCTGGTCTCGGATAGACAGGATGACTGGGACCATTGCCTTCCCATGGCACTCCTTGCATTCAGGACACCGGTGCACACCAGCACTGGGGAAACCCCAGCCTATCTCACATATGAAAGAGACCTGGTGTTGCCATATCATTTGATCGGCAGTCCCCGAGTACGTACATATGCTTCTCAGTTGAATTATTGTGACGAGCTCACGGATAGGCTAAACACAGCATTCGAGGCTGTCAAGGCAAATCTGGAAAAGGCTGCAGACACACAGGAGAAACAACGAGCAAAGACTGCCGTTGACAAGCAAACCACCCTTAATGACAAGGTGTATTTATATTCTCTTGCAGTGAAGCCAGGACGAAATAAGAAACTGAGCAAGCTATGTTCGGGACCCTATCGTGTCACCAAGGTGATACCGCCGGTGAATTACGAGATTACCTTCATCCCTGATCCCAGAAAAAAAGAGTTGGTCCATGTGGATAAGCTGACCAAGGTAAAGGACAGGCCTCTATTTCGAAGTGCCATGAATAGGAGCGAGGATGGTACAAACTCCGAGGAGCCGGAGGAAGCTCAAGAGGACAATTCTACACAAACACAAGTGAAGGAAATTGACAGTAGTGGTACATGTTTCATTCCGTGGTTTCCGTTTCCTAGGAGGAGGACCAACTATGGGAGATTGCCTAGGCCAGCAAGCACTCTTGCAGTGGTTAGTGAGCAGGCGAGTATTCAAACTCCAGCCAGCACTCCTGCAGTGGTGAGTGAACATGCGAGTATTCAAACTTCAGCCGGCACTCCTGAAGTGGTTAATGAGCAGGCGAATGTTCAAACTCCTGCCGGCACTCCTGAAGTGGTTAATGAGCAGGCGAATGTTCAAACTCCAGCCGGCACTCCTGAAGTGGTTAATGAGCAGGCGAGCATACAAACTTCAGCAAGTACTCCGGTAGTAGAACAAGCTGGTCTTTCAAGGCCGAGAACCAGTCGCATACCCACAAGTACTGTGGTGACACCTAGATATAGTTTGCGTCCTAGAGATGGTCGTGGATTCATAGCTCGGAAGTAAATAGTGCACTCAAATTCAGTTGCAACGTTGCGTGTAAATAGTCGTGTGATATTATTGATTGGTACCTTAAGTGTAGCGTATGAAACAATTATGTTTTCTGAAGTATTGATAAATCAAGTGAAGCATATTTTAAATTTATGGTCTCGTATAGTGTGTGGTCGCTTGGTGAGAATTTTTCTGTGAATTCCAATTTCCACTGCCTGGCCAACAATTCACTTTTGTCTATTTTCATTGATTTAGGGTTCATCCTTACAAGTGATAAGTAGAGTTTGGTTGTGACCAGGGAGCACATTGCAGCTCCTGGAATTCCTGGAAATTGCATTGTATGTATGTTAAGCAGTTGAGGTGTAGGGTGTGATAGTTCATGCCAGTTTTCTGTCATGTTTAAAATTGTTGGTTTATCTGTTCCTTGCTCAGGGCAGGGTACATTTCCATATGGCCTTGGTATGTTTCTCAAAGTCTTTCCTATTTTTTTTTTTTTTTTTGGCTCCAATGGGAGGAATGCAGTGATATGTTGCTGAAAATCTGTGGACACCTGATCAATGTTTTCAGATTTTCATCAACATTATCCACGTTTTTCTTAAAAGAACAAAATAAATAAATCGAAGGGATAATAGTGGTCAGTTCAGGAAAGGGTGACGATTCTTCCCTGGAGTGATTTACTGTTAAACGTTTCGTAAACTTAGATTTCACATCCCTTGGGTTCGATCTTTGGATTCAGAGAGAAAGTCAAGAAAAAGTTACAGAAATTCTATTTCTCATCGTTTTTTTTTTTTTGTTTTTTTTTTTTTTTTTTCTCTCTCTCTCTCTGTTTTAATGTACAAAGTGAGTGTTTTTACTTTGTTAAGGGATATGAAAGTAGCAAAGGGCTACCCTCCCTCCGATTCAGTATTTATTATCGCTCTGGAGCTAGCCTATGCATTTTTGGTTAAGTTCAAAAGTTATGCATATAAATTGTGAAATAAAAGTTAGTGATTGCTTTCAAAATTACTCAGCCTAGCAGGAAGGAAATGGCAGTGCACATAAGAAAAAAAAAGGGGGGGGGGAAGGGATGTAATATTTTGAGTGAAGAGTAGTGTAAATAATTGTTTTTCTCTTTCTTTTACCTTTGTTTTGTGAACAAAAATGTAGCATTTATATGACTCAGTATCAAAGTTTGATGTCGCACCATGCCAAAGATAAGGTATTATAATAATAATGTTTCACTTAATGAGTTGGCGCCAAGTAGATTTACTATGGAAGCGAGAGAATAAACCTGCAGTATACTCGTTAAAAATAATTTATGAAAAAAAAAGGAATTATATTTCTTGCTTTGTTCAGTGTATGATATAACATGTTAAAACATTTTGTAAGCCAGCTACAGTTTCCCTCCTTTAACAGATAGCGGTCAGTGATCTAAGTTTCCCAGAAAAGGGCTGGAAGGCAGTAAATTCTTTCAATCCCTTTCAGAGATTTTCTTTCCTCGAAAAGGACCACCAGGAGTAACCAACATTCTTTTCCCCCTAGGTCTGGCAAATCTCCCCAGCTGAAGGGGCTTAGCGAACTGAAAGAGATACCCTTGTAAAGCACTCGGAAAGGGGATGTGTTGGCTGGTTGAATGTGGGAAGCAGCAGTCCCTCGCACCAAAATTTAAAGGGTTGTTTACGAAATGTGGACTCAGAGAAGCATGCAGGTGTCCCGCGTCTAGCACACGGTCCCAGCGTGCTTTTGGCTGGAAGCAGCCAATGGGATTGCTGGCATCCTTCTCGGCCGTTCCGATTGGTCGTTTTGACCCTCCAAAGTGAAAGAGGTTTCTGAGCGTCCATTTTGATTTTGGAGAGGCTCGCTCTCTGAAAAATTGACTACGAGAAAAAGACCACCAGGAGTAACCAACATTCTTTTCCCCCTAGGTCTGGCAAATCTCCCCAGCTGAAGGGGCTTAGCGAACTGAAAGAGATACCCTTGTAAAGCACTCGGAAAGGGGACGTGTTGGCTGGTTGAATGTGGGAAGCAGCAGTCCCTCGCACCAAAATTTAAAGGGTTGTTTACGAAATGTGGACTCAGAGAAGCATGCAGGTGTCCCGCGTCTAGCACACGGTCCCCGCGTGCTTTTGGCTGGAAGCAGCCAATGGGATTGCTGGCATCCTTCTCGGCCGTTCCGATTGGTCGTTTTGACCCTCCAAAGTGAAAGAGGTTTCTGAGCGTCCATTTTGATTTTGGAGAGGCTCGCTCTCTGAAAAATTGACTACGAGAAGAAGGCAAAAAAAAAAAAGGTTGCTGGCGGTTGAGATTAGAAAAAAATGAAGCAGATTGTCTTCAAAAAGCCGAGAGTGAGGTTAGGTGGCTACCCGCCTCCCGGGAAGCTCCAATTTTCAACATAGACTACCGACTTGAACCTGACGCCTTCA
Organism: Macrothele yani; assembly: GCA_039090855.1. Classification (NCBI taxonomy): domain Eukaryota; kingdom Metazoa; phylum Arthropoda; class Arachnida; order Araneae; family Macrothelidae; genus Macrothele; species Macrothele yani. The sequence continues at coordinate 71,874,816 of CM077028.1, read as the reverse complement.
TAGAAAAAACCCCACTCATTATGATGCCTCACCGAGAACAACAGCGATAAGTCCGGTTTTTGAAAACAGCTATCCCTAGCTGTGAGGAGAGCCCTGCGCGACTAATAGCAGCCGACCCACCTATATGGCAGAGATACAAAATGAATGGAGACCAGGTTATCCACTTCTCTACGAGGAGTAATCCATAAGCCTCATAAGAGCCTTACCCATTGCGGCATCAAAAAGAAAAAAAAATGGAGATGTGAGAAGTAATTGTCGACAACCCAAGATACATACAGGTACAATTCCGAGAATTCTGAAGATTTTGAAATGAGCCACTTCAACTACGCTCTTTGAGTGGAATCAGTTTGAAGGTCCCCCCCCACCAACCCCACCCCCAAACGGAGAGGAGTCCAGTAATTCAACTACGCGCGGTGAACCGAAGAGCCGGACAGTAAAAAACAGGTGAAAATAATGAACCCCACCAACAAAGGTCCTCGGGCTTAATTATGTAAGTTGTCTCTTATTGGTTTTTTTTATCCTCGTAATATGGTTAAAAGTTTTTTTTTTTTTGGATAGGGGAGTATAAATTTGCTGAAAAATTTAAGAGCGAGGCACTATTGAAGGGGGGAGGCTGTAGCTGACCGTAAGAGTCTAACATTTAACTAGTGTTATAGTTCAATGAAGAAAAAAATTCTTTAGATAAGAAACTAAAATAATTAAAATCACTCATGATGTTTTGTAATGGCCTCAAAAATCCTGAAAATGGGAGAGGCATGTGAAACCAAGTCTACAAAAACAGGCTAAAATGTATCAACAGGATTTGCTATGACATTAGAAAAAGGTTGTGATCTCGAAACACTATCAGTACAATGTTCTTCCATTATGTTTTTTTTTATACCATATTGTTATTGTTTAAAAAAATATATGCATTAGCCTTTCAAAAAACCTAAAAAAAAAAAAAAAATGTTCAGTATTCACAGAAACACTATCACAGGTGAAAACTCATGTGTGCTATAACAACTATGACATCTCAAAGTTTCTTTTTATAAATTTTGTTTTTGGTTGTTTCAAAATGCATCTACTCATCTCCCAAAGTTAAATTTTAGTCTAAATTCAAAATTTTCTGTCAGGTTTACTTTTGACTATCTATTATAATCACCTTATATAACGTGGCTGAGATTTTCGCCACAACATACTATCCAATATCTATAGTTCTTGGAAATGCTTTCTCTTCCCTGCAGAAAGACACTAATGCGCGGCCTTTATCATTTTCTACCCAAGCCCGGAATAAATAGCCATCTCGAATGCGTGCTTCCCAATCAGAACCAGTTGCCGAAGAATTCCCTTTACCAACTATATAAAGTGTCTTATTTGCTAAATCATATGAAATCACATTTATACATAAAAAAAATGCTCTCGCTCTTCCGCTCTCTAAGAGCCCGAGCCCGAACCGCAGTAAATATTCTACAACCCGAGTCCGATTCGGGCCCGGGCTCTGCTTCGGGCTTTCGGGCTCAGCCCGTCTCAGCCCTAACACACACCCCATCCCCCTGCAGAAACACCCGTCCTCCACTCCACATAGCACACACACTCGCACGGAGTCGAATCTTTTTGTTGTCAACAAGCTCCAAAGTGTTTTTACCATCTTGACAACTACAGATGGTAAAAGCACTGTGAGTCCCTCTCTTCGCCTCTGCGATTACACCCTGGGTTGTGCCATAGAAGCAGCTGAAGATACAGACAAGGAAATAAAAAGTCGGGAAACACGACTTTTTCTTTCTTGCCTTTGCCATAAAAAGAATCGGTCGACTTGGTCCGTTCCGACTGTAAGTGTCTGGGGAAAAGCCCTGCCCGACCCGTTGCTTTATTCTCCAAATTAAAATTAGCCGGACCAGACCTCTAGTCCTAAGTACCCAGGCAAGGAATATATTAAATCAATCTCAGTCTAATATTGGCCGTTTCGCCTTTAAAAGCGAAAAGTTACAGGGAAGGTACACTATCTACCTCTTTCAAGGAAGGTAGACAGTTACCTGTCTACCTTTACCTGTTTTTTTAGGAAGGTAGACAGTTACCTGTCTACCTTTACCTGTTTTTTTAGGAAGGCAGACAGTTACCTGTCTACCTTTACCTGTTTTTTTAGGAAGGTAGACAGTTACCTGTCTACCTTTACCTGTTTTTTTAGGAAGGTAGACAGTTACCTGTCTACCTTCCTAAAAAAACATCTGGTTGATGTGCGAAAGCTTCAAAAGTTTTATTTCTATTCTACACCAAGAAATTTCGGATTATTAGTATAGTTATACTACTGTATTTTGAATATAATTGGTGTGCAGTTCCTACTTATTGAGCGAGAAGTTAGTTCCGAACATTAATACCAATGGAATCAAGCTGGAGTACTTTTGAGGCGAGAGAAGTACAAAGAAAGTTCTTGTACTCTAGTCACATACAAATTTTAAATGAAAACTGATTATGTCGAAAAATATAAGACTACGGAACTCTGGTAGCCCCCAGAAATAGGAACACAAAGTAGTTCAAAAGAACATTATATATTTAAATCATAATCCTGAAGCCACTGCATGGAATATCTATACTAGGACAGCAGAACAAAATCCAACATCACAGATACAGTTCAAAGTACCTGGAAGGAAGAAGTCCTAAACAGAAATTTACTAAAGGAATTATATGAATTCAAAGATATCGCCGTTTTTCGGGCTAAGAGCAACACCGAACAGAAATTACTATATAGGAAGCAAATTCGTTGAAAAAGCGGCTCCAGAGCATATGCGCCGCACCACAAAATTTTATAATCTTTTAGCCATTAATGTAAGAGCCACAAATAACATCATAACACGCTTGGATCACTTTCTAGAACTAAATGTTAATTAATAGACTTTTATTTAAAATAGAGAAAATATAATAATTAACAGTTTTCAACCCCAAAATAAATAACTAACAAAGTCTCCATAAAAATTATTTGAAAATAAAATTTTAAATGAAGAGGGATCAAGACAGGAGCTACGAAAACTCTCTCTGCACCAGAAAACTGCATTTGTTAGACGGTGAGCTCAGGCGTCTCCAAAAAATAAGAGTGTAAAGTCCTAACAAAAACGCAAAAAAAAAATAAAAAAATTACTGTAAGGCTACCTAAGAATTCTGACCTAAGCAATTTAACAAGGGATTTTGGGGGAATAAAGTGCCAACAGTTTCATGAACCCCCCCCCCCCCCTGCAAGTTCACTGAAAAAGCACTCACGGTGGCTCTAGTTGCACGCACAAACCTCACAGTTCCAGCTCTCGCCGTATTGAGGTTTGTTTGGAATTTGCTGTTGAAACTTACCTTTCTGAAGTCCAAAATGTTACACCAAGTGATGCATAAGTAATACATATTTTCATTGAAATAAGTTAGCGTCATCGTTTTAACTGCTTTTTATGGTATGAATGACGTGGGAAATATGTATGCTTGTTGGGGATGCCCAGAAGTTCATTCTGCCAACTTTCCGTATTTACAGATGATCTAGTATCAATATCGACGTATTTAATGACTATTCTTCCACAAACGGGCGCACACATTTATGGTCGTACAGCTGTTCTAGCGCTCCGCTAGAACAGCTTCGCGAGCAATCTAATGTTTTCGATCTGGCAACGCTCTGTAAATATTAAGTGGTCCGTATTAACCTTCAGTAGTATTAAAATTCCATGAAGTTGTTGAATTGGTCTGTTGTGTTTTATAATGACTCAATGGAATTCGTATCGTCTCGTTAACGATGTCGTATACGAGATAGAAAAGCATGCATATCATGGTGTGAAAGATATGGTTTTGCTACTCACACTTGAAATAATAAGGAATCACGAACGGCAATAAATATCGATGCTTTTCTTCTTAAAATGTCTTTTGCTATATATTTCTCAGTATGAGTTAAAATACATACTGTAAATACGAAAGTATAATTTTTTATCAGTCTCCCTACGTATAGTGGTAAAATCGTACTTTTTTTTTTTTTAGTTCTTTTTCAACATCTCGGTTATTGTTTTCATTTAGTACATGAAATATTTTTTTGATGAAACCAACGTTAGTCGTCATGATGAATAAAAAAATATGAACACAATGCAAAGGTAACCACTTTGTCAATTCCCATACTGTTTGCATTCGACTAGCGTCTCGCGACAGCGATATCCACATGTATCGAGTTATCTCATTGGTAGCAATAAAACAGGCACCCTCCAATTGGCGACCGGCACGGCACTTGTTGTTTACAGACGCTAGTGTTCGTATACGTCGTCGAAGTCGGGACACAGGTTGTTTACATCTTAGTTAACATTAGTTTCTTCATTGGCGGCTGTCGGTACAAATCGAACAATTTAACCTGTTTGCAGTATACATCCAAATATAAAAATGGCTATTCTTCCACAGACGGTCGCATTCCTCATTTCTCACAGCTAAGACAGCGGAACCCTAGAACAGCTCCGCCAGCAATCTACTGTTTTCGATCTGGCAATGCATCTGTTGTTGTTTACATTCGAATGCAAACATTATGGGTGGTTATCTTTGCATTCTGTTCTTATTTTTTTATTCATCATGATGACTAACGTTGGGTTCATCAAAAAAAAATATTTCGTGTACTAAATGAAAACTATAACTGAGATGTTGAAAAAAAACTAAAAAAAAATGAACGATCTTACCGCTATATACGTTGGGAGACTGATAAAAAATTATACTTTCGTATTTACAGTAAGCATTTTAATTCGTACTGAGAAATATATAGCAAAAGACAAAGAAGAAAAGCAGCGATATTTATTGCCATTCGTAATTCCTTATTATTTCAAGGGTGGGTAGCGAACCATATCTTTCTCACCATGATATGCATGTTTTTCTATCTCTTACGTCATCGTTAACGAGACTATACAAATTCCATTGAGGCATTATAAAATACAACAGACCAATTCAACGACAACTTCATGGAATTTTAATACTATCGAAGGGTAATATGGACGGACAACTTAATATTTACTGAGCGTTGCCAGATCGAAAACAGTTGATTGCTCGCGGAGCTGTTCTAGCGTTCCTCTGTAAGCAACAAGTGCCGTTTCAGTGCCGGTCGCCAATTGGTGGGTGCCGGTTTTATTGCTGCCAATGAGATAACTCGATACATGTGGATATCGCTGTAGCGAGACGCTAGTTTTGCATTCGAATGTAAACAACAACAGATACGTTGCCAGATCGAAAATAGTAGATTGTTCTCAGAGCTGTTCTAGTGTGGTTCTAGCGCTCCGCTATCTTAGCTGTGAGAAATGAGGAGTGCGCTCGTTTGTGAAAGAATAGCCAATTTAATTTTCATCGAATAATTTAATAATTTGCGCAGAATTTAAAATAAATAGCTAAACTGATTATCAATCAGTTTGAAGAATCGTAATCCTGAAAAAAAAAAAAAGAAATAAATAGAGGTCGTAATTGGATGGTATTCTGTACGACCATAAATGCGGTGTATTTTGATCATAGAGAAAGATATGAAGACATGAAATATATACATAGCAGCATGGCAGTAGGCAGGGGGATCTTAGGGACCGGTCCCGCTCCCCGAAATCCCAATCAATTTTTCGCAATTGAACTTCAACAAAAAATGTTTTTGTTTTTTATTTGGCCTTATACGTCCATTCTGGAGAACATTCTCTACATTTGGCACTAGGGATCCTTGTACAATTTCATGTATATGAAACTGTATAGGCATAATTCAGTCAATTGGAACTTTTTTTAGCTCATCTACGAAAAATAACGAAGCTCTCAAAGGTTTAATCAAGCAAGTATTACCAGCTTCCAGGCACACAACGTTAATATCGATGTGCGAAATACGTTGGGCTTACAAGCATGAAGCTTTATTGAGATTCCGAGAAATCTACGTTGTAATAGTTCTATCGTTACAAAATTTGCAGCCGCCCCGGTGGCGCAGTGGTCTAAGCGATGGCATCTGATCATTCGTCCGAACGGGGTCCGGGTTCGAATCCCGGTGAGGCATGGATGTTGTGTTTGTCTTACGGCACTGGCTCTTTCCCTTCCCTGGAACCAGTGGCACTAAATTCAGGACTGGCGAGACAGCTTATAGCCCATTGAGTTGCTCACGGTGGTCGTTAAACCTCCAACCAAAAAAAAAAAATTTGCAAGATATAAAAAATCGCAAAAGCTCATCAACTTCCCTCGACCATCTAAGAAGTAACGCCGTCGATAAATTCAATGTTATTTTTAATGCAGCCTCAAAATTGATCACATAAGTTGACAGTTATCACAACGCCAAGAGTTACGTCCAAGATGATTCAAAGAGGGAATATTTCATCAGAAACTCCAGAAGAATATTTTCGGAAGAATCTTTTCGTGCCATTTGTTGACCACTTGCGAACACAAATTAATGATCGATTCGAGACTCACAAGATATTAGGCATAGACATAGCGCTTCAAATATTTCTTCCTCGTCGTGTTACGTTAAACTGCGAAAAAAGCTAACGCCTTGCAAAGGATTTTATGAAAACATACTTGCAGAGAGTAGTACTGTCATAGTCCGTTTGGCGAAACAAATGGATCGACATAGATGTTAATTCAAGACCTGGTAACGCAATGGAGGCCCCTTTTACAATGCGATTCAAATCTTTTCTCCAAACTCCAACTCACACACGCGGTTACAGATTCTTGCTATAATTCCGATTTCCACAGCTACGCCAGAAAGGATATTTTTAACACTTAGACGATTAAATACATTTTTCAGAAACTCAACGGGAGAAAACAGACAGAGTAGATTAGCACTTTTAGCAATACTGAGGTGCAACGGGACGAAATTTTAAATCGCCTTAATAAATCCTCAAGGAGCGCTAATTTTTTATAAGGTGAGTGAAAATGTAAACCTCATTTGCTCTTCTTAATTAAAAATTTCTTGAATTTGCTGATATGTAACAAATTGTATTATACATATGTTAAATGTTTTAATGTTCGCCTTAAAAAAAATTTAAATCTTTCTATCGATACATACTGTAATTGTTATTGCTTGTATCAAAACATTGGTTCAACATAATTTTTAAATCATTAAAAACAGTTATGTAAAGGAATTACCTCCCGTTGTGTTTGATCTATGTTTATTGTAAATTTATAGGTGGAAATTTTACAAGTAACGCACTTTTATGAGAAAACTTTTACAATTACTAATTCCAAAAATGGGTGGGTGAGGGAAGGGTTGGTATAGCTTTTTGAATTGTAAACTTAAAATAATTTGTTTCCATTCAATCATCAAAAGAAGCGAATACCTCATCGATAAAACATTTTGCCAACACCCCCCCCCCCGATTAAAATTAATGGCTACGGCCTTGAATAGCAGAATAACAGGAATACTTAACACATGAGAATGAACCACAGAATGGTACACGCATCGCATGATGCAAGTGCAAAAACAGAAAAAACTAATTTAGATTTTTAAGTTGCAGATATATTCACACTGAAGAACACACAACAGCAATGGAAAAATTCATCTAGGCCGCCGTGAGTTGTGCGGGTAATAAGAGACCCCTGGTGAGACGTTTGTGCGTAAACATTTGAAATAATGAGACGCAACAGTTTGCCATTTGGCTAGGTCTTTCGCTAATCACATAACGGTCTGGCTTATAGTAATGGAAATTATTATAGGCATTTATTTTATTATGTAAAATAATAATACTCGTATATTTATTTCATATCACAGATTTATACATCATAAATCCGTAAAGAATCGTAATACGACTAACTTTCCTTTTTATGTAATAGCAAAAATTAATGTGTCATCGAAATTCTTTTTTCCACTTGATAGAACGAAGTTCTTCAATGAACAGTTCAAATGGATCTATTTTTTTTTTTTTTTTTTTTACAAAATCATCGTAGCAAATGTGCCATTCCGCTATCGGCCAATAACTCTTCCGGTTTGGAAGTATGGCTTCTCAGATTGTTCTTGAGAGCCCTCCAATTAAATTCGGTACTTTCAGTAATTGCGACCAATTCCACTCTGGCAATATTTACAAAATCCGAATAAACACTACCAAAAAATGAGGCAAAAAAATGAGGAAGAATGACTCTTAGCCATTTTGAATACCCAAACAAAAGTTGGAAATAGCTTCGCATGCAAAACACGTTAGCTCCGGATTGAAACAACGAAGACAACAACTATTATTCGATATATTTCCTTCATAAGATATATTGGTAATTCTTCAGTTTACCTCGGACCTAGGTTTTGTACACTTTTTCCACGCTGTATGGAATATATTAGGCCCTATAGAACATGACAGTGAAGTCCTTATGTGGGGCTGAGGCATATATATATATATATTTTTTACGGATTTTTAAAGTTTGGACTACTTTTTGCTCCGCGTAGTACTTACTATCGCAAGTGATTCGGCATTTTCGCACCAGAGGTCTACCTCCGACCTAGGTTTTGTAAACCATGCCGCTGGGCAAAAGCAATTGCATTTTTTCTTATATGCAAATATCTTTGTTTATTAAAATATATACATTGAAATAAACATAAACATTTTTAAAGAAATATAAACATTTTGTAATATATATAGAGAGAGATGTCGTACTTAATGAAAAATTGCTACGAGTTCCTTAGCAACAAAGGAACTCGTTACATTAAAACGCCGAGAACTGCTCGGAAGCACTAAAACCTCTTTCACGGAAATGCCGAATCACTTGCGATGGTAAACACCACGCGGAGCAAAAAATAGTCCAAACTTTAAAAATCCGTAAAAAAAAAAAAAAAAAAAAAATGTCCCAGCCCCACATAAGGACTTCGCTTTCATGCTCCATAGGGCCTAATATTCCATACAGCGTGGAAAAAGTCTACAAAACCTAGGTCCGAGACAAACTGAAGTACGACCGACGTATTTACAAATGAAAATAGTCATTAAGGCTTCTATTAAAACAAAATTTTAAATCACATCCGCATAAATGCATCGTGAACTACTTTCGTTCACGTTGGGTGTGATCATGTTCTACCTAAACAAAGCGGAACGATACACCCAAAATTGGGAACTACTTGAAAGTGTTTTGATTCGGAAGACCAGCTTATATTTTTACAGACTGAACTTTCCAGAAATGTTCTATACATCAACCAGTAACAATTCTCAACATTTAAAATCGCACCATTTTCAGAAAAAGATAAAAGAGTAACGCTGGAATCTTCAAATTAAGAACAGTCACATTTTATTCTGCATAATTATATGAACACACAGTCTCGTGAGTTCCATTACGAGGTTTACGGAAGATAATAAAAAAATATTTTTAGATCACATTATTGGCCGATTTTGACAAGTGAGCAAATCACTGTTCATGGATGTATGTAAAAATCTACGTCGCTCAGATAGCCGTTGAAAACCGAAGCTGTGTTTGTACCAATCAGGATAAAGCGCTCGAAACCTTCAGACTTCGGATTTCCTTCACCCGGACCTACCAGATCAAAATCTTCGAATTCCTGATCACCATCTTCAAAATCTTGATCGGAATCTGAGTATATCACATAATCCATTTCCTGATCGGAATCTCCGATTTCCTCATTGAAATAGTTAAATTCGTTATCTACCTGAGAAGTCAAAAACTCATCAATTGCATATTGGCGAGCAATTGGAAAGTTGTGATTATCTCTGAGAGCACTGTTACACTCCTGATCAAAGCTGCCGGATTTCCATTGGTTTGTTGTAGGATCATAAACGTCAAAAGGTACCCAACCACCATCCATCCTTCGTCCGCCTCCAGAATACAGTTTGCCACCACACGACGCGGCGTATATAAGCGGGATCGAAGTTTCCATACGACCTACAAATGTCCACTGATTATTCAAAGGGTTATACATTTCTGTTGAGAAGACTCGATGAATAATGGGCCCTGCGACTCCTCCACACACATATATATTATCGCGCAGAGCGGCACATGAATGAAATCTTCTAGCTTCGAGCAAAGGAGAAATCGCAACAGAAACTCTAGTCGAGGGACTATATTTTTCGGCGTAAGCAACTGCACTAAAAGGAGGTGAAGGTACGACTCCTCCGGTGATGTAGATATGGTCACCAAAGGACACAGCACCTGTAAATAGGCGTCTCTTTTTCAGTCTGCCGGAAATGCGGAATGTACCATCCTCAAGGCATAAGGTCACCACATCCGTTTTTTCTTTGAAATTATATCCAAATAAATGTACGACACCATTGTGTAAAGCAATCGTAGCCAGCCATGAAACATACAATTCACAATCGTGGAAGCTCCATGTAAATTCTTTGAGGTAAAAGGTGCCAATGTGATTGTTCCGTATGAATAGAATTTTTTCTCCCGTGCAAAGGACATGGGAAACCAGTCTGAATTTGAACATTTTAGGAACTGCTGGAAACGTGCACGAATCAATCCATTTTTCGCCAATTGTGTCATAGAAATTTAGTGTGAATGTTTTATCCGATACATAAATGTAGTACATAGCGCAACCCAACTTTTTGACGTGTTTCAGATGCTCTTTAGATTTGTAGCATCTTTCACTTTTTGCGAAACATCCTGCGGTGGTATTAAGTTTCTCAATTTCATTTAATATATTCTTGCAAGCATCGGACGATAGGATGAGTTTCTCCGTCAGCACATTCTTTTCCAGATAATCGGTGCTCAGGAGAGGCATTCGAACACTGCGCATTAGATCCGGTAAGTAGACGACTCTGTCAGTTTGTTCGGCTTTTACCCACCTCATAACCGCTTCGAATACAATATCTTCTCTCATTACGAATAAGTCATCTCTTCCTATGATCTCTACCAGCTTGGAGAACGGCAATTCCAAGAATGACTGGGACATGGAAACTTGTTCAAAATTTTCACAGACGAAACTCCTGGATTTTTCCATTGCACTGGCGTCTCGTTGCTCTTCTGCTTGCCCGAGAATATAAAGACAAGTTCTAGCATTGATCCCCTTTAGAATGAATTGCAAACATGCGTGAAGAACGCTGCTGATTCCCAAATACGATGCTGTGGTGAGTAAACATTTTACGTTAGCAGCCACAATGCGAATTTTGCCGCTGTAAAGAAAGTCGAGGAGGCTTCTAAGCGCGTCCGCGTTTACGTTATTCAATGTTATCTCAGACTTGGAGTTCTCTACAAAATTTCCAGTGAACATCGCCCTGAAATACGGACTCCCTCCGCTCAAGATTATGCGGTGAGCAGGGAAAGCTTTCTTTTCGGCCCAGATGGTCACATCAGCGAACATTCCACATTCTTTTAAGTGTTCGACTTTTGAGAGTGTATCGCACAGAGAGACAGAATCAGAAAGATTCAGTTTTTCTTCACAGCAGTCCATTGTGCGAAATTTGTACCCTTTTAGTCACAGCAAAAAAATACGGATGAAATAATTCCGAGCAGAGCAGCGATTGCAGTTCTCTATTGCGCACATTTCGAAACGGTCACAAAGAGACTAAACTGCAGGTTGCGAACACCAACGCGCGTGTTGCCGTCAAATATCATGTCACGAGCTATTAAGCACAAATCTATAAAGTCCAAAATTACTTACACCATGAAGCAGTAGACAAAGAAAAAGAAGAATAAAGTAGACAAAAAATGTTGAGATGAAATAAGGTCTACTAGAGGCTCAGGTATACACGCAGAAGAGTCAAAAATATTATGACCAGCGAGTCTTTATGCCAACAGAAGCAACTGTAGATAAACAACGGCGCATTCGGACGTCATGAAACGGTATAAAAAACACCTGATACTGAGCTCTGTTAATCAATCTTATTCTTGTTCTAAAAATCACAAGTGCATAAATGCACTAGCGGATACTACGTGGCTAAGGAAATGAATCAATAACTACCATTTATAGTAGCAAAATACTGTTCTACAGAACAGTATTTGCTACTATAATGGTAGTTATTGATCCATTATTCTTGTTCTTCAGATGGGAAAAGTAGCGAACTTAAGTGGTTCCACAAAAACTCTCTGCCTTATGTTTCCAATGGTAAAATTCCTTTACATATTTTCTTCGCAATTGATGTATTCCCAAGGATAAAAATTTGCACACATCGATAAAACTAACTTTAAGTTATAGCATGGGATACTTAATACTTTCTGAAACATAACCATAATCATAATAAAAATCAATCATTTTTCTTTGAGTAATGTTCAGACCTGTTAATAGATGGCGCGTCCTGTACAATGATGACGTCAGTAGACAAACAATTGCTGGATTACAAATTTTGAAGATGCCAATCCGATTTTTTGGCGCAAATGTGACAAGGGTGGTAAGTCAGATAATATCCGAAAACTTGAAAATTTTCATCGTCCTGGAGCGGGCGTTTTCTGGGAGACGCGGATTCGAGTCCCGCTCCAGGACGATAAAAAAAATTAAAAATTCAAGTTTTCGGATATTATCTGACTTAACCATCCTTGTCACATTTACACCAAAAATCGGATTGTCATCTTCAAAATTTGTATTATATGGCGTAATCCCTTATTTCTTTCATGATAAATGTTGGATTGCTTAATTATGGTTATGTTTTAGCAAGTATTAAGTATTCCATGCTTCAAATTAAAGTTAGTTTCATCGATGTGCAAATCTTTATCCTTGGGAATACATTAACTGCGAATAAAATATGTAAAGAAGTTTTACCATTGGAAACATGAGGCAGACATTTTAGGTGGAATCACTTTAAGCTAGTTTGATTAAGGCCAAATTGTAATTAATACAGACAATTGACGTGGATTAGGAACATCAAACAGAAGTCATCGCTCTTTCCACGTTTGTAAGTGAGTCACGGAAAAATTCTCATCGGCCGCCACCGGGAATCGAACCCAGGGTCTTCCAGTTAGGCCCTGGAAAGGCTACCACTGGGGCTCCAAGAAGCAACCTGCCAAGTGGCTTGGTAGTTAGTCTGGAGGAATTCGAGGTTGCTGTGGTGCAGTGGAAGCATATCCGGCGCGTAACTTGAAGACCCTGGGTTCGATTCCCGGTGGTGACAAATGAGAATTTTTCCGTGACTCACTTATAAACGTGGAAAGAGCGATGACCTCTGTTTGATGTTCCTAGTCCACGTCAAGTGTCTGTATTAATTATTCACTCGCCTTCTAATTATTTGTTCAGTTGCTGCTTACCATCTTTGGCGAATCCCCAGCATTGTGCGGGGCTCCAAGAAGCAATCTGCCAGTTGGCTTGGCAGTTACTTTTTGTGAGTCTGGAGGAATTCGAGGCCGCTGTGGTGCAGCGGAAGCATATCTGGCGCGTAACTGGAAGACCCTGGGTACGATTCCCGGTGGCGGCCGATGAGAATTTTTCCATGACTCACTTATAAACGTGGAAAGAGCGACGACTTCTGTTTGATGCCAAATTGTAATGGTCAAACAATTGGGTCAGACCATTTCCGAGACGGCAAGGTTTGTGGGTGCTCACGATCAGCTGTGTTTAGTACCGTCAAAAGGTGGTCCTAAGAGGGGAAAAGTCACGAATTTCCGGCAAGGTGTCACCCGATCATGGCTCATCGATACTAGGGCTAAGCGAAGGCTATCCCATAGGGTAGGATCCAACAGAACGGATACTGTGGTGTAACTTGCCGGTAATTTGAATGCTGGTCACGAGAGTTATATGTCACACACACACACAGTACATCGAACCCTTCTGAAAATGGGGATGCATAACTGCATGCCTCTCGGAGTGCCCATGCTAACCTCGGTTCACTGCTGCAAGCGCCTACAATGGCCACCCGAGCATTAAGACTGGACCTTGAATGATTGAAAGAAGGTCGTCTGATCTCATGAATCTGGTACCCTGTTGTACCATGTAGACGTCGTGGTACGTGTTCTTCGTTTCCCTGGGGAAGTGTAGGCAGCAGAGGGCACTATGGGACGAAAGCAAGCCGTAGATGCAGTGTAATGCTTTTTGGCAATGCCCTGCTGGGAAACTCTGATTCCAGTCAATCACGTACAGAAAACTATTGAGTTGGAAAGAAAGTAATGTCTGCCAATGCAAGGCAACAGAAAAGTGCTAATTACCATACATACAAATACAAATCAGTCCAAAACGTAGTCTCTATCGTTTGTCAGCTGTTGGATACCGGCCCTGTAGAATTGTGGTGAAAAAGTGTTCAAGGGCGCGTTCGACATCGTCCCGGTTGGAGAACCGCTGTTCATTCAGGAAATGCTGCAATGACCAGAAAACGTGACAGTCGCTTGGGGTATTGTCCGGAGAATAGACTGTGTGCGTCAGTAGCTCCCAAGCCAAGGTCTCTGATCTTGCGACAGGTCACCCGTGCCGTGTGAGAACTCGTTCCATCTTACTGTAGATGGACGCCCTTAAGGTTTGGCAGTGCTGGTCGTTTCGAGGTGAGCGATACCTGTACATCGTAAAACTGACGGCAGAATACATCAGCGGTGATAGTGGTGCTGCTTGGCAGCGGCACAGAAAACACGACACCCCGCATATCCCACCAAACACACAGCAGCACCTGATGTGGATGTAAGCCGGTTTTGAGGGTCGGCATGGGCTCCTGTTTTGGGTCCAACCACTGTTTCTGGGTGCTGGTATTGTCATACAGGACCCATTTCTTGCGCCGGTCACAATGCGGTCCAAGAGCGGTTCAACTTGGTCACGTGAAAGCCAGGAAACGCATGCACTCATGCAATTTGCTTTCTGCTCAATTGTGAGTTGATGGGGGTACCCCAAACTCCCCTCTTGTGCATCTTCCCAATTTGGCGCAGGTGCGTGATAATGTTCGCGTGGGTAGTCCCCAGGTCTTCGGCAAATTCCCGCGCCGACACACGTGGGTCGGTCTTTACTAAGCTCTTCAGCATGTCCATATCCACTGATGCAGGTCTTCCGGCGTTGAGACGGTCTTACTGGTGAACATTTCCCTCTCAGAACCATTCGAACCAAGGACAGCACTGGCGATGTAATTCGGCATTGGGGTACACACTGGTAATGTGCCTTACAGCTCTTGCGGGATCGCTATTTATTTTATTTTTTTAAACTCATACAGCATGCAAAGATGGACTTGTCCACTTCCATGTTGGCTGGCGCTTACAGTCTTCGCCTTCTGACGGCTAACTGCCACTGACATAAGCCACCTATCTGCTGATGTCATGCCGGTGTAAACGCAATCTCAGTGGCCAGTGTGCGCTGTGGCCTGGGCTTAAAATTCGGGTACCTCGTCATTGGACTTTCCAACCCAATATGACATTTACTAACTACCTAAACATCATTTCAGACCAGATACATCCTTTCGAAAGTTCATAGTTCATACTCCCTCGCTCTTTCAATTAGTTCTCTCAGTATGTGGATATATAGTGCTATAGCTACTCCTGAATCCAGCTTGTTCTCTTGGTTTAGCCATGTCCAGTGTCACTTTCAAGCGGTGTGAAAGAACTTTAATGAAGATTTTATAAACCACTGATAGGAGGCTGATAAGTCTGTAGTTACTGAGATCCTCAATGTCACCTTTCCTATGTAGCAGGACAATGTCACCTTTTTATGTAGCAGGATCATTGTAGCATTGTTCAAATCCTCAGGAACTTTCCCTTCACTAGGGACCGAGTGAAAACTTGGGCGCGTACTGTTTCAATTACTCCACTTGCTTCTTGTATGATGTCTACGGTAATTCCATCTTCTCCTGGAGCTTTCCCCCGTTTCATGTTCTTGATTGCATGTGCAACTTCTGCTGGGAGGACTGGAAGAACTCTGGTACTGGTACCTTTCGTAATGTCTGAAGTACATGTATCATCCTTTTCATATAGTTTTGAGTAGAAATCTTTCACCCTTGTCAAAATTTCGCCTCTATTTCTTGTTACAGAATTATCTTCTTTTCTCAGAGCCATAATCTGTTTTCTTTCCTTACTCATATGTCCCTTTGCTTTCTTCAGGCTTTGGTTGTTTTCAATTGCTTTTCTCACCTAGTTCACAGTTGAATTTCCTTACGTCTTCAGTGATACTTTTTTGTACTGTCTTGCATAGCTCTATATATTCCACTTTGGAAGTCACATCTCCTTTAGTTGTCCTTATCTCTCTTCATTTTTGCATCAGAATTTTGTTTTTTTCTGATAATTTGTTCACATGCAACTTGTTCTTAGTACCAGCTATTTTTGTTGCTATTTCAATAAGAGCCTTGGTTAGTTTTCTGTTTACTTTAGAGATTTCCACTTCTTCCGACGTTAAATCTTCTAGAGCAGAGAATCTGTTCCTCAGTTCTAATTCCGTTATGCATGGCTTTTTTCGATCATGAAAAGACCTTTGATTCGGTGAAACCATCAGCAGTTACAATGGGTTTGAGATCCTGCGGTATTGAAGATGCATACATTAACATTATTTATAACATCTATGAAAATGCAAGTGCAAAGACTCGGCTATTTGAGAATACAGCACCCATAAAAATTGGAAAGGGAGTGAGACAAGGCGACACGATATCTCTCAAACTCTTTAATGCCCCATTGGAAAATGTCTTTCAATCACTAAACTGGGAAACAAAATGATAAATATTAATGGAGATTTTCTAACTCACCTCCGATTTGCTGATGACGTAGTCATTTTTGCAACTACCCCATCAGAGCTGCAGAGTACGATTCAGGAACTTGCTGACGAGAGTAAGGAAATGGGATTAAAAATGAACTTTCAGAAGAGAAAAGTAATGTACAATGCTTTTACAAGAAATGCAGATTTATCGATTGATGGGAAAAAGCTGGAGAAAACCAATACCTACGTTTATCTTGGACAACATATATCAAGTGAGGGTCCCATTTAATGAAGAAATTAATCGGCGTATAAAACTTGCCTGGAGCGCTTTTGGAAAAAACAGTATAATTTTCAAGATTAATATGTCTTAAAAGAAAAGTGTTTGATCAATGCATCCTTCTAGAGCTTACGTATGGTGCAGAGACATGGACCTTAACTAAAAGAGACATACAAAAACTGCAGACAACTCAAAGTAGCATGGAGAGGTGCATGCTTGGTGTAACCAGGAGAGATAAGAAGAGGAACTCGTGGATCAGAAAAATGACAAGAGTGGAAGACATCATGATCAGAGTAAAATTCCTGAAATGGCAATGGGCTGGACATATTGCCAAAAGGACAGACCATCGATGGACAGCCGAAATTTTAGACTGGATTCCAAGGGACAGGAAAAGACCCAGAAGAAGACCACATGTAAGATGGGTGGATGAAGTTCGAAAGTATGCGGGAGTGACATGGAGGAGACTGGAACAAGACAGACCATTGTGGAAGAAACTTGGGTAGACCTCCGTCCAGCAGTGGATTGATAATGGTTAACAATGATGATGATGATGACATCCTTTCATGGAAGTGGTGTCCTCTTCAAGTAGTGTTTTGTATCCGTAGGATGTATCATGCCGCACTGCCTGGATTGTTCGAGAATGGTTCGTGGAACATGAGTAGGACTTCTAAGTACTGCCTTGGCCTACAAATTCCCCTGATATGTATTCAATCGAGCATCTGTAGTTTGTGTTAGAACATCGAATCCAATCTGCGGCGGCTCAACCACGTAACTTACAAGAGTTAAAGGATCTGCTGTTAACGTGTTGGTACCAAATACCACAAGACACCATTAGAAATCTTGTAGCCTCCACTTCTCGCCGGGTAAGAGCTGCTTTGGCCTCACGTGGAGGACCAACATCATATTAAGCAGGCAGTCATGATGGTTTGGCTCCTCGATGTATTAGAGCATAACGTTTGACAAAATTGTCGAATTGGTCCTTCTGAGAGTGTTTTAAGTTGCATGCATAAAAAACGAAAGAAACACAAAAAAACAAACAAAAAAAAACAGGCAACCTCTACGTTCTTTTCTACTTTCACAATCTATGTAGCACCAAACCTAAAAAACACATTTGTGCCACCGAGGGAAAAATTTAAGCATCCAAAAAATCGATAGATATTAGGTTGTGTGAAAATACTTCGCGTTTTGGCAATTGCAGATGCATAATGCAGTATTTTCATATTCTGAAAGGTTAGATTTTTACATGTCCATATAAAAGGAGTTCATCGTGATCGTTTCAATTGTATCATTTGACATATGTTTGAAAATGAGAGAGAAAGAGGTTTATGTTCATAATTTAATGCCATTTTTAAATCGCGAGGATAAAAACGACGTCTACGTAGACGTCGGTCAATGGGGTGTGGTTGGCCACCGCTTTCTCTCTGAGCGCTGGTACGTCCCCCGATGGTATACTCGCGGTGCACCCTTCATACGGTTGCTTTGGGAAACCCTAGTGTTCCTACCACTTGTGGAATAGAGTGACCCGTCTGTCTTGCGCTGACAATGCGCCCACGATCAAAGTTGCTCAGATCAACACGTTTACCCATGTTCGTCGAGTGGGGAACAACACTATTGTGAAATCCACCTATTTATCGCCTGCGTTCGGTTTGGGTCTGTTCCCCTCTGTGCGGGGAATAACCATGTCAGCTGCCCATCACAGCTGTCTATAATATTTTGTCTACTGAGTGTCTATAATATTTTGTCTCCACGTTATTTTATGAGTTGAAAACATACACCAAAAGATTTAATACAAAGTAAAACAAAATGCAGAGGAGTTTGGTAAATACTTCCAGTTAGGACTTGCAGAAATAGTGGAATGAAGAGAATATGTACTGATGTAGCCAACACTACTACTTCGCACTAAATAAAAGTGCTTAAAAGAAAGCATGATACAATCGAGTGATGACGAAGCGCACACTTAATCCTGCTTCGCTCTAAATAAAATATTTTAACTCAAGGAATGATATGATCGAACTGTGATTAAATAAATATCCCCAATATTTTTTTTCATTTCAGATTGCTGTCGTTGATAGCAGAACGGTTAAAAACTAACACTTTGTTTGAAAACAAAAATTTGTACAAAATCCACATACACGTGATTTCTTAAATTAGTAACTTATCATGGAAAATAGAAAAGCCAGGGTCAATGGTAACGCGTCTTTTAACACATATTTTTATTCTCCTACTTCCGTCACATAGCCCTGTGAATAAATGGTTACTTTTCATGTGAAAGCTCCTTTTACTGCTGAGGGTCTGAGCTCCATGTCAAAGACTGAAATTCATGCTCTCACCGATTCCATCCTTACATGGGATTGCTGGCCTATAATGAATCATATATTTTTCTTTTTTAAAGTTCCCTTCCTGTATCGTTCCAAGCCAGAACAGAAAGCTTGTGTACGTTCAAAAACATACAAAAGCTTCCTTTTTTGGACACCCTGGAAGAACATTTTAGGTCTCTTAGTTAGTTTTCTAACCAATCATTAGTTTCTCGGTATAAAAAAGCAATCAGCAGATTTCTGTAGTTACAACATATTTCAAATCACTAACCTTCTCTGTTTTTCGCATAACAATTCCATCTATGCAAAAAAAAAAAAAAAATTAATCATTATATGTTCTATCTATGGCCACCAAGAAACTAACCGAAAGTGTAATTCCATGCGTTCGCTTTCTCTCTCTCGCTACCTTTTCTCAATTTAGCTGAATAAACAAGAGATGTTTCCGCAAAAACATGTTTCACTTTGCATCATTTGAGAAATTGACAGTACCACTCATGCGGAATAAATATTCTAAATGCTTTAGCACGTCTTTTGTACTCGTAAAAACAGATTGTGCTTATACACAGGCGAGTCACATTTTTGTGACCACTTCCTACTTTTGACATCAACAGTGCGTAGCCAATGAAAGAAGACACGTGTCGTGAGCTGGCTTGGAAGGTATACAATGTGTGCTGCAGGCAATCTGAAAACATATCACTCGTTGTTGTCATGGATAAAAGGAGTGATTTACCAGATTTCCAAAAAGGCATGATTAACAGCTTTCGGGCTAAGGGTGGCAGTGTTTCTGAAACAGCGCAGTTTGTGTACTGTTCGCGTGTTGCTCTTGTGAAAGTGTATCGTGATTGGAGAAGTAACACCATTGCGAATAATCGACGTGAAAACTGTGGAGCACCACGTGCGATTGATGTGAGAGGTGAACGTCGGTTTCGAAGGTGCGTGAGGGCCGATCGACGCGCAACAGTGGAGCAACTCACTGGACGAATGAACCTGGCGACAGCCGGGAGTGTGTCTAAAACGACAGTTCAGCAAACCCTGTTGCGTATGGGGCTCCGATACAGACAGATGGTCACTGCACCTATGCAAACGAAGGTGCATCGGCAGAAAAGGCTTACATTTGCACGACAGTATCGGAATTGGACCTCCGCTGATTAGCAAAGGATTGCCTTCTCCGATGAATCACGTCTTCTGCTTCATCGAACGAATGGACGTAGGCATATAAGGCGAGAAACATCGGAGAACAAACACTCTTCAACCATTGCTGGCTGAACAGAAGTGGTGGGGGCGGCGTTATGGTCTGGGGAATGTTTTCGTGGCGATCTCTGGGTCCACTCATACCTGTGGAAGGCACTATGGACCGAATTCGTTATGAATCCATCCTTGCACACCGCGTGCACCCATACATGCTGATTGTCGCGTGCACCCATACATGCTGATTGTCGCGTGCACCCATACATGCTGATTGTCGCGTGCACCCATACATGCTGATAGCTAGAAATATCCGAGAGTGGTTGGAAGAGCACGATGAAGACTTCAAAGTACTTCCCTGGGCCCCTAATTCCCCAGATTTAAACATTTAAACTTAATTGAGCATCTGTAAGGCCACCTTGATCGTGTTGTTCGCTCTGTGGATCCACCTAAAAATAATGCAGAATTTCGCCGTTAAGTGGCGCAAACGTTTATTCTGTTTTTCTCAATATCTCTGGTTCTAAATTTTCTATTTAAAACATTCTTTCAACACCGGATGTCATTTACTTTGTGGAACAATTTCAGTTTGCACTTGAGGAGTTTTTTGTATTTCACATTTCTGTCGCTGGGTGGTGTTTGTGGACTTCCGTTTGCAGCGGTGTCTGGGAGAATCATCCTCTTTAAATAATGCACAGCATTCCCGCAAAGAGGCGTAAAGGTCAGAGCCTTTTTCTCGTTATGTCTGCTAACGGGAGATGTATTTGAAAAGTTCATTTTCCTTAGCATAGCTTTTGGCATGAAGAACAATTTTGCCGCCCCGGTTGGCCCAGTGGTCTAAGCGATGGCCTCTGATCATTCGTCGAAAAGGGTCCGCGTTCGAATCCCGGTGAGGCATGGATGTAGTGTTTGTTTCACGGCACTGATTTTCTCCCTTCCCTGGAACGAGTGACCTTGAATTAGGAACGGGCGACTGCTTGCAGTCCATTGAGTTCCTCACAGTGGTCGTTAAACCTCCGATAAAGAAAAAAAAAAAGAATATTTTCAACTTTTCCATTTTGCACAATTCATCCGCTAGGAGGCAAAGAGTTATATCAGATTCCTTCTGTATTTCTCCCTTTAACTCTTCGATTTGAAATCTCTTTGTATCTGATACCTTCCATCTGCTGTGAGGTAACTTTTTGTGCACCATTTGTTAGTTTTAGTAACATACTTTTTAACAATTGGTAGAAATACATAGTAGCTGTTTCTATTTTTGGGTGTATCTACCAGTAGACCGTATTGCTGTCTTAAGCACGAAGAACAAGACATAACCCATTTCAACACGAAATAAACCAGGTCAAATCATCGCAAGCTGTGAAAACATTTTTTACTTACGAGAATTAAAACTTGTTTAAAAGGTTAAAATGATTAAAACAATGTGCGAGATCTTTCGGGTCTGTCTTTACAGACCCATTCTCAGGCACAACAAGAAAACTCTCACGGAGCACGCTGGCTTGATCTCGCACATTTTTTTAATCATTTTAACCTTTTAAACAAGTTTTAATTCTCGTAAGTAAAAAATGTTTTCACAGCTTGCGATGATTTGACCTGGTTTATTTCGTGTTGAAATGGGTTATGTCTTGTTCTTCGTGCTTAAGACAGCAATATGGTCTACTGGTAAATCTTAATTAGCACGACAAAAACTTCCACTCATCGTCAAAAACAAGTAAGTTTTTACTATTTTTTGACGTTTGAAACAAGTAAGTTTTTACTATTATCGTCGAACCTTGTCAACTCACGGAGAACTCTCACATGGAGCGTGCTGTCAAGATATTCTACCGGACCTCTACAAAACTGGCAGTGGAGCAGACTCACCTCAATTTCTTACAAGATTGCCGCTCACTTGGTGTCACTCCAAATTTCTTGCGCCTCAGAACCACGCCAACGTCCTATCGAGATTTCAGAATTTTGTCCTGTGCGAAACCAGACGCCTTTCTGCATAAATACGTGCAAAATACAGCCTGGTTGACCTTTTTAATAGGAGGTCTTATAACGCATATGGTTTCCTGGTAAAATATGCTCCGCCTGTGATCTTCGATAAACTCATCATTGTAAATTTCGCGAAGGTGGAACGTGAAGTACAGCATTACCAGTACAGACAACTGCAGAAATTACGACTTTTGGTCCATTAATCTATGTGCAACAGACCCTCAGACTCTAAACCCACTCTTGGGAACTCACCCGGTGCCGTTGTGAATCTTAGTTCACGCCAGTTATCTGAGGAGGAGTTAAATGCACTTAACAGAGGTTTCAAGGTTTCCTTCCCGGTACGTAACCCTAAACCATTTCAGTTTATTACCCAGGTAGAACAAATCGTCAAAACTTTACCAAAACCAGCTCAAGACCCTTTGCGGTTTAAAATATCTCGAACCATTGCACATGAAAGTATGCAACAACCCACTGAACACAAAAAACTGTTACAGTATGACAGATCCTTGCTACTGTCATTAGCAAAATATTCTTCATTGGCCATTACTTCTGCAGAGAAATCTCACCAAATAGTTATTCTTGATAAACATGTGTATCATTCAAAAATGATAGAAGCTATTAATCAAATCCCGCATACTGTTATCATGCGTAACCCGACACCTGCTACCCTCACAGCACTCAGTAAGCTTAAAAACAGCAAGTCCCTTCCACCATCTATTGCTGATCATATGCACCCACCATTTGGACCACGCACTCCTGAATTGTTCGGGAAAGTTAAACTACATAAACCAAATCAACCAGTCCGACCTTTAGTGTCTGGCTATGCAAACCCAACACGTAACTTGGAAAAATCCCTTGCATCCCTCCTCACTCCATTAACTCAACAATCCAGGTATTCAATCCACAGTTCTACCCCAGCCCTAGATAGAATACATTTTGTTCATTCCGACTTGCCATTCTTAATGGCAAGCCTTGATATTGTTTCCCTCTTTCCCAACGTCCCTGTGGACACAGCCATAGATTTAATCACTCCACAGCTACATAGCTTGGCCTTGCAACCTTCTGAATGCAGTGCCGTTGTATCAGCCCTCACTCTTATTAAAAACCGTACTTATTTTAAATTTAATAATATCATTTACCGCCAAGATTATGGTACACCAATGGGATCACCTCTTTCTTCCGTATTAGCCGAGACTGTCTTACAACATGTTGAAAATACTGTACTTACCAATGGACCTTTCCAACCCCTGCTTTACATCCGATACGTTGATGATGTTTTGTTACTTTGGTAATACTCCCTTCCTGATTTACGTGCCTTTACAGAATCTCTTCGCCCCGTTCTTACTTCGATTATCTTCACTTTAGAAATTGAATCTTCTGATTCCTTGCCTTACTTGGATATACTGGTGAAACGCCCATCCCAGGGGAACGCATTCATACCTCAGTTTATCGCAAGCCAACCTTTGTTCCAGTGATGATCCCATATAACTCGCTTACTCCTAACAGTTATAAATTCGGTTCACTTCATTCTCTGATTCGCCGAGCCTATACACACTCCTCATCAAACTCTGGTCTCTTACTAGAACTTCAGCACATTTCCACCATGGCCGAGTTGTCCGGATATCCCCACCGATATTTCATTAATACTCTTCGCAAGTTTCAGCACCATAGCTCCACCACACTCAGAACCCAACGTGAATTGCCTGTCATCTGGTTTGTTGGCTCTATTCCTTACCACCCCACCATAGTATCCACACTCTATAGGACGTGTCGTAAGTTCAACTACAGTTTCGGCATTTCTTCTGAACGCCCTTTCAACTTTGTCAAGTCTGATCGTGACCATGTCTCAATCATGGAAAAATATGGTGTATATTCCGTGCCACTACAATCTGTTGATGACTCTCTCTCTCCCTATGACAGCCTACATCGGATCAACTTGTCGGTCACTCGGGGAGAGAATCTCCGAACATAAATACAATATTAGCACCCATTCATCCGCAACGGCTTTATCCAGAACAGTCAACAAAGACGATTATTTCCCACTATGGAATGATGCTCAATTACTGTGCTCGGCCAGAACTAAAACCGCAGTGCTCTTTTTGGAGAGTTTATATATTTATGATTTTGCCGAACAATGTTGTAATGAAGAAACCCCGCAAATCACACCTGCTTCCTGGAGGTTCCTGTTGGAAGATCCCACTTCTACTGTAAATATGTTTTGATTACCTACTTACTGCCATTTGTATTTCTTTTCATGCATTTGTACATATTTTCATTTGTTACTTTCTGTGTAAAGCATACCCGACCTTGTAGTACGGCGCATGCGTTGTACCTTGCTGATGCACAGAGGTGCGTATATAAGCCAGCGTGCCTCGTGAGAGTTTTCTTGCTGTGCCTGAGGATGGGTCTGTAAAGACAGACCCGAAAGATCTCGCACATTGTTTTAATCATTTTAACCTTTTAAACAAGTTTTAATTCTCGTAAGTAAAAAACGCTTTCACAGCTTGCGATGATTTGACCTGGTTTATTTCGTGTTGAAATGGGTTATGTCTTGTTCTTCGTGCTTAAGACAGCAATACGGTCTACTGGTAAATTTTAATTAGCACGACAAAAACTTCCACTCATAGCCTGGATGTATCATTGATTGTGGAATCCGGTTATTTCTTTTAACCGGTTCCATTGACTTATAAATATATTTTTTTTACATTATTATTTTTAAGGATTTAAAAGATGTGCTCATTACAACTGAAAATTCAGTGTCATCTTTCTTGTTCTTCATCTTACCAACAGCCATTTCTCTTATTCCACTAATGTTGGTTTCCCTTTAGTTCATTTTTTTCTTTATTAATTGCTGGAATGCTACTTAACTTTTCTGCAATTCCTTATTTCATCTACCTGCTATTTCTTTTTTCCCCTCATAGCTTCTTCTTTTCCTTATGTCTTTTTTTTCCGAGTCTCATATTTTTTTTTATAGTCTTAGTGAAAAAGGAGGTCTGTGCTTAAGTAAAAAAGGAGGTCTCATATATAGTCCTCTTTTCTTTTTTTCCGAGTCTCATATTTTTTTACAGTCTTAGTGAAAAAGGAGGTCTGTGCTTAACTTTTTTTTATAGTCTTAGTGAAAAAGGAGGTCTGTGCTTAACTTTTTTTATAGTCTTAGTGAAAAAGGAGGTCTCATATATAGTCCTCTTTTTTTCCGAGTCTCATATTTTTTTATACAGTGAAAAAGGAGGTCTGTGCTTGAGTGAAAATGTAGGTCTCATAAATAGTCCTCTTTTCTTTTTTTCCGAGTCTCGTATTTTTTTTATAGTGAAAAAAGGAGGTCTGTGCTTGAGTAAAAAAGGAGGTCTCATATACAATCCTCTTTTCTTTTTTTTTCGAGTCTCATATTTTTTTATAGTCTTAGTGAAAAAAGAGGTCTGTGCTTAAGTGAAAAAGGAGGTCTCATATATAGTTCACTTTTTTTTTCCGAGTCTCATATTTTTTTTATATAGTCTTAATAAAAAAGGAGGTCTCATACATAGTCCTCTTTTCTTTCTTTTTCCGAGTCTCTTTTATAGTCCTCCTCTAGCACAACTAGAGTTTTAATGATCAAAGCTGACCTACCTTCAGAGAAAAGTTGGAGTTCGAGAGGAACGGAAGTATTCGACATTTTTTTCGGGTCCTGTAAAATAAGCATAAGCAAGATTTTTTTACTTCCGGGTGCAGAACTTTCCGCTAGGTGGTAATAGCGTATCACGTATCATACATTTGAAAAATCACACGATTCTGTGTGGATAGAACATATCAATAATCTAAAATTTTCAAGGAGAGTCCCGTTGATTGCGGAATATTTCGGAACATGCAAAATTTTTGCCAAGCGTTTTTTCGCATACATATAAATAAAACAATTATCTCATTACATCGGAGATTTTGGCAGAAGAAGTGTTTGCTTGCCTTGGTTAGTCAAATACAGGGTTACAAGGAAAGTCCGTGACAAGGCCAATATCTCACGAACTATGGCAGTTAGCAATTTACTTCCTGTGCAGTTGTATAGGAACCCCCTATGGCGCAAACAATAACACGACGAAGGATCCCTTCGTCCCCTTTCTTGGGGGGTTGAGAGGGCTGTATTGCCCCCCTTTGCAGATAGGGCAAAAAAGTCAATTACAAACTTGTTCAGCGAGGCAAAAATAGTACATAAATGTTTTTGTCCCATAACAAAAGATGAAACGGGACTCTCCAAATGCGAAAAAAGCAGAAAACTACCTGAGTCGCTGTGTCCGAAACATATTTGCATGGATTTCAAATGTGATTTCTGCTCCGTCGTTGGAATATAAAAACGATATGCGTGGTCGGTATGCCAACACTTCGTGAACCAGTGACGGGAAGTCGAACTCTTTGCCACATACGCAAATCAATTAGATGTGCATACAGTTTTCCTATTGGATGAGTGTTTCGCCACTTTATGTTATTTCTCCTTGTCTCAGTGTATTTCTTACTGTATTGGACATCAAAGTCTGATATTGAATATGTCAAGGAACTGCGTCTTATTTCAGAACAAGAACTGTTGATAAGGTTTGTAGGAAAGCTTTTCCTTTGTGCTTTTATTTACTTAGAACTTACTAGTCTAGATAAGTTCTAAGTAACATGCTCTTGTCTAAATAATCTGTCGTTGCTTCCGGATGTTGTCATTTTTTTGGGGGCCACGTTCCCGGTCCCCTTCCATCTTTTATTATGGGACAAAATCATTTAATTACTGTTTTTGCCTCGCTGAACAAATTTCTAACTGACAGTTTTGCCCTCTCTGCAGAGGGGGTGCGATAGCCTCCTCAATCCTCCCATAAAATGGGGGAGATGAGATCCCTTGTGGTGTTATTTCGTGCGCCTTAGGGGTTTCCTATACAACTGCACAAGAGTAAATCGCTAACTGTCATAGTTCGTTGGATATTGACCTGATCAAGGACTTTCCTTGTAACCCTGTATATCTGGTAACAGTGGCGGCTCGTGGCAACTGAAACCGGTGTGGCCAGTAGCCGAAGTCGAACAATGAAATAAAAAAACTGTCATTATTAGGCCAACTATTCAGACCCCACCCCACCCCACCCCGCACCCCCAAGATTCCTTTACTCTGCCTCTGTTTACCCCTTGACTCACAATAATGCCCAAATAAGGTAGGAATGTGTCAACTATTATAATATTGCATACGAAAAAAATTTCCTCAGAATAGAATGCATAATTATTAACAGAAAAATGTTAAAACTCCTTAAATAAAATTTTTACCTTAAAACATATGAGCATTAATTTATGTTAGTTGGGCTTTGTGTTTCTTCAGATTTTTCAATTGAGGAATAATCACAGGATTCACAGGATAAAAAAATGTAGTGGAAAAATAATAACTCCAAATATATGCAGGGAGGGAACGTTTCATGAATTTCGTCCCATATAGAATGAGTAACATTCTACCATTTGCATTATTTGAAAGGTTTAACCTTTTTTTTAAAGAACTTGTGAAACCTAAAGACATATATGTACTCATGTGCAAATTATACTTACATGTTTTCTCATTTATTTATTTATTTATTTTTAACATAGAAAATCATCTTTGTTAAAATTGAAATTAGTTCTGCAAAGCGTTTGTAAACTTCATACTCTTGGAAACTCAAATTCTTGGGCTGATGAGCACTGTTTTTTTTTTTTTAAGTGAAGCTCAAACTAAACATTCTTGGGGTGATAAGCACTGAGTTTTTTAAGTTAAAGAAAAGAACGGAGATTTTAACAAAATATCCACTCCATTCATTGTACTCGACAAGCAAAAACGTCACGACACGGAGAAACAACACATCACCGAAAGAGACACACACAGAAAAAACAACTGACTGAACTTTGCTACGACATTTGAAACCCTCTCTCCACCCTTGAGCTTGGTCGGGGTAAGCTTCTCTGTCAATTCACGGCGTTAAGAAAATGGATACTCTCCCGGCCAATCAAATTTGCGCGGGGCCAGATCACAGCTTTTTTGTACACGCGGTTAAGGCAATGTTGTATGTAGGTCATCATACTGAATGAGACTGGGAGGAAATCGTCTCCTCTTCGCTTGCGTAGTGATGTTACTGGGGCCTGTTGGAGCTGGCCCCAATAACCTCACACTCTGAACGTGATCTCTTTCCTCAGGGAATAGTTTTTCGTTTTTGAAGGAAACTTTTCCCTTTGGTAATGGTTTTTGAAGGGAAAAGTTTATCACCATGTAGTTAAGAGAAAGAATAAGAATTAGGGCAAAAAAAAAAATTCTAGAAGTAGAAATTTTTAGGTGGGGCCCGGCCCTTCTGGCTTCTAATGACGAACCGCCCCTGTCTGGTAAGCTTCGAAGGCTGCAGCGCGCCATCCATTCCAAGTTGCAGTTGCTCGAAATCAAGACTGGAGGACGCCTACACCAAAGGAAAGAACCAGAGCGGAAAAAGTACATCCCCATTTCTCAAGGTATGGGAACACAGCTCCTGGCTCCAGAAACTAATCAGCAAAAGAAAATGTGGACTATGAACTAAATGGCAGAAACGATTTTTTTTAATCACTGTGGGTCGGGGAAGTTATGTGATTTGAAGGGTCGAGGAAATTACTTGTTCTTATAGCAGTTTTACTTTCCAAAAAAATTCAATTCAATTCCTAACGAGTCAATTGACGAATCCCGGCATAATATCTTCGGTCGGTTCTGTTACGGTGCGTGGATAAATACAAATCTCTGAGGCTTTTATTGATTGCATTTTCGATATGTTAATTCCTAAAACCATTTAATATTCCAACCTTGCAATATTGCATTATTACCTGGACTAATACATATTTGGGTTGGTGCGAATGAGCAGTTGAGACAGGCTCCCACCCCAGTGGAATAGAACCACCCATAGGTGGTGCGGGTAATACGTCACAGAGTTACTATAAATAGCTAGCACGTGTAATAAGAACAAGGTTCAGGCATGGTTTGTTTGAACGTAACGTGGCTTGCAAAGGAAACATACAGACTCCGGATTTGAGAGTCATCTTCTTGTATGAAAATAAACTAGGTCATTCTGCAGGAATTGCCGCTCGAAACGTTAATAAAGCGTTTGGGGAAAATATAGCCAACGAACGAACCACTCGGCAATGATTTGTGAAGTTCCGAAGCGGAGATACGGACCTGCAAAACGAAGCACGTGGTCACAGACCTGTTGCTGTTTCTGACGATGTTCTGTTACGTGCGGTTGAAGCGCCCCCCCCCGAAAAACATGTCGTGAGATAGCGGCAGATGTAGGTGTCCACCACACGACACTTGTTCGGCCTATGGCTGCGCTGGATAATGTCAAAAAGCTGGACACCTGGCAGTTGCATGAGTTGACGACTGCCAACAAGATCAGGCGTTTGGAAGTCTGCACGTCGCTGCTTCCCAGGAACAAACAGGAACCTTTACTGCATCGAATCGTCACCTGCGACGAGAAGTGGGTCCTTTATGATAATCGGAAACGATCTGCACAATGGTTAAGCAAGGCGCAGCCTGCCGGATGGTATCCTTAGCTATCCCTACACACAAAGAAGACGATGCTTCTTGTCTGGTGGTCCACAGCCGAGATAATTAATCGGAGTTTCTTGGCAATACGTCAAACCTTCACTGCAGAACGTTATTGTGTTGAATTACACCGGATGCACAGGAAATTGCTGCAGAAACAACTGCCTTTGTTCAACAGAAATGGTGTTCTTCTGCTCCAGGACAACGCTAGCACTCATGTCGCACGACGAACGATGCTGATACTAAATGCCTTGGGCTATGAAGCACGGCCTCATTCTGCCTATTACCCGGACTTGTCTCCGACAGACTATAATCTATTTCGTTGCCTGGATCACTTCTCGTCCGGGAAGCAGTTCACGACAGACAAAGAGATTCAACGTGCAGTTGATGACCTCTTCGGGTCCCAGCCGCAAGACCCTTTCCGTTCCGGGATCATGGTCTTTCCGGACCGTCGGCAACTATGTGTCGATGCTGAGTGGGATTATTTTGCCTAGATAAGTTGTCATACTTTTGCGTTCTCGTGGTCCACGCGTGCTGGTCCTTTGTCGGACATTTCATTCGCACCAACCCAATGAAATAATATACACTGCCTGACAGAGAAAATGCCACACCACGAAGACATGAACGCAGCGCCATCTACACTGAAGAACAATTGAATCAGAGATACCTGTCTAATAAAGTGTAGCACCACCTTTCGCCCTGATGACGGCGGCGATTCGTCTCGGCATGGACTCGACAAGACACCAGAAGCGTTGGGAAGCCATACGGATCCATAACCCCTGAACAAGCTCCCACAGTTCGCCAAGATTTGATGGAGGGGTGTCAGAGCCTCAAACATCTCTGTCGATGGCATCCCAGATGTGCTCGATGGGATTGAGGTCAGGTGACCTAACTGGCCAAGGAAGCGAGGACACGTCGGTGGAGTGTTCATTCAACCATTCAGATACAATTCGGGAGCGATGGGACGGTGCATTGTCTTGTTGCAGGATGAGGTCCCCAGTGGGATGTTGAAGACTCCCAAACGGGAGCACATTGTCGTCCAGGATATCCCGGTAACGTTGACCTGTGAGGAACGATGTTACACGTACCAGGGGTCCATTATCAATCCACTGCTGGACGAAGGTCTCTCCAAGTGTCTTCCACAACGGTCTGTCTTGTGCCAGTCTCCTCCATGTTACTGCCGCATACTTTCGAATTTCATCCACCCATCTCACATGTGGTTTTCTTCTGGGTCTTTTCCTGTCCCTTGGAATCCAGTCTAAAATTTCGGAACTACATGCTCCAAAACGTCGGAGATGTAGCGGTGGCTGTTGAGTGTACCGGCGATGCGTACCAGAGGGGTGTGGGTGTCATATCCAATTGCGCCCTAAACCATAACGCCAGGCGACGGACCGGTATGGCTATGCATAATAATGCAGGCGTCATAGAGTCTCTCGCCGCGGTGCCGCCACACGCGGATCCGACCATCGTGGTGTTGCAGGCAGAAGCGGGATTCGTCGGAGAAAACAATGTCGCACCATTCCGTAGTGCAGGTGCGGCGTTCAACGGCCCACTGCCGCCGCACTCGCCGGCGGTGTGACTTCAATGGTAATCGGAGCAATGGGCGCCGTGCGACAAGTCCCAGCTCCTGCCGACGACATCGAACGGTACGTGCTGACACAGGTTGTTGCGCAACACACCCTAATTCCTGCGCTAACGTTCGTGATGTTGCGGCGTGAGCCGTCAATTACCGCCGCACAACATGCCGGTCCTCTCGATTGGTGGTGTGCCGCGGCTGCGGCAATCGCCCACGTCGGTCCGTCCGTTCCTCCTGCACCCACCGAATCCATACTCGCCTCACTGTGGCTGGATGTCGTCCCACACGGGCGCCGATGTCTCGGTACGATAAACCTCTGTCGTGATAAGCCACTATTCGTCCTCTGTCGAACTCCGAAACGTGCTGGAATTACTGCCGTATTCTACGACGAGGCATCGGGAAGCTTCCCACGCACAGGTCCGGCAGCACAACACACTTTCACTACTTACATCACCCCGCCTTCTGTGCACCCTTCTTATAGCGCTTCTCGGTGGCGTGCCGGGGGCACATGATTTGCATATGCTCTGCAATGCTAATCGTTTGCATGTCCTCTCGCGTGCGACGCATGTTGCGAATTTCAGGCGAATCGGATGTTTCCTTCTTGGTGTTGCATTTTGGGTGGCCAGCAGTGTATATTAATAATTAGAAGAAGTAAAATAATTATAGTTTTCTTTTTTTTTTTTTGATTGAAGGTTTAACGACCACCGTGAGCAACTCAATGGGCTATAAGCAGTCACCCGTCCCTAATTTAGGGTCACTGGTTCCAGGGAAGGGAGAGAGCCAGTGCCGTAAGACAAACACAACATCCATGCCTCACCGGGATTCGAACGCGGACCCCGTTCGGACGAATGATCAGAGGCCATCGCTTTTGTCTCGTATGATTTCCACTCGCTCGCAAACAGTGACTAGAAGACGAACAAATTTCAAGGCAATGACTCACTAAGGGTAAACGTTCCGTGTCGGTGAGTGTAGCGAGGAGTGCAAGACAGTTTCAGCTTTTTTACTACCATCCACCCACACCTCCCTGTTTGCAGTTGGAACCGTTAATGGGCGAAATCCACTGCGACATCACATTGCATAACAAAAAAGATGTACCAAGAAAAGTATACATTGCTAAATTATTAAAAATTCTAAGACAAAATTTGCCGCTCCGGTGGCGCAGTGCATGGTCGAAGCGACGGCCTCTGATGATTCCTGCGAAAGGGGTCAGGCTTCGAATCCCGGTGAGGCATGGATGCTGTGTTTGTCTTACGGCACTGGCTCTCTCCCTTCCCTGGAACCAGTGGCACTAAATTCAGGACTGGCGAGACTGCTTATAGACCATTGAGTTGCTCACGGTGGTCTTTAAATCTTCAATCAAAAAAAAAAAAAAAAAAAAAAAGGAAAAAAATATCAGGAATCCTAAGCTTTTAACTCATGATTTTGTAAGAACAGTGGAAAATACAGTGTCTTTTTATTATAAAAACTCTGCAGGTAATTTATTAGTTTTAAATATGCACTATATATTAATTGCGTTAAAGCATGAAACTGCACGATCATATTGCTGAAGTCTCATGTTTTAACGGATTTCATAATGATAAGGCCTTAGTAGGCCCCTAGGCTAAGCCTTAGAAGTCTTAGCCTAGTGGCCCACTAAGGCCTTATTCCGGCCCTGCACCTACCCAATATACTGTTGCGCAGCCCTTGGCCTTCAAAACAATATCGATTCGATGCGCAACGGATTCAGCGAGGTGCAGATATTTCTACGGTTATGTTCATCCAAGCGTTGTCATGACGTCTGTTAACTGCCGAATGTCCGCTGAGGTAGGATATCTTACGAATGGCTTCTCAATAACATTTCATACATGTTCAATTGGGTTAAGATCCGGAGACTGTGGGGAACATTTCAATGCAGTGAAGTCACTGTTATGTTCCTGGATCCGAGTGAAGTCACTGTTATGCCTACGATCCGAGCCTTAACGAATGGATCAGTATCTGCTGGAATTACGAAACACCATGTACATATACCGCTCCATCAGGTAACACCATGCACACTTGCGGATGTGTCTGCTCTGCAGTGATGTTACGATACCTCGTGATATTCAAATGCTGTTCCATATATGTAGAAGAACCCATTGCTGTATAGTTATGAAAACAGGCCCCGAACCATTGCACCGCCTCCACCGGTTTGTGCAAATTAACGCTAGGAAACTGGGACTCATCAATCATGCTGTGCACGTCATATTCTGGTTCATTCATCGTTATGTATTAACTGCAGAATTTTAACGAGTGCATTCACCGACTTTTTTTCAGTCCGAAGGTCTAGTTTTGGTGCTCCCCTGTTCAATGCAGACAAATTTGTGGGTTTTTTTAATCTTTTTAGCAGAGACAAGCAGTACATGAAGGGGACGTCCGCTGTAAAAGCACATTATCACCGAATGTGCAGCGGCCTGTGAATGCTGAAATTCTTCTCTGTATACCACTGTTGTACTGCGCGGTTACTTGACGCGATGGAGTTCGTCGTTATCTCGTTCAATCCTCTCCAGCAGCCGTTTTCCTCCACACAGTTGCCTTCGAACTCCCGCCATTTGTTTCAATACACAGGGAGGCAGTTTATAGTTTGGTTTGCAGTTCACCTTTCTTTGCACTTTGTGTTGCAATTTTTTTTTCAACTGTGGTTCGCCACACGTGTTTCATATCCGTGGGCAACAGCGATCTGTTTGATGATTTTAATTTCCTGTTTACGTGGGCGAATGTTCGAAGAATGAGAAATGGCACGTGTTAGCAAGTACTTTAGTGCTGCCAATTTGTAACTCATTGGATTGGTGGAAAAATTAGGAATAATAGAAACACTGGATGTATAGGCTTGCGGTAGACTGAATGTTGAATGGAATGATTATTGGGGCCTCCCTCCAACAGGAAATCTAAAAACGTAGCTTGCAATTTGTTTCAAGCTCTAGTGTGAACTTAATGGAGGGGAATTGTGAGGACATGCGTTCTATGAAAGAGTTGAGATCTTCTATGTTATATTACCAAAAAAAGAGTATGTCATCAATGTAACGTATGTATAGGCTTGGACGTAATTAATTTTCTTGGATTACTTTGTCGTCTAGATCTTGCATAATGATTTCTGCTTAAAAAAGGGGATAGGGGTGATCCCATTGGAGCACCGTCTCTTTGGTAAAAAAATTTGTCGTTATACACTACCTGCCAACAAGTAATTGGACACCTGTGATAGCAAAGGAATGCGAAGTTTATTCACCTTCAATAGTTGGTGGAGCCTCCACGAGCGGCGATTACAGCTGCGACCCTCCGGGGCATACTCTCAACCAGGCGTTGTACGACGGCTAGCGGTATTTTCTTCCATTTGGCTTGGAGAAAACAGGTCAGTTCCTTCACGATTTCGGACGGTGGGAACACCCCTTACGTCGACGCTCCAACTCGTCCCAGAGGTGCTTGATAGGGTTAAGGTCCGGGCTCTGCGCAGACCAGTCCATTCGATTAACCCCATTGTCACCATACCAAGCCATGGTGGACCTCGCAACATGACAGGTGGCATTGTCATTCTGAAAGTAACATGGGTCCACCCCGTAAAACGTCCACAACGTTGAAAGCGCATGGTCATCCAAAATCGTGCAGTAGGTCTCGGCGTTCAGTCTACCAGGAATTGCGACTAAGGGTCCCGTGCCATACCAGGAGAAACACCCCCATAGCATAATTCCACAGCCGCCGAACTTCAGAGTTGACACAATACATTCCGGCAGGAGGCGTTCTCCAGGCAGACGCCAAACCCAGACCCTGCCATCCGAACGGTAGAGGATGAACCTTGATTCGTCGCTCCAGAGAACCTGTTTCCACTGTTCAACGGTCCACTGTCGACGTTCTTTGCACCACGTTAGCCGAGCTGTGCTATTGGACTTGGTGATAAAAGGCTTGTGGGCGGCAGCACGTCCATGATAACCGAGCTGATGGGCTTCCTTACGGATGGTATTCATCGAAAGAACACTCCCGGATGCTTGTTGAAACTCCTCGCCGATTTGACCTATCGATTTGGTGCGGTTCTTCCGAATTTCTCTTGCCAGAACCCGTCGGTCTCTAACTCCCAGTTTTGTGGGTCTGCCGGGTCGGGGCACATTCCGACAGTCACCTCTCATCTTCCATTTGCCAATCACGTAGGCCACTGTCGATTTTGGGTACTTCAACTCGCTGGATATGTAACGTATGGATCGGCCATTTCTGTGATGCGTGGCATCTTGCATGCGACTGGTTGCGTTGTTGTTTCCAACATTATATTTAACGGCGGCGGCCGTGACATGTATCAGAACCGCAGATATCGTCGATTGCATGGGTGCCCAATTACTTGTTGGTAGATAGTGTATTTGCTATAGGAGTGTTTCTGAATGAAATTTCATGCTCTGATTATTACTTGAGTCTCATTAGGTGGGGTTAAGTTCTGCGATGTAAGTTTAGATTCTGTAATTTCGTGGGCTTGTTCCATTGGGGTATTCGGAAATAGTGATATAACGTCCAGTGATGCCATAATAAATGGGATTCGTTTTTGTTGATAAGAGTGAATCTTTGTATAGAGCTTTATTTGAGCTGGAAACTGAATAGTTAGAGTTGGAGAACACGGGGGCTAGAAACTTGGTTAGAGCCTTTTCTAAAGGGCGAGATGGACTTGTATGGCCCGAAACAAGTGGTCTGAGTGGATGTCCTTCCTTATGTAACTTGATTTTTCCGAAGAGTTCGGGAACTCTTGCACCATAGGGGGGAGGCATATATTTCACAATCGCAGAAATTTATAGAATCTTAATAGTAGGGCTCATACTCAAAGCAAAGTATCGAATCCAGGTTGGAGAAATCTGAGAAATCATACTCCCAAATCGAACGAATTATTGGCCGATAGCCTAATGGAATATTTGTTCCGACCATTTTGTAAAACAGAATTTAAATTCATTTGAACAATTCATTGAAGTACTTCGTTCTATTGAGTGGAAAAAATGAATGTTTGACACATTCATTTCGTGCTATTACACCACATGAAAAGGGTGTCACCAGATTATGTAAACAAAGTGGTACGATTTAGTCGAAATCGAGAAATACTTGAAAGCTTTCTGATTCGGAAATCCAGGCAATATAACTCAGTTTTAAAAAGAATGTGCAATGACTTCTTTCTGCATGACGCGAGTTAGTTCTAGCAGTGTGCTGTTATTTTTTGGATCTCTTCAAGGAGTACCGAAACTCGTTATGTTTCAAGAGACAATCCCCTGGGCTACCTCCACTAAGTACCTAGGGCTCCAACTCGGTTGCCGACTTTCGTGGGTGACGAACACCAGCTACCGCACGAATAAAGCTAGACAATGCTTGGGGCAGCTAGCTCCACAACTCCACCGGAGAAGTTTCCTTTCAACACGGCACAAAGCACTGCTGTATAAGACGGCCATAAGGTCGGTGCTTACCTACGACTCCTCCATCTGGATTATTATTAGTAGGAATCAGCGAGAGAGAATCGAGAGGGTGCAGAGCCGATCACTTCGAATTATCACTGGGGCTCCCCATTGGACCCCACTTCGGAACCAGAGGAACAGACTTGGAAGTGAGAAGGTACACGAGTTTTCCACCAGACTCGCCAAGAAGTTCTTCAAAAAAGCGGAAACCCACCCTAATGGACTTGTTAGGGGCGCGGTTGATTACAATCCCAGCGAATTCCTTAGGTATTCCAGAACTAAGGCGGCGATCGTTGACCCCCCTTGACGGAGAGAGTAAGTATGTGCACACTGGTGGGTGTTAGACAGACCACCACTCCTTCTTTTTAGATTGGCATCGAGACGGTGAAAATGGATTCTGCTCGGGCATTTGGATTTGGTCTCGTTGAGTTGCAGTGAACTCCCTAGCGTGTCGGTGGCAGGGTGGAGTTGTGGTTCTCTGTGATGTTGTGTGGTCCTTGGTTTCCCTTGCTTCCCTTCCCACTTGACTGGTGTTACGGTACACAGTTTAAAAGATGTATCACCCTCTCCTTTCATTCAAGTTCTCTGTTTGTCTATCCTATTGAGTTCATTTACTCAGATCTCATAGCTTCCTATTTCTACGGGTAGTTTTAGACCTGGGGTAAGACACTCCCGTCCTAAAACTTCTTCAAATATCGTATCGTATCGAGTTAGTTCTTTTTTAAACCAAACTTTAGTGCGCACCTTCTATCTACAACAGTTTTATTGTTTGTGCACTATTGTACACCCTATATAGAGTTGTTCTTGAAGAACCGAGAAGATTTTACCGTTCAAGAGATGCTTGCATCAGCCAGTATAGCGCTTAACTATTATGCCTCTTTTAAATTCGCTTAAATCACAAGTCGTTCCCATATTGCCCCTTTTGTACACATCTGAATCCTTTGAAGTGGGATATCCATTTCAACGTCATATTTGTGTACGTCAGTGAGGATGGCCCGTGTCTGAATTTGTTATTGGGTGTTCCTAATAATTTGGTACTTCAGTGCATACATAATGTTTTAAATACTTCATTTTTATGTCAAAGAACAGCGTAAAGGTCCAAACAAGAAAATCATTATGCACGGCTAATCCAAGACAACAAAAAATTTACACGTATGTTAGTTACGTCTAACTTCCACTTACTTTAACGGATCGTAGTTCACAGTAGCCTGTATCGAGAAGAGCTGTGTCGGTTCAAGATCAAGAACCACAAGGGAGAGTCATGTTTACCGTTACCCACCAGGAAACTCGAAGTTAAGAAAAATCAGTAATTACCTTTACAGGCAATTACTGATTTTTTCTTAACTTCGAGTTTCCTGGTGAGATCATGATCCTTAAATCGTAAAATTTTACGAAAAACAATTTATAATGCTAAATTGAATTGTGAAACAGCGAAATTACGGAACAAAGCAAATTTCCTCAGTAAAATGTGCAGAAGCTGGACACTTTTCTCCAGGGCAGTCTGGTAATCTAATCCACGGAGAGGACCTTTATCTGAAAATTTCTGGTGTTTATTTACAGTAAACCTACAACACACAAACATCAAGGTAAACACTTGGAGACACTTTTTTCTTTCTTTAAAATCATAATTTTTTTTGACGTCATAATTCAGAAGGAAAATCACATTGCACCGAATGGCAGTATCTCCTGTGGAAAAAAAAGCGAATTGAGAAAGTACCTCTGTTACTCAATGCAGGCAAAAGATACATACCGGTAAGTAAGCATTAGCGAATTTTTCTCCTTTTCCATAAAAATCTAAAATCCTTCTCTCCGGCAGGATATAATTTACCTAAAAATTAATTTCAATTTCGCCAATAGTCTTGTAGAGGACGAAAGTACTGCAAAATGCATTTTATCATTCGTTCCGATGGCAAAAATAAATAAAAAAAATGTTTCTAGTATCAAATGCAAGCATTTTTCATCGGCATTTGTTTCATTCATCTTGTAGGTACTGAGTAGAGCTTTACTCTGTATTCGAGATCTGGAGTTAGAACTCGCAAGACGTCCCAGTTTTCTTGTTGTTCTCCGGTAAGATTCCTTGTCGTCATACTGCCGTCATTTCCGTTCACTATAAAATTTTGCTCTTCTAGCTCATTCTTTCTGCACTTTGATTTTCTGGTTCAATGTCATTCGTCTCAGTGAATAACATTTCACTCCTTAGCAGTTCTGCATGGATGTTTTTAATATCTCTGAACAATCGCCGTAGCTGCATTTCTATTAGAATAACGAAAGTTACATACGACATTAAAATTGTCATTGCAATTTTCTGTTTTGTGCTAAGATGCCAGACGCCTTTTACCTCGTTGTTCTTCCGCTGAACTGCTTTCTGATCACTCATCAATGTGCCATCCTCTTTTCTCTCGTTTGCTGCCTCATCTTTCGCTTTCTTAACTTTTTCAGTTCGCTCTGCTATTTCGTTATCGTCAGGAATATATTGCAGATGTATTTGCGTGGTGGACCCAGGGAGATTGTTGAAAGTTCTTTGTTGTTTCTGTTGCAATGATATGCCTGTGTCACTACCAGCTGCTCTTTTTTTATGAATCATTTCCAATTTTTGCATGTAGTGTTCTGTCTGTGACCTTAATTTCGCGGTTACCATAGTGACTTGCCCTTCAGTCAAGGATATGTCTGGAGCGTCAAGGTGGTAGCCCAAAGCCTCGGAAAACAGCCTTCCCCATCGCAAAAAAATTGAAACCTCGGGCTTCTTATCATCTGTCTGCGGAAAGCTGGATTCTTCTAACTCTTTTTGATGTTCTACAATAACGGTTACTCCAGTATCACTGACCTTCTGGCTCCCTTCATTGACTCCCATATTGTCCTCCTGTGACATTTTTTCGTAAAAGCAGTTCCAGTCTAAAATTGCCTTTAATGCGTCTTTTAACCATTGCCACGCGGCCGAAAAAGGAGACTCTTGCTTATCTTCCATCAAAGCAACTACAGATGTATCGACAGCTCCGAGATAAAAGCACAGTACTACACTTAAGAAACTCATTTTAAAAATTTGAACTATTTCTAATGTAGGCGGCTCAAATGCTTCACGTAAAAGAAACGCGACACGCTCGTAACAAGGAAAACAGCGTGTCACGCTGTGATATACTCTAAATTAACTCTCATTTTTATTTGCTTTCTCTATGCAAATTTGACTTCATTCTCCTTTTTTAGCGTTTTCCTTCTTTTTTTTTTTATTATTCGGGGTTTAACGATCACCGTGAGTCACTCATTGGGCTATAAGCAGTCGATCGTTCCTAATTTAGGGCCACTGGTTCCAGGGAAGGGAGGGAGCATCGCCGTAAGACAAATACAATATCCATGCCTCACCGGGATTCGAACTCGGACCCATCTCGGACAAATGCTAATAAGCCATCGCTAAGACCAATGCGGCACAGGGCGGCATGCGTTCGTTATTTGTTGGTACCATAACAACATTATTTCATCTGCATGTGAATAAAGGTCATGTATAATATCGGATGGTTGCAATACACTCCGTGATAATCGCATATATGGTCCCTTATGTGACGTCTCATGTTCGACCAATGAGAAGCGCTGTTAGAAAAGGTGACTCCTCTCACCGTAGTTTCTTGTGTGCTAAAGAAAGTGGTTGTTCGTTGACAATTTGACAACTTTATTCAGTATTTTAGCTTCGTTTTATTTTTAATTTTCTGTCAGGAATTCAGATTTAACGGTTTCTTAACGTTATGCATGTCAGAAAAATGTTTGATATTGCCGGCCATACAGAATCGTTGAGGAACGTTTTTTTTATTTCTGCTTTATTTATTGGGTTGTCGAAAAAGTTATGAAGTATTTTAGCCATGTTTTGCAAAGGTCATTTTCTGATGGAAAGAACAAAGATCAATCAATGTTATAATGCCGGTTTTGTTCGATGACCTTTTGCCATCTGTCAGTAAGCTGCAGAATGCCTCGTTCATAGAAGGTCCTGTCTTTCGTGGCGAGAAACTGTACAAGGTGCTGATTTAGAGTCTCATCTGAATTGAACGTTATACCACGCAAGGACTGTTGAAGAGAGCGAAACAAGTGGAAGTCTGACGGCGCAAGGTCAGGCGAGTATGCTGGGTGTGTTAACACATCCCACCCAATCTCCAATAATTTTTGGCGGGTGATCAAACTTGTGTGTGGTCTCGCGTTGTCGTGGTGGAACACAACACCTTTACGATGAACGAGCTCTGGACGTTTCTGGATGATGGATTCGTTCAAACTGTCCAATTGCCGACAGTACACATTCAAATTGATTGTTTGGTTCCGTGTTAGGAGCTCGAAAAACACGACACCTTTAAAATGCCACCACACCGAGACCAGAACCTTCCACTGATGAATGTCTGCTTTGGATGTCGTTTGAGGCGGAGCAACACGTCGGGACCAAGACCGTTTGTGCAGCACATTGTTGTACACAATTCACTTTTCGTCACCAGTTATCAGTCGCTTCGAAAAAGGATCGTTTTCCTCACGTTTAATGAGCATATCGCAGATGTTTATACGCGCCGTCAATTGAGCTTCTTTGAGTTCATGAGGAACCCACACATCGAGCTTGTTTACGTATCTCAGCTTCTTCAGGTGGTAGTGAACGCTTGAATGATGGATGTGCAATGTGTCTGCAATCTCTCGCGTCGTGTAACGTGGGTTTGACTCGATCAATGCCTTGATTTGGTCGTCATCAGCCTCCGTGGGCCTCCCGGACCGTGGAGCATCGTTGAGGTCAAAATCACCAGCACGGAATTTTGCGAACCACCGCTGGCACTGACGTTCTTGTAGAGCACTATCACCGCACACTTTACGCAACTTTTCACATACTTGACGCGCGTTCTTCCCTTTACGGAAGTAAAACTGTAAAATATGGCGAAAATGCACAGTTTGGTCTTCCATCTTCAACTTGATGTCAAATCTCCGCAAATCAACCAAATCGTTCACTGTTCCTTTTAGACTGCAGCTAGAACTGGCACTTGTAGAATGCCATAGTGATCACAGTGCTGCGCATGCCTGTAGTAATTCCAAAACCGCCCAACCGCTATCGGGTGCCAAAATACGTTATGACCTTTTCAACAATTCAATACATGGTTATTTATCAGCATTTTACACTTAGTCTGTTTAAAATATTGTTTCTAAAATATCCGAGCACCTGCATTGGTAGATGAAAAAGGGGTAAAAATTATCTTGAGTGCTTGAAATGTGTGTTTTTCTACTCAGTGTATTAAAGGACATTCTACTCAGTGTATTAAAGGACATT
Organism: Macrothele yani; assembly: GCA_039090855.1. Taxonomy (NCBI): domain Eukaryota; kingdom Metazoa; phylum Arthropoda; class Arachnida; order Araneae; family Macrothelidae; genus Macrothele; species Macrothele yani. Next base: position 71,832,843 of record CM077028.1, on the reverse strand, counting down.
CTACTCAGTGTATTAAAGGACATTCTACTCAGTGTATTAAAGGATCACTCACAAGAGAGGTACGAGATCACACACACTAATATTCCGATCAGATGGGATATTATGAATGTTTACTACACATCAAAACGACATCCGTACCAATCGTAATAATCTTCGCCTTTGCCGCGAAGTACATACATGACAGCACTTTTTCAGCTTATCTAATGAGCAAGTAATTTTCATTAAATTAAATACTGGTGAAAATATTCTTAAAACAAAATCTTGAAAATATATTTTAAAATATATTTAAAACAAAATTTTGTATATTTGGGGCTATAGATTTTAGGATTTTTTTGCATCAGATTTCATTTCTGTCTCGTGAGAATTCCTTTTAATCCAACTAGGGATGGCCCAAACCACACATTTTAGGCACTTATGATAAATTTTACAAATCCGTTTTCATCTACCAACGGAAGTGTTCGGATATTTTAGAATCAATATTTTAAACAGATTAAGTGCAAAATGCTGATGGCTAACCCGATAAATAAAGCAGAAATTAAAGAAATATTCCTGAACGATGCTGCATGGCATGCAATATCAAACATTTTTGTGATCTGAACAAGGTTAAAAAACCGTTGAATCAGCATTTCTAACAGCAAACTGAAAATAAAAGGAAATATTCGAAGTTAAAATACCGAAAAAAGTTGTAAAATTGTCAACAAACATCAACCATTTTTTTTTTCTTTTTTTTTTTTTCTTGGAGGTTTAACGACCACCGTGAGCAACTCAATGGGCTATAAGCAGTCGCCCGTCCCTAATCAACTTTTTCAGGATAGAAGGAATTACAACAGGGGACGCCTTTCCTAACAACGCTTCACATTGGTCGCATAGGAGACGTCACATAAGGGACCGCATATGCGATTACCACGGAGTGTAAAAAAAAGGTCCATTGTTTTTGCATTTCGTCGTTGAACGTGCTTTTGAATGAATTATGATTGTTACTTGTCTGGCAACGTGTGCATACTGTACTTTGCTAAAGTAATCCGGGATTCAAAAAATACCTTTGATTAATCCGTTGCAACTTTTATTAATATAGACTTTATACAAGAGAAGAAAGTGAAATTACTGCATTCATGAGTATTCTAGGTTAATCCATTATAGAAGAAAATCTGAACTCCTTAGCATAGTTACCGATTCTTATATTTCACCGATGGTATTGATCGTCTGATTCGTTTTCATTGCGGTTAACTGGATTTCTTCTCTTGTAGAGAAAATTGTAGTACTCCTTTTGATGGTTTATACAACCGATATCTCCTGAATTTAAAAGCGGAATCACGATTCCACATGAAATTGCGGAACACAATCATAACTTCATAAATGAGGCTACTTTCGATGCAATATCGGAAATATTAAACGTGATGATTTTGAAAGATATTCTCCAGATAAAAATTTCAACTTTATTCGCCATCAAATCTTCATCGAAATGATCGCCTTTCTAGACCATGCAAGCAGCGACGGAGCAATTCTTCGACATTATATTTCTCTCTGACGGAGAGAATAACAATACTTTGTTGTTGTTTTTTTAAATTCCCCAATAGGAGAAGTTGAACTGATGGAAAGAAATAAAAACTTTATTCGAAGACGGTGACATAGATGCACTGTCTGGAGAAAAACAGATACAGCCAAAGCTATGTTATCCCGCTAGAGCATTTGAGATTTCCAATACAATTTTATTCGCTCGCGGCTAGCATGAAGAAGGGAAAAAGCTGCCTAATACTGATTTATGGAGACAGGCAGCCAGAGATACATGCAATGTAACCTAATACAGAATTGTGGTGACGGGCAGTCAGAGATGCGTGCAATGCAACCTACACTGCTGGACAATTGCTAAGGACGGATCATAAACGGCTATATAGCGCATAATAAAGTAAGTGTGGTTGGATGCCAAGTGAAATAAAATAATGTCAGAATGCCAGGACATTACAAGAAAGACAATTTATTGTGCTCTGAAATATAGAAGGCTTTGGAACGTGTTCAAGGGACAAACAGGACATTTTGTGCAGAACACGTAAACGTGAAAAAAATGCAATTACCGTCCGCAGGCGTTCCGGCGTAAGATGTCAATACGGGATATGAACACCATGGAGGGCGATGTAAGATTTCACACGTCGTGTCATGCTTTGCACAACATTATCAAGCAGCTGTTGGGGTAATTTATCCCATTCCTCTGTCACTGCACGGATGAGAGTGTCCTTGTTTATTGGAGGGCATTGGCGACCAGCAAGACTCCTCCCCAAAGCATCCCACACATTTTCAATGGGATTCAGATCTGGAGAACGTGCTAGCCATACGAGGCGTTGAATATTCTCGCTCTCCAGACACTCCTTGACAGCGACTGTTCGATGACATGTTGCGTTGTCGTCCATGAAAATGAATCTATCACCGACAGCACCACGGAACATGCGAACATGAGGTAGCAGAACATCATTAATGTATCGTTGGCCAGTCATAGTCCCAGTTGGAAGCACATAGAGGGACGTACGGCCATTGATCATGATGCCAGACCATACCATGACACTACATGTTGGATATCGGTCCCTTTCCTGTATGTTTGCTGGATAATATGCAGTACCACTATCACGCCAGATCAGTTGTCGTCGACAATCAGACGATAGACTGTATCTACTCTCATCTGAGAAGAGGACAGCAGACCAGTCGTTATCAGTCCAATTGCGATGTTGATGGCACCATTGCAAACGGGCGGTACGGTGACGTCTGGACAATGGGATGCACACAACAGGACGGCGGGCGTATAGTCCTCCTTCATGCAAACGTCTGGCGACAGTTTTTCGGGAGATCCCCTTGCCAGTAGCAGCCATAAACTGATTTGCTACCTCACTAGCTGTGCTGCTCCGGGGTCTTTTTGTTGAAAGCACTATGTACCGATCTTCTGCAGGTGTCGTACTGCGAACACGACCTCCCCCGTGACGTTTGCTACACTCTCCATTTGTTTGAAATGATTTTCAAAGCCTTGAAACAACACTGTGGCTGACGTCGAACTCCCTGGCAACATCTGTTATTTTTCGCCTATCTTCAATCTTGCCAATAATACGGCCACGCGTAAAATCATCTAGGTGATGTCTGGAAGACATACTGAAAATTGCAAGTTCGTCAATTGATTCTTTCCTTTTCAACTTTGCGTTTGAACAACAACGGTCAATACGCGTCAAATCCTTTATATCTCTTATCAGCGCTATGACGTCACGAACAAGTTCGGCAATCCAAAATTTGCACACGCACAACACGTCTTACTGTATTCCGCACTCATGCTAATTTCCACATTTTCCTGTCTTCCATTTCATGGTTGCTATCGTTGCTATTGTTATCCGTCCTTAGCAATTGTCCGGCAGAGTAATACACATTTATGGTGAAGGGCGGGCAGAGATGCGTGAAATGCAACCTAATACAGACTTATGGTGACGAGCAATCAGGCATGCTTGCAATGCGACCTAATAGAGTGACGGGCAGTCAGGCATGCTTGCAATGCGACCTAATAAGGTGACGGGCAGTCAGAGATGCGTGCAATGCTATCTAATACACATTATGGCAGTCAGAGATGCGTGCAATGCAACCTAATACAGATTTATGGTGACGGGAAGACAGACATGCTTGCAATGCGGCTTAATATCGTGGCGGGAAGTCAGAGATGCGTGCAATGCCACCTAATATACATTGGTTCTACGTCAATTCGTCGCGTGCGTCAATTCGTCGCGCGTCAATTCGTCGACTGCGTCAATTCGTCGCGCGTTAATTCGTCGCGCGTCAATTCGTCGACTGCGTCAATTCGTCGCGGACAAATTCGTCGACTACGTCAATTCGTCGCGGACAAATTCGTCGACTACGTCAATTCGTCGCGGACAAATTCGTCGACTACGTCAATTCGTCGCTACGTCAATTCGTCGCGTTCACAGATTTTGGTTACATACAAAACGAATGCAGGAAAACGTACGATTTCGAACGTCTTGCTCCCTGATCAAATTTATAAAGTTTGGACACGCAGACAGGATAGGAATATTACGATTTTCTTTGGCACTAAAAATATTAGACGGTAAACGGTTTTTGGTTGGTCTCAGTTTTCAATTCAGTTTTCAATTCAGAACCACCAAATCAGGTATCCTATCTCATAGTACTCTAACTTAGACGGTTGTCGGTTTTTGGAACGGGTCAAGGCCCGGGGAGTCAGAGCCGCCCCCCCCCCCCACCTCCCGTACATACAAAATTTTCGTGAAATCTAGTTTTCATTTCAGAACCATCAAATTTGGTATCATGAAACTCTAACTTAGATGCTAGACGGTTTTCGGAAGGGGTTGAAGCCCGCTGGGTCGGAGCCCCCCCCCCCCCACCACCATAAAAAATTTCGTAAAATCGACAGTTTTACAGTTTTCAATTCAGAACCACCTAATCTGGTATACTATCTCATGGCAATCTAACTTACACGCTAGACGGTTTTTGGAAGGGGTTGGAGCCCGGGGGTCAGACCCCTCCCTCCGAATAAGCACTTTTTCGTAAAATCTACAATTTTCAATTTAGAACCACCAAATTTGGTATACTATCTCATGGTACTCTAACTTAGACGATAGACGGTTTTTGGAAGGGGTTGGAGCCCGCGGGGTCGGAGCCCCCACTCATTAAAAATTTCGTAAAATCTACAGTTTTCAACTTAGAACCACCAAATTTGGTATACTGTCTTATGGTACTCTAACTTAGACGGTAAACCGTTTTTGGAACGGGTCAAGGCACGGGGGTCAGAGCCCCCGACATACAAAATTTTCTTAAAAACTACAGTTTTCAATTCAGAACCACCTAATCTGGTATACTATCTCATTGTACTCTAACTTAGACGCTAGACGGTTTTGGGAAGGGGTTGTAGCCTGGGGGCCAGACCCCCCGAATAAACACTTTTTCGTAAAATCTACAGTTTTCAATTTAGAACCACCAAATTTGGTATACTATCTCATGGTACTCTAACTTAGACGGTTTTTGGAAGGGGTTGGGGCCCGCGGGGTCGGAGCCCCCCTCATTAAAAATTTCGTAAAATCTACAGTTTTCATCTTAGAACCACCACATTTGGTATACTATCTTATGGTACTCTAACTTAGACGGCAAACCGTTTTTGGAACGGGTCAAGGCACGGGGGTCAGAGCCCCCCACATACAAAATTTTCTTAAAAACTACAGTTTTCAATTCAGAACCACCAAATCTGATATACTATCTCATGGTAATCTAACTTACACGCTAGACGATTTTTTGAAGGGGTTGCAGCCCGGGGGATAAGGGCCCCCCCTCACATAAAAATTCGCAAAATCTTCAGTTTTCAATTAAAACCACCAAAGTTGGTATACTATCTCCTGGTACTCTAAATTAGACGCTAGACGGTTTTTGGAAGGGGTTGGAGCCCGGGGGTCAGACCCCCGAATAAACACTTTTTCGTAAAATTTACAGTTTTCAATTTAGAACCACTAAATTTGATATACTATCTCATGGTACTCTAACTTAGACGCTAGACGGTTTTTGGAAGAAGTTGGAGCCCGGGGGTCAGACCCCCCCGAATAAACACTTTTTCGTGAAATCTACAGTTTTCAATTTAGAACCACCAAATTTGGTATACTATCTCATGGTACTGTAACTTAGACGCTAGACGGTTTTTGGAAGGGGTTGGAACCCGGGGGGTCAGACCCCCGAATAAACACTTTTTCGTAAAATTTACAGTTTTCAATTTAGAACCACCAAATTTGGTATACTATCTCATGGTACTCTAACTTAGACGGTTGTCGGTTTTTGGAACGGGTCAAGGCCCGGGGAGTCAGAGCTCCCCCCCCCCCCCTACATACAAAATTTTCGTAAAATCTAGTTTTCATTTCAGAACTATCAAATTTGGTATCATGAAACTCTAACTTAGACGCTAGACAGTTTTTGGAAGGGGCTGGAACCCCGGGGTGAGAGCCCCTCCCCCTCCTCATAAAAAATTCGTAAAATCTACAGTTTTCAATTTAGGACAACCAGATTTGGTATACTACTTATGGTTATCTAACTTAGACGGTAGACGATTTTTGGATGGGGTCGGGGCCCGGGTCAAGGTAGCCCCATGCAAAATTTTTGTAATAAGTTCCGTTTTTTACTCTTAAGAATACCCTATTTACGTTCTAAGGCGCTCTTTGGCCCTTTGAGGGCCTTGCACCATAAACCATCAACCAACCAACCAACTAACCAACCTACGGTCTAAGTTAGGGACTGAAGATAACAATAAAGTGCAAAAATATGCGTTTAATGGTGTATTAAAAACACATATCTATATAGTTTAGCTTTCACTACCAACGAACGGCTTATCAGAAAGAAATATAATGTAATGTAAACCGAGAGTTCCAGATATTCAAAATTCAAAACGGTAAGAAATAGATTATCATTGCCAATGTGAAGTCGTATGCATGCGACATCACATAGGTACATTGCATTTCTGTGTCGCGGGATTCACCGAAGCACACGCCAGATGTACGGCAGTTCTATAGATGTCTCCTAGAAGGTAAGTATTCCAAATTCCTTTTTCTTTCTTTTTTTGTTTCGCAAAATTAAATTAACTAAATCAAAAAATTTAAAATAAGTTTACTGGAAAATTGCAGCAATATCTTTTTCATTCATTAACTTTCACCCGCTGAACTTGGTGATTCCACAAATAGTAATATGTACCTGGCAAATAACTAGTATCCCTGCTAGTACAAATTATATTAATGATTTATTTGCGTCCAGTTCAATCTAGTATGTCCATAAGAGCGTTTGGGGCCGTATGAAAAACACATTTTAATTTTATTTTAACCTCTGGTGAATTTCAGAGAGACCTGATCAATCTTTCTGTTGGTTTATCAGAGATTAATTAATGCAAATTTTCTCCCATGACATACGTTAGAAGAAAATTCCGGGTTGAAAGGCAGGGGAATTCGTGCGCAAAATTCGCTTGTCTTAATCACAACCAGGAAAACAAAATTTCATGTTGGTGAAAAAAAAAAAAAAAAAAAAAGAATAATATTTGATTTAACTGACTTTGGGCTTTTGAAAATAATTATTTTATCTGTTCTTTTATCGCGATAGGAAAAGGCGAGTAAGTGTGCAGCTCAGAGAATCAAAATTAATTTTAGTTTAACATCACGGAACGAGAGAAAAAGAAAATTAAAAATTAGTGATTTTCTGCAAAGCAAGAATTCGCCATTTTTCGTTCCTCGTTTCCAAACGTCGAGAAAAGTCACCCAAAAGTGCAACATCTTTTCGTCTTTTGGGTAAGGAATTCAGCAACAGAATCTATTTTTAGACCTCAGGGTCAAAAGCGTGGTCCCTACGTGTGAAGGTCAGGGTGTCACCCCTGGCTTGCGAGGGAGTGAAATTCCGTTGGGGAGTCGTTAGTTGCTAGGCTGAAGTTTCGACCAATGGGAGGGGTCAGCGGTTTCAAGCACCCCAGAGTTTTATCCGTTGAGGGGACACTTTTGTTCTGGTCGCTGCGTTAGCTGGTTGACAGCGGAAAGCAAAATTTTCTCTCCTCGCCTTTTTGGCGGAGGAGGGGGCAGCAGAAGAAAAAGAAAAAACAACCGTTGACGGGCAATCCCGCCAGCCGAGCTCTGGGACCTGGCCGGCAGTGCCTGAATCTGACGTCGAAAAAAAAATGCAAGGATTTAATGACTGGAGTAGAGATGTTCATTTGATTCATCCCTCCCATGGTGGAAGCCTGCAGTGTTGGGCTACAGGAGAATTGCCTTTGCAGTTCTGGTCGACAAGGGAACACGTCTGAGACATCGAGAGGAATGTCCAGCTAACTGTTCTTAGCCAGGGACCAGTCGAGGCGTCATCAATGGCCTCCATTATTCAGGAAGAGGCCAACACAGATCCGAGGTTTGCTGTCGTCCGTAGCAAGAAAAAAAGAGTCATCGAATCCTGTCAAAACCATCGTCCTTAAACCCTGGCTACAGAAAGAGGAGAGACAGTGTTGTTTCGCCCCACCCCCTTTTTGTTTTGGGGAGTAAAAAGAAGCAGAACAAAGCAAACTTTTCTTGTTGTGAGCCAAAGTGAGCGGTGCTGCCTGCGCATAGGGAAAAAGGTAAAGAAACTTTGTTTTGGCATTTCAAAGGGGGAAAGAAAGAGATATGATAGGGTTACTCTAAAATATTTTAACATGTAAGATTTTGACAGTGGTTGCAGTTATAATCTAGAGTCAGTTATAATCCATGCTTGGATCAGTAGAACTAAAGTAGAAAAAAAAGGTTTTAAATGTTTTCATTCAGGTTTTTTTTTTTTTTGTATTTTAGTGTTCTGGTGTGCTTAAGGAATGAAACCACCTGATTTAATGTTAGGCTGTTTACATAAATTTCACGTCATCTTCTGTGGATAGGTAATTGAAAAACAAAACGAAACAAAGAAGTGGAAGTGGATAATTTTCTGGGTCATGTAGGGATAGATGATATAATAAGAATATTAAGTTATTTTGGAACGAACACCTCTCCAGACCAGTATTTCTCTTAGGTGAAATTTAACTCTTTTTGTGCTCGGTGATTTTTGTATTTGTGAAGTAGAATTTGTATTTATGAACTTAGCGTAGGTGCCATGTAGTTGGGAATTTCTCTTGTAGGCTGGTAATTATTTTGGTTTAGTGTTTTGGTAAATTTAGGTGCTAAATTACTCTTTAAAATTTAATTTTTGTATTAGTGAGGACTAATTTCTAGTTTCAGCCCGTAGATTAGAAAAACAGGTTTTTATGGGGAAAAGAATATAAGAATTGGGCATACAGGCAGATATGAGCATATGTATAGTGTGACTAAAAAAAATAACCCGAATAGCTGTTGTGTTTCTTCAAGAAGTGATGATTTTTTTTCAGGAAAAGAGTGATCTAGGAAGTATGGTGATGTATAGATTTTTCAGGAAATAAAGTAAGGTTTGGTATAGTGTGTCAAGTATGGTGTTATGGAGTTTTCTGGGAAATGAATATGTACAGTGTGTTCCTGGGAAATAAAGATAAGTGATTTTCTGGGAAATGAGTGTGTTCCTGGGAAAATAAGGATATGAAGTGTGTTCCTGGGGAAAATAGGATAAGAAGTAATTTTCTGGGAAAAAGGGTGATGTATTGAATTTTCTGGAAAATGGACGAAGAGATATTTTGGGGACAAGAGAACTCTTGTGGGATACTTTACCCTATGTAGACAATGCCGCGGGGTCTGAAAGGGTGCACGAAACAAATTGGGGGATTTGTTTTTTGCCCAAGTAAGCTTGTTCGGTCCATAGGAGGTGGTACCTATGAGGGGAGTGATATAGGTTGTCCCCAAATCAGGGTGAAGGAACAGAAAAGGGTTAGGTCGCACTTTGCTCCACTACACTGTATAAGCTGGGAATGGATTCACGACCCATTCCCGCCTTTAGACTCAAACTTTGTTGTTCCTGCAGTGAAATAGTGTTTTTCGAGGCTAGTGGAATTCGTTGAGTGAGATGATTGTTTGGCTTTAATGCCCGAGTTTAGTTCTGCATGGGTGCTGGTAGATTTGGAGGACTTATAGTGGGGAATTTTTGAATAGTTGGATTTTTATGATAACTTGTGAGTAAATTGAGTAGAGTATTTAGTGTATTGGGTTTTGTATAGTGTCGAGAATTGGTTCAGTGTCAGGTAATGCTACATGGTTAGGATATGTAGATTTTAAGACAAATGTTGATTGAAGGCAAGTTTGTTGATTTTGAGACAAATTTTCCCGGAAATGTAGAACCGGGTATAAAATAACTTTTCATTATGTAAAATTTTGGCAGTTGATATGTTAGTTAAAAAGTTAAAAGGTGAATTCAGAAGACTGGTCTGAGAGGGTTGGTTTTAGCGATTAGAATAACATGGTGTAAACATATGCATATAATAATTTATTTTTTTTTTCAAGAGAGAGAGAGAGAGAGAGATTTACCTTCCACATACTTAAGTTGCACACCATGTTAAAGCAAGTGTTTGTGCTGTGCGTTGTAATTCAATCAAATTCTGGTATTTATATGTTGTTTTGGTACTGTGACTGGTGCAATATTTGCTAAGCTGTCAGATGTTTATCGTTTTTAGGCCCAGTGGCCAGGTTGGAAATTGTGTCAAAATTTACGCTCACACTTGTTAAGTTTTACAATAAATATAGGCCAAGTGGCCTTTCAAAAACCTAAACCTTAGTGCAGTGAAGTTTTAGATATTTTCAGTTTAAATTTTCATCAGATGGTTCAAGTGCATCCCCCTCAGCAATGACTGAGGTGGGAAAGTAATCTGAGGTTATAGCCGTAAAATCAATGTTTTTGTCCTAACTAGCTAATTTGATCATCGCCACTTCCAAAAGGTTATTTACACGTGTACATTGTATACCATTAAATTTTATTGTTTACAAATTTGGTACACATGCAAACAAGAGTTACCTTTTCTTACACTTTCAGGTGTATCTACTCTTCAAACGCAAACAATACAATAGTAACTTTTGGGAGTTACCAAATTCAGTGGTGCATTTTATTTTATTTTTCTATTTTGTTTCATGGCCTTATTCAAAATTTCAGTTTTGTTTCGAAATGCATCCACCCATTTCCCAAATTTAAATTTTCTATAATTTCCATATAAATTTTAATATCAGCATAAATATAGCCTTTTGATAAATAACAACTTTCAACCTTCAAAAATGTTTTTTTTCTCACCAAAACAGGTGGTTCTGAATTGAAAACTATAGTTTTTAAGAAAATTTTGTATGTGGGGGCTCTGACCCCCGGGCCTTGACCCGTTCCAAAAACGGTCTGCCGATTAAGTTAGAGTACCATAAGATAGTATACCAAATTTGGTGGTTCTAAGATAAATACTGTAGATTTTACGAAATTTTTTATGAGCGGGGGGGCGACCCCGCGGGCTCCAACCCCGTCCAAAAACCGTCTAGCGTCTAAGTTAGAGTACCATGAGATAGTATACCAAATTTGGTGGTTCTAAGATGAAAACTGTAGATTTTACGAAATTTTTTATGAGGGGGGGCTCCGAACCCGCGGGCACCAACCCCTACCAAAAACCGTCTAGCGTCTAAGTTAGAGTTTCATGATACCAAATTTGATGGTTCTGAAATGAAAACTAGATTTTACGAAAATTTTGTATGTACGGGGGGGGGGCTCTGACTCCCCGGGCCTTGACCCGTTCCAAAAACTGACAACAGTCTAAGTTAAAGTACTATGAGATAGGATACCTGATTTGGTGGTTCTGAATTGAAAACTGTAGATCTTTCCAGCTGATGTATATACCGCTGTATTTATTGGCAGAATTCCATTGTCATGTACATAGAAATGTTATTTTACTGAAGAACAAAGGCAATTTTGAAATGTAGATCTTACGAATATTTTGTGTATGGGGGCTCTGACCAACCGGGCTCCTGACCCGTTCCAAACACCGTCTACCGTCTAAGTTAGAGTACCATGAGATAATATACCAAATTTGGTAGTTCAAAATTGAAAACTATATCTTACGGCAATTCTGTAGAACCCCCCCCTCTCTGCAACCGCTTCCCAAAACCGTCTACAGTCTAAGTTAGAATACCACGAGATAGTATACCAGATTTGGTGGTTCTGAATTGAATTGAAAACTGTAGATTTTACGAAAATTTTGTATATGGGGGGCTCTGACCAACCGGGCCCTGCCCCGTTCCAAAAACCGTTTACCGTCTAATATTTTTAGTGCCAAAGAAAAACGTAATATTCCTATCCTGTCTGCGTGTCCAAACTTTATAAATTTGATCAGGGAGCAAGACGTTCGAAATCGTACGTTTTCCTGCATTCGTTTTGTATGTAACCAAAATCTGTGAACGCGACGAATTGAAGTAGTCGACGAATTTGTCCGCGACGAATTGACGCGCGACGAATCGTCGTGGTCGACGAATTGACGCGCGACGAATTGACGCAGGCGACGAATTGACGTAGTTGACGAATTGACGCACGCGACGAATTGACGTGACACCATATACATTAATGGTGACGGTCAGTCGGACATGCGTGCAATGCGGCCTAATATGGTGACGTGCAGTTAGAGACGCATGCAATGGAACCTAATACCCATTTATTGTGACGGTCAGTCAGACATGCGTGCAATACTGCCTAATATGGTGATGGGAAGTCAGAGATGCGTGCAATGCAACCTAATACAAATTATGGCAGTCAGTGATGCATGGAATGCAGCATAATACAGATTTACGGTGACGGGCAGTCAGAGATGCGTACAATGCAATATGATACAGATTTATGCTGACGGGCAGTCAGCGATGTGTACAATGCAACTTAATAGAGATTTATGGTAACGGCTTGTCAGAGATGCGCACAATGCAACCTAATACAGATTTATGGTGACGGGCAGCCAGAAATGCGTGCAATGCAATCTACTACAGATTATGGCGGTCATAAATGCTGCAATGCAACTTAATACAGATTTATGATGACGGAAAATCAGAGATGCGAGCAATGCAATTTAATACAGATTATGGCAGTCAGAGATGCATGCAATGCAACATAATAGATATTTATGGTGACGGCCAGTCAGAGATGCGTGCAATCGAACCTAGTACAGATTTATGGTGACGGGCAGTCAGAAATGCGTGCAATGGAACCTATACATATTTATGTTGACGAGCAGTCAGAGATGCATGCAATGTAACCTATTACAAATTAATGGTGACCGGCAGTCAGAGACGCATGCGATGTAACCTAATACAGATTTATTGTGACAGACAGTTAGACATGCGTGCAATGCAACCTTATATATATTTATTGTGACGGACAGTTAGACATGCGTGCAATGCAGCCTAATATGGTGAAGGCCAGTTAGAGATGCGTGCAAGGAAATCTAATACGCAGTCAGAGATGCATGCAATGCAACATAATAGATATTTATGGTGACGGCCAGTCAGAGATGCGTGCAATCGAATCTAGTACAGATTTATGGTGACGGGCAGTCAGAAATGCGTGCAATGGGACCTATACATATTTATGTTGGCGAGCAGTCAGAGATGCATGCAATGTAACCTATTACAAATTTATGGTGACCGGCAGTCAGAGACGCGTGCAATGCAACCTAATACAGATTTATTGTGACAGACAGTTAGACATGCGTGTAATGCAACCTTATATATATTTATTGTGACGGACAGTTAGACATGCGTGCAATGCAGCCTAATATGGTGACGGCCAGTTAGAGATGCGTGCAAGAAAATCCAATACGCAGTTAGAGATGCATGCAATGCAACATAATAGATATTTATGGTGACGGCCAGTCAGAGATGCGTGCAATGCAACCTAATACAGATTTGTGGTGATGGCCAGTCAGAGATGTGTGCAATGCAAGCTAATACAGATTATGGCTGCCAAAGATGCATTCAATGCTACCCAATGCAGATTTACGGTGACGGGCAATCATAGATACATACAATGCAACACCACCCTTTGCATGCTATTCTTAGGCATTGAAGAGATTGCGCCTTTACAACAAGGCTTTCAACCCGTGTAATATCACCGCTGGTCTGTGAATTGACTAAATTTCAGGAGACTGACGACTTAGTGATACACACGGGTTGATCAAAATTACTGAAACTTACATGTTCGAGATGAAAATAACGGTCAGAACGTACTTACATCATAGCCGTAGTCTTTCGATGAAAAGTGGTCACCGGACCTTTTTGTCGGTTTTGACAGATTTCTGCACAAATTTTATTTTTCCAATGAATCAAACCTCTGTAGAGAATATTTCAAGTTCCTCTGCATAATTCCTGGAATGACACTGTTCTAGATTGAATTACCATAACTGAGTATTTGAAATAACATCGTACAAAGAATTCTTAACTTAACATAAAAGTGCTGGAGTTTTGTGTCTACTGAGTGATGAATCAACGTCGTTGTATCAGGCAAAGATCGAAACAGATCATGGGTTGCCGAACTAATGGGTGAAAATTACTTTTCAGGTAAAACAAAACAGATGGGTTTAAATGCTTCCGAAAGCGGTTTTAAGCCATTTTTTTTTTATACTTAAAATTTCCGTGTGAATTTTTTTTTTTTACAGAAAAACTGAAAGTACTGCATAATTTCTCGAATTATATTATTCAGCATGTGCTTTTCCTCCGTTCGCCTTCAGGTGCATGAAAAGCCAAAAATTCCACATTGTCTTCATGAGATAATAATATCATACACAGGCTTCCATTTCGATACAAAAAAGTGACATACCACTATTTCTATGATATATTTAACTTATAATTTGTATAAATCGTAAATGATTTTTTAATATGGAGATTGAAGTGTTTCACAATTTATGTTTTTAGGGCAAGATTTATTGCCTTAGTGGTTACATGCCAATTGCTTCAGAAGTCGCATATCCAGAGTATTTACATAACGAGCTTGCTAAAATGATGAGGTAAATGAGAAATAGGATCAAAACGCTAATCCAATAAAATAACTGAAATTATTGTCTTCATGAGATAATAATATCATATAGAGCCTTCCATTTCGATACAAATAAGTGACATACCACTGTTTCTATGATATACAAAGTGTTGCAAAGAATTTTTAAGACTGGGTCTGTAAAATGAAATGGAAACAAAAAATTATGATTTGTTTTGGTTTGTTATTCAAAATAAGTCCCTCCGGCTTCAATACACTTGTTACAGCGATTTAATAATGATTCGAATGCCTGTTCCAGTTCACTTTGCGGAATTATCTCCAAAGTACGCGTCGAAGCTGTTCGTATGGTCGAAATATCATCAAAATAACACCCTTTTAACTTCATTTTAAATTTTGGGAACAAAGAAAAGTCGCAGGGTGCTAAATCAGACGAATACGGTGGATGATTCAACACAGACGTTATTTTTCACCAAAAATCTATGAACAAGAAGTGAGGTGTGACTGGGTGCATTATCGTGCCACAAATACCAACTGTTTTCATCCCGATATTCTGGACGAATGCGACGAATTCTGCCCATCAAACGCCTCAAAACATTTAAATAAACTCACCAGTAATTGTTTGTCCACTTGAAACAAATTATTTGTGGATAATACCCTTGCTATCGAAGAATGTAATGAGCATTGTTTTGATTTTCGATGGAACTTTTCTTGTTTTTTTGGCTTGTGGTGAGTTTTTTGATTTCCATTCTGCACTTTGTCGCTTTGTTTTAGGATCATATTGAAAACACCATGTTTCATCACCAGTAACAATCGATTTTAAGAAGTTTGGATTATTTTCAGCTGCTGAAATTGATGTCTCTGCAATGTGCACTTCTCCTTGGTTTTTGTTCATTGGTTAACGTGTGTGGAACAAATTTAGCACAAACTTTTGTTTTGCCCAAATCTTCATGCAGGATGGTTCGAATCGTTTCTTTGTTGATGTTTAAAGACTCTTCCATCATTCTTAGTGACGCACATCGATTGTTTGCCACGAAATCACGCACTTTTTCAATAATCTCAGGTGTCCTAGATGAACTTGGTCTTCCGGTATGCTTATCATCTTCTAGCGTATCTCTTCCGTCCAAAAAACGCTTGTGCCACAGGAAAACATTTGATCTACTTAAACAAAACTCACCGTAAACTTGTTTCATCATTTGGTACGTTTCCGAGGCACTTTTACCAAGTTTTGCGTTAAATTTAATAACAGCCCTTTGTTCCATCTTAATAATTCAACATGAAAAAAATGTTACTTCTCTAATGAACGGCCGTTTCGTTTGAGTTACTTTAACAACTGCGCAGTACTTTTGGCAGAAAGCAAGCAGATGGTCACGGTTTATAACACATTCGCGATTACACTGGTGGTCCCAGCGTAGGCTGAAATCTAGCGCCAGTCTTAAAAATTCTTTGACGCACTGTGTATTTAACTTATCATTTGTATAAATCGTAAATTATTTTTTAATATGGAGATTGAAGTGTTTCACAATTTATGTTTTTAGGGCAAGATTTATTGCCTTAGCGATTACATGCCAATTGCTTCAGAAGTCTCATATCCAGAGTATTTACACAACGAGCGTGCTGAAATTATGAAGTAAATGAGTAATAGGATCAAAACGCTAATCCAATAAAATAACTGAAATTCGAACTTATGATGTTTACAGTTCTAAGTAGTCTGATCAACGTAGCCTCGCATATTAGATCGGACTGGGTCACGCAAAAGTAGATTGCTGCTCTGAGGCACATACTTTTGATCCATATCCACCCCTGTTTTACGCACATTCGGCAACTTCAATTGGTCACTTACCGTTTTTAAATTCGCATTGTTTTTGTAATATTTCCGAGAGTAGGGAAGAAAGAAGTGTGGATTTAATTCTAAATACAGATCGAAATCAAAGACCGAAATTTATTAACTGAAAGCAAATAATTCGGAGGTAACCTGCGCACGAGTTTCCAAATGTTTGTTTTCATTCGGAGAAGAGCTAATATCCGCAAAAAACAAGGGAAGTTCTGGGCAAAGGCAAACAAACGAAAAGCTTTCTAAGAGGCTTATGACCCCCCCCTCCCCACTACACATAGACGTTCGGATATTTAGCCTAAGATTCGGGAGAGATATGCGTGTTGATCGTTTTCACTCGATTATTGTAGTCCCCCTCTACGACTGGCAGATTTTTAGTGATCAGTAAGAAGCTGACCTACCCTTCAGCGAAAAGTTGGAGTTCAGGAGGAACGGAAGTAGGCTACTCAAAAAAATTTTCGAATCCTGTAAAGTAAGCATAAGCAATTTTTTTTTTTTGTTCCCGGTGCAGAACTTTCCACCAGGTAGTAATAGCGTATCACGTATCATACATTTAAATAAAAGTCGCACGATTTAGTGTAGGCACAATATATCAATTATCTAAAATTTTTCTAGAAGATTCCCTTTGATTATGGAATACTTCGGAACATAGAACGCTTTCAAGTAGTTCCTGATTTTGAGTGTATTGTTCCGCTTTGTTTACAAAGAACCTGTTCACACCCAACGTGAAAGAAAGTAGATCGCTATAAATTCTTTGCCGACTTTTTCTTAGAATTCCGTTACAATAGTCGCCATACTTATTGTTTTTATTTGTAAGTGCTGAAGCAAAATATGAGGAACCATACTTCCAAATATTAATAGGAAGAACTATTAGCCAAAAATGAAATACTGTTCCGACAGTTTTGTAAGAAATAAAATTTAGTGTTTACACTTAGCTTTGCTGCCTGAAAAAGCCACCCGTGAGTAGCGACAGCTTGCTTTTGTGTTGTAGTTTGTATCCTACGCCATTAAACGGATTTCAATCATTTACTCTTATTAACAAAATTGAAATTCATTTTAAAAGTCCGTAGAAGAACGCATTGGAGAACCCACGGAGGAGGCTATGGGGGCTTAAGGAGATTAAGAGCGACGTACGTCACAAATTAAACGCTCAGAAATATTATTTTACGTGTTCAAAATATTACATAGTGTCTTCTATTACATGGCGTCTTCTTCCCAAAGAGTTTAAGAGCGACGTACGTCACAAATTAAACATTCCAAAATATTATTTTACATGTTCAAAACATTACAGTGTCTTCTTCATAAAGCCCCAAAGCGATTAAAAGCGACGTACGTCACAAATTAAACATTCAGATATATTATTTTACATGTTCAAAACATTACATAGTGTCTTCTATTACATGGTGTCTTCTTCCCAAAGCCCCAAAGAGATTAATTGACGAACGTCACAAATTAAACATTCAAAAATGTTATTTTACATGTTCAAACAATTACATAGTGTTTTCTATTACATGGTGTCTTGTTCCCAAAGCCCCCAAAGAGAATAAGAGCGACGTACGTCACAAATTAAACATTCCAAAATATTATTTTACACCTTCAAAACATTACATAATGTCTTCTTCCAAAAGCCCCAAAGCGATTAAGAAGGCGTACGTCCCAAATTAAACATTCAGAAATATTATTTTACATGTTCAAAACATTACATAGTGTCTTTAATTACATGGTGTCTTCTTCTCAAAGCCCCAAAGAGATTAAGAGCGACGTTGGTCACAACTTAAAGATTCCAAAATATTATTTTACCTGCTCAAAATATTACATTGTGTCTTCTTTCCAAAGCCCCAAAGAGATTAAGAGTGACGTACGTCCCAAATTAAACATTCCAAAATATTATTTTACATGTTCAAAACATTACATAATGTCTTCTTCCGAAAGCTCCAAAGCGATTAAAAGGACGTACGTCACAAATTAAACATTCAGAAATATTATTTTATATGTTCAAAACATTACATAGTGTTTTCAATTATATGGTGTCTTCTTCCCAAAGAGATTAAGAGCGACGTAGGTCACAACTTAAACATTCCAAAATATTATTGATGCAAAAATTGGGTCTAAATTAGTAACTATTAAAAAGGGGGGACGGTCTTACTAGGCGTGGCTAAATTATGCTGATAATTAAATTAAATATTTGGCCTATTGTAAATTAATTAGAAAACTAACTTATTTTAATTAGGGAAGTCTTGTAATTCTCTTTGTCTGAGTGAGAACAAAGGAATTAGTGGATCATCTCTGAGGGTCTGTGAGCAGCAAGGGACCACACCAGACGGCAATTGAGAAGCACTCAGACTCCCATAAAGACGATTTCAAGTGTGCCATTAATGCCAAAAATCGGTAGGAAACACTGGGAATTACGGTTATGAGGGGACGAAGGTCAAAAAACGGCACCATTCTCGCAAGAGCAACGACGCTCCGTGCGAAAGGCACGAGAGAAATCTCAAGTGTCTGGTGAAGAGAAACAGATGAGGCCCACGTGACGGGGAATGGCCAAAAGTAGAAAAAGAAAGACAGTGATCTCGGTAGGCTGGCAGGAGGACAGACGGAAAAACTCGCTAGGAATCATCTCGGAACGCAGTTGTAAGCCGGGCCGAGAGATTGCCATGAGAGAAAAATCTCGTAAGGAGGGACTACGCAGCGGTCAGCCGTAGTGAGCCAGCTAGGTACGAAACCTGAAGTCCGACTCACACCGATGATAGCACGGTACTTTTAAGCGCAGTGTAAGCCGCAAAAGTACGATGGAACAGAGAGGGTTTAGTTAATACTTGGTGGCTGGAGGTAAGCCCGCCAGGTATGGTAAAATTCGTGAACTTAAGAGGAAGGTTCAACTACTGCAGAAAAGAGCTGCTATATTTGCGTATAAAGGGCCGTACTCTGATGACAGACCGACCAGGTCGTCGACAGAATTTCTTAACCGAGTGCGAAAGAGCGTCCCATCTTCCTTGACGGAGTGCGAAAGAAATACCCCTGTTCATCCGACAGCCCCCGCCTGCTAGGCGAAGAGGAGTCAGCTGTGATTTCCCCCATCCCACGAGCGGACGGGGAAGAGCGGAGAAATTATCAGCGACTTCGGAAGAAAGAGGGGGAAACCAACACATTACTGATGACCCTCTGTTACACACAGGTGAAACCACCACTGTTTCGGCAGTCAAGGAAGGAAGTAAAAAAAGGATCCTCCAACAAAAATAAAGTGTGTGAGTGAGAGTGCTACTAAAAAAAATAGTGCTTCGAAAAACACCTGGATTATTATATCACAACAGTCAACCATACGTGAGTACTTTTATTTGTCTGTGTTATCCTATCACTGAGCGGAGGAACTGTAATCTTTAATAGATACCGGACTCTAAATTTAGAACTGTTAAACGCCCTTTTCGAGGCGAAAAATCTGATCTCGGAATCACGAGTAGAAATTATTTTGGCTCATTTTACCAGTATTTATATTTCCGTGGGCCCGGCCCCGGGATAGAGTCTCCTCATAAAATAAAGAAATACAATGGTTAATCTTGCTCTGTTCATTCTATAGGCTCTGGTGTATTACTTACCTGTATTTCAGCAAGCATAACGTTCTCGCCCATTTATGCCAGCTCCCGAATTAATAAAAAAACCTTCAAGTCTCATTTTTATTGATTGGTGACGAGTGCTAATAAATTATACCGCTCGGCACGTTCTTATCATTATTTTACCTGTTCAAAATATTACATTGTGTCTTCTTTCCAAAGCTCCAAAGAGATTAAGAGTGACGTACGTCACAAATTAAACATTCCAAAATATTATTTTACATGTTCTAAACATCACATAATGTCTTCTTCCAAAAGCCCCAAAGCGATTAAGAGGACGTACGTCACAAATTAAACATTCAGAAATATTATTTTACATGTTCAAAACATTACAGTGTCTTCAATTACATGGTGTCTTCTTCCCAAAGCCCCAAAGAGATTAAGAGCAACGTAGGTCACAATTAAACATTCCACAATATTATTTTACCTGTTCAAAATATTACATTGTGTCTTCTTCCCAAAGCCCTAAGGAGATTAAGAGCGACGTACGTCACAACCGTATATAAACTATAGGCGTACACTGTAAACTATATATATATGTGCACACATTGTGTACGTATACGTTATATAAATATATATAGCCCCCTTCAACAGGAATTCCTAGGTGCGCCACTGGAAGTACGTCGTTCTACCCAGTGAAAAAAATGAAAATTAGACGGATTTTGGGCTATTACACCACGTGAACAACGCCTTGCATTATGAATCTTTACAGAATTCTGATGCACAAATCTCTGATATGAAATAAATGCATTATTATTTTCCATAATAAAATAAATGCCTGTAATTGTTTACATTGCGATAAGATTCCGATACAAATAGTAACAAAGTTTCCGCCCGTATGAACCTTATTCACCTCGCATGGCATCATGGGAAAGCCTTTCCGTGGCCAAAGAATTAGCAAGAGTTTGTTTACATGCGTTTTCCCATTGCTTAACATGGCGTTACGTTTCAAGGGTTCAGGAAAAACGAAATTATTAATGGAAATGGCTGTGTAAAATGAAACGCGATGATTTCCATTCCGATGTGCACTCTCCAATATGTTCTATCCACTTTAACGAAAAAACTTTTGGATATTATGACACTACGAATCAAAGGCAGTTGGAACCTCGCAGTATTCCTTCGAATTTCAATTTCAAAAAAAAAAAAAAAAAAAGGTAGGCGGAAATTGATGGAATATTTAGATCGGTAAATTACGAATTAAGTTCTAATTTCCTCAAAGAATGAAACAAACATGTCTATAATTTCTCTTTTATTTAATGTTACGCATTCATTTCATGTTTAAGCAGATGCCTAGCATGCGGACCCTAGTTTGTTTCCTTATTACGTATTTGTCTGAGCTTTTAAATGTTTTTGTTTTACAAAACAAGGTACTAAATTTTATGATTCAGGTATTTCGCCAATGTCTGGCAATAAGAACATGAAAATTTAATTAGCGTTGTGCGAGAAATGCTACATTAAAAACTTCATTATGACTAACCGCGATGCTTTCCTGCGTCATGCGAAATAAACATCGAACACAAAATTGTCTTTGTATATTTTTCCAACCTTGATTTGTTCTTCTAAGAAATTAGTTTCTTCTTCTTCGCCCTGTAGCTCTAT
The DNA here is from genome assembly GCA_039090855.1 of Macrothele yani. NCBI lineage: Eukaryota > Metazoa > Arthropoda > Arachnida > Araneae > Macrothelidae > Macrothele > Macrothele yani. Next base: position 71,811,378 of record CM077028.1, on the reverse strand, counting down.
TAATTCCTTGGCAGAATCCATGATGTTAGGATTGTAAAAATTAGGCAACAGTAAGAGATAATCAAATAGCGAAAACATTTAATCAGCAGTCATGTTGGTACGCAGAAATCCGCTTCTGACGTCACACGAATAAGGTCCATTGTGAATTACTTTCTTTCACGTTGGGTCTGATCAATTTCAAAGTAATCGAAGCGGAACGATACACGCAAAATCGGGAACTACTTGAATACGTTCTGATTCGGAAATCCAGTCAAGACTTGTATACATCTGAAACCTTTGCATAAAACCATCTCAACGTCGTGTTTATGAACGTCAGTGAGGATGACACGTGTTTGATTTTGCTATTGGGTGTTGCTAATAATTTGCTACTTCAGTACATATACATAATATATTAAACACTTCATTTTTATATCAAAGAACTACGAAAAGGTCCTGAGCAAGGCGATCATTTTGCACCGCTAATCCAAGACAACAAAAAAATTTACATTTATTTACGCTTAAGTTCTACTTACTTTAGCGGTTCGTAGTTCACAGGAGCCTGGATCAGGAGCAATTAGGTCAGGTCAAGATATAGAAACACAAGGGAGAGCCATGCTTACCCAAGGAGGTTGGAATAAGATATCTGGAGATGCCCTTGTTAATGAAGCAGTACCACTTTGCGTGAAGCCTATAACCGCGAGCGACAGCCGTCAAAGTGTGGGGAAGCTGATGGTTTTCAAGGCTATTGCAATAGATTTTGTGTTGGCCGAATCGCCTTCTTTCGTCGCAAAAGTTTCCAATTTCACATCGTAACTTGCTGGCAATGCGTGAGAAAATGCTGAATTTATAAAATTCTTAGTTATTTTGAGGCTCCTTCCCATTTTTATTTTAAATTGAAATACACGGACTGTTTGTGCGAATTCTAAACAAAACATAACGTCAAACTATCGGACATTTCTAGCTGTGTGACATGTCGCACTGTCGTGCTGAAAGATCCCATCTGCCCCAGGGAAGACAATCGGCATGTATGGCCATATGTGGTCTGCAATGATGGATTCATAAGGAATTCGGTCCATAGTGCCTTCCATAGGCATGAGTGGACTCAAGGAATGCCACGAAAACATTCCCCAGACCATAACGCTGCCTGCTTCCACCAGCTTGTGTTCTGCCAGCAGTGGTTGAAGAGTGTTTGTTCTCCGATATTTTTCGCTTTATACGCCAACGTCCATCCGTTCGATGAAGCAGAAGACGTGACTTATCGAAGAAGGTAATCCTTTAAGAACCAACGGAGGTCCGATTCCGACACTGCCGTGCAAATGTAAGCCTTTTTTGCCGATGCACCTTCGTTAGCATAGGTGCAGTGATTATCCGTCTGCATCGGAGCACCATATGCAGCAAGGTTTGATGAACTGTCGTTTTAGACACACTTCCGGTAGCCCCCTGGTTCATTCGGCCAGTGAGTTGCTCCACGGCAGCGTGTCGATCGGCCTTTACGAACCTTCGAAGCCGACGTTCACCTCTCACATCAACGGCACGTGGTGCCCTCGCAGTTTCGCTGCTTATTCGCAATGGCGCCATTTCTGTAATCACGATACACTTTAACCACAGCAGCACGCGAACAGTTTACAAAATGCTCTGTTTCAGAAACTCTGCCACCCTTGGCCCGAAAGCCGGTATTGATAAGTCGCTCCTTTTTACCCATGACGGCAACGAGTGATATGTTTTAAAATTGCCAACAGCACACCTTATACACTGAGTGGCCACTTTATTATGACCACCTGACAGCTTTAAGCAAATGAGCTGTTTGCACGCTGTTGCCGCCAGACGGCGAGGCTAATATAAAAAGGGAAAACTCAGTGCTTGCGACAGTATAGTAGAAGTGATTTTTGGGTGACGAGATGGGTAAAAAATGCGATTTGACGGACTTCTAACGTGGGATGATTGTAGGAGCTCGGAGCCATGGAGCGAGTGTCACCGAAACCGCCGCATTCGTGAAATGTTCCAGAGCAGCTGTTGTTAAAGTGTTTAAAGACTGGACTTTCAGCGAAAAAACTGGGTCTCTCTACGTGCAAAGTGTGGTCGTCATCGACTAGTGACTGCTCGGGCGGAACGGAGAGTGTCCATTCTGGCAACAAACAACAGAAGGGCAACAGTGCAGCAAATTACAGACCATCTTAATCAAGGATCCCCTCAAATGATATCTGCACGCACTGTTCGCCGTACACTGCATCGGATGGGATATGGCAGCCGAAGGCCTGTTCGAACACCTTTGCTGTCTACAGTTAGCAAGAGAAAATGTTTCCAGTTCGCACAGGAGCACAAGGATTAAGCAGTCGATAGTTGGAAACAAATTATGTGGTCCAATGAATCACGTTTTCAGTTGCACCATGCCGGTGGCCGAGTGAGAATTGGGCGGAAACAGGACGAAAGCATGGACCCCAAATGCATTGCTACAACCCTTCAAGCTGGTGGAGGCAACGTTATAGTTTCGGGAATGTTTTCCTGGCATGATTTGGGCCCTTTAATTCGTTTTGATCAACGTCTGACTGGCACATCATATCTAAACATCGTTGCGGACCAAGTGCATCCTGTCATGCGGATGGTTTATCCCAATGGCGATGGCTACTTACAACAAGATAATGAATGCGTCCTGCCATAGTGCTCGTATTGTACAGGATTGGTTTCAGGAACATGCCGGTGAGTTTACTTTGCTTAGGTGGCCCCCACAATCTCCAGATCTCAACCCCACTGAGAATTCGTCGGATGAAGTTGAACGAGCCATCAGACAGCTGGATCCACAACCCTGCAATCTCACACTCCTGGAAAGTGCTATTTATCAAGAAGTATGGTCTCAGATTCCACAAACCACCTATCAACATCTCGTGGAGTCCATGCCACGAAGAATCGACGCAGTATTAAAAGCAAAAGGTGGCCCAACGAAGTACTGAGGGGGTGGTCATAATAAAGTGGCCACTGAGCCTGAGTGTATACCCTCCGAGGCAGCTCCCGACACGTGTCTTCTTTCATTGGCTACGCGCTGTTGACATCAAAAGTAGGAGATGGTCACAATAATGTGACTCGATTGTATACTTTTAAGTAATATTTCCTTTCACGAAAAAATATCCAATTTGTTATTAAAACCTAACAAATCAAATCTTTTCCATGGTCCTGAGGAGAGGACGTCCCGCCGAGCCGAGCCTCTGGATCCGCCCCTGCTGTGCTGAGAGTTATAACGGAAAAGACTCATTTAGAAGCTATTCTTGGCTCAATACAAATGACATTGCTATGTAAGCTCCAAAGAAAATCTGATGTTAGGAACCATTGCTCAGCGAAATAATTCCACCCGGTCTCCAGACGGTTTCGTGATTTTAATAATTAATATTTTTCTGAACGAAAAATTAAAATCAGACTCTAAGAGTTTCGGTAACAGATTTTTTTCTTTTCGATTTTATAGAGCTAGGGGAAACAGTTTTAAAGTATTTGGCTTTGCACAAGGTGTGCACTTGACGATGAGAGTTACATTTTATCTTCAAACAAGTTAGTAAAATCATGCAATGCATTGATTATGATACGTTTCCCAACATACTAGAAATTATTACTCAAGTTATGTGGATAATGGCTGTGGAATAAATCTCGACCCTGTGTCTTGACCTTTGACCCCATTTCGATGATATTCACCAGAACCGGTTCACTATACCTCCCGAACAACATGATAAAGTTTTGTTGCAATAAAAGTAGTTTTACGCAAGTTATGAGAATAATGGCTGTGGAATAAATCTGGCTTTTGTGCAATGACCTTTGACCCAATTTCGTTGATATTCAACAGAACCGGTTCACTATACCTCCGGAACAACAAGATAAAGTTTTGTCGCAATCCAAGCATTTTAGGTAAGTTATGATGCACAAGGGCAATAGAATGGATCCCACTGCAGTCTACTGACCTTTGACCCGATTTCGCCCATTTTCAATAGGGTTCGTCTCCAGTGTCTGCCTACCACATACTAAAATTTCATTGAAATCGAACCATTTTTACGCAAGTTATGACGCATAAAGGCAATGGAATATATCCCGCTCTTATGCCCTGCCTGACCTTTGACCCCATTCTGCCCATTTTCAATAGGGTTCGTCCCCATGGGGTTCTTTACCACACACTAAAATTTCATCGAAATTGAACCATTTTTACCCAAGTTATGACGCATAAAGGCAATGGAATATATCCCGCTCTTATGCCCTGTCTGACCTTTGACCCCATGTCGACCATTTTCAATAGAGTTCGTGCCCAGGTGGTTCCCTACCACATACTAAAATTTCACCGAAATCGAACCATATTTACGCATGTTATGACGCATAAAAGCAATGGATTGGATCCCGTTTTTATGCCCTGACCTTTGACCCCATTCCGCCCATTTTCAATAGGGTTTGTCCCCAAGTGGTTCCCTATCACACACTAGAATTTCATCGAAATCGAACCATTTTTACGCAAGTTATGATGCATAAAGGCAATGGAATGGATCCAGCTCCTATGTCCTGACCTTTGACCCAATTTCACTCATTTTCAATAGGGATCGTCCCCAGGTGGTTTCCTACTACATACTAAAATTTCATCGAAATCGAACAATTTTTACGCAAGTTATGACGCATAAGGGCAATGGAATGGATCCCGCTCCTATGTCCTGACGTTTGACCCTGCTTCGCCCATTTTCAATAGAGTTCGTCCCCAGGTAGTCCCCTACCACATACTAAAATTTTGTCGAAATCGAATCATTTTCACGTGAGTTATCGGCGTGAAAATGATTCGATTTCGACAAAAATTTTTACACTTTTAAACTACGGTTGGAAAGTGTAAAAAAGCACCGTCCAGCAGAAACAAGGGGACAATATTCCTTTTTCTGTAAAATTTTAGGAAATTGTATTCACACCTACACACACGTGCACACACACTAAAGCAGAACATTTTGCCGAATTTATGAGAGAGCAAAACAGGATTGGACACAGAAAAATATTATTTATTCTAATTTGACGAATACTGTCATTCACATTAAATCACAATTTACATTGCTTATGCTGTTGCGATAAAATACAAGAGATGACATTCATCGTGTACAAAATTTTTTTCACCAAATAGTTTTCCGGCGTTGGAAACTTTCAGGCAAACCAAGCTGGAATTAAATCCCCGTTATCCGATAAAATAAATTAGAAATGCCACAAATATTTCGTAATATGTGTGTACGTGTGCATTTCGTTTCTTATTGCTAGATTAAAAATTACGATCGTAAATTCTTCACAAAAAAGACTAAAGTTGTGTTTCATTACTTAGCCGGTTCTCAAATTTTCCCTGTCAACACGGGCAGGTACTGGTTCCAAACTGCGGAATACTAAATTCAACCGGAAAAATACATTTCAAATCATAAAAAAATTAAGAACAGTCGAAAAAATGTCCATTCGTCGCTTTTTCGTGCAAATATTTTCCTCTTTCCACTAGAAAATCTTTTTTTTCGAAACTATTAATGGCTATTCTACTAATTTCAAATTAACGCAGTTGAAATTCATCAACAGGAAGTCGAAATTACTTTGAGAATTTCCCCATTTAATTTCCTTTTTCAAACCTTGCCAATCAAATCAAATTTCGTGCATTCATCTACACCAACTCAATAACGTACGTGGACCAGAAGCAGAAATGTGTGTTCCGAAAAAATCAAAACTTGTATGTAAAATCTTTGTCGTACCACAAGATATTGGAAGCAGAATGAACTTTTCAAATTGAACGATGACAACCACATATGTGGAAGTAAACGTAATATGATTTTACGCCTCTTAGGGGGAAACTGCACTTTATTTGAAGAAGAAAATAAGTGCAAAATGTTCTTCATATAATAAATGCGATTCTACCAAGAAAAGATTCCTTTTATCGAAATGCACAAATATACACTCTTGAAAGCACAAATAAACACTGACGCTCCTTGCGGCCGATGACACATTATAAAAATGTATGAAACTAGTGTCTTGGTGGAGAAAAGACCCCAGTCTAGTAAGAAGTATTTTTCACAGTTTTCAAGAAAGTGGTAATAAAATTGCACCATGTTTTCAATTTTTTACGCTTTCCAACCGTAGGTTGAAGAAGCGTATAACCGATATAGTCACGTTCGTTTCGAGCTCTGTGTTTGTGCCCAGTTTTGGAAGTGTATAGTGAGTGTTTGTTCCTATTTTTGTGTTCCCTTTCAAGAAGAAGATCTGTACTTTCTTTTAGCTCAGCTCCCAAGTCGGTGAGTTGCATATTTGGTTTGCATTCAGCGTTTTATTATTTTCGATCAAGCTGATCGATCCTTGTTAGTCCTCGCCATTTACAATGGCGGGCACTGAGAAGGGTGATGTCCACGCCCACATCAGTGATGCTCATTCAACCTTCTCCTCCTGCTCACTCTCAGGAGACCAATCAGCATTTATGCACGTCAAAGACTTCATACGCATACAAGATGTGACGCGCGACTCCTCTGCAAAGGCTCAAGTTGGTATCCCTGCCCAGGAGAGTGACGTCACCTTGACGCACGTCCCTGGCTCATTTGCCAAAGCTATGGATGTGATCGATTGCACGGTTGCGTTGCCTTCCACTGGCTCAACTCAGTTTATCAAACCGCTACCAGAAATCAGCACTGTGTTGTAGCCTTCTCCTGCCAACTCTACTTCTCTCACGTACTCCAAAGTGACCTCCGGAACGAGAATTCCTTCCAAGTTTATTGCTCCAGTTTTTCCTGACTCTTACGTCAGTGTTGACAATTTTTTCTCCACAATAGATTTCGGTGTCTGTTTTGATGCATTACCAGACACGAAACTCAAGGAATATAGTATTGCCCTAAAGAAGATGCTTCCTACAGGAGCTTATATCACTCATATGGCTCGAAAGCCACGGGCCGTATTAGTGTATTTTGCCCGTAAAGAACATGCAGACCTTGTGATGACTGATGGCTTATCCATCAAAGATGTGCATCTTCTGGCTGAACCTGTGGCGCAGCGACCTATCCAGGTCACTTTCCACCCAGTCCCACCTGAAGTCTCAGATGTCGCTCTATGCACTTTACTCAGCAAATTTGGCAGAGTGGTTGGACCAATAACGACTCTTTCGGCGGCGCCCAGAGATCCCGATGACAAATCCATTGCAGGGTTTCGTCGAAGTGCCCGTGTCATATTTCCGTCGGACGATCATCTGCTTGCGTGCCCGAAGATCCTAACCGTACGGTGTGCCCAGCAACGTCGGAGAATCTACGTTATTACCTCCTTGCACTGCACGCTTTGTCATGGTGAAAACCATCTTCGCGTGCACTACCCACATCAAGTTCCACCGACTTCAACTGGCGCTCCTACAGGTACTGTTCCTACCTCGAAGCGTACCACACCATCTACTTCAGCACAGCAGGCCTCGGAGCCAAGACATGATGAAAAAGGTTCGCTTACAGACGTTGGTCAACGCAACGCTTCCACACCGCTTCCTCCTTTTCACTAGAGGACTTTCCTACAATTGCCTCCTCACTCCCGCAACGTAGTCGCTCCACCACTGAGTCCCTTTCAGAGGGTTCACAACCAGCTATTACCACTGGAACCTCCGAAACAGCTGATGTGGAGTCCGTTGGTCCAGAGATGCAGTGTGAGGATGAGACGACCGAGCTTCCACTGAAGCGCCGCGGCTCTGGCCGCAGCAGGCGAGTAGCGAAGAAGCAAAACTCAACTTCAATTTGTTCAACCTCCCTCTCCAGCAGTTCTCCTCAACACACCTCGCCAGCCGAAGTCTCCTTTCCCACGGTCGAAGAGTTCGCTGCATTTCTCCAGACAGCCAATATACCTCCCATACCACTCTCATACATTGATCTCCATACATACTTAACGAATCCGACCAGTTACGCAATAGCACGTGCCTTAGCAGTCAAGAATCCATCGCTTCGCCAACTTGTGTCGGAGCAGATCTTCAATGTGTCGCATTTCTGCCGTCAGAATGTTCCCACCCATCCGTGGGCACAAATCTTCTGTAATCGTCTCAAGTCTTTTTCTCCAGCTCTGAAAGATCTTCAGCTAGAGGCAAGGAACCCCACAATTCAAGATCGTGTCACTTAATTGCAGGGGACTCGGCCCCCCCCTCAGCAACTCTCTGGCATATAAAGACCTCAACCCGTTGGGGGCTGATATTCTCCTCCTTCAAGAAACAAATTGCAAACCAACTACCGCCTATTCTCGATGGCGCCAGTGGAACTTTGTGTTTCATCACGCCTATGGACTAACATCTCATAGCGGCCTTGCCATCGGCATTAGTCATACTCTCAATTCTATTATCACATCCCTCTCTGTGCGAAATATTTGTCAAGATCTCTTACAGCATGCATCCTTTACCATCGCGTCTTCCAGATACCATTTATTCAATATCTATATTCCAAGCACTACAACTCATTTATCGATTCTCTTCACACGTCTTTGCAGAGCACTGGACCGTATCCCACCGTCAGACCATGTTCTCGTTGGTGGGGATTATAACTGTATCCTGGATCCTCTTCTGGATAGTCTTCTACCAATAGAGAGCGCCGCCATGTCCTGGCGAACCTGCTCCAGACAGTTGTCACCAACAACGCTCTTCATGATGTACATCGGCATATTCATCCATGGTCGACTAATTACACTTGGCGCTCCTCTCATTCGCAAAATCCTTTCTTAGCCCGCCTTGACAGGTTTTATGCCTCCAATACTCTACTTCCTGCCGTGACAGAATCGAGTATGCATCCCACGGCCTCATCTGACCACTGCGCCATTGCCATCGTAGTCCATACTGCATCATTCAAACCCAGGATAATACGTCCGTGGACATTTGATGATGCACTTCTCTCCGACCCGGCGTTCTGTTCTTCGGTCCGGTCATTCCTGATTGACAGACGACCGCAGCTTCAATCTGCACTCTGCGGATTAAATTCTTTGATGGAGATCAAGCAACAGCTCGTTCTGCATGTCCGTAACTATTCATTCCAATTAAAGACACTCCAGAACATGCGCCTAGACTATGTTCGTTCAATGCTATCCATGCTCAGTCTCAATGATCCTCTCTTCTCCTCCTTTCAAGAAGAGCTTCGATCTCTTCTCACTCCTCTGCCACAACAAGCTCTCCGCCGACTTCGTTTGCAACACCTGACGCCAGATGCTCACAACTATGAGTTCCTGACGTCGGTAGAAAACACCCGACGAGCTACGACCATACTTCATCTTCTACGCCTTTCTTCTGGAGAGGTATCAGATGAGCCGATTGCGCTTTGTTCCCATGTCCGTCAGTACTTTTCCATGAAGTTCTGTAAACCTCCTCAACCATCCTGTGCAGCAATGGATTCTCTCCGTTTTAATCTACCTCAGGTTCCCCCCATCTCGCTTCTTCTGTTCTCCTTTCCCCCACGCCCTCTGAACTAAACACTACATTCTTTTCTCTGAATTCTAGTGCCGCTCCGGGTCCGGACAGCCTAACCTTTAGCTTTTATAAAACTTTTCTGCCTCTTCTTCTTCCATTTCTCCTATCCGCTTTCTCTGCTGCCTTTACTTACTCTCCTCTCCCGAGGGGATTCACAACTGCATACGTTGTACTTTTCTCCAAGAAAGGTGATCTCCTTGACTTGGTGAACTGGAGCCCAATTTCCCTACTGAATCTCGGCTACAAACTTTATACCAAGCTTCTTTCACAGCGACTAAATCCCATCCTCACTCACATCCTCTCCCCTAACCAGACTTACACAGTTCCCGGCCGTTCCCTATCTCACAACATCCATCTCCTGACTGATCTAATTCACCTTGGGCGCTCCCGCTCTGAACCCCTCACCCTCCTCTCTTCAGACCAACAGCCCGCCTTTGATAACATCTCCCACACTTATCTTTCAGCCACACTTCTCCGATTTGAATTTCCGCCTCCGTTTATTTCTCTCCTCACCTCCCTCTACCAGGACGCCAGTTTCCAGGTCAAGTTGCCCACCTTTCTTACAGAACCAATCCTCTTCCGCCGTGGAGTGAGGCAAGGCTGCCCACTCTCCGGTCAACTTTTCGCCATAGCCTTAGAACCTTTTCTCCGTTCCGTTCAACGCTCCTTTCAAGATACCCTTCTGCCACTCATCGCCCGCACGAGACAATATGTCACCACTTCCGTGGCGTATGCAGATAACGTTACCTTCTGTATACGCCTGGATTCACAGTTCTCTTTGCTCCAAAGTCTTTTCGCCGATTACGCCTCCTGCTCCGGAGCTGAGATTAATACAACCAAAAGCACAGGCCTGTGGTGCGGCTCATGGGTTGACCGCTTGGATTCCCCATGGGGAGCGCACTGTACCGTAATGTACCCTTGAGGCAAGCTAACGTTAGTGTTACGCCACAAAGTATTTTTGATGGCCTGAAAGATAAGAGTGATACAAATACTTTTATTGTAACCCATGGCTGGCTTTCCAATTTTAAAAAAGCCCATCATGGTTTCAAAGATGCAAAAATGAGTAGGAAGCTGTAACGTTCGAAGCGAATCGGAAGAAAACTTTCTTGAAGAAGTGAGAGATACCATAAAAGACGGTGGACATACCATACGCTTAAGCAAGTGTTTAATGTGGATGCGACTGGGTAACTGTTAAAACAGTATATTATAGAATACATTGAAGAGCAATTGAATTAGAGACAGCTGGCGTTATGCAAATGTGGCGCTGTGGGCGGCCATGTAAACGGAAACGACATCACGTATGCAGCGATCCGACAATATAAGGAGTGATGCGACGGCAATCGGTAAGAGTCGGATGCAGTATGGATAAGACGAAGAATTTAAGCGCATCTGATCGTGGGCAAAAATTGTCGGGCCCGACGAATGGGTCACTCCATCTCGGAAGTCGTGCAGGCACTGGGATTTTCACGAGCCACGGGTGCACCGTGAGTACATCGAATCTGATAAAACCAACCCTGCAAGGGCCAACTGCCGTGGACAACAGCGTGTGGATGAGTGGGGTCAACGTCGGCTAGCTCGCATTGTAACAGCGGATAGACGGGCCACAGTGCAAGAAATCACTCGGCAATTTGACGCTGGTGCACAAAAACGTGTAAGCAGCCACACCATCCAGAACCATCTCCTTGCTATGGGGTACAGAAGCCATAGTCCCACGAGGGTACCGCTGCTGACCGCGCATCACAGGGTGCAAAGATTAGCATGGGCGCGGGAACATCGCCACTGGACCCTAGAAATGTGGAAAAATGTTACCTGGACTAATGAGTCGAGATTCACGTTGGTACATGCGGATGGCAGGATGCGAGTACGGCGCAAACCACATGAAGCGATGGATCCTTCTTAGCAGCAGGGTACTCTTCAAGCTGGTGGGTGGCATTCTCGTCTGGGGACCGTTTACCTGGACTGAAATGGTACCCCTGGTACGTGTGACATCGTTCCTCACAGGTCAACGTTACCGTGATATCTTGGACGACCATTCGCTCCCGTTTGTGCGTCTTCAACATCCCACTGGGGACCTCATCCTGCAACAAAACAATGCAGCTCCCGAATTGTATCCGAATGGTTGGATGAACGCTCCACCGACGTGACCTCGCTTCCTTGGCCAGCTAGGTCGCCTGACCTCAATCCCATCGAGCACATCTGTGATGCCATCGACAGAGATGCTCGAGGCTCTGACCCTCCTCTATCAAATCTTCGTGAACTGTGGGAGCTTGTTCAGGGGTCGTGAATCCGTATGGCTTCCCAACGCTTCCGGTGTCTTGTTGAGTCCATGCCGAGACGAATCGCCACCGTCATCAGGGCGACAGGTGGTGTTACACGTTACTAGACAGGTATCTCTAATTCAATTGCTCTTCAGTGTATATCTATTGGGAAAAATAAGTAACAATGGTTGTCAATTTATGTATGCGCTATGAGAAAGCATTCCATACTTTACATTTACTCATATAGGAAAATTAGTCTTTAATTACTCGAGGTCATAAAGGACGCATCCTTCGGATAAAATGTGAATGCATTGACTTTGAAAAGCCTTTCTGATATCACTATTATCTTCCACCAGTATCTTCAGAATAATCATGCTACATAATTTTTCTCTAGGCAATTTTCATTAATTTTTGGAAATTACGCGAAACTTTTCTACAAACTGTGAAATATTCTTGAGTGTTGACTTTCCATAGATTCTGCAAAAAGTTGAATTCCGTAAGCTTGTTTTTTTTTTAGAAACTGACGCTATCGTATTCCTTCCTTCCGACCGACCAGGTAAAGGAGGTGCACCCATTGTATAAAAAAAGAAATTGCTCTTTCCACGTTTTAGCAACACACAGCAACCGAAAAATTGTTATTCGGTTACCGCTGGGGAATCGAACTCCAGTTCTCTGGATATCTAGCCGAGCGCGTTAGCCTTACACATAGATATCGAGAGATCTGGGATTCGATTCCTCAGCGGGGATCGAATAACAATTTTTCGGCTGCTATGTGTTGCTAAAATGTGGAAAGAGCGATGTCTTTGTTTATTCACTGACAGAACTTTCTTAGAGTTTGGATGATTTGCACCCATTGTAGCTCTTGCTGCTTGGTAAAACCAGGGGTGAATGCCACCTTCGGGGTCTTGGAGGGATCGCGAGAGAAATGCAATTAACATGCGGCAGTTGCCACTCCGAATCGGTCACGGCGATTTCAATTATGTTTCTATCAAACGGAAATATCCATTCCAGCAGCTTTTCAAAAAAATCTTAGCGAACGGAGTATTACATTTTGTACGCTTTCGGAACGATTTCTTATGAACGTTATATTGCGTTTCCTGTGCTCGGATCCAGACCGAATTTAAAGAACAATATATATTTTCTCAATACAAATTTGAAAGATGTGAATCCGTTTATTGGTGTAAATATGACATGGATGTTAAGTCAGATAATATCCGAAAACTTGAAAATATATTCTCTCTCTCTCTCTCTCTCTCTCTCTCTCTCATTGAGAAATTTCAACGACCAATCAATAGATAAGTCAATGTGGCGTATAAGTGAAAGCCCGGACTTCTGAAGTCTCGTTTTATACGCCGAAAAATAGGATATTTTTTCGTATTAATTCGCTTTCTTTACCGAAGGCATAGGCACACCCACATCACTGGCAGGGTTGTAGAAGAGCTTAGAGGCGTTTTGGCATTATTATTCTTGGCTTCAGCACTAAACCACTCTTCGATGTTTGATGGTTTTAGAAGCTGGGAAAAGGCAATTTGTTTAGATGACGATATACACTGAGTGGCTAAATTATTAGGTGTACAAATAAGTTTTAAAGAGTTTTAGGACAACGTAACATGTAATTTGAGAGAAAACAACAATACCTTTACGAATCAAAATATGCGCCGTCATTATCTATCACCTTCCGCCATCGGTCGGGCAGCTGACGGATTCCAGCGATGAAGAATAATTCGTCGTGTGACGCAAGGAAGTCGTCAACCCATTTTTGCAATTCGTTATATGTCTGGAACCGTACAGCAGTGAAACCATGTTGCATCGATCGGAACAAATGATAGTCTAAAGGGACTATGTCGAGACTATACGCCGGGTGCTCAAAAACTTCCCAGCCAAGTCTCAATAACGTCTCCTTGACCGATTTCGCGACATGCGACTTAGCATTGTCATGCAGTAATTTCACGGGAGGCAATCCTTTACCTGTGAATGGATTGACGAATAGTTAATAATAGAGCACAGCCTTCATATCCCACCAGATGCACAGCAGAACTTTCTTAGAGTGAATATTGCGTTTCGGTGTCGACGTCGTTGCTTCACAGGGGTATACCCAGTGCTCTTTGCGTCTGGGATTGTCATACCATATCCACTTTTCATCACCCGTAACGATTTTCCACAGGAAAGGCTTTCTGTGTCGTTTATTCAACAAATTCAAACACTTGATGACACGCTCATCCTTGTTGCTCTGACTGAGGCAATCTGGCACCCATTTTGCTTCCTTCTGAATCTTTCCTTGCGCGTAAACTATTGGAAATGGTTTGTTGAGTTACCCCCAGTTGTTCAGCTAGCTCTTTTTGCGTTTGAGACGAATCTTCATCCAGCAATGCTTGCAGTTCCTCATGTGCAACCATCTGCGGGGCGCAGCTACATTCTCGATCGCTAACATCAAAATCCCCTGCTTTCAACCGTCTAAACTAAAAGTCACGCGTGCTTTTCGATACAATATTCTTCCCCAGAACAGAACAGATCGATGCACATGCTTTTGCAGCATTTTTTCTTTGAAGAAATTCGTAACGAACATAGTTTCGAATAAATGCAGTATCGCTTGCCACCTTTCACCGATGTGCAAGTGCGTTTGACTGTTGGGCAAACTTCTGTGTCACATTTTATACTATGGACCAGTTACGGTCACATGACGATAACGCGGGAGAATGTCGGATATGTAAATTAGCGGTATACGTCACACAAAAGACGCTTTAAAACTTATTTGTACACCTAATATTATAGCGACCAAACCATTTTATGCAAAGTAGCTATCCGGCAGATGATGCTGACGCAAGATGGCTGATTCGGTATATAAAAAGAGAACGCTGAAGGCATGCAGAGACTGATGAAGTGCATTGCGTAAGCAATAATGGGTAAAGACGGGATCTGACGGACTTTTAAGGTGTAATGATTGTGGGTGCTGGAGGCATTGGTGCGAACATTAGCAAAACCTATGCACTTGTGAAATATTCGAGGACAGCAGTTGTTGAAGTTTACAGAGAGCGGACCGCCAGTCCAAAAGCCGGGTCTGAGCGCAAGGCTTGTGGTCGTCAACGGCGACTGGCTGCTCGAGCTGAGCGGAGAGTAGGCAGACTTGTTCAGACTAAAAGATGGATAACACTTCTTCAGATTACAGATAATCTAAATCAGGGACCAAGTTCAAGGGCCTCTCAGCGTGCAGTTGCCGCACATCGCATCGTTTGTGCTACAGAAGCAGACGGTCTGTCCGTAAGCCATTGCTATCTGCAGCGAGCAAGAAGAAACTCCTCCAGTTCGCTCACGAAGACAAGAATTGTACAGTAAATGAGTGGAAAAGGGTAATGTGGTTCGACGGATCACGTTTTATACTACACCATGCAGGTGGAAAGCTGATGATTACAGCACGAAAGCATGGAGCCTCTAGCATCCTCCTTACATTTCAAGCTGGTGGAGGCAACGCTATGGTCTTGGGCATGTCTTCGTGTGAGGGTTTGGGACCTTAGGTTCGTGTGGAGCAACGTCTCACTTCCAAGATTTATTTAAATATCGTTGTCAACCATGTCCACCCAGTCATGTTGGCGGTTTATTCCAATGCAGATGGATGCTTCCAGCAGTCATGTTGGTGGTTTATTCCAATAGAGATGTATACTTCCAGCAGTCATGTTGGTGGTTTATTCCAAAGGACATGGATACTTCCAGCGGTCATGTTGGTGGTTTATTCCATCTCATTGAAAGAAGATGGATACTTCCAGCAGGACAATGCTTCATGTATTGTCCTGCTGGAAGTATCCGCTCACCTTTTACGCGAATGGCTTGAAGAGCATCACGGAAACTCTTCCCGGCTACATTGGCCTCCTCAATCACTGGATCTCAATCCAACGGAGCATTTGTGGGAAGAAGTCGAAAGGGGCATCAGACAGCGGTATCCGCTGCCATCAAATCTTCAAGAGCTAGAGAGTGCAGTTCATTGCATTTCAGCTAATGTACCACAAGTCACTTACCGACATTTAATAAAGTCCATAGCAATACGAATTCAGGCAGTATTAAGGGTGAAAGGTGGTCCAACAACGTACTAACCAGGTTGTCATAATAATTTGGCCACTCACTGTACTTAAAAATAAGAAAGACAGTGTTTTATATGCAAGAATACGCATATCATAGCCGAATGTTCGTGTTACAGTCATGGGACTAAACATTCGTATCGCTCAGTAGGACATCTTACGAATCATGAGGTGGTTATTCTTCCGCAAACGAGCGCACGGCACATTTCTCACAACTAGGGCAGCGGAACGCTAGCACAGCTCCGTGAGCATGTACCGGAAGCATTAAACTACTGTTATAGATGTGGCAACGGATCTGTTGTTGTTTACATTCGAATGCAAACAGCATGATTTTGGAGACATTTAAAAAGTAGCCCAATGAAACAAGATGTACATAAAGACAATCTAGGTGATCGATTAATGGAATTCGTATTGCGAAGGGAATGTAGTGCCAGAAGTAGGCACAGACGACTTCGAAGAAATTCTTCAAATAATAAGAAATCCCGAGTGGCAATGAACGTGTGCTTTTGTTTTAAAATTGTCTTTTTTCTATTTATTTGTAAATACGAATTAAAATACTACTTGTAAACACGAAAGTAAAGTTTTTATCAGTATTCGAACGTATACAGTGGTAAGTTCATTCTTCTTCTTCATTCTTCGTCTTCTTTTTTTAGTTCTTTTTCAGTATCTCAGTTATTGTTTTTCATGTAGTCCATGAAATATTTTCTTTGATGAAAGCAACGTCAGTCATCATGATGAAATAAAAAATAAGCACAGAATGCAAAGATAACCACTTTTCCACTTGCCATAATGTTTGCATTCGAATGTAAACAACAGCAGATCCGTTGTCACATCCAAGGCTGAACTCGATCCTAGTTCAGCCTTGTCACATCTAAAACCGTAGCTTGAGGCTTCGCGTATCGTACCCTACGAGGCTACGCCCGTAAACTCGCGGAGCTGATCTAGCGGTCCGCTGTCAGCTGTGAGAAACATGACCGCTGGAAGTATGAAGGAAATACATGGAATAATATTACTACTTTTTTTTTCCGGAGCTTGCGTGTTTTTTATGCAAAGCTATTTCCAACTTTTGTTTGGGAATTCAAAGAGGCTAAAGACTCACGCCTCATTTTTCGGTAGTAGTTATTCGGATTTAGTTCATTAAAGTACTTCGTTCTACTGAGTGGAAAAAATGAATGTTTGACCCATTAATTTCGTGCTATTACACCACATGAAACGTGCGTTGTATTACGATGTTTTATGGAATTATGATGTTTATAAAACAAATGGGATATTATTTTCCATAATAAAACAAATGCGTGTAATTATTTCCATTACGATAAGATTTATTTCAATGAAAATAGCAATAAAATTCCGCGTCGTATCGGTAACTACTATTTTTCATGTTGGGTGTGATCAGGTTCTGTGTAAACAAAGCGGAATGATACACTCGAAATCGTAAAAGCGTTGTGATTCCGAAGTCCTTCCAGAATTATTCCATTGATCCAGCTGAAATAAATAAGGTGAAGGTATTTTTTAAACATTGGCAAGAGAGGGTTTAAAAAAATTAAACCATAAATTGTTGTCTACTTTCTTTCGAAAAGAAAGAAGGAAAAAAAAATCATCCTCACGTTCTGCTATTATGCAAAATTGTGTGTGGGGGAAGGGACGGAGTGGTCTATGAAAATGAGATATTGCACAATTGTTGAAGATTTAAATGACGGCGATGCCCACATTCATTTCTTCTACGTTCACTTGGTCCAGTTGATTTCGTCCACGGTTCACTTTGTTCGCTGTTCATTTAATCAATTGTTCATTTAGTCCACTTTTCATTTCGTTCACCGTTCACTTGGTCCGCCGTTTACTTTGTCCACATTCATTT
The DNA here is from genome assembly GCA_039090855.1 of Macrothele yani. NCBI lineage: Eukaryota > Metazoa > Arthropoda > Arachnida > Araneae > Macrothelidae > Macrothele > Macrothele yani. The sequence continues at coordinate 71,793,783 of CM077028.1, read as the reverse complement.
CGTCCTTAGAATGGATGGAATACCGTTTAAATTTTCTGTTTTGATGGATTTTTTCTTACTAGGCAGAGAAAAAGGTCAGCTGACTAGGAAGAAAAAAGGGCAGCGGATATGCAAATTTCTTCTTGTTTAAGTTTTTCGATTAAAATATAACAATTTTAAATGTTATTCAAAGTAAAACGAGGAACTGAACTTTGAAAAGAGAGAGAGTTTTTTAATTATTTTGTGTGGTACGATGTCAATAGCAATGACATAAATCAAACTTTTATAGCATTTTTTTAATGTTTTAAAATACTTCTTGTATATTGTTTTTCATATAATTATTGAATTTTCACTGTATTTTTTTCTTTTGATTATTAGTCGTTTATAACTTCCGTATTACTAATTTTCATACGAATGAACTACAATGTTCTCTGTATGAGTCATACCTATTTAAGGTAAGAAAAAAATCCATAAATATGTAATGGTGGGAAAAAGTTTAAATTTATATTTACTGTAAATTTGGAGGTGAGAGAGAAGGAAAATAGAGATTTTTTGCGTAAAGGAGAAAGGGGGTCTAAAATTTTCCTCTTCAATCCAACACAATCGTGGCCATTGAAATAAATGTTGATTTGTGTCATAGTGATTGATATCGTACTACACAAAAGTTAAAAAACAAAAATTCTCTCTCTCCTCTCTCACTCTCTCCTCTCTCTGTCTCCTCTCCCTCACTCTCTCCTCCCTCTCCCCCTCTCGTCTCTCTCTCTCTCTCTCTCTCTCTCTCTCTCTCTCTCTTTCAGTTCCTCGTTTTCTTTTAAAAACGAGGAACTAATATAACTAGATCGTTATATTTTAATCGAAAAACTTAAGTAGGAACAAAAAAATTCAATGGAAGCAATGTCCGCTAATTTTTTTTTTTTTCTGTCTAGTAAGAGAAATTCCATCAAAACAGAAAATCTCCGCCGCATTCCATTCATTCTGAGGACGAAATTAATATGGACAAAGTGAACCATGCACGAAATAAACAATGAATTAAATGAACAGCGGACAAAGTGAACGGTGGACAAATGGTTCACTGTAAACCGCCTCACAGGAAAACTGCGGCCGCCCCGGTGGCGCAGTGGTCTAAGGCGTTAGCCTCTGATCATTCGTCCGTAAGGGGTCCGGGTTCGAATCTCGGTCAGGCATGGATGTTGTGTTTGTCTTACGGCACTGGCTCTCTCCCTTCCCTGGAACCAGTGACCCTAAATTAGGGACGGGCGACTGCTTATAGCCCATTGAGTTGCTCACGACGGTCGTTAAACCTCCAATCAAAAAAAAAAAAAAAAAACTGCGACATAGGAAAACTGCCATACAGGAAAACTACCACATCGGGAGATTGCCACACAGGAAAACTGCCACGCCGGAAATTGCCACACAGGAAAACTGCCACATGCTTTTCATCAAGGGGCTGACCACAAATTGCTGTTCTTCCGAGTAACACTCTGAATGTGTGGCAGTTTTCCAAGTTTCCGAATTATGTGTGGCAGTTTTCTAATGTGTCTAACGACGGAGAGGAGCTCTTTTGTTTGTCTGGATTTTCGTGTCGGTTCATACGAGTTTAGGACAACTGGCCACAAAAGTTCAAGGGTGTGTGCGGATGGGGGGGGTTATAAATATTACCGTTTCTTGGCCTATATTGAAAATTGAATTGGGAACTCCAAACAAATTTCGAGAAAACGTTCTATGTAAGCCAAGCGAGAAATACAGCATAATTCATGCTATGTTCAGAAAAGGACCCTAAGGTGGGATTTTTTAATAACGCTGCACTTTTACTTAAGCACTAAATATTTACATAACATGTCAAGTTTGAAATATTTTTCCTTAATTAATTCACAGGCCCTACACCTTTGCCTTTTTAACAGCTTTTAATCCGCCAAACAAATGTTGGATTGCTTTATTATTGTTATGTTTTAGCAAGTATTAAGTATCCCATGCTACACTATCTACAAACAAGTAATTGGACACCTGTGATAGCAAAGGAAAACAAAGTTTATTCACCTTCAATAGTTGGAGGAGCCACCACGAGCGGCGATTACAGCTGCGACCCTCCGGGGCATACTCTCAATCAGGCGTTGTACGACGGCTAGCGGTATTTTCTTCCACTCGGCTTGGAGAAGACAGGTCAGTTCCTTCACCGATTTCGGACGGTGGGGCACCCCTTAAGTCGACGCTCCAACTCGTCTCAGAGGTGCTCGATAGGGTTAAGGTCCGGGCTCTGCGCAGACCAGTGCATTCGATTAACCCCATTGTCACCATACCAAGCCATGGTGGATCTTGCAACATGACAGGTGGCATTGTCATCCTGAAAGTAACATGGGTCCACCCCGTAAAACTGCCACAACGTAGGAAGCGCATGGTCATCCAAAATGATGCAGTAGGTCTCGGCGTTGAGTCTACCAGGAATTGCAACCAAGGGTCCAGTGCCATACCAGGAGAAACACCCCCATAGCATAATTCCACCGCCGCCGAACTTCACAGTTGGCACAATACATTCCGGCAGGAGGCGTTCTCCAGGCAGACGCAAAACCCAGACCCTGCCATCCGAACGGTAGAGGGTGAACCTTGATTCGTTGCTCCAGAGAACCTGTTTCCACTGTTCAACGGTCCACTGTCGACGTTCTTTGCACCACGTTAGCCGAGCAGCGCTCTTGGACTTGGTGTTGAAAGACTTGCGGCATTACGTCCATGATAACCGATCAGATGGGCTTCCTTACGGATGATATTCATCGAAAGAACACTCCCGGATGCTTGTTGAAACTCCTCGCGGATGTGGCCCATCGATTTGGTGCGGTTCTTCCGAATTTCTCTGGCCAGCACCCATCGGTCACTAACTGCCAGTTTTGCGGGTCTGCCGGGTCGGGGCACATTCCGACAGTCACCTCTCATCTTCCACTTGCCAATCACGTAAGCCACTGTCGACATTGTGTACTTCAACTCGCTGGATATGTCACGTATGGATCGACCATTTCTGTGATACCCGACGATTACACCTTTCTCGAAATCAGAGAGCTCCGAACTGCGTGGCATCTTGCATGCGACTGGTTGCGTTGTTGTTTCCCACACGATATTTAACGGCGGCGGCCGTGACGTGTATCAGGACCGCAGATATCGTCGATTGCAGGGGTGTCCAATTACTTGTTGGTAAATAGTGTATAACTTAAATTTAGTTTTATCGGTGTGCAAAGTTTCATCCTTGGAAATACATTAATTGCGAAGAAAATATGTAAAGAAGTTTTACCATTGGAAACCTAAGGCAGAGATTTTAGGTGGAACCACATTAAACAATTTATTAAAACATTCATGGCAACAGATCAGGGAACCAGGGGGAAAACCTAATGTTAGCCTAACTAGCCCCTGGCCCCAAAAGTGGGGAAAATATCAAGTCATGCAATAACATATTTTTCAACTTATATACACATAATCGCAATACAATATGACTGAAGTCACTCAAATTTAACTATTATAATATGTAATATTTCTTTAGTGCCTTTTTATAAACGATACAAAACTGGCAAGTAACTGGAAGTTCTTGTGCAAACGAGTGGCAGTAGCTGGCGACATTTTGATCACAGAGCTTGTACGGATAAAACGGCGTGTTTCCTATGTAAGCAACGTTAATTAAGCTCTTTTAACTGCGCGAAAGAAATTTTACGTTGTTTTAATACTGCGTATTAATTTTTTTCAATGGGGTATAAATTAGACATTGGGCCTTTTAACTTACGATTAAAGAAAACATCATTATCGTAATGTTGGGGGGATATGAAATAACTGAAGGGAAACGTCGCTTGTCCAACGTGTAAAATATATTTCGGCTTCAGTTGCTTGCAAACTGCGTAATCTAGTTTCATGAAATTCGTATTTCACACTTTAAGTAATGTCAAAAAACATTTTAATGTGGCCATTTGTTTATTCTTAAGAGAAGTTGCCGAGAACAAAATTTTAAACTTTGGAAGTTTTTCCAGCAGTATTATGAGGTCAAATATTTGTTGAGAACCACTTATGACAAGGTACAGGATAAATACAAGTAAACAGATGAGTAACAAATAATACATGAGAATAAAATACCCCGAAAACAGTCCAGGTAAGCGTAAATACATTGTCTCACAGGAAGAATCCTTTCAGAGAGAGAGAGTCCAGCAGCACAAGCATCCAGGAAGAGAACAAAAAAGGAAGCTAGAAGTCAGACTGCATTTGTCCCGAAAGGAGGATCAGGCGTAGCATGAAAGTGGTCAAAAATATAGCATAGCGTAGCATGAACCTGGTCAAAAATATGAGCACAGCGGTCGTAGCAAGGTGCAAAGTTAGGGTTAGTCTTCACATAACGGCCAAGCGCGACCATAATCTTACACATCTGGACATCAACATATCGTGGATGATACGTACAGCGAGAGAGATATGTTGCGAAGCAGAACGATTTTTCGGGGGCTAACGCAAAGAGATAACACAATTGCCGATGAGACAGAGGTGTAGTACTCGCAGCAGCAAGTGTACAAAATTGTTCAAACTTGACCTGTAATACAGCTTTAGCAAGTTCCCGGAACCTCCTTTGGTCATCAGTGAGGCCGCACCCTCGTGGAGATGGAGGAGGTGAACGAGTGCTGGAGGAGGATCGGGAACGGTAGACCGTGGGCGTCCGCGTTTAGCCGGAGCACTAGGAACAAGGAAAGCGATGCGTTTCTCGTTCCGGGAGCAAGGATCACTCGCGGAGTCATCACCAGGAGCCGGGTCATTTCCCAAATGACCGACTTCACTAGCAGGCACAGACGAAGACGTAGAGGTTTTTTTTTTTTTTTTGATTGGAGGTTTAACGACCACCGTGAGTAACTCAATGGGCTATAAGCAGTAGCCCGTCCCTAATTTAGGGCCACTAGTTCCAGGGAAGGGAGAGAACCAGTGCCGTAAGACAAACACAACATCCATGCCACACTGGGATTCGAACCTGGACCCCTTTCGGACGAATGATCCGAGGCCATCGCTTAGACAACGGCGCCACCGGGGCGGCACGTAGAGGTTGGAGGACTCGACGTTAGAGTTGAAGCAGTAGCAACAAGCGAAGCTGCAGGAGTTTCTATTACCGATGGAGTTTCAAAAGAGGCATCAGAAAAAGGTTCCGATTCAGAGGTAGATTCTGTGTCATCCATGGAGGCAGGTAAATCAGTTGCAGCCGGATCCGGAGACACCGGATGCAGAGGGAGGGGATCCAAAGGCGAGGAGGATGGAGCACCTCGAGCCGTCCCAGAGGCTGCTGTCGACGATGAAATATCTATTGCGGAAGGCACAGTTGTCCGTCGAGGAAATGACTGGGGAGCAGAAAAAGGAGGAGGGCAGCCCGCTTTATGATGTCCGAAGGCCAGGCATTTCTCACAGTGGTAGGAAGTAAGGAGTGTGATTCGACGAACGTGGCCATCACAGTTAACTATGAGCTTGGTTGCGCAGCCAGCCATATCATCTTGTGAGGCAAACACCATCTGCGCTGTGCGTCGAGCACTGAGGATGGAGCGATCATCTGCATCGCGTGGTGCAGCGGAAAACGTGCTGATACGGCCGACAACCCGGCCGACCGTTGTAAGGGCAGCATAGAGCATAAGATCGGTCACCTCTGGGGGGATCGGGTACAATGACACAGCAACAGTGCTCTGGGCAACGGGTTCGGGCATAAGAAGTTGATTCCGGATAAACAATCCAGTCTGTAGGAGAGAATGAGCTATGGCTGCCTCCGTGAAATACACGATGACAAATCGTGGTCGACGAGACGTGAAGTATGGCTGTATGGGAGAACTGGCGTTTAGGAGCAGTAGCATAGATTTTGAGAGGCGTGTTAGGCAATGCCTCAAAACATACCCCTTGGGCTAGAATAGATGAAAAGGAGGTTCCGGGAGACAATTCCGCTGGGAGATCAAGAAGAAGCTCATCGCCCGCACGACTCAAAAAAGGTAGAAGAGTACTTGCATCCTTGTACAACGGAGGGGACGCACGAAATGCGAGGGCAACTGCAATCGCAAAGTGCCGCCCTCGGTGGCGCAGTGGTCTAAGCGATGGCCTGTGATCATTCGTCAGAAAGGGATCCGGGTTAGAATCCCGTGAGGCATGGATGTTGTGTTTGTCTTACGGCACTGGCTCTCTCCCTCCCCTGGAACCAGTGACCCTAAATTATGGACGGGCGACTGCTTATAGCCCATTGAGTTGCTCACGGTGGTCGTTAAACCTTCAATCAAAAAAATCAACCGCAAAGTAGGATGGTTGTTGTCGAGGAAGAGCACTGTCTGACGTGTCCATGACATCAACAGTCATCACAGAGGAAGAAGTAGTAGAGGAACACGTATGTTGAGGAGCTACGGAAATACGTCGAGATGACGCACCCGAAGAGGGCAGCTGACCAACGCCATTCGGAGAAGACGACGTGGCAACGCTGTCGAGCAAGAGTCCAGGTACCGAAGAACCGGAAGTAGGCATAGTAATCTCAGCATCTCCACCGGATGACGCCATTACTAATGGAGGCACCCAGCAGCTTTTCTGGACAGCTCGACCAAAAGGTAAATAAAGCTATTTCGAATAAAATATCGTATTTACGATTCGGGAAACGAAACGAAATGATGCTCCAAACCTTTAGACGCACGAAATACACAAAATAATAAGTCGTAGGGTACGGAAATCGAAACTTTGGGCACGAAATATCGGAGCTCAGAAAACGCAATACTACGACGCAATATTATAAGTTCGTAATAGCTACTAAGCGGGAGAAAAAATAAGTAAAATTAAATATGAGAGAAAGAAATTCCCTCTTCATATAATTTAGAGTTTAGACAATTACAAATCTCGAGGATGAAAAGTATCAGAAAAAGAAACACGAGTTAGCAACCATCTGTAAGGTTTAACTAGAAAACCTTTACTTTAGGGCCATACCACAGATATCGTATAAGAGACTAGATTGGCCAAAGAGCTGCTGACGCATGTAAAGCATGGCGCCATTATCAGCGGGTCAGGCAGCAACGATTCACGGCATTTCCATCACTGAGAAACACAGCAGCGTTGCGACTCATACAAACAGAAAATTTTATTCCTTCGTGATATGCTTAAAAACCACTTTCATTTACTGTAGAAATAATAGTTTTCAGATATAAATAATATTCTGAATAGTTAAAAAAAATATGAGAAGAATTATTACTCAGTACTCTTTGAGGGCAACGATCTAACAGCAAAACATTCACAGAAAACTGCTTACTCGCGATACGGCGTGCCATCAGTCAAATAAGAGGGAAGGGTGCCTTCATGAATACTTTTGGAAGCTTCAATGTTATAAATTTTAAAACTTATTGTAATGTTAATAAACACTTCGCGCGTTCGCTTTTGCCCCATACGGATTTACACTACGTCGCTAAAAATAAATAACAGGTACTTACTTTTTTCCAGTCTCCTGTAGTAGCATAAAAACAGAACAACTTCCAGTTTGTCTAAATTACACAATTTATTTGCCGCAGAAGTTCATTTAAAACGTTCTATACCTACACAATTTCAACAGAAATATGCTCTTCATAGATATATTTGAAATCTATTAGTAAAACGAATAGAGCACATTGGTGATGCTTTTCACTTGGGTGAAGAAGCATATAGCATATACCATGAAAGATGACCTTTCTGAGCAAATTGTTTTGAGCATCTATCAAATCCTGAAATTTTTCACCTGTGTGAAGAAGCATATGGGTTGAAAGACCACTTTTATGGGCAAATTGTATTGAGCATTCATCGTGATGGAAAGATGTTTTACTTGTGTGAAGTGGCATGTCTTGCATTTAATAAAATAACTGTCAATATTTTGTTCGAACTATTGCAATATTCATTACAAACTGTAATTAATATTAATTAACTAGACTTTAACGCTATTACAAATTAACAGGTGGCATATTCCACTCAGATGAATCTTACACACTACCATTGGGTCAACTTAATATTGGACAGAAATCTTTAAATTCGTAAAATTAACTACAAGCACTCACCTGTGAAATGAAATCCCACTTTGTTTGCTGTTTTCATTGTCTCGGGCACTGCAATTTAGTGCAGAACAAGCTTTTACCATTTTTGATATCTCGTAACACACATAGACATCGCAGAACACTCTCTCAAACTGACCCGCTCAATGTGGCTCGTTGATGCCACGTCGTAAGAGTGTTACACAAATAGCGGGCAGCCAATCTGGTTCCTTATATGATATCTGTGGGCCATACATACTCTGGTGAATGACACAAGGATCTAGTAAAAACTAAGTCCTCAGTGGACGTTGTGTATTTAGATACCAAATTAGTGAACTAGGTTACTAGCTAACTATCTTGCACCTAAAATACTAAAACAACTCTATAATTTCCAGGGAAAGATTAGAAAAGGAGGTGAGAAGCCTAGATTGAAACTGCAGGTCACGGTAAATGTGACAATGTTCTAGTAAGAACTGAGTCCCTCAACTTAATATTTAAAGATAACGTAAGTGCAAAAGGTTACTAGCTAATTATCCTGCACTTAAAATACTAAAACACCTCTATTATTTCAAGGGAAACATTAGAAAAAGTGGTGAGAAGCCTAGACGAGATGAGACAGATTCTTGACGTACAACACTGAACTTCAAATGTCGCCCGGTTAACTTACGGTTTCCAGTCTATGTAACTTAAAGGTATTTGCTGCAACCAGTTCCAGAGACGGGAACAATGAGAATTAATATTGAAATACAGCGCATTGGTACGAACCGAAGACCTTTAAGATTCATACACTGGAAGTTCTTGTGTAAATGAGTGGCAGCTGTTGGCGACATTTTGATCGCACAGTTTGTACGGCAAAACGACATGTTTCCTATGTAAACAACGTTAATTAAGCTCTTTTATCTGCGAGAAAGAAGGAATTTTACGTTGTTATAATACTGCGTATTAATTTTTTTTAACGGGGTATAAATTGGACGTTGTACTTTTTAACTTACGATTAAAGAAAACACCATTTGCGTAATTTTGGGGGATGTGAAATAACTGAAGAAAAACGTCGCTTGTCCTGCGTGTAAAATATATTTTCTCTTGTATTTTTCCTAAAGTGCGTGATCTAGTTGCATGAAATTCGTATATCACACTCTAAGTAATGTCAAAAATTATTTTAATGCGGCCATTTGTTTATTCTTAAGAGAAGTTGGCGAGAACAAAACTTTTAATTGGAGGGATGTCCCGCAATATTATGAGTTCGTAATAGCTATTCAACGGGAGAAAAATAAATAAAATTGAATATCATAGAAAGAAATGCCCTATTAACATAATTTAAAGTTTTGGCAATTTCAAATCTTGCGCATTAAAAGTCTCGGAAAAGAGAATTGTTTAAACTGAAAAAAGTGTAGCTCATTAAAAAGTTGTGTTTAGTTGAAAATGTGTTTAGCTAATTAAATCTGGCTATATTATTTTCTGAAATACTTTACAATATATACATGCTATTACAAAAACAAAAAATAACAAATTTTACTTGTAATATATATATAAAAAAAAAGGATGTAACTGACATAAACACGCGAACGCCTTTAGTAAACAACGAGATGTGACATATTCTTGCTGTACAACGCTGAATTTCCAATGTCGCAAGGTTAACTTATGGTTTCCCAGTCTATGTATCTTAAAGGTCTTTGGTACAAACCCTAGGAATTAAAAAAGTTATCATACCCACGAGTTTGATAACTGTGTGCAGAATAACATACATTTATTACATTGAGATGTTTGTTGGCGTACACACTCTGATGAATTGAAGACTTCAGTCGATAACTGTATAATCTCTCAAAGATCAATATTTATAACGATTGAATAGGATTCACACATTTTTCAGTGGATTCAAAAAACGAACATTTTTTTTGTAAAGAAGAAATTCTGTTAATAATACATTTAGTTGTCCTACCCCAAGCAACAAACAATATGACAGATATGGATAAATAACAAAATAATAGTGTTACTTCAATATTTAGTGGCAAAAGACTCTACACAGTGCGTCAAAGAATTTTTAAGACTGGGTCTGTAAAATGAAATAGAAACAAGAAATTATAATTTGTTTTGGTTTGTTATTCATAATAAGTCCCTCCGGCTTCAATACACTTGTTACAGCGATTTAATGATGATTCGAATGCCTGTTCCAGTTCACTTTGCGGAATTGCCTCCAAAGCACGCGTCGAAGCTGTTTGTATGGTCGAAACATCATCAAAATAACACCCTTTTAATGTCATTTTAAGTTTTGGGAACAAAGAAAAGTCGCAGGGTGCAAAAACAGGCGAATACGGTGGATGATTCAACACACAGACGTTATTTTTCGCCAAAAATCTACGAGCAAGAAGTGAGGTGTGACTGGGTGCATTATCGTGCAACAAACACCAACCGTTTTCATCTCGATATTCTGGACGAATGCGACGAATTCTGCCCATCAAACGCCTCAAAACATTTAAATAAAACTCACCAGTAATTGTTTGTCCACTTGAAACAAATTCTTTGTGGATAATACCCTTGCTATCGAATAATGTAATGAGCGTTGTTTTGATTTTCGATGGAACTTTTCTTGTTTTTTTGGCTTGTGGTGAGTTTTTTGATTTGCATTCTGCACTTTGTCGCTTTGTTTTAGGATCATATTGAAAACACCATGTTTCATCACCAGTAACAATCGATTTTAAGAAGTTTGGATCATTTTCAGCGGCTGAAATAATGTCTTTGCAATGTGCACTTCTCCTTGATTTTTCCTCGTTGGTAAACGTGTGTGGAACAAATTTAGCACAGGCTTTTGTTTTGCCCAAATCTTCATGCAGGATGGTTCGAATCGTTTCTTTGTTGATATTTAAAGACTCTTCCATCATTCTTAGTGATGCACATCGATTGTTTGCCACGAAATCACGCACTTTTTCAATAATCTCAGGTGTCCTAGATGAACTTGGTCTTCGGTATGCTTATCATCTTCTAGCGTCTCTCTTCCGTCCAAAAAACGCTTGTGCCACAGGAAAACATTTGATCTACTTAAACAAAACTCACCGTAAAATTGTTTCATCATTTGATACGTTTCCGAGGCACTTTTACCAAGTTTTGCGTTAAATTTAATAACAGCCCTTTGTTCCATCTTAATAATTCAACATGACAAAAATTTTACTTCTCTAAAGAACTCCCGTTTCATTTGAGTTACTTTAACAACTGCGCAGTACTTTTGGCAGAAAGCAAGCAGATGGTCACGGTTTATAACGCATTCGCGATTACACCAGTGGCGCCACCGTAGGCTGAAACTAGCGCCAGTCTTAAAAATTCTTTGAAGCACTGTGTAGACTCTAAATTTAAAACTCCTATTCGAGATCTTAAGTCCCGCGAAATAACTTCAACATGGGCATCACACTTTAAATTCTCCTGAAAAAAACAACAACTAAAGACTTAAACTTTCTTAAAAAATCAAAGGAATATCATTCAGAATCACTTCCATGCTTGGTAAGGTTGTAGGAAGCAGAAGATGGGGAACACACAGAGAACAAGATGGTTAGATGGAATCAAAGGCGTTTGTAGACTGACAATGGAAGAGTTGCCAGAATTTTCTGAGAATATGAGAACAGATCAAGATGACGAGCTTTTGTTCCTACGTCACCAAAAGTCGAACACGACTCGATGGAGCCTAACAACAAAAATAAGTCTAAAAAAGTATCTGTTTGACTCCATAAGGTTCAGATCAGGACTTTGGGTTGGCCAGTCCAATTTTTCGACGCACATGTGCTTAAATCAATCTGTAATAACGCGAGTTGTGCGACATTGCGTACTGTTCTGCTGTTGAAGGTATGGGTCTTCCCCAAAGTCTTACCACAACATTGGTAGCGCATAATTCTCTATGACTCCTAGGTAGAGCTCAGAGTTTGCGGTTTTGTCCAGAACGTCAAATAGGTCCAAGCTGAATCACAAAAAACAGTTACATACCATCACGCTGCCTCCACCAAACTTCATTGTTAGGACAATACAATCCGGAATGTACCTATCCCTTGGCATCTGTATAACCCAGGAAAGACTATGAAACTGTGTACCGTGACATCGTTTTCCATTGGTCTACAATTTAAAATCTGCGATTCTAACATTCCTGATTTAGCGGCTTGTAGATGGCTGGTTGACAGCGGTAACCCAAGTCATGTAGCATCCTGATTACAGTACTGCTACTGATATCAGTCCTAAAAGTCTCACACAGGGTTTGCGTTCTTAGAAGACAGTCATTTTCAGAGCTATGCTTTCACGTTCTTTCGGCAACGGAGGTTTATTAGGTCGTTTCTTTACAGATACAGTCGCAGTCCACCTCTATTTACATATCACATCACCAACTGTCGACCTTGATATATTTTCTTTTCATTTTGTGTAGGGGTCTAACGACCACCGTGAGCAACTCGATGGGCTATACGCCATTTCTCCGTTTGTGACGTCAGCAACTTGGTCATAATAAACCAAACACGCTACGATTGATATCGAGAAACAGTCTGTTTGCTCGGCGTGTGTGTTGTACATACTGAGAGTGTTATGAGATATAAGGATTAGACGAGAAGTTAGTACTTTTATTAATTTACGTAGATTGCATATTTCTTATGAATTGATGAACTAGGCTATTTTTTGCAAATGTTATAGTTCCCGCGAAACTTAGGTTTAAGCAACGTTTCGTGTAGCATTAAGCTTAAACAACGTTTCATGAATCATTATGCATTGTTGTTTTTTTATTATTTTGTCCAATGTGCTTTCCTTAGTTTTTACGAAATATTTAAAAATGTACTTCTCCGACGTCATGCTGAAATAAAAGAAATAAGTGTCGTTCGCGCATCGTGTAGCTCAAAAAATATGGAATTACCATATCAATAACGGCAATTTTAATGTGATGCTTGGAATGTTCCTCATTAACATAGATAAAGTTTATAAGTTTTTTTCCTTTTTTTCTCCTTTACTTAATTAGATGAAATAGTATATAATTTGTTTAAAAAATGCATGGTGCCTACGGTAATACCGGTGAATTTGTGCAAAACAACAACCCATTTATGCAAAAAGAAAAAATTAAAGCACATTTATAGCTGAATTAGTTTATACATATGAAATAATCCCTGAATTTAATGCCTCAAAAAGTATTTGGGTTTTGATTTTAACAAATGTTTTGCATTCACCAATATTTATAACTTTTTTCCACCGATATTGTGAAGTTACGAACAATTATTATCCTGTTATCGTCTCGCTGTGACCTCGCTGCTAGATAAGATGGCAATCACGATAGCGTTTGTTATGACCCTGATGGTGACGTCACAAATCGAGGATTAAGTCCTGCTAGTACTCGAGACTGCTTTGGCAATACGCAGTCGCTAGTTCCTAATTTAGGGCTTCTGGTTCTAGGGAAGAGAGAGATAGAGAGTCAGTACCTAAGAGAAAAGCCATCCATGCTTCACCTGAGATTCGGACTCGGACCCATCTTGGACGAATGGTCAGAAGCCAGAGCTTAGACCACTGCGGTAACGGAAAGGTCATTTTGTGACGTACTACAGAGGTAAAGCGGACGTGCCAGGTAGTTGGGAGAGCAACTTACTACGGAGTGAGGGGACGCTGTTTTGATCCCAGTAATTTGTTCCCGTCGCGGACAAATTTCTGTTTTCGTACGGAGTGATTTCTCATGTGGCTCCCTATTATCAATCCGTGCTGGAAATCAGTTCATTCTATCTATCGAGACATCTTGCATTCACAGTCGTGCTATTGTCACGTCATAACTGTATGAACATATTCATAGTTGGATATGTGACCTGGCGCTTGCGTAGAATGAAATTCACGATCGACAGAGGGGTATCCGAATATTAGTGATACAGCACTATATATTAGGTGCTTGAATTAATTCCCGCTGTTGCCCAATAGAGAGCAGCGGGGGTGCGCTGTGACCCGGGCCACACGTGACCTCTCTTGTGCACGCACGTACCGTCCGTAGTCTGGGCGAAGCAGTGCGTGACACGCGATGGGAGGGCACAGAACACGAGTTTGTATCGCATTCACGATGTCGAGTTTCGTACCAAAAAAGGAGCATTTGCGGGAAGCATTACTCTTCTGATTTCATCTCAAGAAATCTGCAGCGGAAAGTCATCGTTTGCTAGTGCAGGCCTATGGGGAACATGCCCTATCGGAAACAACATGCAGAGAGTGGTTCCGGCGCTTCAAAGCCAACGAATATGATATGAAGGACAAATGGCGCCCTGGGCAGCCTAAAATGTTCGAAGGTGGCGCATTGGAGGCCTTATTGGACGAGGATTCATGTCAGACACTCCACGAGTTGTCTAAAACACTACGGGTCGACGAATCAACGGTTAGCAAACGTTTAAAGGCAATGGGAATGATCCAGAAGCTCGGAAACTGGATCCCATATGACAAGATTATTCTTCTCCACGACAACGCTAGAACTCATGTCGCCAAGTCCGTGAAGGAACTCTTGGAGGCACTTGGCTGGGACTTCTTACCCCACCCGCCTTATTCCCCGGACATTGCTCCCTAGGACTTCCATTTGTTCCGGTCACTACAACATGGCCTGTCAGAGCAGCACTTCCTTTCTGTCGCGGATATCCAAAAATGGCTCGATGAATGGTTCGCCTCGAAAGAACATGCATTTTTCTACCGCGGAATCCATTTGTTACCCCAACGGTGGGAAAGGGTCGTAGCTGCAAACGGACACTACTTTGAATAGACTATCCTGTACCATTCTGTGGCAACACACATGTGTTTGTGTGGCAAAAACAGCGGGAATTAATTCAAGCACCTAATATATATACATATACCGTATTTTAAAAAAAATACGGTATATGTATATATACCGTATTTTTAAAATACAAAAAATTTAGTGTCAAAATCCTCTTGCGTCTTATATACCAAAGGTCATTATTATCGCCATGAATGTATATGCATGTACGCTGCTATAATGACCGCTAAATGAGTTGAAAACGAAGTCGCTTTGTTTTAGGTAAAGTAATTAATATTCTACTGCACTTTTTCTCCAATGTCATTGTATTATATGATAAATGCTTGCAGTTACAACACTTTTATGTTTAGCCATTGCTAACTAAACGTGCGTGTGTTTTATGAGCCGGGCCTGCTATCGTACTGGACATGTGTATTTGTACCCGTGTGCGACTGTGGTTTGCATTTCATTGTGGAACTATTGATATCGTGTAGTTACACACGGAGAGCCGCTATCTAAAACGTAAATAATTCTGCCGGTAACTGCGGCAGAAGGATACACGGTGTGACATACCCCCCCCCCCCCGAAAAAAATGTTTTATTTATAATTCCATAATTCCACAAATCGCAAATAAAACGTTATTTTTCATTTACGAAAAAAGAATCAGATAAAAGAAAAGAAATGTAGAGTAAAAGAAGCGCGTGCGGATTTTGTAGAAATACCAATGTCTTTTACTGTTGATCACAAACAGTTCAGCTATTGTACTTCAGCCCCGTTAGATACTAAAATCATATTCTTATAGAGTTCATTTTCCAGAGATTTGGATCAATCAGCTAATAACAAAATTCTTAAAGTTGGAAATCGCAGCATTTTCAGAAAGAACAAAGCAGTAACGTTGGAATCTTCCAATTAACAATTGCATCTCTTTATTCCAGAAATGAATGAACACAGAGCCTCTTCTGTACCATTTAGAATTTTACGGAAGATAATACACAATGTCTTTACATCAATGTTGCGCCGAATTTCAAAAGGGAGTAAGACACTGTCATGGAGGTATGTCAACATCTACGTTGTGCAAATAGCCGTTGAAGACCGAAGCTGTGTTTGTCCCAACCAAAATGAAGCGCTCGAAAGGTTCAGACTTTGGCAATCCTTCACCACCCGAATCTTCCTCAGAAGAATCTTCGAATTCCAGACCAAAATCTTCAATTTCCTCATCCGAATCTTCCTCAGAAGAATCTTCGAATTCCTGACCAAAATCTTCAATTTCCTCATCTGAATCTCCAATTTCTTGATTGAAACCTCCAATTTCCTGATCGAAACCTGCCATTTCCTGATCAAAACCTTCCATTTCCTGATCGAAATCTTCAAATTCATGATCAGAATCATCAAATTGATTATCATAGTCCTCAAATTCATGATCTGGATCTTCAAATTCATGATCAGGATCTTCAATATCCTGGTCGGAATTTCCACTTTCCTGATCGGAATCTCCACTTTCCTGATCGGAATCTTCACTTTCCTGATCGGAATACCAAATTTCCTGCTGTAAATAGTCAAATCCCAGATTGAACTCCTGAGACAAAAAATTGTTAATTGTAGTGGTATACATGTAGTGGTTTCTGAGACCACTGGCACACTCTTGATCGAAGCTTCCAGATTCCCACTGGTTAGCTGAAGGGTTGTAAACTTCAAATGGCAAACGACCACCATCTGTCCTTCGTCCACCTCCACAATATAGCTTGCCACCACACGACACGGAGTATATGAGCGGAATCGAAGTTTCCATCGGAGCTACAAAGGTCCACTGATTACTGAAAGGGTTATACATTTCTGTTGAGAAGACTCGATGAATATTGTGTCCTGCAACCCCTCCACACACATATATGTTATCATACAGAGCGACACAAGAGTGAAATCTTCTAGCTTCGAGCAAAGGCGAAATCGCTACAGAAACTCCAGTCGAGGGATTAAATTTTTCGGCGTAAGCAATTGCATTAAAAACAGGTGAAAGTTCAATTCCTCCTGTGATATAAATATGGCCACCACAGGACACAGCACCCGCAAATATACGTGTCATTGTTAGTCTGCCGGAAATACGTAATGTACCATCCTCAAGGCATAAAGCGTGCACATTCGCCTCTACGATGAAATTATGTCCAAATAAGTAGACGACGCCGTCATGTAATACAAAGGTGACACAGCTTTGGAGAACGAAATTACATTCTAGGAAGCTCCATATAAATTCTTTGAGACAGAGGGTGCCGATGTGATTGTCTCTTATGAAGAGAATTGCTTCCTCCGTGCAAACAACATGAGAAACCGATCTGAAATTGTAGATTTTAGAAATTTCTGGAAACTTGCACAAGTTGAACCATTTTTCGCGAAAGGAGTCATAGAAATTCAGTGTGAATGTTTTCTCCGATATATAAATATAGTACATAGCGCAACCCAACGTTTTGGCGTGTTTCAAATGCTCTTTAGATTTGCAGCATCTTTCACTGGTTGCGAAACGCCCTGTACTGCAGTTCAATTTCTTAATTTCATTTAATATATCAGTGCAAGCATCAGATGATAGGATGAGTTTCTCTGACAGGACATTCTTTTCCAGATAATCTGTGCTCAGAAGAGGCATTCGAACGCTGAGCAATAGATCCGGTAAATAGACAACTCTGTTAGTTTGTTCTGCTTTTACCCACCTCATAACCGCTTCGAATACAATGTCTTCTCTCATTACGAATAAGTCGTCTCTTCCTATTATCTCTATCAGCTTGGAAAACGGCAAGTCCAAAAATGCTCGAGACATGGAAACTCCCTCGAAATTTTCACGGACGAAACTGCTTGATTTTTCAATCGCGTCAACGTCTTCATACTTTTCTGCTTGCCCGAGAATATAAAGAGAAGTTCTAGCATTTAGCCCCTTTAGAATGAGTTGAAAACATGCTTGAAAAACCCTGTGGAATCCTAAATACGATGCTGTAGTTATTAAACATGTTACATTAACAGCAGTAATGCGAATTTTTCCACTGTACAGAAAATCGAGAAGGCTCTTAAGTGCATCTGCGTTTACATTGTCCAATGTTATTTCAGAGTTCGAGCTTTCTGCGAAATTTCCAGTGAACATCGCCCTGAAATAAGGACTCCCTCCGCTCAAGATTATGCGATGAGCAGTGAAAGCTTTCTTTTCAGCCCAGATGGTCACATCACAGAACCTTCCGGATTCTTTCAATTGCCTAACTTTTGAGAGTAAATCGCACAGAGAGGCATTATCGGAGAATTGCAATTTTTCTTCACAGCAGATCATGGTACGGAATCTTGTATCCTTTTGATCACACCAGAAAAACGGATAAAAGTATTTTAAACCGAGTAGCGATACCAATTATGTGATAAGTAAATTTCAAAATCATGGCAATACGCATTATGAATATCATGCACGAGGGCACGAGCTGCTTGAACGAAAAAATTAAAAGCACAAAATTACACTAGCGTCTAACAGTAGATTGCTCGCGGAGCTGTTCTAGCGTTCCGCTGTAAACAACAAGTGCCGTTTCAGTGCCGGTCGCCAATTGGTGGGTGCCGGTTTTTTTGCTGCCAATGAGATAACTCGATACATGTGGATATCGCTGTCGCGAGACGCTAGTCAAAATTACTGACCTCATAGTGCCATAGCAAAAGAGAGCAAGAAAGATGACACCGAATTTTCGGATGTAATGCCCACGTCTTTTGAATCCGTTCTGACGCGAATTAAATTTAACAAAGCTATTCAAAGTCAATGGAACCGGTATGGAAAACAGCTGTGTCTGACTAAGTAAGAAGTTTTTTCAATCGGGTTTTTAATCCAGCAGATATTTCTTTAAACGGAATCGTGAACTTACGCCCTCTGGTTGCAGACTTGTGCGTTAAAAACATTTGAATTTATATGAGAAACATTTCGCAGCGAAAACACTCTCCAACAAAGAAATATTTTTTCAAATCGGACTCTTCGAAGCAGATATATAGACAAATATAAGATATGCATCTACGCCCCTGGTGGAAAAACCATACATTATATTAAATCTTGGCCCTCAGTCTCCGGCAGCTGGAATGTACCTGGCCAAGGCAGCGGCCAGTGCGACATGAAGGCAGAGGGTGCTAAGAATCCCCGGAGGACCGGACTAGGCTGCCATCTGATGCTGACCTTGGCTACGTACAATGGACGCTCCCTATCTTCTGATTCAAGGCTTCTTGAATTGGAAGAGGAACTACAAAGGATCAAGTGGGACATCGTGGGGCTAAGTGAGGTAAGGAGAAAAAGGAGAAGATCTCATCGAACTGAAAAGTGGACATCTCTTCTACTATCGTGGGACAGATACTGGCAGAACTAGTGGTGTTGGATTTATAATAAACAAGAAACTGAAGGATAAAGTTGTAGAAGTTGAAAGTTCCTCTGACAGAGCTGCACGACTTGTTATCCAACTCTCGAAAAGATACCAGGCTCAGATTATTCAAACTTATGCACCCACCACAAGTCATCCTGAAGAAGAAATTGAAGAATTTTATGAGGAAATTTGTCATCTAAATAATAAAGGTAAGCAGCACTTGAAAATAATTATGGGAGATTTCAATGCAAAAATAGGGCAACGGCAACAGAATGAAACTTCAGTAGGTAAATTCGGTCACGGCAACAGAAACCAGCGTGGAAATACTCTCGTTGAGTTTGCAGAGGCAGAAGGGTTTTTCATCTTGAACTCCTTCTTCAAGAAAAAGCCACACAGGAAATGGACATGGAGACATCCAAATGGGAAGAAAAGTGAAATTGATTTTATTATGTGTAACAAAAAATTCGTCATAGAAGACTGCAGTGTGCTAAACAAGTTCAACACAGGTAGTGACCATAGATTGGTGAGATGTAAGATGCACCTCAACACTAAACTTGAACGTGGCAAGCTCATAAGACAAACAAAATCTATCGACATAACCAACCTTAAAAAACACCATAATACCTTCAAGTTGGAACTGAAGAACAGGTTCTCTGCTTTAGAAGGCCTAACATCAGAAGAAGTGGACATCTCTGAAGTTAACAGAAAAGTAACCAAAGCTCTTATGGAAACAGCAACAAAATTAGCTGGGTCTAAGAACAAGTTGCATGTAAATAAATTATCAGGAAAAACGAAAATGTTGATGCAAAAAAGAAGAGAGATGAGGACAACTAAAGAAGATGTGACTTCCAAAGTGGAATATATAGAGCTATGCAAGACAGTAAGAAAAAGTATCACTGAAGACGTAAGAAAATTCAACTGTGAACTAGTGAGGAAAGCAATTGAAAACAACCAAAGCCTAAAGATAGCAAAGGGACATCTCAGTAAGGGAAGAAAACAGATTATGGCACTGAGAAAAGAAGATGGTTCTGTAACAAGAAATAGAGGCGAAATTTTGACAAGAGTGAAAGATTTCTACTCCAAATTATATGAAAGGGATGATACATGCACTCCAGACATCTTGAAAGATACCAGTACCAGAGTTCCTCCAGTCCTTCCAGCAGAAGTTGCACATGCGATCAAGAACATGAAGCGGGGGAAAAGCTCCAGGAGAAGATGGAATTACTGTAGACATCATACAAGAAGCAAGTGGAGAAATCGAAACAGTACTCGCCCAAATTTTCACTCGATGCCTTAATGAAGGAAAGATTCCTGAGGATTGGAACACCGCTACAATGATCCTGCTACATAAGAAAGGTGACATTGAGGATCTCGGAAACTACAGACCTATCAGCCTCCTATCAGTAGTTTATAAAATCTTCACTAAAGTTCTTTCACACCGCTTGAAGGTAACACTGGACATGGCTCAACCGAGAGAACAAGCTGGATTCAGGAGTGGCTACAGCACAATAGATCATATCCACGTGCTGAGAGAACTAATTGAAAGAGCGAGGGAATATGAACTTCCATTGTGCATGGCTTTTATCGATTATGAAAAAGCCTTTGATTCGGTGAAACCATCGGCAGTTACAATGGCTCTGAAAACCTGCGGTATTGAAGATGCATACATTAATATTATTAATAACATCTATGAAAATGCAAGTGCAAAGATTAGGCTGGTTGAAAATACAACACACGTAAAAATTGGAAAGGGGAGTGAGACAAGGTGACACCATATCTCCGAAGCTCTTTAATGCCACATTGGCGAGTGTTTTTCAGTCGCTGAGCTGGGAAAACAAGGGGATAAAGATTAATGGAGATTATCTAACCCACCTTCGTTTTGCTGATGACATAGTCTTTTTTGCAACTACCCCATCAGAGCTACAGAGTATGATCCAGGAACTTGCTGACAAGAGTAAAGAAGTGGGATTAAAAATGAACTTTCAGAAGACAAAAGTGATGTTCAATGCTTTTACAAGAAATGAAGATTTATCGATTGATGGAGAAAAGCTGGAGATAACAGACACATACATTTATCTTGGACAGCAGATATCAAGTGAGGGTCACATTGGTGAAGAAATTAATCGGCGTACAAAACTTGCCTGGAGCGCTTTTGGAAGAAACAGCATAATTTTCAAGAGCAATATGCCATTATGTCTTAAAAGAAAAAGTGTTTGATCAATGCATCCTTCCAGTGCTTACGTATGGTGCAGAGACGTGGACCTTAGCTAAAAGAGACATACAAAGGCTGCAGACAACTCAAAGAAGCATGGAGAGGTGCATGCTTGGTGTAACCAGGAGAGATAAGAAGAGGAACACGTGGATCCGAAAAATGACAAGAGTGGAAGACATCATGATCAGAGTTAAATCCCTGAAATGGCAATGGGCTGGACATACTGCCAGAAGAACAGACCATAGATGGACAGCCGAAATTTTAGATTGGATTCCAAGGGACAGGAAAAGACCCAGAAGAAGACCACATGGGAGATGGGTGGATGAAATTCGAAAGTATGCGGGGGGACATGGAGGAGACTGGCACAAGACAGACCGCTGTGGAGGAAACTTGGAGAGACCTTCGTCCAGCAGTGGATTGATAATGGTTGACAATGATGATGATGATGATGATATTAGGAAGAAAATATTATCCGAAGGTTTTTCGATGTGAGCGGTATCGGTCCAAGAAAAACAAAATTTAGTCCAGTTTTCAGGAGCTCAAGTTTTGCTGTAAAAACATCAGAAGCAGAAATTAACACTATGCCTCTTGGTGGCCAAACTATTCTCTACCAAATATTAGAAATTATATGAAAAACATTTTCCATCAGGAGCTGTATGCGATACAGGAAGCATTTTTCAAATCGGAGTTTTAGCAGTAGAAATATCGGGGGAAACGTAATTTACCTTTGCGCCCTCTGGTGGAAAGTCTATGATTTACTTGAAAATTTTGAATTTGTGTGGAAAACATTTCTCATCGGAAACACTATTCAACAAAGAAGAAAATTTTTCAAATTGGACTGCTAGAAGTAGAGATATTGACAAAAATAAGACATACATCTACGCCCCCGGCGTAGAAACCATGCATTATTTTAAAAAGAAAATATTCCTAAAAGGTTTGTTGACATCAGTAGTATCGGTTCACAAGCGAATTTTTTTCAATTGAGATTTTAGAAGCTCATATTTTGCTGCAAATACATCAGAAGCGGAAATTAAGACACGCTCCCTGGTGGCAAAACTAGTTTTTACCGAAAATTAAGAATTATATGCAAAGGATTTTCCATGTGGAGCTGTATCCGGTGCAGAAAGAATTTTTCAAATCGGAGTTTTAGAAGCAGAGATATCGGGGGAGGGGGGGGTACAATTTACTTTTACGCCCCCTAGCGGGAAGTCTGTGAATTACTTGAAAATTTTGAATTTATATGAAAAAGCATGTCACACCGGAAAATCCATCCAATAAAGAAATAATTTTTCAAATAGGACAATTAGAAGCAGAGATATTGACAAAAATAAGGTATATGTTTACGCCCCCTGGCGGAAAAACCATGTAATATTTTAAGAAGAAAATATTCCGAAAAGGTTTACCGACGTGAGTGGCATCGGTCCACGAACAAATGTTTTCTATCGAGATTTTAGAAACTCAGATGTTATGGCAAATACACCAGAAGCAAAAATAAAGACTTACGCCCCCTGGTGGCCAAAGCATTCTTTACTAAAAATTTGAAATATCATGAAAAAGATTTTCCATCAGGAGCTGTAGTCGCTGAAGAAAAAAATTTTCAAATCGGAGTTTTAGAAGAAGAGATATCCGGGGAAACGTAATTTACTTTTACGCCCCCTAACAGAAAATCTATGCGTAACTTGAAAAAGTAACTATACCTAAAATACTCTTCGATATAAGTGGAATCGGGAGATGAAGGAATTTTTTCAATCCGATGTTAGATGCAAATATATGGAATAAAATGTATTTTGAATTCGATATCACCTGCATTTACGCCCTCAGCACGGCGAAACTGTACATCATAAAAAAAAAAAAACGAAATTAAGGATAATCATTCACATATTACTAGCTTCTCAATGCAAAAAGAATTTTTCAAATCGGACTAACAGTTGCAGGGATATGGTGTCCACAGACGGACGGGCGGACAAACAGATAACATAAGCACCATCTTTTTTTTTACAAAAGACGTACGAAAAAGAAATAGGCAAAAAATGGGATGTGGGTTAGGGGCCATTAAATACTCTGGTATAATAGTACACGACTTAATGAAATTGCCGAATTTATTATCCTGAAATTGTTTTACGTTGCCAGCGTACCAAAAAACAAAGGGGGGGGCATTTATGTACACAACCGCAGGAGTTTACGCGTAGAATTACGTCGGGGTAGAGAAGTAAAAATGTTTTAAGTTGTTTAACAAAATGAAACATTTCTTGAAAGTGTATTATAATAGGTTTACGAAACTTTTACAAGGTAGTATAATTATAATATTTGAATAGAGATATACTAAGTGCGATCATAAAGTTCCAAGACTAGGTACGTAGGGAGCCAACAGATGGCAGTACGTGGATGCGCGAGCAGCAGTCGAAGGCAGTGACCTTCATGAGTCATTGTGCCAAGTGACGTCGTTCTGTGAATATCGGGAGCTGTGCTACACGATATTTGGTGCAGCAAACACAGCTGCGATTTCGGTACGGACTGCAAACTAGAGCAGCGAGAGAACATCAAATTCTGCGTTAAAATCGGCAAATCGGGAACGGAGACGAATGAAATATTACGGTAGGCTTATGGCAATGAAGCAATGAGTCCTGCGAGGTGTTTTGAGTGGCACTCGCGCTTCAAGAACGGCAGAACGGCGCTGGAAGACGACAAGGGGTCAGGGCGACCGTCCACGAGCAAAACCCCGAAAATGTGAACAAAATTAGGGAACTGGTGCATGAGGATCGTTGGAGAACCATTCAAGACATTGCTACCATCGTCAATGTGTCATACGGAACAGTGCAAGAAATTCTGACGTCGGTTTTGAACATGCACCGCGTTGCTGCAAAGTTTGTGCCAAAGATTCTGAACCCCGAACAGGAGGCGCTCCGTGTCGAACTCTGTCAAGATCTTCGTCAGCAGGTGGTGAATGAACTAACGTTCCTGTCGCGGGTCATCACTGGGGACGAGACTTAGGTCTACGGCTGCGACCCGGAGACCAAACAACAGTCGTTTCAGTGGAAGAGCCCGGCATCTGAACGACCGAAGAAGGCCCGACAGGTCCGGAGCGCAACCAAAAGCATGATCATCGTGTTCTTCGACATTCGTGGGGCTGTGCACCGTGAATTCGTCCCCCAGGGCCAGACCGTTACCGCCCTTTTTTAATGCGATGTTCTGCGGCGTCTTGGGGAGGACATTCGCCGCAAACCTAAAATGTGGCGCAGGGGCGATTTTCTGCTCCATCACGACAATGCAGCTGCTCACAGAGCGTTAGCAACACGCCAGTTTTGTAGCCGCAACAGCACGACTACCCTTCCTCACCAGCCTTACTTGCCGGATTTGGCACCCTGCGGCTTCTTTCTGTTCCCGAAGATGAAGCTGAAGCTCAAGGGTAGCCGTTTTGAAACCGTGGACGAGATCCAGCGCGAATCGCAGACGGTACTTGACACGATTCGCGAACAGAACTTCCAGGGAGTGTTCCAACAGGGGCAAAATGCTGGCAGCGGTGTATCGCTGCCCAAGGATACTACTCTGAGGGGCATCATAGCCAGACTTAAGTGACGTAAGTACTTTGTTGTATACCGGCCTAGTCTCTGAACTTTTTGATCGGACCTCGTACTTAAGAATCGTTTCCGTCTTTGTGTGTGTGTGTGTGTGTGTGCGAAATTGTAAAATTGGGGTCAAAGCAATTTTTTCGAACTCTCTGGCCTTCTCTCTTCCTTCGCTTTACGTTTTCTGTGGTTTCTTTCACATTCCGCAACAGGTTTAATGGGAATCTTTAATTTCTGAAAATTTTTGAAACTGAAAAATTAATTTCGGACAGCTTTTGAAAATTAAAAATGTATGTGGTCTCTTCTTACAAAGTTTTGAAAGCTATATCCGCATATATTTTTGTTTTTATCGTAAGATATAGAGTTTTAGAGATATTCGCCTTTTAATGCTGACACAACGTGAAAATCGATGTTCAAATTTTCAATTTCATAACTTTTAATCTAAGTAACGGATTTTAACAAATGAAACATTTTTAGGTTCCGAAGTGATTTAGCTGTTCAACACTTTTGATCCGATATGAATCGGTTGAACGGTTGCGGCGTACTGAGCGACAACCTGTGTTACAGCATTTGGTAACGCTCCGCCACTAACATGGCACCCCGCTCAATGAGACAGACGCCCTGCTTACCTTGCCCTCAGACAGGTGCGCTGATAAAACCCCTTAGCCAGTAACTCCCCCTTTGGTTACTGCTTGACCATGCGATTGGGGACACCTTGGAAGTCAAGTACATATTTCTTTCAAGTACTGTTGCTTTTCTGTTGAAAAGGTTGTAAGATGGAAGTAAAGCGTATATTTTTCAGAAAAAGGCAAATGTTTGTTGCTACACTGGCGTGCAAAAATTAAGGACGAGACGGTTTTTTGAATGTAACGTCGTGCATAAGTGCTCCACATCGACTCAAATCATACCATAAGATCCCCAAGATGTAAGAATATGGGACAAGTGAGCAAAACCGTCCAAACAAAGAATCCAAAGGATACAAAGGCACTTTATTGAAAAGGTAGTTTCGAGCACAACTGGACAGAAGATAAAAACGTCCATGTGGCAGGCGGCTGCCAAGAAAGATCCAGTCTTTAGTAAGGGATATGATCACCCCTGACGGCGTTGCAGGATTTACAACGTCTGTCCATGCTGAGGACGAGGTTGTCAAGGAGCTGTTGAGGCATCGCGGCCCATTCCTCTTGTAGCGCCAATCGCAGCTGCGGAATCGTTGCTGGCGGCTGGTGACGTGCTGCCAAGAGTCTCCCGAGAAGGTCCCACACGTGTTCGATTGGATTTAGGTCCGGGGACCTTGCGGGCCAATCCATGCGTTGAATATCTTCACCCTCCAACAGCAACTGTACGGCGAGGTGTAGCGTTGTCGTCCATGAAGAGGAACTCAGGACTCACAGCACCTCTAAACAGACGCACGTGAGGCAGGAGAACTTCGGTACAATAGCGGACACCAGTGACTGAACCTCCTTGGAAGATGCGGAGGTCAGTACGGCTACCAAGCATGATACCGCCCCAAACGAGAACTCAGCCACCTCCACACCGGTCGCTTTCGATGATGTTGGAGGTGTGAATTGTATAATAATTCAAACCGTGATTGTTAAGCATCCCCAACACTACCACCCACCTCCAAAAAAAAAAATGATTCCTAAATAACTCACAAGACTACAGATATACACTTCCACGAATATTTTCATATATTTTTTTATTTTATTTTTTATTCGGGAGGAGATGTCCTATACTTTTGTGGGGTTTTTTAAATTCTTTACCACAACGGCTAAGGAGATAGAGAGTCTAGCATTAAGTAAGTCCTCCCGGTACTTTCCTGAGATTCCAAATCCCTGGATCAGTCACTGCCTAGGCGGATATTTTTTTTTTTTTTTTTTGATTGGAGGTTTAACGACCACCGTGAGCAACTCAATGGGCTAAAAGCAGTCGCCCGTCCCTAATTTAGGGTCACTGGTTCCAGGGAAGGGAGAGAGCCAGTGCCGTAAGACAAACACAACATCCATGCCTCACGGGATTCGAACCCGGACCCCGTTCGGACGAATGATCAGAGGCCACCGCTTAGACCACTGCGCCACCGGGGCGGCTGTGGCTTTTCCGTAGAGTTCCTTTGAAATTACGTACCATAGTCATTTTAGGCTAAGTGGAGTTAGTGTGCTTTGTAGTTGTGCTCCATATCTGAGACTATACTGAAACAGAAATGTACCTATTTTTATTATACAGGGTGATTCATAAAGAAGTATACAGTTTCCAGATGCTGTAAAACAGTAACAGTTGAAGACACGAACCAGAACTACGAACCGTTTGGTAGATGTACTCATAAAGTTGTGTCCCGCTACTGAGGAAAGTGACGTAGGTGATAGCGCGCATGTCACGTGACTAGTCAGTAAAAATGGCTGCGTCTGCAGTGGAGGCGGCGTTTTGTGTTCTTGAATTGAGCAAAATGGAATCTGTAACTGTTGTGCAACGGAATTTTCGATCACGATTCGGAAAAGAACCTCAAACCAGAAAATCTATCTACGATTGGTATAAAAAAATTTAAACTACGGTCTGTTTGCGCAAACTTAAAAGTCCTGGACGACCGTGTGCAATGGAAGAAGTCGTCGATAGTGTTTGCACCGCCATTTAACGAAGCCCGGGAAAATCAACGCGGAGGGTGAGTCGTGAAGTGCAGATTTCACAGCCCACTGTCTGGAGAATTTTGAGAAAGAAGCTGAAAATGATTCCATACAAAGTGCAGATGTTACAAAATCTCACTGACCTCGACGGATTGGACGAGCCGCGGACTACAACATGCCACTGACCCAATGGCCACCCAGAAGTCCTGACTTAACACCTTGCGACTTTTTCCTGTGGGGGTACGTAAAGGACTAGGTATTCGCCCCTCCCCTTCCTGTTGATCTAGAGGAGCTGAAACAGCGTATCACAACCACTATCACTGCACTTGATTAAGATATCTTACCTCGCGTTTGGGCGTAAATGGATTACCGGCTCGATGTGTGTCATGTGACTAAGGGTGCACACATAGAACATCTGTGACTGTCATAAAAAAACCTGAAACATTCCCCTACAATTCTGTTACAGGTAACATAAAATATCTTACATTGTTCTTGTTTTATAGTGCGTTGAAACTGTATACCTCTTTATGAACCCCCTGTATTTAATAATGGGAGTCTTTACCATGAATTCCGTGCATTTTCAAATTGTAAGAGTTATCACACTTGAGTATGATTTGTGATGTACCTGCACCGCACATGAGATAAAGGCAAATAGCAGCGAGAGCGTACGTCCGCGTAGCTCAGTTGGGAGAGCGACTTACTCCGGAGTGCGGAGACCCGGCTTTAATGCCCGGCGTGGACAAAAATGACTGAGAAATTTACTTTGTCATAAATCTTACTTTACCAGGTATTTACAGTGACTGCATGAGTATTTTCAAGAAAAATTACATCTCGGGTAACTCCAGCACTTAAGTGTCACTTGATACATTGGTTCAGTTTCTTAGCGAAACAAACTGAACTTTGTTTTTTGGAAGTTTACAACGACCACCGTGGGCAGCGTAGTGTGCTGTAAGCAATCGCCAGTCCCTAATTTAGAGCCACCGGCTCCAGGAAAGGGAGAGAGCCAGTGCTTTAAGGAAAACATCCATGCCTCACTGAGATTTGAACCCGGACCCATCTCGGACTAATGATCAGGAGCGAGACCTCAATTTCAAGTCAGGCATATCAGAGAGCCTGCGGCTTTTCATTCTCAGTTCCGAAATTCTTCTAACAAATTAAACGGATTACTTCTCAATCGCATTGTAACATTTAAAAAATTAAACACTTCGTTTGCTCCTTTCCCCAAAATTATAAACGCACACAAATAACAAAACACAGATATGAAAAATTGAATTTATTCAAAAGAATAACTAATTTTCCAGACATCAAGACTGAGAAAACGCAGCCTCTCTTAATTTCTAGAAAAAGTCAGTATTATGACTTTCTGCAAGTTACTTTTACAAATTAAAAAAAAAAAAATTTTAGTCTAAAAGTAGTCTCAATTCAGCTGCAAGTAAAAAATAGCACTCGGACTATTTATATACAAAGCAAAAATTCATGAATTTTTACCTTGATGTCGGCAAAAACTTATCTGCACTCGCTTATCTCACAAGGCACTGATATGTCTGTATATTACGTCACTGTCGAAGTGGCAATCTTTTCTTTTTTCACTACTGTCGGGTCATTTTTTGTACTTTATTTTATAAAACACAATGAAACACCACAGAAACGCATTTAAGATACTTGTGCTTGCACCCGCGCTTCCTTATCGGCGGTTGACGAAGGAAGTCTCTTTCGTCTTCACATGAGAAGTCTTCAGTGGCCCAAGGAAATTGACTGTGCTTTCCTGCAAAGACATAATCTACGAGAAAAAGTCTTCTCATTCAAACAATCATGTAGACCCCATCCTTTATAATTTTTGTGCGGTTTCTAAAAGTTCCTGAGCTGTCAGTATTCTCAGTAATAAATTAATCTCGAAGAAGTAGCACCGTTCAAGAACACAGAACTTCCTCTTGGCTTGTATTTCGTATAGCTGCCAAAATCGCATTGACGAGGACGACACCGAAACAGAAAGCTCCGAACGTAGTTAGTGATATGGCTCCGATTACCTGCCATAGACTCTTCCACCTAATGAGATCTGGGTCTCTCTTCAGCACCAACATCATGAGACATATTCCTGAAAGGAAAAACAGGTTAATAATAAGGCATACAGATCAAATATCGCAGATGGATTGGTAATTCTCATTAACAACATCTGGATTGAGCGGTTCAAAAATGAGAGAAAAGTTTCATCCTTTCTATACACACATTATTACAATGCAAGTGCAGTAAGTTTATAAAGCCGACGTTCGTAATATATCAAAGCGAAAATGTCGGTATCAATCGACTGTAAAGCCTGAGGTTTCTCTAATGCATTTCTCTTATGTTTTTCGACAGATCTCCATAAGAGTGGTATCAATACAATCTTCAGTTCAGAGGAAAGAACGTTCATACAAAAAAATTAGATAGACAACGGATTTACCTTTTTTAAGCACCTCAAAGTAACCTCACTCGCTTCAGCAGCGAACGCGAGCCTCCTCGTTAAGCCTAACCGTCTGCTATCGTTAAGTTACTTTCACGGCAAAGCTTCCTTAAGCAGACGCTTCCACGGAAAAAAGAGACGACACTTCCTGTGACGTAGGGACTCCGAGGCTGGCGATTAGGTTGAAAAATTATCACAGTATCCTACGTCTGGGTCCTGAGTATCGTTTCCCGCGACGATGACCATGCATTATCGGCGAACTCTTAACATGGCGTACATATATTTCTTTATTTTTTTTTTATCACTTTTCCCTCATTAGTCTTTAAAAGCCATGCATTTTTTCAAGAAAATTAAATAGGTGAGATCTAATATATAAAAGTTGAATGCTTGTTTGCCCGCTGTACAAAAATGTCTTTGCTACTTCGGACACCAGAACCAAGGAATAAGGGAAGGAGGTTTCAAGAAGTAACACTGAACACATACTGTGGAGGATCTCATTGTTTTCCAACGGCCCTTTACACTTAATGAACTTGTTATATACGTCCACTTAATAACGTGTTGGCTCACCTTTCGCCATCACAACAGTAGCGATACAGTGTGGCATTGCGTTGGAAACGTTCGAATGATATTACGACCCATAACTTCAGAACAGCTATCCGTGGAGAGAAGAGATGGTGGGATACGGCTTGAATGCGTTGTTCCATAGATGTCCAATCGGGTTCAAATCACGAGAGGGAGAGAGTTATTTGAGGGTTGAGAACCCATTTTAATGTTCCCCCAAGAAATTTTGTTTGCTTGTTTGGGGGACTTAATTGACTACCGTGAGCAACTGAATGGGCTACCAAGCAGTCGGCAGTCCTTAATTTAGGGTCACTGGTTCCAGGGAAGAGAGAGCCAGTTGGGGGTTTTAATGACCACCATGAGCAACTGAATGGGCTACAAGCAGTCGTCCGTCCCTAATTTAGGGTCACTGGTTCCAGGGAAGGGAGAGAGCCAGTTTGGGGGGGGTTAATGACCACCATGAGCAACTGAATGGACTACAAGCAATCGTCCGTCCCTAATTTAGGGTCACTGGTTCCAGGGAAGGGAGAGAGCAATTGCCGTAAGACAAACACAACATCCATGCCTCATGATATTACGATCCATAACTTCAGAACAGCTGTCCGTGGTGTGGCGTCTTATAAGCCCCAAGGATTGCGGTTACAGCGTCTGTCTTGGACGCGCAGGCATGCGGAATCGCACGAAACTTTAATCATTTGCATGTCTGCCCTCCCCGTAGCTATTCGCCGAATTTCGCGTTAATCTCACTGTTTTTTTTTCTTGGTGCGCAGATTTTTTATGACAATGAGTGTACAACATGCCCAGAAAAATAAGGCATAGATATGTTATGCATAAAACTATTAGAAACCCTTCGTGGATTTGTGCGTTAACTTTACTTCGATAATAATGAAATTGGTTTTCTGTCTGATCTTCGGTAGCCTAGCGGAAAAATTTCGTAGAGGTTGGAGTTCTGGTAAATAATCGTAAAAGCGCCTGTGTGTGTACAGCTTGGAGTACCTTCTTGTGAAACTCCAATTTCTAAAATTGAAATTATTTTTCAGTTAATCTCCGTAGGAACGCTTAATAGCTAAATTAGACGCTGCTAGGCTTTTTCTCTTTGGAAGAAAACTTAATTTGTGAGGGAAGAAGCATATGAATTCTTTAACGAATAATTATACGCACGTTAATTTTAAACATGTGTTACCATTTTAACCCATTGGAGAATTGCTGCAGTGTGTCATACTGCATGAGCAATTATGCTTCAAAATTTTCTCTATGCAAGTGGAAGTCAGGGAAGTGCCGACACCTGGGTTAAAGGGGGGGGGGAGTAAAAATACAGCCTCTTGATAGTTTTAGCAAAATCTGGAGAAAGCTGGCATTTTCGTAGGATCGTACATTTTTAGTTAAACCGAGAAATGCCATGCCCGAGTTAGTTAAAAATAAGCATTATGAAATACAATTTTGAAGATGACAATCCGATTTTTGGCGTAAATGTGACAAGGATGGTAAGTCAGATAATATCCGAAAACTTGAAAATTTTCATCGTCCTGGAGCGGGACTCGAACCCGCGTCTCCCAGAAAACGCCCGGGTATGCTAACCACTACACCAACCAGAAAGACCAAGTTTCAAGTTTCCGATCAATTTGGTGGTGTAGTGGTTAGCATACCCGGGCGTTTTCTGGGAGACGCGGATTAGAGTCCCACTCCAGGACGATGAAAATTTTCAAGTTTTCGGATATTATCTGACTTACCATCCTTGTCACATTTACGCCGAAAATCGGATTGTCATCTTCAAAATTTGTATTATATGGCGTAATCCCGTATTTCTTTCATGATTATAAAATACATTCTGCTGCGGCTAGACATTTTACACCACAGTTTATACGTTTGATAAAATTAATTACCTGGATAAATAAATATGTTTGCACAGGAGACTGAGCCCAGAACTTGTATAACAGTTCCGATGCTTTTGGTGTATATGGCCAAGAGCAAAGTTGTGCTGAACCAGACAGTGACAATGATGATCCTCCGTTTCCTTTCTCCACAGAGAAACTCCGCTGGCGACAGACCTCGCAATTCTGAATACAAACCATCAACTGCACCTCTGTAAATTAAAAATTTGTTTTATTAGAACTCAAATTGCAAACAGACAAACAAGAATCTTCCGTACGTTTTTCGCACACAATGGAATGCTTTAAAAGTGAATCATCACACATCAACTGAGCTAAAACAAGTGAAACTGAAATTTTATGACAGGATTTTGAAACTACTGTGAGAAAAAAATAACTATGTGAATTGATCAAATGTATCTCAACGTCCCTGAGAAAACAGAGAATAACCGAGATGTTTCTAATTTTCTTTGTGTATGAAATGAAATTGGTTATTCGCGCAGTCTAGATACGCATACAGTCGTCAGGTAATCAGTCTTTCTTTGAATCATGGTGGGAGGCAAAGAACGAATACAAAATTCTGGATTGGCAATTTGGTTTTTCTGCAATGCTCGAATGGTTTATTCACGAAATTCAAAGAACATCGTCAACGCTGCATTTTTTTTTACTCATTTTATTCCTAGAATTAATTGCAGTTAAACCAAACTCTACTGCTGGTACGGAGAGTTCATGCTCGCTCTTAACAAATTTCAAACAGCAACTGTGATTAACAGACTGCACCTAGTGTCTCGACAACATTGACAGTCCGTAAATAGACTAACTCACCGCTCTTTCCACGTTTTTTCTTTAACCAACACACAGCAGCCGAAAAATTGTTATCCGACACCGCTGGGATCGGACACAAATCTCTCTGTAACTAGCAGAGTGCGCTCGCTTTATGCTACGGTACCAACAACTATTCTGCTGTGTGTTGGTTAAGAAAAACGTGGAAGGAGCGATGACTTTGTCTATTTACATTGTCTCCATATATTTGGAAGATGTTTACCATTGATAATCCGGATTAATTCTATGGTCTAAGAGGGCTATAAATTTTCAGAGCTGAAACTGACTTAGTAGGATTGCTGAGAGACACATTTTTTTAATTATATTCCAGCCATATATAATTAATGTTTAAAATAAAATTATTTATCTCTTAAATGTTCTATCTGATACCCTTTCTCTGGACTATGAACCTACATATAGATTTCTAAGATAACAGGGCATTTCTTAAAATTGGTAGCTGTAGTTTATTCCACTCCTCTTCCATTACTTTCAGTTGTCCAATCATTGTTTTAGGTCTGCGTTTAGAAAGCACTCCTTTTAGCAGTTCGAAGGCACAATAATCCATTGGTGACACATCAGGGGACTTTAAAAGAACATGATCAGATCAGAGCATATGTAGAGGATTTTAGGAAGGGAGTGTCTGACCCTAGGTCTTAAACAACATTTAGAAATAGGAAGCTAGGAGATTTAGATTTGGGCTACAGAGTGCCCGATAGGAAAGTCACACGGAAGCGAGGTAGAAAGGGGAAGGTAGACGCCCTTATTTATTACCGGAGAGCCAGTACCCGGTGCCCGACGGCTTAACATGCCCATCCGACGCACGGTAGATATTTAGGGGCCGTCCATAAAGTACGTCCTAGATTACAGGGGGACGGGGGTTCCTGACAACCGGACCAAATGTAACATGGGGGAGAGGGGAGGTTTAGTAATTCGGACGTCCAACGGCAAAAATATAGTGTATGATATTCCTTCGTTTTGTTTTCTCTTTTTTTCCTTTTAATTGTTAAAAAAAGGTATGGAATATTTCAAATTTCTGATTATATTTAGCTAAATCAGAATATTAAGTTCTCGTTTTTGTACTACCAAATCTATCGTGTTTTGTAGATGGTATAATCGGGAATGTTGAAACCTTGAATGCTTTCGGTCATTTGTAGATCTTTATTTCAGAATGTTAAAGTTCGGGTAGCATTAGGGAATAAATTAATGCCTAAACAATAAATATTTTCTGCAGCAAACTTGTAAATATATGGAAGATTCCTTTAAATAATTACATGTTTTCTTTCTGTTTCTCAACGAACTTCTAAAAGCAGTCGTCAAAAATAAAGGGAGTTGCGGCAATGAAGATGTACTTTCCCAGCAAAAACACAAGTGCTGGGAAACTGCTGGCCACCAGCTGGCAGTGATGGGTCACTGCTGGCTGAAATCTGCCGCTCACGGCCCGGTAGTGGACCGTTGGTGGCAGCGCTCTCAGTTGGCGAGCCATTGATGGCCCTGCAGCATCGCCGTGAATTGTGGGCCTCCAAGCAAGTGCCACTAGTGGCCCGTTGCTGGCAACCAAATGCAACCCCCCAACAGCAGGTGGAAGCATCGGGACTGCGCATGCGCAGAAGCAACACTTGCTGTGTCTCTCATGGTACTAGTTAGTTGAAGACGACGCTATCGCCATCGTGTTATTTTAGTGGATGTTAAGAAAAAATCCATATGTGGAGAGGCGAATTAATTTCCTAATGAAATTTTACGTCGACGAAGATATCAGATTAAGCCGTGAAATACTAGATTAGAGCCATGAAATACACCCACTCCATTCCCATAAATAACAATTCATGGAATGGAGTGGATGAATAACAAGAAAAAAATTTGAAACCGCTTGAAACACACATCCTGGAAAACCATTAAAACAGCGTTTGTTGGGAAAAAAAAAAAAAGAACTATACGCGTACAAAATTTATTAATTATTTGAAAGAAAAAAAAGCAACGCTATGTGGTGTACTCATCCATGGGTTGAATACACAAGACTGGGAGGAATTCGCTTCTAAAAATAACGAGAAGTAAAATAAAATATCTTTTACTCTTTAAAACAAATGTAGCTTCGGACAACGGAAAGGAAAGACAACGTTAAAAATGTAACAGAATGTGACATGAACCCGGGTAAATATATATTTATTCAACAATCTCTTTTCAAGACGGCAAGGACAGTACAAAACTTTGGAAAGCGACTAAGTATGTACACGCCTTGAAAATGAGTGAAGTTCCCTTAAGGTTAAAAAAAACTATCGTTACGTTAAAAAAATTAATTTATCAATTATATGAAACTGACTTTTATGAAAAATACCTCTCAATATTGTAAAATGAAAGCGCGGTTTCCACGCAAACGGCCCAGGATCAAATCTAGTCAGATGCAAACGGTCGTTTTTCCGGTCTGTTGAGGAAATTTCCCCAGCGCAGTGCGCTAATTCACATGCTTCGTAAGGGTAGAAAAAAAAAAATTGTAGCTTTAGGAAACTGCGGTTATCCTTGCTTTTTTTTTTTTTTTATTATTATTATGGCTACTACTGGGAAATTGGCGGACAAGATTCGGCAAGCCACCAGTTACGTCACGTGGCTGCTGGCTGCCACTAACTGCCCACATTAGGCTAGCCATCATTTCTGGCACGTGCGTGCAGGGCCACTTGTGGCATATGACAACTGATGGGGTGCCAACTGCTGGCCCTTCTCTATTGGCCGCCCGGACATTTTATTGACGGTTCGGCAGCGGCAACATAACGCTGGGCCATTGCTGGCTGCCAGCAATGGCCCAGTGCTGGCGCAGCAAGACTGTTTTGTTGGGTTTTAGGGGGGAGGCCAACAATTGGACAAAATGTAACATGGGGAAGGGGGAGTCTAAAAATAGTAAAAAAATCACGGACGTACTTTACGGACGGCCACTTAGTGGTTCAAGCGCTCGCACCTGCTGGGATCTCAACCCGAGGTCTCCTTCGTGGCAGTCACGAACGTTGACCACTAGGTCATCCGCGGCCCGAACGAACATGAGCAACAGGTATGAACTTGATACCCATCTTTTTTCAAGAAATAGAGTGGTAGGTAACTTTATCCTGATGGAATTCTGCTCTTTGAAGGTTCTGTGGATAAAGGAATGGTATTTGCTAAAGATTGTCTTGAAGTCATTTAGGTAGCTCCATGCTTTATCATTAGTCCCAATAAATATCCATCTGTCTACGGCTAAGTGGTTTTCATAAAGAAGTTTACACCGTGCTCTACGCTCACCCACGTTTCTAGGCAAAAGGCAGTGAATATCACGTTTTTGGTTTTTCTCAGATTCAAATCTTTGTTTACTACCATGTTTCAAGTCGATACAGAGATTTTTTAACGACTTAGCGATAGCTCTTTGGGTCGGTGGATTTTCTTTTAAAACCAGAGAGCTTACTTACTTTTGAAACAGTCGTAAAAGTACATGCCTTCTTTGGATATTCGTTTGGTGTTCTTTGTCCTGTTAAAAGCAATGCTTGACGATTTTCCCTCTATTATTAATAATATTGCTTATTTTACATTGAGAAATGCTAATTTCACAGCGCTTTTTAATTACAGACTACGAATATTTCTCTTCGTAAAGAGCAAAAACAACCTTCTAACAACAACTTGTTTACATGCGCCATTTTTCTTTAGCAGACGATATTTAACTGTAGCAGATGCTTCCTTCGTGTTCCTTTAACTCGCTGTTGCTAGTTTCAATTCTTTGAACTTTCTAATTTTCTATAATTTATTATCAAAAACTTTATAAAAATTTATGAACATCCACTGTATCTGTTTAGTTCCGAAAAATTTCATCAGCTTTTCACACTATTTTTAACGCACAAAGGTTTTGAAGTATATTAACCAAAGATTTGGAGTACACTGACTTAATTTATACTCAGCGTGTTTGTGTTCAACGAACATCGTTAAGCAGAATATGATTTTCTGTCGATTTACATTTTCCTCATAATTTCTATCTTATTCTTACATTTTCCTCATATCTGCATATTACAAAGAAATATGCATTGAAATATATTTCGTTTCAAAATTGATTCGTCTGTTAAATAAATAAAGGCAATCTTTCCAAGTGTATTAGTTAGTAGCCACCCTTTTATCCTGTCTGCCACAGTATTTGTCATTTTCTTGTAGGACTTCCGTCCACAGTGAGTAGAGTTTAGGTCCCAGCCACCTACAGCGAGATCGCCTTTTGGGCAGGACACAGAAACGGAAGGAATGAGAGCAAGTCTAGCGACTTTGACAGAACAGTTTGTAGTAAGATTAGAGTACAGTAGATGGCGCCACCGTACAAGTACGATGTTGCACACAGAGGGGTGAGATAGTTTCAGTGGGGGGGGGATGGCATAGGAAAGGATACCCATTTAACCAGTGGGTACAGCCTGGGGGCCGTCACTTAACGTGCTCGTCCGATGCACGGCGGATATTCAGCGATTGTCAGTAAATCACACCATCTCTGAAAAATCAGCCCAGGTTCGAACCTGAGGACCTTGCATCGATAGTCTGACTCGCTGACCACTAAGCCATCCGCGGCTCCACATATACTGTCTGACTGATAACCCATCGTATTATATAGTTCCCTGGTGGCCCGCCAGTTGTCATGAGTCGCAACATCGGAACGAGAGCGAAAAATTACTTGACTGCCCGTTGATCTATTTTAAAAAGTTATTCTTGAAATCCTGCGAAAATTATTTAAAAACTACGACCATATTCAGAACATTCAATCTTTTCCTTAAAATTACTCCAGTATGATTTTTGTTCAGTTTCACACTTCACCAACGCCGATTAACCGTGGTCAGTAGATTATAGAAATGTAAAGCTCGTTACTGTCCAGTCTTCCGGGTGATTATCTGGTTTGCCTGCACCAGTGACTATTAACCAAGCGAGATAAATTAGGCCTTACCTTATTCATTTCAGAAAACCGCAAGAATAGATTTCTCAATTTCACGAAGGTTTCTTAGTGTTCTTGAAAGCCGGTCTCTCAACTTAACACCTACTACCAAGTTTTTTCCGCACATGTCAATGAAGTGAATAATAATAATAATAATAATAATAATAATAATAATACGTGCTTTTAATTTATTTACTTCAACAGTAAAGGGGCATCTGAAAGTAATGCCATGTCCCTCATAAGATTTTTATTTGTAGCAGCAAAAATGTGAAACTTGGTGGCAAAATACCTGGACATATTGTTAACAATGCTAGTCTATTCAAAGTATTGTCCATCACTTTCTATACATTTCCGCCATCTTTGAACCCATTGATAAAATCTATTTTGGAAAAATTCCTGAGTCTGTCCTTTTCACCTATGAGTTCACAGCCAGTTTAACGTCTCTGAGGGAACCAAATTAGGACTGTAGGGGTTGGGGAATCACTGTCCACCCCATTTTGGCAATAGCCTTTGAAGTCTCCATTGAGGTGTGGGGACGTGCATTATCATGGTGTAAAACAACACTATGAAGTGGAATGTCACGCCTTTTCCTTCTGCTAGCTTTCTTTAGCTTCTTCAATGGCTGCACATAGTGAACAATTTTTATTATTGCAACTCCAGGATGGTGGAACGACGATCAGCTGTGCCGAGGTCTTTCACTCGTTGTCTGTTGGCATCTCTCACAGCAGTTGCGGATCTTCCACTCTGCTGTTTGTCCCATACTGAACTTTCTCCCTCTCGAAACCTCTTCATCCATCTTCGAACATTACTGCTATCGATTGTGGCAGCTCCATACACCGCCAGGAGTCTTCTGTGGATTTCTGGAGCCTCACATCCCTCTTTTTCCAGGAATTCAATTAAGGCTCACTGCTTTTCTCTGTCATTCATGATCTTTAACTCAGATTCTGAAATAAATTTGTTCCCACATTGGTAACATATCATAGTACATGTCAGTAGAGTTTCATTAAAATCAATTCAAATGTTATTAAGGAGGAGGCATTACTTTCAGGATGCTCCTTGTAGTTCAAAGTGTCCATTTCCATCTTGTAAGGTTGATTAATAGCTATAATGAATAAGCTTTTCTGCTACTTAGCTAATTATAATGAATAACGCTTTTCTACTACTAAGCTAAGCTTCTACTCAGCTAATATTATGATGAATTCAATGCTTGTACTAAGCTTCTAATAGTGAATTCAAATGGTTGTTGTTACTAGTTAATTAAGATCATGAATAAAGTCTCCTGCTAGTAGTGTAGTAATAGTAATGAACAAACTTATAACTGGTAGTAATGTTGTAGTAGTAATTAAGATGAATAAAGTCTTATTCTGGTTGTTACTAATAAC
Source organism: Macrothele yani (assembly GCA_039090855.1). NCBI lineage: Eukaryota > Metazoa > Arthropoda > Arachnida > Araneae > Macrothelidae > Macrothele > Macrothele yani. The sequence goes on along the minus strand of CM077028.1, from coordinate 71,754,335 downwards.
ACTTAATGAAATAAACCTAACAGCCAGACAGAGGTCTGACAGTACTATGAACTGAGAAAGACGTACTTACGTTAAACCTTTTATTATGAACTTCTACTGGTATCTTCACATACAGCTACTCAAATAACACGTAGCTCCTTGCACATGAACAAACGCTCTCCGTGTACAACAACTGCTCTCCCTGTACAACAAACGCTCTCCGTGCAACAACAAACGCTCTCCCTACACACATCAACAAAAAGCTCTCTTTTTGTATCGCTGAACGCGCCTATTTATACTGGCTACCACCACGTCATGACTTACACTCATTGCCAGATCTCATTCAACGGGTGAAATAACATCTCGTTCAGTAAGAAGATAATTTACATAGAGAAATAAAATAACCAGAGATAGTAAAATCAAAAGGAAAGTGAATCGAGAGTATACGTTACATAGCAATAAGGTTGATTAATATTATATCACATACATGTCAGTGCAGTTTCATTAAATTACTTCAAAATTTCAAAAGTTGTAAGAATGAGGCATTACTTTCAGGATGCCTCTTGTACATGCTTTTCTGTATTCCTTCTGTGGGTTTATTTTCAGGATGCACAGCTTCAGCAAACGCTCCTCTCAGAATGTAGTAAAGAACCAACCACATCTCAGTATTTGAAAACATTACCACATCTAAGAAATGGCACTTCTCAAATATGACGACGCTTCCAAATTTTAACTAAACTGTTTTAATAATTTTGAAACAAAGTTCGCGTCTCTTTACGGACTTCCCATTGAAACGCGTTACGGTCAAGTGCTTAATCTAAATTGTGCCTTTTACTCTAGGACTCAGAGTACATGTATCCAGTTCTTAAATACTTAAAACGCATTTAAAATAGAAGAGAGGACACCTTTTAGGTAATACAAACAATATTGAAGAAACCTTAGCTAAAGATTGTCTTGAAATTTTTCTCATAGAGAAAGCCTTAATGTAAATAATTGAAAACACAAACGAAAGGAACTTTTAAAGATTGTAAGAGTGAAAACACTAAATTAACAAACTGGCTCACCTTCCACAAAGAGTTAGCACTGGGTAAGTTACAATCATCTTTATGATAAGAGCACCAACTCCAATCATCACAATGGGATCATCTGCATTGTACATCTTCATGACGTTAGGAGAAACAAGAGAACCAAAGGTCAAGTATCCACAGCATCCAATGATGGAGTAAACTACCAGAAGAAAACCCATGGAGACAAAACAGGCCTTGGCGAAGTTTCCTAAAGTCCTTTCTTTCATGCAAGAGTACACGGGAACCGTCACTTCTTGGCACTGTAGGTGACATACATTTTATATAAGGCAGAGTTAAAAGATTATACCGTAAAATTAATAGCACAATCTCTAACGTTCACAAAAAAAATTTGAGTAGGTCATTACAAAAGTTTTGTACATTTCATTCATACTAATGCGCAGAATTACTACATCAGTCTTCCAAAAGATAGCCTTTATAAATAATACAGACACTTGACGTGGCCTAGGAACATCAAATAGAGGTCATCGCTCTTTCCACGTTTATAAGTGAGCCACGGAAAAATTCTCATTGGCCGCCTCCGGGAATCTAACCCAAAGTCTTCCAGTTAGGCGCCGGATATACTTCCACTACACCACAGCGGCCTCGAATTCCTCCAGACCCACAAACACTAACTGCCAAGCCAATTTGGTAGGTTGCTTTTTTCGAGGCTCCAAGAAGCAACCTGCCAAATTGGCTTGCCCCCCCCCCGGTGGCGCAGTGGTCTAAGCGATGACCTCTGATCATTCGTCCGAACGGGGTCCGGGTTCGAATCCCGGTGAGACATAGATGTTGTGCTTGTCTTACGGCACTGGCTCTCTCCCTTACCTGGAACCAGTGACCCTAAATTAGGGACGGGCGACTGCTGATAGCCCATTGAGTTGCTCACCGTGGTCGTTAAACCTCCAATCAAAAATAAAATCAAATTGGCTTGGCAGTTAGTGTTGTGGGTCTGGAGGAATTCGAGGCGTCTGTGGTGTAGTGGAATCATATCCGGCGCGTAACTGGAAGACCTTGTGTTCGATTCCCGGTGGCGGCTAATGAGAATTTTTCAGTGACTCACTTATAAACGTGGAAAGAGCTATGATCTCTGTTTGATAGCCTTTATAGTTTTGTGGCTATTCCTTCTCTTTCGTCATACTTTGAACATTCGTCAACAGACATTCATTGTTAGTTTGTAAAATACCTTGCTATCTCTTTTTTCGTTTGGGGGTTTAACGACCTCCGTCCCTAATTTGGTGTCACTGGTTCCAGGGAAGGGAGAGAGCCAGTGCCGTCAGACAAACAGAGCATCCATGCCTCATCGGGATTCAAACCCGGACCCATTTCGGACGAACGATCAGAATCTAGAGCTTTTACCACTGCGCCACCACTTTAACTTAACACGCCTTCTCACCAGGGACGTCGCTGGACTTCGAAATCGGGGTGGGCGAGTATTATTTTTGCTGGTGCAAGTTTGATAGCAGCTATATTTGCGAAACATTGTAAGGAATAATTTGTAATGCTTTTCACTGCCGGCTACAAAGGAATACGTGCAACCTTCCCGGAACACGCACACACATGAATATGCCACTGGTAAACTAACACGGTTATATGACAATGACTAGTGGGTTATTAGAGTAAGACATACTTGTACACTCATTGGACAAAACATTAGAAATAGCTACCTGGTTTTGGTCCTCCTTTGGCGCAAATAAACAGTCTGTACCCGTCGAATTATCTATTCCACCATATGCCCGAGGGTTTCCGGGGGTAATGCCAGCCATGACTGCTGCAGCATTATCTACAACTCTGCCAGAGACGTCAGTCCAGGATCCATGGATCTGATGTTCCACTCCACTGCAACCAAGAGAGCTTCCTCAGGGTTTAAATCCGGGGATCTTGGGATCCACTGCATTGTTCAAAACTCAGATGAGTGTTCCTCGAGCCATGCTTGGGTAGTTGCGGCCCAGTGAGGCGCTGCATTGCCGTGCTGGAATAAACCATCTGTTGCAGGATGCGTGAAGGCCATGAAAGTGTGTAGGTGATCATCCTACACGTGCTTAAAGCGTGCAGCGGTTAAGGACCTCTCCAGAAACACTAAGGGACTTAATGTGTCCAATGTGAGAAGTCTCCCCAAACCATCACAGATCCTCCACCGCTTTGAACAGAGCCAACCTGACACGACGAGACCATGGCCTCATGCTGTCCGCAAGCCCCGTCCAGCTAAAAACGGGACTCTTCTTACCATACGACGCGGTCCCATTCCGCAGGGGTTAAGTTTTGATGTTCCCGGCAAAAACCGAGGCGTAATGTCCGATGACAAGCAGTCAACAGTGGCACACGGGTAGGGCTTCGGCGCCCGTATCCCAGGGTATGCAGCGTGCCCTTGCTGACGTTGCATGGGCCCCCGACATTTAACCTGGATGTGTTCTACGCCACCGTTGCCCAGAGGTCAGTCTGTACGAGCTTGGATAGTCTACGTTGACGTCAGTCATCAGTGGCGTGTGGTCGGCTACCTCTCGCTCTATGGGCGCTGGTACGTCAGTCGATGGTATACTCGCGGTACAACCTTGATACGGTCGCCCTCTGGAACCCTAAGGTTCTAACTACTTGGGCGATAAAATGACACCTCTCTTACGCCGATATCACCACGTTTACCCATGTTCGTCAATTGCGATACACTGTCAGGAAGCCCTGCTGTGTGTCTACTTATCGCCTGTGTTCGGTGTGGATCTGTTCCACTCTACGCGGGGGATGCGCATATGAACTGCCTATTAGCCCTATTTCTAATGTTTTGTCTACTGAAGTGTAAATGTTGTAAGAATGCAGCCCTCTTTTCTTGTTTTAAATGTATTGTCTTAATTGATTTCCAAAATTTTGCATTTTTGCTTATGAAAATAGTACGTAAACAATTTCTTTAAATAGAAACGTTGCATTTGTTGACCTAAATCAAATTTTAGCGCCGTGATACGCAGACAATGATCATGATCATATGTAGAGGATTTTAGGAAGGGAGTGTCTGACCCTAGGTCTTAAACAACCCTTAGAGAATAGGAAGCTAGGATATTTGGGCTAGAGTGCCCGATAGGAAAGTGACACGGAAGCGAAGTAGAAAAGGGGAGGAAGATGCCCTTTTTTATTACCGGAGGGCCAGTACCCGAGGTCCGACGGCTTAACGTGCCCATCCGACGTACGGCGGATATTTAGTGGATTGAGCGTTCGTACCTGCCTGGGAGCGAACCTGAGGTCCTTTCCGCGGCAGTTACGAACGTTCCACACTAGGCCACCCGCGGCCCTGTGATACGCAGACACAATGCCTTTCCCCTCCTTAACTCCCTTCGTTCAAGCCTGAGAACTTGACTTGCCCTTCTCTCTGTCAAAGCAGTCGTCAGCCACGTTCGGCTCCCTCGCTGTCCCGCGGAAGGTTTGAAAGCGCTAGTGTAGCTCTAGACTCCACTTTTCATGATGTAATCCCCTAATTAGTAACACAAACAGCAGAGCAATGACCTCTGTTAGTGAATTCCTATCCACCCACATCATTCGGCCCTGGCCATACTTACAATGAAAAAGACTTACACTAAGTTTCGTGGTCCTGCGGATGCTATTTTAAAAACTTCTCTACGGAGAAGTAGACAATGCAATTCCTATGGGAAAATACACTGGTGTCCAAAAACCTAAGGACCAACAGTATTTCTGAAAGTTAGAACCACAAAAACAGACGAAACTGGTTTGTGGCGATTTGCATAACTGGGGACATTCAGTAGAAAGCCGGTGAACCTGCAAAATGTTGAATCGGGAACGCAGGGGTCACGTGGTATCGCTTCCAGACGCATTCTAAGAAATCGCAAGAAGGATGTGTATTGGTTTGAAATTCAAGCCAACACACATCTTACTGCGACCACCTAGCATGCGATGACTTAATTCAAGCCAATCATTTGGCTCGGTGTAAGGATGTGTGTTGGCTTGAATGTCAGGCCAACACATTCCTCATCTATCTGTCATGAGGAAGATGCTCTCTCACATCCCTCGCCTATCTGTCCCCGAGGAAGATGCTCCCTCTCTGCATCTTCCTCGGGGACAGATAGTGAAAGGGAATTGGAAAGAGAAGTTTTGTTGGAGATTTCAGGAAAAACGACGAAGGATTTCACGCGGGCGTGTAGTCACGTACGGATAAGAACAGATTTGGCGGGGAAAACGTATAGAAAGCCGCCCATAATATTCATTTCCCGCTGGAAGTATATACCATTTCTTTTGACTAGCCAATACTCCCCCCTCCAATCTGAAGAATAAAGATATGTGCGGATGAAATTATATGTCAGTACATTCAATTAGTTTAACTATTTATTTATTTGCTTCCCTGCTCTAATGACAGAAAACGACAATGATTCTTCTGATAAGTTGCCGCCCTCTTCGATACTTAAAATTAACCAAGCCAACAGAAGTAAACTCAAATAATACAATATACGAATGAAAATTCATTTTATGAATATCAGTTAAGAGTACACCAGACCATGCAAAATTTAAAACGCTTATTGCGTAATACAAATCCGTTTATTCAGTGGTGTAATACAGTCCATACGCGTACAAGTGGCCAAGCTTTTGCTCTCCACTGTGAGGCATTTTCAAAACAGTGGTTAGACATAAAATGTATTATATCAATCCTTCAAAAAAGAAAAGGAAAAAAAAGATTCTTTTGTGAGCTTACCTGATACGCAAAGCAAAGAACAGGTACCACAGCAAAGAATTCCGAAAGATTATCAGGCCTGAAAATATATATAAAAAAAAAGAGATGTTGAAGAATTAAAAAACAAAAAATGAATGTGCAATGCTTTAACAAGAACTGACAATTTAGAGGTTGATGGATAACTAAAAAAAAAATATTGCCTACATTTAATATTGGGGAACAGATATCAAGTTAGGCCGACGTCGAAGAAGACATTAGCAGGCGTATAAAACTTGGCTGGAGTACATTTGGACGAAACAGCAAAATTTTCAAGAGCAGCCCATTCTTCCAGCTAAGCTCCAATAATCCAATCATAGTGTACAGAATTTTAAGAAGGCAGTGTCCAACGTTTGGTTAAACAGCTTGTGGAAATTGTAAGCGTGGAGATTAGGGTTATGATACCCTACAGGAAAGAAAAACAGAACACAATTTCAGAGGAAGTAAAGTGCAACTGCATGATAAGTTAACAGAACAAACACGAACCAAATCAACACACATCGTCGCCAACGGGCGTAATTCCAGGCACAAGCACCCACCCCGTCGGTCTCGGTGGGTGACTGAGACATACACGAGAGCTGGAGCTCGCCTCAAGTAAAGATCGTCATACGTCAAATTAAACTTTTTAACTCCTTTTCACTTAAACATGCCACTGTTCTAGCCATAATGCAACACATTCTATCCGAGGCATAATCCCTGTAGCAACATTTTTAGCACATAACTAAGATAAAATCCTAAAGGCCAAGCTGTCCATGTGACCTCCTCCCAGACCGACCACGGAGTCCGTCGACCACTCTTAAGCGGTTCCGTTGTTCGGAAGTTATCGTTAATCCTGAAGCATTTGTATTGTTAACTTGCCACTGTATGGAAGTTACCACTGTTTGGAGGTTTAACGTTACGAGGTTTCACATCAAGCACGATATCGTGGCGTAAAATCAAAGATCTGTCATGGTTACCCAGTTACACATGAAATGAGAAATAAATACGGTGCGAGATTAGAAGAATAGTAATGATTTTCACGAGTGTGAAATCAGGAGGACAGTGTCGGAGGTTGGTCCATATGTCAGGTCCACATAGTCCTTAAGATAAAATAGGACAGGTCGTGGGTCCTAAATGAAACCACTACGAGCACAAAAAGAGCACAATGGCAACCGGATAAAAGAGAATAGTGGCGACAAATCTAAGAAAAGTTAGAGACGTTTGAGTCAATTGCTTCTATTCAGTGACATGATGTCCGTGTCAGGGAAGCTAAACACTTCCCATTATTTCTTGGGTCATGAAGCAGGGATTAAAGGACTAAAAGCAAACGCTGATCACCAATAATGAGTTTATGGTGGGTACTGCTGAGGTGAAAGGAGGAAAAAATTGTTTTGCAGTACCTTTCGTTAAATCCGGCCGCTATGTTAACATTTTTGTTTTGGGAAAGCAAAACATTTTGGGTGACTGAGACATACACCTAGCTGCTGGCCAAGGATGAGGGCCCCAGTGGGATTTGGTTCACGTACATCATCTGATTAAAGGGTTTAAACATGAATTTACGAGGCTTTCTAATTGTTACTAATTAATTTATCAGCTTAATGTACATATGCGCTGTATCCTGACGCTATTACACCATTATTGTTTAATGGTAATAGCCGGTAGTTGCAGTGCATTTACGAAACTTTCTTTCTAAATTTATCTTATGAGCTTTTATTATGCCCCTGAAAATAGCTTCCTTTTCCTGTACTCTCTTTCTGAAACGTAGTGGTGTTCAAAGACTGAAACGCTCCAAGATGGTATACAGAGGGGCAGAAATTTCATATTTTTGCGAATATTTAACGGCGAACATCAAACATTGCCCTGTATTCTCCAATTATAATATTTCCCCGCCATTACTAGCTGAGCCAACTATTAAAATGACTGATTTCCAGTACCAGCCTAACCGTTTTCACACTACCAAAAAAGTGATGCAAAATCTACCACCATCGGTTCACTATTATATGATATTGGGACCCATGGCTAACTGAAGAACCTACGTAAATTGCAATAGGAGTGTTGTGATAATTAAAGTTAAACATATGTAAGATTAAGATTTACGCGCTTAACTATGGATCTCTGCTAATGTTCGTAATGAAGTTCGTGAACATAAATCGCACTTGGTCAAAATCATAACCGAACGTCCAGGAAAAGAATAAATACACATCCACTCCCTTTATTCGCCCACTACTGGAAAGTCAGCTCACTCATACAAATATTCACCAATGATTATATTCTTTCGTCGATCACATCGCTCTCAATGGCTTTTTATAACAATCACGTTGAACCAACTACTTTTCGGCATAGATCTCACTTCCGGGCACAAATTTCGACACACAAATCTTAGCATCTCTGTCGTACATAAACCTCTCAACAACTCCACGTCAAATACTTCGTTCAGCTATCTTGCTCACCCATATACACTAAAGAGCAATTGAATTAGAGATACCTGTCTAGTAACGTGTAGCACCACCTTTCGCCCTGATAACTGCGGCGATTCGTCTCGGCATGGACTCGACAAGACACCGGAAGCGTTGCGAAGCCATACGAATCCACAACCCCTTAACAAGATCCCACAGTTCACGAAGATCTGATGGAGGGGGTCAGAGCCTCGAACATCTCTCTCGATGGCATCCCAGATGTGCTCGATGGGATTGAGGTCAGGTGACCTAGCTGGCCAAGGAAGCGAGGTCACGTCGGTGGAGTGTTCATCTAACCATTCGGATACAATTCGGGAGCGATGGCACGGTGCATTGTCTTGTTGCAGGATGAGGTCCCCAGTGGGATGTTGAAGACGTACAAAAGGGAGCAAATGGTCGTCCAGGATATCCCGGTAACATTGACCTGTGAGGTACGATGTCACACGTACCAGGGGTCCCCTTTCAGTCCACGTAAACGGTCCCCAGACGTGAATGCTACCCCCACCAGCTTGAATAGTACCCTGCTGGCAAGAAGGATCCATTGCTTTATGCGGTTTGCGCCGTACTCATATCCTGCCATCCGCATGTACCAACGTGAATCTCGACTCATCAGTCCAGGCAACATTTTTCCACATGTCTAGGGTCCAGTGGCGATGTTCCCGCACCCATGCTAATCTTTGCACCCTGTGATGTGCGGTCAGCAGCGGTACACTCGTGGGACGATGGCTTCTGTACCCCATAGCGAGGAGATGGTTCTGGATGGTGTGGTTGCTTGCACGTTTTCGTGCACCAGCGTTAAATTGCCGAGTGATTTCTTGCACTGTAGCCCGTCTATCCGCTGTTACAATGCGAGCTAGCCGACGATGACCCCGCTCATCCACACTCTATTGTCCACGGCAGTTGGATTTGCACGGATTGTTTTACCGGATTCGATGTACTCACTGTGCACCCGTGACACAGTGGCTCGTGAAAATCCCAGTGCCTGCACGACTTCCGAGATGGAGTTACCCATTCGTCGGGCCCCGACAGTTTGCCCACGATCAAATGCGCTTAGATCCTTTGTCTTACCCATACTGCGTCCGACTCTTTCGCATCACTCCTTTTATTGTCGGATCGCTGCATACGTCATGTCGTTTACGTTTACAGGACCGCCCACAGCGCCACATTTGCAAAACGCCAGCTGTCTCTAATTCAATTGCTCTTCAGTGTACATTTAATGTTATCATTATGTTGTGCTACGACTCACTGTCAGTGTTGCCAAATTGTGAAAGCTCCTCGGGGAAGAATCTAAATTTACATAAGAGAATAGGAACTCAAAAGGAGTGATAAATAGAAGTATAAGACACAGTGTTAAATTTCAGATATCCTGTTGTGTTGGCATTTAATAGAAAATAATTTCTCATATTTGGTATGCTTTTTGACGAGGTTTGCAACTTTTCTCCAAAAAGACGGTTACTTAGAAAACTACCAGTGCGAATTCGCTTATCATGGTTTACAATACACACTCTGTAAGAAAGGATAACAGTTGGGATAATAGACAACGAAGAATTTCAAAAAATATTTCAAAATCATCCCCTGGGGTTCATTTGATGCTTTTAGAGAGGTTAAAATCTTTTGTTTTCCTGATGATATGCGAAAACTCAGTTGTTAGGTCATTTACACAGTTACGAAACGACATTTTGTAATGCGTGTTTTATATCGATTCATACGCCTCTTGGCTTTGGAATGCGAATTAGAAAGCATGCAGTGCGTTCCTATTTCCATTGTTATCCAAAAGAAGTATCGTGTTTATGATTTTAACACGTCAGAGCGATGAATAAACATTTCTTTATGCTCAAATATTTTAATAAATTTTATGTAATGGCTGTGTGTGTGCATGTTTCAGGCTTCTTGACTTTGTTTCAATTCTGGGAAAAGTAGAAAAAAATTTAAGATCTGGTATGGAGAAAATTAACGTACAACGAAATCTTTATGTTCCTACAATCCGTAATGTTCTTCCGTAAACTTTTTATAGCTCACAAATTTTCCCACCACTACAGCCGCTAAAATTACGGGCGAAATTAAAATTCTTAAAACAAAACCTTTTTGTACCCAATAAGTTTTCAAAAACAGATTGCTTTTTTACAAGGCATTTTTTTTTGTTATTTCATAAATTGGCTGCAATCGCTTTTAAAATTAAAGAAATATGAACCTGACCCTGTGGACCTGAATACTGTAGGTCATAAAAGAAACTGAGTTAATGTGGTTCCACCTAAAATCTCTGCCTTATGTTTCCAATGGTAAAACTTCTTTACATATTTTCTTCGCAATTAATGTATTCCCAAGAATGAAAATTTGCACATCAATAAAACTAACTTTAAGTTAGAGCATGGGATACTTAATATTTGCTAAAACATAACCATAATTATATTAAAAATCATTCACTTTTCTTTGAGTAATGTTCAGATCTGTTAGTAGATGGCGCGACCTATACATTGATGACGGTTGACAAACAAATGTTGGCAAGCATTAAGTATCCCATGCTATAACTTAAAGTCAGTTTTATCGATGTACAAATTTTCTTCCTTAGGTATATATTAATTGCGAAGAAAATATATAAAGAAGTTTTACCATCGGAAACACAAGGCAGAGATTTTAAGTAGAACCACCTTAATCGTTCGAAAATCTGAAAGTCTACACATTTTCTAACAGGTTCGATGTGAAGAGAAAAAGTTTCCAAACCTATGAAAATAAGATGTTGGATAAGGTTGGGTCAAGAAAATACGTTTCAATTTGTTTAGAGGAATCTTTGTGAACAGTTGATGGTAGCATTCTTGAAATTTCAGTAAAGTATGTTGTTTTAACTGAAAATCTCATATTTAGAACATTTTAAACGCGGAATTTCCTTAAAGTCCAAATCCAAGCTGACGAGATAGATACATTCAGTCTAAAGTAGTGTACCTCTTTGTATAAACATTTTTTCATAGAAAACCAGCCATACTGAACTGTGTCTTTAAGGAAAGTACAGTGAGAAAACACGATAATACATGAAATGTACAAAGACTGAAATAAATAGATTGAGCAGGTTTGTTTAATAACGTATTTCACATAAAACGAAATTTATGTGAAATACGTTATTGAACAAACCTGCTCAATCTGATGAGTGAGATATCTAAAAAGAAAGTCATTGGTCTAATATGATGAAGACTATTAATACATTTAATGAAAATATAAAGACCTTAACATTATACGATGAGTAAAAACACAATACGCAGATGACATACATAATTTTTTTCTGTCACAAAGATGTCGACATTGCATCATGGACAGAAATGTACAAGTACCTTTGTTAAACGCAAATTCACCGTGATTGTTGCACGATCTCTTCTTTGGGACGAATTTGGAGAAGATTATCACTCCCAATCAATCTTTTTCATTTCAAGGACAAACAAACAAATCAACCAACCAACGAACTGTTTTTCTACCTCCGATGGGAGGAAAGGGTATGTCACATGACTGTAACGTCATGCAGCAGATAGCAGGAGTCCTTACTTCCTAGCGGCTCCCTTGCACCATGGAAATATCCCGATCGTACGATGCAAGTTTTTCGAGCTTGCTTCTAACATGCACGTCCCAGAAATGCATATAGTGTACTGTCTCACATTACGGCTTCTTTGTAAACCATTTCTGTAGGTTCTAATCAAGGTAATCTGCCTTTCAGTTCCGAGTATTTATATTCATCTGGTGTATCTAAGACGGTACGGGGAAAAATTATTACCGGGTCAAGCCCCATTTAGAAACTTGAAGACATAAACTTGTTAATCACTTTAGGTCGTCTAATATGGCAACAAGTACACTGGGTTTTCTACGTTCGGCAACCCAGTCTCTTGGTTGGTACCTGTACGCGTTGTGTTTTCATACGAACTCGTTCGAGGTTCTCGCAAGAACTCATATGCCGCAAAGAAATTAAATTTAAACTAATATTCTTATATCATGTTTGTTTTAAGTTGATACTTCCTGAGAGAGAAAATTGCTCACCTAAAAATGAACATGCATCAGACACTCAATTAAAATGTGCAGAGATGCAAGCGGAAAAAGACATGTTATTTACAGTTTAATGGTGGGATCAGATAAGTTATACTAAAGCAAATCACTTCAAGTTCAGTTAAATACAGTTCGCATAATCCTCCCCTATTAATCCTACTGGTAGGGGGTGAGAAATATTACTTCATTCTCAATTTTCATTATTATGTTACTTAAACAAGCAAGGGATTGAAATGTTTGGAAAATGTCTTATTCTTAGTCGTCTGCCTCTCATGTCCTCGATCCGCAACATTTGACTGTCGTGGTGGCGTTCATGGGTGCGTTGATCAGCAGGCGACTTACAGTAGCGAACAAAACTACTTTTTCGACCATAATTTTTTATCTGCTGGACCAAATCGGGTCATTTTGGGATATGATATGTGTTCATTCGTAGGTAACAATGCCGCGTAATTTGTATTTCGCTCAGAGCAAATTTGTCGTTCGAAATGGGCCATATTCAAGAGTCACCAATTATTACCCATTTGTTTGCTGCATGTATTAATGTTTTTCTTGTGATTTTTGTGGGTTTTGTGATGTGTAGTGTGATAATAAGTTAATCTTAGGTTTACAGAAATGGGTAAAAAGGCGGAGATCCCTGTTGAAGCTCTCCAGGCGGCCGTGAACATGATGGAATCCGGAATGCGCGTCACCGACATTGCGAGGGCCCTGAAGATCCGACACCAGTCCATTTCAGCTATCCTGAAAGGTTATAAAAAGACTGTGACCGTCGAGAACAGTCCGCGATGTGTTAGGCCTCGTTCCACTACGTTGCGTCAGGATAGACTCATCCTCCGTCGATCTCGTGCTGATCCCACCTTGACCGCTGTGGACATCGCCACCGAATTCCACGACAGCGACGACCTGAACGTCAGCCGAATGACCATCTCCCGTCGTCTCATTGCTGGTGGATTGAATGGAAGACGCCCCGCCAAGAAACCACTCATCGGAGTCAAGAATCGACGAGCTAGAGTCGCGTTCGCGCGCCGTCATCGACACTGGACCGCTGTGGACTGGAGTAAGGTGCTTTTTACCAACGAGAGCAAGTTCAACTTTATCGGAAGTGATGGCATCCGATACGTACGACGTCCGTGTGGCCAGAGATTCAACTCCCAGTTCATTCAGCCGACTGTCAAGCACGGAGGAGGATCGCTCATGGTTTACGGCGCCTTTTCTCGCAATGGAATGGGCCCCATCATCAAGATTGACGGAATAATGACCGGCCAGAGCTACACGAACATGCTCATCAACGATGTCTTCCCATGGGCAAACCAGAACATGCCACCCGGATGGATCATGCGACAAGACAACGACCCGAAACACACCTCCATAGTAGCGAAGGCAGCCTTCCAGCAGCAACAGGTCACACTTCTAGACTGGCCAAGCCAATCTTCAGACCTCAACCCCATCGAACACATATGGGAGGAGCTGGAGAGACGATGTGCGAAGAAAACCAGCCGGAATAGGGCCCAGAAGTTCGACCAGCTGTCTGCAGAATGGGCGCGAATTCCGCAGGTCACCGTCGAGGAGCTAGTGGACTCGATGCCGGCCCGTTGTGCAGCTGTTATTAAGTCTCGTGGTTATCCCACTAAGTATTACTTATTGTTTTGCCGTTTTCTCGCACTTTTTTTCTGTTATCGTTGCATTAAATGAATGTGATACACACCTACTTTGTTGGTCAATTTGTATGATCTTTGCGATTAAGCTCGGTACCTGATCTGTGTTAAGGTTTCTGATCCATCTGCATATGGGTCATGTTTACAACATATCATATCCCAAAATGACCCGATTTGGTCCAGCAGAAAAAATTTATGGTCGAAAAAGTGTTTCACCAAATACTTTTGTTCGCTACTGTATCATGATTTTCATCCACCCCTCCTAGTTTCGTCCGCACATAGGCCCCCATTATTACCTCTTGCCATCACCTTTACTACCCCAGCCTTTAGCACTCCTTTTGCAGACTTTTGCACCCTGATTTCGCCAAGTTTTCGCTTTTCCCCATTCTCCTAGGCGTGTCGTCAACTCCTGAAGGTGTCACCTTCGACTCCATAGATTACTGAGCTTCCCCTTGACCGCTCGCCATTCGTTCTCCCGGGGAACGTTGACCACTGGTCATTTCGAGCAGATGTTCTTCTGGCGGAGTTCTGTTATCTGAGTATTCTGGGATACTGTCCTTCGCCTTTACGCTCAATAAAAATGCAAGCACGGAATGCCTGAGTTATATTGCCCGACAAGAGACTGGATGACAGTTATTGCAATTTTACTATATACTTGATAGGACCTAGGTAGGGCTACTGTTGCTGTCCAACGCAGCATAGCCGACGCTGTGGCCTATTGTTAGCTAAGGCTGTCTCAGGCCTCTGATCATTCGTCCGTAAGGGGTCCGGGTTCGAATCCCGGTCAGACATGGATGTTGTGTTTGTCTTACGGCACTGGCTCTCTCCCTTCCCTGGAACCAGTGACCCTAAATTAGGGACGGGCGACTGCTTATAGCCCATTGAGTTGCTCATGGTGGTCGTTAAATCTCAAAAAAAAAAAAGGCTGTCGCAGCTAATATTTAAGTTCCACTTTGAAGGAGGGGGCTTGTTGTTATTTTCATGCAAGGCATTTGCAAATATCTTATTTCGTTTTTCGGAAATTCACACCTGGCCTGGCGTCCGTGTTCCGATCCTACATTCCTAAGCGGAGGGGAAGAGGGATCAGAAAAACAAAAATACAAAATTCTAACGCGAACTGGGACGGGATAATGTCCCCGCAAACACAATTAGGAATTACTCTAATTAAAATAATTAAGGAATTAATTCTCGAATTTGGGCATTTATTATCCTGTGCTTGAAATTAGATTTTTATTTGTGTTGCAGCGGAAATTCTTCTAAGTGTTTAATTTAGTAAAAGGTTCTAGGCACTCAAGCACAAGAAAAGGTTTTGAAGATAATTTTTCCCTATAGTTCATGTTACATCTTTCGAACTAAAGGCATAGAAAATGTGGTGCTCTTTAGCCGCGTTCGTACCGCTGTTGCTAAAATGATTAAAACAGCTTCAGTAGGAGTTTCAAAGATTATATGGTCAGAAACCAGTTTAAAAACACAACCAGTAAAAAATGGTTTAGATCTCCTGCCTGTTAAAAAAGAAGCTAATTTTAAAATGCCTACTCTTTGGCGTGAAAACTGTCATGCTACTACGGTACAACTGCAGAAAATCTCAGGCACTGGATTTGAGATGCGAGTCTAGCACTGACATAAACATTGTGTAGTTATCAGAGTCAGCTTTGAAGGAGGGGTAATATCTCTTCACTAATAAGTAAACATCTGAATTTTCACATCTTCTGTTACGATATTTTATAAACGAGGGTTGTACTGAAAGTAATGCAAAAGTAGGCATAACTTTATTAACTGACAGAGGTTCTTCAAACTGCACATGTTTGTAGCTTAACTCTTCCTCTATAGTAACCCCTCTACTTCATTGCAGGTAAATAATGGATTCCAAGCAGAAGCAATGGGCAGTCATTGAGTTCTTGACGAAGGAAGGGTGCAGGCTGTCCGACATCCACATAAGGCTATAGAATGTTTACGGAGATGACACCATTGACAAGAGCAATGTGCACAGATGGATGAAGAAGTTTAAAGAAGGGGAAACCAGCACTGAAGACAAAGCACGCAGTGGGAGACCATCAGCTGCGACCACTGACACGAATCTTCAGCGAATGGATGAACTGATTCGCGCGAAGACACGAGTCACAATCTGTGAGCTCGTTGCATAACTGGACTGTGGTCACAATGCCATACCGAAGATGGTGGAAGGCTCAGGGTAACGGAAAGTGTGTGAAAAACGGGTACTTTGGCACTTTACACCCGACTTGAAATAGAGAAGGGTGGAACTCTGCTCTGATCTGCTGGAAGCGTTTGAAGCCAATGAACACACGTTTTTGTTTTCGATCTGGTGACAAGAGACGAAACGTGGGCAAATTTTTACCATCCGAAAACGAAAGATCAATCCGTGGAATGGCGTCACACCTCTTCGTCACGGCCTAAGGAGTTCAAGAACCACCGATCAGCACAGAAAGTCATGGGGACTGTTTTTTTTTGGGGGGGGGATGACAGAGGTGTCTTTCTCCCTGATTTTCTGTAACGTGGCCGTACCGTGACCAGTGGGTGGTACATTGAGACACTCAAGAAGTTTAGAGAAGCCATAAGGAGGAAGAGACCGAACAAGAATCTGAAAAGGATCCACATTCACCATGGCAATGAGAGACGATACATATCTTTGGAAACAAATCAGCAAATTAAGTTGGTGGGTGGTCTCCCATCCACCGTACAACCCAGATCTGGCGCTCGCCGACTTGCACCTGTTTGGTCCAATGAAGGACAGTCTCCGGTGACAAAGATTTGGTGACGCAGACGAGGTGAAAGTGGCTGTGAAGAAGTGGGTACAACAGCCCACACCTGAATTTCTTCAAAGAGGATTCGAGAGTTGAGTTCAACGATGGCGCAAATGCATCGCTTGTGATGGAGACTATTTTGAGTAGTACCTTTGTATAGAGGAAGAGTTACTCTACCAACATGGGCAATTTGAACGACCTGTCAGTTAATAAAAAAGTTGTGCCCACTTTTGCATTACTTTCGGTACAACTCTCCTATATATATATACCTCGTATTTACTACTACATATATTAATCGAATTCGAGGCCACACCTAGGATGAAACCGGAACGGTTGGGTTCAATATCTGGATCAGAGAGCAGTAAAGAAGACAGAGCAAACGTAAAAAAAGAAAATCTAGAGCATTAAAAGCACAGCAGCATTTAATCACTAAAAATATAAGCTTGAAATCAGAAGATACAGCACAATCATGTTAAATTAAAGAGTGAATAAAGCGTATGCAAATTAGTATTTCTGTCTCTAACTACTAAGTTCGGACAGAAAACAATTTCTTTCTTACCGCAGGCAATAATTGCACTCTGCAATCCTTGCTTTAAAACG
This sequence comes from Macrothele yani, assembly GCA_039090855.1. Classification (NCBI taxonomy): domain Eukaryota; kingdom Metazoa; phylum Arthropoda; class Arachnida; order Araneae; family Macrothelidae; genus Macrothele; species Macrothele yani. The sequence continues at coordinate 71,737,118 of CM077028.1, read as the reverse complement.
TAACCATCTGCTTTGTTTCCGACGAAGATGATCTGCTTATCTTTGCATAAGGCAAGAGTGTAATCCATTTACGTATCTGAAGTTCAACACAGAGAGGGGGAGGCATTTATTCCAAGCCCGCTGATGACATCAGTCACAAAAACACGAAGTGTTTCTCACTAACACATTCATTTTTAACCTGTTGCTTTTCCCTCTCAGCTGTAAACTCGATGTCAGCATGTGACCAAAGCTCAGCTCCCAGGACACTAAAATCACTAACGGATTTTAACACAAAGATCGCTGACTGCAAAGTTTCCCACGGTAAGAGAAAAGAGAAGTGGAATCACCAACTCTTGTCACAGCTATAAAGCTTGGCTTCTAATGACACATTTTCTAGCCAAACGCCAGCAAAGCACTTAGGATGACTTCTAGAATGAGTTTTCGCACTCGGCAATAACAAGGAATTAAGCTACGTAACAACATATAACCCTCGTATTTCATCACCCATCAAATAGGAACAGTTTATTAAAACCGGAAGCTTACTCTGTTTTGATGGTTCCTGGTTCAATATCTTGTTTCACGTAACCATATACTGTAAGGAACACAGGATACAACATGGCAAATATTCCTATTGACCTAAAAGGAAAAACATTGCAGATTAGATGTCTTTTCAAACAAGCACCTCCCATATTACAAACAGAAGTGTTACTGGCACAAAAATACTCAGAACGTACTCATACAAAGTATGTTTTTTCAATAGTGAATGACATGAATACATTTGCTAGCCACTTACCTTTGCCATTGTCAGTTTTAAACAGTAAGATGTTACTTTAATTTTTAAAACGTGTAACATTACAAATACAAAAATCAGTTTTCCATTTCCAGGATTATTGTGATTTACTACCAAAGATATGAGCCTTTTTTTTTTTTTTTTTTTTGAATGCTATGGCAATTGTCTTGAATTTGCATAACACTCAAAGCGTAGATGCATAATATACCCATTGGAAGAAATACACGTATTTATCGTTAATCTGGATGCTGCATTACATGAAGTTTTGATCTGCGCATTTTTCTCATGTAAACGTTCTAAGTCACATAGTCTTGCAAACTCATTTCTGAGTTCTTTCTCCTAACTCATTGCGACTGCACCGGTACCTAGGGAGTTTGTCAAGCATTTTAGGTACAGATTTCAGAAACTGGAGTCATTATTTGCAATGAAAAATTATAATTCATATGGTAAGCAGAATAATTTTTATGCTTTTGTCTGATTTATCATCGACATGTTTTTTTCTCTCACGTTTCCCGGTTCATAGTGATTCGAATCGGATATCTTATGAATAACAAGACCGAATCACGCGACTGCAAATCATTAATATTGTTCTTACATGGATATGCCCATATTTCAACTAAGGGATTTTTTGGAAAAGTCAAACACATTTTTTTATAGGACAAGTGCAAGAAATGTAAAACAGCTTAAAAAGCTAAATTGGAAGAGCACTAGGAAAATACATTAAACCTATTACACCAGATTAGGCTGAATAACGCTTAAATTATGGAGTTATTTAATTAATCTGAATGACCAGCACAGTTTCGGCTTAACATCTTCTGCTATCATGCTAATTAGCGAGGTTTCCTATACCAAATGAATAAAAATATTAAAAAGCACCAGAAAAGCAAAGTAAATTATTGAACGAATCTAACAGGTGGTACCCACATGAAATATTTATCTACTACGTTCAAAACGTTCCGGAACTTTTTTAATATTTGCTAAATGTCATTGAATAACGTCATTCCCCGCTGAGCAAGCGAAGAGCATGATGTGATCGACAAGCCAGAACTGGTTTGATCCAGATCCAACACGTACAGCGTATGTGCGTAGTTCGTGATTACAGGCATTCGAGGCTCTCCGTCGCGAAGACAACGATGTCGAATTTTGAGCAGCGTTCAAGTGTAAGTTTTGTGTTCTGCTCGTAAAATCTTTCGCTGGGACTTTTCAAATGATTAAGTCAGCGTGCGGTGAGAGTGCAATGAGTCGAAGTAGAGTTTATGAGTGGCATCAACGATTCTAAAACGGGCGACAGAGTATCGAGGATGATGAGAGGTCAGGACGACCTTCAACATCCAGAACGGATGAACAAATCGCCATTGTCAAAGAAATTGTGTAAAATGACCGTCGAAAAACTGTTGCAGCGAATGCAGAAGTTGCCGGCTTCTCAGTTGGAAGTTTCCATGCCATTTTAACGGAGAAACTGGGCATGTATCACGTGTGCCAACAAATTGTCCGCAAAAACCTGACACAAGAAAAAATGGATGAGTGCATGCAAGTTTGCGGGGATAGCATCGATGCAGTGGATTCAGATCCCGATCTCTTGAATCGATTGATCACTGGCGATGAGACTTGGTACTTTCTGTGCGACCCCCAATTCAACCTACAGTCAAAAGTGTGGAAATCACCGTCATCACAACGACCAAAAAAAGTTCAAGGCTGACCGCTCCAAAGGAAAGATCTTGTTAACAGTTCTCTTCGATTGCAAAGGGGTCGTACACAAGAAATCCCTTCAACATGGTCGTACAGTCACTAAAGAAGAGCACGTCAACGTCCTGAAACATCTCCGAGAATGAGCGAGACGCAAACGACCCGATCTTTGGAAGACCAACTCGTGGGTGCTCCATCACGATAATTCGCCGGCTCACAGATTCCTACTGGTGTCCGATTACCTGTCCAAACATCACATTCCCGTTCTTCCAATACCAGCTTATTCCCCTGATCTTTCCCCGTGTTACTTTTTCCCCGGATGAAGAATTTGCTTAAGGAGCGACGCGCTTTTCAAGTTCCAAAAAAGTGCAACGAGCTACGACGGAGGCAATGGAGGATGTGGCAAAAGAAGGTTTGCAATCTGCATTTAAATCTTTGTATGAGCGCTGCCAAAAATGCGTAGTTGCCCAGGGTAACTACTTCGAAGGAAACACCGCATAAACAGGTATTATCTGTACTCATTCTTTTTTAATGTAAAGAGTTCTAGGCTAGGAGCAGAACATTCTTAGTTGAGAATTTTAGGGTCAAGGGAAGTGGGGGAAGAATTTATGCAACATAAAGGTTGTTCATGTTTTTTTCTCTCTCCACATATCCACACACTTGTGGAATAGAGCAAATACGAGTGATATCAGAATTTAACCTTCTAACTGCTCCGTGTTGTTTTTTTTGTTTTGTTTTTTCTGTGCGTGTGTATGGATTTAACGACCACCGTGAGCTACTCTATGCAGTAAAGCAGTCTCTCGACCCGAATTTAAAGCAACTGGTTCCAGGGAAGGCAGACAGCCAGTTCCGTAAGATATACATTATATCCATGCTTCACAGAGATTCGAACCAGGGCCCATCTCGAACGAATGGCTAGAGACCAACGCTTAGACCACTGCGTCACCGGGGCGACAGCAACTCCGCTGCCAGATGACCACATGTTCATGGAAGCATGCCAGATTTTTATTTTTATTCATTCTAATATGGACAAGAATTTCATCAACTAAATGCCGCGTCCCATTCTATCCTTGTCAACGAAAGAGCTTACGTGATTACAAAACAAAGCTATCTCACATTTTGTGAGTAAAAATTTTTTTTATTGAAATTGTTCATAGTTTTTTGTTTTCAGAGTTTAAAGACCGCCATGAGCAACTAGTCCGAATGAAGCAACAGATCCACCGCCATCATACACGCCGCTCATGACATATCCGGGGCTCGAAATAGGGTCAGTCTTGGACGAATATCAGAAGTCAGTGCCTCAGACCACTCGGCCATTAGAGCAGCCGTTAATGCCTTCCTAACCACTAGAGGAAACTGTTCAGCGTAGCGTATTAAGCGCAACACAATTACAACGAATTTCTATTTCTAAAAACACGTGGTGGCACAAAAACTCGTGTGAACTAATGAGAACCCAAAAACCGTTAAAAAAAACACCCAGTTTGACGAACTTTGGAGAAAATCCTAAAACAGATTACAGAAATATTTTTTTTTCGGTGAATTTGTATAATTCACTACTAAAATTGTACCACCTGAAAGTTTAGAGTTCAAATTCCCTTGAAGTTTATCGAGCATACTTACCACCGACAAATTGGGCAGTGTGTCTAATTCACATAGCTCGATAGAGGACAAATAGTATTGTAAGCAGTGGCAATGGCTCCTAGAGAGGACAAATAGTCAGCATATATTGGGTTGGTGCAAATGAAATGTCCGGCGCGATCGAGTAGTGGAAACAGGCCCCCACCACAGCGGAATGGAACCACCCACAGGTGTTGCGGATATTACGTCACAGAGTTACTATAAATAACTAGCACGTGTGTGAAGTACAGGCGTCTAGTGGTCAGCGTTCGTGACTGCAAAGGGCGGCCTTGTGGTCAGCGTTCGTGACTGCCATGGAGATAATAACCTCAGGTTCTATCCTAGGAAGGTACAAACGTTCGAACCACTAAATACGCGCCGTGCGTCGGAGGTGCTAGCCCCCGGTAATAAATAAGCGAGTCTTCCTTCCCCTTTCCACCTCGCTGCCGTGTGACTTTCTTATCGGGCACTGTAGCCCAAATCTCCTAGCTTCCTATTTCTAAGGGTTGTTTAAGACCAGGGGTCAGACACTCCCTTTTAAAATCCTCTACATGTGATCTGATCTGAAGTACAGGTGGGATGTGTCTGGACGTAATGTGGCTTGCAAAGGAAACATGCAGACGCCAGATTTGAGAATCATCTTCCTGTATGAATTTAAACTGGGCCATTCTGCAGGAATTGACGCTCAAAACGTTAAAACGTTTGGGTAGAATAAAGTCAACGAACGAACCATTCGGCGATGGTTTGGGAAATTCCGAAGCGGAGATCCGGACCTGCAAAACGAAGCACGTAGTCACCGACTTGCTGCTGTTTCTGACGATGTTCTGTTACGTGTGGTTCCAGTGGACCCCCGAAAAACATGAAGTGAGATAGCGGCAGAGGTAGGTGTCCACCAAACGACAGTTGTTCGGTGTCTGGCTACGCTGGGTAAGGTCAAAAGGCTGGACATGTGGCTACAGCATGAGTTGACAACTTCCAACAAGACTAGGCGTTTGGAAGTCTACATGCCGCTGCTTTACAGGAATAAACAGGAACCTCTACTGCATCGAATCGCGACTAGAAGTGGGTCCTTTATGATAATCGGAAACGATCTCGGCAGTGGTTAAGCAAGGCACAGCCTGCTGGATGGCATCTTATGCCACCTCTACACACCAAGAAGACGATGCTCCTTGTCTGGTGGTCCACAGCTGCGATAATCATCGGAGTTTTTTTGTCAAGAGGCCAAACCATCACTTCAGAACGTTATTGTGCTGAATTACAGCAGATGCACCGGGAATTGTTGCAGAAACAACAGGCTTTGGTCAAAAGACATGGTGTTCTTCTGCTCCAGGACAACGTCCGCCCTCATGTCGCACAACGAACGATGCTGACACTAAGTGCCTTAAGCTATGCAGCACTGCCTCATCCTGTCTATTTTCCGAACTTGTCTCCGACAGACTATCATCTGTTTCCTCGCCTGGATCATTTCCTATCCGGAAAACAGTTCACGACAGACAACGAGGTTCAACGTGCAGTTGATGACTTCTTCGAATCCCAGCTACAAGACTTTTTTCGTTCCGGGATCATGGCCTTGCCGGATAGATGGCAACTATGTGTCGATGCCAAGGCGGATTATTTTGCTTAGGTAAGTTGTCCTACTTTTCCGTTCTCGCCATCTACGTGTGCTGGTCCTTTTCCGGACATTTCATTCGCACCAACACAATACAAGGAATGCCTTCAAGTGAGGACTCGTCAGGACTGAAAGGGCGGAAAGACTTCTAGAGAGGGAAGGAGTCAGCATTCGAGATGCAGAATGCCATTCCTTGATGACTACGAAATAAACAAAAAAGTTCAGGGCCCTTTGACCTGCAACTCGATGAGTGCTTCGAAAAGGGGGAAAATTGAAGTAATAGGCGCGGGAACAGGAAGCCCTGACAGGAAATACCATAAAGAGAACACAAGGAAAAATGAGAGTTTTAGAGGTATACTGTTTCCAGTTAAGGCTCTACGAGACCCACCATCTTGTATTGCTGCCTTCTCTTATTATAACCAACGGGCAAGCGTATTTCACAAATTTCTCGGGCAATTTTGCACATTTTGGAACACCGTTTGTGGCTAATGCAAGATATATGATAAATAGAGAGTTCCCTGGTTTCAGAATTTTTATTGACCTTTCCCTTCATTTTTTATCTGCAGCGAAAGCCGTACCAAGGCGTCTTCCACAGTTTTATTAATTAATAAAAAATACTTAAAGGGTCCAAAATGAAAATCTGAAACCAGGAAACTCTCTATCATATATCTTGCGTTAGCCACAAACGGTGTTCCAAAATGTGCAAAATTGTCCGAGCAATTTGTGAAATACGTTTGCCCGTTGGTAAATAAGAGAAGGCAGCAATACAAGATGGCGGGTCTCGTAGAGCCTTAAGTACTGAAGTTTTAAGATCCCCTAACATACACTGCTAAAAATTTTGTGGGAGGTTGCACCAAAAACTGGTGCTACAACACTTTCTCAGAAAAGATACACCATTCTGTGGTACAAAAGAAACCGAAGAACATAGTGCAACCTTGCGTACAACCTTGTACCATAATGTGGGGAAAAGTTAAACTATACGTTGTTGAGTTTTGTTTGCAAAACACGATGATTATCTTTTCTCAGAAAGTGGTGCAGCTGGTGTAGCACCACTTTTGGGGGCAACCTATACTTGCCTATCTCCAAACTGGTGCCATACCAATACCACTACAGAAATGCCGTTCCTCGCTACTGTTGTCTACGGTTCTATTTTGGGCGCATTTTAATGAGGAAAACATATTTATGCGAAGACCGGGACAGAACCCGTCAGAAGTACCAACAAATGCTGCGGCTTCATATCCGACGAATGGTTTCAGTAAACAGGACAGAAAAAGCAGACTGCATAAATGAAAGATATAAATCTCGAACTCCTTGTGTAATGGTTCAGGAAACCATCGTATATTGACAAAAAATAAACTCTCGCACTTCTGGAGAGTAGTGTACAAGTCCAATATTATGCTGTACATGTTATAAAGTCACTGATCTTCCTTTTACTGGAGACTATGGATAATGCGATGTCCAAATAGAACAATTCTCGTACACCATACCACCAACATTACAGCATTGGCATTTCAAGACATGAACGCTCTCCTATATCGTGCGACATGACCAGATCCGTTCCCAGTCAAACATGTCTGTGATATGATGGAAAGACATCCCAGTAATGTGATAAAATGCCTGGAAAGACATATCACAGTAAAACTTGAGAAACCGCAAGATATTTTTTTTCGGGGCTTAACGACCAACATGAATAACTTTTAGGGCTAGAAGCAGCCGTCCGTCCCTAATTTAGAGCCATTAGATCGGGGGAGGGGATAGACCTAGAGAGCACTCAAACAAGCAAACCGCCATTCATCATCCGGAAATGGAACACGGGCCCATCTCCGACGAATGATCAGAAGCCAGTGCTTCAGAACACTCGACAACTGCGACGGCCAACCTTATTAGATGTACAAGAATCGGCACCTCCTCCCCCACTCCCCATCTTGGGAGGGGGGGGGTGCAAAGCTAACCAATATGGTTTTCTAAGACGCAATCGTGTTTTATTAATGTCTCAAAGAACAACTCGTTATAACTTAAAAGCCTAACCATTTATTCGCGTAAATTTAATTTTGAACGATTTTGTTCAACATTGCTTCATTTTGGATTACCCAGAAATGGCCAATGCTAAAAGCGTTTCATTTTTTCCTGATGCAGAGTGTACCCTCTACGTGTTGGAATTATTACATCTATATTTTACGATTGCAAAAATACTTTTTTCAATTTGGCAGAAAGTGATACAATTTTTACTTTTCTCGACAGAACAGAATTTGTATAACTGAAATGTACAAGATATTGACATCTCCATTTCCAATGCTGTTGGATGTTATATGAGGTTGAGGCCATTTAACGTTTGAATATTTCGCCAAAAGACGAGGTTTTTACTTTGAACTTCGATGACAACAGTTTCGTTCAGCTTTTCAAATTTGTGTTTCAGATAGAAAGCTACAATATATACATGTAGAAGCCAGCCCAGGAAACAGATGCTTATCTAAAAAATGGAGAAAAAACACTTAACATTTTTTTCTGATGGACCAACCTTTTTCTTTTTCCAATGCCATTCTTACTCTTCCGGCTTGCTTGCAAGCACAATTACGTTCCGATGATAAAGTTTAAGAAATCAAGGTTGATAAACAAGAAGAGTGACAGTCATCTCAATACTTGAGGTTCGGTTACATTGTGTGCTAATGTTAGAACATACACACTTGATACGTCAGTTTTCTACAAGAGCCGCATCAGGGAAGTCGATGAGTAGTTGCTGACAGCTAAATGAATTTGTTGAGCTTTCCAAGGACTTCCACAAGCCCAAGTTGCAATGGGTCGATCACTTTTTTCGAAGCAAATAAATTTACTTCAAGTGTTATACTATCTCCGTTGTTAACAGGACGAAACAGAATCAAGAACAAACAAACAGACGCAACGGGACAGGTCAGTTTAAAAAGCAGAGGTTAAGCAGAAATAGTAGCTCTGTTTTTCATCAAAAGTATTCTTTTTTTTTTTTTTTTATTGGAGGTTTAATGACCACCGTGAGTAACTCAATGGGCTATAAGCAGTCGCCCGTCCCTAATTTAGGGTCACTGGTTCCAGGGAAGGGAGAGAACCAGTGCCGTAAGACGAACAACATCCATGCCTTACCGGGATTCGAACCCGGACAACGTTCGGACGAATGATCAGAGGCCATCGCTTAGACCACTGCGCCACCGGGGCGGCTCAAAAGTATTCATAGCATACTCATCTTAATAGCAACTATTTTGTTAAATCAAAACAAGCAAACGAAGTTTTCACTTCAACTTCTTTATTTTTTTGAAGAAAAACTAGAAAACTTCCAGCACAGAATTTTTTTAAATATGCGAATAATTTGCACCACTTTGCTCCGGTCAAGGATAACTTTATTCGTCAGGGAGAAAAGGCGAAAGAAAAAGAGAAAGTTTATTTGATGACCCTTTGATACTTCACTTGGGGGTTTGAAGCTGAAAACCGAGATTAAAGGAGTACACCGAGAGAAACCAAGTTTACCGTAAGTTAGAATAATGAATGATTTTAATGGTGATTCAATATCACAAGTTAGAAAAAAAGTATTTAGAAAACCCAACATGATAAAATATTTTTTTTTCGTTTCATTTATTGATCTTGCTGTTACATATTCAAATTAAGAGTTCTGAATAGTTAAGCATAAACTTATAAATAACAGCAGGGAAGATCAAGGAAAAGGCCTCTAGGAGACCCGACCATCCTTAATCTCCCTAGGTTTAAGTCAAGACAAAAACACTGATATAAAAGCAACAAAGTTAAAAAAGAAAACAAATATCAAATTAAATATCTAATCATGTTATTGGATTAACAGCATATCAAGGGGAAACTAATGTTAAACTAATGAAAACCATGAGTTCTATTACCATCAAGGTTCCATTATTCGATAAATTAATTTAATGCAGTCATACAGAAAAGCTTATAACTGAGCTGTGAAACACAGGTAGACTTCAACGAACGGGTTTTGGACTATGTAATACTTCTTATAAAAAACATTATATAGCTCTTGGAATTAGTAGAACAAATTAAATTTGCTAATTTCTTCTGCCTGAGATTTTGAAGAGTGTGAAAAAAGCATTCATTTGACCCTTATTTATTTATCATTCGCAAAAGTGCTCAGTAAAAGAAAGAGCTAGATGGTTCTAGAGAAGCGAAGACTTCTGGAACGCACAGTTATCTATCATTTTCTGAAGAAACAAATGTTATTTACACATACACAATTTTAAAGAGAATAAAGGCTTTTTTCCAAGAAGAAAAAAAATTCCTTTCACCTGGATCTGATATTTGACATCGACTGCAAAAGTATCACTTCCGTGTTCATAGACAAACTGGAATCATTCCATCAAAACATCTAAATTTTTCCAGTGCTAGGAATTCAGTACCATCAAAGTTGATCTCACAGTTGAAGGAAAAAGCAAATTTGCAGATTGCCTGTACGCTCCCCCCACCCCCTTGTTTTGTGGTATATCAGCCATCGTGAGAAACTCTAAGGACTATAAAAAGCCACCGTCCCTAAATTGGGGTCCACTGCCTTGTTACAGGGCTGTTCACTGAGTTTGTTTCAGTGTTCTGCTCAAGAGTTCGTTAGACATTCGCTTGTAAAGAATTCAGAAGTTCCGGGGATTCATCCCCGGTGATTAAACAAATAAATAAAATACTAGCCAAAATTAAGAGTTGTTCTTTTATAGAGAATAATAGGTTTATACAGTGAAACTATGGGTAAGATTCTTCACATTTGTCCTTATTTTCTTCTTGTATTATTAACTAGATAATCCGCTTCTGCTCATTATTCTATTAGGCTTTTTCCTGAGTTATCTTGCTGCTAAGTTTTCGTTTTCAAATTTAATTTCTGCTCGGTCTCACTTTTTCAGTATCGCACATTCTAAATCGCTTTTACCCCTCGTTTCCCTTCTTTCTTCGCGGAGGCTGAAGACGTTCTTCCTTGGCGTGTAGATCTTACTTCCAGTCTCCGCCTTCAAACGCCAGAACCAAACTCCCTCTCTTGTTTTGTTTCTCCCCTCAGATCAGAAAAACACCGGCTACTTTTATTGCTTTCTATCTCGGATTCTTTCGTGTTACCCCTCCTTTTCTACCTTTGCACCCCTTCATTAACATTTCACTTCATTGTGCATTTTCTGCTGCTGAACTCCTGACCTATCAACTGTTCTTTAACCAAATGTGAAAACTGTCTCCATTAAAGTGAAGGTGCTAGTACCCTGACTTATCAACTACCAAGTTCTTCGACCCACTGTGTAAACTGCCTCCATTAAACTGAAGATGAGAGAATTGCTTGATACTCTTCCTACAAAGATCATTGTCCGCTCAATCCCTCGCAGAGCAATAAAACCGAACTCCGTGAATCTCCCTCTCTAACGCAGCTGGTAGAAACGTGGTAAAAAAGGGGACTCTCCAAATAAGTACTTAGGAAAAAGGTAATGATTTTAACTTACGCTATTAAGTATGGTTATTAATGTTTCCCGTTGTTAAAATCTATGATTTCAGAGTTACAGCGTCTAAGTAAAGAAGGAAGCCGTTGTCGAAAGACAAACACACCATTCATGCTTTATCTGGAACTCAAATCGGCCCAGCTCGGACGACTTGCGAGAAACCTAAATGTCTAACTATTCTATCCCTGGGGCTGCATTAGAACTGATTTGATGACTCATTTAAGAGACTTAACAGATTTGAAAATCGATGCATGACCACCACTCATTCACTTCCCGTGTCTGATGCAAAATTCCAGAAGATAACAGATTTATTCCATTTTAAAGAATGCAATGCAAATTTTAGCGAAGGCTGATTTTTCGTTCCATCATACCACAGCTGTTGCAAGTCGGAAAAGATTTTCCTTGAACAATCGGCAGTTCTAGCCACGACCAGCTTTGTCCTCACATCTTTTACTTTTCTGTATACTCTATTTCGTTCTCCACCAGGATATTAATATTTGTCATTATGCCTACGCTTCGAAAAGTCCACATAGCCTAACATGGAGGACGTTTACATATTTTTAGAACGTTTTTCATAAAAAAAATTACAGAAAATTAAGATGTTCAAATAATTGAAACTGGCAACAACGTATTAGATGAGCATGAAAGAAAAATCTGCTGCAGTTAAATATTGTCTGCTGGCATACGTAAACAACCAAAATGGCACACGTAAACAACCTGTACATAGAAGTTATATTTTTGCTCTATACGAAGAGAAATGTTCGTATTCTGTAATTGAAAAACGCTGTGAAAATCGTGGAATTAGCATTTCTAAATGTAAAATAAGCAATATTATTAATAACAGAGGGAAGTATCGTCAAGCACTGCTTTCAACAGGAAATAGAACACCAAACGAATATCCGAAAGAATTAAGGTACAGGGGTTGTCCAAAATAATGGAAACGCCTTGAAACAATAGGTGTTACACACCTAATGTGGTGTGGGTGCATCCTTGACATTTAAAACTGCTACAAGTCCTGGATGGTGGTAAGTGATATGTTGTATCATTCTTCCTGAAGAAACTGCTCCAATTCCTTGAGACACGCCGGAGGATGATAACGGGATCGCACTGTTTTCCAACACAGACCACAGGGACTCAATGATGTTTAAGTGTGGTGATTGTGAAGGGCAGGAGAGGTGCGAAACTTCATTTTCATGTTCCTCAAACCACGATTGAACAGTTCAATTTCTGTGAATCGGGGCATTATCATCTTGAAAGGTGCAATCCCCTGACGGAAACAATGTCTACGCCATAGAATGCACATGGTCGGCCAAAAGAGTGACATAGTCACCGTTGTGATCCGTCCGTGTAAGGCGATAATGGGACCTGCGCACACCAAGAGTTCATGGCCGAAACCATTACGGAACCGCCCCCATGCTTCACTGTAGGAAGGAGACAATCTGGGTTGTAGGCTTCTACGGGAGTTCTCCGCACGTAAACCTGTCCTGTGGAGGGGAATAGTAAGAAACTTTATTCATTGGAAAACAAGACATGTTTACATCGGTCCGCAGTTCACGTTTTATATTCCTGCCACCACTGTAGTCTGCGTTTCATATTCATCTGTGACACCAGGGGTTTTGCAATCGCAGCTCTGCCGCAAATATTGTGCTTATGCAATTCCCTTCGCACGGTATGAGTAGACACTGGGTTTTGGAGATGTGCATTAAGATCAGCGGTCATTTTCGTCGCCGTGGTCTTCCTCCTTGCGGTCGCAATCCTCTTTAATGCCCTCCTGTCTCTCGCAGTGAGTTTGGTTTACCTTCCACAGTTGTGTCTCGCAGATGATGTTGTGCCGTGAACATTGTATTTTGTCATGACCTTCGACAAGGTACCTCTCGATACCCCCAATACCTGTGCCACTGTGGGTACCAACGCACCAACCAGACGGGCTCCTACAATATGCCCTCTTTTGAACTCCAACAGGTTACTCATTGTGCCTTCACCTGGAACGAAGTTATGCAAACACCGATTTACAATGCAATCATCCACACCCTTGACTCTATAAGAAACGCTTTTTTACAAAAAAAAATAATTGTAGCTACATGTTCGTTTTACTCAAAAAGCAACACATATCAAAGTCACTGTTTTCGGAGAGGTGTTTCCTTTATTTTGGACAACCCTGTACGTACTTTTAGAACTATTTCAAAAATAAGATCTCTGGTCTTCAAGTCTTAAAAGAAAATCCACGGACCCAAAGAGCAATCGCTAAGTCGTTAAAAATCTCTGTATCAACTGTAAACACGGTATTGATCAAATATTTGAATCTGAAAAAAAACAAAAAAACAAAACAGAAAACATTATGTTCACCGCCTTTTGCCTAGGCACGTGGAGCTCAGAACACGGTGTAGTCTTGTTTATGAAAATTAGTTAGCCCAAGCCAGATGGGAATTTATTGTGACTATTGAAGCACGGATCTACCTAAACGACTATAACAAAAAAAAGGTCGACTTACTGCGGTAAAAAAAAAAAAAGCAGAAAAAGACTTACAACTTGGTTCCAAGAATCCAAAGAAAGCCTAAATAAAAGGTTCATGATTATTGCTCGTTTCTCGTACAATGGGAAATTAAAGTTCAGAAAAGTTGTAAAGAATGTTAAAATAAATTCTACATATTGCCAAACTAATGTTTTAACTTCTATATTTAAGGAGGAAATACCATTCCTTTACCACAGCACCTTTAAAGAGTAGAACTCCATCAGAATAAGGCTACCAGTCATACATCCAAATCTACCACTCTATTTCTTCAGAAAAATGAAAAAAGAGACTGATATCATATCATGTCTATACTTGTTGCTAAAAATTCCTTCAAAGTCTCCTGATGTGTCAGCAATGGACTATTGTCTTCGGACTGCTAAAAAGAGCGCTTTCTAAACGCAGACCTGACACAATGATTTGACTACAGAAAGGAGTAGAGGAGTGGAATAAAATACCACTACCAATTTTAAGAAATGCCCTATTTTCTTGGAAATCTAGAAATACATTTATGTCGAATATTAATTGAATTGCTGGAAAATCGTTCTGAAAAAATGTGTGAAAGTCCTCTGTATATTGTTTGTAGCTGCCGACATAATATACACAGTGCGTCAAAGAATTTTTAAGACTGGGTTTGTAAAATGAAATAGAATGAAGAAATTATAATTTGTTTTGGTTTGTTATTCAAAATAAGTCCCTCCGGCTTCAATACACTTGTTACAGCGATTTAATAATAATTCGAATGCCTGTTCCAGTTCACTTTGCGGAACTGCCTCCAAAGCACGCGTCGAAGCTGTTTGTATGGTCGAAATATCATCAAAATAACACCCTTTTAACGTCATTTTAAGTTTTGGGAACAAAGAAAAGTTTAGAGGGGGCTAAATCCGGCGAATACGGTGGATGATTCACCACACAGACGTTATTTTTCTCCAAAAATCTACGAACAAGAAATGAAGTGTGACTGGGTGCACTATCGTGCAACAAACACCAACTGTTTTTATCTCGATAATCTGGGCGAATGCGACGAATTATGCTCATCAAACGCCTCAAAACATTTAAATAAAACTCGCCAGCAATTGTTTGTCCACTTGGAACAAATTATTTGTGGATAATACCCTTACTATCGAAGAGTGTAATGAGCATTGTTTGTATTTTCGATGGAACTTTTTTTTTTTTTTTTGGCTTGTGGCGAGTTTTTTGACTTCCATTCCGCACTTTGTCGCTTTGTTTTAGGATCACATTGAAAACACCATGTTTCATCACCTGTAACAATCGATTTTAAGAAGTTTGGATCATTTTCAGCGGCTGAAATGATGTCTCTGCAATGTGCACTTCTCCTTGATTTTTGTCCATTGGTTAACGTGTGTGGAACAAATTTAGCACAGACTTTTGTTTTGCCCAAATCTTCATGCAGGATGGTTCGAATCATTTCTTTGTTGATGTTTAAAGACTCTTCCATCATTCTTAGTGACGCACGTCGATTGTTTGCCACGAAATCACGCACTTTTTCAATAATCTCAGGTGTCCTAGATGAACTTGGTCTTCCGGTATGCTTATCATCTAGCGTCTCTCTTTCGTCCAAAAAAACGTTTGTGCCACAGGAAAGCATTTGATCTGCTTAAACAAAACTCACCGTAAACTTGTTTCATCATTTGGTACGTTTCCGAGGCACTTTTACCAAGTTTTGCGTTAAATTTAATAACAGCCCTTTGTTCCATCTTAATAATTCAACATGAAAAAGATTTTACTTCTCTAAAGAACCCCCGTTTCATTTGAGTTACTTTAACAACTGCGCAGTACTTTTGGCAGAAAGCAAGCAGATGGTCACGGTTTATAACGCATTCGCGATTACACTGGTGGCGCCACCGTAGGCTGAAATCTAGCACCAGTCTTAAGAATTATTTGACGCACTGTGTATGTTGACACTTGTCAACGTCCTAGTCTACGTCTTATAACAAAATCTTGGAGCAGTTTCACGCATTTCTTCTGAGCAAATACTCATTAAATTCCATAGCAAAATATGCTCTGGAGTTCGTTCAATAGCCAGCACCTATTTGATCGCTTGTATTAATAAAATATTTGTGCAATCCTCAGAAGAAATAAAAAAAATTTGCAAGGGAGTTAACTTAGAAGATTCATTATAACTTCTCTGTATGCATCGAGAACATTTATAGTAAGTGGCGTGCGGTCGTTGTATGCAATGCATGCCCTAAAAAAATGAATTATACGGAGAAAACATTTGTACTGCAGTTTTTTACGTGAAAATTTAAACTAAGTGCCTGGTTTAGGAGAGTTATTTAAACCCAACTTCACATATTTGCGTGCAAAATTAGCCGGAAATGAAAGCTAAAATGCGAACCTAACATCATATGTCCGTACTCATGTGAGATTGTGCCGTTAGAGTGAGCGTAACCTTTGCCAGGTAAGTACGAACAGCAACGAAGAAATCCACTGCATGCAAAATTTCTGTTACATTCAGGGCTTGGGCAGTCAACCAATCAGAGAACCGGAATCCGTTCCCTCTGTCCCCGCTATTTATTCCCACTTGGGCTGGGGTTTCGTTATTTTCCTGGTCGAAATGCGAAACAGAGAGTTGCATCAACCAATAGAAAGTTCGTATATAAATCATGACTACAAAACTTGTGGTGTTGAGATAGAATAAAAATAGCAACATTTCTCTCAATTAAAGGTTTATTTTACACTCGTTTTGATTTCGTTAGGTTCAAAAGTGAATTAAATGTATTTTACTCTTTCCCCTAGATAAAGCACTAAAACAATCTACAAATTGTTCAAAGCTTCGCGCGAACTTAGTTTGAGGGAACTAATACCTTCCGTCATTAAACTGTGCGAATAAGAACCTATTCACGCAATATACGCAAAGGCAAGACACATTATCTATAAAATGTTTAATAGCAATTGAAAAAGTTCTACTGATGATTTTGATGTCGAAGCCAAAGTAACGAAAGAATAAAAAAAGGTGCAGGATGGAATTCTGCTATAAATGACGTATGTTTATTTTTTTTTTTTTTTTTTTTTTGCATGTCTACACATAACGTTCACGGCACGCCACTATTTATAGTAATTTAAATTTGTTCGGCGTTGTATCATAGTTGCTATGGACCGCGGGCATTGAAACAACAGTATTTCATGTTACACGCTTGTCTCGAAATGTTCATTTTATTTTTACTTCACTCAAGGCAACAATGTAGACGAAACTTCTCACTCACTCACGTCGATTACACGCCAATTAGGCGTACGATTTACTTGATGATATTTTATTACTGGAACCAATATGTAATTAACGATCTAACTTTTCTTACGCAATTTTTACAGTCACGTTTTAATTTTTATCTTTTTAAAGACATAAATGACGTGCCTACAAGCATAGGCCAGCAAGGCAGTTGCCCAGGGCCGTTATTTCTTGGGGAACGCGGATTTTAATCATATATTGATCTTTTTATCATCCAATGTTTTTTCTTTATTATCTTTGAAAAATAAAATAAAAAAAGGAAGTGACTAGAAAGATAAACCATGGAGATTTGATTTTTCGCTTTTCTTTCCCCCACATTTTTTTTTTTTTTTTTTTCAAGGATGCCGTTCAGTGAAGCTACACGAAAACCGGTTTCCAATTTGCAGTAAGGGTGGTTGGTATCTTTATCGCCTGCTTTGCGAACAAAATGGCAATAACAAAGGAGGAATGTGTAGTCAATAAACAAAACGGCAGGTAAGCGTTTCCAGGGTTCATTGAACAGCAGAACTTCTTAGATTTGCTAATTTAATAAAAGTACAGTTTCCATACTTTTGACCTGGGACGTCGCTAGACTTCGAAATCAAGATAGGAGACGGGTGGGCTAGCATTATTTTTGGTGGAGCAAGCTTGATAACAACTTCTTTTTTTATTTTTTATTTTTTTTTTACGGAACACTGAAAGAACTAATCTTTGATGCTTTTCACGACCGGCTGCAAAGGAATTCGTGCAATCCTTCTCCCACCCCCACCCCCCATCTGGACACACACTAGTTTGACTAGTTATACCACTGGTGTAAGATACAAGTGTTGCTAGAATGCCGCTTTCAACTTTTTGCTTGCTCTGAATGCATTGTCTTAAATTGCTTTTCAAAATTTTGCTTACGAAAATAGTACTGTACTTGAATTATTTAAAGGAAAACGCCGTTTTTTTTTTGTTGGTTTGTCGAAATCAAATTTTAAGTCATGCCACGCAGACACAATACCTCCCCTCCTTAACACTTTCTTCCTTCAAGCCAGAGACTTGGCCTTGCACTCCTCTCCTACAAAGCAGTCGTCAGTCACTACCTGTACTTTAGCTGTCGCGGGACAGTCTGAAGAGTGCTACTGAATCTTTAGACTCCACTTTCTTTGTTGAAATCCCCAATTTTGTAAATAGAAAAACAGCAGAGCAACCTCTTCCACTGCTTTCTGGAGCAATTAGTAGAGACCCTCTCAGTTAATTCATATGCACCCTCCCTCATTAGCCCCATCCCCTGGCCATACAAACATGAAAGAGGCTTAAACTAAGGAATTGGAAGAGTGGAGGGGCAATTGAATTTTTATGGCCCTGCGGATGCTATTTTGATAATCTTTCTTGGAAACCTAAACAACGCACTTCTTAGGGGAGAAATACGTAGGGCTACGTGAAATGAAACGCAAGACTTATTACTAGGCAAAGTGCAACTTATATTTGAAAGTTAAATATACTAAAACATGGCCCATTTTGAACTGAGTGGGCGGCAGGATGGGCAAGATAAATTTCAGGGTGGGCTTGTACTCCTTTGGCGACGTCCCTGCTTTTGACTACGGGGTACCGCAGATCGTTAAACTATATTTTGGCAAATTGAACCACCTTACTTGGCGGTCATCAGTCAAAAAGAACATTTTTTCAAGAACCGCTGATGACTTAGCTAGACAGGTTTTACTGTGTGCGTATATATACAGTATACTCTTCACTATTTAGTGTAACTGGTAGTTGTCAAGAATCTTCTAGATAAAATCTTGGTTTTTTCACATTTTTTTTAATTATACCATACTCGTATCTTCTAGAGGGGTTCTGAATTTTTTACTCCCCCGCCACCACCCCAATAAATTTCAGTGAGGGTTCAGGCCTATAAAAAAACAAAAAAATAGTGGAGATTATTTGATAAAGTATTGTTATATGGAAATATTCAAACTTTATTTAAATTTTAACTTTTGTTATTTTGTCTGCCAACGACATTGAGAAATTTCTTCCCCAGTCAGAAAGGCTCCCAGCACAGATTCGTTTCGGGAAAAGGTCATTCTCTCGTCGATCGTGGGGACCTCCCACGGACAAAAGGGCATCCCTTTCCCCGGTCGTTGGGCAATAGGAGCAAGCAATTAAGAATTTCTTCTTACGTCAAGGGGACAGATCGTGTAAGGGAATGAGATAGAGAAGAGTCTTCATGGAGATCTCGAGGAGAAATGTAGGGAGAATTTCGCTCGGAGACAAGGTACGAAAAACGCTTTAGCACGGGATGAGGTAGAAAAAGATTTTTAGCGGAATTGCTTAGAAGAAGTCGCCCGAGATAACTATCATTCCGCTGGAAGTATTTACTATTCAGTCAGACCAACTTTTTTCCCAATATTTCCCCCGATCTGACGAATAAAGATAACATGTGTATGTGCGGACGAAGTCATCTGTCATAACATTCAGTTTGCTTAACTACTTATTTATTTGCTTCCCTGCTCCAATGACAGGAGCCTGCAACCGATTCTTCTGATGCGTTGGCGTCTCCCACAATACATGAAAATAAACCAAGCAAACATAAACTTTAATTCTGAAAAGCCACGAAATCAACCTTTGAATAGTTACACTGAGGTGAACCGCTGTTGGGCTAGGGCATGTTGCATAGAGCGAAACAGATTAAAGTTTGAGGATGCAATGTCCTGGGAGTAAGCCAGGTGCGGTAAAACCTCCCAGTGAAATTGTTCAAGGGTTGATTTCGTGGTAGCATCGACATGTGGTCTGGCATTATCGTGTAAAAGGATGTCTGGGCAGCGTCCTTTACCTTTCCATGGACGTTTTTGCTCGATAGCGGCTTTCAGTTTCATCAACTAATTGCTATGTCGTTGTGCAGTGATTGCTTCGTCCAGTTTCAACAGTTCGAAGTACAGCACTCCATGTATATCCCACCACACACACAACAGCACCTTTCCCCCGTGATTATCCTGTTTTGGAGTGGATGTTGATTGCTGGCCTGGGTCTACCCAGGATCGATTGCATACGGGATTTTCGCAATAGACCCATTTTTCATCCCCGGTGACAACCTTCCACAAGAAATTCTTCCCTTGAAACCTCTTCAGCGACGACATGCAGATGTCCAGTCGTTGACCAGTATTACGCTCCGTTAAAGTATGTATGCGGAACCCACTTACCAATCTTCTGGATCTTCCCCAAGGCCTGTAGACGCCATAACACCGTCGATTGAGCCACTTTAAAATGTTTCGCCAGTTGCGTGGTAGATTGTGCGGCATCCTTTTGCAACAGCTATTCCAGTTCCACGTTTACGAGTTCCTGCGGTCTACCTGCACGTGGCTTGTCTTCCAAGCAAAGATCACCTTTCTTAAACCAGGCAAACCATTCTCGACACGTCCACTCACCCATAACCGTTTCGCCATACGCCTGACATATTGAACTGCATGCTTCACTAGCACTTTTCCCTAAATTAAACATGAATAACAAACAGTACCGCAAATGAACTTTATCGACCGCCATGCGAGTTCGTACATGAAGGTCGATAATGAACTTTATCGATCTTCATGTGCTAACTGACAGCACGGGTCGCCGGCCAGTTAGACCCCTATAGCGTCCGCTAGCGGGGACGGGGAAACTCTTTCATACCCCTAATAGATGAAATATCAAACAAGCTTATTTCGAGAGTGGAAATATGTGGGTAAATATTTGCTTTAAAACGAATATACCAAAAAGATTACCCCCCAAAAAGAAAAGGTGAACGTTTGGGATACTCAGTACTCAGATTTTAGCTAACTTCATTTTTTTTTTAATCAACAATTCTATATTTTAACAGCAAAAGTAAAAAAAAAATCATTTCGTAAAACTGTGAAGCTGACTAAAAAATTAAAAAAAAAATTAAAAAAAAATTCTCACCATTTTGTTCTAAAATCACAGTTATTCTCTGAGTTTGTGACAAGAACAGACTAAATTAGGCAGCAGGATTAGACTGCCCCTCAATAATTTTCACAATCTAAGCCTAGGAATTATACTACAAATGGTAACTTATTTCTACACGCGTAAAGAAGTTCCATGTTTCTTTTTCGGTCATTCAGAATCATCTCGATGTTACATAATTTCGTAAATGGTGAGATTTATAGCAGAGTAATAACTTTTGTCAATCCAGGAAATTTTATTTGATTTAATTTTTTTTCACGGGGAATTTAATTTTAAATCCATTTTATAGCATTTCCAACGATTTCAGTACTACGGGTTTTGGGGTAACATTTACGGGCGGGCAGAATTTCAAAATATCCATTGAAAGGGGTTCTGTGACTATAGTACTGCCCTCTTCGAGAAAAGAAATTATCAATGTTTTGATTAAAAACAGAAAAGAAGAGAAGCATTGCTATCAAATCTAGATCTTGCAATTTGCGGTTGCAGTGAATAGTCCTATCAGTGTTAGTTAAGGCACTTGCCGGCTCACAACATACACTGTATACACTACCAAACAAGAATTCGCAGGCGTATTTAGGACTAGTTAAATCAATATCAGAAGTCACGTTCCACTAAATTCAGCAACTTCAAGTCCTAATTTGGACTGGCGCTAAGCTCTATAATTTTAGACAGTCAAAATCTGTAGAAAACACAAAAAGATTACTCTGCAATTCGTTCTCTTCAGCAAATATTGAAATCCTTTGAATCCCGACGTAATCCGGATGTGCTTTTTGTTCTTGCAATAAAAGACCTTTTACGTATTTTCGAGATTTTAGAGAGCTTGCGCGCGCACCCCCCCCCCCCCTTCTCTCTCTCTCTCTCACACACACACACACACACACACACACTATTTTTTTTTTTTATTTTCGGGTTTAATGACAATTCAGTGGGCCATAAGCAGTGTCCCGTCGCTTATTTCGGGCAGCTGCTTCCGGGGAAGGAAAAGAGCCAGTGCCGTAAGATAAACAGAACGTCCATGTCTCACCGCGATTGGAACTCAGACCCATCTCGGAAGAATGGCCTAGCTATTAAAATGAAGTGCCAAAAGTCATGGTATACGTATCTAGTATGGTGTAGGACCTCCTCTAGCCCGGCGAAATGCAGCAACTCGACGTGGAATCGATTCCACAAGTGGCCGGAAGACTTCTGGAGATAAGTTGAGCCATGTCGTCTGAATAATCGCCCGCAGTTCCCTGGTATTTGGAGGTGCAAGATCTTTGGTGTTAATGGACCTTTCCACCACGTCCCATAAGTGCTCTATTGGGTTCATGTCGGATGGACGTGGTGGCTACACCATCTGTCGGAACTGTCCAGAATGCTCCCCGAACCAATTTGGAACAACCAAAGCGATTACCGGTTAATGACGTATTAACGAGGACCCAAACCGTGCCACGAAAGGACACTCCACACATGTATGGAACTACCACCAGCTTGCACAATGCCTTGTTGACAGCTTGGGTCCATGGCCTCAAGTGGTTTGCGCCACACCCGAACCCTACCATCAGCTCGTATCAACTGGTAGCGTGATTCATCGGACCACAACACATGTTGCCAGTCTTCCAGGGTCCAATTACCGTGTTTACAAGCCCAGGTGAGGCGCTGTGTCCGATGTTGTGGTGTTAACAAAGGCACTCTGGTGGGTCTTCTGCTCCTACACCCCTTGGTTATTAAATTAGGCTGCACTGACCTGATGGATATGTCTCTGGTATCTCCTGCATTGAATGTGGATGTTATTTGAGCCAGTGTCGCTTGTCTGTTAGCATGGACAATCCTGGTCAGACGCCGCTGGTCACGGTTATTCAGCACCCGTGGTCTGCCACTGCGCTGCCTACGGTGGTTGGTAATGCCTTCCATGAGGTATTCTCGGCACACACGTGATACCGTAGATCGAGGAATGTTGAATGTTCGCGCAACTTCGGAAATTGAATGCCCCATCTATCTGGCTCCCACTACCATGCCTCGTTGAAATTACGACAATTCACGTCGTCTTGCCATAATCCTACTTGCGGTTGTTCAACCTGACTCACGAGAATACACCTCACAACTAATAAAATTCGTGGCGTGAGTCGAAGTCTTTATACGACGGCTTACCCAATCAAAAATGTGCATACTGCTATCCCATGACTTTTGGCACTTGAGTATATACCATTGCGTCCCCAAAGTGACAGTGGAAACTCTAAAATACACTGACGGAAAAAAATCCCAACACCACGAAAAAATACTTGTATAGGAATGAAATGGCGGCAATACATTTGTATATGTAACATACTGTATTTAATCGATTAAGGTTTAAAGATCACAGCTTAATGTAAGCGAGAGAAGAGCCATTTTAAATGTCAAATGCTGGTACATTAATAACCGGTGTAACCGCAAGAATGTTGAATGCAAGCACGCAAACCGTTCATGCATTGTGTCCTACAGGTGCTGGATGTCAGTTTGTGGGATGGAGTTCCATGCCTGTTGCACTTGGTCGGTCAATACAGGGACGGTTAATGCTGGGTGGGGGTGACGCTGGAGTTGTCCAATGATGTCCCATACGTGCTCGATTGGTGAATGGTGATCTAGCAGGCCACTGCAACATGTAGACACTCTGTAGAGCATGTTGGGTTACAACAGCGGTATGCGGGCGAGCGTTATCCTGTTGGAAAATACCCCCTGGAATGCTGTTCATGAATGGCAGCACAACAGGTTGAATCACCAGACCGACGTACAACTGTGCCATCAGGGTGCTCCTGCTGTCATAGGAAATTGCTCCCCAGACCATAACTCCAGGTGTAGGTCCAGTGTGTCTCGGCCGCAGACAGGTTGGTTGCAGGCGCTCACCTGGCCTCCTTCTAACCAACACACGGCCATCACTGACACCCAGGCAGAACCGGCTTTCATCAGAAAACACAACAGATCTCCACTCCGTCCTTCAATGAGCTATAGCTTGACACCACTGACGTCGCAAACGGCAGTGGTTTGGAGTAAGTGGAATGCACGCTACAGGGCGTCTGGCTCGTAGTTGTCCTTCAAGTAACCGATTTGTAACAGTTCGTTGTGTCACTGTGGTGGTGACAGCAGCTCGAATTGCTGCCGCAGATGCAGAACGATGCGCCACGGCCATACGCCGTACACGGCGGTCTTCCCTCTCAGTAGTGCCACGTGGCCGGCCGTAACCCGGTTTTCTTGAGGCAGTACCTTCCCTTGACCACCGCTGCCAACAATCATGCACAGTGGCTACATTCCTGTCAAGTCGTTCTGCAATATTGCGGAAAGAAAATCCACCTTCTCGTAGCCCTATTACACGACCTCGTTCAAACTCCGTGAGTTATTGATTATGGCTTCTTCGTCTTCTTAAAGGCATTCTTGACTAACATCAACACACTACGTCGAATCTCAACGATAACTAACGCTCACGAACGTTACAGCGCGTATTTACAGCAAACCTGCTTTGCATGTTCCGAGGCGCTACTAGCGCCACACGTATGCGCCGAGCGCGAAATTTGCATAGACGTCATTTTACAGATGTACTCTCACCGCCTACTAACTGTCGTTTATCTAACACAACCCCTTCTTGGTGTTGGGATTGTTTTTTTCCGTCAGTGTAATTGAAATGCGTAGCTAAACTACAGACATTGCATAATTATACTTTTCATTTAATATAGAAAACGTTCATAAACGCAATATTTATAACTTAAAGTCTACCACAGTTTCTCTGGAAACTTTGTTCCAGCTTCTTCAGGACTAAGCGCGTTGATTTCTTACTTGCGACAATGTTACCAGTTTCACGTGCCAAATGTCTCGTGGTGGCCATCGGTTTTGATGAGTACTTTCTATGCACTCGATAGATATGGAGATGAAGATAAAGTGATTAGGGATTACTGTACACACACTTACGTATATTTTATATCTGCAATGCCTCACCCTGGGATCCGAACCCTTTCGCATCTCGAACGATGATCAGAAGCAAACGCTTCGTACCACTCTGCCATTGGGGCGGCGACTTTTATTTGAGCCATGTGACGTACACTTGCATTTGACGTCATACCGAAACCTCTAAAAATTCTACTGGAAAAATATTTGGTTGTACTTCGGAATCAGAACGTCTTCAAGTAGTTCCCGATTTCCCGTGTATTGCTCCGCTTTGTTTACATATAACCTGATCACATCCAACGTGAAAGAAAGTGAACGATAATATATGGAATTTTTTTTACAATTTTCATCGAAATAAATCTTACTGTAATGAAAAAAAATTAAAGGCACTTATTTTATTATGGAAAATAATCTATATATTTAAAACACAAAGCCGTTTCTTTCAAAATTCCGCTAGCATCACCCACTGGAGCGATATTCACGATTTTTTTTAAATGAAAGCTACTGACCGACAGATTTGTTATCGTTAATTTTTATTGCCATAAGTAATTTTTTTTATGTTACCACGGCATTTTCTTTGTACAATCCGCCGTAAGTGGAATGATACTCCGGAAATTGGGAACTACTTGAAAGCGTTCTGATTAAGTAGCACAGCCAAAAATAATAATAAACAAAATTAAACGAAATAGCCTATGTCCCCAAGAAAGAAGTAAGTTAACCAACGGTGAAAAAATTATCCAAATCGGTTCAGTAGTTTTTGAGATTAGTAAAAAAAACATTCACTATATTATCCTGAACTACTTTCTTTCACGGGTGTGATCAGGTTGTATGTAAACAAAGCGGAACGCTGCATGGGAATACTAACAAAAAACCTGAAATCCGTTTTTATTGGTGTAATGTTACAAAAACTAGAACAAAACGCTAGCTTTCGCCACCACGGATAAGTATCATCTTCACGAATAAGTATCATTCAAAGCAAAATCAGAGTTCCAGTTACTTATTCAAAAATGGACGGATGCTATAGATGAATATGCTTGTGATATTCAAGATGTGTGATTAAGGGCACGCGCCATAAATGGGGAGATCCATTGATGTTTCTCCGTTGCATGTCCCGTGGCCGATATGCAACGAGGAAACATTAATGGAATTCCCACATGTATGGCGCACGCTCCTGAATACGTGCACCTTTCACATCTTGAATATGACGCGCGTGTTCTCTAACATCTATAGCACCCGTCCATTTTTTAATACGTAACTGGAACTCTGTTTTTGCTTTTGAATAATATTAGAAGATTTAAATTCGTGCAGAGATAGTCAAAAGTAATCAAGGTAGTTTGCCTTAGAATCACGATCTTGATAAGAAGAATCACATCACAATACTATTTCAAATTCATGGGCTGAATTTAAAGATTTTATTGTATATACATGTATCAGAACTTTCAGGTTTCCCTAGAACCCTTCGTCAGATACATAAACAGAAGAAGGAATACATTTAAATAGAATGTTACGTGACATGATATAGACATCAAATATGAATGTGATACAATGCCACGTGGCTTCAAATTGTCTAAACGACGTGGTAAGTATCATGAAATAAAGAAAAATGGAATGCAGGTATGCATACAATACTGCATTGTAAAAATAAATGAAAGTTAGTATATAACTAAATTAATTGTGTTGTTCTCATCAGGAGATACTATCGAGATTTATTCATCCTTCATTCTGCGGGGTGCTGCATTAAGGGTCATGTCCTTATATCAACCTGTCATCCATCCCTTGTACGAAGCATTTTGAAATTCCATTGTAATGAACAAACAACTTAAGTCGTTACATATTAAATGACTTCACCATCAGTCTGCCTCTTATTCGTACCTGTAAAAAGTTTCCAGATTGTCGGTATAGATACTGAAGCATTGTCATTAAGCATAAATGTCTCTGAGTAGCAATTACAAGGCTCTCGGTGAACAGAAATGAAGAGACAGCACTTGGTGTTACAATAGTGGAAGCATCATTCCAGATTGGATAGTGCAAGCCATCGCTCACGAGTCGAGATAGTGCAGAATTTTTAAGTCCATTCTTTACAGCGTATTTATGTTCATTTAGTCTTGTTGCTAGTGTACGTTTTGTAGATCCTATATATTTACTATCGGGAGTGTCAGCGTCAATACTTTTCAAGGGGATGCTGTAAACGCCAAATTTATTTAGGTTTGTTACCTGGTCTTGATCTTGTTTGATTAACAGGAAAATGTTTGTAGTACGAATTCCAGGTGAAAGTTTCTGCAAATGGCTTTGAGAACAGGTGTTATGGTTGAATAATAATCTATGACACCTACATATCTACGAAGTTGTTGGTCCCTCTTGAGAGTAGTACAGTTTTCTTGGTGGAGCTTCTTAAGAGCTTTTTTTATGATAAAGTTGGGAAAGCCATGGTTGAGGGTGATGTTGAATATTTTGTTAATTTGACATTTGCGTCTGCTGAAAGTAGATGAATGCGTGATGGTTCTGCGCAGAAGGAAATTGACTGAGGAGAGTTGGCTTTTTGGCTGTGCTGAAGAAGCCGGAATAAATGTAGGTATAGAAGTGGGTTTCCTATATACAGAGTGCTGCAATGGACATCTCGTTCAAGCATACAATCCAGGAATGGCAATTTACCTTCATTTTTCAGTTCAATGGCGAATTTTATGGTCGAGATTTGGGACGATAAGTGTTCAGCAAAAGTTCGTAGGTCAGCTGGTTCGTGATCCCAGAAGAGAAGTAAGTCATCGACATATCTTATGTAAAAGCATCGAGGTTTTTGATATTCTTGTAGCACTTTATTTCTATGTATTGTAGTAGAATTTCGGCTAGAATCGGAGATAGTGATGATCCCATTGGGGCGCCCTGAGTTTGACGATAAATAATGTTGTCGAATTGAAAATATGATCTGTTCTGTACTAGTTTTAAGGTTACAATGATGGATTGAATCGTTTCTGGTTCATATTTAAGTTCAAGTTGTTTTGTCTGAATGATGTCATGTGCAGTTTTTATCGGAACATTTGGGAACAAAGAAATGACATCGAGAGAAGCCATAATAAAGTTTGAGTTATTTGCATTAAAGGATTTGATTTTGTTAAGAGCTTGTACTGCGCCTTTAACAAAGTAGAGTGAATTATTGACAAGTGATTGAAGGAAAGTAGCAAATGCCTTCTCTATGGGTCTGGTAGGTGCTGCAAATCCAGATACAGGCGGGCGTAATGGGTGTCCGGGTTTATGAGTCTTTAGTTTACCAAAAAGTTCAGGAACTCATGCACCTGGAAGGCAGTACAAGCATTGTGAAATGGCCGTTGGGAGGTTTGAGAGTTTCTTCAATTTATATATGGCCGCTATGGTAGCATTAATAGGGTTCGAACTAAGAGTTACTTGCGGTATATTATCAATTGCCTCTAGCATTTTCTTCCGATAGTCGATTTTGTTCAGAATAATAATTTGCGAGGTTTTATCAGTGGATTGTATCACATATTAATATCTGATGTCTATATCATGTCACGTAACATTCTATTTAACCGTATTCCTTCTGTTTACGTATCTGACGATGGGTTCTAGGGAAACCTGAAAGTTCCAATACATGTATATACAATAAAATCTTTAAGTTTAGCCCATGAATTTGAATTTGTATTGCGATGTGATTTGATTGCACGACGGGAACGGCTGGCCCTTACTCCATCTATTCTAACCTCCTTGACTATACATACAATTTCATCTCGTGGCCTTGTGAACATACTTTGCCTTTCGGAAAAAGGCCATTTGATGAGCCGCTGACTAAGAGAATTTTTTCAGCCCGAGTGGCAGGAAAGAAAGGTAGAGGAAGGTCAAGGAAATCATGGGAGGATCAGATTCAGGAATGTTTATTTGAGAAAAGGATTATGAGTATGAAGTACAAAAGGTCTTGTGTGCGACGTGTGATGGATGTCAAATGAAGCTCGAGCTGTGTGACAAGATCATTGTAAATGGAGAAATTTGATATCTTCTCCGAATCTTTGGCTACCTCCCGCAGCAATCGCGACCAATTCCTCATCGGCGTAATTTATATAATCCGAATAAATACTATCAGAAAATGAGGCGTCAGTCTTAGCTACTTTGACTTGCACAATAAACGTTGAAAATAACTTCGCTTAAAAAATACGCTAGCCCAGAATTAAAAAAAAAACAAAAAAACTTAATACTCTTATCCGATATATTTCCTTCATAAAATGTATTTACAATAAAAATAGTCATTAAGGCGCCTATTATAACGAAATTTTAAAAAAAGTAACGCTTAAAATTGATCAGGAACTACTTTCTTTCACGTTGGGGGTGATCAGGTTGTATATCTAAACAGAGCGGAACGATACACGGGAAATCTGGAACTACTTGAAAGCGTTTCGATTCGGAAGTACAGCCAAATATTTTTTCGCAGCAGAGATCTTAAGTCAGGGCCAATATTATGAAGACATTTTCCAGTTTACGGCTGCCTAAATTTGCTGTGGTCAGGTTCTACGTAAACAAAGTGGAACGATACACTAGAAATCGGGAACTACTTGAAAGCTTTCTGATTCGGAAGTCCAGCCCATAAAAGTTTATCTTAAGAACTGCGCCTTATTTTCATTTTGTTTCAACATCGGCGCACTGGTTAGTTTAGTTCGTTTGCTGTCACTCACCGAGCTAAACCCCGTACGAGCCAAATAGGACACAGAGATCCTTAGAATAATATAAAACTTCCCAGTAAGGAATAACAATTACTGTAATAAGATCAATATAAAACGCGATTTATATGCATAAGGGAGGAGGGAGCTAGGGCAGTCTATGAAAATCCCATACAGCGCAGGTGCTTAGAGTTTTAAATGGACAATACCAACATAGACCACATGCTGTTTTGAAAATGTACTGTTTTAATTTACAATGGATAATGGGACCACAGAATACTTTTGAGTGGTTCTGACATAAGAGTTGTTTTTTGTTCGCTTTGCATTTTAATTCATCCTCTGTAGGCTGAAGCTGTATTTGTCCTCGTAAGGTAGAAACATTCTTCGGAATCTGCTTCGGGTATCATGACAGATCTCCACGCATCCTCGGCTGGGTCGTAAACTTCAAAGTAAATGTAATCATCCTGTGCAGCGGCATACACTTTTCCGCAACATGAGACTAAATAGATATTCTCCATTTCAGTTTTCGTTCGGGCTATAGCGGCCCACTGATCAGTCAGAGGATTGTAAATCTCTGCTGTGGTAGGAAATTCCTCAAAAAAATCATATGAACTTCCTCCGCAGACATATAATTTTTCACTAAGAGAAGCACACCCATGTCCCCTTCTCTCCTTTAACATCGGCGAAATTTCAGTGCCTATTCCCGTCACAGGATCATACCGTTCAACATACGCCAGGATCGTGTAAGGGTAAGTTACTCCACCAGTTACATAAATGCAGCCATTTAAAGACGCAACGCCCATACAGTTTCGTTTCCTTGTCAATCTGCCATTTAAAAGTAACGTGTTTTCATGATGGTCAACTGTGTGCACAAGATCTGGTGCAGCAACATCGGCTCCTATAAAATATATTACGGCGTCCTGCACAATAATTGTCGCACCAGAAGCCACGTGATAGTGAAGCTGCTGTGAACTGCATTCAAATGTATCGAGAGAGAGGGTGTATATGTGATCTCTAACAAAGAACAGCATTTTATCTACCCAGCAAACGACGTGAGAGGCTTTTTTCAAACTGCGAATTTCATTCACCGACTGCAAAGTGCACAGCCCAATCCATTTTTCTTGGACAGGTTCATAAAAATAAAGTGCGAATGCTCTGTTTGAAGCAATAAGGCAATACACAGCACAACCCATTATTTTTCTATGCTTTAGATGCTCTTTGGTTTTGCAGTATCTATCGCGCGCGGTAAAAGGTTCTGGCATGGACAGATATCTTTGAACATCCTTGCAAGCGGGAGATGACAGTATGAGCTGATCGGTTAACACTTTCGTTTGCAAACATTCTGTGGTCAGTTGATCCATACGAACGCATTTCATAAGATCCCCTAAGTGGACAGTTCTGGCAGTCTCCTTCGCTTTCACCCATCTCATAACTGCATCGAATACAATGTCCTCATTCATTACGAATACATTATCTCTTTCAAGTAAGGCCTTTACTACACCAAAAGGTAAATTCAAAAATGTATCTGCAGTGGAAGCTTGCTCGAAATTTTCTCGAACATAGGCATCGCATTTTATAACCGCACTCGATCCCTCATACCCTTCTGACTGTGCTAGAATGAACAAGGCGGTTTCAACACTCATTTTCTTCGTTAAGAGCTCAAAACACGCTTCAATGACTCGGCCAAACTTCAGAAATGTGGCTGTTTCGAGCAAACTGCGTACGTTTGAAGACTCAACACTTAAACTGCCGTTATATAGGAAATGAATTATTTGCTGAAATGCACTGGGATCTACATTAACCAAGTTTATTTCCGTATCTGCGATTTCGGAGACATTTTCTGCGAAAATTGCCGCAAAATAAGGAATTCCACCCGCGAGGATTACTCGATGAGCTGAAAAAGCTTTTCCATCGACTCTGATGGTGACGTCACACAGTGTTCCAGAGTCCTTTATTTCTTCAATTGCGGAGAATGTTTCGTACACGGAGTCGGTATCAGAAAGTTCCAAGACGCCCTCGAAATCGTCCATAACTTTTACTTTGTAATTCTGCAACTGATGAGAACCATGAACTCGAATTATTCTACAAAGCCTTCAAAACACCGGACGTTACGAGGAAAACTGCAAGTCGAGAATGTTACACGTGACGTACTTATTCACCTTCAAGGAAACTTATCTTCGTAAAATCATGCATGATTGTTATCGCATTTTGGACAAAAAATCTATATATTTAAAACACAAAGCCGTTTCTTTCAAAATTCCGCTAGCGTCACCCACTGGAGCGATTTTTATGATTTTTTTAATGAAAGCTACTGACCCACAGATTTGTCATAGTTAATTTTTATTGTCAGAAGTAATTTTTTTTTAATGTTACCATGGCATTTTCTTTATACAATCCGCCGTAAGTGAAACTATACACGGGAAATCAGGAGCTACTTGAACGTGTTCTGATTCGATAGTACAGCCAAAAATAATAAAAAAATAAACGAAATAGCCTATATGTCCACCAGAAAGAAGTAAGCTTCCCAACGATGAAAAAATTATCCAAATCGGTTCAGTAGATTTTGAATTAGTAAAAAAAATTCCGTATATTATCGTGAACTACTTTCTTTCACGTTGGGTGTGATTAGGTTGTATGTAAACAAAGGGAACGATACGCGGGGAATTCTTCAAAGCGATCGGATTCGGTAATACAGCCAAAAATAATAATAAAAAAAAATTATAATAAAAAATAAACGATATAGCCTATGTCCACCGGACAGAAATAAGCTTCCCAACGGTGAAAGAATTATCCAAAACGGGTTCAGTAGTATTCAATATTACCTCAAACACACAAAGTTTCTCTCTTTACATATTAGTATAAGTTTTATAACGATACCAAAAAAAAAAAAAAAAACACAAGAAAAACAACACCGAATTTTCGGGTGTACGTCTTTTGAATCCGTTCTGACGCAAATTAAATTTATCAAAGCTATTCAAAGTCGATGGAACCGGTATTGAAAACAATAGTATCTAACGGAAGAAAGAAATTTTTCAATCGGGTCTTTAATCCCTCAGATTTTGCTGTAAACGGAATCTTGAGCTTACGAACTCTTAGAAACAGAGTTATCGACAAAAATAAGATGTGACTTTACGTCCCCTGGTGGGAAAACCATGCATTATTTTAGGAAGAAAGTATTCTCAAAAGGTTTATCCATATAAGCGGCATCGGTCCCAGGGGAAAAAAAAAAAAGTCGAATTTTCAGGAGCTCAGATTTTGCTACAAATACATCAGAAGCAGAAATTAACACTTATGCCCCCTGGTGACCAAACCATTTTTTACCAAACATTAGAAATTATGTGAAAAATAATATAAAAATATTTTCCATCAGGTCTTGTAAGCGATACAGGAAGAATTTTTCAAATCGGAGTTTTAGGAGCAGAAAACGCAATTTACCTTTGTCTGCCCTAGCGGAAAGTCTACAATTTACTTGAAAATTTTGAATTTATAGGAAAAACATTTCGCATCGGAAACACTATCCAACAAAGAAGGAATTTTTCAAATCGGATTCTTAGAAGTGACAAAAATAAGATATACATCTACGCCCCCTGGCGTAGAAACCATGCATTGTTTCAAGAAGAAAATATTCCTAAAAGGTTTGTCGACATGGTTAGTATCAGTCAACAAACGACTTTTTTTCAATCGAGATTTTAGCTCATATTTTGCTGCAAATACATCAGAAGCGGAAATTAAGACTTACGCCACCGGGTGGTCAAACCACTTTTTACAAAAGTTAGAAATTATGTGCAACCGATTTTCCATCAGGAGCTGCATCCGGTGCCGAAAGATTTTTTCAAATCGGAGATTTAGAAGTAGAGATATAGGGGGAAACGCAATTTACCTTTACGCCCCTAGCGGAAAGTCTATGAATTACTTGAAAAATTTTTATTTATAGGAAAAACACGTCACACTAGAAACACTATTCAACAAAGGGAAATTTTTTCAAATCGGACCCCTAGAAGTCGATATATTGACAAAAATAAGATATATATCTACGCCCCTGGCGTAGAAACCATGCACTATTTTAAGAAGAAAATGTTTCTAAAAGGTTTTTCGACATGAGTAATATTGGTCTACAAACGACGTATTTTTTCAATCGAGAATTTAGAAGCTCATATTTTGCTGCAAATACATCAGAAGCGGAAATTAAGATTTATGTCCCCTGGTGGCCAAACCATTTTTTTACAAAAATTAGAAATTATGTGCAAGCGATTTCTCATCAGGAGCTGTATCCGGTGCAGAAAGAAGTTTTCAAATCGGAGATTTAGAAACAGAGATATAGGGAGAAACGCAATTTAGTTTTACGCCCCCTAGCGGAAAGACTATGAATTACTTGAAAATTTTGAAATTATATGAAAAAAACATGTCACACGGAAAACATTATCCAACAAAGAAGGAATTTTTCAAATCGTACTCCTAAAAGTAGATATTGACAAAAATACGATATACATCTACGCCCCTGGCGGAGAAACTGTGGAATATTTTAGGAAGAAAATATTTCGAAAAGATTTATCGATGTGAGTGGCATCGGTCCACGGAAGAATTATTTCAATCGATATTTTAGAAGCTCAGATTTTATGGCAAATACATCAGAAGCAAAAATTAACGCTTATGCCCCTGGTGGCTAAAGTATCCTTTACCAAAAATTCGAATTTATATGCGAAAGATATTCCATCAGGAGATGTATCCGCTGAAAAAAAAAATTCAAATCGGAGTTTTAGAAGGAGTTATCGGGAAAAATGTCATTTACTTTTACGCCCCTAGCGGAAAATCTATGCGCAATTTGAAAACGTAACTATATCTAAAATACTCTTCGACATAAATGGAATCGAAAGATAAAATAGTTTTTTCAATCGGATGTTTAGAAGCAAATGTGGAATAAAACGTATTTTTGAATTCGACATCTCCATTTACGCCCTCTAGCGGGTAAATTGCACATCGTAAAAAAAAAAACTAAATAAAGGACCATTCGCATATTTCAAGCTTCCGAATGCAAAAAGAATTTTTCAAATCGGATTAATAGTTGCAGAGATACCTTGGGTACAGACGGACGGACGTACAACCCGATAACATAAGCACGATGTTTTTTTACAAAAGACGTGCAAAAAGCAATGCTAAAACCAAACCAGCAAAATAAAACATTTTAACCCCATTGTGTAGTTATGTAGACACGATATCATTTCGGGTCACTGAAAGAATGCCTCAATACTCCAATGCAAACCCGTCAACCACGGCTAAAAGCACATACGAGTAGTTGGAAATTTTTTTAATTAATGGGAATATTACGAAAATTTTGTTGTTGGTGACCCATCTTATAGTGTTCCCATTAATAATTCAACCTTCTATTATAGTTATGCATTTTATTACGATTCGTGTTACATGACAAGAAAAAATTTCAGTCACAGCTGTTTTAACTGTGCATGACATGGTCTACGGACTTTTAGTTATTTAGGTAACAGCCGGCAGCGTTAGGCGAAGAACAGTTGTGCACAGAAGGCAAAATTTAACGCTGCTTACTTTTAATAAAACTTTCTAACGATGACTGATATATTGGTGGTTATGTAAATATATATTAAGCCTATAATAAAAAAAGGTGACATTGAGGATCTCAGGAACTACAGACCTATCAGTCTCCTATCAGTGGTTTATAAAATATTCACTAAAGTACTTTAACACCGTTTGAAGGTGACACTGGACATGGCTCAACCGAGAGAACAAGCTGGATTCAGGAGTGGCTACAGCACTATAGATCATATCCACGTACTGAGAGAACTAATTGAAAGAGCAAGGGAATATGAACTTCCATTATGCATGGCTTTTATCGATTATGAAAAGGCCTTTGATTCGGTGAAACCCATCAGCAGTTACAATGGCTTTGAGGTGCTGCGGTATTGAAGATGTATACATTAATATTATTAATAACATCTATGAAAATACAAGCACAAAGATTAGGCTATTTGAGAATACAGCACCCATAAAAAATTGGAAAGGGAGTGAGACAAGGTGACACTATATCTCCCAAACTCTGTCTTTCACTCACTGAACTTTGAAAACAAAGGGATAAAGATTAATGGAGATTATCTCACTAACCTTCGTTTTGCTGATGACGTAGTCATTTTTGTAACTATCCTATCAGAGACCCAGAAACTTGCTGACAAGAGTAAAGAAGTAGAATTAAAAATGAACTTTCAGAAGACAAAAGTGATGTACAATGCTTTTACAAAAAATGAAGATTTATCGATTGATGGGGACAGCAGATATCAGGTGAGGGTCACATTGATGAAGAAATTAATCGGCGTACAAAACTTGCCTGGAGAGCTTTTGGAAGAAACAGTATAATTTTCAAGAGCAATATGCCATTATGTCTTAAAAGAAAAGTGTTTGATCAGTGCATCCTTCCAGTGCTTACGTATGGTGCGGAAACGTGTATCTTAACTAAAAGAGACATACAAAGACTACAGCCAACTCAAAGAAACATGGTGATATGCATGTTTGGTGTAACCAGGAGATATAAGAAGAGGAACTCGTGGATCAGAAAAAAGACAAGAGTGGAAGACATCATGATCAGAGTAAAATCCCTGAAATGGCAATGGGCTGGACATACTGCCAGAAGGACATACCATCGATGGACAGTCGACATTTTAGGTTGGATTCCAAGGGACAAGAAAAGACCCAGAAGAAGACCACATGGAAGATGGTTTGATGAAATTCGAAAGAATGTGGGAGTAACATGGAGGAGACTGGCACAAGACAGACCGTTGTGGAAGAAACTGGGGAGACCTTCATCCAGCAGTGGATTGATAATGGTTGACAATGATGATGATGGAGCCCGTCCTAAGACGGTTGTTTTTAAGCTTTAAATAAACATTAATACATAGGGGGTGTTGCCCGTCCTATGACGGAGTGAAATTTTTAATTGAAGCAGATTGAAAACAAATCAAATAGACGCCGGATTTTTGTAAGGAAACATAGTGAAAACTTATATAGTAAGAATTCATGTTAGAACTGAAAATTATATGCTATTTATTTCCGTTTTTCAAAGACGCGTTAAGTGACTTTTTCTTCGTCACCCTTGTTATTCCGTTCACGGCTTGTTTTAGACTGTCCTATTCGAGGGTTAGCTCGAAACTTCATACCGAAGCTTTTTCTACAAAATAATGCGACATCTGGTATTATAAATCGGAACTATGTAAATTGTCGACAATGTGCTATTGGGGCAACATCTGCTTTTAGATGCAATCTTGCTCAATTTGACATCTCAAGATTTCAGTTTTAATTGTAGGTTAGAGCTTTTAGTTAGATCGATATTTTGCAAAATGTATAATGTAATCAACACTAAACTCGGAAAGTTGGTTAAATCAAAAACGTAAAAACTAATAATTAAGGCGTAGAAATTAATATTGGAATTGTGCTGATTTAAATTGATATACAAAGGCAACTTGGCATAATATTAAGAATTCAATTCAATTTTGTAGATCGGATAAATATAACTCGAGCCATTGATAATCCAATGTTTTTAAATTAGCATGCGATCACCTTGACATCTAAAAGTGATCGCGTGCTATTATATAGCAGGCAATCACGTAGGCATCTCAAGAGCACAGACGAATTGATCGATACGTGATGGTGCAACAATGCAGACGTTGATATGACGTCAAGTGTTTCAGAGAGAGAGAGAGAGATCTGGGTGTTTATATGTATAATGCCCTTATTAACATATACATAAAAACTCATTCGGTCTACAGACACCAAGCGACCTAACGCTTTGCTACTTTGCTACCCACCATATTTCATCACCCGTAAGGTCTGTTTCTACCATCTCGTTTAAGATTAATATGCGTCACAAAGCTCTAAAAATTTAATTTTTCGTAGTTTCATTTTGTTTCAGGTTCAAACTGCGATAGGTTTTTTTCAGTTTTTTCTTGTCCCTCAATAACAAAATTGCTGTGAACGGCTTTCATTTCATTGACTGACTTCATCAAATTATAATCTACGTCTAATAAAGTTCCAAGACTGGCCGCATAACTGACGTTAGTGGTATAAAAACCATCACGTGTATACCAGAAGACAGCAGTCCTTGACCAATCTGAGAGCAGCTGGAAACCAGTTTATACCAGTTTCTACAGACGGTAGACTGGCATTAATGGAGTCATAGCAAGCGTTTGCGTCCCATTTCATTTTTAGCTAGAAGAGGAGAGAGTAAGCATCCGTTTTTGTAGGAAACTTTGTAAATCAGCTACTGAAACTTATAGAATGTTAAAAGAAGTGTATTTTCAGTCACTGAGCTGGGAAAACAAGGGGATAAAGATTAATGGAGATTATCTAACCCACCTTCGTTTTGCTGATGACGTAGTCATTTTTGCAACTAGCCCATCAGAGCTGCAGAGTATGATCCAGGAACTTGCTGACAAGAGTAAAGAAGTGGGATTAAAAATGAACTTTCAGAAGACAAAAGTGATGTTCAATGCTTTTACAAGAAATGAAGATTTATCGATTGATGGAGAAAAGCTGGAGATAACAGATACGTACGTTTATCTTGGACAGCAGATATCAAGTGAGGGTCACATTGATGAAGAAATTAATCGGCGTACAAAACTTGCCTGGAGAGCTTTTGGAAGAAACAGCATAATTTTCAAGAGCAATATGCCATTATGTCTTAAAAGAAAAGTGTTTGATCAATGCATCCTTCCAGTGCTTATGTATGGTGCAGAGACGTGGACCTTAACTAAAAGAGACATACAAAGGCTGCAGACAACTCAAAGGAGCATGGAGAGGTGCATACTTGGTGTAACCAGGAGAGATAAGAAGAGGAACTCGTGGATCCGAAAAATGACAAGAGTGGAAGACATCATGATCAGAGTTAAATCCCTGAAATGGCAATGGGCTGGACATACTGCCAGAAGGACAGATCATCGATGGACAGCCGAAATTTTAGATTGGATTCCAAGGGACAGGAAAAGACCCAGAGGAAGACCACATGGGAGATGGGTGGATGAAATTCGAAAGTATGCAGGGGTGACATGGAGGAGACTGGCACAAGACAGACCGTTGTGGAGGAAACTTGGGGAGACCTTCGTCCAGCAGTGGATTGATAATGGTTGACAATGATGATGATGATGATGGAAACACGGCATTATCCGCAGCAGTTTTCGAATGGTATGTACCAAGGAGTTGGTATGTACGGTTTCGTGATGGGTGGGAATCCTTTAATGACGATCAGAGATATGGGTGCCCTCTAGTGTGCGGACAGCAGAAAAAAATCGAAGAATTGTGGGATCAGTTAAACAAAGATCGCCGAATTACAGTGAGACTTTTGGCTGGGTCGGCGGTGTAAGTGTACTCAACTCCTACAATTATTTATTATCACAGTGCTGCATGGCAATTTCGCCATAATAACATCCTGGAAAGACTTGCAATTCCAGAAAAACTGGGAATCAAATTCATCAATAGGAAACCACCTCTCACTGATACCAATCTCAGGCCTGATCTTGTTCTTTGATGAAGTAAAGAAATCTGTTTTATCATCGACCTCCAGATTCCTTTCGACAACAAGGCTGACATTTTCCACGTGAAAAGGAAGGCTAAATTGGAAACGTATCTTCCAATCGCTCAAGAACACGGACGACTCGGGTTTTCGGTTTATTTCAACGCCTTTCTTGTAGGCTCATTGGGAACGTGGGATGAGGAAAACGAGCATGTCCTTGGGGCACATCAGCCCAACCTACGCTTCCCTGATTAAGAATAATATGGCCTCTGAGACCATTAAATGGTCCAGAGACATACGGTATATATAGAACATCTCACAGGAAAACGACAGTATTAATTTCGACTCATTCTTTTATTCAGGGGCGTGATGTAATGCGGGACCGTAAGTCAGTTGTCAATTTGTCCTCCTTGCAACCCCCTGGATGTTTCCAATCGTAAAAATTCAAACACTGGTTCATTCTTGCATTATGTGAACTTACGTAATTTTCATTGCTCTTTTACTATATAATGTTCTAAAGTTTGGCTATAAACTTTGCAATTTATTGCAACAGTTACGATTCTCACCACTGCAACTTAAATTTTAATTCCAACCTTTACCTAACATATTTTTTGCTAATGATAGTATTGTATGTTAAGTTCCACATATTGGACATGTATATTAAATTGTTAATTACTATTGCAACTCAAATATTCTTTCTTTCTCTCTCTCTCTTCATCATCATCATCATCATTGTCAACCATTATCAATCCACTGCTGGACGAAGGTCTTCCCAAGTTTCCTCCACAACGGTCTGTCTTGTGCCAGTCTCCTCCATGTCACCCCTGCATACTTTCGAATTTCATCCACCCATCTCCCATGTGGTCTTCTTCTGGGTCTTTTCCTGTCCCTTGGAATCCAATCTAAAATTTCGGCTGTCCATCGATGATCTGTCCTTCTGGCAGTATGTCCAGCCCATTGCCATTTCAGGGATTTAACTCAGATCATGATGTCTTCCGCTCTTGTCATTTTTCGGATCCACGAGTTCCTCTTCTTATCTCTCCTGGTTACACCAAGTATGCACCTCTCCATGCTCCTTTGAGTTGTCTGCAGCCTTTGTATGTCTCTTTTAGTTAAGGTCCACGTCTCTGCACCATACGTAAGCACTGGAAGGATGCATTGATCAAACACTTTTCTTTTAAGACATAATGGCATATTGCTCTTGAAAATTATGCTGTTTCTTCCAAAAGCTCTCCAGGCAAGTTTTGTACGCCGATTAATTTCTTCATCAATGTGACCCTCACTTGATATCTGCTGTCCAAGATAAACGTATGTGTCTGTTATCTCCAGCTTTTCTCCATCAATCGATAAATCTTCATTTCTTGTAAAAGCATTGAACATCACTTTTGTCTTCTGAAAGTTCATTTTTAATCCCACTTCTTTACTCTTGTCAGCAAGTTCCTGGATCATACTCTGCAGCTCTGATGGGCTAGTTGCAAAAATGACTACGTCATCAGCAAAACGAAGGTGGGTTAGATAATCTCCATTAATCTTTATCCCCTTGTTTTCCCAGCTCAGTGACTGAAAAACACCCTCCAATGTGGCATTAAAGAGCTTCGGAGATATGGTGTCACCTTGTCTCACTCCCTTTCCAATTTTTATGTATGTTGTATTTTCAAACAGCCTAATCTTTGCACTTGCATTTTCATAGATGTTATTAATAATATTAATGTATGCATCTTCAATACCGCAGGTTTTCAGAGCCATTGTAACTGCTGATGGTTTCACCGAATCAAAGGCTTTTTCATAATCGATAAAAGCCATGCACAATGGAAGTTCATATTCTCTCGCTCTTTCAATTAGTTCTCTCAGCACATGGATATGATCTATTGTGCTGTGCTGTGCTGTGCTGCTGTGCTGTTGTGCTGTATATATATATATATATGCAGCTGGAATGTACCTGGCCAAGGCAGCGGCCAGTGCGACATGAAGGCAGAGGGTGCTAAGAATCCCCGGAGGACCGGACTAGGCTGCCATCTGATGCTGACCTTGGCAACGTACAATGGACGCTCCCTATCTTCTGATTCAAGGCTTCTTGAATTGGAAGAGGAACTACAAAGGATCAAGTGGGACATCGTGGGGCTAAGTGAGGTAAGAAGAAAAGGAGAAGATCTCATCGAACTGAAAAGTGGACATCTCTTCTACTATCGTGGGACAGATACTGGCAGAACTAGTGGTGTTGGATTTATAATAAACAAGAAACTGAAGGATAAAGTTGTAGAAGTTGAAAGTTCCTCTGACAGAGCTGCACGGCTTGTTATACAACTCTCGAAAAGATACCAGGCTCAGATTATTCAAACTTATGCACCCACCACAAGTCATCCTGAAGAAGAAATTGAAGAATTTTATGAGGAAATTTGTCATCTAAATAATAAAGGTAAGCAGCACTTGAAAATAATTATGGGAGATTTCAATGCAAAAATAGGGCAACGGCAACAGAATGAAACTTCAGTAGGTAAATTCGGTCACGGCAACAGAAACCAACGTGGACATACTCTCGTTGAGTTTGCAGAGGCAGAAGGGTTTTTCATCTTGAACTCCTTCAAGAAAAAGCCACACAGGAAATGGACATGGAGACATCCAAATGGGACGACAAGTGAAATTGATTTTCTTATGTGTAACAAAAAATTCGTCATAGAAGACTGCAGTGTGCTAAACAAGTTCAACACAGGTAGTGACCATAGATTGGTGAGATGTAAGATGCACCTCAACACTAAACTTGAACGTGGCAAGCTCATAAGACAAACAAAATCTATTGACATAACCAACCTTAAAAAACACCATAATACCTTCAAGTTGGAACTGAAGAACAGGTTCTCTGCTTTAGAAGGCCTAACATCGGAAGAAGTGGACATCTCTGAAGTTAACAGAAAAGTAACCAAAGCTCTTATGGAAACAGCAACAAAATTAGCTGGGTCTAAGAACAAGTTGCATGTAAATAAATTATCAGGAAAAACGAAAATGTTGATGCAAAAAAGGAGAGAGATGAGGACAACTGAAGAAGATGTGACTTCCAAAGTGGAATATATAGAGCTATGCAAGACAGTACGAAAAAGTATCACTGAAGACGTAAGAAAATTCAACTGTGAACTAGTGAGGAAAGCAATTGAAAACAACCAAAGCCTAAAGATAGCAAAGGGGCATCTCAGTAAGGGAAGAAAACAGATTATGGCACTGAGAAAAGAAGATGGTTCTGTAACAAGAAATAGAGGCGAAATTTTGACAAGAGTGAAAGATTTCTACTCCAAATTATATGAAAGGGATGATACATGCACTCCAGACATCATGAAAGATACCAGTACCAGAATTCCTCCAGTCCTTCTAGCAGAAGTTGCACATGCAATCAAGAACATGAAGTAGGGAAAAGCTCCAGGAGAAGATGGAATTACTGTAGACATCATACAAGAAGCAAGTGGAGAAATCGAAACTGTACTCGCCCAAATTTTCACTCGATGCCTTAATGAAGGAAAGATTCCTGAGGATTGGAACACCGCTACAATGATCCTACTACATAAGAAAGGTGACATTGAGGATCTCGGAAACTAGAGACCTATCAGCCTCCTATCAGTAGTTTATAAAATCTTCACTAAAGTTCTTTCACACCGCTTGAAGGTAACACTGGACATGGCTCAACCGAGAGAACAAGCTGGATTCAGGAGTGGCTACAGCACAATAGATCATATCCATGTGCTGAGAGAACTAATTGAAAGAGCGAGGAATATGAACTTCCATTGTGCATGGCTTTTATCGATTATGAAAAAGCCTTTGATTCGGTGAAACCATCAGCAGTTACAATGGCTCTGAAAACCTGCGGTATTGAAGATGCATACATTAATATTATTAATAACATCTATGAAAATGCAAGTGCAAAGATTAGGCTGTCTGAAAATACAACACACATAAAAATTGGAAACTGAGTGAGACAAAGTGACACCATATCTCCGAAGCTCTTTAATGCCACATTGGAGGGTGTTTTTCAGTCACTGAGCTGGGAAAACAAGGGAATAAAGATTAATGGAGATTATCTAACCCACCTTCGTTTTGCTGATGACGTAGTCATTTTTGCAACTAGCCTATCAGAGCTGCAGAGTATGATCCAGGAACTTGCTGACAAGAGTAAAGAAGTGGGATTAAAAATGAACTTTCAGAAGACAAAAGTGATGTTCAATGCTTTTACAAGAAATGAAGATTTATCGATTGATGGAGAAAAGCTGGAGATAACAGACACGTACGTTTATCTTGGACAGCAGATATCAAGTGAGGGCCACATTGATGAGGAAATTAATCGGCGTACAAAACTTGCCTGGAGAGCTTTTGGAAGAAACAGCATAATTTTCAAGAGCAATATGCCATCATGTCTTAAAAGAAAAGTGTTTGATCAATGCATTCTTCCAGTGCTTACGTATGGCGCAGAGACGTGGACCTTAACTAAAAGAGATATACAAAGGCTGCAGACAACTCAAAGAAGCATGGAGAGGTGCATACTTGGTGTAACCAGGAGAGAAGGAGAGGAACTCGTGGATCCGAAAGATGACAAGAGTGGAAGACATCATGATCAGAGTTAAATCCCTGAAATGGCAATGGGCTGGACATACTGCCAGAAGGACAGATCATCGATGGACAGCCGAAATTTTAGATTGGATTCCAAGGGACAGGAAAAGACCCAGAAGAAGACCACATGGGAGATGGGTGGATGAAATTCGAAAGTATGCAGGGGTGACATGGAGGAGACTGGCACAAGACAGACCGTTGTGGAGGAAACTTGGGGAGACCTTCGCCCAGCAGTGGATTGATAATGGTTGACAATGATGATGATGATATATATATATATATATATATATATATATATATGGGATGTAAGGTCAGGTGATGCGCAACATCACAGCCTCTCCTTGACAAATGTCAACCCCGCCTTCTCGTGGTGCATCCTGTTCCCACTAAAGGGGCTCTGACGACCGCCAAAAGCGGTACAACTATACCATTGGGATTAGATTCCACAGCGGCGGCTGAAAAACAATTTTTCGGTTGCTGTGTGTTTCTGGAACGTGGAAAGAGCGATGTATTTATTTATTAACTGTCGCCACGTATTTGGAATATTTTCACCTTGGGATTAGAGGAAATGCTATCCCACACTCACCAACCCGCTTGGCCAGCGAGGTGAGTTATGGCCAAACCCCTCCAAAATGACTCCATAACTTAAATCTCGGCCCTCAGTCTCCGGCAGCTGGAATGTACAAGGCCAAGGCAGCGGCCAGTGCGACATGAAGGCAGAGGGTGCTAAGAATCCCCGGAGATCCGGACTAGGCTGCCATCTGATGCTGACCTTGGCTACGTATAATGGACGCTCCCTCTCTTCTGATTCAAGGCTTCTTGAAAAGTTGCACATGCAATCAAGAACATGAAGCGGGGAAAAAGCTCCAGGAGAAGATGGAATTACTGTAGACATCATACAAGAAGCAAGTGGAGAAATTGAAAGAGTGCTCGCCCAAAATTTCACATTATGCCTTCATGAAGGGAAGATTCCTGAGGATTGGAACAAGGCTACAATGATCCTGCTACATAAAAATGGTGACATTGAGGATCTCTGGGACTACAGACCTATCAGCCTCCTATCAGTGGTTTATAAAATCTTCACTAAAGTTCTTTCACACCGCTTGAAGGTAACACTGGACATGGCTCAACCGAGAGAACAAGCTGGATTCAGGAGAGGCTACAGCACAATAAATCATATCCACGTACTGAGAGAACTGATTGA
Organism: Macrothele yani; assembly: GCA_039090855.1. Taxonomy (NCBI): domain Eukaryota; kingdom Metazoa; phylum Arthropoda; class Arachnida; order Araneae; family Macrothelidae; genus Macrothele; species Macrothele yani. The sequence goes on along the minus strand of CM077028.1, from coordinate 71,692,438 downwards.
AAGAGCGAGGGGATATGAAATTACATTGTGCATGGCTTTTATCGATTATGAAGAAGCCTTTGATTCGGTGAAACAACCATCAGCAGTTACAATGGCTTTGAAATCCTGCGGTATTGAAGATGCATACATAAACATTATTCATAACATCTATGAAAATGCAACTGCAAAGATTCGGCTGTTTGAAAATACAACACACATAAAAATTGGAAAGGGAGTTAGACAAGGTGATATCTCCGAAGCTTTTTAATGCCACATTGGAAAATGTCTTTCAATCACTGAACTGGGAAAACAAAGGGATAAAGATTAATGGATATTATCTAACCCACCTTCGTTTTGCTGATGACGTAGTCATTTTTGCAACTACCGCATCAGAGCTGCAGAGTATGATTCAGGAACTTGCTGACAAGAGTAAAGAAGTGGGATTAAAAATGAACTTTCAGAAGACAAAAGTGATGTTCAATGCTTTTACAAGAAATGAAGATTTATCGATTGATGGAGGAAAGCTGGAGGTAACAGACACATGCGTTTATCTTGGACAGCAGATATCAAGTGAGGGTCACATTGATGAAGAAATTAATCGGCGTACAAAACTTGCCTGGAGAGCTTTTGGAAGAAACAGCATGATTTTAAAGAGCAGTATGCCACTATGTCTTAAAAGAAAAGTGTTTGATCAATGCATCCCTCCAGTGCTTACGTATGTTGCAAAGACGTGGACCTTAACTAAAAGAGACATACAAAGGATGCAGACAGCTCAAAGCAGCATGGAGAGGTGTATGCTTGGTGTAACCAGGAGAGATAAGAAGAGGAACTCGTGGATCCGAAAAATGATAACAGTGGAAGACATCATGATCAGAGTTAAATCCCTGAAATGGCAGTGGGCTGGACATACTGCCAGAAGGACAGACCATCGATGGACAGCCGAAATTTTAGATTGAATTCCAAGGGACAGGAAAAGACCCAGAAGAAGACCACATGGGAGATGGGTGGATGAAATTCGAAAGCATGCGGAAGTAACCTGGAGGAGACTGGCGCAAGACAGACCGTTGTGGAAGAAACTTGGGGAGACCTTAGTCCAGCAGTGGATTGATAATGGTTGACGATGATATATATATATGAATTCTGTTATTGCATTTTATTTTAAAATTTTATCTTAACTAATTAAAAGCGCATTTGGAAAGTTGTATGTGATACAATTGATATTCCTCTTTAAAACAATTCAGTGTAACTCACACTTTCCTCTGTGTTGTTCTGTTTGAACCAACCTATTTTCTGGCAAATACCTGTACAGTTTTTATATATCTACTAACGAAACCAGTCGGAATTGACGGTCAGTTTTTTTCTTTTTTGAAAAGAATAAACTCATATGAAACAACAAATGTGAACTTTATTTGATTGACGAAATCTTTCAACCACTTCAGTGAAGACAATAGTCCAGGTTCGTGATTTTTTTCTTTTTTTGACTGAAGGTTTAACGACCACCGTGAACAACTCAATGGGCTATAAGCAGCGCCCGTTCCTAATTTAGGGTCAGTGGTTCCAGGGAAGGGAGAGAGCCAGTGCCGTAAGACAAACACAACATCCATGCCTCACCTCACCGGGATTCGAACACGGAGCCTTCACGAATGAATCATCATAAGCCAGCGCTTAGACCACTGCGCCACCGGGGAGGCCAGGTGCGTGATGAGCATCACGACTGCGCCCTTTTTCAGTCGTTAAATGTGAGGCAGAAGTCCACTCATCTCGATCGTGTGCAAAAATTCAACTGGATAGCGCAGTCTTTCACTCTCATCTTCAGTCATAACTGTGTTTGTAAATGTAGTTGGAATAAGATTCGCGTAGCAAATACTCTTCACCCGTCGGAATAGACGGTTTTTTTATTTGAAAAGAATAAACTTATGTGAAACAACAAATTTAAACTTTAATTGTTGACAAATTCATTCAACCACTTCAATAAAGACAATAGTCGAGGTTCGTGTTTTTTTTTTGCTGAAGTTTTAACGACCACCGTGAGCAACTCAATGGACTATAAGCAGTCGTCCGTAATATTTTTACTAACAATGGTCAGTGGAATGTTTATTTACATAATTACATAATGGGAAACACGTCTTACCTACGTGCATGAACTGGATCGAATGACTATTATCGAATGAATATTAAATTGTATATATACATCACGCAGTCCAACGGCATAACGCAACCAGGTCTTCGAGAGTGTTCGCTGTTCCGATGAGAACTTTGATACCAATTGCCAGCTATAGCGTTGTTTTCCCCAACGGTTTGCTCAAAAAGACTTCTATCTTTGGACTATCTCAGTCCCTTAATGCTTTCGCCTTCAACAGCGCGTGAGTCAACAGCAGGCGATCGAATGTCAACCGCAGGCTACTCCCATAAACTTTACATCGGAACTTTGCCGCCCCACAACGCCCGAACGGTTGCCCCAATCTCATTTTTCTCTTCGACTAGCACATTTACATGGTAAGACCTTTAGTTTGATACCTCAACGATATCTCTACGTTTAGCTGTTCTCTCAAAATAGGACTCACAGTAAAAAACCTTATAGAATTAATATAGAGATTTTTGTAGATATATCTCTTTCTCTCACATGAAATGTTGTTGATGAGTAAAATTTTTTTTCCGATAACTGTGTTTTTAAAAAATTGATTGTGTATTCTAATAAATTGTATTTATTTCTCTTTATGTTGGATTGCCAGCCAGGTTGCCGAATTATTGTCTCCATAACCAAGTGCTGAAGTATGCAAAAAAACAGTTGATACGTTGTAATTATTCGGACGAGTAAAAAAAGAAAAATCTGTCTGTCATGATATTCTACTCGAGGATCTGAGGAAATGAAAACTTAATGCCAGATTGGTACCCCGCATTCCGAATGATGACGAAAAGTAAGCTCGTTCATCCATCTGTTCTACTGTCGATCCAACAGTTCCTGGCTCACCATCAAATCACTGTGTTGCCATATTCGCCGTATTTGCCTGATTTATCTCATTGTGACTTTCCGTTTTTTCAGGATAAAGCGGGCACTAAAAGGGCTGTATCATGCAGACATTACATCTATCCAAACAGCCGTGGCAAAACAACTTGCAGACATCTCGGAAAGTGCCTCCCAGAACTGTTTTCAGAATCTTCAGAAACACTGTGTGTTGATTCAGAAATGCGGTATTTTAAAGGTGACAAGCATTAATGGTTAGTATGGTGCTTTTTATACTCTTTATTGTGTCAATCCTGAAACTTTTCGGACGTCGGTTGTATATGAGCCAAAATATTTCCGGGTCATTATGCTGGACCCATAGTTTTGTTTAAGTCTCATGCACGTTTTATGTTGGCCGAAATTTCCAGTTTGTACGTATTCTAGACACAAAATTAGTGTAAGAAAAGTGTCTGTTCGAGGTTATAAGAATTTCCCTATTAAATTATTTTCTGAAATTTACCGCACTCACTTCTGAATAAGCTTTAGTCATATGAATTTAAATCTGCACTGAGCCACTGGCTGTTCATCATCTTCTCTGGCTGTTGTACACGGGATGTTGAAGAAACACATTCTGAAACAGTTTTATTTAGTAGAGATTACTTGAGGCATCTATTCTGCCTTCTTTCTTTTGCGTACCAGAGAGTTTCCGTTACAGCTAATCAAATTCATAGGTTCACTTACGCTAGTACCCTACACGCTAGCCTCAGTGATGTCCAGGGCTACTCCCATAATATCAATTAACGTCGAGGGTTGGGGTACAAAGCTACATCTTTCTTGAACCACGGTGCCAAGCGAATTTGAGTTTCTGGTGAGAAAAATCCTCAGTGCATTGCCCTTGCAAAACTCTGCTTTGTAGCAAGCAGCCTAAGGATATCAGAATTTCTCTCTTCTTTTCATGATAGATAAGTCTTTGAAAAAGAGCAGTACTTTGTCCTACTTCTCAAAGTTTATTCTACTTTGTCTTGGGATGTATATATTTCACTTTTAAGTGACCATTTGAAGTGAAATTCATCCTAAAATGAGGTTTAAAATAGTTTGTGGCAAAAACAAACAAACAAACAAAAAGGAAAACAAGCAAGAATACTTTGAAAGAATATTTCCTTGAGGATTGAGATACGTTCAATATTTTGGCGCTGAAAAGAAAGTGCAAGTTCTATAGAATAAATAAAATGAAACTGCAACAGGACACGGCTTTCGAATTGGCCAATAAACAGGAGATGCTTAAAAAAGGAAATGATTGGCTTATACTCTCTAAAAATTCCTGTTTAGTCGTTGAAGTCGCAACCAGTGGCAGACTGGCGATCCAGAAAGTGCCCTGCAAGTTGATTTTGTGCTGCCCACTTTTGGGGAAAATCATCAACGTATTCTCACCCCCACCATCCTTAAGGAAACATCAATGTTTACAGTTTAAACAAAGGAACATCATCACCATTACCGTTTAAATATAAAACAAGTTTACAAAATATTGCGGTTTTTTTTATTGCAGCAATAATTAACCTTTTGCGCATTTTTCTGAACTGCAGATCCGCAGTAAAACTTAAAAAACAAAATTATTTGCAATACTGAGAAAAAATAGACAAAGTACGTTCGCTGAGAGAGACTGACGAAGATTTTATTCAATTCTTATGAATTTTATTGTGATAACTGAATTCAGAATTTGTAATAGTTTCTTCACTTACAGTAATAGAATCTAAATAAGCCAGAAATTAATTTCTTTTTTAAGAATTACCCATCATTAACAAAACATTTACGAAAAGATCTCTTAAAAAATTTTTAAATGTCCAGGATTGCAAGAATTTCGATGCATGAAAGAATGCGAAAATTCATTTTTATTTCATTACCTTTAAACGGGAAATAGTATTTTTGCAATAGGTGGAACATCATATTTTCCAGAACTACAATTTAAGATTTCATGTAACTGCAAGGCCCAAAAAGTAGTAAATCAGATTCAGACTTGTTCCAAAAAAAAAAAGAAAGAAAAGCATATGCATACAAAAAGCAGCAACCCAAAAAAAATTAACGTAGATGAACCTCATTGCATTAACGTACACAATGAATTTTGAGTTCTTATCAGAGATAATTCATAGCATATTAGATTAGGCCTATACTATATTGATTATTCAACTGCATTTGTCAAAAGCGGCCTGAGGTAGAGATTATCAGCCCAAAGGTGTGTATCAAAATCATTGTTTGGCTCAACAGAACATTTGCTACATAGGTTGTTTTTTTGTTTATTTATATTTTTCTCTAAAGCGCGTCAAAGTGGTGAACAAACTTTGGCGTTTTAGTATAACTTGGTTTTGTTCTACAATTACACAGGTCAACGATAAAAAAAATTTCTTCAAAGTGAATGGCGTTTCTTATGTACGTTTTGGTGCAGATTTTGGGAAAAATACTCAAATAATTCTATCACGTACAGTTTCGACAGAAATCGAGAATTTCTGTCTGGAATTTTTGTCACCAGGATATTATTGTAATATTTTCTTATATATATTTAAACATGGTGCTGAAGGCAAACGTGGGCCTGAAAGAGATAAGGTGTGCGGATTTTGCGACTGTCATGGCTTCAAGAGGTTGTGTCAATTCTCCTGACAGCTTTTGCTATATCTGTGGCGAATTTGTAGTGAAAAAGTAACAGCGGAAGATCACGGACTTTGTTAGAAAAGTGTATTTTGCATACTTCGGTGTATGGGTTGGAGACCAAGACAAGTGTGTTCAAGTTGCGTGGAAGGACTTCGCATGTGGTCTAAGGGTAAGGTGAAATATTTTCGTTTTGGAGTGCCTATGATATGGAGGGAGCTCCGAAACCACAGCGATGGCTGCTACTTTTGTTCGTGCAACATACAGGGGTACAATTTAAAAAAACAAAAAGAAATCTTCTACCCGAACCTTGAATCTGCACTGTGCCCTGTGCCTCACGAACCTGACATTCCCATAACTTTGCCTCCAGAAAGGTTAGACGATGTGCCTGCACCCTCAGAGAGCGAGTCAGATGACAATGCTGATGACTATTTTCAAGTCGACGACTGCAGTCAACCCCAGCTGTTTTCACAGTCAGAACTGAACGACTTGATCCGAGATCTATCTCTTCCAAAAGATTCTGCTCAGTTGCTTGGCTCTAGACTCCAGGAGAAAAACTTGTTAACCCCTGGAACTTCTTTCTATTGGTTACGAAGCCGAGAGAAAGACTACGTGCCTTACTTTTCTCAAAACGGTGAACTTGTTTACTACTCCGATGTCCCCGGTTTCATGCAAACGTTCAAAATTCAGCATGAGGCGGAAGATTGGAGGCTCATCACAAAGAAGTCTGAAAGCTGTACTTTTTCACAACTGCACATTCCGTTCATTTGAAAGAGAGGTATGAGAATTTAGCCTTGTTCCTGACCAAGCTTAACTACAAGGAATACGAATGGACCATCTGTGGCGATCTGATCCTTGGTCAACAGGGAGGCTACACCAAGTACCCCTGTTTCCTCTGCGATTAGGACAGTCGTGCTAAAGCAAAACACTGGACTCAGAAGATGTGACCAAGCAGGACGCTAAAAGTAGGGAAAAAGAACGTGCACTTCGAATCATTGTGGACCCAAAAAAGTACTCCTGCCTCCACTTCACATCAAACATGGCATCATGAAGCAGTTTGTGAAAGCCCTGCGAAAAGATGGTGATACTTTCAAGTACCTGGCAAACGGCTGTCAGAAGCGGTTTTCGTCTGTCCTGACATTCGAAAACTCATGAAAGACGAAATCTTTGAAACCAAAATGGATGACATTGAGAGATCGGATTGGACATCATTTAAAGAAGTTGTAAAGATGTTTCTTGGCAACTAGAAAGACTCTGACTTCAAGAACATCGTAGGAAACATGCTGGAGAACTTCAAAGCCTTGGACTGCTCAATGAGCTTGAAGCTCGGTAACGTATACTCTATATTCACTTTCCTTTTGATTTTACTATCTCTGGTTATTTTATTTTACTATGTAAATTATCTTCTTACTGAACGAAATATTATTTCACCCGATGAATGAGATCTGGCAATGAGTGTAAGTCATGACGTGGTGGTAGCTAGTATATTGGCGCGTTCATCGAGACTTAGGGAGAGCTTTTGTTGTTGTTATGAGAGAGCGTTGTTGTTTACGAGGAGAGATTCTTCATTATGGTAAAACTAGTTGTGTGTGTGCTTTAGTTGACCAAGAGTATGAGAATAAAGAAGTTACTGTAAGTTAGTCTTTCTCAATTCATAGTTTTTGTCAGACCTCTGTCTGGCTGTTAGGTTTATAACATTTATTTATAACTATAAATAACCAGCGTTAAGACTTTGTTTACGTTCGTAATTAACTAGTAACAACACCCTTTTGAATTCACTATTTTGAAGCTTAGTACAAGTATATCATTAGCTAGCTTGTAGGAAGAGAATCATTCATATGAATTAGCTTAGCGGAAAGCAAATAAAGCTAATTCATTATAGCTCCACTTTTGAATTCCCATCTAGGCTATTTCCCAGAAAATCTAGGCGCTGTCAGTGAAGGACAAAAAGAGAAATTCCACCAGGACATAAACGAAATGGAACGGGGGTATCAGGGCAGGTGGAATGTGAACATGATAGCAGACTACTGCTGGTTACTGAATAGGGAGGAGCCGCAAGCAGTGCACAAGAGAAAAAGTTCTAAACGGAACTTCGAGGGGAAGAATAAGATACATTATAAAGATTTTTGACTTTGTGGTAGCTATGACAAACAAATTAATAAAATGTAAAATAAAGCTTATGTTTAAGTTTTTTTGTAAATAAAAAGTTTGACTGCTAGATCTTCTGTGTGATTTACCTGGATCTTCATCCTCACTTTGTGAAAAAAACATTAGAAACACCTACAATGGTGCAGAAAAAAAAAGTATTATTTTGCAGACCTGTGTTATACATGGTAAGTATTTACTCTGAAAAAGTTCCAGTACATACTAACTACGCAAAAAATGCTTATCCCTAAAAAATGCCTTCTACCACAGGACTGGTTACTTTTATATATCATTATCATCATCGTTGTCAACCATTATCAATCCACTGCTGGACGAAGGTCTCTCCAAGTTTCCTCCACAACGGTCTGTCTTGTGCCAGTCTCCTCCATGACACTCCCGCATACTTTCGAATTTCACCCAGCCATCTCCCATGTGGTCTTCTTCTGGGTCTTTTCCTGTCCCTAACAGAGCTGCACGACTCGTTATCCAACTCTCAAGAAGATACAAGGCTCAGATTATTCAAACTTATGCACCCACCACAAGTCATCCTGAAGAAGAAATTGAAGAATTTTAGCGAGGAAATTCGTCATCTAAATAATAAAGGCAAGCAGCACTTTAAGATAATTATGGGAGATTTCAATGCAAAAATAGAGCAACGGCAACAGAATGAAACTTCAGTGGATAAATTCGGTCATGGCAACAGAAACCAGCGTGGAAATACTCTCGTTGAGTTTGCAGAGGCAGAAGGGTTTTTCATCTTGAACTCCTTTTTCAAGAAAAAGCCACACAGGAAATGGAAATGATGACATCCAAATGGGACGTCAACTGAAATTGATTTTTTTATGTGTAACAAAAAATTCGTCATCGAAGACTGCAGTGTGCTAAACAAGTTCAACACAGGTAGTGACCATAAATTGGTGAGATGTAAGATGCACCTCAACACTAAACTCGAACGTGGCAAGCTCATAAGACAAACAAAATGTATTGACATAACCAACCTTAAAAAACACCATGATACCTTCAAGTTGGAACTGAAGAACAGATTCTCTGCTTTAGAAGGCCTAACATCGGAAGAAGTGGATTTTTCTGAAGTTAACAGAAAAGTAACCAAAGCTCTTATGAAAACAGCAACAAAATTAGCTGGGTCTAAGAACAAGTTGTATGTAAACAAATTATCAGGAAAAACCAAAATGTTGTTGCAAAAAAGAAGAGAGATGAGCACAACGGACAACTAAACAAGATGTGATTTCCAAAGTGGAATATATAGAGCTATGCAAGACAGTACGAAAAAGTATCACTGCAGACGTAAGATAATTCATCTGTGAACTAGTGAGGAAAGCAATTGAAAACAACCAAAACCTAAAGATAGCAAAGGGACATCTCAGAAAGGGAAGAAAACAGATTATGGCACTGAAAAAAGAAGATGGTTCTGTAACAAGAAATAGAGGCGAAATTTTGACAAGAGTGAAAGATTTCTACTCCAAATTATATGAAAGGGATGATACATGTACTCCAGACATCATGAAAGGTACCAGTACCAGAGTTCTTCCAGTTCTCCCAGCAGAAGTTGCACATGCAATCAAGAACATGAAGTGGGGAAAAGCTCCAGGAGAAGATGGAATTACTGTAGACATTATACAAGAAACAAGTGGAGAAATCGAAACAGTACTCGCCCAAATTTTCCCTCGATGCCTTAATGAAGGGAAGATTCCTGAGGATTGGAACAAAGCTACAATGATCCTGCTACATAAAGGATCTCGGGAACTACAGACCTATCAGCCTCCTATCAGTGGTTTATAAAATCTTCACTAAAGTTCTTTCACACCGTTTGAAGGTAACACTAGACATGACTCAGCCGAGAGAACAAGCTGGATTCAGGAGTGGCTACAGCACAATAGATCATATCCACGTACTGAGAGAACTAATTGAAAGAGCGAGGGAATATGAACTTCCATTGTGCATGGCTTTTATCGATTATGAAAAAGCCTTTGATTCGGTGAAACACCATCAGCAGTTACAATGGCTCTGAAATCCTGCGGTATTGAAGATGCATACATTAATATTGATAATAACATCTATGAAAATGCAAGTGCAAATATTCAGCTATTTGAAAATACAACACACATAAAAATTGGAAAGGCAGTGAGACAAAGTGACACCATGTCTCCTATTCTCTTTAATGCTACATTGTGAAATGTCTTTCAATCACTGAACTGGGAAAACAAAGGGAAAAAGATTAATGGAGATTATCTAACCTACCTTCGTTTTGCTGATGACGTAGTCATTTTGGCAACTACCCCATCAGAGCTGCAGAGTATGATCCAGGAACTTGCTGACAAGAGTAAAGAAGTGGGATTGAAAATGAACTTTCAGAAGACAAATGTGATGTTTAATGCGTTTACAAGAAATGAAGATTTATCGATTGATGGAGAAAAGCTGGAGATAACAGACACGTACGTTTATCTTGAACAGCAGATATCAAGTGAGAGTCACATTGATGAAGAAATTAATCGTCGTACAAAACTTGCCTGGAGAGCTTTTGGAATACACTGCTGGCCACCCAAAATGCAACACCAAGAAAGACACGAAATAGCAAAGCCAGATTTACTACACACATGACAACAGATACAAAGATAAAACGATTGAGCTTACAGGTTCGCGCGACTTGCTGAACACGCAGACATCAATAGTTCGTGTGGCCCCCATTGCTGGCAATAACGGCCGCTACACGCCGCGGCGTCGAACGAAAGAGACTTTGGATGTGGGCTTGGGGTATGTCGTTCCTGGCTGCTTCCACACGTTGCCACAGTTCACCAGGCGTAGCCACGGGTGGTTGCCGATCGGCGACCAGACGTGTTCAATGGGCGACATATCGGGAGAACAGGCGGTCCACGGCAGCAGTAACACCTGGTGGGCCGTGAAGAATTGTTGCACGATGCGTGCCACGTGCGGGCGCACATTGTCCTGATGAAACGTGGCCGCTGGCAGGTCCTGCAGGTAAGGAAGGACTATAGGCTGCAAAACGTCGGAGATGTAGCGGTGGCTGTTGAGTGTACCGGCGATGCGTACCAGAGGGGTGCGGGTTTTATATCTAATTGCGCCCCAAACCATAACGCCAGGCTACGGACCGGTATGGCGATGTATAATGCAGGCGTAATACAGTCTTTCGCCGCGGTGCCGCCACACGTGGATCCGACCATCGTGGTGTTGCAGGCAGAAGCGGGATTCGTCGGAGTAGACAATGTCGTGCCCTTCCGTAGTCCAGGTGCGGCGTTCAACGGCCCACTGCCGCCGCACTCGCCGGTGGTGTAACGTCAATGGTAATCGGAGCAATGGGCACCGTGCGACAAGTCCCCGCTCCTGCAGACGACGTCGAACGGTACGTGCTGACACAGGTTGTTGCGCAACACACCTTAATTCCTGCGCTAACGTTCGTGATGTGGCGGTGCGAGCCGGCAATGCCCGCCGCACAACATGCCGGTCCTCTGAATTGGTGGTGTGCCGCGGATGCGGCAGTCGCTCACGTTGGTTCGTCCGTCCCTCCTGCACCCACCGAATCCATACTCGCCTCACTGTAGCAGGATGTCCTCCCACACGGGCGCCGATGTCTCGGTACGATAAACCATTGTCGCGATAAGCCACCATTTGTCCTCTGTAGAACTCCGAGACGTGGTGGAATGACTGCCGTATTCTGCGACGAGGCATCAGGAAGCTTCCCACGCACAGGTCCTGCAGCACAACACACTTCCACTACTTACACCCCGCCTTCTGTGCACCCTTCTTGTAGTGCTTCTCGGTGGCGTGCCGGGAGCACATGATTTGCATATGCCCTGCAGTGCTAATCGTTTGCATGTCCTCTCGCGGGCGACGCATGCTGCGAATTTCAAGCCAATGGGATGCTTCGTTCTCGGTGTTGCATTTTCGTTGGCCAGCAGTGTGTATATATATATATATATATATATATCCACCAGAAAATTTTCAGCTACAATTTAGCAGCCTCCACTATTTAAAGCTGTAACGGATCACCCATCAATAACTCAGGAGCGCTGTATCCAGGTAAAGAGAATATCCAGAACAGTAAGGAAAAAACATCCACGTCTTATCTAGGCCCAGTAGTGCAAGAAACCCACGCCTCAGACCACTCAACTACCCGATGATCTGTTTCGTACTAGACAAAAACGTTCATCGTCATTTACCGCTTATTGGTGTAATTATAATTTCCGACAAAAGGAATGAAAATTTAATTTTGATGCAGCGTTATCTTATTTACTAAAAGTCAGAAAAGATTTGCATGACGAGATCTCCGAACTACATAAAGTGTTGGAGGGGGGGATCTAACAGTATTCCTACCACTGAACCACTATACATCAAGAAAATTTTAAAAGTTCTTAAGAATTAAATCAGTAGCAACAATCCCAAACGGATTTTTTTCTTCGGCACAAAACAGGCCCAAAATAAACAGTCACAAAAAGAAATTAAAGAAAATTAACTCATTGTTGAAAAGATGTTTTACTTACCCAGCATGCCGTAGGAATTCCACCCTCTTACAGTAACACATGGGTAATATGAGGCAGATGGCAACTATAGGTATCGTAAAACTGCGATCGAGGTACCAGGAGTGACAGAACTCTGACCCGAAAAATGTGTAATATACTGAAAAACAGTTAAAAGATATTATTAAATATATTTACGTTGTGAATGCAATCAGTTAGTGCATTTTGCTTAAAAGCATGTTACACTGAGGTGCCAAAAAAAAAAAAAAAAACTGGGAAGGGAGCTAGCATTTCCACTACATGCCATCACACCCATGAGGTAAGTGGTATCGTCCGCAAAGGACGTATATATAGACGCCGATATCTCGGAAAGCTCAATTAGTAATATTCTAAGTTCAGATGGCAGCTTATCAGGATTTAAGCAATTTCGAATACGGTATGACAGTCGGCGCCCAAGAGATGGATCACTCCATCTCGGAAATTACCAAGAAATTTGGATTTGCATGGTCAACAATTTCAAGGAGTACCTGGACTACATAAACTGAGGGAAAACATCCAAAGTGCGAGACTGGTGTGGCCGCAGAAAAGCCCTGGATGATCGTGGACAGCGGCGTCTGGCACGCATTCGTAACATCTGTTATATGGAAATATTTAAACTTTATTTAAACTGTAACTTTTGTTATTTCGTGTGCCAACGACAGCTACAGAGATTCCCTCCCCAGTCAAAAAGGCGCTTAGCATAGATTCATTTCGAAGAAAAGTCATACTTGTCGACCGTGGAACCTCCTACGAACAAAAGGACACCCTTTTCCCGCCGTCGTCGGACTCTCTCTCAGAGAGCCCGCCAGAGACAATCTGAATAAGGCAATTAACAGTAAAACGTCTTACGTCAAGAGCATTTTCTGGAGGACAGATCGTGTAGGGGAATAAGGCAGAGGGAACGAGGGAAAATTGCACGCGGGCATGTAGCCACGTAAAGATAGGAACAGATTTGGCGAGAAAAACGCAGAGAAAGCCGTTCATAACATCTATCTCCAGCTGGAAGTATATATATACAATTTATTTCTGACTAACCAATATTTCCCTTTTCTTCCTCAAGCTGAAGAATAAAAGATAAGTGCAGTCGAGATCATTTGCTATTACATTCAGTTTGTCTAACTACTTATTTATTTGCTTCCGTGCTCCAATGACAGGAACCTGTAAACAGCAACGATTCTCCTGATAAGTTGGCGTCCGCCGCAATACATAAAATTAAACCAAGCCAACACATCCGCCCGAACTGCAGACATTGCCGCAAATCACAGCTCAATTCAATGCTGGGGCCATTAGTAGCATCAGTGTTCGGGCAATGCAAAGTTCTATATGTTGTATGGTATTCCGGTACTGACGGCCCATTAGGGTGCCATTGCTAACCCGACGACACAAGACTGTGCGCCTCACCTGGGCTCGGGAACACCGCCATTGGACGTAAGATGACTAGAAACGTGTAGCCTGGTCCGAAGAATCGCGGTGCCAACTGTTTCTGTCAGATGGACGACTGCGGGTGTGGCGAAAACCCCAAGAGGTAATGGATACCGCATACCTACAAGGGACAATGCTGTCTGGAGGTGGCTCTGTTATGGTGTGGGATGTTTGCAGCTGGCACACACTAGGACACCTCATACGTTTGCAGATCGCTCTGACCGGTGGAGGCTACGTAACCATCCATGGGGATAATTTGGACTCGTTCATGTCATGCAAACACTCCGACGGGTGCGACCTCAATCAACACGACAATGCGCCACCACATATGACCACAGTAGCTCGATTATGGCTGGAGGAACATTCCACGGGGTTTGGCATCCCGGCTTAGTATTTAAACGCCATCGTACGCATTTTGAATGCTGTTCAGCGTGCCGTCAATGCAGGAATCTTCCACTGGCGAACTGAATTGTGGGACGCTCTTCAGAAAGCATGGTGTGCAATGTCTCCACAGTACTACACAGAGCTCGTGGAGTCCATGCCCCGTTGTTCAACGTTCTGCCAATGCCAGGAATCCTTCACCATCGAATATTACGGAATTGTGGGACGCTTCTCAGGAAGCATGGTGTACAATGTCTCTACAGTAATACACAGAGCTCGTGGAGTCCATGCCCCGTTGTTCAAGGTGCCGTCAATGCAGGAATCTTCCACTGGCGAACTGAATTGTGGGACGCTCTTCAGGAAGCATGGTGTGCAATATCTCCACAGTACTACACAGAGCTTGTGGAGTCCATGCCCCGTTGTTCAACATGCCGTCAATGCAGTAATCTTCTACTGCTGAACTGAATTGTAACACGCTGTTCAGGAAGCATGGTGTGCAATGTCTCCACAGTACTACAGAGCTCATTGAGTCCATGCCCCGTTGTTCAACGTGCCATCAATGCAGGAATCTTCCACTGGCGAACTGAATTGTGGGACGCTCTTCAGGAAGCATGGTGTGCAATGTCTCCACAGTACTACACAGAGCTCGTGGAGTTCATGACCCGTCGCGTTGCTTAAGTTATCCGATCACGAGGAAGACCAACGCGGTATCCGAGAGGTATCCCAGTTTTTTTGGCACTTCAGTGTATATTACCCACCTCTTTTTGTAGACAAGAGATACACATACTCCTTCATAAAGTTCAATGTTGCCAGATTCTATATTTGACATCTGACATTTCTAAAAAAAATTTTTTTTTTGATTGGTGGTTTAACGATCCCCGTGAGAAACTTAATGGGCTATAAGCAGTTACTGGCTCCAGTGAAGGGAGAGAGCCAATACCGTAAGACAAACACAACATCCATGCCTCACCGAGATTCGAACCCGAACCCCTTTCGGACGAATGGTCAGAAGCCATCGCTTGGACCACTGCGCCACCGGGGCGGCATTCTAACATTTCATGACACATTAAATGATTAGTCTACGCTACTTTTTTTAGCACGTCTTTTTTTTTTTTAGATGCGCGCTTGTAGTAACACTTTGTACGTCCGTCTGTGGACACAATGTCTCTATTTGTCCGATTGGAAACTTCTTTTCGCGTTGGAAAGCCCGAATATGAGAACGGTAATATTTGGTTTCCGGTACTTTTCTGATGCATAATTTTGCCGCTAGAGGGCGCAAATGTAAATGTTATAGAGTTCAAAAAACATTTTATTCCATATCATTGTTTCGGTATATCCGGCTGCAAAAGTTCTTTTAAATGTAAATGTTATCGAGTTCAAAAAACATTTTATTCCATATCATTGTTTCGGTATATCCGGCTGCAAAAGTTCTTTTAATACCATTTATAACACGAAGACCATTTTGGGCGGAGTTTTTTTTTCAAGTATTGCACAGTTTTTTTTCCCCGTTAGGGGTAGTAAAGGCAAACTGCGATTTCCCCCGATACCTTCTGCTTCTAACAGTCCGATTTGAAACTTTTTTTTTTTTTTTTTTTTTTTTTGTGCGTCAGAGTTCCTGGTGGGAAGTATTCTGCCTATAATTTCAGATTAATGGTAGAAACTTTATTGCCCCTAAAGATCGTAAGTGCATATTTCCGATGCATTTGCAGCAGTATATGGGCTTGCGAAAAATAGCTTGAAAAATTCCTTTGCGTTCACATATATTTTACGCATATTTTCTACTCGAAATAATGCACAGTTTTTCCGCCTGGGGCGTAGATGTAAATCTTATTTTTCTTGATATCTCTGCTTCCAACAACTCGATTTTGTAACTTTGTCGAATAGAGTTTCTGGTGCGCAGTGTTTTGCACGTAATTTCAAATTCTTTACAGCACAAGTTTTCTACTAGAGGACATAAGTTCACGTTTCCTTTAATAGCATATTTGCAGAAATATTAGTGCGTTTAGAATATCCGATAAAAAAAATCCTTTCTAAATCAGATACTACTAACTACGAAAACATTTTATGCACATTTCCTGCCCAAAATAATACACTATTATCCCGCCAGCAGGCCGCAAACTTTTAATCTGTTTTCCTCGATATCGCCATTTCTAAAAGTCCGATTAAAAAATTGTTTTGACTCCTAATACACCTTGCCTTGGGAAACATTTTGAATGTAATCGTGGCTTTTTTTTAGTTAACAGTTATGTGGCAGGGTGGTATCGGGGCCTATTTCTGTTAGCAACTGTATTTCCGCTTCTAAAACTCCTTCAAAAATTTTTCCTTTTTTTATTGTGTGCCATTCGCTATAGTAAAGATTGTGGGCATTATCCACTTTAAAAAACGCAATTTTTCCTCGGGGGGCGTAAGTGTCAATCTTTCTTTCATGCTATCGCTGCTTCCAGAAGACATTTAAAAAATTCTTTTCACTTAACGCAGCTTTTGCTGTAATCATTTCCGACTTTTTCATTATTCAAAATTCTTCGACAGAGAGCGTCAACTTATATTTCTATTTGAAGAGCTTATTCGATTCTAAAAATCCCTTAGAAAAATTCTTATTTTGGTAGGACACACTCTTCATTACGAAGTATATTTTGCCCTCATTTCCTTCTTTAAGTAAATCAGAGATTTTACTCTAGGGTGCGTAAAGTTATATCCCGTTTTTATTTTTATCCCTTCTAATTGTTAGACATAGAAACCTCTTTTGCCTCCGATATCTTCCACTACGAGAAACGTTTTGTTCACAATATCTAATTTTCGTAACACACTTTTCTCTCGATAGTGGGATTAAGTAGCTACTTCATTTGTGGATGGGTTTTAACGATTGCAGAAGTCATTTTTTTCTATTCATTATGACTAACCACGCCTAGATTTCGCATTTTTAGTTGTGTAATTTTTCCATAGGTGGTGTATGTGCATTCACTGTTTTGCTGAATTTTTAGATTTTCAATTTAAAAATCAGCTTTAAAATATTTTTTTTTCCTTGTCGGAAAGGATTCCGAAGACGTACTCATTACAACCTGAAATTTGGCGTCATCTTTTCTTATTTACTTCCTTTGGACAACATGGCATCTTTCTTTTCAAACATGGTTCTGTTTCCATGCCATAGAAAGATCTAAAGTTTCAAGGTAATTGATTTAACAATTCCTTCGATTTTCAAACGGCTGTTGAATTGAATGACACAGACTCGCGGACATTGCTCGCTCGGAGAACTTTTAAACGAACAGAAGAGACGTTATGCTTGAGATGCTGTGATAGCGGTTATAGGGCTGCCATCTGCCAGATAAAATTGAAAGCAAAAGGATTTGCCTTTTTTGTAGGCATTTCTCAATAATATATCATATCTTCTATTTTTTTTATTAGCAACAGTGCTTCTTAAAACTCAAGGACGACGTACATTTTGACCAACGAAAATCTTATATTAATAAAGGGGGGGGGGTTTGCTGCTGTAAGGTGGTATCGATGGTAATAGCAACAGTAAAATGAAACGCCCGATATCAAAAATTATGAGTAATATGTAAAAGAGATCGAAATAAAAACAAATTGTTGAAGGTACAGCCTCACCGTTATCCAGTGACACTCTTCCATTAGCATTGCAGAGCAGACTGCAAGTCCTCACAGTAGGGATATATCCACCCCCACACTGCAGTACACGTTTTTTACCTGTGTGGCATGCATAGCACTAAGTTTAGTTTAGGAGCTCTTTGGGTAAACTTTCCCACACTTGTTGGAGAGCTCTGATAAGTTCTGGAATGCTTTCTGGTGGTTAATTCCTTTGCGCAACACCTATTACCTGAGAGTTCTGTGCCATTCCGAT
This sequence comes from Macrothele yani, assembly GCA_039090855.1. NCBI lineage: Eukaryota > Metazoa > Arthropoda > Arachnida > Araneae > Macrothelidae > Macrothele > Macrothele yani. The sequence goes on along the minus strand of CM077028.1, from coordinate 71,674,539 downwards.
TGGATTGAGATTAGGGCAGAGCGTTTGTTATTCCATCCAATGGATACCCTTACTACACTGTAAAAAAAACTCTGAAATTCACGAGAGAGCCATTTTCGGTGATCCCTTTCGCTAATTAACGAAGCATATTTCTGACACAGTCTTTTCCGTGAAATGTGGGAAAAGATCTTGAATTTCACGAATTTTTGGTACGCTAGGAAAATTCTGAATTTTCAGAAACCTTTCCCGCAATTCCTTTTGCATGTTAACGGTAAGTTGTCGTTTTTAAGAGGTATTAACGGAAAATTCTGAAATTTCTGAAACTTCTCAATTCCTTTCGTATACTAACGGTAAATTGCAGTTTTTAAGAGATATTAACGAAAAATTCTGAAATTTTAAATAAATTTCTGCAATTCCTTTCGTATACTAACGAAGAAATTCTGTTCTCACTTTTTCCATATGCATATGACGGAAAATATCCGATAATAGGTGCGATTCGCTGGAATATTTAAGGTTTGATTAACTACCAAATTTCAATCGTTTGTTGAAGAAAATGATTTCGAAGTTCTGTAGCGAGATCGGATATTGTGAATAGCATATCATATGAAATTTTGGTTATTGTAGCACCGGATATTTCTTTGTCTGCCCCCATTTTGTCCACCAGCTATTGCATAGTGTTACCGTGAGAAACCGAGTACTTACATTTTTGTACAGGTGTGAATTCACGATTCTATATGTCAGTCTGTGAAACCCTTAAGACAAAAGTTATTAGGCCTATAGTTATCAAGAGTAAATTTTATATTTTGGAGTTTCGTTAAATAGTAATATAAAACAGTACATTTCACCTTTTCTTAAAGATAAGTAAAAATCATAGTTTCTTCAGCATTTTGTTTCTTCGAAAAAATCCCGAAAAAGAAATACGTAATTTGTAATAAGTCCTCCTACAGAAAACAAGTTAGTAAAACCATGCAATGCATTGATTATGATACGCTTTCCAATATACCAGAAATCATTACTCAAGTTATGAGGATAATGGCTGTGGAATAAATTTTGCTCCTGTGCCCTGACCTTGAACCCCATTTTTCGATGATATTCAACAGAACCGGTTCAGCATACTTCCGGAACAACATGATAAAGTTTTGTCGCAATCGAAGTATTTTACGTACGTTATGACGCATAAGGGCGATGGAATGGATCCAGCTCCTATGCCCTGACCTTTGACCCCATTTCGCCCATTTTCAATAGAGTTTGTCCCGAGGTGGTTCGCTATCACATACTATAATTTCATCGAAATCGTCGAACCATTTTTACGCGAGTTATTGTGCGGACGGACAAAGCTGGAGCATATACTCTTCTTCAACCTACGGTTGGAAAGCGTAAAGAATTTAATTCTTACGAACCTATTCACAAAACTAATGAGCTCGTATATAAAATAGAATTACTAATTCACCCGCATTAAGAGAGCCCCCCCCCCCCCAAAAAAAAAAAAAAAAACATTGCGCGATTAGAGTTCAACCTAATACTTGACGTTGAGCGACACAAGATCTCAAGACCCTGGTCATTGGAAGTTGAGATTTTTTTTTTTATTGGAGGTTTAACGACCACCGTGAGAAACTCAATGGGCTATAAGCAGTCGCCCGTCCCTAATTTAGGGTCACTGGTTCCAGGGAAGGGAAAGAACCAGTGCCGTAAGACAAACACAACATCCATGCCTCACCGGGATTCGAACCCGGACCCCGTTCGGACGAATGATCAGAGGCCATCGCTTAGACCACTGCGCCACCGGGGCGGCTTAAGGAGATTTGACTGTATTTGTGTAAATGAAAAAGTATTAGGCACACACCCTTTATTCTTTTTCATTTCGGGTTTTAACGACAGCCGTGAGCACCTCTAAGGGATGGAATCAGTCGTCCGTCCCTAATTTAGAACTACTGGTTTTAGAGAAGGGAGAGAGCAAGGGCCATATGGCAAGCATATCACTCATGCATAGTCCGGCAGATGGGCCCACTCGAACAAATGGTCAGAAACAAATGCTTAAACCACTGCACCATTAAAGCAACAGACACACTTTAGAAAAAAACAGAAAGACGCTATAAAATGATTTTACAGCGCTGTTTGTAAAAACTGCAACACCAAGAAGGAACCATGCGATTTGAACGAAATTTAAACCACACATTACTGATATGATTATACTGCACATAAGTGATTTAATTTTCAAAACAATACAGCAATTTTTGCCTGAAAAAATCAGTATCTTCTGAAGCCTCCGCTGGCTGCAATAAGAGCTTCTAGACGGCATGGCATTGAATCGAAAAGACGTTGGATGGTGTCCTGGGTAATTGCTTGCCAGGTGGCATGTATGAGAGTCCACAGATCAATGGTACTGACCGCTGGTGGACTTTGACGGGGACATCTGCCGAATGATCATATCCAAGACATGTTCAATATAGGCGACATGTCTGGCAAACGTGCAGACCATAGAGGAAGCAATATCTGCTGTGCTGCGAAGAGGGCTTGAACATTCCTGGCAATATGTGGTCGGACATTTTCCTGCTGGAATATAGCGCCAGGAGTGCTCTGAAGGAAGGGTAGGACTTCAGCCTGTACAACTTCTCTGATGTAGCGGTCGCTGTTGAGATTGCCCTCAAGTCGTAGCAGCCGAGATCGCGAATGGTACCATCCCACTTGGCGTTTGTCCCGTATGACGCTCGACAATGCATGCTGAAAAAAAGCGCTCACCACAATACCATCTAATACGTATGCGGCCATCATGGTAGTCCAAGTTGAATCGGGACTCGACCGAAAACGCGACATGTTGCCAATCAGCACGCCATTGCATGTATTGAAATCCCATTCCAGCTTGAGGCATCCATGGTTCAGGGTCAAAGGAATTCGCCGCAAAGGGATGCATGCAACCAGTCCTCTGTGGAGGCAGACAATGCCACAACTATTTAAATGCTCTACTGCTGTGTTAACACTTGCGAAGACGTGAAACGGTTAGTCACTGCCATGCGGACGAGCTCTCGGTCGTCCCACGGTGACGTCACATTCCTCGGTCCACTGCCAGACTGTCGATGCGCACCTGGTTCTCCGCGCATCACTGTCGTGGCGTCATGTCTCGTCCGAGCCGCAATGTCGCGGTACGAAAATCCGCCTTCACGCAGACCAATCACTCGTCTCCGTTCAAACTCTGTCGTATGGTGATATTGCGCCCTTCGACGTCACCGAGACATTGACTCCTGAAGACCCTTTTATAAACTCGCTGTCAGCGATGCACTACTGGTGCGTATTCTCAACAACCCTCTCTTTATACCACTGACCCAACTGTTCAGAGGACGCTGCCTGGCCTAGACATGGGCAATGACTCTGCACTTCTAATTATTTGCATGTCCTACCCCGCTTTGCATATCCTGTAAGTTTCACGTGATTACCATCATTCCTTCATGGTGTTGCAATTTTCACAAACAGTAGTTTATGACAAGTAGATGAGCACACACCGCTAGTTGAAGCAACGTTGAACACTATCTTCACAAACACAATATGAAACACTTCACTCAAGAAACGCATATAGCGTATTAAATCCGTTTATATTTTGCAGCGTAGTAAGATCAAAGATTCGCCAAGCTTTCGCACTCCACTGGGAGGCTTTCTCAAGCAAATGGTAGACATAAAAATGCAGAGAATTGGAACACGTAAGGAACAAAGATGATTTTTGAAAAAAACGTGATTGACATCATCAAGAGCGTATTACACGAATTTTTATCACACAATTATACGGTGTGTCGCGATGTGCTTTCCTCTTTTAATAACGCATGCCAAGCTCTTGGTATAGTTCAGTAGAAACTATATCATTGCACGCTAGTTTGCTGGATAGGATTTCGACATTTTCCCTGATGGCAGTCTCTTTAAAGGTCGTGAATGGGTGGGGCAATTCTTCTAATACTATTCCATAGAGGTGTAGCCGATGAATGCATGACTTCTCTGGAGAGGGCTGTACTCTGCATGTCCTGGTTGACACTTCGCACGTGCTCTTTAACATCTAGTGTCCAAGAAACACGCTTTGTTATTCCGATATATAACTTTTCCGTGTTGTCTGGATATACCAACGGTATAGCGCACACACCTGCCTTTTCTTTCTCACACTGTATATCCTTGCAACTTGATAGTATATGTGACAACGGGGTCGAGGACTTCAGTGCTATCAATATGTTGTATTTACGTAATAAATTCTTTAACCAATATGTAAAGCCTGGAATATATGGGATGGATCCTGCGAATCTCATCGTCTTACTAAGTGATTCCGTTATTGCTGACATCATACGATTTCTTACAGTTCTGTGTATTCTGTCTATGTCATCTTTCTTATATCCAGCCTTTAGACCTTTGCTATACATACTATCAATTTCCTTATTATTTAAGGAGTCGGGTTTGCATGCGTTATATGCTCTATAGAACCATGCTCTAAAAGCAGAAAGCTTGTACTCTTTTGGGCAGTGTACTCTATGAAATAGTATTAGAAGAATTGCCCCATTCACGACCTTTAAGGAGACTGACATCAGGGAAAACGTCGAAATCCTATCCAGAAAACTAGCGTGCAATGATATAGTTTCTACTGAACTATACCAAGAGCTTGGCATGCGTTATTAAAAGAGGGAAGCACATCGCGACACACCATATAATTGCGTGATAAAAATTCGTGTAATACACTCTTGATGTCAATCACATTATTTTCAAAAATCATCTTTGTTCCTTACGTGTTCCAATTCTCTGCATTTTTATGTCTACCATTGCCTTGAGAAAGCTTCCCAGTGGAGTACGAAAGCTTGGCGAATCTTTGACCTTACTACGCCGCAAAAATAAACGGATTTAATACGCTATATGCGTTTCTTTGAGTGTTCACAGTGTGGTGTATTTATAATTACATTATATGGAACACTTCGTTGAACCATGACGATACAGAATGCAACACGGATAACACAACTTTTCTTCAAAGAAACAATCTATTGGATTACGAAAATTGCAAATTTTAAGTATTTACAGGAACGAGTTAATTATTTATCTCTAGAGCAAATCAACACATATCTTTAAAGTACTCGTCGGTAACTACTCACACATCATAAACATGCATGTCTCACACCACTTAACGAACGACGTACAAGGAACTAAAAAATGGCGAACGGCTTGCACTGTCCTTTTGGTTAGGCGGAATCAGACGAACTTCTGCAGTGATGTCATAGTGGCGACGCACGTAGAAATGCGAAGAGATCATTTGTACTGTCCTCTAACACTATATGCTACCGGGAGAGTTCGTTATTTACAATGATCAGCAAACAGAAACTCATCAAATAAATAAGTAAGTACGATAGTTGACTGCGATACTTACATCTGTCTACCTGATCCCCGATGATTATCAACACAGCGACAGAACAACCGTAGCACGTACAAATAATAGACATGGCGGCTAGTTTCTGGGCTTTCCTTCCGCACATCGACATCAGGACATCATGATATGTCACATCTCCATTGACGTCTGAACATTTGGCTAGGATCATCATTGTGGTGATTAGTAAAGAGAGCATCACCTTAAGAGAAAGAAATGGATAAAATTTGAATGTTTTAAGCAATTTCTGTCCTATAAAATGCCATTGCGTAATGTATTAGACAATTTAACTCTTCGATAAATAAAACTAGTTTATTCCACAATGTGTATTCAATAATTAATTATCGTAAAGTCCCACAAGCCCGTGTATATGAGTACACCACGAAAATGAGTCGGATAGACCTACCCATTGAGATGATTTCTTTTCGGGAAAAATGAATCGCAGAGCCGCACCTAGGGTGTGTGGGGCTCCAGGAAAATATATTTTTTCCGGGTCCCAGTCTGTATAAACAATTTGATAAAAACTGTATTACAAAATTCATTGGCCGGTGTGACGTATACTGTTCTATCGTGAAGATTTTGAAAAAAATGGGTAGATGAGAAACTGATCTCGTGTGGTTTTGTTTGGCCATGTTGTCAGCAAAACAAAGTAAAATACTAGAATACAAGTAAAACAATACTTTAGATTTGCTTTTACAAAATTGTGAGGAGCTACTCGCGAGAGAAAGATCCTGGGTTTTAGCAGTTTCTCGGAGAACATTGTGTTAGACACTGTCCGGCAGTATAAGTTGATTGGTAGATAGGATATTTTGACACAGCAGTGTTTGTAATCTTTAAAACATCAACTACAAGATTTCATTTAGAAAATATGTTAAGAAAAACTTCACTGTATCCTGATAACTAAAAAAAATTAGAAAAAAATCGAAGTATAGCCTTTAACGTTGAGCGGACTGACTAACTCTTTCTCTGCAAATATGGGATCCAAACTGCCGTTGAGACCATCCTTCGCGTAAATCCATCAGCTTCACAATCAGATGAACGTACAAGTCTTCAGTGATGTTCAACAGGACATTCCGTCTTGTGGAACTTCTAGAAATAATCAAGTTCTCAAACTGCTTTAAACAGCGCAAGGGGAAATTGGGGTTTTCATAACACCAATTTCCCCTTGCGCTGTATCTTTACTGGCAAGTCGCCACAAGAAGGTAGGAAAATGGCTTCAGCATGAAGAGCTCAATATTTGCATTTAAAAGTAATATATCATTGCGATGTCTTTAGAACAACACTGTCACTCGACATTGTACCCTAAAAGCAAGGCGAACGTATATTCTCAAAAATGTATCCACTATTCTTAAAGTTATTCACAGCAAAAGAGACATATCACCTTACAAGGACAAGAATATAAATAAATGTATGCAAACTTAACCAGATCTCATTCTAAAAGAGAAGTCACTGAATATTTGATATGGAAATTTGGGTTCACATTCGGCACACTGCAACTTTTCAATAACAAATTTTTAAAAGTTGTTACATATGGCAGCGATATGTTATGAATTAAAATCGCAAAAGCTACCTTTCTCTATGTTGCATTCAGTATTACAACTTTTAGGGACCAATTTTTCAAAAATTGTAACATATTGAGTGATATGAATCAGAGATGGTCACGGGTCAACGGGTCGGGTCAAGATTTTCCTGACCCTATTTTATTCCCGTTTTATTTTTGAAAAGAGAAAAATATATTCCAAGGAAAAATGCGCGTTGTGGAATTCTATAGTCGATACTGGTGCCCACGGAGTGAATAAATAATTATTTGCCATGCAAAAATATCGTCACTTTCTTAAAGCAACGAAGATTTCCACCAAACGACGTCAGACAATACACCAACTCCGTATTGTAAAAAGATCCTTCCTTCGAGGTCTTTCATAGTGCGATTGTCCAGGGCAAGGTACAGGCAAACGCCATTCGCCTGCTTCTCAGCTGATACACTCTCTCCGTGCGAAGTTCACTGTATGACTAAGAGTTACTTTTCACATTGCATCTTTCACATTGAGCATTCAGAGGTTTTCCACTGATGTGCTAACCTCACGTTCCCATGACATGACATGTAGAAATTAACTCCTTATTTGTTAATATGGATGGATTTATTATTAAGGAAGTTGAGAAAGGCGTCGAGGCCAACAAATACGTGATTGTTGAAAACCGCGAGGGGAAGAGCGAATGCTGGAAATTGTTTTGTCTCATTAAGGAACCGGTGAATAATTCTGTGTTGTTTGGTCTAGCTTGTTGTTCAAAATGTGGAAAGTGTATAATTACAAATAAAGATATCGACGGTGTAATAAAAGATTATGGAACCAAAAATCTAACGCGTCATATGAAAGTATGCGTACCTCCATCAAAGCGTAAAGAGAGCGAGCAATCTAAATACATTTAAAAAAATGCATTTATGTAATCGTAAATAATGATTCCCATTTGTAATATACTCCAGGGTCACTGTCATTACTTCTGGATTACGCAAAATAGTGGTACTAAAAATAGCACTAAAAATTTAGCAAGTAACCAAATTTTTTTTTAAAAAAGGATTTCAGTTATTAAATATCAAGCAGTTCTTGGAATGAATACATATATTACGTTTATGTGTACATATATATAAATTGAGTTTCGAATTTATAGTTCAAAGAAGATTTGTCCGGGTCAGTTGCGGGTCCGGATCGGACCGAGTCGGGTCCAGTTATCGGACGTCCGGGTCCAAAATTTTTGACCCGTTTCCAACTCTGATATGAATTAAACTCTCAAAAGCTGTCTTTTCTCCGAGTCAAATTCGACATTGCAACTTTTCAATGACCAATTTTTCAAAACTTTTTACAAATTGCAATTATATTTTATGAACTAAACTCGCAAAAGTAGTCTGTTCTTTCAGTGTAGTTCTAATCCGCAGTCAGAAATCTGGAAGAATTTTTTATTAAGCTGTTTTACTTACCAGTTGGATAAGGGTGGCAGAGAGAATGCCTCCTGCTTGGTCATATGCGTTGGGGAAATTCAGAATGCCGATGCCTAGAGCTGAACTTGTCAAAAGGAATGCGGCAGATACCCAGCTCATGCCTATAGAACATAAAAAGGACAGATTGCAAAGTGCTACGATATTAAAAACATGAGTTAACTATATTAACATCATGAAAGGACCACCGATCGATATCTAAATATGAAAGATTTATTTACAATATGAAATGACCATTGATATGTTGTTACAGAAATTTCATTTTAGCATCATAAAGCTACACAACTCAAAATTTTGCACTAAGTTACATATAGCTTCAATATTAAAATCTTCAAATTACCTTTACTTAAAAATTATTTAACAAAAAGACAACATACACAAATTAATCAATTCCAATCCACTTTACAGCAATCGCATTATCCCGCAGGGATTGATTTTGGGACCCTTGCTATTTAATTTATGTATTAACGATATACTTAGCATAACATCAGGAAACGATGTCATACTATACGCCGACGGCATAACATTACTTTTTACGGGATACAATATAAATGGCATTATTACTAAAGCTAACACTCACTTACAGCTGTACTCAAATTGGCTAACTATTAATGAAATGATAATTAACACTTCTAAAACTAAAGCTATAAACTTCTCCAGACAAGATCTGAATGGGGCCATACTATAAATTTATTATTAGAAAATAAAATAATTGATATATTACCACATTTTAATTATTTGGGAGTGAATCCTACCCCTGACTTACGATGGACTAAACAAATACTTTCAAATAAATTATATGGTAAAATTGACCTCATTAGTACAATATTAACAATTATTTCAGTTAAAACACTAATTCTCTGGTATTACTCATTAATTCAGACTCACATTGACTACTGCTTTCTATCTTGGGGTCAAACAACTAAACCAAATTTAAATAAATTACAGGTATTACGAAATAAATAGATTAATAGACCTACATTCAAAAGTACTACTATAACTACACACATGCGTCCACATCCTCTAGTTTACCCGAATGATTTCCGAATACTAACCAATACATCAACTTTTCTATTATAACCTTGGCAAAATCATGTTTCAGAGACTTAAGAACAATTTGCATATGGATTAAACCGAAATTAATTGCAATAGACATAACTACCAAACACGAAATAGATTACCCCCTTTGCCCAATACAGCCTAAATCTCAGCTATTAAAACAAAGTTTAAATTATGCTGGCCCAAATTATTGAAATTCGTTGCCTTTGGATTTAATAAATATTAATAACCAAAATCTCTCAAAAAAACAATTAAAAATACCTGCTGAGATAAAAAATAAGATCTTTAATTAAATCCAAATAATTATACTAATTATTTACTAAAAATAATTCATGATAAGGACAAACTCACTTGTCTCATACTTTTGAGGGAACTAAGGACAATGTCAGGACTCCTAAGATACCTTTTCTCTTGTTCCTTCTGCTGTTTAATAGCCTTTGTATGCATAAATTTCTGTAATATTCTTATGTTATGTAACAGCATAAATAAATATACTGTATAAAGTATTCAGGGATATTAAATCACTCCCCTTCCACATAATTCAAGAGTATACAATCTAATAAACTTAGCCACCGTGCCGCAAGTCTTCAGCTGTGGAATGTTTTCAGAAAGGACTTGTAATCACATACAGAAAATTCAATTATGCGAGGAAGGATAGCTTATTAGATTCCAGAGAATTTTCAGGCCGCCACGGTCAACCCTTTATTACCCTCTTTTGGGGGGTGGGGAATTTAACGAATTCCGTGAGCACCTACATACATCAGAAGTTTCCCGTCCTTAATTTAGAGTCCCTGGTTCCAGAGAAAGGAAACAGCCAGTTCAGAGAGCAAACGATATCCGTACATTATCCGGGAATTAGAACGCAGACCCGACAGAACGGGAAGTTAGAAGTGCCCGCCCCTTCTCCTGAACCACTGGGCGACGTACTCTTGTTACTTTTGTATTCCTGGCATCAGTTCAAAGCATAAATTGGTCCCCAAGAATAGGTCTTCATAAATCATCTACTTTGCACAAACGATAAATAAAAAATTACCAAAAAACATCACTCGTACTTCAGCAATTTTATTTCATGCCACCGACATAACATAAAATTTCTCAAACACTATTTTATTTCATGATGATATCAATAGATAAATGGTCAGAACTGCGGGCCCAGACTTCGAGTCCCGGACGAGGTTTGGGCGGTGTGTTTTGCCCTACGACTGTAGGTTCATGTCTCTCTCGAATCAATGACCCTAAATTAGGACACATCTTATAGCTTTAAAATCTCATCTATGTCTTTAAACCCTGAACGACAAGAGCTCCTTCTTCGTCTGAGTTTCATTCACACATACGTCTAGGTAGCACTCACATCAGAAGTTGTGTTGAGTTGTTTCCATTTTTATCATACGAGCTTCTCTTGAGCGGCTAGAACTAATTTTTTGTTTCCATAATTTTATAGTCGTTCAAAGTTCCTTACGAGCATCGAAGACTGGGAGGAAGTACCAATCGCTAACTCAGCTTTAAGGCACTCGAAAACCGAGAAGACAGCTAGCTGCAGCAGCTTAAAGCAAAGAAAATACATGTGTCATCCGAGATTCAAGTTTAGGTCCTTGCTGCGGAAAGTCACCATCTTAACCCTTCGATTCGCAAAATCGTTCTTACATCTAACATGATGAACTATGAATATTACGCACCAGTTTTCGTAGCAGTGTTGTCTCGTGCTATTAGTATTGTTATGTTCGTCAGCCTGGGGGCACCATATCAAAGAGTCTTTTGCTGGAAGGGAAAAATTCGTTTTCCGCTGGAAAATTTGATCAATGGGAACGATAATTCATAACTTCAGTTATTTGTCCTATCCACAATCTTGCCGCTGGACGAATATAGTTAATTAGAGACATTTATTTTATTACGTATAACTGCTGATAAATACGCGACTGAAAAACTTTTCCGACGAACATCGTCTACTAGGGCGAACGTTTTGCACATATTTTGCGATGGTTACCTTCTACTATGACAAATATTTTGCACACATTATTCAACGGTTACTTTGCAATATGAAGAATATTCTGCACGCATTTTTCGATGGATATCTTCCGCTATGACGAATATTTGCAAACATTTTCCAACGGTTGCTTTCCACTATGACGAATAATTTGCACAATTTACCAAGAGTTACCTTCCACTATGACAAATATTTTTCATATATTTTCCGAACTATACTTTCTACTATGGCAAATATTTTGAGCACAGTTTCCGAAGCATACCATTTCCCTATGACGAGCATTTTACAAACATTTTCAGACATACCTTTTAGTACGACGAACATTTTTGTTCACACTTCCCTTTTCAAGTAATGCACAGTTGCCCTGGTATGGAGTTATTTCTGATATTGAAAAATATTTCCCTCGTCATCACTGCTTCTAAATGGCGGGTTTGAAAATTTCTTTTTCGTGGGGTGATGTGCTGTGAGAGAGAAACAATTTCGCGTACTTTCTATACTTTTCCATAATGCAGTTCAGCCGCCAGGAAACGTACGGTTATATTTCTATTTGAAGCCATCACCCTTCTTAAATGCGGGTTGAAAAATTTCTTATTCTGCTGGTTGCTTGCCACTAAGACCAACATAGGCCCCAAACACTCTTTTTGGTGGAGTTGAATTTTTACCCAGTGGGAACATGGAAAGTATAATTATTTTTTGCGGCCAAATGCCCTCTTCTAACAAAAAAATCCTATTTTGTATTAGACACAATTATCCAAGACGAGCGTTTATTTAGAATATATCATTAGTTATAAGATTTAATATGCTAACAAATATTTGATGCGTATTACATTTTACATAATATTTTGGCGCCAAAAGACGTGCTCATTAGATCTGACAATTTTGTACCACCCCTTTTATTTTCACCGCTTGACTGCCCTCTGTAGCAAACTATAATAGGAGACACTAAAGCCAAATCCTCAGCTATAACATCATTTATTTAGCATTCAAGCTGTTCATACCTAAATTTTCTTTTCCAAGACCACATGCTCTATCGAAATTTTAAAATGATTACTCAGTGAACACTAAAATAGCATTTTTGTCTAAATTTCAATGACACAATATTGTACATCCTAAAAATTAACTAAATGTAACTCGAAAAATATAAAAAACTACAGTATTTGATAACTATTATGATTTTCGTTATTACACATGAATAACACACGGGACACGATTGTGACTTCGTGCAATTTGATACAGATACATATATACGCACTTACCTTCCTTCGCCTCTGCGAGTGGTGGTAAAGGTGTGACTGTTCTGCAAACATCAGAGATGGACACTGAACGCTGAGCCGCAGAAAAAGTGAAAGAAGGCTGCCTGGAGAGCAGTGGATGTTTCAGGTGGCCGCCTCTAGTACCCATATTTCTTGCATTTCCTCTTCCAATTCCACCTGGAAAACGAAGAAACATTCATCATCAGAAAAGAAAGGTACCAACTAGGGCGTAGCTACAGAGAGCTGAGCCCTATCTGAGAAACTGCTGTTCTTAGAGATAACTGAACTTTTGTTTTTCGTCAGTGGCGTACCGGGAAAGGAGGGGAGAGGGGGTGGGGGTACACGGGTGCATTTGCTCCCCTAAAATTTCCTGGGTCCCAATTTTTAATTACATAAGCATCATCCAATTTCCCGTTTTCTCAAGTTTCAAGTAAATATAAACCGATAGAAGAATCTTATTTCAAACTTCATCCATATCGAAGATAATTTCATCCATATCGAAGATAAGCGAAACATTCGCAAACTGTGTCTAAAAATTTCCTTTCCTTAACGGGAACATTGTCGTCGCATTGTGGGTGGTCTTGCCTGTTGTCGGCTCCATTTCATTGCGCTGGGCACCAACGGCTTGGGATGCTAATGGAGTTTCATTAGTTCGAACATTTCTTCATATGGGACGAAAAGTCTCAGATTTTATGGCAGGGCTATGCCCGGAAGAGCATAGGCCAGCCATAAAACTTTGTGAGCGGAAGGCGACGCAGGCCGCAGAGAAGAAGTTATGTGTAGGAACTAGCTTGGCGGTTTGGAGAAAGAGAGGGCATCGCTTTTCGTAACGGAGAAAAGAGAGAACGGAGAAAAGGAACTCCATATGAAGAGTCAGTTAAAGCCGATCCTGGAATCTAAATAAAGTAGAATAAAACTATGAATAATAGTTCAATGGTGCCCACTCCACGAGCTTCTGTGAGAATTTCTAAAAGAGTTGCGCTGCATTTTTTTTATCATCTTTAATTCTAGAATAGTTTAAAATGAGGAAGTGGGAGAGTAGTAATCTTTGTTAAATTATCTTAGCAAACGTCGCAAATTAGAGATGCAGAATAGGAAACATAGTAATAAAACGTGATAAAGCTGAATTACATTTCATATTAACTATTCTTTTAACACTTGACTGGAGTTATGTTAAATTGTATTTTTAAAATTCCCCTTAAAACTTGAGTTTTATTGAAACTCCCAGGAAGACTGTAAATATTGAAATGATTGTAATAATTATATACGGGTATTTTGAAAGTGAATAATTGTTACAATCATTGAAATAATTATATACTAAATTTGTCTTATTTAGCAAATTTAATTCCTTACAGAAAACAAAATAGAAAGGGATAACTACATTAAAAGGCATCGTCATCACATGGCACATTCATGTTTTTTTTATTGGAGGTTTAACGACCACCGTGAGCAACTCAATGGGCTATATAAGCAGTCTTCCATCACTAATTTAGGGCCACTGGTTCCAGGGAAGGGAGAGAGCTAGAGCCGTAAAACAAACACAACATCCATGCCTCACCGATCAGATCAGATGTAGAATATTTTAGGAAGGTAGTGTCTGGCCCCAGGTCTTAAACAACCCTTAGAAATAGAAAGCTAGGAGATTTGGGCTAGACTGCCCGATAGGAAAGTGACACGGGAAGCCAGGTAGAAAGGAGGTGGAGGAAAACTGACTTATTTATTATCATTTATTACCATGGAGCCAGTACCCTTGGTCCGACGGTTTAATGTGCCCATCGGACGCGCGGCGGATATTTAGTGGTTCGAGCGTTCGTACCTGCCTGGGGTCGAACCTGAGGTTTTCCCGTGGCATTCACGAACGTTGACCACTAGGCCATCCGCGGCCCCCCATGCCTCACCGCGATTCGAACCCTGACACCTTTTGAACGAATGATCAGAAGCCATCGCTTAGAGCACTGCGCCATCGGGGAGGCAGCACGTTCATATATTACTCAAAACTGAAATGGCTCTACCCAGAAAGAGGGGAAAAAATAAGTCTAAAATCACGTGAGATATCGAAAATGAGGTTGTGATACATGACTTTATTTCCAAGGCAGTACATCAGTTAGACAGACTTCAATACAGGAGCACGTGACAGCACCCAATACCCTTTGTGTCCACCATGTTCTGCAATGCAGTCAGACACACTGCGTGGCATGGAGTGATACTGCCCTCTAGTGGTGCCGAGGAGAGGCTTGAAAGCTTCGTTCAGTGAGATCCCATACATGCTGCTCAATGGGTGATACGTTCGTCGATCTCGCTGGTCATGGAAGTATGTGGATCCCTCGTAGGCATGCTCCGAAGATATTAGCGGTGTATGGCCGAGCGTTACACTGTAAAAAATTTCATGGTCAAATTACGGTAGATACACCGGCAGCTGAGTGGCCGGTCAATAAACCGTAATTGTACAGTACCGTACCGATATGTTCATTAACGGTCTAATGACCGGGAAATAAAAAACGGTCAAACTACCAGAAAATGTGGCCTAACACAGTAGATCAACCGTAAATTTAATACGGTAGATAAACCGTATTTGAAAGAAAAAACATGGCAAAGCCTGTTAAATAAATACGGTGTAAAGACCGTTTTTTCTTTACAGTGCTGTAATTTTACAGTACCATACTGTAATGTTCATTAACGGTCTAATGACCGGGAAATAAAAAACGGTCAAACTACCAGAAAATGTGGCCTAACACAGTAGAGCAACTGTAAATTTCATACAGTAGATAAACCATATTTGAAAGAAAAACATGGCAAAGCCTGTTAAATAAACACGGTGCAAAGTTGTTTTTTTTTTCAAAAATGTTTAGCCACTGTTTTTTAGATTTGGTTTAATGACCTTTTCTTAATATGTTTTTTTGGTCTAATTAGGGCTTCAAATTCACTGGACATGAATCCTATTGGACATGAATCCTATTGATCTATTTTTGGGGCGGACTTGAACCGCAGTTTTAAGAAAAAACACGGCAAAGCCCATTAAATAAATATGGTGCAGTTTTTTTTTACAAAAATGTTTGGAAAATTGCATGTGTTTTTCACGATCTATAATGTGTTTGAGCTTTTGTTTTCATAATTCGTAAAACTCTCAAAAATACCGTATAATATATACATCAATCAGCCAAAACATTAAAACCACCTACCTAATACAATGTGTCTTCACCTGATGAGACAGATTCAATGAGATGTTGGTAGCCATCTCTTGGTATCATGACTGCAACAGATCCCACACTTCCTGCAAATTACGCGGGTGATGCTGCTCATACCCCTTCCTCCAACTGAAACCACAAATGCTCAATAGGATTCATGTCCAGTGAATTTGGGGCCTATGGCATTAAAGGGAATTCCAGTTATGTTCTTGGAACCATTGCTGAACTTTCTTTGCAGTGTGACATGGATTACATCCTTTATTTCAAGTCTTGTTGAAAGGTGCCATCTCCACTAGGGAATACAGTCACGAAAAGGTAGTTTTAATGTTGTGGCTGATCAGTGTACATTTATGTAAAGATTTCAAAAATGTGGTCAACCCTAGAATGCCAATCTTAGTCTACCGTAATGGTCAAAATACAAATACCACCAAACTTGCTTATAATGAGTACTGTCGAATCATTTTCATCTAAGAAACAATATGCATTATGCAGTTTTACTGACGTAGATCACTGGGGTGAATGACTTAACTTGTAAGTCCTGTGCAAAATATTTATGCCATTGAAAATCTAGATGAGCAAATTGTTACAGCTTCCTCGGATTTTTCCAAAGGACTACTAAAAACAGTTAATTTCTACATGACAGCACAAAGTAACACATTTTTCATTTTTGTCCCTACAACTTCTGGTGTGACAATTGCAGTTCACTGTAGGTGTTTAAATTGGAAGGAGTCAGAAAGCCAAAGTGCACGTTGTTTGCAAGTATAACAAACAGATGTCAAAACTACAGAGATAATGGTGTATAGCAGTTGGCTTGAAGACACCGGGGAATCAGTAGTATTAAAAAAAAAAATGTTGCATATGCAGAGAACTAGAAACAAATTACCAACAGATATTTTCCAATGTGCTCAGGCAAAAAGTAATTTATTGTTTCATAGATTTAGGACTACCATTACCAAAATACTGATATATAATTGAAGCTTAGATACACAGGAAAAGTACCGAATCAACTGGATTGCATTTTTTTATTAAAAACAACAAACTTAATTGGTGTAACAATATATATACAGATCAACTAATATCATAGACAATGTTTTTTTTTATTATGTGCCACTTATTGTCTGATATCTTTTAGCCAACTGTTGTGGTCTTTTACTTTGTGCCATAACTTTGCAATTTTTGGATTGACTTCAGAATAAAGCTTCTTCCCTTTCTTCCTTTGATCCACATACAGGATTTATACCCACAAAGCACCTGTGATTAAAGTGAGAAATTAACACAATGAAATACATCATAAAAATTCTGGCTTCTAAAAAAGTAACAATATATATACAAAAATAATATGTATCTTTACAGCACACTACTAGTTTGATTTTAAATTATTACAAAAACTAAATTATTTGTGTAGTGAGAAATCCTGAAGACCATCAATAATGGAAAAGATTTGATCAATTTGAATACTATTTTTATCCCACAATAAGAATACTGGTTATACAATACAATGTTCATAATATTTGGCAAGTGTAGTGGTAAAAATTTGCAGTCAACTCAAGAAAATGAAGACCACCAAAAAAATTGTCACAATGGCCAGGTCTGAAAATTAACAAGGCAGGTGGAATTACTAGAGGGCAACTGAAAATAAAAGACTGATGCCTTCATGGAAAAATAAAAGACTGATGCCTTCATGGACTGAGCAGATTCCTAATACCTAGCAGAGTTGTATAAAAATTAAATGTATCTGCATACACAACCATTGAAACAGAAAACTTGCTGAAAACCCATGAATCATAACAATAGAATAAGATAATTTAAAGAAAAATTAATATGACAATAAATAATTATTAGAACATTACAGATTCTAGAGAGGACAAAAGTATATCAAGACTGAATGCGCAGAAATGTGTGTAAAATGGACCTTAAGGCCAGAACACTATGAACCTCATAAAAACAAGACTAATTAAAGTTTTTATATCTAGAAAAGCAGTTCCGTTAATGAACTTTCAAAAATTATAAATAGCATTTTCAACTAAATTCAAAAATAGTAGACTTATAAAATACATAAGGAAAAGACTTTAATTTCATAACTAGCAAACTGCAAGAGGAACCTGGCAATATAATTTATAGTCTTTCTGTGTAAATGAAACTTTTGTTACAGTTCCTATATATTGAGAACAGGCTTTGATAAAATCAAGAGGCCAGAAAAGTCTGTAAAACCAAAAGAAGTCCCTATCGGAAGATGTGAAAATTTCTCGTTGAGATAGAAGTAAATATATTAATCTGAGTAAAGCCTTAAGTGTTTTAATTGCTGTAAATAACATTTTTAAATCTACAAGCAAAAACTATCTGCAAAAGCTGCTAATAATTTGGAAACTATCCGTGCATGGCATACGCATGCACGTCTATATTCTGAGACTGATACCAACTGCAAAAATCCAGGAAAAGCAGCAGACCCCTTCTAGTAAATAGGTGGACACAATTTATTTTTACACCCAGTCCTCAAGAAAGAGAGAGACTACTTATTTTCCTCGGTAAAGTGGAGGCTTAGGGTTAGAACAGATGAAAAGACCAAAATTATTTTAGTATTATACTTTGTTTAAAAAAAATAGGTTTATATTCTCAATAAAGGACATGTCACTATTTTTGTATATCATGCAATACATACACAATTATAGATGTAAAAAATATATTTTATACACTTTGTTAACATTGGAGAGAAAAAAACTTCAATAAAATCAAAGTTTTATCCAAAAGTTCCTATACTAACCTTTGCAAAAATTCCAATGTCACTTTTGCCTCAAAGGGGTAGTGAATATTAAACACAAAATAGGCAGAAAACAGCATGCACACTGCTTTTATTGGATTTTGCACACTATTGACACACATTCTGTCAATTATTAACATGAAGTTCTCTGGGTTTAGAACAGAGGAACCTAAAAAAATAATATATATATATATATTAAATTCCTAAAATTTTATGTAAAATTAACAAATTTAACAATGGTAATTATGCAGTTTTAACTTTTGTACTGCATCAAACAGCAGTTATAAAATGGTGTAACCAAGATACCCCTATCCTGTTAGACATCAGGATCTTTGTATTACTGTCATCAAATTTAGTTAAGATTTTTGCTTGTAACTTTAATAATGCTAACACTCACTCAGAAGCAGGGCTCGCTTCCAACAACTTCAGAACAAAATAAGATAGACTTAAGTAGTGGGGGGGGAAAAAGGGTCAAATCATGGACATGTAAAAAAAAACTTTTCATTTTTATAAATCTCCGAAGTGGCTGGTTAAGTCAAACCCAACCAACCATCTGCAAAATAATTAACTCACTACCCATTTATTAACTGCCGATCTTGGGAACTCCCAAATGACTTCCAAAAAGGCGGAACTCTTTCACCCATGATAATAGCAATAACTTTGCAAAAATTACTGCCTGAGAGTGCTCAGGCATGGAAATTTAAAATCATATCAAGTTGAATTCAGTTCATATGGGGTATGCAGATGTGTCAACTCTCCGGATGAATGTCAAATTCTCCTGATTTTCACCGAGAATTAGCCATTAGGATGGTCAGCATTCCATCAACCACCACCATGATTTTGAATCGCCTGTGAAATAATTTTCTCTTTCTGCGTCAAAGCAAGGCGACAACTGCAGTCATCAGTTTTGTATTTGTCCTCTCCTCCTATCTGCAAAAAGAAAGCTTCCCAGGTGGCGCAGCGGTCTAAGCGCTAGCTTCCGACCAAAAAAATTTGCTTTAAAATTTTTTCCCCTAGCCCGATTGTCATATGACACCTTCAGCAAAGAGCTGACCCGCTCTGGCAGTAGGAATGCCGGGGAGGGTCCATAATTAATTGACAGATGGCAGCTGCCCTGCCTTCTTGCAGTTCAGTCTTTCAACCCTTCGCCTCAAGAAATCCGGCGAATTCACTTAACGACAAAATTTGGCCTTGCCTTGTAACGAAAGGCGATGTTAGTACGATGCTTTTTGTTGTTTTTGCCGTCGCGCACAACCTAAAGAAGACTATAGCACGCGGGCCATTTTACGTTTTTATTATCTTGCAGAATCTACGTACCCAAAAAACCTATTTCAGTAGGGAGTTGGATGATCCGTGGAAGGGAGGAGCGTAATGAAGAGTGTAATTTCCAAAACCAAAAACAGACCACAACCCTTAGGAATACGAAGAGCTTGAATGTTTTTAAACTGCACCCCCACCCCCACCCCCCAATAACTATACGTAATGGACACCGAGATTACATGATCTTTATCTAAGTTAGGAAAAAAATATCTGGGGTGTATACATTTACAATACAAAAACTAACAATGCAATAAAATGGGTATTGCTTTTAGTTTTATTTTTGTTTTGTTCTCCAGAACTTTTAGTGGACCAATAATACTTCTGGAAAATATCGATAAAAATAGAGCTCATGTGATTTTACGAGCTGTAATAATCTCCCGATTTTCAGATTTTGAAGGTTGGCATGTTTGGATATGACATTTTTACTTGCATAAATGTAAGAATACAATAATTAAAAAAATACAGTATTATAAAAAATGCAGAGGACAATATACATACAAGTGAAATAAAGCAAATACTTAAAAAATCAAAACATTGTACTGTTAAGAGTGTGAAAACCAAATATGATACTAACAATTGGTTAGGCAGAATTTTAACAAAAGCATGGCACAAACTTTCAAAGCAGAAACATTCAGCAAACAATGATAAGTGAAGAAGTATGCCATTCTTAGAACTGCAGCTTTTTATTTCTCTAAAGATCCGTGCATTTTCAAGCTTTGAAAATGCACGGGTCCATTTGGCCATGAACCTGAGCAAAATTTGGACAATTTTGGAGGTGGTATGGCTGGCAATACTTGAAGAATATTTTCACAAGCTTTGAAAATGTTCGGCATTTTGCCGCATGAAACAGACACGAGACTGACCAATGAAAAAATAAAGGCTGAATTTTTTAGCGATGCGAGGGAAAAAAAGCATTGAACATTATAATTACTAAGCACATCAGAATATGCAATCATCCTGTATAAGCCAATATAAAATAATTTTATTAATTACAACTACAAAAAAATTAACTTTTTCCTGACCAAGTCACACTGTGGTGTCTCACAGGCTGTTGGAACTTTGTTAGAGCAATTAAATAACCAGTGCAACATCAGATTTGGCAAGACACACTGAAAATGCTTCTTGGGGAATTATTATATCAGACAACCTTATAATAATAAGTCCAACAATGACACTGCCACAGGACTGTAGCAGAAAAATCAAAATCACATTTTCAGTAGGTTGAGCAGTCACACATTGTCAGAATAAAAAAAAGTTTATTGATGTTTTCAGAGAGCTATATAGCAGCATCAAGAAGTCCAAATTACTAAAAATTTTGAAGTGATTCTTATAAGAGCCTGATTTTCAGAAAAGTGCAATAAATTAATACTGTAATACAATAGTAGGAAAGAGGATGATTCAGAAAAACGTTTTCTTTAAAGAAAACAAAAATTAGTTCTCTTTGGTTTCAAGTTGTACGTACACAGTTCAATTGCTTTTATAACAGGGTAACTAACCCCCCCCGCCAAAAAAAAGAACAACTTCAGTTTTGTAACAATATAAAAAATAACCAAAACAATGTTAAAAAAGGCTGAATTCAGCCAAAAGGTGAAAAAAATGTATGCATTATTAAGACAGGTGGCTCAGCATGGTTACTAGAAAGGTATCTATTTTAACAGCACATCTCTCTCACACACACAGTACATACACTCAAAGGACAAAACATTAGATAGTTTGGAAGTGTGCTTCCACATGTTTTCTCTATGCGGAAGCACACTCCGAAGCAAATATCGAGAGTTGCCCTTCCGATTTTCCCCACATGCAACAAATGGACAGAATACACTGAAATATAGACCCACAATAAGATATAAAGGTTAAAATCGTGCAGAACTTTTTCAATATGTCACTGATTGCCAAACACTCCACTTTTATGAATCAGCACAAAGGAGATCTTCATATCAATAATTTATTGTTGGCGGAAAATGAAAAAAAAAAAAATCTTAGAAATAAAAATCACGATCTTACACAAAACATTTTCTTAATTTCTTTACATATGTAAGGAGTTCCAATAGAAAATTAGGAACATTTGCTAGTTCTTCCAGAAAATTTTAGAGAATAACAATGTATTAGCCTATATTGACGGAAATTCATGTATTTAACAACTTTATAGTTCCTTTACTTTTTCATCATGAATACCTTTTATTTGCAATCCCTTTTCCTTAGCAGCAAACTACTGGACTAGTTAATCTTAGTCAATAGTCTGTTCCAAGTTAATCCTCCGCCCAAAAGAGGAACAAAGATTGGAAGTTGAAACTCGGATGTACCACAGTGGTAAAGTCAACACCAGCTTTCATAGCTGGTTTCCCTTGCGAAAGCAACGACTTAAAGGTTGATGCACAGGGAAAAGAAAACTCATTTAACAAGCTTTATGTCTACATAATTGTTCTCACCTCTCTACAAAGGGGAAGGTACATAGCTATTCACCACAGCAATCAAAACATTTAAAAATAGTGCAGGTAATTTACTTCAAAATTTATGAGTTAATGCCATTAAAAGACAGTTTATTCTTCTAATACACGACAGTATGAAAATGTACAATAATTGCTAAACTATGATATAGAAAACGTGGGTTATTGCAGATGACGCTTTTTTAGGCCACTGTGCATTTCCCTTAACATACAAACTGAAAGTGCATGTTTGCCAATACCCTGAATATGACGTGTGGTGTCATCATATTCTAAGAAAACAAAATTTTATGGTATGATAAAACCATACGCAGTTTGAATAAAATTCAAAATATTCAAGAGGGAAATCATAGTGTTACCTTTTACAGCTAGAAATGGAGATGTTACTGCTTCATTAGGAGGACAGTGAGGATTGAGCACCTGAAAAAAAAATCAATTACTTTTGAATCACAAAATCAAGATACTGATAAAATACTGTTGCACTTCATTTTAGTGATGCTCTAAAATTCTACAAATAAGAAAAGGAACCAACATTAAAACATACAGCATGTTGAGGACTGATGTAGCTTTGGGGGGGGGTGAAGCAGGCTCATTTTGCGCATATTATTCCATCTAGACTGTTTATATATATATAGTATAGGTGGCTGCACCCTCACCCTTGCGTTTGCCATGATAAACCTTCAAAACTTGGGAGAAATTAATATTTTTGCCAATTATTTGTAAATTAAAAACATTAATATGACTTATCAGCCAAAGAATATTGTGTTGTACCCAGCCCTTCACTCTACAGCTTCCCATATCTTTATCCCTTTGCCAACATTAGATCAGAATACCAGCAATCAGAAAGTTAAGCTAGCTGATATTTTTTTTAACTTCCTTTTACTAGTGATAAAACTGTAACGGCCAAGAAAACGCATAATTTAACATTAAAAAATGCTGCGTGTTGCCTTCTATGTTGGCTGAATTTGCAAACGAATCAGGTAAGGCTTTCCATGATCCTGCTCCCTGAATTACACCACCCACGCTCAAGGCCATTTGCATTGAATAAGCTAATTTATGCCAAAAACACCTCCAGTAACTCTTATGAAGAGAACACGGTTGTAGGCAAAAAATTATGATCTGTGATCACAGATAACAAAAGGTCAGATTTTAATTTTAGATCCACTTCTTACCCGCAAAGGCACCTTCTGTTACTCCTGCATCCAAGGGTCAGTATTTCCCAAAATAAAGGTGGGAGATATCTGTAGATGAAAGGGTGGGCAACAAATTTGTTGGAAATCTCCACAACGTGCACACACGTAAATGGAAACCCACTTAAGTCTACAAGAGAGTTAAAAAACAACAACTGTGGACCAACATATTTTATCCGTAGGTCCATAAAAAAATCCACACCAGACATCTGTAAAAGTAATATCCAAATAGATGTGGGGCACTCTTCAAAAAAATAGATGTTAGCAGAAATTCATATATTTGGTGTAAGTAGGTCAATGTTTGAAAAATAATAGATAAGTGTACTACAGACTGTTTCACCCTTTCAAAACTTTTTTGAGACGCACTCCCCCACCCCCTCAAATGACCCATCTTACTGATATAGCACATTAAACTATTGAAAATCTGCTAGTAGATCTTCATACTTATACAACAGTATCATTTGATGTGTAGCCGATTATCAATGAAATGGTTGTTAAAACATAGTGATAGTATACCAGCTGACAATATCCAAATTATTGAAATCACAATATTCAAGTAGATATGAGGGTAATGCCAATATTAAGAGATATACTGATCATCAATTATAAAATTTACACTACATTTCTCTACTAAAGAAAATATTCCAAATATTTGGTTTCTCTGTAAAAAGCTAAAATTTCATACAATTATGTTGGTTGTAATTGCAATGATCATTATGATTTATAAAGTTTAAAGAAATCAATAGAATAAATTCAAAATTACCTCAGAAACTGCCAGAAGAAATTTTACATCTTCATCAAAATATGCAGCAACTGCTGCAATTAGCAAAATGACTTGATTGCCATTTCACACACCGGCTTCTGCAAATAGCTGCAGTAAATTTGTCTTTTTCTGAGCACGAAAATAAGTCAAAAGTTCGGCCTTTCGATCTTCAACTGACTTGCAGAATTGGCTGTATATATCAATGCCTGTTAGTAATCGAAAGTGTTGCAAAAGGCCAACACCCGAAAACAACTGTGGCCAGTCTTCAACTAATTTCACCAGGCTTGTTCCACTATTTATGTCAAGGCGCTGTAAGTACAAGGTGTCACTGATTAGCTCAATTAGTTTTTCATCTCCCTCAGTGAGCTGGGTTTTTTAAACTGAAGGGACTCTGTAGTCTCATTGTGAGGCCAGTTAGGTGCCCAGTTGATGCATCCATAACTATCTATCTTTGGGCTAGGAAGGGAACCAGGTGTGTTTCCTTCCTCTTCGTTACAAGAGACCTTCCAATTTTTCACTTGTGAATTGAATCATAATTTTTAGATAAAGATTCTTCCATACATATCCACAGCAGCATTTCTCACTGTCTTTTAGGAATTTAAATGCCCCATGGGAGAACTTTACTGACTAATTAAAAAAAAAATTACTGAACAAGATGAAAATAATTTACTTCTACTGACCATTTTGCACTCCTGGAACCAATATTCAGCTAGCTGTGTCAGTAGCAATAATGGCAGTGTACAAATAGCTGATAAAATATGCATTATCTAGTGCTCTATTGCTGTTGCTAAACCATTAAAAAACTTATGTTTCAAAGCAATAACTTTTTTATTACCACAACTGTAGCATGATAAAGGGTAGAAATCACCTAATTATTTGTCATTCACACACAAAACTCTGTCTGTACTTTTACAAATGTGCAAACCACTATCTGAGCACCAACGACCCTCCCACACATTAACAATAAAAAATATTTCCTTGTTTTTATCTTCTAATATGAACAGTATTTCTCCAAAGACACAATCATTATCTTTGTTCTTTACGTTCAAAAACTGGCCTACAGTATAGGGAGTACCAAAAATTTTCACTTTGTTTGAAATGTGCAGAGGTTGATATTCTGATTCTTTTATTGCCCTTTGTATTTGAATGGAGTACAACTCGATAATGAAAGTTTGACTGTCTTCAAACCGAACCCTTTCAGCAAAAAGTGAGCCATTTAGAAGATAAGCTTGCAATAACTTATGTTTGTTTGACAGTGTATCAGTGAGGTTTTTGAAGTTCTGACATCTTCGGGCAACTCTTTTGAAATATGAATGTT
Organism: Macrothele yani; assembly: GCA_039090855.1. Lineage (NCBI taxonomy): Eukaryota > Metazoa > Arthropoda > Arachnida > Araneae > Macrothelidae > Macrothele > Macrothele yani. The sequence continues at coordinate 71,648,914 of CM077028.1, read as the reverse complement.
TACTCTCAAAGCGCAATGTCCAAAGACGAATAAGTGGTCCAAATTTCGTTAACTCAGGATAGTGCAGAAGGAAGTGGTGCTTTGGTCGAAGAGGCACATCTGCAAAAGCAACCTTCCTTCCCTCCAAGTACTCTTCAATTATGATTTTGAAATATGCAATTTGTGAATGACTTATGCTAGGTGCACAGGCAAATTCCACAATTTCTCTGAGTGTAACAACTACGTAGATTCCATACAGAATCATCAGTATCTATCTTAGAGTACAGAAGGATTGGCAAAAGTGAAGTAAGGCCCAGTTCTGACAAGCACTGCCATTTAACCTTTTGCTTTTTGGGTGAAACACAGCAGGCCTGCAAGAAGCATCATGCTCAAAAAATGAAAAGCCACGTATTAGATCATTTAATAAAGTATACGTAAGCCAGCCTTTCTGAACAAAATAATTTAGGTAAAGTGACAAATCATAGTCACAAACCCCTTCAAACAAGTCATGACCAACACAAGGAGGGAGCCCAGGAAGACAAACATGAAAGTACTGCAACTCATTGAACAGAGACGGGGGAAATGATTCCTTGGCTACCCATGGCTAATTGCAAAGCAGATGCATCATAATTTTCAACAGTTCGTGATGAAGCACTCAAATATGGATACTCTTCCAAGTATCTCTTTGCATTAGACAATAATGGCACATATATTCTGAAGTTGAGAAATTCTGGTTAAATCCACCAATAAAATGTGCTCCTAAATTGTCAGCAGTAATACAAAAAACCCTCCCTACATAACATACACCATCCACATTAAATCCATTCTCAATTTCTTTAAGGTCACCAATCAATTGCCTAAATACTACTTTTTGGCCAAACAATTTTAAATCTTTTTCACAGCACAGTAAAAGAAGCTGCATTTGGTGAACTGATGACCTATACTGAGGGTATATGTTTCCTAATGTGAAATAAAATCCGAGAATTTTATGTTTATTTCGTGAAGAACCTAACGGGTTAACAACCTCAAACACATCCTGAAAAAGGATAAGCTGAAGGATTTTTATTGATCCATCTGCTTGGCATTGCTGAAACACGCTACCGTCAGTAAAATCACTCATTCGATCTGCTACTTCATTTTTCAGTGGATGATCTACTTGATCCTTTACAGACTTATCGTGGAGCAGATTAACAAGTTTTTTTTTAATTGGAATGTAGTGGCAGTAACGCAAGCAATTTACCTCATCACGACCCATGCAAATTTCAATGGGTTTGACAAATTTCATGCTTTTTTAAAAATATTGTTGTCTTAAATAGATAGATTTAAGAAGTCCCGATTCAGTATCGAATGCAGATTTTAAAAACTTTGAGTCATGGACATATTTTACAATTTTTTTTTTCATCTTCAGATATATTTACTAATTCACTCAATTTAGCAGTGAAACTCTGTGTGAAAAAGGAATCCTCCTGAATCAGTAAATAATTTATCTCTTCTGTTATCAACTGTATTGTTTTACATGGGATTAGGCATTTTGATTCCAAAAGCAAGCAAAAAAGAGCAATATTTTTCAGTGTGAGTTCTTCAGAGATATGGCTGTCTGACTGATTAAGTTGTTCACTTACGTCAGAAGTGACTAGTTCCACAGTACTGTCAACTCTCAAGGTCAGGGCAACTGGCTCAGAATTAAGAAACTGTGGAGATAGGAATTTTGTACTGTGATTCAGATGATATCTAGATAAATGGGATGAAAATGAAGATCTGACTTTAAATGTTTTGGCACACCCCTTAAAACAGCATCTAATAAAGCCCCCGGAGGTTAGATGTGACTTAATGTGTGATATTAAATCAGAAACTCTATTAAATGCCTTATGACACAATCTTTGGTTGCACTTTAAATCCACTTCTGAATTGCAAAGTTGTAAACCACGCAATCCACGGTGGTATCGCGAGACATGAGTATTAAAGCCATAGTAAGAGCCAAATGCCTTGGAGCAACCACGCACCCCACACTGAAATCTAAAATTATTTACATTTCTATGAATGCTCATGTGGTGAACATATTTCTTTAAAGATAAAGAAACATAGTTGCAATTGACACACTCATACATGATGTTAAGTATTAAGAATGCACTTTTATGCAAAATGTTTTATAATATGAGATATTCCTAAGAAAAACAGAAGGAATCACTTTATGTATTGAATGTAAAATTTCATGTGTCAAAAATAAACAATAACTGACACTTATTGCCAAAGGCTTTGATTCATCTGAAACCAAATTCTTTTACATATTTTTTAAAAATTCAACCAATTTAGCATGCAGAACAAAGATTCATTACCAAAATTATTTACAATACAAAAAATATGTCCGCAAAAAGATCCTCCGTAATTGTCAGCACTGTTGTCTTAAGCAATATACAGGGTGTCCCAGAAATATTGGATACATTACAAAATTATGTAAAAAAAACAACTGAGCATTGTCGGTTTTTCTATGTCACGTATTACAAACACGGTTTCTATATTTTTGTTTTGCAGAATTGTTATTCCCAGAATCCGATAGATGGCACTAGGTGTGGCCTGATGAGGAATGTATGAGAAATGCGCAATCGGTAGTAATGTCATCCGTACAGCACAAGGTGATGTGTGTGTTATGGCTTGCGAAATTAAAGTCTGTCATTAAAGTTAAAAGACGATACCGTTTAGAGTATGATCCTCCGTAATTGTCAGCACTGTTGTCTTAAGCAATATACAGGGTGTCCCAGAAATATTGGATACTCAATAATAATCCTCCATCAATGAATTCAATTAAGCAATGGATAAAACAGTTCTGGCAATGTGGAACCTCGTGGAGGAGCCGGTTGGCCTAGCATCAGCGGTGAGACGGTTGACCAAGTTAATGGAAGTTTCCGACGAAGCTCCAGGAAATCCGTTCGTAAAGCAAGCAGAGAACTGTGCATTCCGAAATCGACAGTTCACGATATCTTGCACAAGAAATTAAAGTTTTATGCTTATAAAATCCAAATAGTGAAAAAGATGCATGTAAATGATCACACTCAGCGAAACGATTTCGCTGTGGTTATGCTAAATTGAGTGAAAAACAACGAAAACTTTCTCAGTACTGTCATTTTCAGTGATGAATCCACATTTCATGTATTGTGAATTGTCACTGTAGGATATGGGGTAGTGAACTGCCTCATGCTGCTAATGAACTGGAACGCGATTCGCCAAAAGTTAACGTGTGGTGCACCCTATCAAAAAGACAAGTGATTGGCCCTTCCTTCTGCAAAAACAAATGATGACATTTACTTGGATACGATAGAAACTTTCGCTATACCCAGATCAAAAGATATGATGTCATTTTCCAACAAGACGGTACGACTGCGCATTGGTCAACATGTATACATAAGTGCCTAAATGAGCCTTTTCCCCAACAGATAGATTGGCCGTGGTGGTCTCATTCTGTGGCCTCCTCGCTCTCCAGATCTAACTTCATTGGATTATTTCATGTGGGATTAGGATCGTGTCTATAAGACGCCTTGTACTGATTTGCAGGAACTAAAGTAGCGTATCACAGCTGCTATTTAATTCCATAACTCCTCAGATGCTTGCCAATACATGGCATGAAATTGAGTATCGCTTAGACGCACTACGAGCAACCAAGGGATCTCACATCGAAATTTATTAACTTGTGCAGTTACATTGTAAGTTAATACAGTCAGTTTATTTCTGTCTGTTTAATGTTTTGTTTTATATAATTTTGTTATGTGTCCAATAATTCTCGGACACCCTGTATATATACATTTTTGTAGCAAATAAATGCAACAGAATAAAAACAAGAATTTTATTTGTTGAGAAGGAAATAAGAAACTAAGACTTTTGAATCCAAAAGATTTTGAAAACCGGTAGAAACAGTAAAGATTTTATGTGTGCAGCTCTGTGGAGCACCACATTAACAGGACCTGCAATTTTATGAGAGTTCCTAGTTATTTTTTTTTATGTGAAAAAGACTTTTTTCTTTTTCATACATTAGCATGAGAAAGTATTGTAATCATGAAAAATTCGACTCCAAGATGTCAAAGGAAATGCAAGTTGTGATGTACTTTGCACAAAAAAGAGTAGTCATGACTACTTTCTATTTTTAAATAAATCTGGTACTTGTATGTACCTCTTATTTTTCCAGTTTTTCAAAAAAATAAGATTTTCATTTCTAGAAACTTGTCTCCAGCCTCATTTATTTATAGCACTGATGGAGATAATGCTTCACTGGTGATGTGACTTCATTGCTGATATTCAATCAGAATGGCGACACAAGAGGCCTGAATGTTACATTGTGATTAAAATTTTCACGGATTCACCCTTTCATGATGTACATTCTCGGAGATTTGTTTCAATTCATTTATAGTGACAAACTGACAATGAGGGACAGAGAGGCCCCTTGAGATATATCAAATATGGCATCAGCCATCTTGATTGAAGTCCATGGTAAAGTAAGGTTTAGAAATTACCAGATGATTATATTTATATTTGGTGTTTTCACTAACACGCTGCAAATTTTTTTTATTGGATTTTGCCATTTTTAATGCGGCGGGGGGGGGGGGGGGGGCAGGTTTGGTCTTTGGAAAAAAATTATCTTATCAGGAATTCAGGATGTTATTTTGGGTTCTGTATTAGGATTACAATTTATCTGTGGTTGACTTTATTACTATATATATACAGCTAAAAACAATTAGGGAATAGGGAATATCGTAGTTTTGTATTAAAACTGAGTGACAGAAAACTTTAGAGGTTGGAATAGGAACTACATACACTTAGTATGCTATGCAAAAAGAAAAATATGGCCAAAACAATTAGTAAATTTAAATTTAATAATTTTTGGGGAGACAAATGTACAAAGGCATATTTATGATCATATCGTAAAAATGAAAATAAAGGTAAATTTCTCACTGAAAAACATGTACGGCAATTTGCATTGTATAAGCCACGAATAAACGATTTAAAAAAAATAAAATAAAAAAAAGTTTTTGCTGCCGTTCAATTTGAAAAATAATCTGCAGGGTAATTGTGCTGGAGAGGGGCTATATAATTGGAAAAGGAACTCTCTCGGAAAAAAATTTCAGTCTAGGATTTGCACGAAGTGAAGAGGACGGAAAAGGGATGTCATAATGAAAGACCGGGAAAGCTGTAGGAAGGGGCGGCGGCAGTTATTTTGTCTTTGTATTGTCGGGAAAGACAAAATGCTGACTGTGCTTGTGCCCTCTCCTCATCAATTGGCCAATAAAAATGTATGCACAGTGCTTGCTGCAGGAACCTAAACATGCACGCTTCATTTCAAAGTTCTATGTTCTGAATCTCGTGTACACTGTGCCTTGTATTTTAGTTTGTCCTTTGCCAGTTTGACCAAAGTCTTTGTTTCATTTCTTCGGACTCCGGGGTCTTTATGTGCCTAACTTTTCTGTCGAAAATTCCGCTTCTGGATCAACATTTGTGATATACAAGATCATATGGCTATTTTTTTCTTTTTCTTCTGAATGTCACAATCTGTGAATTATACGCCGGCACAGATTATACGAAAATAAAAAAAAAGTGCGATTTCCAGGGTCTGAGGATAAACGATGAAAATTATGATAATTCAGGAATTTGCGAGCCCCAGATGAAAAACAAAACAAAAACGAGTACCTTTTTTTTTTTTTTGCCAGGGCTGAGGGCAGAACATTTTTGGACAGAAGTGTACGACTTTGACATTATATATAGCCCCCTCCTCCCCGCAGGTTCAATGTCTGGCCACTAAAAAATTTAGCTGGCCACCAGATTTCAGAATATTTTTCTACCTCTGGTTGTTACAAATACCTTGTTCCCTCAAAATAATCAGGATGTACAGTAAAGCAAGACACGTCTGAGAAGAGAACGTTGCTCCATTAATTTCTTCTCTAATCAGCAGGGTCATGTGCTCAAAATCTGCAGGCAGCACGGTGGCATGCGGTTAAAGAAACACATACCATAGGTTGTCGAGCATACAGACCAACACTGTGTAGTCGGGTGCGAACAGTTTGAGTCGAAACATTTGTGTCAGTAGCCGTATGGAGCTTGCATTGCAGAAGAGGGGCGCTCATACTCCGGTTTCTCCTGGCAGTCAGTGATAAAAAAAACGATCCTCATTTCTTGACGTTGCTTTCCTGTGACCTTGCCCTGGTCTTTGCCTTAAATTTTTGGTATCTGAAAACCAATTCCAAAATCTGGAAATCATGCTTCGAGACACTCCAACGGCGTCCGCTACTTGCGATTGGGTTTGACCAGCTTCTAAGTGACCGATAGCCCTCAGGCTACAGATTGGGGTAAATCCTGTTCGGACATCACATTCAAAGCACGAGTCATTTTTATCCTGGACTAAACGATCATAAGATACAATTCACTTTTCATTCGTTGACAGAAACATACCCTTTTTAACGTCCCACAATCAATTTTGCATACTGAGGTGTTTGGAAGTATGCAAAAGTTTCATTGTAATAACTTTCCTTCAATTTCTCTTAGCATACAAACAGTTGATGTCAGTAGTTCATATCTAAACCACGATATCTCCCAATAGTTTTGAGCAGTGTATTTTGAGCTAACGGGGGGGGGGGTAACAATGATGTTTAGCATTGGTGCTAATGCAGAGTTTGACTAAGGAATTTCTTAGATTTAAGCTTGGAACATAATGGCAACTCTACCTGGAAAAAAAGAGGGATTTGCCAGGCTATTTGAGATAGCTATTGGCTGGAAAACAATGGCATCAACTTTAACTCTGATTAACAACTTATGTGTTTTTACAGAAATAAAATTTGACCACCCATAGAAATAAAGTGTTTGAAGTTGGGCCGCATCCCGGCGATTAAAAAATATTATTATGCATCCTGGCATGTAATAAATTTTAAACCCGTCACAGACTATGTAAAGAAATTAGGATGAAAGCACAAATTTGAACACAAAAATCAGCAAATGAAATTCTTAATGGATTAAGTTGATGAATGATTAGCAGCTGGGACAGGAAAGATATAGGAGGCAGGAGTATGGTGTCAGAATTCTTGTTAAATCACCTACAATTGTAACAGTGCTAGCTAAATAATTTTCTGGCGCCCATGTGGTCTGCAGGTGAAATTGATCATTCGACGACTTGTGCCTCGTTCTCCAAAACCAGTTGTCAGAGCAGGGGTGTTTGGTGGGCTAAAGGAGGTTGGAGTATTTGGAACTTTTTGGTCCCCAACAAAACTAGTAGAGCCCACACCTGTTTTACTGAGGACTGAAAACTTTGTGTGGGTAAAAAGTTCCGAAAAGCGCAAATTGAAGAAATAATTTGCATTATTCATATTAAATTTAGGACTTCCATTGTCTAGAAATCCTAAATCTTTTCTTCTACCTACAGAGATTGGATGTTTTTTCTTCAAGTTTCTCTCATAAATTTGAATCTATTTTCATGTGTGCTCTTTGGCACCCATTTTCAATAGGGTTCGTCCCCAGGTGATCCCCTATGACATACTAAAATTTCATCGAAATCGAACCATATTTACGCAAGTTATGACGCATAATGGCAATGGAATGCATCCTGCTCCTATGTTGTGACCTTTGACTCCATTTCCAATAGGGTTCGTCCCCAGTGGTCCCCTAACACATACTAAAATTTCACTGAAATCGAACCATAATTACGCAAGTTATGATGCATTTTAGAAAGATGTGATAAAGTTGATACTAAATTACAAAAGCCATCACTAGATTTGTTAACTGGACGTAACCTTCTGTCATTATCCCATTTCATTGCCAATGAAAGAAATAATTTTGAAAAATATGAAGAAATAGATAAAACATTAAGTGAAAAATCTTCTGGAAGTTTTGTCTAATCACAATTAAAAAATATGCACATGGCAATAACCGTAATGAAACTATTCTTCAAGGACAGAAAAAATGTGAAGTAGAAACATTTAATGTGATTATTGATCAGTTGGATAACAAATGTCTGTTAGCTTATAAAAAAATTCAATTTCCATTTCAGTTCTTAGTTAACTGTCAACTAAATTTCTCTAAATAACTGTTTAGATTTTTACAGTGAGGATTTGGATGAATCTTTACATAGTAAAATTTCACAGTTCTATGACTTTATCAAGTGTGAATGTAGCTACTGCACAAAAAAAAAAAAATGTTCTTGTCAAGACATTGCAAAACACACACATATATATATATATACATGATATTTTCCCAAATGTACATTCACCGTATTAAAACTACACTTGGTAAAAAATAACTTGTGATTGACAATGCTTCAACAAAGGCTTAACAGTCTTGCTATCATGTCATTAGAGCATGATATTGCTCAGCAGTTAGTTTGACGATGTTGTGCACTTCTTCACAAACCTCAAAGCAAAAAACGACATTTTAAAGACGAACGCCTGAACTTTTTTTTTTTTTATTGGAGGTTTTTTTTTTGATTGGACGTTTAACGACCACCGTGAGCAACTCAATGGGCTATAAGCAGTCGCCCGTCGCTAATTTAGGGTCACTGGTTCCAGGGAAGGGAAAGAGCCAGTGCTGTAAGACAAACACAATATCCATGACTCGCCGTCATTCGAACCCGGACACCTTCCGGACGAATGATCAGAGGCCATTGCTTAGACCACTGCGCCACCGGGGCGGCCTTATTGGAGGTTTAACGACCACCGTGAGCAACTCAATGGGCTATAAGCGGTCGCCCGTCCCTAATTTAGGGTCACTGGTTCCAGGGAAGGGAAAGAGCCAGTGCTGTAAGACAAACACAATATCCATGCCTCGCCGTCATTCGAACCCGGACCCCTTCCGGACGAATGATCAGAGGCCATCGCTTAGACCACTAGCCACCGGGGCGGCCTTATTGGAGGTTTAACGACCACCGTGAGCAACTCAATGGGCTATAAGCGGTCGCCCGTCCCTAATTTAGGGTCACTGGTTCCAGGGAAGGGAGAGAGCCAGTGCCGTAAGACAAACACAGCATCCATGCCTCACCGGGATTCGATAGACCTCTTTCGAACGAATGATCAGAGGTCATCGCTTAGACCACTGCACAACCGGGGCGGCAAACTTTTGTTTTTGTGCATTCATTTTTCATTTATGTTGTCTACACTTGATTCAATGTTTGAATTTTCTTTAGTATAAAATTTTTTGTAAGATATGTGGACACTTAAGATTTTGGGGTATACTAGCAATGTTTATTTCTTGCACAGTACACCTGAAGTGATTTTTTTGAGGGGTTTTTCTTAGCTCACGAAGCAGTTCTAATGTAATTACTGCCTAGCATAAGTGACCTGTTTGTAAAACTTTCTACGTGCAATTGTGTTTGCATTGAAATACACCTTTTGGGGTACTCATTTTATAAATAAAACAAACAGATATTGGTACTGCTATTAAGTTTACGCGACGCGCCTCGAGTTGTGCGTTGGGCATGAGTTGAGTGATATTTCTGTCATTTTTTTATAATTTTACAGAAAATACTGGCAGTTATTACTACACAAATACCTGTGTATTGATATATTTCAACTAATTTTTAAGAAATTGATTGGTTCTGATAAATTTCTATCTTACCACAGATGAGGTATACACACTGCTCACATGAGATTTCTTCAATGTGTTAGTTTGCAGAAAAAAATGTTTCAGCATCTTTAAACAGACATTTTAAAGACAAACTCCTGAACTATGTGTGAACTTCTGTTTTTGTGCATTCATTTCAAATTTTTGTTATCTATACTTGATTCAATGTTTGCATTTCTTTACGAATAAATATTAAAAATAATACATTTCCTTATGTCTGCAAACACATAAGATGTATTTTACAAAGCCTTTACATATATAAAGGAAATAGGTATCCAACATATGTACATATCTATCGTATAGTCAATAGGACATTCGTATTTTACAAGCACTTGTGACCAGAAATAGGGGCCACAAAATATTCAGTAGCCCAGATTCTAAAAAACGCTGTCTGGCACTGAAAAAAAAAAAAAAAAAAAAAGGAAGGAAGCAGGAGCATAGTGTTAGAATTTTTAGCACTTGCGAATGCTAAATAAAAATTTCCTGGCACCCACGTGGTCTGGGTAAAATTGACCATTATACAATTTGTACCTCGTTCTCCAAAACTAGTTGTCACCTAGTCACAGGACAAGCGAGGAAAATTAGTTAGCAACTGCATTCGTTTACTGAACTTGTTCGGCCTAACAAATAATTTGAACGAAATACATGAAATATTTTTTTTTTTTTTTTTGAGTGGAGGTTTAACGACCACCGTGAGCAACTCATACATGAAATAAAACATCAAACTTGTTTCAATTGTTACCAAAACCACTTAATACTAACATTCTCATCATAATGCACTGTGACTTACACAAAACAAAAAATACTTACCGAAAATAAATGCTGCGGTGCTTATTTAGTAACATAGAATCCTTATTTTGTGTATAGAGAGACCTCCATCGCTTCGTACCAACATGGCGTCCGCGACCAGCCCGTTGCCATTCGACAGCACGTAAAAAAACAGGTATTATACCGCAATGGTTAAAACAGTTTAAACACCGTGAACATGTTGTTTATCTACCGAAAATTTACGGTTCATCGCCCGTTGGCGTGCTTACGGTCTGTAAACCGTTTTAATACAGTTGAAACACTGAGAATTCACAGCAATTTTTTACAGTGTATCTAACTGGAGGACAGAGCTTCCTGGATACCACTCGTAAATTGCAACAACACGGGCTGTAAAATGTCATTCACGTGTTACCGGGATGCCACAGAGCTTGTTATGCGTATTAGACGTAATGGGCTATCGCAACTAATAGCACCCTTACTAGGATGTCTGGTTTGGGAATAGTGTGCTCCTCGCTGACAAAAGGGGGTCCTCCCTGCGGCCACGTCGTCTCCAGAGCTGACTCTACGATCAAAGGCAGAAGCGGGACTCATCGCTGAAGACAAGGTGCCCCTCGTGTCCCCACGCAGCTCTACTACGACACTCACTGCAGCCGACCTCAGCGATGCCCTACGGTCATTGACAGCAGACGCCATGGCTGCCGGAAGAGCAGCCCTGCTCCGCCAATCTTCTGATCACAGTCCGAGTCATGACGTGATGCCCACAGTCACTTATCTAGCCTGTCGATTGTTCTCTGTAATAGCTAGTGGCTTCGAAATTGTCTGGCGACGAATACGCTGATCAATGGCTGCTGATAGTCACGTGACTGCACCGATTGTGCTACGGCAGCCGACTCTGCAGCCTTGCAACAACTGTTGCTAACAAAGTCCAACTCTTCTGACATCTCGATCCACATGGGCGGAAATTCGGTGATTCGACAATTTTTTTTTTTTTGATTGGAGGTTTAACGACCACCATGAGCAACTCAATGGGCTATAAGCAGTCGCCCGTCCCTAATTTAGGTTCACTGGTTAGAGGGAAGGGAGAGAGCCAGTGCCGTAAGACAAACAACATCCATGCCTCACCGGGATTCGAACCCGGACCCCGTTCGGACGAATGATCAGAGGCCATCACTTAGACCACTGCGCCACCGGGGTGGCCGATTCGACAAATTAGCTTCACTGAAGAATATGCTTCTGCCTTTCTAAAACGCTTCCATCTGGCAATGCGGTTGGCGACGAGGTGTCTTTAGTCCTTATATATGCCGTAGCAACCCGTAGTACTCAGTTGCTTTGATCCGTATGACCTGAAGCATAGACATGACGTGGCTTCGGCGACCCGTGTTTCCTCCTTTTATCTCTCGCACGCCTCACGCGATTGGTGCAATCTCGAATAATTTGCATATCCCCTGCCTGCACAGACTTAATTACTAATTTGCATGCCAATACTCCTTTTGAATGGGGCAATTTCAATGTTGAGTAGCGTACACTAAAAAACGGAAACACGTTCTGAGTATTATACATATGTTATTCATTTCAGACGATATAAACTATCTACCAAAAAGTAATTGGACACCTCTGCAATCGACGATAGCTGTGGTCCTGATACTCGTCACGGTCGCCGCCGTTAAATATCGTGTGGGAAACAACAACGCAACCAGTCGCACGTAAGATGCCACGCAGTTCGGAGCTCTCTGATTTCGAGAAAGGTGTAATCGTCGGGTATCACAGAAATGGCCGATCTATAAGTGACATATCCAGCAAGTTGAAGTATCCAAAATCGACAGTGGCCTACGTGATTGGCAAGTGGAAGATGAGAGGTGACTGTCGGAATGTGCTCCGACCCGGCAGACCCACAAAACTGGGAGTTAGAGACCGACGGGTTCTGGCAAGAGAAATTCGGAAGAACCGCACCAAATCGATGGGCCACATCCGCGAGGAGTTTCAACAGGCATTCGGGAGTGTTGTTTCGATGAACACCATCCGTAAGGAAGCCCATCTTCTCGGTTATCATGGACGTGCTGCCGTCCACAAGCCTTTGATCACCAAGTCCAATAGCGCTGCTCGGCTAACGTGGTGCAAAGAACGTCGACAGCGGACCGTTGAACAGTGCAAACAGGTTCTCTGGAGCGACGACTCAAAGTTCACCCTCTACCGTTCGGATGGCAGGGTCTGGGTTTGGCGTCTGCCTGGAGAACGCCTCCTGCCGGAATGTATTGTGCCAAATGTGAAGTTCGGCGGCAGTGGAATTATGCTATGGGGTGTTTCTCCTGGTATGGCACGGGTCCCTTGGTCGCAATTCCTGGAAGACTCAACGCCGATACCTACTGCACCATTTTGGATGACCATGCGCTTCCTACGTTGTGGCAGTTTTACGGGGTGGACACATGTTACTTTCAGAATGACAATGCCACCTGTCATGTTTCGAGGTCCACCATGGCTTGGTATGGTGACAATGGGGTTAATCGAATGGGCTGGCCTGCGCAAAGCCCGGACCTTAACCCTATCGAGCACCTCTGGGACGAGTTGGAGCGTCGACTTAAGGGGTGCCTCCGCCGTCCGAAATCGGTGAAGGGACTGACCTGTCTTCTCCAAGCAGAGTGGAAGAAAATACCGCTAGCCGTCGTACAACGCCTGGTTGAGAGTATGCCCCAGAGGGTCGCAGCTGTAATCGCCGCTCGTGGAGGTTCCACCAACTATTGAAGGAGAATGAACTTCGTTTTCCTTTGCTATCACAGGTGTCCAATTACTTGTTGGTAGATAGTGTATCTATCCTTGGTGGATAACGTTTTTTGTGCGTGTGACGTTAGTACCAACATCCCCGACCTAAATTATTACCTGAAACTGGTTCCCTTTTGCAGTGAAAATAACTGCCGGTAAGCTTTATTGCATTGAACTGAATTCATATACACTGAAAAGCAATTTTAATTAGAGATACCTGTCTAATAACGTGTAGCACCACCTTTAGCTGTGATGACGGCGGCGATTCGTCTCGGCATGGACTCGACAAGACACCGGACGCGTTGGGAGGTCATACGAATTCACGACCCCTGAACAGGCTCCCACAGTTCCCGAAGATTTGATGGAGGTGGTCAGAGCCTCGAACATCTCTCTCGATGGCATCCCAGATGTGCTGGATGTGATTGAGGTTAAGGGACCTAGCTGGCCAAGGACGCGAGGTCACGTCGGTGGAGTGTTCATCCAACCATTCGGATACAATTCGGGAGGGATGGCACGGTGTATTGTCTTCTTGCAGGATGAGGTCCTCAGTGGGATGCTGAAGACGCACAAACGGGAGCAAATGGTCGTCCAGGATATCCCGGTAACGTTGACCTGTGAGGGACGATGTCACACGTACCAGAGGTCTCATTTCAGTCCACGTAAACAGTCCCCGGACGAGACCAGCTTAAACAGTCCCCCCACCAGCTTGAAGACTACCCTGCTGTCAAGAACGATCCATCGCTTCATGTGGTTTGCGCCGTACTCGTATCCTGCCATCCGCATGTACCAACGTGAATCTCGACTCATCAGTCCAGGCAACATTTTCCCACATGTCTAGGGTCTAGTGGCGATGTTTCCGCGCCCATGCTAATCTTTGCACCCTATGATGTGTGGTCAGCAGCGGTAACCTCGTGGGACGCAGGCTTCTGTACCCCAAAGCGAGGAGATGGTGTGGCTGCTTACACGTTTTTGTGCACCAGCGTTAAATTGCCGAGTGATTTCTTACACTGTAGTCCGTCTATCCGCTGTTACAATGCGAACTAGCTGACGATGACCCGGCTCATCCACACGCTGTTGTCCACGGCAGTTGGCCCTTGCAGGGATGGTTTTACCGGATTCGATGTACTCACGGTACACCCGTGACACAGTGGCTCGTGAAAATCCCAGTGCCTGCACACGACTTCCGAGATGGACCCATTCGTCGATCTATGCCCACGATCAAATGCGCTTAGATCCTTCGTCTTACCCATACTGCGTCCGACTCTTACTGATTCCCGTCGCATCACTCCTTATATCGTCAGATCGCTGCATACGTCATGTCGTTTCCGTTTACAGGGCAGCCCACAGCGCCACATTTGCATGACGCCAGCTGTCTCTAATTCAATTGCTCTTCAGTGTACATATATTGACAAGAGTGGGAGACACTGTGAGCAGAATAAACTCCCTGAACTGAAATGGCATTGACATGCCAGAAGAATGGACTAGAAGGATGGACCACCGAAAGTTTAGACTGGATTCCAAGGGACAGGAAAATACCCAAAAGAAGATCGCGTGGGAGATGGGTAGAGAAAATTCGAAAGCGTGAGGAAATGTCATTACGGAGACTGGCTCAAGACAGACCGTTGTGGAAGAAAGTTGGAGAGACCTTCATCCAGCAGTTGCTTGATAATGGTCGACAATGAGATAACAGTAGAGTCACAATTGTAACCACCTCCTACTTCTGACGTCAACAGCGAGTAGCCAATGAAAGAAGGCACGTGTCGTGAACTAGCTTGGAGGGTATATAAGGTATGCTGTAGGCAATCTGAAAACCTATCACTCGTTGCTGTCATGGATAAAAGGAGAGATTTATCAGATTTGCAAAAAGAGATTATTATTGGCTTTCCGGCCAAAGGTGGCAGTATTTCTGAAACGGCGCACTTTGTGAACTGTTCGCGTGCTGCTGTAGTTAAAGTGTATCGTGATAGGAGAAATCGCACCATTGCGAATAAGCTACGTGGAAACTGCAAAGCACCGCGTGCCACTGATATGAGAGGTAAACGTCAGCTTCGAAGGTGCGCGAGGGCCGATCGACATGCTACAGTGGAGCAACACACTAACCGAATGAACCAGGAAACTACCAGAAGTGTGTCTAAAACGACAGTTCAGCGAACCCTGCTGCGTATGGGGCTCCGATGCAGACGGATGATCACAGCACCTATGCTAACGAAGGTGCATCGGCAGAAAAGGCTTAAATTTTCATGGCAGTATCGGAATTGGACCTCCGCTGATTTGAAAAGGATTGCCTTCTCCCATGAGTCACGTTTTCTGCTTCATTGAACGGATGGACGTTGGCGTATAAGGCGAGAAACATCGGAGAACAAACACTCGTCAACCACTGCTAGAAGAACACAAGCTGGTGGGGGCAGCGTTATGGTCTGGACAATGTTTTCGTGGCATTCTCTGTGTCCACTCATACCTGTGGAAGGCACTATGGATCGAATTCGTTATGAATCCATCCTTGCAGATCACGTACACATGCTGATTGTCTTCCCTGGGGCGGATGGGATCTTCCAGCACGACAATGCGACGTGTCACGCAGCTGGAAATGTCAGAGTGGTTGGAAGAGCACGATGAATACTTCAAATTACTGCCCTGGCCCCCTCTGATTCCCCAGACTTAAACCCAATTGAGCATCTGTGAGACCACCTCGATCGTGTTGTTCGCTCTATGGATCCTCCACCACGCTCCAGCGGCTCTCAGATGCACTGCAGTTAGCATGGCTCCACATACCTGTGAACACCTTCCAGCACCTTACTGAGTCACTCCCAGCCAGTCTAGCTGCTGTCCGCACTGCACACGGCGGTTACTCTGGATATTAACTGGTGGTCACAATAATGTGACTCGACCGTATATATGTACGAATGTATTTTTATGCATTTAACAACCCCAAGGGGAATCTAAGGCGCCCGTCCCTAATTTAGAGCCACTGGCTGCGGTGAATGGATAGATCGTGTGACGCATAACACCACCCGTGAATTTTTCTGTATTAGAACCAGACCATTTTCCAGATACTCACATCTCTGAACACTCAGCCCCTGAAGCGGCGTAGTTTCAGTGTATAGGATTGCTTTTACAATGCGACAACTTCTGACTATTGTCCAAGGCAAGTGGATTTTCGCATACATAATCTTGCGTTCAATTTTAAGAATTCACATTTTTTATTTCGCGTTATAAGAGAAAGAGAGAAGGAAAATGATTGTCATAACAATGACGCACAGAATAGCTTTTTTTTTTTTTTTTTTTTTTCAAGCAACAGTACGGCTGTGGAGACAGTGTTTCAAATAAATTTCTTCTCCAAAGGCACTTCGCTTGCTTTATCATCCACTTGCTTCTCTTAAGCTATTTCGTTGAACACTAACAACTAGTACTTCGTTCTTTACAAAATGAATTCGTATTTTTAGCACTAAAAATGTTAAAATGAATGAAAGCACATAGCAAAGATTTTAAAATCCATCCGAAAAATGCGAGATTAAAGGGAAAATGAATTAATGCTTTTAGCAATTTATTCAGTAATCAATGTAATTAAGCCCGCTGAGGGCATTTCATGCCCAAATAATATCAGTCTGAAAATTGACCCGTATTCATTCAGTATTCTATGCTTTTTCCTTTAAACTATAAATATCAAAAATCGCAATATTTATTTCCTAAAAAAAATGGATTAACTATCGGATGAAGACATGTGGAATAAAAAACAGTTGTGAAGATGCTTGGAAAAAAGTGTTCGCTTTTGAATTTATTGATCTTGGTGAGACAACTATAGCCAGCTAAAATATTCAAAAAAGGTTCAGTGGAAGTGATATGAGTTAAGCCTTTGTACGTAACCAACGCAGTGAAATCAACCACAGAGACGAAAAATTAGGATTCGTTCAAATCTTCTTTCCCTATAAACTTAAAAAAAATGTCTAATACTTTGCAATCCTTAGTGTAGATTAAAATTAGTGTTTATAGTTTCTTTTTCCTTAACAAAACTGATAACTCTTCCTTGTTTTGCTTCGTTATACCACAACTCAGTTTGGAACAATTCTAGAGCAATTTTAATCTATATGAACTGGAACAAATCCTCTCTGGCTGCTTCAGCATTTCTGTTACTGAACGTATCATTTTGAGGATAAATACAAACAACGCCATCTGCATAAAGCGAATTTTACGAATTCACGACTTTGTGGCATGCTTCAGAAAACACCAAAATGATACCTTCGCAACCATCAAACTATGTGCCAGAACCAAAGGGGAGAGGGAAGCTCTGATTTCAACTACACACAACATTTTTCTGTGAATATAGATGAAAGCGTTGCTTTGTTTTTTAGTTCCTTATTGTTAATGTACTTCACTGGCGAATTTCTTCATGCCAAAGAATAAAAACAGTAAAATAAAATATAAAGAGGGGTGGACAGAAAATTCAACGCTCTTGAAATAAAACAAATATCTGAACATGCTTGAGTTGGGTCGCAGATTCGTATCACTAGAGGCAAAACAATTCCCCAACTAGTATGAAGAAAATATTTTTTGTTTACCATTTTGGTCGCTCTTTCCACGGATCTACGCAATGGCATCGAAGAGTAGCGATGTATTTCAACTCTTTCTACTCCTCTTCTTCATCCACTGTTTTCTCAATCTTTGACGGGCATTATCCTTTGCTGGTGCGCGGAGGAACCTCTTCTTACCGTGGTCAATAGCCAAACTCCAACCCTCCCGACTCAAAAATCAATAGCCTTCAAATTCCCGCTCTAGCCAAACACCTTTCCGCTCACACGAAGCATAGTAAATCCCTTGTACTGACAGTAAAAAAATTAGCAGAATGAAGTTGAACGCTCTTTCTCTCTCCCAGAAAGATTACCCTCTAGCACTATTTTTTTTTTTCTTGATTGAAGGTTTAACGTCCACCGTGAGCAACTCAATGGGTTATAAGCAGTCAACCGTCCTTAATTTAGGGCCACTGGTTCCAGGGAAGGGAGAGAGCCAGTGACGTAAGACAAACAGAACATCCATGCCTCACCGGAATTCGAACCCGGACCCCTCCCGGACGAATGGTCATAAGCCATCGCATAGAACACTGCGCCACCGGGGAGGCTAGCACTATTTCCCACGCCTATAGGTTATTATTTAGCTAAAACGTCCCCACGACACTTCTTTGTAGGCAATCATTTACGAGGAAGTTTTTAAAATAGCAGTTTAAATTGTCACAGCCACTTACCAAGTGACGAATGGTTTTTTAGTCTTCAGTGCAACTACGCCTCCAGCCAGGTTTTCCTCCTGCAGCTGTTCTTACTGATCAACATCGAAAAGCCATTTCTTTTGAGTTTTGCACCGTTCGTGCTTTATCATTTCAATTTTAATTGTTTTTATATGCAGTACACGACTAAAATAGGTAAAGCCTTTATCCTTATAATGAGATTCAGAAGTAATTTTCATAAACCAACAAAAATAAAAATTTAGAGAATTTACAGCAACGTCAATCTTCCAGGGGGAGGACTTGCTTGACTTGCAGGGGGATGATCCATTTCCCCCTTTCTAGCAATGGCTCTGGTTAGAAAAAATAGTACACTAACTTTTCGTATAGGAGGAAGAAGTTCGAAATGCTCCAGTGGGGCGAGTAAGGCGCATGCGCAGTAGAATCTTAATTTTGGAGCACACTAGAAAATTCTTAAACTAGTCTCCCGTACCCTCTTTCTCAAGCCACAGGTTAGCACTATAAAATGTTTCTTCAATCCTTTTAATATTTTTTTTCGTGTGTGTGTGAAATTATAATGCTGAATATCCTTGAGAACTTACGCAGTCTCAAAGTATTAAATAGGCAAAGAAAGAAATTTTCTTATTTGTGCTGTCCTGTTTCCATTCCGGAATTAGGTGATGTTTCTGCAGTCAGACCACATGGTGAATAAAGCGACTAAAACATGACGCAATGGAGAAATCTAAAGGCTTCTTACTCTCACTCACAGCATTATAACAAGGCCGTCAAAGGTAGAAGTGCATCGTCAGACACAGGTCGCGGAACAGGAACCGTGAATTAATGCAAAACGATTTGAAAAATGTGTGATGTTAACTTAACAAAGGTAATTTATTGTTATGAGAGAGAAAAATAAGCAAAGAGAAGGTGCAGCGTTGTAATGCTGTATGTAAATTACTCAGACGATACATCATTAATAGCGTGCTTTTTTGTTTTGAATTGAAGAAAAATCTCGTCTAATTATCTGTGAAAAACACTTTCACGCAGTCTGTCGTAAACCCCATATAAAAAAATATTGCAAATTAGTCCAAAATATAAGTGGACAAAATGCTAGTGGGTCAGTTAAGGTTTTGCCGAGGTCGTTCTCGTTAGACCCGAGTTCCAGCCTGCCTCATGTGAAAGCCTGGATTGTGCGTTAATTCTACACGGCTTTGTGTGTGGGCTCTGTTCCTACCCTGGAATTAATGACCCTGAATTAGGGACGTGCTATTCCTTATAGCTTTAGATGCTCGTGGGGTCGTTAAACCCCGAAAACACTAGACTAACATTAAGTAAGAAGTAATTGAAGGAGGGTGTTCATCTTCTGAACCTTTCTTCATTTATTGGCCAAATTTAGGTGAACATGTTTCTTTAAAACTTTTTTTTTTATTGTCTTAAAGGGTTTGTGAAAAATGCTGCAACTCTGGGATCATCAATTTCTGCGAAAGTTAACGTTAATAACCATTTTCAACATCATCTTAAACAAAACAGTAAAACTGTACCTACAGTATTAATCAGATTTATTTGGCGTCAAAATATAAATATACGTTTCCAAGTTTTTGTTGGCGTGGTTATTATTATTATTAAGTGTTGAAGTGGACGCCAACTTATCAGAAGAATCGCTGTTTACAGATTCCTGTCGTTGGAGCAGGGAAGCAAATAAATAAATATTTAAACAAATTGAATGTAATGACAGATGATTTCGTCCGTGCATATCTTTATTCTTCATATTGAGGGGGTATTATCTAGTCAAAATAAATAGTATATACTTCCATCGGGCGATTGATATTTCGGGTGACTTTCACTATGTAATTCCCACCAAAATTTCCTCTCATTCATCCAGAGCAAAAGCGTTTTTCCCAGCCTCGTGTCTGAGCAAAATCCTTCCTAACTTGTCTGAAATCTCGTCCAAGACTCCCAGTTTATGACTACCCCATCTAATTCCCTTTTACTCTCTGTCCCCGAGAAAGACGCTCCTGACGTAACAAGTTGACTGCTTTTAATTGCTTACCGACGAATTGTCCCTCGCAGGCACTTTCTGAGCGAGAGTGTCCTCCAACGACTGGGGGACGGAGCCGGAGTAGGTTTCTTTTGTTCGTGGGTGGCCCCACGGTCCGTGAAAGAATGGCTTTCCCCCATACGGATCTATGCAACGCGCCTTTTTAACTGAGGGTGAATTTCTAGTTGCTGTTCGCACACAGAATAAAATATAATTAAATAGCAACTTTGGTTAAGTATTTCCATATAACACCTCACATTAACCAGATGCCAATAAATCGTATTACTAGTATCATAAGCAATATGATTTCCTTTGTCTGAACGTCTGTCTCACTTTGGTGGCGCAATAGAAAGAGCGCTTGCCTGTTTTAATTGTAGAATCCATGCCTCAACCAATGTACTTTTTCTCTAATTGCTGTAATGTTCATAAAACATACTTTCACATTTGGACAGCGCAAACAAAAATAATACCTGGTTATTAAAAAATTACTCTACATTTCTTGTTTTTCCCCGTCATTATTGGCGGGATTTCACCTATCAGTTTTACTATTTTGCGTATAGTTGATATACAGTTCCTCGTTATTAACCATTTTAAAATTTAAAATCATTTAACTTTTTCGTCAGTTCTTGAGAAGATACTGTGTTGGACCCCTTTCATTAGTTATCTGCGAACCGTATTAAAGAGGGAGGGAGGGAAGACACCACTCCCTCTGTGCTTCTGATGTCTGCAAAGAACTATTACTGGACATTTCTCTGCATTGGTTGTTCTTGAGGTTCAGTATATACATTGTATCAGAATATCACCACCTACCTAATAATGGGAATAACAACTCTTGGCCTGGATGACAGCGGCGAGACGGTGTCACATGTACCCAATGAGGCCCTGGAAGGTTGCCCGAAGCACACGTGCCCATTCGGACTGCAGCACAGCACGGAAGTTCCAGAGATGACATGGTCATGGGTCGGCACGTCCAACCTGTCGATCCAAATAGTTCCTCGAGTGCTCTACGGGATTGGGGTCGGGCGATTTTGCCGGCCAAGGGAGAATGGAGACAGCTGTCGTGTTTCTGGAACCAGTCACGCACCCACTTAGCGACGTGGCACGGTGCATTGTCCTGTTGGTAGGCACCACCACCACCAAAGTAAACGTCCAACATGAATAGATGTGTTATACGGAAATATTTAAAATATAATTAAGTAGTAACTTTGGTTATTCTGTGTACTAACGGCAGCTAAAGAAATTCAACCTCAGTTAAAATAAGGCGCTCAACAGATACCGAAAATTCATTCTTTCGTTGACCGTGGGACCTCCCATGAACAAAAGGACGCCCTCTTCTGTATCCCTTGGTTGTTGGAGTACACTTTCCCTCAGAGATAGCTCGCCAGGGACAATTCGAGCTTAGCAATTAACAACAGTCAACTTCTTACGTCAGGAGCATCTTCCTCGGGGACAGAGCGAAAGGGAAAACAGACGGAATAGTCATAAAGGAGGAGACTGGTTGGATATTTTTAGGGGAGAACAACGAAGGATTTTGCCGGGGCATGAAAGCACGTAGGGATAAGAACAGATTTGGCGAGAAAAAACGAAGAGAAAGCCGTCCATAATATCCGTTTCCCGCTGGAAGTATATATCATTTATTTTGACTAGCCAATATTTTCCCCCCTTTCCCCCAATCCGAAGAATAATACTTGTGCGAGCGAGATCATCTGTTGTTACGTTCCGTTTGTTCAAATATTTATTTAGTTGCTTCCTTGCTCCAATGACACAAACCTGCAATGATCTTCTGATAAGTTTGCGTCCACTTCAACACTTAAAATTAACCACGCCAACAGATGCATGTGGTCACGAGGATGTACAGGTAGCCATTGGTGTTCAGGAACCCATCCAGTGGTACCAGCGGTCTCAGGTCATACCAGGAAAACATCCCCCAGACATGCGCACTGCCACCGCCCGTCACTTCTGCGAAGTAGAAACCTCGATTCGTCGGAGAAGGCAACCTTTTCCCACTCTTCTGCTGTCCAATGACGGTAGTCCCATGCGAACTGCAGGCGTCGTTGCCGATGGACTTGGGTTAACATGGGCGCCTTGACGCAGCGTTGACTTCGGAAACCCAGACGTAACAGGGTTCGCTCTACTATTCTCTGGGGCACGTAACTGGGTGTGCCAGGGTTCATTTGCGTGGTCAATTGCTGCACTGTTGCGCGTAGATTGCCTTTTACCAGTCGACGGAGGCGACGTTCTCCTTTGGGGTCGATGGCCTTTGGGATTCTACAGTTATGACGTCGGGAGGTACTCTGTGTACCAGCGGCCCATTCTTGGTACACCCTTACTACAGCACCTCGCGAACAGCCCACAAAGTCTGCTGTTTCTGAGATGCTTCCACCCTTGGCGCGGTAGACGATCATTCCTTTTTGAACGTTCATCAAATCACTACCTCTGCCCATTGTGTTCAAATCACGCACTATGGCTGATCTGTCCTGGCCGGCCGCTTATATCTCTGTGTGTTTGACCTTGCACCTTGCCACGTGCGCTCTATGACGCGCCTGGGCGGGCACACTGTGATTGCAGGGATGGTCTTATTATTCTTATACTACTGTGTATTACTTTATTGCTTTGTAAGTTAGTGGTATAATGGTTTCATCGTTTTGTAGCATCATAGTTCTCGTAGGTTGTGTTTTGAGCACATGGCATTTTGTTATAACTTTATGTTTCAATGATGTATTCCTTACCATGGGTAAGAGTGTTGATAATGAGCATTCAGCAACGGGCCAAATGGTCAAAAGAGGAAGGACACTAGAAGTTTTTCTTACCCTTTTAAAGATCAACTTTTGTAACTCAGTGGGTTATAAGAAGTCGTTCGGCCCTAATTTAGTGCCACTGGTTCCAGGGAAGGGAGAGCGAGACAGACAAAAACAACATCCATGCCTCACTGGGATTCGAAACCAGACTCATCACGTATGATCAGAAGCCACCGGGGCGGCCACAAAAAGTGGACGAGGAGAACGAATCCCGAGCTTTTCTGAGGGAAGAGAGAAAAAGATGGGGAGCTCGATCTAGGGCTTGAGGAGAAAGTTTCGCGAATGCTCGGTGCGACGGAAGGAAATTTTTTCCCCACTCTCCGAAGAAAAAAGGCAAGACAATGAAAAAATGAAGACTTTTTTATAAAGTCCGATGCCGAGATGGGAGATCGAAGTAGATGTTACAGGGGTTGGAGCTGAGTTCTATTACAGCACCCTGTGTGGAGGGTTTGTTCGATGCTTCCTTTGCAGTAAGTTCTGTATCGGTGGTATAATCCGTAATTCTCCCAACTGGAGCAGATAAATACAATACAAAGCATAGAAGAGTGAATCGACTGAGGCTAAATTTTTCAGTGAGGAAAACGTTTATTCAGATCTTACGGGGAATGTCACCAAGCTTCTGTCCTTTTCGTGCTTTCAGTTCTCCCTCAGTATTCTACACCGCCGAAAATCCTTCTGCCTCTTTCCGGCCACTCAAAACTATCCCTTCCTCCGTCCCGAAGAGTCCTCCCCCGCTAAAGCTATCTTGCTTCGTCGACCTTCTCCCACCACGTTCTCTCAGGCTACCCCATAAGATGTCTCTTCTCCGAAAAACGCCAGATTCCCTAATTGCCATCTGCTGAGTCGCGTGGGAAAGGAAATACTCTGCCTTTCGTCCAAATGGCGGGAATTGAAATAAAATGACTACAGAGTCTCGCTTCTGATAAATATGGAAACCCCGTTTACAAAACTGCACCCCACTCCCATTCATAATACCCACGGTTTCTCTTGAAACGGATTCCTGCAGTTTAGTTCCTTGCGGTATCAACTTCGATGCTCAGCGCATTTCAGCCTTAATTTCTTCTTTGCTTTGTTCTTGATTTTAAGATATCGAAGAATAACATGAGGGAGTCGAAAACAGAAAAAAAAGGAGAATATGAAGATCTAGGTTGGGTTATAAATCTGTCAGTAGAGTGGGTGGGAAGTAAGTGCGAGAAAAATTGTTTGAATGGAAAGAGCAGCAGTGCACTGTAACGCGGACTGATACCGTTCTTGCTTTCTACGCACAGGTCGTGATAAGGCTTCCCCCGCCTTTAACAACAGTACACTTTTAGAGTGAATTGGAGTATAGCTAATTAATCTTGCCGCCGTCGATAGTCTCTCCGAACATTCCCATGCTGTCTGGGAAAGACTTACTGCTAAAGATTCCTTACTCGGAAAAGAATTAGTTCTAAAATCTAGTAAAATCACCTAAATCCTCACAACAATTTTTAAAGGCTCCGATAGAGAGAAAGAGAAACTAGCTCTGAGACTATGAAGAATCGCCTGCACCTAATTTTGGGCCACTGGTTCCAGGGAGGGGACAGAATCTCTGCCGTAGGACACACACACTATCCGTGACTCAGAGGCCAAACTCGGACGATTAGCCATAAGACGAGAATGACCACACGCATACCAGAGAAGAAAGGTGCACATATCTGCTATTCTTCGAATACGCAGTCATTAGAGGTAAATGGATTGCTTTACGCAGCTGCGTCTCCATTCTTTACGTTTAATTCATTTTGTGTTGTCAAAGAAATCTGGCTTTGAATTCGACCTGCAAAATACAGTCCCCTATTTTGCGCAAATAATTAGCACGGATGCACATTATTAATGAAATGCGCCAAGTATATGCTATTTCACAACTTACGTTAAGTAAAAATGCCAGAATTTAAAAACATCTAGTCGTCAAAGATTTCTGATTGGCTTAAGTTACGGTAGAGACAGACACGGACTCGATAGCCTAGACTTCGCCATATTCTATGCTAACTCAAAAAAAAAAAAAAAAAAAAAACCACCAGTTTCTGTTTCGAGTATTTCACCTTGCTATTAAGATAAAGTCAAGTTATGCTGAAAAGGAAAAACAATTGATTACCACTTTGACGCTTTCCAAAAAAAAAAAAAAAAAAAAAAAAAAAACTTACACAGGAATTGTTCTGTTGAGCTAAACGTCGTTTCTCATGCAATCCCTCACCACGCTTTCAAACTTGAGCTTCGTCGCTTTTGATCGATATCCTATACTTCAACCAGCTTTTACTTATTGCTATAGCAAAGTCAATAACCAACATAATTTAATATACTATGAATATAAAAGCTTGAAATCAATAAAAGCATTGAGTCTTTTTGTAATCCCACAAATGTATTTTTGAAAGCTGGGATAACTCGTAATTCGTTGTATACGTTAATGCACTGTGGTTCACCCACAGTAAAAATTTTGGGTTGTATTGCGTGTGTGTTTCGGGCCCAACAGTTACACGATTTCTTGAACTGCAGTTTTGGAAAGTCTGTTTCAGCTACAGAAGAAAGGCTTTTTCCACATATACACAGTGCGTCAAAGAATTTTTAAGACTGGCGCTAGATTTCAGCGTACGGTGGCGCCACCAGTGTAATCGCGAATGCGTTATAAACCGTGACCATCTGCTTGCTTTCTGCCAAAAGTACTGCGCAGTTGTTAAAGTAACTCAAACGAAACGGCCGTTCATTAGAGAAGTAAAATTTTTTTCATGTTGAATTATTAAGATGCAACAAAGGGCTGTTATTAAATTTAACGCAAAACTTGGTAACAGTGCCTCGGAAACGTACCAAATGATGAAACAAGTTTACAGCGAGTTTTGTTTAAGTAGATCAAATGTTTTCCTGTGGCACAAACGTTTTTTGGACGGAAGAGAGACGCGAGAAGATGATAATCATACTGGAAGACCAAGTTCATCTAGGACACCTGAGATTATTGAAAAAGTGCGCGAATTCGTGGCAAACAATCGATGTGCGTCACTAAGAATGATGGCAGAGTCTTTAAACTTCAACAAAGAAACGATTCGAACCATCCTGCATGAAGATTTGGGCAAAGCAAAAGTCTATGCTAAATTTGTTCCACACACGTTAACCAATGAACAAAAATCGAGGAGAAGTGCACATTGCAGAGACATCATTTCAGCTGCTGAAAATGATCCATACTTCTTAAAATGGATTGTTACTGGTGATGAAACATGGTGTTTTCAATATGATCCTAAAACAAAGCGACAAAGTGCGGAATGGAAGTCAAAAAACTCGCCACAAGCCAAAAAAACAAGAAAAGTTCCATCGAAAATCAAAACAATACTCATTACATTATTCGATAGTAAGGGTATTATCCACAAAGAATTTGTTCCAAGTGGACAAACAATTACTGGTGAGTTTTATTTAAATGTTTTGAGGCGTTTGATGGACAGAATTCTTCGCATTCGTCCAGAATATCGAGATGAAAACAATTTGTGTTTGTTGCACGATAATGCACCCAGTCACACCTCACTTCTTGTTCGTAGATTTTTGGCAAAAAATAACGTCTGTGTGTTGAATCATCCACCGTATTCGCCTTATTTAGCACCCTGCGACTTTTCTTTATTCCCAAAACTTAAAATGACGTTAAAAGGGTGTTATTTTGATGATATTTCGACCATACAAACAGCTTCGGAGCGTGCTTTGGAGGCAATTCCGCAAAGTGAACTGGAACAGGCATTCAAATCATTATTAAATCGCTGTAACAAGTGTATTGAAGCCGGAGGGACTTATTTTGAATAACAAACCAAAACAAATTATAATTTCTTGTTTCTATTTCATTTTACAGACCCAGTCTTAAAAATTCTTTGACGCATTGTGTATATGCGTGAAACATTTTGCGCAGTTTCTGTGTAAGGACTCAAACTATGCCTACCATAATAACAATGTTAACGCATATCTTTTGAGCACGTCTTTCTGCGGCAAAGTACCTTACAAAAACATTAATTGAAAAACAGATAGGACAAGATTTTTAACTAAGAGTTTGTCCTATTAAAAACTATATTTTTATATAAAAAAATAGTTACAATACTGTCATGATTTTTGAAACATTCCTATCCCAAGGGTTGCATCAGTAAGGTTATAGAAACAATGAAATTTATAGTGATTTAAGTATTTTATAATAGGATCATGATAATTTGACAATATCGTTTAAAATAACCGTTGAGAACTTTGTCCTCAGTCATGTCAGATTCTGTCCAGATTTGGCTCGGTTTTGGACTCTAACAATATGGTAAACCTTAGAAATAAAATGCTTTGAAGATTCAGATGCTATCTATGGTGAGATTTGTTCAAATTGTTTTTTGTTCTGAAAACGTTCTCGAAGGAAAATACTTCGCTGATTTCTAGGGTCTCACAAACTCCGATAGAACGAATAGAATGTTCTACCGGGTACAAACATTTGTCAAATTAGGAAATACATAAACAAGGTACACATTTAAAAAAGTAACTGTTTACTTTCTGGTTGATTTTTATTCTGTTACTTATCGTTTTGCTCGAACACGAAATATTCTAGAAGCTTTTTCTGATTTTTTTATGTTATCCGGAGAAAGAAAATATTACTTCTCTTCCAGTTTTATTTATTTTGTTCTTTTCTTTCCACAACATGTAACGTCAAAGTTCAAGTGGAGTTTGTCCTCTTAGGTCAAGAATCAGTTAAGTGCAGCATGACTGTGACTCAGCGGGCGATAACGGTTCATTGTGAACACACACACGTTGTGGTATGTAATTTCAATCTAAATCCACAACTGAAATATTTTTTGGCAGTGTGTTAATCCAAATGCTTTGAATCTTGCAACAAAGTTCTAAACTCACACAGCTGTAAGGTCGACAATGCTAACCTAGAGAGTCTTTAAACTTTACACAACGTTGTGAATCTGTTTTTACTGTACAAGTTTTACTTTCAGTTCATCGAGGAACCCCCCCCCCTCTCTCTCTCTCTCTCTCACACACACACACACACGCGCGCGCACTCACGCACGCAAATGCTTTTGGTGTCAAGGATCGCATTCTATTCTTACGTGTCTAGTACAAAGGCATGAAAAGTATTACTTCCCGAAACAAGTTAGTAAAATCATGCAATGCATTGATTAATATACGCTCTCCAACATACCAGAAATCATTACTCAAGTCATGAGGATAATGGCTGTGGAATAAATCTCACTCCTGTGTCCTGACCTTTGACCCCATTTCGATGATATTCAATAGAACCAGTTCAGTATAACTCCGGAACAACATATTAAAGTTTTGTCCCAATAGAAGCATTTTTAGTCAAGTTATGAGGATAATGGCTGTGGTATAAATCTCGCTCCTGTGCCCTGACCTTTTTTTTTTTTTTTTTTTTTTTTTTGATTGGAGGTTTAACGACCACCGTGAGCAACTCAATGGGCTATAGGCAGTCGCCCGTCCCTAATTTAGGGTCACTGGTTCCAGGGAAGGGAGAGAGCCAGTGCCGTAAGACAAACACAACATCCATGCCTGACCGGGATTCGAACCCGGACCCCTTACGGACGAATGATCAGAGGCCAGCGCCTTAGACCACTGCGCCACCGGGGCGGCGTGCCCTGACCTTTGACACCATTTCGATGATATTCAGCAGAATCGGTTCAGTATACCTCCGGAACAACATGCTAAAGTTTTGTCGCAATAGAAGCATTTTTACGTAAGTTATGACACATGAGGGCGATGGAATGGATCCCGCTCCTATGCCCTGACCTTTGACCGCATTTCTTCCATTTTCAATAGGGTTCGTCCCCAGGTTGTCCCTTACCACATCCTTTCCTTGGGATTAATTTAATAATGCCGATAAGAACCAAAAGCTAGGGTCACCCATCCCTCATGGATTGTCTTCTGAAGGGGGAAAGGGGCTGGCCAAGAGTTCATCGGATACGCCTAAGCCTACTACTACCTTCACCTTAAGCGGGGCAAGAGCTCATCAGATACACCTAAGCCTACTACTACCTTCGCCTTAAGCGGGGCAAGAGCTCATCAGATACACCTAAGCCTACTACTACCTTCGCCTTAAGCGGGGCAAGAGCTCATCAGATACACCTAAGCCTACTACTACCTTCGCCTTAAGCGGGGCAAGAGCTCATCAGATACGCCTAAGCCTACTACTACCTTCGCCTTAAGCGGGGCAAGAGCTCATCAGATACACCTAAGCCTACTACTACCTTCGCCTTAAGCGGGGAAAGAGCTCATCAGGTACACCTAAGCCTACTACTACCTTCGCCTTAAGCGGGGCAAGAGCTCATCAGATACGCCTAAGCCTACTACTACCTTCGTCTTAAGCGGGGCAAGAGCTCATCAGATACACCTAAGCCTACTACTACCTTCGCCTTAAGCGGGGCAAGAGCTCATCAGATACGCCTAAGCCTACTACTACCTTCGCCTTAAGCGGGGCAAGAGCTCATCAGATACGCCTAAGCCTACTACTACCTTCGCCTTAAGAGCTAACACAATATCTAGAGTCTGCGAAATAATCATCATAAAATTGAATGTAATATCAAACTGTATTCACTGCTGTAAAACATCTTTCAAAGACACGATCTTTCATATAATCGAGAACAGAAAACCGGGTTTGTCTTATTCAAAATATTTAATTGCCAGTATGTCGATGTGGCTGTGTGTGCGTGTTTTGCTTATTTGGAGAAGGTCCCCTTTCCTCCAGTTTAATGCCAGATGCATTAATGAGGCAGGACGCTTTCTTAACGCTATTACTGTCCGATACTAGGGAATCGCGGAGTTCGGTTTTATGACTTTGTTGCAATGCGAAGGAGTGAGTGGACAATGATCTTTGTAGTGAGAGTATCAAGAAATTCTCACATCTTGAGTTTTTTTTTTTTTTTATTGGAGGTTTAACGACCACCGTGAGCAACTCAATGGGCTATAAGCAGTCGCCCGTCCCTAATTTAGGGTCACTGGTTCCAGGGAAGGGAAAGAGCCAGTGCCGTAAGACAAACACAACATCCATGCCTCACCGGGATTCGAACCCGGACCCCGTTCGGACGAATGATCAGAGGCCATCGCTTAGACCACTGCGCCACCGGGGCGGCCATCTTGAGTTTAATGGAGGCAGTTTTCACGGTGGGCAGAAGAACACTTGATGAGTCAGAGGTTCAGTAGTGGAAGATGCACAGGAAGAAAGGTGTTAAGGTGGACGTCAAGTAATTTTGCTTCCTATACTTCCAATGGAAAAACTTCTCTACACTTTTTTTCTTCAAAATTAATGTTTTCCCAAGGAAGAAAATTTTAACATCGATTAAAATAGCTTCATATTATAACTTGGAATACTTAATATTTTCTAAAAAATTACCATAATTATATTAAAATTCAATAACATTTCCTTTGGTGGTGTTGAAACCGGAAAAAAGATGGCGCGACCTGTACTTTGATGACGTCAGTTGACAAATGTTGGATTGCATAAATATGGTAATGTTTTAGGAAACATTAAGTAGTCCAGGTTATGAAATGAAACTATTTTAATCGATTTTCAAATTTTCATTCTTGGGAACGCATTAATTGTAAAGAAAATGTGTACAGAAGTGTTTCCATTGGAAGTATAGGAAGCAAAATTGCTTGACGTCCACTTTAAGATAGGAGTATAAAGGCGGGGGGTCACGGACTAATCGGAAAAACAGAACAAGCAGAGTGGCCTTCTGATGGGGCTCTGGAAGAGGGCATTTCGAAAGATTTTCCCGCGGGTCGTGAAAATGGCGGGAGGAGGAATGTCCGCTGTCTTCAAAGCAGATTGAAAAGCAAAGTGGCGAAAAAGTAAATTTTGCAGCGAGGTAACTCAGAAAACAACCCGACAGAATAATAAGCAGAAACGGATAATCGAGTTAATCCTAAAATACTTCCCCCAGTAATTAACTGAATAAACTTACTCTTCACTACAAGAGAATGACTCTTAATTTTAGCAGGCATTTTGTTTCATCTTTGGGGGAAAGTACAGGTGAATCTCCGGATGATTCGAAATTCTTTACAAGCGAAGGTCTAACGAGCCCTTGAGACAGGGCACTGAAACAAACTTAGTGAACAGCCCCATAACAACTGAATTCTTTTCAATTTTCGTCTCAATCCCATATGTCCAAGTAAATATTGTTGCAATGGCGAACTTTAGTACTACTATCAATCACTTCCCTTCCTACTTTACTCGTATGGAAATACCGTTACATGAGTGGGATTTCAAATACATAAAAATAATCTGTTTCGTTAAAAACGCTAATTTCGAAACTACGCTAAGACTACAAATCTACAAAATAACTAAAGACCATAACACGCACTAAGCACTACTCGTGAAATAATTCTCATTATCATGGAGGCTGTGATCCGGGAAACCACACTGTCTACTGAAGATGGAATCGTTTACCCGTTCGTCGCTCTTTAAATGGGGAATCCTTTCGTACAATCCGGCAGCGCAGAGAGAAAAAATGGAATAAAACGCAGAGAACTCTGGGTTAGCGTTCCGCAGGTAAATGTTTTCAGAACCTGAACCACAGATAAGATCGCGGCTTTTAGAAAGAGTTCTTGCCGCGCGCTGTTCCTTTTTCTCATAAAGAAACAGGGCTTGTCTTTCAGATGAGGTGGCTCTGCAAAAATAAGAAAATAGCACAGACCCACTACAATGAAATAACCTTAAAAATATACTGCCCAAAATAAAACAAAGCAGCAGTTAGTATTGCCCATAGACCTACAATATTGCTAATTGCCGGACATAAATTATCGCGATATTTCGGGGACTGTTGGAACTTTTTAATAAATTTTAAAATCTTTTTCTTGTAGAACTTCTGATGATGATCTCCAGACCAATGGTGTTATGCATTTGCTCGACCACTAAACGTATGATGATCATTGCTGTCGAATAGAGATTTACTACATGTTACTAGATGGCGAGCTGGATAACAAATAACCCCTTACCCAAGCTATGGTCAAACAATAACTTATTGCCAAATAATTGTCATGGGTGTACTAAAAATAAATCACACTGGAACACCAGTTATATGGATGAATAAATAGGAACACCATCCATTACAAGGGGAAGTTTCGAACCTGATATATATTTAGGCAAAAACAGCCTGCTACAATAAATACAGGATGTTTCACTTTAAGTAGTCTCCTTCAAAGAACATGTAAGTCATAAAAAAGCTGTCTACGTACGATTAAAAAATTATCCCTGCTGATACTATAGACTAGTTTAAAAAACTTTATTCACAAGTAAAAGCAAGTTAAAAGCGAGATCTTTCGGGATCCCTAGATCCCATCTTCAGACTTAAGGCCATAGAGAACAACAAGTGGTCCACTTATATACGATCAGGTTTGACTCCTGATGCAACGCAGTGGGCGTTGACATCGGTCAACATAGCAAATCAAAAACAATCAAAAGTTCGAAGATATGAAAGGTTATACAATATTGTCCGTAGTGGTGCCGGGCATATCGATGGGGATTAGTTTTTTCCATATGTGAGGAATGAATGATGGAAGTTCTGAGTTACAGCATAAGGGCCCATATGAATGGATATATAGGCTCTCGGAGAGGAAAACATTTCCCCTTGTTACTTTAGAGTTCAAAACCACGGCGTTCTTCCAGTCAGGTATTTTCCCCTCTTGGTCCACAGTTTCAGTTAGTGCTGTGTTAATGGAGCCTGACCTCAAGTAATATTGGTGTTCCGATAATCGTACTTTTAAGGTCCTGAGTGTCGAACCTATATAATATTTCACATCCTCTGGATTATTAGGGTTGACTAAAGGTATGCGGTATACACCGGGTCTAGATAGATCGGGAATCACGTCACGATCAGTTCTGATAATAGAAAAGATGTTACGAGTCGAGACTACAAAACCAAGCCCATATTTCTTGCATGTTTTTCTAAGGATTGTCACAAGTGGTTGAGAAAACTCAGTCTTGCCTATATACCGTAAAGTTGTTTTTGGAGTAGTTAGGGTAATGGATGGAGTTCGTTGAACTATATTCATGAAGCGTCCGAAGTACGAATCCGGGTACCCAAAGGATCGGGCCATAGTCCGAATGTACTTAAGTTCATTGTCCAGGGCCCCGGGTGACGACGAATGAGAATAAGCTCGTTTAATATAGAAGTAGAAGGAGGTAGATTTATGACAAATAGGGTTAAAGGACGAAAACGGAATCATACAGGGCACAGCTGTTGGTTTTCGATACACAGAAAAACTGATAAAATTGGTATTTAAGTCTCGAGTGAGTAGTATGTCTAAAAAGGAGAGCTTGCCCTCAGTTTCCAGTTCCAAAGTAAACTTAATCGTGGGGAACTGTGAGGAGAAGCATTAGGTAAATTCCTCTAGTAGAGACATTGAATGTGGCCAAAAGACTAACATGTCGTCTACATACCTGATCAATAAAATAGGTTGAGCAGGAAAAATTGACATAACTAATTCCTCAAGAGACTGGAAGAAAATTTCCGCCAAAACCGGGGAAAGGGGGAGAGCCCATAGGTGCACCCTTCTTTTGAAGATAAATTCTGTCACCAAATTTGAAATAAGATCTCTTGGCTACCAACTGGAGGGCAGATTTAATGGCTTCAATCTCGTGGGTGGATATAGTTAAGTTGGCCTGTAATTTGGTGGTAATGATGGAATGAACA
This sequence comes from Macrothele yani, assembly GCA_039090855.1. NCBI lineage: Eukaryota > Metazoa > Arthropoda > Arachnida > Araneae > Macrothelidae > Macrothele > Macrothele yani. Next base: position 71,615,113 of record CM077028.1, on the reverse strand, counting down.
ATATCAAGGGGAACACTCGGGAACAGAGAGACCACGTTTATTGAAGCCATGATGAAGTTCGTTCCCGTAGTGTTAACCGCAGTTATACGTGAAATGGCTTGGGTAGAGCTTTTAATAGAAAAAGGAGAGTTACTAGTAAGTGGTTGAAGGTATTTAGCGAGGGCAGTCTCAAGGGGGCGGGTAGGACTAGGAAAGCCAGAAACTAAAAGTCTGAGTGGGCGATCAGGTTTGTGAGTCTTCATTTTCCCGAAGGCTCTCGGGACCCTGGGCCCAATGGGCGGTTTCATCATTGCCGAGATAACAGTTGGTAAAGAGCCTTTATTTTTCAATTTGCTCAAATCTGAGATGGTAGCAGGGGTGGCATCGGAATTAATGATTTTATGAGGAATTCGTTCAATGTCCTGTTTCATTTTTGCTTCATAATCACCTCGATATAAAATGACCATTTCTAAAGATTTATCTGCACCGATTATGGAAATGTTAGGGTTATTGGACAGGGCAATCAATTGAGAGCGTTCATACTTCAACCTAGTGGAAGAGTTGGAGCCATTTGATATGGTTTTGAAAAGATCACTCCGTAGGGTGTCTCTTTCATCTTCTGGTAATGACCTAATGATTATTTCGAGTTGAGGGATGGAACGAAGAGGGTTGAACGAAGAAGTCGGGTATGGAAATTTATACAGACGATTTAAAGCTGTGCGCTGTGGTGTTGATAGTTGGATAGAACTGAAGTTACAAAAGGTATCAGGTAAAGGCATTGTTGCCTCATGGGTGTTGGATCTAGTAGCTCTGCGTGGTCTAGATGTAACCAACGAACAAAGTTTTGAGGTATGACGGGCTTCAATGCTATCTAATAATGTCCGTAATGAAGAAAAAAACATTACAAGTTGCTTATCCAAGGTAATGAATGGTATTAGGTTAACCAAAGTAGAGTATGAATGGTAAGCCTTTCTGTTAAATAAATCCAAGAAACTTCTTTTATGCCGTATCTCAGTAGTTAGACGTCGGAATTCTGCTTTTTCGATAACTATTTTATCGTGAGACTAAATCGGATGACATCGGATAGTAAGGATCCTTGGGACAACTTGTAGAGATTTACAGTTGACCAAGAAGTTCAGGTGGGTTTCGTTGACAGCGATCGTTTTCCTGAAGGTACAGAATGTTCGGAAGGCCACTTCCATTCTCCTAGGCCACGATTTTCCTTCAAAGAAAATCATATTTTGCAACACATTCTACTCGAAACATGACATGTGTTTTACAACATACCCTAGTTCATGGGCATGTAGCACTATTCACAATAAATGTCGGAAATATCCTCCACCGACATCCAGACACAATCGAACGCGATGCTGCTGTGAAAACACAGGTTTGTCCCCTAACTCCGGAGCTCTCCCAACTGAGTTACGCGGACATGTGCTCTCATTGCTATCTGCCTTTATCTCATGTGCGTCACATCTCTCCCCCCCCCGAAAGAGGGTCGGGGGCATGGTCCACGTGTCAGCCGAGACCATGTGTTGCTGTAGGCAGTCATCCGCTGAAGAACGTGCATTTGAGAAATCCCAGACAATTTGGTGTGTGGAACGTAACATCACACACATTTATTTTTTTCGAAGCACTGAAGAAGGGATTCTCATTATTCCTGTCTCGCTGTGTGGAAAGAACATCACACCATTGTGAGAAACTTAACGGCCAGGTCATCCTTGAAGTTCGGGTGCCAATGTGGAAGTACACGTTTGTCCACGCCGGGCATCGAAACCGGGTCCCCTCACTCCGGAGTAGTTCACTCCCCCAACTGAGCTACGCGGACATGTGCTCTCATCGCTATTTGCCTTTATCTCATGTGCGACCTGCGGCGCAGTCACGTCACACTGCATATTATCGAAGTTCCTACGAAGCATGTCCTCATCATTAGTCTGGATTGCTGCACTGATGTTGCTTTCTAAATCTAACGTGCGAGGTTTATTGCTGTAAGCACGACACTTCAAATAACCGCAAAATGAAAAATCGGGAGGAGTCAGATCGGGTGAACGAGGTGGCCACACTCCTTGGGATATCACTCGGTCGCCGAAGAAAGAGGAAATTTCACACATACTCACACGGGACGTGTGGCATGTCGCTCCATCCTGTTGAAAGTACCCCGTTGTCAAATCGATGTCGGTAAAATGATCCACACATTGTCTGAAAATGTTCACATACACAGTGTGGCAAAGAATTTTTAAGACTGGGTCTGTAAAATGAAATTGAAACATGAAATTATAACTTGTTTTGGTTTGTTATTCAAAATAAGTTCCTCCGGCTTCATACACTTGTTACAGCGATTTAATAATGATTCGAATGCCTGTTCCAGTTCACTTTGCGGAATTGCCTCCAAAGTACGCGTCGAAGCTGTTTGTATGGTCGAAATATCATCAAAATAACACCCGTTTAACGTCATTTTAAGTTTTGGGAATAAAGAAAAGTCGCAGGGTGCTACATGAGGAGAATGCGGTGGATGATTCAACACACAGACGTTATTTTTCGCCAAAAATCTACGAACAAGAAGTGAGATGTGACTGGTTGCATAATCGTGCAACAAACACCAACTGTTTTCATCCCGATATTCTGGACGAATGCGACAAATTCTGCCTGCATGAAATGCCTCAAAACATTTAAGTGAAAATCACCAGTAATTGTTTGTCCACTTGGAACAAATTCTTTGTGGATAATACCTTTACTATCGAAGAATGTAATGAGCATTGTTTTGTATTTTCGATGGAACTTTTCTTGTTTTATTGGCTTGTGGCGAGTTTTTTTACTTCCATTCCGCACTTTATCGCTTTATTTTAGGATCATAATATTGAAAACACCATGTTTAATCACCTGTAATAATCAATTTTAAGAAGTTTGGATCATTTTGAGCAGCTGAAATGATGTCTCTGCAATGTGCACTTCTCCTCGATTTTTGTTCATTGGTTAACGTGTGTGGAACAAATTTAGCACTGACTTTTGTTTTCCCCAAATCTTCATGCAGGATGGTTCGAATAGTTTCTTTTTTGATGTTTAAAGACTCTGCCATCATTCTTAGTGACGCAAGTCGATTGCTTGCCAAGAAATCACGCACTTTTTCAATAATCTCAGGCGTCCTAGATGAACCTTGGTCTTCCGGTATGCTTATCATCTTCTAGCGTCTCTCTTCCGTCCAAAAAACGTTTGTGCCACAGGAAAACATTTGATCTACTTAAACAAAACTCACCGTAAACTTGTTTCATGATTTGGTACGTTTTCGAGGCACTTTTACCAAGTTTTGCGTTAAATTTAATAACAGCCTTTTGTTCCATCTTAATAATTCAACATGAAAAAAATTTTACTTCTCTAATGAACGGCCGTTTCGTTTGAGTTACTTTAACAACTGCGCAGTACTTTTGGCAGAAAGCAAGCAGATGGTCACGGTTTATAACGCATTCGCGATTACACTGGTGGCGCCACCGTTGGCTGAAATCTAGCGCCAGTCTTAAAAATTCTTTGACACACTGTGTATGACTCCGAATTTACTACGCTCCTGAAGAAAATGGGTTCAATTATTCTGGTTCGGGAAACAGAACACCAAACATAGACTTTTACAGGATGTAATTGTGTTTCGTGTAATTCATGTGGATTATCTGTAGCCCAGATGCGGGAGTTTTGGGAATTGACATACCCGTCCAAATGAAACCATGCTTCGTCAATGAACCATGTGTTCGGAATTGCGATAAAAATTTCAGGAACCAGTGACAATAACACACACACATTTCTCAAGATCCGGTTCTTGCAACTCTTGCACAGCTGTGTCACATGGTACGGATGAAGCAACGCCTTCTTCGAGGCTCTTTAAGCAGGTGAAAACAGAGTACCCACTTTCTTGTGGCAAACGTAGTAGTGACTTCTTCGCTGATACCAACAGCCTGTATTTCACCTCTTTGATAATATCTTCCGCTAAAAGAGGACGTCCGCCACTGTATTGGTTTAAAACACTGCCCGTGGTTTCAAACTTCTTCGCTAACTTGGCGATGCAACGTTTGCCTAATGCCTTTCTTCCCCCCCAAAACTTCTCCAGGAATTCACGCTGCGTTACCTTTATAGATTTTGTTATCCAATAAGTTTACACAATAAACACCCGCTCCGTAACGGTATACACAGCCATCCTGAACGAGGTTCAACGTCACAGTAAAACACGCAGATTGCCTCCGCACAGAATTATCGTGCCCGGACATCTGATGGGGTGACGTCACAACGAACCATCGCCTCATCAGGAAAATTACTCCCTCGCAATTTCTCAAGAATCAAAGTCCCCTGTAAACTAAACATCGTGTTTCTATGTGGTTCTTTGGGCGGGGGGATGGGGGGATACCTAGTGAAATACCCTGTACATTGAAGCCATAAATCGACAGGGCCACAGCTCTCCCTTTATTTCTGTGCAGAGGCGTAACCGAACATTTCAGCGCCAGGGGCAAAGCACAGAATATTGCGCCCCCATTCGTAATATTTTTCGATAATATTTTCATAAAATATATATATATTGCTGCTTGAAGATCGTTTTGTTCCTACGTTGCATGCACAAGTTTTTTTATTTTTTATTAATTTGAGCCGCCTGTTCAAGAATGTTGTTTCTGTGACGCTTGGAGAGCTGAACTCAAAGTCCGTTATCCAGCGCTCACGTCATACGTTTGCTGCTCCTGTCGCTTCCCACGTGATTAATAAAGCAGTATTGCCCAAAGGTTCCCAAAGTCTCTGGCACGATGGGTTTTACAAAAATCTTGTTAAGTTATCGAGTGCGTACTACTATGAAAAAGATGTTTGAGGCAGTCATTGACCGAGATGGAGTGTTGTGTCACGATCGCAAGGGAGCTTCTTTTATACTGTGCGATTGTGACTCGGCAGAAATTATGAATTTACGTTTAAAAGACTACTAAAATGTTCAAAAAGTGTTTGCCGTGTTGTGTATAACATCAGGTAAATATAATATTGGATTCCTGTTATTTCTCATGTGTGCTTCGCGTTTGTCAAATTCGTATATTCAGAATAAATCACAAATTAAGATCGGGAAAAAAAACTTTTAAAGTGGCGACTACATAAATGTTTCCGACGACTTTATCTTTTTTTTTTTCTATCATATTTCTAAGGGTGGTATTCCCACCGAATCGTAACCCATGAACTTTTCGCGTGTACTTCTTTTTACAGAAAATAAATGTTTCAAAGGGAAATATTATTCGAAATATGAATTTTGCTACATCACCAATTAGTGGTTAAAATGTTGCATATTTTGTGATTAATATAAAGAAAAAAAATTACCATTTTGTGAAATTTCATGCCTCTTTTCTTGAAGATGTTCGCAAATCTTCAAAAAGCTTGCACCCACTATTTGAGAACCACAAATATAGTCAGTGGCGCCTAACCCGTGGGGGCGCATGTGTCCCAGATCAGGGTCTGGGTAGGCAATGGGTGCCCCATGGGTTCCGTAAGCCCCAGAATCTTAGTAAGCATCATGTTTGCATGTTGGGTTTCTTTCTATTTCTTATGCTTGCACCAAATCGAACACCTACAAACGCTCTCTCTACCTCACGTCACAGTGGGTCGGATTTGGGTGGGCTAAGTCTCTCCCCTCTCCACAGAAAAATTTAGCCCCCAAAGATTTACTGTCAGGAGGGGGTTTCAGCTGGAACCCAGTCCCCTCCCACCCCATCTGCGATCACGCTACGCCCACGAAAAACCGGGTGGCACCTACCAATGTGTCCTTACCTATGCCCTTGCCCTCCACATGACCATAAATTAATATTCCGTTTCCTGCACTTTCGACTACAGCACAGTGACAGAGGATAGCTTATCACTCACTAAGGAAACGGTAAACGTTTTTCACTCAGAGTCAAAGAGTGCGGAGAAAGTTTTTTAAAACACTGTTACGTTAAGACTAAAAAGTCCAGAAAGTCATGAAAAGATTCCATCACCTTAAAGTATAGTTAATTGTCTAACACACGCTGCGGAAAAGGGAATGCCTCTGGTGTGGTGGCTTTTATTTTCTTTATGGGAAGGATCAGGGCTGAATGAAGTCTTTAGTGGAACCCTAGGCTAAGACATCTGAGTGGGCCCTCAAAGAATTATGACGGGAACCATTATGAAGTCCGTTAAAACACGAAACTGTTGTAATATTCTTGTGATAATACGTGGTGCATTCTTCAAACTAATAAATTATCTGTAGTATACTTCAAACTAATAAATTATCTGTTGTATACTTCTTTTAGTGCATCTTTTTTGTCATGCAATGTGAAGCCACAAGGCACTTCAACTATTAACTGTTCCAAGTGTAAATTGGGAGGTGTAGGTGGATGGTAGTGAAAAAGCTGAAACTGTTTCGCCGACCCCGCTGTACACAGCGACATGAAACCTTTACTCTTTGTAAGTCACTGCCTTGAAATCTGTTAGTCTGCCAGCCCCTCTTTCTGACCAACTGGAAATCATACGAGACAAAAGTAAAACTAGTTTACACAAACTTTCTCTCTCTACCTATCTATGTATTATTTGCCCAGGCATGTCTCCTGGGCCCTTGGCTATAGCCTCTATAGACCCCCCTTTAATCCGGCTCTGGGAGGGATGAGAAGTTTCCGAAGTACGAGCATTTCTGGAGGGGCCAGGATGATGAAAATATTACAGTCACTCAAACTACTAAATAGAAACGGAAAGCACTTTGTTTATTTATTTGGTGTACTTTGCGTCATGCCGCGAATCTGAAAACTTATAGCTCTCTACCAAGACCGAACAGGTCAAATGAAACTGGATGATTGTTCCCTATCACTTTGCCTTTGTTCATTTCGTCCACAGTTCACTTTGTCCACTTTCCATTTAGTCCACCCTCCATTTAGTCCTTAGAATGTATGCAATACCGTGGAAATTTTCTGATTTGATGGAATTTTTTTGTGCTTTTACTCAGGCACAAAATATTAATTTTATCGACCCAGGCACTTTTTTTTTTCAGTTCATAAACCGCTAGGCTCATATTCTTAACCTTTATATAACCAGTAAAGTTAATTATTTTGCACTTTAACGCTGGCACAAAACATGAAAAAAAGCTGTCTTGCGACACCGTAGTTATAGAAAATTTTATTATTATTTATTATTATAAGTGCAATAATAAAATGTATTACGTATTAATTGAGCAATATATTTTATTCGAAAAAATCAGATTTGTAAAATGTTTATTCCAATGGTAATAAACGTGTTGAATTGAAGAGGAAAATTTTAGAACTTCATGTAAAAAGTCTATTTTCGTTCTCTCACACCGCAAATTCATAGTAAATATCAATCCAAACTTTTTTCACCATTATACTTTTATGGGTTTTTTCTTATGTTAAACAGCTATAACACTTAGATAAAATTATATTTCATTTGTATGAAAATTAGTAATACGGAAACTAAACAATCAAAATAAAAAATGAATATATTGAAAAGCTAAACTATATGAAAGCAATATACAAGATATATTTCAAAATATTAAAAGATTTTTGCAAAACAGATTTATGTCATAGTGATTGACATCGTACCACACAAACAAGTTAAAAAGCTCTTCAAAGTTCATTTCCTAATATTACTTAAAAGGACATTAAAAATCTTTATATTTTAAATATTTTAATCGAAAAAAATCGCATGTAAGCAAAAATTTTATCATTTTTTTTTTTTGGCCTTGTAACAAAAATTTTATCAAAAGAGAAAAGTTCTACCGTATTCCATTCATTCTCAAGACGAAATGAATGAGGACAAAGTGAACGGCAGACAAAGTGAAGGTGGACGAAATGAACACGGACAAGTGATCCGTCACCCTGGGTGATGATGTAGCTAAGACCTCTGTGTCACAAACTGTTCCTAGAAACAGTGTCTGCAGAAAATTCAGATATTCTGTTTTTAAGATCAATTTGGTAAATGCTATACAAATTGTTGTATTTCAGAATACTTGATCTGAGTCTCCTTTTATCTTGGTGAAGTATTCATCAAAACCGCTTTTAACAGATAAAACACTTTTTTTTATAGCAGTAACATACTGTCATAAAAGTTTTCAAAATATTAATGATGCTAAATAAACAGTTGAAGCATTGCATAATTGAGATAAGATACCATTACTCTTTTCATAAGAAACACATGAATTGAAACCTTTAAACACATACTTAACTGAATATTAGGAATTCCGTATGACGCAGTGCTTGAGGAAATGATTGTGAATGAAGTTGACAACCTGACGTCAGTAATTTTGCAAATCAAACTGGTCAGACAAGTCACTGAACATGGTTCAAAGATTGATCTTAAGTATTTGCATATTTCAGTTTTAGTGAGATCATACTTACCGTGGCGGAATGCGGAGGGATCGTTGTAGGACGTCGTCCTGTTCCCGTTGTCCAACAAGGGTCGATTCTCGTGCACATGAGTGTGATAGGATCTAGTGAACCATGTCGTTCTTTCAAAGACTTTCTGGATCATGTCTTTAGGTACCGACTCCCAGTGAAGCCGGCGTGACATATCTGTTAAACCGAAGTTTGTCTTACCAACCATCTTGGCACTGTATCAGATCTTTCTGTCTTTGGTATCTCCTCCGGATTACTCAAACTGAAAAAAAAAATATCAGATGTGCACTTATTCATTCACTGCACTATATACGTAAGAATTTCAAACATAAATGAGAGTTTAGTTACCGTTCGACAGCTGTTTTTTTTTTTATTTGTTTCGGGGCAACTCAATAGACTATAAGCAGTCTCTCTTCCTTAATTTGGGCCACTGATCCCAAGGAAGGGACAGGGCCAATGCCGTAAGACAAACACACTGACTAACACTCTTCGGGACTCTAACACGGACCCACTAGGACGAACGGTTAGAAGTCAGCGCTTAGACCACTGGGCCACCGTGGTGGCACCATTCGATCGTAGAGCAGCCAGAATTACTCTCTGTGCGGAAGCTGGAGTCAGGGCCGTACCCTGAAAGGGGCCAGCAGGGAGAGCTAAGCCCCTCTAGAAGTCAGACGAGTCCCCTGCTCCACCCCTCCACTAAATATATATTTCGTAAAGTGGATAGAGAGCAAGAAACAAGTTAGTAAATTCATGCAATGCATTGATTATGAGACGCTTTCCAACATACCAAAAAGCATTACTCAAGTTATGAGGAAAATGGCTGTGGAATGAATCTCGCTCCTATGCACTGACCTTTGACCCCATTTCGATTATATTAAACTGGATTGGTTCAGCATACCTCCGGAACAACATAACTAAAGTTTTGTCGCAATAGAAGCATTTTTAGTTAAGTTATGAGGATAATAATGGCTCTGGAATAAATATCGCTCCTGTGCCCTGACCTTTGACCCCATTTCGATTATATTAAACAGAATTGGTTCAATATACCTCCGGAACAACATACTAAATTTGTGTCGCAATAGAAGCATTTTTACGTAAGTTATGACGAATAAAGGCGATGGAATGGATCCAGCTCTTATGTCCTGACCTTTGACCCCATTTCGTTCGTTTTCAATAGGTTTCGTCCCCAGGTTGTCCCCTACCACATGCTAAAATTTAATCGAAATCGAACTATTTTTACGCGAGTTATCGTGCAGACAGACAGTATTGAAATAAAAAAGTATTCCGTTTTAACCATTCTCAACTATAAAAAATAAACAGATCTCCAATTTTTAAAGCTATCCCCATTTTTAATACTAAATGTAAAAAATCTAAATATTTCGCTATAAAAAAATTCTGCATTCAAAAATTTGCTTTCACATCCAACCCTCCAAATATTTTCACACATCCAACCCCCCAAAACCTTTTCCAATACCTCTTCAATTTGAAATTCCTGGATAAACCCCTGCTCTTCTGTATTACCTGCCTCTGTGTTTTATAGTTAAATATCAAATATATCAGCTCACTTCCAGTCTGTAGTCTCCATATAGAACAGGTATTAATTTAGCTACTTGAACCCGTTCTTTTGGAACGGCTCGAACAAAAATAAAAAATCTTATCGCTGCGCTCTTGAATATAAACGCTTACTATAGAAAAATCAGACAATTCGTGAGTTCCTTCTGACCGATATTCAAGCAAGAGGGGGATAAAAAAGAAAGAAAATGGGTCAGGAACAGTGTAGGAGGAAAGGAACCTGCCCAAGTCAATAGTTACATCGGGATGCAAACGAGTTTTAGCACTTATGAGAGAGAAAATACTCTTAGCTATAGAAACTACATTGCGACCTAGGAGGATGTTTAACAAGTAACTGCAGAAACAGTGCTCACAATTACTCCAATTCGCTTGTTTGCCTGGGTTTGCATTGTATTTAATTTGCCCCGCCTGTTATTTGCTTCAATAAATGAGACCAATTATACAGTTCATTTCATTTATAATGGTATGTTAGTTTTCTTTCAGTATCGCCACACTTATAAAAAAATCTGCTTTCTGCTGTCACAACGGAAAACGTTGAACCAGGGAGCAGAGTTGAAAACGAGTCAAAAATTCTAGACCCGGACCCAACCAGTCACATTATTGAACCCGACCCGGACAAATCTACTTTGAGCTATAAACTCGAATATATGATCATCATTATTATTGCCATTCATTATCAATCCACTGCTGGATGAAGGTCTCCCAACGTTTCTACCACAGCGGACTGTCTTGGGACAGTCTCCTCCATCCACTCATCTCCCACGTGGTCTTCTCTGGATCTTTTCCTGTCTCTTGGAATCCAGTCTAAAATTTCGGTTGTTCATCGGTGGCCTGTTCTGGCAATATATCTAGTAGCCAATTGCCATTTCAGCGATATTACTCTGATCATGATGTCTTCTACTCTTGTTATTTTCCTTATCCACGAGTTCCTCTTTTTATCTTTCTTGGTTATATCAAGCATGCATATCTCCATGCTTCTGCCAGTTGTCAGCAGTTTTCGTATGTTTTTTTAGTTAAGGTCCACGTCTCTGCTGCCTATGTAAGCACTGGACGGATGCCTTGATTAAACACTTTTCTTTTAAAACATAATGGCATATTGCTCTTAAAAACTGTACCGTTTCTTCCAAAAGCTCACCAACCAAGTTTTATACCTCCATTAATTACTTCATCAATGTGACCCTCGCTTGATATCTGCTGTCCAAAGTAAATGTAGGAATTGGTTATCTCCAGCTTTTTTCAATCAATTGATAAATCTTCATTCCTCGTAAGAGCATTATACAGCAGTTTTATATTCTGAAATTTCATTTTTAATCTCCATTTCTTCACCCTTCTCAAAGTTCCTGGATCATATACTCTGCAGCTCTGAAGTGTTATTTCAAAGACCTCTGAAGGGTTCTTTGAAATATATATTTTTTCTATTCAAAAATAAAACTGAAATGAAACCGGGTTGGAATCGGGTCAGGAACACCTTGACCCGACCCGTTTGACCCACAAGAAATTGTCTACCCGGTGACCCGTAACCAGTTTCCATCTCTGTAGGAAAGCGGGGGGGGGGGGGGGGTGTCTGAATCCCACAATAATCTAGAAATACGTTTTTCGTTTAGGTTGAAAAATAAATTTCTATACCTTTACTAAGTTCGGAATATTATTGTTTTAAATCAGTAATCAGTCGTCAAAAAGTAAAGAAAGAAGACTAAAAAGTCAATGCCCAATTTACATTTAAACATGACATACCACCGGAGAACTCATAACGAACCACCTTTTGTGTTTAAGGACAATCCCAGGGGATCTTCGGGTGTGTATTCGGCTCGTATTTTATTTCTTTTTCCTTTTAAGCCACAGTTTCTTCTCAAGAGTTGAGAACACTGTATGAGCCTGATGGATGTGCGCATAATTTGGACGCTCGGAGATTTTGCGTACGCTAAATTTATTGTTAAAAAGCTAGTTTTCTTGCCTTGAGGTGGATCCTACGCTTTATTTCTCATAACCGACATTAATTTAAGATGCACTGTATCGGAAGCCTGGCACCCTATGTAGTTGCCAACAAATCACTCAGCCAGCACGCAGAGAACATATAGAATCCACTATTCACTTTGTCCCTTGCTTGAATTGCGGATGGGAGAGGGATATAAAACTGTCTGCATACGGAATCTGTTACTGGCCCTAACAAATGCCCTAATTTAGGGTCACTGGTTCCAAGGAAGGGAGAGATCCGGTGCCGTAAGACAAACACAGCATTCATGCTCCTCACACTCCCGAAAAAAAAGGCCAGTATGGTGTGGAAACATTCCGACTCCTAGCCACCAAAATAATTTAGAGTAACCCTATCTGCACAAAAACATGACTGTGTTCTGGGACATCCATGGCGTTCTCCTGGGGATTTTCATCCGATGGGGACCACTGAGAACGCCAAACCCTGCGCTAACACATTGATAAAGTTGCGTCGTGCACTTCGTAATAAAAGACACTGCAGAAACACTGCAAATGTCAGACTGCTTCACGACAGCGCTCGCCCACGTGTTGCACACCACATTCGTGACAAATTTGAGCAATTTGGCAGGGAGATGCTCCAGCACCCACCATACAGTCCGAACCTGGCTCCTTCGGGCTTTCAACTGTTTGATCCCTTGAAGATTCCTGGACGGCCAAAGCTTCGATTCGGCTGACGAAGTCAAATCGGTTGTCCGCAGATGGCTATACGCTCAGAAAATGGACTTTTATGAGCACAGTATACTAAAACTGGTAGTACGCTGGGATGTCGCGATTTTCTCGGTTCTTATGTTGAAAAATAGCTAAGAAATGTAGTCTCACTGTGTATAACGTTTTGTTTTACCTATCAAACTGTTGCCAAAAAAAAAAATCAGTGTGAGTTTCTTTTCGATACAATCTCGTATATGATCTATTTTATTCGCCTATAGTTAAATTATAAATACAGAGGATACTTTACTTTAAGTATGAGCCAAATCACAAGCTTTTTTTCTTTTTTTTCTCAAGGTTTAATTACTTCTGTGAGCAGTGGCATAACCATGTTTTAAAATCTGGGGGGGGGGGTCCGATCACACATACACAGTGATCGGACCCCCCAGATTATATATTATATGTTTACATATATATACAATAATAATAATATACAGGGTGCATAGGAAAGTCCCTTTAGCCTGAAATAACTTGGGAACCGAGAGAGGTGCAGTTATGCAAGTGAGATAACGGTATAGTAAAGCGATTACGCCCGATCGAATGCAGCCAATAGCAGCGCCTCTAGTGGCGAAATGCGGAAGTTACCCATTGCAAATCGAAAACAAAAAGAGATGGAGCAAAATTTCCAATTACAAAGTTGTAGAGTATCAATTAATTACTACAAAACGACATTTGTTTCACACGGATAAATAAATTGTCGCCTGAATAACCTAAAATGTCCGAAATCGATGCGCGACGATTTGAATCAGCATATTCACATTTCGCAAATGCAGCCGTATGCAAATGCAGATTGTGACGTTGTAACATACCTACGTTATAAAAACCAGTAGCAGGATGTACCCTGATCAGAAGTTTAGGTCTACGTACGCTGTGTGAGAATGGCGAGCTTCACTCAAAAAATCAGGTGTATGCAACAGCGCCTACAAGTCTGCTGGATATACGTCGTCGTGTAACAGATGCTTGCAACAGTGTGACACCTTCCATGCTGAAGAATGTGCATGCAAAGTTACTTTCACGAATACAAATGTGTATCGTGGGCAATGGCAAACTCTTCTAACATACTCGACATTAACTTTTTATCACTGTGCGCCAGTTTGCCTTTTTTGTTTTTGTTTGGTCTGACGTCATCAAACTGTATTGGCATAAGTACGCATTTATGCAATAAATTGTGTGTATTTGCTCATACCTATGCCTGTTGCCTTCAAACGCTCACACAAAAGGTCGCGCATCGATTTCGGACATTTTAGGGTATTCAGGCGACAATTTATCTTATCCGTGTAAAACAAATGTCGTTTTGTACTAATTAATTGATGCTCTACAAGCTCTATCTCTTTTCGTTTTCGATTTGAAATGGCTAACTTCCGCATTTCACCACTAGGGGCGCTGCTATTGTGGTTGTATTCGATCGGGCGTAGTCACTTTACTATATCGTTATCTCGCTTGCATAACTGTACCTCTCTCCGTTCGCAAGTTATTTCAGGCTAAATAGACTTTCCAATGCACCCTGTATACATACTGTATAAAATAGTTTGGAACCTCCCCGCCCCCTATACATACGCAAAGCAGATAAACAGGGCAGAAATGTAAATTACAAAGTTCTAGAGCTGACTTTGTTTATTAGGAATCGATATCGCTGTTTTATTAAGTACACGTTATACACGTGTTTGCATTCTACGAAACATCACAATCTTATATTTTTTTTATTTAGTCGGTTCACATCATAAAGTGTGCATCATTATATTACCGAAAAATTTGGGGGATTCCTTTACATTGGGGATCCTCGACTCTGAAAATCTGGAGGGGTCCTGACCCCCCCACACTGGTTACGCCTATGTCTGTGAGCATCTACAGCTAAAAGTCTCCAGCTCTTAATTTAAGGCCACTGACTTCTGTTGAAGGACAAAGACAGCATCGTAAGAAAAACACACAACCCACACGCCTCATCCAGGACTCGAACTGAACTCCGTAGATTAATATAAACTTCTTTCCTCTGCTTTAGCCCAGGAAAGTCGCTGGACTTCGAAATCTGGGTGGGCGACGGGTGGGCGAGCATTGTTTTGGGTGGGGGCAAGCTTGACAGCAATTTCTTTTTTTTTTTTTTTCTTTTTTTTTAAGGAACACCGAAAGAACTAAATTTTAGATCTTTTCACTACCCGCTACAAAGGAATTCGTGCAATCCTCACCTCCTCCACGTGGACACACACACACACACACACACACACACACACATGCACGGATCTGAGTAGTTACGCCACTGGTGTAAGATACAAGTGTTACTAGAATGTCGCCTTCAACTCTTGGCTTGCTCTGAATGCATTGTCTTAAATTGCATTTTTGTTTACGAAAAGAGAAAATAGCACTGTTCTTGAACAATTTGAAGGAAAATGTCGTTTATATAAATCAAATTTTAACGTCGTGCCGTGCACACACAATACCTCCTCACTCCTTAACTTCCTTTCTTCACGCCAGAGACTTTGCCTTGCACTCCTCTCTTACAAAGCAGTCTTCGGCCACTTCCTGCACTTTCACTCTACCGGGGGTCTTAAGAACGCTGGTGTAGCTTTAGACACTACTTCCAGTGCTGAAATTCCCTATTTTGTAAATAAAACAAACAGAGTAATTAGTTGTAACCCACTGAATGAAATCCTATCCCCCCTCCTCATTAGACCTCTGGCCATACAAATATGAAAGAGGCTTAAATTAAGGAATTGGAAGAGTGGAGAACAATTGAGTTTTCATGGCCCTATGGATACTATTTTGATAACCTTTTTGGAAACCTAAATAACGCACTTCCTAGGGGGAAATACGTAGGGCTGCATGGTATAAAACACAAGACTTTTTATTACTTGGCAAAGTCCAGATTATATTTTAAAGTTAAATATATTGAAAAATGGCACATTTTGAACTGGGAGGGCAATATAAATTTCAGGGTGGGCTTGAGTCCATCCACGCACTCCCTTGGCGACCGTCCCCGCTTTAACCACTCGGTAACCGAGGCGGCTTTCTATTCCCTCCCTGAAAAGCTAGTGGCCCTAAATTAGGGAAACTCCAATGGTATAACCATTCCAATGGTGCGGCTGGTCAGAACGTAGCACAAAACAGGCTGTAAAAAATCACTCATTACAATCTGATTAAAATTGGAATTCAATCTTTTGCACCACTTACTTTTTGGTACAGTTTTTTTCAGAAACACTTTGTCATTTGTCAATTTTCGGAATTTGCTTATAATATGTTTCCCCAGTTAGTAGCCCTGGCAGCTTAAAATTCGAATTTTGCCCTCAAAAGATTTAGAGGATGTTGGTTGCTTACATTCAGAAATGAAGGCGCGGTTGTACCGTACAGATTTATGATTATCACTGAACAATAAAAATAAATATTTTATTTGTTACAGAGACTGCGTATGCCGATTTATACAGTATTTGTTATGCTGTTTAAAAATCTGCTTGCTAAATTGTGCTATCGAGCATAGTTCTCTAGTAACCTGTTGTTTCAGTGTACAATAAGCCTTCATTTTAACATGCATATTTTGCTACAAGCAATTAATTACAATTACCGTCAGAAGTATTGATTTTAGATTTTCTTCTGTACTTTGGTTGTACAGTACTACATCCCTTCTTAGAGTCCAACAGTAATCAGCTAGCATTTTAGGGCTCCATTATCCTTTATAGCGGTTTTCTGTGGTACATATGTCCTGACGAAAACGTTCTTCGTGCTCATCGCTTACAACTCCTATGTTCTGTGTGAAAGAGTCCAGATGCGAGTGACGAAAATGTATTTTAAGGGACATATTGCATCCCCTGGCCTTATAGTTTTCTAGAAGCTCAGTAACAAGTTTTTTTTCATAATTTTCTGCCTTCAGTTACCTAAAACGTTCAGTACCACATCTTTTTACAGGACTTCCATGCAGCAGCTTCAGTCTCATTCAAAGTGCCTTCAAATGCAAGATCATGCACAAGTTCTCTTATTTGAGGACCAAAAAAAATGCCTGGTTTAAATTTGGCTTCAGATATTTTAGGTATCTTGTTCTTTAAGAAACGAAAGACGTCTCCAGCTTTATTCAATGCCTCTACAAAAAATTTTATCAAACCTATTTTGATGTCAAGGGGTCCTAAAGTACACGTTCTGAGGACTTACTAAAGGCTCAGAAACAACATTTTCATTACCTGGAATTAAAATGACTCTTTTAGGCCAGGTCTTTTTAATGTAATTAGAATTTCTGCCCTTACTGTTCCATTTATAGAGGAAGCAGCAGTATTTTGTGTGTCCAAGTTGTAGACCAAGGAGTAAAGCTATCACTTTAAATTCGCCACAAATATTCCATGAGTGTTTTTTGTATACTATACTTTGAAGCAACAGCTTCATGTTTGCATATATTTCTTTCATGTATGCAGCATATGCAACAGGTACTGACAGATACATGTTTCCGTAATGAAGAAGGACAGCTTTTAAGCTTATTTTTGAGGAATCTATAAAAAGTCTCCATTCTTCAGGTTTGTGTTGCTGTCCTAAGTCTTCAAAGCTAAGTCTATATCATTGCAGTACACATGATCACCACTCTTAGAAAATAAGTGTTCAAACTCTTACTGTCGTCGACGAAAACTACATACTTTTGTTCTTGGTGGAAAAAGGTTCCATCCCTTCAATCTTGAAGCCAATATTTCGGCCTGACTTTTTGTTAAATTAAGGTCACGAACCAGACCATTTAATTCTTCCTGACTTATAAGGTGAGGCACAGAATCTTCCGAGAAATCAGGGTCTCGTTGTACTTCAATATCTTCTTCGCTGCGAGGATTTATTTCATCAGTATCACTATCATCTAAACTCCATGACTGTGGAGGTACTGGAACAGGAAGATCTGGGCCATAAGGAACAGGTCTTATGGCCAAAGGAATACTGAATCGTGTCTTTGATCTTAGCTCTAATTCCAGATATCTTAGTAATGCAGAAGTAACAGTCTGTTGAGTGGTCTTTCGGTTCTCTCCAAACCATTGGTACCTCAAATGGCATTTGACTTGATCCCTTCAACCAGCTAGTCAACAAAGTTACACATGAATTACAACAAATGTGAGGCGCCCAAAATTTATCTTCATCACCCATTTTGAACTGGAAATAAATTTCATACGATTTTCTAATCGACCGTGCGAAATGTCGCCTTTGAGACTTTAAAGTAAATTGCCCACAAAGGTAGCAGAAACTGTTTGGGTGGTTCACGCAAGTACGCGGCATTATTTAACGTACACTTTGCACAATCCACACGAGAAATGCACGTCCTTCAATTTTATTTTTTGAAACCATGAGAAAATTCACGTCCTTCGATACCGATTAAATGCATTCGAATGACAGAAATTCTGCTGCGTTCCCTCTTCCCAGAAGGAATTGCACAACAGGAATTAATGGCGCCAGTATGTATACTCTCAGAGACAGCTATCCTGACTGCAAACAGATGTCTCTGTTGGGAAACATAGGGAAATTCCACAACATTCACCCCAATACAGTTCCATTACAAGAAATTGGAGCACAGTGGAGCAATTGTGATTTCATATTTGATTTCAGCAGCCGTAAATACATACAAAACCGTTAAAGTTTTCTTTGTAACAAAGCCATTGTTGTTCAGTGTTATCTGGGAGCTATTAGATAATTACTACGGCTACCAGCGGCATTTCATCCGTTTGACGAACTCCGATTCAGTTGGGAAAGGCTGTACAAATAGTTGCAGTTTGATTACGCATCCCTCATAAAGACAACACTGGGGCGTGTCTTCCCATACTCCTTTTTTCCCCATTCTGCTTTATTTCTCCTCTCGTTTACATTGGGGTCGTTAGTGGCTGTAAAGCGGAGATAGGAAATTTAAGTCAGAACAGGATTCCCCAATCAGCTTTATTTCCAAATGGCTTTATATTGCGGCCATAAAACGGAGGAACTGTTCCTGCTTTTAAAAGGTATAGTTAGCTGTTCCTGAAGGTGCCTCACCTAGGGAGTAACTCACCTGTTACAACCACAAACGACCGAACATAGTTTGTGGTTTGACACCACACTTAACAGCTGAGATCATAAGAGTTTCTGGAGTCAGGATTTGGACCTCGGGGATACAAATTGCTCCTCGTAAGCAAGTCAAACTACCCTGCTTCTCTTGTGGTGTCCACCCAGTGCGGACAGATTTTTCTGATTTTAATATGCAGATTCTTTCCATGACCAGTGTTTCTTACACACATACCTCCTGGGTGACCTCACTCCCAAGCAAATGTCCAGTGAAAACCGAACATTTTATAAGACACTCTGTGGGCACTAACAGATTTGAATTTAATTACTTGTACATCATAAGGAAGCTTGTAAAAATAGTTTCTTTCGTAAGCTCCCTTTGCTATTACTAGTAAACTAAGCTCTCTGATTAGTTATGATAAACAGATCTGCTGTCTGAAAATAGACATGCAATTCCTGTAATTTTAATTATTTTATAGACCTTAGAATTCTGAAAGATACTGCCCCAAATTAGTTGATTTTGTTTACAAAACTGAAAGCAAAATAAAACTGCAATATCACTGATTAGGGTTAGGTTTCTTCATAGCTTTCTTGTTCACATGTTATGTATTTTTTCTTGCACCTACATAGTTATTTCATATTTATTCATTTATTTTTGTTTAATGCACGAACTGCTGTTTTCACATGCGCCCACGAATTGTGGCATGTACGAATGTTATTAAACAGTTGTTACTTTTAAATCTGAATTTAATAACAAACTACTTTTCTTCCGAAATAATAAACAGCATCACAAGAGAAAATATGTACCCTGCAAATGAATAAAGTGCTAGCTAGCATTTCTCCTTTGACTTTTTAATGAATACATCCACTCTTATGCCTTACATTCCCATTTCTCTATGCGCGAGTAATCTTTTAGGCCAGAAAGTGGTAAGAATACGAGAACCTGAATTTGTAAACGATATCAAAGATGCTCACTTGGAATTTGTTGAGTTTATAAACACTTCAAATCGGATGGCGATTGAACTGGTGATTCATTATATTTCATATTTTTTGGATTAAGCCCCCATCCCAGAAGGTCCCAGCGGCATAGCACGCACGGGGACAGTTGGTTCGCCAGTTGTTTGTCAACAAATTTCGCCACTGTTTGTGCCGCAAACGTAGATAGCCTACGCTTGCTGCAACCTTTGCCAGTATGAAAAGACGAGTCACACTGTGTTTGCAACAGAAAGGCGGCCACTTCCTGCATTTGCTGTAATGACACTTATTCGGGTACAGTTTAATCTTCCTACAATAAATATTAATGTAATAATTTACCGGATCAACCTAGTTAATCTTCCTACAACAAATAGCATTTGTGTAATAATTCATTTACCTGGTAAACGGAGTAGTGAAACACCCTGTAGAACGTCTTAAACATCAAGCATAATTTGACTGGGCGTCATTTGAAAAACTGATTTAAAAGTACTCCACAAAAATTACGTCAAAGTAAAAACAAATTACCTTACCTATTTCATTTAGAAGAATAAATTGCTACCAGTAGAAAACTGCATCCATTAAAGACTGGTTATCAATTATATAATGAAATACACATCAGTTGTAGTAATTATTATCACTTTTCAAATCAGATCTTATGTAGAGGATTTTAGGAAGGGAGTGTCTGACCCCAGGTCTTAAACAACCCTTAGAAATAGGAAGCTAGGAGATTTGGGCTAGAGTGCCCGATAGGAAAGTGACACGGAAGCGAGGTAGAAAAGGGTACAGGAAGAGGCCCTTATTTATTACCGGGGGGCCAGTACCAGGGGGACCGACGGCGTAACGTGCCCATCCGACGCACGGCGGATATTTAGTGGTTCGAGCGTTCGTACCTGCCTGGGATCTAACCCGAGGTCTTTCCGGTGGCAGCCACGGACGTTAACCACTAGGCCACCCGTGGCCTGTGTTATTTATTATTATTCGGTACATCAATTATATAATGAAAATAAACTTCTGAATTGTCTTCAAAGTAACCACAATGAAAAAATTGAAACGCTTTAAAACACAAGGGAGTGTAACACAATTACGAGTTAACGGGTGTAACGTTTAAAAAGACATTAATAACAAAGTTTCCGCAAACATAAAATCGTGGGAGGAATCTGCATATTAAAATCAGAAAAATCTGTCCACACTGGGGACACACACACAAGAGAGACAGGGGAGTTTGACTTGCTTACGAGGAGCAGTTGGTATCCCCCCCCCGGTCCAAATCCAGAAACTCTTATGATCTTATTTGTTAAGTGGGTGTCAAACCACAAACTACAGTATGTTCGGTCATTTGTGGTTGTAAAAGGTGAGTTACCTTCAGGAACAGGTAACTGTATCTCTTTATTTTTATTTTTTTTTTTTTTATTGGAGGTTTAACGACCACCGGGAGCAACTCAAATGGGTTATAAGCAGTCGCCCGTCCCTAATTTAGGGTCACTGGTTCCAGGGAAGAGAAAGAGCCAGTGACGTAAGACAAACACAACATCCATGCCTAACCGGGATTCGAACCCGGACCCCGTTCGGACGAATGATCAGAGGCCATCGCTTAGACCACTGCGCCACCGGGGCGGCAACTATACCTTTAAAAGCAGGAATAGTTTCTCCGTTTTATGGCCGCAATATAAAGCCGTTTGGGAATGAAACTAATTGGGAAATCCTGTTTTGACTTAAATTTCATATCTCCACTTTACAGCCACTAATGATTCCAATATAAATGAGAGAGGAAATAAAGCGCAATGGAAAAAAGCTGAATGGGTACGAACCCGTTGGGGTATGAAGTCAATTTTGTTTTGTTGAGTAGTGTATATTTAGGTATATCATCATCATTGTCAACCATTATCAATCCACTGCTGGACGAAGGTCTCCCCAAGTTTCCTCCACAACGGTCTGTCTTGTACCAGTCTTCTCCATGTCACCCCTGCATACTTTCGAATTTCATCCACCCATCTCCCATGTGGTCTTCTTCTGGGTCTTTTCCTGTCCCTTGGAATCCAATCTAAAATGTTGACTGTCCGTCGATGGTCAGTCTCTTCTGGCAGTATGTCCAGCCCATTGCCATTTCAGGGATTTTACTCTGATCATGATGTCTTCCACTTTTGTCATTTTTCGGATCCACGAGTTCCTCTTCTTATCTCTCCTGGTTACACCAAGCATGCACCTCTCCATGCTGCTTTGAGTTGTCTGCAGCCTTTGTATGTCTCTTTTAGCTAAGGTCCACGTCTCTGCACCATACGTAAGCACTGGAAGGATGCATTGATCAAACACTTTTCTTTTAAGACATAATGGCATATTGCTCTTGAAAATTATGCTCTTTCTTCCAAAAGCTCTCCAGGCAAGTTTTGTACGCCGATTAATTTCTTCACCAATGTGACCCTCACTTGATATCTGCTGTCCAAGATAAACGTACGTGTCTGTTATCTCCAGCTTTTCTCCATCAATCGATAAATCTTCATTTCTTGTAAAAGCATTGAACATCACTTTTGTCTTCTGAAACTTCATTGTTAATCCCACTTCTTTCCTCTTGTCAGCAAGTTCCTGGATCATACTCTGTAGCTCTGATGGGGTAGTTGCAAAAATGACTATGTCATCAGCAAAACGCAGGTGGGTTAGATAATCTCCATTAATCTTTATCCCTTTGTTTTCCCAGTTCAGTGATTGAAAGCCATTTTCCAATGTGGCATTAAAGAGCTTCGGAGATATGGTGTCACCTTGTCTCACTCCTCTTCCAATTTTTATGTGTGTTGTATTTTCAAACAGCCGAATCTTTGCACTTGCATTTTCATAGATGTTATTAATAATATTAATGTATGCATCTTCAATACCGCAGGATTTCAGAGCCATTGCAACTTCTGATGGTTTCACCGAATCAAAGGCTTTTTCATAATCGATAAAAGCCATGCACAATGGAAGCTCATATTCCCTCGCTCTTTCAATTAGTTCTCTCAGTACGTGGATATGATCTATTGTGCTGTAGTCACTCCTGAATCCAGCTTGTTCTCTCGGTTGAGCCATGTCCAGTGTTACCTTCAAGCGGTGTGAAAGAACTTTAGTGAAGATTTTATAAACCACTGATAGGAGGCTGATAGGTCTGTAGTTCCCGAGATCCTCAATGTCACCTTTTTTATGTGGCAAGATCATTGTAGCGTTGTTCCAATCCTCAGGAATTTTCCCTTCATTAAGGCATCTAGTGAAAATTTGGGCGAGTACTGTTTGGATTTCTCCACTTGCTTCTTGTATGATGTCTACAGTAATTCCATCTTCTCCTGGAGCTTTTCGCCGCTTCATGTTCTTGATTGCATGTGCAACTTTTGCTGGAAGGACTGGAAGAACTCTGGTACTGGTACCTTTCATGATGTCTGGAGTACATGTATCATCCCTTTCATATAATTTGGAGTAGAAATCTTTCACTCTTGTCAAAATTTCGCCTCTATTTCTTGTTACAAAACCATCTTCTTTTCTCAGTGCCATAATCTGTTTTCTTCCCTTACTGAGATGTCCCTTTGCTATCTTTAGGCTTTGGTTGTTTTCAATTGCTTTCCTCACTAGTTCACAGTTGAATTTCCTTACGTCTTCAGTGATACTTTTTCGTACTGTCTTGCATAGCTCTATATATTCCACTTTGGAAGTCACATCTTCTTTAGTTGTCCTCATCACTCTTCTTTTTTGCATCAACATTTTGGTTTTTCCTGATAATTTGTTCACATGCAATTTGTTCTTAGACCCAGCTAATGTTGTTGCTGTTTCCATAAGAGCTTTGGTTACTTTTCTGTTAACTTCAGAAATATCCACTTCTTCCGATGTTAGGCCTTCTAAAGCAGAGAATCTGTTCTTCAGTTCCAATTTGAAGGTATTATGGTGTTTTTTAAGGTTGGTTATGTCAATACATTTTGTTTGTCTTATGAGCTTGCTACGTTCGAGTTTAGTGTTGAGGTGCATCTTACATCTCACCAATCTATGGTCACTGCCTGTGTTGAACTTGTTTAGCACACTGCAGTCTTCTATGACGAATTTTTTGTTACACATAATAAAATCAATTTCACTTGTCGTCCCATTTGGATGTCTCCATGTCCATTTCCTGTGTGGTTTTTCTTAAAAAGGAGTTCAAGATGAAAAACCCTTCTGCCTCTGCAAACTCTACGAGAGTATTTCCACGCTGGTTTCTGTTGCCGTGACCGAATTTACCTACTGAAGTTTCATTCTGTTGCCGTTGCCCTATTTTTGCATTGAAATCTCCCAAAATTATCTTCAAGTGCTGCTTACCTTTATTATTTAGATCACGAATTTCCTCATAAAATTCTTCAATTTCTTCTTCAGCATGACTTGTGGTGGGTGCATAAGTTTGAATAATCTGAGCCTGGTATCTTCTCGAGAGTTAGATAACGAGTCCTGCAGCTCTGTCAGAGGAACTTTCAACTTCTACAACTTTATCCTTCAGTTTCTTGTTTATTATAAATCCAACACCACTAGTTCTGCCAGTATCTGTCCCACGATAGTAGAAGAGATGTCCACTTTTCAGTTCAATGAGATCTTCTCCTTTTCTCCTTACCTCACTTAGCCCGACGATGTCCCACTTGATCCTTTGTAGTTCCTCTTCCAATTCAAGAAGCCTTGAATCCGAAGATAGGGAGCGTCCGTTGTACGTAGCCAAGGTCAGCATCAGATGGCAGCCTAGTCCGGTCCTCCGGGGATTCTTAGCACCCTCTGCCTTCATGTCGCACTGGCCGCTGCCTTGGCCAGGTACATTCCAGCTGCCGGAGACTGAGGGCCAAGATTTAAGTTGTGGAGTCATTTTGGGGGGGGTTGGCCATAACTCACCACGCTGGCCAAGCCGGTTGGTGAGTGTGGGATAGCATTTCCTCTAATCCCGATGGTATAGTTATACCGTTATTGGCGGTCGTCAGAGCCCCTTTAGTGGGAACAGGATGCACCACGAGAAGGCGGGGTTGACATTTGTCAAGGAGAGGCTGTGATGTTACGCATCACCTGAATGAGGAAATTTGTCATCTAAATAATAAAGGTAAGCAGCAGTTGAAAATAATTATGGGAGATTTCAATGCAAAAATAGGGCAACGGCAACAGAATGAAACTTCAGTAGGTAAATTCGGTCACGGCAACAGAAACCAGCGTGGAAATACTCTCGTTGAGTTTGCAGAGGCAGAAGGGTTTTTCATCTTGAACTCCTTCAAGAAAAAGCCACACAGGAAATGGACATGGACATGGAGACATCCAAATGGGACGACAAGTGAAATTGATTTTATTATGTGTAAAAAAAAATTCGTCATAGAAGACTGCAGTGTGCTAAACAAGTTCAACACAGGTAGTGACCATAGATTGGTGAGATGTAAGATGCACCTCAACACTAAACTTGAACGTGGCAAGCTCATAAGACAAACAAAATCTATTGACATAACCAACCTTAAAAACACCATAATACCTTCAAGTTGGAACTGAAGAACAGGTTCTCTGCTTTAGAAGGCCTAACATCGGAAGAAGTGGACATCTCTGAAGTTAACAGAAAAGTAACCAAAGCTCTTATGGAAACAGCAAAAAAATTAGCTGGGTCTAAGAACAAGTTGCATGTAAATAAATTATCAGGAAAAACGAAAATGTTGATTCAAAAAGAAGAGAGATGAGGACAACTAAAGAAGATGTGACTTCCAAAGTGGAATATATAGAGCTATGCAAGACAGTACGAAAAAGTATCACTGAAGACGTAAGAAAATTCAACTATGAACTAGTGAGGAAAGCAATTGAAAACAACCAAAGCCTAAAGATAGCAAAGGGACATCTCAGTAAGGGAAGAAAACAGATTATGGCACTGAGAAAAGAAGATGGTTCTGTAACAAAAAATGGAGGCGAAATTTTGACAAGAGTGAAAGATTTCTACTCCAAATTATATGAAAGGGATGATACATGCACTCCAGAAATCATGAAAGATACCAGTACCAGAGTTCCTCCAGTCCTTCCAGCAGAAGTTGCACATGCAATCAAGAACATGAAGCGGGGAAAAGCTCCAGGAGAAGATGGAATTACTGTAGACATCATACAAGAAGCAAGTGGAGAAATCGAAACAGTACTCGCCCAAATTTTCACTCGATGCCTTAATGAAGGAAAGATCCCTGAGGATTGGAACACTGTTACAATGATCCTGCTACATAAGGTGACACTGAGGATCTCGGAAACTACAGACCTATCAGCCTCCTATCAGTAGTTTATAAAATCTTCACTAAAGTTCTTTCACACCGCTTGAAGGTAACACTGGACATGTCTCAACCGAGAGAACAAGCTGGATTCAGGAGTGGCTACAGCACAATAGATCATATCCATGTGCTGAGAGAACTAATTGAAAGAGCGAGGAAATATGAACTTCCATTGTGCATGGCTTTTATCGATTATGAAAAAGCCTTTGATTCGGTGAAACCATCAGCAGTTACAATGGCTCTGAAAACCTGCGGTATTGAAGATGCATACATTAATATTATTAATAACATCTATGAAAATGCAAGTGCAAAGATTAGGCTGTTTGAAAATACAACACACATTAAATTTCGAAAGGGAGTGAGACAAGGTGACACCATATCTCCGAAGCTCTTTAATGCCACATTGGAGGGTGTTTTTCAGTCACTGAACTGGGAAAACAAGGGGATAAAGATTAATGGAGATTATCTAACCCACCTTCGTTTTGCTGATGACGTAGTCATTTTTGCAACTACCCCATCAGAGCTACAGAGTATGATCCAGGAACTTGCTGACAAGAGGAAAGAAGTGGGATTAAAAATGAACTTTCAGAAGACAAAAGTGATGTTCAATGCTTTTACAAGAAATGAAGATTTATCGATTGATGGAGAAAAGCTGGAGATAACAGACACGTACGTTTATCTTGGACAGCAGATATCAAGTGAGGGTCACATTGATGAAGAAATTAATCGGCGTACAAAACTTGCCTGGAGAGCTTTTGGAAGAAAGAGCATAATTTTCAAGAGCAATATGCCATTATGTCTTAAAAGAAAAGTGTTTGATCAATGCATCCTTCCAGTGCTTACGTATGGTGCAGAGACGTGGACCTTAACTAAAAGAGACATACAAAGGCTGCAGACAACTCAAAGCAGCATGGAGAGGTGCATACTTGGTGTAACCAGGAGAGATAAGAAGAGGAACTCGTGGATCCGAAAAATGACAAGAGTGGAAGACATCATGATCAGAGTTAAATCCCTGAAATGGCAATGGGCTGGACATACTGCCAGAAGGACAGATCATCGATGGACAGCCGAAATTTTAGATTGGATTCCAAGGGACAGGAAAAGACCCAGAAGAAGACCACATGGAAGATGGGTGGATGAAATTCGAAAGTATGCAGGGGTGACATGGAGGAGACTGGCACAAGACAGACCGTTGTGGAGGAAACTTGGGGAGACCTTCGTCCAGCAGTGGATTGATAATGGTTGACAATGATGATGATGATATACGTATATAAGATAGGAAAGGCAGATTGGGCCAGGGCTGTAGTGACAGACCTTATTGAGCCCCCCCCCCCCCGGACTATTTCGTCCGAGTAAGCCTCAAAGAACTGATGACGGAGAATCAATATGAACTCCATTAAGAAACGAAACTATCCATATGAATTGGATTTGGGATAATGCGCTGCCCATTCCCGAAACTAATAAAGAATCTGCACAGTTTTTATACGTACAAGTTACTGTATCGTCCACTGTTCTTTACAAACAAATAAGTTGAAAGCTTAATATTTTTACCCTGAGATTTAAATGATTTAACATTGTATATTTTGTGTGGTGCATTTCTTTGTCCAGGAAATTGCAAAAAAAAAAAAAAAAAAAAAATGCTGTCAACTTTTTGGCTCATTTACGTGATCGTTAAAAGCCTAAAGTTATTAAAAACTATTTGATTTTTCATGAGAACTCTCATTCGTTCTTTTTCATTTTTCCAGTTCTAAAAAACTATGATTTACAAATCTTATAAATGACTGATTGGTGGCTGATGGGTCTGCAGCTTCTCAGATCCTGAAGGATTCCCTTTGTTTAGGTAGCAAAGTGGTGACTAGCATTGTTCCAGTCATCAAGAATCTTCCATTCATTGAGGCGTCTATATATATTGAACATCTGGGGGAGGGAAGTTTCTGTTCCTCCACTGCTTTCTGTACAGTGTGTTTATATAAACGCACACACGCGCGCGACTCGCACTGCAGTCCAGTGCCCGATCTCTTTTACATCTTTTGCCAGACCTTCTAATTATATCCTTTGCTCGACTTCAATCAGATGCTGACTGGGTCTCTGGAACACCGGCAAAATATCCATTGGACCGTTTTGTTTTGAGCCGGTAGCCGTTTGTGTGCTAACCCCCAAAAATATATTTTGGCACTTCATCAGCGTTTACAGAAAAAAAACCGAGTTATATTGAAAGGCAAAGTTGATTTACCCCTTTGACGGCTTCGAAAAAAAATAATTTTACATACCGTTGAGCCAAATACTGTGTTGCATGCAACTTATCCCCCCCCCCCTGACTTTTATGATATAAGCTCCACCCCTGTCGACTGATTTCCTGTACCTTAACCTGCTTTCTCTAATCGCAGTTGAATCCGTGCAATCAAGCATCAATATGACAGCATGAAATCAACAAAAGCACTAAATTTTCCTTTTGTATCTCAGAAAGTATTTAAATTTGGATACTAGATCTTTGTTGCATACGTTAAGCACTAAAGTTAATCTACGATAATTTTTTTATGTTGCCTTATGTATACGAAGTATACATGCTTTTCATGTATTTATTTATTTATTGTATGGGAGTTACACTTACTACTTTTCAGGTCTTACACGAACCCTTGAACTGCAGTTTGAAAAATTCATTTCAGCTACAGCAAGAATGTTTTCCATTTGTTATGGTGAAAAAAGAAACAAAAGTTTATCTGGGTAATTACTATTTAAATGTATGCCAATATAAATTATGGTAAAAGTTGGATTTAGGTGAAAACTAAAATTTGGGAGATGGGTGGATGCATTTCGAAAGAAAAAGTAAATTCAATTATCTTAAGGCCATGATAAATGCAAATATAAATAAAATGCAATACTGATGTTTAAAAATTCCCAAAAGTTATTATTGAAAGGTTTGCGTTGTTTGAATATACGATGAGTTAAGGAACCTGCAAGTGTAAAATAAGTAATTATTGTTTACATGTGTACCACGTGGGCAAGTAGTTAAAAAAAAACCCGTTAATTTCTTCACCCTTAAATTTCTTTCATGTTCTAAATTTGCTCTAAAATTCTTGCAATCCTAAAAATTTTCAATTTCTTGAAGAGAATTTTTCATAATCATTTTGCTTATGACAGGTAAATAAATGTCTATTTTGTTTGACACAATTGGGTTTCCCTTCTTTCTTAACGAGAAGAAACTATTAGAATTTTGAATTCAGTTATTACAATAAAATACATACGAGCGAAATAAAATCTTCAACAGCATCTCTCAGAGAGCATGCCCTGTCATTTGCTTCAGCAACGGAAGACAGTTATTTTATGCTGCAGTCCAGAAAAAATGGGTTAGTTAATTGTTGCTTCAATAAAAACACCCGTAATTTGTAGATTTGTCTTGGAAAGACGTTTGCACAGGAAATGGTGATGCGGCCATATCTTAACTGTTAGGTTTGGGTGCCTTGATAATTTTTCCCAAAGAGTGGGCCGCAAAATATCCACTCCCAGGGCGGTTTACGAATAGTCAGTCCGCCATTGACCTCAATCTCAACTGCTCGTCTTAACTTCTGTCTCGTGTGGTCACTCTTCCGTCCACATCCAGAACATTAGTGCAGTGCGACGCCAGCAGTTTTGGGGGAGGGTGTGGGGGCTGTTACTGAAGGCTAAGCATCATACGGGCAGAGGTGAATCAAATTTTGAAATGCTTCGCAGAAATTTTGCCAAAAAAGTCCGTTCATGTAGATTTTACCCAACGCCGATGATGTTACCCCCAGTAGAAAGAAAGTTTTCAGACCCATAGTATTCATTCACTTGTAGTACTGGGAACCATAGATACGATCCTCCATGTCCCTTAACAAGTTACTATTTTTCGCAATTTTTGCTTACTTACGCCATTTAAAACTTTTTTTTATTTTAATATTTGCAGTCGTAAGGCTGTTTAAGAATTTCAGTTCGTAATCTAAGGGGAGCATCTGTTTCTCTATCTCATCTTTTTAAATCCTAACTACAAAAATGTTTTTCCTGCTACTACTGTCTTAGACATTCGCTCAGAGAATTCCCTCCATTAAACAGCATATATACAGCACATAAATTTAACAAACAATTCGTCTTAACATAACAGAATTTGTGAATCCGAAAAGTTGCCATACTTGTATCCAAGTTTCCTGAAATCTTAAAATGGTTGCACTCACCTCGCCTTGTGTTCTAAGTGCTTAAATATTTTGAGGGGGAGGCTAAAAGGTGGGCTGAGCCCCCTAGCTTCGCACCCGATTTAGGGTCCTTTCCGTAAACAGATGTGATAATCCCTAAACAGTGAGCAATACGTGAAGAAAGACAAGGGTGTAGTGATAGCCCCCCCCCCCTGTGGGAGAATTCTCGGCTATAAGAGCCTTTAGCCTCAGAAAAAAGATTTCACAAAATTTTTTGTGGGAACTTCATGCGAAATTGGTTAAAGAAATAGCCAGGAATTTTTGACAGCAGCTTTGAACGAAATATTAAGGAGAAAAGCATTTCCTTTCTTTTTTTAGGGTTCTGAAATTAAACAGCTGCGACGAAAGCTGAAGACCGTAAAGATGGCATTAATCGGTAACCTGTTTGCTCTTTAGTTTTTATTGCTGTTCCCGCTACCATGAGCGCATCTGATACCACGTGCGATGAAACTGCATGGAAATGGGGCAAAATTATTTTTGTACGGAAGTGAGAGGCATTCTTCTCTCTGGCTATGCGCCTGGATAAGGGCGCAGTACGTTGTAATTTGCCCCCTGGCGCAGAAATGCCTAGTTGCGTTTCTGGGCAACTCCTTATAACATTAAGGTCATATAAGTTCACTAAACCCCAAAACCAGATAGGGACAGGATCAGAGCCACACAAGTTTATTAAAGCACGCAACCACATGGAGGGGGGGAGCACTCGTCTGCAGGGGACACTACCGCTGCCGAAATCCTTGCTAGATGTGCTCATGACAATATTGGATGCTCTTACCTTTTAAATATTTCCCCCTCAAATGGTGGAATCATCATTTTGGAAAGCAGACACGACACGATAACAAAAAGAGAAAATACATAACCGAAATATTTTTTTTTATCTGTCCCTAAACTTCTCGCAAATTCAGATTCCTGCTTCAGTGCATAAAAAAAAACTCAGCTTAATGTTTATCAACAAATATTACAAAAGCATGCAGTTTAGAAACTTTTACCTCCAGTTTCGGTGACGTGAGTTTTCTGATCAGAGACAGGCGTACTAGACGTGGAACAGGCGGCTGCGGGCAATGATAGTCCCACACATATCACTTTCTCTCACGTACCGAATGCTCCCGAGTCATTCCTTCCGTGCCGAAGACCTCACATATTTTCCCCCTAATTCTTCATCGTACCTCCTAAAGGAAGACACTCCGTCTCAGGGGTATCTGGAGCAGAGCAGTTTGAACTGGAAATAACCATTTCACGTTTAAAAGCTACTCACGCAGCCGGTAGAAAGGACCTTGTTTTGCTCTCCGACCTTTGAGAACGCACGCGTCTCGAGCGAGGAGGAGGAGGGAAGTGATCGTGACGTCACACTGGATGCCGGTCCTAGTGGGACTGAGCTTGATGAACCCGTATTCCGTTGCCCTCTTTTGGGTCAATCTCTTAAAAGCGTCTGAGACAGGTTGCTGTGCCAGTTTCGTCCGGTACGGTTTCGTTGAAAACGTGGAAGTTTATTAGAAATCAAAAAGTTAACAGAAGCCATTTTCCGGATCGATCTTATCGAAATTTGTCTGACATTATTTCACAAACATACGCTATCATCGTTTACATGAATTAAATGAAGTCTCTTTTTCTTCAGTGTATAAATAAATTATTAGGTTACCATAGTCAATGTAAAATCTAGTTCTATGGAAGGTTAACGACTAGTAACAAAGTAAAAAAAGACGCAGACAGAATGCTTACACGAAAAGAGTAATATTTCCATATCATCCAGATCCGAAATCCACCCATCCACAAAAAGTTGGGAATATTGCATGAAATAAAATATGTCTCTATCTGACTTAAATAACACGCGTTGAAATAACACCAGTGAGGATACGTAACACAGAGTGCGTCTACAAAAAAACAATTTATTGTGCAATTTCTGCTCATAATATAGCACTGCAATATACGTAAACTGGTAAATTCGAAGAATGTCCATTCCTCTGGATTTCAGTGACCGGTAACACCGTCTCTCTGTTGAAGAACGTCTTGATATCTACCAGGTATAATACTGGCAACGACATTATTGATCTGCGTCTGGGGCAGCTCATCCCATATTGAAGGCAACACGTTACGGATGTCTGCCAGTGTACTGGGGTATGGAACGTGGTCATTGGCGCACCCACGGAGGGGCTTTGGGGGCTTAAGCCCTCTCCAAGGAGATTAAGGGCGTACGTCACAAATTAAACATTCAAAAATATTATTTTACATGTTCAAAAAAATTACAGTGTCTTCTATTACATGGAGTCTTCTTCCCAAAGAGATTAAGAGCGACGTACATCACAAATTAAACATTCAAAAATTATATATATTTAACGGGAATTATCGAGGATAAATTTATTAAGGTACATCACCTCTTAAATGTTCGATCTTTACACTAGATCCTCTTCAGGAGTCCTTGCGTCTTACTACTCTCACACGTCATTCAAAAATATTATTTTACATGTTCGAAAAATTACATGGTGTCTTCTTCCCAAAGCCCCAAAGAGATTAAGAGCGACGTACGTCACAAATTAAACATTCAAAAATATTATTTTACATATTCAAAAAATACATAGTGTCTTCTATTACATGGTGTCTTCTTTCCAAAGCGATAAAGTGTGACGTACGTTGCAACCGCACATAAACTATAAGCGTACACTATATATATATGTGTGTGCACTGGTGTGCAAAAATTAAGGACGAAGAGGAGAAATTAGCATAACAGCGGAACGAGCAGGCAGAACGGACCGAAAGACCACTCAGGAGATAGACTAGGGTACGGTAGGGCATGAGCATATATGCAGCATGACGTAGGGGGGTGCGAGTGTTGGAAGGGTGGCGGTGTACGCTCAGCAATTCGGTGAAAGCTATTGCACGGTGTACATCAGTTTGAACGATGTCGAATTGCTGCCACCGTGTGGTATGGCCAACAAGCAATCCAGTAGACGACATCTGGATGACTTTACCCGAGGTCGCGTCATTGGGAAGCTGGAAGAAGGTCGAAGTGTGGCCGACGAGTTCGGGATCGCTCACGGCATCGTTTCACGAGCTTGGAGAGCATTTAAAACGACAGGAGCAGCTGTCCAAGAGTTTAGCAGTGGTCGCCCACGAGCAACCACGGCGGCGGACGACCGGTATATTGTCCTTCAGGCGAGAAGAGTCAGACGGCTAACAGCGGGAGAAATCGAAAGGCACATGCAACAGACAACTGGGCGCCCGTTATCGCGTTTTACCGTAGCCAGGAGGCTGCACAAAGATGGTCTATTTGCACGACGACCAGTACGGTGTGTGCCATTAAAGCCTGCGGTTTTTGTGGCGCCAGGAACACAAGAACTGGACACATGAGCAATGGGGTCGAGTTCTCCTTACGAATAAGAGCATATTTAGTCTGACGAGCGATTCTGGACGTATACACATCTGGAGAGAGGAGGGAACACGCAATCACACCTCGAACATCATCGAAACGGACCGGTTTGGAGGTGGCGGAGTTCTCGTTTGGGGCGGTATCATGCTTGGTAGCCGTACTGACCTCCACATCTTCCAAGGAGGTTCAGTCACTGGTGTCCGCTATTGTACTGAGGTTCTCCTGCCTCACGTGCCTCTGTTTAAAGGTTCTGTGGGTCCTGAGTTCCTCTTCATGGACGACAACGCTACACCTCATCGTACAGTAGCTGTCGCAGAGGTGTTGGAGAGTGAAGATATTCAGCGCATGATTGACCCGCAAGGTCCCCGGACCTAAATCCAATCGAATACGTGTGGGACCTTCTCGGGAGACGCTTGGCAGCACGTCACCAGCCGCTACAAGAGCAACGGGCCGCGATGCCTCAACAGCTACTGGACAACCTCGTCTTCAGCATGGACAGACGTTGTAAATCCTGCAACGTAGTCAGGGTTGATCATGTCCCCTACTAAAGACTGGATTTTTCTTGGCAGCCTCCTGTCACATGGACGTTTCTGTCTTCTGTTCAGTTGTGCTCGAAGCTACCTTTTCAATAAAGTGCCTTTGGATTCCTTGTTTGGACGGTTTTGCTCACTTTTCCCATATTCTTACATCTTGGGGATCTTATGGTATGATTTGAATCGCTGTGGAGCACTTCTGCACGACGTTACATTCGAAAAACCGCATCGTCCTTAATTTTTGCATGCCAGTGTATATATACATACATTGTGTACGTATGCTATGTATATATATGTATAGCCCCCTCCAACAGGAATTTCTAGGGGTGCCACTGAACTTTGTTATCCAGACATCGCTGTACAGCGTGCCAAATGTTCTCAATAGGATAAAGGTCAAGAGACTTCGGAGGCAGGTGTAGCGATTCAATCCCACGACATTCCAAGCTCATGAACCACACTCCAATACGGTGAATGGTTGCATTTTCATCGAAAAAGCGGAATGCATGTCCTATAGCAGCGTATAACAGTGTCACAGTGGGCACAATGATCTCGTTTCGACACACTGAGGAATTCATGTTGTTTTGGAAGACATATAAGCAAGTACGACTATTAGAACGGACTTTTGTGCAGACCAGAAAAGATTGCCGCTGGTAAGGATTGATGGACTGAACATAGTGTAGTTGCATTCGTGTGCCGGACCTCCTCCACACGTGTCCTTGTCGAGTAGCAAGATAAAGAGCGAAACGGGACTCGTCTGTGACAAATACATGAGGTCACCCTGTATTCCATGACATGTACTGTTGATCCCAGGTACATCTTTGACGACGGTGAGCTGACGTCAATGCTATACACATCTCAGCAGCCTCCTTGTCTGAGTCCGCACCCGTGAAGACGGCTCCGTACCGTTTGAGTGCAAACTGTGACATCAGGAGCAGCTCGAAGTGATTCCCGGAGTTAGCTGCTGATGATAATAGGCCTTCGCCGAGCATTTACTGGCGGGTAACGATCCTTCCTCCTGTAGTTATCCTCGAACGACTATTCCTGAGCAGATCTGCAATATTTCCATGCCGCAGAAATCTTGTATGTACTGACTAACACTTTGTTGCGAAACTCTTAAAGCAGCAGCGACATCGATTTGCCGTACACTTTTGTGTGCTATGCCAACAGCCTTATTTCGGTTGTTAACGAATGCTTAAACGTAGTTTGCACATCGTTTCAGGTTAATTCCACACTAAAGGCAATACAGTCAGCAAATTTCTAGTCCAAGCACTGAAACGATCAGTTTCTCACTGGGTACTTTTATCAAAGCTTGTACACCACGTACCGTGTTGTCATGAGGCTAATTTCCATATGATGTAGCTATCCCACGCTGATAAACGACCTTCCCTCCGGTAGTTTGCATATAATCACTTTTTCTCTTTCAAACCGCAATATCGCTACCTTTTTTATTTTTTATTTATTTATTTTTTTTTGTGATTGAAGGTTTAACGACCGCCGTGAGCAACTCAGTGGACTCAGGGACCAGTCGCCCGTTCCTAATTTAGGGACACTGGTTCTAGGGTAGGGAGAAAACCAGCGCCGTGAGACAAACACATCATCCATGCCTCACTGGGATCAACTCGGACGAATGGTCATAAACCATCTGGGAAAACACACGTTTGTCAACGCCGGGCATTGAATCCGCCCCCCCTTCCCCCTTACTTCGGAGTAAGTCGCTCTCCCAACTGAGCTAAGCGGACATGTGCTCTCATTGCTATCTGCCTTTATCTCATGTGCGTCCTGCAGCGCAGGCACGTCACATCCCTCCATCTCCTCCTCCTCCCCCCTCGAAAGAGGGCCGGGACCATGTGTCGCTGTAGGTAGTCATCCGATGAAGAACGTGCATTTGAGAACTCCCAGACAATTTGGTGTGTGGAACGTAACATCCCACACATTTATTTTTTAGAAGCACTGAAGGAGGGATTCTCATTTTTCCTGTATCGCGGTGTGGAAAGAACTTCACACCATTGCGAGAAACGTAACGGCCGGGTCTCGTCCTTGAAGTTCGGGCGCAATTGTGAAAACACACGTTTGTCCACGCCGGGTATCGAACCCGGGTCCCCCTCACTCCGGAGTAAGTCGTTCTCCTCCCTGAGCTACGCGGGCATGTGCTCTCATTGCCATCTGCCTTTATCTCATGTGCGTCCTTCAGCGCAGGCACGTTACACATCTCTTAGACCACTGCGCCATCCCTAACTTTTGTGACCAACCAACGTATTAAGGGAGGATCTGAATCAGGGTTTTTAACAGTAATAGACTTGCACTCAGATAAAGACCGACGAGCTTGGGCACAAATTTTAAACGAAAATTAGAAACAGGAAAATAACTCAGATGTATTGCGTTTCTGTGAGCTATGTTTTCTTTATTTTCGTATTTATTTTCTTTCTTGATGACGATTAAATATTTTATAACCTTTAAAAATATAAGTGTTAGAAATGATGTCTAGGCTTCATAATATTGCAAATACGTTAGCTAACTCTAATGTGAAATTTTCAAATCTCAAGTGCTAAAAACAGTCGTAATACAAATTTTGAAGATGACAATCCAGTTTTTGGTGTAAATATGACAAGGATGGTAAATCAGATAATATCCGAAAACTTGAAAAGTTTGCCGTCCTGGAGCGGGAATCGAACCCACATCTCCCAGAATGCCCGGAAATATTAATCGGAAACTTGCGACTTGTTCGTTCTGGGTGGTGTAGTGGTTAGCACACCCGGCCGTTCTAGGAGACGCGGTTTCGATTCCCGCTCCAGGACGGCAAAATTTTCAAGTTTTCGGATGTTATCTGATTTACCATCCTTGTCATATTTACACCAAAAACCGGATTGCCAGCTTCAAAATGATGTAATCCCGTATTTCATTCATGAACAGTCGTAATAATATTGAGCATCAGTGTTTAATTTTCGCAGCACTGAAATACAGTCGGAAAACTGCTAGATCGTATATTTTATCGAACGGTTACAAATATTAATATTCCGTCTTAATCTTTCCAAGAAGCTAGAGAAAACTGATATCTGCTGCGCTGAAGTTTGATTATTCATAAGAACATCAGAGGCTATAGGAGTCTCTGCCAATCTCTAACTTAGAGTTACTAGCTCCAGCAAAGGGAAACTTCCGGAACCAAAAAATAAACGCAAAACATGTCTTCCAGGACTTTTATTTTTTAATTTCGGAATTTCAGGACAACCGTGAGCAACGCAATGAGCTACAAGCAGTCGCCAGTCTCTAATTAGGAGAACTAGGATGCTGGCCTCGTGGAAAACGTTTGTGACTGCCAGAGAAAAGTCTGAGGACCGATCTCTGACAAGTACGAATGTTCGAATCTTTTTTGGGGGGAGGGGGAGTTAGCGACCACCGTGAGCAACCAAATGGGGTATATGCAGTCGCCCGTCCCTAATTTAGGGTCGCTGGTTCCAGGGAAGGTAGAGAGTCGTCAGTGCCGGATGACAAAATACAACATCCATGCCTCACCGGGATTCGAACTCATCTCGGAAGAATGGTCACAAACCAGCGCTTAGACAACTGCGTCTCAGGGGCGGCAACGCTCGAATAACTAAATATCCTCCGTGCGTCGGATGGGCACGTTAAGTCGTCGGACCCCGGGGCACTGTCCTCCTCGGTTATAAATAAAGGCACCTTCCACCTTCTTTGCACCTCTGCGCCGCGGGTGGCCTAGTGGTCAACATTCGTGACTAGACTGCTACGGAGAAGATCTCGGGTTTGATACCATGCAGGCACGAACGCTCGAACCACTAAATATCCGCCGTGCGTCGGATGAGCACGTTAAGCCGTCGGGCACCAGATACTGGCCCCCGGTAATAAATAAGAACACGTCTTCCTCCCACTTTCTACCTCGCTTCCGTGTCATTTTCCTATCGGGCACTCTAGCCCAAATCTCCTAGCTTCCGTGTCATTTTCCTATCGCGCACTCTAACCCAAATCTCCTAGCTTCCTCTTTTTTGAGGGTTGTTTAAGACCTGGAGTCAGACACTCCCTTCCTAAAATGCTCTACATAAATCTATAATTTAAATCACTGGTCCCAGCAAAGGGGGAGAGCCTGTACCGTACGATACGCACACCACCAACACGTCATGAAATTCGAATCCAGAACCACCCCGGAAGAACTATCGTGAACCACCAGGGCAGCGTCTTGTAGATGATTTCAGCATTTTCGAACCCGGTCACGAAAATACTGAAATCCGCGCATTAGGCATTTAACCACGGAATTATATAGAAAGACATCAGCTATTTTTCAACAAAATTCGGGTTTTAAAAACATTTATGAGAGAGAGAGATGATTCTGAAATGACTCTAAAATTGCGACATTTTATTTTTTATCCGGGAAGCACTTTCGTGTTAGGAAATATATGAACGTATTTAGAAAGTTACATTAAAGTGCTTCTACCAAAGACTAAATGATGTCTCTCACTAGCAGTGATGTCATTCAGCTCAAACTTCAAGGTAATCAGATCATACTTTTCTTTCAAAGGTGAAAGTGTTTTGAAACCGAAGAATGCCTTTGTACTGTATAAAATCGTGAAATCTTTCATAAAATTCTTTCTGTAAAATTTTTTGTTCACAATAGGCTACTAAGTAAATCTTCACGAGACACTAAATCGCAAGACGTTTGCAAGATTCAATAAATAAAATGGAACATTCATGTCTTATATACACTGCTGGCCACCCAAAATGCAACACCAAGAAGGACACGAGATAGCAAA
The DNA here is from genome assembly GCA_039090855.1 of Macrothele yani. Classification (NCBI taxonomy): domain Eukaryota; kingdom Metazoa; phylum Arthropoda; class Arachnida; order Araneae; family Macrothelidae; genus Macrothele; species Macrothele yani. The sequence continues at coordinate 71,576,441 of CM077028.1, read as the reverse complement.
CCCAGATTTACTGGACACATAACAACAGATACAAAGATGAAACAATTGAGCTTAGAGGCCCGTGCGAGTTGCGGAACACGCAGATATCAATAGTTCGTGTGGCCCCCATGGCTGGCACAATAACGGCCGCTACACGCCGCGGCATCAAACGAAAGAGGCTTTGGATGTGTGCTTGGGGTATGTCTGTCCAGGCTGCTTCCACACATTGCCACAGTTCATCAGGCGTAGCCGCGGTTGGTTCTTGCCGGGCCACTCGGTTGCCGATCAGCGACCAGACGTGTTCGATGGGCGACATATCGGGAGAACAGGCGGGCCACGGCAGCAGTGACACCTGGTGGGCCGTGAAGAATTGTTGCACGATGTGTGCCACGTGCGGGCGCGCATTATCCTGTTGAAACATGGCCGCTGGCAGGTCCTGCAGGTAAGGGAGGACCACAGGCTCCAAAACATCGGAGATGGTGCTGTGGCTGTTGAGTGTACCGGCGATGCGTACCAGAGGGGTGCCAATTGCGCCCCAAACCATAACGCCAGGCGACGGACCGGTATGACGATGCATAATGCAGGAGTCATACAGTCTCTCGCCGCGATGCCGCCACACGCGGATCCGGCCATCGTGGTGTTGCAGGCAGAAGCGGGATTCGGCGAAGAAGGAAATGTCGTGCCATTCCGTAGCCCAGGTACGACGTTCAACGCCGCACTTGGCGGTGGTGTAACGTCAATAGTAATCGCAACAATGGGTGCCATGCGACAATTCCCCGCTCATACAGACGCAACACACCCTAATTCCTGCGCTAACGTTCGTATGTTGCGCAACACACCCTAATTCCTGCGCTAACGTTCGTATGTTGCGCAACAGACCCTAATTCCTGCGCTAACGTTCGTGATGTGGTGATGCGAGCCGTCAATGCCCGCCGCACAACATGCCGGTCCTGTCGTTCGTTCGGTGGTGTGATGCGGCTGCGGCAATCGCTCACGTCGGTCCGTAAGTCCCTCCTGCACCCACCGAATCCATACTCGCCTCACTGTATCTGGATGTCGTCCCACAAGGGCGCCGATGTCTCTGTACGATAAACCGCTGTCGCGATAAGCCACTATTCGTCCTCTGTCGAACTCCGAAACGTGCTGGAATGACTGCCGTATTCTGCGACGAGGCATCAGGAAGCTTCCCACGAACAGGTGCGGCAGCACAACACACTTCCACTACTTACACCCGGCCTTCTGTGCACCCTTTTCTTATAGTGCTTCTCGGTGGCGTGCCGGGCGCACATGCTAATCGTTTGCATGTCCTCTCGCGGGCGACGCATGCTGCGAATTTCTGGCCAATGGGATGCTTCCTTCTCGGTGTTGCATTTTGGGTGGCCAGCAGTGTATATACAGTCAAACCCCTATTTAACGGACTGCGATTTAACGAATTCAGCGATTTTACGTACATTTTTAATGGTCCCGACAGAACCACATTGAAATTAATGCTTGTCGTTTCCCGATTTAACGAACACATTTCCTCAATTAAGCGAACATTTATTTTTTAAACCACAAAACTATGTTAACCAGCATTTTCACTTTAAAAGTTAGCCCAAATGCAATCCCTTGATGATGTTCCGATGAACAGATCGGACTAAATGCATCAGATTCTGATGAAGATGAAGCAGAACTGACAGTTAGCTGCTGTAGTGATGATGGTAACAATATAGAATGTGCTAAAAAGTATTTGATGCCCTTCGATATTAATAACGATGTTTTTCATGAACTTCATAAAACTGAAGGTGCAATTTATAAAGCTAAACGTTCAGAAAAAAAATAAGCAATCATTTTTAAAGCGTTTCTTTTCTACAGTGTAAAAAGGTAATCAACAAATATTCCGTTTTTACGAGTTAATTAGTACTAATTGATGTTCTGTTTTATGCAGTTTAGGATACTGAAATCATTATTTAAGAAGCTAAATGCTCGGGAAAACAATCAACTATCGTATTTTTCTTACAATTTTAAAGCACGCTTAAATTTTGATGCTACATATTGAAGTTTAATACATACGAATTATGTTTTTTTTTTTTTTTTTTTTATTGGAGGTTTAACGACCACCGTGAGCAACTCAATGGGCTATAAGCAGTCGCCCGTCCCTAATTTAGGGTCACTGGTTCCAGGGAAGGGAGAGAGCCAGTGCCGTAAGATAAACAACATCCACGCCTCACCGGGATTCGAACCCGGACCCTTTTCGGACGAATGATCAGAGGCCATCGCTTCATACGAATTATGTACTTAATATGCAAAGTAAATGTGTGCCTATTGTAACATTTTTCATAATAAATTCGTAATTAAAAGTACGATACATAATTTAAATTTCACTGAAAGAAAGAGAACTTAGCTGCTTACGTATTCTATTATAAACACTAGCTTAATTTGAATGTTTCATTCGAAACGCTTCCTCGATTTCGCGAATTCCTCGATTTTACGTACAAGACTGTTGGTCCCTTGAAGTTCATTAAATCGGGGTTTGACTGTATTTCCCTTGTAACAGATAGGCTGTGCAAAAAGACGAAGACGGCTGTATGTTACCATCTCTGGGTGGAAGGATTAGATGGGCTCTCGCGAAAATACAAAGTTTCACAAAACAGAGTGAAATAACAAACCTCAGGTATCAAAAAATAAAATAAAATTGGAATTAATCTCCTTGTAAATACAGTGTACTCATAAAATGACAGCAACCTACTTTCAGAAGCAAAACACTTCAGTTGTTTAAGATTTATTTGTGTGCGAGTGTGTACGAATTATTTTTTTTTTTTTTTTTTTTTTTTTTTAGCTTTAACGACCACCATGAGCAAATAACGACAATAACGCAGTCTCCCGTCCCAAATTTAGGGTCACTGTTTCCAGGGAGTCACTATTTACACACCACCTACACCTGAACTAGAATGGAACACTGGCTCATTTCAGGTGAATGATCAAAAACCAACGCCTTAAACCCAGTGTCGAACTGGCGATCCATAAACAAAAGACTAATTTTTGATCCCCACTTTTGGGAAAAATTATCAAGCTACACCAACACTAAAATTTACCGTATGTCAGCATCACCATTTCCTGTTTAAACATTTTTTTTTTTTTTTTTTTTTTTTTTTTTAACATGTTTAAAAAACAAATTTGTCCGCGACGGGCATCGAACTCTCCCCCCTCCTCCTCGCTCCGGAGTAAGTCGCTCTCCCAACTGAGCTACGCGGACCGAAAGTATCGCTGCAAATTTGTCGTCTTGACACATGTTTTCACCTCTGTAGTACGTCACAAACAGTCTGTGAATTACTGCAGTGTTTGTGTTGTGGCAATAATTACCGTATCTTTGGCTTAGAAGCCGATATGGAGTACAAGTCGAATGAGTTAAATTTCTCTCAGGTTACACATCTTTATTCATAGATAAGTCGTCGATCCTGAGTACAAGATGAGGCCAAAACAAACACATTTAGTTTTCCAAAATTTGCAACTTTGTTTTTAATGTTTCTTTTTCTTGATTGGAGGTTTAACGACCGCCGTGAGCAATGGGCTATAAGCAGTCGCCCGTCCCTAATTCAGTGCCACTGGTTCCAGGGAAAGGAGACAGCCAGTGCCGTATGACAAACACAACATCCATGCCTCACCGGGATTCGAACCCGGACCCCTTTCGGACGAATGATCAGAAGCAGTTTTTAATGTTTCAATAAATTTCATAAGAAGGAGAAAAACTTCGCATTTTTTTTTTTTTTTTTTTTTTTTCGGAAAAAAGCTGAAGTTTGTAAGTTTATTTTTTTTTTCGTGAACCGACGCTACCGTATCCCTTCCTTCCGATCGAACAGGTGGGGGAAAAAAGCAAAAGAGAAACGAAACAAGGTCACGCAAATTTGCCGGATAAGAGTGATTGCAGCGTGAGTTATGATTCGCCGCTTTCTCCCAGCGTCCGGTTGAAATCAGAAATCAAAAGAGCTTCTGATTTCAATCGGAAACATGAAATAAATTAAGTATAATAAATGAAAGCAATAGTTGATTTTTATTCAGTTGAGAGATTGGCAGAGTGAAAAAATTACCTTCGCTAGCAGCTGGTTATTGCATCCTTAAAGGGAGTGCGCCCCCGACTGTCAACACAATTGTCACCAGCTAATCAGCTACGTGGTAGTGACGTGTTGCAGAAGTTAATTGTTGCTAGATAAGCGAGATTTTTTTTATTGGAGGCTTAACGACCACGATGAGCAACGCAGTGGGCTATAAGTAAGCAATCGCTCGTCCCAAATTTAGGGCCACTGGTTCTTCCAGGAAAGGGAGAGAGGGACCATGTCTCATCGGGATTCGAACCCGGACCCTTCTCGGACGAATGATCATTCATCGCTTAGACCACTGCGCTACCGGAGCGGCTAAGTGAGATGCACCCATTGCAGGTTTGGCGGCTTTGCAAAATCAGAGGCTTCACAGAGTCTTGGAGGGATTGCTAGGGGATGCAATCAGCATACGGCAGTTGCCACAAATCGGTTACGGTAATTTTAATGTTTCTGTCGAACGGAAATGTCTGTTTCAGCAACTTTTAAAAAGTTCTTAGGGAACGGAATATTACATTTTGTACTCTTTCGTAATGGTTCCTTAAGAACATAACAGGGTGCTTGGATTACGACCGAATTTAAGGCACGATACGGGTGTTTCAAAAAGGGGTATACGACTTTGCAGGGGTACAGAAAATGACTCGGAAGACATACGGAAGCTTAGTCAGTCGCACATTGTAGTGGAACACAACAAGTTTCTGCCATGTCACTGGACTACCGAATTCTTCCAAGGGAGGGCATTCTACGTCAAACGCTTTCGAAATGGCGACTTTCTAAGGTGTAGAGGAAAGTTTACGGACCATTCTTTTCTGCAGAGTCCACCGAATTGGTAATATGACTCGCGACATGCTGCAATAATACCCCATCCCGCAATTAGACGACTATGACCATGACAGACGCTTACACTTCCAGCAAGATGGAGCACCTCCGCATTACCTAAACGACGCATGGTCATATCTAAACATCCGTTTTCCAAGTAGATGGATTGGTAGAGGTGCGCCAGTAGCATGACCATCTTACACAGCTAGATTTTTCTTGTGGGGCTTTGCTAAAGATCGTGTCTATGAACCACCACTACCAACCAATATCGTTGAGCTGCGTACAAGAATTACTGCCGCCATTGCTGCTGTTACGCCTGATATATGCCCGCGTGTGGCAGGAAACTGACTACATGTGGGGCGCCTGCAGAGTTACTGGAGGCAGTCACATCGAAATTTGACTCTGTTTTGAAACTACAAGTATTACAGTCTTACATTTACACAGTAAGGCTAATTGTTCATCTGTTAGTATTTTCTTTCTATTGTCCTGAAAAGTTGTATACCCCTTTTGAAACACCCTGTATATGTAGAGTAACACTTGAATATACAGGGTGATTCATAAAGAAGTATGCAGTTTCAACGTACTATAAGACAAGAACAATGTAAAATATTTTATGTTACCTGTAACAGAATTGTAGGGGAATGTTTCAAGTTTTTTGGGAGACAGTCACAAAAATTCTATGTGTGCACCCTTAGTCACACGACACACATCGAGCCGGTAATCCATTTCCGCCCAAACGCGAGGTAAGATATCTGAATCAAGTGCAGTGATAGTGGCTGTGATACGCTTTTCTGGATATGTTAAGTCTTTGGTTGATTCCACAGTTGCAGGTCGACAGAATTTATTCCCTAATTGGATGGCGCAACACCGCACTGGTTAGGCGTCGTGCGAGATTATATCGATGATCATCTTCCTCACCGATGGATTGGACGAGCTGCGAACTACAACTTGCCACTGACCCAATGGCCACCCAGAAGTCCTGACTTAACACCTTGTGACTTTTTCCTGGGGGGTAACGTAAAGGACAAGGTGTTCTCCCCTTCCCCTTCCTATTGATCTAGCGGAGCTGAAACAGCGTATCACAGCCACTATCACTGCACTTGATTCAGATATCTTACCTCGCGTTTGGGCGGAAATGGATTAACGGCTCGATATGTGTCGTGTGACTAAGGGTTCCCACATAGAGCATCTGTGGCTGTCTCTAAACAGACTTGAAACATTCCCCTGCAATTCTGTTACCGGTAACATAAAATATCTTACATTGTTCTTGTTTTATAGTGCGTTGAAATTGTATACTTCTTTATGAATCACCCTGTATATACAAGGCTTGTCCCAAAACAACTGAGTGTTTTTATGAAAAAAGTATGCATACCTTAATTACCAACGAAATGGTCACCTTTTTCGAAATACTGTCCGTTGCATCGAATACAAATGTTCCAACGTTCCTCCCACTTTTTGAAGGTCTTCTAAAATTCTTCTGAAATGCTGTCGGAACACTCCTGCGCAGCTGTAATTAGTTATTGATCAGACTCAAACTTTCGTCCCATAATGTCTTCTTTAAACTGGGAAACAACTAAACCCACATGGTGACAAATCTTGACCATATGCAGTTTGGGGGATCAACTTAATATTCATATTCTCCGAATAAGAAACGACAGAGCTGGCCATGTGCGGCCTTGCCTTGTGCCGCACATGAAAGCTCTGTCGTTTCTTATTCGGAGAATATGAATATTAAGTTAATCCCTAAACTGCGTATAATCGAGATTTGTCACCATTGGCTTCTGGTTGTTCCATATTTTAAAACAAAAACAGACATCACGGAAACGACAATTTGAGTCTGATCAATAACTTACTCGATAGGGAACCCATGCTGAACAAACGCGTTTCACGGATTCTGTGAATTAATGATTTCGAAATTTGAACCATACCTTTGATATCTCTAATGTATAAGTGTCTGTCTTCCCATATAATAACACCTATTGTATTGATGTTTACCTCTACAACATTTTAAAGTCCCCCCATGAGCGATTAAAGACGCCGACTCACGACCATCCATAAACTCTTTATGCCATCTGTAAATTGTTTTTTTCCCTAGACTTTCATCCTTCTAAGCCTCTCCCCGACAGACTTCTTAAGTCGACAGCAAAATTTAATGGGGGATCTCTTTTTCCTCTTTCACTTCCATTTTTTCAAAAAATCACTGAGCGAAAAACTTGTTAAGGGTTTACGGAACAACGCTTATTAAAAAGCGCATTACCGACGGCGGTAGGTAGGGGAAACGGGGGTTCGGACCCCCCCTGGAAATTCATGGCCCTCTCTCTGAGGGGTCTTCATCTTTAAAAAAATTCACATATAACGCGTTTTGTTTTTATGAAAATTTCCTGAAGACCATCACATCGTTTTGCAGTTTTCTGGATAACGCTTCAAAGTACAACTTTCAAAATTTATTTTGAAGAAATAAGTTGAAAAGATAACTCACACTGTTGTGGTTTTAACTTTAAAGAAGATTTCACCAATTCAGTGGCCTGTGTGTGTATATAAAACACGGAGATTTAGGAAGCGTACAATTTCACTGTTCCCTGGAAAAGAAACAATAGCGATTTATTTTTGGAAAGCTCTGACTCACACAAAGAGCGCTTTAAGTGATAAAGAGATACTTCGTGCCAGACAAGTTGACCTAAAATAATTAGCAACTTTTGAAAAAAGTCGTCTCAGAGATAAAAAGAAATTAAAGGAAGCGTGGTAACTGATCGGACGTGTTTAGAATGGGGAAGCTATGCTAAACCGTGACGTCTTTGTAACTTGTTATTCTGAATGTCAATGAAGTTCATTAAATTCCTGAGGTTCAGACTTAAGTGAAAGTATGTTAAAAACTTCCGCCTAATATGAAGGCCAAGCTCGAATGCTCGCCATCAGACAGCGAGTACGGTCCAGTCAAAAAAATGACAGCTTGCATACAGATTAGATATCTGACACTGACATGTAAACTTTTCTTTTACTTATTTTATTTTTTGTAAATTACAAAGAAGGGCAATCTTTTGTCTTTCACGATAAAGTTAATTTCCGGAAAGAGGAAAGAAATGAGCTTTATAAATAACAAATTTCAAACAGGCCAGATCAAGGTTTATTAGCCCAAGGCTAATAAGGGGTTCATAATGCATTTCTCTTGTAGGAAAACACATTCATGCGAGAGAAGAAAAACTTCTTTAATAATGACACGTCTAACAGAGCGGGTATCGTCCTTTGTAGACACACCTGTTTTACTAGATATAGCGTTAAAAATATGAGATTTTCTCAGATCTGGCAGTGACGAGGAAATATATTCAAACGTTAATCCCAATTGAGAATTAACTCCTTTATAGCAGAGATGGACAAGCCGATCCTTTTTATTCGACTCACTAAAAGATTCGGTCGGCAATACTTCCGCTTTTTTATTATTATTATTATTATTGAAGGTTTAATGACCACCGTGAGCAACTCAATAGGCTATAAGCAGTCGCCCATCCCTAATTAAGGGCCACTGGTTTCAGGGGAGGGAGAGAGCCAGTGCCGCAAGACAAACACAACATGCCTCAGCGGGATTCGAATCCGGACCCCTTTCGGACGAATGATATACTGTACTTCCGGTTTAGAGAACGATTTGTGTCTAGGAAATCGCTTTTGAGTAGGATTCTTTCGTTCGCTGTCTAGGGAAATGATTCCGAGTCTGATCGACTTGTGCGGTGTCTAGAGAAACGCTTCTGTGTCGGATCCTTTCGTTTGGCGATTCATCCTGTTTAGAGAACGATGTGTGTCTTAGAATTCTGAGTCAAATCCTTCGTTCGTTGACAGATTCACAAACGAAGGATCTCACTCAGAATTCTTAGATCTTTTCGTTCGTTGACAGATTTCGTCAGTGGACGATTTTTAAATTTGTTTTTAATTCGTACGGAATTTATTTCCGGTCTTCATATAACTGTCTCGAAACGTTCACGTAATTTATAGCATTTGTACACTTCTGAATAAGATAAAATTTTCTGATCAGAATATGAACCTCACAGAAACAATGCTGAAATTTTGCTGTCTAGTGGAAAATAATTCTAACTGATTCATTCAGGAAATCTGCTCTTTTCAAGAAAGATTCGTTCACAAATGACTCACTTTGCTATTTCGTTCCTTCCGAACGACACATCTGTTGTTTGCAGTTGCAAAATAGTCATTTAGAAATTCGTCTGTTGATCAAATTCAAGAATAGACAGAGGGGTATAAGTTTTGCCGACACACGCACTTTGGAATGTGAAATTGTATAATATCGAAAGCAACAACAATAGGTGCATGGTTAACGTAGCAAAAATTGTTTGACAGCATTTTCCGGTTTTGCTTTAATTTTTAGGTTATTTTAAGCATATTTTAAGTTAATGATAATAATAGGTGCATGACTAAAGTAGTAAAAATTATGTGGTAATATTTTCAGTTTTGTTTCAATATTTAGGTTGTTGTTTTTTTCGTTTTTTTACGTTTTGGTTTAACAACTGCCATGAACAACTCTTAGGAATATAAGCATTCACTCGTCTGTAATTTGAAGCGACGGAGAAGTCAACACAAAAATCACCTAAGACTTAAAGACGTCTAAAACCACTAGGACTTTCAGACATGTCCTACGGCGTTGGTTCTCTCCAGCAGGGAAGAGCGTTAACCAGCATTGTAGGAAAGGTGCAGCAGCCATGCCTCACCAGGAGCTCGAGCCCTGGGTCAGCAAGGACGACTAGCCAGAAACCATTGCCTCCGATTACTTGGCCAGAGACGATGGTTTCTGGCTAGTCGTCCGTTTATCTGGTCTACCGAGAAAGGTATATGTAGAAATCAGTACTGTCCTAAAGTTCAGCTTATTCAGCTAAAATCAGGTTAACCTTCAAGCCAGACATCCAAGCTATCAGCCATAGCCTCAGTCTTATCCAAGTAAAGTGCTTCAGTTACTTCTAAAGGGGTTTCTCTGTTATAGCCATAGCTCCAGTATTGTCCAAATCAAGTGCTCCAGTTATTCCATGGCGGATTCTCTATTAGCCATAGCCTCAGTTTTGTCCAAGTCAAGTGCTCCAGTTATTCTATGGCGGATTCTCTATTAGCCATAGCTCCAGTTATTCTGCGGCGAATTCTCTATTAGCCATAGCCTCAGTTTTGTCCAAGTCAAGTGCTCCAGTTACTTCTATGGCGGTTTTTCTATTAGCCATAGCCTCAGTCTTATCCAAGTCAAGTGCTCCAGTTACTTCTATGGCGATTTCAATATTAGCATAGCCTCAGTCTTTTCCAAGTCAAGTGCGCCAGTTACTTCTATGGAGGTTTCTCTATCAGTCTTGCCCAAGTCAAGGGCACCAGTTATTTCTATGGCGGTTTCTTTAGAGCCGGATCATGCAAAGGTGGAAAAAAACTAGGGCTCACCCACCTCCATCTCATCTTGCACCAAGACGCCTTCTAAAATAATCAGTAGATTCGTCTCCTATGGCTTCCCAGATATTTTTAAAATTTTTACTCCGAGAGCTTCAGTCATAGTTTCCTGATGTTTTTTTTTTTTTATTTTGGTTGGAGGTTTAACGACCACCGTGAGCAACTCAATGGGCTATAAGCAGTCGCCCGTCCCTAATTTAGGGTCACTGGTTCCAGGGAAGGGAGAGAGCCAGTGCCGTAAGACAAACACAACATCCATGACTCACCGGGATTCGAACCCGGACCCCGTTCGGACGAATGATCAGATGCCATCGCTTAGACCACTGCGCCACCGGGGCGGCCTTAAGGTTATTGAGATGCCCTGCAGCAGGGAGTTTCCCCCATAGGTTATCCGGTTGTCGGAACCTCACGTTTTTCTTTTGTTTTGTTTTTATACTATATATTTCTACCTTTGAGGTCCTTAGATCTCTGAACTACTTTGTTATTCAGTATACTTAGATCTCTGAACTATTTGTTATTCAGAGGCTTGTGAAGGCTCTCTGGGAGCGGATCTTCAACCCGCAAAACGTTCTCGAAATGTTTCTAGAAAACATAAGCTGTTCCTGTCTCCATAGTCTCGTCTGAAGAAGAAGTCGATCAGACTATCATGAAGCTTAAAAAGCTTCTGAAGGACAAAAGGAGACTAAAATTATCACCTTATCTCATCTGGTCCGCGCTTCCTCTTAAAAAAAGAAAGCACTGCTTTGGAAAGCATGCTTTAGCCTATCATAATTTATGGAAGTAGTTATCTGGAGAGTCTGTACTAAAACAAAAGACAAAATACGTACACTGAGTGATCATTGAATTATGGTCACCTAACATTTCGCAGGTCAGTCTTCAGTATAGCAGCTACCCGGCGTGGCATCGATTCAATCAGATACCAGAAACAGTTGGGAGGTATGGCCAACCAAACTGTGTAATGTGGCTTTCAATGCAGGTATGAAGGTGATTAGTGCATCCAGAGGCCTGATATGCTGGTCTATAGTGTGCCACAAGTGCTCTATGGGATTGATATCGGGGAGTGCGGAGGCCAATGGATATGCTGGAAGTCTGAACTGTGTTCGTCAAACCATTCCTGCACAACATTTGACCTGTGGCTCCGCGAATTGTCATCTTGGAAGATATAGTCTTCATTCGGGAAAAGTGCAACATTACTGGGTGTACAGAGTCAGCAAGCAATTTCAGATAGTGGGCACCAGTCATACGTTGTTCCACACCTACCAGGGGTCCGGGTTCCTGCCACGTAAACATGTCCCACACCATAGAACCTCCTCCACCTGTTTGTACTATGGAGACCATGCAGGATGGATCGAGTGCCTCATGTTGTTTGCACTAAATACGCACACGACCATCCACGGAGTTTAGTAAAACACGCTATTGGTCAGACCAGCACACTTTTTCCAGTCAACCGACGTCAAAATTACATTATCCTTGCACTAGGAAAGTCTTTTGCGCCGATGAGCCCTGGTTAGAAGAGTATGTCATTAGGGTCGTTTGCATATGTGCGGCGCATGGTCACGACAGATACTGTTTCAGGTTGACCTCAGTTGTATTGGGTAGTCAACTGTCGAACAGTTCTGCGCCTGTTGACCTATACGAGTCGTAGGACACTGCGCTCACCACTCACATCAACCTTTCACAGTCCTGTGCAGTTTTTGCTTCGGGGTCGTTGTCTGACCATTTTTCACGCTAGTCCTGATACTCTTTAACTAGGGAGGTTCGCGACTGGCTTGGGAAACCGATGAACTCATTCTCCGAGATCTCACAAATCTGTCCTTCCACTAAGCTTGATAAATCCCTTCGTTTACCCCATCACGCTCCGAATTTTACTACCTACTGCTCCATTCGCACCTTATATATCTTACGTCGATCGACTATTCTCACAGTCTCAGAAATCACGTGGTCAGCAGGCCGCACCCACTTGATAGGAATGGTCATAATTCAGTGATCACTCGGTGCATTAAGCCTTTTCAAAATATCACCCTTCGCATGTTGGCACAAACTGAAGTAAAGATCTCCAATCATGATATTAGATTGTACTATAACTCATATATAGTATAATCTATAGAGTTAATTTTGATTACAGATCTCATCCATTTTAACTCTATAATATATACACTCATTGTCATAAAAATCCGCGCGCCAAGAAAAAACCGTGCGATTAGCTCTAAACTCGCCGAATAGTGATGGGAGGGCAGACATGCAAATAATTAAAGTTCCGCGCGATTCCGCATGCACGCGCGTCCAAGACAGACGCAGCAATCGCAATCTTTGGGGATTATAAGGCGCCGCGCAGGGGACTCCACATTCGTGCCGAATTGCATGATAAGAGACCCTTAGCGATAGACATGCCGAGGAGCCGCCGTAGATGTGCACACGGGCAACTGGCGGAGTTTGAACGAGGCCGTATCGTCGGGATGACAGAAGCCGGGTGGCTGGCGCGCCGAATCGGTCACCATTTAGGCCGGTCGGACAGTACGGTGCGATCGTGTTGCAAGCGATGGACACGGGAATGCACCCAGACTCGGCGGACTGGCTCTGAACGACTCAGACACACAACCAGCAGAGATGACCGTGGGATCGTGAGAGCGACACGCACATATGCAATGACGTCCTTGTGCGATACCCAGAAACGTGGCGGCAAGCACCATTTCCAGACGCTTGGCAGAGGCGAATCTACACTCTCGACGGCCCTTACGTTTTCTGCCATTAACACCTGACCATCGTCGGCGTCGATTGCAGTGGTGTAAGCAGCGAGCAACGTGGAATGCTACGGACTGGTGACGTATAGTGTTCTGCGACGAATCTCGTTTCTGGACGACCACCGTGTTGGAGTGTGTTGAGGACAGCACGTGAGCGCTACAATCCCAACTTCACTGTACAGCAGCACACGTCCCGAAGTGCAAGCGTTATGGTTTGAGGAACCATTGCGTATGACAGCCGGACTTCCCTCGCAGCGATCCGAGAGAAGTTGACAGCCCAGCGCTACGTACAGGACATCCTGCGGCCCCATGTGCTGCCTTTCCTGGAAGGTCGGCCCTGAACCATTTTCCAACAAGGTAACACCCGTCCGCACACGGCTCGGGTTTTCCACGACTGTCTACGTCATGCTTCGATGCTTTAGTTGCCTGCCAGATCGCCTGATCTCTCACCATATCGAACACCGGTGGGACCAGATGTGACGCCAACTTTCTCCGTGTCTCAGTGTTCGTAATTTAGAGCGTCAGTTACAAGAAGTGTGGGCCAATCTGTCCCAGGATAACATACGGAGTCTCATATGAATCCATGCCTGACCGTATCACCGCATGTATCCGAGCACGAGGCGGTCCGACACGATACTAACCCTGACCGGAATGTGTACCGTATGTACGCGGGAAACCGTCCACTTGCTGTGATATTGTAATCACCTCTGTCCTTGGTATGCACCATCTCACTAAAATCTCATTTCAATCCGACGCCTCCTTCTTGGTGCGCGGATTTTTATGACAATGAGTGTAGGAGTAAATTAAATGATACGACGGAAAAGCAGAAAGCCGTCCAAACCACCTGCTAAATTAAGTACTCTTTTATGATACGAGGGGTAGTCCTAAAATAAGTATCGATATTGTTGGAGGTGATATACTGATGGGGAAAACTATATCATCTGCAGTTTACGAGCATTCGTCTCTTCCATTGAGTGATGCAGGTCCGCAGGGTCAATGTCGCGCATGCGTAAATGGAAACGAGTGACCACCGCTCAGATCCTGCGTGCCCTTGTCGTGAGAGCTTGAGTCGTGATGACAAACAGTCCCGTGTACATATATGGACGAAAGATAATGTGCGGGCGATTGTCCGCTACGAATGGGCACGTGGCCCGATTGGTGCAGAAATCCATAAGCGACTCGTTGAGGTTTATGGCCCGGACGTGATGTCGGAAAAAATTGTGCGGCGATTGTGTTAGCAGTTTTGTGACGGGTGTGAGAATGTGTCAGACGAGCAACGACCTAGAAGCCAGTCCACGGCGACTACTTTTTTTTTTTGAGTGGAGGTTTAACGACCACCGTGAGCAACTCAATGGGCTATAAGCAGTCGCCCGTCCTTAATTTAGGGTCACTGGTTCCAGGGAAGGGAGAGAACCAGTGCCGTAAGACAAACACAACATCCATGCCTCACCGGGATTCGAACCCGGACCCCTTTCGGACGAATGATCAGAGGCCATCGCTTAGACCATTGCGCCACCGGGGCGGCCCACGGCGACTACAGTGGCGAACATCGAACGTGTGGATGCCATGATTGGGGCCGACCGACAGATCACTGTGGATACGCTTGTCTCAGCATTGAAGATTGCACATGCCTGAGAACATCACATCATCCGTGACATCCTGGACTACTGCAAAGTATCAGCACGGTGGGTGCCTCGACAACTGACTTCCAATCACAAGTCCCACAGAATGGGAATCAGTCTTCAACATCTCCAGCGTTACGAGCAGAAAAGCAATCAGTTTCTGTTCCGCATTGTGACAGGGATCGAAAACTGGGTTCACTACCGTATTACACCCCGGAGTCAAATTTAGCCTCCATGGAGTGAAAGCACTCCAGTTCCCCGGTCAAGAAAAAGTTCAAGATTACCCTGTCAGCCGGCAAGATCCTGCAGACTGTAATTTGGTACGCCAAAGGGGTTCTGTTGTTAGCTTTCCTTCATGGTGGAACGGTGAATGCCACCAGGTACTGCAGAACACTGACTCGGTTGAGAGCCTCCATTCGACGAAATAAGCCGTACCTTCTCACTTCTGGTGTTCTGCTTCTGGATGACAACGCGAGATCCCATGCTGCAGCGACCAGAGCAGCTCTTCTGGCGAGGTTCGGTTGGGAACACATGGACCACCCCACCCTACAGTCCTGATCTTGCGTCCAGAGACTTCCATTCTTCCCAGCTTTGTCTGGACATTGTTATACAAGCAATGATGAAGTGAAACTCGTCGTTTGCAACTTCGTTCGTACGCAGGGCACGGACTTTTTACGAGATGGGTTCTTCAATATGATACACCGGTGCGACAAGTTCTGGTGTAGTTGTGCTATGTTGAAAAATAGGCATGAAATGATCTTCTCGGCCATAGTGCGATTTGTCACCGGCATGGGTATTCCTGCCGCAAATTGAACCGCGAAACTTATTTTCTGACTACCCCTCGTACTACTGCAGTTCAAAATCATTAAAGTCCTAAACATATACTGGACAAAATACCAGAAAACAATTCGACGAAACACACAACAGCAGCAAATCCTACTTCAAACTGGTGTTAGCCTTGAACTCATTCTATTACATGATGAATGTAACACAGAATTCCAAAAGTCTATGAAACTCCCATGTCTATTATATTAGGAATTTCGTGAGGAGAGACGGATGTATAGAAATTACTTTCATACAACACTGCGGAAGGTAGATTACAACTACCCTGCATATTTACCTGACTGTTCTATGCGAGTAATTTCTATACACACGTCTCTCCTCAACAAATTCCTAATACTTCTCATGGTAAACCATTTGATCTATCCCACGGTGAAAATACTCCAAATACGTGACAGTTAATAAATAAATACATCGCTCTTTCCACGTTCCAGAAACACACAGCAACCGAAAAATTGTTTACCAGCAGCCGCTGTGGAATTGAATCAACAGAGCTCTCGATATCGCGCCGAGTGCGTTACATTTACGCCACGGTGGCCAACAATCCACGGTGCTATGTGTATTTTTAAGTCAGCTTCTGACATCATAAATCTGTAAGATGGGCTCAGCTACTGAGACGTCTCCATCTGGTGGACATTAACGGCACTAGCTATATATATTATAGCAGATAAATTCATAGGGCGAGATCCAAGGTGAAAATACTCCAAATACGTGGCGACAGTTAATAAATAAATACATCGCTCTTTCCACGTTCCAGAAACACACAGCAACCGAAAAATTGTTTTCCAGCCGCCGCTGTGGAATTGAACCCCCATCCCACTTTAGCGTGTCATCATTGTACCTCTGATGGGATGACGAAATACAGAAAATTAAAGTCTTGGCTCAAAACAATGGCTATGATATAAAGCAAATAGACATCCGTTGCACTAAATATAATAGAACTTTCAATTCAACCTTGAAGCCCTCTAAAAAAAACTAAGATTTGCCGGCTCTGTACCTTATATACCGGCTATCACTAATTTGTTACGTCAAGCTTGCCTTCAGCATTCTTGGAACTTTGGCTTGAGCACTAAGAATATCTTTTCGCATGTCAGAAAGGACAGGGACCTACCCAATATTCTCACCTGAGCAGGGGTCTACTCGATGCCTCTGGTTAAACAAGCTTCCTCTCTCACGGATGTTATTCAGAGTTAAATATATCGGAAGCACTAAAAGAAGATTACGTTGCAGAATTACTGAACATCAAAGAACTATAAAAAACGGAAGCACATCAAGAGCTTCAGCTAGAACCTGCTTGAGTGACCGATTCACTCCACTTTGGGATCAGATAACCCTAATAACAGGCTATACTAGTGAATCTTCCCTGAGAAATAGTGATGCGATTGTAATATATAAACACCTGAATACCTGTTGTAACGACGAATAACACGTTGCACTACCTCACACTTGGAAGTTTCTTATTAAGGCAGAAATATCCTTTGATCAACCTCTTTCGGCGACTTCCCTGAAGTTACCTACCAGTGCATCTTTAACTTAATTTATTTGTAATTGCATTGTTACTTCCTTTTTGTAATTTGTTCCGTGGCAACAGCTGATCTGTGTCATCTATGATGTAGCATGTCCGAACTCAAGACCTCATTACGTATCTACCTTAAGTGTGTTTCTCGTTGGTCACCCAGCCACCACGGAGTTATTACGTGAAGTGCGTTTTTACCTTTTTAGTAGGCAAAACGGAAGTATCGCACCTGATGATTTCGAAAGCGCTTGTGTATTTATATGAATAAATTTTAACGTGCTTAGACTGTATTTTAATCCCACTATTTGGACCTATCCGGTGTGTATTTTAACTTACCGAGCATGCCTGGTGACATTTTGATCCCATTCAATCTTTTACAAACTCTCTTAAGCCCAATACAGATTTAACTTGTAAACATCTTTGATTGTTTACGTCACATCTTTAAAAGTTTCCTCAATATGTAGTCTTTTAGCGGCATCACAGATAATACACACTTTGCAGTACTGAATCCGCGCAAAAAACTGTACCATCCGCAAGTACAACTTATTTTAGAGTTTCACATTCATCGAGATGTCTTTTGCCACTCCTCATACATCCTCCCGCGAATATCGAAAAAGAATTCCGATAGCTTGTACTTCTCGTCGAAGTAAGCCTTACATAAAGAAATTTCATTGTCGATACAGATCTCCGCTAGTCCCTCTGAAACGGCTGTCATCGCCAAAAACTAGATAAAAAAACGGATTTCTGTTCACTTCAACCGCGTTGCTTGACGTGCTTACAGAAACATCCACAGAATCAAAACAACTACATTTTCCCAGGCTATTGTTCTTAAGCGTTGTAAATAACACCCGTATACATTGTGTCCAAATTAACAACGCCAGCATGAATAACGCAAATTCCATACGACAGAGTTTGATGACAGTTGGTACGGACATACATACACGGTCGTATCAGAATAATATGACCACTATCTCAGAAGTAGCAGGCTTCGACAAACATCTCAGAAGTAGCAGGCTTCGTGGGCTGTTCATGAGGTGCTGTAGTAAGGGTGTACCAAGAATGGACCGCTGGCACACAGAGAACCTCCCGACGTCATAACTGTGGAGCCCCGATGGCCATCGACTCCAGAGGAGAACGTCGCCTCCATCGACTGGTAAAGGGCAATCGACGCGCAACAGTGCAGCAATTTACGACACAAATAAACGCTAGAGCACCCACGTACGTGTCTCCGATAACAGTAGAGCAAACCTTGTAACGCATGGGTCTCCAGAGTCGACCCTGCGTCAAGGCGCCCATGTTAACCCAGGTCCATCGGCAACAACGCCTGCAGTTTGCATGGAATTACCAGCACCAGACGAGTCAGTAGAAACCTCCGACGAATAGAGGTTTCTACTACGCGGAAGTGACGGGAGGTGGCGGATACGACGTCAGACATGCGAGAACCAACACCCAGATATGCTTGTCGATCAAGTACAGGCCGGCGGTTGCAGTGCGCATGTCTGGGGGATGTTTTCCTGGTATGATCTAGGACCTCTGGTACCACTGGATGGGTCCCTAAACGCCAATCATCCTCGCTGACTACATGCACTCCTTCATGTTGGACGTTTACTCTGGTGGTGAGGGTGTCTACCAACAGAACAATGCGCCGTGCCATATCGGTAAGGTTCAAGGAACACGACAGCGATGTCTCCGTTCCCCTTGGCCCGCGAAATCGCCCGAACTCAATCCCATAGTGCACTTGTGGGACCGTTTGGATCTACAGGTTGGACGTGCCTACCCATAACCACGTCATCTCCTGTATCGCCGTGCTCAGTCCGAATGGGCACGTGTGCCTCGGACAAACTTCCAGGGTCGCATTGCGTCCATGCCAAGCGGTCTCGCCGCTGTCATCCTGGCCAAAAGTGGTTATTCCTATTTTTAGTTAGGTGGTGATATTATTCTAATACGACTATGTACATCGATAACGTAGAAATACACAGCAGAAAATGAATGCCATCACCGCGTGAGGAGGAAGCATGCGTATGATGTAACAAGTGGTACTGATTTCAAGTGGATAATAGGGAGTGTATTACACCGAACAGAAATGCAGCTCGCACAACGAGCCCCCATTCTACACTGCTGGCCACCCAAAATGCAACACCAAGAAGGACACGAGATAGCTAAGCCAGATCTACTGGACACATAACAGATAAAAAGATGAAACGATTGAGCTTACAGGCCCGTTCAACTTGCGGAACACGCAGACATCAATAGTTCATGTGGCCCCCATGGCTAGCAATAACGGCCGCTACAAGCCGCGGCATGGAACGAAAGAGGCTTTGGATGTGGGCTTGGGGTATGTCGGTCCAGGCTGCTTCCGCACGTTGCCACAGTTCATCAGGCGTAGCCGCGGGTGTTTGCCGATCAGCGACCAGACGTGTTCGATGGGCAACATATCGGGAGAACAGGCGGGCCACGGCAGCAGTGACTACTGGTGGGCCGTGAAGAATTGTTACACGATGCGTGCCGAGAGCGCGCATTGTCCTGTTGAAACGTGTTCTCTGGCAGGTCCAGCAGGTAAGGATGGACTATAGACTGCATAACGTTGGAGATGTAGCGGTGGCTGTTGAGTGTACAGGCGATGCGTACCAGAGGGGTGCGGGTGTCATAACCAATTGCGCCCCAAACCATAATACCAGGCGACGGACCGGTATGGCGATGCATAATGTAGGCGTCATACAGTCTCTCGCCGCGGTGTCGCCACACACGGATCCGACCATCGTGGTGTTGCAGGCAGAAGCGGGATTCGTCGGAGAAGACAATGTCGTGCCATTCCGTAGTCCGGGTGCGGCGTTCAACGGCCCACTGCCGCTGCACTCGCCGGTGGTGTAACGTCAATGGTAATCGGAACAATGGGCGCCGTGCGACAAGTCCCCGCTCCTGCAGACGACATCGAACAGTACGTGCTGACACTGGTTGTTGCGCAACACACCCTAATTCCAGCGCTAACGTTCGTGATGTGGCGGTGCTAGCCGTCAATGCCCACCACACAACATGCCGATCCTCTCGTACGGTGGTGTGCCGTGGCAATCGCTCACGTCGGTCGGTCCGTCCGTCCTTCCTGCACCCACCGAATCCATACTCGCCTCACTGTGGCTGGATGTCATCCCACACAGGCGCCGATGTCGCGATAAGCCACTATTTGTCCTCTGTCGAACTCCGAAACGTGCTGGAATGACTGCCGTATTCTGCGACGAGGCATCAGGAAGCTTCCCATGAACAGGTCCGGCAGCACAACACACTTCCACTACTTACACCCCGCTTTCTGTGCACCCTTCTTATAGTGTTTCTCGGTGGCGTGCCGGGCGCATATGATTTGCATATGCCTTGCAATGCTGATCGTTTGAATGTCCTCTCGAGGGCAACGCATGCTGCGAATTTCAGGCCAATCGGATGCTTCCTTCTTGGTGTTGCATTTTGGGTGGCCAGCAGTGTATTTACAACGCTGTGGATGAATGTTTGGGTGCTATAAGTGCTAAGGCGCATCGGAGTCCCGGGAGGATTCTGACAAGGTGCTGCCGGCTTGCAATTTCTCTTCCCAGGGCATCCCAGGTATGCTCTATCGGGTTTCAGTGAAGAGATCACAGGAATTTCTTCTTTTTGGTGAAGAGTGCTCTATGGCGACTCACAGCTGAAAAGAACACAGGCCAACTAATAAGGCTCCAGGGGTGATGTTGGACCCAATTCAGACTGACCCTTCTGTTCGATGCGGCGAGTGGGATACAGACCATCAGTCTTCTGGCATATACAGAAGACTCAACGAGAGTTTTAAACTGTTTACCTCGATATAGCGGCTCTGCTGCGAGAGTCGCAGAAGAATATGTCGAAAACGAGACGACCGAAAGTAGAGATTTTTCAAAGGCATGTAAACGCTAAGTCGACGTACCCCAAACATCATTGTGATAGCTCCTATATAAATGTGCAACTGACAACCGTACTTCATCGAGTTGGCAGACAGGCTACCTTGATGAACGATATTCTGAGCAGGATGCGGCAATTGAAGCTTCAGTTGCATTGTTAGTGGAAGAAAGCCTCTGCATCATCTTATACGGTAGGGGGAGGGAGGGAGAGAGAGAGAGAGAGAGAGAGAGAGAGAGAGAGAGAGAGAGAGAGAGAGAGAGAGAGAGAGAAAAGAGAAAGAACTGTAGACTGGGAGCAGCACAGTCGCAAGTTGAGGTAGCAAAATGGCTGAATGTGTCGAGGCAAGTGATCTCTAATCTCTGCAAACTCCTGGAAACCGGAACAATAACGCCCACAAGCCACAAGTCAAGACCACAGGTATTTGTCTCTAACAGCTCCCTGGCATAGGGAGTCGACAATCAGGCTCTCGCGGGAGATCTCTTCTGCTGCGGGAACCGCGATATCGAGCCAAACTTTACAGAAGACTCCACGAGAGCGAGAGAGATCTGTATGCAAGAAAACAGCTTGCCTAATGTCTAATAGCTGATCTGACAGATCTCTCTACTTGCCCTACTGATCTGAGAGATCTGATTAAATCTGATCTCACATCTGACCTGATCTGAGAGATCTGTATGCAAGAAGACAGCTTGCCTAATGTCCAATAGCTGATCTGAGAGATCTGATCTAATATATGACCTAATCTGAGAGATCTGTATGCAAGAAGATAGCTCATTTTATGTCTAATAGCTCGCTGCCACACGGAGTCGACAAGCAAGCAACTCTCGCAGGAGCTCTTCTGCTACGGAAACCGCGATATTGAGGCAAACAATTTACAGAAGACTCCACGAGAGAGGTCTTTATGCAAGAAGACGAATGATCTGCATTCCAGTTGCTGCATAGCGGAGAAGTATCCGTCTGAATTGGGCCCACAACATCACCCCGGATCAATGAGTCTGTTTTCTTTTTACTCACGGTACTTCTTAAATACTGATTGTCAACGTGTGCGCATTTGAAGAGAGGCAGGAAGCCAAAAATCTTCTCTTCCAGCATTAAGGAAATGGACCACTACGCTGGTGGACTCATAGGTTGGGCTGGTATGTTGGATGGGAGCACGTTGCTGCAAGTGTTTCAAGAAGGCACACCGACAACTGCACGCTACAGGGATGACATTCTACAGCCATATGTACGGCTTTTCAGTGGAGCTGTTGTCCACCAGCTCCTTTTTATGGACGAAAACACCCGTTCTCATACGGCTAGGCTAGTCAACGAATACCTGGAGAGTGAGGATGCTCACAGGATGGAGTGACCTGCGACAAATCCGGACCTGAATCCGATACAGCATGTCTAGAATTCCCTGTGAATACCCTGCAGCCATCTTCTAGAACCCTTTTGAGACCTCGACGTGCCTTGGGAAAGGTGTAGCCCTTATTGCCCCCAAACTTTCATCCACATCCTTGTAAACAGGACTCCTGCGAGCTGTATCGCTCGAGGTAAGCACACTCCCTATTAGCCCTCAAAATCCGCTCTCCTAGCTGCATCACTTTTGGACTGCCATGCGCATGCTTCCTTTGTATTACTTTTCTGCTGTGTGTTGCTACGTTTTCGATATATACATGTTTGTACTAACTGCCATTAAACTCTGTCGTGCGGTTTTTTACGTTGTTTATGATTTTATGTGTGTCAAATTAATTTTGGACATCATATTTAAATTCAGAACTACATCCCCTGTATAGTACATAGTGCACATATGCTGCTTCTTTTACCACATCCATAATGCCAAATAAGGATTGGTTCATTGCTGATCCTTGGTGCAAACCAGCTGTCTCCTCTAATTGCGTAGACTTCCTTCCGCTACTTCGAATACACGTGCTAGTTTTTTTGTGCATTTTCACTCTCAACTGCACATATTTTTTCGGCAACACCAGCTTCCTCAGACAACTCAATATAATGCCTGAACACATTATGCCTTCCCCAAATAAATAAATGTGTAGCAATGTCAATTCGTTCATGTTTGCCTAAGGCAGATATGAGATGTCTAATGCCAAGTATCTTATTACAATATATCTACTCGGTATAAATCCAAGTTGTTATTCTATAATAGTTTCGCTTTTTTCTTAATCTGTTATCCAAAATTCCTTGCCATGCCCTCGTGACATGCAGCTTTGGTTCTTTATTCCTAAGCTTTTTTTTTTGCAGTCCTGAAAATTCCTGCAAACAGAAGTCATCGCTCTTTCCATGTTTATAAGTGAGTCACGGAAAATTTCTCATCGGCCGCAACCGGGAATCGAACCCAGGTCTTCCAGGTACGCCTGCACCACAGCGGCCTCGAATTCTGCAGACTCACATACTACTAACTGCCAAACCACATGGTAGGTTGCTTCATGGAGCCCGCACAATGCTGGGGATTCACCAAAGATGGTAAGCAGCAACTGAACAAACAACTAGGAGGCGAATGAATAATTAATACACACAATTGACGTGGATTAGGAGCATCAAACATAAATCATCGCTCTTTCCCCGTTTATAAGTGAGTCACGGAAAAATTCTCATCGGCCGCCACCGGGAATCGAACCCAGGGTCTTTCAGTTAGTTTAGCATGTCCGGCGCGTAACTAAGACCCTGGGTTCGATTCCCGGTGGCGGCCGATAAGAATTTTTCCGTGACTCACTTATAAACGTGGAAAGAGATATTACTTCTGTTTGATGTTCCTAATCCATGTCAATTGTGTGTATTAATTGAAAATTCCTGTTTTCCTAAAAAAAATGCATATCAATATTTCACTGCTCCATTTAGACTAACTACAGATGTCTAATATCAACAAAACTACTTGAGAAATGCAGAAATACCTCCTCAATTAGACTGTTGGCCATTAAAACCGCAACATCACGAAAGACAAGAGATATCAAAGCGAAATTTATTGTACAGAAAGCAGGTGATACAAGGGTGAATCGATTTCAAATACAGCACGGTGAGGCGAGGGGAACACATAATCAGTATCTGGTGTATTCGGCATGAGCGGAAATTACATCTGCTACACGGCCAGTTATCGTGAGGAAGAGACGGTGTATGTGTGTTTGGGGAATATCCGTCCACGTAGCTTCGATACGATGTCACAGTTCCTGCGTTGTAGCCGGGGATGGTTGCTGGTGTGCCAGTCGTCCGGGGATCATGGACCACACGTGTTCAATAGGCGACATAGCCGGGGACTGCGAGGGCCAAAGAAGACGTGACACATAGTGGCAATCCAGAAAGTATTTGGCGTTGCGTGCCACATGCGGTTGCACATTTTCCTTTTGGTATATCTCACCAGACAGTCCCACAACAACAGGCTCCAACACCTCAGTGATGCAATGCTAGTTGTTCAACGTATCAGTAAAGCGGACGACAAGGTGCGTGGGGAAGTGGAATCCAATGGCACTCCATGCCAAAACGCCGGGTTTCGGGCCGGTATGGCGCAGCATAATGCGGGACTCACTCAGCTGGTCGCCGCGGTACCGCCAGACACGGATTCGTCCATCACGGTGCCGAAAACTGAAGCGAGATTCGTCGGAAAACGCGATACCTTGCCGTTCGCTCCTCCATGCGCGACGTTCTTGGCTACATTGCAGTCGCCGGTGTTGTACGGGCAAAGGTAGTCGAAGCAATGGGCGCCATACAAAAATACCCCGCTGCTGTAGACTACGTCGGACCATCAGTGCGGAGACTGGATGTTGTGCCATATATCCGAACTGTTGAGCTACTGTGGTCGATTAGGCTGTGCGATCCGACAAAGTCATGCGCACCAGATATCGGTTCTCTCGTTCGGTGGTGTGATGGGGCCGCTGGGATCTCCCACGTCGATGTGTTCGCTCCTCCGCTACCCACTGACGCCATATTCTCCCCACGTGGCAGCACGTCGTCCCACACGAGCACCGATGTCTCGGAATGATAATCTGCAACCTAGACATGCCACAATTCTCCCGCGATCGAAATCTGAAACCTGTTGGTAGGGCTGCAGTTATGTTCGACGGGGCATGCTGCAACTGTCCGTGGCCAGGAACGACGTGCAAACACGCTTCGAGTGCTCAACATCGGCTCCTTGTTCACCCATCTTATACGACTTCCAGGGGCGTTAACTGTCCCACATGATTTCCATATGTGCTGCCAAGCCTTTAATCATTTACATGTGCGCCCATGTTCTTCCCTTCTGCCAACTTTCGAGTCCCCGGGATGCGATCATCCTGGTGTTGCACTTTTAATGGCCAGCACTGTAGTTTTCAAAGTAATGTAATGTGTAAACTAAACATTACAAATCTCTTAAAATCAAGCATGAAGTACAATTTTAAAACAAACCTACCTCAGCTTGTGTCTTCATATAATACACGTACTATCTCCGACGTTTTCCAGATGTAAATTCCCGAGTGAACCATAAAAGACAAGTACTACTAAGGAACATGTAAGTAATCCTAAAATACTACTACTTACTATCAATATTAAAAACAACCATTTACAACCAAACATCACAACATTTGAAATACAATCTTAAGAAGTTAAAAAAAGAAAACCTTTTCCACGCCGTCCATTTTATACTTTCAACTAGCAGGGGTACCCGGTATTTCCCGGGTAAATATTCGTGGAATCACCAAGTTCAGCGGGTGAAATTTTATGAACGAAAAAAATATTCCTGTAATTTTCCAGTAAAAACCAAATTTAGTGGTTCTAAATTGAAAACTGTAGAACTTTTTTCGAAATTTTTGTATGGGGGCCCCTGGACCCCCCCCCGGCTCCGACCCTTTCCCAAAAGAGTCTACGGTCTAAGAGTGCCATGAGATAATATACCAAATTTGGTTGTTGTAAATTGAAAACTGTTGAACTTTTTACCAAAATTTTGTATGGGGGCCCTTTGACCCCCGGGCTCCGATCCCTTCCAAAACCCTTCTACGGTCTAAGTTAGACTACCATGAGATAGTATACCAAATTTGGTAGTTCTAAGTTGAAAACTGTAGATTTGTATAGCGGACAAATGTACAAACTTCCACTTTTATATATACAGATAAATATGCAAAGTCTAATTGAGTCTTACCCCTTTCACTATAAGCTCCCAATTAATAAGAAACATAACTAATTTAAAACTATGAATTTAAAACACAAGCAACAAATACACATTCCGTACTTTACTCGCCGTGGATTGATCCTATGTAGAGGATTTTAGGAAGGGAGTGTCTGACCCCAGGTCTTAAACAACCCTTAGAAATAGGAAGCTAGGAGATTTGGGCCAGAGTGCCCGATAGGAAAGTGACACGGAAGCGAAGTAGAAAGGGGGAGGAAGACACCCTTATTTATTACCTGGGGGGACAGTACCCGGAAGCCGACGGCTTAAAGTGCACATCCGACGCACGGCGGATATTTAGTGGATCGAGCGTTCGTACTTGCCTGGGATCGAACCTGAGGCCCTTTCCGTGGTAGTCACGAACGTTGCCCACTAGGCCACCCGCGGCCCACTTTATTCGCCGTTCTAGACTCCTACCAGTATAACTTCATATCGGCTGAAACTCCCCCCCCCCCTTGGAGCATTCTCAAAGGTCTCAGCCATATTGCCCGCTGACTTCAAAGATGACAAAGAGGAGCTTACTCACCTTTTAGTGTTGGGCGCTGACAACCGTCAAATTTGTTTGCAGCCAGGAGATTGAATCGCGACAGGCATTTGCCCGATTTGTATCTAACCAGCAGACGTAATCGTGACAGATATTTGTCCGATATGTGTGTAACTAGGAGATGGAATCACGTTGGCTATTTGTCCGATTTGTAACTATGAGGTGAAATCGCGACGGTTGTTTGCCCAATTTGTAACTAGGAGATACAATCACGTCGGCTATTTGTCCGAATTGTGATTACGTGGTAGAATCGCGACTGATATTTGCTCGATTTATGAAGAGATGAAATCGCGACGAATATTTGTCCAGTTTATGACTAGGAGATGCAATCACTTGGCTATTTGCCCCATTTGTAACCACAGGATAGAACTGCGGCGGGTATTTGTCTAATTTGTAACTACGAAATGAAATCGCGACTGATGTTTGATTTGTAACTGGGAGATTGAATCCCGCGTGTACTTGTCGATTTGGATAAGACTACGAGATACGTCCGCGACGGGTATTTCTCCCACTTGTAACTAAGAGATGAAATCGCGACGAGTGATAACATGCCTTTTAAAATGGCAACTGCTCTGCCAAACTATCTTTATGTGGTGCATAAGAAGAAATGAAAAATTCCAGCCAACAGCAAAGGATGAAATTGTAGTCTCCGTTACATGGTCTCTAAGGCAGAAATATTGCTTATATCCTTTTATTTCAGTGGACACATTTTGGGGAAAATTATCTATTTAGAAGCTCAATTTTATATATAAATTTAACTGCCTGTTGACAGGAAATTACGATAACTCGAAACTTTGACAGAATAAAGCCCCCTTGAGTGCGTGTGAATGAACTTTCTGTTTGAGCCTTGAACAAGCTTTACTAATGGCTCCACGAATATTTCTAGAACAGATAAAAGCCATGGAGTTTGGATTAACAATTATTCCATTTACAAAAGTAACTGTTCACATTCAGACGATATATGTTTATAAATACTTCAGCAGGAATCAGATTTCCGTTAGCTGCTGTTGTAATATGAGATAGGAGTCTATTTTTTTTAAAATACTAACCTCTGAATGTATTAGCTCTTGACCTATTTATCAAAGCCCTTTAAGTGCGAAATAAAAAAAAACTGTAATATACATACATAGATAAGCTCCATGTCATTCAACTCATTTTCTACTGAACGCCCTATACCTCAATTTTCGCTTCATTTTAATTCTTACTATTCCAGTTCTTGGAAAAATTCATTGCAATCTTCGAATTGAATTATTTAATGTGGTAAACATTTCTGTTCTACAGATTACAAAATTTGACGAGGAAGGTGTTCAAGTAAGGTGACTTATATGTGTTAACTTTTTAAGTAACTTTTTCTATTATTAGCTGACAAACAGAAAATGATTTAAGAACGTTTTCAAAATGAATGTCTGATACGGGTATTTCAGCATCGCGATTGAAATTCACAGCTGAAGTTCTCCATTTTGAGGTTTGAATTGTGGGTAACTTTAGTGGATGCTTAGTGTATGTATGTGTGCGCGTGTGAGAGTGAAAGAAACCGCAAATGTCATTTTGTAAGTATACGTATCTCCGAGTAATTAATTCACAGAAAATGAGACATCCTGTTTCATTCAACTTCCCTGAAATTTATTTTGGAGCATCTTAAAACTAAAAATAATGCTTACAGATAATTTATCAATAATTCCGTGGTACTGTGCACAAGAAATAAGTTTATATCGACAGATAGGTTGCATATCGCTGCAACTAAAATAGTAGCAGATTCATGTTGCTACAAAGGACTTTACATCCAGTTTCTGTAACAATATGAGGTTGAAACATCGATAAACAGAGGCTTAACATACCGTTGAGAAACTATTAAGCCCCCGCTAAAGAGTTAAAATGCTTTCATATGGACATGCTATGAAAACTGCAGAGTTGTAATGCTCTAACGTGGCCATGATATCAAAACTGCAGTTGGAATGCTTTGATGTTGATGTGGCCATTGTCAGCTAAGCCATTTCAAATCTCAACTGATGCGCCTTTGTGTTTCTCAATCTGCAACCTTCTACCAGAGTTGAGCAGGAATACATTACAAATTAATGGAAGTACAAATTACAATTAACGTGTAATGCATTACAAGGCAATGCAGTAAAGGGTAATGCATTACAAGACAACGCAGTAAAGGGTAATGCATTACAAGGTAATCGCAAGTATGGTTTGCACAAGGTATAATGGAATTAACCTGTAATGCATTACAATGAAGAGGATATAATTCAATTATTTAATAATGTCATTCCAACACAATGGAATTATTTGGTAATGAAATTACACAATTTAAACTAGGGATTAGGGAATAGCAAAATTCTACCTTGTTTGGCGACAAGCCACCTAGATATTCTACTTCACAACGAGGATTTGTCATTTCTTTACTTTGTGATGATCTGGTTGTTCATTCTTTCTGTTTTACTCTTAGTTCCCTTTGTGGTTGCCATATTTTGCAGCAATCCGACCTTTCATTCCTTCCATTTCAGTGATGTAATGTCTCAGAGTGGTTTCCATTGGAGTTTAATGCACAATTTGTTATTTCCCGACTGTTTTTTGTGTGCTTCAGTGAATTGTTCTTTGTTGAAGACTAAGATCACATGTAACGGCATTTATCTTTCTTTCATTTTTGTACTATTCTCTAACCAAAATAAACATCCCATTCGTACTTACTTCATATGTATTTTTTCGATCAAATCACTTTACTTGCGGCGAAGACGGGGCAACTACATATACACGTACAATTTCCAATACCTACATACACGCATTTGAGGTCAGAGAGGTGGAACAATTGTGAAATAACCTACAGAACGTGTAAGGGTGTGCTGGTTGCTGGTTTATTGACGTTGTATTGTTACCCATAAGTTATCGGTTAATTACCAACATATAGTTAACCATTACGATTATAACGGGGAAACTGCTACATGTCATTCATGTAATTATAATTAACAGTTCTCCATTACCATGTAATGGTAACGCTAAGTTCTTGTTCCCATTACCATTACGCTGTAATGCATTACCGATTAATTCAATTACGATTTTGCCCAACTCTGCCTTCTACCCATCTCTACTGTGACATTCACAGATTTGTCAGTGACGAAGGTCGAACCTGTACATCCTCGCTCCGGAACCAGTTGTTCTAACAGACTAAACTACAGCATTCCTTGCTCCGGAGCCAGTTGTTCTAACAGACTAAATTACACCGACGGAATTAATCACCATATTTATAGTCTTGACAAGTGTTTCATCTCTGTAGTAAGTCACGCTACAGAACAAGAAGAAGTTTAGTAGGAGAGACAAACGTACGTTGTATTCCTCTGCGAATTTAAATACTCATGAAAAATTTATTCCAGTTAGAGGGACGAAGATGTGAAGAGAGGAAATTGTAACACATACAAATAAATGCAGAGGAAAACAGAAATTTCTGCTTGCTTTCGGAGGAATCACAAAGAGATTGTGTCTATGTATGCACACGCACAAATCTGATAAAAGCAGACAAAAAATCACTTACAAAAAGAAAGACATTAAATATCTGTATTTATAAATTGCTAATTAAATAGTTCTATACGTATTACTATTAAATTACTAATATCATCATCATCATCATTGTCAACCATTATCAATCCACTGCTGGACGAAGGTCTCCCCAAGTTTCCTCCACAACGGTCTGTCTTGTGCCAGTCTCCTCCATGTCACCCCTGCATACTTTCGAATTTCATCCACCCATCTCCCATGTGGTCTTCTTCTGGGTCTTTTCCTGTCCCTTGGAATCCAATCTAAAATTTCGGCTGTCCATCGATGATCTGTCCTTCTGGCAGTATGTCCAGCCCATTGCCATTTCAGGGATTTAACTCTGATCATGATGTCTTCCACTCTTGTCATTTTTCGGATCCACGAGTTCCTCTTCTTATCTCTCCTGGTTACACCAAGTATGCACCTCTCCATGCTGCTTTGAGTTGTCTGCAGCCTTTGTCTCTTTTAGTTAAGGTCCACGTCTCTGCACCATACGTAAGCACTGGAAGGATGCATTGATCAAACACTTTTCTTTTAAGACATAATGGCATACTGCTCTTGAAAATTATGCTGTTTCTTCCAAAAGCTCTCCAGGCAAGTTTTGTACGCCGATTAATTTCTTCATCAATGTGGCCCTCACTTGATATCTGCTGTCCAAGATAAACATACGTGTCTGTTATCTCCAGCTTTTCTCCATCAATCGATAAATCTTCATTTCTTGTAAAAGCATTGAACATCACTTTTGTCTTCTGAAAGTTCATTTTTAATCCCACTTCTTTACTCTTGTCAGCAAGTTCCTGGATCATACTCTGCAGCTCTGATGGGGTAGTTGCAAAAATGACTACGTCATCAGCAAAACGAAGGTGGGTTAGATAATCTCCATTAATCTTTATCCCCTTGTTTTCCCAGCTCAGCGACTGAAAAACACCCTCCAATGTGGCATTAAAGAGCTTCGGAGATATGGTGTCACCTTGTCTCACTCCCTTTCCAATTTTTACGTGTGTTGTATTTTCAAACAGCCTAATCTTTGCACTTGCATTTTCATAGATGTTATTAATAATATTAATGTATGCATCTTCAATACCGCAGGTTTTCAGGGCCATTGTAACTGCTGATGATTTCACCGAATCAAAGGCTTTTTCATAATCGATAAAAGCCATGCACAATGGAAGTTCATATTCCCTCGCTCTTTCAATTAGTTCTCTCAGCACGTGGATATGATCTATTGTGCTGTAGCCACTCCTGAATCCAGCTTGTTCTCTCGGTTGAGCCATGTCCAGTGTTACCTTCAAGCGGTCTGAAAGAACTTTAGTGAAGATTTTATAAACTACTGATAGGAGGCTGATAGGTCTGTAGTTTCCGAGATCCTCAATGTCACCTTTCTTATGTAGCAGGATCATTGTAGCGGTGTTCCAATCCTCAGGAATCTTTCCTTCATTAAGGCATCGAGTGAAAATTTGGGAGAGTATTGTTTCGATTTCTCCACTTGCTTCTTGTATGATGTCTACAGTAATTCCATCTTCTCCTGGAGCTTTTCCTCGCTTCATGTTCTTGATTGCATGTGCAACTTCTGCTGGAAGGACTGGAGGAACTCTGGTACTGGTATCTTTCATGATGTCTGGAGTGCATATATCATCCCTTTCATATAATTTGGAGTAGAAATCTTTCACTCTTGTCAAAATTTCGCCTCTATTTCTTGTTACAGAACCATCTTCTTTTCTCAGTGCCATAATCTGTTTCCTTCCCTTACTGAGATGTCCCTTTGCTATCTTTAGGCTTTGGTTGTTTTCAGTTGCTTTCCTCACTAGTTCACAGTTGAATTTTCTTACGTCTTCAGTGATACTTTTTCGTACTGTCTTGCATAGCTCTATATATTCCACTTTGGAAGTCACATCTTCTTTAGTTGTCCTCATTTCTCTTCTTTTTTGCATCAACATTTTGGTTTTTCCTGATAATTTGTTCACATGCAACTTGTTCTTAGACCCAGCTAATTTTGTTGCTATATATATATATATATATATATATATATTTATTATATTAGTAATGTTGAACAGTGTAATAAGTTTCTCAACAAAACAAAATTTACCTAGTCATTCATACCCCAATGCGCTATCTCTACGCGGGAGGCACAATCGAACTGTGACCGTTTGCATAGCTTTTTGAAACTGCTTGGCAACTTCGGTACCACGTCAAATGATACCACATGAGCTCTTTGCATCTTCGGTACCACATCAGATGGACCGAATTTAGCTTGTAGTAATGGCTAGCAGCCACACAGAAATGATAAAATAGCCTATAGAGAATCTTCAACAATATGAACAGCATCCTTATCTTGCAACGTCCATCCAACTAAAGAAAAACCACTGGCACCATTGTTATCTACTACGGCCGTAGTTGTATAGTTCGACACACCATATAACCACTCCATTATTCCTGAATGGGAACAGCCACAATCCTCTGAATAATTTGAGAAAGAAATTCGAATATTAAGTGTACCAGAAACTGGTGTAAAAGTTACAATTCTAATTTTAATCAGACGGCCAAGTAGTGGATTTTGCGACTTCTCTTGAGTTACACCCACTCTAGTTGTATTCTTCCGCAAATTCACTACCAACTCTTACTCCCTTCCGACGCAAGGAATCTTCACGTCGTGGCCGTTAGCATCGCTTCATCATCCCGCGCCAACTGCTGCAAACCATTATATTCGCAGGTAAATACTTCGGAAAAATTATTTCCCTTTATCTAAAAATACTACATTATTTTGCATTCTTAAAAAAATGTACGTCGCACTTTTGAAACACATTTAAATGTTTTCGACGAAATAATTTAGGACGCTAAAGTTACAGCAATTTCATAGGCAAAAATAAGATTTATTTTGTACAAAAATCAATTAGTTGCGCCTTTGATTCCTAAACAGAAGTGGAGTATTCTACCCAGCCTAAAGAACCACAGCCGGCATTCCTCGTTAAAGTTTGAATCCGATTTTTTTAAGGAAACGATCTAAGTGCTCCGTAGAAAAAAAAGGGGGGGGGACGGTTATAAACGACATTTTAAGATTTCTTTGCATTTGATTGAAACTGTTGCATGAAAAATTTTGAGCGTAACATCTTTGACATTCTGTTCAAGCAAAAGCTGTAGATACAATGACGTTAGCGTTTGGTCATCTTGTTTCAAATTGGAGAAAATCGAACAGTTGAAACGATTATGGTACACTTAAGTAAAATAAAATGCTTGAACCAAATTTCGTACTGAAATAACACGTCAAAAACACAATTATGAATTTCAAATTGTCAAAAACTCTATACGTGACGCTGTAACGAAGTCACCAGTCCTATCCTTTTGAAAACCAGTGAATACATACGTACTTTGAGAATTGTACGAATCTCTCGTACGATATTCAAGTTGCATTTGCTGCGAGTTTATAGTTCTCCCCACACTTTGGAGTCCGTATCCCTAAAGTGCGATGTAAGGTCAGGTGATGCGTAACATCACAGCATCTCCTTGACAAATGTCAACCTCGCTTTCTCGTGGTGCATCCTGTTCCCACTAAACGGGCTCTGACGACCGCCAATAGCGGTATAAGTATACCACCGGGATTAGAGGAAATGCTATCCCACACTCACCAATCCGCTTGGCCAGCGTGGTGAGTTATGGCCAAACCCCTCCAAAATGACTCCACAACTTAAATCTTGGCCCCCTGTCTCCGGCAGCTGGAATGTACCTGGCCAAGGCAGCGGCCAGTGTGACATGAAGGCAGAGTGTGCTAAGAATCCCCGGAGGACCGGATTAGGCTGCCATCTGATGCTGACATTGGCTACGTAAAATGGACGCTCCCTATCTTATGATTCAAGGCTTCTTGAATTGGAAGAGGAACTACAAAGAATCAAGTGGGACATCGTCGGGCTAAGTGAGGTAAGGAGAAAAGGAGAAGATCTCATTGAACTGAAAAGTGGACATCTCTTCTACTATCGTGGGACAGATACTGGCAGAACTAGTGGTGTTGGATTTATAATAAACAAGAAACTGAAGGATAAAGCTGTAGAAGTTAAACGTTCCTCTGACAGAACTGCACGACTCGTTATCCAACTCTCGAGAAGATACAAGGCTCAGATTATTCAAACTTATGCACCCGCCACAAGTCATGCTGAAGAAGAAATTGAAGAATTTTAGGAGGAAATTCGTCATCTAAATAATAAAGGTAAGCAGCACTTGAAGATAATTATGGGAGATTTCAATGCAAAAATAGGGCAACGGAAACAGAATGAAACTTCAGTAGGTAAATTCGGTCACGGAAACAGAAACCAGCGTGGAAATACTCTCGTAGAGTTTGCAGAGGCAGAAGGGTTTTTCATCTTGAACTCCTTTTTCAAGAAAAAGCCACTCAGGAAATGGACATGGAGACATCCAAATGGGACGACAAGTGGAATTGATTTTATTATCTGTAACATAAAATTCGTCATAGAAGACTGCAGTGTGCTAAACAAGTTCAACACAGGTAGTGACCATTGATTGGTGAGATGCAAGATGCACCTAAATACTAAACTCGAACGTGGCAAGCTCATAAGACAAACAAAATGTAATGACATAACCAACCTTAAAAAACACCATTATACCTTCAAGTTGGAACTGAAGAACAGATTCTCTGCGTTAGAAAGCCTAACATCGGAAGAAGTGGATATTTCTGAAGTTAACAGAAAAGTAACCAAAGCTCTTATGGAAACAGCAACAAAATTAGCTGGGTCTAAGAACAAGTTGCATGTGAACAAATTATCAGGAAAAACAAAATGTTGATGCAAAAAAGAAGCGACATGAGGACAACTAAAGAAGATGTGACTTCCAAAGGGGAATATATAGAGCTATGCAAGACAGTACGAAAAAGTGTCGCTGAAGACATAAGGAAATTCAACTGTAAACTAGTGAGGAGAGCTATCGAAAACAACCAAAGCCTAAAGATAGCAAAGGGACATCTTAGTAAGGGAAGAAAACAGATTATGGCAATGAGAAAAGAAGATGGTTGTGTAACAAGAAATAGAAGCGAAATTTTGAGAAGAGTGAAAGATTTCTACTCCAAATTATATGAAAGGGATGACACCTGTACTCCAGACATCATGAAAGGTACCAGTACCAGAGTTCTTCCAGTCCTTCCAGCAGAAGTTGCACATGCAATCAAGAACATGAAGCGAGGAAAAGCTCCAGGAGAAGATGGAATTACTGTAGACATCATACAAGAAGCAAGTGGAGAAATCGAAACAGTACTCGCCCAAATTTTCACTCTATGCCTTAATGAAGGGAAGATTCCTGAGGATTGGAACAACGCTACAGTGATCCGGCTACATAAAAAAGATGACATTGAAGATATCGGAAAAGACAGACCTATCAGCCTCCTATTAGTGGTTTATACAATCTTCACTAAAGTTCTTTCACACCGTTTGAAGGTAACACTGGACATGGCTCAACCGAGAGAACAAGCTTTATTCATGAGTGGCTACAGCACAATAGATCATATCCACGTATTGAGAGAACTAATTGAAAGAGCGAGGAAATATGAACTGCATGGCTTTTATCGATAATAAAAAGGCCTTTGATGCAGTGAAACTATCAGCAGTTACAATGGCTTTGAGATCCTGCGGTGTTGAAGATGCATATATTAATATTATTAATAACATCTATGAAAATGCAAGTGCAAAGATTCGGCTATTTGAGAATACCGCACACATAAAAAATCGGAAAGGGAGTGAGACAAGGTGACACCATATCTCCAAAGCTCTTTAATGCCACATTGGGGAATGTCTTTCAGTCACTGAACTGGGAAAACAAAGGGATAAAGATTAATGGAGATTATCTAACTCATCTTCGTTTTGCTGATGACGTAGTCATTCTTGCAACTACCCCATCAGAGCTGCAGAGTATGATCCAGGAACTTGCTGCCAAGAGTAAAGAAGTGGGATTAAAAATGAACTTTCAGAAGACAAAAGTGATGTACAATGCTTTTACAAGAAATGAAGATTTATCGATTGATGGAGAATAGCTGGAGATAACAGATGCGTACGTTTATCTTGGACAGCAGATATCAAGTGAGGGTCACATTGATGAAGAAATTAATCGGCGTATAAAACTTGCCTGGAGAGCTTTTGGAAGAAAGAGCATAATTTTCAAGAGCAATATGCCATTATGTCGTAAAAGAAAAGTGTTTGATCAATGTATCCTTCCAGTGCTTACGTATGGTGCAGAGACGTGGACCTTAACTAAAAGAGACATACAAAGGCTGCAGACAACTGAAAGCAGCATGGAGAGGGGTATGCTTGGTGTAACCAGGAGAGATAAGAAGAGGAACTCGTGGATCAGAAAAATGACAGGAGTGGAAGACATCATGATCAGAGTAAAATCCCTGAAATGGCAATGGGCTGGACATACTGCCAGAAGGACAGACCATCGATGCACAGTCGACATTTTAGATTGGATTCTAAGGGACAGGAAAAGACCCAGAAGACGACCACATGGAAGATGGGTGGATGAAATTCGAAAGTATGCGGGAATAACATGGAGGAGACTGGCACAAGACAGACCGTTGTGGAGGAAACTTGGGGAGACCTTCGTCCAGCAGGGGATTGATAATGGTTGATGATGATGATTCCTAAAGTAGAAATGGGAAACACTCTTACAGTCTTGATAAGAATCGGGGAGTTTCAAAAAAGGCAGATTCTCCCACTGTAGTTTTTGAAACGACTGCATGGGATTACATAGGACTACAACAAGTTTTTACTAATTTTGTCATCTTTCAAATAGAACCATTCAGTTTCTGTGATCAAGAACACTGAAGTGTGAAAGTAGTTTTAAAATTTTGTGCGTGCGATATTCTAAAATTTCACTTATGTTGGAGAGCCTGTGTACGGTTTATGCAAACGAATACACAACTGTTACTTTGATGTTTCTGTGCTTTAACGACACACAAAACTGGTAAGCTATACACTGCCAATCACAAGGCAGTACTTGAAATTCAGACAAATGAGTGCAAATGAAAAACAGATCAGTAAATCAAACATGCAAGCAATAAAAACCTCAAACGCTCTCGTTACTTACAAAGACTCAGAGAGAGCAGTACTTAGTCCACTAGAAGATCTTATGTTTCTGAAGTGTATCAAGAAAGCCGAGTGTAGATCCGCTACGCTGAACTCTTCATATCGGAACATGGATTAGACGAATTAAATCATTTCGTGCAAAATATTAACAACCTACACAATACGATAATATTCACCGTGGAGATTGAAGTGGATAGGACTCAATTATCTTGACGTCGCACTCTAAAGAAATAGAACGCCGAGCTTCGATTTTGACGTTTATTATAAACCAACCGTAGTACTGAACCTTGTTCCTCCGGATTCGTACTGCCCAAAAGAGTACAAACTTTCTGGCTTTAGAGCAATATTCTATTAAGCGCATAACGTATGCAAACCCAGCTACCTAAATAATAAGGAAATTCTTAATATTTATAGCAAAGATCTAAAAAGGCTGGATATATGACAGGTGACAGACAGAATACATGGAACTGTAAGAAATCGTATAATGTCAGCAGTAACAAATCACCTAGTAAAACAATGAGATACGCAAGCAAGATCTTTCATATATATCAGGTTCTACATATTGGCTAAATAATTTATTAAATAAACACAACATATTATAAGCGATGAAGTCCCAGACCCCGTTACCACATATAATACCAAGCTGCAGGGTGAAACAGTGTGACAAAGTAAAGGCGGGTGTGTACGCTATACCTTTGGTATATCCTGACAGAATGGAAAAAATATATCTCGGAATAACAAAGCGATCCTTGGACACTAGATGTTAAGATCACTTGCGAAAATTCAACCAGAACATGCAGAATACAGCCCTTCGCCAGAGAAGCCATACATTCATCGGCGGCTCCTGTATGGAATAGTATTAGAAGAATTAATTGCCCCTTATAAGAACTTTAAAGAGACTGCCATCAAGGAAACAGTCAAAATCCTCTCCAGGAAACTAGCATGCAATGATATGGTCTCTACTGAACTGCTAATGGTTTGGCATGCGTTATTGAAAGATGGAAACATATCGCGCTGCGCCGTATAAAAACGTGATAAAAATTCATGTAATGTGATCATGTTACCCACTTTATTTTTTAAAAAATTATCTTTCTCCCTTACGTGTTCCAATTCCCTACATTTTTATGTCTACATTACCTTGAAAAAGCCATGGAACTGTAAGAAAAGTGCGAAAGCTTGGCGAATCTTTTCGCTTATTACATCACAAAAATAAACGGATTTAATACGTTATCCCAGCAGAAGTTGCACATGCAGTCAAAAACATGAAGCGGAGAAAAGAGAAGATGGAATTACTGTAGACTTCATACAAGAAGCAATTGGAGAATTTGAAACAGTACTCGCCCACGTTTTCACTCGATGCCTTAATGAAGGGAAGATTCCTGAGGATTGGAGCAACGCTACAATGATCCTGCTACATAAGGGTGACATTGAGGATCTCAGGAACTACAGACCTATCAGTGGTTTATACAATCTTCACAAAATTTCTTTCACACCGCTTGAAAGTAACACTGGACCTTGCTCAACCGAGAGAACAAGCTGGATTCAGGAGTGGCTACAGCACTATAGATCATATCAACGTACCGAGAGAACTAATTGAAAGAGCGAGGGAATATGAACTGCATGGCTTTTATCGATTATGAAAAGGCTTTTGATTCAGTGAAACCATCAGCAGTTACAATGGCTTTAAGATCCTGCGGTGTTGAAGATGCATACATTAATATTATTAATAACATCTATGAAAATGCAAGTGCAAAGATTCGGCTGTTTGAGAATACAGCACACCTAAAAATTGGAAAGGGAGTGAGACAAGGTGACACCATATCTCCCAAGGTCTTTAACGCCACATTGGAAAATGTCTTTTAGTCACTGAACTGGGAAAACAATGGGATCAAGATTAATGGAGATTATCAAACTCATCTTCGTTTTGCTGATGACGTAGCCATTCTTGCAACTACCCCATCAGAGCTGCAGAGTATAATCCAGGAACTTGCTGCCAAGAGTAAAGAAGTGGGATTAAAAATGAACTTTTAAAAGACAAAAGTGATGTACAATTGCTTTTACAAGAAATGAAGATTTATCGATTGATGGAGAAAAGCTTAAGGTAACAGATGCGTACGTTTATCTTGGACAGCAGATGTCAAGTGAGGGTCACATTGATGAAGAAATTAATCGGCGTATAAAACTTGCCTGGAGAGCTTTTGGAAGAAACAGCATAATTTTCAAGAGCATTATGCCATTATGTCTTAAAAGAAAAGTGTTTGATAAATGCAGCCTTACAGTGCTTACGTATGGTGCAGAGACTTGGACCTTAACTAAAAGAGACATACAAAGGCTGCAGACAACTCACAGCAGCATGGAGAGGTGCATGCTTTGTGTAACTAGGAGAGATAAGAAGAGGAACTCGTGGATCAGAAAAATGACAGGAGTGGAAGACATCATGATCAGAGTAAAATCCCTGAAATGGCAATGGGCTGGACATACTGCCAGAAGGACTGACCATCCATGGACAGCCGAAATTTTAGATTGGATTCCAAGGGACAGGAAAAGACCCAGAAGAAGACCACATGGAAGATGGTTGGAGGAAATTCGAAAGTATGCGGGCGTAACATTGAGGAGACTAGCACAAGATAGACCGTTGTGGAAGAGGCTTGGATAGACCTTCGTCCAGCAGTGGATTGATAATGATGAGTTTCTTGAGTACTGCGAGTCTCTGTTGTATCACAAAGTAACTAAAGGCAATAAACTTTTCAAAACTATCGACGTGCAACAAGTCTGGATCCATATCCTTCAACTACGTAGCATGTCGCTATTCAGCTATTTCAAAGTTCAAACGTCTTCTGAGACATGCTTTCACAATCGGGAGTAGTATTAATCTTCACTGAACAAAATGTTCTGTCATAGAAATCGCAGAACTCACATGAGAGACAAAATCTCCAATATGTTTTTTCAATAACTTTTTGGCTAAAATGCGTATTGCTCAACTTAGAAAATGCTGCATCATGAGGAAATACACAAAATGAAACGAAATCTACCAGACATGGAGACAGATAGGTGTAAAAGAAGTTTTTTTAATTTCTGGATAACATAAATGCGGTGGGCGAGGAAACAATACCATGTGACCTGAGTCATTAGGCCGTGTGTCCGCCAGGCTGGGATATACATTCGGTAACACGGTGTTACATCGAGAGGAAATGTCCTTGGATGGTGCCTTGAATTATAGATTTTAAGGCGTCGTTGACCTGGGTCCACAACTCAACAACAATGCGAAGTGGAAAACAGATCAGTAGAACTAAAAAAAACTAGCAATAGAAATACAGAGGCTCTAAGTCGTCTGCCATTGATACCCGGTTTCAACCAGCTAACGCTCCCCCGCATTCATGTTATACAGAAATTAAATAGGGAAGAAATCTGGGGATCGTACTGGTTAGGGCAGCACCTAGACACTTTGTAGTCATTGTCTGCTGATGTTGGCAGTGTGAGGGCGGGGAACTTGATATCAGGTATATACTACGGAGGTACGGCAACAAACCGGGCAGCAGCACCTCATCGACGTATATTCGTGCTTTCACTTCCCACTGAGCTGTGAACGGCTGTTGAAACTGAAAACTTCCCGAATTCTGCCCTCAGGCTGAGGAGCTGTATGAAGCTCACTGGTGGTAGCAAGATCAGCCCTATAACCACGTAGTCTCCAGACTCATTTGCCGATCGTCCGCGTTGAGACAGAAGTGAGACTCATAGTTCCATTCGTCCTGCCACATGTCTGGTACGGCAACACTGCGACCTCACGTGACGATGTGCTGCTGTGAGTGGCAGTTATCGCAGAGGCTGAAGGGGGCGAAATCCTGTGATTCATAGTCCGTGTCGATACAAGGATGTCCATAGCAGACTGTACATGTCCGTGCGGATTGTGAGGGTGTTACAGCTTGCCGTCGAATGCGGCTAAAGAGACGTTCGGGCCACCGCCTACATGCACGAGTCATATACTACGACGACGCAAGTTATGTTCCTCCAACCACTGTTGTCATACTACGACGACGCAAGTTACCTTCCTCCAACCAGTGTCGTTATACTACAACGACGCAAGTTACCTCTTCCAACCACTGTCTTCATATTACTACGATGCAAGTTTCTTTCCCACAACCACTGTCGACATACTACGACGACGCAAGTCACCTTCCTTCACCCATTGTCAGCATACTACGACGACGCAAGTCACCTTCCTTCACCCATTGTCAGCATACTACGACGACGCAAGTCACCTTCCTTCACCCACTGTCGGTATACTACGACGGCGCAAGTCACCTTCCTTCACCCACTGTCGGCAGACTACGACGATACAGGTTACCTTCCTCCAACCACTGTCGGTATACTACGAGAATGCAAGTTACCTTGCTCACACCACCGTCGGCAGGCAGTTTTTGCTTCCCGATCAATTTTCGCCGCAGAGGTCAACCATCCGTACGTAGTCCTATAATGAGACTATAGTAAAGGTATCCGTGGGATGGTACGCTTCCCGAAGATGTTGCCCAGACATTCTTACTCATTGCACGTGCTTTCGCCACCCAGATCACTCCTACGCAGTGGTCCACGCGCCCAGGACAGTATGGCCAAACTTAGCTATGCCAACTCTGTTTTTCCCCTTTATTACACTCACCTCTGACTTGATTAGTTTGTAACTACAGTAATTTACACAACTCAAGTTTCGACACGTACCTACTAATTTGCATGGCGTTCGGACAAATACTTCCTGGTGTGACATTTCCTACGTCGACCGGTGTACTTCTCCCCGAATTACAAGACAGGACTCAACATCTGCAAAGCCTTTCGGTAATTATTTCGTAGTCTGATGCACTTGTTTAACGCAGTATTTTGCGTGAAAATGCTTTACAATGATAGATGGCGCTGTCTTCCCATTCATACGCAGGAAATATTTCACCAGTTTTTTGCTGCTTTATTCTATATGAACTAGCTCATATATAGTCCGTGCCATGCACGGGGGAAAAAGCTGTTACTTAAATTTTATAACACGAATCGTAAAATACATATCATCATCATCATTGTCAACCATTATCAATCCACTGCTGGACGAAGGTCTCCCCAAGCCTCCTCCACAACGGTCTGTCTTGTGCCAGTCTCCTCCATGTCACTCCCGCATACTTTCGAATTTCATCCACCCATCTTCCATGTGGTCTTCTTCTGGGTCTTTTCCTGTCCCTTAGAATACAATCTAAAATTTCGGCTGTCCATCGATGGTCTGTTCTTCTGGCAGTATGTCCAGCCCATTGCCATTTCAGGGATTTTACTCTGATCATGATGTCTTCCACTCTTGTCATTTTTCGGATCCACGTGTTCCTCTTCTTATCTCTCCTGGTTACACCAAGCATGCACCTCTCCATGCTGCTGTGAGTTGTCTGCAGCCTTTGTATGTCTCCTTTAGCTAAGGTCCACGTCTCTGCACCATACGTAAGCACTGGAAGGATGCATTGATCAAACACTTTTCTTTTAAGACATAATGGCATATTGCTCTTGAAAATTATGCTGTTTCTTCCAAAAGCTCTCCAGGCAAGTTTTGTACGCCGCTTAATTTCTTCACCAATGTGACCCTCACTTGATATCTGCTGTCCAAGATAAACGTACGTGTCTGTTATTTCCAGCTTTTCTCCATCAATCGATAAATCTTCATTTCTTGTAAAAGCATTGTACATCACTTTTGTCTTCTGAAAGTTCATTTTTAATCCCACTTCTTTACTCTTGTCAGCAAGTTCCTGGATCATACTCTGTAGCTCTGATGGGGTAGTTGCAAAAATGACTATGTCATCAGCAAAACGAAGGTGGGTTAGATAATCTCCATTAATCTTTATCCCTTTGTTTTCCCAGTTCAGTGATTGAAAGACATTTTCCAATGTGGCATTAAGGAGCTTCGGAGATATGGTGTCACCTTGTCTCACTCCTTTTCCAATTTTTATGTGTGTTGTATTTTCAAACAGCCGAATCTTTGCACTTGCATTTTCATAGATGTTATTAATAATATCCATGTATGCATCTTCAATACTGCAGGATTTCAGAGCCATTGCAACTGCTGATGGTTTCGCCGAATCAAAGGCTTTTTCATAATCGATAAAAGCCATGCACAATGGAAGTTCATATTCCCTCGCTCTTTCAATTAGTTCTCTCAGTACGTGGATATGATCTATTGTGCTGTAGCCACTCCTGAATCCAGCTTGTTCTCTTGGTTGAGCCATGTCCAGTGTCACCTTCAAGCGGTGTGAAAGAACTTTAGTGAAGATTTTATAAACCACTGATAGGAGGCTGATAGGTCTGTAGTTCCTGAGATACTCAATGTCACCTTTTTTATGTAGCAAGATCATTGTAGCGTTGTTCCAATCCTCAGGAATTTTCCCTTCATTAAGGCATCGAGTGAAAATTTGGGCGAGTACTGTTTCGATTTCTCCACTTGCTTCTTGTATGATGTCTACAGTAATTCCATCTTCTCCTGGAGCTTTCCCCGCTTCATGTTCTTGATTGCATGTGCAACTTCTGCTGGAAGGACTGGAAGAACTCTGGTACTGGTACCTTTCATGATGTCTGGAGTACATGTATCATCCCTTTCATATAATTTGGAGTAGAAATCTTTCACTTTTGTCAAAATTTCGCCTCTATTTCTTGTTACAGAACCATCTTTTCTCAGTGCCATAATCTGTTTTTCCCCTTTCTGAGATGTCCCTTTGCTATCTTTAGGCTTTGGTTGTTTTCAATTGCTTTCCTTACTAGTTCACAGTTGAATTTCCTTACGTCTTCAGTGATACTTTTTCGTACTGTCTTGCATAGCTCTATATATTCCACTTTGGAAGTCACATCTTCTTTAGTTTTCCTCATCTCTCTTCTTTTTTGCATCAACCTTTTGGTTTTTCCCGATAATTTGTTCACATGCAATTTGTTCTTAGACCCAGCTAATTTTGTTGCTGTTTCCATAAGAGCTTTGGTTACTTTTCTGTTAACTTCAGAAATATCCACTTCTTCCGATGTTAGGCCTTCTAAAGCAGAGAATCTGTTCTTCAGTTCCAATTTGAAGGTATTATGGTGTTTTTTTATGGTTGGTTATGTCAATA
This sequence comes from Macrothele yani, assembly GCA_039090855.1. Taxonomy (NCBI): domain Eukaryota; kingdom Metazoa; phylum Arthropoda; class Arachnida; order Araneae; family Macrothelidae; genus Macrothele; species Macrothele yani. The sequence goes on along the minus strand of CM077028.1, from coordinate 71,532,136 downwards.
CATTTTGTTTGTCTTATGAGCTTGCTACGTTCGAGTTTAGTATTGAGGTGCATCTTACATCTCACCAATCTATGGTCATTGCCTGTGTTGAACTTGTTTAGCACACTGCAGTCTTCTATTACGAATTTTTTGTTACACATAATAAAATCAATTTCACTTGTCGTCCCATTTGGATGTCTCCATGTCCATTTCCTGTGTGGCTTTTTCTTGAAAAAGGAGTTCAAGAAGAAAATCCCTCCTGCCTCTGCAAACTCTACGAGAGTATTTCCACGCTGATTTCTGTATCCGTGACCGAATTTACCTACTGAAGTTTCATTCTGTTGCCGTTGCCCTATTTTTGCATTGAAATCTCCCATAATTATCTTCAAGTGCTGCTTACCTTTATTATTTAGATCACGAATTTCCTCATAAAATTCTTCAATTTCTTCTTCGGCATGACTTGTGGTGGGTGCATAAGTTTGAATAATCTGAGCCTGGTATCTTCTTGAGAGTTGGATAACGAGTCGTGCAGCTCTGTCAGAGGAACTTTCAACTTCTACAACTTTATCCTTCAGTTTCTTGTTTATTATAAATCCAACACCACTAGTTCTGCCAGTATCTGTCCCACGATAGCAGAAGAGATGTCCACTTTTCAGTTCAATGAGATCTTTTCCTTTTCTCCTTAATTCACTTAGCCCGACGATGTCCCACTTGATCCTTTGTAGTTCCTCTTCCAATTCAAGAAGCCTTGAATCAGAAGATAGGGAGCGTCCGTTATACGTAGCCAATGTCAGCATCAGATAGCAGCCTAGTCCGGTCCTCCGGGGATTCTTAGCACTCTCTGCCTTCATGTCGCACTGGCCGCTGCCTTGGCCAGGTACATTCCAGCTGCCGGAGACTGAGGGCCAAGATTTAAGTTGTGGAGTCATTTTGGAGGGGTTTGGCCATAACTCACCACGCTGGCCAAGCGGGTTAGTGAGTGTGGGATAGCATTTCCTCTAATCCCGATGGTATAGTTATACCGCTATTGGCGGTCGTCAGAGCCCCTTTAGTAGGAACAGGATGTACCACGAGAAGGCGGGGTTGACATTTGTCAAGGAGAGGCTGTGATGTTACGTATCACCTGACCTTATACATAACTATAATAAACGGATGAGTTATTAATCGGCAGTCTATAAGATAGGTCGCCAACAACAAAATTTTCATAATATTCCCATTCAATATTCCCTTGATAACGCAGATTCCTTTTTTATGAAATTACTCTGCAATTTTATTCCTTTTTATGAAATCACTCTCCAATGCAAAGAAGATGAAATAAAACACCTACGTAACAGAACAAACGTCGGAGACAGTTGTTCGAGCAAGTGCGTGTTGCCACAGATGGAGTAGTTTGTCTTAGTGACTATATTATTTTCCCGTATTTCTCCTTGATTTTAGATATCGTGCCATAGCCGTGAGCTTAGTTCCTATTTCTGCCACAGGACAAAAGCAGATGGCGCTTCAAGTACTGAATGACGTCAGCGCGTTAGGGACAGACGTAGCCTATTGTATAGGTTTTATTCGCTGTGTGTGTGTCGACGTGTCGCAATGTGCTCTGCAGGAAAACCGATATCTCCTTTGTTTGCGTTTTTAGGACCATTGAAATCATCTGCTGCTGTGATGTAAATGGCGAAAAGTCCCAAAACTAAAAAAAAAATTGCAAACAACATTAGTTGGGAACGTTTGCGAAACGTGCAAATTACATGAAGTTAGCAAATCAAAATCTGGGAACTGGATGCTTTGTCTACAAAACGCATGATAAATTAAACCTAATATCGCTACCGATGCAATAATACGCGACAGAACATGTTCGAATCCGTAACAAAGAGGATTATATAAGAGTTTTGTGACCTTCGCTAGTTATTTTTTTCATTCGATTTTTAACGACCACTATGAGCAACTCAATGGGCTATAAGCAGTCGTCCGACCCTAATTTCGGGCCACTGGTTCCAGGGAAGGAAAAGAGCCAGCACCGTAAGACAAACAATATCCATACCTCACCGGGATTCGAACGCGGACCTCTTACGGACGAATGATCAGAGGCCATCGCTTAGACCACTGCACCACCGGGGCGGCATTCGCTAGTTATAGCTGCGATTCCTTGTCACGGGGGCGCAGCTATGGATAACAACTGTCGTCCATGATAGAGATTTCAAAAGACGTTCAAAATGAACGGGGTGAACGCCTTCCTGTCGAACTTTGCTCGACAAATTTACAACGAAGTCACTAACAAGGTAGTAAAATCAGGCAATGCATTGATTATGATACGCTTTCCAACATACCAGAAATCATTACTCAAGTTATTACTCATTTTATGAGTAATAAAAAATGGCATAAATAAAAAAATACAATTATGAGTATAAAATGTGGAATAAATATCGCTCCTGTGCTCTGACTGTAAGGGCGAAAATTAATAATGAGATGCATATCATTTAAGATATGATCTAGTACTAATTTATGTGCATAAAAACAAGGAAATAACTTTATTTCATTAACTGTGTGCATATACCATGCCCAAGGTTAGAAGGGCGCCAGCCGGTCTGGGAAGACTGAATACGTCCTTTGTGTAAAAGAATGTCAGTATTGTTGTATGTTTTGTTCTGTTTGTATAGTCTGGTTTCCACGTACAGAAGCTCGTCAGGTGGAGTTTGTGGTATGTCGTCGAGCACGGAGACAATAAGCGAGGGAGAGCGATTTCCCCAGAAGCAGGAGCGGCTGGGGTGCAGATTCGAAGAAAGGGTGCCTGCGGACAAAGGTCAGGTTCGCTCCAGGACCTGACAAGGTCAGCGCCTTGTAAGAGGTCAGCGCCTCGTGGTAGAGGGGGGCCGAAAAAGAAAGGAGGGTCTTCTAGAGCGAGGGGGATAAGAGATAGCTTCGGGAGAGAGAGGAGAGATTTGCGAAGCCGCTTGGAAGGCGAGTAGACGTCGGGAGCTTGACTCCGAGGAATGCGGTTCCTGGTTTTTGCGTGAAGCCGTGTGCTTCGGGAGAGAGAAGGAGGATTGCGAGGTGCGCTTGAACGGTGGGTAGACGAGCGGCGTCTATGCTCCGAGGAACGTAGTTCCTGTTATTTGCGTGAAGCTAGAGGCTTCGGGAGAAAGCGTAAAGGAGTGCAACGAGTGTCTGGAAGACGGATAGACTGTGGAGATTTTATGCTCCGAGGAACGCAGTTCCTGGTTTTTAGTGTGAAACCGAGTGTTTCGAATTACAGAGTGGCGATAGGGCAACGGATTTAATATTGAACACTTCGTGACGGACGACGCATGCCACAAATTCGTCGACGCGGACATTGGCACCGGAACCAGACTCTCACTAGTGCTTTGATTCATTAAATTTATTATCTTTCTTATTCACGAAGTATTTATTGAAGTTGATGAAGTGCCTTACAGTAGCCATTCTCTCCCTTCCTTGATTCGCGGATAATTACACAAAAAGGCGGAGGAAGAGGGGCCTGGATGATAAATTTATTATTAATAAATTACGAGAGTGAGAACCTCAGATTATTTGCTGTGGGGGAAGTTGTTAACTTAACTCACGGACGCCTATCGGAAAGAAGGCGGGACTTAGCACGAAAGTCTATGTCTCACCCCTACAGCAAAGTAATAAATGGCGCAGTCGGCAGGATGAATGTTTGATACCAGGTAAACCCGAGGAGGAGAAGGCGAGGCGAAGAAATAAGTGAATAAGTAATTCTTGTTGTGAGGAACAACTGAAGGCAACCTCGACTACTAGGACTCTGTGCACAAAGAAAAGTGGTGATTTCATCGACGGCAGCGACAGGGAGATCCGTAACCAGGATCCACGGACGTGACCGACAGACGGCAGTGACAGGGAGATCCGTAACCAGGATCAACGGACGAGACCGACAACTGCGAAGATCGCAACCGGATTCAGGACGAGAGGAGCCGGCAAGGCGCGTTACCAATACACGACGGAGAGAGCCGACGAGGCTCGGACCCAGTGTGCAAGACAGAATTCCGGGAGACCACGTCTCACATCACCAGTGGGACCGGACTTTCCCTGTTTAGGGAGTCCCATCGCGGACCGCAGTTTAGCTGCAACAGAGAAGCTGAGGGGGCCCGAGGAGCCCGGTAAGTACTGCTTTTGAAGCCGCAAGTTGATTACCTGTGTCGACACCTGTGTATAAGTTAGAAATAGCTGAATAAGTTTCATCAGGACACTAGGAGTACTAGAGGTAACCTTCCTAAGATAAATTTAACTTAAGAGTAGTGAGGATATAGTAAGAAGAATTTGAGATAATAAATGGTGAAAGTATATTTTTTTATGTGAAGAAAGAAAATAGCGGACAGAGAAGGATAGGTACTAGCCTAGATAAAAAGAAAAAGTAAAAAGTAGAGATCAAAATGATATTTAACTAGGTATCTCAGCGAAGTAGATAGAAATTAGTAGTGTGAGAGCAAAGGCTAACAATCGGGGAATTGTATTATTTTATTTCAGTGTATATATATTTTTGTATTAAGTGTATATTATTATTGCATGATAATGGCGGAACAGTTTTTGGAAGGGAAAATTAGTGAAGAACTCGATGAAAGGAATTCCGAGGGAAGCAAAAGAGAAAATGAGGGAGGAACAGATAATGAATTGAATTCTAGCAATGAAGTAATAATTAATGACAAAGGAATAGAAGGGAATTCAATAAGTCTAGAATGGGAATATAAATTTAGGGTATTGGAGATGGAACAGAAAAAGCTAGAATTACATTTAGAGCAACAGCGAATTGAGATGGAGCTAGCCGATAGAAAAGAGGCTAGGGCTTATGAGCTAAAAAAATTAGAGATAGAACAAGAACGGGGCGTTGCATCAGCGTCAGGGAGACAGTCAAAGAAGCTGGCCGACTACATCAGAATTCTAGAGAGGAATTTACCCAAAAGCCCTACAAAACCCGAAGAGATATTGGATTTTTTGGCACCTTAGAGAGAGCGTTTATTCTGCATGACATACCAGAGAGCATGCAAGGGCGGTTAGTGATTGCGTTATTCAAAGCGGATTGCGTTATTCAAAGCGGATTGCGTAAACCATTTGTTCCGACGTCTGACCGTAGAGCAATATGATAATTATGATACCGTCAAGGAAGCTATTCTCAGTGAATGTCATTTGACTCCAGATGTATATCTGAAGCAGTTCGAGGCGATACGCCGGAACAAAGGGGAGAGCTTCCAGCAGCTAGCGGGACGGATTGGCAGGTCTCTCAGGTATTATGTAGCCAACTGCGGAGTAACCGAGTTCGACCAATTAGTAAATCTGCTAGTGTGTGATAAGTTTAAAGGATTACTATCCCCATCCTTAAAAACCTATTTACTGCAGAGAGGTGCGGTGGGTAAGCTAGTCTTGGCTAAAGAATTGGGGGAGTTATGTGATTCATATGAGAGTCATGTGGAAGCACTAGAGATAGGAAAGGTGAAGGATAATTTTTCGTCGAATTACAATGCCAAAGGGAGTCAGTATATTTCTACGGGGAGCGGATTCGTGAAGAGAGAGAGCGGGAACAGTAGTGGGCAGTTTCAGAAGGAAAAATTCCAAGCGCCTGATAGGAAGTTCGGGAGTAAGGTAGAAGGAGAACGACCTATGGGAAGTCAGGGTAACCCTAGTTTAGATCGCGGCATAATCTGTTTTTATTGTAGGAAGCCTGGTCATCGGCAATCATTATGTCCCCAGAAGGGTAGCGTAAGACCGGAGGGCCGGAGTAATTCCTATTATTGGCGGAACGAAGGGGTGAAAAAAGTAGGAAGGGTAGCTGTGGAGAATAATCAGGAAGTAGAGAAACCTAGAGAGGACACCGGAGTAAAAGTAGAACAGGAGGTGAGAAAGATGAGCGCAAAGGTGGGAAGAGTTTTCGGATCTAACCAAGCAGAGATTAAAAAGATAGAAATACCTGTAGGAGAACAAATGATGGTAACCACAGAGGCAGGGCTCCAAGCCAATATACTGGTAGATAGTGGGGCAGAATTCAATTGTTTAAAGAGAGGATTATTGGGAGAAGAAAAATTGGAGGAAATTGGGAAGGTAAAACTGACAGGGTTTGATGGGAGAGCAGCCGTTTTTCCCATAAAAACGGTTGGAATTAGGATTATGGAAGCAGGTCTAGAAAAGGCGGGGAGTAAAACGATAGGACTCAGTGAAATTGTTTGTGCCATAGTACCTAATTTGAGTAATGAGTTTATTATTACTCCAGAAGATTACGTAAAAATGTCAACGGTTAGAGACTGTAGTCCTGAGTGGGCGATTAATTTACAGAAAGCGCTAGAACCTAAACAGGAGAGGGAAGAGCGAAAGTACGAAGAAAGGGAGGATTCGATAGCGGAGAATGAGAGTACGGAAGGCCGTACCCACCGAGCTAATATCGCGGTGAATCAGGTAGGGGTCGAGGAGGAACCGGAAGCGCCTAAGGCAAAGAGCGAGCCGCCGCCGACAGAGGAGGGCGTGGTCGAAGAGGAGGCGAAGTCGGACAGCCAATCAGGAGACGAAGAGGAAGGCGCACGGGGAGAAAGTAATCAGACGGAGATAGCTCGCTCGGGCTCCGGCGAGGAGATTCGCGGCAAGTAAGCAGATCCGATCACGCGGTATTCGCAGGCCAACAGGAGGAAGATAGGACCTTATCGGAAGCTCGTAGATATGCTAAAGAGGAAAAAGGAGGTTATGTTTACATAGAAGGGATGCTCTACCATAGAGAAAGGGTGTTGGGGCAATTGACAAATCAACTTGTGGTCCCGGAGATTAGGAGAAAACAAGTGCTAAGCCTGGCCCACGATTCGGTATTTTCGGCGCACTTGGGACACAAAAAGATGCTAGAGAGGATTCGATATTCGTTCTATTGGCCAACCGTGAAGAGAGACGTGCGTCAGTACTGTAACGTATGCGAGGGATGTCAATTACGACGTCCTGTCACAAGAGGAGATAGAGTACCTATAACCGCAGTTAGAAGGCCCGCTCTACCTTTTCAGGTCGTCAACGTGGATCTGATCGGCCTAATAGAACCGCCCTCTAGCAAGGGGCACAGATGGATTTTGGTAATGATGGACCAACATACACGTTGGCCGGAGGCCGTATGTCTGACCTCCTTGAGCGCGAAGAACACTTGTGATGCGCTTTTGGAGATCTTCCAGCGCACGGGCATTCCGGAGGTAGTGGCGATGGACAGGGGCACTAATTTTGTGTCGGGACTGACACAAGAGATCTTGAAGAGGTTGGGTTCGACTCCCAGATTCTCGGTACCAGGAAATCCCTCCTCCAATGGGTTGATCGAGCGTTTCAACAGGACCCTCAAGGGGATGTTACACCACATAATAAGGGAGGAGCCAAGGCAGGGGCATAAGGCACTACCTTATCTTTTATGGGCGTATCGGGAGGTGCCCAACGTGACCACGGGCATAACGCCGTTCCAATTATTGTACGGTCGGGAACCAACGGGACCGCTAGCAATCTTGAAAAAGAACTGGACCGGAGAGTGCAAGCTACCCATTGGTATTTCAGTGTCGGCAGGGCAGTACCTCCAAGAAATGAAAGAAAGGATGGAAAAGGTGGCGCTCCAAGTAGAGGAGGTGGCGGAGGAGCAGCAGCGTCGGTACACTTCCTACTACAACCGACGACTGCGGCAGAAGTCCTTCGAGGTTGGGGATCAGGCTATAGCTCTCATTTCAGATTCCCGGAACACACTTTATGCCAGATGGACAGGCCCCGTGCATATTGTAGAAAAGAGGGGGCAAGCAGCTATGTGATTGAGGTAGGCAACGGGCAGAGGCGCCACGTTCACGTAGGCAAATTGAGAGAGTTTAAACCCCAGATGAATGTGGTGGGGGTAATTTTTGAATCAGATGGAGAGTTCGGAGAGATTCGGGAGGTGCCCATGGAGCCGAAAGATGGAGAGAGGAAGGATCCCAAGCAGCTGAACGTAGAAAGTCCAGAGATCACGCAGCAACAACTTTGGAAGCTACAGGAGTTGGTAGATCGCTCGAAAGTATTTTTTTCGGGGGAAGTAGGAAGAACCACGTTAGGTAACCACGAGATAACGGTTAAACCGGGTAGTGTGCTACGTACTCTGCACAGATACAAAGTGCCACAATCTATGCAGCGGGCGGTGGATGATCAGATTCAGGAGTTATGTGACAGAGGGATGATAGAAGAGTCGGGGGAAGAGTATAGTCATCCAATTGTTTGTATTGCTAAACGTACAGGGGAAGTCAGATTGTGTTGTGACTTTAGAATGCTCAACGCGCACACCGTCGCAGACGCATTTCCCATGTCACACATCCCGGATCTTTTAGCCAAGGTGGGGGCAGCAAAATACATCACAACTTTGGATATGCTGAAGGGGTATTATCAAATACCGATGGACCCCGGAAGCAAGAAATACACTACGTTTGCTACCCACCGAGGATTGTTCCAGTGGAACGTAATGCCTTTTGGATTGTCGGGGGCCGCTGCAACATTCCAGAGGATAATGAGTAAAGTGTTAAACCCTCATTTGGATTATGCAGTAGCTTACCTCGATGACGTTGCAGTGTTCTCCAAGAATTGGGAGGAGCACTTGCAACATTTAGAGAAGGTAATCGGTAGCTTGGTGGAAGCGGGGTTTACGGGGAACCTAGAGAAGTGCTGCTTCGCTAAGGAAAAAGTGCATTACTTAGGGCACGTGGTCGGTTCTGGGAGTCACCAGCCGGACCCGGAGAAGTTACAGGCGGTCAGGGACCTGTTACCGCCGAAGACGAAGAAGGAAGTACGTAGTTTCTTGGGACTCTGCAGTTATTATCGGGAATACGTACCGGGGTTTGCCGAGATCGCGAAACCGCTAACCGATTTAACGGGAAAGAAAGCCGCGGAGAAAGTGAGTTGGACAACAGAAATGGACATCGCTTTCAAAAAGCTAAAGGAATGTTTATGTTCCGCACCAGTACTAGCGACGCCAAGCTTTGACCGTCCGTTCTTATTGTACACGGATGCGAGTTCATTTGCCGTAGCCTGCTGTTTAGCGCAGAGAAGTAACGGGGAGAAATCCGACCGGTAGCGTACGCCAGCCGGAAGTTAAACGGCACGCAGGCCAGATGGGCCGCCAGTCACAAGGAGGCCTACGCCATAGTATGGGCAATCCAGAAGTTCGAAGGATGGATTTTCGGGAATCCAGTGGAAGTAATGTCCGATCACAATCCGCTAGTTTATTTGACTAGCGCAGCATCCCAGAGCTCTAAACTACAGAGATGGAGTTTGGCCATCTCACAATTCAACATCAAAATAACGCACATAGCAGGCAAGCTAATCCCCCACGCTGATGCTTTATCTCGGTTATCTTTTGAGGCAGGTGATCAGCGTCCTGATGAACACAAGAGTATCACTACACAGGTAGAGACTCAGTGAGGCTCGAAGGTGGTACTGTTGTACAAAAAAAAAAAGGAGAAAGGAACGGGGGAAGTGATATTATTTTCGCCTGTTTGTGTCTGTATGTGAGGTGATAAACTGAAAAACAATATATATAAAGAAACTCAAGTGAACAGGACTCACCATGCGAAGTAAGGACCCCGCATGTTTCGTCTCAGGGGCCGAGGCCTGTAAGGGCGAAAATTAATAATGAGATGCATATCATTTAAGATATGATCTAGTACTAATTTATGTGCATAAAAACAAGGAAATAACTTTATTTCATTAACTGTGTGCATATACCATGCCCAAGGTTAGAAGGGCGCCAGCCGGTCTGGGAAGACTGAATACGTCCTTTGTGTAAAAGAATGTCAGTATTGTTGTATGTTTTGTTCTGTTTGTATAGAGTCTGGTTTCCACGTACAGAAGCTCGTCAGGTGGAGTTTGTGGTATGTCGTCGAGCACGGAGACAATAAGCGAGGGAGAGCGATTTCCCCAGAAGCAGGAGCGGCTGGGGTGCAGATTCGAAGAAAGGGTGCCTGCGGACAAAGGTCAGGTTCGCTCCAGGACCTGACAAGGTCAGCGCCTTGTAAGAGGTCAGCGCCTCGTGGTAGAGGGGGCCGAAAAAAGAAAGGAGGGTCTTCTAGAGCGAGGGGGATAAGAGATAGCTTCGGGAGAGAGAGGAGAGATTTGCGAAGCCGCTTGGAAGGCGAGTAGACGTTGGGAGCTTGACTCCGAGGAATGCGGTTCCTGGTTTTTGCGTGAAGCCGTGTGCTTCGGGAGAGAGAAGGAGGATTGCGAGGTGCGCTTGAACGGTGGGTAGACGAGCGGCGTCTATGCTCCGAGGAACGTAGTTCCTGTTATTTGCGTGAAGCTAGAGGCTTCGGGAGAAAGCGTAAAGGAGTGCAACGAGTGTCTGGAAGACGGATAGACTGTGGAGATTTTATGCTCCGAGGAACGCAGTTCCTGGTTTTTAGTGTGAAACCGAGTGTTTCGAATTACAGAGTGGCGATAGGGCAACGGATTTAATATTGAACACTTCGTGACGGACGACGCATGCCACAAATTCGTCGACGCGGACATTGGCACCGGAACCAGACTCTCACTAGTGCTTTGATTCATTAAATTTATTATCTTTATTATTCACGAAGTATTTATTGAAGTTGATGAAGTGCCTTACAGTAGCCATTCTCTCCCTTCCTTGATTCGCGGATAATTACACAAAAAGGCGGAGGAAGAGGGGCCTGGATGATAAATTTATTATTAATAAATTACGAGCGTGAGAACCTCAGATTATTTGCTGTGGGGGGGGGGAGTTGTTAACTTAACTCACGGACGCCTATCGGAAAGAAGGCGGGACTTAGCACGAAAGTCTATGTCTCACCCCTACACTGACCTTTGACCCCATTTCGATGATATTCAACAGAATAGGTTCAGTATACCTCCAGAACAACAAAGTTTTGTCGCAATAGACGCCTTTTTAGTTGTTATAAGGACAATGGCTGTGAAATAAATCTCGCTCTTGTGTCCTGACCTTTGACCCCATTTCGATGATATTCAACAGAATTGGTTCATTATACCTCCGGAAAAACATGATAAAGTTTTTTCCCAATCGAAGTATTTTTACGTAAGTTATGATGCATAAGGGCAATGGAATTGATCCACCTCCTATGTTCTGACCTTCAACCCCATTTCATCCATTTTCAATAGGGTTCATCCCCAGGTGGTCCCCTACCACATACTAAAATTTCATCGAAACCGAACCATTTTTACGCGAGTTATAGTTCGGATGGACAGAAAGACAAAGCTAGAGCATATACGCTTCTTCAACCTACTGTTGGAAAGCGTAAAAAATTAAATATCTTCTGCGCTTGAAACGGAAAGGAAGCATTATGATCAAAAAACATTCTCATCTGAAAACACTACTTAACAAGAAAGAACACATCAAATTATCGGTTGTAATGAGCACCTCCTTTGAATCCTTTCCGACGCGAATAAAATTCGTCCAAGTTAAGGAATCTGATTTCTACAACCGACAAAACATCCAGAAATAGCAACAGCTGCTTACTTTCAGCAGCGGCTAAAAAGTATGTTACGAAAATTAACAAATGGCGCACAAAATGTTTCTCATAGCAGAAGGAAGGTATCGAAGCCAGATTTTCAAATCTAACAGTTAAATGAATAATTATAAAAGGAAACACGATATAACTACGCTTTCTAGCGGAAGAATTTTGCATAATGGAAAAGCTGAAAATAAGCGAAAAATATTTTCCATGGAAAAAGCTATGCTAAGCAAAAATAATTTCAAATACGTCTCACGGAATCAGAGATAGCAAGAAAGAGGTTCCGACCTTTACCCCCCCCCCTTGCAGAAAATCTGTGCCTTATTTAAAAAAGGGTAATTGCTTCACATCTCTGTTTTAGCGAATGACAAACAGTAAAAAGAAATTTCTCACTAGGGTTTCTAGAAGCGGAGATATAGTTGCAAACAGACATGGGTGGTGGAAGGTATAGGACACGGGGGTCCGGATTCCCCTGAAATTTCATGATCCCCTCATTGGAGTAGGGTCTTCCTATGGAACATCTTAAAAATTTCTGATTTACATATGGTGTAACTTTTTTTAGTGAAAATTTCCCGGAGATCGTCACCACGTCTCGCAGTTTTCTGGAAAGCGCTTCGAAGTACAAAAGACAAAGTTATGGAAGAGAATTCCATTCAGCAGTGGATTGATAATAGTAGATGAGGATTTGTTAGAGTACTTGCATATATAACCTACAGTTTCTTTATTTTTTTTAATTATTTTAACTCTTGGAGAAGTTGGTCCACCCCTGAAATTATCTGGTTCCCCAGCCCATGCAAACAGAAGTACAGACACACCACCTAGCGACTGAACCGTGAACTATAAAAAAACACGGTTATACGTCAATTCGTCGACTGCGTCAATTCGTCGCGTTTACAGATTTTGGTTACATACAAAACGAACGCAGGAAAACGTACGATTTCGAACGTCTTCCTCCCTGATCAAATTTATAAAGTTTGGACACTCAGACAGAATACGAATATTACGCTTTTTCTTTGGCACTAAAAATATTAGACGATAGACTGTTTTTGGAAAGGGTCAAGGCCCGGTTGGTCAGATCCCCCATATTCAAATTTTTTGTATAATCTACAGTTTTCAATTCAGATCCACCAAATCAGGTATCCTATCTCATGGTACCCTAACTTAGACGCTAGACGGTTTTTAGAAGGGGTTGGAGCCCGTGGGTCAGAGCCCCCCCCTCATAAAAATTTCGTAAAATCTACAGTTTTCATTTTAGAACCACAAAATTTGGTATACTATACAGTTTTCAATTCAGAACCATTAAGTATGGTATCATGAAACTCTAACTTAGACGCTAGACGCTTTTTGGAAGGGGTTAGAGCCCGTGCGGGGAAAGCCCCCCTCATAAAAATTTCGTAAAATCTACAGTTTTCAATTTAGAACCACTAAATTTAGTATACTATCTCATAGAACTCTAACTTAGACGGTAGACCGTTTTTGAAAGGGGTTGCAGCCCTGGGGGTAAGGGCCCCCTTCATGAAAAAAATCGCAAAATCTAGTTTTCAATTTAGAACCACCAAATTTGGTATACTATCTCATGGTACTCTAACTTAGACGGTAGACCGTTTTTGGAACGGGTCAAGGCCCGGGGGTCAGAGCTCCCTCATAAAAAAAAATTCGTAAAATGTACAGTTTTCACTATAGAACCACCAAATTTGGTATACTATCTCATGGTACTCTAACTTAGACGGTAGACCGTTTTAGGATCGGGTCAAGGCCCGGGGGTCAGAGCGCCCGCCCCCATAATTTATTTTTTCGTAATATCTACAGTTTTCAATTCAGAACCATCAAATATGGTATCATGAAACTCTAACTTAGACGCTAGACGGTTATTGGAAGGGGTTGGAGCCCGGGGGTGAGAGCCCCTCCCCCTATAAAAATTTCGTAAAATCTACGGTTTTCAATTTAGAATTACTAAATTTGGTGTACTCTCTCATGGTTATCTAACTTAGACGGTAGACTGTTTTTGGAAGGGGTCGGGGCCCTGGTCAAGGGAGCCCCAAACAAAATTTTCATAAAAAGCTCCGTTTTTTACTCTTAAGAATACCCTATCTACGTTCTAAGGCGCTCTTTGGCCCCTTGAGGGCCTTGCACCATAAACCATCAACCATCAACCAACTAACCAACCTACGGTCTAAGTTAGAAACTGTAGATAACCATAAAGTGCAAAAAATATGCGTTTAATTGTGTATTAAAAACACAAATCAATATCGTTTAGCTTTCACTACCAACGAACGGCTTATCAGGAAGAAATATAATGTAATGTAAATAGAGAGTTCCAGATATTCAAAACGGTAAGAAAAAGATTATTAATACCAATGTGAAGTCGAACGTAATCGACATCACATAGGTACATTGCATTTCTTTGTTGCGGGATTCACAGAAGCACACGCCAGATGTACTGCAGTTCTATAGATGTCTCCTAGAAGGTAAGTATTCCCATTCCTTTTTCTTTCTTTTTTGTTTCGCAAAATTAAATTAACTAAATCAAAAAATTTAAAATAAGTTTACTGGAAAATTGCAGGAATCTCTTTTTCATTCATTAACTTTCACCCGCTGAACTTGGTGATTCCACAAATAGTAATATGTACCTGGCAAATAACTGGTATCCCTGCTAGTACAAATTATAATAATGATTTATTTGCGTCCAGTTCAATCTAGTATGTCCATAAGAGCGTTTGGGGCCGTATGAAAAATACATTTCATCGTGTGCCGCTACGGCGGCGGAGTGATCTAGGGGCTGGCTTCTGACCACTTGTCAAGAAGAATTTCGTATGTGGATGCACTTACCCTCCGGGCCTTGACCCGTTCCAAAAAACCCGTCTACCGTTTAAGTTAGAGCACCATGAGATAGTATACCAAATTTGGTAGTTCTAAATTGAAAACTGTAGATTTTATAAAACAATTTATGAGGTGGGCTCTCACCCAGTGCCCGTCCCGTTCCCAAAACTGGCTGTCGTCTAAGTTGGACTACCATGAGATAGTATACTAAATTTGGTGGTTCTAAATCGAAAATTGTAGATTTCACTAAAAATTGAGGGGGGAGGGGGTTTCTGAACATCGAGCTCCAACCCTTTCCAAAAAACCATCTACAGTCGAAGTTAAAATACCATGAGATAGTATAGCAGGTTTGGTGGTTCTAAATTGAAAATTGTAGATTTTAACAATATTTTGTTTTACGTTTCACTGGAACTTTCCAGCTGATGTATATACCGCTGTATTTATTGGCAGAATTCCATTGTCATGTACATAGAAATGTTATTTTACTGAAGAATAAAGGCAATTTTGAAATGTAGATTTTACGATAATTTTGTACCGGGGGTGACCTCCCGGCCCCCGATCCGTTCCAAAAATGGTCTTCCGCTAAGTTAGAGTTTCATGACACCAAATTTGGTGGTTCTAAATTGAAAACTAGATTTTACGGCTATTTTGTAGAGGGGCTCTAACCCCCGGGCTCCAACCCCTTCCAAAAACCGTCTACAGTCTAAGTTAGAATACCATGAGATAGTACACCAAATTTGGTGGCTCTAAATTGAAAACTGTAGATTTTACGAAATTTTTATGAGGGGGCTTTCACTCCCCGGGCTCTAACCCCTTCCAAAAAGATTCTAGCGTCTAAGTTAGAGTTTCATGATACCATACTTAATGGTTCTGAATTGAAAACTGTAGATTTTACAAAAAAAATTATGGGGGGCTCTAACCCCCGGGCCATGACCCGTTCCAAAAACGGTCTGCCGTCTAAGTTAGAGTACCATGAGATAGAGTACCATCAAATTTGGTGGTTCTAAATTGAATACTGTAGATTTTACGGCATTTTTATGACGGGGGGCTCTTACCCCCGGGCTCCAACCCCTTTCAAAAACTGTCCAGCGTCTAAGTATCATGTGATAGTATACCAGATCTGGTAGTTCTGAATTGAAAACTAGTTTTTAAGAAAATTTTGTATGTGGGGGGGTTCTGACCCCCGGGCCTTGACCCGTTCCAAAGACCGGTCTACCGTCTAAGTTAGAGTACCATGAGGTAGTATACCAAATTTGGTGGTTCTAAATTGAATACTGTAGATTTTACGGCATTTTTTTACTTAAGACGTTCTAAAAACAAATGAAACCGGCTTATAAATGATTTCCAACCATTCATTCGAGATATGAAAACAGACATCAGTGGAATCAACTGAAACATCAGATTCCTCATTTTCCTTGCTTACATCCCTTTCAGTTTCAACAGACGCTCAGATGTCTCACGAATGGAAAATGACTAACTTTGGGGAGGAACGGAAAGAGAAGGGGGTAAGGACCACCATGAGCAACTCAGTGGGCTATAAGTCCGTCTCTAGTTAGAGAAACTTGCCAGAGAAAAAAGAGCCAGTGCCGTAGGGCAAAACTAACCAGGCCTCACCAGGGTTCGAACTCAGACCCATCTTAGACAAATTTTCGGAAGTGAGCGCTCACATGACCGAGCCACCGGGGCGACAATGATGGATTTCGCTTTACTCACTGGTACTGAGGTGACAGGCATTCTTCTCAGTCATGTTCCTCAGAGCGAGAACAGTACTCCAAATATATACATGTAGATGAATAAAATTTTTGTAAGGTATACTACAAAATTCACTTTTACACAGTCGTATCAGAATAATATGACCATCTACCTAACAATGGGAATAACCACCCTTTGCCCGGATGACAGCGGCGAGACGGCGTGGCATGGACGCAATGAGGCCCTGGAAAGTTGCCCGAGGCACACGTGCGCATTCGGACTGCTGCAGAGCACGAAGGTCTCAGAGATGACGTGGTCGTAGGTCGCACGTCCAACCTGTAGATCCAAAAGGCCCCTCAAGTGCTCTATGGGATTGAGGTCGGGAGATTTCGTCGGCTGAGAGAGAACGGAGACATCGCTGTCGTGTTCCTGAAACCAGTCACGCACCACCACCCCCCTCCCTAGCAACGTGGCACGGCGTATTGTCCTTCTGGTAGGCACCATCAGGGTAAACGTCCAACATCAAAGGACGCATGCCGTCAGCGAGGATGGACAGGTAGCCGTTGGTGTTCAAGGACCCATCCAGTGATACCAGAGGTCCCAGGTCATACCAGGAAAACATTATCCAGACATGCGCACTGCCACCGCCGACCTGTACTTGACCAACAAGCGTGTTCGGGTGTTGGTTCTCGTCTGTCTGACGCCGTATCCACCACCGACCGTTACTTCTGCGGCGTAGAAACCTCGATTCGACGGAGAAGATAATCTTTTTCCACTCTTTCACTGTCCAATGGCGGTAGTCCCATGCGAACCGCAGGCGTAGTTGCCGATGGACCTGGGTTAACATGGGAGCCTTGACGCAGCATTGACTCCGCAGACCCATGCGTAACAAGGTTTGCTCTACTATTATCGGGGGCACGTACCTGGGTGCCCCAGTGTTCATTTGCGTGGTCATATGCTGCACTGTTGCATGTCGATGGATCTTTACCAGCATACGGAGGCGACGTTCTCCTCTGGGGTCGATGACCTTTGGGACTCCACAGTTATGAAGTCACGAAGTACTCGGTGTACCAGCGGTCCATTCTTGGTACACCCTTACTACAGCACCTCGCGAACAGCCAACGAAATCTGCTGTTTCTGAGATGCTTCCACTCTTGGCGCGGTAGCCGATGATCATTCGTTTTTGAACGTCTGTCAAATCTCTACCTCTGCCCATTGTGCTCACGTTATGCATCTGTCTTGGCCGTCGGCTTATATCTCCGTATGGTCGACCTTGTCACGTGCACTCTGTGATGCTGCTCCTGGGCGGGTATACTGTGATTCCGGGGTGGTCATATTATTCTGATCCGACTGTGTATAATCAAATGTGAACCATGACTTCCACAACATATTCATTAAAATATTTTCAGTTCGTCGAACACTTTGCAAACATTTTCGACAATTTTTGAAAACACGAATAATGTGATACCCACAAACAGAGAACAAAGTTAAGCTTCATAAAACAGACAGCATGAGTACCAGAAGTAGTTCAAATCAGGATAAGTCCCTTTTTGCCAAACTAGTTGTCCCGTAAGTAACCCTAGACTGTGGTAGTATTTAAGGAGTGATTTCCTCTACAGATAATTTTTCCACGTAGAGATTTCCTATACAAATAAATTTTCGACTCGATCGCAAAAATACCAGCCGCCAGAGTAAACTTCCGGGAAAATTAAAACGTGTAATTTCGAAATGGTAACCTTATCTCGAAAGTATCTATTAAACGTTCTCGGATTTAACTCCACCATGCAGCAGTGGCGGTCATCTTGGGCAACAACTGGTACTCTTACAAGCTGAATTCTCGGCAATTTTTCATTGTGGCTAAGATGCAAATTGAGTAGCTATAACACATACCTACTCGAAAGATACCACCAATCATTCAGGTATCAGATGAATTGCATTTATCTGATAGCTACCAGATGGTCAACTTGATTCAGCTGAAATTTTTAGTTTCTTCACTTAATGAACAGGCTATCTTCTTTACAACCCCCCCCCTTAAAATGAACTGATGTGGTCAGACATTTGAGAAACATGAATAACATTGGAATAGTTGTGCTCTTAAAATTTCCAGACGTCGCATCCAATAAAGTGCATGGAATGCGAACTGTTTAGTAGAATTACCCCCACCCCCGAAATTTTACTCATTTTTTCGGAGATGAAACTAACCACGAATGATGCCAACTTTCTCAGTTTGTATCACTCGTGGTTGTATCATTCAATTTTTTTCAGTTCATTTTCATATCGATTTACAAATATTGTCTTTAGGATTTTCAACAATGGCAGTACTTTCGAAGTGTTTCGTATATCCTTCCGTCCCACTTCCTAATGGGCTTATTTGCGTTTTACACCACTGCTCTCCATGTGTCACCATATGATAAAAAAATTTCTTTTTAAAAATACATATAAACATTTTAATGGAATAAATAAATTACGTAGAATGGAATAGGAAAATAACTGAAATCATTATTTCCTTCTTATATCTTCAGCGTGAAATTAATGTCTTCCTTCTTCCATTAGCTGATGAAAGGAGTGGCATTTCTCTACGATGTCGTCAGAGCAGAATAATCATACGTTCCAGTTATTATCCATTCCAGAGCGTAGGGAATGGATAATAACTTGAAGGGGGGAGCACAACTGAGGATATAACTGATAAGTCAGAAAACTCTAGCGTAATGATACACGGAATGTAAAAGAGGAATGGACGTAGTTAGAAAAGTTGTTTAAACTGAGTAGAAACCAACCTAACATCCGAACCAACTAAGAACGCTACTGACTTTCCGAAAGTGAAATTGTAAATACACGAACGCACCAGTGGCGTATACTGAAAGGGATCTAGGGAATCTGAGATGGGCCATCTTTTTTCTTAAATCAATTGTTTATGAAATTTTCTGTGACATTTATTTTCGTTCATTTAAATATCCACTCAACTCTGGGGTGCTGAAATTTGAGACTGCTATCTCAATGCGAAGCAAACGGATCTCTCTTGAAGTTCGAAGAATTCCACCAGAGAGTTTTTTTGGATTGAAGGTTTAACGACCACCGTGAGCAACTCAATGGGCTATAAGCAGTCGCCCGTCCCTAATTTAGGGCCACTGGCTCCAGAGAAGGGAGAGAGCCAGTGCCGTAAGACAAACACAACATCCATGCCTGACCGGGATTCGAACCCGGACCCCTTACGGACGAATGATCAGAGGCCTGCGCCACCGGGGCGGCCCACCAGAGAGTAACGGGGAATCTCAGCTCAGCGATGACTCCCTGGCGCTCCCGGAGATTAAATATATACTCAACTCTGAGATGGTGAAATTTAAGGCTGCTATCTCATTGCGATGCAAACGACTCTCTCTTGAAGTTCGGAAAATTCTACCAGAGAGTAGCGGGGAATCTCAACTCAGCGAAAATTTCCTGGCGATACCGGAGATGCGAAGACTTAACCTTGTAAACGAGAAACGACGTTATTGCGCATGCTCGACTCCGAACAAGCCACGGGAAAGCGCAGATGACAGACCATCTTTCGATTGTGGCGGACGAAAGCGGACGGCGCGTGTTTAAAAACCACCAGACACAACTTTATTACCCTTATATGTTTCGTTGTTTTTTCATCGTTTCAGTTAGGTTGAAATTTTGGTGAATTGAGCGTGTATTTTTATATTAAGAGTGATAGAATCGCACAAATGTATTATGGATGATTTGAAGGGATGCCTTTTCGGAAGAAAAGATTGGTGGAATTTGTTTCTTTTTTTGTTGAAGGTTTTAACTGAATGGGCTATAAGCAGTCGCCCTTCCCTAATTTAGGGTCACTGGCTCCAGGGTAGGGAGAGAGAGAGCCGCTGCCGTAAAACAAATGCAACATCCATGCCTCGCCGGGATTCGAACCAGGATCCTTTTCTGACGAATGGTCATTAGTCCGCGCTTATACCACTGCGCTACCGTGCCGGCGGGGAAAAACTGATTATAAATCCTGAACAAAGTTTTACTGCATAATACAAAGACAAAAATCGTGAATACACTAGGTACCTTTCCGATTCTGCTTATTCTAAATCTCCATGGTTAGCAGGATGTTTAATTGTAAATAAATTTTAATGGCCGTGTCGGCTCATTAGCCCTGAAAATACTGTGTGGAAAAATCACTGTAGCTAAGAAAAACTTAGTGGTTAAGCTCTCCTCAGTCAGTGGCCTTACTGGAACAGCTATGAAGTGATCCCCAGTTCAGTTTCCATAACTCTGTAATAGCAGGGCCGGATTAAGGCCTTAGTGGGCCCCTAGGCCAAGACATTTGAGTGGACTTCAAGGCTAAGACATCTGAGTGAACCCTCAAAGAATTATGACCGGGAATCTTTAGGAAGTCCTTAAAACACGAAGCTGTAGCATTATGCTTGTGATAATTAGTACGTAGTGCATTCTTTTTTTTTATTGGAGGTTTAACGACCACCGTGAGCAACTCAATGGGCTATAAGCAGTCGCCCGTCCCTAATTTAGGGTCACTGGTTCCAGGGAAGGGAGAGAGCCAGTGCCGTAAGACATACACAACATCCATGCCTGACCGAGATTCGAACCCGGACCCCTTACGGACGAATGATCAGAGGCCAGCGCCTTAGACCACTGCACCACCGGGGCAGCTAGTGCATTCTTCAAACTAATTAATTATTTGCAGAGTTTTCATAATAAGTCACAATATATTTCATTGTTCTCATGAGAAGAGAGTTAAAAGCTTAAGATTCCTATTTTTGTCTTGGATTTTCTAATGATTTGGCATTGTATACTTTTTTTAGTGCATCTTTTTTGTCATGCAATGTGAAGCCACAGGGCACTTCAACTATAAACTGTTCCAAGTGCAAATTGGGAAGTGTGGTTAGATGACGTGAAAAAGCTGAAACTCTCTCGCCGACCCTGCTGTACACAGCGACATGAAATCTTTACCATTGGTAAGTAACTAACTTGAAATTTGTTAGTCTTCCAGCTCTTGTTTCTGACCAAGTGAAAATCATACGACACAAAAGTAAAACTATTTTATAAATCTCTTTCTCTACCTATCTATTATTTGTCCAGACATGCCTCCTGGTCCCTTCGTCATGGTGGGCCCCAAGGCTGTAGCCCCTATAGACGATACTGTGTAATAACAAAAAATTTGACCCGAACGAGACTTCTAGAATTCATGTTTAACTGAATGTAATTATATAATTAGTTATGTAAATTAGTTTTCATGTATATTATGACGTACATTGTCTAAAACGCTCTAAAATCTGCAACTGTAATACAAATTTTAATGTTGTGGTAAAATGATTTTTTTTTTAATGTGTGTTTGTATCTGCATTCCTTCGATTTACAACTAAGTATAGATTACCCACTACTCGGAATCAGTATACACCACTGGAACGCACCTGTCCTTTTGCATTTCACTGTGGAACTATTTATATCTCTCAGAGTCACGATGTCGAACGTAAGCAAACCAGCCCGCAAATGCTGCGGAAGAATACATGTAACACTTCGGAAATCCAGCCAAAACAATGCACGCATATCTGATACCTACAAACCAAAGAAATTATGCACAGGGTAATGTAGCTGACCTTACGAGTACCCCAACACAGAAGAATTCAAATCAGGAAGATTTTGTTAATTGATAATCTTTGTTGGCAAGAGCAGCGTTTGACTAAACAGCACCGAAACATAACACTGACGCATTATCCAGAGTTTAGTTCGGACTATAGAGGTATCAATCTCTTTATGAAACGCATAAACTATCGCACTGTGCGTTGACAATTACTTAGTTACTGTAGAGGATATATAGAACGCATACATCGTTATAGCATAGTTCAGCTTTAAACTTGGTTGTTGGTACTTATAGCTATCCTGACGCTTTAAATTCTTAGTTATCAAGTGCATACAATTCAGAAGTTTCCATAGAAATGCAAGAACTTTCGCACTTTGTGAGAAAGTAGAGTAACATCCGTAATTCTCTCGGGAACGAACGTCTTGTGTTCCACAGAAAATGAACCCATTCCTAAGTTGTCAGCATCGCTGGATGTTTCTACAAGAACTTTCACCGAAACTCGGAATATTTTTCACCGCTTTTCACTTAAGTCGTTTTTCTAAGGACGCTGGAACCTCTTTCACTCACTCACCTTCAATGAAGTAAAACACTGAAAATGACTGTCCAGCTTTCAGTGCAGGCATTTCAGTACTGGTCAGACACATGATTCCGCTTCGCACTGTTCTTCCGGACTACCAAACATTCCTCCATTCCGACACAGCAATGCGGTAAAAGCAGCAGCCTTATTTTCCCAGCTTGTCACATTTTCAGACTCCCAACTACGCTAACACGTCATCATCAACCATTCTCAATCCACTGCTGGATGAACGTCTTCCAAAGTTTGTCTTTTACAACTCTACCTTGAGCAATTCTCTTCTATATCACTCTGCAGGGCTTTCGAATTTCATCCAGCCATCACTCACATGGTCATTTTCTGAGCCTTTCCAGTCTAAATTCCAAGTATTCAACGGGGGCTAGTTCATCTAGCAATATGTTTAGCCCTTTCAGAGATTTTACTTTGATCGTGATGGCATTATCTCTCATGTTCCTGATCAACGAGTTCCTCTTCTTGTCATTCCTGGTTCCACCAAACATGCACATTTTCATGCTTCTTTGAGTTGTTCGCAGCCTCTATTTCTTATTTAAGTAAGGTCCATGTCTCTGATCCATAAGTAAAGAACTAGAAGGATGCCCTGATTTAACACTTTTCGTTTAGGACAATGGCAAATTTCCTTGAAAACTATACTGTTTCTTCCAAAAACTCTCGAACGAAGTTTTATGCGGCTATTTATTTCTTCTTCGACGTGGCTCTCGCTTTATATCTGTTGTCCAAGGCAGATATAGGAATCAGTTACTTCTAAATTTGCCTTATCAACCTCTAAATCTTCAGTTCTTGCATTGCATGTCGATTTTCCTTTCCGCGTGAAAGTTCATTTTTAATCCCACTTCTTCCCTCTTTTCAAAAGTTCCTGGATCTCTGCAGCTTTTAGACGATATTCCCAAATATGAATGTTGTCAGCAAAACGAAAGCATGCTAAACAATCGCAGTCAATCTTTAACTCCTTATCTCCCTAGTTCGAATTTCCTACCTATAATTCTTAGTACGCTTTGCCTTCATGTCGAACTGGCTGTTGCGTTGGTCAGATATGTTCCAGCCGCTGACTGAGGGTTCAAGTTTTCGGTTGTGAAGTCAACTAAGGTGAGGGGGGGGGGCATAACTCATCACTCTAGCCATGCTGCTTGGTGAGCGTGGGATAGTCTTGCTGTAGTCCCTGTGATATAGTTATACCACTGTTTGTAGGTTGCCAGTTCCCCTTCAGTGTGAACAGAATATTCCACAAGAAATGACATTATTCTGACGTTTGTCGCATATAGGCAGACCTTATAAACCTTATATCGCGGTACATATGATCATCGCTTTATAACTTTCTGTTTGCAAGACGTTACGCTCTTCATTCGCACATACAAGCTTCACAACACGATGTTCAAACATGCAAGTAGGCATGCCTCAGAAAACTTGAAAATTAGATCGTCGTGGAATGGAACCTAATCTCCCGATATACGTTCGAGCATGTTACCGTTACATCTGCCCGTAACATCGATTTGACGAAGAAAAATTACAATCCCGGCACAGGGATATTCTCTAGCACTACCGATCCGATAGTAGAGCACTAGATTTATAACTAGGAATTTATAACGAGGAACAATTATTGTATTTCACATAATCACTCACTTTCACAAGCAGACCTTTAACACAAACAGTCTTCAGAGTGCCGTCGTAAGGTAAGAATCTTAACGCCTCAGTTACAAGCAATAGCATCAGTTGGTGAACGAATTTCTAGTGCGTGAAGATAAGATCAAACTTATTCCAATTACTATGCTCTGCTGCATACATTGGTTGGTTGGTTGGTTAGGTTTTATGGCGCAAGGGCCATGCCTGGCCAAAGAGCGCCAAGCACAAGACAAGACACAGGACAGACAAACAGTATTAAAAATATGGTACAAAACTTAAAATCTGGCTGATTAAGTAAAAGTGAAAAACTGCATACATTGTATTATGTCCATCGATCACTTCAACAGCCGCCTTCAAAGCACTTTTACTGGTCATCCCGATGGGATTGCCAAACTTGAGCCGAAAGCAGTCACTTTGCACGCACCTACACAGTGCGACGTCTCAGTAAAGGACGCGTCCACACTGTACCAATTTTATTTTTCATTCCACGAATATCAACTGCCAGGATTCATTAACCATTACTTAAGAATGCTAGCTCCCGAAAAAGAGACTGATGGTACACTGTGTGTTGGTTTCCCCAAGGATACATTGGTCACTTACCTAAATAGTCCAGCTCTTCGGATATGTTAGCCAAACGTGACCCATGAACTATTTAAACCCCTACCCCAAACGAACCAGTCCAAGAAAGGGAACCGATGTACAAACTCAACGCCTGTCCTATCCGGAAGTGAGAATCTCGATCACAGTGGACGAATATCAATACTTTGAGCGACTAACGAGTTAACTCGGGGGTTTACAAAATAGGCTGAAATCAGCTCGAGCAAATATATTTTCGCTGTTTAAGAAGTGGGCTGAACGCAGATGGAAGGAATGAACCTGCGCATCAGAAAGCGTTGCTTTTCCTTAAGCTTTTTTTTTAAAGTGCTTATGTAAGGGAAACACTAGTCATTTTAACTGTAGCAATGGCTAAGACAGGAGAGAGAGAGAGAGATGACATTTAATTCGTTCGTTTCTACCCAGTGACCTGATGTCGAGGTCACTGGGACTACCCGTTCTTCATCGTGCCATCGAATAATAGAAAAAAGACTAGAAGAAAGCGCTTATCACCAATAACAGGTTTATGGTCAGTGCTGCTAAGATGGAAGGTGGATAACAACTATAGCGTATGAAATCCGTTTATTTTCGTGGTGTAGTCAGCACAAATATTCGCCAAGCTTTCGCACTCCACTGGGAAGGCTTTTTCAAGGCAATGATAGACACAAAAATGCAGATTATTGGAACATGTAAAGAACGAAGGCGATTTTTGAAAATAACGCGGGGGACATCACGAGCATATTACATGAATTTTTGTCACGTAATTATACAGAGCGCCGTGATGTGTTTCCATCTTTTAATAATGTATGCCAAACCATTTGTAGTTCCGTAGAGACTATATCATTGCATGCCACTTTGTTTGATAGGATTTCCACTGTTTCTCTGATGGCAGTCTCTTTGAAATTCGTGTAAGGGGGCAATTCTTCTAATATTATTCCATACAGGAGCGGCCGAGCAATGCACGACTTCTCTGCAGAGGGCTGTATTCTGCATGTCTTGCTTCACACTTCGTACGTGTTCTTTGCATCTAGTGTCCAAGGATCGCTTTGTCATTCCGATATATACCTTTTCCGTGTTGTCAGGATATACCAACGGTATAGCATACACACCCGCCTTTTCTTTCTCACAATGTCTATCCTTGCAGCTTGATATTATATGTGATAACGGAGTCTGGGACTTCATTGCTATTAATATGCTGTATTTGCGTAATAAATTCTTTAACCAATATGTAAAGCCTGGGATATATGTGATGGAATGACAAAGCGATCCTTGGACACTAGATGCAAAGAACACGTACGAAGTGTGAAGCAGGACATGCAGAATACAGCCCTCGCCAGAGAAGTCATGCATTGCTCGGCCGCTCCTGTATGGAATAATATTAGAAGAATTGCCCCCTTACACGAATTTCAAAGAGACTGCCATCAGGGAAACAGTGGAAATCCTATCAAACAAAGTGGCATGCAATGATGTAGTTTCTACGGAACTACCAATGGTTTGGCATACATTATTAAAAGATGGAAACACATCACGGCGCTCTTTATAATTACGTGACAAAAATTCATGTAATATGCTCGTGATGTCCCCCGCGTTATTTTCAAAAATCATCTTCGTTCTTTACATGTTCCAATTCTCTGCATTTTTGTGTCTATCATTGCCTTGAAAAAGCCTCCCAGTGGAGTGCGAAAGCTTGGCGAATATTTGTGCTGACTACACCACGAAAATAAACGGATTTCATACGCTATATGCGTTTCGTAATTTTTCAACTCTGGTGTATTTAAAAAATAAAGTGGATAACTGTTTTATGGTAGCTTTTGTAAAACTCTACCGCTATGTGAACATTTCTGTTTGGGGGCGCAGAAAGTTTTACGTGCCATTTGTTCAGGTAAAACGGCTGCTTAAAGGATTGGATTTGTTTATTACAATCAGAAATGTAGTTTTCCAACTAGATAGGCATGGAAAGATAAGTTCCTTTTAATGGCAGAAGAAAGAAAGGAAAAAAACATGAACAAAAAAGGGAATTTTTTTTTGTTCATGTTTTTTTCTAATTTAAGGTTTAACGACCACAGTGAACAACTGAATGGGCTATAAACAGTCGCCCGTCCCTAATTTAACACCACTGATTCCAGTAAGGGAGAAAGAGCTAGTGCCGTAAGATAAACCCAACGTTCATGCTTCATCGGGATTCGAACCCAGACTCTTTCTTGGACAAATGGTCATAAGCTAGCGCTTAGACCACTGCGCCACCGGGGTGGCGTTCATGGCTTAATGACCCCGTATGAATTTAAATAGCCGCTGGTTTCTAAATTGAGGTCACTGGTTTCAGGAAAGAAACAGCACTGTAGAACAAACACATTACAGTCATGTCACATCCTGGATTGGAATCCATTTCAGGGGTTTAGACAAAACACCCCGCTCTTCTGACTACTCTGTCAGCGGGAGCGGCGGATAAAATAATTTTGTTTCTGCTCCGGAGTTTAATGACCACCTTGAGCAACCCGTTGGGCTATATGAAGTTTCCCCCTCCTTAATTTAGAGTTATGGTTACAAGGAAGGTAGAGCCAATGCCATAAGATAAGCGTACCATCATGCTTCATCCAGGACCCCAACAAGGGTCCAACGAGCCCAACTGGAAGGAATTAATTGGAAGCCAACGGCTTAGACTGCTCTGCGGTAAAAGAAATAACTTTTAATGCATCTTGTTAGGGTCTGGTAGAAATTTTCATCCACCGCGGTGGCCAAAGTGCTGGCTTATGACCATTCGCCTAAGATGGGTCTGCGTCCGAATCCCGGTCAGTCATGGATACGGTGTTTGTCATGCGGCACTGGCTCTTTCCCTTCCGTGGAATTCGTGGTCCTAAATTAGGGACTGGCCCATCGAGTTGGCCACGGTGGTAGTTACACCCCTATCCTTTAAAAGGAAACTCAGCATCTATAATTCACCCTTGGGCCGCGGGTGGCCCTAGTGGGCAACGTTCGTGACTGCCACAGAAAGGACCTCAGGCTCGATCCCAGGCAGGTACGAACGCTCGATCCACTACATATCCGCCATGCGTCGGATAGGAACATTAAGCCGTCGAACCCCGGTACTGCCCCCCCTCCCCCACGGTAATAAATAAGGGCGTCTCCCCCCTTCTACTTTGCTTCAGTGTCACTTTCCTATCGGGCACTCTAGCCCAAATCTCCTAGCTTTCCTATTTCTAAGGGTTGCTTAAGACCTGGGGTCAGACACTCCCTTCCTAAAATCCTCTACATATGATCATAATCCATTTTTGTCTCGAACCCAGTTTCTCAAAGAGAGCAATCAGTATTTGAAAGCTTGCAGATGAGACGTCCTTTCATTTTTTTTTTTTTTGATTGGAGGTTTAACGACCACCGTGAGCAACTCAATGGGCTATAAGCAGTCGCCCGTCTCTAATTTAGAGCCACTGGTTCCAGGGAAGAGAGGGAGCCAGTGCCGTAAGACAAACGCAACATCCATGCCTCACCAGGATTCGAACCCGGACCCCTTTCGGACGAATGATCAGAAGCCATCGCTTAGACCACTGCACCACCGGGGCGGCAATTTTTCATCTTCCGTTAATATCGACGGCTAAAATGGAGTCACTGATCATTATAGTTTTGAAAACTTTCTGCTCCATGACTAACAAAAGCAAAACTCCATATTACCTCCGGATAAAAACACAGTCTTGTCGGAGGAAGATGCTGGAATGGGTGCGTTTCGACCGTTGGACGACGAATGATCAATATTTAAGCAAGATTTTTTTTTTTTGTGGTTTAATGACTACTGTGAGCAATACCTAGTAATATAAGCTCTCGCCTGTTCCAAACTAAAAGCCAGTGCTCCATAGTAGCTATACAGTTGTAGGGCAAACTCACCACCTATAAATCATCCGGACTTGTTTCGGACGACTAGCCATAAACCAACGCCTCTGACCACTCGGCCACCGGGAAAGCTCCAAGCATGTAAAACTGCAGCTATGAAACAAATAGAATTTGTAACTGGTAAGTTTTGAATTTTAGAGAAATAAATCGCTCACCTCTGTCACAAAGCAGTTAACAAGGGCTTTCTCGCTAATATGAGGTATTTTTCTTGATAGACAATATAGGTAGCCAATTACAACTTCCAATTCGAATTGCTATATTATTGAAAAATTGAACAGCATTAGTCGACTTCACATGTTTTGAAAAATCCAGTCACTCCACCTTGTTGCCAACGGTTTCAGAAAAATATTTGCAGAAAAATAAGAGCGCACTCTAGCGGAGGAACTGAGAGCAAGAACTCATGGGTAATTTACTTCCAATAAATTGTGACTTCGCAGATCACCAGGGTCTTCCGCTTGTAGTGAGAGTAGAGTTGTTAAAATGAGGTTGGGTGTGTTTTTCTGCTTTTTAACTTCATGTATTACCTTATGTACTACGTTGGAGTTAAGTAAGTTAACTAGTAATGTTCAGTCATATTTCTGCATACTTTTTTGAGAATTTTTTTTAACCGTGATTAGTGGGCTTAAATTTTTCTTTCGTTAGGGAAGACTTATGGCCTAAGAAGTAATAGACTTACTGTAGCGTGCATGGTCTCTTATACCAAAGCAAGGTATTAATGTTAATCCTTCTCGCGCTGGTTGTCCTCTGTGGAGCCTAATCCATCTAAACTAAAGATGGTCTGTCCTACAGATTTCTCAATTCACTATATTTCTACTTAAGGTCTAAAGAGCCCCCCACTATTTCCTCTAAAACTATCAACCTGTAGACAAACTGTTTGTAAATTCAGAGTCTGAGTACTGCTGTTAAGACCTGCATGTTTTACTTAAACTTTATTCACGTAAGAATGTGGCTTCTAAAGTATACAGCTTTATCGCAAATAGTGATAATCCTTTATTTGTTCACTATTTCTATCTTTACCAAAGGAACTAGGCAATAACCTATGTCTCATGTGTGTACAGCAGTATCGTGAAGGGATCTTATCTGAGAACTGATTGAGATTTTCCCTATGATCTCCAGTTGGTTGGCCGCCCCAGTGACTCAGTGGTGGAAGTGATGGCTTCTGATCGTTCGTCCGAAAGGGGTCCGGGTTCGAATCCCAGTGAGACGTGGATATTGTGTTTTGTCTTACGGCACTGGCTGTCTCTTTTTCCTTGGAACCAGCGAGCCTAAATTAGGGACAGGCGATTACTTATAGCTCATTGAGTTACTCATGGTGGTCGTTAAACCTCCAATCCAAAAAATATATATATCCAGTTGGAATGACACGGGTTAGTCTTTCATCAAGCTGTTGCATGCAGAAAGACTACCTTAATTTTCAAGTACTAGCAAGCAGGAGAAATGCATTCCTTGTACCCAGATGTGTCGAAGAGCTATTCGAGATAGGTGTCTCAGTACGGTTTTTAAAAGCTGCAGTAGGTTTCGGAAATCAAAAATTCCTCTCCCAGCATAGAATCTGAGCATAAATACCCGCGTTTGACACTTCCTCGGTTGCTCTAGGGTGATGATTTTTTGAAGCAGTGGGTGGGCTTGCTTCTACCTAGGAAGCGTACGATAGACCTAACTTAACTTGTCTTTCAAACATGTTAGTTTATCAGCTGTTGCAAGCTTATTTTTTTGCTCTTACGATCGACTTTAAGACTCTAACTCACAATGGCGCATTGATTACTGGTAACGTTAAAGCTGTCTTTATCGGATTGATGTATTCCAATACATTGCTGATATACTGAGGGATAGGTAGTGCGAGAGAATACTCCTACCAAGTAATTGACTTGCGTTTTGTACTCTCGTTGTAAACTTCCGTATCGAGGAAGTACCGAATTTTTGTGTGGATGGGATGTCTAGCAGGTTTTACATATATCAGTGTACAAAGCCAGACGCGAGGCTGTGACTTGTTCTTAAACACCGTGTAAAGGTGGCCTTTCGATGGTTATGAAGGAATGTGAGCACCAGAAGATTAAAATGCCGAATCAACACGGAAAACTGCATAGGACGGTGGGGTTTAAGTTTATAAACCACCAAGGTGTACCTAAGATGAGGGACTTAATTCGTGTCTATCGAAGAGTTTTAAGAGAAGTAATACCCTGACGCGCTTAAAAATGTAGTTAGACCCTCTGGACATCGATGCGGGTACGTGGCATGTGACGTTGAATTGGAGACTGACTAGGATAATAAGGGAATCTGAAGACTTGCCAGCGTTTAAGAACCCGACGGGTATCTAGAGTGCCGATATCACGAGGAACATGAATACAAAGTTAAGACTACCGAAAAATACTTTCTAAATGATCCTGCAACGTTTAGTTGTAGCCCTTCTGATTCGACTTGATTGAGGTTGCCATCCCCACGGTTCAAGCCTACTTTGTAGACAACTTTAAACTAGATTTCGGCACTCTTTGACCAAATTTAACTTATGGATTAATCCCCACTATCTTTTGTATGCATGCATAACTCGGTGTGTTTTTATTTGATACCTAACATTGAAAGTCAAAGACGTTTACAGTATAGGATATATCCAGCTGTTTAGTGGCTACATCTTGTTTAACCTCTGTATTGAAAAGGCCTCGTAGTGGAAAGCTCTGCTATTCGTATATACTGTACTGGAAAACTAACTTTAACTACACTCTGAAGATTTCAGCTTCAAATGTTAAGGCACTATTTGACTACATGAGGTCTCTGCGGCAAAAAAAATTCTAGTTAAATAGACCTTGGAGTGAACGATGATGGAAAGTTTCTCCAGTTCAAAAATTGAGATAAAAACAAAGTACAGGATGCGGAAGGAAACTTCCGAACTGTTAGGATGACGATTTGATTTAGAGGTACACTAACTCTTGTTGCTGGTTTGGCTAAGGTATTTGACTTAAACTAGTTACGATGCAGCTTCGATGTACTTGAACTGTCAAAAGCTTCGACGAAACTATGTCAACAAATGACTGCCAAAAGTTTTTGTAGCTCAAGTCTCACCATATTAGGTGTAGGCATAAATATCTCAAGTTTGCTCTTTCATCAACCTCAATCTTAAATTCCTGACTCATAAGCTGGAGCTCTGAGGTACTACTGAAGAAAGTGCCCTTCGTTAACAAAATGGTGTCTTAAATACTCCATTTACTCTCACATTGTCTTACCAATTCAATAACATTCTGGAATTTGAAGAGCTTGAGAGGTAGCTTCACCTAGTTTTCTACTAGGTGAAGCTTCCTTCCACAATTTTCATACGTGAATTATTTATTACTTCCACAATTTTCATACGTGAATTATTTATTACTTCCACAATTTTCATACGTGCTGTTTGGCTAACTGAAATGCTTGAGTGGATTTTCAAGGACCGGGAAAATACCCAGATTACTACGTAAGATGAAACCTGACAGCATCCCTGAGTGACATGGAAGATAATTGCTCAAGACGGAGTTAAGAATTGGGCAACTCTTATCCAGCAGTAGATTAAATTGTTCAAGATTTCATCAGGAAAGTAAAGTTTGAGGTAAGCGTCGAAGTGTGTTCCACTGAGAATGTCCCATTATAGCGTTTGGGTAACTTCAAAGCAACATTAGTTCCGATAATTACTCTTGGCGTTTGTTACTGCTGTTCTTGGTGACTAAAATAGAGGCTCTGAAATAAATAAATTCAGCACTTTCATAAACCGAAGACATGTTTAGTACAATTCCGATGGCCCTGGATGTGTAATCCTGAGGTACTTTACTCCCTTAAAAATACTGGGTTTAGGTTTTCCAATGAGGACACATTAATTATATGCTTCGAAAACAAATGACTTTCGGACGAGTCTTCATGTGGACAGTGCTTTATCACTTAAGTAATGTGTTAACGAAAGATTTATAAGATGACTTGAGAAATACAAAACCCAATCTAGTAGACTACTTCTGTTTCAGTACAGGGATAATGAATGCATAACTAATATATCTAGTGAATAGCAAGTAATGACTAACTACAGGAATGCTCCTGTAGTATTCACTGTTTGTAGAACGACCAGTGATTAAACATGACTTCCACAACTATCTTAGTCTTAACTGACTCTAGAGCCTGTTTCTTGCGACATTAAGCTACAACCAAACACAATCTATTTTACTTTACTTCTAGGTGTAGAATGTCAATAACCAGAACTTGAGTTCATGGTTATTTCAAAAAAATTATTTACTCCTAAAACAGTTAAATAGGATGAGATAAAAAAATTCGCACTGTTTTTTGAGACTTCTAAACTTGTAGGCACGAGCTTAGGATATTCCTAAATAGTATTTCGTAGCTCAGGCTGGAAACGTTCAGATTTGAACTTTAGTTCAGACATTCACGTATGAAAATGTAATAAGAGCTTTGGTGTTTCGTCGGAAAGGGCAATCATAATGGAAACTCTTTTAGCAGTTAAATTGAACAGCATTCTATGAAACGTTGCTTTGCGTAAATTTAGTATTTTCATGCAATGTACTGCACGGCTTCGAATTTCTAGTTAACTTTACAAATCTGTAAAAGTTCTGTTGTAGCCTTAATGGGTTGATTGCTAACTAATAGGACTCAAATTAGTTTAACACCATGAGGTTAAGTCAGGTGCTAAGAGACAGAGGTTTTAGCTACGCGAAGTCCATAAAAGTAGCTATTTACGAACAGTTCATACCAGTTTCTTAAAGTATACATTCCCGGAAGAATCGTCAGTTGTGGAATGCGGCTTAATTTTCGCCTAGCTTACTTCCAGAATGCTCGTTAAGTGCAAATTTTAATGTTAGCTACTTTATATAGCTTACAGTTCTTAATAAGGATAATCCATAATTTTAATTTGCCCTCTGAAGTCTTCATAAATGCATTTATTGTATTACTAAAAATCGTGCAAGAGTTAAACTTTTAAAATGTTTGTCAGTTCATACGAAAAATTTATGAAATAACGCTACAATCTCAGTTGAAGCCATAAATGGCTCTCAAATTCTTCCTCCGTATAATAAATCTTGCTGCCACAAGATTTCCGATAAAATCAAAATACTAAGGCAAATATTTTGTAAACAAGTGAATCTTTGCATCGAATATTAAACTTTAAATCGGCGTAGTAATTGATAATACATAGAACCTTCAAATGGATTAATTTTTAAGGTAGTCTGAGAGAGAACTTTGGTTAATAAATTGCAAATGTTTCTTCCAATAGCTCGATACTATTCTTGCAACTAAGTAGAACTATATTTGTAGGAATCTCTCAATCATGTTATGCAGAGAAGCGTTATTCCTATCTTTTTTATTAGCTATCTACTTTCGCAATATGCATAACGCTGTTTTCTTTAATTTTAAAATACCATAATGCTCTATTGAAATTAACTCATGGTACTATCTCCACAGGAACAAATTGCACAGAAGAGGAATTTCCATGCGACGACGGAAAACAGTGTATACTGAAGAACAAGTGGTGCGACACCATAGAAGACTGTAATGATGACTCAGACGAGGATTACTGTCACATGAGATCATTTTTCAGTGCAGGTGAGATGATTACTTTCAATTAAACTAGTGACAATGTTTTTGAAATCAAAGCCAAATTTCTGACTGCACCCAAGCGACCGATCTGTTAGTTTTACTACGACTACATGATCTTAAGGCTAAAGTCAATAAGAAACTGCGCAGGAGTAAGAATAACTTGCATAGGAAACTCTTCTACAAACTGCTGCAAGCTGACTCCTACGACCTTGCCTTTACATTTGACCTAGTAAGGGTCCTCGCTTATTCTGGTAAGACTGTTAGAGCTGTCTGTAGGAACTAGCTTGTCGACAGCAGTAGTACATCTTTTGTAGATGTGGTGCCGTTAGTAAGGAAGAAATTCATATCTATTTCCGAAGTCTGGTACTCACGTCGTGAAACTTCATGTGAGGATGTTCATCTTGAACTGAAAGGATAACATACCCAGGAGTTGTGAAGTTGTCTGTACAAGGGCTGAAGTTCTTCACTGCCGCTTCAGGGTGACATTTCTACTGACAGCGAAAGGCGAAGAACCAGCTCCTCTACCTGAGTACAGGGACGTCGCCAGGGTGTGCGAGGTTTGGTGGGAGCCCACCCTGAAGTTTTTGTCCACCCAGTTCAAGATGTGCCATTTATTCTATTTAACTTAGCGAAGTAATGAGTCGTTTTTGTCGGGTAGTCCTACGAATTTCCCCCTAGGAAGTGTTTACTTTTCCGTACTAAGAATATCAAAATAGCATCCACAGGGCCATGAAAATTCAGTTCTCCTCTTCCAAATCCTTAGTTTAATTAAGCCTTTTTTCATGTTAGTATGACCAGGGGGGCGAAAGAGAAGGGTGAATAGGAATTCACTGAGAAAGGTCATTACTAATTGCTCCGCTGTTTGTTCTGCTAAGTAGGGGATTTCAACACTGGAAGCGGAGTCAAAGCTAAACCAGCGCTCTTAAAACTACCGGGACAGAGTGGGACGTGGCTGTTGGCTTTGGAGGTGAGGAGTTAAAAGCAAGGTTGCAGACTTAAGGGAAGGTGTTCTGTGCATCACGACGTTAAAACTTGATTTAGGTAAATAGAACACTTTTCTCTAAAAAAAAAATCTAAAAGAAATTAAAATTTTGAAAAGCAATTAAGATGATGCATTCGCAGCAAGAAAAAAGTTGACATTGTAACACTTATCTTACATGAGTAACCAATTAGTCATTGTCATATTATCTTGTTGGTTTCCCAATCGCATAGCTTGTCAGAACCAGGTGTGTATCTGGGGGGGGGGGGACACTGAATTACTTGTAGCCTGTAGTTAAAAACATTTCAGTGTTTCGTAAATTAAGTTGCTAACAAACTTGCCCCAGCCAGAATACCCATCCACCCTGACTTCAAAATCTAGTGAAGTCCCTGCCTGAGTAGCGTTAAGTCTGGACTAAGTTCCAGTGTTTGACTCTAGTGAAGGATATACACCCTTCACTGGAGTCACCCTTAGAAAGAAGGGTGTACATTGACTGGAGTCAAATACTGGAACTCAATCGAGACTTCACGCTACTCAGGCAGGGACGTCGCTAGACTTTGAAATCAGGGTGGGCGAGTTTGATAGCAACTTAATTTACGAAACGCAGAGATAATTTGCACAAATGTATGGCAATGTCCAGTGTCTGTGCAGGATTGAAGGAAAAACTGATAGTTCTGCAGACCGAAAACTAAATGTTTAATGAAATTGCTCTCTCGTTGAACTACGTAACGCAAGATGGTCAGATTCCTAAGGTAGTGCAAGTGCTCACTTTCTAGGACAGTTTCGAACTTTAACAACTCTGCCGTAAGGACTAAATAGCAGATTATGTAGCATTCAGTGCTATTCGCATGCAATGGTTAACTTATACGTGGATTTAGTCGGGTAGAACTGCTGAATGACTAAATGTAATATTCAGCAACTAAGTAAAAATCGTAACCGTACGAAGTCTGATTGTTCCGGGTAGTTGGCGCCCGCATGATCCGAACAGCATTTGTTTCGGAGCCGTTAGTCCAAAAATGGCATTTTCACTAATTCTAAAACTGAACTGCTCAAATGTTAAAAGGGTATGTGCCTTAAGTCTCTTGCAGTAAAACAAATTATCCTAATGGCTTACTGACAGCATTGAGGGCTATTTCACATATAGGATATATATCCTATATGTGAAATAAAAAAAAATCTATAAGTAACTTGCTCTGTATAAATGCTTTGTTTTTAGTAACAAGCGTGTGGTGACTCAGTGTGTTTAAGATATAGCAAGTCTCTACCTAAAAATTTAGGTAAACTGAGTCTTCATCTGAATGTAGAATTAATTTAGCTTGCATCACCCTTTTGCGATTCTTAAGATACCACTGTATATAACGTCACTCAGTTTACTGACCTGTTACCAAATAAAAAGTTTGGAGCCAAAAAGCTCACTGAAAGTTATATTTATCTGTAAACCTATGGTCGAGCGCAGATGAGGTCTGAGATTACAAATTAATAGACTCACTATCGAGAATTCAAAAGATGAGAAGAAACTAGGGTTGAGAGCACCTATTTCATTCTAATCTGCATAACCATAAAAAAAAACTAGTCATTCGGCTCTAGTTGCCAAAAAGTAGTACTTTAATTTCTTAGCTACAAAGGTTTCGTGGAAGGAGCGTTCAGCAAGATTTTTTGCTTGGGAGGGGTTAATTCATGGCATGATTATTTGGAGAACCATAGCCTACAATCAAGCTAAACATGGTGCAACTTTACTGAAATACAAAATAAGATTTGTAATAAACGTTTTTGAGAACATGATTCCAGAGTTGTGATTTTTTTTTTCTAAGAAAATGGTACTAGCGTGTTTCTATTAACACTAATCTTTCAATATTTCTAGATCCGAACAAGTGTGCGAATGAAAAATTCATCTGCAAGAACGGAATATGCATTCCTTTTTCAGGAAGATGTGATGGTGTGATATCCTGTACTGATGACTCTGATGAGCAAGGCTGTGGTGAGTACAAATTTCGAAACTGGAATTTGCATACATATTAAATGTTAGTTTTCTATGCTTAGTCTGGTAGCTCTTCGAACAAAAACTCTAACTACTGCAGGCAATCAGTGCATCACTCGATGCTAAAAGCAGATTTTTACATTATCCATGATCCTCACCCGCACATTAACCTACAAAACTGAATTTCCGATGGAAACATGACAATTGTTTCTTAACATAACTTACAAAATACTAAGAGTTGGAATTCGTCGCATTAAGATCTCTGGTCCCCTGTACCTTCCTATTTTATCCTAATTGGAAGAATATTTTTAACTGCAATAGACTATACTTCCACAGTGGAGATTTGTAGTTTGGCTAGCTAGCAATGGACCGATAAGAGGTTAGACTTCATTTTATTAAGGACCAAATCTTAAGTCTACTTCGAAAGCAAGTTATCCTTAATTAATATCTTCCTGGTGTAAGACTTATAATGCCATACCCACCATTTTGGAGAGACCTTATTCAAGACTAAATAAAACTATCGTGATTCGTTAACGAAGACTTCATCAAGAGCTCAACATCGCGTTACCTAACTCTGTAAACCGTACCTGCTTATTGTTTTTGACTCTTGAACAGTGTTATGCCATGTCATCAGTAGTCTTGTTACCCTGGACGTTGTTTTAAACCAGACTGAGTGACTTTGTGAAGTCTATTTTATTTCTTTTAGTTTTTACACTTGGAGAGACCACCTGAAGGTCCCGAAAGCAAATTTATTCATAATTACTAAGTCTAAGCACGTTAAGTAGTTATGAATAAATTACTTAACGTGCCTAGATGGTTAGAATTTTTCTACTTGTGTATCATAATGCATAGAGTACGCTATGGAATCAACGCAACGGTGTGTGTGTCCTCCCAAGTCCGTAAAACCACCTTCAATGAAGTTTAGATCAGAATTTTTTACCAAAACTGTACTTCCCTGGTACAAACGCACCTTAATTTCATGGTATGTTAACATGCTAATAAAATGTTGTACTCAACTGAACCA
Source organism: Macrothele yani (assembly GCA_039090855.1). Taxonomy (NCBI): domain Eukaryota; kingdom Metazoa; phylum Arthropoda; class Arachnida; order Araneae; family Macrothelidae; genus Macrothele; species Macrothele yani. Next base: position 71,494,365 of record CM077028.1, on the reverse strand, counting down.
GAAGTATTGCCACGAAATTTCACATGCTAATGCAAAGAAACTGTCACGTTCTGAATTCTGCAGTTTCGAAACTGAATTTTCTGACTTCCCCTATTCATGCACTGTAAGGTGCAGATCTAGTTTCTGCTCTCAGTGGTCTGAATGTTCCACGAAATTCATGGCTTTCGCAATTGCTTTCAGTTAACGGAATGTGTTGCAGAAACAAGGGTACCTTTCCTGTTAGACGTTATTTACCTTAAGTGTTACTTAACTATGCGTGCTGAAACAGCCTTCCCGAGCTGTTCAGTAATCGTTAAACCCCCAAACTAAAAAACAAACTGTGCTAAGGCCTTCTGGCTAGCGAAAGAAGTGATTTCTGTTCTCTAGACAACCTATAATGGAGACACTGAAAAGCGCAAGGTCTGACCCATTACTGACAAGTTGCTTTCTGCACATAACAGAACATTGTTTACAACTTTAATATTTTTCAGGTGATTTACACAATGTAGTAAGTAAAGTACAAGTGCTGTAGTACTCCTCTACATGAGCGGTCCTTAGAATACAGAAACCAATCTCAAACCTGACCAGCAATATTTCTGGTAAACTGTTATCTGAAATAGAATAGAAACTAGCAGTAGCTATTTCATCCGGTGTCGCACGATTGGTCAATAATAACGATCAGTCGACACAACGATTGGTCGAGATACCCATTGGTTAAGAGGATTATGGTTTAAATTCGCAGCGGTACCTCTCAGAACGTACTGACCTCTCAAAACGTAACGTTCCTTTTTGGAAATATCTTTTAGAATGTAGTCCTCGGAACGTACAGCATTATAACAAATTATTTCCAAATAGGTCCCCCGTATCATCTTTTGTACTCTAAGTGAAATCCTATATAGAGGGCCTTCTGAACGATATTTCCGAAAGCGCCCCTGGCGCTTTAGGTATAGGCACCTTGGGGAAACTGCCACACATGATTCGGAAAATTGCCACATTCGAAGATTTTCTCGGACGAACGGCGATTTATGCTCTCTTCCCCTTACTGAAAACAATGTGGCAATTTTCCGGTGGGGTAACTTTTCTGTGTGGCAATCTTCCGGTGGTGCAATTTACCGCCAAACTGTTTGCACTTATTCACATTTTTTTTATTTAAAGTTCCGTTAACCATTTTTATGTCTACTAGTCGTTACTGTCTATCAAACATGCTGTCTACTAATATGTCGGCCAATCGTTATGTCGACCAATCGTTACATAACCATTTCATCAAGGTGAAAGATTCAAATAAAATGATAGCTACATTTTTAAACAGCAGATCCATCCCAACTTGAATTTCGGTGTACTCTACTCAAGCTAGCTCTTGACAGAAAATGTCTCCGCCTAATTATTTTAATCATCGTCGTCAACCATTATCAATCCACTGCTGGACGAAGGTCTCCCAAGTTTCTTCCACAACGGTCTGTCTTGTTGTGCCAGTCTCCATGTTACTCCCGCACACTTTCGAATTTCATCTACCCATCTCCCATGTGGTCTTCTTCTGGGTCTTTTCCTGTCCCTTGAAATCCAATCTAAAATTTCAGCTGTCCATCGATGGTCTGTCCTTCTGGCACTATGTCCAGCCCACTGCCATTTTCAGGGATTTAACTCTGATCATGTCTTCCACTCTTGTCATTTTTCTGATCCACGAGTTCCTCTTCTTATCTCTCCTGGTTACACCAAGCATGCACCTCTCCAATGCTGCCTTGAGTTGTCTGCAGCCTTTGTATGTCTTTTAGTTAAGGTACACGTCTATGCACCATACGTAAGCACTGGAAGGATGCATTGATCACACTTTTCTCTTAAGACATAATGGCATATTGCTCTTGAAAATTATGCTGTTTCTTCCAAAAGCTCTCCAGGCAAGTTTTGTACGCCGATTAATTTCTTCATCAATGTGACCTTCACTTGATATCTGCTGTCCAAGATAAACGTACGTGTCTGTTATTTCCAGCTTTTCTCCATCAATCGATAAATCTTAATTTCTTGTGAAAGCATTGAACATCACTTTTGTCTTCTGAAAGTTCATTTTTAATCCCACTTCTTTACTCTTGTCAGCAAGTTCCTGAATCCTACTCTGCAGCTCTGATGGGGTAGTTGCAAAAATGACTACGTCATCAGAAAAACGAAGGTGGGTTAGATAATCTCACTTAATCTTTATCCCTTTGTTTTCCCAGTTCAGTGATTGAATTTTCCAATGTGGCATTAAAGAGCTTCGGAGATATGGTGTCACCTTGTCTCACTCAGTTTCCAATTTTTGTGTTGTATTTTCAAACGGCCGAATCTTTGCATTTTCATAGATGTTATTATTAATAATAATGTATGAATCTTCAATACCACAATTTCAGAGCCATTGTAACTGCTAATGGTTTCACCGAATCAAAGGCCTTTTCATAATCTATAAAAGCCATGCACAATGGAAGTTCATATTCCCTCTTTTTCAATGAGTTCTCTCAGTACATGAACATGATCTATTGTGCTGTAGACACTCCTGAATCCAGCTTGTTCTCTCCGTTGAGCCATGTCCAGTGTTACCTTCAAGAGGTGTGAAAGAACTTTAGTGAAGATTTTATAAATCACTGATAGGTATGTAGTTCCTGAGATCCTCAATATCACCTTTTTTATGTAGCAGGATCATTGTAGCGTTGTTCCAATCCTCAGGAATCTTCCCTTCATTAAGGCATCGATGGAAAATTTGGGCGAGTACTGTTTCGATTTCTCCACTTGCTTCTTGTATGATGTCTACAGTAATTCCATCTTCTCCTGGAGCTTTTCCCCGCTTCATGTTCTTGATTGCATGTGCAACTTCTGCTGGGAGGACTGGAAGAACTCTGGTACCTTTTCATGTCTGGAGTACATGTATCATCCCTTTCATATAATTTGGAGTAATCTTTCACTCTTGTCAAAATTTCGCCTCTATTTCTTGTTACAGAACCATCTTTTCTCAGTGCCATAATTTGTTTTCTTCCCTTACTGAGATGTCCCTTTGCTATCTTTAGGCTTTGGTTGTTTTCAATTGCTTTCCTCACTAGTTCAGTTGAATTTCCTTACGTCTTCAGTGATACTTTTTCGTACTGTCTTGCATAGCTCTATATATTCCACTTTAGAAGTCACATCTTCTTTAGTTGTCCTAATCTCTTCTTTTTTGCATCAACATTTTGGTGTTTCTTGATAATTTGTTCACATGCAACTTGTTCTTAGACCCAGCTAATTTTGTTGCTGTTTCCATAAGAGCTTTGGTTACTTTTCTGTTAACTTCAGAAATATCCACTTCTTCCGATGTTAGGCCTTCTAAAGCAGAGAACCTGTTCTTCAGTACCAACTTGAAGGAATTATGGTGTTTAAGGTTGGTTATGTCAATACATTTTTGTTTGTCTTATGAGCTTGCCACGTTCGATTGTAGTGTTGAGGTGCATCTTACATCTCGCCAATCTATGGTCACTACCTGTGTTGAACTTGTTTGGCACACTGCAGTTTTCTATGACTAATTTTTTGTTACACATAATAAAATAAATTTCACTTGTCCCATTTGGATGTCTCCATGATTTGAATACGCTGGTACAAACATTTCAACAGATAAGTACAAGCGATAAATTTTAATCTCTAGCATACCGTATTTCTTAACTCTAGCACGGCTAAAATAAACCTTAAAATCGTAGTTTAGTCCAATAGCTTCAACTTCTTCTAAAATTCAAATCTGGGTTGAATGATAATTGGTTATAGCAACGTAGGAAAGAACTGCTCGAAAGAACATTGTCGCATAAAGTGAGGGAGGAAGAATTCGGGTAATGAAATTGCATTCCAGAACTTTCAGACTTTACCAGGAGTTAAAAATACTAGTTCCACCCATCTTGTTTGATATTAGGACACTGAATTTTCGGAGAAGTATATCGAGAGAAGGATGATATCGTGAATAAAAACGTAAAAAGCTATTCTTCGATCAGCTCAGATCAAAGCTAATAGCTATAAAGTATCCTACGTAAATGAATCTGCAGTACGAATGACTGAAAAACAAGTACGTTTTGGAGCATGGCCAAAAACATTTACCCCATCGAAACCTAGAATTAAACAGTTGATATCTGAGGTAGAAAATATAATTTCCCAGTTTCCAGAAGATCGTGATTTGACTAGATGTTTAGCGGTATCCAAACTAAACTGAGCTCTTGAGAGGAATTTCGAAAAGAATATTAAGAAAAGTGAAAGGCAAATCAAGAAAGTTATACAGAACCTTCGTAATGATTCTAGATTATCGATTATCCTAACCGACAGGTCTAATCAGATTGCCATTATGAACAGATCTGATTATATTAGAAAACTTAAAGAATTTTCTGATGACTAACTCAACTTGCAGTCTAAAAATCCTTTAAACACCATAGTACGAAAGTTCAAGTTCTAACCAGGAACAAATATCTACGGGAAATCATTAGAATGTCAGCGAAACTTCCTCCTGGCCGTACAATTCCACCACTCTTTGGGCGATCAATAAATCACAAACCTGGATCTGCCCTTAGACCTATAATAGCAAATAAGTCTCCTACGTACATTTTCGAAAAATCCTTAGTTAAATTCTCTGAACGTTAAAAAAACTGATTGCGTAATCAAGCAAAAAGAACTTGTGGAACGCGTAAGATTGACAATACCAGAGGCTGTTTGAAACCTTGAAGAAATGTTACTTCCCGTGAGTTCACACTAACCCAAACTAAGAAAACCGTCGGCACCTTTTAAATAGTTATTAGTAACTAGATTTAAGTTTGGATGGTGGACTCTACTAACAAAAGGAGCGCCAATGAGTTCTCTATCATCTGTCCTTGCAGAAGCAGTACTTAGACCCTTAGAAGATAGTCTAACTTCCTACGTTTAGAGCATGGGTCCTATAGATTCTATAACGTATGCAAATCCGCCTACCTACGTAAAGAAATTTATGTTTATAGCAAGGGTCTAAAGGCTGGATATAAGGATGACATAGAGCTGTAAGAAGTCGTATGTCTACGATGGCAAAACCAACTAGTAAGACGATGAGACATGCAGGATCTATTTCATATGTCCCCGGCTTAACATATTGGTTGAGGAATTTATTGCGTAAATACATCTCAATAGCAATGAAATCAGACCCCGTTATCACATATAAAGCTGCAAGGAGAGACAATGAGAAAGTAAAAGCGGGTGTGTACGCTATACCGTTGGTGTATCCTGACAACACGGAAAAGATGTAAATCTGAATGACAAAGCCATCCTTGGATACTACATGTAAAGGACACTTCCCAAGTGTCGACCAGAACATGCAGAATACAACCCTCGCCAGAGAAGTTATGCGTTGCACGGTCACTCCTGTATCTAATAGCATTGGAAGAATTGCCCTCCCCCTTTAAACGGACTCTAAAGAAACTGCAATCAGGGAAACAATCTAAATCCTTTCCAACAAACTGGCATGCAATGACATGGTCTCAGTGTAACTACCAATGGTTTGGCATGCGTTGTTAAGATAGAAACAAATCGCGGCACACCGCATAATTGCGTAGTAAAAAACTCGCGTAATACTACTCGTGATGTCACACGTTATTTAAAAAAAAATTCCTACGTGTTCTAATTCCCTGCATTTTATGTCTACATTGCCTTGAGTCTCCCAATGGAGATCTTTATACAGATTTGCACCATGGAAATAAACGGATTTACTACGCTATAAGAGTTCCTCGCGTGTTCACGACATGGTGTACATAAAATCCAAGTAGTCAGTTGCTTTTCCTAATCGTGAAAAACATAACTCCTACAACAAAATAGGCTTTTCCGTTCATACGTTTTCAAACATTAACTCAAAGTAATAAAATAAATCTAGAATTTACTTATTCCGAGTAATAGTCGTGTGTTCGCTCGCCCAAAACTTTACTAAGAGGAAAAATATCGTTCAAGACAGTGAAAACATACATACATTGTCGCTTTTCAAACCCCCTTAAGTGTAAGAAGGCACTTTCCTATCCGGGAGTGGGGAGAGAATGAGAGAGCACCCCAACTTCTTGCATATTATCTGCTCTACTCTTCCTCGTAGTAAAATAGAACTGCTGATTAGTCTCCATCTAGGTTTTCCTAATCGCGAATGTGAATTCTTCCGCTGAATCTGGTAGTGGCTCAGAAAGTGTACTTGATCTCCTATTTAATCACGTTGAAGAACTGCGCAAAAGTGATCTAGTTTGCTTTTAGCGTTCTTAGGACGACTATATAGTGTGTGGTAATGTACTCTGTACAGTGCCGAAATAAGCGACTGCTTGTCGCAGAAAATGAATTTCACTAAATTCTCGTTCATGCCTGACCAAAGCTCTTACTGCAGAACTTCCTGAAAATTGTTTCCCTAAATTCAGTGTCTAGATAGACTGATTCTAAGTGCCTGTAGAAATCTTGAAGGAGAATACTGCCGTAACTGAACTCACTTCTGAAATCTGGTACTAGTGTTAAAGTGAGTCTTGTGGATGGTAGTTATCAAGCGAGCATTTCCCAGCACAGGTGTGAATGTAGTGGCTAGTTCTGTGGGTCCAGCATAAATACATAGTACCTGAGGATGTGGAGAAAGTTCCTATTCTTAAGATTTCAAAGATTTAAAGACCTGAGGATTCAAGAATATCAACGTCACGTGGTAGTATTGAATAAGATTCCCCCTCCGCGAAACTTTATACTTATTATATTTACAAAACTCTGGCTTAGGGTGAAACCTCATGGTATAAATTTGTCCGAAAGTAATTTCGGATCAGGTCTGTACTAGAGTATACACTTCTCTGTATGAATTTAGCTTAACGTGAAGTGGCTATGAATAAAGTTTGGCAGACTTTGCTGTAATAGAATTTCGAATGTATAGAATTCTGAAGTTACATTCCATCTGATTTCCCAGTAATTTTTTCGGGGGTGGGGGTGAGCTTGTGGTACGAGCACACATCTTTTTATATAAACTGTCGCAGCACTCCTGGCATATGACTCTTCACATGGAAAGATCTAAAACGGGGGAATATGAAAAGCTTCATCAAAGGGTCTGCAAATGTTTGCTTCTCTCTGGCTCTAAATTAGATCACGCAGTACAGATTTATGAATATGCTGGGCAATCTTCAAAGCATTCGCTTAGTCTAAGCGCAGTTTTGCGCATTGGTTCCGGAGCAATTAGGATATAATCTGAAATCCCCAAGTAATGACTACAAAAAGTGTTTGTATTACTGAGTTGCTATCATAATCTCCAGTTTAAACCTTAATCTATTTCCTTACTATTTACGTCTTTCATGTTACGCAAATATGGATCAAACCATTCTCAAGTAAATTCAAAACTATCGCTCTAACTTCCTATCGGCGTACTTCTCAGCCTTTAAGTCACACAGAATCTATCTGGACGGTGGCACTAAAATACCAGAACTTCCTGCTCTTCAATTTCTATGAAATGTTACGACCCAAGATTGCGGTGAATAATATTCCGATAAAACTAGATTGATTTGAAAGTCTGCATACTCTGAATACCTTCATAAGTAACTAAAGGTTAAGCAAAGCTTCAAGAAATATATAAAACTGAAATGAAGTTGTTTTTACGATAAAGATAATTCTGACCAGACTCCCTACTGGAACATGTCAATTTGATGCAATTTTAACATTAAAATGAACATGTTCCAGTACCTGAAAGTATTTTTTTCTACCCCCGTACTTAAGAACTAACACTTGCAATACAATAATACGTAGGTGACTTAAATGAACTTTCACTCTAATTGCCAATGTCTTTTCATGTCTGGATCAATTTGTGACTAAATTTGTTTTCAAGTGTTAAGCTTTCTTTATGCTACTAACCCTGTTCAACGAACTCAGCCTGCTGTTCTTGTGATTTAAAATCTGCCTGATTTTTGACCTTACTTGGTGTTAGCGGAGTTTCAGACCACAAATATTGGAGAATTGTGCTAAGCCTCGAGGCGGCAATGCAATCTATCTTTTACTGTAGATTAATTTATCTGAGCAAACTTAAACCATGTGAGAAGTCAAATAAGTCTTGAAACTTCTAATCTACTTTTATCGCCGCTCCTTTCACTCAACTGAGTCTCCTCGAAATGGTAATCTAGATGTCATGAGTTACAATGTATTTGAATTCTAGTTTTGACAATTTATTCAAATACAGTTTTTTGTATTTGACTAGCTCGATAATGTTTTGTATTTGACTAGCTCGAAAACTAGCCTCCGTTTTGACAATTCAAATATCTTGTAACCAGAGCAGATTCTCAAACATAGGAAAAGTTTAAATGTAAGAGTTTACTAAGTTTGAGTTAGTAGCAAATGCTTCAGGCCAGGAACTGCGTTTTTGAGGACACCTCAAGCTGCGTCCACAAAGATCTGTTCCTACTCTAGAAATTAGCAACCAAAGATACCTATGCAGCCTCTAGCAGACTTGTGTGCACGTAATTTGAGAAACCCTAAAGAACTAATATCGCCCTGTTTGCTAGTAAACTTCTTGCCATGAACAGGCCAACATCCCGATACTTGGACTAATGTCTTTCTTCTGCGAAAGATCGCAACGTCCGAGATGCACACTGAAGAGCAATTCAATTAAACAGCAGGCGTTATGCAAATGTGGCGCTGTGGGCGGCCCTGTAAACGGAAACTGCATGACGTATGCAGAGATTCGACAATATAAGGAGTGATGCGACGGGAATCAGTAAGAGTCCGACGCAGTATGGATAAGATGAAGGATCTAAGCGCATTTGATCGTGGACAAATACGAATGGGTCATTCCATCTCTGAAGCCTTGCAGGCACTGGAATTTTCACGAGCCACTGTCACGGGTGCACCGTGAGTACATCGAATCCGGTAAAACCATCCCTTCAAGGGCCAACTGCCGTGGACAACATCGTGTGGATGAGCGGGGTCATCGTCGGCTAGCTGGCATTGTAACAGAGGATAGACGGGCCACACTGCAAGAAATCACTCGGCAATTTAACGCTGGTGCACAAACGTGTAAGCAGCCACACCATCCCGAACAATCTCCTCGCTAGGGGTACAGAAGCCATCGTCCCACGAGAGTACCTCTGCTGACGGCACATTACAGGGTGCAAAGATTAGCATAGGCGCGGAAACATCGCCACTCGACCCTAGACATATGGAAAAATGTTGCCTGGACTGATGAGTCAAGATTCACGTTGGTACATGAGGATGGCAGGATAAGAGTACGGCGCAAACCACATGAAGCGATGGATCCTTCTTGCCAGCAGGGTACTCTTCAAGCTGGTGGGGGTGGCATTCTCGTCTGGGGTCTGTTTACGTGGACTGAAATGGGACCCCTGTTACGTGTGACAGTCCTTCACAGGTCAACGTTACCGGGATGTCCTGGACGACTATTTGCTCCCGTTTGTGCGTCTTCAACATCCCACTGGGACCTCATCCTGCAACAAGACAATGCACCGTGCCCTCTCTCCCGAATTGTATCCGAATGGTTGGATGAACACTCCGACGTGACTTCGATTCCTTGGCCAGCTAGGTCACTTGACCTCAATCCCATCGAGTACATCTGGGATACCATCGAGAGATGTTCGAGGCTCTGACCCTCCTCCATCAAATCTTCGTGAACTGTGGATCCGTATGGCTTACCAACGCTTCCAGTGTCTTGTCTAGTCCATGCAGATACTAATCGCCGCCGTCATCAGGGCGAAAGGTGGTGCTACACGTTACTAGACGGGTATCTCTAATTCGGTTGCTCTTCAGTGTATAATCCTTGCCTTAAATCCATAGAAGTACGACGTGTAATGTCAGACTGTGGGTGTAGCAAACGGAGCAACCACGAGCTGTCACTAACTGCAAATTCATCTTCCTGAACACTGAACTAGTTTATCTTGTTGACAAATGAATAGCTGCTGCTCTTAAATTACATGCTATGTACCAAATTTCTATAAGTTGTATTTTGTGACCTTAAAGAAGTGAATCTATCACGTGTCTTACAAGCCCACACAAAGCGCTCAACTTCCTGCTATAATGCGGGATTTTGATACTTCACACTCCCTGGTATTCCGGAGATGGATCAAGCCACTTTTGACAAACCCGGATGTTATACAATCTGTCCTGTATAATAAATGCCTTCATAAATTAAGGCCTACCTAAAGCAAGCGAATGCACAAGGTAGATTATTGTACGTTGGTTGAAGCTCTGACAGTTTGCGCTTTTTATGCATAAAACTACCTTATTCAAGACTTCATGTACTGGTCTCGGTAAATGTAGTTCACCTGTGAATTGTGACTAATCTGCTTTGAATGATGCTTGGATGTGTCCCTTTTAAACTTAATCTTGCGTGGACGTCAAATTCCGTAGTATACCTCTAAACTAATTTAAAGGAACTATCCGCTCCATACTGACTGCGATTATTTCGTTGCAGAATAATCTCAAATCCTGATTCTACAAACAAGACAAGCTTTCACCCATCTGCGAAATCAGTTTTAAATTAAAACTTAAACACAAACTTTGAGTCTCATTCCTGGCGTAAAACAAAACGTTCAGATCAAATTCTTAGAGCTTTGTGCACATCCCCTACGTTATGTCATGAAATCCATCACTTACGTCATTCAGTAATTTTGAAATAATTGTCTCCACTTAATCTGAACAATTCCATTGACTTGATTCTCGTAACTAGTTGACCTGACATTTAAATTTAAACTCTTCAATGCTAAAGTTTTAAAACTAGTTTGAAATACGAGGATATGTTAGAAAAGAGTAATGCTCACAAAAGGCAAGATTTCAAGGATATTTATTCAAATGCAGTGAAAGCAACTGTTCGACACAACTGCGCCATGGCGATTAAGGTACTTGTACCTGCGAATACTTAAAAGGAATTTCCCAGCCGCTGCAGAAGTTCTACGGAAGCTGGATTTACGTCCTCTTCCCGCGTGAAACTCTCAAAGTGCTTAAAGATTGGAAGCAAATTGCTGAGAGCCAAATGCGGACTATGAATGTTTTCCAATTGTAATCTAGCAGCAAGTATTCTATGCCGCGTGCTCTAGGTTTCTCCTTAGAGGAGGATCTCACAGTTCCTGAAGGACAGCGAGGTCCTGATACCCCCTCCCTCTAGAATCGTCCCTAATTTAGCCAGTACTTACAATACGACATCGCTTTTCTAGCAGTGTTTCATTTAACTAGCCAGTGTCTTCGCTACGTTCCTGACCAATTTGGTGGTGAAGCAGTAACTGCTGTATACAATGTTGTCGCTTCGCTACATACTCTACAGTAAACTCGCCGGCCAAAACAGTAAAGGCACGAGGTACCCTTCGTGCACCGGTGTTTACATACAGTCCCACTTCCACGATATACTGTAAAATGCCATTGAATAATTCCAGATAGGATGCAATACCCTGCAGTTACCAGTCTCTCCCTTTTTTGAATGGATTATTCGACGAATTGCAGTGTTGATATCTGTAGAGTTCAAAGTCTGCCACTTCCGTACTTACCATTCGTCAAATCCTAATATACACTGAAGAGCAATTGAATTAGAGATACCTGTCTAGAAACGTGTAGCACAACCTTCCGCCTTGATGACGCGGCAATTAGTCTCTGCTTTGACTCGAAAAGACACCGGAAGCCATATGGATCCACGACCCCTGAACAAGCTCCCACAGTTCACGAAGATTTGATGGAGGGAGTCAGAGCCTCTAACATCTCTCTCGATGGCATCCCAGATGTGTTCGATGTGATTGAGGTCAGGTGACCTAGCTGGCCAAGGAATCGAGGTCACGTCGGTGGAGTGTTCATCCAACCATTCGGATACAATTCGGGAGCGATGGCACGGCGCATTGTCTTGTTGCAGGATGAGGTCTCCAGTGGGATGTTGAAGACGCACAAACTGGAGCAAATGGTCGTCCAGGATATCCCGGTAACGTTGACCTGTGAGAGACGATGTCACACGTACCAGGGGTCCCATTTCAGTCCACGTAAACAGACCCCAGACGAGAATGCCACCCCCACCAGCTTGAAGAGTACCCTGCTGGCAAGAAGGATCCATCGTTTCATTTGATTTGCGCCGTACTCGTATCCTGCCATCCGCATGTACCAAAGTGAATCTCTACTCATCAGTAATCTTTGCACCCGTGCCTATGCTAATCTTTGCACCCTGTGATGTGCGGTCAGCAGCGGTACCCACGTGGACGATGGCTTCTGTACCCCATAGCGAGGAGATGGTTCTGGATGGTGTGGCTGCTTACGGTTTTGTGCATCATCGTTAAATTGCAGAGGGATTTCTTGCAGTGTGGCCAGTCTATCCGCTGTTACAATGCGAGCTAGCAGATGATGACCCCGCTCATCCACACGCTGTTGTCCACGGCAGTTCACCCTTGCAGGGATGGTTTAACCGGATTCGATGTTCTCACGGTGCACCTGTGACACAGTGGCTCGTGAAAATCCCAGTGCCTGCGCGACTTTCAAGATGGAGTGACCCATTCGTCGGGCCCCAACAATTTTCCCACGATTAAATGCGCTTAGATCCTTGGTCTTACCCATACTTCGTTCGACTCTTACAGATTCTCGTCGCATCACTCCTTATATTGTCGGATCGCTGCATACGTCATGTCGTTTACAGGACCGCCCACTGCGCCACATTTGCATAACGTCAGCTGTCTCTAATTCAATTGCTCTTCAGTGTATCTAGAGTCCCAAATATGGCAGTCAATAGTTTTTGTGGTAAACTTCACAATTGCTTCATGCAGTGTGAAATTCAAATTCATTTTGAGTGAACTACAGATGCTTAAACGCCACTTCCTCAGTTGACGGGAGTAGGAACCTCTGAACTTAATGCTTCAAATCTCATAGCAGGCAAAATAAAATCTTAACGGCCCTTCTTTGATAGGTAGCGGGGAAGCTGTAAGAAAATTCTACTCAAAGTAACTTTCAAAGCGTTTTATAAGCAACAATCCACAAGTCTTGAAAAAGCTAAACTTTAAATACTAACTTTAGATAACGTTGTCAGCTTCAAAAAAAAAGCAACTGCCGGTTCTAATGATAAAAGAATTCTACTCTATCTTCCTAGAAAGTTACAAATCATTCTGCTAAAACTGTACTGATACCACACAAATCTACTTAATTTTAAAATTTGTTAGACAAACTGATACTCAAGAGAACTGTCGGACTAATCGCGGTATTCTTACGAAATACCTAAATCATTGTGGGTCTAGTCAAATGCTGTCACTAGTGTTCTAAAAAATTCAGTTAAACATATGTTAAGCTTGAGCAGGCTGTTTAACGAAATGTAGGTATTTTCATGTAGCTTAAAGGTATGGTTACTAAGGAAAGTATTTTTTTCTTTTTCTAGAAATTTCCACAGAAGGAAACTTTCTTCCGTCTACAACCTCGGAACGAACTAGTACTAAAGTGCCAAAGACTTCACTACGAATTTTCAGAAGTACCTCCACAAGCAGCTCATCTTCAAAGCTGACTACAGTGGCCACAAGTAAGGCTACGGAAGCCAGCGTGCATGAAATTAATAGTACTCCTGTCAATACCTTACAGGATCGTCCAAGAGCGAAATCTGGTGCCTCCAGGTATCCCATTACAGAAAATCAAGAAAGGGCAAGACTGAAAGCTGAATTGTTTCTTCTAAGACACGAAAATTTCCCCGCGAAGGACATCGCCCGGGCAGCTGTAGCTTTATATCTGTCAAATGAAACTTCTTTCTCTAGAAGCTTGAAAGAAACTCGATGTATTTCCAGGCATCTAGAGCGCCAGTTAGCAATAGATCTGATCAGGTATGTCTTTTATTCTAAAAATACAGGCTTAAGACTCAATATTACCAATTTGCCATTTACTTCAGAATTCCTTAAGTTTTAGACTTAATTTTAGTATTTAATTATACTTAAGAATGCCACTAGTTTACACCCTCCCCACGTCGCGCTGAATTTAGTTTTAGGTGCTGTCTCTCTGTGCGAAATAATCCTTGAACAGATAGACACGAAGTTTGAATACTGAATTTAATTTTCGACGGATGAGTTTTAGGATGTCAACTGTTTAACAGATTTTCGCCGTGAAGCCTTGAACTGAGTTTGTGGCAATTCTCAGCAGAATCTGTTTAAATATCAGGAAGCCATAGCAAATCGCAACTTGAAGCATTTTTCGAAAATTAGCCGTGAATAATGGGAATGTGCCTAAACATTGAGGTACTTCATAACGGGTCCCTCTGCATTTATACAAAAGCTATCTCATCTGTCAATTGTGCAGGAGGAATCTTCCATTGCATGTTATAAAATGCCCCCCCCCCAAAAAAAAACCCCTTGAAGATTCTCAAGCTTCATCACAGGGTGAGGGAGAGTAATATTTGATCCGAGGGTGATGTAACATTCTCAAAGCCTCTTTTGTAGCAATTCGGTACCCCTTCTCGACTGAATAGCTTTGCTAACATGTTATCATATACTGTTAACTTAAATGAATTATTTCAAGAACCATTTTAACTGAAGCACATAAGAGCTGTTGGGCATTCTAATTTTTCCGATCTGTTACTGGATAATTGTTTGCCGGATCAGTAAAATATTCCGAAGAATACATCCGCTTATGTCTCTGAGTATGGCTTAATGTTTCAGCTTTCTTAGGAAATCTGAGAAAATATCTAACTTCCTCTAAAATTATCCTGTTATACTGCACAATGCCCCCCCCCTCATTACCGTCCTTAAATTTTATCCGGAGAAACTCCTTAGAATTTTACATAGAACTTCTTAGTTCTGTAAGCAAAAGTTGTCAGTCTATACTCCTTACCACAGAATTTTTGTAAGGCAACTTCTCTCCTATTCTAGATTTATTATAGGAACTCCTGGAAAGTCGGATAACGTATTGATACCAGCGGTCGTTCAAGAAGTTTGTACTTCTACATATAAGAAAGCTGTAGCATTAAGATAAATTTATCGACATAGTCTACGGCCACTGCAACGCGCTTTTCTAAATGCTTTAGTGCCATTCAAGTGGAAAACTGTGGTCACCTGTGTGGGTACGTGGTTGGGAAAATGCTGGTATTTTATCCAAAGTCTTCCTTTTCAACTTCGGAAGTACATAAATTGCTAGTGGTAATGCCTGAGTGGACGAAGGAACTGCAGTCCCTATGCTAACTTTGTGCGAAGTAAACTTGAAATTGGAGCACCGTTCTGTTGTCGGCTTGTAATCGCGAGTCTGAATCCAAATGCATTAATAGCAATACTTTGTTTTCGACAGTGCTTTAGTATTCTTTTTGCAGTTCCCAAAAGGGATCGTAGAGGTGACAATCGCGATAGCAATGACTGAGATGTCTAGGATTGACCTGACAATTACGAAACTTCCTATAAGGAATCTGAATCTTCTGAAAATGGTATGACACGAAAACCAAGGCTAACTGGCAGTCTAAAGCTATAAATGCATGTAAAATAATGAAATGGTCAGCCAAAGATGTACTATACAGCAGAAACTGTTTTGTGAAGGTTATAATAGCATCACATATCCTGCCCCCCCCCCCCAAGAGTAATAAAATCGTTGGCTAGGAGTTACTGTGACATCCCTGAAGGGGTTCTCAATCTGTTTGGTGCAGTACAAACCTTATGGCTCCCAGTTAAATTTAGCTCAATTGTGCTTATCGGTAGTGGTTTCCTAGACGTTAGAAACCTGTATAATGAAAGTCTACCCTACTCGTACAGTTCGTTTTCAATGTTCAAACTTCTGTCAGGTTATTGACCCTCAGTACATTTTTTATAAATTAAATCTGAGTACACCGCTTAATATCTGACAGAACTGACAAGCACTTAGCTTATTTCCAGGTCTTTCCTATCTGACACGCTAGCCCAAATAACTTGGCCTTTTTTACTTCAAAGGCTGTTTCTGATCTAGAGTCTCTAGTTTGCAAAATTATTTTCCAATATAAGTCTGTGGTGCATGTCCCAAGCGTATAGTCAAGTTACGGACTATCTGTACTCCTGAAGACTGCCTCTTACAGAACCCGAGCCTTGCGTCAATAAACTCAGTCCTTGGCAAATGGTTTCTACTCTCGTGTAATTCGAGAACCCTTACAAATAGTGCCGGCGAAGCTGTTTCCCCAGTTAAACTCGGTAAGAGTACCCAAAACGCGCCTGCTGTTATTAATTCACGCAAAAACCGTATTTTGAAATGACATAGCACAACCTACTGAAATTAATGGATACAGCTTATTCCACCATTGCCGTCAGAAAATGCGCACAATATCTAGAAAAACTTATTTTCCAGCTTCAAAATGTTCAATCAAGAATCTCTTTATTAAGTCCTCGTAAGTTTTTTTAAAGTTGTTTTCTGTTTAAGCGGCAAGATAATTACTTATTACCTTATTCTTCCATTGGAGAAATCTTAAGCCGGACAATTCCCCCACCCATGTATTTGTTTAAATACGGCACTGTAGCATAAAACAAATTTCTGTCTAGAGCTTAAAGAGTTTCAGCTTTTCTAGAGCATAACATTCAATAAATCCTTAATTTAGGGCATCTAGATGTCTGCTTCCAAGCTTTTCTAAAAGAAAGCATAAGTCTATTTTTATTTCAGACTTTCTCTGAAAACTGAGATTTTTAAAAAGGCTAAAAGTTCGGGGCATCTAAATGAAATGTTTTCTTTAATTACTGAAGCTAGGTGGAATTAACCTATATTCTAAATTAGCCTAATAGCAAATAGGTTATGTTTTGCAGGGCATCTTTGTGACTCCCTCATATTAGCCCACAGTCGAACTGTTAAATTACAGGTTCTTAACTGGAAAATAAAAATTGTTCTTTATCTTTGGAAAACTAATCAAACTATTTTTCAAAGCGTATAAGGCTAAAACTTCCCACAATTGCCTATTTTCTAGCATTTTATAACATTACTTTTAAAAGATAAGTTTGCAGTTTTTGATGCCACAATTAAAGCCGATGGGCCTAGTCTTTAGTGGAGGCCAAATGTTCTCAAGGCAGACCTAGATTGCGCCCACTCAAATCCTAAGGCAGTATTTTCCTGTAACAAAGTTTAACAGCATGAATTCTCCCATTTTCAAATTAAATAGACTAGCAAACCCCCCCGTTTTCCGAGCTGTTTGCGTAATGAACGTGTTACTGCACTTCTGCCTAAAACAGGCTTTGTGCCATAAATATTGAAACTGGATTATCTTGCTGCAAAACAATAACCTTGCCTTAACTTGTAACAGTTCTTCCGTATTTGTGATCCAAAGGTTCGCATTCCCTTACTGTGTTCTGTGCCCAAACTGTCTTAAATGACAGTTATGAATTGGTATACTAGTTTATTGACACAATTGAAAAAGTTATAAATTTGAGACCAGAGTGACAATCTGAATCAATGCAAAATGATCTTAAATGTAAGTGTCTCACCTGTTGAAATTCCAGTGTGTGCTATTTGTTAAACTAGACAAGAGACCAATAAACGCCATGAACTTCTAAACTCCAGAAACCGCCATGGACTTGTTTTTTTACGGCTATTTTTGTATTCAATTTTCTGCCTTTTGATCTCCCCCTTTTAACATCAGTTTTCAATGGTTGTATACTCCTGATATCCAGAAACCACTTAGCTTCATTCTGTAATTTTGAAGACTAGTTCAACTCTTCCTGTTGAAGCCTTGACATCTTCCGACCGCACTAAACTTCAAACAATATTTTGAGTGGCCGCGCCTTGTGCATTTAAATCAAATGTGTTAACTTAAACTCTATTCGAAGTTGTAAGTTATTTCATTCAGAGACTAAAATCTCAACTTCGGTCTTAGTATGTCTTGTTACTCTCGTCAGTGTTTCTTTAGGTGGTGAAAACATCTGTTCTGTAATTAATTTTTACAGATGTTCAGGGACTCTAATTACTTCTGGCATTTTCCCATTTGATCTCTTTTTAATCAGTGGACTTCAGAAAGAGGCCAACAAATCTTTAGTGGTGTCCTTCAACTCAGTGTCGCACAGCCAGTATTCAGACTAGCTTATATAAAATAGATCATACCTTAGTTCCCAATCTTTAACTTGTACGTTGCTGGTTCAACGCGTATTTCGATTTGTTTCCAGAACAAAGGCGGCAAGAACTCTTTTGAATGTATGTTAACACTCTCGTTCTATAAAGCATGGAATGCTATCTTTAGTTTAGTGAAAATACTTCTCGCATCAGTGCTGTACATGTTCGCTTCTATGTAACTTATGTTACATCCCAGCAAAAACACAAGTGCTGGGAAACTGCTGGCCACCAGCTGGCAGTGATGGGTCACTGCTGGCTGAAATCTGCCGCTCACGGCCCGGGAGTGGTCCGTTGGTGGCAGCACTATCAGTTGGCGAGCCATTGATGGCCCTGCAGCATCGCCGTGAATTGTGGGCCTCCAAGCAAGTGCCACTAGTGGCCTGTTGCTGGCAACCAATGCAACCGCCAACAGCAGGTGGAAGCATCGGGACTGCGCATGCGCAGAAGCAACACTGGCTGTGTCTCTCATGGTACCAGTTAGTTGAAGACGACGCTATCGCCATCGTGTTATTTTAGTGGATGTTAAGAAAAACATCCATATGTGGAGAGGCGAATTAATTTCCTAACGAAATTTTACGTCGACGAAGATATCATATTAAGCCGTGAAATACTAGATTACAGCCATGAAATACACCCACTCCATTCCCGTGAATAACAATTCATGGAGTGGATGAATAGCAAGAAAAAATTTGAAACCGCTTGAAACACATATCCTGGAAAACCATTAAAATAGCGTTTGTTCGGGAAAAAAAAAATTATACGCGTACGAAATTTATTAATTATTTGAAAGAAAAAAAAAAAAGCAACGCTATGTGGTTTACTCATCCATGGGTTGAATACACAAGACTGGGAGGAATTCGCTTCTAAAAATAACGAGAAATAAAATATATTTTACTCTTTAAAACAAATGTAGCTTCGGAGCTTTGGGAAAGGAAAGACACAACGTTAAAAATGTAACAGAATGTGACATGAACCCGGGTAAATATATATTTATTCAACAATCTCTTTTCAAGACGGCAAGGACAGTTCAAAACTTTGGAAAGCGACTCTAATTATGTACACGCCTTGAAAATGAGTGAAGTTCCCTTAAGGTAAAAAAAAAAACTATCGTTACGTTGAAAAAATTAATTTATCAATTATATGAAACTGACTTTTATGAAAAATACCTCGCAATATTATAAAATGAAAAAAAAGCATTCGATTACAAATTGCATACCAAACAGATAGCTTCCAGCACGCACCCGAGCGACGTGAATTAGTCCTGTCGGTAGCGAGCGCGGCTTCCACGTGAACGGCCCGGGATCGAATCTAGTCAGATGCAAACGGCGTTTTTTCGGTCTGTTGAGAAAATTTCCCCAGCGCAGTGCGTTAATTCAAAAGCTTCGTAAGGGTAGAAAAAAAATTGTAGCTTTAGGAAACTGCGGTTATCCTTGCTTTTTTTATTGCTACTACTGGGAAATTGGCGGACAAGATTCGGCAAGCCACCAGTTACGTCACGTGGTTGCTGGCTGCCACTAACGGCCCACTAGCGGACCACATTAAGCTAGCCATCATTTCTGGCAAGTACTTGCAGGGCCACTGAAGGGCCACTTGTGGCAGCTACTGCCTGTGATGGACCACTGATGGCCCTGTTGTGGCATATGACAACTGATCGGGTGCCAACTGTTGGCCAGCTGTTGGCCTGAACTGCTGGCCCTTCTGTTGGCCGCCCGGACATTTTATTGACGGTTCGGCAGCGGCAACATAGTGCTGGGCCATTGCTGGCAGTGCTGGCTGCCAGCAATGGCCCACTGCTGGCCCAGCAATACTATTTTTGCTGGGATGTTAAGGTGGTTCCTCTTAAAATCTGTGCTTTGATGTTTCCAATGGTAAAACTTCTTTACAGTTAATGTATTCCCAAAGACAAAAATTTGCACATCGATAAAACTAACGTTAAGTTATATCATGGGATACTTAATACTTGCTAAAACATTACTCATAAGAAAAATTATTTAATCTACTTATGAGTTATGTTCAGACCTGTTAATAAATGGCGCCACGTGTACATTGATGGCATCAGTAGACACATGTTGGATTGCTTAGTTATGTTTTAGCAAGTATTAAGTATCCCATGCTATAACTTAGTTTTTTATCGATGTGCAAATTTTCATCCTTGGGAATACATTAATTTCGAAGAAAATATGCAAAGAAGTTTTAGCATTGGAAACATAAAGCAGAGATTTTAAGTGGAACCACATTAAATCCTGCATTATGAAAGCTCAAAGCTGTTTGCTTCATGTGCCTTAAGTTAAATTGCTAAGAATTGGCTTCTAAATTCCTACATTGAAGTTCAACCAAAACTTTGTAGAAACATGTTTTTTTACATGAACTAATTCAATAGAGTACCGTACACCTAGAAATCTGAAGCGCACTTGAGATCCTAGATTCGTCTAGTTTTCCGCATCGTGACTTATTCACTTCTATGGTTGTTCTTAACTAGACTGAATCATCTTATATTCGAAACCGTAAGCTAAAACTTCACTTCCAGTTTTCTATTCTTCCAAAACTGTTATAAATTAAGTCTACTAAAAAAAACTGTCTGCCTATAAAAACATTCTAAGATTTGTTTTGCCTTTTTTAGATCAAGGTTTGTGGGAGGCTTTCTCAAGAGTAAAGTTCTTTTGTTATTTCTACAAGGTATCTTTAGCTGTTGGTTTTTGTGGTAGATTTTGTTGACAGAAGCTTAACGTATGTAGTCAGAAGCATTCTCAAAAAATCTGTTCAGAGCACTTTGAGTGCAAATTGGGTCCTCACCTACTCAATAAAATCCTAATGTATCTTTTACGAACTGTCTGCTCAGTATTAACTCTAAGTTCAGTTTACCATAGAATTTCTCTCTGCATCGCTTATGCAGAGTTAAAATGGTCTAATTTCTTTGTACACTGATCCAGGTCTTCAGTCTCCTCCTCGAAATTTTCTATAAATCACAATTTTGTAAAGATTTGCACATAAATTTCGGTTTGTTGTAATTTGTAGTCCACATCCCTTAACCATCTTGGTAAACCAAAACTCGATCTACTTTCCTGGATACCACTCAATTTTCGCGGAGCTGACGAAACTTGATTAGACTCAAACTTGTTTCTCTTCTTGAAACAAGCTTCTAAGATTAGAAGTAACACTAGACAATTTTTTTTTTTACCAGTCTTGCCACTAAAGATTAAATAACCATAGAGTTCGAGGTGCAGAATATGAAAATGCAAAATTAGCTACGGGTTCTTAGAGATCTGCAATAGTTTCTTATACTTGTTTATCACAAATGTGCCGGTAAATGTCAGCTCCGACGTCTCTTTGCCTGTTACTCCCATAGCTGCTCGGGATCTGTAGTGAGCTTCCAACAATTACCAAACATAGAAGTTGACCACTTTCCCTGGTAGTTTCTCCATCGTTGCAATTTTCTGATGGAAACGTTCGCCGTGCTTATAACTAACCATATCGCAGTTGTCGAGTTAGACATCCAAGGGGGAATCGGGCAAGTGTATCTTTCAGGGCATACTGCAGCCAAGTTGCAGATAAGTCCTGAACCTGTTCTTTGTAGTTTCCTACCCTGACTTTTTCGAAGAAGTCTGACACCAGACTAAACGTGTCCCAAGCTCTTATCACCCTGTATCTGGTTGTCGAAGATATCTTCAATAAAAATCTCTGATCTGAGGACCCACAAAACTCTTTAAATTTCGCTTCGCTGAATCAAGGGAATTTCTCAGCCAGATACTTGAAGGCTAATCCAGTCCGGCCGATAGCTTTTACAAAGTTTTTTTACTAGACAGTTTGTGTAGGGGAAATATCAGAACTTAGTAAGTTTCTGCCAGTGCTGGGTGTTGCACATTCTTCGACCTTCAAAGATATCCTCGCAGGCCAGTGCCTTCTTAAATAGTGCAAATTCCTTTCTCGGCAGTCCCATTCACACAAAAAAACAGTACTTCGTATATCCTTAGCTGCAGACCCATTACCAGACACTACCTTAAAGTCACCAGAGATGCCAGCCGTACTTGCTATATTGAGTCCAACAGCTGGTTTTAAGTTTTCGTAGGTTTCTTTCAATCAGCTTCCATCCCTTCCAGTCGCACACGCTGTCCGATTGGGAGGGATGGAAACTGATTTCCATTATACACCAACACCGCCTTGAGAATAAATTTCGACCAGTCTATGAACAGTTGCAATTTTTTCGGGTCATGCTTAATTCGAAGTGTATTCATAAGGCAATCTACATCGAACAATAAAATATAATCTTCCTTTCGGAAGTAAGGGGCAAAATGCTAATGACGAGAGCCAAACTAAGTCATTCGAACACTTTACTTGGAGATCCCATTGTAGAAGTCTTGACCCCAGTAACTCCGTTTTGGCCTTGTACTACTCCAAATCTCAAACAAGATCGTTGAGTCCTTGTGTAAGATTTCTTCCTCTACAACTGCGATATGGTCTGCATCACAAACTTTGCTGAAATATGCCCTGAAAGATACTTGCCCGATCCCCCCCCCCCCTTGGATTTCTTCCTCTACAACACGATTGCTTGGCTCACTCCAATGTTGGCGCAGATGACTCATAAGAGTCGACATATGGATCATCATTAGACTCCAAATGCTCGCAGGAACCCGATATCAGTTCACCTCAGTCTGACTCGATGGAAAATCATTTCGTAGGCTCAAGAACGGGGTCCTTATCAGTGTGGAACTCATCAGATAGTATATTAAGGTACGCTATTGTCCACTTTCCTCGTGATGCTTTCCGAAACAGATGGTACAACGCAGAAGTAACGGTTATTTGCACGATTGCTTGGCTCACTCCAAACCCAGTGAACGGCATCGACACTTAGCCGCATTTCGGCCACTTCGGAAGACTTCGCGCACACGTAGCGCAGCATATGCATGGAGACCATGCCTTGTACTTGTTCCCGGTTTTGCATCCAAAAGCTGTTCCAATTTTTTCATTATCGCAGTGATGGCCTTTTCTGGTTTGCAAGCGCAACTTCCCGCGAATATAACTAGTTACTATATTTTTATTAGCAACTGTTACGATGCTCACTACTGTTGGATTTACACTGCAGAGATCACTTGTGTACATGACTCAGGAGTAAATAAGTGTATCCCAGGAAGTCTCACAAACACTTGCTCACCCTACGAGACTTCAGTTTATACTAATGATTGCATCATCTTACGTTTGCGATGTAATGAATCCAACTGCATTGCATCATACAATATGTTGCGGGCAGTCTCTCCTGAACGAGTAAATCCACAGACCTTGTCATTTTCGTGTTCAGCACGTTGAAATTGGTAAATATTCACTATTTTAGTTTCTGAGGCAAATTGTGTTGTCCAATGGAACTGAAATTCCTGTGTTAGAGTTGTGGCTGACTCATCCGGTGCAGACAGCTTTTCTCCGGATTCATTGCGCACAATGGCGTTGCATAAGCTACAATGTTCAGTTAGACGTACGACCAATGGAAGTTCAAGGGCTGTTGAACTGAATCATAGTAATGTCACGTGCCATAGCATAAGAGTAACTTTACCTTCTACTAAATGTTGTTCATTGCTTAAACTTTCTCTTAACCCCTGACTTTTTCTTCCTGTAAAATGACACCTTAAACTACGTCAATGCACTAATTGTGGAAAGAGGACTGCCATTTAATACCTTATGGAGACTTTGGTGCAGATAATACAAACTATCTGTACCAAAACTTTTAAATCTGGTACTTTTGAACTTGTTTCTGGGGACTATCAAGCGACACTGGAATTTTGAATGTTGGCCGAAATTGTACCATATCGGTACACGCGACTGCCGCCGCTCCGGTGTATCAGTGGCCTAAAAGCAGACTTCTGACCACTTGTCAGATGGGTCCGGGCTCTAAATCCACGAAAGGCAGACTTTCTTACGGCACTGGCTCTTCCCTACCCTGTAACCAGTGACTCTAAACTAGCCGAAAGCAAACGTATAGCCCGTAGAGTAGATCGTGTTCGCTAAACCCCTTTCCCCGAAAGCGCTGGTGTTCTCAGTTCCCCATGAAGTTGAGCGTTCTGATGTAAACTGACTCCCGGAATCTGAGTGGCGAGGAGTAAACATGCTGCGTTTATTTAGAATGGGCACTAAATTTGCGATTTTCCTAGTCTTTTCACCTAGGACAGTATATCAAAGGCGGCAAGTTTCTAAATTGGCCTAAAGCTGGGAAGCGTTTGAAGAAAGTGCGTGATCTGAAACTTCATGGAGATATGTCGCATAGTGCTATTGAAGGGGTATACACTTTCTTTCGTTGGAAGCTAAACTGTCTGGTTTAGCCAGCAGGTGGCTATCTTACTCTACACGAAAATAGGGTGGGTGACTTTTTCATTTAATCTGAAAGCTTGCCTGCTTTCCGGGACTAAATACTTCAGGACAGTCCAGTAGCTCTAAATACACTATACTGACAAGTCACCTAACACGTAGAGAAACAATATAGCATTTATTGACATACATTAATACGGTGTCGGTCCAATTTTGGCTTTAATGCATGCACTGACCTTTCGATACATGCTTTCGACAAGGTTTTGGAACACAGTTGTAGGTATGAGCTTCCATTCA
Organism: Macrothele yani; assembly: GCA_039090855.1. NCBI lineage: Eukaryota > Metazoa > Arthropoda > Arachnida > Araneae > Macrothelidae > Macrothele > Macrothele yani. Next base: position 71,469,831 of record CM077028.1, on the reverse strand, counting down.
GTACATAATGCTGTCGCTTACAGTTGATTAGCAGCAGTAGTAGGACTTGTTCCAAACTTGTTATGCGGCGCTCTAATTCATCCCATAGGTGCTCTATGGTATTAAGATAACTGCTCTGTGCTGGCCAGTCCGCACGAGATACGGAATTATCGTCAAACAACGCCGCAACAGTCCTTGCTTTTATGGTTCTGTGCATTATCCTGCTGGTACAAACAAGGCTCGGTACCATAGTATTGCCACAGGGTTGGAAGGGCATAATTGTCTTTAATATCGAGGTAGACTTGCTGATGGACAGATTTGTCCACGATAATCAATGGACCCGGACCCTACCACAAAAAACACTCCCACAAGAGTACACTGCCAGCTCCAAACTTTACCGTAGGAACAGTACTCTGTGGTAAATAGCATTCCCCCGGCTGCAGCCATACGCACACTCAGGCTGATGGATCGTGAATCTGGATTCATCAGTCCATAGTACCCGTTTTCATTAATCGACCATTCACGATAAATGTTCTCTACACCATACTAAACGACGAGTAGCTTTCAGAGTGGAGATGAAAGACTTAAGAGAAGCCGCACAACCATAGTAACCTATGGAACTAAGTTATCTGCAAATGGTACATGTACATACCCAGGTTCCATCATTGATACTCACCTGTACATTAAGGTCTTGTGCGGTACTCAGTCGATTAGCTGTAACGACTCTCCTGAGGCTTCGACGTTCTCTATCACCGATTTTCTTTGGTCTGCTGGTACGTTTTGCTGCTTCAGGCACGCTATGCGTCTTCCACTTATTCAGTACATGCAAAAAAGTTGACTTGGGTATGTTCAAATGCCTCTCTGTTTCTCTTATGGACAACCCACTAATATAACACTAAACAATGTTTCCTTTCTCAGTCAGTTCTCTTCCGCCGCGATATTTTCACTAAACCTTAGTGTGATATCTGTGTTAACTGCAGGCTTGTTTTTATATCGTTTGTGGCTGTACCGCGCATTTTAACAACGCAGCGGATCCGTTCATTTGTTTTGAAGGTGTCCGGTGGCTTTTGTTAATAGTGTATTTAACGTTCGTTACCTAAACTATGTAAAGCATACTTCCTATCTTCCTATTTATTTTCTTTCTGTGACTGCATTAAGATGGCACTCAGTTAACCGCAGAAACTCATGTTAATAGTAAATTCTGTGTATCAATGGCGTACCGGAAAACTCCCCCCCCCAGTAATGTTTTCGAGCCCTTTTTTTAAAATCTAAGCTTTAAATTACTGATTTTATTTTTTAAATTCCATATTTCCAACTAGAACTTATTGGTGAGGGTTTAAAATTCAAACTTTAAGCTGCCGGTATGTTTTGTAAAAAAAATATTGCACTTTATTGCGTGTAACACAAATGTGCACGCTGCAATTGAAATGATTGCTCTAGTTTGATACCAATAGAAAGTAGTGTAAAACAATTATACCAAAGTTGATCATATCGTACAAACTTGTTCTTCTAGAGAACAAAGGCCAGCCTCTCTGAAATGCCACACACAACTGCCGAATAAATGTCCTTCCTGTTTTATACGAGAATAGTAAACAATTAAGAATTGTGGAACACAAAATAATTAAAACTACTTATATACTTTTGAATATAGAAATTTGACTTGAAATGCCAAAATGCGCCTTTGCAAAAACATTTCTCTACTTTCATAAGACATGGTTTTTATGAACACCTTTTTGAGTTTACTATATTCTAAAGGACACGTAGTTATGTGCAAACAACTGAAATAACGTTTTATCCTCATTGGTACAAAATTTCATTGAATTGACTTCTTTGAATTTGCTGGTTGAATAAACATTGCTAAGGGCCACAAGTCCTGAAATCTCTGCTTTTCCGTTAAACAGTTCTCTTGAACTAAACCCGTGTAATTAAAGTACCAAAAATTGCTTCTCTCTAATACTTCATTCGAAGCTGCCATTAAAAAATACCTGGCTGTTTATTTAACCAGTTTCATAAAATTTCCGCAAACGATCTAAAATCTCTTTGCTGCTGCTAGAGGCCTTCTTAACATTGAACTCTCGCCACGCAATGAGAGGCTATCAGTAGTAAACCTTTGCTGCGTATACCTATTTATGGCTGTTTAATTAGATATATGCGCCAAAAATTCCAGATAAGCAAAGTAATCTGTTCCAGAACTGCTGGAAATTTTTATAGAATTAAACTTGTGCTACTTAATTTTGCCGAAAGTTTAATTTATTTTGCAGGAATGAAACTCGTCCCATTACCTTGGAGGATCTTGCGTTGTACCTCAATGCTCTGTTAGCGACTTGTTTAAATCCTAACGACTTCTACGGAGTCGAACTTTCAAGGATCTTAAGGATGAAAACCGACATCGCTATAATGTCGGGAGAATTTGTGAACCCTTCAGTGTACTTGAGTTTGTGCGTCTTGGGAAAAGGATCTTTTCATGATATCGAGAAACTACGAGAAATCTTTACTACTCAAGAAAAGAAATTGCTGAGACTAGGTAAGCAGCAAACAAACGTTCTTTCTTTTCAGAAACTTTAATCTATTCCATACTTAAGTGAAATGACCTCATTTCTGATCAGTTTTAATTCCAATGCTGTAAACTATACTCATCCCATACCTGAATTCTCATGTGAGGTTTGCATAACGGGAAATCATTCTGAATGACTGCATTTTGTTTACTACTCCAAAAATTGCAGCTCTTAAATAGCTTGCTAATATGCCCACAGTATATGCGGCGAACATTGAAATTCACTTCTATCTGATTTTACAAAGAACTTTGTGCAGGCTAGAAAATTTCAAAATAAGGAACTTTGAGCAATAAAGCTTAGGCAAACATAGTGCAGATAAATATTAAAGGTAAGAGGCAGAACAAGTTACTCGCATACCTTAATGTTTTCCTGCGAGTCTGTTTAGAAACTGAATAGTACAACTCTAACTAACACTAGTTTCTCCTTATGCATAGTGCTTACTGGGTTAAAGAAACTAGGCTTTTTTTTTTCTGCTGTTGAACGAGATAGTGTTTTCAAGATATACTGATACTGTCTACCTTATTGTAACAAATTATCCAAGCATAACTTCAGCTGATGTGGTCACTCGGAATACTACACGCATATACCAAAGATCTAACTTTCTACTTAGGTTAGTATTTGAGTCATTCAAGACAAATTTCACTTTGCAGCCGCTATGAATGTAAATTGCTCTAAGCAGAATCTTTAATCATTATACCGACAAGGGATCTTGAGCCAAAGTTTGCTGTCAAGTAGCGCATGACTAAATAGTGGCTTCAGCCTAGTCTTCCTTAAACCGACTGGATTAACAAGGTGTTAACAAACTGAGCTGAAATCGCCTGGAACGTATATTCGCTGTGTAAGAACTGGGTCGAACTCTATTAGAACGAGTGAACCTGCGCATCAGAAACAGTTACTCCCTTCTCTCCTAGCTTTAAGTGGTCATTTAAGGAGACTTGCTACTGATCTTCCCTGGCTACCTGCTAAGAGGGTTATTACAACGGCGACAATGAAAAGGCTTCAAAATTTTAGTACCTAATTTGAATGTCAGACTAGCCCTTCCCATCAGGTTCTATCTAACCATGAGCAGATGATTAGATAGAAGTTACGCGATCGCTGCCACTTTTCTATCAGCCCATGGACAGACTAAATTCCCGCTGACTGATCATATAATCAGAACTATCATTGAACGAATAGGCGGTCACTTTTGAAAGTGTTCATGTTACTTGGTGATCCGTACTTGTTCTAGATAACGAAGTTGTTTTGTTTTCAGAGTTGCTTTCGAATGGCATGCCTTAAATGACAAGACTTAAATGACAAGCAGTGTGTCATAGCACTAACGAATCTGGCTTGCTTAAAGCGGAAAATGAGGTCCTGTGTTAGATTAATTAGCCAAACAGTCTCTTCATAACGTGAAATAAATTTGATTTTTTTTTCACCTAGAGGAAGTACGCTTAGGTGCCTATCTGCTAGCGCTTGTCCCTTCTCAGATATTCACTAAAGAGTGCATCCATATTGCTTCAATCCATTACTTCAATCCATTACTTCACACAGCTCAGAACTAGAATGAAATTTTAATTCTCAAAGATTACGTTTACTTAAAGCTCACTTTTCGGACTTGGAAAAAATGTGGTCCATCTTCCATGATGAAACCTTTAACACTGTAGGTTAAATCTGTCTGGAAGCGGATTACTCTGCGCTGTAGTGCTTTTGGAGAGATCCGTGGAACAAAGTGCGAGAGAATGCCTCCGTGCCGTAGTCCACTTTAAGTCTAGCTAATGTTTTTGAAGCTCAGTATGAAGTCCCCCTCCCACTTCTTTATTGAAGGTTATCGAGCAAGGATTTCAGTTCTGAAAATGTGAGAAACCAAGAAACTACTTGTTTTGCAATCCTAGTGACTGAATGGAAGTTGTGGCCATTGGATACAAAAGGCAAGAAGCTATGTATCGCTGAATGAAGACACTATGCACGGTGGGTGGAAAATAGTTTTCTTCCATAAAGATCTGTGTTACCAAAGTGTAGAGATGACTTAACGTATCTCTTGGAAAACTGCATAGGCAAAATGCCTTTTTTTAAGAATAGAAAAACATAGCTCGAAATTTTGTCCAAGTTCTTATGGATATGTTGCGTTAGTACTTGCCATTCGGAAATCTATTTCTGTAGAAATTATTGCAGAGTAATGCCGAAAGAAGAAACTGGCTTCCAATATCTCAAACCGGAAAGATTGCTCCTCTTCTGAGAGAATTTCTTACTTGAGGACTGAGGTTACTGGGAAGTTTCATCTTCTGTACAAAATTTAATTTTTAACTACAGAATTCTTAATTGCAATGATGTAAGAGTCTTAAGAAATGTCATGGTACAAGATTACTAAACATACTCTTCCTTATCCTGAATAGTTTCCTCTGACTTTTAAAGTATAAACGCGTGAAATATGCTGGTTTATCAACTGATTGGGGTTTAGTATCGTATGGTTCGAGCAAACCATGTGGCCGAATAGCTGCATTACGAGAACACCCATGTAGTTGCAATTGGTTTTTCCAAACAATCTGAGAAAAAAAATTCCTCATTAGTCAGCTTAAATTTTCATGTCTATGGACACTTGCAATATCAGTCTCCACGAAAAAGAATATTCCGAAGAAAAAATGAACTTTATTGCAAAATGGTGTGTGGAACTTCAGAAATACTGGGAGCTCAAATTTCATATTCTTCCGGACTTTAGTTTCAAATGTTCATCCACTGTCATGAGATGGATTCGCGCTCTTCAGTCTTAACTGATAGAACCTGAATATATACACTGTGACAGGGTACTCTAGTTTTCAAGGTACTGAAATGGAAAGTAATTGCCTTGCTCAGTATCTTTATACCGGCAACTACATGTGTTGTACTCTTAGCTGTTTCTCAATAAGGCACTAAACAAAATGGCACTAGCCATCACACTGTAAGCACCATGAGTGACAGCTTCTAGAGTACAAATTCCTAAAATTTAACCAAAAAAAATATAGTGCGCTCTCTTTTAGAGATTGTATTGTCAGTGTCGCACACTATAGCCACTTACTGCAACGATGCACTAATTATATTGCATAACTAACTACTGTTCGTATGGATATTAACACTTCACTCATACATTAGGAGTATGAACTTAGATGCCTGTTGGTAGAATCTTCCCAACCCCTGTAGAGAAGTCAAACGCCTGAGTTGGCATGTGTGGACTATAAGATAATACATAGCTTAAGATTTTTAAAGTGTGCATATAAAGCCAGAAATCTTAGTGTTAGTGCCCACCAAGTGATCACAAAATTCCGATGCGCTATCGTGAATAATCACATGACCAAGTTTCTCAGTGTAGAGAATCTTAACCTACAAGAATTAAAATCACTTCTTTTAGCATACATTAAAGAAAAGACTGTTTCCTTATGCTTGAATGCTCAATATGACAGGCTTAACCGCTATACAATGTATTTCTCAAATAATCAGTTTTGTGAAGCTTTTAAGACTAGGATCTTTTAATTAAATCTGAGTTTGCTTCAATTGAAACTGTTTTCAGAATTGTCGTAGCTGAAATGTGAAGGTTAACCCGACTGGGTAAATAAACTGGGCAGATTAAATTACCTAAGATCTATTACCTGTTAGTGAATTAAATCGTGCACTTCCTATTACGTGAATTAAGAGTACGAATGAACACAATGTCTGAAGCCCAGTAAATGGTGTAATCTGTCGGATATAAAACAGGTACGCTATATAAATGTTTAAATATTGAAAACTTTGGCGTTATGATCCCAAATGTATTTGGTAAAGACTTTCTAAATAGCCGATCATTGATTCTGGCACACTGACTCGTCCGTGCGAAATCTATGTGGAATGTTTGTTTCCGGTTTAAACTTTAGCAGCATATAGTTCTGAATTACAATGGCCGTGATCTTAAATGGGGAAAAAAATTACTCTAGTACTGACTAAACTACAATTATATCCAAAATATGAAGGTTGGCCTTATATGTATCGAAATGTACTTCAGAAAACTGTTTAAAGCCTCTGTGTGTTGTGTAATTTAATATTTGTAAAGTTCGAAGGATCAAACATTCAGTTTCAACAACTAAGTTATCTGAACAGCACTTCATGATAACTACTTAATTGCCATTTAACAGTTAAGAGCGTATAACTTAATGTTTCCTACGAGTATTGAGCGTTATTTACCTATCTAGGCTGTAATTTCTCCTTAGATATCCAGGCATTAGCTATGATAGCAGCGGCTTGTTATTCAAAAGTTCCTGAATTCTCCAGTTTAAACACTAAATTGTATGGTGCTCCCAAACTCTTACTGGACCGAATAACTGATGTAGCTTATACTGATGTCTACACGACAGCTCTACTTACTCAGGTAAGTTAACAACAAAATTATTATGAATACTCCTTTACTGAAATTTTGTCAGATTCCTAGTACTGAAAATCAAAGGATACCTATAAATTTGAAATATTTCAAGAAATTCGCATGAAATTTGGTAAGTAGGTTTAATACAGTATTTAACTCCAGAGTGCAAATCTTTATTTGCTCGTATTAATATTGCTCATGAAAGTAGCTCATGGAATATTTTAGTCTTAAGACACGGGCGTTTTAATAGGGAGTACACCTCCCAACTCCTAGCACTGCTTAAGAAGATTCAGATCACTGCGGAACCAATTACCACTCTACAGCAAGAGCTGTTCTGAGTTGAAGTGCTCTAGCAGGGAATTTGTACGTTTCAATGAACCTCCTATACACTATATCAATGTTACTGAAGTCGGTGGCCACTCCATTCAGTGAATATCTGACTTTCAAAAATATTCGACCAAATGAGCTGTGAAGTTGGGAATTAGTTCCTCAGAATTTTGCTGACCTGAGGAACCGAAGAGATCCTGAACCCATGTCAGGCCATTGAGGTAACCTGGACCCACGGTTACCTCAATGGCCTGACATGGGTTCAGGATTTCTTCGGTTCCTCAGTTCAGCAAAAATGACTCTGAAAGATGTGCAGGTCTGTGCGTCCATTAAACATTCCTGCCTAGATCATCGCAACCAGAATAGTCCCTTTTCTGATATTAGACTTGTAGGGGTATCCGGTTCTCTCCAGACGAGAATACGTCATGAATTAGTACTTGAGCTGAATCGCGATTTAATCTGAGTAAACTAGAATTTCAAACATCACACATGACGTCCACTGGTCTTGACATCCATGTGTGATGGTGGCGACGCGACGTTACAGTACCCCGGGCGGTGGAAGTTAGATGAATAGAAAACTAGTATCTTTTCATAAAGGCATTGCTCGGGAAGTGTTCTGCAAACCGCATGCCTTAACCTTAATTTCTGTAGCTGAAGCATGCTCAAGTGTATTAGTCGATATGTTTAGTCTGGAAGTTACTCATAGAATTTAGTCTGCAACAGTTGTTGCTTTGAGACTGCCTTTTTTCTGGTCAACGAACCTCTGCGCGTTGAAACTAGTCTTTGCATGAAAACTTCTGTATGGAACCAATCGCTCTCCATTACTAAAATGATCCATAGAATGTCTTAGTGACATAATCAGAGCGACTTGGCTGTGCAAGAGTTAGTCCAGTCTCATCCTGTAGCCATTTAAAGCTAATTTCTAATATGCTTACATGCTGCCAGAAAAGATGCGGGATAGTATTCCGCGTAACGAAATTTGAATGTTATCCAGTTTTCAGTGTATTCTACTTCTATAGCTATTAATAGATATTCTTGTTAAAACGTCCTTTAATGTTGAGGACCAGCGTTAATGGCGCACATTTTAATTCTACATATTGACCATCCTTCAACAAAAGTCCGATCGCCTTAGAATCGAACCCGCATCTCCCGATTTAGTTGTATGCTACTGTTGCACCACCCAGTACAATAGTTCCCAGCAACTAAGATGTAGCTTAGGAATCTGGATAACTTTCCAGATATGCGTTAGTAGCAGTCGAAGTAAAACTCAATGTACGATGAAGGTAGAGCAATCTCCAATGTTAAACTATAGCAATTGGAAGAGAATACCTGGATTTCAAATAAAATTCCTTTCATGTATCTGAAATCCAGGGATTTGCTTCTATGACCTTAGCCACATGGCTTAAGATCTGAAACTAATAAATTACAGCTCGGAATGTTATTTTATTTAACATTATTCAATTCCTTTGCGGAAAGATTTCGAAATTTGTTAGTACCGTATCAATCTATCTTGCATGTAGGATTGACTATTTCAGATAAACAAGGCTAGTGCTTCCCCATTTCAAACTAAATCATTCTGCGTCAAGGTGTAACATAATATAGCGAACAATGTAAAATATGGTTATAGTTAGAATTCTAATGCCTAGTTATGTCCAAAACAGGACAGTGCCTGATCTAGTATGTTCTTATCCCTTTGAGCACAGATTGCCCAACACCTGGGGAAAAAACTGGGTGGGGATAACATAGTACAAAATCTGCCTTTGGATCCACTAAATCCAGAACTTGAGTGAGGAAGCTACCCCATTCGGGATGGCTAGACTTGAATTGCAAAAAGATTTGACGTCCTAGTAAAATCTAGTACGTGCAGAAGTAAAGAGCCAAATCCAAAGAAACCAGTTGAATTATAACAATGTTTGTTTGCAAAAGTGTGGTATGAAAAAAATCTCCGCCCATTGCTGAATAAAAGCCGCAAGTTTTGACAAAGTTAAGCTCTGTTTCGCATACAGTATCAACTATAGGAAGCTTGTTTTACAGCGGTGGCTCTGTTCCTTCACCAAAACCACGGGTCCTTGTTAGGGACTGGTTATTCAAATGTTTATAGGCAAAGAAACTTAACCCCTATTATGGGCATTACCGATCTGATTTACCATTTTCTTCGAGCAAAAGAATAAAACCTGGTGGTCTGTTAACTAATATTAATTCTGACTGAAATCAGTGGTAGGCCCAAGTGCTGTAAGTTCCAGGCGGACGTCAAAGAGGAGCATTCATTATGCCAAGTGTTCTGTTAATAGCGCAGAGCTCATTTTTTACGCTTTCCAATCGTAAGTTGAAGAAGCGTACATGCTCCAGCTTTGTCCGTCCGCACGATAACGCGTAAAAATTGGTCTATTTCGATGAAATTTTAGTATGTGGTAGGGGACCACCCGGGGACGAACCCTATTGAAAATGGGACAAATGGGGTCAAAGGTCACGACGTAGGAGCAAGATCATTACATTACCCTTATGCGTCATAACTTGCGTAAATATGGTTCGATTTCAATGAAAGTTTAATATGTGGTAGGGAACCACCTAGGAACAAACCCTGTTGAAAATGGGGTCAAAGGTCACGACGTAGGAGCGGGACCATTCCATTGCCTTTATGCGTCATAAATTGCGTAAATATGGTTCGATTTCAATGAAAGTTTACTATGTGGTAGGAGACCGCCTGGGGACGAACCCTATTCAAAATAGGTGAAGTGGAGTCAAAGGTCAGGCCATAAAATGGGGATGCATTCCATTGCCTTATGCGTCATAACGTGCGTAAAAATGGTTCGATTTCGATGAAATTTCAGTATGTAGTAGGGGACCACTGGGGACGAACCCTATTGAAAATGGACGAAATGTGGTCAAATGTCAAGACATAGGATTGCGATCCATTCAATTGTCCTTATCCCATATTACTAAGGTGGACGTCAAGTAATTTTACTTCCTATACTTCCAATGGATAAACTTTTTTGTACACATTTCCTTCACAATTAATGTGTTCCCAAGGATGAGAATTTGAACATCGATTAAAATAACTTCATTTATAGCTTGGAAAACTTAATATTTTCTAAACCATAATTATATTAATCTAACATTTAAAAAAACATAACCATAATTATATTAGAAACCAGAGAAAAGATGGCGCGACCTGTACTTTGATGACGTTAGTGGACAAAAAAAAAATGTTGGATTGCATAATTACGGTTATGGTTTAGAAAATATTACGGTTTAGAAAATATTTTAAGTATTCCAAGTTATAAAATGAAGATATTTTAATCGATGTTCAAATTTTCATCCTTGAGAGCGCATTAATTGTGAAGAAAATGTGTACAAAAGTTTTTCCATGGAAGTACAGGAAGCAAAGTTACTTGACGTCCAACTTAAAGTAGCAATTCTTGTATGTATGTAAATTTTATTTTGAAAACTGCTCTAAGAATTTTGAAAGTCGTTAACCTACAGTTTTCTGGTACTAGAAATCGATTTAGCTTGATCTCTACTTTAGAAAATTCGTTTAGTGGGTTAAATAACCACCCCGAATTATAACGTTTTTAGTGATGGCGTTGTTCCATTAATGTTACCAATGCTTAAAAACCTTATGACGTCACAACTCGCGTTTGAGAATGTTGGCGCGCAGTCATGCCATCTATCTCATTACGTCACGCGTTGTTTGTGGATCCTATTAAAGATTTATAACTTCACACCTTGCTAGCAGATGGTCGCGATTCCCATCTGCCTCATTACGTCACGCGTTGTGTGCGTATGTCAGTCAGCACGATAACTCGCGTAACAACCGTTGATTTCGATGAAATTTTTGTATCTGGTAGGGATCACCTGAGGAGGAACCCTATTTAAAATGAACGAAATGGGGTCAAAGGTCAGTACATAGAGGGATCCATTCCACTGATATGCGCCATACCTAACTTAAAGGTTAGATTTCGATGAAATTTTAGTATGTTGTAGGGGACCACCTGGCGACAACCCTTATTGAAAATGGGCGAAATGGGACACAGGAGCGGGATCTATTCCATAGACCTTATGCATCATAACTTACGTAAAAATGCTTCGATTGCGACAAAACTTTATCATGTTATTTCGGAGGTATACCAAGCCGATTCTGTTGAATATCATCGGAATGGGATCAAAGGTCATGGCACAGGACCGAGATTTATTCCACACATTCTCATAACTTGAGTAATTTCTGTAATCTTGGAAAGCGTATTATAATCAATGCATTGCATGATTTTACTAACTTGTTCTCTTATCATAACTTGTTCTCTTATCATACAGTATCGCAAAACTTCACTTCTTAGACTACAATGCGTAGTAACTCGAAATGTGACTTGAATAAACTTGTTTGTTGAATGTGTTGAACACGTCCCGACCCGTAATCGAGAGACTGCTGTCAAAAGAGCACTCTATTGCATTGTACGTGACTCAGTGGGATCTGGCTTTAGCATGAATTACTTATCTTCTACATATGGAATTAAGCTTGTTCGAGAACATGAATCTCCTGTAAGTAAAACTATTCAAACGTAGTCAATGTTTTTCTAAGTGGATTGTAAACTACGTAACTAGACTCCAACTTCATCAGTGCGCCAGATTCGGACAGTGTTTATTTGATGCTACGAATAAGTTACTCAGTATCCATAACTTCCAAGTAACGTGAAGAGTTGCAGCAGGCTCGGAACAACGAAAGCGTGCTTCTCTTGATTAGTCGCATGAAATGATCACGAACAAGCGACCGATCTAATTAGGTATTATCTTGGCATGACTTACGAAAGTTTGAAGCCGAAGGGCTCTTAAAATGTGTACTCAGCACCGCGCTGAAGTGGGAATAACCTTATCTCCGTGAATGAAATCCGTTGACAAACTGCTGCAAACAGGCATTACATGTTCTTCCCTTACGACGCGCCTTTAAGACTAAACGCCGAAGTTGCGCCTGTAGAAATGGACAGATACGTTATCTGGACAGGGCAGAAAAGCATTGTGAGGCCAGTAGTACAAGCTATTCTGAAATCTGGAAATATTTGGGAAAAGTGTTCTTCGTGGATGGAAGTCAAAGGATTGGATACAGCACAGTTACGAAGGTGTGCCTAACCGGAACAAGAGGCCGCGTTCAGTTCTGCAGACCTTAGTCAGGGTGGACGCTCTGATGGCAATGTACTGTAGAACAAAAGGCAGTCTCAAACCAGCACAAAATGTACACACTAGAGTGCCTGTCTAAGTGCTCGTTGTATTAAGGCACTTGTATGTTGAAACTCTTGAAGAGATCTCAAAGAAAAGGCAAGCTAGGGATTTTTCTAGACTGTAAAGTCGCGTTATTAACTTGGTTCTGAGTACTCCTGCGGAACATGACTTAACGTCGTTGAAGTACTGGATCTGATGTCTATGCCTGATCGATATGATTGTGCTATCTTCTCGAAATGGTATACTTCAAATTCTCGTATCTTCAGGAACTTGAAGCGTGTGTTCCTGAACTAGTTTTAACGGCAGCTTGAAGCATTTCAAGAATCTTTTTTTCTTCTAGAAAAAGATGTTCAGCATTGCACTTCATTGAAACTGTCTACATGCAAAATTTAAGTGCGATGTTGTAACTGCATGGGGTTTGAAGTTTGTCCAGGTTTGGTGTCCACGTAATCAGCTGACTTTTGTATACATTAGTCGTGTTCTAGAGTTCTTCGGCCACATACCTTTTTTATGCCAGCAATCAGAAACACTAGTGCGTGTCTTTGATCGTAATCTCAACAATTTCACGCAAAATATTTTTTTAGAAGTGACTATACTGATGTGTACATTACAAGTACTAGTGATCTGCAAGATTTCTATTAAATGTAAAAGTGTATATTTATATCTGTTCCGGTTGTTGGTTTGTGGATAAAGGCTTTAACGCACTAATGTAAACTTTGCCAGACTGTTTTACTTTGGTAGAAATCTAACTTTCGCCTGCACAACTTTTACTGGATTATACCCCTAAACCTGCAAACGTCAGTGTCTCTTATGAGTACATTATCTCGGTAACTTCGTGTCGCGCCAGAAGTAAGCTGTTATCTTGTATAACAAGATACTGTAGCGCGGACCATAACATCAGCTGGGACTTGTAACAACAAAGTATTCCCTAAACCTCCAGCCTAGTTAAGCCAATTCCTTGAGCTAGTCGGTATTCAAATCTGTGATCCTGATCTTTTTCTCTAACTCTTATTGTAAGTCAATATGGTCTGTGATACGTAAAAGTATCTTTACATAAATATTAGCTTTACTGTCGTCCTTCTTTATTAAACAGACTTTACTCGTGATAGCATGTCGAAAACAACTTCCTAGACCGTTAAAAACACTGATAAAATTCTAAGTAACTGGGAAGATTACTGATTTCAAAGTTACTAGTAAAATACGAAAAGATAAGTCTTAGTCAATTAGACTCGTGCAATCTATGGAGAGGAATAGTCTAGGTAACATGCATTCACAAAACCTAGAAAACTTGTCTTTTAGGAACCTAAGTGACTAAATGTGGAGAGTTTGTGTTGTATTCCAACAAGTGTCTTCAACTAGATCCAGTTAGCAGAACCGTTCTTAGAGAAGGAACTACAAAAAAATTAAGCATGTACACGACAGGTACAAATGACTAAATTTCACTGTATGGTGAAATCCGGACAACTAAGCCTTTACCCACTGCTGATTTCTCTGGTATAGCACAAGCCAGCTGTGTTTCCAAATTTTACTAACATATCACATACAGGAAAGCGTACGATCTGGATCTTCCAACCTCTTCCTGCAAGAAGCGTACTTCTGTTTGAAAAATTCGGATTTACTAGTCGTTTACAAAGGTTTAAGACCACCTGTTAGATTTCTGCCGATTGCGTCAGCTACTGCGTGTATTACTAAACTTCCTACCGGTATTGCATCAACCTACAGCGGCAGCTGTTGATAGAGTTGGAAAGCGGGCGAGCGAGCGTCAATTTGCTTCTGGTTTTAATGTAGAGTAGTTTGAACGTATTTTCTATATAGCGAAAAATGGGTAAAAATACTTCATTAAATTTTACTCTGAGAGCACAAATAGTGACTTCATATCGTGAAGGATACTCCGAACTTGACGTAAGCAGAAAGATGAATGTGAACAAGACTGCTATTCATAATACTATAGAGATATAGGTGAATTTAGCGACCGAAAAAGAAATGGACGTCCAAGGAAAACATCACGTGATGACAATACCATAAGGCGAACGGTTGAGTTCGTGCAGGAAAATAACCTTTCTACATTCGAAAGGGTCTGATATTGGTATCAGCATTGTTTCCCAACGTCCTAGCAAAGATTTTGGATCAGTCTTATAAACCTGCACATAAACAAAGACTAACCTTTGGATCAGTCTTATAAACCTGCACATAAACAAAGACTAACCTTTGGATCAGTCTTATAAACCTGCACATAAACAAAGACTAACCTATCGTAAAAAGACTCACGTTTGCGAAGCGTCTTCAATCGTGGACTGCTGAAAATCTGAGCAAAGTTCTTTCCGGTGAATCAACTGCGTCAATTTGAAACACATGTTCGACGACCAAAAGGCAAACATTTTGATGGAAAATACACTGTTAGTTCAATGACATCAGCCTAGTTAGATGATAGAGTGCTATGTCAGCATCCGGTATACTACTTCATTATCCTCTTTGCAGACAGGCACTACCATGACTAGTCTTTTTTTTTTTTGTGTGTGGAAAAGTTGTGAGAATCTTCTCACTCGTATGCAAGAGAACAGATGCGCCATCTGCATGCCACAGATCAAATACAGTAAAGGATTACCTGCAGGGTAAAAACATAACTGTGCTAGACTGGCCAGGTATTAGTCCCAACCCCATCGAAAATTTGTGGACCATTTTGAAAGACAAGGTAGCAAAACGGCCATCAAATTCCCAAATTTTCATTGACGCGATAAAGTACGTGTAGTGCAAAGACATTTCAAGTGACTACTTCAAATCCCTCATTGAGAGTATGCAGCATCGTATTGTCAGTTAAAAAAAAAGTGGCCACACAACTTACTGACTTGGGCCTTTTTTGTGTTCTAAATAATATAATTATTAATCTATGGTGTCATTGTTTCAAATATCTGACTAGTAATTAGTTGTTTCTTTGAGAATCTTATTTTCAATAAATTGACAGGTCTTAAAATTTTGCAAATGACTGTAAAACCAAGATTTGAATATTACTCCTTCCACTTTACCATTGTCAGTTGGTCCGTCCTACAAAATTACTTCTGCTACAGTTTGCAAGATTAGATTCTGAGACTGGCATTATGACAAGATGTCTCAGTCTGCTAAACGATACTCAATTTTCGAAGTGGTGAATTCCTTATCTGCCTACAGAGAAACATTAGCTTAAAATTTGAAGTCTCCATCTATTAGTTAGTGTGTCAGTCCAAAGAACTTCTCTGCTTCTAAATGCCATATCAAAGAAAACTGTTCATTGAGACAAGCATGCGGCTCAAGACTGAAGTCATATTCCTCATCAAAGATCGGATTAATTTCTCTGCCCAAATGGAGTAATATTTCAGAATTCCTGCTTAAATATTATACTGCTAAAATCTCTAAGTGGGAACGTCTCAAGATTTCGGACAGCTCACAGTTTATCTACTTGGTCAATCTGTCAGTACTCGTGTGCTAGTGCAGATCGACTGATTAAGGAAATGGCATTTATAATATTGTACGCATGTCTCTGTTAGCTAGAATTTTTTAATACCTTCGTTAAAAGGGAAACGCAATATCGACAGACTTTTTCTATTAGAGGAAAGAAGCAGTGCTGTATGAAATCTTGTGCAGTTCTTCCCGTCCACGGAAAAAAGTTTCATCAAAAAACACTTCGTAGATGCAGAAGGAACTGACTGAAACACAACCCAAGCCAAATGCTTCAGTGCATACCATGTGTATAAAAGTTGAATGTGACTAATAACTCTGCATTCGTACTAAAGCGGAATGAAAGAATGAGGTGACAGATTAATGCTTTTTAAGGCTCTGTATCCCATTGATAAACTCTGGATCTCTGCTGAACCGCAAAACTTGTACTAACGTGTGAATTTGGTTCAATTAGGGCTTCAGCAATATAGAAACTTGAAGAACCTTCAGAAACGTCTGACCAGATTAGATCTAAAAATTGGCTAAAGCAGAAATTTGAATTTCTATTTCGGGATGAAATAATTGCGACTTTTGAGGTGCAGATAACTTGTCTGTACATCCAGTTCCTAACTACGTAATTTAACTATCCCTTTTTCACAGGCTTTAGCAGCTGCTGGTGTAACAGACTACGACTGGAGAAGATCAGAAGCAATGAATTTCCTGCTGAACAGTCAAAGGGCTGACGGCTCTTTCGGAGATGTTTTAGCTACCTATTACGTAATGCCACTATTATCTGGGAATAGGATAACAAGTCTAGAACATCCTTGTTATAAAGCTAAAGAGAAAGGTAAGTTTCTTTTACTTTGAAGATAAATGTAGTGACTAAACATTATTTACTGAAAGTAAGGCTCAGTTTCTTAAGCGCAGTTGAGACCGCGCCAGCAGATTGGTACCCATTAATCGGTGTTCAATCTAATTCTACTGCCAAACCACGGCCTTTACAGTAATTGACTATGAGTTAAATTGTTCCAAAATTATGGAATTTATTTATTCGGGTAACAAGATTACTAGTTTAACTTGCGTGAAAGCTGAAAACAATAGCTCTGTTGTAACTATCATTTCTAAGGTATCTTTATCTCTGTATAAAAGCGCTGATGCCAAAGTTTTAAACCCGAATGCTGTGAACTTAACTGTGTATAAATTCTTAAGACAAATATTAACACGTGGCAGACTTCCAAGAAAATTTAGTTTTCATGGCTTTCTTGCATGGGGAATATTGGCATTTTAATGCCAGTTTGTGTTCAGAGTTTTCTAATATGAACTACTTAAACATAAGTTTCATCTAGTGATGCAATAGCACTTCATACACTTTTGAAAAATAAATATAACTGATTAAAAACCTGAAGTTTGACTTTAATTTGTCTGTCAGCTCTGCCAGATTGAAAACTTAATGACTGCATTTACGGCTTCCAATTATTGTTAACCTTAGTTTGGCCATGTAAAGTCCTCGTGCGTGTGAAAACTTTATTCAGATTCGCGAACGAGTTTAGGCTATTTTACTTTGGCCAACTACATAAGTAAATTTACTCAGTATACTCGATGGCTCTTTTAAACTAGTTTCTCAATGGAAACTAAAGTGCGGCCAGACTTAAGCTTAAAGTGCAGAGAGCGGGTATTTAGATTCAAAACCTAATCCTGAATAAATCGGTTTCCAGCACATAGTAGAAATACGTCAACTTTGAACTAATCTTTAGAGATTAATATACCACTCTGCAAACTGACTTTTCGGGCTTTGCGTGGTCTCTTGATGTAAAACTCCCACAAGATGTACAGCTTTAAACTGCTATCAGATAATCCCTCTGTCCAAGTGGACTATTTTGTGATTTACTGCTTTATAGAGACCGTATGGCAGAATTTCATCCTGATCTTGACATGAGTCATGTTATAAAGCTGAGTACGAGAGAATGTTCCCTTGTTAAAGGGAGTTCGTAAACGAGGATTACTTACACCGTTGTGGAAGTCTGCAAAAATGTGTTAAATCAGAATTCGGACAGTTTCTGTGAATTTTGAAAAAGGTGAAAAGGACGTAGCCACCTTTCAGTTACTGTGCATTAGAGATGAGACTGGCTGGGCCCTAACCGGGCTCGGGCTTCATTTTAAAAACTTCTGGGTGGGCTCTGGCTGCCATATAGATTTTTTACCGGTCAGTTTTATCAAATAGTTATTGGTTTTATTTTCAAAACTTTTTTTTCAGTAGCAATTCTCACTCACCGCCAGAGTTCTTTTAGTTATGTCTGTTGTTTGGCTATCTGGTGGAGGGTGTACTAAATTTAATTAGTCCCTTTAGACAATGCAGTTGTTTCGTTCATGTGAAGCCTGCTGACAGCCACCAGGGAACGGCGGCAGACCAGCCAGAGAAAATGCGTTAGAGGTGGGGGGGGGGGGGTAGGTACGTACTGACTTGTAATACGAGGTGTAAAAAGGAAACTGACGGGCGGCAAACAAAAAGAGTAAGGGGATATGGGAGCGGTTGAAATGCACCCTGATTTTCTGATCGGATAAAGGAAAGGAGAATGGATGTCTGATCGGATAAAGGAAAGGAGAATGGATGTCTGATCGGATAAAGGAAAGGAGAATGGATGTCTGGAAGCTGGTAAAAAGCCAGTTAAGCTAACAATGTACAGCACTTTCCCATTCTCTAGTTTTATGACACCTAGCATTCGTTTCCTGGTGCTGCCGTTAAATGTTTAGGATTGCCGATGAAGAGATTTTCTGAAGGCGTAAATTAGACCCAAGATTAGTCTCGATTACCCATGACGGTTTACGCATAAAGTTAAATTCTCTCCATAATTGCTTCGTAAAACTACACAGTAGCCGGAAAGACCGATGGGCTTTTGAAGTTTTCTGATGCTTTTTGTGATCAACATTTAAAACCAGTTACATCTTCCACATACTGTAAAGAAGTGCATATATACATTGTTAGTGTCACTGGGATATACTTTTTGTTGATGCCATATAAATTGTGGAACAAGATGAGCACATAAAAATATGGAAGGCACGAAAATGAAACTAGATGTTAAAATCATCTAAATAGAACTTTTGCTATGATTCCGGTTGGCGCGTGAAAGCTTAGAATCAATTTATAACATACGGCAAAAAAAAATGACCTGATTAAATAGTTTAAATTAGATCTACGAACACTGTTAGTGTCTTTCTGCACTGGGTAGTTTTTACAGCAATTTAAAATTTTCAATAGTTCACGAAAGTTGCTAAAATAAAGCAAAAAAGTCTACTTCGGGCAGGCTCAGACTCTATGACAAAAGTGGCAGTCCTCTGGCTCGGACTATAAGACTTCGGACCCGGGCGGTCTCTGTCCCCCAAAACTGAGCCCGAACTCACCTCTACTTGCATTAGTTTTAGTGCTGCGAGACCTGAAACTTGTTGCCAACTGTGCAAGTGAAGTCGATGGTATCTTGAAATCAGCATGCCATATGGTCACTTAAGCATACCAGCTTCATTTCCCGGATTCGTGATTGATCGTGAAAAGGTACTTAGGCCACTACGGGAGAGAAACTGAATGTGCAGTACTGTAAGCTTTTCTGCACCGAAGTTAGTGCTCTCAGCAAGCTGTTACAAGTAAGATTAGAATCTCCACAGGGAGATAAATGTACAGGTTAACCCCAAAAGTCCTTGATAGCTTAATGAAACTACTCGGGATAGGAACAAAACTTTCCAGATCTCTTTAAACTTACCGCAAAATTCTGTGTGTAGTTATTAATAAACTTCAATATGTGGACCTTTTTTAATGTTTCGCGGAGTACATAAAGCTAATATTCAATCTCCACCCACATACGTGCCAAAGTGAATTCTGTAACGGATGCAATCGCAGCATCTGAGTTTTCAGTTCAACACTTTAAATGAGTAAACTTTGTCTTTCACATACCCCCCACAGAAGTCACGACGCGTGATTATCTGAAGAGCTGGGAGGCCATAAGATTAGTCTCGTTCAGTCCATTTGGTTGGAAATTCCTTTAAACTTCGCACAACTTTACCCCAATGTGGCGGTGCACCGTCTTGTTGCCAAATGATTTTAAAATGTAAATGACAAATTTGGGGGACAGCAAAACTTTGAATAGTGTCCAAATTTCTCTTGTGACTGTGGGTTCGCAAAAAAAGGGCTGATCAGCCCTTAAGCCACACAACACGTTCACTTTAGAACTATCCGGGACATGTTTGAAGTGATGTGAATATTCAGACCCTGAAATTCTGATATTGTGGCCATTGGCTTTACCTGAAACATTTAAAATTGCTTCTTCTGTAAAAAACAAGTTTCGTAGGAAATCATTGTTTCTAGATTTAGCAAGTTCACAGCAAAGTTAAAACGACGTGGCTTGTCCGGCTGTAAAGCGTGCAATACCTGCAATTTGTAGACACACCGAGCTCTTGGTGTAAGACCCGATGCACTGTTGCATGAGGAATTACAAATTGATTTGCGGCAGTTCGTATAGACTTAGGGCTACGTGAAAGGGCTTCACGAATGGTTTCGACGTAGCTCTCACCCGTGCTTGGGCTTCCACATCTTGGCCTATCAAGGACACTTCCAGTTTCCAGAAACTTCAAATGTTAAGCTAAGATGCTATAACGACTTGAATCTCTTCCAAATTTCGAACTAAAATTTCTTTGCACTTGGGTAAGAAATTTAGTTTCGGGAAAACCAAAGAAAACACAGCTTTCTCTGCTGGAGTACATATTTAACTAACCTTGCGATTGGATCATTAGCCCCACCTAGTGACCTACTTGGGAAACACTTGAAGGAAACTAACAATCTGCAAAAACCATTCATATCCCGAAGTTTTTTAAATGTAAAGAACTTTTGAGACCCTGTATTACGGCGCTTCTTATAAACTAATCTTTTGCGCCAGCAAGGTTCAGCCGGCACTAGGCTAACAATAAGGTAGGTTCATGGAGAAAAACCGTAAGTTCTTGTAGTATGAGCAGTGTTATGCGTAATTGCTAAACCAGAAGCGAATGTTAATATTTACTCTGAAAAGCTGTGCTACTTAGTCTTAACTATCACTTCCCGAATTTGAAAGCATGACATGCAGAATGCAACCTTAGGGTTACGGAACATTGTTTCACCTGTGCAGCAGAAAACCTGTTTTCCAAGGAATTTTAGTCTTGCACACGAATTCACTTGATGCAGAAATTACCCATACTGCATTCAATACCTAAACTTGACACTAAACCTGATCAAATACTAGGATGTAAAAGCAAGCGTGAATGAGTTTTTCCACCTGCGTATGTAGAAAAACTGCCATTTAAGCTTGCATTTACAAGTTTCTGTATTTAGCAGTCAATAACTTCATGTAATCTGATGTTTTGAGGTGCAAGTAATTGCTTAATTATTACTTCAGTAAACTTATGCAAAAACTAGTCTGTGTGGAAAGTGTAAGAAAAAATTGAAATTAGGGTGGGGAATTGAACGTTTCCGGGTAACACAAATTTAACTAGCAATTGAAATTTGTGGAAATCTGAATATAAATTGATTCCAAAGCCACAGTTGACTAGATCTGATTGACACAACCTATGCATGGTCTTCATTTATG
Organism: Macrothele yani; assembly: GCA_039090855.1. Taxonomy (NCBI): domain Eukaryota; kingdom Metazoa; phylum Arthropoda; class Arachnida; order Araneae; family Macrothelidae; genus Macrothele; species Macrothele yani. The sequence continues at coordinate 71,448,397 of CM077028.1, read as the reverse complement.
TGTAAACAAATCATACCCGCGAGCATTCCCCGAAACTTTAAACTTATTTTACTGCAAAAGTTAATTTTTGGAAGACCTGTAAGTGAAAACAGACGTTCTGAACCTGAGATGTACACTGTTTGTTTCTGTGCAAATTTAAAAGAAACTTCAGACTATAACTTAACTTTTAGCCAAAATTAAGGCTAAAGGTGAACCAAATTTTATTATTAATCTCAACTCTTGTTCTTTTCAGTCGTTGACCTCAATGAATTGGACTCTAAGAAACTAAAAACTGTAGTACACATCTCACTCGTCGTAGGGACTTCTGCAGAGTCTGTGCAAACTATACAACTCAAAGTTCCGGACACTGAAACAAAATTCTTGGACGTAGTAAGGATGGCAGGGAATCAAAACCCTATTTTTAGGTAAGTCATGAAACGTCAGTCTTCGAATAACTATTCCAACGTTTGACTGTCTTGCAATAATTGCTTAGTTTCTAGCATTAGAAAATGTTTCTTGTCGGAACTTCATAATTAATGTTGCTTAAACGTGTGCTCAAATTGATAATTTAATAATCCTGAACTGATGACCGCTTACATGGCAATAAGATAACTAGACTGACCAGAGGTTCCGAATTCTTGAGTCCTAGATTTAAATTTCCTGTCCCGATAAAAAAATCTTCGGGGGGGGGGGGGACAGCTGCTAATTTCAATGTCTTCCCACAAATTTAGACTAACAGTAGCTAGTTATTTCTAATGAAAAAGTTGCTTAAATTTTAGTTGTATTCACCTAGCAACATGCTAAAGTTAAAAACAAATTTTACCAGTTGCAGAGTTCCAAAAACTTTTACAAAACTAAAACTCTCAATGAAACTTCTTCAGAAAATTAAAAGGATTACGCAGCTTGCATTAAATAGACATCAATATTTATGTAAGCAAAAGTAGCTAATTTTGCTGAGTATGTTCTCTCCATAACAGCTCTGCTTTTATCGGTACAAATGACAAACATCCTGTATCATCAAAAAGATGCAAAATTTTCGGATGTTTATGTAGACCTAAAATAATAGAAGTGTTTCTTGGACTGAGCACCAAAATGATCTACCGATATGGAGACACCGCGCTGTTTTGCCGTCAAATCAGAAATCCAATATCTGATCACCTTGGTTACAAATTTAACTTAAAGGCCCAACATTTCTATTTGACTATCAGTATACTCCACCGGAAAATGCAAAAATCCTTCAGTTACTTGAAAGTAACTTGTTCAGCATTCGACATGTACACTATCTACCAACAAGTAATTGGACACCTGTGATAGCAAAGGAAAACTAAGTTTATTCACCTTTAATAGTTGGTGGAGCCTCCACGAGCGGCGATTACAGCTGCGACTCTCCGGGGCATACTCTCAACCTGGCGTTGTACGACGGCTAGCGGTATCTTCTTCCACTCTGCTTGGAGAAGACAGGTCAGTTCCTTCACCGATTTCGGACGGTGGGGACACCCCTTAAGTAGACGCTGCAACTCTTCCCAGAGGTGCTCGATTGGGTTAAGGTCCGGGCTCTGCGCAGGCCAGTCTATTCGATTAACCCCATCGTCACCATACGAAGCCATGGTGGACTTCGCAACATGACAGGTGGCATTGTCATCCTGAAAGCAACATTGGTCCACCCCATAAAACTGCCACAACGTAGGAAGCTCATGGTCATCCAAGATGGTGAAGTAGGTCTCGGCGTTGAGTCTACCAGGAATTGCGACTAAGGGTCCCGTGACATACCAGGAGAAACACCTCCATAGCATAATTCCACCGCCGTCGAACTTCACAGTTGGCACAATACATTCCGGCAGGAGGCGTTCTCCTGGCATACGCCAGACCCTGCCATCCGAACGGTAGAAGGTGAACCTTTATTCGTCGCTCCAGAGAACCTGTTCCCACTGTTCAACGGTCCACTGTCTACGTTCTTTGCACCACGTTAGCCGAGCAGCGCTATTGGACTTTGTGATCAAAGGCTTGTGGGCGGCAGCACGTCCATGATAACCGAGCAGATGGGCTTCCTTACGGATAGTATTCATCGAAGTAACACTCCCGGATGCCTGTTGAAACCCCTTGCGGATGTGGCCCATCGATTTGGTGCTGTTCTTCCGAATTTCTCTGGCCAGCACTCGTCGGTCCCTAACTCCCAGTTTTGTGGGTCTGCCGGGTCGGGGCACATTCAGTCACCATCTTCTAATTGCCAATCACGTAGGCCACTGTAGATTTTGGATACTTCAACTCGCTGGATATGTCACTTATGGATCTGCCATTTCTGTGATACCCGACGATTACACCTTTCACGAAATCAGAGCTCCGAACTGCGTGGCATCTTGCATGCGACTGGTTGCGTTGTTTCCCCACACTATATTTAACGGCGGCGGCCATGACGCGTATCGGGACCGCAGATATCGTAGATTGCAGGGGTGTACAATTACTTGTTGGTAGATAGTGTATAACCTACAAGCAAGACTTAACTTTACAGTAGTCTCAAATATCAAGTCTAACGCTGCTTGCTGTTAGGTTATTGGTGTCTTGTTAGTGTCTATGCCAGGTGATATAGAAATTAAATAGCTTCAGAGACCTAAAAATGGGGAAATAGAAACTTTGGTATCGTTGGAAAGTCTGCCTACCTTCGAACTCTCAAACTGAACGTGGATGCATCCGCTTAAAGCCCAAGTTGTGGAATCTTAAACTCTTGGTTTAAGAATAATGGTTTAATTTTTTCAAAATAAACTTGCATAATACGGCGGTCTTTTCCTTATTCTCGCTCAACATAGTGTTGACTTGCAGCGAAATGTAAAGACTGCAACACTTGTCCGCAGGGCAAATGGATGACAATTCCTGCATGTTTCAGCTGGCTTCTAGTATCTGCACGAAGTTTGACAAGGAAATGCCGAATAAAGATTTTGCGTTTTTGTACTGTGTTAAACAGCACCTTCATCTGGGCACTTCCTCTAGTATAAAACTAAGCAAAATGCCTAGACAAACTTGACCGGCTCGAATTAAACTCCAAAGAGCGCTGAGTGTAAGATAAATATTAAGCGGCAGCAATACATTAGAATACTGAATGACCGATGAATAAGTGAAGCGGACGGTCTGACGACGGATTGTTACACGCTTGTCTACTGAATGTCTCTTGGTTCTACGTATTTTGCTTTTGCCGCTTTATACCTTCCTCTCTCAGTGATGTAGAAGAGCCTTAGCGCGGCTTCACGGCGCTAAGGCACTATTTTTCTAGGCTTAGCAGCGCTAAGATACTTTTCGTAGTTAGGTGGTTGCAGAAGTGGGGAAAGAAATTTTTTGCGATGATCATACATTCGAAAATGAATATCGTGTTTTATGTGATCATAACTGAAATATTAGTTTTGCAAGGATGAATTATATACCGTCGAATCAACGTCTCGCTGTTCTTAAGGGTAAAGACAATGCTGTTTGTGTCTGGGTATAACTTTTACCGTGAGTTACTATCGGGGCTATGTGCCGTTGGCAATCCCTAATTTGGGGCGGCAGAAGCAACCACCCAGGCTTCATACGGAGCCCAGATCACTAAATAGAAACCTAAAACTCGGGCAGCGTAAAGAGAATGTAAAGTCCATTGTCTAGACGAATCCTGAATTATTTTATTACTCAGAGAAAAAAAATGTAGAGATCAGATCATAATGTAGATGATTTTAGGAAAGCAAAGTCTGACACCAGGTCTTAAACAACCCTTAGAAATGGGAAGCTAGGAGATTTGGGCTACTAGCCAGATAGGAAAGTGACACTGAAACGAGATAGAAATGGCAAGGAAGACCCCCTTATTTATTGCCGGGAGCCAGTACCCGGGGTCCGGCGGCTTAACGTGCCCATCCGACACACGGCGGATATTTAGTGGTTCGAGCGTGCCCGGAATCGAACCTGAGGTTCTCCGTGGCAGGCACGAACGTTGACTACAACCATCCGTGGCCCACTGTACAGAGAAATTATGTAGCCATTAAGGTTATGAAATAAGTTTTTTTATGCGCGTGAAAAATATTTTTACTGAGCTACCTTCTCTTATGGTAAGGATAACACAACAGAACTCATCCATTCACCTCAAATCTTAGGGAAAAGGCGTATTAGTCATACTTAATAGATGTGACAATATTAGTTACATTTATTCAGAATGACTGTATTAAGTGGTTACATCTATTGTGACTCAATCACACTGAACATTTGAAATCGTGTGAACTGACAGCGTTTCTTAAAAAAATCCTAAATTTCTTTAGGATGTAACAAACACAATTACTTTCCTTTATTAAAAACTTCTCAAATTAAGCGCTTTAAGTAAAAGTAATTGGTAGTGGTTTTATGAAATATACTGGACAAGAAAAATTGCAAATCAAAATTCATTTTTTCTAAAACTGTCTCTTTTCCAAATCTTTTTTACCTGATCAATTTATCGCTAAGGCCCTTTTTTTAATTAGAACTACATCACTGCTTACGACGAACGTTCTTCGGTGGCACTTCAGTGTTGATTGACGGCTCTTTTTGCATTTTTAGTCCCGCTTTGTGGGCTTCTGCACGATCAGGAAATCAGTATTTAGTCTACTACTTTTATTCGCTACTCGTATGGTTCAACACGAAGTGCATCTTAGGTAGTAGTGGCTCTTTAGAAGCAAACGAGCGTGTGCTCTACTCAAAATTCTTCAGGGAATCTTACGACTACCGAAAAAACATTTAATGTTCTGAGTGTTCAGATTAAATTTGAAAATGTGTTCAGAAAAGCACCATTGTGTTTCAACCAGTGAAGTTAAACATTCATGGTCTTCAAACAGCTGACTCAGGTAGCACCGCCGCGCAGTTTAACGTAAACCTAACGCTGAGCCACCATCTTGTGAGAATAGAAGACACTGTCTCAATATTGAGCCTATGTTAAGTTGCAAGGCTGTGTTACCTGGAATTTACAACAATAAATTGTATCTCGTGAGCACAACTTCCTGCTGCTCAGTCTGGTAGGTAAGCATACGCAGTTACTTACTCGGCTGGAGGCTAGCTGGCGCTACGTAGAATTGCATAACAGCAAAGTTCCACGTTGCCCATTCGCATTTTGTTACCGCGGGAGGACACCATTAGTTCGCTTCTGTCTTGCATTAGTTCTAGATTACTTCATTCTTTTTTTCCGGCGGGTGAAGGTGAACAGTGTCAGTGATAGCTTAATACCCTTATAAATGAAATGAGAAGCTAAATTTCTATTTTAATCACTAATGCTGTTATTTGCTGAGACGTCAGATTTCTATTCCAACGAACGCTAGAACTGAGACTCTGGTTTTATAGACCAGATCTAAAATTACAGAAATCTTAACTGGTACAAAAAAAAAATTGTGCTAATCCAAAGAAAATCTGTTACAAAATATAAGACTGGATATGCGGCTTTCAGAAATACTGTACTAAAATTCTGAATTGCGCTAAATGTTGCACTTCCCCTGTTTTAACTTTTTTAAATTTCATTTGGTCCATTGAAAAAACATATAATCGAGGTTCTACTCTAGCAACTAGAGTTTAGTTAAAAGGGCAAATTACAGTAAAAATACTAATCTACATTAGTAGTTTAGTCTTAAATACATCGCTCTTTCCACGTTTTACCAACACAGCAACCGAAAAATTGTTATTCGGTCACCATCAGGGATTTGAATCCCGAATCTATCTAGCCGAGCGGGTCTGGTGGGCATAAACGGCACTGGCTATATATTAATTATAGCAGTTAAATCCAAAGGGGCGAGATCCGAAGTGAAAATCCTCAAAATACGTGGCGTCAGTATGAATAAACGAGTACATCGCTCTTTCCACGTTTTACCAACACACAGCAACCGAAAAATTGTTATTCGGTAACCGTCGGGGAATTTAATCCCGAATATCTTTATATTTAGCAGAGCGAGTTTGAAACCAGAATCTAGCTACTCTGCTAGATATCGCAAGATTCGAGATTAAATTCCCCGACGGTGGCCGAATAACAATTTTTCCGGTTGCTGTGTATTGGTAAAACGTGGAAAGAGCGATGTATTTGCTTATTCACTGCTTCCACGTATTTGGAGGATCTTCACTAGTTTAGTCTTGTCAAGTTTTTGTAGCGCACTTGAACTTGCTCTGCAAGGGCATAAATCATTCATCCTAGATTTTATTTTGAATCTTAATTTTAATATCACTGAAGAATATTAAGTTCTCGTTAAATGTGCTGTACCTGTTTACTAATCCCAAGATTACTGGGATAAGAGGCCATACGCTAGACGACCTAATTGTTAGGTGTAGACCGGGTCTCTCCCAGTTTAGTTTACTAAATATTACTAGTAACAACAAAAGTTAAACGTTATTTCGAAATTTACCAAACTTTAAAGTCTGAACTGAAGTTTTATCTTCATGGTAAGATAAATTGATTGTTCCATGCTTACTCCTCTGAAAACTTCAGCTTTAACTTTACTTTCTAGGCTGAACTACGATCAGCTGACATCTGTGCCAACAGTGTACAAGATAGGTGACATTTCTAATGACGCTGAACGAGGAATGTTTTGGGACCTTTATGTTGAAGAAAAAGTGTGTCCGGTCATCGAAGAAGCAACACTCGCCACTCTCCATCCTTTCATAGAAGGTAATTCTCAAATTTTGCGTAGTACAAAGTAATGTTTTAAGAGAAGACTGGAAAATCTCTCCGCGGCGAAACTAATTTCAGCGGAAATTTTTCCTGGTTATAGAGTGAAAAACTGAACACAAAGCGCCGGTGCGAAACAATCTAGGGTTCTTAAAATAGGATTTGGAAGAGTGCGCTGAACTAATAAGACATAGACGTAGCTTGACTCAAAGTTTGAAGGAGACTGTTAACTGCTTATCTTGAGGTAGGGGCGGCAGGGATAAGTAAACTGAAGTTTTCCGTCTGGGAAGTCCATTATTGGAGTCTCCATAAATGACTCAAAACTTGGGTCTTAAGTGCATAAAATTTTCAGTTAATTACTTCATCATTCTTGATAATGAACGGCTCAGTGTATTTTTGAAAAGATGCTAAATTTTCTGAAATTAGTTTTTGTACAAATCTTTTAACTATTAACTCCTTCTGCTGAATACAAGAACTTTGCATTGGTAACATTTCCGTGATTTTTTTTTTTTTTTTCTTTCTTTCTCCTCTCGGAAAAACATCATAGCCAAATCCAAAGGTGAGTATAACTGTGCATATGAAGCTATAAACCACTTGGTTCTTCCTGTTTGAACTTCATAGCGCTTTAAACCTTCCATATTTGCAGCCCCATCGTAGGCTTGACCTCGCACTTAAATTTCGTAAAGTTGTGCGCTCGTACCCCCACGCCACGCTTATAGCTGAAGTTCTGAACTTGTAGTCTGTGCTGTAGAAAGTGTACCAGATACCGGAAAGTTAGACTTGGTGTACTACTTTCTGAGAATTCCTCACAATGGAACAGCAACACATTGCTCATAACTAGGAATCGCTTTGAAAGTGGATCGACGAGACTGGTTTCTGCTGACATTTCCGGGAATGCGTTATCTTAGGATCTAAGCAGCACAATTTAGTCTTGGAATGAAAAATCTAAACTCGCACAAATTAGAATACAACCAAAATTTTACTATGCTTTCGGAACTTAGTCGTTCAACTGACTGTATCCAAGTGAGTAGAAATGACTTGAGACATTCTTGATTTCACTATCTCCTCAATATGCCGAAGGGCCACATCACTTCTAACTAACCGAATTGTTGAAAGGTAACTGGGCCTGTCGGTTTATCCCTCGAACAAAGAGGAAGGAGGAAAACAACTTTTGGTAAGAAATTCTGCTGCAGATAATTACGGCAGTTTTCGGAATCCAAAGGAAAGAACAAATCACTTCTACGTTTAGTGGTTGCATTGGACAAAACACAACTTGTCTCTGAAACTAAAATGGCGAATCTTTGCTAATTTCAATGTGCTGAACACTAAAACACAACCTGTCGATTGACTCTTGTTTAGGTGACTTAGTCCGCAATATATTGTATCATCCCATCATACATACCACCCCTAGGAGCTATTGCATCATTCTCTAAGCAATGCAGTTGAATTATGACATCGCTCACGTATGATGATGCAATTGTTAGAATAAACTGAAGTCTCGTAGGGTGAGAAGTGTTTGGGCGACTTCCTGGGCTACACACCCATTTACTCCTGCGTCATTTACAAAAGTGTAAATCCAGCAGTAGAGATGTCTCGTGAGTGCGTTATTGGTTCAACTTTGGTTATATTTGCGGGGAAGTGACATTTGTCAAATAGGAAGAGGCAATCGCTCGGTGAAAATGGCGTATCAGCTTATTTTCGGATGCAAGATCGGGAACAAGGCATGAATACTACGCATGGCAGTAGTACGTGAGCTAGAAGTCTTCCGAAGTGGTTGAAAGGCGTTAAAGTGTCGATACAGTTTGCTGTTCCTATGGTTTGGAGGAGTCAAGCAATGGTGCAAATGACTGCTACTTCTGCATGGTACCACCTGTTTCTGGAGGAATCACGAGGAAAAAGTGGACACCAGAGAAACCGAATATACTATCTGCTATCCGACCAGTTCACACGGCGAAGGACTTCCCGAACCTCCGAATGAATTTTCCATGGATTCAGATGACTGAGGCTAACTGATGTCTGATTCTCCTGAACCGTCTGCGTCTAATGAGCAATGTCTGCCACGGTGCGTTGTAAAGTTAAAAGGTGATCAGTTTCCGTATAACGTGCGTGTTCTTAATTTGGTATTTGTGAAGTCAGATGCTGACATATAAACACACACAGCAAAAGTACATGGGTAATTCGATTAAAAAAATTTCCGGAACCCCCAATAATTTTTAAGTCTGCGCCTGTGCTTGCTCCAAGGCGAGAACGCACTTTGCTAGCTATATAGAAATGTGGGGTACGATGCCAGCGGTGTCCGGAAGCTATTTCGGTTGCTGTGGGTGGGGAATCTTGGAAAGAGCGATGACTTTGTCTCCTCGTATATGGAAGATTTTCACGTCAGAGTGACTTAGTTTCGCACTACTAATGGGAAGTTTGCGCCTTTTTTTCCGAAAGGAGGATGGCCTTGTGTTCTGCTACGATGTAGATTGCCTGATGAATGCCCTTCGAATCAAACATGACCCGCAGAAATGTCTACTATTCAGATTAGTTGAAACTGAGCCTCAGGCGGTGTTGCTGCATAATCAAACCAGTTTTAATCTGTTCCAGTCTGACACGATTTCTACATGAAACAAAGCTCCAAAAACAGCTGCTTTACTGTCTTCAATACAGCAAGTACGGCTGCCATTTGTGTAGTGACTTGAAGGTAGTGTCTGTTGATGGGTTTCCAGCTGGAATGTAAGAAGTCCTGTTCTCTATAGCTGGGACAGCTGAGCAAGGAATTTGCACTATGAAGGACTGGGCTGTGAGGAAATTCCTGAAAGTCTGATGAATGTGCATAACACCCAGCACTAGTAGGAAACTCAGTTCTTCTACCGCCCCTACAAATCACTCTTATCTGGTTAAAAAAAAAAAACTTCGTAAAAGCCATTGACCGGATTGAATCAGCCTCCAAGTACCGGACTAACAAATTCCTAATACTCAGCGAAGCTAAAAATTGAGTTTTTGTGGGTCCTCAGATCTGAGATATTAGACTACCTGCTACGGAGTAATGGGAGTGGGGGAAGCTTGGAGACCAGAGTCCTCTGGTGTAAACTTTCTCTGAAATGTCGGGGCAGAAAACTGCAAGGAACTGGTTGGAAATGTCTACCACGAATTTGGCTGCAATATCTCCTTAAAGATACTTGCTCCCATAGGCGCAACTTCGTGGGTTCGAGACATTTTTGAACCCCCAATAATTTTGTTGTGGGTTCCTAGAACCCCTAATATTTCTGCGCGTATTTCGTGAAAAAAATACACGTACGCATGTATGCATAAACTGTTTTTTCGTTATCAGTTAAAGTTTTTTATTAATTTCCCGTTTACTACATATAGAAAGTGTGTACAGAAATCCCCCCTCATTCTGTTTGTGACTCAAAAAAGAATAAGTGTTTGTTTGTGCTCATCAAATTTGACGCAACAGACAATACTTAAAGTACCGTTGTTTAAAAGCATTTACAACTTCCTCCTTTATAAAAGAAAATTCTTCATTTTGTCTGGATTCCCACAGTACAAAAGTCTAGCTCTACATTCGGAGACTGGAACCTGTTCGAGGTCATAGTGGGGAAGGCGGAAATATGTTGTACAGTCAGTTGACCCACCCTATTTTCGAACAGTCTGGGACCAAGAAGGTTAGAGAGGAGATGGCATCGGCAGCCGCTGGTGAAGCCTAATCTGGCGGAGTGGTCTAAGCGATGGCTACTGATTATTCGTCCGAAAGGGGTCCGAATCCCGGTGAGGCATGGATGTTGTTTGTCTTACGGCACTGGCTCTCTCCCTTCCCTGGAACCAGTGACCCTAAATTAGGGACGGGAGACTACTTATAGCCCATTGAGTTGCTCACGGTGGTCGTTAACCCTCCAATTAAAAAAGCCTAATCTGGTTTTTGCGCCCTCCGGGTTGGTAGGGTTCAGTGACGTGACGTCACTTCCTGAAGACCTGTTCTGGAGCACAGGTTGATAGCGGCCGTCTTACTCTCTGCAGCAGGTCGTGATTGGTTAATACGCAATAGCACTTCCGCTCGACGAAGCTTAATTTTTTTAGAAAATACTAAACAGTATTTCTGTAACTTTTTGCAAATGTTTAGTTATACGCATGTATATTTCGGTCTCATTTTTCCTGACTGTGCAAGTGCCTCTAAAACCTCTTCAAAGTCGATTTCCCCATACAAAAGTACAGAAGCAGCCCAAGTTGGACATAGACCTGACACGAAGTGGAGCCACGGAAAACGCAGGGTATGCGGCTCATGCCATGTCCTCTCCCTTCTATTGTAACTCAGAAATCATTTGAAGAAAAAAAAATCGTAGGCATTTTTAAAATTGGTGCAAAGTTTTTTGTTACTTTTATAAGACAATTGAGTTGGAAATTCACACAGTATCTGTGTATTGTATATAATGTCGCGCCTGCAAAATAAATGAAATAATGATCTAGAGAAAAATATTTCTGCAATTAACAATTTGCTTCATTTTTAGCATTTCAGGCGTCTTATTGTACCAGATAATCTGACTGAATGAAATTTAAATTAGACTTGAGCACTTTTAATCAAATTACCCATGCACTTAAAATTTCAGGAACCCCCAATAATTTTTAAAGTCTGCGCCTGCTCCATTCCCACTTGGATATCTTCCCCGACAACTGCAGCATGGTTAGTGATGTTCACGGTGAATGTTTCAATCTGAAAATTGCAACGATGGAGAAAGATACCAGGGAAGTGGTCCACTTCTATTGTAGCTGAATCCTGGTGGACGCTCGCTACACATGATCCTGAGTATCTGTACGAGCGACCGGCAAAGCGACGTGTGTGTGTGTGTGCGCGCGCGCGCGTTCGTGTCTAACGTAGAATCGCACACGTACATGTAAGTACGTATAAAACTAATACAAATCTCTCTCAAACAGTAGCAAATTTTGCATTCTCACATACGTGTTCAGCACCTCGAAATCAGTTAATGATTAATCTTGCAGAAATTGTCCAGGGTGCCGGACTGAAGAAACGCCATGTGCACTGTTTCTGAAGATAAACTGCGAAAACAAGATTTCCTTTTCAATAAGTGTCTGTAATGCAATTGACACCAACTGCAAAGGCGCAGTGACCTTTAAGTTAAGGAGAAATGAGTCTAGCGCCGGTTGAAGGTACGTTTGCGTTCGGAAGCAAAATGCAAATTCAGGTGCACCTGAACTTTTCGTTGAAGAAAACTTGCATAATGTTATCGAATTTAACAAGTGTGTGTTCGGCCGTTCTACCCCATTCAAATTTCAAAAAAATTTAAGTGTTCTAGTATTTTTTAAAGTACAAGTACTCTGTAAACCATTGTTATGGTGGAAACAATCTAATCCTGAAAAATCTAATAGCTCTCAGCACCACCGTGTGCATTATTCACCAGCAAAATCTGCACCCTCCTAGGCTTTCTAGCCAGAGTAGGGCGATAAAAATATGCAACTTAATGACCTAAATTCTAATTTTGCGAAAAGAATGCTTCATGAAATTTCTCCCAATTGTTGCTCCAAGAAGTCTATTTATTTGTTTAGTAGGAAATACAGCACTGGGATGAAAGGGGGCTTTACTCAAACGCAGTTTAGTTTCTTGAAATGTAGAGGAGACGCGTTGACAGATGTGGCAAAGCAAGATAACCTGCTGCCGAGAAAGGAATCTGGATAATCTGATCAGTTTTGCCTTTGGGCAAAAACCACTCCTTGCTGTATTCTAAAATGGAATACAGCTACACGAGCTCTTTCCCACACAGGATGTTAACTGAAAATTCTGAGTTGCGCTGTCAAAGGCGCCCCCATAGAGAAGGCGCCTCGATGCTTTCCTTACCAGCTTGAGTCTGCCCTGAATGAGTTGCACTAGTCCTAATATAGTAATACTCCTGTCATACGAAGAGAACTAGGTGACACTTTACTAGTTCTGAAGTAGCTTCCCGAATCTGGTAGCATTAAACCATAGTCTTTAACTAAGACTTACGTTTAATCAAGGCTATTAAAAAGTAACGTGCTTTCAAAAACCTCGCTAATGTGGAAGTTCGGATTTCCAATCGCGATCGGACGAAGTGGTAGTGTACCCTAAAAACTCTAACCTGCATTTTTGATATACTTTGCAGTAATCCTGTGGTATTTAAAGTTTAAGTGGTTGGGCAAGTTAGTGTTATTGGAATAAACAAAAGTAGCCAGTTGCCATCAATGTTGTGGTAATTATGTATATATAAGCATCCCGTAGTCTATTAGTTAAATCGAATTTTAGTGTAATTGACTTTCAAGCTGTAACTAATTTAGTTCTCTTTTCAGACTTTCGCAAACTCTCCCTGAAAAACGGAAGCCATGCAATTCTTTGGTTCAAGAAAGTTTAAGTACAAGATATTAAAGACTGTTTACGAGCTAATGATTACTAGTTTACAATTGTCTTATAACAAGTTTATAAATTGTTCAACGTTTAATGTATACTTAACTTATTAAAATATTTTTAAGTTTGATTTGTTTCTTCTAATGTAAAAAACCAAAGTTAATTTGGTCTTGATGTGGAATTAAGAATTACTGTTCACAACTCTGCACCCTCTTATTGTAAAATCAATCCTGCAAGCAAATCTAGATCATATTGCAGTAGACTACTGCGACATGTTGATGCAACAAGTGCGAAGTAACGTCGCAGATTTGACAACTGCCTAACAAAGTTTATTTGCATCGTAGGTTTTACCTCACAGCTATTCACATGTTAAACCTTGCCTCTTGAAACTGCATAGCTTCGCAACTGATGAAACAGTTAGGCGATGTCTACCGCAGAATAGCTAAGACTTCTAGATGTTGTGGCTTTGAAATTTCATAAACTGCTAAGTCCACAACATGACTGTAGAAAATCATTCAAGCATATACTATCCTTTCAAACTAACTTCGCGTATTTTAATCAAAATAATTGGATATATCTAGCTAGTTCTATTTTCATTAAGACTGACTCTGCCCATCTCAATGTTAATTTCAGTCTTCTTGGCAACTTTCAGTACCTTAACAACTACTCTGCAATCTGACGGAAGTCACGACTTCCATATACATGAACTCTTAGTTCCTGCTACATTCTGAAATAATGCTGTGGAAAAGAAACTACCATTGACAGTTTTAAAACCATTATAGTTGAGCTTTCACCGCAGTTTTGATAGAAAAGGTAAATTTATTCCAGACTAGCAGCTTTCTCGAAATAATTACATAGAAAGCTTCTGCATTCTAAAAAATGAATAATTGAATGCTTCAGCGAGAATGCTCATGAATCTCTTTCAAACTTTCTGGATCACTTATCCCAAAATGCCAGCTGGCCTTGTAGGTTCTCTTAACTGGCAGTTCTTATAATCTTGCAAATTCTCAACCCATCGTGGGTTTCCGTACAACGTGCGTGTTCATTTGGTATGTGAAAACCTACCAGATGCCATGTGCGTGTAAAGGAAAGTGAACGGTGCAAGGTCATTGAAGCCACTTAAATGGCCCATTTCATTCTTTGGAATTTTTGAATCTAATTATTTTGGCACTTATGGATAATGATCGTTAACTTTATTCGGACTTTATTTTGTCTGAAAAGTCACTTTGTTCAAGTTACTCTTTCTCTGTATGTTGGTTGTTTGCTCTGAAATGACAGCGAAACTACTTGTACTTGTGTGGGGAAAAGTACCATTTGGACGAAACTTGCCGTTGTAAATGAAATTAAAGCTAACTGTTGGACGTAGTTCTGCCTACTATCCTTTCCTAGTCTTGAAGGAAACTCAAGTACCCATTGTGATGGTCCATCCTTTCATCCACAGAGCACATAACTGTTCTCAGTCGGGTATTCCGAAATCAGTGTCAAACCCACTTAAGATTTCCCAGTACTGGTTCATGCGCCAAAATGGTGTTTCATTGGTCAAGATAATGGGTAGACTTTAAGTGTAGGAAATACCATTGCGCAGTAGGCCATCAGTTACCAAAAATAAAAACTAATTGCATACAAAAATGGCTATTGCATGCGTTACGGAGACAATATTTTTAGGGGATTTTAGTATTAATTTCAAAGTATGGAATTTTCAGCAGAAGGCATTTTTCAGACAGCTTGGCAAATCACGGCAGTTAGTAAGAATTGTAAGCGAGTTTCCAGGCAATTTCTCTTCGTAGTTGGAGACTGTTCAGAAAACTTAGTGCTTTTAATGGTTTTATTGTCTTACGCAGCGATTAGTACATTGTGATATGATTCGCTGTACAGACGGCAAAATTATTTTATGCTGTTAGCCTTTTCCTTCACTCCAGAGGTCGCGAGATGGTCTGAGAACTTTCGGGTCTCTGAAGCATAACGCGAAAGTTCCGTACAATTACAGTAAGTACAAATAAGCGAATAACTAGGAAAAGCGTAGCGATAATACGTTTATGAAACTATCCAGGACAAACCAATAACGAAAATTAGATGCGGCATTTTTCTAATTTTTTCCAGATATTTAACGACCGCCGTGAGGAACTCAATGGGCTATAAGCAGTCACCCGTCCCTAATTTTGGGCCACTGGTTCCAGGGAAGAGTCAATGCGGTAAGACACAACATCCATGCCTCACCGGGATTCGAACCCGGTGGCACTACGATTAAAAGATCGAAGGCCATTTCAACTTTCAGAATATTATCAAGTGGGATTTTCAATGGACTAACTTTTCTCTGTGAAAGCCAAAAGAGAATTCGCCGGAACAACATTGTTACGTTCAATAATGAGAAGATTTGAAACTTTCTTTCGCGTTTAAATTCACGTTAAAAGCTGTTCACGGCTAAACAAGTTTCATAATTCAAATTTTAAGTTCTCCATTCCAAATATAACCATTTTCCTAGTGAGGGAATTTGAGGTGTTCCACTACAGCTAAATGTTCTTGGTGGATTGCAAGGAAACTCCTTGCCTAGTTCGATCGTTCAAATCCGCCCTTCAGTGAAGCACACGACTTCAAGCGATATCTTAACGTTCGCTACAGAGATCTGTTGTGCTACAATCGCATCTGCGCCTTTCAGGAACCAGTGTACAAAGAAATATTAGAGCTGTGACAAGTGCGGTTAACTAAGTGGAAGTGACTTGATTTCGGAAATTTATTGCTGCTCTTGGTCACGACTGACCCAGCAGTCGTGTTTTAACTGGGTTTAATACCATGCTTTCTCGGTCTTTAAAGCCAATTTAAAACACTGCGATTAGGGTCGGAGCAAGCTTTTATCTGGGAAAGGCGAGCCTTGAAATCTCTCCCCCTTCGACTTAAAGCTCCCATTTTTTGAATCTGATACTAAGCAGTTTTATTCTCATACCGTTATAAAGTATGATAGCTCAAAAATCGCACCTCCTGTTTTTGGGACATAAGTTTGCTAAACTGTAAACTAGAGAAACTCCCAAGATACATTTTGGCTGTAAATATAGAGTAAAATGTAAGTTATGAACTCCAACAGCACTAGTGAATGAAAAACAAACCAGGACAGAACGAATGAGTATCTGTGACCGAAACAATAGTAAGGTTAATTTGGGTAGGGCTTCTTAAAACTCCATTCAAGGTTGAACACCCGGATGGACTTTCTGTGAAAGCACAAATGACTAATTAGCTCTTCATTCCTATAGCGTATTCAAACAGGTCAGAGGTTCGGCATATCCGCATATAGTTTGACAATTCATTTTATGCATATGAGGGGGAGGGGCCCGGCCCACACCTAGCAAAGTAGGATACTACGTATTGTGGTTAGCTAATCGGAGCACAAATTTATGCCCCTAGTAGGATCCATTCTAAATCCTCCCCCTCAAGGTTAGGCCCCGATTATGTCTTTTATAAACTTAAGAAATCTGAAGCTGTGACTAACAGGCCACTTGACGATAGAGGGTTTCATTCCACGAGTATATCTGTAGGATCCACATATATCATTATTCGTGCACATTAAGTATACCTAAGCTGACCAGAAGTCCCGAATTCTTGAGGACAGTCCTCGAATTTAGTTTACTGTCCCCCAAAACTTCTGATGCCTTTTGGGGACGCACCTTGTCCTCAAATTTTGATGTTTGTCCTCAAATGTTTTCGAATTTGCTTTCTCGTTAGATTTCTAATGAAAATTGTTCTTAAGTAGTTTTCATTGTATTAATTTTCCAACATGCTTCTTGGGAAAACAAATTTTGACTTCTTTCAGAGTTTAACGACCACTGCGTGCAACTCTAAAGACTATAAGCAGTCATTTTTCTCTAATCTGGAGACATTCATTCTAGGGAAGGGAGAGAGCAAGTGCTGTAAGACAACCATACCTCATTCGGGAATCTAACCCGTACGAATGTTCAGTGGCCAGCACTAAGCACTGCAAGAGTGGCGTGGTCAAATTTTGACTGTACTTGTTCCGAGTTTGCCCAAAGGCTTTAGCAAAATGAAAATTTCTCCATGCTATTACTTTGGTGTGCATGGCTAATTTTTCGGTAAGCATTTAATTTTTTACTTCAAAAAATATTTCAAACAACTCTGATCATACACTAAAAATCTTTTTTGCACAAAACAGAACTGAACTTTACTACAGTTTATTTTAGCCATATTAATCATTACCTGATTTTTAACAATTAGTTTACATGTGCACCCAGAAGTTTATGAAAGCATCAAGTAATTAGTCTCAGGACTAATTTTTCAAGCCAATCAAGGAAGTCCTACAACAATTAGCTAAAAATCAAATGTTTGAAAAGTAGTCAGACGTAACTTGCACATAGTTGGAATAAATATTTTGCAAAACAGAAACTTAATACAAAGTCTTGTATTATTGCCTTTCTTTGGGTCTTGTACAAAAATTTATTAAAATGCTCACATATTCAAACAGGCAAGATGAAAGTATGAACAAGATGACATTATTACAGTATGTTGTACAAACAAAAACATGGTTATTGCATTTAAATAGCAATCTTTGTTTTACAAATGTGAATTTAAATGACAAAGTAGAGAAACATATTGCACACAAAGGGGGAAATTAATCACTCAACTAAAATTAAAATAAACTACATTTTAATAAGCATCTACATCAAATCAAGAAAAGTTTATCATTTAAAATGAATACTTTAATGCACAATATTCAAAGATTAACTTATCTCTGAATATTACTGCAGCATCCTTTTTGTACTGATATGTAAGGTCAGGTGATGCGTAACATCACAGCCTCTCCTTGACAAATGTCAACCCCGCCTTCTCGTGGTGCATCCTGTTCCCACTAAAGGGGCTCTGACGACCGCAAATAGCGGTATAACTATGCCATCGGGATCAGAGGAAATGCTATCCCACACTCACCAACCCGCTTGGCCAGCGTGGTGAGTTATGGCCAAACACCTCCAAAATGACTCTACAACTTAAATCTTGGCCCTCAGTCTCCGGCAGCTGGAATGTACCTGGCCAAGGCAGCGGCCAGTGCGACATGAAGGCAGAGGGTGCTAAGAATCCCCGGAGGACCGGACTAGGCTGCCATTTGATGCTGACCTTGGCTACCTACAACGGACGCTCCCTATCTTCTGATTCAAGGCTTCTTGAATTGGAAGAGGAACTACAAAGGATCAAGTGGGACATCGTCGGGCTGAGTGAGGTAAGGAGAAAAGGAGAAGATCTCATTGAACTGAAAAGTGGACATCTCTTCTATTATCGTGGGACAGATACTGGCAGAACTAGTGGTGTTGGATTTATAATAAACAAGAAACTGAAGGATAAAGTGGTAGAAGTTGAAAGTTCCTCTGACAGAGCTGCCGCGACTCGTTATCCAACTATCGAGAAGATACCAGGCTCAGATTATTCAAACTTATGCACCCACCACAAGTCATCCTGAAGAAGAAATTGAAGAATTTTATGAGGAAATTCGTCATCTAAATAATAAAAGGTAAGCAGCACTTGAAGATAATTATGGGAGATTTCAATGCAAAAATAGGGCACCGGCAACAGAATGAAACTTCAGTAGGTAAATTCGGTCACGGCAACAGAAACCAGCGTGGAAATACTCTCGTTGAGTTTGCAGAGGCAGAAGGATTTTTCATCTTGAATTCCTTTTTCAAGAAAAAGCCACACAGGAAATGGACATGGAGACATCCAATTGGGACAAGTGAAATTGATTTTATTATGTGTAACAAAAAAATTCGTCATCGAAGACTGCAGTGTGCTAAACAAGTTCAACACAGGTAGTGACCATAGATTGGTGAGATGTAAGATGCACCTCAACACTAAACTGGAACGTGGCAAGCTCATAAGACAAACAAAATGTATTGACATAACCAACCTTAAAAAACACCATAATACTTTCAAGTTGGAACTGAAGAACAGATTCTCTGCTTTAGAAGGCCTAACATCGGAAGAAGTGGATATTTCTGAAGTTAACAGAAAAGTAACCAAAGCTCTTATGGAAACAGCAACAAAATTAGCTGGGTCTAAGAACAAGTTGCATGTAAACAAATTATCAGGAAAAACCAAAATGTTGATGCAAAAAAGAAGAGATGAGGACAACTAAAGAAGATGTGACTTCCAAAGTGGAATATATAGAGCTATGCAAGACAGCACGAAGAAGTATCACTGAAGACGTAAGGAAATTCAACTGTGAGCTAGTGAGGAAAGCAATTGAAAACAACCAAAGCCTAAAGATAGCAAAGGGACATCTCAGTAAGGGAAGAAAACAGATTATGGCTCTGAGAAAAGAAGATGGTTCTATAACAAGAAATAGAGGCGAAATTTTGACAAGAGTGAAAGATTTCTACTCCAAACTATATGAAAGGGATGATACATGTACTCCAGACATCATGAAAGGTACCACAGTTCTTCCAGTCCTCCCAGCAGAAGTTGCTCATGCAATCAAGAACATGAAGCGGGGGAAAGCTCCAGGAGAAGATGGAATTACTATAGACATCATACAAGAAGCAAGTGGAGAAATTGAAACAGTACTCGCCCAAATTTTCACTCGATGCCTTAATGAAGGGAAGATTCCTGAGGATTGGAACAATGCTACAATGATCCTGCTACATAAAAAAGGTGACATTGAGGATCTCAGGAACTACAGACCTATCAGCCTCCTATCAGTAGTTTATAAAATCTTCACTAAAGTTCTTTCACACCGCTTGAAGGTAACACTGGACATGGCTCAACCGAGAGAACAAGCTGGATTCAGGAGTGGCTACAGCACAATAGATCATATCCACGTACTGAGAGAACTAATTGAAAGAGCGAGAGAATATGAACTTCCATTGTGCATGGCTTTTATCGATTATGAAAAAGCCTTTGATTCGGATGAAACCATCAGCAGTTACCACGGCTCTGAAATCCTGCGGTATTGAAGATGCATACATTAGTATTATTAATAACATCTATGAAAATGCAAGTGCAAAGATTCGGCTGTTTGAAAATACAACACACATAAAAATTGGAAAGGGAGTGAGACAAGGTGACACCATATCTCCGAAGCTCTTTAATGCCACATTGGAAAATGTCTTTCAATCACTGAACTGGGAAAACAAAGGGATAAAGATTAATGGAGATTATCTAACCCACCTTCGTTTTGCTGATGACGTAGTCATTTTTGCAACTACCCCATCAGAGCTGCAGAGTATGATCCAGGAACTTGCTGACAAGAGTAAAGAAGTGGGATTAAAAATGAACTTTCAGAAGACAAAAGTGATGTTCAATGCTTTTACAAGAAATGAAGATTTATCGATTGATGGAGAAAAACTGGAGATAACAGATACGTATGTTTATCTTGGACAGCAGATATCAAGTGAGGGTCACATTGATGAAGAAATTAATCGGCGTACAAAACTTGCCTGGAGAGCTTTTGGAAGAAACAGCATAATTTTCAAGAGCAATATGCCGTTATGTCTTAAAAGAAAAGTGTTTGATCAATGCATCCTTCCAGTGCTTACATATGGTGCAGAGACGTGGACCTTAACTAAAAGAGACATACAAAGGCTGCAGACAACTCAAAAAAAGCATGGAGAGGTGCATGCTTGGTATAACCAGGAGAGATAAGAAGAGGAACTCGTGGATCCGAAAAATGACGAGAGTGGTAGACATCATGATCAGAGTTAAATCCCTGAAATGGCAATGGGCTGGACATACTGCCAGAAGGACAGACCATAGATGGACAGCCGAAATTTTAGATTGGATTCAAAGGGACAGGAAAAGACCACATGGGAGATGGGTGGATGAAATTCGTAAATATGCGGGAGTGACATGGAGGAGACTGGCACAAGACAGACCGTTGTGGAGGAAACTTGGAGACCTTCGTCCAGCAGTGGATTGATAATGGTTGACAATGATGATGATTCTATATCAAATTTCCCTCCTGTAAATTCTAAGTGGCCATCTACATAATGGCAGTAGAAAATGTTTATGCAGTTGTTACAAATTTTCCCATAACACAGACTTGTTTCCCATATTAATATTAGTAAGACTACTTTTTATGCCATATTAATGGTACTGTTTACAAAACATGTAAAATCCTTTAACTGCTCTTACATCAGCATATATATGTAAATTGCTGAAAGGATAGAATGTAAAGACTACACCTCTGTGCCCTGATGAACTGCAAAATGTTTTTTACAGACTGTGTATTAAATATCTAAATCTGGAAAATCTACTTTCACAGAAAAATGGAGTGAAAAGATTATTGCATTCTCAAAAAGTGCAGCAACCAAAGACCAACCTAACAGCAACAATTAGAATAATTTATCAGACATGAATTGGAGGAATAGTCATCACATATTTGTGGAACTAATATATATATCTCTACTAATCATAATGCCCAAATGAACATCTATATTTTCTGTTCAACACGTTATAAAATGTGTTGAACAGATTATATAAATCTCTAAATATTAATGTGGATGCAAGTGGCTTTCAAGTGGTTTTAACTTTTAATGTGCTCAACAAAGCTTTTAGGATATTTTAAGATCTTTTAAAACTTTATTGGCAATTTTCTCATGATACTTTAACAGTAATAGCAGAATAGACATAAGATTGACCCTAACAGTTTGCAGAGAAACTAACTACTGCTGTCTCATGAAAATGCACAATGGAGTACTGCAGTGGTGCAACATTCAGCTATCACAGTGCTTATTATGTGAAAACTATCGCTCAATAACATTACTTCTGAGAGCAGAAGTAAACCTGGTTCACTATCAACAACAGTGCCTTGACCTCAATGGGATTAGGTTTCTTGATATGACCAAAGACTGTTTTATACAATTTTTTTCTATCATTTGTTTAAAGTTACCTTCAGCAGCACATGGCACTGAATGCAATGAATTATCAGTATTCATAGCCCTTTAAAAACTGCATTAGTGTTATAAAACATGTTGAACATTGTACAGACTCGTGTTATAATATTGAGATTCCTTTTTTTGGGTATGTGTTAATGCTAACTGTACTTGGCACACTTGCTAAGTTTTATGGATATCTGTGCTGAGTCTGGTGTTCCTGTATGCTGAGTAGGACTTGGGGACACTCCTGAAGGGAGAACCAGATTTGCCTTGAGAAGACTAGCATTAGACACTGACTCAGGAACACAGGCAGAAAAGTTCTGGCGACGTGTAACTGAAGTGCTGCAGTTATATTGATGTATTCAATCAGGATGTTGGTTCTGTAGTAAAGTTGTTGATTTACCTATGTGTGTATTTAAGAGTTGAGAATTATGGTTGTTCACAAGTCTCATTTGATTAATGACCTGTGGTAATGAATGCAGTGGGGGACATGATGGTAGAAATGAACCAGGGGACTCTAAATTTGTATGGGTCCCTTACAAACACAAAAAATAAATGTTCATTTGGGCATTGTGATTTGTAGACCAACAACAGAAAGTGCTTAATGGTTGACACTTGAATGTGATAATTTCAAATTGAAGAAAATTAACTTTTAATACATGTTCCTTAAAAAAATTAAAATTGACAAGAAATACAAGTAATGAGTTTTACCATTAAAACATATGGGTAGCCATATTGTTATGCTAAAATACTTAAGGATTCAGAAATTGGATAGTCGTTAGAATAAAAATGTCTTGTCTGTGATAAGACATTTTATGAGAAAATGTAACCACAGAAAGGAAGACTTCCCTAATTGGTCCTCCCGAGCTGCAGACAGGAAATGTGTGAAGACAGACTAAACGGTAATGAAATGTCAAGTGATGTTTTGCTTGACAAAAGGACAGCCAAAGAATTCCTTCTCTGGGAAGATAAAGGTCAGTTTGAAAGGAAAATTTTGGAAGCTGCATCTAATCTAACTTGTTAGATGGACAGTATGTACAGAAAAAAAAAGGCTAATAAAAGCTATTAGCCAGAAAACAAACTTTTTTTATTCTGTAGTTAGTTTCCCCTCAAATTATGGTACTTCTTATGCTGCATCATTGTGTCACATCAGTAATATGTCACAGACAAAATAAGGCAAAAAAATTTACCAGGACACATACTTTTTACATACTTTGCAAGTATTTATATGAAATTAACTAATATTTGATCTGATATCACATCAATGATAGCAAAACATCACTCGTGAATTGCTGTAGAGATAGATTCTATATCATTGGAAACTATAACAAATATGTAAATATACTAAATTTTTGCATGAACTAAGCAAGTTAAGTGTCCTGCCAACAGTGGTTGATAATTTCCAGAACCAAAAATGAAGAAAAGTAGAAGCAAGTACAGCAGGCCTTATTCTGTTTCAGCTAATGTCACATACACTAGAACCTTTTGCTCATGACAACATAAATGACTGCATCATCAGATCAATTACTGAAAAGATCTGATACTGCTTCACACTAACAGTGGGTAGCTAATGTGCATGAATGTCTTACAAAACAGTGGAGCTGAAAATGTTTGTCACAGCTATGAAAAGACATACACGATCAGTTAAAATTAAATAAAAAAATTAAAACCAGCCTATTCATTGTGACATTTTCACTAATTTCTGCACATCAACCAATTCTTTCGCATGAAGTAATTGTCTTAGTCTCAATATTTCTAAAAACTGTTGTGGTATAGCTACAAGTTTCATTTTACCTGTTTATTTCATGGTTTAACAATCCCCCGCAGAAACAACAGCTAGCAGAAGCTGCCAATCCCTAATTTATTGGAAAAAAGGGAACAAGAATGGTAAAACAATCTATTTTTTTTTAACTCTTATTTGAACTCAGAAACCAGTCGTGAATGATTTGACACACAGCAGATGGCCACACATAACAAAATACCTCCTTTAGAACACATACTTCCCTCTTTGAAATTCCTGGCATGTGCATGATTGACATTACAACTTTCTTTTTAAATAGCACTGGTGGCTTTTAAAGTGAGATTTCACTTTGCCAATGTTTTCCTACAATCACAATAGACATCGGATTACATGCACTTAAAAGGACAGAAATATGAATTTAAAAACATGTACAAAAGTATTACACACCAAAAGAAGTTCAGATGTGAAAATTTAGTAAAAATTCGAAGTCAACACATACCTTGTTCAACAGTATCAGCATATTTCATCTGTGAATGAAAATGTAGTGGCTGGCAGAGAGAACAAATTAGATAGAGAAATCTGTAGGAGAGTGAATTCTTCATTGAAAGCAAAAGCTGCTTTAGGAGGTCTTCACAGGAATGATGGGTTCTCAAGAGTCTCTTGAATGGCTGTGTATGAAAGTGTAATTGTTCCTACTCTGATGCATGGCAGTGAAACTTTGGTATTGCAGAGACGACATAGCAGTCATTTGTGCTAGAGAGAGAAGAGTTACTTATGGGGAGTTCGTGGCAAGACTCTCTGATCGTGTGAGGAATGAAGATTTGCTGCAGTTGTGTAATGTGAGGCAAAATATTGTTAGTAAGGCAGAGACTATCCTTAGGTGGTTTGGCCGTGTTGAAAGAATGAGTGACAAGATGCTTACTAAGAATTATTTTGTTATCCCAAATGGTAGGTTCAGGAGTGTCTGTATGAGGAAAATATTGAGTACAAAGTATAGAAGGTCTTGTATACATCGTGTGAAGGATGTCAGTGAAGCCCGAGTTGCGAGTCAAGATCGTTGTAGGCTAAGAAGTTTGATATGGCAACAGTAAGTAAATAAGTTAAAAATTTATCTGGTATTTCTTAGTGGAGCTAGCATCTAAATCTCAGAACAGCTTATGGTTATGTATGTATGAAAATGTTTTTACACAAATGGTGTGGATAGTTTTTGTTGCAATACACTAAATGCTTTCCCAAATTCTCTATGAAAAACTTATGCCAACTGTCCCCTAAAATCCTTTTATATGCTGAAAAATATTGTTCAACCTCAGTTTCTAAACAGTATTTATGTATAGAAGCTTGTAGTAATGGCAATTTTTGAGAAGACAGTTCTATGCCATTTCCATCAACTATTTTTATTAACTGGTACATTAAATCTTGGATATTTATTCAGAACCACTTTTAAATTTTTCTATGATTGCTCCCCTATTGTATGAAGTACTTTTGATATATCTTGAACTCTTTTTTTATTTGTTTCATTGCACTGATAAAGCTGACACCCTGATTTTCAAGAGCATCAGGTATTTCCAAAAACTGGGTTACAATTATGGCCAAGGCTTTTGGAGAGAAGCATCTAAAAATATTTCTTTAGCACTGAGAATATTAGCATCTTTACTACCTACACAACCAACCACACATTTAATTGAATCAAAATTATATGCATATACGTTATTTATGGCGCAGCCTCATATTTAGTTTTTCAGATACCTAAAACAGAAAAAAAAAAACCAGTTGCCACCCGATTGTAATGCACACCTAAACCTGCAAGTGATTGCGACTTAAGCAGCCTAGAGCAGATATCGATGAAGACCTAGTATATGCCATCACCAGCTCAGATGAATATGACAATTGATGACTATTGATCCATGGCTCTGACCTGATATTGAACTCAAGTTGAAGATCTTTACTGAAACTTGAAGTGAACCTAACTGTACTTTCTTTGGCCATCTAAGTTATTATCCCTACAGTGCTACTTTTTCTAGTTTTTTTTTTTTTTTTTGCCAAAGTTTGTATGGTAGATCTATTTCTGTACTAGATTTGAGTTTATAAGGTTGCTGCACATTACCTAGTACTTCTTTTGCCAAAGTTCTTAGGTTTGCAAACATACTTCATTGACTCTTAATAAATAGGCTGTTCGTCTCACTTTTAGTCAGTTTCTTAACCCCCCCCCTCCATGATCATTTTTACTCTTTCTGAAAGGCCCACAGTGATCCAGACCAAATGGATGAGAAATACATCTGATTCAGATTGATTTTCACATTTTTCCACTTAACACCCGAATCTAATGCGCACCCCAGTTTTCGGCCGCAAAATTCGGTCAAGAGGATACACGTTAGATTCAAATAAATATGGCAATAAAACAGCATTCAGTTCCTCATCTTGTCAGAATGGGTTCTGGTGGATATGGAAGGTCTGAATTCAGTTCTTTTGAAGTTCATATATGAACCAGATACTTTTAAGAAATTTTTTTTGCCCCCACTGGAGATCAACATATTTACTTGAGCATAATTCTCAAAAAAAAAAAAAAATTCTTGCACCATACTCAAGCCATGGGCAAATTATATGTAAAAGATTTGAATAGAAAACCTGAAGTGATGATATAGCTGTCTTTCTCATGTTTGGAGCTGCATCACAAGCAAAGTGCACACTTTCTCATCAAATTTCTGTTCATGGGCTTGCCATAAAATTTTGAGTGAATTGCTAACAAATCTTGTAATACTTGAGTGAATAACCTTTTCAAGAACTGGTTTAGTAATTTTTTTACTCTTAACATTTCAAAACCAAATGTTTAAGAGCCAACAAATAAGGGCAAGAAGGCTCACTATTTAACTTTTCACAAATAAATTTAATGATATTCTACACTGGCATGCAAAAATGAAGGGCGAGACGGTTTTTCGAATGTAACGTCATGCAGAAGTGCTCCACATAGACTCAAATCATACCAGAAGATCCCCAAGATGTAAGAATATGGAACAAGTGAGCAAAACCGTCCAAACAAGGAATCCAAAGGCACTTTATTGAAAAGGTAGCTTCGAGCACAACTGGACAGAAACGTCCATGTGACAGGCGGCTGCCAAGAAATATCCAGTCTTTAGTAGGGGATATGATCACCTCTGACTGCGTTGCAGGATTTACAACGTCTGTCCATCCTGAGGACGAGGTTGTCAAGGAGCTGTTGAGGTATCGTGGCCCATTCTTCTTGTAGCGCCAATCGCAGCTGCGGAATCGTTGCTGGCGATGTGCTGCCAAGCATCTCCCAAGAAGGTCCCACATGTGTACGATTGGATTTAGGTCCCGGGACCTTGCGGGCCTATCCATGCGTTGAATGTCTTCACTCTCCAACAGCCACTGTACGATGAGGTGTAGCGTTGTCCTCCATGAAGAGGAACTCGGGACCCACAGCACCTCTAAACAGATGCACGTGAGGCAGGAGAACCTCGGTATAATAGCGGACACCAGTGACTGAACCTCCTTGGAAGATGTGGAGGTCAGTACGGCTACCAAGCATAATATCGCCCCAAACGAGAACTCCGCCACCTCCAAACCGGTCCCTTTTGATGATGTTGGAGGTGTGACAGCTGTTCCTGTCGTTTGAAATGCTCTCCAAGCTCGTGAAACGAAGCTGTGCACGATCCTGAACTCTTCGGCCACACTAGTCACACTTTGACCTTCTTCCAACTTCCCAATGACGCGCACTCGGGTAAAGTCATCCAGATGTCGTCTACTGGATTGCCTGTTGGCCATATCACACGGTGGCAGCAACTCGATGTCGTTCAAACCGATGTACACCGTGCAATAGCTTTCACCGAATTGCTGAGCGTACACCGCCCGTGTGCTTTATACCCTTCCGACCCCCCCACGTCATGCTGCATTTATGCGCGTGCTCTACCGTACCGGAACCTAGTCTATCTCTTGAGTGGTATTTCGGTCCACTAATTTCTCCTCTTCGTCCTTCATTTTTGCACACCAGTGTATATACAGGAATTGTACCTGCACTGTGTAAAAACTTAGTAAAGTTGAGTGTCACTCACAAAATGGGATCAAGGACTGATGTTTCAAATTATCATCCCATTTCTGTATTTGCTAAAATTTTTGAATAAAAATGATACATACAAAACGGGGTTGTTATCTTATGTTGAAACAAATAACATACTACGTAAAAAGAAACGTGGATTTTGTCGGAGAAGTTCTACGGAGACTGCTGTTCTTGACGCTTTGAATTATTTGCAAATTAATATTGATAGATGCTTCAGTGTGGTGGGAATTTTCTGTAATTTGTCTCGTGCCTTCGGGCACAGTTAGACATGACATTCTGATATCTAAGCTAGAACATAACAGTATTTGGGGTGTTGCTAAAACCCTTTTTGAAAGTTATCTTTCTGGAAGGAGACAGTATGTTCATTTTTGAAATGTTCATTCTAGTGTTAAAACTGTCCATTTTGGAGATACACAAGGCTTAGACCCATATTGTTTTTAATCCAGGTTAATTATATTTTTTAATGTTCATTCCAGTGCATATAAATAATTTTGCCCTCAATCATGTGGTACCTGATTCAGTACCTCATGTTAATCATGATTTACAGGCATATCAGAACTGGTTTAGTAATTTTTTACTCTTAACATTTCAAAACCAAAATGTGTATTATTTTCCAGTTGAAGGGTTGGAGCAGTAATAATTCTTTCAGTAATAATTCTTAATGGCATTCCTTTGTTTTTTCAAGAAAATTTTAAGTGGGATGCTCATGTTGAAACTGTTTCAGTAAAATTGAGATCACAAGTAGGAGTTTTATATGGAGTGTTGAGTTTCTTACTAGTAAAGATAAAATTAAGTTCTTGCGTAGAGGAAGACAACCAAAAGTAATAGAATTTTTCATTATGGGGGGAAAAAACTGCTCATTATTGAATCCATCGGAAAACACGGAGACCCTGTTTAGCCATTAAACTGTATAGTTTCCGACTTGTGCTGTTAATGCACAAGTGTGTTTATGCCAATAGACGTCTAAATCTAATAAGTATATGTTTATCCTTCACACCGTTATCAAATGCATGGGTATGCTATTTTTTTTATTATTAGAGCTCATACAAATGTACAGTACATTATTATTAATGCACATGGCTCTGGAATGGGTTGCAGAGTAACATTGAATCTATTGTTGGTTTTGCATCATTTAAAAGAGCACTTAAGGAATACTATGTTTATAGTTAATCATATTTAGTTCATTTATTTTGTAAAGTGATCATATATATGATACTTTATATACCTTATTGATACTGTGAAAATAAATAATGCCCAATACAGCACCTACAAGAATCTGTTATTTGCATCTGCAGATATCCACATACAGTTTTCACCAATTTCATTTGTTTCCATATAAACCAATAATTTTTTCTAATCAGGGATGTGTTGATTCATGCAAGAATCCTCTGAAAATTTCATTATTAAACATTTTAAATGGGATATTGCTACTCATCACAGAACTGTACAAATTGCAGACGAACTAGTTCTTCTGCTCTGTAACTAAAACCAACTTGATCAAATGCGATTGAATCAAAACTTGTTGCTGCTGGTTCAGTTTTTCCTTTGCCACAATATGAGTAGTAGCTTTTGCATGTTGGCTAACCTGAATTTTTTACCAACAGATTAGTTGTAAATGCATTTATGGCACCTCTATTCATAGTGATTGTGGAATAGCTTTTTTACGGGTCTTATAGAGGTTATTTTTCATCAAAGTTGGTTGTCAAATTTTCGAACTAAAGCCTAGTTCGTCATCAGGACTATGTCACTGGAGTAGTTGCTGCCACTCAATTGGAAGAGTCCATCCGCAATTATCGTTAATTGTGGTACTTCTTCTTCTTGCTATTTCGATCCCTTCTTCTAGTTTCCTCTTTATTAAGTTTGACTGGTGGGCGATTATTTTCACTGAGTCCCAATTTATGGAGTGTCCACTTGCTTGTATATGTCTGTCTAGCCCTGTTTTGTTCCCAATGTTCCTAATAGCTGCTTGGTGTTCTTTCATTCGGACCTTAATACTTCTCCCTGTTTCTCCTATATAGCTGAGTCCGCAGTTACAGTCGATGCAGTAAATTACTCCTTCCTGCAATTGGATGTCCAATTCTTTCTGCTTTAAAGCTGGCAGGAATTTCTTTATTTTGTTATTAAGATCTGGAGCTAGCCTGATATTATATTTTGCTCCGATCCTTTTCAGGTTCTCGAAAAGTCCCTTGTGGTACGTAATTTTGCTGGTGAATTTGAAGTTGGTTTTCTCCTGCTTCTTTTTTGGCACTTGTTTAAATATTTTCTCAACATATGGGGAGGGGTAATTGTTTTCTGCCAATATTTCCTTTAATTCTTCTTTGTGAAGATCTTTCTGAGTAGCTGAAGAGACCAGGATTTCAATCTTTTCCAAAAATTGTCTCGCCATATTCGATTTAATATAATCAGGGTGGAATGAGCAGAAGTCTAACATCTTCCCTGTGTTGGTGGGTTTTCTAAAAAGCTGAGTGAATATTTTCCCCTCTCTTGAGGTCAAGGTTAAATCTAGGTAATTGATGCTATGGTCTCTTTCCTGTTCTAGGGTGTACTGCAAGGTATTCTCTAGTAAGTTAAATTCTTCCAGAATCTGAGAGGGTAGAGATTGGTCCACAGTATCTACTATAATTAGGACATCATCCATGTACCTTACATAGAGAGCAAACAAGGAGGGTTGTATAAGGATTTTTGCCTCTAGTTTACTTATATAATAATTTGCTAGCAGAGGTGCTAGTGGAGAACCCATTGCAAGTCCTGAAGTTTGCCTGTAATATTTCTTTCCAAACTGGAAGAAATTATTCTTGAAGGAAAATAGGAGCAGTTCACAGGGAAGATGTTAGACTTCTGCTCATTCCACCCTGATTATATTAAATCGAATACGGCGAGACAATTTTTGGAAAAGATTGAAATCCTGGTCTCTTCAGCTACTCAGAAAGATCTTCACAAAGAAGAATTAAAGGAAATATTGGCAGAAAACAATTACCCCTCCCCATATGTTGAGAAAATATTTAAACAAGTGCCAAAAAAGAAGCAGGAGAAAACCAACTTCAAATTCACCAGCAAAATTACGTACCACAAGGGACTTTTCGAGAACCTGAAAAGGATCGGAGCAAAATATAATATCAGGCTAGCTCCAGATCTTAATAACAAAATAAAGAAATTCCTGCCAGCTTTAAAGCAGAAAGAATTGGACATCCAATTGCAGGAAGGAGTAATTTACTGCATCGACTGTAACTGCGGACTCAGCTATATAGGAGAAACAGGGAGAAGTATTAAGGTCCGAATGAAAGAACACCAAGCAGCTATTAGGAACATTGGGAACAAAACAGGGCTAGACAGACATATACAAGCAAGTGGACACTCCATAAATTGGGACTCAGTGAAAATAATCGCCCACCAGTCAAACTTAATAAAGAGGAAACTAGAAGAAGGGATCGAAATAGCAAGAAGAAGAAGTACCACAATTAACGATAATTGCGGATGGACTCTTCCAATTGAGTGGCAGCAACTACTCCAGTGACATAGTCCTGATGACGAACTAGGCTTTAGTTCGAAAATTTGACAACCAACTTTGATGAAAAATAACCTCTATAAGAAACGTAAAAAAGCTATTCCACAACAGATTAGGTTTTTCTCACATAAGATGCTATATACTATGGATCCATCAGTGGTGATATCACTTCAATATTCTGCAATCCAAGATTTTGAGCTTGTATTGTGTGCAACTTTGGACTTCTTGGAAAGGCAAACTCTTTATTAATGTTTACAGTGAAGACCAGATTTATTGCTCAGTTTATCATTCGTGTTTGTTGAGCAGTCAACTTGGCAATATTACTAATTATTTAAGACACCTTTTTTTAAATATCAAATTGTTTTAGGAATAAATATTCGATTGTTGGAAAAGTTATGACTTATTTTGGCACACGATGGCGGTTGGGCAGTTTTGGAGTACTAGAGGCATGCACACTTCTGTTATCGCTATGGCATTTGACAGGTGCCAGTTCTAGCTGCAGTCCAAAAGGAATAGTGAGTGATTTGGTTGATTTGCAGAGATTTGACATCAAGTTGAAGATGGAAGACCAAACTGTGCATTTTTGACATATTTTACTGTTTTACTTCCGTAAAGGGAAGAATGCGTGTCAAGCTTGTGAAAAGCGTACGGTGATAATGCTCTACAAAAACGTCAGTGCCAGCGGTCGTTCGCAAAATTCTGTGCTGGTGATTTTGACCACAACGATGCTCCTCGGTTCAGGAGGCCTACCGAGGTTGATGATGACCGAATAAAGGCATTGATCGAGTCAAACCCATGTTACATGACACGAGAGATTGCAGACACATTGTACATCTATCATTCAAGCGTTCACGACCACCTGAAGAAGCTGGGATACGTAAGCAAGCTCGATGTGTGGGTTCCTCCTGAACTCAAAGAAGCTCAATTGACTGCGCGTATAAACATCTGCGATATGCTCATTAAACGTGATGAAAAGTGGATTGTGTACAACAATAATGTGCTGCACAAACTGTCTTGGTCCAGCCGTGCTGCTTCGCCTCAAACGACATCCAAAGCAGACATTCATCAGCGGAAGGTTCTGGTCTCAGTGTGGTGGGATTTTAAAGGTGTCCTGTTTGTCGAGCTCCTACCACGGAACCAAACAATCAATTTGAATGTGTACTGTCGGCAATTGGACAGTTTGAACGAATCCATCATCCAGAAACGTCCATAGCCCGTTCATCGTAAAGGTGTTGTATTCCATCACGACAACGCGAGACCACACACAAGTTTGATCACCCGCCAAAAATTATTGGAGCTTGGGTGGGATGTGTTGCCACACCCAGCATACTCGCCTGCCCATGTGCTGTCAGACTTCCACTTGTTTCGCTCTCTTCCACAGTCCTTGCGTGGTATAACGTTTAATTCAGATGAGGCTGTAAATCAGCACCTTGTAAGTTTTTCGCCACGAAAGACAGGTCCTTCTATGAATGAGGCATTATGCAGCTCATTGAAAGATGGCAAAAGGTTATCAAACAAAACGGGCATTATATCATTGATTGATCTTTGTTCTTTCTATCAATAAATGACCTTTGCAAAACATGGCTAAAATACGTCATGACTTTTCCGGCAACCCAATAGATAAACACAGTCTAAGTTGCAAAAGCCACTTCCCAGTTGGGAGTGGATCTTGATAAGGGGTGGAAAGTATGCAGGGACCAAAGAGAAACTCTCCCAACAGAGAGAGACACTTTCGATTTTTTAAACAGAAAAAATGCAAATCAGTGCACTTAAACAGACATGGTGAAACAATTCCTGGAAGTATGGATTACCTCCTTTGCCCATATACACTTCTAACATAGATCCTTCTCTTGTCTACTCCAAAGACTAGACAAGATTTTTTTTTATATCATGTGGTGCTTATGCTCATTACCTCATCCTTGTAACCATGACATCTGGGTTATTTAAGCTTGGCCAAAGTCACCTCTTCAGGATAGACAGTTCTATGCACATGATGGGGAATGCTATTTTCTAATCCTACTCACTTTATGGGGATTTGTGCATCAAATGCAAATTAAAGAAATTTTCCTTTTCTTCAACACAAAAATATTCCCACATTGTAAATAAACGGAAATGAAATTTTTTTTTAAAGAAAAATGCACAGTATTCATTCATATATGTTACCGGCAATGTACAGAATGCCTGGCGTTTTTAGGCAAAGTATGAAATTGTTAATATTTCACAGGAATTCTATACAACTTCTAAACAGAAACCGGCAAAGTATAAAATACTCTTGCTAATGATGGTTCCAATATGACGTGGCAAGGCACGTGACTTTCAACGCTCGTGTAAGATGGAGAATTCACCATTTGTCTTTGTTCAGAAGTCGTATAAAATACTCCTGCCAATGATGTTTCTAACGTGACGTCGTAAAGCACGTGACTTTCAACGCTTGTCTAAGACAGAGAATTCGTCATTTGCATTTCCGTCTAGGCCAAAAACATGAATTCTGACAAAAAAATTCTTCCTGTTTCTTTGGGAGCTACTGTGCGAGTTCCTATTCCTAATGTCGACGAGGTGATTCACGCAATTTGTTGGGAGTTATGAGTGTGACAGAAGACTGTTTTTACCGAATTGGAACTTCTGAAAGAATTTTAAAACAACTATATGCGAGATCACTTTATGCCCAAAGAATTCACTGACAACTGAAGACATTCCTCATCAAGAAATATCTCTCCGGTCAGCTGCTATTGCTCAGTCCACAGGAAGCGGCCAAGGATTTGTCAAGTGTATGTGCAAGACAAAATGCCAAAACATGAAATGCTTTTGTGTAAAAAAAAGGAATGAAGTGCAATTCAAAATGCCATACAAGCCTTCCTTGTAACAACAAGTAGGTTAGAAAGTTCTGTACTTTATTTCATGTTTTCATTCTTTTTTCAATAAAAAAGCCTTTTCATGAAACTCTTAATGCTTTGCCTAAATAGCATTAGTCATTCTATAGAATGCCTACGTAAAGAATATATAATATTTGAAAATTTCATACTTTGCCTAAAAACGCCAGGCATTCTATAGAATGCCTGGTTTTCATACATTGCTGGTAACATATACAACGATACTGAAAATGTCTAAAATATCCAAATGCATATAATCCGATGTCTAGTCATAAGCACTTGTTTCCTTGCTTAAAATCACAGTCTCTCCCTTTACACTTATGTCCAATGCTGTTTTTGAGTTAATGGCATGCACAACCAAAATCTCCTGTTCAGATTCATGAAGGATTTTTTTTTTTTTATGCTGTATATAGTATTATGGACTCATTACTAGCAAATTACTGTGCGGTTTTCATTCATTACTTGATTGGCACAGGTTTCAGGCTTCGGACACTCACATTGCTGGATCTGGATCGAATCCTCTCTGGGGCAGAACATAACAAACTTTGATGAAAATATTAATATAGCAGATTCCAGTTAATTGGGACTAGAACACTATGGCCCAATAAAGCAGCTGCTTCAATTTTGTGAAGCTGTATCATAAAGAGATAATTTGTGATGTTCTTCAAGAATTGTTCCAGTAATGGCTGTCCCGATTAACCGGAACTTGCTGTATATAACACAAAGATTTGGACATTTTATTTTCTAATTAAAATGTCTATAGCTGCACAATAATTAAGAATTTACAGTGCATACAAACTAAATCTCAGGGAATTCAACTCCCTACAATGCAA
The DNA here is from genome assembly GCA_039090855.1 of Macrothele yani. Lineage (NCBI taxonomy): Eukaryota > Metazoa > Arthropoda > Arachnida > Araneae > Macrothelidae > Macrothele > Macrothele yani. Next base: position 71,413,544 of record CM077028.1, on the reverse strand, counting down.
GTTAAACATAAAATTATATGAATACTGAAATTTTCATAATTGCACAATAATCAAGAATTTACAGTGTCGAAAAAACATAAAATTATGTGAATACTAAGTCTCTATAAGTAAGCAATAGTTAAAGGGTAACAAATACACAACATTATGTAAATAAATGCTATAAAAATATAAGCTATAGCAAGCAATAAGCCTATTTTTAATACTTCCTACGGCAAAATTATTTTCACTTAGTATAATAATATATGAGAATGCATCCACCAAATAAATCTTGAGGAACTAAATTGTTTTAGAAACTCCATTCATTATACCAAAAAATATTTAAAAAAAATTGCTTATTCACCCATGCAGTTCTGAAGGTAATTGTTCTAGAACACTAAGTTCACAACTGAGTTTTTCAGCAACCACTCTAATGCTCTGTGCTACAGCACAATGGGACCCTTTATGAATATCCAAGGATGTAAGGGTGAGGGAAGTCACTTCTATAGCAAGCCCAATGCCAGCAAACAAACCTTGAGAAATTGCTTTTCCCACCAAAGAGTTGTAACTCATCATACCCAACTTTGCTGCTGAAGATCCAATTCTGTAGCATTCAGCAGATGAACTGATGATCCCCTTCAAAATTTGGATAGAGGTCCTGGCAGCCATGGCAGCAGCTTCAAAAATAAATGGATTATCACGATGAAGTGCAATGATTTCCTGAAGCATGTCCATCAGATGAGGATTTGTAGCTATTGTTATAATTATTGTCAGTGGCAGAGCTGAACTGCTGAGAGTTACACATACACTTTTGGGGATTGCATTTATAAGCTCTTTAGGAACAGAATGATGACCTTTATAGAGTGTCAAAAGGCGAAGTAGGGTCTTTGTATCGCACATCTGATCAATGACATTAATGCCAAGAAGTTTTTCAAAGGCTTGAATGTAAGATGCTGTATGTTGAAACCATTCACAGATATGACTGAAATCATCTTCATCTTCTTTCAGCAGCAACTGGGCAGCTTTCACTTTTCTCTGTAGAAGATGCATTTCTGCAACACTTGTCCCTATAGAGGCTGTTCCGCCCAGACCTGTAGCAACCACACCACCGGCCATTATAGGAGCTGTCAATCCTGCTGTAAATGGAACAAGAGCAGCAGCCACAATGCTTAAAATGCCTGTAAAGTACAAAAACCAAAACAAATTATTATGAGTGACATAGTACATGGGTGCAAGTAAGAATAGCCCAAAAGTGAAAAAAGTATGTTAGAATTTTATGAGCTCTCATGCACTCATATGCTTCTATTATGGTGTAATAATAATAATAGAAATCTAAAAACAAAACCTAGGCATCGTGAAGACATCGTTTTTAGTCTACTACACCCTCTGGCTTTAAACTGCAACAAATTAAGCACTATGCTCACAATTAAAAAACGCTGAAATTCAATATCCCCTTATCTTCATTTTTTAACACAATGCCACCTACTTATACACATATATACATACACTGTATATTAGTCCCATCTAAGGCAAAAAAGAAATTTCAAACATTTTCAGGTCTTACACCTTAAATTTGTTCTTTACTGTAATGTATACAAATATGTTACAGTAAAGAACAAATTAAGTGAAAATTATAAAACATTTCTCAAGGTTTTCCAACACGGTCAAATTTCTCATAATATGCTGTTCTCTGAAGGTATTCATTATCCTTGTGTATATCGTATCCAGTCTATTTTAGCTAAAAATCAACTGAATACATAAAAACCATGACTGACAGCAATGTGCAAGAACAGAACATGTGTTCCTTGGTACAGTTTTCATAGCTCCAAGTGCAAAGTATATTCTTTTGACATACCATCACACTGAATTATAAAAAAAATTATATTTGACAACACATGGAAGGAAGAAACGTTGAAATAAAAAAAAAAATGCAATTCCGGGAGAAAATATCAGCTCTGTTTAACTCCCGTTTTCAAAAATTCTGGTCTCCATTTCCAAACTGAAAGATGAAGGTTCATGGAACAAAATGATATTTAACAATGATACTGGAAAGAATAAACATCACTCAAAAGAGAGAGAAACAAAATTACGATTATGGGAGAAATCTTCACTCCGTCCAGCTTTTGATTTTGGAATTTTTTTCCCCCTATTTTCAAGCTGAAATACAAATATTTATGAAACAAAATAATGTTTAAAAACCATACAAGGCAAAGGGAACATCGCGAGAAAAATAACCGAAATTACAGTGAAATTTTAGTTACGTCTAACTTCCATTTTCGGAAATAGTTGCCTCCATTTCCAAGCTGAAACACATACATTTATGAAATAAAATGTTACTTAATAACAACACAGGACAGAAGTAACATCACGAAGGACAGGGAAAAAAATATTACTATTACGGAAGAAATCGTTAATCTGCCTAACTTCCGTTTTCGGAAAGTTTTGAAAGACTGAAGTTCTAATACGTGAAATCACAAGTATCACACTTGCAGGATGGACATTTTAACAAGGTATTCATTAAATCACCCCAAACATCAGAATTTGAAGCACATTACATTAGTATATAATTTTAAAGCAAACAAAGCTTAGAAAGAAGCTGAATTGAGAGTTATGATGAAGAAATATTAACAATGTATATATGTTCATGTGTTCTAAAATTCTAATAGGAGACATATACGAGGGGGTATCAAAAAGTTTGTGCAATCACCCAAAATTATTAAAGCTACGGAAACCATTTTTGTTTTATTTTGTTATATATATACATTCAGTATATTGTACAACATAAATAACATTTAGCACCCCCCTCCCTTTTCAGGAATTGGAAAGTTCATGGAGATGGAGAAAGTGGAATTTCACAGTGTGATCAAGTTCCTTCATCTTCAAGAAAAGTCAGCTAATAAAATCCATCAAGAAATGTTAAACGTATATGAAAACAAGTGTCCAGCATACGAGACAGTGGCAAAGTGGAAAAGAAATTTTCAAAGTGGTCATATGACCACTTTTGACGAACCAAGGTCCGGACGCCCATCTTTGACAGATGACCAGACAGTTGTGACAAAAGTGGAGAAGTTAATCCTTGAAGATAGGCGTACAACCATTGAAATACCTTGTTACGAAGTTCATCTACGCTATGGGTCAGTGTGGACAATCATACATTACCAATTGAACATGTCCAGGATCTCAGCGCGACGGGTACCAAGACTTTTCACCCCATTCCAAAAGGAAGCTCGGGCACAATCCGCACAAAAAAATATTGGATCTATGTAACACGAATTCCAAAGATTTTTTTGACCGTTTGATTACTATTGATGAGTGTCGGTTATAACTCTATGATCTAGAAACCAAAGAAATGAGCAAGCAATGGGAACATCCCTCTTCACCACCCAAAAAAAAAAAGGCAAAAGTCTGCCGCCAAGGTGATGCTCTATTTTTTGGAATAAAATAGGTATTATTTCAACAGACTACCTTTAAAAGGGTCAAAATATTACCTCTGACTACTATTGCAACCCACTGACCAAATTAAGAGAGCAAATTAAAAGCGAAAGACGCGGAATGATCACAAAGGGGATCCATTTGTTGCACGACAATGCACCAGCTCATTCAGCAGTCAACACCGCCACTGCAAGTCGTCTTAAATACAATATATTGCCTAATCCGTCATATTCTCTTGATATGGCACCAAGTGACTTCTTTCTGTTCTCCGAGATGAAACGTCCACTACGTGGGAGTCGATTTGATAACATCATTTTTGAGGTAGAACAGTGGTTTCAGGCACAATCTGAGGTGTTCTACACTGAGGGAATAAAGAAGGTCAGGTGAAGGTGGGAGAAATGTGTGGCACTGGGTGGTGCTTATGTAGAGAAGGCCCAAGTGCATGAATAATTTTTTTTCTAGCTTGTTTATTTCTTGGTGATTACACAAACTTTTTGATACCCCCTCGAATTTCCCACTTTATGGTGGGAATTTTTCTGCACACAAAAGCTTTGGTTATGCAGATGTTTCTTAATTAACATCAACTTAAAGTAATTACTGTGATACAACAGGCAAGTCCTGCCATTGCTTAATGAATGCATAATCATACAAGTTGATGCACAATTGCTCAACACTGCACAAACATCTATTCCATGTTGTAGTGTCTGGTTCTGCAACACAGCTGTGTGTCATAAAAATTTTATGGATGTAAATTTTACAACATAACCTCGAAAAAGTGATATTTGGAATTTTCCCTGAGAAAAAAAGGAAACATTTCATATGAATACCCAAATTCCATACATACAGAACTTACTCAAAAACACATACGTGGAAATGTATATCAAGTTAAATGCTGTCTTTGCATGTTAAATTAAACCAATATGTTCCAATTGCAGAATTAAAATACAAGATTTATTTATGATTAAAACATAATGATTAAAAACTACTTGCAAGGTCTTTCAGGACCAACTATAGTCCCATCATCAGGAGACTGTCACAGAGAAATAGTGCGGCTGGTATTAAATACAGAGACATCCCATGATACATAGGTTCCATGATGCCACGTGGCAACATGCAAAGAAACAGTGAGGCTGGTATTAAATACAGAGACATCCCATGATACACTAGGCTCCATGTTGCAACAAAATGGCATGGTACATTATGCATGTTGCCACAACATCTTATGATACATAGGTCCCATGATGCCACGTGGCAACATGCAAAGAAACAGTGAGGCTGGTATTAAATACAGAGACATCCCATGATACACTAGGCTCCATGTTGCCACAACATGGCGATGATACGTTATGCATGTTGCCACAACATCCCATGATACATAGGCTCCATGTTGCCACATGGCAACATAGTCCCATGATCAGGCAGATGCATTAAATACAAAGACATCCCATGATACACTAGGCTCCATGTTGCCATGTGGCAACATGCATAATGTATCATGCCATGTTGTGGCATAATGTATCATGCCATGTTGTGGCAACATGGAGCCCTAGTGTATCATGGGATGCTTCTGTATTTAATACCAGCCTCACTGTTTCTCTGTGACGGTCTGTCTGATGATGGGACTATAGTTGGTCCTGAAAGACCTTGCAAGTAGTTTTTAATCATTGTGTTTTAATTGTAAATAAATCTTGTATTTTAATTCTGTAATGGGAACATATTAGTTTAATTTAACATAAAAAGACAGTGTTTAACTTGATATATGCTTCCACGTATGTGTTTTTGAAAAACCTTTTCTTTTTGAAAAGACACTGTCAATAGTCATGGAATTTTTCAATGATAGCAGGCACATAAATTGTATGCTCATCAAACAGGTTAAAGGGATATTATTCTGTGTGGTGGTTTTTATTTAGACCAATGGTTCCCAGACTTAGCCTAGTCTAGGTAAAACAAGGCCAATTGAAATTTTAAAAAAATTATGGAGCACCTTTTTTTCTAAACATGATTAAAAAGAGTAGGCAAATAACATTTTTGCTTGGAATGTATTTCTTACAAACAGGCATTATAGTACTGTACAATAACTTCTATCTGGTGTCGTACTTGGAACATTTAAAAAAAAAAAACAGAAATGTCATGGAACAAATAGATTTGAAATTTCAAAAAAAAAAAAACAAAAAAAAACGAAATGTTATGGAACAATAGATTTGAAAGTAACAGAGGTGGATTGGGTCAACGAAACCAGGCTGGGAATTTTAATCTTGTGGTCCATCACAGAAATGCACGTACCCATAGGGAAGCACTCATAAATTCCCCCTGAAAAAATTCTGTTAACTCCTGGATGAAATAGAACTGTTGGAATGTGCATTAAAATACAACTAATTCAGTTGTGAAACTTTTTTAACAACAATTAAAGGGTGAAAGAATTTTAAAAATTCATTCATGACTGAATGTAGCATATCAAACCAGACTCAAAATGAGGTGTTGTACTAGATAATTATATCTATGTGATCACTGGTTGTCTACTGCGCAACAGTATTCACACCAGCTCTTTAAATAGATGCCTTTGCTATGTCTACCCACTATTTTGACTCATAAACTACCATTTTGATCCATAAATGGTTGTTTCTTTTAAGATAAAACATTTGGGTGGGACACAAGATTTCAGAACATCTCTGCCAGAGAATGCTTTGTGCTCTATGTCTGTACATGGATATGAGTGTGAGGATGATGGACCATCAAAATTGTTACTACTGCCCCCCTTCAAGATTGCAAAAGGAGGATAGGGCCTACAAAAGTCCCTTTGGTTCCAAGTTCAACCACCTACGATTAACTGTAGTTAGCTTAATTTATTTACAACAGTGTGCTTGGTCTGGTGGCAAATATTTGACTGAAAACAAGAGAATACTGCATTGTCATTTTATAGTAAATGCCCAACATGTATATAGATAGAATGAAACTATTTTTTTTATGACAATAATGTAATAGATAGATAAAATAAAGCTCAAATGATATTAATGCAGGGATCATAGCATACTTCTGGAAAATTTTAGGTAGGAATTTTAGGAATTTTAGGAATTTTTAGAAAAATTTTAGGAAAATTTTAGGAGTGTATTTCAATAAAAACTAGATGTATATTTGTATACATCTAGTAAAACAACTTTGTATACATTGTAAAGAGTTTGCTTCACACCCTTCAACCATATATACTGATAGACTGCGCATGACATCAAAATTTCTGGCTCCAACATAAAATCACATGACAACAGTCAAAAAGATGGGTTACACCTGCTGTGCTTATGGTTGCTCTGAGCGATATAGTAAAGAAAGTTCTATGATTTTTCATGGGTAAGAAACGAATTAAATACCTAAGTCAATAAAGTTCAATTACTTAACCAGAAACTTGCAGCTATTGATATAAAAATATAGTAACTTAGGAAAAAAAAATGGAATGCATGTTCCAAATTCTTCGCAAATGTTCATCACATTATAAATCACAAAATGTAAACAACCCGATCATGCATGTATATAGCTCATAAGTAAACTTACCTGAAGAGTTTTCATTATATATGAGGCGCATTCACATAATACACCGAAAACACTGAAGTTCTGCAGCGTAAATTAGTAATCATAACAGCATTTTTACACGAAATTTGGAGTCTGATGATGACGTGCCCAATGTTTGAGCCATGGCGGCTTTGATGCAGCTATTGCCAATGTGCAGTCCATTAGTATATATGGTCGAAGTTAACACCCAAATTTTTTGCATAACGTCTAATGTCTAAAGTTTAAGTATGATTTACTTCTAATGTTCAGTTCTTATCTTTTCACGTGTTATTATCATATTCAAGTATATTTACCACATTCAAGTTTCACTTTGAACATTAATATGCTGTTGAACCAGAAGCAATTCACGATTTTCACAGTAAAGTTTTCAGGTTTCACATTAAATTATAATATCCTAAAAAGGTAATTGAAAACCAAGAACTATGTACAATTGTTCACTGAATTACTTTTTTCATATTATTGTTTTAACCTTTTCCTGATTAGCCTATCTTTTTCTGCTTCTACCACAACTAATTTACTTTCAGTTTTCTTTATTTCAGCTGAACCTTGTATCATCAAGTTAGAGGCAACTGCTATTTCAACAGTATTTTGTTTTTCTACAGCTTTTCTCATTCTTTCTGTTCCCTCTTGAATTATTGCTAGGGAGGCTTCTTTATCGTTTTTAAGTCTATTTATTTCTGCATCATTTTCTTTTATTTTGTCATCAAACTCAGCTTTTCTTTTTTTCTCTAGCTGCTTTTCCTTATTTTCCCTCTCTTTCTGCTTCCTTTCTTTTACCTTTTTGATTCTTCTTCCTTCAGCTTATCAACATACTCTTTATAAAATTTATGTGAATCACAAACACTATTTAACAAATTTCTTGTTATGGGAACTTTACTTACACATCCATAGTGTTTAATGGCCCCTTTAACTATTCTTAATGATGTTATAGTTCAGTCTTTTAAGTTAGCCTTGTCCTTCCTTAACAGAGCAGTGTTAACCAAAAATCCCCTTTCTGCATCAGCATTACCATGAGGTAAAACTAAAATTGACTTGATGAGTTTAGCAAGATTTGAGTATTTTTCTTTTCCGCTAGAGTCTTTAATACTAAATATATTACGCCAGTAATGATCAATCCGCACTGGAATATGCCCTTCCTCTGAAAATTTCACTAGTTCATCTAGAGTTGGCTTATCGCAATTTAAAAGTTTCCACTCTTCTCTTGCTCTATCAATTTGTTCCTCAGAAAGATGCAAAACACTTGAAATTCTGGTTATTTCCGAAAGTCCTTCAGTGACTGAAAGTTGAGTTGACTCTTTCTTTGCTTCTTTTACCTTTAAAACTTCTATGTCTCTTAGCTTTTGATTGCAGAATGGCAAATTTGACTTTAAATATTTTGTGGTTGCAATTAGTGATGATCTTACATCTAAGAGAAATAATTTCTGCCTGGTCTCCTGAACATTCCTGAGGAGATTTGTCTTCATACCAACTTCTAACTCCCCTAGTTTTTTCCATGAATTTTTGTTTTCAAAATCTACATTCTTTAGGTCTTCTCCAAATTTCCCTGCTATAACATCATCTTGGATAAACTGAGCCATAACATTCATCATTAAAGTATTTAAATCAGAATATAACTGGTGTATTTTTGGTTCTTCACTCTGATAACATAATGAAAACTTTTCAAAATTTTGGTGTGAAAAATGAAATTAATGCTAAATAGCAAGGAGTAAGCTCATTTTTCAGGAAACAGTGAATTCTTTTATACCTTGCCGAATTGCGCAGTTGTTTTTCAAATATTTTTTGAGATGGCAAGAAGTTTAAAAAATATTCTGTAATATTTAGCCATTGATCCAAGAGCCTCTGGGCTACAGAACCAACGGTTAACCATCTGTTGCTGACATGACGCAAAAGAAATTTGGCAGTGACCAATGTTATATCCTCGACAGATTTATAATCCTCTCGTCTTGCAGCACTACTCTTTAAAAAGTAATGCATATCAGTAGCAAATTCGTCAAAATCTATATTTAAGCTTGTCAAAAAAATTTTAAATGCATTACTAACAACATGCAGGTTGCAAAAACCTAGTTCCAAAGATTTCTGGCCTGTTTCTTGTTTTACAACTTCATTGAATTTGCGTAAAAAGCACTTATTTACATTTGGGCTGTCCATGGATACACAAATAATTCTGTTCAACGAAATATTGAAGGATGATAACACATCAAGAATTTCTTTTAGCAAAATATCTGCTGTTGCATGACCCAGAAAAACGCTTGTTAGGTATCGGCAAGAAACTGAATTTATTTCTGAAGACCAGTACCTGAGATACACATCCAACTGCCGTTTCACTTGTGTATTTGTAGTTTCATCAAATGCTATAGTAACCTTTCCTGGGCTACTAGATGCAATGTCTTTTTTCAAATCCTCTTCAAAATATTTTGACAATCCATGTGATATCACATAAGCAACTTTTTTTCTTTAAGTTGCATTTTGGCTGCAATAGCAGAATCAGGAAACATTTCTTTGAAAAGTTCAACTGTTTCAGTGCATGAAACAAAAGACATATTGTCCTTAGCAACTTTCATGGCCCATAATGCTTCGGCTTTAGCCAACTGTAAATCATGACTCAGTACTTCACTAATATTTGTTTTGGGCTGAAGATCCCGTCCTCCAAAGGCTTTCACAGGATGGACTTATTTTGAAATTTACTTTGAAATTTCTGCAAATGTTTTTTTCCTTTATGATGCGCTTTTACTTGTGAAAAGCCACTATTAGAAATGTTGAAAATTTCTGAACACAATATACACTTAGCAGAAAATATTGTTTCAGTTGCAGAACACCATTCTTTCAACTTCACTCCGTCCAATTCTTTGGCGAGCCACGCATCTTGAAATTTCGTTTTGGATTTAGGCATCTTAAACACTTGTATTACTAACCAGAAAATGAAAGGGAAGTACAAAAACACGTTCCAATATTGCAAAACCAGACAACTTCCCGAAATTTGGCTGCGAGGATGTCAGAAGATAGGGGGGAGGAAAAAAAAAAAAAAAGCAGGTCACCACTAGAGAACTGAACCTGCACACAGCACAGAGAACACCATAAAAGACGTAAAACCAGAAACTATCATACGCATCTCACGCAAGTTCAGTCAAAGCGAGTCGGAGCCGAGATATATTGCGCATCGAAGGTCGCTGTCGCCGACGCATGATCGAAGGTCAATGATCACGTGCTCTACTGCCTGCCACGATAACACTCAGCTACCATCCCATCGTCATTACCGGAGGTTACGGAAGGAGACCACATGTTTCCTCTTTGCTTCCACCCACCTGCGGTTTACAATAACAAAACATCAGCAGAAAGAGGAGGTTCCACAAGGCATGTACAAAAATAAAGTACGATCTTCTGCGTGCCACGGAGTTCGTCTGCAAAGCGCAAACCAGGGGTGAAAATGACCCCTCCCCTTTTCCCCCTTAGATCTCTTGTTACTCTCGAAAACTGTTCTAAGGCAAAAAAATGGAACGCCCGCCCCGAAGCAAGTGCATCTCGATGGCGTCATTTTCCCTCCCTTCAGCAGCACAGCATATAGGCTGTGTTTCTACAATAACAGGTCTTTTTACCTTACCGTAATGGTAAATTTATTGGCGTTAATAACGGTTGTGTTTTTAATAAAAATAAGCTTACGAAAATTTTAGGATGAATAGCAAATTTTAGGTCTAATTTTAGGAATTTAAGGAGGGTCACAAAATATTAGGAATTTTAGGAATTTTTAGGAGGAATGCGATCCCTGTTAATGATTCTTATTCATAAGCACCAAAATAATTATATGTTCTTTCCAAACAATCCAGACAAATAAGATACAAGGAACAATGGGGCATTTCTCATGTGGTCCACTGGGAAATATCTCAGTGGGCCAATCTGCCCCTGCCAAGTAATGCCCAGCCCAGTATCGTTAATTTTGGGAAGTTATTCAAACAGTTCCAAATTTGAATTTCTTGTAAAAGAAAATTCGATTAATAATATATTTTTAAAGATTTTTGTTGTCAAAATGTCAGGAACAATCTTCACTTTGCAAAACTAAAAAACAGCAATTATCATTGCCTTTTTTTCTGCTGTCTTCACTAGCACAGCATTCAAGCAAACTGTACCCTAGTTTTGGAAATTCCACAAAAGATCGTTTTATCGACATTCATTTTATTTAATCACTGTTAACTGTTTGACATAATCTAGTAACTTAGTTAAAATTATATCCATCTAAACCGTGAACAGTAAAGCCTGTTTCTGAGCCTTGATCATATATGGCATCAGTGAAAGTCCTGACACATAATATAATACACAGAGGCTAAGCCTAATTTGAAAGACGATGACATACACTGTTTCCTTGCTTATCTGCAGAACTGAGTCCTGGCAGTCAATGATGTACCGAATTCCCAGACAACTCTTGCGACAAGAATCTTCAAAAAACATATTGCTCTAATTTTCATTTCTTTTGCAATAAATTTACCATTTGCAACTCTGAATGAATAATTTACAAGGGTTGTACAGAAAATAATGCAAAAGTGGACATAACTTTTTTATTTATTTATTTTTAATTTGTGGTTTAATGACCATCAAGAGCAACTCAATGGGTTATAAGCAGTCATCCATCCCTAATTTAGGGCCACTGACTCTAGGGAAGGGAGAGAGCCAGTGCCGTAAGACAAACACAACATCCATGACTCACCGGGATTAGAACCCGGATCCATCTTAGACGAATGGTAAGAAGTCAACACTTAGATCACTGCGCCACCGGGCGGCTAACTTTTTTATTAACTGACAGAGGTCATTCAAATTGCACATTTGGTACAGTCACTCCTCCTCTATAGTAACCCTTCTTCATTGCAGGTAAATAATGGATTCCAAACAGAAGCAACTTGCCGCCAATGAGTTCTTGACAAAGGAAGGGTACAGGCTGTCTGATATCCACAGAAAGCTATAGAATATTTATGGAGATGACACCATTGACAATAGCAATGTGCACAGATGGATGAAAAAGTTTAAAGAAGGAGAAACCAGCATTGAAGACAAACCACGAAGTAAGAGACTATCATCTGTGACCATTGACATGAATCGTCAGTGAGTGGATGAATTGATTCATGCGGACAGACGAGTCACAATCCGTGAGCTTGTTGTACAACTGAACTGTGGTCACAATGCCATACAGAAGATGGTGGAAGACAGGGTATCGGAAAGTGTGCGCAAAGTGGGTGCCTCGGCAGTTGACACCCAATTTAAAGGAGAGTAGGGTGGAAGTCTGCTCTGATTTGCTGGAAAGCGTTTGAAGCCAATGACAATAAGTTTTTTTTTTTTTTTTTATCTAGTGACAGGGGATGAAATGTGGGCATATCTTTATGATCCGGAAACAAAGAATCAATTCATGGAATGGCGTAATACCTCTTCACCAAGGCATAAGAAGCTCAAGAGCCAGCGATCAGCACAGAAAGTCATGGTGACTTTTTTGGGGGGATGACAGGGGTGTCATTCTCCTTGATTTTCTGGAACGTGGCCATAATGTGACCAGCGAGCAGTACATTGAGACACTCAAGAAGCTCAAAGAAGCCATAAGGAGGAGGAGACTGAACAAGAATCTGAAAAGGATCCACATTCACCACGACAAGGCGAGACCACACAGATCTTTGGCAACAAGAAATCAGGTGATCAGCAAGTTAGGCTGGTAGGTGGTCCTTCATCCACCCTACAGCCCAGATCTGATACCCTCTGACTTCCACCTGTTCAGTCCAACAAAGGGCAGTCTCCGAGGAAAAGAATTTGATGACACAGACAAGGTGAGAGTGGCTGTAAAGAAGTGGGTACAACAGTCCACACCTGAATTTTTTTCAAAGAGGATTCGAGAGTTGGGTTCAACGATGGCGCAAATACATTGCTTGTGATGAAGACTATGTTGAGTAGTACCTTTGTATAGAGAAGGAGTTACTCTACTAACATGTGCAATTTGAACGACCTCTGTCAATTAATAAAAATGTTATGGTCACTTTTGCATTACTTTCAGTACAACCCTCGTATAATTAGACATAGCTTTCCGCGATTTAGGATGGCAACATTATAAGAACCACAAAAACATGGGTACTTTATAGTACTTATATTTTACCATATCTTACTTTAACACACTTTAGCAGATTTTAACCATGGAGCTCCAAATTAGCCACTCTGGTGGTGTGCAGTGGTCTAAGTGCTGGCTTGTGACTATTCATCCAAGATAGGTCAGGGTTCAAATCCCAGTGAGGTATGGATGTTGGGGTTTGTCTTATGGCACTGGCTCACTCTCTTACTCTCTTTCCCAAAATCAGTGGCCCCAAATTAGGGATGGGTAACTGCTTATAGTGCATTAAGTTGCTCACGGTGGTCATTAAAACCCCAATTAAAAGCAAAAAAAAAAAGCTCCAAATTATGGGAAAACCCTTTATCCCGTCCCAAAGGTTCTTGATAAAATATCCCATCCTGTAATACAGTTGAACCTATACATAACGAAGCTGCATAGTCAAAAATATTCGATATATATGAACTTTGTTATAACTGGAAAGATAAAGAAACAAGAAAGATGATACCAAATTTTCGGTTGTAATGAGCATGTCTTTTGAATCCTTTCTCACGCGAATTAAATTTATCAAAGTTATTCAAAATCAATGGTCAGTTATGAAAACAATGAACTGGGTTTCTACAATCGATGAAAACATCCAGAAATGGAAGCAGCTACTTACTTGCACCAGCGGCTAAAAAGTATTTTACGAAAATGAACAAACAACACACAAAAAAGTTTCTCACAGCATAAGGAAGTATCAGAGACAAAGAGATTTTCAGATCAAACAATTAAAAGAAGAAATATACATGTAGAAGGAAACATGATATAACTCTACGCCTTATAGAGGAAGAATTTTGCATAATGGAGACGTTATACATAATATCTAAGGTATTTTTACCTGATGTTGTCGAAGTATTTTGCATGTTGTTGCTCTGTGAGGCACATGCTCCCGGCCTGAGAAGTCCCTTATCCTACCGGACCTTTGGTTAGTTACAAAAAAAAAAATTATACAGAAATAAAACAGTTAGGTTATATATTTTCAGTTCCACATTCATCCACTCGCACAATCAAATGTTTAAAATTTACTATTAATTAAAAGATTTTAGTAGAAAGAGTTATACTCATCAGGTCAGGAAACGTCTCACAAGGGGTTCGCTGTTACGGCGAGCGCTTTTCGCAGTGCTTAACCACTATCGTCAGGCCTCTACTTCCACACGAGGGTTCCTCGCGTGTGTGTAGTCTTGGAGTTGCATGTCGGGAATCGGAGGGAAGGTTTGCTGCCTGAATGTGTTAGGTGATTTGTTTTTCATGTGTCGCCATCTATTGAATGAGTTGGTAGGTATCAGTCGTAAGTATAATTATTTTGTTTAGATATTTTTGGGCTATTATTATTTGTTTGTAGAAACAGGTGTATATGTTGTTGTTTTTTTTTTGGTTCTTTATTTAATGGTATAATTTTTTGCAATTTCTTTTTTTGTCTTTTTTTATGGATTTTTTTTATAAGTGATTTCCAAGTTGTGTCTAGTGTGGTGGGATCTTGTAAGTTGCATATTTTATCTTTTTTTTTTTTTTGTACAATTATAACGCTTTCAGAAATTCTTAATTCTTTTTCATTTGTGTGGGTTGGTTATTAGTAATTTAATATTTTCAAAATCGGGATATTGTTTATGTTTAACACAGTGTTGGATAAGTGCAGTTTTTTTCTTCTTTTTTGTTCCAGTTTTTTATATGTTGATGTAATCTTTTTATTAATCTATTTTTTGTGCTGCCAATGTACGAAATGTGGTCCCCAGAACTCTGTGAAACAATAGGAATTTCATATACCCCTGCTGATTGTAGTATATATATTATTGTTACTTTTTTCTTTATAATTAAGTCACCAATATTCTGAACTGAATGACCAAAAATAATGTTGTGTTTTCTTCATTAATCTCAAAAAATTTTCCACTTACCATAGTCCTCTAATAAGAGAGAAAGAACCTGAAAATGTGTATTTCTTTTCCGGGGATGTTTTGTCTAGACTCTTAATTTCTTCTTGTATTCAAAAACCAACTTTTTAACAGTTTTTGTGTCATATCCATATTGTTTGGTTGTGTTAATAATCCATTGGATTTCTTCTTCTCTGTATTTTCTATTTGAGGAGTGTGTGAAGGCTCTTTTTACCCATTTCCTAATACCATTTACTTTATGAGTTTTTGGGTGTTCAGATTGATATGGGATCATTATAGGTACATAGGTTGGTTTTCTAAAAACTCTGTATTCAAAATTTAAGTCTTTTTTAATTATTTCTATATCTAAGAAGGAAATGTTTTCATTTTGTTCAAATTCTAAAGTTAATTCAATCTCTGGGTAACAAGTGGTAAATTTATTCTTCAATATTTCAAGTTCTTCTTGTTTTAATTCATTTAGATAAATTAAAAATGCTGTCGACGTATCTACAATAAATGATGGGTGGGTTTGGTAGTTTTTAATAATTTTGTTTTCTATATCACTCATGATTATTTCTGAAAATAAAGAAGATAATGGGGATCCCATTGGGGCTCCTACTTCTCGCCTATAGATTTTTTTGTCAAACTCAAAGTAATTGTTATTAGAAATATAGGATAAAATGTTAAATAACTCTTATAAGTGTGTATTATTAAAGTGAGATTTGTTTTATAACTCTTTAATGATAATGTCTATGGCTTTTGGTACAGGGGTACTTGGGAATAATGATTTAATGTCTAAATTTGTCATAAACATACCAGGTAGTGGAACATTATTAGATTTTATTTTCTCAATGAACTGTAAACTATTTTTTAAACAGTATTCATTATTCATGAAAAAGGGGACCAAAAATTTTTATATTTTCTTTTTTAGATTTATTAGTGAGGACTTTGATTTTGGAATAATGACTCTAAATGGTCTATCCGGTTTATGGATTTTTATTTTCCCAAAAATACTTGAAACTACTGTACCTACTGGTGGATAGCCTCTGGTAATTTCTGAAGGTAGTAAACTATGATTTCTAATTTTTGCTAAAAAGTTTATCTGAGAGTCCACGGGGTCTTTTTTAATTATCACACATTTTAATTCCTCAATTGCTGTGTTCATTTTAATGATATATTCATTTTTATCTAGTATTAATAACTGATTTAATTTATCTGCTTCACAAATTACAATAGTAGGATATTCTTTTAAGTCTAGTAGTTGTCTTTCATATGTCATCTTTCCAAGTTTAATTTCTTTTTTAGACTGCAGATTATATTCATCCAATATATTTCTATACAACTTAAATTTTAAAGTTGGTTTGTGTGAATATGGGACATTTTGAATGATGGTCTCGATTTCGGAATACACCTTTCATGTGGTTTGTGAGTCAAATATTCAATAAATGCTCTACATCAATACGTGGCTAATTGCATGGTATTATGCACATTGGTATACAATGTTACTTATTACTGTTTCACACATTGTATTGTTTCATTAACTAAACTAGTTTCAACTTTTCATTTTGCGAGTCATCCTCAGTAGTGTATGATGTTTGCATTTCCAAAGAGGTCGTTGTATCACTGGGTCAATGATCATTCTCATTATCTGCCGTGTCATTGTTGCACATGCGTATTATGGTCGTGCTTTATTTTGTTTCATTGCAGTATACCCTGGTGGAGCCATTGGTTAGGGTTTGTTTGGACACCTTTTTTATTTGCTTCTCACGTTCCACCAATATTTTCCATGCATATGGCAGGTCGTAGGGGGTGTTGTTATTACAATTTATATCACGAGTTTTCTCGGTCAATACTGCCTCTGCCATTAGGATTTGTTGGTGTGTATTGTGTGTGTTGTTAAAATTTTTGAGTTTTCCCAATCTGAGATAACATCATTCTCTTGGCAGTGTTGGATTAATGCCGCTTTCATCTCTCTCCTGTTCCAATTTTTGGCATGTTCCATAAGGCGAGTTTTGAATCATCGTTTCATGCTGCCTATGTATATTTTATCGGTGTGATTGTTGTCTGCCTTTCTTGTAGGGATATATAAGAAAAAGGAAAAGAAAAAGTGTACTGCGGGAAACTCCCATATATGCACCCAATCAGTAACACCCTTAAAAAAGAATGCAGGAAACTGAATTATGAAATTGCTGATACTATTAAGGACATATCAAAATTTTTGACAACTGACTACAACAACCAACCCATGCTAAAAGCTGCAGGAGCATACTCCATCCCTACAAGAAAGGCAGACAACAATCGCACCGATAAAATATACATAGGCAGCACGAAACGACGATTCAAAACTTGCCTTATGGAACATGTGAAAAATTGGAACAGGAGAGAGATGAAAACGGCATTAATCCAACACTGCCAAGAGAATGATGTTATCCCAGATTGGGAAAATGCGAAAATTTTAACAATACACAATACACACCAACAAATCCTAATGGCAGAAGCAGTATTGATCGAGAAAACTCGTGATATAAATTGTAATAACACCCCATACGACCTGCCATATGCATGGAAATTCTTGGTGGAACGTGAGAAGCATATAAAAAAGAAGATGATGTCCAAACAAACCCGCACCCTAACCAATAACCCCACCAGGGTATACTGTGATGAAACAAAATAAAGCACAACCATAATACGCATGCACAACAACGACACGGCAGATAATGAGAATGATCAGTGACCCAGTGATACAACGACCTCTTTAGAAACGCAAACATTGTACGCTACTGAGGATGACTCGCAAAATAAAGAGTTCAAACTAGTTTAGTTAATGAAACAATACAACATGTGAAACAGTAATAAGTAATATTGTATACCAATATGCATAATACCATACACCTTTCAGTTGGGGTATTAGTCTGCGGGTACACAAAATTTTTACCCTTCTGTAATGCTGCCTTTTGTACTTCGGAGAGTTCGAGGTTAGAGTAATTTTGAAATGTGGGTAGAGAATTTTCACTGACTAATTTCTTTGGTAGGGATATTTTTATCGATTAGTCTATTTAATTTTTCAGAATGCCTTTTTCTGATGGTTTGGGCTTTGTTTTCTAAAATTGTAAAAGTCTGTTTTAAAATTTGGTCGATGACAGTATCAGTCCATTTTTATTTAAATTTTCATATTTATTATTTTGTATCAGATTCCATAATTTATAACAAGTGTTGTGCAATTTATATATTGTCTTTCTTTTCTATAGGATTTCAGTTCTTAATCGCTTAAGCGATTTAAAATGATAAGAACTGAACTCGTATCCAAAAGAAAGACAATATATAAATTACACAACACTTCTTATAAATTATGGAATCTGATACAAAATAATAAATACGAAAGTTAAAATAAAAAATGGACTGATACTGTCATCGACCAAATTTTAAAACAGACTTTTACAATTTTAGAAAACAAAGCCCAAACCATCAGAAAAAGGCATTTTGATAAATTAAATAGACTAATTGATAAAAATATCCCTACCAAGAAATTAATCATTGAAAATTCTCTACCCACATTTCAAAATTACTCTAACCTCGAACTCTCCGAAGTACAACAGGCAGCATTACAGAAGGGTAATATTCTCCCAACTAAAAGGTGCATTCCGAAAATCGAGACCATCATTCAAAGTGTCCCATATTCACACAAACCAACTTTAAGATTTAAGTTGTATAGAAATATATTGGATGAATATAATCTGTAGTCTAAAAAAGAAATTAAATTTGGAAAGATGACATATGAAAGACAACAACTACTAGACTTAAAAAAAGACCCTACTATTGTAATTTGTGAAGCAGCTAAATCAAATTAGTTGATAATACTAAATAAAAATGAATATATCGTTAAAATGAACACAGCAATTGAGGAATTAAAATGTGAGATAATTAAGAAAGACCCTGTGTACTCCCAGATAAACTTTTTAGCAAAAATTAGAAATCATAGTTCACTGCCTTCAGAAATTACCAGAGCCTACCCACCAGTAGGTACAGTAGTTCCAAGTATTTTTGGGGAAATAAAAACCCAAAAACCCGATAGACCATTTAGAGTTATTGTTCCAAAATCAAAGTCCTCACTAATAAATCTAGAAAGGAAATTATACAAAATTTTGGCCCCCTTTTTCATGAATACTGTTTAAAAAAACAGTTTAAAGTTCATTGAGAAAATAAAATCAATTAATGTTCCATTATATGGTATGTTTATTGCAAGTTTAGACATTAAATCATTATTCCCAAGTACCCCTGTACCAAAAGCCATAGACATTATCATTAAAGAGTTAAAAAATAAATCTCACTTTAATAATACACAATTACAAGAGTTATTTAACATTTTATCCTATATTTCTAATAACAATTACTTTGAGTTTGACAAAAAAAATCTACAGGCGAGAAGTAGGAGCCCCAATGGGATCCCCGTTATCTTCGTTATTTTCAGAAATAATCATGAGTGATATAGAAAACAAAATTATTAAAAACTACCAAACCCACCCATCATTTATTGTAGATATGTCGACAGCATTTTTAATTTATCTAAATGAATTAAAACAAGAAGAACTTGAAATATTGAAGAATAAGTTTACCACTTGTTACCCAGAGATTGAATTAACTTTAGAATTTGATCAAGATGAAAAAATGTCCTTCTTAGATATAAATAATAAAAAAAGACTTAAATTTTGAATACAGAGTTTTTAGAAAACCAACCTATTTACCTATAATGATCCCATATCAATCTGAACACCCAAAAACTCATAAAGTAAATGGTATTAGGAATTGGGTAAAAAGATCCTTCACACATTCCTCAAATAGAAAATACAGAGAAGAAGAAATCCAATGGATTATTAACACAACCAAACAATATGGATATGACACAAAAACTATTAAAAAGTTGATTTTTGAATACAAAAAGAAATTAAGAGAGTCTAGACAAAACATCCTAAAAAAAGAAATACAAATTTTCAGGTTCTTTCCCTTTTATTAGAGGACTAAGTGGAATTTTTTAAGATTAATGAAGAAACACAACATTATTTTTGGTCATTCAGTTCAAAATATTGGTGACTTAATTATAAAGAAAAAAAGCAACAATAATATACTACAATCAGCAGGCGTATATGAAATTCCTATTGCTTCACAGAGTTCTGGGGACCACATTTCATACATTGGCAGCACAAAAAGTAAATTAATAAAAAGATTACATCAACATGTAAAAAACTGGAACGAAAAAGAAGAAAAAACTGCACTTATCCAACACTGCGTTAAACATAAACAATATCCTGATTTTGAAAATATTAAATTACTAACCACCCACACAAACGAGAAAGAATTAAGGATTTCTGAAAGCGTTATAATTGAACAAAAAAAAGATAAAATATGCAACTTACAAGACCCCACCACACTAGACACAGCCTGGAAATCACTTATAAAAAAAGAAAAAATCCATAAAAAAAGACAAAAAAAGAACATTACAAAAAATCATACCATTAAATAAAGAACCCAAAAAATATATATATATACACCTGTTCCTACAAACAAATAATAATAGTCCAAAAATATCTATACAAAATAATTATACTTACGACTGATACCTATCAACTCATCCAATAGATGGCTACACATGAGAAACAAATCACCTAACACACACAGGCAGCAAACCTTCCCTCCGATTCCCGACATGCAACTCCAAGACTACACATGTGCGAGGAACCCTCGTGTAGAAGTAGAGGCCTGACAATGGTGGTTAAGCACTGTGGAAAGCACTCACCGTAACAATGAACCTCTTGTGAGACATCTCCTGAGCTGATGAGTATAACTCTTTCTACTAAAATCTTTTAATTAATGGTAAATTTTAAATGTTTGATTGTGCGAGTGAATGAATGTGGAACTGAAAATATATAACCTGTTTTATTTCTGTATAATTTTTTTTTATATAACTAACCAAAGGTCCGTAGGATAAGGGACTTCTCAGGCCGGGAGCACGTGCCTCACAGAGCAACAACGTGCAAAATACTTTGACAATATCAGGTAAAAATACCTTAGATATTATGTATATTTTAATCAAAAGCACATTTATAACATAAGACAACCCTTAAGGTTGCATCATGAATTGCATTTTTCATAATGCAAAAGTTGAAAATAGGCAAAAAATATTCTTCATGGAAAAAGCTATGCTGAGGAAAAAGAACTTTCCAGATATGTCTCCTGGAAGCAATAGATAGCGAGAAAAATGCTTTGACCTTTACGCCCCTAGCGGGAAATATGTGCATCATTTAAAGAGGATAATACTTCACATCTATATTGTAGCAAATTGTATACAGCAAAGAAGAAATTCTCAATTAGGTTTTTTGAAGCAGAGACACAGCTGCAAACTGAAGTACACAAATACCATTTAGCGACACAACTGTGAACTATAAAACTCCTCATATACTAACCTAAAGTGTTCTACAAGGTAAATGGCATCTGATGGTGAAAGAAATTTTTTAAATGACCATGTATTAAAATTTTTAAATGACCACAGATATTGAGAAAAACAGTTAAGCATTTGCGCCACCAAGCGTCAAAACTGTACATTATTTTGGGAAGAAAATAATGAACAGTTGAGACAGGTTTCTTAAATAGTAATATCTGACCGAAAAAGTAGATTTTCACTCAGGTTTTTAGTCAACACTAAGACAGCACTTGAGAAGGCATGTGGCATAAATCAGGCAGATGAGCTCTTGAACATCTGATAGGTTTTGACTGAAGGGCACAATGTGTAAAATGATTGTTCTGAGCTACTTTAGATTATAGTGGTTCAAGCATCTCCCAAACTGCTGTCCTCCTAGGCTTTTCCATGCTTAACTGTATCAAGGTTTACCATGAATGATGCAACCCACAAAAAAGCTTACAGCAAGTTTGACAATTCAGTGGACAAAAACATCTAGTGAATCAAAAGGGTTAAAGGCAACTGGGAAGAATCATGCAAGTGAACAGATGGGCAACAACCCGGCAAATCTCCCAAGGATCATCTCCAAATGCACCACATATCAGACCATGTCGTGAAGGGGATACAACAGTCGACAACCATGTTGCTAGTCTTCTTTGACATCTATGATTCACCAGCTATTTTTGTCCACATAATCACCAATAGCTGGAAGTTTTGGGTATGTCACACCTCTCACAGTAAACCTTTGCTACAACTGTGTGTAAAAACTCAGAAGAACAGACATTTGGGGAATGCATTTGAACTGGAACCAACTACAATGCCACATTCAAAGTTGCTTAAATCACTTCCTGTCCCAACCCTCAACTGAATGCCAACTGATGCCAGATAAACTGATCTCCCTGATTTATACATCATGCCACACTCATGTCGCATGTTGGAGTAAGCCACTTATGTGGCGACGGTATGTGTACCTAATAAACTGGAATCTCAGTGTATGTATTTTATATAATATGTTAGCACATAATAATAAACCTGTAATATACACTATATTGGCATAAGTCACCGGACACCTAGAAGAGAAACACAACATAGCATTTATTGACATGCATTAGTACGGTGTCGGTCCACCTTTGGCCTGCCTTAATGCGTGCACTGACCCTTCAAGACATGCTTTTGACAAGGTTTCGAAACACAGCGATAGTATGCGCTTCCATTCAGTAAATAATGCTGCCGCTAACTATTGCTTAGTAGCAGGCCTTGGTTCCAAACTTCTTATGTGGTGCTCTAATTCATCCCATAGGTGCTCTATGGTATTTAGATCAGGGCTCTGTGCTGGCCAGTCCATGCACGATACAGAATTATCATCAAACCACGCTGTGACAATCCTTGCTTTATAGCTCGGTGCATTATCCTGCTTCTGGTACCAACAAGGCTTGGTTCCATAGTACTGCCACAGAGTTAGTAGGGCATAATTGCCCAGAATATCGAGATAGACGAGCTAGTCAACAGGTTTGTCCACGATAACCAATGAGCCGGGACCATACCATGAAAAACACCCCCACACGAGTGCACTGCCAGCTCCAAACTTGACCATAGGAACAGTACACTGTGGTAAACAGCGTTCCCCAGGCTGCCACAATACCCACAGTCTGGCCATGAGACTGATGGATCGTGTATATGGATTCATCAGTCCACAGGACCTGTTTCCATTGATCTACGATTCACAATAAATGTTCTTTACAATATGCTAAACGACAAGTAGCATTCCGAGTGGAGATGAAAGGCTTATGAGCTGCCGCACAACCACGGTGTCTGTAACCCATGAAATGAAGTTCTCTGCGAATTGTACGTGTACATACCGAGGTTCCAGCATTTGTACTCACCTGTACACTGAGGTCTTGTGCAATACTCTGTCGATTAGCTGTAACGACTCTCCTGAGGCTTCAACGCCCTTCTTCACTGATTTTCTTTGGTCTGCCGGTACATTTTGCTGCTTCAGACATGCCATGTGTCTTCCACTTATTCAGTACATCCAAAACAGTTGCCTTGAGTATTTTTAAACACCTCTCGGTTTCTCTTATGGATAACCCACTAATGTAGCACCCAACAATCTTTCCTTTCTCAAAGTCAGTTCTCTCTCGCTGCGATATTTTCACTCAACTTCACAGTGCGATATGATCGTAATCAGCTGTAGGCTTGTTTTTATAATGTTTGTAACTGTACTGCACATCTTAACAATGCAGCGGATTTGTTAATTTGCTTTTGAAGGGGTGTCTGGTGACTTTTGTCAATAGTGTATATAACATTCCTTTAACCCTGCAATATTTTATTACAATTAACAATACATTTGAACATGTTAGTTTTAAACAGAATGTGCATACGATAAGAAACACATGGATATGCAGATTGTAGCAAATTCCTGCTCACAACATGTTACTTTGGATAAGGTTTGTGTCAGATCACTGGAAAAGATATTATATACCACCATATCTGAATCACTAATTTAGATGTAGCATTAAACTTTGTTCTGTTTCCATGAATGCTACAGCTCAGTGTTAAAAAAACAATGTCATCACACCATGACATATCAGCGTAAATGATGAAAACACAGATTAAGAAGCTGATGGAGTAGGCCTACACTAAATGATACAGTGGGCGATTTTTGCATCCCCTGAAATTTTATCATTTTTGCATCTCCCCTGAAGTTTTATGAGTGTGGGTCTCCCTTAGGAGTTGGCTTAACAGTGAGTTTTCTTTCACACTGAGAATGGTGACAGTTTCATGGATGTAACGGTGATAAAATCACCATTTACGACAGTGGTGACAGAGCTATAAAGAAGCCGGAACTCTGAGTCACCATCTTACTTGTAACAGTGACAAAATCACTCCTTATGACAGGGGTGATGTAGCAGTAATGGATAGGTGAGTCACCGCTCGCTTGTAACTTGACAAAATCACTGTTACAATCAGCACACTTTAAATTCTTTGTTTTGCAATCCCACACAGTGAAAGCCAAAACAAAACTATCTTAAACTTAGAAAAACAGGGAGACTGAAAAATCTCACATCACCAGCGACCTCTATGATGTTTCAACAGAAAAACTGTTTACACATAGTGTCGTGGTAACCAAAACTACTACATAACAGTGATTTTGGATCCCAAGCATTGCTCATACATGGCTTATGGTGGCATTCTTATCTGTGAATTTGGAACAGTTACTTTTTGTCACTGGTCATTTCAGTTTGAATACATATCAGACATTCTGAAGAGTAATTCTTCATAGTGTTTGATGGAACTTGCAAAGTATGGGGGGGGGGGATGTGTTAATCGCTGTGTAGCAGATTTCCACATCGCTGCATAATACTCAAGGAATTACTGGATGGGGCCAAACAACACCTTGCATAAACCATTGTTACCTCCACTCAACAAGAATTCTGATTACTGGGTGCTGTTCATTTTCCTGAATGGTTTAGATGTAGGTGGTTTTATCGGCATAACTGAACACTTGCAATCAAGGCCGTAGGGGGTTAATTTTTTTTTTATCGGTGGCATACACATTCCTTTTTGATGACTGAATGGAAACTGAAATTTCCTAGTTTACAATTCAAAAAGCCATACCACCCCTTCTCTCCCTACCCATTTTTGAGATTGTGAAATTTTCCTCATAAATTTCCATTACTTGTAAAATTTTCACCTATAAATTTGCAATAAACATAGATCAAACACAATGGGAGATAATTCCTTTAGATAACTGTTCTTTAATGACTTAAAAACATGTTGAACCAATGTTTTGATACAAGCAATAACAATTACAGTATGTGTCAATAGAAAGTTTTAAATTTTAAGGCAAATATTAAAACATTTAACATAGGTAAAACACAATTTGTACAAATCAGCAAATTAAAGAAATGTTTACATTAAGAATAAGGTTTACACTCTCCCTCACCTTGTTAAAAATTAGCGCACCTTGAAGATTTAGCAAACCGATTTAAAATTTCATCCGGTAACACATCAATATTGCAATGGGTTGTTAAAAATGCTAATCTACTAAGTCTGTTTTCTCCCATTGAGTTTCTTAAATATGTCTTTAATCATCTATGTGTTGAAAATGTCCTTTCTGGAGTAGCTGTGGAAATTGGAATTGTGGCAAAAATCTGTAACAATGTGTGCGAGTTGGGAAAAAGATTTGAGTCACATTGTAAAAGGGCCTCCATTGTGTTACCAGGACTTGAATTAACATCTATGTCGATCCATTTGTTTTGCCAGAGAGTACTGCTCTCTAGAAGCATGTTTTCATAAAATCCTTTGAAAATCATGAGCTCTTTTTCGCAGTTTAACGTAACATGATGAGGGAGAAATATTTGAAGAGTTATGACTAATGTCTTGCGAGTCTCGAATCGATCATTAATTTGTGTTTACACGTGGTCAAGAAATGGCACAAAAAGACTCTTTCGGAAACATTCTTCTGGAGTTTCTGATGAAATATTCCCTCTTTGAGTCATCCTGGATATAACTCTTGGCACTGCGATAACTCCATCAATTTCTGTGATCAATTTTAACGCTGCATTAAAAATAACACTGAATTTATCGTGGACTAACTTTTTTACGGGTCTGATAGAGGTTATTATTCAAAAAAGTTAGTGGTCAAATTTTTGAACTAAAGCCTAATTCATCATCAAGACTACATCACTGAAGTAGTTGCTGCCACTCAGTCAGAAGTGTCCAATGGCAATTATCGTTAATTGTGGTACTTCTTCTTGCTATTTCGATCTCTTCTTCTAGTTTCCTCTTTACTAAGTTTGATTGGTGGGTGATTATTCTTACTGAGTCCCAATTTACGGAGTGTCCACTTGCTTGTATATGTCTGTCTACCCCTGTTTTGTTACTAATGTTCCTAAGAGCTGCTTGGCGTTCTTTCATTCAGACTTGAATACTCCTCCCTGTTTCTCATATAGCTGAGCCTGCCGACGGTAACTGCGGGCTCAGCTATATAGGAGAAACCCCCAACTTATGGACCGCCTTGGCATGTCAAAGGGAAGTGTTTTAACAGTGGTATAACGCTTAGGATACCGGAAAATCTGTGCTCATTGGGTACTACGGCTCCTCACAAAAGAGATGAAGAAAATTCAGAAAGAGGTGTGTGCCGATCTGCTTGAAAATTTTGCTGGTGACTTTCTACAATGTTTTCATGGTGTGATAGCAGGTGACGAAACATGGCTGCTACATTATGACCCACAGAGCAAACGTCAGTCAATGGATTGCAAGCATGTGGGATCACCACGGAAGAAGCCACGACTTTCAAGGTCATCAAACAAATTGATGGCCACATTTTTTCGGGATCGTCAGGGCATCATCTTCATTGACTTCCTGGAAAGTGGGACCGCCATTACCAAAGAGCATTATTGTTCACCCTTGGAGGAGCTCAGGCATGCCATCAGAACTAAGAGACTGCACACTGCACAGATGACAGTGGAGAAAGTGACTTAACTGGGCTAGATGCTGGTGCCACAACCACCATACAGCACAGACTTAGCACCATCAGATTTTTATATGTTTGGTCATCTGAAGGCACTTCTACATGGAAAAGCATGACACAGAACTCACTGCGTGTGTCAGGAAGTGGTGTGATGACCAACCTCCAGAGTTTTACCAACGTGCGTTCTTGTCATGGAAACAATGTTGGCTGCAATGTAGTGAAGAAGCCAATGGATCCTACATTGAGTGACTTATCTCTAAAGCCAAAGGTCCAAGGTTGCTACCCATCAACTTTCACGATTCAACCTTTGAAAACTGGGGAGTTACAGGCAATTGGGCATTACTTATTGACCGACCTTGTATCTACACCAATAAATTCGGATAACTAGTGTAGTTATACTATCTTGAGTGACATCTTATTATGAACCACCTCACACATCATGAATTTTGCTACACAGTTTTTTAGCTGAACTGCTTGCTGTATTAACCTTACTGTTGCTGTTAGTAACCCCAGATGAATTTATGGCTGAGAGATTCCAACCAAAAATTTGCCTTATGTAAAATACATATGAAACAAAACTTACTTCTGAATTTACCTTTATATTATTAATAATGGTAAATTCATTTATTTTGTTTTCTTCCACACAATTCACCTGAGGTACTGGCATAGGCGCCGACTTGAGAAAAATTATTGAGGGTTCCGGAAATTTTTAATCGAATTACCCATGCATTTATTTAAGTCTAATTTAGATTTCATTCAGTCAGATTATCTGGCACAATACGAAGCTTGAAATGCTAAAATGAAGCAAATTATAGTTAATTACAGAATTTTTTTTCTCTACATAATTTTTTTACAATTTTAAAAATGCCAATAATTTTTTTCATCAGGTCAGATCATATATAGAGGATTTTAGGAAGGGAGTGTCTGATCCCAGGTCTTAAACAACCCTTAGAAACAGGAAGCTAAGAGATTTGGGTTAGAGTGCCCGATAGGAAAGTCACACAGAAGAGAGGTAGAAAGGGGGAAGGAGATGCCCTTATTTGTTACCGGGGGACCAGTACCTGGGGTCTGACGGCTTAACGTGCCCACATGACGCTCGGCAGGTATTTAGTGGTTCGAGCGTTCTTACCTGCTTGGGATCGAACTGAGGTCATCTCCATGGCAATCACAAATGCTGACCACTAGGCCACCCGCCGCCCTTAATTTTTTTCTTCAAATGATTTCTGAATTTAAATAGGAGGTTAGAAGGGAGAGGACATAGCATCAGCCACAATCCCTGCATTTTCTGAGGGCTCTACTTCGTATCAGCTGTATATGCCTAATATGCCCAACTTGGGTTGCTTCTGTACTTTTCTATGGGGAAATTGTTGACTTTGAAGAGGTTTTAGAAGCACTTGTGCAGCATGTACACAGTCAGGAAAAAATGAGACCAAAATATACATGCACATAACTAAAAATTTGCAAAAAGTTATAGAAATACTGCTTAGTATTTTCTAAAAAAAATAAACAAAATTATGCTTCGTAGGCCGGAAGTGCATATTGCGTATTAACCAATCACGGCCTTGCTAAAGCAGTGGGAGCTTTGTTGACCTTCAGGGACTTCTACAAAGAGTAAAAGACTGCCACTATCGACTTGTGTTCCAGCACAGGTCTTCAGTAAGTGACGTCACGTCACTGAACCCTCCCCACCTGGAGGGCACAAGAAACCAGATGATCAGATTTGGCTTCACCAGCAGTTGCTGATGCCATCTTCTCTCTTTTCTAACCTCCTTGGTCCCCGACAGCCCGAAGATAGGGTGGGTCAACTGACTGTACAACATATTTCCGCCTGTATCACTATGACCTCGAATAGGTTCTTATCTCCGAATGTAGGGCTAGACTTTTGTATTTTGTGGGAACCCAGACAAACCAAAGAATTTTCTTTTATAAAGGAGGCAGTTTTAAGTACTCGTAAACAACAGTAGTTGAAGTATTTGTCTGTCACGTCAAATTGGATGAGCACAAACAAACACTAATTCTTTTTTGAGGCACAATAAACAGTCTGAGGAGTAAATTTCTGTACACACTTTCTATATATAGTAAACGGGGAATGAATAATAAAAAACTTGAAGAATTGAAAACGAAAAACAAAATTTATGCACAATGCGTATGTAAAAATATTAGGGTTTTGAGGAACCCACAAGAAAATCATTGGGGGTTCAAAAACTGTCTCGAACAGCCGCCTCACAGACTTGTGCGGACTCCTCTGTATCCTGTCATGGATATCCTTTATGGTCTCGTCTGCCATGAATGGCATACCAGAGCGGGGGCATCCACAACACTGCTAGTTTCCCAAAACTTTGCTATGAGCTGACATACTGCATTACGGTGGGGGACATCTGCATCATAAAATTTCCTAATGAACTGTTTTTGCATTTCATCTGTGTACTTGTCATGGCGAAAGGCATGTTACACCAAAAATACTTCCTGTTCAACCATCAAAACCATTGTCCTTGTGCAGAGACGAGTGATAAATCAACATGTCTGCCTCCATTGACCAAACGACCTTCGCTCAAAAAGACAGCTGCACATGCCTTGAGGTGGGGAGAAATAAAAGTTACCAGACACAAAGCACTTCCACGTGGCGGGTCACCTCTACTGTAATTCCATTCAAAATTTAGTTATTATTACATTTCTGCAATTTGTACATTCAATGCACAGTCATTACTCAGACACCCTGTATATATATTGTCTTTTGGACCTTTCACCATTCACATTTAAAAGTAACACTGATAAATATGTTTTCAAAGTTGGCTCTAAAATTGGCAATGTTAATCAGAGCAAGGATACAAAGTAACAAAAATTAAATTTTCCAAATGCTGAGCCAATTAATCGTTAAAAAATATTGAAACTTCAAAGTTTAAAATGTAAACCATGAAAGTCTTCCATGCACACATAAATAAAGCTTATCAGTTTGGGCTTTTTATAAAGCCTTAGCAAATCAGCAGCACTGTTAATATATGTATAATAAGAGATAAGGGAATTGCACATGAAAAAAAAAATACTTTTTTTTTTTTATTTCACTAATATAAAATGGTGAGTTTCTAGTACAAATACCCCCACCATCCTCCAAATGCTGTAATGCTCTACTCTGTGCTACTCTGGTTTAAGAAGTGTTGATATTAACCTTACACAAGACATGAACTATGCACAAAACCAGCAATTCTAATTAATGTCTGAATGATAATTAATTTCACTTACCTCCTGCCGTTGCAATGGATGAACCTACAATCTTAGCAACATTACAGTCAAATTTAATTTTGTCCATATCTTCAGCAAGCTCTTTTAATTTTCTTATACTCTTCCTTCGCTTCTCACTCCAAGATGGATATAGTTTAAGGAACTTCTCATGACTATCTTGCAATTTCTTGAAGTTAGTTATAATTTCTTTTAAATTTGCATCTATAAGTTCAATATTTTTGGAGGATCTGAGGAGGCTAATATTTTCAGAACCACTTTCAATAAGTTTTGATATGTCTTCCATGTTATCTTGACCATGCATACATTTAAGTGCTTCTAAATCAATGAGATCTATGTCTCCTAAATCCACCATTTTCCCCATATTGTACTGATTATCCATAGATTTCCATGTTTCTGAATCAACCAGATGTATATCTTCTAAATTAACCACGGATGATTTGGAAATTTCACCACTGCCATATGCACAAAACACTTTACTTTTGCTTGTGTTTTCAGCATACTTCCTTTTGGTTCACTTCCAGCACCAGTGGAGGCATAGTTATCTGTCTCATCATCACAGCATTCCTTACACTTTACATGCTCCATATAATATTATGAATGAATGTTTATCAAAAAAATTTTTGTCTTAAAATTTTAGCTTGTTATAAAGACATCAGGAAACTGAACCAGAATACATTAACAAAGAAGGCTTCCCTAGTGGCCCTATAGCCTTTCAAAGTGGAGTGTCCTGAAAGTAAAAGATTCTTTTATAAGAATTGCAAAATACATGTAATATTTCAGGCCTGCATCATAAACAAAGTATCAGCATGTACTTATAAATATTAAATTAAAAACACAATGGTTAAAATGAACAACTGTTAATAACAGTGATGGTGACTGCAGAAGATACAAAATGAGGTGAATGATTTTTCTGATTAGTAGTTGAAAGGTTATTATTATTATTTTTTGATTGGGGGTTTTACAACCACGGTGAGCAACTCAATGGGCTATAAGCAGTCGCCCATCCCTAATTTAGGGCCACTGGTTCCAGGGAAGGGGGAGGAGCCAGTGCCGTAAGACAAACACAACATCCATGCCTCACTGGGATTCGAACCCGGACCCATCTCAGATGAATGATCAGAAGCCATCGCTTAGACCACTGCGCCACCCAGGAGGCCATTGAAAGGTTAATTGCATATAAGACGTTGCATGAGACGTATCTCACTCAACAAATGGTACAGTGACAAAATAAGAGGACCAACAGGAAAGGTTTAAACTAACTATAAATAATTGGTTTTTGTAGTTCTGGAAACTCTTACTGAAAAAAAAAGCGGGGGATGACCCCCTCCCCCTTCCTTCTACTTATTTCCCTTCTACTTGGCAGCATGCTGCTGTACGTGATGAACCAAGACTCTGATCACAGTGATTATAAAGCTAACTTTTAAAAGTAGCAAGCTACAGCAGTACTTTCCCATTATACCGACCTAAAACATTGACATTCCCATTATACCGACCTATTTATTATGTACATAACATTCAAATCAACGAATTACTATATAAACGAAAGTAGATCAGTAAATATAATGATTTAATTTATTAAAATAAAAAAAATAGTAATAAAAATAAAATAAAATTTTCTTAATTTTTTTATTTAGAATTGCAATCTTCCAACACACGAACATCAGAATTGGTTTTAATGTCAAGACTAACAGCATGTGAAATAAGAATTTTTTAAATCTTCATTTAAATTTTTAAAGACAGGAACAACGGAATTGATTTCAATAAAGTTTCAAATGGATCTGTACTAAGAGTTTCTCTCCACATGAATTCAGCGAGATATGAATCCAAATGTGCTCTTTGCATTCCTCTTTATTTTTTATTTCGCCATTTGCACGAACCCCAAAGTCTTTAAATATTCTAAGTATGAACTCCAGTTTCCGAATCAACTAAATGTAGTTTATGATTAACGATCAGATGAGTATAACCAGCATCATACAAATCCTGCATTTTTTTGTCCTTTCCAGCAGTCGGTATATATAATTGAGTCAGGCAATATATTTTCTTGTATTACTGATGCTAAGCAATGCGCACTTTGATTTACTACTTTTTTTAACAAAGCATTGTTTTGTTTCACGGCATATTCCTCCAACCACCCATTGCTCAGCAAAATATGTCCAGCTTGATTCTTACATTTAGAAAACAAAGTTTCATCAACTTCTACAATTTTATATTTACCTCCGATTTTTTTCCTTTCTATGCCGAAAGTCTCCACTATAACCTCTTGCATATAATTGCTCCAGTCAACAGTTGTATTTTTAGACATTGACAGATGTTTTTCGCAAACTTTGTACAGCTCAAACCTTCACACCAACTGTAAATAAATCTTAGGCATGTTATGAATGGCAAACGACTTCCTTCCATCCATGTCTCTTTTCAAATTCCCACTTTTTTCACATATGACAAACATTTCCAAAATACTTCTTTTGCTCCAAAATACATTTTCATAAAATGGCCTTTGTCACATATTCTTTTAAAAGGTAAAATTCCCACTTCTTGCATAAAACTCACAGCTTGTTTTTCACTAGTTGGAAGATCCCACAATGTCTTGACCTTAGAAATCACTATTTTGAAAACCATCTGCATTCAAAAGTTGTCAACAAACCCTTGGAAACAGGTTCAGTTAGTTGGTAGTTGACGTATTCCATGACAACATGTCGATAGGGGACGTAGTCTTTGATAACACATCACTACAATATGTAAAAAAACAATAGTCGAATAGATATTCAGTAGGTTGGTATAATGGGAAAGTACTGCTAATGCTACAATAGATCATTGGAAAAATGGCTTGCCACAGCTACATTTCCTGAAAAGTAGCTTTTTCTTTTATGTTTAGACTTAAAAGTGCAAATTCTAATTATCTTTATTTTACATAAAGGAAGAAGCATAATTTTCTGCTACAAACTACTTTTTAGTGTAATACTTTACTGCTACAACTATATTTTTCTATTTGCAGCCATGCTATATGTCTCACTACTGTAAAAGTAGCAGCACTACTTGTAGAATGCTACTTCCAATTACTAAATAAGCACTGTATATACAGTTTTGTTGACCTCTTGCCAATTACATCATTACAGCTGTAGGACCCTACTCTTCAGTTTAAGCTATGGATAATAGCTATCACCCATGATTGCCAGTCATAGTAAAATGTTAAAATGGATGCATTGTGTTAATTAGAATTCATAAAAATTAGGGTATCTTCTGATTGAGCATGTTTCTGCACGTCACAAAGTTCATAGCCTTGGTTCTGTATCAAAGTAAGTACACAGCCAAGTAGGAAGGAAGGAAGTTTTCAGTTGTTTTTTTCTAAATAAAAACATTACGGAATTATAAAAAACAATTTTATTTGTTTATCACAAACCCTTTTCCTGCCAGTTGGCACTCTTATTTCATCATTGAGCCATTCGCAGATTGTGATCATTCCAGTGGCGGCTCATGGTTGGAAAAATAGGTGAAGAGGTACAAGAGCAGTATGAAAAGATATATACTGTCTACAATGAAAATCCCTTAATGAGGACTTACTTATTTGTTGTATATTAAATCAATTTTTCTTCCTTTTAAAGCTGAAAATTTGTCAATTATGTCGTCATAAGATGGTTAGATGGTTGTTTCTTCGTGAGCATCAATAAAATGTCTTCTTGAATAGAAATATTTGCCAGAGAAGCAAGTCTATCTTGGGAACTAGTGTTTCTTGAGCAAGTTTGTATTCTTTTAAGAAAACTTCTTTCCACTAGCACACTTGTAGATGGAATTGTTAAATTGAGGAAAACCAATTTATAATCTTCTGCAAAAATGTCTTTGTCTCCGTGAAACACTCGAAGGAGTTCTTGAGTCAATATATTCCTTAATTTTTCATCGGCATATACAAGACTCAGTTCATTTTTAAGGCGCTGGTGTTTAGTAAATATGTTTCCGTAAAAATGTAGATTTTCAAGAGTGCGAGTGGGAAAGCATGCATTAAATTATTTGATTTGGTTGTGTCAGCAAGTCAGACAAATTGAAGTTTCTTACAGTCTTGAAATCTTATATCCATTTCCATAAGAATGTGGTCGAAAATTTCAAAATACAATTGTTTATAATTTTGAAAAATTGTTTCCTGTGTAAGAGCAGCATATTCTCGTGCTTATTTCTGTGATTTTGCTAGCTTTTCCAAACTGTGTTTCAAATAACTCATCATTCCTTTTATGGTTCAAAATTTCACGAGGTTTTTTTTTTTTTTTAATTTGAGTTACACAGTAGTTTATGTTTAGTTATTTTTTCTTCAAAAGTTCGAATAATAGATCGGTGGAGCCAAAAATGAAAATTCGAAAGTGTTCATATTATTCAAAAACCCCTTGGCAAGATGAATTGATTTTTTGTCTGATTATTCGCTATTCGTCAGAAATCCGAACACTTCCTTCAATTTATCCAAATCTTCAACAACTACACTTACTAATTTCGAAGTGGAGGACCATCGAGTTCTGTTATGGTTGGTCTGCATCTTGCAGTTGTTGATATAAGTGTATAAGACCGCTTCGCAGAATACTGAACAAACAAAGCAATTCCACTGAGGCTTGCAAAAGTATTCGACACTTAGAAATTTTAGAAAAACTCTGGTGTAATACAAGATTCAAACAATGAACTAAGCATTGAACAAAAACAGCTTGAGAATCTTTATCCTTGACTTTTTTTCTGTAGCCCATTTAAGTGTCCAGACATTATACTTGCCCCCATCGTAACATTGTCCTATTTATTTGTGTTGGTAATCAGACTGTTCCAAAATTTTGTCTAGCATTTTGTATAAAGCTCCTGACGTTCTATCTTCATTCACATCATGGAAGCCCAAAAATCCCTCAACCAATACATTTTCCGAATCAACAATAAAAAATTATTTAATTTTTGACATGATCTTTTATATATTCAGAAATACATTCAATTAATTAATTTTGAATAGTTTTTTATCCTTTCGTATTGATTTTCAATTTCTACAGAACTTCTTCATATCAACAATGAAAGTAATTCAATGAAATTTCCACAATTTATCGAGCCCATGCTTTCGTTGTGGCCATGGAATGCTAGTTCTTGTTTGCTCAAATACAGTATAGACTAATACTGCATCAATCACTGTCTGCAGGAAAAGTCTATTAAAACGAACATTTTCGTTAAAATGCGTTTTCAAAAGCCTAGCATTCTTCCTCAGGGCATTGGCAATGGTGTTTTGAATTTTTTCAAAATTCCTTAACATTAATCCACATTTTAGGTGTTCGCTAGAATCACGATGTTTATGAAGTGACCGTGTTACGCTTAATAAATCTGAGAATCCGTCTTTATTCCACGCTGTTTAAAGCCGAATGTTTATTACTAAAAGTAATAATGTTTATTACTAAAAAGTAAGCAGGGCCAAACAAAAAATTAACACAGAAGTGCAGCAAATCCATTTATATTCAGTAAACCAACAATTTTTAAAATTAATATTGTTAGATTTACCACTCTTCTTGATTTCGTTCTTGGCAACAATTGTCAGTGAATCCGTTGTTCATCCTTGAAGCAAAATGTCTCTTTTATTTTCATCTTTCCACAGAGTAAATGGAGTTTGCAATAAATTACAAACAATGTAGTTCACACGATGCATACTAAAAACTACCACTATGAGTTAAATTGTACATAAACCTAAAATATCAGTTAAAGCTTTCAACAAATAATCACAAAGTACAAAAGAACAAATTCCTTTCAGAAAATAATGTACCACAGCACCACAAGGAAAAAAACCCTAGCAGATTGCATGGTACCCTGGTAGTCCGCCCACTCCACCGTGATCTCTCACGACTTTACGCTCAAAGACTGAAAGATGCAGAGGTAAGGCACATGAAGCTGAAACACTTCACTTGAGCGAGCAGATTGGGGAGGGTGACGTCATTCATGGTTACCATGGCAACTCGGCAGAAAACTGCAGACTTCCAAGCATTCTCATTTCGGCTCTTCACTTGCACTGTTTTGCGTGTAAGGATTTATTTTCCGTATTGAGCGCGCCATGTGAATTAATATCTATTCAAAATTTTGAGTATTTTGGAACTGAATAAAGGCAAAAAAGAATATATTATAAAAAAATACTGAATAAAACTTTATTTTGAGTAAAATAGGTGAAGAGGCACTTCACCTACTTCACCTGAAAAGCTGCCACTGGATCATTCGAAATTGTGGCTTATATATAATTATATATTCAGAAATATATATTCAGAAATCTCCCCAAGTTTCCTCCACAACGGTCACAAGACAGACCGTTGTGGAGGAAACTTGGGAGACCTTCGTCCAGCAGTGGATTGATAATGGTTGATGATGATGATGATATAATTATAGCTGAAAGCTGATGTTACCATCAGAAATAACTGAAAATTTTAAAATATCTAAAACTAACAGTAAATACATGGATTGAAATCCTTAAAAACATGCAAAATTCAATAAGGTAATTTCCATAGGGTTCATGTGTATATAAAAAAAGTTATTACAAAATTACTTCTTTCTTAGGTAGGCACGACAGAGCATTTAAACTTGTGCATTTCTATGCAGCAACACTAAGAAGGCCAACTTATATTACCTATATAATAATAAAATGGGTTGTCTGTCAGTCACCTACAGAAAATACTGCTGAATGTAGAGGTTTGAATAAACTTGCAGAAGCACCAACGTGTGTGCAGCTTAAAGCATCCCCTTCCCCTCCCCTCCCTTTTTTATTCAAATTTCTAAACTTCAAGTTCCAGGTAATTTCTTCATACGAACTGAAGCAGATACCACAGATAGATGGTAGCATATTAGTTTTCCAGAAAGCAAGCTCGATTTGTATGTTTGCATGGTATCTTAACACTGACATGTATGTCAAGACTTTTTTCAAAGATGAAGTTCTTAATTGAATGACACTATTTAGTCCAAGAATTTCAGAGGAAAAGGAGTTTCTTGGCTGTAGTCACTCTTGCGTGGTGACATGAACACCCTATCTAGTGTATTGTGAATCTTATTTGGAAGTTTTCTCTTTAGCACATTCTGTGTTTTACTGGAAAGATATTTAAATCTGCATACAAAATTCATGGGGACTATCAAGCAAATGTTCTGGAAAAAGCTTACAGTTTAATTTCTTTCCTTCCTGCCTTTGTTTTTCTTACTGAAATCAT
Organism: Macrothele yani; assembly: GCA_039090855.1. Classification (NCBI taxonomy): domain Eukaryota; kingdom Metazoa; phylum Arthropoda; class Arachnida; order Araneae; family Macrothelidae; genus Macrothele; species Macrothele yani. The sequence goes on along the minus strand of CM077028.1, from coordinate 71,376,247 downwards.
TACAGCCACATTTTTAAGTAAAAATAGCCTATTGATTGAATAAAGCTCATATTGAGAAATGGCTTCCTAGTTTAATTGAATTAATAATCTAAAGCAACTTATGGGAATTTACTAGGAAATTTTTTCATTAATAGCAAATTTTCGGAGAAAACTCTTCTCCTTCTTCAGGCTGTCTTGTTGTTGTCACTTTTTGCTTGTCACTATCATGGTTACGGTTTACCTTGACGGTTACGGTTAACCTTGACGGTTAAGGTTATTTTTCAACAAATCCTGCCAGATGTTAGGCAGGAAAATCATTGCAGTCATTGATGATGGAATTTTGATTTTTCTCAATCTCTATTCCTTCTTTCAGTTTTCTTTTGGAAATTGCTTTGGAAACTGATTACTTTAAGGGAATTCCAATCCATGTTGTGCCCAGTTTCTCTAACATGCCTATCTAATCCAGTCTTGTTGGAGCAATTTTTTATAGCTGCTTTATGCTCAGCTATACGAGTTTCTAGTCTGCGACCTGTTTCACCTATGTAAGATAGTCCACAACTACAATTTACTTCATAAACTACTCCTTGCATTTTTAAAATATCTTCTTCTCTTTGAACTATTTTAGGAAAAATTTTTTAACTTTGTTCTCTAAACTTGGAGCTAGCCTATTATTGTATTTTTTACTAATTCTCTTTAAAGCCTCAAATAAACCTTTGTGATAAGAAATTTTTCTAGTGAATTTTACTTCTTGCTTTTGTGGGTTCTTCGTACCATTAAAATTCAGAAGCTTCTCAATTTCTTCTTTAGGATAGTTATTCTCCTGCAAGTATGACTTTAAGCTCTTCTTTATGGGCTTCTTTTTTTATCTGCAGTAGAAACTATTTTATTAATTTTTTCTAAAAACTGACTTGCTACATTTTTCTTAATAGAAACTGGATGATAGGAATTGAAGTCCAGTAGTCTTTTAGTATTCATTGGTTTTTTATACCAACTAGTGAGGAATTTTTCATCTTCATAATAGATAGTAATATCTAAGAAGTTTATTCTTCTTTCTTTTTGAAGTTCAATAGTGAACTTAAGGGAATCATCTAATTCATTGAATGAGCCTAGAATTCTTTCTGGAACAATTTCTGAGCTATCTATTATAAATAAGATGTCATCCATGTATCTGCTATATAAGCAGAAGTATGTGGGTTGTACTAGTATCTTATGCTATATAAGCAGAAGTATGTGGGTTGTACATCTTATTTATAATAGATAGCTCAGAAATTGTTCCAGAAAGAATTCTAGACTCATTCAATGAATTAGATGATTCCCTTAAGTTCACTATTGAACTTCAAAAAGAAAGAAGAATAAACTTCTTAGATATTACTATCTATTATGAAGATGAAAAATTCCTCACTAGTTGGTATAAAAAACCAATGAATACTAAAAGACTACTGGATTTCAATTCGTATCATCCAGTTTCTATTAAGAAAAATGTAGCAAGTCAGTTTTTAGAAAAAATTAATAAAATAGTTTCTACTGCAGATAAAAAAGAAGCCCATAAAGAAGAGCTTAAAAAGTCATACTTGCAGAGAATAACTATCCTAAAGAAGAAATTGAGAAGCTTCTGAATTTTAATGGTACGAAGAACCCACAAAAGCAAGAAGTAAAATTCACTAGAAAAATTTCTTATCACAAAGGTTTATTTGAGGCTTTAAAGAGAATTAGTAAAAATACAATAATAGGCTAGCTCCAAGTTTAGAGAACAAAGTTAAAAAATTTTCCCTAAAATAGTTCAAAGAGAAGAAGATATTTTAAAAAATGCAAGGAGTAGTTTATGAAGTAAATTGTAGTTGTGGACTATCTTACATAGGTGAAACAGGTCGCAGACTAGAAACTCGTATAGCTGAGCATAAAGCAGCTATAAAAAATTGCTCCAACAAGACTGGATTAGATAGGCATGTTAGAGAAACTGGGCACAGCATGGATTGAAATTCCCTTAAAGTAATCAGTTTCCAAAGCAATTTCCAAAAAAGAAAACTGAAAGAAGGAATAGAGATTGAGAAAAATCAAAATTCCATCATCAATGACTGCAAAGGATTTTCCTGCCTAACATCTGGCAGGATTTGTTGAAAAATAACCTTAACCGTCAAGGTTAACCGTAACCGTCAAGGTAAACCGTAACCATGATAGTGACAAGCAAAAAGTGACAACAACAAGACAGCCTGAAGAAGGAGAAGAGTTTTCTCCTGAAAAATTTCTATTAATGAAAAAATTTCCTAGTAAATTCCCATAAGTTGCTTTAGATTAATAATAGCCTATTGATATTATCAGGAAAACCTGAATAATGTTGATCCTTAACCCAGAACACGTGTTATTTAGTTACCTAGGCAACACTAGGCTGCTTTGCTAGCTGTTAATTAATATTTTGTGGTAACATTATTAGTTTCATGGTCATTTAGGTTGCTGTTACAGATCTTTCTTTTCTATTCAGTTCTGTTCTTGAATAACTTCACTCTTACCAGCGTTCGAATTACACAGTGGTCCTGTTCTTGAATAACTTCACTCTTACCAGTGTTTGAATCACACAGTGGTAAAACTTCCGTCGTACCACTGAACTATTGATTTTACTGGCCCGGATGGCCAGTAAGTATTGTCTTGTTTTCTTCCAATTTGTCACAAGTTAAAAAATGAATTTCTATTTCTTTTACCTTGCTGTATGGTTTTCTTTTTAGGTTGCAAACTAATAATAGGTTTAAAAACAAATATTGGAGATAATTCTATCGAAATTATACTTTATTTTCTACATATATTGTAAATGTCTTTAAATTATATTTCTTTTTTTATTTATTTGCTCATTTTTTTATTTTATTTTTCAGACCAGTGGTTTCAAATTCCAGTTGTCCACTGGGCCAGTTGAAGATATATTTCTAATTCCAAGACTGCTTACAACTCTTTCCATAGTAACATGGCCATGATTTAATCTATATTTCAGGAAGGGTCTGAGATTATGTCTGTCTCTTTTCTCACTAGTCTAGGCCAGTTTCCATAGCACTGTCTTACAAATTTGTCTACTTCAATATGCTAAATTTTTGTGGGAAACCACATGTAGCAAAACTTTACTGGCAATTCTTTATGAGCTAACTGCATCCAAAGCACACACTTAGCTGAACAATTTGCTGTCTATTTTTTTTTTTTATTATTATTATTATTCTTTTTAGCTTAATATGCACTTTTGTCTTGTTCTTGGAAGGAGACAAGAGGTTTATCCTTCTTGTTTCAATATTTTAATACTCAGAGGTGTAACTAGGGTCGGGCACGTGGAGCAGGCTGCCCCAAGTGCAGCTCAAGAGAGGGTACAAAAATCACTGCTTACAATCTGATTGAAATTGAAATTTCGTATATTTTGAGTCTACAAATTTAAATACACAGGAATTCTTCTTCTGAATCTTTTATGTTCATGCCATACTTCGCTATTTCTCCACTGACAGGCTTGCTTTTAATATACTTCACCAGTTTCGGTAACCTTGGTAGCTTAAAATTTGCACTTCTTTTTCTAAATGTTATGTTATGGAGATGTTACGCATAGCTGCTCACATTCAGAAATGAAGGTGCAATTATATGTACTTTGCAAGATAAGATGTCATTCACATAGTTGAAGATTCTCTGGTGCAATTCGGTCATTACTATGAGTGACTACGAGTCAAGCTGCATTGACTCTGACATGATACTGAATGGCCAACTGCGAAACAGTTTGGAAAAGCTGAACAAACAGTCACAGTTTGCACAATCCAATTGTAATTAACACATAGAAATAATATTGGGATGTGACACTAATTTGTGTGTGTGGGAGTGGGTGGGTGGAGGAGCTCCATGGGCTATAAGTAGTCCCTGTCCCTTATTTAGGGCTGCTAGTTTCAGAGAAGGAAGAGAGCCAGAGCTCTAAGACAAACACAACATCCATGTCTCACACTGCACCATAGGGGCAGGAATTTTGTTTTGCCAAGCAGTGTGTATGCATGTATAAAATACAAAGAATCATGGGGGTGCTATATTTTGTGGTTTGCCCTGGGGGCAGAAATACCTAGCTATGCCTCTGTTAATACTAAACAGCACTAATGGGCAAGCAGAATTCATTTAGTAGCTGACATGTCAGTATAACAAGCTACAAAACAGTGTAAAATCATGCATTCCTATTATGATCAGCCCAAAAGCTTCACTTGATAGGATTCTACATTTTAAGTTGCGATTCTCTTTGAGTTGTGATTCCCTTTGAAAATTAAGTTGTGATTCTCTTTGACTGATTGGTTAAGAAAAGATGGCTCCTGTTGCTCTTAGGAATAAAAATTTCTGCCTAATGCACAGGGGATATGCATATCACATTTTACTGCACTGAAAACAGGCAATGGAAAGTTACCAAGCTACACATATATAGCCTACACAGAGACAGCAGTATTTTGAAACAAGAAGAGAAAAAATGGCAGAGAGAAACAACAAATACATAATAATGCTCACACGGAAATCGGAAAAAAAAAAAAAAACTAAATGCGCCCAACATAACATAATGCTTAAATTCATTTATAAACTAATAGCTTGAAGTTTGTTTACTTAAGATAAGAACTAGAGGGGGCAGTACATGAGTTATGTACTGCCCCCCCCCCCATCTAGTTCTTATTATAAAAACGTTCGTATGAATTTTACTCTAAAAAATTTATAACATGAACCGATTACAATGAAACCTGTATTGCCAGTCACTCACATTCTGTGGTCACCAGTCAAAGTGGGAAGTTTTGTTTAGCATGGATGTTATCACCAATAGAAACAATGTGTACATCTGTTTGGAGGCCACCTGCAAGACGCAGTAACGGGCAGCTATTTTTGAAATGAACAAGAGAATATACCTTTATTTCATGGTAACCAACATGCAGAACTTGTAAAAAAAAGTCAAGCAGGTAAGCATACAGTTTCAACGCACTATAAAACAAGAGCAATGTACACTGAAGAGCAATTGAATTAGAGATACCTGTCTAGTAGCATGCAGCACCACCTTTCGCCCTGATGATGGCGGCGATTCATCTCTGCATGGACTCGACAAGACACCGGAAGCGTTGGGAAGCCATACCAATCCACGACCCCTGAACAAGCTCCCACAGTTCATGAAGATTTGATGGAGGGGGTCAGAGCCTCGAACGAACATCTCTCTCGATGGCATCCCAGATGTCCTCGATGGGATTGAGGTCAGGTGACCTAGCTAGCCAAGGAAGCGAGGTCACGTTGGTGGAGTGTTCATCCAACCATTCAGATACAATTTGGGAGCGATGGCATGGTACATTGTCTTGTTGCAGGATGAGGTCCCTAGTGGGATGTTGAAGACGCACAAACGGGAGCAAATGGTCATCCAGGATATCCCGGTAATGTTGACCTGTGAGGGACGATGTCACACGTACCAGGTGTCCCATTTCAGTCCACGCAAACAGTCCCCAGACTAGAATGCCACCCCCACCAGCTTGAAGAGTACCCTGCTGGCAAGAAGGATCCATCGCTTTATGTGGTTTGCGCCGTACTCGTATCCTGCCATCCACATGCACCAATGTGAATCTCAACTCATCAGTCCAGGCAACATTTTCCCACATGTCTAGGGTCCATTGGCGATGTTCCCGCGCCCATGCTAATCTTTGCACCCTGTGATGCGCGGTCAGCAGCGGTACCCTCATGGGACGATGGCTTCTGTACCCCATAGCGAAGAGATGGTTTAGGATGGTGTGGCTGCTTACACGTTTTTGTGCACCAGCGTTAAATTGCCGAGTGATTTCTTGCACTCTGGCCCGTCTATCCGCTGTTACAATGCGAGCTAGCCGACGATGACCCCGCTCATCCACACGCTATTGTCCACGGCAGTTGGCCCTTGCAGGAATGGTTTTACCTGATTTGATGTACTCACGGTGCACCCGTGACACAGTGGCTCGTGAAAATCCCAGTGCTTGAACGACTTCCGAGATGGAGTGACCCATTTGTCGGGCCCTGACAATTTGCCCACAATCAAATGCGCTTAGATTCTTCGTCTTACCCATACTGCGTCCGACTCTTACTGATTCCCGTTGCATCACTTCTTATATTGTCGGATCGCTGCATACGCCATGTCGTTTCCATTTACAGGGCCGCCCACAGCGCCACATTTGCATAACGCCAGCTGTTTCTAATTCAATTGCTCTTCAGTATATTAGTTCAGGTTTGGAGGGGGAGGGGGTAACCCCCTTAAATTTAAATATTTCTAAAACAAAGTGCAATTTTTATACGGTCCATCAATATTTATGTGATCAGTTTTCTTACACTAGATCGTAAATGTCCTCCGATGTTATATATTATCTACAAATCCTCCATAGTGGGCAATTGTTCAGTGGGCAAATGTCCAGGTGGGCAAGTGTCTGCTAGGGTTTAGTCCAGACCCCAAAAGATGCAAGGCTCAAAAGAACAACAATGAAATGTCCTTATTTTCCCAACAAGCTGTCTAATTTCATTTATCCATTTATTTTATGTAGTTTTTGGACCTTACAGGTTTCAATTAAATTTATGTGTTGAGTGTGAGATGAAAATGGTCACATACTTAGAAAGCATAGTGTAAGTTTCCGCATTTTGTTTATGTTATTTGTAGTCGCAGTTTCTGTTTGCCCCTTCCTGAAAATTAAGCTATGGGCACTCACGTTTGTGCCTCAAACCGTTTCTAAGAAAAATATCTGTTCGTAACATCCATTTGATAAATGCTACGCGTAAATGCTGTATTTTAGAATACTTGATTCATGGCTTTTCCTTTAGCTTGGTGATATTAATTATAACTGCTACAATAGCACAAACACTAACAACAATATCCTGATAAATTATTCCAATGAAACCCTACAACACAAGAAATTAGCTTATCTGTATACCGAAAACCAACTTATTCTCCCACTATTATTCCAATGTGATCTGCACAACCGATAAAACATAAATTGGCAGCGTTTCAGCACATGATTAATCGGGCATATACGCACTCCTCCACGGTACGATTACGACAGTTGGAGTTCAAAACAATATTGAACATTGCAAAGATGCATAAGTACCCTGCAGAGTGCATATATAAGGTCATTAAAAATGTAAGATACTCAGAATTAACAACTCTGGAATGTAAGAGACAACCCATCAAATATGTCAACATTATGAACTATCTACACACCATCACACCAGTCATAAGGAATGCTTGCAGAAAATATGGTTTGGATTTCGGTGAAATCACTTCAAATCTGTTTTCAATGATTTAAAAAGATTGGAACTTGACTGACGTTATCAATAAATCTGGTATATATTGTATATAATTGGAAAGCTATGACCCAGCAGCTAAAACCCAAGTTTACATAGGATCAACTTTATGTACTTTGGGCGTAAGAATAAATGAACATAAAAATAACATTAGAAACCATTGAACAACTACCTCCCTCTCTCGACTCACAAGATAAGGTTCATATACACCAATATGGAATGAAGTTTCAATATTGGGTAGTCACAAAACCAAGGCCTCAAAGCCGTTTTTGCCAAGAGTTTGGGCATCTCTGCCTTTGGTGATAAATGTTGTAATGAGGATTCGCCTTATTTAGTACCACAACCGTGGAAATCCCTCATTGAAGGAACATTAGAAGACACCATAATTGATGACAAGGACATCCCAACATTGCCATAGGAAGTGGAGTCACCCACCTCAATCCTTTAACTCTTTGAGCATGCGCTTGGATGGCTTTTTTACGTCACCAACCAACTGTATATAAGTATCTGCTGTCTGCATACCTCCCTTACATTTTACCTGAAGATGGGTACATTTGATGGCCCAAAAGATCTAGTAGATTTTAACTTGTAAATAATATATTTTAATGTAATAAACCTTTAATGTGATCTTGTTATATTGGATTTTAAATCGTGCAGTGACAATGTTGATCATTCAAATGGTGCATGACAACTAATTCTGAGATTCTGAGCACAAACACTTTTTAAGTAGCAGTAAAATTCTCTGTCATAAAAGTTTTTAAAATACTAACAATATTAAGCAAAAAGTACAATGAAAAGCAAAAGCATTGCATAATTCAGATAAGTTTGGTAAGATACCTTTTCATTATTTTCATACGAGTAAGAAACACATGAATTAAAACATTTATATTTTTACTTGATGGCACAACATAATTTTTTTATCAACACAAATTGAAATAAATAAATTATATATATATATATATATATATATAAAAATTGAAGAATTTTATGAGGAAGTTTGTCACCTTTATTATTTAGATGACAAACTTCCTCATAAAATTCTTCAATTCTTCTTCAGGATGACTAGTGGTGGGTGCATAAGTTTGAATAAGGCTCAGATTATTCAAACTTATGCACCCACCACAAGTCATCCTGAAGAAGAAATTGAAGAATTTTATGAGGAAGTTTGTCATCTAAATAATAAAGGTAAGCAGCACTTGAAAATAATTATGGGAGATTTCAATGCAAAAATAGGGCAACGGCAACAGAATGAAACTTCAGTAGGTAAATTTGGTCACGGCAACAGAAACCAGCGTGGAAATACTCTCGTTGAGTTTGCAGAGGCAGAAGGGTTTTTCATCTTGAACTCCTTCTTCAAGAAAAAGCCACACAGGAAATGGACATGGAGACATCCAAATGGGACGACAAGTGAAATTGATTTTATTATGTGTAACAAAAATTCGTCATAGAAGACTGCAGTGTGCTAAACAAGTTCAACACAGGTAGTGACCATAGATTGGTGAGATGTAAGATGCACCTCAACACTAAACTTGAACGTGGCAAGCTCATAAGACAAACAAAATCTATTGACATAACCAACCTTAAAAAACACCATAATACCTTCAAGTTGGAACTGAAGAACAGGTTCTCTGCTTTAGAAGGCCTAACATCGGAAGAAGTGGACATCTCTGAAGTTAACAGAAAAGTAACCAAAGCTCTTATGGAAACAGCAACAAAATTAGCTGGGTCTAAGAACAAGTTGCATGTAAATAAATTATCAGGAAAAACGAAAATGTTGATGCAAAAAAGAAGAGAGATGAGGACAACTAAAGAAGATGTGACTTCCAAAGTGGAATATATAGAGCTATGCAAGACAGTAAGAAAAAGTATCACTGAAGACGTAAGAAAATTCAACTGTGAACTAGTAAGGAAAGCAATTGAAAACAACCAAAGCCTAAAGATAGCAAAGGGACATCTCAGTAAGGGAAGAAAACAGATTATGGCACTGAGAAAAGAAGATGGTTCTGTAACAAGAAATAGAGGCGAAATTTTGACAAGAGTGAAAGATTTCTACCCAAATTATATGAAAGGGATGATACATGCGCTCCAGACATCATGAAAGATACCAGTACCAGAGTTCCTACAGTCCTTCCAGCAGAAGTTGCACATGCAATCAAGAAACATGAAGCGGGGAAAAGCTCCAGGAGAAGATGGAATTACTGTAGACATCATACAAGAAGCAAGTGGAGAAATCGAAACACTACTCGCCCAAATTTTCACTCGATGCCTTAATGAAGGAAAGATTCCTGAGGATTGGAACACCGCTACAATGATCCTACTACATAAGAAAGGTGACATTGAGGATCTTGGAAACTACAGACCTATCAGCCTCCTATCAGTAGTTTATAAAATCTTCACTAAAGTTCTTTCACACCGCTTGAAGGTAACACTGGACATGGCTCAACCGAGAGAACAAGCTGGATTCAGGAGTGGCTACAGCACAATAGATCATATCCACGTGCTGAGAGAACTAATTGAAAGAGCGAGGGAATATGAACTTCCATTGTGCATGGCTTTTATCGATTATGAAAAAGCCGTTGATTCGGTGAAACCATCAGCAGTTACAATGGCTCTGAAAACCTGCGGTATTGAAGATGCATACATTAATATTATTAATAAACATCTATGAAAATGCAAGTGCAAAGATTAGGCTGTTTGAAAATACAACACACGTAAAAATTGGAAAGGGAGGAGACAAGGTGACACCATATCTCCGAAGCTCTTTAATGCCACTTTGGAGGGTGTTTTTCAGTCGCTGAGCTGGGAAAACAAAGGGATAAAGATTAATGGAGATTATCTAACCCACCTTCGTTTTGCTGATGACGTAGTCATTTTTGCAACTACCCCATCAGAGCTGCAGAGTATGATCCAGGAACTTGCTGACAAGAGTAAAGAAGTGGGATTAAAAATGAACTTTCAGAAGACAAAAGTGATGTTCAATGCTTTTACAAGAAATGAAGATTTATCGATTGATGGAGAAAAGCTGGAGATAACAGACACGTACGTTTATCTTGGACAGCAGATATCAAGTGAGGGTAACATTGATGAAGAAATTAATCGGCGTACAAAACTTGCCTGGAGAGCTTTTGGAAGAAACAGCATAATTTTCAAGAGCAATATGCCATTATGTCTTAAAAGAAAAGTGTTTGATCAATGCATCCTTCCAGTGCTTACGTATGGTGCAGAGACATGGACCTTAACTAAAAGAGACATACAAAGGCTGCAGACAACTCAAAAAAGCATGGAGAGGTGCATGCTTGGTGTAACCAGGAGAGATAAGAAGAGGAACTCGTGGATCCGAAAATGACAAGAGTGGAAGACATCATGATCAGAGTTAAATCCCTGAAATGGCAATGGGCTGGACATACTGCCAGAAGGACAGATCATCGATGGACAGCCGAAATTTTAGATTGGATTCCAAGGGACAGGAAAAGACCCAGAAGAAGACCACATGGGAGATGGGTGGATGAAATTCGAAAGTATGCAGGGGTGACATGGAGGAGACTGGCACAAGACAGACCGTTGTGGAGGAAACTTGGGGAGACCTTCGTCCAGCAGTGGATTGATAATGGTTGACAATGATGATGATGATGATATATATATTTCGTTTTAAATTCTAAAGTTTTTCCTTAGTCTTCAGTTTTGCTCTTAAGTAACTAATTTCAATTTATTATTTAGCAGCTCATGCGCAAATTCTAGTTGAAATGTTTTATTATTACTTTTTTTTTTTATTACTATGTTTTATTATTACTTTTTTTTTTTTTTTATTACTATTTTTTATTTGAGGTTTTTTTCATTTTCTAATTTTTATTTTTAGTATGTTTTGGATGCAGCTTTTTGGAGTGTAGTTTATACTCGAGTTTGGTCTTTTCTTGGACTGCTTATTTCTAAAAGTTTTTCCTAGTTGGTTTGCTCAGAATTTGTATGTTTTGGCCCAAGTGGAGTTCTAAGGACGATGAAAGGATTGGAGGTCAGCTCAGATATTTTAAGTCCTCCCGCTCGGTTAGGCTAGCACCCTTTCCCATAGTGTATGAACTCGCTGGCAAAGGTAATCTAAAGTTATGAAATGACAAACGTTGTTTGACATGTAAATCTGCAGATCCTAACCTGTATTCTTCTGTTGAGGATAATTGCTCCAACAAGTTTTGCAAAGCCTTCAATACTATCTATAAACTCACCTGTACTGTCTGCAACCTTAGCTATATTGGCCAAAGTAAAAATCCTCTTCATCTTAGGATTAATGGTCACAGATCTCTAGTAAACAAGTTCTCTAATTCAGGAGTGAACCCTCCACAAACGCCAACCAGTACTCTACCTTTGAATTAGAGCATTTCCATACTCATGGTTTTGACAAAGTGAAAATAGAGGTACTACATATTATCCCTGACCTCTATGCTCGGCTAGAAACTGAATCCCTTGAAATTTTGCAGCATCAGTCTCTTTATCCCTATGGCCTTAATTCCACTCTATCTGACAATAAGCATAATCAGCATAAATTTTCAATTCGTGAACTCTTCTTTCTTGTTAATAATAAGAGCTGCTCTAGAGGCAATAGAGGACAGAGGTTATTTCGCACATCAAGCAAAGTTGATTTTGCTAACCTGCTAAAAACTCTGGAAAGCTTTAAAACTGGCACTAATTTTGTTAAAAATACTTACAAAATTCTCAAGTCCTTCAAGCACTCTGTCCTTAAAAGTTTTTTCAAATTCTGGAATGAAACTGCTGACCATGTTGATAAGCATGTTTTTGCTTTGGTTCTGGACATTCTTAAACATATTCTTAAAGATAAAATTTCTCTTAAAGAATTTTCCAGTAATTTTGTTACCATCAGGTTCCTAAATAAAGCCTACGTATAATCTCAATGTTAGGAAGCTGTTCTACAATAATGCAATTTTTTTTCCCATCCACAGGCACCAGTCTATTGTAAGTTTTAAATATGTTAAGACCTTAGGGTCAATAGTTAAAAACTACAAACTTAACTCTTCGAGCTACATTCCTGTAATTACTACATGTTCTTGTGATGAACATAAAGAAACAGTTCACTATGATAAGAATTACAACCATATTATCACCGGAAACTTGAGTTTTGTTGAAAATGAAAAGCTTAGGAATTTATTAGAGTATGGCTCTAAATTCAGACCTTCCTTCACAATATCCAAAGAAAGGATTCTTGAGAGCTTCACTCAAGATGTTAATAGGCACGTCGTAAAAACCAGTTTAACGTACAATCAGCCTATTGAGGCCTTCGCAGAATGGAAATATAATATAATTAATAGCTTCACCGGTGAGTTGGCAGGTTTGGACTTTTGTTTCGACAGAAATCTCTTTTCTCTGGAGAAGCTAAAAGGTCACTCTCCAAACTACAAGACCAATTTATTTTTACCACTACGGATAAAGCTAGCAATAATTTTGCAATTATCTGTAAGAAGTTCTATTTTGAATTGTTAACTATGGAACTCAATAATAGAGTAACATACGAGCCCGTAAGTTATTCTACCAAGCAGTTAGAAAATCGGTTTAAGGCATTCTTCAAGAAACTTAAAATTCCACAAACTAGAAGATATGGGCCTGAATTTCCATTTCTTTTTGCAACGGTTAAGTTTCATAAGGATCCTGTGAAGTTCAGGTTCATTGCTAGTGGAGTAAGGAGTCATAAAAAGAAAATAGATCTTGCTTTTGAAGATGTCTTAAAGAAGGTTTTGAAACACATTAGAAACTGTTCTAACTTGATGTACAGAGATTTTTGGATTATTAATAATAATGCAGAAGTAATTTCTACTATACTCAAAGTTTGTCCCCTAGATATTAATAGTTATGATTTTGAAAACCTATATACTAATCTGCCTCTATCAGATATAATCACTACCTTTAAAGAGCTGTATGCAGAATTTAAACTTAACCAATTTGTTGATATAGGAACTTGGAACTCTTATCTCAATTGCTGCATAAAAGATAACCATATCTTATATAATAATACTCTCTATAAGCAAGTGAACGGTATTCCCATGGGAACATCAACGTCCACGAATATCGCTAATCTATTCCTGTTCTTTAAGGAATATAAATTCATTAAAAATCACCCCACCTGCTCAGATAACTACCTTTACACTTTTAGATATATTGATGATCTGCTGTGTATCAATAATTCAGAAGTTATAGAGAGTGATTTTGATAATATCTATCCTAGCTCTCTTAATTTATGTAAAACCAACCACAGTAATCAGGAACTTGAGTTCCTAGACTTAAGCATTAAGCTCAACAGAGGTTACCCATCTATTAGCCTCTTTGATAAAAGAGTTAATTTTCCTTTCAAAGTAATTAAATATCTACACTGGAATAATAACATTTCAACCAAAGTAATTGAGAATGTACTAATTTCTCAGGTCCTAAGAATTTCAAGAATTTGCAGCAACAATTTGGACTTCAATTACCACATTAATATACTATTAGAAAGTTTTCTAGAGAACGAAATTCCTTCTTCTTTCATCAAAAGAACTTTAAGAAAAATTATTCTGAATAATAGAGTAAGGTTGGCAGATCTGCTTTAATTTTCTACACAGTTAATAATATGATTCTGACCAATCAAAGCCGTAAGGAAGTTGGCTAGAGGATGCCTATTAACTACCTAAAGGAACCTTAGTGCTATGGATATGACGGTCCTATTAAAACAAAAAATTAAATAATATAAACAAAATCACAAAAAGCTTAAAAATCTGTTTATAAAAGAAAATAAAAACTAATAAAAAAGAAAACTAGTTATTCATCACTAGGATAGCTATACTAAAAATAGTAAAACCAACTTTAAAATTAATAAGATTCTGATTAATCTATAGAAGCTCACTAAGGTGATTTAATACATGCAAAGATTATTAAATACACTGCTTGTGTATTTTATAATATTTCTCATGTATTCTGGAGAGTTAATTCTGCTCTTTCTGATCATACAGATCCACAGTCTTAAGTTTATATATTTTTTTTCTCTGGTTAAAATCTCCAGCGCGTTGGTTTCTTGCTGCATGAGGAGGCCATCAGCCCCACCCTCACTGCCCCCCAGCGTCTAGGAGTGGCGGAAGAGGTCAGCCATGTTCTTCTCTTTGTGAGGAGAAATGTTTTTGTCACACAAGAGGTAAGCTCTCTTCCCTGTTTTTGGGTTCTAGGTTTTATAAGTTCAATGTTTGTACTTCACGTACTTTCTTCTCTGTCGTTTTTTAGCTTTTCAGCTTTTAGGCATTGGTTTGTCTGTTAACATTTTTGCGGGTTTAACTCTTTCTTTTCTCTGTAACTTTGAGCGTCTTTTGGGGTACCTAGGAACAGAAGATGGCTAAGCTTGTTCCTTTTCTATGCGCTGTCTATGCGCTGTTTTTTCAAAGTAGTTAAGTTCTTAATAACTAATTAATTATGCACTTAAAGCACTGCTGAAATACTTTGTACATATTGCAACTAACTGTTTAAGGTATATAACTTTCACATAGTTTTCTTTAGTTAATTATTATCTTTAACTTATTCTCGTTTTCGTGCTGTCATAAGTTGTAGAGTAGGGGGTTTTAGACTCAAGTTTTCTTTCAAAAAATCTGTTCGTTAAAAATTAATATTTCCTTTTTAATTGCAATTTAAAAATTTGGATTTCTTTTGCATCGATTTTCAGGTTTAAATTCTCTCTCAAACGAACTTGGAATTTCGTTATGGCTGAAAATCATTTCTAATTATTATGTCACTCTCACAGCTTGAGTTCTCTTTAATCTTCTTCTCTGTTTAATAGTAACAGATGAAGAGCATGGGTCGGGCCAGGAAGGTTAATGGATGCAAGCGAAATTGTTAACTAGTGCTAGGTCATGCAACTCTACGGAGGACATGACATATATATATTTGTTAAACTATTTTAGGTGGGAATGTTACTTGCATCTATGGCCTTGCAGAAACCCATTTCCAACTAGGTCTTTGTGGAAGTGAGAAAATGCAGAGTTTTTGCCGGTCCTTGATAAAGCCAAGGCTCAGTATTCTCGACACCTTCTACATTCAGTTGTTTTATTTTATTTTTTATCTTTTCTCCTTTTACTCACACAGGTAGATACATAACCTTTTCTATGTTGTACTAGGTGTGAGTCAAAATTATATATGTATGTTTTTGCTTAGGTATCTTCTTTTTAGAATGTGAATTCTGAATTTTCAAAACTGCTGCGTTGCGCGTTTTGATTTTCAGGTTTTTGCAACCTTCTTCGTTTTAAATTCTAAAGTTTTTCCTTAGTCTTCAGTTTTGCTCTTAAGTATATATATATATATATATATATAAGTGGTCTAAGGGATAACTTCTGACTATTCGTCTGATTGGGTCCAAGTTTGAATTCCGGTGAGGCATGGATGTTGTGTTTGTCTTACGGCACTCATTCTTTCTTTTCTCCGGGTCCAGTGGCCCTAAATTAGGGTCAGGCAAATGCTTATAGCCCTTTGAGTTACTCACGGGGGTTGTTAACTCCCTTCCCCAGGATATCTTTTGTGCGTGGGACGTGGACGTTTAATGAACACCACGAGTATCCAGTGCCATAGGTACTCGCCTGTCACTGATTTGGGACCACTGGTCCCTAGAAGGGGACTGCCCCGGGCCTGCTTCATCCTGGTCTCGGGTCCGGAACCAGCTCCAGCGATTAGCCAGAAGCCAACACCTCTGACCACTTCTCTACTGGGGCTTCCTTTCACTTTACTTATAAAGAACCAGGAGATGAGCTAAGTGACAGCTTCAGCAAAAAATCCCACTTCAACCATGAAATACTTGTCAGTTATGCTATATACTTATTTAATTCTTCTGTGTTGATTTATTTCTTGTTAATAAAATTTTAACATATGGAGAATCTATCTCATATAACGTATTGTGAAGATTGCGGTCATAACAAAGAAGTTATCATTCTGTTAACACTAAAACTCTTGTGATTCATGGAATGCCACAGAGCGTGAACCGACTGCAACCTGATCATTAGTTTGGTATATGAATATGTTTGCGTATAGGACACAGCAATTGCCATTTCTGCCTACATGGCCATCAAAAAGTATACCTATGTCCTGCTTTAACCATGAAAAGTGCCTTAGCGATGCTAAGCCTAGAAAAAAAAGCTTTAGCGCAGCTAGGCCGCTTCTACATCCATGAACACTGAGACCCGAACATCAATCACCCTCAGCAAAAGCCATTGGTGGAAAACTGCTTGATACTGCAGCAGAAGAAATTGAATCTCAGCTTTCAGAAAAAATAAAATTAGGCAGTTTGTCTCTCACCATAGATCTGGTTGGTGCAGTGTGAAGAATGAGCCCGTCCAAACTATTAGTATCCATACCGGAACAGTAGGCTTTTTGCTGTATGCTGATGATGATACTGGATCAAAAAAGAAAACAACAAAATATTGTGCTTCTAAATTAGAGGCGGCCATTAAGGAATGTGAAGAAAATTTCGGAAAACGTGTTTTTGCTGTTGTAACTGAGAGCAGAAACAAAATGAAAAAAAGTATGAAAATTTTAAATGAAAGATATCTAACTGTCATGACTAGGGCCCAGACTTTGATGACCAAAAAATTCATCATAAATGCATTTAAACGTAGCAGAAAATGCCCATAAAATGAAAAAAAAAAAATGCCCTTAAAATTTTTAAAAGAAAACCTACCTAGAAGTGTTCTTACAGTAAATTTTGCCAAAAATTGTTGTATTGTCTTAAAATAATTGTTAAATTATATCTTTTCTTTAAAATAAATATTAATCTTTAAAAAAATAACTAGTAGCTGCATAAGAAAAAGAAAGAACGGTACATACTAATCCCATTTGAATTTTATTTGTTTGTACACTGAAAGTCTTTTTTCATGTAAGTGCATCATAACTGCACTGAATTATAAGGTGCATCTTAATGTTTTCGAAGGTAAATGAATGTCTATTATCCATAAGTAGGTTTTTATATCTCGAGCAGCTTCTCTCGACATCAATGGATGTGACAAGGACATACTTGAAAAAAAAAAAAACAGCTTCACTTACAGCTAGTTCTTCTTCTATTTCAAAACTGTGTGTTTCTCCAGTTAATTAATATATGTGAGATTTTCTTCAAAGTCTGGAATCCAACATTTTTTTCCAGAACATTGTTTAATTTGGCAAAGATAGATTGTCCAACCTTGCCTTTGGCTCCTTTAAGAACTTGGCTTGCTTTTACAATGAAACTGATTGCATTGACAGGTTCCATATTCTGTTTTTCTAAACACGTAATCGTTGAGGACAAAATGCTGAAGTTTGATTTAATGTATGCTAGATTTCCTTCTTTTATCTTCCGAGAACACATGTTGGTCAATTTGAATTGAAGCGGAATCACCAGTTTGAAAACCATTTACTATAGACTTCACAGGCTGGAAATTTTCACTGTAATATATGCATGCATTCAGCCATGTCCACCAACATGTTATTACTGGCTTGGTGGTAAGGCTGAGCTAGGAGCTTGAGATTTGAAACATTGTGCATGATATGGTGCTTTTAGGATTTTAGGATTTTTTTTTTTTTTTTACATTGAATACGAGTCGATTAATATTAGAATAATTTGCACGGATTTCTTCGGCAGTGCGATGATGTAAAGCATGCGCAAGGCAAGTAACATGCACCAACTTGGGATAAAATCATTTCGTTGATTTTCCTGCTTTAACCATATACGGGGCAGCATCAGTCAAAAACAGAGGGATATCATCATGTTGTATACCACCAGGCCATAAAAGAAATAAGGATTTGTCAAATAATTGACAGTTCGCTGAGTGATTCACTTTCCCCATGATCTCCGTATTCAGCAAAAATATTTTGCCAGGGCAATCTGGCTCAAGTGTCCCTATTATGATGTTGGCAACAAGAGTTTCATCAATAGACAAACATTTTTTTCCCTTTTACACTGTCCCTAATTTTGTCCATTGTTTCGGTGTAACACTCACGTATGTAATTTTTTTGTAGCGTAGACTCGTCAGGTATGACATGACCAGTGTGCTTTTCCAAAAACTGGTGAAATTTAGGATGATTTAACTTTTCCAGGGGAATATTCGCAGAAACGAAAACTTCACACAACTCTTTATAAAATGGTGACTTCTTTGATGGTGTCGATGAGCAGCTTTCCATAAGTAAACATGGAGATGCCTGCGACTTTTTCTTCGCAAGTTTAACAGCTCGAATATGCTTTTCTCGTCCAATATGCTGCACGACGATAAATCGCTTTTGTGCTCCAACTTCAGTTTCACATAGTATGCAAATTAGAATGGTACTCCATCAGTAGAAAAAACCTTTTCTCCAAACTCCGAAACAAACTTGCGTAAATATCAAGATTGAGAAGGTTTGCATTTAGGCATCTTTGGAAATAAACTCTACTTTTCTTTTCAGACTGGAAATAATGACTGGAGTACGTACTAACAGCTTTCGTACAATTCCAGATGCTCTAAGTGTAACTCTCAACCACTCAGAGTAGGTTCTGCCTGGTAAGTTGGGGGTCAATGGTAAAACATCCTACCTAACCCTTTCATGAACAGTGCCCAAAAATCTTCGGCACAAATATTTCTATTCCATTTCCTTCCCTTCTGAAGACCCAACAAAATGAGGATTTCTCTCAGATGTTTCTGTGGAGAGTGACACCTTATCCCAAGTAATGTTTCCTATAATTTGAACTACCTGTTTCTTGGGGGAAATCTTTTCACTTCCTGAGGGAGAAGGTTGAGTAGGTGTGGAGGAGGGGTGTGGGTTCAGGGACGAAAGACCTCCTAAGGTACACAGGTTGAATCGCTCACATCCAAGCACCCATTCTTTGCGACTCGAGGGTTGTCGGGGCGTGTCCAAAACCAGTGGCTCTTTTGAGGCAGTCAGATATCTGTTTTTCTTTTGAGGAAGACACGCAGCTTCGGAGTCTTATCAGCACAATCAACTACATATGACCTTCCCAAAGTCTCAAGGGGTGAAGAAATGCCGCAGCCATTTGATTGAAGGGCCGTGTTGGCAGTTTCTGGACTGTATATAAAAAAGAAAGAAAATGCAGAAAAGTGACAAAAAATGCGCTAAATTGCAAAACTCCTCCCAAAATGCCAAAAGAATTCCGGAAAAGGCTGCAAAATGCTCTCTAAAAACACCTAAAAATGCATTAAAGAGGCAAAAAGCCCTAAAAATGCAAAAAATGTAAAAGTCGTCCAAGTTATAACATATGGATGCTCAGCACATCTGTTGAATTTGTTAGAAAAAGTTGTTTCCCCAAAGACTGTTTTAAAGCAGATTGAGGCAGTGCAAAAATATTTTCGTAACGATGGTTCAAAGAAAAGCCTGGCGCAATGCCAAAACTACCTAACGAAGCAAAGTGCAACCTTCATCCTGACTGTGTTAAAACATTTGTGGCCAATTACCACAAATACAATATCTTTTTTTTTTTTTTTTTTTTTTGAGATTTAACGACCATTGTGAGCAACTCAATGGGCTATAAGCAGTTGCCCGTCCCTAATTTAGAGTCACTGGTTCCAGGGAAGGGAGAGAGCTAGTGCCGTAAGACAAACACAACATCCATGCCTCACCGGGATTCGAACCCGGACCCCTTGCGACGAATGATCAGAGGCCAACGCCTTAGACCACTGCGCCACCGGGGCGGCTACAATATCTTAAGAGCATATTGAGGAATTTGATCAATCTTTTTAAAAAATTTTGGATGACATGGGCATTTACCATGAAGTTATGAATCTGGAAAAGCAGTTCTCTATTGTTGCTAGCACACTGGACACACTTCAGAGAGAGAGACACAAAGTTTGTTTCAGTTACTGTTCAAATATGGCCAAATTTACTACAAGAAGAAATCCTGCAGCCCTACCATCTAGATTTTAAAAAAGGCTTGAACAAGCAATTCTTGCACCACCACATTTTCTAGCAAACCTCATGGATCCAAAATACAGAGGTCAGAAACTTAACCAAGGACAAGAAGAGTATTGCAGAAGAGTGGATATCCAGTTGAATAACACGACCACTTCCAGAATCACTGTGTACTCTACCAGGCGTGTCACAGAGTGCACGTGAACAAGGTCAACCACACAGAGATATAAGCGGCTGGCCAGGCCAGATGAGCCATAGTGCATAATATGAGCAAAATGGGCAGATATAATGATTTGATGGACGTTCAAAAAGGAATTATCATTGGTTACTGCACCAAGGGTGGAAGTATCTCTCTCAGAAATAGTGAACTTTGTGTGCTGTTTGCCAGGTGCTGTAGTAAGGGTGTACCAAGAATGGACTGCTGGCACACCAAGTACCTCCCGACATCATAACTGTGGAACTCCAAAGGCCATCAACCCCAGCGGAGAATGTTGCCTCCGTCGACTTGTAAAGGGCAATCTACACGCAACAGCGCAGCAATTGACCATGCAAATTAATGCTGGGGCACCCAGGTACATGTCCCAGCATGCATGTGTATGTGTGCATTAAGTTGTATTGTTTTTCAGCCACCTATGGCCAGTGCCTATGGCAAATATACAATATGACATAATAGCCGCACGCCTTGAATCTAATGCCCAAAATAATGCTGTGTTTGCACTTAATTGCAACAATACTTTATTGTGGTTATTTTTATTGTTCCAGTGTCAGCAAAATCTTTCACCTTTTCTAATCATTATCACTCTTCATCTCGGATTACAATACCTGCAATATTTTCTTTCTTTTATGTACTATGCAATTTTACACGCACAAATCAGCTTGGCGGTCGGTGGTGGCATGACTTTAAAGCCAGTTTTGTTTGGAGGACTTCAATAAATTTTTCTGTCTAATCCAAAGTAGAATATGATATCTGGAGATGCCCTTATTAACGGAACAGTACCACTAGCAGTAGAGCGAACCCTGTTACGCATGGGTATCCGGAGTCGACACTGCGTCAAAGCACCCATGTTAACCCAGGTCCATCAGCAATTATGTCTACGGTTTGCACGAGACTATCATCATTGGACAGTAGAAAAGAGGTTGCCTTCACTGACAAATCGAGGTTTCTATTCCACAGAAGTGACGAGCAGTGGTGGACATGGCGTCAGACACACGAGAACCAATACCCGCACACGCTTGTCGGTCAAGTACAGGCCAGCAGTATGCATGTCTGGGGAATGTTTCCTTGTATGCCCTGAGACCACTGGTACCACTGGACAGGTCCCTGAATGCCAATGGTTACCTGTCCATTCTTGCTGACCACATGTACCCTTTCACAGATGTTTACTCTGGTGGTGATGGTGTCTAAAGAACAATGCATCCTGTCACATAGCTAAGGCAGTGTGCGACTGGTTCCAGGAACATGAAAGCGATGTCTCTGTTCTTCCTTGGCCAGCAAAATTGTTGACCTCAATCCCATAGAGCACTTATGGGACTATTTCGATCGAAAAGTTCGCCATGCTGACTTACAGCCACATCATCTATGGGACCACCATGCTCTTCTGCAGTCCGAACAGGCACGTGTGCCTCGGGCAACCTTCCAGGGCCTCATTCAGTCCATACCACGTCATCTTGCCGCAGTCGTCTGGGCCAAGTATGGTTATTCCCATTATCACATAGGTGGTCATATTATTCTGATACGACCATGTATTTGTCTGGTGTACTGGCTTTCAAAATTAATGACGCAGACTGTTACCTGACATCAGTAATGAAAGAAAGTGTCACCAGCCAGTTTTCTTCTATAAAAAACAGGTGGCAAATCATGGCAAAAAGTCTGAAAAGGGTTAGAATTGCCTGAAGGAATTTGTGACTTTTTGTATGCCTACATTCAGCACCAGCTTCATCTGCCTACATCGAGAGAATTTTCTCTATGTTTCACCTAGGGTGGAATAAGTTACGAAATAGGCTTGGGATAGAGAAAGCCACAAAACTTGTTCATTTTATACCTTTTTGGAACAAAATTTCCTGTAGATTGGTAGTTTTGTTTCTGGCTAAAACCCCTGAGATTACATTAATTAGTTAAATGTGGCTGTTTTTCAGAAAAACTCAGAGGTTTGAAAATAGTAGAAAATTGTGCGGGTCATAAAACTATGATAATTTCAGACTGCTTTTGAGGTTCTAGTAAAATACAAAGCAAAAATACTTTATTATCTGTATCATTGCTTAATTTTTAGGCGATCTTCATAAATAATCAAAAACCATTGCAATTTATGCACACAAATAATACCTCAGGCAAATTTTATTTAAAGATAATATTTTAGTTAGAAGCTAAGTATGTTATACAAATTTTGAAGATGACAATCTGATTTTTGGTGTAAATGTGACAAGGATGGTAAGTCAGATAATATCCGAAAACTTGTTTTTTTTTGTTGTTTTTTTGTTTTTTTTTATATTATCTGACTTACCATCCTTGTCACATTTACGCCAATAATCGGATTGTCATCTTCAAAATTTGTATTATATGGCGTAATCCCGTATTTCTTTCATGACTAAGTATGTTATATTCTGTTTTTCTATTTATTTTCTATAGTATGAATAGATAATGTTGGTGGGTCTATTCTATAGTTATTCTTTATAGATGGAAAGCTATTTATATGCAGCCATTTATTATTTTCAGGATTGTTTAATTTTCTTATTTCAGATCAGTTGCTTTGTTAGCTGATCTGAAAGGTTTGCTTTGTGTTGTTAAATAATAAAATTGGTCAACCATCACCTCTGAGAAGGAAAGAAAGAGAATTCAGTCATTATTCCCAGGGGCGGATTTCCCACTAGGCGCGCACCTAGGGCCTCAGAACTTGAGTGGCCCCGAAACCGTATAATTGGATTGCCAGTTTTGTTTTGCTTTTCATGGACCGAAATAAATAAATCCTTAAAGTGACCACTACATTGTCGATTGATAATTTACTTTCTCATTTTAAATTTTGGAATTGTTATCGATGTACTTGTTTTGAAAGAAACTGTTAAAATAACCTAGCCTTCCCTTTAGTGGTAGGTGAAACAAGGATTGACGCTTCCCACACTTTTCATTGTTTAAGGCGAATACTTAGCTAGCTGTGATATAAATCACTGTCATATGACTTTCAGCCAAGGAAAAACATCTGTGTTGGAACTTTTTACCTGTCTTTCCTGACCTGCGATGAAGAGTGCTTGTAGAAAGTGTCCTGATGATCCGGGGTGTTTCCTGTTTACTACCTTTTCTTTCTGGGTTAGTATAATCAAGTTCTTTCCTAAACCTAATCTTCCTACATCACCCTAAGCCAAAGTAGCTAATACAATCTTTGCTAAAAGGAAAGAACAAAAAAAAAAAAAAAAGCACCCAGAAGGAATTATCAAATCAAGATGAAAATTGGCATGTGCAATGTACATGTATAGGGGAGGAAATGATTGCAATTCCACAGCAGTTGGGCTATTTATCCAGATAAAACAGTTATATGAGTAGAAGTCAGTAAGTTGTAGTGCCACCTCTCGCTCGGATACAAGCAGAAACCCAGCGTGGCAGAGACACATACAGTTTACGGATACTGTTCTGAGGTATGGAATGTCAGATGGTGTCCAAGATGTGGGCCAATTCACCAACATTCCGGAATGGGTGTAGGTGGGGTCCTATGAAGCTTGATCGGTGAGAAATCGGGTGATCGGGCTGGCCTAGAAGGGTGTCAACATTACAGAGACAGGCCCGGGAGAGTTGTGCCGTGTGTGGCCGGGTATTATCCTGTTGCAAAATTACTCTGTGATGTGCTACAGGAAGGGCAACACAACAGGTCGTAGAATGCGTCGACGTACCATTGAGCTGTGAGGGTAGCACAGGGGACTTCGAAGGGTGTCCAGCAATTGTAGGAAATAGCTTCCTAGACAGTCAGATCGGGTGTCCGAGCCCTGTGTTATTGCACAGTAAAAGTAGGATCCATGCACTGGTTGGCTCGTCTCCAGACACACATGCGCTGGTCATCGGCACTAAGTGCAAGCCGTGATTCATCACTGAAGACAACATGACACCACTGGACATTATCCCTCGTCAATCGGGTCCGACACCACTGCAACTGGTGCCAGCGATGCTCTCTGATCAGTAGTAAGTGGCGGATTGGCCTCCTCAAATGCAATCCCAGTGCCGCAACTCGTCTTGCAATGGGCCGAATGGCCACTTACTACTGATCTTGCAACGGGCCGAATGGCCCAAAAGTTTCAATGATGCTCTTACTCGAAAAACTGTGGTTCCTACTTTTCCATTTTCAAGTTGTATCTATAGCACTTAATCCTTATGCTTCTGTTTCTGATAACTGCGGTGGAAGTATAAAGAAAATCTTAAGCATCTTTTTGACATAATAAAAGAAATACCTCAATTTTCTGATGAAAGTAACAATGAAAAATATTTTCAAGGAACTCTTCACACTCTCGCTTTTTTGCACTGACTGATGAAATTCTTACTAGATATGATGAAGACACTATTGCGCTAATTGATACACAAATAAGGAAGATAGCTGTCTAAGCACGAACACTTTAGATTAAACCAATTGCAACACTCAAATGAAGATTAGACGTATCACCGGTATCAAAAGTATACACAGTTAAAATTCATGACGACACGAATAACTCATTCCATTGAGGTTTAAAAGGTTTAATGTTAAAAAACTTGCGAGATCTTTCGAACCTACGACTTATAGGTTCATCATGAATTTTAACTGTGTATACTTTTGATACCAGTGATACGTCTAATCTTCATTTGAGTGTTGTAATTGGTTTGATCTAAAGTGTTCATGCTTAGACAGCTATCTTCCTTATTTGTGAAATTCTTACTATCCAACTTTTTTGTTCCATGACATTTGTCTATGCCATGGACGGCCAAATCTCTTCGATACAGAGAATCGTTTGCCACAAGAAAACTCCTCCACGAAAAGTCATGCACCCTTTTTATGCGAAGTCCTGTGCTCAAATTTAAATTTACCGGATTTTGTAGTGTGGAGGACTTCTCCGGTTGCCAGTGTCTTCAAGTATTTTATTTTTGCTGGATACCATGCTCGTTGCCTACTAATTTGACTAATTTGCTCATAACGTAAACAGAAGGAGATTTTCTAAAGCTGAAGCAATGGAGAGGGCATGTTTTGTAATTGAAACTTATTCCAGTTTCATGACAATTTATACGAAATGTATTGATAAATTTAGCGATACTCCATTTTCAGTGCCTTTAGCATTAAATTTACCAAGTAACTATAGCAACTGAAGATGTACTAATGTAGCCAGTTTTGCCAAACGTATCAAACGCAAAAATAACTTTTGCCGTACCCAAAATGGTCTCTCGTAGCGTAAAGCTGAAATTTATTAAATTTCCAATTCCAGAACTACAGGGAAATTTATGAACTAGTAGAGAAATTTAAAATGGCCAAAATTTAATGAAATTTTATGTCCTATACTTTGCAAAAATAATTTTTGAAGAATCTGTGAATACCACATTTATTGTCCCAGTACCTCTAGCAGGAAATTAATAAACTGATTCGAAAATTTAAGTATTTGAGAAAGAACTGTTAAGCCTAATCTGAGAGGCATAAAAAATGTTTCTTCACAAGAGAACTTTAATTTCTTGAATGTTCGACTTTGACAGCCGTTAGTCGTAAATTGATACAGAATATGGGATATTTAAAGTGCCAAACTTAGTGCCCTTTGTTTTCCCATTAGCGGCAAAAATATTTTTGAAATATCTGTAGAAACAAAAAGTTCGATGCGCGCGAACAGTCAAACTGATTACATTAGCACTGTTTCTGACAAAACGTCCTAATAATTTATGATAGAATCGCATTTCAAAAAGCTCAAAAACATTTTTCTTTACTTTACTTTTTTTTTTTTTTGTTAATCTGATGGGAAAATTTCTGAGGCGATAAGAAGGGGAAGGAGGGGCCCCAGAATCGTTTAGTGCCTAGGGCCCCAAAATATTTAAAGTCGCCTCTGATTATTCCTATTGTTATTAATTGTAAAAGAAAAGATTTTATTGGGTGCTGATTAAATTTTCGAATACTGTAGAATCAGAAACAGAATCTAATTTTGAAAAAAACCCAGGTGGGTGTTTTCAACTAGGCCCATTCTGGCAAACCCTGTATGCCCCATACCAAACATTGAAGTTAGGTGCTGCTACCCACTAGGTTAAGACAGACAGTTCTATAAGAGACCTTTTTTCGGGGTTTAATATTTGCAATGAGCAATGCATAAGGCCATGGGCAGTCGCACATCCCTAATTTGGGGCCAATGGCTCTAGGGGAAAAGAGAGGGGGAGGCTGTAAGACAAACACACCATCCACGTCTCACCTGCAATTCAAACCC
Source organism: Macrothele yani (assembly GCA_039090855.1). NCBI lineage: Eukaryota > Metazoa > Arthropoda > Arachnida > Araneae > Macrothelidae > Macrothele > Macrothele yani. Next base: position 71,349,712 of record CM077028.1, on the reverse strand, counting down.
AGGCCCACCTCAGAAGAAAGATTAAAGATTAATGCCTCATATAACTAGGCCACTGGGACAGCAAACAGACTTGGCAAGACGAAGAAAGATAATGAAGATAATGGTTGACGATGATTTTAAATGAAGGCTTCAATAATTCTGCTTGCAACTGGATTTTAAAGACAGATTTCAGTATTTTTTCAGTAGCAATCACTTTATCCTGCCCCATGGTGGTAAACCATCCAATGCATGCAGGTGGGATCAAATGGTTTGTAAAGCAGCATTTGTCTGAGAGCTCATCCTATTGTACTAAATATCTGACATATATTCGAATGAAATTAGACATTTTCTAAGAACAATATACATAAGTACCTTTTTTTTTTTTTTCACTGATCTGCCCCAAGATGCCCACCACAGTGAACATCTTGGCAGACCAGTGGTTTGCAAATTCTAATGTCTTGGTGGCACTGCAAGTTTCATTTCTAACACTGTGCACATGAATATTTTTTTCCTTGATCCAATGAAGTCAGATCAATAGCAGTTTACATCCAAATTAGGAGCAAAGTTCAAAGGCTATAAAAATTTTTTACAGAAAACTAAGAACAAAATAAACCTAAGGTTATCAACTTGGCTACTTTAACCCTGGAACAAAGAGTGAGGTCCACGTGGATCTCAGAGCACTTTGAGTAAACAAATCAACGGGATAAATTGTTTTCTAATTTCTTGAAATGTTTTTACTTTGTTTAAAATGTAATTCTTCACCTCATCTTCAGTCATTGAATATGAAAAATAAAAATTAAATCTGTACTGGCAATTTTTACATTTACTACCAATATAGTCCATTCAGAACCCAATGCATTCTAAATAGTATTATAGCAATATATTATTGCTCTTAGGGGAAATGAAATTATTATATGACAAATAAAATGAAAAAATATGATTTTATATTACATTAGACAAAATTTTTCCATATTTTTGTATTTCATGGGAAATCCATTTGACATTTTTACTTTATACACTTCACTTCGTGGAATTATACGAAACAGTTTTGTGATAAATCGTTCCAGCATTTCTAACAGAAATGGTGTATTGTCAGCTAAATTCCTGACAACCCCCCCCCCTCTCACACACCTGCTTAGTGGAGTTTTGGCTACTTTCACACACAACAACCAATCGGTTCAGTTGTTCAGGTTCACTCGGTCCTATGGTGAAAATTCAAGATCGAAGTTCAGACCATATCAGTGTTTTCTGTATGATGCAACACACTTTTAGTTTGACAACGTCATGAACTCTGGCTCACTGGTTTTGTTTTACTCAGTTATACATACAGTTTAGTTACAGATATAAGAGAAAGTCGCAAGTAGATTGCCAGGCATTTTATGGTAAGGGGGAAAAAAATACCAAAAAAATTGCTACAAATATAATCGATAAGAATGGCAACAAGGAGTCTACGTTTGGATGCAGCAGTGATATTCCATCCAGCAGTGTTTCAAGTGAGGATAATTTGTCTGTTGAAGCCAGTTCTGACACTGATAACTTCAGTTACTTAGATTATTATTCAAGTAACAAAGAAGTTACTGCAGAAGAACATGAAATGACCTTCCTATCCAAAAGTAAGGACTTTCAATGGTTTTCGACTCTGAGATGACCTGCAACACAGAGGAGAGCAAGAGAGAATTTCACAAGAACACCTGGGCCTAGTAGGAATGCAAGGCTTGAAATATTGATTCAATACTTATTGATATTTGAATTATTTCTTACAAAATCTGTGACAGATGAAGTTTTGAAATTGAAATCATTTGACATTTTTACTTTATACACTTCACTTCGTGGAATTATATGAAACAGTTTTGTGATAAATCGTTCCAGCATTTCTAACAGAAATGGTGTATTGTCAGCTAAATTCCTGACAACCCCCTCCCCCTCACACACACACACACACCTGCTTAGTGGAGTTTTGGCTACTTTCACACACAACAACCAATCAGTTCAGTTGTTCAGGTTCACTCGGTCCTATGGTGAAAATTCAAGATCAAAGTTCAGAACATATCAGTGTTTTCTGTATGATGCAACACACTTTTAGTTTGACAACGTCATGAACTCTGGCTCACTGGTTTTGTTTTACTCAGTTATACATACAGTTTAGTTACAGATATAAGAGAAAGTCGCAAGTAGATTGCCAGGCATTTTATGGTAAGAGGAAAAAAATACCAAAAAAATTGCTACAAATATAATCGATAAGAATGGCAACAAGGAGTCTACGTTTGGATGCAGCAGTGATATTCCATCCAGCAGTGTTTCAAGTGAGGATAATTTGTCTGTTGAAGCCAGTTCTGACACTGATAACTTCAGTTACTTAGATTCTTATTCAAGTAACAAAGAAGTTACTGCAGAAGAAGATGAAATGACCTTCCTATCCAAAAGTAAGGGCTTTCAATGGTTTTCGACTCTGAGATGACCTGCAACATAGAGGAGAGCAAGAGAGAACTTCACAAGAACACCTGGGCCTAGTAGGAATGCAAGGCTTGAAATATTGATTCAATACTTATTGATATTTGAATTATTTCTTACAAAATCTGTGACAGATGAAGTTATGAAATTGAAGAATAAAGAAAGTGAGTGTGTTTTTCAAAAAAATTGGAACTATTTTGAGCATCTTTGAACTTCGGCACTTTATTGGAATTTTGATTTTAGCTGAAGTATTATAAATCCAAAAATGAAGCAATTACTCAGCTGTGGAGCAAAGATAATGGACAACCCATATTTTTAAAAATTATGGTTTCTGCGAGATTACTATATGTCTTCGATTCAGCGATGTTCAGAAAGGAGAAGGGAAGGAAAAATGTGAAAATTTTGGGCCTATGAAGCACATATTTAGTATATGGGTATAAATTTTCAGGAGTGCTGTGTGTCTTCATGCAATGTTACAATTTGTGAACAGTTGGTTACTTTTCAAGGCAGATGTGCATTAGGCAATACATTCCATTTAAACCAGACAAATACGGAATCAAACTTTGGTGTTGCTGTGATAGTGTCACTTCATATGTTCGTAACAAGTACATACTGGAAAAGAAAGTCAAGCAAGGGAACAAAACTAAGATAAAAGAGTAGTTCTAGATAAGGTAAAAAGGCTTGAAAAGAGAGGAAGAAATATAACTTTTGATATTTTTTTTACTAGCCTAAATTTGGCACTGAAACTGAAAGATAAACATCTATTTTAGGAACATTTAGAGAAAAAAATGGAGCTCCCTCCTGTAAACTTGTTTCAGTCAAAGACCACATTCAGTTTTCAACCAAACTTAAATTCACTGATGATGCAACATCAGTTTCACACTGTCCTAAGAAAACAAAAGTTATGCTCCTTAGCACAGTGCATGACGAGCGAGATGTGGATAACATTTCCTCATCCAACAAGCCTATAATGATACTTGATTACAATGCTACTATGGCTGGAGTGGATATTGCTGATCAGATGTTGAGATGTCATTCAGTCAAACAGATGGCCTATGGTTCTTTTTTACTTGATGGATGTTTCCTGTTTGAATGCATATGTGCTGTGGATCCATATAAATTCTGAATGGAATGAGCACAAGTCTCACAAGGGAAGAATTTTTTGAGTTCAGCTAGCTAATGAACTAATACACTCTGGACAAATAATTGAACCTTTATCACAAATACAAATTGGCAGTCCTGGTGGTTCCAGAAATCAAAGTCTATGCTATAACTGCCCAAGAGAACTCAACAGAAATTGCAATAGGTTTGTATGTGCTAAACACCACATAATTTGTGATAACTGCAAGGGATTTAACTTTTATTGCTAAATTACATCCATGGCAGTGACTCTTTATTGTAAAGATAATTATTCCCAACTATAAATCTTGTTTTAAATGTTTGTTGGTATCTTAGTGAAAAAAAATTTCTGAACTAATTCTATACATGGGAGCAAATGGACACCAGTGGTAGTCAGTCCACATAAAAAAAATTCTGATAGTTCTAGGGTTGTGAAATATATGCCTTACAGTATGGGGTCAGCCTCCACCATGTGCTACTGCGAATTATTTTCCAGCAATGTATAAGAAATTATAACTGCCTTCTATGGATAATGAAAAACAAATACAAGTGTGAACTATATATAGACATTCGTTTATCTTACCATAGAACACAAGAGGGTTTACTGTAACTTTTAGCTTTTTCCCCCCTTCAAACACTAATGTACGAATGTTTTTAAAAAGGTGCAAATTTCTGTGCTGTTGATTCAGGGAGTACAATAGCTTCCCTTAAGACTGCTGCCAAACTCAGCTGCGTTCTGCGTAAAATATATAATATTTAGCAACTCACGTTTCATTGTAAGGAATTGCTCAATTCGGAAAAATATTTTGAGTTAGTATTACTTGAACAATCAGCGCTCACACGGTGTAAAATGCATTTATCCAGTTTCCATGAAGTTTAGAGATGCGCCTGCTGATAATGAGATTAACAAAAATACGTATGATAACAACTTACAAACAAATCGTCAAGGACTTTTGCAACATTGCACCAATGAACACGCAACTACGCATGGCATAGCTTACCTTGAGCTCATTATACGCATGCGTCGGAAACAAGAACTACTCAAAACTTCCGTAAACACATTTCTTCTGCAAATAATATCAAGTCCTACTGTTTCTACGCTTGTGCTGCCATCTAGTGAAGAAAATATAAAAATATATAATGCAGTAGAATGAAAAAGAAAAGAGGGTTCACGTAAATTCGTTGAAAATCAGTAAACCAACTTCAGTTGATAGTTCCCTAGTGTCAAAGCGTAATTTGGACTATTCTTTTTTTTTTCGGGAAAGGGGGACAACGAACTACAAAGTCTTCTTCCTGTACAGAGCGTTTTATTAATAGAAAATTTTGACTATCATTTTTAGCTCTTCAACGAGTTCGGAGAGAAGTTCCTTTTGTATCGCGATATTAGATGATGATAAACTTTGCTGTGAAATAGTGTTCCTTAAGTAATTTTTTTATTCATTTCAAACTGGAAAAACTTCTTTGTGCTGGCACAGTGGTTGAAGTGAAATTAAGAATTAAAGAAATTAAGCAATTTATACACATCTTGGAATGCATCCCTATGCGCATTATACTGTATGTCTGTAACTGTAATGACGTGCACACTGTACCATTTTCCGGACTCATTTTTTTAAACAAAAGCATGAATCCAGACCTGAAATTTACACTTGCAGTTACTATATACACTGCTGGCCACCCAAAATGCCACACCAAGAAGGACACGAGATAGCAAAGCCAGATTTACTGGACACATAACAACAGATACAAAGATGAAACGATTGAGCTTACAGGCCCGCGCGACTTGCGGAACACGCAGACATCAACAGTTCGTGTGGCCCCCATGGCTAGCAATAACGGCCGCTACACGCCGCGGCATCGAACGAAAGAGGCTTTGGATGTGGGCTTGGGGTATGTCGGTCCAGGCTGCTTCCACACGTTGCGACAGTTCATCAGGCGTAGCCGCGGGTAGTGCTTGCCGATCAGCGACCAGACGTGTTCGATAGGCGACATTTCGGGAGAACAGGCGGACAACGGCAGCAGTGACACCTGGTGGGCCGTGAAGAATTGTTGCACGATGCGTGCCACGTGCGGGCGCGCATTGTCTGTTGAAACGTGGCCGCTGGCAGGTCCTGCAGGTAAGGGAGGACTACAGGCTTCAAAACGTCGGAGATGTAGCGGTGGCTGTTGAGTGTACCGGCGATGCGTACCAGAGGAGTGCGGGTGTCATATCCAATTGCGCCCCAAACCATAACGCCAGGCCACGGACCGGAATGGCGATGTATAATGCAGGCATCATGTACAGTCTCTCGCCGCGGTGCCGCCACACGCGGATCCGACTATCGTGGTGTTGCAAGCAGAAGCGGGATTCGTCGGAGAAGACAATGTCGTGCCATTCCGTAGTCCAGGTACGGCGTTCAACGGCCCACTGCCGCCGCACTCGCCGGTGGTATAACGTCAATGGTAATCGGAGCAATGGGGGCCGTGCGACAAGTCCCCGCTCATGCAGACGACGTCGAACGGTACGTGCTGACACAGGTTGTTGCGCAACACACCCTAATTCCTGCGCTAACTTTCGTGATGTGACAGTGCGAGCCGTCAATGCCCGCCGCACAACATACCGACCCCCTCGTTCGGTGGTGTGCCGCGGCTGCGGCAATCGCTCACGTCGGTCCGTCCGTCCCTCCTGCACCCACCGAATCCATACTCGCCTGACTGTGGCTGGATGTCGTCCCGCACGGTCGCCGATGTCTCGGTACGATAAACCGCTGTCGCGATAAGTCACTATTCGTCCTCTGTCGAACTCCGAAACGTGATGGAATGACTGCGGTATTCTGCGACGAGGCATCGGGAAGCTTCTCACGCACAGGTCCGGCAGCACAACACACTTCCACTACTTACACCCGGCCTTCTGTGCACCCTTCTTATAGTGCTTCTCGGTGGCGTGCCGGGCGCACATGATTTGCATATGCCCTGCACTGCCAATCGTTTGCATGTCCTCTCGAGGGCGACGCGTGTTGCGAATTTCAGGCGAATCGATGCTTCCTTCTTGGTGGTGCATTTTGGGTGGCCAGCAGTGTATGTGTATAAACACAACGGACGAAAACAGAATCATCTAAACTCAAAATCGTGCTGCGGGGATGTAATTCACTCGATCGAGGTCAAGTGTGAAGTGCAACCAATGACACGGTCTGTCACTTAACCTCGATCACCGGCGTCATTGGTTGCCATAGCGACCAGCTCATTGAGTCAACCTAAGGCTCTTAAGTTTGCACTCTTCATGGTGCCGGAGTGAAGTGATTTGACGCTCTTCGCGGGCTGTCACTTCCCCTCGACCATTAACGTCACTGTTGCCATAGCAAACCCCTATATTCAGTAAATTCCAGGTTTCTACGGCGGAGGGCCGCGGGTGTCCTAGTGGGCAACGTTCGTGACTGCCACGGAGAAGACCTGAGGTTCGATCCCAGACAGGTACGAACGCTCGATCCACCAAATACCCGCCGTGCGTCGGATGGGCATGTTAAGCCGTCGGACCCCGGTACTGCCCCCCCCCCCGTAATAAATAAGGGCGTCTTCCTCCCCCTTTCTACTTCGCTTCCGTGTCACTTTCCCATCGGGCACTCTAGCCCCAAATCTCCTAGCTTCCTATTTCTAAGGGTTGTTTAAGACCTGGGGTCAGACACTCCCTGCCTAAAAATCCTCTACACATGATCTATGATGATCTGATTCTACGGCGGCGCTCTTCATGGTGCCGAAGTGAAGTGATTTGGAACTGCGGCTCTTATCACTTCACATGACCTTCGCCAACGTTCCCTGTAACTGAAAGCCTAACAACTTGTTTATGACATCGGCATAGGCGTGGACTACAGTTCGTTTCCCGTGTTCGTCTACCGACGAGAATAGGTAGAACCTAAAAATACGGAATAGCAGATGCGCACATATAGTCGTTGTGTACGCTATTTTTGTCACAAGAAGTGATTGGGTTAACGACAGGGACGGATTGGCCCACTGGGGTACCGGGACATTTCCCAGTGCACCTCTCGAAAAATGGCCCATTTTGTCGTAATCTTTTAATCTGAATATTTTTTAACGAATGAATAATTATTTTACAACTTATGAATAAAAATCGATAACTTCATTTGTGCTTTATATCTGTCTGAAAAGTTATTTCCCTAAGAAGAAAAGCGTTTCTTCCTATCTATAATTTAATTGTTTGCTTTAAAAGGAAATAGCAAAATTCTCTGCACGTATACGAGAAAAGTGCAACCGGACCAAGTACACTCACCCAGTACACTGTTATAACTTAATTAAGAAAAATCTAACTATAGTTAGATGCAGGTGGTTGGACTTTTAGCTCAGTGCAATTGGTAGGCCGTATCATCCTTTCCTAATTTTGACGGTTACACTAGCACCCATTTTGATGGCCCGTCACACACCCTTATAGTGAAGTTCGTTGACCGGGCCTGAAATTTCGAATCTTGGTGCACCCTCACGATTCGAAATTTCCCGCCTGCCGGAACGAACAGAAGAAAAACAATGCCTAAGGAGATTTGTTAGGGATTAGGACCACCTGACCACTTGCCTAGAGCAACTTTCTAAGGCACATCACAACAAAAAATCGCACATATGCCAAAACAATTTCTTGGCTAAAATTATTCACTGGGCCCGGGCGATTCCGCCGCCACTGCATACAGCCATTACCTACACCCTTATTTACATACAGACAAAGCTATTCTTGAGCAGAGACATTCCAAAATTCGTTTCCGTCCCGCATTTATCTTAAAAGCAACAATGATTTACCGCAGATCGGGTTTATATTGATTTAACTATGCACTGTAAAAAAATTACTGTAGATTTTACGGTTTTAAACCGTTTTCCAGGGTGCCAACACAAAACCGTAAAATCTACAGTTTTATGCCGTGTTGGAGCAAAGCTATAGCTTTGCTCCAACACAATCAACACATTCGTTCCAGCCAAATTTTTGTGTTTTCGTGATTATTTGGACTGTGACTCGCTCCAGCCAAATTCTGTGCTGTTAATCTTCATTGAATGCGGTGTTGACACGGCATAAAACTGTAGATTTTACGGTTTTGTGTTGGCACCCTGGAAAACGGTTTAAAACCTGAAAAATCTACAATTTTTTTTTACAGTGTGGGTCTACTGAAGGGGGAGGTAAATGAAGGTACCAATGCGTATTTATTTGGTAACTGATCACGCAGTAGGTGATCAGTGACCAAAGAAATCTAAAAATTAATTGCGTAGGAGAGTATTGTTATGTGGCATGTACACGCATTTCAACTGTCAGAATAACCTTCATGATGATTAAGTCGGAACTGGGGTTTTCGAGAGACACGTGATTCTGTTACAACCAAATTTTTCAAAAAAAAAAAAAAGTTGTGCCGTACAACACCCCATTTTGAGCGTGGTCTAATGCTCCATTCAATCATGAGCGGATTAAAAAAAGAAAAGTTGTGTCGTACAACACCCCATTTTGAGCGTGGTCTAATGCTCCATTCATTCATGAGCGGATTAAAAAAAGAAAAGTTGTGTCGTACAACACCCCATTTTGAGCGTGGTCTAATGCTCCATTCAATCATGAGCGGATTAAAAAAGAAAAGTTGTGTCGTACAACACCCTATTTTGAGCGTGGTCTAATGCTCCATTCAATCATGAGCGGATTAAAAAAAGAAAAGTTGTGTCGTACAACACCCCATTTTGAGCGTGGTCTAATGCTCCATTCAATCATGAGCGGATTAAAAAAGAAAAGTTGTGTCGTACAACACCCCATTTTGAGCGTGGTCTAATGCTTCATTCAATCATGAGCGGATTAAAAAAAGAAAAGTTGTGTCGTACAACACCCCATTTTGAGCGTGGTCTAATGCTCCATTCATTCATGAGCGGATTAAAAAAAGAAAAGTTGTGTCGTACAACACCCCATTTTGAGCGTGGTCTAATGCTCCATTCAATCATGAGCGGATTAAAAACAGAAAAGTTGTGTCGTACAACACCCCATTTTGAGCGTGGTCTAATGCTCCATTCAATCATGAGCGGATTAAAAAAAGAAAAGTTGTGTCGTACAACACCCCATTTTGAGCGTGGTCTAATGCTCCATTCAATCATGAGCGGATTAAAAAAAGAAAAGTTGTGCCGTACAACACCACATTCTGAGCGTGGTCTAATGCTCCATTCATTCATGAGCGGATTAAAAAAAGAAAAGTTGTGTCGTTCAACACCCTATTTTGAGCGTGGTCTAATGCTCCATTCAATCATGAGCGGATTAAAAAAGAAAATTTGTGTCCTACAACACCCCATTTTGAGCGTGGTCTAATGCTCCATTCAATCATGAGCGGATTAAAAAAGGAAAAGTTGTGTCGTACAACACCCCATTTTGAGCGTGGTCTAATGCTGCATTCAATCATGAGCGGATTAAAAACAGAAAAGTTGTGTCGTACAACACCCCATTTTGAGCGTGGTCTAATGCTCCATTCAATCATGAGCGGATTAAAAAAAGAAAAGTTGTGTCCTACAACACCCCATTTTGAGCGTGGTCTAATGCTCCATTCAATCATGAGCGGATTAAAAAAAGAAAAGTTGTGTCCTACAACACCCCATTTTGAGCGTGGTCTAATGCTGCATTCAATCATGAGCAGATTAAAAACAGAAAAGTTGTGCCGTACAACACCCCATTTTGAGCGTGGTCTAATGCTTCATTCAATCATGAGCGGATTAAAAAAAGAAAAGTTGTGTCGTACAACACCCCATTTTGAGCGTGGTCTAATGCTCCATTCAATCATGAGCGGATTAAAAAAGAAAAGTTTTGTCGTACAACACCCCATTTTGAGCGTGGTTTAATGCTTCATTCAATCATGAGCGGATTAAAAAAAGAAAAGTTGTGTCGTACAACACCCCATTTTGAGCGTGGTCTAATGCTTCATTCAATCATGAGCGGATTAAAAAAAGAAAAGTTGTGTCCTACAACACCCCATTTTGAGCGTGGTCTAATGCTTCATTCAATCATGAGCGGATTAAAAACAGAAAAGTTGTGTCCTACAACACCCCATTTTGAGCGTGGTCTAATGCTCCATTCAATCATGAGCAGATTAAAAAAAGAAAAGTTGTGCCGTACAACACCCCATTTTGAGGATGGTCTAATGCTTCATTCAATCATGAGCGGATTAAAAACAGAAAAGTTGTGTCGTACAACACCCCATTTTGAGCGTGGTCTAATGCTCCATTCAATCATGAGCGGATTAAAAAAATAAAAGTTGTGTCGTACAACACCCCATTTTAAGCGTGGTCTAATGCTCCATTCAATCAAGCGCGGATTAAAAAAAGAAAAGTTGTGTCGTACAACACCCCATTTTGAGCGTGGTCTAATGCTCCATTCAATCATGAGCGGATTAAAAAAAGAAAAGTTTTGTCGTACAACACCCCATTTTGAGCGTGGTCTAATGCTCCATTCAATCATGAGCGGATTAAAAAAAGAAAAGTTGTGCCGTACAACACCACATTCTGAGCGTGGTCTAATGCTCCATTGAATCATGAGCGGATTAAAAAAAGAAAAGTTGTGTCGTTCAACACCCTATTTTGAGCGTGGTCTAATGCTCCATTCAATCATGAGCGGATTAAAAAAAGAAAATTTGTGTCCTACAACACCCCATTTTGAGCGTGGTCTAATGCTCCATTCAATCATGAGCGGATTAAAAAAGGAAAAGTTGTGTCGTACAACACCCCATTTTGAGCGTGGTCTAATGCTGCATTCAATCATGAGCGGATTAAAAAAGAAAAGTTGTGTCGTACAACACCCCATTTTGAGCGTGGTCTAATGCTCCATTCAATCATGAGCGGATTAAAAAAAGAAAAGTTGTGTCGTACAACACCCCATTTTGAGCGTGGTCTAATGCTCCATTCAATCATGAGCGGATTAAAAAAAGAAAAGTTGTGTCCTACAACACCCCATTTTGAGCGTGGTCTAATGCTGCATTCAATCATGAGCAGATTAAAAAAGAAAAGTTGTGCCGTACAACACCCCATTTTGAGCGTGGTCTAATGCTTCATTCAATCAAGCGCGGATTAAAAAAAGAAAAGTTGTGTCGTACAACACCCCATTTTGAGCGTGGTCTAATGCTCCATTCAATCATGAGCGGATTAAAAATAGAAAAGTTTTGTCGTACAACACCCCATTTTGAGCGTGGTCTAATGCTTCATTCAATCATGAGCGGAATTAAAAAAAGAAAAGTTGTGTCGTACAACACCCCATTTTGAGCGTGGTCTAATGCTCCATTCAATCATGAGCGGATTAAAAAGAAAAGTTGTGTCGTACAACACCCCATTTTGAGCGTGGTCTAATGCTCCATTCAATCATGAGCGGATTAAAAAAAGAAAAGTTGTGTCGTACAACACCCCATTTTGAGCGTGGTCTAATGCTCCATTCAATCATGAGCGGATTAAAAAACGAAAAGTTGCGTCGTACAACACCCCATTTTGAGCGTCTAATGCTCCATTCAATCATGAGCGGATTAAAAAAAGAAAAGTTGTGTAGTACAACACCCCATTTTGAGCGCGGTCTAATGCTCCATTCAATCATGAGCGGATTGAAAAAAGAAAAGTTGTGTCGTACAACACCCCATTTTGAGCGTGGTCTAATGCTCCATTCAATCATGAGCGGATTAAAAAAAGAAAAGTTGTGTCGTACAACACCCCATTTTTAGCGTGGTCTAATGCTCCATTCAATCATGAGCTGATTTAGAAAATTCTTTTACCGTTAAATTGTTGTTAAAATTCGTTCACGGCTGAATTCGTTTAAAAATGCATTTTTCGACAGTTTTCTTTCATCCAGGATCTAACAGAATGTTTTTGCATGAGGGAATTTATGAGGTATTCTTTTGTAGGTACGTGTGTTTTTGTAACGGACCGCAAGACTGAAATTTCCGTTCTGGATTGGTCGTTCCAATCTGCCCCTGGTTAGCGATAACAATATAATTGTATTTACTAGTGACATAAACCAGCGCCTCCTGTAAGTTGTGTTATACTGCAAATCAAGTCTGCTTTATTACTTAAAATGCTACAACTAACGATTACATTTGAACATCAGCCGCGGGCGAGCCCCCCCCCCCCCTCCCACTCAGATCCTGCGTTGCGGGGGGGGGGCTCGAGGCTAAGGGGGCCTCTAACCTCAGGAGAATGATTTTGCATTTTTTTTTTACAGTAATTCGATACGAACAGGGACGTCGTCAAGCAGATGCGAGGTTGGGCGGGAATCCACCCTGAAATTATTCGTGCTCACCCAGTTCAAGATGTGTCATTTTTTTACGCTTTCTAACCGTAGGTTGAAGAAGCGTATATGCTCCAGCTTTGTCCGTCCGTCTGTCTGTCGGCACGATAACTCGCGTAAAAATAGTTCGATTTCAATGAAATTTTAGTATGTGGTAGGAGACCACCTGGGGACGAACCCTATTGAATATGGACAAAATGGGGTCAAAGGTCACGACACAGGAGCGGGATCCATTCCATTGCCCTTATTCGTCATAACTTGCGTAAATATGGTTCGATGTCGATGAAATTTTTATATGTGGTAGGGGAACACCTGGGGACGATTCCTATTTAAAATGGACGAAATGGGATCATAGGTCACGACATAGGAGTGGGATCCATTCCATTGCCCTTATGCGTCATAACTAACGTAAAAAGCGTTCGATTTCGATTAAATATTAGTATGTTGTAGGGGATCACCTGGAGACAAACCCTATTGAAAATTGGCGAAATGAGGGTCAAAGGTCAGGACATAGGAGCGGAATCACTTCCATCTCCATTATGCGTCATAGCTTACGTAAAAATGTTTCGATTTGGATGAAATGTTAGTATGTTGTAGGGGCCTGTCTGAGGACGAATCCTATTGAAAATGGGTGAAATGGGGTCAAAGGTTCGGACACAGGAGCGCGATCTATTCCATAGACCTTATGCATCATAACTTACGTAAAAATGCTGCGATTGCGACAAAACTTTATCATGTTATTTCACAGGTATACTGAACTGGTTCTGTTGAATATCATCGAATTAGGATCAAAGGTCAGGGCACAGGAGCGAGATTTATTCCACAGCCGTTATCCTCATAACTTGAGTAATGATTTCTGGTATGTTGGAAAGCGTATTATAATCAATGCATTGCATGATTTTTCTAACTTGTTTTATTTCATTCAACTTTAAAATATAATCTGGACTTTGCCAGGTAATAATGAGTCTCGCGCTTTTCGTCGGGTAGCCCTACGTATTTTATCCTGGGAAGTGCGTTTTTTACTTCTTAGGAAGGTTACCAAAATAGCATCGGCAGGGTAAGAAAATGTAATTAATTGTTCTCCACTCTCCGAAATCCTCAGTTTTAGCCGATTTTTCATGTTTGTGTGACCAGGCGCGAAGGAAATGGGTGGATACGAATTCAATGAGAAGGGTTCATTATTAATTGCTCAGCTGTTTGTTCTGCTAAGTGGGGATTGGTTTAAGTAACTGCATACGCAGAAAGAAACAAGTTGGTGACATTCTACTATCACTTATACACAGGTGTGCAAAAATTAAGGACGAAAAGGAGAAATTAGCATAACAGCGGAACGAGCAAGCAGAACGGACCGAAAGGCCACTAGGGTCCGGTACGGTAGGGCATGCGCATATATGCAGCATGACGTAGGGGGGTGGGTAGTGTCGGAAGGGTATAAAGCACACGGGCGGTGTACCTACACATATTCCAAAAAGGTTCAGTCACTGGTGTTCGCTATTGTACCGAGGTTTTCCTGCCTCACGTGCGTCTGTTTAGAGGTGATGTGTGTCCTGAGTTCCTCTTCCTGGACGACAACGCTACGCCTCATAGTACAGTGACTGTCGCAGAGCTGTTGGAGAGTGAAGATATTCAACGCATGGATTGGCCCGCAAGGTCCCAGGACCTAAATCCAATCGAACACGTGTGGGACCTTCTCGGGAAACGCTTGGCAGCACTTCATCAGCCGCCAGCAACGATTCCGCAGCTGCGATTGGCGCTACAAGTGGAATGGGCCGCGATGCCTCAACAGCTCCTTGACAACCTCGTCCTCAGCATGGACAGACGTTGTAAATCCTGCAACGCAGTCAGGGGTGGTCGTATCCCCTACTAAAGACTGGATTTTTCTTGGCAGCCGCCTGTCACATGGACGTTTCTGTTTTCTGTCCAGTTGTGCTCGAAGCTACCTTTTCAATAAAGTGCCTTTATATCCTTTGGATTCCTTGTTTGAACGGCTTTGCTCACTTGTCTCATATTCCTACATCTTGGGGATCTTATGGTATGATTTGAGTCGATGTGGAGCACTTATGCACGACGTTACATTCGAAAAACCGTCTCGTCCTTAATTTTTGCACGCCAGTGTATCTTACATCACTAACCCACTAGTCATTGTCATGTTATCTTGTTGGTTTACCAGTGGCATAACTTGTCAGTTCCAGATGAGTGTGTGTGTGTAACTGGAAAGGGGGTGGGGGCGCTGTATTTTTTGTATCCAGTATTAAAACGCATTAGAAATTATTTCTTTCCGTGCTTCGTAAATTAAGTTTTTATAAAACTTGCCCCATCATAAATAGTACCCGCCAACCCGTTGCCCATCCTGATATCAAAGTCTAATGGCGTCCCTGGATACGAGGCTGGTTAAAGAAACGGAAAGGAATTTTTGACTGAAGCTTTGAATGAAGAATTAAAAGGAAAAACGATTTCTGGTATAATTTTTTCAATAAATAAGTAAAATATTTGGAAATAATTTCGCTGCTTCAGTTTATAAAAACTGGATGACGGGAATGCAGCTATTCCAAACGACTTGAGGCCAGGGCTGAAATAAGACCTTAGTGGGCCCTGAGGCTAAGACATTTGAATTGGCTCCTAGGCCAAGACATTTGAGTTGGCTCCTAGGCCAAGACATTTGAGTTGGCTCCTAGGCCAAGACATCTAAGTGGGCCCCAAAGAATTTATGACTGGGAATCATTACGAAGTCCGTTGAAACACGAAACTGTAACAATATGCTTGTCATAATTAAAACGTAGTGCATTCTTCAAACTAATAAATTATTTGCAGAGTTTTCATAGTGAAAAATACTGTGACTTATTGTCACAGTATTTTTAATTGTTCTCATAAGAACGTGGATTAAAAGTTTAAGATTCCTAGATTTTGTCTTGGTTTCTCTAATGATTTAGAATTGTATACTTTTCTTAGTGCATCTGTTTTGTTATGCAAAATGTAAAGGAGACTTCGACCATTAACGGTTCCAAGTGCAAACTGGGAGCATGGTAATGAAAAAGCTGAAACTCTCCCTGTACACAGTGACATGAAACCTTTTCCCGTGGTGAGTAACTGCCTTGAAGTCTGTTCGTTTTACAGCCTCTGTTTCTGACCAAGTGGATCACATGAGGCAAAAGTAAAACTATTTCACAAACCTCTCTCACTCAATCTACCTGTCTATTATTTGTCCAGGCATGTCTCCTGGGCCCTTGGCCATGGTGGGCCCCAATGCTATAGCTCTTATATAAACTACCGTCAATCCGGCCCTGCTCGAAGCCCCTTTTCACAGCCATAGGAATAACTCCTATATATAGTGTATATATTAATATTATTAATAAAATCTATGAAAATGCAAGTGCGCCGCCCGGTGGCGCAGTGGTCTAAGCGATGGCCTCTGATCATTCGTCCAAACGGGGTCCGGGTTCGAATCCCGGTGAGGCATGGATGTTGTGTGTGTCCTACGGCACTGGTTCTCTCCCTTCCCTGGAACCAGTGATCCTAAATTAGGGACGGGCGACTGCTTATAGCCCATTGAGTTGCTCACGGTGGTCGTTAAACCTCCAATAAAAAAAAAAAAAGAAAGAAAATGCAAGTGCAAAGATTCGGCTGTTTGAGGAAACAGCACACATAAAAATTGGAAAGGGAGTGAGACAAGGTGACCCCATATCTCCCAAGCTCTTTAATGCTACATTGGAAAATGTCTTTCAATCACTGAACTGGGAAAACAAAGGGATAAAGATTAATGGAGATTATCTAACTCACCTTCGTTTTGCTGATGACGTAGTCATTTTTGCAACTACCCCATCAGAGCTGCAGAGTATGATCCAGGAACTTGCTGACAAGAGTAAGGCAGTGGGATTAAAATGAACTTTTAGAAAACAAAAGTGATGTACAATACTTTTACAAGAAATGAAAATTTATCGATTGATGGAGAAATGCTGGAGATAACAGACACGTACGTTTATCTTGGACAGCAGATATCAAGTGAGGGTCACATTGATGAAATTAATCGGCATACAAAACTTGCCTGGAGAGCTTTTGGAAGAAACAGCATAATTTTCAAGAGCAATATGCCATTATGTCTTAAAAGAAAAGTGTTTGATCAGTGCATCCTCCCAGTGCTTACGTATGGTGCAGAGACGTGGACCTTAACTAAAAGAGACATACAAAGGCTGCAGACAACTCAAAGCAGCATGGAGACGTGCATGCTTGGTGTGACCAGGAGAGATAAGAAGAGGAACTCGTGGATCAGAAAAATGACAAGAGTGGAAGGCATCAAGATCAGAGTAAAATCCCTGAAATGGCAATGGGCTGGACATACTGCCAGAAGAACAGACCATCGATGGACAGTCGAAATTTTAGATTGGATTCCAAGGGACAGGAAAAGACACAGAAGAAGACCACATGGGAGATGGGTGGATGAAGTTCGAAAGTATGCGAGAGTAACATGGAGGAGACTGGCACAAGACAGACCGTTGTGGAAGAGGCTTGGAGAGACCTTCGTGCAGCAGTGGATTGATAATGGTTGGCAATGATGATGATGATGATTAACAACAGAAAGATAAAGAGATAACAGTTAAATGACCGAAATTTTTAGATCAATGTGGAGAAAGTTTTATGTATTACAGTAGATTGCACATAACTACAGATCCTTCAGAATATCCAAGGTGAAAATCATCAAATACGTGGTGTCAGTTGAGTAAATAAATCCATCGCTCTTTCCACGTTAAGCAACGCACACTAACCGAAAAATTGTTATTCGGCCGCCGTTGGGGAACCGAATCCCGAATCTCTCGATATCTAGCCGAGCGCGTTAGCCTTACAATACAGCGGCCAACAATTCACGGCGCTATGCGTGATTTTCTTTTTCAGTCTGCATCTGACATCATAGGTCCGTAAGATGGGCTCAGCTACTGAGACGTCTCCATCTGGTGGGCATTAACGACACTGGCCATATATAATTACAGCAATAATCCAAAGGGCGAGATCCAAGGTGAAAATCATCAGTTGTGTAAATAAATCCATCGCTCTTTCCACGTAAAGCAACGCACAGCAACCGAAAAGTTGTTATTCGGCCGAGTAAATAAATCCATCGCTGAGTAAATAAATCCATCGCGCTTTCCACGTTAAGCAACGCACAGCAACCGAAAAACGAAAAACGCACATAGCACCGTGAATCGTTGGCCGCTGTGGTGTAAGGCCAACGCGCTCGGCTAGATATCGAGAGATTCGGGATTCGATTCCTCGACGGCGGCCAAATAACAATTTTTCGGTTTCTGTGCGTTGCTTAACGTGGAAAGAGCGATGAATTTATTTACTCAACTGACACCACGTATTTGATGATTTTCACCTTGGATCTCGCCCTTTGGATTATTGCTATAATTATATATAGCCAGTGCCGTTAATGCCCACCAGATGGAGACGTCTCAGTAGCTGAGCCCATCTTATGGATTTATGATGTCAGATGCTGACTGAAAAAGAAAAACACACATAGCACAGTGAATTGTTGGCCGCTGTGGTGTAAGGCAAACGCGCTCGGCTAGATATCGAGAGATTCGGGATTCGATTTCCCGACGGCGGCCGAATAACAATTTTTCGGTTGCTGTGCGTTGCTTAACGTGGAAAGAGCGATGGATTTATTTATCCTTCAGAATACAATGAAGTAAGAGATGTTCCTCGCGAGCCGGAACGAAGAAACAGAGACCTGTGTCATTTTTTATTACAGAACCAAGAGAAAAAAGATTTACTGCGTCCAAAACATTACGGATTACGTTAAATGTGGCTCACGTATGTTCTACATTTTCGTATAAATCGGAAACGTTCATTAGACACTGTCACACTCACACGGCAGTTATGTGTGTCTGATTGCGATCACGAGGCATTTCAGAGAAGCTGGCCTTAGTGGTCTCAAGTTTTTTGCAGTACTTTGTAATGGTAAAAAACTAGGGCAATTATTTAAAATACAGTGTGCACGTTTGTGTTACAAGCAATGAAGTGCAATTATTTTCGTTTTACGAAAAATACCTGTAGGCTCTAAAAAATTTTAATTATTAAAACGCTCATAAAACCTAGTTAATAACATGAAATAAAAAAAATTCAGTATTTGAAATCTAATAATATTCACAAAAGGGCTTCGAAGATATTTTTTGCGGGGGGAAGGGGTAGGACGACTTTTTCCGATTAGCCACTGACATCAGCTGTTCTGCCTATTCATACTACACCAGAAACTTCGTGTTCTCTTTGGTTGACGAGTACTGGAAACGAACGTGCTGTCCATTTACGATGACGTAATAAATGAGTGTGAGGCTGTCAGTTGCAGAGGCCGTACATACGCGTGGTTACAAGCCAAGGACGAACCTTGGTTACGAGATCTTCTGTTCATCAGTTCGTAGTCCCATTTGAAACGGCGTGCTCACACTTCTAGCTTGCTTTTAGAAATGAGAGAGCTTTCCGTTCAAAGCAAGAACTTTTTTTAGAAATCATTCTTGTAAACGAAAGAGTGACTATTTTTAAGAATCCACTAAATGATTCGAAGAATGTGTGTGTGTGTGTGTGTGTGTGTGTGTGTGTGTGTGTGTGTGTGTGTGATGAATTTTGGGTGCAGTGGCACTTCACCTGATGAACAACCGCTAGGTAAAGGATGGATGCCTCCAAACAGACCCTGTGTCAAGAACAGCATTTCTCCGTTACACACACAGATACACAATCGGGATAAGACTGGTCATTCTGTCATTTATATATATAAAAATGTTTAAGTTGGTTTGTGTACGCTTCAAAAACTCAAAAAGTTCTGCACCGATTGAGCTCAAATTTTGACACGATATACAACCCGTTCAAAGATTGTTTTTATCTATTTTTCGCGTCAGTAACATACCCGCGATCGCGAGAAAACAGCTTTTTCCTTCGACCATATATACTAATGGACTGCGCACTGGCAATAGCTGCATCAGAGCGTAATAAATGTATTCACGAATGAAAAGTCGTAATGGAATTCTAAAAAAGAAACTCCTAAAATTCATGATGAGCACAGTACGAGTTAACCATTTTTTTGCCCGAAGTCACGTGATTTCGTGGCTTGCGATGTTGGAGCCAGAAATTTTGATGCCATGCGCAGTCTATCAGTATATATGGTCGAAGGCTTTTTCAACGGTCAGCTGTGTACCAGCAAACGCGCCATCTGCTGGAAGCGATGGGAACACTCTCCATACTAGGTGATCGTGTCGTGATTGAGCTGCGCCGTTCGCCAAATCGTAAGTAGAGGCTATGTTTTGTCTCTTATCTCTCATGGTTTTCAACCTAGAGCTGTGAGAGCCATAAGAGGTTATAATCTTATCCCTTCCTTCTGTTCCAGTGAAATCGAAATAATGCCTCACAAAAAAACGAATTTGGGTCGTCGCACTCGCCACACAGAAGGATCGAGGAGACGGCTTTCGAATATGACTGAGGAAGAGCGGGCATACGTACGAGAGAGGAACAGACTAAGCACCATCCAGATACTATAACGCAGTAAATTTCTCCGTCATTTTTATCCTCGCCAGGATTCGAACCCGGGTCCCCTCATTCCGGAATAAGTTGCTCTACCAATTGAGCTACGCGGACGTTTTATTCTGATTCCTATCTGCCTTTATGTCGTGTGCGTCCTTCTGGCAGGTACGTCACATCTCCTGGTACGTTACATCATCTCCCCCTTATTTTTATTTATTTATTTATTTTTTTCGAAGTGCTGGAGAAGGGATTCTCTGATTTTTTCCTATCTCGCGGTGTGGAAATAACATCACACCATTGCGAGATTTTGAACGGTCGGGTCATCCGGATAGTTCGGGCGCCATTATAACGAAGTAAATTTCTCCGTCATTTTTGGTCTACGCCGGGATTCGAACCCGAGTCCGCTTATTCCGGAACAAGTTGCTCTACCAATTGAGCTACGCGGACGTTTTATTCTGATTCCTATCTGCCTTTATGTCGTGTGCGTCCTTCTGGCAGGTACGTCACATCTCCTGGTACGTTACAATGCGTAACACGGAACCAGCAGAAAGACGAGCAGCCAGGCTTGAGGATGCACGATTGCGAGCACGGCAGTCGCGTTCTGCAGCAACAGATTTGGTTCGTTCTCAACGGAATGAACGCGAGGCGTCGAGGATAGCTGAAACACGTACCCAAAGAACAGCAGATCTGATTCTGCAATACAATCTTCTTGCATTCCGGTACAATCCAGCTGTTGATTATAGTTCAAGTCCGCATGTTGTCATTGGCCAGATGAGTCATGTCTGTACCTACTGCCAGGCTCTAAAGTTCAATAATGAAACGAATGGGATGTGTTGCGCTGGCGGAAAAATTAAATTGCCTCAACTTGAAGCACCACCAGAGCCGTTGAAAACTCTACTTGCTGGATCTACCGCTGAATCGAAGCATTTCCTATCGAACATCAGGAAATATAACTCTTGCTTCCAAATGACGTCATTTGGTGCGGAAATTGTGACTGCTCAATTCATGCCAACTTTTAAAATCAAAGGACAAATATATCACAAAGCTGGCTCCCTGCTCCCGTTCCGAGATAGTGACCATAAATTCCTTCAAATGTACTTCATCGGTGATGATAGAGATGAAGTCGATGCACGTTGTGGAATACATACCTCGCTAAGAAGATCCATCATTTCGCAACTACAGGAGCTCCTTCACGAAAAGAACAATTTGGTGCGTTTGTTCAAAACGGCAATGGATATGATGCCATCACATACCCACAAGATTGTCATTCACGCTGACAAAACGCCCGCTGGAGAACATGTCCGAAGATATAATGCTCCAACTATAGACGAAGTAGCAATTGTCATAGTCGGAGATCAGTTCCAACCTAGAGATATTGTTCTCCATCGAAGAAACGATCAATTGATAAACGTCGCAGAAACTCACCGTTGTTACGATGCTTTGCAATATCCAGTTATCTTCTGGGATGGTGCCGATGGATATCATTTCAATGTGAAGATGATAAACTCAGTGAATGGTGCAGAAATTAATAAAAAGTGCAGCGCAATGAACTTTTACGCCTACCGCTTAATGATTCGGAGGAACGAAGACAATTATATTTTGAAATGCCGTCAGTTGTTTCACCAGTACATTGTGGATATGTATGCAAAAATTGAAACGGAACGTTTGCTATTTCTTCGTTTGAATCAGACCAAACTCCGCTCCGAAGAATACATTCATTTGCGAGATGCAGTTGTGAATGACGGTAATACAACCAACGTTGGAAAGCTTACTATTTTGCCATCTTCATACATAGGCAGTCCACGTCACATGCAGGAATATGCTCAAGATTCAATGGCATATGTTCGTCATTACGGGCGTCCAGACTTATTTATCACCTTCACGTGCAATCCAGCTTGGGACGAGATACAGCAGCTGTTACTTCCTGGGCAATCACCCGTGGATAGGCATGACATCACAGCACGTGTTTTCAGACAAAAGCTTAAGTCGCTGATGGATTTCATTGTGAAACATGAAGTGTTTGGATCTGTGCGCTGCTGGATGTATTCAGTAGAATGGCAAACGAGAGGATTGCCACATGCGCATATACTAATCTGGCTATACGATAAAATAACTTCAGACGAAATCGACGATGTGATATGCGCTGAGATTCCACGGGCCGACGTCGATAAGGATTTGCATGCAGTTGTTATCAAAAACATGATACATGGACCATGCGGTACACTAAATCCGAATTCACCATGCAAGGTAGACGGGAAATGTTCTAAGCAATATCCTCGAGCATTCGCAGCCAACACAGTAACAGGAGACGATGGATATCCTCAGTATAGGAGACGATCAACTGAAGATGGCGGGAATTCGGCAACTATACACATGCGAAATGGTGATATTGATGTAGACAACCGTTGGGTGGTCCCGTATTCGCCTCTGTTGTCAAAAACATACAAAGCGCACATAAACGTAGAATATTGCAATTCGGTCAAATCGATTAAATACATCTGTAAGTATGTGAATAAAGGCAGCGATATGGCAGTTTTTGGTGTGCAACCAGAAAATAGTGACAGAAATGCAGTACGAGTTATCGATGAAATTGCACAATACCAGGCTGGAAGATACATAACAGCAATGAGGCTGCATGGCGATTTTTTTCATTTCCCATGCATGAACGCAATCCAGCTGTGGTTCACTTAGCAGTACATTTAGAGAATGGACAGCGTGTTTATTTCACAGATGCAAATGTGCAACAAAGAGCCCTTAATCCACCTGGTACAACTCTGACTGCTTTCTTCACCTTATGTCAGGAAGACGCTTTCGCCAGGACACTGATGTACACAGAAGTGCCCTCTTATTACACGTGGAATGTAACTAAAAAAGCATTCGTACGACGCAGACGAGGGGAGCCAGTCGACGGTCAACCTAGCATTTTCAGAGAAAATACAATTGGTAGACTTTATACAGTGCATCCTAATCAAGATGAATGTTTTTTCCTTCGCATGCTGTTGGTAAATGTGCCTGGTCCTAGATCTTTCCAGCAATTAAAAATTGTTGACGGCGTCACATATGCCACTTTCCGCAGTGCGTGTCAAGCTCTTAATTTATTAGAAAACGACCAACAGTGGGATATATGTATTAGTGAAGCGTGCAACACTGCACATATAAACCAAATTCGAGCACTATTCGCAATTATATTGACCGCTTGCTTCCCTTCATCTCCCACAGAGTTATGGGAAAGATATCGATCGCATATGGCTGAGGATATTTTGCATAGAGTACGCCTAGAAAATGCGAATATGACCATGGAATTTACAGAAGGCATTTACAACGAAACATTGATAAATATTGAAGACAAGTGCTTAGCTATTGCAAATAAAGTTCTTAGTCAATTGGGAATGCCAGCACCCAACCGAACTACGACTGCTTCATTTGATGTGGATTTGCGCCGTGAACAGAGTTACAACACCGGTGATCTCCAGTCATATGTCCAATCAAACATTCCCAAATTAACGTGTGAACAGAAGGGCATTTATGATCGCATAATGCAAATGATAAATGACGGAGTTGGGGGGGGGGGTCTTCTTCTTGGATGCGCCAGGAGGAACTGGGAAAACATTCCTTATCAGATTGATTCTGGCAACGGTTCGATCAAAAAATGACATAGCCTTAGCTCTCGCTTCGTCTGGAATAGCTGCGACATTGTTACCAGGTGGAAGGACTGCTAATTCAGCTCTGAAGTTGCCATTAAACATGCGAATCATCGAGACTCCCACGTGCAATATTTCCAAAGCATCCGGTATGGGAAAAGTATTACAAAAATGTAAACTCATTGTTTGGGATGAATGCACGATGGCACATAAAAAATCGCTTGAAGCTCTTGATCGATCGTTGCGAGATTTGCGTGGAAACGTTCAACCATTCGGGAATGCATTGATATTGCTCGCAGGAGATTTTAGGCAAACATTGCCTGTAATTTCTCGATCGACACAAGTGGACGAAATAAATGCTTGCCTGAAATATTCAACATTGTGGCGACACGTACGTACATTGCAGTTGACTACAAACATGCGTGTCCAGCTGCAGAACGATCAATCAGCCGAGGATTCTCACGACAGTTACTGGACATTGGGAACGGACAACTGCCAGTCGATGAGACGTCAAGACGAATATCATTTCCTGATAATTTTTGTAATTTAGTAACATCGAAAGAAGAACTGATCGAAAAAGTATTTCCTAATATTCAAATTAATTATAAGAATCACGATTAGCTCAGTGAACGAGCTATCCTTGCCGCGAAGAATAAAGATGTCTATCAAATTAATAATGTTATTCAATCCAGCATTCAAAGTGAGGAAATTACGTATAAGTTGATAGATACAGTTGTGGAAGCAGATGAAGTAGTTAATTATCCAAAGGAATTTTTGAACTCCCTTGATCTGCCAGGGATGCCACCACACATATTAAAATTGAAAACAGGTGTGCCAATTATCATGTTGCGGAATATTAATCAGCCAAAACTCTGCAACGGCACGCGACTCGCAGTTAAAAAACCGATGAAAAATGTAGTGAAGCAACGATTTTAACGGGGCCTTTCGAAGGTGAAGATGTCCTCATCCCTCAAATTCCCATGATCCCGACCGATACACCATTTCAATTTAAAAGACTGCAGTTCCCAATTCGATTGGCGTTCGCAATCACAATCAATAAAGCTCAAGGTCAATCTTTAGAATTGTGTGGTTTAGATTTAGATGCGGATTGCTTCTCACATGGACAACTGTATGTTGCGTGTTCCCGTGTCGGCAAACCAGATAGCCTTTATATCTACGCAGAGAATGGAAAAACAAAAAATATTGTATACCCACAAGTATTGCAAAATTAAACTTCTATGAAACGTATGCTTTGTTTTGTTCCTCATTTCTCATCCATGCAACCACAATGTGCCACAGCTACGCGTGGCCGGGTATAGCTAGTTTTATTTATGGATATTTTCTTCCATCTTGCTGATAATCAACGGAACGTGCTTTGAGTTCTGTGCAAAAAGGGAACGCTACTCAGCTTGAAGATCGAGATGCTCCGATCTTCAAGCAAAGTAACGGGGACGGGGCCCACGGAGCCCTAATCAGACTTCCGCCCTTATTATAGCCTAACTGAACAATGAAGCCAGTTCCAGGCTCGACGATACAGGTGGCTGGGATGGGCTTCAGTTCCCCCAACTTTTCTTTCAGCACACATTTTAGCCCGCTTCCGCAAAGTACTTAAGCAGTTGGAACATATGGTGGGCACAAACGAGCCACGGATGGCTTAGTGTTTAGCGATTCAGACTATCAATGTAAGGTCCTCAGGTTCGAACCTGGGCTGATCTTTCAGAGATGGTGTGATTTACTAACAATCGCTGAATATCCGCCGTGCATCGGACGAGCACGTTAAGTGACTGGACCCACTGGTTAAATGGGTATTCTTTCCTATGCCCCCCTGAAATTCTCTCACCCCTCTATGTGCAACCTCGTACTTGTACGGTGCCGCCGTCTACTGTACTCTAATCTCACTACAAACTGTTCTGTCAAAGTCGCTATACTTGCTCTCATTCCTTCCGTTTCTCTGTCCTGCCCAAAAGGCGATCTCGCTGTAGATGGCTGGGACCTCAACTCTACTCACTGTGGACGGAAGTCCTACAAGAAAATGACAAATACTGTCGTGGGCTCAACCATCTAGGGAACTTGGATAAATGTATCTGAATTTCTTGAATTCACTGAATTTTTGTAGTATGAAATAAATTCTTTGTTGATTTAGTGTTTGTACTTATGGAAAAGGAGGGAGTCCTCTGAACGTAATTCTAAGAGAGTAGTGAAAACACACAAGTTTTGTAATTATACTTTTAAACGTGGAAAGGGAGAGAGAGAGAGAGAGAGAGATTCCTTGTCAGGTTACAAATTAAAATTCATGAACAGCCTTATGAAAGCAAAACAGCCGCCCCGGTGGCGCAGTGGTCTAAGGCGCTGGCCTCTGATCATTCGTCCGTAAGGGGTCTGGGTTCGAATCCCGGTCAGGCATGGATGTCGTGTTTGTCTTACGGCACTGGCTCTCTCCCTTCCCTGGAACCAGTGACCCTAAATTAGGGACGGGCGACTGCTTATAGCCCATTGAGTTGCTCACGGTGGTCGTTAAACCTCAAATCAAGAAAAAATGAAAAAAATAAAATAAAAATGACTTAAGTTAGCTAAAATTGCGAAGAATTACTAACTTGCCATAAAAATTCGTATACATGGTTCCCATATTACGCACATTGAATAAATACTATGTACAGTTTTCACTTCAAAACCTTTTTTTTTTTTTTTTTTTACTAGGAATAACATTATCGGCGTCGGGTAACATGCCCATATGCGGATTTTTTTGCCAAACTTTCTGACAAACACTTCAAAACTTTGTGCCGCCCTCCCATCATGCTTAGCCCCCCTTAAAGCCCACCCAGTTCTGAGAGGCTGGCGTCATCACTGGTCAGTTTCCACCTGCCTTTCTTGTCAACGAGATGTTTCTATTCAGAAAAAACTGCCTCTTAGTTTACGGCATTAGGTTTTCAGATTATCCATTCTCGATACCCCGAACACAGCAGAGTAGCGGCGTTATGCGTGAAACTAAGGTAAGGCAAGACATACACATCTGTCGCCGAATACAGTGCCACGTTCAGTCGCTCACATCTTTCGTCTTACACAATCTCGTGCTGAATTTCGCACACACACACACAAAGTCTCACAATGCTCGTGAGACTCTAGGGTAACAACAAGGGGAGGTCAGTAAATAAGTCACAATGACTTATTTAAAAATTACTAAGTGAGATACCAAACTGAAACACATTTATTATTACCTTTACATTTCCCCTTATGTCTCAACATAATTTCTACCAATATTGATACATCGCTTTATCAGTGCGTTGAAACCTGCAGCATAGAAGTTTTGGGAAGGGTGGTAGCTATCGAGATTGCAGGGAAGGCAGTTGCTTTCCCAGAATGGTCATACTAGGGGCGTAAATAAATGACCTGAGGGGGCAAAAAAATTGGAAATGCACAACGTGGGAATACATTTACTGAAAATTTTAACTGAAAAAGACGTACACTTCAGTATTTTCTGTTTTAAAGACTTTGTTTAACAGCATACAGTATTCCACTCAGCAAACCATGCAACAGAGTTACCCAAACTGTGAGTCCCCTAACATGCATGAGAGGAATTGTCCGAGACAGCGGACGAAGGCATATACAGAAGCCTAACCTCCATGACCTTTGCGAACACACGGTTGGGACAAAGAGCTAATTAGTGATTTGTGTACTTTCGCAGGTAGCTTCCCTGCGCATTTGACCTTAAAGGGAATTTTTCCAAGCCCTATCCCAAATGGATCTTCCTATTGTTACGTTTACTTTCTGATACTCATTCGCTCTGTGCTTGTTTGTTTTTTCATTCTGCATTTTTGTGGCTTGCTCTGGTGTCGGTGTTCACACATTTTTTTTACGTTTTCTTCATGGGCATTCACCCGATTTTTACATTTTTAACAAAATTGTGTGAAAAACCGGAAGAGTGATTTTTGAGGGATCATATTCTTTCTTATAAGAGAGGCGTGAGAAAGTAAAAATCGCGTGCTATTTGAGTGAAAGTGAGGAACGTTTGAACTCGAAGGGGCGAAATTTTAAGATTCGCCCTTCCCAGGTTACAAAAACTTGCTCCGGCTCTGGTCTTGGGTCTGCTGTCTCACAGAGTTGAGTTCGGGCTCAAATTTTGGAACCTGAGCCTATGGTATATCAGCCCGAGCCCCAGTTCTGTATTCCAATATATAGAGCCAAGGCCCGAATGAGCCCGAAAACTGGCTAACCTGTTCAACCATTAATAAAAAACATCTCGTTTTCCACTCTTCCATTCTTTCCTCCTCCTGCAATTAACCAATGTATTTCCCAAATGGGGAAGGGACCTCTATCTATTTTTATAATATAGTAACTGTATGATTTTCTTTCACCCTTCGTTTCCACCTGAAGTGCTTCGGGCGGCCGGGCATCCAAAATGTTCGGGCGGTGTTGCAACTGATATGTTGCTCAAATAATGTTAATATTATCGAGCCATAATGCGCTGCACTATGTACGTTGTTAAACAGAATTAGCAGGAAGTTACTGAGTGGAGATAGAGGGTAAATTATCGTCGGCATGCTATCAACTATACTGTACAATACCTATAGTTCTTAAAAAGCTTTTTTTTTCTGCAGAAACACATTAATGCGCCGCCTATGCCATTTTCTACCCAGGCCCGGAATAAATATCCATCTTGAATGCCTAATCCCCAACCAGGATCAGTTGCCGAATAATTCCCTTTACCAACTATAAAGTGTCTCATTTGCTAAATCATATAAAATAACATTTATATAGAAAACAATTCTCTCGCTCTCCCTCTCTCCAAGAGCCCGAACCCGAACCGCAGTAAATATTCGACAGCCCGAACCGCAGTAAATATTCGACAGCCCGAGCCCGATTCGGGCCCGGACTCTGATTCGTTCTCGGGCGCTGCCCGTCTCTCCTCTGCTGACTCAGTCACATTCTCACTTCACGCTCAACGTCTTCGTCATCCGTAAAATGTCTGCCGCCAAGTTGAGGTTTTAGCTAATCAAACAGGTGAAACTCGCTTGGGGCTAAGTCGGAGCTGCAAAGGTGGATGTTTGAATTTGAATTTGAATTTAATGAAAATTCTGGCACACAACACTATATTTGACCAAACACAAACATCAAGAATTGTCATATGTACTATACTAAATTTAAATATTAATGTAATATTAACACAATGGAATGAAAACATGAAATCATAGTAATATCACAAAGTTCAATATAAATTAATAATATTTAGTACTAATTATTTACTCCAAGAGAAAACAAAGGCTCAACCACCTTTACTATATCTAGTATAATAATTATAAACATACGAGCACTAATCCCGTTTACAATTGACCAACAAAAAAATCAATACAATGTAATTCATTAGAAAAAGTAACTTAATGTAGTATGAAACTGTAGCATGGAGCCAGGGAAAAAGGCTAAAATTTAAGCCTGACAAGCCCCCCGATCTCCAGTGGTAAATGTGTCAGGTCAAAACGATAAAAATAGCAATATTAAAAATACAACCGGTGTTGAGTATACCGTATAACGAAGTGGCTTTCTCCGTCATTTTTATCCGCGCCGGGGTTCGAACCCGGGTCCACTCATTCCGGAATAAGTTGCTCTACCAATTAAGCTACGCGGACATTTTATTCTGATTCCTATCTGCCTTTGTGTCGTGTGCGTCCTTCTGGCAGGTACGTCACATCTCCTGGTACGTTACATCATCTCCCCCTTATTTTTTTTTTTTTTTTTTTTTTCGAAGTGCTGGAGAAAGGATTCTCTTATTTTTCCTATCTCGCGGTGTGGAAATAACATCACACCAATGCGAGATTTTGAACGGTCGGGTCATCCGGATAGTTCGGGCGCCATTATAACGAAGTAAATTTCTCCGTCATTTTCGGTCTACGCCGGGGTTCGAACCCGGGTCCACTCATTCCGGAATAAGTTGCTCTACCAATTAAGCTACGCGGACGTTTTATTCTGATTCCTATCTGCCTTTGTGTCGTGTGCGTCCTTCTGTCAGGTACGTCACATCTCCTGGTACGTTACAACCGTGAAAAAAAGAATACAAGAACTCAAACAAATAACAAAAACTCTCGTAGCAGTTTTTTTAATTACCCTGGAGTCCACAATTTTCCTGATGTATAATGGCAGACTGTTCCACTCACGGGGTCCAGCTGCAATAATACTGTTATACAGCAATCTGGTGCGCGCCCTAGGAACAACTAAACTCGCATGACCTCAAGTATCATGTGAATGGGAGAATTGCTGTAATTGCAATAGTTCAAGATACCTATTCGTATAGACTCTGTCATGCATAAGTAATCATCATCATCACCATCATTGTCAACCATTATCAATCCACTGCTGGACGAAGGTCTCCCCAAGTTTCCTCCACAACGGTCTGTTTTGTGCCAGTCTCCTCCATGTCACCCCTGCATACTTTCGAATTTCATCCACCCATCTCCCATGTGGTCTTCTTCTGGGTCTTTTCCTGTCCCTTGGAATCCAATCTAAAATTTCGGCTGTCCATCGATGATCTGTCCTTCTGGCAGTATGTCCAGCCCATTGCCATTTCAGGGATTTAACTCTGATCATGATGTCTTCCACTCTTGTCATTTTTCGGATCCACGAGTTCCTCTTCTTATCTCTCCTGGTTACACCAAGTATGCACCTCTCCATGCTGCTTTGAGTTGTCTGCAGCCTTTGTATGTCTCTTTTAGTTAAGGTCCACGTCTCTGCACCATACGTAAGCACTGGAAGGATGCATTGATCAAACACTTTTCTTTTAAGACATAATGGCATATTGCTCTTGAAAATTATGCTGTTTCTTCCAAAAGCTCTCCAGGCAAGTTTTGTACGCCGATTAATTTCTTCATCAATGTGACCCTCACTTGATATCTGCTGTCCAAGTTAAACGTACGTGTCTGTTATCTCCAGCTTTTCTCCATCAATCGATAAATCTTCATTTCTTGTAAAAGCATTGAACATCACTTTTGTCTTCTGAAAGTTCATTTTTAATCCCACTTCTTTACTCTTGTCCGCAAGTTCCTGGATCATACTCTGCAGCTCTGATGGGGTAGTTGCAAAAATGACTACGTCATCAGCAAAACGAAGGCGGGTTAGATAATCTCCATTAATCTTTATCCCCTTGTTTTTCCAGCTCAGCGACTGAAAAACACCCTCCAATGTGGCATTGAAGAGCTTCGGAGATATGGTGTCACCTTGTCTCACTCCCTTTCCAATTTTTACGTGTGTTGTATTTTCAAACAGCCTAATCTTTGCACTTGCATTTTCATAGATGTTATTAATAATATTAATGTATGCATCTTCAATACCGCAGGTTTTCAGAGCCATTGTAACTGCTGATGGTTTCACCGAATCAAAGGCTTTTTCATAATCGATAAAAGCCATGCACAATGGAAGTTCATATTCCCTCGCTCTTTCAATTACTTCTCTCAGCACGTGGATATGATCTATTGTGCTGTAGCCACTCCTGAATCCAGCTTGTTCTCTCGGTTGAGCCATGTCCAGTGTTACCTTCAAGCGGTGTGAAAGAACTTTAGTGAAGATTTTATAAACTACTGATAGGAGGCTGATAGGTCTGTAGTTTCCGAGATCCTCAATGTCACCTTTCTTATGTAGCAGGATCATTGTTGCGGTGTTCCAATCCTCAGGAATCTTTCCTTCATTAAGGCATCGAGTGAAAATTTGGGCGAGTACTGTTTCGATTTCTCCACTTGCTTCTTGTATGATGTCTACAGTAATTCCATCTTCTCCTGGAGCTTTTCCTCGCTTCATGTTCTTGATTGCATGTGCAACTACTGCTGGAAGGACTGGAGGAACTCTGGTACTGGTATCTTTCATGATGTCTGGAGTGCATATATCATCCCTTTCATATAATTTGGAGTAGAAATCTTTCACTCTTGTCAAAATTTCGCCTCTATTTCTTGTTACAGAACCATCTTCTTTTCTCAGTGCCATAATCTGTTTTCTTCCCTTACTGAGATGTCCCTTTGCTATCTTTAGGCTTTGGTTGTTTTCAATTGCTTTCCTCACTAGTTCACAGTTGAATTTCCTTACGTCTTCAGTGATACTTTTTCTTACTGTCTTGCATAGCTCTATATATTCCACTTTGGAAGTCACATCTTTAGTTGTCCTCATCTCTCTTCTTTTTGCATCAACATTTTGGTTTTTCCTGATAATTTGTTCACATGCAATTTGTTCTTATACCCAGCTAATTTTGTTGCTGTTTCCATAAGTGCTTTGGTTACTTTTCTGTTAACTTTAGAGATGTCCACTTCTTCCGATGTTAGGCCTTCTAAAGCAGAGAACCTGTTCTTCAGTTCTAACTTGAAGGTATTATGGTGTTTTTTAAGGTTGGTTATGTCAATAGATTTTGTTTGTCTTATGAGCTTGCCACGTTCAAGTTTAGTGTTGAGGTGCATCTTACATCTCACCAATCTATGGTCACTACCTGTGTTGAACTTGTTTAGCACACTGCAGTCTTCTATGACGAATTTTTTGTTACACATAATAAAATCAATTTCACTTGTCGTCCCATTTGGATGTCTCCATGTCCATTTCCTGTGTGGCTTTTTTTGAAGAAGGAGTTCAAGATGAAAAACCCTTCTGCCTCTGCAAACTCAACGAGAGTATTTCCACGCTGGTTTCTGTTGCCAAGACCGAATTTACCTACTGAAGTTTCATTCTGTTGCCGTTGCCCTATTTTTGCATTGAAATCTCCCATAATTATTTTCAAGTGCTGCTTACCTTTATTATTTAGATGACAAATTTCCTCATAAAATTCTTCGATTTCTTCTTCAGGATGACTTGTGGTGGGTGCATAAGTTTGAATAATCTGAGCCTGGTATCTTTTCGAGAGTTGGATAACAAGTCGTGCAGCTCTGTCAGAGGAACTTTCAACTTCTACAACTTTATCCTTCAGTTTCTTGTTTATTATAAATCCAACACCACTAGTTCTGCCAGTATCTGTCCCACGATAGTAGAAGAGATGTCCACTTTTCAGTTCGATGAGATCTTCTCCTTTTCTCCTTACCTCACTTAGCCCCACGATGTCCCACTTGATCCTTTGTAGTTCCTCTTCCAATTCAAGAAGCCTTGAATCAGAAGATAGGGAGCGTCCATTGTAAGTAGCCAAGGTCAGCATCAGATGGCAGCCTAGTCCGGTTCTCCGGGGATTCTTAGCACCCTCTGCCTTCATGTCGCACTGGCCGCTGCCTTGGCCAGGTACATTCCAGCTGCCGGAGACTGAGGGCCAAGATTTAAGTTGTGGAATCATTTTGGAGGGGTTTGGCCATAACTCACCACGCTGGCCAAGCGGGTTGGTGAGTGTGGGATAGAATTTCCTCTAATCCCGATGGTATAGTTATACCGCTATGGGCGGTCGTCAGAGCCCCTTTAGTGGGAACAGGATGCACCACGAGAAGGCGGGGTTGACATTTGTCAAGGAGAGGCTGTGATGTTACGCATCACCTGACCTTACATCCCGCATAAGTAATAATAACCTAAAAATAAATATTTTATTGAAGGGAAGAATGTTATAAAGACAATAGTACTACCAGTATTTAAAGATGAATTTATAAGTCGAATATATTTTCTCTGAAGAACACGAATTCTGTTTGCGTTACCATCCGTTGTCTGACCCCAGGCCAAAATACAATAAGACAATATAGGATAGATAAAGGAATAATACAGCATTAATCAAGAACTTCCCAGCCTAGTTGTCCAATTTTCTACGTGGTTAATCGAGCCGTATGATGTCTGGCATTATCGTGATGGAGCAGTATTCCTCTAGTCAGTAAGACTAAAGGTTTTCTGCTAATTGCATCCCGAAGCATCAACAGAATTTCATAGTGTGATGCAGCATTTACATTCTCACCTCGCTTCTGGAAATGGGATGACAGCACTCCTTGAGAATTTCAAAACACTGTGAACATAGCCTTCACGGCTGATGGCGAAATTCGGAATTTCTTGGATGGAGGTGAAAAGGGATGGATGTTTTCATTGCATTGAAGCACGCTCTGATACCTGTTGGTGATAATGCAACCATGGTTCGTCTCCAGTAGCACTCCTGTTAAGCATGTCTTCTCCTTCACATGCGTACCGAAAAAAATGTTGCAAGGACTGGCCCATTCGGTTCATTTTGTTTTCCTGAGTCAGTTCTCTGGCCACCCACCGTGCGCACACTTCCCGAAAATTCAAATGATACGCATTATGCTGTAGGTTAAACCATGAGAACACCCTATTTCAGTTGCTAATCTAGCGTTATTCACTTGTCTGCCAGAATCATCTCCTCCTTCTGCCTCACAGTTGCTTCTGTCTCATTCTGAACAGGACGACTAGGTCAGTCTCCATCAGCAACGTTTGACCACCCTTGAGAGAAATTATCTACCTAGTTGTGTACCGCTTTACGCGACAAACATTCCTCACCGTAAACAGGAAACGTTTCCGTATAATAGGACTTCCTTTGCAGGAAGTCCTATTACCCAATGAAAAACGCACAACAGCACGCTGCTCTTCGGTCGTACACCCTTTGAGCACGGTCGCCATTTCCAATTCGAGCTCGGCATGCGCAAGTGACATTTAGCGTCTGTTACCTTGAACTATGAGTAAGCTGGATTGTGTTCCCACCAAATGAAACCTTTAGAAATTAATAAATACCATTATTAGCTATCCCATAACTGTGACTTATTTACTGACTTCCCTCATAGGATAGAGAATTCTTTGTTAAGGCAGGTGTCTTCAAAACAAAACAAACAAAATCAGTTACAGGAAATGTGACTTCTTAGGTTAAACATGAACTGCTAGGAGGGAAATCAACACAGCAGAATTAAACAGCCGTGTGAACAGAGTACTGGGTGTTTAGCCGTGATTCAGAAGAGCCTTTCTAGTAAATTCGTCAGCGGCTCTAACAGACCCAATTCCCATTCTCTGTTATTCTCTGGTTCCATATGGGAAACACAAAGGAAGTTTCCAGTGACCTAGTGGTCAGAGGCGCTGGCTTCTGGCTTATCTGTCAAGCTGGGTCAGAGCCCGGGATTTTGGATGATACACCCTTACCCGGATCTTCTGGCTTCAAATCAGGGATAGGTCACCTACGGTCCTAGATACCCACCATGGTCGTTAAATCCTGAAAGAAAGAAGAAGACATCACAAATGTTATCATATACACCCACCCCCAATCTTAGCAAAAGCTGCTTTTAGGTTGCATGTGTTCAGTGCTCCTGATTTATTTATTTTTTTGATTTTTTGCACTGAATATTTAAAATTGAATTGAATTGCAAAGCAGTATGTAAAGAAAATTTTAATATTCTCAGAATCTGACTGCCCTATAGCATTCTTTCTTTTATTTAAAGCTGCCGAAATTAAGCAACCTTAGTGAAATTTGATAAAAATAATTAGTAATAAAATCTAATAAAAGTTTAAAATGATAAGGACAACAAATTTAGATTTTAGGTTGCTTTTAAAAATGTTAACTGTTTTTTTCCCAGGTTTGTTTTACCTAATGTGCTAATCGGTTAGGCACTTTTTTTTCACCTTAAAACTACATCACATCTTGAAAAATATCCAAACATGTGTCAAAACAGAAAAGATGATCGGCAGTCAGTTCCCGATATTTAGTAATAAAATAATAATATGGCAGAGAAAACGCTCACGTTCTAACCACGCAGTTAATTTTTCCCACGTTAACACTGATTTTGAAATGTTCCTGCTACCTGTTTCGAACGACAGTATACGTCTTGTTAATTTTCAATTTACTTTTATGTTACCATAATCAGAGATATACCACTTAACAGTATGGAGCATTCTGAAAATGGGTTAAACCTCTCTGATTCAGCTTTCCGGAGGGAACTATTTTCTTCAGTCAAAGAATTCAAAGAATCTAGGTTACTTTGTGACGTGACCATTAAAACTGAAGACAAATCTTTCTCAGTTCATCGCATCATCTTGGCTGGTGGAAGTCCGTACTTCAGGGCGATGTTCACAGGAAATTTCGCAGACGGTACAAAGTCGGTCATAACTCTGCATGACGTAGACCCCACTGCATTGCAGAACCTCATTGGCTATCTGTACAACGGCAGATTGCGCATTTCGTCTACAAATGTCAAGGGTTTACTCGCCACAGCTGCGTATTTGCAGTTTTACAGGGTTATCGAAATATGTTTCCAATTTCTACTGAAGGCATTGAATTCAAAAACCGCTCTTTACATTCTCTCTCAAGTAGAAGAGTATCGTGAATTGAATATAACCGGAAAATGCCGCAGCTTTATCCGTGAGAATTTCGAGACTGTTTCTATGTCTCAAGCTTTCTTAGACTTGCCTTTCTGTGAACTGAAAGATTTAATAGGAAGAGATGACTTATTCGTAATGAGGGAAGACATCGTATTTGAAGCTGTTATGAGGTGGGTAAAAGCCGAAGAAAAGATCAGAGTCGGGTATTTACCGGATCTGTTGCGTTGCGTTCGAATGCCACTTCTGACTTCATATTGTCTGCAAAAGAATGTGCTGACAGAGGAACTCATCCTAGCTTCGGGTGCTTGCAGAAATGTACTGAATGAAATTAGGGAATGCAAATCCACACCTGGATGTTTCACACCAAGTGAGAGGTGCTGTAAATCTAAAGAGCATCTGAAACACACAAAATTAATGGGATGTGCTATGTACTCGTTTTCTATGTATGAAAACACTTTCAAGCTTAGTTTCTATGATTTCATTCATGAACAGAAATGGATTAATCTGATCACGCTGCCAAAGGATGATAGAATTCATGAGCTCCAGCTCGTTTCTCACGTTATCTGCGCAGAAGAAAAATTGTGTTCCTCAGTGACAAATTGATCTCTACCCTTTGTCTCCGAGAATTTAAATTGACTTTTCTGGTGTGCGAATTCGTATTTCCTCCTCTCATTCCAATCGTTTTACACGATGGCGTGATATATATGTTGGGAGGATTTGACTGCTCACGAGAAAATGTGCACACTTTTTGTATTGAGAACGGCACAGTTTTTGAGTCAGGCAAAGTGAAAATATTTCGTGCAGCATGTGGCAGTGTATCTTTGGAAAACTACATTTATCTGATTGGTGGTGTTAGATTCGTTCGACAACTTGGAATAGCTGATACACATTTCGTAACTGGTACGTATAATGAGCGTTAGGATCATGTTTCTGGACTAAGCACTGAAATTTCGCCGTTGCTCCTGCCAAGAGCATTTCATACTTGTACTGTTCTTCGAGGGGAAATATTTGTGTGCGGAGGTTTATCAAATACCTACGAAATTCTCCTGTCAACCGAAATCTACAACCCTTTGACCGACCTTTGGACCTCTCTTGCACCGATGAAGACTTCGTTTATGCCCACATGCTCGGCATCATGCTCTGGAAAAATACATGTTGCCGGTGGGATAGATCTTGATGCTGGCGTTCTGTGTGAAATTTACAACCCAGAAACTGACGAATGGACATCTGTAGAAACTTTCCACCAAGAATCTATGGATCGGTTTTACGTTTTTAGTACAAACATGGCTTCAGTACTGCTTGGTCATTTACCATAAAACTGTCACAGCTAAAAACAGTTGATGTAGGATTTAATTTCTCGGACAATATCATTCGTTTAAACCAAAAAGAAAGTGTAATTATAATGTCACTGTATAGTATTAACACCTAAAAGAAGGTGTTGGAACAACATTTTCGATGCTTTAAACATGGAAAATGCAAAATTCATACCTGGCGGTGAATAAAAAGTATAAACCTTATAGGCTTCTGCTTAGTAATTTCTTGCGGGTGGACTTCCGATCACGAAGGCTTTCGCGTAGGTACGTATATATTGTTCCGCTTTGTTTGCATAGAGCCTGCTCACACCATGCATGATGCGGCAAAGAAACTAGTTCACGATATATTTTATGCGAAGTATTTCTTAGAATGGTTATATGTAAGCAAAGCGGAACGATACACTCGGATTCAGAAACTACTTGAAAGTGCTCTGAATCGGAAGTCGAGTTATAACCAAAACTTCCAAAGTTGCCATAAGCTTTTGATTTGTCGGTGCATATGTGTTGACTGTAAAACAATAAAATGCCGAACCCCATTTGTTCATCTGCTGATGTATCCTTAAGCACTCCATAAACTACAACCAATGTATTCAGCCCTAAATGAATCCTGCAGGCGCTTACCAACTTGTTGTCCTGCGAATGGGGAAGCATTCACTTCTGCTTTATACTGTAGCATAGCAGCTAGATTTTATTGCTCTCTTTTTATTTTTTTTCATTCTTACCTTGCATAGGTAAAACAAACGCGTGAGGGTACCCCAGCAATAAGCGCCAACGCCCGGGGGAGGGGAGGCAAAAAAGCTGTTTGAAAGAGTACAAACCGTAAACTAGGTATAATAGATGCTGATCAGGGACGGATTGGCCCACCAGGAGGCCGGGATATTTCGCAGTGGACCACAGGGGAAAGCCCCCCCATCCTTTTTTCCTTTTTTTCCCGTGTCCTCTTTGTCTGGATTTTTTGGAAAGAACAAATAATTATTTTGGTACTTATGAATAAGAATCGTTTTGACATCAGTTGAGCTTTATGTTCATCATCATCATCATCATTGATGTTCTGTGTTTTGACAGGTCCAACGGTAACTCAACAAGTTCTCTTCATCCAGTTTCCTCTGTTCCTTGCTTCCTCCTTCAATACTTTATAACTTCCTGTGTCCATGATATCATCAAACATCATTAGTCGTCTCCTTCCTCTTGGTCGTTTTCCTTCAATTTTCCCTTCTATCATTCTTTTCAATACGCTGTCTCCTCTTAACACATGTCCTATCCAGTTATATTTTCCTTTTCTTATGGTCTTTAGAATATTCCTTTCTTCTTCAACTCTTTGCAACACTTCATCATTGGTAAATTTTTCAATCCACTTTATTTTTTCCATTCTTCTCCATAACCACATTTCAAATGCCTCCAACATTTTAGCATATTTCCGATTGTCCACGTTTCTGCCCCATATAAAGTTGTTCTCCAAACATAGCACCTAGTCAACCTTTTTTTTTTTAAATATTCATTTTGTTACTAAACAAATTTTTCTTGTTATAAAATGCATATATTCTTTCATTAATTCTTTCTTTTAATTCCATGTCACACTTTCCATTTTCTTGGATTATGCTACCGAGGTATTTTTATAGTTTCACTTGCTCTACATTATCTCCATTCATCATCACCTCAACGTTTCCTCGTCTGCTGCAGACTCTTATCGTCTTTGTTTTCTTTGTGTTAATTTTCAATATACTTTTATGTTACCAAAATCAGAGATATACCACTTAACATTATGGAGCATTCTGAAAATGTGTTAAATCTCTCTGATGCAGCTTTCTGAATGAAACTACATTGCTGGCCACTCTAAATTAAACGCCAAGAAGGAAGCATCTGATTGGCCTGAAATTCGCAGCATGCGTCGCCCATGAGAGGACATGCAAACGATTAGCATTGCAGGGCATATGCAAATCATGTGCGCCCGGCACGCCACCGAGAAGCACTATAAGAAGGGTGCACAGAAGGCGGTGTGTAAGTAATGGAAGTGTGTTGTGCTGCCGGATCTGTGCGTGGGAAGCTTCCTGATGCCTCGTCGTAGAATACGGCAGTCATTCCAGCACGTTTCGGAGTTCTACAGAAGACGAAAAGTGGCTTATCGCGACAGCGATTTATCGTACCGAGGCATCGGTGCCCGTGTGGGACGACATCCAGCCACAGTGAGGTGAGTATGGATTCGGTGGATGCAGGAGGGACGGACGGACCGAAGTGAGCGATTGCCGCAGCTGCGGCACACTACCGAACGAGAGGACCGGCATGTCGTGTGGCGGGCATTGACGGCTCGCACCGCCACATCACGAGCGTTAGCGCAGGAATTAGGATGTGTTGCGCAACAACCTGTGTCAGCACGTACCGTTCGACGTCGTCTGCAGGAGCGGGGAATTGTTGCACGGCGCCCGTTGCTCCGATTACCACTGACGTTACACCACCGGCGAGTGTGGCGGCAGTGGGCCGTTGAACGCCACACCTGGACTACGGAATGGCACGACATTGTCTTCTCCGACGAATCCCGCTTCTGCCTGAAACAGCACGATGATCGGATCCGCGCGTGGCGGCACCGCGGCGAGAGACTGTATGACGCCTGCATTATACATCGCCATAACGGTCCGTCGTCTGGTGTTATGGTTTGGGGCACAATTGTATATGACACCCGCACCCCTCTGATACGCATCGCCGGTACACTTAACAGCCACCGCTACATCTCCGATGTTTTGGAGCTTGTAGTCCTCCCTGCCAGCGACCACGTTTCAACAGGACAATGCGGTCCCGCACGTGGCACGCATCGTGCAACAATTCTTCACGGCCCACCAGGTGTCACTGCTGCCATGGCCCGCCTGTTCTCGCGATATGTCGCCCATCGAACAAGTCTGGTCGCTGATCGGCAACCGAGTGGCCCGGCAAGCACCACCCGCGGCTACGCCTAATGAACTGTCCCAACGTGGGGAAGCAGCCTGGACTGACATACCCCAAGCCCACATCCAATGCCTCTTTCTTTCGCTGTTGCGGCGTGTAGCGGCCGTTATTGCCAGCCATGGGGGCCACGCGAACTATTGATGTCTGCGTGTTCCGCAAGTCACACAGGCCTGTAAGCTCAATCGTTTCATCTTTGTATCTGTTGTTATGTGTCCAGTAAATCTGGCTTTGCTATCTCGTGTCCTTCTTGGTGTTGCATTTTGGGTGGCCAGCAGTGTATTTTCTTCAGTAAAAGAATTCAAAGAATCTAGGGTACTTTGTGATGCGACCATAAACGCTGAAGGCAAATCTTTTTCAGTTCATCGCATCATCTTGGCTGGTCGAAGTTCGTACTTCAGGGTTATGTCAGAGGGAATTTCGCAGACTGCACAAAGTCGGTCATAACTCTAGATGATGTAGACCCCATTGCATTGCAGAACCTCATTGGCTATCTGTACAACGGTAGATTGCGCATTTCGTCTACAAATGTCAAGGGTTTACTCGCCACAGCTGTGCATTTGCAGTTTTACAGGGTTATCGAGATATATTTTCGATTTCTACTGAAGGCCTTGAATTCAAAAACCGCTCTTTACATTCTCTCGCAAGTAGAAGAGTATCGTGAATTTAATAAAACCGAAAAATGCCGCAGCTTTATCCGTGAGAATTTCGAGACTGTTTCTATATCTCAAGCATTTTTGTTCTTGCCTATCTGTAAACTAAAAGATTTAATACGAAGAGACAACTTATTCGTAATGAGGGAAGACATCGTATTTGAAGCTGTTATGAGGTGGGTAAAAGCGGAAGAAAAGATCAGAGTCGGGTATTTACCGGATCTGTTGCGTTGCGTTCGAATGCCACTTCTGACTTCATATTGTCTAGAAAAGAAAGTGCTGACAGAAGAACTCATCCTAGCTTAGGATGCTTGCAGAACTGTACTGAATGAAATTAGGGAATGCAAATCCACACCTGGATGTTTCACACCAAGTGAGAGGTGCTGTAAATCTAAAGAGCATCTGAAGCACACAAAAATTTTGGGATGCGCTATGAACTCTTTTTCTTTGTATGAAAACACTTTCAAGCTTAATTTATATGATTCCATTCACGAAAAAAAATGGATTAATCTGATCACGCTGCCAGGGGATTATAGAATTCAAGAGCTCCAGCTCGCTTCTCGCGTTATCTGCGCAGAAGAGCAGTTGTGTTCCTCACTAACACATTGATCTGTACCCTTTGCCTCCGACAATTTGAATGGACTTTTCTGGTGTGCGTACTCGTATTTCTTCCACTCATTCCAATTGCATTACACGATGACGTAATATACAGGGTGTTCGTAAACTGTTTTGGCAAAAGAAGGGGGTGATAGTGCCCATGAAGACCAATAATGTTTATAATGGAACCTATGGTCGCATTCCACTCTGAGTGTCAGAAAAGAGTAACTTCGAAATAAATCCAACAAGCGCAAGTCGTCACCTCAGACGTCATTTCTTTCGTGCCGGAGAAGTAGCACATCGCCAGAACATCACCGTCAAGCATTTACCGTATGCAAATTGCCAGAGAAAAGACGCAGCATCGACAGTTGCAGCTGATTGGCTTATCAAGGTGCAGTAGACACTTCCTGAATGCCACATGTCCCGCACGATGGATTTTTTTTTTTTTGATTGGAGGTTTAACGACCGCCGTGAGCAACTCAATGGGCTATAAGCAGTCGCTCGTCCCTAATTTAGGGTCACTGGTTCCAGGGAAGGGAGAGAGCCAGTGCCGTAAGACAAACACAACATCCAAGCCTGACCGGGATTCGAACCCGGACCCCTTACGGACGAATGATCAGAGGCCAACGCCTTAGACCACTGCGCCACCGGGGCGGCGCACGATGGATTGGACGTGGCGGACCTGTAGCATGGCCTCCACGCTCACCGGACGTAAACGCACTGGACTTCTTCTTCTGGTGGCACATGAAATCATTGGTGTACGAGTCGCCTGTGGACTCCGTGGAAGATCTCGTCACGAAAATTGTTGTTGAAGCGGACGGAATAAATACGACACCAGGAGTCTTCGAGAGCGTGCGCCAGCCTTTCATTCGCCGGTGTGAATTGTGCAACGGCACCCGTGACCGTCACTTTGAGCATCTGCTTTGAGTCTGTCCCTGATCTCTATAAATGGGATTGCGCAACTTATGATGTCGTTAATTATCTTTCTTTGCACTATTGAAAGTTGAACTTGGACATCTAACTTTACTCTTTTCTGACACTCAGAGTGGAATGCGACCCTAGGTTCAATTGTAAATACTGTTCGTCTTGATAGGTACTA
The DNA here is from genome assembly GCA_039090855.1 of Macrothele yani. Lineage (NCBI taxonomy): Eukaryota > Metazoa > Arthropoda > Arachnida > Araneae > Macrothelidae > Macrothele > Macrothele yani. The sequence continues at coordinate 71,306,942 of CM077028.1, read as the reverse complement.
TCACCCCTCTTCTTTTGTCAAAACCGTTTACGAACACCCTGTATACGTTGGGATTATTTGACTACCCATTGGAAATTGTGCACACTCTGTGTATTGAGGACGTACATCTCTTAGGTCAGGCGAAATGAAAATATTTCGTGTAGCAGGTGACACCTTGTCTTTGGAAAACTACATTTATCTGATTGGTGATGTTGGACCCGTTCAACAATTTTGGAGTAACTGATATGCGTACTGAGCATTATGATCCTGTTTCTGGACTAAGCACTGAAATTTCGCCTTTGCTTCAGTCTAAGGCATTTCATGCTTGTACTGTTCTTCGTGGGGATATATTTGTATGCGGAGGTGTATCTGACACCAACGAAATGCTCCTGTCAACCGAAATCTACAACCCTTTGACCGATATTTGGACCTCTCTGGCCCCGATGAAGGCTTCGTTTATGCCCACATGCTCGGCCTCATGCTCTGGAAAAATACATGTTACCGGTAGGGTAGATTTTGATGCTGGCGTTCTGTTTGAAATTTACAACCCAGAAACTGACGTATGGGCGTCTGGAGAGACTTCCGACCAGGAATCTATAGATCGTTTCATTGTTTCTAGTACAAACACGGCTTCAGTACTACCTCTCCCGTAGCTACGTTAGGTACATTTTCCCTAGTCAGCGCGAAAAACAGTTCATGTAGGACTTAATTTCACTGACAATATTATTCGTTTAACCCAGAAAGAAAGTGTAATTCTGATGTCACTGTATAGTATTAATATCTAAAGGAAGGTTTAAACAGCATTTTCGATGCATATTTCATACAAAAACACGGAAAATGCAAATTTTATACAGGGCGGCGAATGAAAAGTATAAGCTTTCCAGGTTTCTGCTTTGTAATATCTCGCGGGTGGACAACAAAGCTTTCCCATACGTAGGTCCGTATTAGTAGTTCTGCCTTGTTTACATTGAGACTGCTCACATCCAGTAGGAAGCGGCAAAGGAGCTAGTTCACGATACGTTCTATAAGAAGTATTTCTTCGAATAATAATAGCTTAGACGCTGTAATGATTCGTATTGTTTTTTTTTTGTTTTTTTTTTTTTTTTTTTTTGGTTGGAGGTTTAACGACCACCGTGAGCAACTCAATGGGCTATAAGCAGTCGCCCGTCCCTAATTTAGGGTCACTGGCTCCAGGGAAGGGAGAGAGAGAGTGCCATAAGACAAACACACAACATCCATGCCTCACCGGGATTCGAACCCGGACCCCTTTCGGATGAATGATCATAGGCCATCGCTTAGACCACTGCGCCACCGGGGCGGCGTATTGTTTTTAACAGACACTGTTGGTTTTGTGACCTTCTGTTAGTTATGTGCTGAGCTCTGTCCCCCATCGTTATGAAGAGATGACGAGGGGGGGGACGGAAGTCAAAGCTATGGAAAATAATTGATAAATATGATTAATGTTCGAAATGAATTTACAGTTACTCTACCTAGTTAAAATTATTGGGTAATTATTCAGTTTAACTCGGACCTAGGTGTTGTAGCCTTTTTCCACGCCATATGGAATAGTAGGCCCTACAGAACATGAAAGTTAAATCCTTCTTAGGAACTGAGACATTTTTTTTCTTTACGGATTTTTAAAAATTTCACTGAGCTTACTCGTGCAGAGTTGTTTGCAATTTTGTCTTATATACACATGTATTTGTTTATTGAAATACATACACCTAAATGAATATCAACATTTTAAAGAAATATAAACATTTTGGGTTGGTGCGAATGAAATGTCCGCCAAAGGACCAGCACACGTGGACGGCGACAGTAGCAAAGTAGAAAAACTTACCTACGCAAAAAAATCCCCCTCGGCATCGACACACAGTTGCCATCTGTCCAGCAACGCCATGATCCCAGAACGAAAAAAGTCTTGTGGCTGGGACCCGAAGAAGTCATCAACCGCTCGTTGAACCTCGAGTCTGTCGTGAACTGTTTCCCTGACAGGAAGTGATCCAGGCGACGAAACAGATAATACCCTGTCGGAGACAAGTCCGGAGTATAGGCAGGATGGGTCTGTGCTCCATAGCCCAAGGCACTTAGTGTCAGCATCGTTAATTGTGCGACATGAGGGCGGGCGTTGTTCTGGAACACCATGTCTGTTGACCAAAGCCGAGTGTTTCTGCAGAAATTTCTAGCGCATCTGGTGTAATTCAGCACAATAACGTTCTGTAGTGATAGTTTGGCCACTTTACAAGAAACTCCGATGAATTATCCCGGCTGTGGACAACCAGACATGGAGTGTCATCTACTTGGTGTGTAAGGGTGGCTTAGGATGCCGTTCAACAGGCTGTGCCTTGCTTAACCATTGTGCAGATCATTTTCGATTATCATAAAGGACCCACTTCTCGTTGCAGGTGACGATTCGATGTGGTAGAGGTTCCTGTTTATTCCTGGCAAGCAGCGACGTGCAGACTTCCAAACGCTTAGTCTTGTTGACAGTTGTCAACTCATGTGGCAGGCACATGCCCAGCTTTTTGACCTTACCCAGCACAGCCAGACGGCGAAATTCTATTGTCTGGTGGACACCTACTTCTCTCTATATAATGAAAAATTGTTACGATAGTTGTGTCTCGCGTGACGGACGAGAAGCCACAGCAAAACGAATTTCGAAATGGCGCAAACAGACACGTGCGATCCTTCGAAGAAAGTTCCCTTCCTGGCCGAGAAGAAGAAAGAACATTTCAATTTCTGCTTTTTCTTGTAATTTGTCCCACGCTTTTGGTGACATTTGAAATGCAAATTTTCCTCATCCAAAGAAATCTGTCGATTAGAAGTAGAGCAGGACACTGTTGAAGTCATACAGAAACGTCGCTGGGCAAAAGCTGTTGCAGCGGTTGACGAACAAGAAACCGCTTCGACGAACTCAAAAAGCGTGAACAAACAGACAGCGCAGAATCCGATGTGGACGAAGTGGAAGAATTTCTTACAGTTGACAAAGCCGTGCTAAAAAAAAAAAAATAGAAACTTTTTACAATTTTAATCCACAGCGTCAAACAAAACACTACTTCAACGTTTCATGGAAACTCCGAGAACTCCGGTGAAGCTTTAAAACCACTATCACGGAAATGCCGAATCACTTGCGATGGTTAATACTAAGCGGAGCAAAAAGTAGTCCATACTTTAAAACTTCACCAAAAAAAAAAAAAAAAAAAAAAAAAAAAGACTCACCTGCCCCACGGACGAATTGCAAACGTGGCTAATACCGCATCATAGCAACACGTAAAGAAAAAAACTGGTCCGAGACGAACTGAATACAACCGAATTGTTGTTCAGTTGTAGTTTTGTATTCCAGAAAACTTCGTATTATTAAAGAGTTGAAGTTATTGCTTTTTTTTTAAATAATCCGCATGAAATTTATGTGGAGCTTCTTTTGCCCGTTTCATGGTTGATGAGAGCTGGCCGTAGGCGCTCATATAGGGGGTAAAGGAGGAGGGGGGACGCTTGCCCTCTCCTGGAAATCAGGTTATGCCCTTTCTGTTCTTGTACGGTACTGCAAAGATTTTTGCGATAACAATACTACTGATTGTTGCAGAACTCCCGTGTGCGTTGTGAAAAGACAAATTTGACGGTGACGAAGATCGAAACCGCGTCTCCTCGTTCCAGAGTGAGTTGCTCTAACCGGCTAAGCTACACCGACCAATGTGTTGATGAAGATTTGTCGTCTTGACACCTCTGTAGTACGTCGCATGCTCTCTCTCTTAATTTTTTTTATTTTATTTTATTTTATACAGTTTTCAATTCAGAACCACCAAATCAGGTATCCTATCTCATAGTGTTCACAAAGTATTTATTCAAGGAATGTACATGAGACGAGCAAGAGAAAAACGTCTCAAAAAAAACAGTGACACATGAATGCACTATTTACAGATGACAGTAGATACCTATTTACAATATATACATGACATTTAGATGTAAACAAATCTGGAGGAGATCGTACACACTAGGTTGAGCAGATATGGCAAGGGTTCAGGTAGAGCAGCACAGAGTAAAATGTTATAATATAGTCTTATGAGCACTAACTGTACTGTGCAGCGGAGGTGGAGTCCCAACAACCCCAAGGCCTCTGGGGACCATGGAGAGAAGAAGCTGGGTTCACTTGAAGACGCAACGGCACCGTTATGAAAACAAGATAAGTACATGTACATGAGACGAGCAAAAGTAGAATGACCGATAATTGTGACATAGAAATGGGATATGTACAGATGACTGTAGAAACAAAGAGACATTATAGTTGCATGACATTCAGATGGAAATAGATGTTCAGGAATCTCGTGGAGATAAGACATACCTTGATGAGCAGGTGTGACGAAGGTTCGGATAGAGAGTCACTGAGTTAACTGTTAAATAGTCATACAAGCACCAACTGTGAGATGCAATGAAGTCGGTGTCCCAGCGAACCATGGGGCCGCTGGGGACCATGTAGAGAAGAAGCTTGGTTCACTTTGTCGAGCAACGGCGGTGTGGTACTCAAGGCGTAATCGAGAAAGGAGACATTCCCGAAAAAACTGAGCAACGCGGCACTTGCGTGAAGTACCGTAGGAGGCACCTCCCGAGCACGACACTGTTGATGATAGACGTATATAACGTGTTTCACTAGCACAAAAATGTAGGTGCAGACCACAGGGAGTCTGATTGGAGGCACAAGGTTGAGCAACAGCGTTCGGTAAGCAGTGAAGGAAAGATCAGTTGTACAGGATCTTTGCGCAATCGAAAAGGCAAGATTCAGCATTGGTAGCAGTATAGTGCAATATTGATAGACATGACTCACATCTGCCTCCCCGGCGCAGAAAGGGCAGAGTGGGGAGGAAAGAAGGGTCATCCGGTGCAAGATTGAGGGTACGGGAAGACGGTTATGTAAGAAGAACCAGTGGGTGTTGATCTCTGGGGGTGTAGATAGAGGAGAGAGGGTGGCAGACCACACAGCAGAGAGAGCGGAAGACGGGATATCAGGGATAGGTGTAGGCGTAGAAGAGCGGGAGAGAGAGAGAAATCTGTAAAGAGCGGATGTGGAGAAGGAGAAAATCGGAAGATCTATGCCGTGAGCCGACAAGAAAAAGGGGAGGGGGAGAGACGCGGATAGAACGGGAACGAGACCGGCGGGGGAAGCAAGATCGGGAAAGAGAGAAATAAGGGATGAGAGTAAGGAGGTGTGAACCTGAAGAGCATGGGGTAGAGCACGAATAGCAGGAGGAAAGTCGGAGAAGGAGCGCCAGAGAAAATCAGGGGTGACAAGGTCTCGGACTGTGACTACTCCGGCGCGGAGCCAGGTGGGGAAAGCAAAACAGGGGAGGTGCGGAGGATGAATGACGGAGGAGAAAAATAGAGGTTCTGAGAGTAGTTCGGAGGTTGTAGCTGGTGGAGAGCGAGACAAAGGGAAAGAGCGAAGCAAGGTGATAGCCTCCCGATAGACAGGAGGTAAGTTGGAAAGGAGGGGGCAGTGATCCATTAATAGATAGGAAAGAAAAGTAAGGTGGGGATTACGCGGGGAGACAGTGACGTCCCGGGTTGTCTCCGCAGGCAGAACAGGTGAAGCAAGAAGGCGAAGAAATGCAGACACTCGAAATGCCTGATAGTATAACCGCACGTCAAGCAGTCCAATACCGCCATTCTGAGGAGACAAGCTGAGAAGTGAAGCGTTAACCCAATGATGACCAGCCCACACGATATTGGTTTGGCACTGGGTGATTGCAAGAAGACGATAGACAGGTTGTTTGGACGCAAGCCAAGAGAACGTGCACATGGATAACAAATATGTTCGAGTGATCTGGGCACGCTGGTACAGAGAAGTGCAGAACTGTGCTTGTCTCCAGTTGGCAGCCGTACGCAGCAGGCGGGGGTGCAGTGCATTCCACGTTATCGTCGAGGCTGTAGGAGGTTTGCCCAGGTGCACTCCTAGAAAACGCTGTGAGGATGTGGACCATTCGGCTCCCCATGGAGGGTCGGTTCGACTAGCCCACGACCCACACCACAAGCCAGTGCTTTTTGACTCGTTTAGCGTGGCACTAGAACAAGAGGCATACCGAGCGTAGAGGTGGCGAAGTTTGCAGAATTGTGCATCTTGTCGAACACAAAAAGTCACGTCATCAGCATAGGCAACATAGGTGACAATATGATGGCGAGTGCTGGCGACCACTGGAGGCAGAGAAGCATAGAAGGATCTGTGAACGGAGCGGAGAAAAGGTTCGATCGCAAGAGCAAAGAGCTGTCCGGACAAGGGGCAGCCTTGCCGGACGCCGCGACGGAAAGGAATTGGCGCTGTGAGAAGGGTGGGCAACCTGACGTGGAAAGTGGCGTCCTGATAGAGGGAGAGGAGAACAGAAATAAAAGGAGGTGGAAACCCGAAACTATAAAGTGTAGACGAGAGGTAAGCGTGAGAAATATTATCAAAGGCGGATTGTTGATCGAGAGACAGCAGAGCAAGAGGTTCAGAGCGAGATCGAGCGAGATGGATTAGGTCACTGAGAAGTTGAATGTTATGCGAGATGGAGCGCCCTGGGACAGTGTAGGTCTGGTTAGAGGACAGGATGTGGGGGAGGATTGGATTAATACGGCGCGAGAGTAGTTTAGAATAAAGCTTGTAATCAAGATTCAGAAGTGAGATGGGACGCCAGTTCCCCAAGTCTAGGAGATCACCCTTCTTTGGGAAGAGGACTATATGGGCAATTGTGAAACTCCTCGGAAGGGTGGATAGGTGGAAAGCAGCGGAGAAAGCACTAAGCAGAAAAGGAAGGGGGCTGGGAGGAAAGCTTTGTAGAAACAGAAAGGAAGTCCATCTGGGCCAGGTGCAGCCTTGGAGTTTAGAGAAGAGAACGTCTCGGAAATCTCTGTTAGCGTGGGAGGCCGGAGGAGAGAATCAGAAAAATAAGAGGGGACTGGAGGTAAAGCAGAGTGTAGACCAGATAAGGCAGTGCTAGAAGGAGGAGGAGTCTCACAAAACTTCGTTGTAAAATAGCTGCGGGCAACAGAGCAAAGAGTAACTGGGTCAGAGGATACCTCGCCAGTAGAGAGGCGGAGATGGCGAATTGAAGCAGAGGCATGACGCTTAGATTCAAGATTGGAAAGAAACTCATAAGTGCAGGCATCGGGCGCGAGATGCTGTAATCTCAGCCGCCGAATGACCTGTTGTGCGAGTGGGACTAGGAGAGAATTCAGTTCAGCCTTATACACAGCAAAAAGAGGGTCAGCCATATTTATAAGGGAAAGCATCGTACGGATGTGATCCAAACGCATCCTCTGTAGCGTCGTGATCGTAAAAGCCTGATTTCGCACATGAAGCAAGAGGCGATGTTTTACCTCCAGCCAGAAAGTCAGGGCACACGGCGCAGACTGCAGTTGCGTTCGCCATTCGGAGAGGAAATGGCGGACTGAAGAGCAAAAACCGACGTCATCCAAAAGAGCGGCATCAAATGTCCACGGCCGGGTTGTCCTGTGCTGTGCATGAGTGTGGAACACTGTGAGAGTGACGGCGCAATGGTCGGACGAGGCAGTGGGCTGGCAACAGGATGCAGAGATCGCTGGAAGAAGTATGGGCGTGGTATAAAATCTGTCAAGTCTGGCCGTGGCCGGGTTTATTGCACCAGATGCACGCCAGGTATGGGAGGGTGTAGTCGGATATAAGTGTCGATGGACATCTATCAGTGAGAAATCAAAAACGAGGGACTGTAGCTGCTGTACAAGGTCTGCACGATGTTCGCGTGAAGGCGGGGAACGATCAAGTTGAGGGTGTAGAGTACAATTAAAGTCGCCACCAACGAGAACTCGGTCGGTGGCAGGTATACTAGAGAGAGCACCGCGAAAGCACAGAAAAAGTTCCGACACATAAGTGGAGGTGTTTGGCACGTAGATGTTAAAGATATGAAACCTCTCCGTTTGAATAGTGAACGTGACTTGTTGTAAGAGATCACGACAGAGATTTTTTACAGAGAAGAGAGTCATCGTAGAGCGAAAAGTCGAGCGTACCCCGACGGCAATACCACCATATGATGAACAGCTGAATGCGTGGTGGAAAGCAAAATTCCATGATCGCCAGCGGGTAAACAAAGTGGTAGGATGACAGTTCGTCTCTTGTAAAAGTAGCACGTCCGCACTCAGTGGGGAAAGGTCCTCATAGGCTAAGGCGTTCGCAAGTGGTGTCGCAAAACCGCGACAATTAAGTGACGTGACCTTGAACTTTTAGGTCCGTCGGCGGATGTAAGATGTGTTGACTTGCAGTAGCGAGAACATGTAGGCGCTGGATAAAACCCAGACCCCACGGAATGTCATCGACGTTCCGCCGAAGAGTGTGCAAAAGAGAATCAAGTTGACTGAGAACCAGAGGTAGGGCAGCTTCATACTTTAGTAAAAAAGCACGGGCAGTGGCCGTGCTGGTGGGACTCACTAAATATTCAAGAAGATCTACGTAAGGCAGCGGCTCAGCGGGGAAAGCATTCTCTTGAAGGAGATTAGTGAAGTCCTCTAACGAGGGAGAAACATCCTCCGTCTCTGGTTCAGTCCAGGCTTGTACTTGAGATGACGAAATGCCACGTCGAGAGAAGACTGCGCGAGTAACCGGGCGATTAGACCGCCTAGTGAACAAGTGCGGGGATGAGGACGTTTTAGACTTCTTCAACTTCTTCCGTGAGGAGACACTGCGTTTGCCAAAAATCGTGGAGGAACCAGCTGGTATAGAAGTTTCTGTGCTGGAAAGGGTTTCGGCTGCTGGATCTGCAGCGCCAACGGTAAACACCGACGACATATCAGCAGGTAAATCTGTAGGAGCAGAAAGTATACGCTGCGGGGGTGCCGTAGGAAGCGTGGGAAAATTCCGATCTGTAACTGAAAGTGAGTCTGCCAAAGACGTTTGTCGACCAACGTCTGCAGGCCGACGTCGGGAAGATCTGGGTCCTGCAACCTTCCACTCGTGTGGAGACGTTGACACAGCAGCAACAGGAGGGACAGAAGGTGCCACAGCACTTGGCACGGTTATGGAAACAGCACGAGTGCAATTGGCTCGCACATGACTCTCACTTTGACAAAGGGTGCAATGCTGAGAAGTGATGATCTCGATACGACGTCGCTGTTGCCCACAGCGCACGTGAAGGACAGTTGGACAGGCCTGAAGATGAGTATCAGACGGAAAGAGCACACGAGCGGTGCGACGGAAGCCACGAATGGCTTTGTCTTCTGGGTCTCTGGGTGCCGCCGAGAGGGTTGTTATGGGACCGACTACTCGGCCGAACTTACTGAGTAACGTGCAAAGAATTGTATCAGATACCTCTGGCGGGACAGGGTAGAAAGTCACCTGCACGGGGCGGTGCGCGACTGGTTGTGGTAGTAGATGTACATCATTAATGGTCAGTCCTGCTGTCAAGACAAGGTCAGCATGTTCCTTTTTCTTGAAGTAAACCAGCACTGATCGTGGTTTTCGGGCAACATAATCTATTGCATCCGCCGGTAAAATGGATTTAAGAGCTCGGCTATAGAGCTGAAGCTTTGTATCCGGCAGCGCATCAAAACATACGCCGAGGTCCATCGTTGATTGCAGTTGACGGCCGGCTGGTGAGTCTTCGGGAATATCTATCGTTGCTGTGGATCCCACGACATGAAGATACGAATCGGGAAGGAGAGTATCAGACGATAGGAGTGACGTAGAGCCACTAGACATGGCAGTCGCATATGATGGAGGAACAGTACTTTTACTAGATGTAGAGGGCGAAACTCCAGCTGTTATAGGGGAATCTGGTAGTTGAGATGAAGTGGTGGCCGTAGAAGCGACGTCACCCGACACCTCCATAGCATCCGCGACAGGGACAGAGAGTAGACCTGTAACGGCAGTACCCTCAGTGGGAAGGCAGCCCGTAGGCGCAGGCAAGGCAGAGGAACTCATGACGTCAGTAAGGCAGTTAGAGATCTCTGCGACCAACGAAGCTGTGTCAGCAGCTGGGTTGGAAGAAGAGGAGGAAGATGGCTTCTCTTCCAAGATAAGGGCGTGAGCTTCACCCTTATCTAATGCCGCCATGTCAACGGCGAGGCTTACGGAAGAACAAGACCAACTCGTTCGAAAAATATAACTAACGATAAAGAATAAAGTAATTCACTCACCACCTCGTGAGACAAACGAAACGAAAGCACTGATCTTCAACTGGAAGATGCACGCGAAAAGAAAAAGTACACCACTCGATAAACTACTCAAAAGCACGTAAAAGACAGAGCTCAAAAAACACACATCACATCACAATCTCATAGTACTCTAACTTAGACGGTTGTCTGTTTTTGGAACGGGTCAAGGCCCGGGGAGTCAGAGCCCCCCTCCCCCCGTACATACAAAGTTTTCGTAAAATCTAGTTTTCATTTCAGAACCATCAAATTTGGTATCATGAAACTAACTTAGACGCTAGACGGTTTTTGGAAGGGGTTGGAGCCCGCGGGGTCGGACCCCCCCTCTTATAAAAAATTTCGTAAAATCTACAGTTTTCATCTTAGAACCACCAAATTTGGTATACTATCTTATGGTACTCTAACTTAGTCGGCAGACCGTTTTCGGAACGGGTCAAGGCCCGGGGGTCAGAGCCCCCCCCCACATACAAAATTTTCTTAAAAACTACAGTTTTCAATTCAGAACCACCTAATCTGGTATACTATCTCATGGTACTCTAACTTAGACGCTAGACGGTTTTTGGAAGGGGTTGGAGCCCGGGGGGTCAGACCCCCCCGAATAAAAACTTTTTCCTAAAATCTACAGTTTTCAATTTAGAACCACCAAATTTGGTATACTATCTCATGGTACTCTAACTTAGACGCTAGACGGTTTTTTGAAAGGGGTTGGAGCCCGGGGGGTCAGACCCCCCCCGAAAAAAACTTTTTCGTAAAATCTACAGTTTTCAATTTAGAACCACCAAATTTGGTATACTATCTCATGGTACTCTAACTTAGACGCTAGACGGTTTTTGAAAGGGGTTGGAGCCCGGGGGTCAGACCCCCCCGAAAAAAAAAGTTTTTCGTAAAATCTACAGTTTTCATCTTAGAACCACCAAATTTGGTATACTATCTTATGGTACTCTAACTTAGTCGGCAGACCGTTTTCGGAACGGGTCAAGGCCCGGGGGTCAGAGCCCCCCACATACAAAATTTTCTTAAAAACTACAGTTTTCAATTCAGAACCACCTAATCTGGTATACTATCTCATGGTACTCTAACTTAGACGCTAGACGGTTTTTGGAAGGGGTTGGAGCCGGGGGGTCAGACTCCCCCCGAATAAAAACTTTTTCGTAAAATCTACAGCTTTCAATTTAGAACCACCAAATTTGGTATACTATCTCATGGTACTCTAACTTAGACACTAGACGGTTTTTGGAAGGGGTTGGAGCCCAGGGGGTCAGACACCCCCCGAATAAATTTGTTTTGTAAAATCTACAGTTTTCAATTTAGAACCACCAACTTTGGTATACTATCTCATGGTACTCTAACTTAGACAGTAGACCGTTTTTGGAACGGATCAAGGCCCGGGGGGTCAGAGCCCCCACATACAAAATTTTCTTAAAAACTGCAGTTTTCAATTCAGAACCACCATATTTGGCATACTATCCCATGGTACTCTAACTTAGACGCTCGACGATTTTTTGAAGGGGTTGCCGCCCGGGGGTAAGGGCCCCCCTCATAAAAATTCGCAAAATCTACAGTTTTCAATTTAGAACCACCAAGTTTGGTATACTATCTCATGGTACTCTAACTTAGACGCTAGACGGTTTTTGGAAGGGGTTGTAGCCCGCGGGGTCGGAGCCCCCCCCCCCATTAAAAATTTCGTAAAATCGACAGTTTTCATCTTAGAACCACCAAATTTGGTATACTATCTTATGGTACTCTAACTTAGACAGCAGACCGTTTTTGGAACGGGTCAAGACCCGGGGGTGAGAGCCCCCCCACACATACAAAATTTTCTTAAAAACTACAGTTTTCAATTCAGAACCACCTAATCCGGTATACTATCTCATGGTACTCTAACTTAGACGCTAGACGGTTTTTGGAAGGGGTTGGAGCCCGGGGTCAGACCCCCCCCGAATAAACAGTTTTTCGTAAAATCTACAGTTTTCAATTTAGAACCACCAAATTTGGCATACTATCTCATGGTACTTTAACTTAGACGCTAGACGGTTTTGGGAAGGGGCCGGAACCCCGGGGTGAGAGCCCCTCCCCTCCTCATAAAAATTTCGTAAAATCTACAGTTTTCAATTTAGGACAACCAGATTTGGTATACTGCTTATGGTTATCTAACTTAGACGGTAGACGGTTTTTGGAAGGGGTCGGGGCCCGGGTCAAGGTAGCCCCATGCAAAATTTTCGTAAAAAGTTCCGTTTTTTACTCTTAAGAATACCCTATTTACGTTCTAAGGCGCTCTTTGGCCCTTTGAGGGCCTTGCACCATAAACCATCAACCAACCAACCAACTAACTAACCTACGGTCTAAGTTAGGGACTGTAGATAACAATAAAGTGCAAAAATATGCGTTTAATGGTGTATTAAAAACACAAATCTATATAGTTTAGCTTTCACTACCAACGAACGGCTTATCAGAAAGAAATATAATGTAATGTAAACAGAGAGTTCCAGATATTCAAAATTCAAAACGGTAAGAAAAAGATGATCAATGCCAATGTGAAGTCGTATGCATGCGACATCACATAGGTACATTGCATTTCTGTGTCGCGGGATTCACAGAAGCACACGCCAGATGTACGGCAGTTCTATAGATGTCTCCTAGAAGGTAAGTATTCCCATTCCTTTGATGATCAATGCCAATGTGAAGTCGTATGCATGCGACATCACATAGGTACATTGCATTTCTGTGTCGCGGGATTCACAGAAGCACACGCCAGATGTACGGCAGTTCTATAGATGTCTCCTAGAAGGTAAGTATTCCCATTCCTTTTTCTTTCTTTTTGTTTCGCAAAATTAAATTAACTAAATCAAAAAATTTAAAATAAGTTTACTGGAAAATTGCAGGAATATCTTTTTCATTCATTAACTTTCACCCGCTGAACTTGGTGATTCCACAAATAGTAATATTTACCTGGCAAATAACTGGTATCCCTGCTAGTACAAATTATATTAATGATTTATTTGCGTCCAGTTCAATCTAGTATGTCCATAAGAGCGTTAGGGGCCGTATGAAAAATACATTTCAACGTGTGCCGCTACGGCGGCGGAGTGATCTAGGCGCTGGCTTCTGACCACTTGTCGAGAAGGATCCTGGTTCAAATCCCGGTGAATCATGGACGTTGTGCTTGACTTCTGGCACTGGCTGTCCCCCTTCCCAGGAACCAGTGGCCCAAAATTGGGAATGTCCGACTGCTTATAGCCCACTGAATTGATCACGGTGGTCGTTAACCCCCCCCTCCCCCCAAAGATTGCGACGTGTCCATTGCTATTTGTTGTGGACCGTACAAAAGTATGATTTTGATATCAAGGTGTCCACTTCCATGTAGGCTGGCCATAAAATGTTAGGAGACCGTACAAAATTGCACTTTTGTTTTCACCTTGTCAGCGCTTCGGTATATGGTTGAAGTATACGTATATATAGTTGGGCCATTTCAGCACGTAGTTTGGTTTATATAGAAAATCAAGATAATGTTACATTTTTACTCAGCTACAACACATTAATCCCGAAGGCTATTTGTTGAAATCTTTAATCCGCCGTGCTCATATTCACAACGTTAACATAACATGTCAAGTTATTAATGTTGCAGTTTTACCCTGTCACAAAACTTTAGTTACAAGACCTTAGGCGTAAACTTTTTTTAGGAATTTTTAGTCCGACGTAATCATAAGGTTTCGATAACATGCCAAGGTTATGGTACTGCGTTTTGACTGAGGCACAAAAATTAATGAACAGGCCTTAAGCCCTTTTATCAGTTTTCAATCAACCGTGCTCATATACATAAAATTTTCAGAGAAAGTCAAGTTTACTGTGTTGCGCATTTACTCGAATACAAAACTATAAACAGCCATTAACTTTCACCCGCTGAACTTGGTGATTCCTCAATTCATCCATTAACAAGTCTTTTAAGTGATTGTATGCTATGGTCATATTGATAATGTTTGATGACAAGTCAGGTTAATGATGTTGCACTTATTAAAGACTTAAAAAGGTGTAGAGGCTAGTAATTATTATTTGAAGTCTAAATAAAAGCTCATTTTTAACATGACTCGTCATGAAATCCTTGTGAATATGGCATTTATTTTATTTTGTACATTTTACAAAGCGTATGCACTTTCTTTTTTTTTTTTTTGGCATTTGTTTTAATTTTGTGTTGTACTTGTTACATAGCGTTTCGCATTTTTGTAATGCTTGTGACTTGTGATTGCATTTTGAATTTTTATTTGTTTCACATTTTGGATTGCATTTTGAATTTTTATATGTTTCACATTTTGGATTACTTTTTGACATTTTATGTTTTTGACATGCTATTTTGAAAATTTTGTCTTTTTTAATTTTGCGTTGGTTTTACATTCTTGCATCTTCGGCGGAATTACATTCTTGAAAAATTAAAATACAAGTTAGTAAAAGGTATAATTCAATTAGTGAGAAATACCAGCACATTTTAGAAAAGGGTAGAATTATATGAAATTCCTCTTAAAATGTCCAGCATGTTAACATTGTCTCTGTGCACCAAAGAAGTTCGAATTCCTTTTTATCTTGCCAGCGTTTCTCTTCTGGGTGGATTTGTTGGAATCTGTGCTATCACTCTTTCGATTTTAGCCATAGTTGTTCTCTGCTCTTTCGCAATTTCACTGATTATTTCGTACAGTCACAGTTTTTTCTCTCCCAGAATTGTATTCCAGCGTCTGTCTAATCTTTCAAGTTCGTTTTGTGTTCTGGGAAAGCCAAATAAATTGTTTTCACTAACTGACCAAATTGTTGGCGGGAACAGCGGAGGGCTTCTGCTTGGATTGTTTCTTCTGCTTCCACAAAATTTTCCAAGAACATAATTTTCCTCAAACCACTGAACTACAGAATCTGCATATTCTAGTAAAATTGATTTCACAAAATGAAATGCCCAAAACATTAAAAAAACTGCAACCACACGAAACAAAATATTTCTGTTGAAAGCACAATGAAGGTATACGATAGGAGAAATATATGTTTTTAAAACTTAATACAAGTGTCAAAACTGAAATAAAAAGAAAGAAAAAAGAAATATTCCAAATTTCATTGTTACTTTAGATATTTTGACCTGTTGACATTTCGTAAATTGTACTTGCACTCGGTCAAAAAATATTACTTACAAGGACTCTTTAGTAACTTTTAATCGCTGTGGTCGTATTTATAAGGTTTGCATAACAAATCAAGTTAATAATGTTGCGCTTTCACTTAGGCACCAAATGCTAATTATTGGCCGCTAGGCCTAGGCCTTTTAAATAATTTTTGATAAGCGTAACACTCTTAAATTGATTTGTCATGCAAACCTCATATAATCACAGCATTATAAAAATTACTGTAAATGCATATGCCTAGGTCTCGGGCGTAGCTATTAATGCTTTGTGCTCGAGTAACATTTAAACAGAATTCATTTTATTTTCTATGAAAACTACATAAATATCAGCTCGGAGGACTGAAAACTATCAAAAATCTCTAGGCCTAGGGTCTGCTTAATAGTTCCAACCTCAGAAAAGCGCATTGCAAAAATCTTGGACTTCTATGAAAACACGGCACACTGAAAATTGCTAAACAGGCCCAGTCCTAGGGTTTTCTAATTATTGTTTTGTACCTGACTAAAAGTGTAACATTATCTTTAGTTCTTACTAGCAGGGGTACCCGGTATTTCCCAGGTAAATAGTACTATTTCTAAAATCACCAAGTTCAGCGGGTGAAAGTTAATGAATGAAAAAGCTATTTCCGTAAATTTCCAGGAAACTTATTTTAAATATTTTGATTTAGTTAATTTAATTATACGAAGCAAAAAGAATTTACATTATTTACAGTACATTGTATTTCTGCCTGATAAGGCAACCGTTGGTGGTGAAAGCTAACGTTTATTAATTTGTGTTTTTAATACATCATGAACCGGATATTTTTTCACTTTATTGTTATCTACGGCTTCTAACCTAGACCGTAGGTGCGGTAATGGAGTGCTGTATTGGGATGCAGTTCTTAAGAGTAAAAATTGTAATTTTCACGAAAATTTTGAATGGGCCCCCTTCACACCGGGCACCGACCCTTTCCGTCTGCGGTCTCAGTTACAATACAATGAGGGAGTGTACTAAATTTGGTCGTTCTAAATTCGAAACTGTAGGTTTTACAAAAATTGGCATGGGGGGGGGGGGAGGGCTCTGAACCCCTGTCTCCAACCGTTTCCAAAAATCGCCTGCATTCTCAGTTAGAGTACCATGACATAGTATACCAAATTTGGTGGTTTTAAATTGAAAACTGTAGATTTTACGAAAATTTTTTATGGGGAGGGCTCTGACCCCGTGCCTGACCCGTTCCCAAAACCGTCTACCATCTAAGTTAGAGTACCATGAGATAGTATACCAAATTTGGTTGTTCCAAATTGAAAACTGTAGATTTTACGAAAATTTTGTATGGGGGGAACGATCTAACCCCCGGGCCCCAACCCGTTCCGAAAATCGCCTACGGTCTAAGTTAGAGTACCATGATATGGTATACCAAATTTGGTGGTTCTAAATTGAAAACTATAGATTTCAAGAAATTCTATATGGGGGGGGGCTCTGAACCCCGGGCTCCGACCCTTTCCAAAAAACCATCTACTGTCTAAGTTAGAGAACCATGAGATAATATACCAAATTTGGTCGTTCTAAATTGAAAACTAGTTTTTACGAAAAAAATTTATGGGGGGGGGGGGGGCTCTTACCCCGTGCCCGACCCGTTCCAAAACCCCTCTACCGTCTAAGTCAGAGTACCATAAGATAGTATACCAAATTTGGTGGTACTAAGTTGAAAACGGTATATTTTACGAAAATTCTTTGGGGGAGGGGGGTGCTCTTACCGCCCGGGCCCCGATCCGTTCCAAAAACCGTCTCCCGTCTAAGTTACAGTTTCATGATACCAAATTTGGTGGTTCTAATGCGAAAACTATAGATTTTACGAAAATTTTGTATGTGGGGGCTCTTACCCCTCGCGCCTTGACTTATTCCAAAAACCGTCTAGCGTCTAAGTTAGAGTACCATGAGATAGTATACCAAATTTGGTGGTTCTAACTTGAAAACTGTAGATTTTACGAAAATTTTGTCGGGGAGGGCATTCTAACCCCCGGGCCCCGACCCGTTCCAAAAACCGTCTCCCGCTAAGTTAGAGTTTCATGACACAAAATTTGGTGGTTCTGAATTGAAAAATAAAAATTTTAAGAAAATTTTGTATGTGGGAGGGGTCTTACCCCCGGGCCTTGATCCGTTCCAAAAACCTTCTACCGTCTAAGTTAGAGTACCATGAGATAGTATACAAAATTTGGTGGTTCTAAATTGAAAACTATAGATTTTACGAAAGTTTGTGTGTAGGGGGGGGGGGGTTAACCACCCTTGCCCCGACCCGTTCTGAAAACCGTCTACCGTTTAATTTAGAACACCATTATATAGTATACCCAATTGGGTAGCTCTAAATTGAAAACTTTAGTTTTTACGAAAAAAATTTGTGTGCGGGGGTCTCTGACCCCGTGCCCGACCCGTTCCAAAAACCGTCTACCGTCTAAGTTAGAGTACCATGAGAGAGTATGCCAAATTTGGTGGTTCTAAATTGAAAACTGTAGATTTTACGCGGCATTTTATGGGAGGGGGGGCTCTTACTCCCGGGCTCCAACCCCTTCCAAAAACCGTCTAGCGTCTAATTTAGAGTTTCATGATACCAAATTTGATGATTCTGAAAATGAAAACTAGATTTTACGAAAATTTTGTATGTGGGGGGCTGTGACCCCCGGGCCTTGACCCGTTCCAAAAACGGTCTGCAGTCTAAGTTAGAGTACCATAAGATAGTATACCAAATTTGGTGGTTCTAAGATGAAAACTGTAGATTTTACGAAATTTTTATGAGGGGGGCCCGACCCCGCGGGCTCCAACCCCTTTCAAAAACCGTCTAGCGTCTAAGTTAGAGTACCATGAGATAGTATACCAAATTTGGTGGTTCTAAATTGAAAACTGTAGATTTTAGGAAAAAGTTTTTATTCGGGGGAGTCTGACCCCCCGGGCTCCAACCCTTCCAAAAACCGTCTAGCGTCTAAGTTAGAGTACCATAAGATATTGTATACCAGATTAAGTGGTTCTGAATTGAAAACTGTAGTTTTTAAGAAAATTTTGTATGTGGGGGGCTCTGACCCCCGGGCCTTGACCCGTTCGAAAAACGGTCTGCCGACTAAGTTAGAGTACCATAAGATAGTATACCAAATTTGGTGGTTCTACGATGAAAACTGTAGATTTTACGAATTTTTTTATGAGAGGGGGGGGCTCCGACCCCGTGGGCTCCAACCCCTTCCAAAAACCGTCTAGCGTCTAATTTAGAGTTTCATGATACCAAATTTGATGGTTCTGAAATGAAAACTAGATTTTACGAAAATTTTGTATGTGGGGGCTCTGACCCCCGGGCCTTGACCCGTTCCAAAAACGGTCTGCCGACTAAGTTAGAGTACCATAAGATAGTATACCAAATTTGGTGGTTCTAAGATGAAAACTGTAGATTTTACGAATTTTTTTTTTTTATGAGAGGGGGTGGGCTCCGACCCCGTGGGCTCCAACCCCTTTCAAAAACCGTCTAGCGTCTAAGTTAGAGTACCATGAGATAGTATACCAAATTTGGTGGTTCTAAATTGAAAACTGTACTGACCCCCTCCCGGCTCCAACCCCTTCCAAAACCGTCTAGCGTCTAAGTTAGAGTACCATGAGATAGTATACCAGATTAGGTGGTTCTGAATTGAAAACTGTAGTTTTTAAGAAAATTTTGTATGTTGGGGGCTCTGACCCCCCCCCCCCCGGGCCTTGACCCGTTCCAAAAACGGTCTGCAGTCTAAGTTAGAGTACCATAAGATAGTGATGTGATGTGTGTTTTTTGAGCTCTGTCTTTTACGTGCTTTCGAGTAGTTTATCGAGTGGTGTACTTTTTCTTTTCGCGTGCATCTTCCAGTTGAAGATCAGTGCTTTCGTTTCGTTTGTCTCACGAGGTGGTGAGTGAATTACTTTATTCTTTATCGTTAGTTATATTTTTCGAACGAGTTGGTCTTGTTCTTCGGTAAGCCTCGCCGTTGACATGGCGGCATTAGATAAGGGTGAAGCTCACGCCCTTATCTTGGAAGAGAAGCCATCTTCCTCCTCTTCTTCCAACCCAGCTGCTGACACAGCTTCGTTGGTCGCAGAGATCTCTAACTGCCTTACTGACGTCATGAGTTCCTCTGCCTTGCCTGCGCCTACGGCCTGCCTTCCCACTGAGGGTACTACCGTTACAGGTCTACTCTCTGTCCCTGTCGCGGATGCTATGGAGGTGTCGGGTGACGTCGCTTCTACGGCCACTACTTCATCTCAACTGCCAGATTCCCCTATAACAGCTGGAGTTTCGCCCTCTACATCTAGTAAAAGTACTGTTCCTCCATCATATGCGACTGCCATGTCTAGTGGCTCTACGTCACTCCTATCGTCTGATACTCTCCTTCCCGATTCGTATCTTCATGTCGTGGGATCCACAGCAACGATAGATATTCCCGAAGACTCACCAGCCGGCCGTCAACTGCAATCAACGATGGACCTCGGCGTATGTTTTGATGCGCTGCCGGATACAAAGCTTCAGCTCTATAGCCGAGCTCTTAAATCCATTTTACCGGCGGATGCAATAGATTATGTTGCCCGAAAACCACGATCAGTGCTGGTTTACTTCAAGAAAAAGGAACATGCTGACCTTGTCTTGACAGCAGGACTGACCATTAATGATGTACATCTACTACCACAACCAGTCGCGCACCGCCCCGTGCAGGTGACTTTCTACCCTGTCCCGCCAGAGGTATCTGATACAATTCTTTGCACGTTACTCAGTAAGTTCGGCCGAGTAGTCGGTCCCATAACAACCCTCTCGGCGGCACCCAGAGACCCAGAAGACAAAGCCATTCGTGGCTTCCGTCGCACCGCTCGTGTGCTCTTTCCGTCTGATACTCATCTTCAGGCCTGTCCAACTGTCCTTCACGTGCGCTGTGGGCAACAGCGACGTCGTATCGAGATCATCACTTCTCAGCATTGCACCCTTTGTCAAAGTGAGAGTCATGTGCGAGCCAATTGCACTCGTGCTGTTTCCGTAACCGTGCCAAGTGCTGTGGCACCTTCTGTCCCTCCTGTTACTGCTGTGTCAACGTCTCCACACGAGTGGAAGGTTGCAGGACCCAAATCTTCCCGACGTCGGCCTGCAGACGTTGGTCGACAAACGTCTTTGGCAGACTCACTTTCAGTTACAGATCGGAATTTTCCCACGCTTCCTACGGCACCCCCGCAGCGTATACTTTCTGCTCCTACAGATTTACCTGCTGATATGTCGTCGGTGTTTACCGTTGGCGCTGCAGATCCAGCAGCCGAAACCCTTTCCAGCACAGAAACTTCTATACCAGCTGGTTCCTCCACGATTTTTGGCAAACGCAGTGTCTCCTCACGGAAGAAGTTGAAGAAGTCTAAAACGTCCTCATCCCAGCACTTGTTCACTAGGCGGTCTAATCGCCCGGTTACTCGAGCAATCTTCTCTCGACGTGGCATTTCGTCTTCTCAAGTACAAGCCTGGACTGAACCAGAGACGGAGGATGTTTCTCCCTCGTTAGAGGACTTCACTAATCTCCTTCAAGAGAATGCTTTCCCCGCTGAGCCGCTGCCTTACGTAGATCTTCTTGAATATTTAGTGAGTCCCACCAGCACGGCCACTGCCCGTGCTTTTTTACTAAAGTATGAAGCTGCCCTACCTCGGGTTCTCAGTCAACTTGATTCTCTTTTGCACACTCTTCGGCGGAACGTCGATGACATTCCGTGGGGTCTGGGTTTTATCCAGCGCCTACATGTTCTCGCTACTGCAAGTCAACACATCTTACATCCGCCGACGGACCTAAAAGTTCAAGGTCACGTCACTTAATTGTCGCGGTTTTGCGACACCACTTGCGAACGCCTTAGCCTATGAGGACCTTTCCCCACTGAGTGCGGACGTGCTACTTTTGCAAGAGACGAACTGTCATCCTACCACTTTGTTTACCCGCTGGCGATCATGGAATTTTGCTTTCCACCACGCATTCAGCTGTTCATCATATGGTGGTATTGCCGTCGGGGTACGCTCGACTTTTCGCTCTACGATGACTCTCTTCTCTGTAAAAAATCTCTGTCGTGATCTCTTACAACAAGTCACGTTCACTATTCAAACGGAGAGGTTTCATATCTTTAACATCTACGTGCCAAACACCTCCACTTATGTGTCGGAGCTTTTTCTGTGCTTTCGCGGTGCTCTCTCTGGTATACCTGCCACCGACCGAGTTCTCGTTGGTGGCGACTTTAATTGTACTCTACACCCTCAACTTGATCGTTCCCCGCCTTCACGCGAACATCGTGCAGACCTTGTACAGCAGCTACAGTCCCTCGTTTTTGATTTCTCACTGATAGATGTCCATCGACACTTATATCCGACTACACCCTCCCATACCTGGCGTGCATCTGGTGCAATAAACCCGGCCACGGCCAGACTTGACAGATTTTATACCACGCCCATACTTCTTCCAGCGATCTCTGCATCCTGTTGCCAGCCCACTGCGTCGTCCGACCATTGCGCCATCACTCTCACAGTGTTCCACACTCATGCACAGCACAGGACAACCCGGCCGTGGACATTTGATGCCGCTCTTCTGGATGACGCCGGTTTTTGCTCTTCAGTCCGCCATTTCCTCTCCGAATGGCGCACGCAACTGCAGTCTGCGCCGTGTGCCCTGACATTCTGGCTGGAGGTAAAACATCGCCTCTTGCTTCATGTGCAAAATCAGGCTTTTACGATCACGACGCTACAGAGGATGCGTTTGGATCACATCCGTACGATGCTTTCCCTTATAAATATGGCTGACCCTCTTTTTGCTGTGTATAAGGCTGAACTGAATTCTCTCCTAGTCCCACTCGCGCAACAGGTCATTCGGCGGCTGAGATTACAGCATCTCGCGCCCGATGCCTGCACTTATGAGTTTCTTTCCAATCTTGAATCTAAGCGTCATGCCTCTGCTTCAATTCGCCATCTCCGCCTCTCTACTGGCGAGGTATCCTCTGACCCAGTTACTCTTTGCTCTGTTGCCCGCAGCTATTTTACAACGAAGTTTTGTGAGACTCCTCCTCCTTCCAGCACTGCCTTATCTGGTCTACACTCTGCTTTACCTCAAGTCCCCTCTTATTTTTCTGATTCTCTCCTCCGGCCTCCCACGCTAACAGAGATTTCCGAGACGTTTTCTTCTCTAAACTCCAAGGCTGCACCTGGCCCAGATGGACTTCCTTTCTGTTTCTACAAAGCTTTCCTCCCAGCCCTCCTTCCTTTTCTGCTTAGTGCTTTCTCCGCTGCTTTCCACCTATCCACCCTTCCGAGGAGTTTCACAATTGCCCATATAGTCCTCTTCCCAAAGAAGGGTGATCTCCTAGACTTGGGGAACTGGCGTCCCATCTCACTTCTGAATCTTGATTACAAGCTTTATTCTAAACTACTCTCGCGCCGTATTAATCCAATCCTCCCCCACATCCTGTCCTCTAACCAGACCTACACTGTCCCAGGGCGCTCCATCTCGCATAACATTCAACTTCTCAGTGACCTAATCCATCTCGCTCGATCTCGCTCTGAACCTCTTGCTCTGCTGTCTCTCGATCAACAATCCGCCTTTGATAATATTTCTCACGCTTACCTCTCGTCTACACTTTATAGTTTCGGGTTTCCACCTCCTTTTGTTTCTGTTCTCCTCTCCCTCTATCAGGACGCCACTTTCCACGTCAGGTTGCCCACCCTTCTCACAGCACCAATTCCTTTCCGTCGCGGCGTCCGGCAAGGCTGCCCCTTGTCCGGACAGCTCTTTGCTCTTGCGATCGAACCTTTTCTCCGCTCCGTTCACAGATCCTTCTATGCTTCTCTGCCTCCAGTGGTCGCCAGCACTCGCCATCATATTGTCACCTATGTTGCCTATGCTGATGACGTGACTTTTTGTGTTCGACAAGATGCACAATTCTGCAAACTTCGCCACCTCTACGCTCGGTATGCCTCTTGTTCTAGTGCCACGCTAAACGAGTCAAAAAGCACTGGCTTGTGGTGTGGGTCGTGGGCTAGTCGAACCGACTCTCCATGGGGAGCCGAATGGTCCACATCCTCACAGCGTTTTCTAGGAGTGCACCTGGGCAAACCTCCTACAGCCTCGACGATAACGTGGAATGCACTGCACCCCCGCCTGCTGCGTACGGCTGCCAACTGGAGACAAGCACAGTTCTGCACTTCTCTGTACCAGCGTGCCCAGATCACTCGAACATATTTGTTATCCATGTGCACGTTCTCTTGGCTTGCTTCCAAACAACCTGTCTATCGTCTTCTTGCAATCACCCAGTGCCAAACCAATATCGTGTGGGCTGGTCATCATTGGGTTAACGCTTCACTTCTCAGCTTGTCTCCTCAGAATGGCGGTATTGGAATGCTTGACGTGCGGTTATACTATCAGGCATTCCGAGTGTCTGCATTTCTTCGCCTTCTTGCTTCACCTGTTCTGTCTGCGGAGACAACCCGGGACGTCACTGTCTCCCCGCGTAATCCCCACCTTACTTTTCTTTCCTATCTATTAATGGATCACTGCCCCCTCCTTTCCAACTTACCTCCTGTCTATCGGGAGGCTATCACCTTGCTTCGCTCTTTCCCTCTGTCTCGCTCTCCACCAGCTACAACCTCCGAACTACTCTCAGAACCTCTATTTTTCTCCTCCGTCATTCATCCTCCGCACCTCCCCTGTTTTGCTTTCCCCACCTGGCTCCGCGCCGGAGTAGTCACAGTCCGAGACCTTGTCACCCCTGATTTTCTCTGGCGCTCCTTCTCCGACTTTCCTCCTGCTATTCGTGCTCTACCCCATGCTCTTCAGGTTCACACCTCCTTACTCTCATCCCTTATTTCTCTCTTTCCCGATCTTGCTTCCCCCGCCGGTCTCGTTCCCGTTCTATCCGCGTCTCTCCCACTCCCCTTTTTCTTGTCCGCTCACGGCATAGATCTTCCGATTTTCTCCTTCTCCACATCCGCTCTTTACAGATTTCTCTCTCTCTCCCGCTCTTCTACGCCTACACCTATCCCTGATATCCCGTCTTCCGCTCTCTCTGCTGTGTGGTCTGCCACCCTCTCTCCTCTATCTACACCCCCAGAGATCAACACCCACTGGTTCTTCTTACATAACCGTCTTCCCGTACCCTCAATCTTGCACCGGATGACCCTTCTTTCCTCCCCACTCTGCCCTTTCTGCGCCGGGGAGGCAGATGTGAGTCATGTCTATCAATATTGCACTATACTGCTACCAATGCTGAATCTTGCCTTTTCGATTGCGCAAAGATCCTGTACAACTGATCTTTCCTTCAGTGCTTACCGAACGCTGTTGCTCAACCTTGTGCCTCCAATCAGACTCCCTGTAGTCTGCACCTACATTTTTGTGCTAGTGAAGCACGTTATATACGTCTATCATCAACAGTGTCGTGCTCGGGAGGTGCCTCCTACGGTACCTCACGCAAGTGCCGCGTTGCTCAGTTTTTTTCGGGAATGTCTCCTTTCTCGATTACGCCTTGAGTACCACACCGCCGTTTCTCGACAAAGTGAACCCAGCTTCTTCTCTACATGGTCCCCAGCGGCCCCATGGTTCGCTGGGACACCGACTTCATTGCATCTTACAGTTGGTGCTTGTATGACTATTTAACACTTAACTCAGTGACTCTTTATCCGAACCTTCGTCACACCTGCTCATCAAGGTATGTCTTATCTCCACGAGATTCCTGAACATCTATTTCCATCTGAATGTCATGCAACTATAATGTCTCTTTGTTTCTACAGTAATCTGTACATATCCCATTTCTATGTCACAATTATCGGTCATTCTACTTTTGCTCGTCTCATGTACATGTACTTATCTTGTTTTTCATAACGGTGCCGTTGCGTCTTCAAGTGAACCCATCTTCTTCTCTCCATGGTCCCCAGAGGCCTTGGGGTTGTTGGGACTCCACCTTCGCTGCACAGTACAGTTAGTGCTCATAAGACTATATTATAACATTTTACTCTGTGCTGCTCTACCTGAACTCTTGCCATTTCTGCTCAACCTAGTGTGTACGATCTCCTCAAGATTTGTTTACATCTAAATGTCATGTATATATTGTAAATAGGTATCTACTGTCATCTGTAAATAGTGCATTCATGTGTCACTGTTTTTTTGAGACGTTTTTCTCTTGCTCGTCTCCTGTACATTCCTTGAATAAATACTTTGTGAACACCATAAGATAGTATACCAAATTTGGTGGTTCTAAGATGAAAACTGTAGATTTTACGAAATTTTTATGAGGGGGGGGCCCGACCCCGCGGGCTCCAACCCCTTTCAAAAACCGTCTAGCGTCTAAGTTAGAGTACCATGAGATAGTATACCAAATTTGGTGGTTCTAAATTGAAAACTGTAGATTTTACGAAAAAGTTTTTTTTCGGGGGGGTCAGACCCCGGGCTCCAACCCCTTTCAAAAACCGTCTAGCGTCTAAGTTAGAGTACCATAAGATAGTATACCAAATTTGGTGGTTCTAAGATGAAAACTGTAGATTTTACGAAATTTTTTATGAGAGGGGGGGGTCCGACCCCGCGGGCTCCAACCCCTTCCAAAAACCGTCTAGCGTCTAATTTAGAGTTTCATGATACCAAATTTGATGGTTCTGAAATGAAAACTAGATTTTACGAAAATTTTGTATGTATGGGGGGACGGGGGGGGGGGGGGGGCTACGACTCCTCGGGCCTTGACCCGTTCCAAAAACCGACAACCGTCTAAGTTAGAGTACTATGAGATTGTGATGTGATGTGTGTTTTTTGAGCTCTGTCTTTTACGTGCTTTCGAGTAGTTAATCGAGTGGTGTACTTTTTCTTTTCGCGTGCATCTTCCAGTTGAAGATCAGTGCTTTCGTTTCGTTTGTCTCACGAGGTGGTGAGTGAATTACTTTATTCTTTATCGTTAGTTATATTTTTCGAACGAGTTGGTCTTGTTCTTCGGTAAGCCTCGCCGTTGACATGGCGGCATTAGATAAGGGTGAAGCTCACGCCCTTATCTTGGAAGAGAAGCCATCTTCCTCCTCTTCTTCCAACCCAGCTGCTGACACAGCTTCGTTGGTCGCAGAGATCTCTAACTGCCTTACTGACGTCATGAGTTCCTCTGTCTTGCCTGCGCCTACGGCCTGCCTTCCCACTGAGGGTACTGCCGTAACAGGTCTACTCTCTGTCCCTGTCGCGGATGCTATGGAGGTGTCGGGTGACGTCGCTTCTACGGCCACCACTTCATCTCAACTGCCAGATTCCCCTATAACAGCTGGAGTTTCGCCCTCTACATCTAGTAGAAGTACTGTTCCTCCATCATATGCGACTGCCATGTCTAGTGGCTCTACGTCACTCCTATCGTCTGATACTCTCCTTCCCGATTCGTATCTTCATGTCGTGGGATCCACAGCAACGATAGATATTCCCGAAGACTCACCAGCCGGCCGTCAACTGCAATCAACGATGGACCTCGGCGTATGTTTTGATGCGCTGCCGGATACAAAGCTTCAGCTCTATAGCCGAGCTCTTAAATCCATTTTACCGGCGGATGCAATAGATTATGTTGCCCGAAAACCACGATCAGTGCTGGTTTACTTCAAGAAAAAGGAACATGCTGACCTTGTCTTGACAGCAGGACTGACCATTAATGATGTACATCTACTACCACAACCAGTCGCGCACCGCCCCGTTCAGGTGACTTTCTACCCTGTCCCGCCAGAGGTATCTGATACAATTCTTTGCACGTTACTCAGTAAGTTCGGCCGAGTAGTCGGTCCCATAACAACCCTCTCGGCGGCACCCAGAGACCCAGAAGACAAAGCCATTCGTGGCTTCCGTCGCACCGCTCGTGTGCTCTTTCCGTCTGATACTCATCTTCAGGCCTGTCCAACTGTCCTTCACGTGCGCTGTGGGCAACAGCGACGTCGTATCGAGATCATCACTTCTCAGCATTGCACCCTTTGTCAAAGTGAGAGTCATGTGCGAGCCAATTGCACTCGTGCTGTTTCCATAACCGTGCCAAGTGCTGTGGCACCTTCTGTCCCTCCTGTTACTGCTGTGTCAACGTCTCCACACGAGTGGAAGGTTGCAGGACCCAAATCTTCCCGACGTCGGCCTGCAGACGTTGGTCGACAAACGTCTTTGGCAGACTCACTTTCAGTTACAGATCGGAATTTTCCCACGCTTCCTACGGCACCCCCGCAGCGTATACTTTCTGCTCCTACAGATTTACCTGCTGATATGTCGTCGGTGTTTACCGTTGGCGCTGCAGATCCAGCAGCCGAAACCCTTTCCAGCACAGAAACTTCTATACCAGCTGGTTCCTCCACGATTTTTGGCAAACGCAGTGTCTCCTCACGGAAGAAGTTGAAGAAGTCTAAAACGTCCTCATCCCAGCACTTGTTCACTAGGCGGTCTAATCGCCCGGTTACTCGCGCAATCTTCTCTCGACGTGGCATTTCGTCTTCTCAAGTACAAGCCTGGACTGAACCAGAGACGGAGGATGTTTCTCCCTCGTTAGAGGACTTCACTAATCTCCTTCAAGAGAATGCTTTCCCCGCTGAGCCGCTGCCTTACGTAGATCTTCTTGAATATTTAGTGAGTCCCACCAGCACGGCCACTGCCCGTGCTTTTTTACTAAAGTATGAAGCTGCCCTACCTCGGGTTCTCAGTCAACTTGATTCTCTTTTGCACACTCTTCGGCGGAACGTCGATGACATTCCGTGGGGTCTGGGTTTTATCCAGCGCCTACATGTTCTCGCTACTGCAAGTCAACACATCTTACATCCGCCGACGGACCTAAAAGTTCAAGGTCACGTCACTTAATTGTCGCGGTTTTGCGACACCACTTGCGAACGCCTTAGCCTATGAGGACCTTTCCCCACTGAGTGCGGACGTGCTACTTTTACAAGAGACGAACTGTCATCCTACCACTTTGTTTACCCGCTGGAGATCATGGAATTTTGCTTTCCACCACGCATTCAGCTGTTCATCATATGGTGGTATTGCCGTCGGGGTCCGCTCGACTTTTCGCTCTACGATGACTCTCTTCTCTGTAAAAAATCTCTGTCGTGACCTCTTACAACAAGTCACGTTCACTATTCAAACGGAGAGGTTTCATATCTTTAACATCTACGTGCCAAACACCTCCACTTATGTGTCGGAGCTTTTTCTGTGCTTTCGCGGTGCTCTCTCTGGTATACCTGCCACCGACCGAGTTCTCGTTGGTGGCGACTTTAATTATACTCTACACCCTCAACTTGATCGTTCCCCGCCTTCACGCGAACATCGTGCAGACCTTGTACAGCAGCTACAGTCCCTTGTTTTTGATTTCTCACTGATAGATGTCCATCGACACTTATATCCAACTACACCCTCCCATACCTGGCGTGCATCTGGTGCAATAAACCCAGCCACGGCCAGACTTGACAGATTTTATACCACTCCCATACTTCTTCCAGCGATCTCTGCATCCTGTTGCCAGCCCACTGCGTCGTCCGACCATTGCGCCATCACTCTCACAGTGTTCCACACTCATGCGCAGCACAGGACAACCCGGCCGTGGACATTTGATGCCGCTCTTTTGGATGACGCCGGTTTTTGCTCTTCAGTCCGCCATTTCCTCTCCGAATGGCGCACGCAACTGCAGTCTGCGCCGTGTGCCCTGACTTTCTGGCTGGAGGTAAAACATCGCCTCTTGCTTCATGTGCGAAATCAGGCTTTTACGATCACGACGCTACAGAGGATGCGTTTGGATCACATCCGTACGATGCTTTCCCTTATAAATATGGCTGACCCTCTTTTTGCTGTGTATAAGGCTGAACTGAATTCTCTCCTAGTCCCACTAGCGCAACAGGTCATTCGGCGGCTGAGATTACAGCATCTCGCGCCCGATGCCTGCACTTATGAGTTTCTTTCCAATCTTGAAGCTAAGCGTCATGCCTCTGCTTCAATTCGCCATCTCCGCCTCTCTACTGGCGAGGTATCCTCTGACCCAGTTACTCTTTGCTCTGTTGCCCGCAGCTATTTTACAACGAAGTTTTGTGAGACTCCTCCTCCTTCCAGCACTGCCTTATCTGGTCTACACTCTGCTTTACCTCAAGTCCCCTCTTATTTTTCTGATTCTCTCCTCCGGCCTCCCACGCTAACAGAGATTTCCGAGACGTTTTCTTCTCTAAACTCCAAGGCTGCACCTGGCCCAGATGGACTTCCTTTCTGTTTCTACAAAGCTTTCCTCCCAGCCCTCCTTCCTTTTCTGCTTAGTGCTTTCTCCGCTGCTTTCCACCTATCCACCCTTCCGAGGAGTTTCACAATTGCCCATATAGTCCTCTTCCCAAAGAAGGGTGATCTCCTAGACTTGGGGAACTGGCGTCCCATCTCACTTCTGAATCTTGATTACAAGCTTTATTCTAAACTACTCTCGCGCCGTATTAATCCAATCCTCCCCCACATCCTGTCCTCTAACCAGACCTACACTGTCCCAGGGCGCTCCATCTCGCATAACATTCAACTTCTCAGTGACCTAATCCATCTCGCTCGATCTCGCTCTGAACCTCTTGCTCTGCTGTCTCTCGATCAACAATCCGCCTTTGATAATATTTCTCACGCTTACCTCTCGTCTACACTTTATAGTTTCGGGTTTCCACCTTCTTTTGTTTCTGTTCTCCTCTCCCTCTATCAGGACGCCACTTTCCACGTCAGGTTGCCCACCCTTCTCACAGCGCCAATTCCTTTCCGTCGCGGCGTCCGGCAAGGCTGCCCCTTGTCCGGACAGCTCTTTGCTCTTGCGATCGAACCTTTTCTCAGCTCCGTTCACAGATCCTTCTATGCTTCTCTGCCTCCAGTGGTCGCCAGCACTCGCCATCATATTGTCACCTATGTTGCCTATGCTGATGACGTGACTTTTTGTGTTCGACAAGATGCACAATTCTGCAAACTTCGCCACCTCTACGCTCGGTATGCCTCTTGTTCTAGTGCCACGCTAAACGAGTCAAAAAGCACTGGCTTGTGGTGTGGGTCGTGGGCTAGTCGAACCGACTCTCCATGGGGAGCCGAATGGTCCACATCCTCACAGCGTTTTCTAGGAGTGCACCTGGGCAAACCTCCTACAGCCTCGACGATAACGTGGAATGCACTGCACCCCCGCCTGCTGCGTACGGCTGCCAACTGGAGACAAGCACAGTTCTGCACTTCTCTGTACCAGCGTGCCCAGATCACTCGAACATATTTGTTATCCATGTGCACGTTCTCTTGGCTTGCGTCCAAACAACCTGTTCATCGTCTTCTTGCAATCACCCAGTGCCAAACCAATATCGTGTGGGCTGGTCATCATTGGGTTAACGCTTCACTTCTCAGCTTGTCTCCTCAGAATGGCGGTATTGGACTGCTTGACGTGCGGTTATACTATCAGGCATTCCGAGTGTCTGCATTTCTTCGCCTTCTTGCTTCACCGGTTCTGCCTGCGGAGACAACCCGGGACGTCACTGTCTCCCCGCGTAATCCCCACCTTACTTTTCTTTCCTATCTATTAATGGATCACTGCCCCCTCCTTTCCAACTTACCTCCTGTCTATCGGGAGGCTATCACCTTGCTTCGCTCTTTCCCTCTGTCTCGCTCTCCACCAGCTACAACCTCCGAACTACTCTCAGAACCTCTATTTTTCTCCTCCGTCATTCATCCTCCGCACCTCCCTTGTTTTGCTTTCCCCACCTGGCTCCGCGCCGGAGTAGTCACAGTCCGAGACCTTGTCACCCCTGATTTTCTCTGGCGCTCCTTCTCCGACTTTCCTCCTGCTATTCGTGCTCTACCCCATGCTCTTCAGGTTCACACCTCCTTACTCTCATCCCTTATTTCTCTCTTTCCCGATCTTGCTTCCCCCGCCGGTCTCGTTCCCGTTCTATCCGCGTCTCTCCCCTCCCCTTTTTTCTTGTCCGCTCACGGCATAGATCTTCCGATTTTCTCCTTCTCCGCATCCGCTCTTTACAGATTTCTCTCTCTCTCCCGCTCTTCTACGCCTACACCTATCCCTGATATCCCGTCTTCCTCTCTCTCTGCTGTGTGGTCTGCCACCCTCTCTCCTCTATCTACACCCCCAGAGATCAACACCCACTGGTTCTTCTTACATAACCGTCTTCCCGTACCCTCAATCTTGCACCGGATGACCCTTCTTTCCTCCCCACTCTGCCCTTTCTGCGCCGGGGAGGCAGATGTGAGTCATGTCTATCAATATTGCACTATACTGCTACCAATGCTGAATCTTGCCTTTTCAATTGCGCAAAGATCCTGTACAACTGATCTTTCCTTCAGTGCTTACCGAACGCTGTTGCTCAACCTTGTGCCTCCAATCAGACTCCCTGTAGTCTGCACCTACATTTTTGTGCTAGTGAAGCACGTTATATACGTCTATCATCAACAGTGTCGTGCTCGGGAGGTGCCTCCTACGGTACCTCACGCAAGTGCCGCGTTGCTCAGTTTTTTTCGGGAATGTCTCCTTTCTCGATTACGCCTTGAGTACCACACCGCCGTTTCTCGACAAAGTGAACCCAGCTTCTTCTCTACATGGTCCCCAGCGGCCCCATGGTTCGCTGGGACACCGACTTCATTGCATCTTACAGTTGGTGCTTGTATGACTATTTAACACTTAACTCAGTGACTCTTTATATCCGAACCTTCGTCACACCTGCTCATCAAGGTATGTCTTATCTCCACGAGATTCCTGAACATCTATTTCCATCTGAATGTCATGCAACTATAATGTCTCTTTGTTTCTACAGTAATCTGTACATATCCCATTTCTATGTCACAATTATCGGTCATTCTACTTTTGCTCGTCTCATGTACATGTACTTATCTTGTTTTCATAACGGTGCCGTTGCGTCTTCAAGTGAACCCAGCTTCCTCTCTCCATGGTCCCCAGAGGCCTTGGGGTTGTTGGGACTCCACCTTCGCTGCACAGTACAGTTAGTGCTCATAAGACTATATTATAACTTTTTACTCTGTGCTGCTCTACCTGAACTCTTGCCATAGCTGCTCAACCTAGTGTGTACGATCTCCTCAAGATTTGTTTACATCTAAATGTCATGTATATATTGTAAATAGGTATCTACTGTCATCTGTAAATAGTGCATTCATGTGTCACTGTTCTTTTTGAGACGTTTTTTTCTCTTGCTCGTCTCATGTACATTCCTTGAATAAATACTTTGTGAACACTATGAGATTGTGATGTGATGTGTGTTTTTTGAGCTCTGTCTTTTACGTGCTTTCGAGTAGTTAATCGAGTGGTGTACTTTTTCTTTTCGCGTGCATCTTCCAGTTGAAGATCAGTGCTTTCGTTTCGTTTGTCTCACGAGGTGGTGAGTGAATTACTTTATTCTTTATCGTTAGTTATATTTTTCGAACGAGTTGGTCTTGTTCTTCGGTAAGCCTCGCCGTTGACATGGCGGCATTAGATAAGGGTGAAGCTCACGCCCTTATCTTGGAAGAGAAGCCATCTTCCTCCTCTTCTTCCAACCCAGCTGCTGACACAGCTTCGTTGGTCGCAGAGATCTCTAACTGCCTTACTGACGTCATGAGTTCCTCTGTCTTGCCTGCGCCTACGGCCTGCCTTCCCACTGAGGGTACTGCCGTAACAGGTCTACTCTCTGTCCCTGTCGCGGATGCTATGGAGGTGTCGGGTGACGTCGCTTCTACGGCCACCACTTCATCTCAACTGCCAGATTCCCCTATAACAGCTGGAGTTTCGCCCTCTACATCTAGTAGAAGTACTGTTCCTCCATCATATGCGACTGCCATGTCTAGTGGCTCTACGTCACTCCTATCGTCTGATACTCTCCTTCCCGATTCGTATCTTCATGTCGTGGGATCCACAGCAACGATAGATATTCCCGAAGATTCACCAGCCGGCCGTCAACTGCAATCAACGATGGACCTCGGCGTATGTTTTGATGCGCTGCCGGATACAAAGCTTCAGCTCTATAGCCGAGCTCTTAAATCCATTTTACCGGCGGATGCAATAGATTATGTTGCCCGAAAACCACGATCAGTGCTGGTTTACTTCAAGAAAAAGGAACATGCTGACCTTGTCTTGACAGCAGGACTGACCATTAATGATGTACATCTACTACCACAACCAGTCGCGCACCGCCCCGTTCAGGTGACTTTCTACCCTGTCCCGCCAGAGGTATCTGATACAATTCTTTGCACGTTACTCAGTAAGTTCGGCCGAGTAGTCGGTCCCATAACAACCCTCTCGGCGGCACCCAGAGACCCAGAAGACAAAGCCATTCGTGGCTTCCGTCGCACCGCTCGTGTGCTCTTTCCGTCTGATACTCATCTTCAGGCCTGTCCAACTGTCCTTCACGTGCGCTGTGGGCAACAGCGACGTCGTATCGAGATCATCACTTCTCAGCATTGCACCCTTTGTCAAAGTGAGAGTCATGTGCGAGCCAATTGCACTCGTGCTGTTTCCATAACCGTGCCAAGTGCTGTGGCACCTTCTGTCCCTCCTGTTACTGCTGTGTCAACGTCTCCACACGAGTGGAAGGTTGCAGGACCCAAATCTTCCCGACGTCGGCCTGCAGACGTTGGTCGACAAACGTCTTTGGCAGACTCACTTTCAGTTACAGATCGGAATTTTCCCACGCTTCCTACGGCACCCCCGCAGCGTATACTTTCTGCTCCTACAGATTTACCTGCTGATATGTCGTCGGTGTTTACCGTTGGCGCTGCAGATCCAGCAGCCGAAACCCTTTCCAGCACAGAAACTTCTATACCAGCTGGTTCCTCCACGATTTTTGGCAAACGCAGTGTCTCCTCACGGAAGAAGTTGAAGAAGTCTAAAACGTCCTCATCCCAGCACTTGTTCACTAGGCGGTCTAATCGCCCGGTTACTCGCGCAATTTTCTCTCGACGTGGCATTTCGTCTTCTCAAGTACAAGCCTGGACTGAACCAGAGACGGAGGATGTTTCTCCCTCGTTAGAGGACTTCACTAATCTCCTTCAAGAGAATGCTTTCCCCGCTGAGCCGCTGCCTTACGTAGATCTTCTTGAATATTTAGTGAGTCCCACCAGCACGGCCACTGCCCGTGCTTTTTTACTAAAGTATGAAGCTGCCCTACCTCGGGTTCTCAGTCAACTTGATTCTCTTTTGCACACTCTTCGGCGGAACGTCGATGACATTCCGTGGGGTCTGGGTTTTATCCAGCGCCTACATGTTCTCGCTACTGCAAGTCAACACATCTTACATCCGCCGACGGACCTAAAAGTTCAAGGTCACGTCACTTAATTGTCGCGGTTTTGCGACACCACTTGCGAACGCCTTAGCCTATGAGGACCTTTCCCCACTGAGTGCGGACGTGCTACTTTTACAAGAGACGAACTGTCATCCTACCACTTTGTTTACCCGCTGGAGATCATGGAATTTTGCTTTCCACCACGCATTCAGCTGTTCATCATATGGTGGTATTGCCGTCGGGGTACGCTCGACTTTTCGCTCTACGATGACTCTCTTCTCTGTAAAATCTCTGTCGTGACCTCTTACAACAAGTCACGTTCACTATTCAAACGGAGAGGTTTCATATCTTTAACATCTACGTGCCAAACACCTCCACTTATGTGTCGGAGCTTTTTCTGTGCTTTCGCGGTGCTCTCTCTGGTATACCTGCCACCGACCGAGTTCTCGTTGGTGGCGACTTTAATTGTACTCTACACCCTCAACTTGATCGTTCCCCGTCTTCACGCGAACATCGTGCAGACCTTGTACAGCAGCTACAGTCCCTCGTTTTTGATTTCTCACTGATAGATGTCCATCGACACTTATATCCAACTACACCCTCCCATACCTGGCGTGCATCTGGTGCAATAAACCCAGCCACGGCCAGACTTGACAGATTTTATACCACGCCCATACTTCTTCCAGCGATCTCTGCATCCTGTTGCCAGCCCACTGCGTCGTCCGACCATTGCGCCATCACTCTCACAGTGTTCCACACTCATGCACAGCACAGGACAACCCGGCCGTGGACATTTGATGCCGCTCTTTTGGATGACGCCGGTTTTTGCTCTTCAGTCCGCCATTTACTCTCCGAATGGCGCACGCAACTGCAGTCTGCGCCGTGTGCCCTGACTTTCTGGCTGGAGGTAAAACATCGCCTCTTGCTTCATGTGCGAAATCAGGCTTTTACGATCACGACGCTACAGAGGATGCGTTTGGATCACATCCGTACGATGCTTTCCCTTATAAATATGGCTGACCCTCTTTTTGCTGTGTATAAGGCTGAACTGAATTCTCTCCTAGTCCCACTCGCGCAACAGGTCATTCGGCGGCTGAGATTACAGCATCTCGCGCCCGATGCCTGCACTTATGAGTTTCTTTCCAATCTTGAAGCTAAGCGTCATGCCTCTGCTTCAATTCGCCATCTCCGCCTCTCTACTGGCGAGGTATCCTCTGACCCAGTTACTCTTTGCTCTGTTGCCCGCAGCTATTTTACAACGAAGTTTTGTGAGACTCCTCCTCCTTCCAGCACTGCCTTATCTGGTCTACACTCTGCTTTACCTCAAGTCCCCTCTTATTTTTCTGATTCTCTCCTCCGGCCTCCCACGCTTACAGAGATTTCCGAGACGTTTTCTTCTCTAAACTCCAAGGCTGCACCTGGCCCAGATGGACTTCCTTTCTGTTTCTACAAAGCTTTCCTCCCAGCCCTCCTTCCTTTTCTGCTTAGTGCTTTCTCCGCTGCTTTCCACCTATCCACCCTTCCGAGGAGTTTCACAATTGCCCATATAGTCCTCTTCCCAAAGAAGGGTGATCTCCTAGACTTGGGGAACTGGCGTCCCATCTCACTTCTGAATCTTGATTACAAGCTTTATTCTAAACTACTCTCGCGCCGTATTAATCCAATCCTCCCCCACATCCTGTCCTCTAACCAGACCTACACTGTCCCAGGGCGCTCCATCTCGCATAACATTCAACTTCTCAGTGACCTAATCCATCTCGCTCGATCTCGCTCTGAACCTCTTGCTCTGCTGTCTCTCGATCAACAATCCGCCTTTGATAATATTTCTCACGCTTACCTCTCGTCTACACTTTATAGTTTCGGGTTTCCACCTTCTTTTGTTTCTGTTCTCCTCTCCCTCTATCAGGACGCCACTTTCCACGTCAGGTTGCCCACCCTTCTCACAGCGCCAATTCCTTTCCGTCGCGGCGTCCGGCAAGGCTGCCCCTTGTCCGGACAGCTCTTTGCTCTTGCGATCGAACCTTTTCTCCGCTCCGTTCACAGATCCTTCTATGCTTCTCTGCCTCCAGTGGTCGCCAGCACTCGCCATCATATTGTCACCTATGTTGCCTATGCTGATGACGTGACTTTTTGTGTTCGACAAGATGCACAATTCTGCAAACTTCGCCACCTCTACGCTCGGTATGCCTCTTGTTCTAGTGCCACGCTAAACGAGTCAAAAAGCACTGGCTTGTGGTGTGGGTCGTGGGCTAGTCGAACCGACTCTCCATGGGGAGCCGAATGGTCCGCATCCTCACAGCGTTTTCTAGGAGTGCACCTGGGCAAACCTCCTACAGCCTCGACGATAACGTGGAATGCACTGCACCCCCGCCTGCTGCGTACGGCTGCCAACTGGAGACAAGCACAGTTCTGCACTTCTCTGTACCAGCGTGCCCAGATCACTCGAACATATTTGTTATCCATGTGCACGTTCTCTTGGCTTGCGTCCAAACAACCTGTTCATCGTCTTCTTGCAATCACCCAGTGCCAAACCAATATCGTGTGGGCTGGTCATCATTGGGTTAACGCTTCACTTCTCAGCTTGTCTCCTCAGAATGGCGGTATTGGACTGCTTGACGTGCGGTTATACTATCAGGCATTCCGAGTGTCTGCATTTCTTCGCCTTCTTGCTTCACCGGTTCTGCCTGCGGAGACAACCCGGGACGTCACTGTCTCCCCGCGTAATCCCCACCTTACTTTTCTTTCCTATCTATTAATGGATCACTGCCCCCTCCTTTCCAACTTACCTCCTGTCTATCGGGAGGCTATCACCTTGCTTCGCTCTTTCCCTCTGTCTCGCTCTCCACCAGCTACAACCTCCGAACTACTCTCAGAACCTCTATTTTTCTCCTCCGTCATTCATCCTCCGCACCTCCCCTGTTTTGCTTTCCCCACCTGGCTCCGCGCCGGAGTAGTCACAGTCCGAGACCTTGTCACCCCTGATTTTCTCTGGCGCTCCTTCTCCGACTTTCCTCCTGCTATTCGTGCTCTACCCCATGCTCTTCAGGTTCACACCTCCTTACTCTCATCCCTTATTTCTCTCTTTCCCGATCTTGCTTCCCCCGCCGGTCTCGTTCCCGTTCTATCCGCGTCTCTCCCCCTCCCCTTTTTCTTGTCCGCTCACGGCATAGATCTTCCGATTTTCTCCTTCTCCGCATCCGCTCTTTACAGATTTCTCTCTCTCTCCCGCTCTTCTACGCCTACACCTATCCCTGATATCCCGTCTTCCTCTCTCTCTGCTGTGTGGTCTGCCACCCTCTCTCCTCTATCTACACCCCCAGAGATCAACACCCACTGGTTCTTCTTACATAACCGTCTTCCCGTACCCTCAATCTTGCACCGGATGACCCTTCTTTCCTCCCCACTCTGCCCTTTCTGCGCCGGGGAGGCAGATGTGAGTCATGTCTATCAATATTGCACTATACTGCTACCAATGCTGAATCTTGCCTTTTCAATTGCGCAAAGATCCTGTACAACTGATCTTTCCTTCAGTGCTTACCGAACGCTGTTGCTCAACCTTGTGCCTCCAATCAGACTCCCTGTAGTCTGCACCTACATTTTTGTGCTAGTGAAGCACGTTATATACGTCTATCATCAACAGTGTCGTGCTCGGGAGGTGCCTCCTACGGTACCTCACGCAAGTGCCGCGTTGCTCAGTTTTTTCGGGAATGTCTCCTTTCTCGATTACGCCTTGAGTACCACACCGCCGTTTCTCGACAAAGTGAACCCAGCTTCTTCTCTACATGGTCCCCAGCGGCCCCATGGTTCGCTGGGACACCGACTTCATTGCATCTTACAGTTGGTGCTTGTATGACTATTTAACACTTAACTCAGTGACTCTTTATATCCGAACCTTCGTCACACCTGCTCATCAAGGTATGTCTTATCTCCACGAGATTCCTGAACATCTATTTCCATCTGAATGTCATGCAACTATAATGTCTCTTTGTTTCTACAGTAATCTGTACATATCCCATTTCTATGTCACAATTATCGGTC
The DNA here is from genome assembly GCA_039090855.1 of Macrothele yani. Classification (NCBI taxonomy): domain Eukaryota; kingdom Metazoa; phylum Arthropoda; class Arachnida; order Araneae; family Macrothelidae; genus Macrothele; species Macrothele yani. Next base: position 71,268,398 of record CM077028.1, on the reverse strand, counting down.
ATTCTACTTTTGCTTGTCTCATGTACATGTACTTATCTTGTTTTCATAACGGTGCCGTTGCGTCTTCAAGTGAACCCAGCTTCCTCTCTCCATGGTCCCCAGAGGCCTTGGGGTTGTTGGGACTCCACCTTCGCTGCACAGTACAGTTAGTGCTCATAAGACTATATTATAACTTTTTACTCTGTGCTGCTCTACCTGAACTCTTGCCATAGCTGCTCAACCTAGTGTGTACGATCTCCTCAAGATTTGTTTACATCTAAATGTCATGTATATATTGTAAATAGGTATCTACTGTCATCTGTAAATAGTGCATTCATGTGTCACTGTTCTTTTTGAGACGTTTTTTCTCTTGCTCGTCTCATGTACATTCCTTGAATAAATACTTTGTGAACACTATGAGATAGGATACCTGATTTGGTGGTTCTGAATTGAAAACTGTAGTGTGGGGGGCTCTGACCAACCGGGCCCCTGACCCGTTCCAAAAACCGTCTACCGTCTAAGTTAGAGCGCTATGAGATAATATACCAAATTTGGTAGTTCTAAATTGAAAACTATATCTTACGGCAATTCTGTAGGGGGGCTGTACCGCCCCCTCCTCTCTGCAACCGCTTCCCAAAACCGTCTACAGTCTAAGTTAGAATACCACGAGATAGTATACCAGATTTGGTGGTTCTGAATTGAAAACTGTAGATTTTACGAAAATTTTGTATATGGGGGGCTCTGACCAACCGGGCCCTGCCCCGTTCCAAAAACCGTTTACCGTCTAATATTTTTAGTGCCAAAGAAAAACGTAATATTCCTGTCCTGTCTGCGTGTCCAAATTTTATAAATTTGATCAGGGAGCAAGACGTTCGAAATCGTACGTTTTCCTGAATTCGTTTTGTATGTAACCAAAATCTGTAAACGCGACGAATTGACGTAGTCGACGAATTGACGTAGTCGACGAATTTGTCCGCGACGAATTGACGCGCGACGAATCGTCGTGGTCGACGAATTAACGCGCGACGAATTGACGCATGCGACGAATTGACGCGCGACGAATTGTCGTAGTCGACGAATTGACGCAGGCGACGAATTGACGTAGTCGACGAATTGACGCACGCGACGAATTGTCGGGACACCGACAAATTTGAACCCAACGGCCAGTCGATGCATTTTAAGTTCGGCAGCCAATGTGGAAACGCAAATTTGGCCATTGAACTCGCATCTCCTTGCTCCGGAGTGAGTTGCTCTAACCGACTAAACTACACTGCCGGAATATATATCTGCAGTTTTGTCGTCTTGACACCTGTTATTTTTATCACAAAAATGACTGGGTTTGCGATAAAAATAAAATTGTCTTGACTAGTGACATAAATCAGCGCCTCCTCTACAGGGGGGTCGCTAGACTTCGAAATTAGGACGGGCGTCGAGTATGCGAGCATTATTTTTGGTGGGGCAAACTTCATAGCAACTTTTTTTTTCTTACGAAACACTGAATAAACGAATTTTTAATGCTTTCTTTTAATTGAAGGTTAAACGACCACAGTGAGCAACTCAATGGGCTATAAGCAGTCGCCCGTCCCTAATTTAAAGTCACTGGTTCCAGGGAAGGGAGGGAGCCGGTGTCGTAAGACAAACACAACATCCATGCCTCACGGGATTCGAATCCGGAATCTTCTCTGACGAATGGTCATAAGCCAGCGATTAGACCACTGCGTCACCGGGTCGGCTTGAATGCTTTTCACTACCTGTTACAAACGAATTATTGCAATTGCAACCCTCTCCACCTGGACACACATACATACACAGATCTGACTAGTTGCGCCACTGTTGTAAGATAAAAGTGTTGGTAAAATGTCTCCTTCAACTTTTTTGTTTGCTCTGGATGCATCGTCTTAAATTTCTTTACAAAATTTTCCATTCTTGCTTACGAAAATAGTACCGTACTTGAACAACTTATTTAAAAGAAAATGTCGTTTTTGTTGATCTAAATCAAATTTTAACGTTGTGCCACGCAGACACAATACCTCTAACCCCTCTTTAACTCCCTTCTTTCCAGCCAGAGACTTTGCCTTGCACTCCTCCCCTACAAAAAAGCAGTCGTCTGCCACTTTCTGCACTTTCACTGTCCCGGGACAATCTTAAGAGCGCTAGTATACCTTTAGCCTCCACTTTCCGTGTTAGAAATCCCAAATTTGTAAAGAAAACAAACAGCAGAGCAATTAGTAATTACCACCCTCGGTGAATTCCTATCCACGCTCCTCATTCGCCCCCTGTCCATACAAACGTGAAAGAGAGGATTAAACTAAGGAATTAGAAGAGTGGAACAATCAAATTTACATGGCCCTAGGATGCTACAGGTTGGTTTCCATTACTTGTCGATGCTTCACTTGTTCACAATAGCATTCTGACATATGTGTCGATATTCTAAATAGGCATATACTTCTTGTATGTTGCAATTTCTGCCCAACTTGGGCATATTAGAAAGGTCTTTCTTTTTTTCCATCTTTCTTGTTTGAGGTTTAAGTTATACATATATATACAATACATAAATTGTACATACTCGTAAATATATACGAACAGGCTGTCTTTGACAAATGTCAACGCCGCCTTTTCGTGGTGTATCCTGTCCCGTTAAAGGGGATCTCATGACCGCCAATAGAGGTATAACTATAACATGGGGATTAGAGAAAATGCTATCACACACTCACCAACCCGCTTGGCTAGTGTGGTGAATTATGGCCAACCCCCTCCCCTTAAATGACTCCACAATTTAAAATTTCGCCCTCAGTCTCCGGCAGCTGGAATGTACGTAACCAAGGCAGCGGCCAGTGCGACATGAAAACAGAGGGTGCTAAGAATCACCGGAGAACCGGACTGGGCTGCCAACTGATGCTGACCATCGCTACTTTCAATGGACGCTCTCTATCTTCTGATTCTACGCTCCTTGAATTAGAGAAGGAACTACAAAAATTAAGTGAAACATCGTCGGGCTGAGTGAGGTAAGTAGAAAAAGAGAAGATATTGAACTGAAAAGTGGACATCTCTTTTACTATCGCGGGACAGATACCGGTAGAACAAGTGGTGTGGATTTAAAATGAACAAGAAACTGAAGAATAAAGTTCTAGAAGTTGAACGTTCCTCTGACATAGCTGCGCAACTCGTTATCCAACTCTCAAAGAGGTACCAGACTCAGGTTATTCACCACAAGTCGTCCTGAGGAAGAAATTGAAGATTTCTACAAGGAAATTCGTAATCTAAATAACAACGGCAAGCAGCACATTATGGGAGATTTCAATGCAAAAATAGAGCAAGAGAATGAAACTTCAATAGGTCACGATAACAGAAACCAGCGGGTAATACTCTCTTTGAGTTTGCAGAGGCAGAAGGGTTTTTCATCATGAACTCCTTTTTCAAGGTTTCCACAAAGGAAATGGACATCGATGCATCCCAATGGGTTGACAAGTGAAACTGATTTTATTATGTGTAACGAGAAATTTGTCATTGAAATCTGCAGTGTGCTGAACAAATTCAACAGAGGTAGTGACCATAGAATGGTGAGATGTAAGATGCACCTTAACGCTAAACTCGAGCGTGGCCAGCTCATAAAAGAAGCAAAACGTAATGACATGACCAACCTTAAAAAACATCATAATACCTTCAAATTAGAACTGAAGAACAGATTATCTGCTCTAGAAGGTCTAACGTCGGAAAAAGGGGACATCTCTGAAGTTAACAGAAAACTAACCAAGGCTTTTGTGGAAACAACAAAAAAAAATAGCTGGTACTAAGGACAAGTTGCATATGAACAAAATATCGGAAAAAAACAAAACTCTGATGCAAAGAAAGAAGCGAGATGAGGACAAATAAAAGAGATGAGACTTCCAAATTGGAATATATAAAGCTATGCGAGACATTACGAAAAAGTATTACTGAAGGGTAAGGAAATTCAACTGTGAACTAGCGAAGAAAGAATTTGAAAACAACCAAAGCCTGAAGAGAGGAAATGGACATCTCAGTAAGGGAAGATATCATATTATCACGCTGAGGAAAGAAGATGGTACTGTAACAAGTAATGGAGGAGAAAGTTTGACAAGAGTGAAAGATTTCTACTCAAAATATATGAAAGGGTTTATGCATGTACTCCAGACATTACGAAAGGTATCAGTACCAGAATTCTTTTAGTCATCCCAGCAGAAGAACATGAAACGGGGAAAAGCTCCAAGAGAAAATGGAATTGCCGTAGACATCATAAAAGAAGCAAGTGGAGAAATTGAAACAATACTCACCCAAGTTTTTACTAGATGCCTTAATGAAGTGAAGATTCTTGAGGATTGGAACAATACTGCAATGATCCTACTACATAAAAAAGATTACTTCGAGGATTTCAGGAACTACAGACCCATCAGCCTCCTATCAGTGGTTTATAAAATCTTCACTAAAGTTCTTTCACACCGCTTGAGGGTTGTAACTTATAATCTAGATTCAGTTTCCTTTTGATTTTACTATCTCTTGTTATTTTATTTTCCTATGTAAATTATCTTCTTACTTAACGAGATGTTATTTCTCCCGCTGAATGATATGTGGCAACGAGCGTAAGTCATGACGTGGTGGTAGGCAGTATAAATAGGCGCGTTCAACGATACCTGAGGGAGCTTTTGTTGATATGCGGAGAGCTTTTGTTTATGTGCGAGGAAAGCGTTTGTGTTACGTGAGAGAGCTTTTGTTTATATGTGGAGAGGTTTTGTTCGATGTGAAAAGAGCTACGTTATTTTGTGCCGAGAGCTTCGTTCTATGTGATTAGGTTCATCTTCATTATTGTGATACGATTAGTGTGACTAGTAGTGTGTGTGTTGGATGTTACCAGGAGTTTCCTAATAAAAGGTTTTTAAGTAAGTACGTTTTTCTCAGTTCATAGTACTGTCAGACCTCTGTCTGGCCGTTGGGTCTCTGTCATTAAGTGTCTCCCATTAACAACCAGCATAAGACTTTATTCATCATAATTAACTACCACATTAAAAACTAATTCATTACAATTGGCGCCCGAACTTTTTCTGAACACGAGGTCTTGACAATTATTACCCATGTCTTCATTACCTGAGACAACTTCAATATTTCACCCTAAAGCAAGTTTCGCTGGTGATGGGATTAATTTCGACCATCTGCAAGAAGCCTGTGGGGCTCACTTTACTGATAATGATTTCCAAGTACCCAGGCATTCTTCACAATTTCGTAATTCACCAGCTCCCTATCACTCTGAGTCGCGGGTCGTACCTGAGAGATTTCAATCCTCTCAGAGAAGCAGAATGCTTGCCCATTTCGTGCCGCATGCAGGAACAATTCATTTCAATGGTTTGGAGGGGTCCTTAAAATTTCTTGAGGATTTGGAGGATCATTTCGATCTATACAATATTTCTCAAGACTGCAAAGTGCAAATAGCAGGCCCTTGCTTGACGGATACCGCTAAGACCTGGTATCGGCAGTGGAGAGTGTCGCACCCGGATTCTCATTATGATAATTTCCGAGCAGAATTTTTGGAAGTCTTTCCTTTCGGCCTCAGTCGAGCTAGCCTTGCACAACAACTTTTTTCTCGTCAGCAAGGACCCAACGATAGCCCTGTTGCATTTGCTTTAGAAACAACACGCTTGTATAACTTATGGGATCCACATGCCAGTCATGTCGACATGTTGGACACCCTATTGCAACAGCTCGATCCATTTCTACAGGATTTTCTTGAGGTCCGACACCCTGCTACAATTCATGAATGCCTTCGCCTCATACGAACGTATGAAGAGCGACACGGCAAACATGGTCCAACTCACCATGCTCGGGCACCCAGCGAGGCTTATTACGAAAATCCTCAGCGGCATAATAGGCCTAATGACTTTCAACGCGAGCGTACACAGGTGCAAGTCCAAGCATCATACGTTCCACCGCATAGAAGAGTGGTACACCAACCGCTCGTTTCTAATCAATTTTCTGGGTACCGTACAAATGCACAGTATGCTCGACCCCGTTCCAATCCGCAGAATTCGGAACGTTTTCATGCTCAGGGCAATGATGATTTTTCTGCCCGTACTGAGGGAAGAAGTAATAGAAATGAAAATTTCAACAGACATGCGGAGTTCCCGCAGCAGTTTTCACGCAGTTTTCCTCATCGTGAAAACTTTCCCGATACCCGGCAGGGCCGAGGTTTCAGACCGCATGATAATACAACCAGGAATCCTTTAAACTTCCAAAGGAAGTAGACCAAGGGTCGGTACTGCTTCCTGATACCAAGCATTCTGACCCTAAAACAGTATTAGTGACTGTCCAAACTCCTCAGTTGCCCGATGTGTTCTTGACAATTGAAGATATTATTGTCGAGACAAAGTTCGACACTGGTTCTGAAATATCAGCCCTAAATACGAAGTTTTGCACTGAAAATTTTCCTGCAATACACGTTCAGCCTGCGACGCAGTATTTGCGAGGTGCAAATAACGAAATCTTCAGTATCACCGGAACTGTCACATTATCTCTAGGGCTGGGAAAGGCACGTTTTACGCATTCTTTCCTGCTTATAGACGAACTACCTGTTAAATGTCTAATGGGAATGGACTTTATCAATACTTTTCAAGTTACTCTGAATTTCGTACAACATGTTATTTCCTTTCCGGAACCTGTCGAAGTGATTCCTACGGATCCTATAGACATAACGAGTTTGTTACTGAGTAACCAACTGAATGAGAGACAACGAAACCAGCTTTCTCTGCTTTTGCAGGAAAGCCCTGGTTTATTTTCTGATCAACCTGGTTTCACACCGGTGGTTTATCACGTCATTGACACTGATGGTTCGAAACCAATAGCGACGAAACCTTACCCTTGTGCTCCCCATAAAAAACAGGAAATGCAACTTCAAATTTCCGAGATGATTAAACAGGGCATAATAAGGGAATCAACAAGCGCCTGGGCAGCACCTGCTTTTCTGGTTCCAAAGAAACAACCCAATGAATTTCGTTTCGTGACAGATTTCCGCAAGCTCAACCAAGTCACGAAAGCGATAAATTATCCACTACCTGTCATGTCGCATATTTTGCATGACCTATCGTCATCTAAATGGATGTCAACCTTGGATTTGGCGAGTGGATATTGGCAGGTGGCGGTACATCCAGACTCCGTCGATAAAACAGGCTTTGTGACTCCTTTTGGGGCTTATGAATACCTGCGTATGTCCTTTGGACTAGCTTCTACAACTGCTACTTTCCAAAAGCTTATGGATACGGTTCTCAGACCTGTTCTGGGTCCCCATGTGCATGTATATTTGGATGACATTATTATTACATCCGAGACTTTTGATGAGCACCTTTCTCTGCTCAAACAGGTGTTCCAACTCATATACAATGCTGGCTTGACGTTAAAACCTAGTAAATGCCAGATAGCGAGGGACGAGATTGTATATCTGGGTTTGAAAATCACTCCCCGCGGCTTATTTACGGATAATGAAAAAATTAGGCCTATTGTTGACTTTCCTCGGCCTAAAACAGCAAAAGAACTATCACGCTTTCTGGGAATGACCGGATGGTATCAGCAGTTCGTCTCTGCTTATGCTACAATCTGTGAGCCATTGTATGCTTTGAAACGTAAATACAAGAAGTTTGTTTGGACACCTGAGGCTAACGCTGCATTTGAAGCACTGAAGTCTGCGTTGACTCAGCCTCCTGTGTTGGCTTTCCCGGATCATACTAAGGAATTTGATATTTATACTGACGCATCCGGAGTTGGTCTTGGTTGCGTTTTGTCACAAGCTGGGCATCCAATAGCTTTTGCGTCTCGTACTTTAGCCAAAGCTGAACGTAATTATTCAGCTACGGAACGTGAATGTCTTGCTGTAGTGTATGCTCTTGACAAATTTCAATGTTATCTTAACGAATTGACAGTTAACATAATTACGGATCATTCTGCCCTTCAGTATTTGAATTCTGCTAAGCACCTATCTCAAAGACTTATGAAGTGGGCTCTTAAGTTACAAGAGAGCAATATCAAAATTTCGTACCAACCAGGTCATAAGAATCAATTACCGGACGCATTGTCTCGCGTCCCGATTAGTGGGGTTCCCACAGAAACTACTCCTGGATGTCAGCCTTTACTTCTAATAGCTGATATAACATCCAGAGAGCAGATAATGGCAGAATTAATAAATGATCCAGATTTTGGGGATATCTATAATTTTTTGCTTGCGGGTTCACCACAGCAAAGTGATCCTTCTCTGGCTGGGAGGTCACAGCATTTTGAAGTCATAGAGGGTCTTCTTTACCATACGAAATCTAGGACTACTAGGGCAGAGTTTAGCCCATGAATTCCACGAACCCTTAGAATGGCCCTTTTAAACGAATTTCATGACAAACCTATTGCAGGCCATTTAGGTATTCGCAAGACCCGTTGTAAATTGCGGGATGTTGCCTATTGGCCTGGCATGTACCAAAGTGTGCTCGCATACATTCAATCATGTCACTTGTGTCAGATTCATAATTACCGTAATGTAAGACCGGCCGGTCACTTGAAATCTAGTTCAAGTTCTCATGTTTTTGATATTATTTCAATAGATTTATTGGGACCTTATCCTTTATCTGTTAAAAACAAAGCTCGTTACGTTTTAGTATTAACTGATAATTTTTCTAAATGGGTTGAAGTTTTTCCCATTAAAGCCGCTACGGCGGAAGTTATTTGTAATGTATTAATTAATGAAGTATTCTCTAGATATGGTGCACCTAATAAAGTAGTTTCGGATAATGATCCCCAATTTATTTCTGACATTTTTGAAAGAATGTGTGCGAGACTACACATTAAGCATAAATTCATTTCCCCATATCATCCCCAGAGTAATCCCGCGGAACGAGTAAACCGCACTCTAGTTAAAATGATTGCTACATTTGTCATGGATCATCACGAGCGGTGGGATGAACATCTTGAGCTTTTTCGTTCGCCCTCCGCTCGTCTGTTCACGAATCTACTAAATTTACTCCTGCAGAACTTTTTTTGGGTCGAAAAATTAAGACACCTTTTGAAAATTTAACGGGGATTATCGACGAACTAAACCAGCGACCAACTCCGCAATCAGTACGAATCATGGCAGAAAAAGCCAGTGTTACAATAATAGGAGCACAAGCGGCTCAAGCAAGATACTATAATACTAGGCGTAGGGAACCAGATCTTGTCGTTGGAGATCTCACTCTCGTGGAAACGCACTTCCAGTCTTCTGTTTCTCATACTTTAGTAAAGAAATTTGCACCCAGCTACGAAGGTCCATATCGGGTGGCAAATGTGTTTGAAAATAACATTATTCTTGAAAAACCTGACAATCAATTTCAATACGTACAAGTTGCTCAGTGTCGCAAATATCATGAACGAAATATAGATTTCATAATCAACCCTACTCAACCTTCTGTTCCACAGACTCAAGAGTCTATATCTCACGATCAACCTCCAGAAATTTTGGATGAACCGACAAACATTTTTGAAGAATCTCCAGTGATTTTTTCTTCACCCTCCCCTCCACAAGACGGGCTTCCAAAAACGCAACCTGATTCAACCATAAGACGAAGGCTCGAATCAAGTTCTTCAAATGCTAGTATCGTTCCTTTCCCTCCGACCATTGCCAAGACTATTGCTGCACCATTCCCTAATAACTCTACACCACCACAAGCTCCTACTTCCTTGAATACCTCGTCAGAAAGTATTCCTATAGGCAGAAATAAACATCGCCCTGCACGACCACTAACTTACAGCAGCGACTCAGAGTCATCAGATATTTCTGATTTATCAGATATAGACAATAGTTAGACGATTCCTAAACGTCAGACACAAATTACAAACCGTCCAGCAACACCAAAAGCTAGTCGGAAACGCAACTTGTCTCCCCAATCTGCTTCACCGCAACAGCGCCGAAGGCAGAGATCCTTGCATCCGCCCGGGTTTCGCCCCTGGAACCTACGCTCAGGGCAAACAGGGCCGATGCCTGCTTCTACTCTCATGCCCAGAGGTAGAAAGCGAAAACAAGCGATGTGGCCGGAGCCACGTCCCTTCAAAAGAATGCTGGACGGACAACACGGGCCCCAGCACAAAGGGACTACATATCAAAAGCCTGGGGGAGCTCGTTCCTGTCAGCCGCAGGGATTTCCTGACCGACGGACTTCAGCCGTTCCTTACCGTTCCTGTCAGCCGCAGGGATTTCCTGACCGACAGACTTCAGCCGTTCCTGACCGACGGACTTCAGCCGTTCCTGACCGTTCCTGTCAGACGCAGGGATTTCCTGACCGACAGATTTCAGCCGTTTCTGACCGTTCCTGTCAGCCGCAGGGATTTCTTGACCGACAGACTACAGATGTTCCAGATCCATTCAAGTCTCTGAAAAGACCGACGCCACCTGAGTTTACCAGTCCGATTAGGCCTGGAAAACGTTATCGTACTAGAGTTTTTTATGCGTCCTCGAGATAAGTAGGTTCTCGTGGACAGGTTCTTTTCTCGTTCTGTTGTTTTTCCTGCACGACCAGTTGGCGTGTCAGAATTTTTTTTTCGTGTGGGCCTATGCATTCTTTTTGTGTATCTGTGGTTTTTTTTGTATATATCTTCTATGTCCGTCTACTAATCCAAATTTTTTTTATATATATGTGCTTAGGGGTAAAATAATGAAAATTGTTACTGTTAGGCAGCTACAGGCAATCTTCGCTGCTGATACAGTTGGTTTGTACTCAACGATAATATGTGGACGTAATTTGAAATCTATATATATGTGCGTAGGGATAAAATAATGAAAATTGTTACTGTTAGGCAGCTACAGGCAATCTTCGCTGCTGATACAGTTGGTTTGTAATCAACGCTAATAGGAAGACGTAATTTGAAATCAAAAAAGTGATTCCTGCTAGGCAGAATAAAAAAAAAAGGTATGCCGATGCAGGTTTGTTTTGTTCAAGTATAAAAGGTGTTTCACAGACGAATACAGATTTCTTGATTTTGTCATGCCAAGTTTGATATTGTACATACTGCTGCCACCAAAACAAACAAAAAAGAGGACGATAAACGTCAGTCAGCAACTGTAAGACTACACTCCAAAATTTGATAGGTTTTTCGACAACAACAACAAAAAAATTAAGGGGGAGATGATGTAACGTATACTCTAGATTCAGTTTCCTTTTGGTTTTACTATCTCTTGTTATTTTATTTTCCTATGTAAATTATCTTCTTACTTAACGAGATGTTATTTCTCCCGCTGAATGATATGTGGCAACGAGCGTAAGTCATGACGTGTGGTAGGCAGTATAAATAGGCGCGTTCAACGATACCTGAGGAGAGCTTTTGTTGATATGCGGAGAGCTTTTGTTTATGTGCGAGGAGAGCTTTTGTGTTACGTGAGAGAGCTTTTGTTTATATGTGGAGAGGTTTTGTTCGATGTGAAAAGAGCTACGTTATTTTGTGCCGAGAGCTTCGTTCTATGTGATTAGGTTCTTCTTCATTATTGTGATACGATTAGTGTGACTAGTAGTGTGTGTGTTGGATGATACCAGGAGTTTCCTAATAAAAGGTTTTTAAGTAAGTACGTTTTTCTCAGTTCATAGTACTGTCAGACCTCTGTCTGGCCGTTGGGTCTCTGTCATTAAGTGTCTCCATTAACAACCAGCATAAGACTTTATTCATCATAATTAACTACCACATTAAAAACTAATTCATTATAGGGTAACACTGGAGATGTCCCAACCGAGAGAAAAAGCTGGATTCACGACTGGCTACAGCATTATAGATCATATCCATGTAATGAGAGAACTAATTTAAAGAGCGAGGGAATAAGAACTCCCATTATGCATGGCTTTTATCGATTATGAAAATACCTTTGATTCCGTGAAACCATCAGCAGTTACAATGGCTTTGAAATCTTACGGTATTGAAGATGTATATATTAGTATTATTAATAACATCTATGAAAATGCAAGTGCAAAGGTTCGGATATTTGAGGATACAGCACCAATAAAAATTAGACAGGGATTGAGCCAAGATGACACCATATCTCCCAAATACTTTATTTTAATGACACATTGCAAAATGTCTTTGAATCATTGAACTGGGAAAACTAAGGGATAAAGATTAATGGAGATTATTTAAATCACCTTCACTTTGCTGGTAACGTGGTCACCCTTGCAACTACCCCTTCAGAACTGCAGAGCATGATCCAGGAGCTTGCTGACAAAAGTAAAGAAGTAGGATTAAAAATGAACGTTCAGAAGACGAAAGTGATGTATATGGGTTGGTGTGAATGAAATATCCGGCAAGAGACCAGCACAGGTGAACGGCGAGAACGGAAAAGTAGGACAACTTATCTAGGCAAAATAATCCACCTCGGCATCGACACATAGCTGCCATCTGTCCGACAAGGCCATGATCCCAGAACGAAGAAAGTCTTGTGTCTGCGATCCGAAGAAGTCATCAACTGCACGTTGAACCCCGTGGTCTATCGCGAACTGTCTCCCGAATAGAAAGTGATCCAGGCGCCGAAACGGATGATAGTCTGTCCGAGACAAATCCGGATAATAGGTAGGATAGCTCAAAGCACTTAGTGTCAGCATCGTTCGTTGTGCGATATGATGGCGGCGTTGTCCTGTAGCAGGATAACACCGTGTCTGTTGACCAAAGCCGGTTGTTTCTGCAGCAATTTCCGGTGCATCTGGTGTAATTCAGCACAATAACTTTCTGTAGTGATGGTTTGGCCTCTTGCCAAGAAACTCCGATGAATTATCCCTTCTGTAGACTACCAGAAAAGTAGCATCGTCTTCTTGGTGTGGCTTACGATGCTGTCCAGCAGGCTGTACTTTGCTTAACCATTGTGCAGACTGATTCCGATTATCATAAAGGATCCGCTTCACGTCGCAGGTGACGATTTGATGCATTAGAGGTTCCTGTTTATTCCTGGCAAGCAGCGACGTGCAGACTTCCAAACGCCTAGTCTTGTTGACAGTTGTCAACTCATGCGGCAGCCACATGTCTTGCTTTTTGACCATACTCAGCGCAGCCAGACGTTTAACAACTGTCGTGTGGTGGACACCCACCTGTTTCGCTACTTCACGACACGTTTTTCGGGGTCCGCTTCAACAACACGTACCTGCTGCTGTTTCGTTAGAAACAGCAGCAGGTCTGTGACTACGGGCTCCGTTCTGCAGGTCCGTATCTCAGCTTCGAAACTTCACAAACCATCGCCGAACGGTTTGTTCATTGGCTGTATTCTCTCCAAACACTTTGTTAACTTTTCGAGTGGCAATTCCTGCAGAAGGGCCCATTTTGAATTCATACAGAAAGATGACTCTCAAATCTGGCGTCTGCAAGTTTCCTTTGCAAGCCACGTTACGTCCAAAGAAACCACGCCTGAACCTTGTTCTCCTCACACGTGCTAGCTATTTATATTAATTCTGTGACGTAATACCCACAACACCTGCGGATGGTTCCATTCCGCTGTGGTGGGGGCCTGTCTCCACTGCTCTTTCGCGCCGGACAGTTCCTTTGCACTAACCCAATACAGTGCTTTTACGAGAAATGAAGATTTATCGATGGATGGGGAAAAGCTGAAGATAACCGATACCTACATTTACCTTGGACAACAGATATCAAGAGAGGGTCTTATTAATGAAGAAATTAATAGACGTATAAAACTTGGTTTGAGAGCTTTTGGAAGGAACTGCAATTTTTAAGAGCAATATGCCATTATGTCTTAAATGAAAAGTGTTCAATCAATTCATCTTTCCTGTGCTTACGTATGGTTCAGAGACGTGAACCTTGACGAAAACAGACATAGAAAGACTGCAGATAATTGAAAGAAGCATGTAGAGATGAATGCTTGGTGTAACCAGGAGATATAAGGAGAGGAACTCATGGATCAGGAAAATGATAAGAGTGAAAGACATCATAATCAGAGTAAAATCCCTGAAATGGCAATGGGCTGCACAGTTTTCCAGAAAGATGAACCATCAATGGGCAACCGAAAATTTAGACTGGATTCCAAGGGACAGGAATAAAACCAGAAAAAGACCACATGGGAGATGGGTGGATGAAATTCGAAAGTATGCGGAAGTACCACGGAGGAGACTGGCGACTGACCGTTGTGGGAGAAAACTGGAGTGACCTTCATCTAGCAGTGGACTGATAATGGTTGGTAATGATGATATGTCTATATATATATATATATATATACACTGGCGGAAAGTGAAAAAAGAACACCAAGAAGGAGACGTCTGATACCAACGAAATTTATACAGCATAATAACGGAATACAGAGGATAACGTGATCAAAACATTATGGCAAAATACAGCTGTATTTGCTGGTAAACTGAAAAATAACATTTCCATGTAACATGGTTAGTATGAGATTTGAACCACCATGAAATGCGTCACACTGTGCAATTCTGGCATGGAGTCTGTCGTACAGATGTTAGATGTAAGTTTGGGGTATTGAGTTCTAAGCATCCTCAACCTGGATGCGTAAATCGGGGATGGTCGTGGCTGGCCGTGGAGACCGGAGAAGTCGTTGTCCCATAAAATCCCACACGTGCTCAATGGGGGACAAATCTGGTGAACGTGCAGGCCATGGAAGTTGTCTCACACACTGAAGTGCATGTTGCGTTGCATGTGCCGTGTGTGGGCGTGCGTTATCTTGCTGGAAAACACCACGATGGACTGAGCTTACAAATGGCACAACAACGGGCTGAATGATGTTGTTGATGTAGGAGGTGCTGTTTAACGTACCCGGTACAAACACTAGTTGTGTACGGGAGTGATAGCTGATCGCTCTCCCCACCATGAGACCAGGTGTAGGCCCTGTGTGTCGCTGGCGGATGCAAAAAGGGCGGAGACGCTCCCCTGTGCGTCTGCGAACACGCATACGGCCATCGGAGGCTCCCAAGCAGAATCTGCTTTCATCGCTGAACACGATAGATCGCCATTGCGTTCTCCAGTGCAGACGTTGGTGACACCACTGCAGCCGTTCCTGACGATGGGCTGGAGTCAGAGGTACACATGCCAGAGGCACACGTGCACGTAGTCCTGCATCCAGTAGACGGTTGCGGATTGTTCGCACTGTCACCTCAGGTGCAACGGCAGCTCGGATTTGCGTCGCAGCTGATGTTCTGCTTGACAACTCCGCTCTTCTTCTGCGTTGATCGGTCCGCTCATCAGTTCGTCTGTGACTCCCGGTTCCACGTCTTCTCGTGTGGGAATCTTCCTCGGAAGATCTACGTCACCATCGTACCACCACCGATACTTCCCGTCCAATTCGCTCCGCAATACGACGATGCGACCACCCGGCCTCGCGGAGTCCCACTAGACGACCTCGCTCAAAGTCCGATAACTACTGAAATCGTACACGTCTTCCATGTCCAGGCATTGCAGCTTCTTCAGGATCTTCGCACGTGTCCGTACGCCGACGACTGATTCCATTCACTTCGCCATACTCCTTAAATACCACCGACGATAATTTGCATATTATGCCATGCTGTGGCGTAAGCGCTCACCGGTTGTTCCCGAAATTAACATCACACCTACGTAAACTCGACCCCATTAGCATATGTAAATTTCATGATCGTCCGCCAATTCCTTCTTGGTGTTCTTTTTTCACTTTCCGGCAGTGTGTATATATATATATATATATATATATATATATATATCGTCATCATCATCATCATTGTCAACCATTATAAATCCACTGATGGACGAAGGTCTCCCCAACTTTCCTCCACAACGGTCTGTTTTGTGCCAGTCTCCTCCATGTCACTCCCGCATACTTTCGAATTTCATCCACCCATTTCCCACGTGGTCTTCTTCTAGGTCTTTTCCTGTCCCTTGGAATCCAATCTAAAATTTCGGCTGTCCATCGATGGTCTGTCCTTCTGGCAGTATGTCCAGCCCATTGCCATTTCAGGGATTTAACTCTGATCATGATGTCTTCCATTCTTATCATTTTTCGGATCCACGAGTTCCTCTTTTTATTTCTTCTGGTTACAACAAGCATGCACCTCTCCATGCTACTTTGAGTTGTCTGCAGCGTTTGTATGTCTCTTTTAGTTAAGATCCACGTCTCTGCACCATACGCAAGCACTGGAAGGATGGATTGATTAAACACTTTTCTTTTAAGACATAATGGCATATTGCTCTTGAAAATCATGCTGTTTCTTCCAAAAGCTCTCCGAGCAAGTTTTGTACGCCGATTAATTTCTTCATCAATGTGACCCTCACTTGATATCTGCTGTCCAAGATAAACGTACGTGTCTGTTAACTCCAGCTTTTCTCCATCAATCGATAAATCTTCATTTCTTGTAAAAGCATTGAACATCACGTTCGTCTTCTAAAAGTTCGTTTTTAATCCCACTTCTTTACTCTTGTCAGCAAGTTCCTGGATCATACTCTGCAGCTCTGATGGGGTAGTTGCAAAAATGACTACGTCATAAGCAAAACGATGGTAGGTTAGATAATCTCCATTAATCTTTATCCCTTTGTTTTCCCAGTTCAGTGATTGAAAGACATTTTCGAATGGGGCATTAAAGAGCTTCGAAGATATGGTGTCACCTTGTCTCACTCCCTTTCCAATTTTTATTTGTGTTGTATTTTCATACATCCGAGTCTTTGCATTTGCATTTTCATAGATGTTATTTAAAATATTAATGTATGCATCTTCAATACCGCAGAATTTCAGAGCCATTGTAACTGCTGATGGTTTCACCGAATCAAAGGCTTTTTCATAATCGATAAAAGCCATGCACATTGGAAGTTCATATTCCCTCACTCTTTCAATTAGTTCTCTCAGTACGTGGATATGATCTATTGTGCTGTAGCCACTCCTGAATCCAGCTTGTTCTCTCGGTTGAGCCATTTCCAGTGTCACCTTCAAGCGGTGTGAAAGAACTTTAGTGAAGATTTTATAAACTACTGATAGCAGGATGATAGGTCTGTAGTTCCTGAGATCCTCAATGTCACCTTTTTTTATGTAGCAGCATCATTGTAGCGTTGTTCCAATCCTCAGGAATCTTCCCTTCATTAGGGCATTAGTGAAAATTTGGGCGAGTACTGTTTCGATTTCTCCACTTGCTTCTTGTATGATGTCTACAGTAATTTCATCTTCTCCTGGAGCTTTTCCCCGCTTCATGTTCTTGATTCTATGTGCAACTTCTACTGGGAGGACTGAAAGAACTCTGGTACCGGTACTTTTCATGATGTCTGGAGTACATGTATCATCCCCTTCGTATAATTTGGAGTAGAAATATAACACTCTTGTCAAACTTTCGCCTCTATTTCTTGTTACAGAACCAACTTCTTTTCTCAGTGCCATAATCTGTTTTCTTCCCTTACTGAGATGTCCCTTTGCTATCTTTAGGCTTTGGTTGTTTTCAATTGCTTTCCTCACTAGTTCACAGTTGAATTTCCTTAAGTCTTCAGCGATTCTTTTTCGTACTGTCTTGCATAGCTCTATATATTCCACTTTGGAAGTCGCATCTTCTTTAGTTGTCCTCATCTCTCTTCTTTTTTGCATCAACATTTTGGTTTTTCCTGATAATTTGTTCACATACAACTTGTTCGTAGACGCAGCTAATTTTGTTGCTGTTTTCATAAGATTTTTGGTTACTTTTCTGTTAACTTCAGAAATATCCACTTCTTTCAATGTCAGGCCTTCTAAAGCAGAGAATCTGTTCTTCAGTTCCAACTTGAAGATATTACGGTGTTTTTTAAAGTTGGTTATGCCAATAGATTTTGTTTGTCTTATGAGCTTGCCACGTTCGAGTTTAGTGTTAAGGTGCATCTTACATCTCACCAATCTATGGTCACTACCTGTGTTGAACTTGTTCAGCACACTGCAGTCTTCTATGACGAAATTTTTGTTACACATAATAAAATCAATTTCACTTGTTGTCTCATTTGGATGTCTCCATGTCCATTTCCTGTGTGGCTTTTTCTTGAAAAAGGAGTTCAAGATGAAAAACCCTTCTGCCTCTGCAAACTCTACGAGAGTATTTCCACGCTGGTTTCTGTTGCCGTGACCGAATTTACCTACTGAAGTTTCATTCTGTTGCCGTTGCCCTATTTTTACATTGAAATCTGCCATAATTATCTTCAAGTGCTGCTTACCTTTATTATTTAGATGACGAATTTCCTCATAAAATTCTTCAATTTCTTCTTCAGGATGACTTGTGGTGGGTGAATAAGTTTGAATAATCTGAGCCTTGTATCTTCTCGAGAGTTGGATAACGAGTCGTGCAGCTCTGTCAGAGGAACTTTCAACTACTACAACTTTATCCTTCCGTTTCTTGTTTATTATAAATCCAACACCACTAGTTCTGCCAGTATCTGTCCCACGATAGTAGAAGAGATGTCCACTTTTCAGTTCAATGAGATCTTCTCCTTTTCTCCTTACCTCACTTAGCCCGACGATGTCCCACTTGATCTTTTGTAGTTCCTCTTCCAATTCAAGAAGCCTTGAATCAGAAGATAGGGAGCGTCCATCATACGTAGCCAAGGTCATCATCAGATGGCAGCCTAGTCCGGTCCTCCGGGGATTTTTAGCACCCTCTGCCTTCATATCGCACTGGCCGCTGCCTTGGCCAGGTACATTCCAGCTGCCGGAGACTGAGGGCCAAAATTAAGTTGTGGAGTCATTTTGTAGGGGTTTGGCCATAACTCCCCACGCTGGCCAAGCGGGTTGGTCAGTGTGGGATAGTATTTCGTCTAATCCCGATGGTATAGTTATACCGCTATTGGCGGTCGTCAGAACCTCTTTAGTGGGAACAGGATGAACCACGAGAAGGCGGAGTTGACATTTGCCAAGGAGAGGCTGTGATGTTACGCATCACCTGACCTTAAATCCCCCATATATATATATATATATATATATATATATATATAAAGATGCTTTTTAGTTCAACGTGTTGTACCAACCGAGGCTAGCTGCCTCCAACTTGGCTAATTTACTGAACCGTCCCCCGAAAAATGAAAGTCTCTCATAGTAGGAAGTAACTCGATATTAATATCCTAAAGGCATTGGTTGAAAATTTCAATCACCCCGAACATTTGCTCACTTTCATCCCGAACATTTGTTCACTTTGGACTTTTCTTTGGGCGATCCTAAATTGCGTTTTAACAGAATCCGTTTTGAAGTTGTGACACCTTTAGATGACGGAATAAGAACATTATTCCTCAAGCTTGTGCTTACTGGGATACTAAATAACATTTTCGGCAGCGCTAGAGTGGTACGGTTTAATCGTTACCCTAATTCAGAATGAGATTCATACTGTTAAGAGAATAGAACGTGTTTAGATATGAGCAAGAAATGTCCGAATTTGAAATGACCGAGCAGGTGGAAGACTTTGGTAACATACGCAGATAGGACTCGAACCTGCCGGAGGTTTTCATAAAAAAGGCACATTGCTCCGCTGTTCCCATCCTGAGATTCTACCTGTTGCCGACGAACTTTGGTACGCCTAAAACCTGCACGTAAACTTGTTTTAAATGCGAAGGTACCGACTCACACACTTAAGTCTCGGTGTAAAATGTTTTCTTTCACTGACGTTGTTTCCAGTACTTCTGATATTCAAGTTGAGTAAACCGAGGATTTACTACTCGATGCAACAATAAACACGAAAAATGCGAACATATCACTTTCGTTAGGCTTATACTAATCTCCGTCCTGCGATCCCCGAGGAACACGAAGACACCGAGGTCCTCCGAGGTGCCATGGATCTACAGAACAATGTAAAGTACACTAAGAATAAATCAATGCAATGTACAAGAGTTAAATTTAATACTGCGAGGGCAACCGAGAGACAAGGGCCTCAACCTTCTGAACTACTGGTTCCCTTAAAAAGACTTGACCGGGACCCCGGGAAGGAGGAGACACATCACAGGGAGCATGAAAGATCTACAAGTTATACAAAATTCAAAATCGTAACGGTTGCTCATGCTCCAACCATCCTCTCGAAGGACTTGTTCAGATTGGAGAGCTAAAAGACCTCTTACAAACTGCAAAGTATTTCACTGAGGGGGTCGAAATACAACGAATTCGTTCACGACAAATTGAGTAGTCGACGAATTAGCTCACGATGAATGTCTCCGCTACGAACTGAGCCTGCGATGAATTGGTGACTGCGACGAATTTACGCTAGATGAATTAGCACTCGGCGAACTGAGTCGGCGACGAATTGGCCATGACGAATTGACGTATAACCCCTTCAAAGCTTTGATGGGTTGCTAGTGGTTAGCAAATTCGTGACTGCCTTGGTGATAACCTCAGGTTCGATCCTGGGCAGGTACGAACGTTCGAACCACTAAATACCCGCTGTGCGTCGGATGGGCACGTTGGACCGTCTGACCCCAGGTACTGGTCCCCCGGTAATAAATAAGGGCGTCTTCCTCCCCCTTTCTACCTTGCTTCCGTGTCACTTTCCTATCGGGCACTTTAGCCCAAATCACCTAACTTCCTATTTCTAAGGGTTGTTTAAGACCTGGGGTCAGACACTCCCTTCCTAAAATCCTCTACATATGATTTGATCTGATCTGTTGGGTTGCTTCGGTGCTCAATTAGGTCTGAGATTCATTACACTGGTCAGTGATGGGAAATAGTCAAAATTAAGGTGATGTCACATTCATAACTTGAGCGGAAATTTCTCAATCTTAAGCGGACTCCAGAAAGAACTCGCCTCGTGTGAATGTTGCGTGCATGTAAAGTAGGGTTGCAAGTGATTGGGCAGAACTATAGTTTGTTTACTGAAATTCATGTCCAGTTGAGAGGTTTGTACCTTGAAGATGCCCATAGGGCTTGATGATTTCAAAGAATTTGGAGAATGAGATTTCACTCGCAAGCTTATTTTGCGAAATCTAGAAAAGAAAAATTATTTCACAGATCATTCGTGGCTTACAACAACGGTCACGTTTCGTAACTTCCTGTCAGAAATTTAAAACAAAATAAATTTCGCATTTCCGGGACGTGTTTGCATCTGATGATCTGCCGTTGTCATGTCATGCGTTGACTCTTGCGTTGCGAATCCGAAGCAACTCGACGCTGCTGTGGCTGCGCTTACATCATCACACATGAGATTGACGAAGACACACACACAAAAAAAGAGCTAAACTTCTTAACTGTGTGAAAAATCAGAACGTGCGGTGAAACAGTATTAAATATAATGCAACAAGAGCAAGACAGAATTGTTCACGGAAGTTTATTTACGTAAATATATATAACTGGAGCACATTACTGTATCCAAATTATAAAATTACTGATATTTAACAACAACACAGGACAGAAGGAACATCGGGGGGGGGGGGAGTAGCGAAATCTTTTCGCTCCGTCCGACTCCCGCTTTTGGAAAATTTTCCTCCATTTCCAAGCAGAAATGCAAATATTTATGGAATGAAATGATATTTAACAATACTAAGCAGAAGAAACATCGCGAGAAAAAGAATGACGATTACGGAAGAAATCTTCACTCCTTCTAACTTCCGTTTTCGAAAGTCGTAATTCCGTCCTTAGACGTAAAATGATCTCCACATACCCTCACCGCTACCACCAATTGGCCGAAATGTTCCATTTATGCATAGATCTCCAGAACTGCACTACATAAATAGAGAAATCTTATGCCTGAAGATTCACAAGGAATTTTCGCGCCGCGTAACTTCCGTTTTCCTCAATTTCAACCTAAAATACAAATATTTATGGAATAAAATGTTATTTAACAATAATACCGAGCAAAAGGAACATTGTAAAATAAAGAAATTACGACTACGAGAAAAATCTTCTCTCCGTTTAACTTCCGATTTCGAAAATTTCGAAAGATGAAATACCTTGTTCACAGACGGAAAATGACCCCGCCCCTTCTGATTAATACCTCCATTTTATCTTCAGCTTCACATCGATCTCCAGAATGACCCAAATGGGGAAAAAGAAAAAAGCGGAATTCCGCGAATCCGCAGAAGAATCTCATGTAGGTACATCGGGCCATGTACGTGTTTCAGAGGTAAGGCATGCAATTAGCGGCCTGATCAACGGTCTAGTGTGGCGTTAACGGTATCTAAATCGAGTTTTACTAAAGTTCTGATAATTTACTTGACAAATCTCTACGTAATGCATTTAACAGGGCTCTTTCCACTGGACAATAGACCACGACGATGCATAATTGCCAAATCGTTGTAGTTAACAAACGGAAAAATGGACCAGGTCGTAACTTGGCAGAGTTGAAACCCATCATTCTTGTCCGTTAGGATTACAAGATTTTGGCTAAAGTTCTTGCGAATAGTCTACTTAAAGTTATTTCTAGTACGGTAGGCGCATGCCAGATTCCTGGAATTCCGGGGAGGAGAATTTTTCAAAATTTAGTCCTCGTACGGGATGGTATTCATTACCTCGATCACAAGGAGTTGAAGTGTTTGTTTGGATTAGAACAAATCCTTTGACAGGGGTTTTCACAAGTCCCTTGTGACCCACTTAATGGTCAGAAACTTATTAATAGTTTTACCCGGATTTTATTCACATGCATGGTGAAGGTTTTGTATACTAATTTTGATGCAGCGAGGAGGGGATGGGGGCGCTGGGATCAGACATTCCAGCCTGTCAGGCCATATTCTTGCGGTTCGTTTAAATGATGAATGCCTTATGGAAAGTATCTCATTATGATTTTGGAAATGTTTATTAATCACTTGAAGCATATCTATATAAACTACTGTTTGTGAAAATTGCGACACCATGAAGGAAAGATGGTAATCACGTGATATTTACAATATATGCCGAGCTGGGTAGGACATGCAAATAATCAGAAGTTTTTTTTTTTTTTTTTTTTGGTGCAGGTTTAACGACCACCGTGAGCAACTCAATGGGCTATAAGCAGTCGCCCGTCCCTAATTTAGGGTCACTGGTTCCAGGGAAGGGAAAGAGCCAGTGCCGTAAGACAAACACAACATTCATGCCTCACCGGAATTCGAACCCGGACCCCATTCGGACGAATGATCAGAGGCCATCGCCTAGACCACGGCGCCACCGGGGCGGCATAATCAGAAGTGCAGTCATTGCGCATGTCTGGGCCCGGAAGCTCCCTCTGAACAATCGAGTGAGGGGTATAAAGAGAGGGCTATTCAGGAACTGATCTTTCGGAGATGGTGTGATTTACTAACAATCGCTGAATATCCGCCGTGCATCGGACGAGCACGTTAATTGACGGCCCCCAGGCTGGACCTACTGGTTAAATGGGTATCCCTTCCTATGTCCCCCATGAAACTCTCTCACCTCCCTATATGCAATATCGTACTTGTACGGTGGCGCCATCTACTGTACTCTAATCTCACTACAAACTGTTCTGTCAAAGTCGCTAGACTTGCTCTCATTCCTTCCGTTTCTGTGCCCTGCCGAAAAGGCGATCTCACTGTAGGTGGCTGGGACCTAAACTCTACTCACTGTGGACGGAAGTCCTACAAGAAAATGACAAATGCTTGAGCTGCATGGTGATACACACCAGTAGCGCGTCGCCGACAGGGTGTTGCGAAAAAGTCTCCTGGATTCAACAATGCCTGAGCGACGACGAAGGAGTCAAAATATCATCATACGACAGAGTTTGAACGGGAACGAATGATTGACCAGCGTGAAGGTGCATTTTCGTACCGCGACATTTCGGCTCGAACGCGACATAACGCCACGATAGTGATGACCTTATATGACAGCAGTGGACCTAGAAATGTGACGACACCACGGGACGACCGATATCGCATCCGCATGGCAGTGATGAATTGTTCTGCATCTTCACAAATGTTAGCGCAACAGTGGATCACTGCAACACGTGTGGCATAACCTTCTTTCACAGTTCGACGCCGTCTGCTGCAGAGAGGATTGGCTGCACGCATCCCCTTGCGGTGGATTCCTTTGATCCTGCACCATCGATGCCTTTGGCTGGAATGGGGTTTTTCAATACAGACAATGGTGTATTGTTTGGCAACATGTGTTTTCGGACGAGTCCCGATGTAACATGGACTACCATGATGGCCGAATACGCATTAGACGGTATTGTGGTGAGCGCCTTTTTCCTGCATGCATTGTCGAGCGTCATACGGGACGAACACCAAGTGAGATGGTATGGGGTGCCATTCAGTATCATTCGCGATGTCGCCTGCTACCACTTGAGGGAAATCTCAACAGCGACCGCTACATCAGGGAAGATGTAGACGAAGAAGTTACATCCTTCCTTCAGAGCACTTCTGACGCTATATTCCAGCAGGACAATGCCCGACCTCATGTTGTAAGGAATGTTCAAATCCTCTTCGCAGCACAGCAGATACCGCTTCGTCCCTGGCCTGCAAGGTCGCCAGACATATCACCTATCGAACATGTCTGGGATATGGTCACTCGGCGACTGGCCCAACAAAGTTCAGCAGCGATCAGTACCAATGATCTGTGGACTCGCATATATGCCGCTTGGCAAGCAATTACCCAGGACATCATCCAACGCCTTTTCGATTCAACACCACACCGTCTAGGAGCTCTTATTGTAGCTCGCGGAGGCTTCGCAAGATACTGATGTTTGGAGGTAAAAATTGCTGTATTGTTCCGAAAATTAAATCATTTATGTACAGTCATATCAGTAATGTGTTGTATAAATTTCATTCGAATCGCATCGTTTCTTCATGGTGTTGCAATTTTCACAAACAGTAGTGTACAATATATCTGCATTTCGAAGTTTACAGGTTACCTCCCACAGATCAGAAAAATCAACATATTTCTCTATTTCATTGCAACCTCCGTCTGTGCCTCGCTCTCAGTGCTCCTCGACCCCGATGACGGAGTGTTATCTGTTCTTTGACCGCGCCTTAACGAATGTCATTTAGATTCCGCCTCCATGCATCTGGAAGGCTAACCGAACATCAATCACCGTGTAAGTGAAAACAACTTTCTTCGAAAAGTGCGAAAAATATGACGTCTCTTAGAACAGCCTTATAACATGACGATCATTCTTAAAAGAATCAAACTGTCCTTTTACATACAAGATGTATTACTGCTGTTACTTAAACATGCAAGTCTAGTGTTTAGGGTGCAAGCTGCAGAGCTGGGGAACTCATATACACTATCTACCAACAAGTAATTGGACACCCCTGCAATCGACGATATCTGCGGACCTGATACACGTCACGGCCGCCGCCGTTAAATATCGTGTGGAAAACAGCAACGCAACCAATTGCATGCAAGATGCCACGCAGTTCGGAGCTCTCTGATTTCGAGAAAGGTGTAATCGTCGGGTATCACAGAAATGGACGACCCATACGTGACATATCCAGCGAGTTGAAGTACCCAAAATCGACAGTGGCCTACGTGATTGGCAAGTGGAAGATGAGAGGTGACTGTTGGAATGTGCCCCGACCCAGCAGACCCACAAAACTGGGACTTAGAGAACGACGGGTGCTGGCCAGAGAAATTCGGAAGAACCGCACCAAATCGATGGGCCACATCCGCGAGGAGTTTCAACAGGCATCCGGGAGTGTTCTTTCGATGAATACCATCCGTAAAGGAACCCATCTGCTCGGTTATCATGGACGTGCTGCCTCCCACAAGCCTTTGATCACCAAGTCCAATAGCGCTGCTCGGCTAACGTGGTTCAAAGAACGTCGACAGTGGACCGTTGAACAGTGGAAACAGGTTCTCTGAAGCGACGAATCAAGGTTCACCCTCTACCGTTCGGATGGCAGGGTCTGGGTTTGGCGTCTGCCTGGAGAACACCTCCTGCCGGAATGTATTGTGCCAACTGTAAAGTTCGGCGGCGGTGGAATTATGCTATGGGGGTGTTTCTCCTGGTATGGCACGGGACCCTTGGTCGCAATTCCTGGTAGACTGAACGCCGAGACCTACTGCACCATTTTGGATGACCATGCGCTTCCTACGTTGTGACAGTTTTACGGGGTGGACCCATGTTACTTTCAGGATGACAATGCCACCTGTCATGTTGCTAGGTCCACCCTGGCTTGGTATGGTGACAATGGGGTTAATCGAATGGACTGGCCTGCGCAGAGCCCGGACCTTAACCCTATCGAGCACCTCTGGGACGAGTTGGAGCGTCGACTTAAGGGGTGCCCCCACCGTCCAAAATCGGTGAAGGAACTGACCTGTCTTCTCCAAGCCGAGTGGAAGAAAATACCTCTAGCCGTCGTACAACGCCTGGTTGAGAGTATGTCTCGGAGGGTCGCAGCTGTAATCGTCGCTCGTGGAGGCTCCACCAACTATTGAAGGTGTATAAACTTCGTTTTCCTTTGCTATCACAGGTGTCCAATTACTTGTTGGTAGATAGTGTACGATGCCTACGAGGATGACGTTCTGAGGAATAAAATTTCTTTAAGAAATTTTTAAACGTGTCCACAGGAAAAGCCCGCATTAGTTTTTCGTCGGATTTCAAGCTGCAGTTCATCTGAAGGGAAATACGATGGTGCCGGGAACATCGTTGAACGACACAGCCATTGTGGTTGTGCTGTCGTGGTGTGTGCCATTATTACGGTAAATGGGCATACCGAATAGCAAGCAGCAAGCAGTATTGCAACATCGAGCAGCAAAGCAGTATTGCAATGATGTAATTCTTTACCACGTTCGTTTGTTCCGTGTTACAAAACTTGAATAAACAATTGAAAAATTCTTCCTGACCCACTAGGTGTTAAACATGACTTCAGATCCAAGCGCATTGAGGTGCGGTGTAGATATGTCTTCTGCTTTGGACGTCGCGCTGTATTCTGTTTCGATCTCTGATACATATTACTCATGATTTTTCATGTCGTGTATTTACTATTATCATGTCATTTTCTTGTAGTACTTCCGTCTACAGTGAGTAGAGTTTAGGTCCCAGCCACCTACAGCGAGTTCGCCTTTTGGGCAGGACACAGAAACGGAAGGAATGAGAGCAAGTCTAGCAACTTTAACAGAACAGTCTGTAGTGAGATTAGAGTACAGTAGATGGCGCCACCGTACAAGTACGGTGTTGCACATAGAGGGGTGATAGAATTTCAGGGGGGGGCATAGGAAAAGATACCCATTTAACCAGTAGGTCCAGCCTGGGGGCTGTCACTTAACGTGCTCGTCCGATGCACGGCGGATATTCAGCGATTGTTAGTAAATCACACCATCTCTGAGAGATCAGCCCAGGATCGAACCTGAGGACCTTGCATTGATAGTCTGACTCGCTAACCACCAAGACATCCGCGGCTCCATGTTGTGCATTTCATTTTACTGTTGCTATTTATTACCATTGACATCCTTTACGGCTCTAAAACAACTTTTTCCAATTTTAACTGATCAAAATTTACTTCGCCCTTATGTGTTATACAGCAATGCATTATTTTTGAAATTTTGGCTTATCTACTATTTTTTTCTTTTGAAATATCTGCTAGTATGGGTTTGTTTAACTATATTTTTAATTTTTAATGTGAGAAAATCGTCAGCCATCGAGTATTATTAAAACGGTCAGTCTGTAAAAATACATTTTTTTAAAACTGCACACACGTTACGATATTTTATCTTAATTCTCGTCCGGACATCGAGACAAACTTACGTATTGTCCTTTTTTACCCAGTGATCTTCCATCTTTCGCCATCCGTGAGGGCAGACTTCCAGACGGCTGGGAGGGACTCCTTAGACCGCATCTAAACTGAGAGAGAGAGAGAGATGCTTTTCATCGCTGCCTCCAAATTCTTCACCACAGTTTTCTTCACATCATCGTCATAAAACACAGCAATACCATTCCAAGAAGAAAGCAAATCCGTTGCTCACACCCGGCCCCCTTTTCATATTAGTACTTTCTTGTACTCAACTTTTGTCTACTTCACGCAAATAATAAAGGAGCAGACATTACACTGAAGTGACAAAAGCCATGGAATAGCAATATGCAAATATTTACTGGCGCGGCAGTCGTATAAATCTTACGACGCGCGCCACCATTTTTATCAGTTGCGAGGTGTATCCTTGTGAATCAGGTTGACCAACCTCCCGTAGGATTATGGCAAGCTGACGTGAATCATCGGAGTTTGAACGAGGCATGGTAGTGGGAGCCAGCAGGATGGGACATTCAACTTCCCAAATTGTGCGAATATTCAACATTCCTCGATTCACGGTGTCACGTGTGTACCGAGAATATCTCATGGAAGGCATTACCACCCACCGTGGACAGCGCAATGACCGACCACGTGTGCTGAATGACCGTGACTGTCGGCGTCTGACCAGGATTGTACATGCTAGCAGACAAGCGACACTGGCTCAAATATAACATTCACATTCAATGCAGGATGTACCAGAAATATATTCATCAAGTCAGTGCAGCGTAATTTAGCGTCCATGGGGTATGGGAGTAGGAGACCCGCCAAAGGGCCGCAGCTACCGGGAAGGTAGGGAAGGCGGTTGCCCTCCCACAATGGCCATACTAGTGGCGTAAATTAATGATCTGAGGGGGCAAAAAAAATTGGAAATGCACCACGCGGGAACACATTTACTGAAAGTTGTGACTGAAAAAGATGTACACTTCATTATTTTTTGTTTTAAAGACTTTGTTTCGGCAAACCATCCAACAGAGTTACCCAAACTGTCAGGTGTGAGCACCCTAACATGCATGAGACGAATTGTCCGAGACAGCGGACGAAGGCATATGCAACAATATGCGGATATGCCTGACCTCCATGACCTTCGCGAACACACCGTACGTAAAAAGAGCTAATTAGTCATTTGTGCACTTTCGAAGGTAGTTTCCTCGGCCATTTAACCTTGAACGGAATTTTTTCCAAGCCCTATCCCAAAAGCATCTTCCTATTGTTACGTTTACTTTCTGATACTAATTCGCTCTGTGCTTGTTTGGTTTTTCATTCTGCATTTTTGTGGCTTGCTCTGATGTCGAAGTTCACATAATTTTTACATTTTCTTCATGAGTATTTACCCAATTTTTTAATTTTTAGCAAAATTGTGTGAAAAACCGGAATAGCGATTTTTGAAGGATCATCTTCTTTCTTATAACAGAGGTATGAGAAAGTAAAAACCGCGTGCTAGTTGAGTGAAAGTGAGGAACGTTTGAACTCGAAGGAGCGAAAGTTTAAGATTCGCCCTTCCCAGGTTACAAAGGCTTGCTGTGGCCCTAGTCTTGGCTCTGCTGTCTCAGTCACATTCGCCCTTCACATTCAACGTCTTCGTCATCCTCGAAATGTTTGCCGCCAAGGTGAGATTTTAGCTGATCAAACAGGTGAAACTCGCTTGGAGCTAAGTTGGGGCTGCAAGGTGGATGTTCAAGAATTACCCAACCTAGTTGTCCCATTTTCTGTGGGGTAATCGTGCCGTATGATGTCTGGTGTTGTTATGATGGAGCAATACTTCTCTAGTCAGTAGGCCTTAACGTTTTCTGGGAATTGCAACCCGAAGCATCAACAGAATTTCACAGTACGATGCAGCATTTACATTCTCACCTCGCTTCTGGAAATGGGCTGATAGCAGTCCTTGATGATTTCAAAACACTGTGAGCATAGCCTTCCCTGCTGATGGTGAAATTCGGAATTTCTTGGTTGGCAGGTGAAGAGACGGATGTTTTCATTGCATTGAAGCACGCTCTGGTACCTGTTGGTGATAGTGCACCCATGGTTTATCTCCAGCAGCACTCCTGTTAAGCATGTCTTCTTCACATGCGTACCAAGAGAGATGTTGCAAGGACTGGTCCAATCGGTTAATTTTGTGTTCCTTAGTTAGTTCATTTTGTGTTCCTGAGTTATTTTCAGAAAGTATGCCCCCACCGTGGGCATACTTTCCGAAAATTTAAACGTTATGCATTATGCTGTAGGTTAAGCCATGATAAACACCCTATTGCAGTTGCTAATGTACCGTTTTTCACTAGTCAGCGTGAATCATCTCCTCTTTCCACCTCACAGTTGCTTCTGTATCATTTTAAACAGGATGACTAAGTCTGTCTTCATCAACAACTTTTGACCACACTTGAGAGAAATTATCTACCACGTTGTATGCCGCTTTACGCGACAAACATTTCTCACCGTAAACAGGAAGCATTTCCGTATGAAAATCCTTTGCAGAAAGTCCTATTGCCCAAAGAAAAAGCCCAACAGCACGCTGCTTTTCGGTAGTACACTCTTCGAACACGGTCGCCATTTCTAATCTAAACTCGGCATGCACTTGTGATATCTAGCGTCTGCTACGTTGAACTATGAGTAAGCTGGATTGTGCTCCCACCTAATGATAATGACACCTTTAGAAATTAGTAAATACCATCATTAACTATTCCATAAGAGTGACTTATTTACTGACTTCCCCTCATAGGATAAGAAATTCTTTGTTAAGACGAGAGTCTTCAAAGGAAAAAAAAACAAGTTACAAGGCATGCGACTTCTTAGGTTAAACCTGAACTGCTAGGAGGAAAATCAGCACAGCAGAATTAAACAGCCGTGTGAACAGAACAACAGGTGTTTAACAGTGGTTCAGAAGAGCCTTTTTAGTAAACTCGTCACAGGCTCTAACAGAACCAATTTCTTGAGTCCATTCTCTGATTCCTTACGGGTAACACAAAAAGAGGTTTCAAGGACCAACTGGTCAGAGGCGCTGGCTTCTGGCTTATCACTCAAGCTGGACGCTCAGGGTGAGGCATCGGCGCTGCACCCTCACCGGATCCTCTGGCCTTAAACCAGGGATAAGTGACTGCCTATGGCCCTAAATACCCACGGTGGTCGTTAAATCCTGAAAGAAACAAAAGACAACACAAACGTTATCCTCTACACCGACCCCACTATTTTAGCAAAATCGGCTTATAAGTTGAATGTGTTCAATGTGTCTGATATATATATATTTTTACACTGAATATTTGAAATCGTTTTGAATTGCAGAACAGTATGTAAAGGGGAAAACATGTGCAGCCCCGGTGGCGCAGTGGTCTAAGCCTCTGATAATTTGCCCGAAAAGGAAACGGGTTCGAATCCCGGTGAGGTATGGATGTTGTGTTTATCTTACGGCACTGGCTCTCTCCCTTTCCTGGAGCCAATGACCCTAAATTAGGGACGGGCGACTGCTTATAGCCCATTGAGTTGCTCACGGTCTTCATTAAACCTCCAATAAAAAAACAAGTTAGAAAAACCATGCAATGCATTGATTATGATTAGCTTTCCAACATACTAGAAATCATAAAATGGCTGTGGAATAAATCTCACTCCTGCGCCCTGACCTTTGATCCCATTTCGATGATATTCAACAGAACTGGTTCAGTATACCTCCGAAATGACATGATAAAGTTTTGCCGCAATCGAAGCAATTTTACGTAAGTTATGATGCATAAGGGCTATGGAATAGACCCCGCTGCTGTGTCCTAACCTTTGATCCCATTTTGCCCATTTTCAATAGGATTCGTCCACAGGCGCAGGCCCCTACAACATACTAACATTTCATCCAAATCGAAACATTTTTACGTAAGTTATGATGCATAATGGCGATGGAAGTGATTCCGCTCCTATGTCCTGACCTTTGACCCTCATTTCGCCAATTTTCAATAGAGTTTGTCTCCAGGTGATCCCCTACCACATACTAATATTTAATCGAAATCGAACCCTTTTTACGTTAGTTATGACGCATAAGAACAGTGGAAGGTATTCCGCTCCTATGTCCTACCCTTTGATCCCATTTCGTTCACTTTCAATAGGGTTCCTTCTCAGGCGATTCCCTTCCACATAATAAAATTTCATCGAAATCGAACGATTTTTACGCGAGTTATCGTGCAGGCGAACATACGCACACAACGCGTGACGTAATGAGGCAGATGGGAATCGCGGCCATCTGCTAGCAAAAGTGTGACGTCATTAAACTTTAATAGGATCCGCACATTTGTTTGACTGCTGACGTCATGAAAATACAGGTCGCGCCATCTTTTTTCTTCCCAATTAATGCGTTCCCAAGGATGAAAATTTGAACATCGATTAAAATAGCTTCATTTTATAACTTGGAATACTTACTGTTTTCTAAAATATAACCATAGTTATGCAATCCAACATTTGTTTGTCTACTGATGTCATCAAAGTAGATAGAGGTCGCGCCATCTTTTTTCCGGTTTCAACACCACCAAAGAAAAAGTTATTGATTTTTAATATAATTATGGTTATGTTTTAGAAAATATTAAGTATTCCAAGTTATAATATGAAGTTATTCTAATCGATGTTCAAATTTTCGTCCTTGGGAACACACTAATTGTGAAGGAAATGTGTACAAAAGTTTTTTCATTGGAAGCATAGAAAGCAAAATTACTTGACGTCCACCTTAAGGTGGTTCCACCTAAAATATCTGCCTTATGTTTCCAATGGTAAAACTTCTTTACATATTTTCTTCGCAATTAATGTATTCCTAAGGCTGAAAATTTGCACATCGGTAAAACTAACTTTAAGTTTCAGCATGGGGTACTTAATACTTGCTAAAACATAACCATCATTATATTAAAAATCAATCATTTTTTCTTTAAGTAATGTTACACCTATTAATAGATGGCGCGACCTGTACATTGATGACGTCAGTAGACAAACAAATGTTG
The DNA here is from genome assembly GCA_039090855.1 of Macrothele yani. Classification (NCBI taxonomy): domain Eukaryota; kingdom Metazoa; phylum Arthropoda; class Arachnida; order Araneae; family Macrothelidae; genus Macrothele; species Macrothele yani. Next base: position 71,235,864 of record CM077028.1, on the reverse strand, counting down.
AATTGCTTAATTATGGTTATATGTGGTTAGGTTTTAGGAAGTATTAAGTATCCCGTGCTGTAACTTAAAGTTAGTTTTATCGATTTGCAAATTTTCATCTTTGGGAATACATTAATTACGAAGAAAATATGTAAAGAAATTTTATCATTGGAAACATAAGGCAGAGATTTTAGGTAGAACCACCTCAACGCTTTAAGAAAATGTAATGCTTCTCGTATATGTTGAGTAATGTAAGACAGTTTTCAGCCATTTTAAGTGAGAATAGTTCCAGAATATACCCAAACACCACAAATTGTCAGCGTAAAAATCGAATTATTTTAAGTGACAATGCAAGAGGACAAAAGTATATGATTCGTCCTTAAAAAAATATAAACCTTCAAAAATGTATTATATTGACTAATGATTCGATTTTGACGGTTTCTTTGCACTTCCCTACGCGTATTTCCCCCAGTTCGCCCATTTTCAATAGGCTTTGTCCTTATGTGGTCCCTTACCACATACTTAAATTGCACTGAAATCGAACCATATTTACGCAAGTTATGACGCATAAGGGCAACGGAATGGATCCCGCTCCTATGTCGTGACCTTTGACCCCAGTTCGCCCATTTTTGATAGGCTTCGTCCTTATGTGGTCCCTTACCACATACTTAAATTTCACTGAAATCGAACCATATTTACGCAAGTTATGACGCATAAGGGCAACGGAATGGATCCCGCTCCTATGTCGTGACCTTTGACCCCAGTTCGCCCATTTTCAATAGGGTTTGTCCTTATGTGGTCTCTTACAAAATACTTCAATTTCACTGAAATCGAACCATATTTACGCATGTTATGATGCATAAGGGCAATGGAATGGATCCCGCTCCTATGCCGTGACCTTTGACCCCAGTTCGCCCATTTTCAATAGGGTTTGTCCTTATGTGGTCTCTTACAAAATACTTCAATTTCACTGAAATCGAACCATATTTACGCATGTTATGACGCATAAGGGCAATGGAATGGATCCCGCTCCTATGCCGTGACCTTTGACCCCAGTTCGCTCATCTTCAATAGGGTTCGTCCGGATGTGATCCCTTACCACATACTTCAAGTTCATTGAAATCGAACCATATTTACGCAAGTTATGACGCATAAGGGCAATGGAATGGACCCCGCTCCTTTGTCCTGACCTTTGACCCCATTAACCGCATTTTCAATAGGATTCGTCCCTAGGTGGTTCCCTACCACATACTAAAATTTCATCGAAATCGAATGATTTTTACGCGAGTTATCGTGCGGACGGGCGGACGGACGGACGGACAAAGCTGGAGCATATACGCTTCTTCAACCTACGGTTGGAAACCGTAAAAAAGAAGAAAAAGAAAATTTTATATTCTCAGAATCTGTCTGTCCTATAACATTCTTTCATTTAAAGCTGCGCAAATTAAACAACTCTGAAGAAAAATCGATAAAAATAATTTGTATTAAATTCTAATAAAAAGTGCAAAATGATTATTACAGGGAAAAAATCTGATTTTAGGCTGCTTTTAAAAATTTTGACGGTCCTTTTTTCTGGGTGTGTTTTACCTAATGCGTTAACCGGTAAGGCCCTTTTTAAGACTACATCACAACTTGAAAAAATCTCGAAACATGTGACAAAAGAGAAAATATGATTGGCAGTTAGTTTTCAATATTTAGTAATAAAATGATAAGTTTTAATATAGAATACAAAACGCGCACGTTCTAATCATGCACTTATTTTTTTTTTCACGTGAAAACTGATTTTGAATTGTTCCTGCCACCTGTTTAGAACGGCAGTACGCCTTGTTAATTTTCAGTATTCTTTTATGTTACCAAAATCAGAGATATACACCACTTAACAGTATATGGAGCATTCGGAAAATGTGTTAAATCCCTCTGATGCAGCTTTCCGGAGGGAACTATTTTCTTCAGTGAAAGAATTCAAAGAATCTAGGGTACTTTGTGACGTGACCATATGCACTGAAGACAAATCTTTCTCAGTTCATCGCATCATCTTGGCTGGTGGAAGTCCGTACTTCAGGGCGATGTTCACAGGAAATTTCGCAGACGGTACAAAGTCGGTCATAACTCTGCATGACGTAGACCCCACTGCATTGCAGAACCTCATTGGCTATCTGTACAACGGCAGGTTGCGCATTTCGTCCACAAATGTCAAGGGTTTACTCTCCACAGCTGCGTATTTACAGTTTTACAGGGTTATGGAATTATGTTTCCGATTTCTACTGAAGACCTTGAATTCAAAAACCGCTCTTTACATTCTCTCGCAAGCAGAACAGTATCGTGAATTGAATATAACCGGAAAATGCCGCAGCTTTATCCGCGAAAATTTCGAGACTGTTTCTATGTCTCAAGCTTTCTTAGACTTGCCTTTCTGTGAACTGAAAGATTTAATAGGAAGAGATGACTTATTCGTAATGAGGGAAGACATCGTATTTGAAGCTGTTATGAGATGGGTAAAAGCCGAAGAAAAGATCAGAGTCGGGTATTTACCGGATCTGTTGCGTTGCGTTCGAATGCCACTTCTGACTTCATATTGTCTGGAAAAGAATGTGCTGACAGAGGAACTGATCCTAGCTTCGGATGTTTGCAAAAATGTACTGAATGAAATTAGGGAATGTAAATCCACACCTGGATGTTTCACACCAAGTGAGAGGTGCTGTAAATCTAAAGAGCATCTGAAACACACAAAATTAATGGGATGTGCTATGTACTCGTTTTCTATGTATGAAAACACTTTCAAGCTTAATTTCTATGATTCCATTTACGAAAAGAAATGGAATAATCTGATCATGCTACCAGAGGACGATATAACTCATGAACTCCAGCTCGCTTCTCACGTTATCTGCGCAGAAGAAAAAGTTGTGTTCCTCAGTGACAAGTTTATCTGTACCCTTTGCCTCCGAGAATTTAAATGGACTTTTCTGGTGTGCGAATTAGTACTTCCTCCATTCATTCCAATCGTTTTACACGATGGCGTGATATATATGTTGGGAGGACTTGACTACCTACGGGAAACTGTGCACACTGTGTGCATTGAGGACGGCACATCTCTTGAGTCAGGCAAAGTAAAAATATTTCGTGTAGCAAGTGGCACTGTGTCTTTGGAAAACTATATTTATCTGATTGGTGGTGCTAGACTCATTCATCAATTTGGAGTAGCTGATACAGATTTTGTAACTATTACGCATACTGAGCGTTATGATCCTGTTTCTGGACTAAGCACTGAAATTTCGCCTTTGCTCCAGCGTAGAGCATTTCATGCTTGTACTGTTTTTCGTGGGGAAATATTTGTGTGCGGAGGTTCATCAAACATCGCCGAAGTTCTCCTGTCAACCGAAATCTACAACCCTTTGACCGATCTTTGGACCTCTCTTGCCCCGATGAAGACTTCGTTTGCGCTCACATGCTCGGCATCATGTTCTGGCAAAATACATGTTGCCGGTGGGATGGATCTTGATGCTGGCGTTCAGTTTGAAATTTACAACCCAGAAACTGACGAATGGGCTTCTGCCGAAACTTTCCACCAAGGATCTATGGATCGTATTTTTGTTTTTAGTACAAACACAGCTTCAGTACTACTTGGCTCGTTCCTACGCCAGATTCGTTTACTATAAAACTGTCACAGCTAAAAACAGTTGATGTAGGATTTAATTTCTCGGACAATATCATTCGTTTAAACCAAAAAGAAAGTGTAATTATAATGTCACTGTATAGATTAATACATGAAAGAAGGTGTTAGAACAACATTTTCGATGCTTACATGGAAAATGCAAAATTCATACACGGCGGTGAATAAAAAGTATAAACCTTATAGGCTTCTGCTTAGTAATTTCTTGCAGGTGGACTTCCGATCACGAAGGCTTTCGCGTAGGTCCGTATATGTTGTTCCGCTTTGTTTATATAGAGCCTGCTCACACCCTGCATGATGCGGCAAAGGAATTAGTTAACGATACATTTCATGCGAAGTATTTCTTAGAATAATAATAGCTTTGACGCCGTGGCTGGACTTCCGAATCAGAAAGCTTTCAAGTAGTTCCCGATTTCGAGTGCATCGTTCCGCTTTGTTTACGTAGAACTTGATCACACCCAACGTGAAAGAAAGTAGTTCACGATAACCTTTGGTTTTTTGGGGGGATTTTTTTTTTTTTTTTGCAATTTCGTTATAATAGACGCCTCAATGACTATTTTTATTTGTACCGTGTAAATATGTAAATATATTTATACTGTACAAATAAATTACTGTAAGTATAATTTATGAAGAAAATATGCCGAATGATAGTACTATGTTTCTTATTGTTTTGTTTTTTTATCCGAAGAAATCTGCGAAGCAGGGCCATAGCTACCGGTATGGCATGAAGGGCGGTTGCTCCACCAGAATGGTCATTCCAGGGGAGTAAATTCATGCTCTGGGGGATGTAAAACTATTAGTTGTAACTAAAGGTTATACCCTTCAGTATTTTCTTTCTAAAGACTTTAGTTAGTCTCATACAGTATTCCGCCGCGGGTGGCCTAGTGGCCAACGTTCGTGACTGCCACGGAAAGGACCGCAGGTTCGATCCCAGACATACGAACGCTCGATCTTCTAAATACTCGCCGTGCGTCGGATGGGCACGTTAAGCCGTCGGACACCGGGTACTTACCCCCCGGTAATAAATAATGGCGTCTTCCTCCCCCTTTCTATTTGTGTCACTTTCCTATCGGGCACTCTAGCCCAAATCTCCTAGCTTCCTATTTCTAAGGGTTGTTTAAGACCTGGGGTCAGACACTCTCTTCCTAAAATCCTCTACATGTGATCTGATCTGATCATACAGTATTCCATGCCCTTAACTAGGGTACAGAGTAACATACTCTATGAGGTGTGAACAACTCACATCCACGAAGGGAATTTTTCAAAACAGTGGATGGAGGCATGAGAAACAATATGCTGACATGCCTAATTTTCATAAAATTTTTCTCCTAATAAACATCATTATCATTCTCCTTATTATTTCATTCCTTGCAGGAAGCAATTTACTTTTTTATATTTTCTTCGAGGCAGTTTTAATACCTACCCTATTTTTTAATCACCTAACCTCCATGACCTTTCCGAACATGTAGGGATGAAGAGCTTTTTAATCATTTGTGCTCTGTCGTAGAAAGTTCTCTAAGCGTTTAACCTTGAACAGAATTTTTCCAAGCGTTTAACCTTGAACGGCATTAACCTTGAACGGAATTTTTCCAAGCGCTACCCGTAAAGCTTCTTCCTGTTACATTCACTATCCGATACTCATTCGTTCTGTGCTGTTTTTTTTTTCGTTCTGCATTTCTGCGTAGTTTTGTGTTGTCGGCGTTCACATAACGTCTACACTTTACTTAGTATTTACAACCTGTGGTTCTTGGGTATTTACTTAGCTTTTACATTTTGAATAGAATTATGTCAAAAACCTGAAATGCGATTTTTGAACGATCTTATATTATACTTCCTTATAACGGTAGTGTGTGAGAAAGTAAAAACCACGTATTATTTGAGTGGAACTCCAATGGGCGTAATTCCAAGTCTCGTCTTCCCAGATAAGAAAAGTTTGTTACGGTCCTGCTGAGAAGCCATACTTCCAGATCGAAAGAACTATTGGCCGATTGCCTAATAGAATATTTTGCTCCGACGATTTTGTAAAAAACAAAATTTCGGTCCATTTGAACATTTCACTGAAGTACTTCTTTCTACCGAGTGAAAAAATGAATGTTAGACGCATTAATTTCTTGCTATTACATCACATAAAAAAGAGCGTTGCATTATGAGACTTTATGGAATTATGATGCATAAATCTGTGATATCAAATAAATGCGTTATTATTTTCCATAATAAAAATGCATAAAATTACTTCCATACAATAAAATTTATTTCCATGAAAATAGTAAAAAAATCCATATCTATCGTGGACTACGTTCTTTTACATTGGGTCTAATCAGGTTCTATGTAAGCAAAGGGGGACGATACACTCGAAATCGGGGATCTACGTGAAAGCGTTCTGATTCGGAAGTGCTTCCGAATCAGAAGGTTTTGGAGTAATTCCTGATTTCGAGGGCATCGTTCCGCTTTGTTTACATACACTGCCGGACAATTGCTAAGGACGGATGACAATAGCAACGATAGCAACCATAAAATGGAAGGCAGGAAAATGTGGAAATTAGCATAAGTGCGGGATACAGTAAGACGTGTTGTGCGTATGCAAATTTTGGATTGCCAAACTTGTTCGTGACGTCATAGCGCTGATAAGAGATATAAAGGATTTGACGCGTATTGACCGTTGTTGTTCAAACGCAAAGTTGAAAGGGAAAGAATCAATTGACGAACTTGCAAGTTTCAGTATGTCTTCCCGACATCACCTAGATGATTTTACGCGTGGCCGTATTATTGGCAAGATTGAAGAAGGGCGAAAATTAACAGATGTTGCCAGGGAGTTCGACGTCAGCCACAGTGTTGTTTCAAGGCTTTGGAAATCATTTAAACAAATGGAGAGTGTAGCAAACGTCACGGGGGAGGTCGTGCTTGCAGTACTACACCTGCAGAAGATCGGTACATAGTGCTATCAACAAAAAGACACCGGCGCAGCACAGCTAGTGAGGTAGCAAATCAGTTTATGGCTGCTACTGGCAAGCGGATCTCCCGACAAACTGTCGCCAGACGTTTGCACGAAGGAGGACTATACGCCCGCCGTCCTGTTGTGTGCATCGCATTGTCCAGACGTCACCGTACCGCCCGTTTGCAATGGTGCCATTAACATCGCAATTGGACTGATAACGACTGGTCTGCTGTCTTTTTCTCAGATGAGAGTAGATACAGTCTATCGTCTGATTGTCGACGACAACTGATCTGGCGTGATAGTGGTACTGCATATTGTCCAGCAAACATACAGGAAAGGGACAGATATCCGACATGTAGTGTCATGGTATGGGCTGGCATCATGATCAATGGCCGTACGTCCCTCTATGTGCTTCCAACTGGGACTATAATTGGCCAACGATACATTAATGATGTTCTGCAACCTCATGTTCGCATGTTCCGTGGTGCTGTCGGTGATAGATTCATTTTCATGGACGACAACGCAACATGTCATCGAACAGTCGCTGTCCAGGAGTGTCTTGAGAGCGAGGATATTCAACGCCTCGTATGGCCAGCACGTTCTCCAGATCTGAATCCCATTGAAAATGTGTGGGATGCTTTGGGGAGGAGTCTTGCTGGTCACCAATTCCCTCCAATAAACAAGGACACCCTCATCCGTGCACTGACAGAGGAATGGGATAAATTACCCCAACAGCTGCTTGATAATGTTGTGCAAAGCATGACACGCCGTGTGGAATCTTGCATCGCCCTCCATGGTGGCCATATCCCGTATTGACATCTTACACCGGAACGTCTGCGGACGGTAATTGCATTTTTTTCATGTTTACGTATTCTGCACAAAATGGCCTGTTTGTCCCTTGAACACGTTCCAAAGCCTTCTGGATTTCAGAGCACAATAAATTGTCTTTCTTGTAATGTCCAGGCATTCTGACATTATTTTATTTCACTTGGCATCCAACCACACTTACTTTTTTATGCGCTATATAGCCGTTTATGATCCGTCCTTAGCAATTGTCCAGCAGTGTAGAACCACATCACATCCAACGTTCAGGATAAATTTTACGCGACTATTTTTTAACAATTTCCGAAAACGAAAACCTTCTGATTCGGAGGTACAACCAAAAATCTCTTCACTAATGGCATTTTATTGCCTTCATAAAAAAAACAAATGCCATCAGTGGAATTCAAGTAAGAAACTTAAAAATTTCGTTAAAATAGGCGCGCCTTGATGACTATTTTTACTTGTAAATATATTTTATAATAGTACTACTTTGGTTTTTTTTATCCGGAGCTACCGTGTTTTATGCTTGCTCATCTGCAATTTACATCAGCAGATGAGCAAGTAATGATTCTTTATGGAATTATGATGTATAAATCTGTGATATGAAATAAATGCATTACCATTTTCCATAATAAAATAAACGCCTATAATTATTTCTATTACGATAAAATTTCGATGAAAATAGTAATAAAAATTCGGTATCGTATATTCAACTATTTTCTTTCACTGTGGGTATGATCATGTTGTATGTAAACAAAGCGGAACGATACACTCGGAATCGGAAACTACTTGAAAGTGCTCTGAATCGGAAGTCGAGTCATGTAACCAAAGTTTCTAAAGTTGCCATAAGCTTTTGATTTGTCGGTGCATATGTGTTGACTGTAAAACAATAAAATGCCGAACCCCATTTGTTCATCTGCTGATGTATCCTAAAGCACCCCATAAACTGCAACCAATGTATTCAGCCCTAAATGAATCCTGCAGGCGCTTACCAACTTGTTATCCTGCGAATGGGGAAGCATTCACTTCTGCTTTATAGCATAGCAGCTAGATTATATTGCTCTCTGTAGGGCCGCGGGTGGCCTAGTGGGCAACGTTCGTGACTGTCTGCGGAAAGGACCTCAGGTTCGATGCCAGACAGGTACGAACGCTCGATCCACTAAATACCCGCCGTGCGTCAGATGGGCACGTTAAGCGGTCGGACTCCGGGTACTGGCCCCTCGGTAATAAATAAGGGCGTTTTCCTCCCCCTTTCTACTTCGCTTCCGTGTCACTTTCCTATCGGGTACTCCAGCCCAAATCCCTTAGCTTCCTATTTCTAAGGGTTGTTTAAGACCTGGGGTCAGACACTCCCTTCCTAAAATCCTCTGCATATGATCATCATATTGCTCTATTTTTATTTTTTTCATTCTTGCCTTGCCTAGGTAAAACAACCGCGTGAAGGTACCCCAGCAATAAGCACCAACGCCTGGGGGAAAAGACAAAAAGGCTGCTTGAAAGAGTACAAACCGTAAACTAGGTATAAATAGATGTTGATCAGGGGCGGATCGGCCCACCAGGAGGCCGGGATATTTCACGGTGGACCACTAGAGAAATGTCGCCTCCCCTTCCTTTTTTTCGTGTCCTCTTCGTCTGAATTTTTTGGAAAGAACGAATAATTATTTTGGTGCTTATGAATAAGAATCGTTTTGACATCAGTTGAGCTTTATGTTCATCATCATCATTGGTGTTCTGTCTTTTGACAGGTCCAACGGTAACTCAACAAGTTGTCTTCCTCCAGTTTCCTCTGTCCCTTGCTTCCTCCTTTAATACTTGATAACTTCCTGTGTCCATGATATCATCAAGCATCATTAGTCGTCTCATTCCTCTTGGTCGCTTTCCTTCAGTTTTCCCTTCTATCATTCTTTTCAATAAGCTGTTTCCTCTTAACTCATGTCCTATCCAGTTATATTTTCCTTTTCTTATGGACTTTAGAATATTCCTTTCTTCTTCAACTCTTTGCAACACTTCATCATTGGTAAATTTTTCAATCCATTTTATTTTTTTCCATTCTTCTCGATTACCAAATTTCAAATGCCTCCAACATTTTAGCTCCTTCCCGATCATCCACGTTTCTGCACCATATAAACTTGTACTCCAAATATAGCACCTAATCAACCTTTTCTAAAAAAGTTATTAATTTTATTACTAAACAAATTTTTCTTGTTATGAAATGCGTATTTTCCTTCATTAATTCTTTCTTTTGTTTCCATGTCACATTTTCCATTTTCTTGGATTATGCTACAGAGGTATTTGTATAGTCTCACTTGCTCTACATTATTTCCATTCATCATCACCTCAACGTTTCCTGGTCTCCTGGAGACTCTCGTCTTCTTTGTTTTCTTTGCGTTAATTTTCATACCATATTTTATGCATACACTTTAAAATTTTTGCATTAGATGCTGTAGTTCATCTTCAGTTTTAGCTAATATTGCTTAGTCATCTGCAAATCTAATACTTTGTATTGTTCTTCCTCCAATAGTGATTCCTCTTTTCTCTTTACCAAAAGCTTATTTTATCATTTCTTCTACAAAAATATTGAAAAGCATTGGTGGCAAACAGCATCATTGTCTTACAAATCCCCTGCCAATCACACGTTTTTTAATTTTTCCTACTTTTGTCTTTATTACGGCGGTCTGGTTCATGTATAATTCAGCTGCTAACCTCCGGTCTTTCCAATCTAATCGTATTTTACTTAGCACTTCTATCAGCTTTTCCCAATTCACCATGTTAAATGCTTTTCCTAGGTCTATGAAACATATATAAACTTCTTTGTTTACTTCTATATTCCTTTCGCATAGGATCCTCATCACTGCGATTGCATCGCTAGTTCCTCTATCTTTCCTGAATCCATATTGATCACCCCCCCCCCCCCCCACCACCACAAAAGACTTCGCTCTGCCGTACAGTCGTCGATTCAATATTCTAAGCAGTATTTTAGAAGCATGCGAGAGTATGCTTATAGTTCTATAGTCACTGCACTTAGTAGGATTACTTTTCTTTTCAATTGGTATAAGAATACTCTGTGAAATCTTTAGGCCCTTTTCCTGTTTTGTAAATAAGGCTGCGTAATTTCCATATTTCTTTTATACCTTTGTCATCTATAGTTGTTTTAGTATTTTACTAGGTATTCCATCCACTCCATCTACCTTTCCACTTTTTAATTCCTTAATTGCTGTTTCAACTTCACTCTTTAATATTTCAGGATCTCTATCATCTATTGATTTTCCCTTTGCTCGTCTAATTCAATTTTTTCTGGCCTTACATTTTTTGCATAGAGTTCTTCAATGTATTCCTTCCATCTTTCACCTTGCATTTCAATATCATAAATTAATTAGCTTTATGTTATCGTTTTCTAAAGCAACGTTATTGTCTTAAAAAGATTCGTTTCTTTCTATCTATATACGTATATGTTGGGCGTTTGCTCTAAAATGACAAAGCAAAATTCTCTGTACTTCAGTGAAATTTTTGCCGCAGAACGTAGCATGCTGTTGTAAATAAATTAAGATAACTACGGTTAAGCGTAGGTCGTTGGACGTGAGTCAAAGTGACATTGGTAGGATCTACCCTCCTTTTGTAATCTTGAAGGGAGCACTAGTAACAATTTTGATGGTCCATCATCCCCACACTCTGATCCATTTACAGACATAGAGCACAAAGCGATTCTCCGGCAGATATGTTCTGCTCCGAAATCCGTGTTTATCTTAAAAGAAACAACGATTTACCGGTATTGGTTCATGGATCAAAATAGTAATTCATGAGTCAAAATCATGGGTAGACTTTAACAAGTTTGTAAAATCATGCAGTGCATTGATTATATATAATACGCTTTTCAACATACCAGAAATCATTACTCAAGTTATCACTCAAGTTATGAGAATAATGGCTGTGGAATAAATCTCGGTCCTGTGCCCTGACCCTTGATCCCATATCGATGATATTCAACAGAACCGGTTCGGTATACCTCCAAAATAACATGATAACATTTTGTCGCAATCGAAGCATTTTTACGTAAGTTATGATGCATAAGGGCTATGGAAAAGATCCCGCTCCTGTGTCCTAACCTTTGACCCCATTTCGCCCATTTTTAATACAATTCGTCCCCAGGCAGGCCCCTACAACATACTAACATTTCATAAAAATCGAAGTATTTTTACGTAAGTTATGACGCATAGTGGCGATGGAAGTGATTCCGCTCCTATGTCCTAACCTTTGACCCCATTTCGCCCATTTTCAATAAAATTCGTCCCCAGGCAGGCCCCTACAACATACTAACATTTAGTCCAAATCGAAGCATTTTTACGTAAGTTATGACGCATAATGGCGATGGAAGGGATTCCGCTCCTATGTCCTGACCTTTCACCCTATTTCGCCCATTTTCAATAGCGTTTGTGGCCAGGTGGTCTCCTACCACATACTGAAATTTCATCGAAATCGAACCTTTTTTACGTTAGTTATGACGCATAACAGCAGTGCAATGGATCCCGCTCGTATATACTGACCTTTCACCCCATTTCGTTCACTTTAAATAAGGTTCCTTCCCAGGTGATACCCTACCAGATACTAAAATTTCATCGAAATCAAACGATTGTTACGCGAGTTATCGTGCGGACGGACATACGCAGACAACGCGTGACGTAATGAAGCAGATGGGAGTCGCGACCATCTTCTCGCAAGAGTATGACGTCATAAAACTTTAATAGGATCCACACACAACGCGTGACGTAATGAGACAGATGGCGTGACAGCGCGCCAACATTTCCAAACGCGAGATTGTATCGTCATAAGATTTCTAAGCATTGGAACATTAATGGAACGACCCCATGACACTAAAAACGTTATAATTCGGGTTGGATATTTAGCCCACTAAACGAATTCTCCTAAAGTCGAGATCAAGCTAAATCGATTTCTAGTACCAGAAAACGGTAGGTTAACGACTTTCATCAAAATTCTTAGAGCCGTTTTCAAAATAAAATGTACAAACATACATACATACATACATACATACATACATACATACAAGAACTGCTACTTTAAGGTGGACGTCAAGTAATTTTCCTTCCTATACTTTCAATGGAAAAACTTCTGCACACATTTTCTTCACAATTAATGCGTTCCCAAGAATGAAAATTTGAACATCGATTAAAATAGCTTCATTTCATAACTTGGAATACTTAATATTTTCTAAACCATAACCGAAATAATATTTTTTAAACCATGACCCTAATTATGCAATCCAACATTTATTTGTCCACTGACGTCATCAAAGTACAGGTCGCACCATCTTTTTTCTGGTTTCAACACCCCCAAAGGAAACGTTATTGTTTTTTTTATTATAATTATGCTTATGTTTTAGAAATTGTTAAATATTCCAAGTTATAGTATGAAGTTATTTTAATCGATGTTCAAATTTCCATCCTTGGGAACACACTAATTGTGAAGGATATGTGTACAAAAGGTTTTCCATTGGAAATATAGGAAGCAAAATTACTTGACGTCCACCTTAATAGTGTGGGATAAAGGCGATGGAATGGATCCCGATTCTATGTCCTGACCTTTGAATCCATTTGTCCAATTTTCAATAGGGTTCCTCGCCAGGTGGTCCCCTACCACATACTAAACTTTCATCCAAATCGAACCATTTTTACGCACCTTATGACGCATGAGGGCAATGGAATGCATCCCGTTCATATGTCCTGACCTTTGACTCCACTTCACCCATTTTCAATAGAGTTCGTCCCCAGGTAGTCCCCTACCGCATACTAAAATTTCATTGAAATCGAACCATATTCACGTAAGTTGTGAAGCATAAGGGCAATCGAATGGATCCCGTTCTTATGGCGTGACCATTGACCCCACTTCACCCATTTTCAATAGGGTTCGTCCCCTGGTGGTCCCCTGCCACATACTAAAATTTCATTGAAATCGAACCATTTTTACGAGAGTTATCGTGCCGACAGACGGACGGACGAAAAAACCTGGAGCATATACGCTTCTTCAACCTACAGTTGGAAAGCGTAAAAAAGGTATCTATTCAAGGAGGTGGTATCAATACCGTTGCGCGGTATAGAGGTCTGCACGGGCCTAATTTGGGAGCCCCGGCCCGGCCCGGCCCGTTTCAAATATGAGACACTCTGCCCGGGCCCGTCAATTGCAGCTCTTATTTAAGCCCGGCCAGTGATGTGCCATTTGGTATTATTTTGTCTTTCTATGGAATTTAATTAAATTGTGAAAATTAAATAATGAAATGAGATATTACTGAAAATATTTAGTTGAATGTACGTCTAAAAATATTAACTAAACTTTGACAATTACCGAAAAATATAACCTTTAAAAAAGAGAGAAAAGGGAAAGACTAAGCGCATTCAGAATCTCCCTTTCTGTGAACTACACTGTTAAAAATTTTGTGGTAGGTTGCACCAAAAAATGGTGCTACACCAGCTGCACCACGTTCAAGGAAAAGATACACCATTGTAGTGTGGTGCAAAAAAAAAAAAAAAAAAAAAACTTTGCATGGAACTTTGCATTACGTTATTGTGCAAGGCTGCACCACATTATGGTGTAAGGTTGCACCACTTATTATGGTGTAAGGTTGCACCATGTTGTTAGGTTTTCTTTGCACCGCACGATGGTGTATCTTTTCCAAGAAAGTGGTGCAGCTGGTGTAGCGCCAGTTTTTGATGTGACCTACCACAAAATTTTTAACAGTGTAGTAAGAGGTAACAGTACAAAAGTTTATGCCTATACAGATAAGGGACAGAAGAAAAAATCCATGTCGTCCCACTCTCTCATACAAGCACACACAGACACTCACCCTCACCCCATTGCAGACATCCTTCATCCCCCACTCTACACAACGCACGCACACTCGCTCGAGATTGAATCTTTTTGTTGTCAACAAGCCCCAAAATTGTTTTACTATCTTAATACCTACAGATTGGTAAAAACACTGTGAGTGCCTTTAGGAACAGTTAAACAGACCAGGGAATCGGGAAACATGACTTTTTTCTTTCTTTACCATTGCGATAAAAAGAATGGGTCGACTTGGCTAGGCCCGGTCGTAAGTGTCTGGGAAAAAAACCGGCCCGTTGCTTTGTTCTCTAAACTAAGAAAGTCCCTACCAGGCCCGCGGGCCGGGCTCGGGCTAGGCGGGCCAGCACGGCCAGTGCATTTCTTTAGTGCAGTAGTCGATCAGTGAACAAATAAATATAATTATCTGGTATAATACCCCATTTTGAGTATGGTTTGATGTATTACATTCAAACATGAGTGGATTTTTAAAATTTTTTAGCCCTTGCATTGCTGTTAAAATTTGATCACGACTGAATTCGTTTTGCAATGCATAATTCAACAGTTCTGTTTCATCCAGGAGTTAACATAATTTTTTTCATGAGGGAATTTATGAGATGTTCCCCTGTGGGTACGCGTGTTTCTGTAGTGAATCATAAGAATAAGTTCCCGGCCTGGTTTCGTCGACCTAACCGCCCCTGACGCTGATCATTTTTTTAAGTATACCAGCAATCATGCCCATTCTCCGAACGGTGAATCTATAAAATCATTTTTTGAACATAAAATTAAAGAAAGGAAAAAAAAAAAGTAATTAAGGGAAAGAAAGGTAATTTGAAATCCGTAACTGTTTTACGATTTAGAAAAGCGTCGTGACGTCAATGCATACGGTTTGACGTAACACGGAGCAGGCTTTGGCGTCCTTTAATTTTAAATCAAAATTTGAAATTTTCAAAGCATTTCAATGATTCTGACAAAATTATCTTTAAACTTATCAGCATTTTAAAACTGTAAAGCTAAGCGACCGTTTTGAAGTTTTGGGTTTAGTTTTTTTTTTTTTTGGTTTCTTCTTCTTTTTTTTTTTTTTTTTTTTTGGTTTTCGTGCATTTGCAGGTATCCGGACTTTAAATCTACCAGCATGCCAATTTTCAGATCTCTAGGTTATTTAAAAGTCCTCCTATAATTCGCGAAAAGTTCAAGCTGACAATGTTCTAAAATCGCCATTTCTTTTTTGTTTCTGGACTTTTCTAGGTATCCGGACCTTAAGACCTACCAGCATGCCAATTTTCAGATCTCTAGGTTATTTAAAAGTGGTCCTATAATTCGCGAAAAGTTCAAGCTGACAATGTTCTAAAACCGCCGTTTCTTTTTTGTTTCTGGACTTTTCTAGGTATCCGGACCTTAAGACCTACCAGCATGCCAATTTTCAGATCTCTAGGTTATTTAAAAGTGGTCCGACAATTCGGGAAAAATTCAAGCTGACAATGTTGCAAAGCCGTCATTTTTTTGTGTTTCTGGACTTTTCTAGGTATCCGGACCTTGAGACCTATCAACATGCCAATTTCTAGATCTATAGGTCATTGAGAAGTGGTTGAACAATTCGCGTACGAACACACTGACATTTTTCCTCTTTGCTTTTTATATATGAAGCGAAGGCCTACATTTACGTAGGTATTTATTTATGTATGCCGGCGGGAAACGCCGAACGTTAAAAGCGTTTCTACGTCATTAAGCATTCGTCATTACCAGTTTGATTGTAGCCTGTCCTTTCACCCAATGAGAAGAGAGTGCTGAAAATAGCTGCGTCTCCATGGCAGCAGGTCACGGGAACCAGAACTTTCCTGTGTTGTTAACGCTGAAGATAAAGTAAGCCGCGCGCCCCTTTCGTTTCCGTCTTTAAAAAATGCTTAAAAACCAGAAAAGGATTTTTTCTTGAAAAACATTTTTGTAAGAGAGGGATGGTAGTTGTGAGTTTATGCTGTAAAAATTGCAAGGCGTTATGATTTATAGTTTTCCATATATCCGTTTTTTAAAATGGATCCCATCAGGAAATACAGAATTTTGTGAAATTTAAAAATTTTATTTCTCGTAAACTCAATCGAAATAAAAAAAAAAAAAAAAAAAAGGCGACCAAGTGCGAAAATTTGGCCATGGCCCTACGTGCCTACAAAGTTTCGTGGCTCCGTTGGACGCGAACTGGTAGCACTTTTTTGCTTACCTTAATTTTGAAATACAATAACTTATGAAGTACCGCCGGAATCAAAAAACGGTTTCTTTCAGCGTGTTTTCCGAACAATTCTCTACAAACGATGCAAATTTCATGTTTTTGTGTTCGATACTTTTTGCGCTGCGAGCTAGAAAAACGCGAGTGTCGCGAAATTTCTAAAACAGCGACGGTGGCAGCGGTAGTTTCTTTTTTTTTTTTTTTTAGAATAGAAAGATTATTGAATTTTACAAAACACTGATCTATTTCTCATAATGAGGCGTATGCGAAGGATGTGCTTGTTTTCGGTTTCTGTCGATGACGTCACTGTCGTCGACGTCAGTGCGAGTCATTTTCAGGCGCGAGGAGTCCCACAATTGTAGATTGTTTCGACATTTAGTTTTGATTCCTACCATCGTCCGGAATCTAACTCCACACATGTACGAAGATTTGAAGAACCTCCGTAATCTGCACGATATGATTACATTTAACGCCATAACATATCATATCTAACTCTAGTCCAGAAAGATTCTTCTGGTCTGAAGGATGAAGATTCTCAGTAGTTAATTGTTAAAACTGTTATTATCGTTTTAATTTCTTATGTTTAGATTAAGGCCTGTTATATGCTTATTTGTGAGCACATCCCTACAGACAGTAGATCTAGTTACTGGAATTGCTACAACATCATTGTGGCGTTAACATCATGGTGCATTAAAAGTGATAATTACAATCCTGCGAAACATGCTTTCTGGAAGAAATTATAACTTACATTAAAAATATCAGGACATTCCTCAAGTGAGTTGTGAAGTCTATACATTTTTTGCGTAATGGAGAATTTTTCCCAGCTTCAAGTCCAGCTGAATGGCACTGCAAGTACTTCATTAGATCTGTGGAAAGGTGTCGTAGAAATCTTTTTTTTTTTTTTTGTTATACTTTCTTAATTTCATTTATTTGTGTAACGAGACTAAGGCTCCAAATGATCACAGCGCACTCTAGTTAAGGTCTGACCGAAGCCTCAAAAATGCTTATAAGTGTCTGAGGTCTGGAAAATACACTTATCGTCAAGAAAAAATTTACACCCAGAAGGAAGCAACCGACAGGAATGAAACTTGGTGGATAGGTTGGACATCGTGAGACATGAAAATTATTGAAATATCACGCTCGGCCGCGCATGTGACGCAAGCAAGGAGGGGTCGTAGTGCTGTGCCTGACCGGCTATATAAGGTCGTCCCGTTGCAATTGCTTGCCACTCTGAGTCGTCTTGTTGTGCTGGTTGCATCCTTTGCAAGTGAAGTATGCCTCGGAGAGAAGTTCGGAAGCAATTCGAGCAGTTGCAGGACTTGGAGAGGGGCCACATCGTCGGGCTCCGGGAAGCGGGATGGTCTTATCGACGTATTGCGCGCCATACCGGTCGTTCGGATATCACCACAGCAAGCTGTTCGTGGCAATAGATAGAACAAGTCACGCAGAAACAACAGGAAGGGTCTGGGAGACCTAGACGAACCACGGAGGGAGAGAGAGAGAGGACTTACGGGTTGTCCGACATGCGCGGTGAAACCCAACAACCAGGATTGCAGATATTCAGTGAGCTCCATGCATCGTCCGATTAAAGCCAGCACAATTGGCAGACGGCTGTACGACGTGTGACTATACGCACGCAGACCGTTACGACAACTGCCCTTAACAACAGTGCATCGACGCCAAAGACTGCAATGGTGTCGTGCCAGACTGTCATGAAGCCGCGCAGAATGGAGGAATGTTATCTTCAGTGACGAGTCCCGCTTTTGTCTTGGAGGAAACGACCACCGAATCCGTGTGTAGAGGCCCCGTGGTAAGCGCCAAGATGAACGATTTGTTGTCGAACGTCACACGTCCAGAAGGCCTGGTGTCATGGTGTGGGGTGCAATTGCCTACGATGCCCGATCTCCTTTGGTGTTCCCTACGGGCACTTTGACAGCCCAACGTTACGTTAATTAGGTCCTGCATCCAGTGGCCCTATATTTTCTAAACGCTCACTCTGGTGCGATTTTCCAACAGGACAACTCTCGTCTGCATACTGCTGCTGTCTCGAGAGCTTGCCTACAAGGCACTGACACTCTTCCATGGCCAGCCGCATCACCAGACCTATCGCTGATTGAAAATTGTGTGGTATGCTATTGGACGTGCTATCCACACTCCACCCCTACCGCACAATCTAAAGGAACTGCGTAAGGAGATTCAAGCTGCGTAGGATGGCTTATCATGGACACCATAAGGAACCTGTACAATTCTATGTGGAGATGTCAGGAATGTTGTGTGAGCAAACATGGCGGCCCGACGCCATACTGAGAGACACTACTGATTGGCGTGTAGCTCAATAAATGCTGTCCATATCAGTCTCAATGTTTAATGATTTATTGTTCCTGGTAACCTTTACCTTTCTCTCGAATAGCATTGCAATCCGACACTTCCTACTGGGTGCATCTATTTGTTTTAACGATAAGTGTACTTAGAAAGTCGCCTAATGAATCTTAAGATTTCTATATGCTGAACATACAATTCTTTGGATATGGTTTTAAAATTTCAAGTTGGAATCAAATATGACTCCCAAGTCCTGGACGTTGCTTGTCCGACTAAGAGATTAGTCGCTAGCTTTGTAATTAAAAGAAATTGGGTTTCTTTTTCGTGAAGAGGATATGACATGACTCTTAAAGATGTTGAGGTGGAGATGGTTTAACATACACCACTGATGCAGGTTATTGGTGTCAGATTGAAGAGCAAGAGGCCGCCCCGGTGGCGCAATGGTCTAAGCGATAGCTTCTAATCATTTCTCCGAAAGGGGTCCGGTTTCGAATCCGGTGAGGCATGGATGTTGTGTTTGTCTTACGTCATTGGCTCTCTTTCCTTTCCCTGGAACCAGTGGTCCTAAATTAGGTAAGGGCGACTACTTATAACCACTGAGTTGCTCATGGGGTCGTTTCCCCCTCCCCTCCCCCAAAACAAGAGCAAGACAGTCATCAAGAGTCTGTACGTTGCGATAAAGCTTGAAATCTCCAGTGAACAAGAGACATGGGCCATCAATGTAAAAAGGAAGTTCATTAATGTATATGGAAAACAAAAGTGGTCCTAAATTAGAGTCTTGGGGTATCCCAGACGTGCCAACATAGGGTTCATAAACATGGCTGTGTGCTGCCCATGTGGCGCAGTGGTCTAAGCGCTGGCTTGTGCCCATTCGTCCGAGAAGGGTCCGGGTTCGAATCCCGGTGGAGCATGAATGTTGTGTTTGTCTTACGGCCCTGGCTCTCTCCCTTCCCTGGAACCAGTGGCCCTAAATTAGGAACGGGCGATTGCTTATAGCCCATTGAATTGCTCACAGTGGTCGTTAAACCTTCAATAAAAAAAAAGCCACGGAGGTTCGTGCGCATGGTTCCTAGTACTACATACACTGAATAAATAACGTACAGTATGTACTGGGTGATCCGAAAGTAACAGAAATTTAAAAAACAGTAATTCGCGAAGTATTTACAGTAATCAGATGCAGTTTGCACAGAAAGACATGGGATTTTTTGTGGATAATGCAGAAATTTAATACCAGAATAGTTACATTTCTGACTACCAGATGGCGCCACAGGTAATTGCGTAGTTGAGGTTGTGGTGTAGTACAGTTTACACCGAAGACATGATAACAAAAGTTTAGTGTGGTGCCCATCATTCATAAGCACAGCCGTCAGACGTGGTAAGACACTGTGCACAGCATCAAACAACATGTCAGGTGGTATTGCAGAAACATGATGGGGGATTGAGTCCTTCAACGTGGCCAATGAAGTTGGCCGATCTCTGTACAGTTTTGACTTCATGCAGCCCCAGAACCAAAAATCGCCAGGTGTAAGGTCACTCATGGGAGGACACTCATTCGGAAAGGAGCGTCTTAGGACATGGTTCTCTCCAAACTTTCACCATAGCAGTTGCTTCACAGGAGCTGCAATGTGCGGCGGTGCCCCATCTTGCATGAAAGTGACCGTTTGGAATGCGTGCCTCTCTTGTAAGTGTGGAATAATGCTGTTTCTTGACAGCGCTGCATATCGATCACCTGTGACAGTAACGGTTTGAAATCCAGAGCTGTGGACTTCCTCAAAGAAAAACTGACCAATAACGAAAGAAGCTGCAAAACCGCACCACACGGTAACTTTTGGCTGATGAAGGGGTTTTCCATAATTGCATGTGAGTTCTCTGTAGCCCAAATGCGGCAGTTTTGGGTGTTTACACTTCCATGAAGTGTGAAGTAAGCTTCATTAGTCCACAGGACCGTTAACAGCCAGTCCGCATCATCTTCAATGCGTTGGAACACCCGATTCGCAAAATCTCGCCGCTTCGTGAAATCGGCGGGTTGCAGTTCGTGCACGTGTTTAATTTTGTGGGGATATCTCTTAAGGATGATCCGTAATGATGCACGCAGTTCGATACAAAACGCCAGTTCGTCGTGAAACTTCACGGGCACTTGCATTCCCCATGTGCTGAAGCTGTCGATATGGTGTCGGCTTCGTGTTCAACCTCGGACACGATTGCACCAGTTGTTCGGGGTCTCTTGCTTCCTTCTTGGAGTTGCAGCCAAAGATCCCGTGTCCTCCTACTTTTTCATCATCTGCTTCAGTGCCGAACAAGACATTGGTCCCTTTCCACCTCTCATACCCTGCAGAACGAAAAGAGCACAATGATGCACTTGCACTTTGCGAGTTCTGATAAAACAGTTTAACTAACAGTACTTTATCACGTAAAGACAACATGCTTATGCGTAGCAGTAGCAACTTACCTGGCACCCATTGTTCCCTTTAATGTGCTGCTTGCCGTGTTCACCAACAGCAGGAACTTTACTCACAGCCTAATCAATCACACAACACTGATAACTCACTACACCCGCAGGGGTATCGGCAGGTAATCACAGAGCCCACACTGATAAGTCGATTTGTCATTTTTTTTTCTTGTACGACTTCCGTCCACAGTGAGTAGAGTTTAGGTCCCTGACACCTACAGCGAGATCACCTTTGGGCAGGACACAGAAACGGAAGAGCAAGTCTAGCGACTTTGACAGAACAGTTTGTAGTGAGATTAGAGTACAGTAGATGGCGCCACAGTACAAGTACGATGTTGCACACAGAGGGGTGAGAGAATTTCAGGGGGGAATAGGAAAGGATACCCATTTAACCAGTGGGTCCAGCAATGGGGCCATCACTTAACGTGCTCGTCCGATGCACGTCGGATATTCAGCGATTGTTAGTAAATCACACCATCTCTGAAAGATCAGCCCAGGTTCGAACCTGAGGACCTTGCATTGATAGTCTGACTCCCTAACCACTAAGCCATCCGCGGCTCTACACCGATAAGTCAGTCAGAGATTCTGTTCAAATACCGCCGTTAAGTAGCTCTCGGACCCCTACAGCGCCATCTGGTGGTCAGAGATGCAATTATTCTGGTATTAAATTTCTGCATTATGCACAAAAAAAATCTCACATCTTTCTGTGCATTTCTGTGAAAACCTCATTTGATTACTGTAAATTCTTTGAGAATTCTTGATTTTTCCAGTTTTCTGTTACTTTTGGATCACCCTGTACACGAAAATATATATTTTTTTTCTGGTGATAACATGATACAGCGTCAGGTAGCATTTACATAAACGAAATTTTTTGGCAAAATTTCGGCCAAGCACTTCAAATTTGTACGCACTCTGAACGATACTTAGCCCCTCTAATAGCCCAGACAACCTAAAAGACCAGTTCAGATGTTTAGATCCCAACCTTCTTAAAATCATTTAACTCCCAGTTCAGATGCTCGCGTGACCACTGTATGCGCTTTCGACGGTAAACTGAGATTAGCATGGGCACTCGGTGCGGCTTACGGCTACGCAGCCCCATTTTCAGCAGTGTTCGATGTACTGTGTGCTGTGACACATTACTCCCGTCACCAACATTCAGATTACGGGCCATTTGTGGCACAACATCCCTTCTGTTGGCTGGTACCACAACTGGATAGCCTTCGCACACATCTAGCATTGTTCAGTAGTTGCCGGCACAAGACCTTGCCTCCTCGGGCTAATTTTTGCAGGTCTTAACCACGGCTGACTGCGAGCACTTCACAAGCCTGGCCGTCTCGGAAATGCTCTGACTCAGTTGTCTGGCCATAACAATTTGGTCTTTGTCAAACTCGCTTAAGTTCGCTGCCTTTCGCATCTGAGGAACAAGAATGACGCCTTAACAGAGCTCAGTATCAGGTGTTGTTCATACCATTTCATGATCCTCACACGCGCCGTTGTTTACCTGCAGTTGTTTCGATTTGCGTAAAGAAGCACTGGTCAAAACGTTTTGGCTCTTCGGTGTAATCGTAAGAAGTAGAAGAGGGGGAACAGCGCGTAATCAGTTACATTGTAACAACATTATTTCTTATTTGTTCTTCGGTAGTAAATGTTATTTCCTAATTGCTTATACGTCAAAAGTATAGGAAATGGCTATTATTCCCCACAAACTTTGTTTGCTGTTGTGATCAGGACAGTGATATTTTGAAATTTACCTGTTTCTAAAGTGAAAACGGGAAAATTTGCCTCTTTCCTTTCACACAAAGTAAAAACGACATAGGAATCAAAATTAGCATTTATTTATACTACAGTCATACAAAATGACCACAAAAGATTTAGAAGTGAATAGATTTTCCAGATTTATTACTACACTGTAAATCACTTTCACGAATCAACCCCCAAATGTAGTCTCCCATCATGTTCTGTGACATATTACACAGGTAAAGCACGCGTCAAGAAGACAAGTCTGCAGCGATACATTCTGTCCGCGTAGCTTAGTTGGAAGAGCAACTTACTCCGGAGTGAGGGGGCGCGAATTTGATCCTCGTCATGGGCAACTTAGTGTTTTCACAGTTCTCGTTATACTGTCCTTGGTAGGTACGTTCCAAATCCAGTATATCCTGCTGGAAGCGCTCGTCTTGCTCCTCCGAGTAAGCTCCCATGTTCTCCCTGAATTTATCAAGATGAACGTCAAGGATATAGACTTTGAGGGACATCCAGTAGCCCATTTTTCTGTAGTCAAAGAGCGAGGAAGACGTTGGAGGTCCAGTTTACAATCCAAGAGGTGGAGCTGAAGAGAGAAACCCATACTACCCCAACGGAAAAGACCTCACTGACGTGATCAGAGTTCTTGGTCTTATCAAGTCCAGTGCCGGGAATTTGATGCTTAGGCTCAAGCAGTGGAACTGGTTGGATGAAAGCGTGAAAATCGCAAATTAGATGAAGCGTCACCAAGCGTTTTCCAGCTTCTTCACCCGTCAAGATGGGCTTTGATCCTGCCACAATATGATCAGTCTGTTCGAAGCAATTTGGGATCTCCTGTAACCTGAACAACTAGCGCCTCTTTATTGATAGCTGATTCAGGAGCTTGAAAGCCATGCTACTCCATAACGGGAACAAGTACCCTTCGCTGATTTACTGGCTGACTCGTTGCACACAAAGAGGATACAAGAGCATCCAAAGCTTGTTAGAGCCTTGAAGTATGATGAGTACACCTGGGAAGTCATCAGAGACTTAAAAATAGTGGCATTCCTCATGTGTCTCCAAAGCGGTTTTACCAATTTTTCCTGCTGTCTTTGACTATGGGACAGCAGGTACACCAATGCGCACTACCACAGGCGAGGCTGGCCATAGCAGGCCGAGTTCTCTGTGGAGAAGAACAGCATAATCAGGGAGCCACTGGTGGACCCCCGAAAGATCCTGCACTTCCAATTGGGCCTTACGAAACAATTTGTCAGAGCTCCAGATAAGGAGTCGGCAGCCTTCAAGTACCTGCGAGATTTTTTTCCTAAGCTGCGGGAGGAAAAGGTTCAAAGCCGGTGTCTTCGTCGGACACATATACAGAAGATCCTGCGGTGTAAGGAATTCCCCAATATGCTTAATGCAAAAGAAGAAAGCGGCTCGGAAAAGTTTTGTCGCAGTCTTAAGAGGCTTCTTGAGCAATCACAAGGCCGAAGACAGCTGGTTGAGACTTTGATGAAGAACTACAGCAAAATGGGCTGCAGGATGTCCCTCTAAGTCCAAAGACTTTATGCTTATCTTAATAAATTCAATGAGAACGCTCAGAGGAGCAAGGCGAGCGATTCCACCAGCATATACTGGATTTTGAACAATATATACTGGTACAAACGTATATACTGTTCAAAATACGCTTTTATCTGTTAATAAATTTCCACCAGTAATACCGATTGGGCGTTGATTTAACACGCCTTAGTCGGTTTTACTGTCGATCCCCTCTTTTTCTATTTCATTTCTGTTCCTCCGATACCAAGCATAATACTAATGGAATATTGAGTTATTACACGGTGGTATCAGAATAATACGACCACCTACCTAATAATGAGAATAACCACCCTTGGTCAGGATGGCAGCGGCGAGACAGCGTGGCATGGATGCAATGGGGCACTGAAAGGTTGCCCGAGGTACACATGCCCATACGAAATGCAGCAGAGCACGGAGGTCCCGGAGATAACGTGGTTGTGGGTCGGCACGTCGAACCTGTCGATCCATATGGTCCCAAGTGTTCTATGGGATTGAGATCGGGCGATTTCGCCGATCAAGGGAGAACGGAGACGTTGCTGTCGTGTTCCCGGAACCAGTCACACACCCTCTTAGTGACGTGGCAGGGTACATAGCCCTGTTCGTTGACACCATCCCCACTAGATTAAACGTTCAACATGAAGAGAGGCATGTGGTCAGCGAGGATGGACAGGAAGCTATTTGCGTCTAGGGACCCATCCAGTGGTATCGGCGGTTCCAGGTCGTACCGGGAAAACATCCCCTAAGCATGCACATTGCCACAGCCGGTCAGTACATGACCGACAGGCGTATCCGGGTGTTGGTTCTTGTGTGTCTGACGTCGTATCCGCCACCGCCCATCACTTCTGTGGTGGAAAAACCTCGATTCGTCGGAAGAGGCAAGTTTTTTCCACTCTTTCACTGTCAGATGACGGTAGTCCCATTCGAGCTGCAGGTGTCGTTGCCGATGGACCTGGGTTAACATGGGTGCCTTGACGCAGGGTGGACTCCGGAAACCGATGTGTTACAGGGTTCGCTCCAGTGTTATCGGGGACACGTACCTGGGTGCTGAAGCGGTCATTTCTGTGATCAATTGCTGCACTGTTGCGCGTCGATTACCCTTTACTAGTCGACAGAGGTGACGTTCTCCTCTGGGGTCGATGGCTTTTGGGACTCCACAGTTATGACGTCCGGAGTTACTTGGTGTGCCAGCGTCTATTCTTATTATACCCTTACTACAGTACCTCGTGAACAGCCCACAAAGTCTGTTGTTTCTAAGATGATTCCACCTTTGCTGCGGTAGCCGATGATCATTCCTTTTTGAACGTCCGTTAAATCACTAACTCTGCCCATTGTGCTCACATTACGCACTATGGCTCACTTGTCCTGGCCTGCCACTTATATCTCAGTGTGGTCGACCTTGTCACGTGCATTTTGTGACGCACCAGGGCAGGTACACTGTGATTCCGGGGGTGGCCATATTATTCTGATACAACGGTGTATTTACTTAATTATTTCTAATGGGTATGTAAACATTATGTCTTTTCTTACAGGGTGATCGAACAGTCCCTAAACCCTAATTTGAACAATTTTCATTTGCATTATACATATATATATATATAAAGTTTACTTACAGCTGTGATACATCTTTCATCGACTTTTGAGCAACTGATGTTGGCCTAAAGAAGGTGCTGGAAATTATCTCCGTGTTGCTGGAGGCAAATATCCAAGCGGCAGAACATTTTTTTCGTATGGCGTTTCCGCATATAGATGGCGTGATTTCCGCTATAGCCTGAATAATGTTTGTTTTTAAGGACTCTCATGCGGGTTGTTTGCATAAACACGGTCCTTAAAATATCCCCACAGGAAAAAAAACATCATTCCGAAAAGAAAACATTGCTCAATAATCCCTTGTTGTATCGAGTAAGTTTAGGAAACCGACGGCAATACAGCAGGCCCTTATGCGTATCAGGGGCCTTCAGTTCTTCGTCAACTTTCACTTGTATGCATGAAGCTGCAATCTTTAAGCCGCTTTCTATACTGAGCCGTAAGAAAGTTTAACTTGCTGAGATAAGCGACGAAGCAAGTGAGGTGATTGTTGCAAACGTTTTGCAACATCGTTTATCACTTCCGGCGTTAATACACTTGGCCAGCCATTTCTAGGCATATCATCAAGCCTTCCAGTTTTCCGAAATCGTACGAGTAAACTGTGTATAGTTGATTTACTTAGCCCAGTGTGCTGCGGAATTTTTTTCCCTGAACTTTTCTATACACTGTTTGCAAGACTGAGTTTGCAAATAATCTTCAAGTAAATAAATTATCTGCTCCCTTGTCAAACCCATGCATCTGGCAACGCTAAAGTGGGCAAACTGCGTAGCACACATGGAGCCGGTTATTCATTTTTGGCGCTCTGCCAATTTCCTTCAGGCATTCGACAAGCGCAGTATTTGATCTCGACGAATTCTTGACTCGTGTTGCCATGGGCCGCGGGTGGCCTAGTGGGCAACGTTCGTGACTGCCACGGAAATGACCACAGGTTCGATCCCAGGTAGGTACGAACGCTCGATCCACTAAATATCCGCCGTGCGTCGGATGGGCACGTTAAGCCGTCGGACCCCGGGTACTACCCCCCCCCCCGGTAATAAATAAGGGCGTCTTCCTCCCCCTTTCTACTTCGCTTCCGTGTCACTTTCCTATCGGACACTCTAGCCCAAATCTCCTAGCTTCCTATTTCTAAGGGCTATTTAAGACCTGGGGTCAGACACTCCCTTCCTAAAATCCTCTACATTTGATCATGATCATCATGACTCGTGTTGCCACATCAATTGGTTGAACGTTTGCTTACAGCATACACAATATTTTTTTTGAATTCAGGGTTCGGGAACTTTACGATCACACTGTATAAGTTTTGTTTAAAACAACGTAGCAAATGCGTGTATCGAGCCGTCCATCTGTATCGCACAAACGTTTTTAAGTTTTCAGACACATGAGCTCGTGATTTACTGTGACACACAATAAAAACTTGTGCGTCGAGAATTGTCCTTTGCACGAGCCATAACTTGCTACATTTTTCATGTAACGGATTTGTAATAGCAGGGCAGGCAGTAAATTTTGTATATATTCTTTCGAGGTTTAGCGAAGGGCAATATAAAATTATGGACATTTCTGGTAGCGTATTAGATGTTTCAGATACTTCCTTCCTGTCCGATGCATTCTCTACGATGGAAGAATTGAAAGAATCCGGAGAACTTTGTGATGTGATCGTAAAAGCTGAAGAACAGTCTTTTGCAGCCCATCGCATCATCTTGGCTGGTGGAAATCCGTACTTCCGAACGATGTTCACAAGTAATTTTTCAGACAGCTCAAAATCCGTAATCACACTGGTTAACGTAAACGCCTGTGCACTGGAGAAGCTCATTGATTTTTCATACAGCGGCAAAATACACATTACATCTGATAATGTCAAATGTTTACTCGCTACAGCGTCATACTTACAGTTTAACAGAGTTGTTACCGCATGCTTTCAATTCATGCTGAGGAGAATCGATCCTGAAACTGCTCTTGACGTCCTCTTACAAGCGGAACAGTACCAAGATTTCGGTGCTATTGAAATATCCAGCCACTATGTCCGTGAAAATTTCGAGAATGTTGCCCATTCGCGAGAGTTCCTGAACTTATCTTGCTCCAAACTGAAAGAGTTAATAGGAAGAGACGACTTATTCGTAATGAGGGAAGACATCGTATTCGAAGCTGTTATGAGGTGGGTAAAAGCGGAAGAAGCAGACAGAGTCGTCTGTCTACCAGATCTACTGTATCTTATTCGGATGCATCTCTTGACCCCATCTTATATAGAAAAGAATGTACTGACAGAAAAACTCATGGAATCGTCAGATGCTTGCAGGAATATACTTAATGAAATTACTGCATGCAACTGCAAACCTGAATATCTTGTACCAGAAAGATGTTGTCAGTCCAAAGAGCATCTCAAGCAGACAAAAAAAGGCTGCGCTATGTATTATATTTTTGCATCTGCGAAAACCTTCACTGTCAACTTCTGTGACACTCTCCACGGAGATAAATGGGTTAACTTGTACACTTTCCCAGGGATAGATCAATTGTTTAGATTCAGTATAGTTTACGTTGCTTGCATGGAAGAAGAAATTGTGTTTATCAGGGAAGGACTCGTGTGTATACTTTGCCTCAAAGAATTTCAATGGACTTTCCGTGAATTTCAACTCGAAGTCCCCTTTCGTGCTGACATTACTGTACATAATGGAGTTATATATTTTGTCGGAGGATTCGCCAGCACAACTGTGCACTTTTTTTGTGTTCGGCGAGGAGTATTTGTCGAATCAGGAAGAGTACGCATGGCACGCATGCACACGAGCGTTGCATCTTTGGGGAATTATATATACATCACCGGAGGATTCCAATTTCCTGATGGTATTAATGGTGTAAATGCTGAATCCCTTGCGTACGCTGAACGATACGATGCCGCGACGGGGTTTGCAATCGAAATATCACCGTTGCTAACACCTAGGCGCCTTCACGCCTCTGTCGCTCTGCGGGGTGCATTGTATATATGTGGAGGACAGGCTGGAGTGTTTCGGTTTGTCTTCTCAATGGAGATGTACAACCCTTTAACTGACCAGTGGACTTTAGTAACTCCAACGAGAGGCGTATTCTTCTGTAGGCACTCGGTTTCGTGTTCTGGAAAGATATACACCTATGGTGCTGGATTGACCAATGACAAGGATGATGTACATTTGAAAACATACGATCCTGAAACTAACAGCTGGAAGTTAGGGGAACCATTTACTGTCAGCTCCATCGGAAATTTCGCTCTAATTAGCACCAATACAGCTTCAAGATTCTTTGGCTATTCTTCAGATTACAGAACCTTTTTATCATAAGCGGACACTTTTGACAAAGGTTTTTCGCTGTGCCAATAAAAGATCCAGTTCTTCCATATAAAATCGAAATAAAAATTACGGTGTGGACTTATGTAATGTGCGTGCGTGCGTGCGTGCGTGCATGTGCGTGCATGTGTGTGTGTGTTCAGAAAGTAATGTAAAAGTGGGCATAACCTTTTTATTAACCGACAGAGGTCGTTCAAATTGCACATGTTTGTAGAGTAACTTTTTCTCTATACAAAAGTACTACTCAACATAGTCTCCATCACAAGCGATAATTTGCGCCATTGTTGAACCCAACTCTCGAATCCTCTTTCAAAAAATTCAGTTCTGGACTGTCGTACCCACTTCTTCACAGCCACTTTCACCTCGTGTGTGTCATCAAATCGTTGTCACCGGCGACTGTCCTTCATTAGACCGAACATGTGGAAGTCGGAGGGTGCCAGATCTGGGCTCTACGGCGGATGGGAGACTATAACGAAGTAAATTTCTCCGTCATTTTTGGTCTACGCCGGGATTCGAACCCGAGGCCGCTTATTCCGGAACAAGTCGCTCTACCAACTGAGCTACGCAGACGATTATTCTGATTCCTATCTGCCTTTATGTCGTGTGCGTCCTGCTGGCAGGTACGTCACATCCCCCCCCGAAAGAGGGCCGGGGGCATGGCCCACGGGTCAGCCGTGACCATGAATCGTTGCAGGCAGCCATCCACTGTAGAACGTGCACTTGAGAACTCCCAGTCAATCTGCTGTGTGGAATGCAACATCACACATTTTTATTTTTCGAAGCGCTGGAGAAGGAATTCTCTGATTTTTCCTGTCTCGCGGTGTGGAAATAACATCACACCAATGCGAGATTTTGAACGGCCGGGTCATCCGGATAGTTCGGGCGCCATTATAACGAAGTAAATTTCTCCGTCATTTTTGGTCTACGCCGGGATTCGAACCCGAGGCCGCTTATTCCTGAACAAGTCGCTCTACCAACTGAGCTACGCAGACGATTATTCTGATTCCTATCTGCCTTTATGTCGTGTGCGTCCTGCTGGCAGGTACGTCACAAGACCACCGAGAAGCCTAATTTGCTGATCGCCTGATTTGTTGCAAAGATGTATATGATCTCGTACTGTCATGGTGATTCTTATTCGGTGTCTTCCTCCTTATGGCTTCTTGAGTGTCTCAATGTACCGCTCGCTTGTCACGGTAGGGCCACGCTGCAGAAAATCAAGGAGAATGACACCCCTGTCATCCCAAAAAACAGTCACCGTGACTTTATGTGTTGATCGCTGGCTCTTGAACCTTTTAGGCCTTGGTGAAGAGGTGTGACACCTTTTCACGGATTTATTCTTCGTTTCCGGTTCGTAAAGATACGCTCACGTTTCCTCGCCTGTCACTAGATCGAAAAAAAAACGTGCCTTAATTGGCTTCAAACGCTTCCAGCAGATCAAAGCAGACTTCCATCCTTCTCTACTTCAAATTTGCAATGAAAAAAAGGTTACTGCAGAGGAAGAGTTACTCTACCAACATGTGCAATTTGAACGACCTCTGCCAGTTAATAAAAAAGTTATGCCCACTTGTGCCGTATTTCCGGTACAACACTAGTATATACATATATATATATATATATATATACAGTATATCCATCTGCTACAGTTCGTGTTTCTGTCATATTCCTTGTAATAGAGGAAGAATAGATTTCCTGAAGCTATGGAGAGTTCTTAAGCTCTGGTACTGGAATAGGACAAGAAAGAAATCGTTGATCTAGTATTTATTTTTGTTATTTGCAGTACCGACGTTTATTACGCGTGTAATGGGCTCTGCGTACCTTCCACATTGTTTAAATGTCCTACGCGAGATAATAACAGAACTGGGGACCACAATTTCTGTCCTGTGGGCATCAGTCCTGTAATTAAATTTTATTAACGTTTTAAATGTTGCTGGTCTCTCTGATGATGTTGCTGATCTCTCTCTGATAAAATGAAATAAACAAACACATTCCACCATTCAAAGTGGAAACCATTTCCCCATCAAGATTCAAAGCACCAAATGCATATCAACTCACCCTAGTCGTCCAAGCGTTGAATATCCGCGCAACATATTCACAACAGATTAGGATATGAGGTTTCCAAGATGGATTTGCTTCATCGTTTGCTTCTACTGCTTTCTTACTTTTTTTAGCATACTAATGACTTTATCTTTTGCTTCTAGTGCCTGTGCGAATTCTTTTCACCACTGTTCGGCATGTGTGACGATGTGCGACTGATCGCCTCGTAGCAGTGACTTCGCTGGGGATTCATAATCAGTAATCATCATCATCATCATTGTCAACCATTATCAATCCACTGCTGGACGAAGGTCTCCCCAAGTTTCCTCCACAACGGTCTGTCTTGTGCCAGTCTCCTCCATGTCACTCCCGCATATTTACGAATTTCATCCACCCATCTCCCATGTGGTCTTTTTCTGGGTCTTTTCCTGTCCCTTGGAATCCAATCTAAAATTTCAGCTGTCCATCGATGGTCTGTCCTTCTGGCAGTATGTCCAGCCCATTGCCATTTCAGGGATTTAACTCTGATCATGATGTCTTCCACTCTCGTCATTTTTCGGATCCACGAGTTCCTCTTCTTATCTCTCCTGGTTATACCAAGCATGCACCTCTCCATGCTTTTTGAGTTGTCTGCAGCCTTTGTATGTCTCTTTTAGTTAAGGTCCACGTCTCTGCACCATACGTAAGCACTGGAAGGATGCATTGATCAAACACTTTTCTTTTAAGACATAATGGCATATTGCTCTTGAAAATTATGCTGTTTCTTCCAAAAGCTCTCCAGGCAAGTTTTGTACGCCGATTAATTTCTTCATCAATGTGACCCTCACTTGATATCTGCTGTCCAAGATAAACATACGTATCTGTTATCTCCAGTTTTTCTCCATCAATCGATAAATCTTCATTTCTTGTAAAAGCATTGAACATCACTTTTGTCTTCTGAAAGTTCATTTTTAATCCCACTTCTTTACTCTTGTCAGCAAGTTCCTGGATCATACTCTGCAGCTCTGATGGGGTAGTTGCAAAAATGACTACGTCATCAGCAAAACGAAGGTGGGTTAGATAATCTCCATTAATCTTTATCCCTTTGTTTTCCCAGTTCAGTGATTGAAAGACATTTTCCAATGTGGCATTAAAGAGCTTCGGAGATATGGTGTCACCTTGTCTCACTCCCTTTCCAATTTTTATGTGTGTTGTATTTTCAAACAGCCGAATCTTTGCACTTGCATTTTCATAGATGTTATTAATAATATTAATGTATGCATCTTCAATACCGCAGTATTTCAGAGCCGTGGTAACTGCTGATGGTTTCACCGAATCAAAGGCTTTTTCATAATCGATAAAAAGCCATGCACAATGGAAGTTCATATTCCCTCGCTCTTTCAATTAGTTCTCTCAGTACATGGATATGATCTATTGTGCTGTAGCCACTCCTGAATCCAGCTTGTTCTCTCGGTTGAGCCATGTCCAGTGTTACCTTCAAGCGGTGTGAAAGAACTTTAGTGAAGATTTTATAAACTACTGATAGGAGGCTGATAGGTCTGTAGTTCCTGAGATCCTCAATGTCACCTTTTTTATGTAGCAGGATCATTGTAGCATTGTTCCAATCCTCAGGAATCTTCCCTTCATTAAGGCATCGAGTGAAAATTTGGGCGAGTACCGTTTCAATTTCTCCACTTGCTTCTTGTATGATGTCTATAGTAATTCCATCTTCTCCTGGAGCTTTCCCCCGCTTCATGTTCTTGATTGCATGAGCAACTTTTGCTGGGAGGACTGGAAGAACTCTGGTACCTTTCATGATGTCTGGAGTACATGTATCATCCCTTTCATATAATTTGGAGTAGAAATCTTTCACTCTTGTCAAAATTTCGCCTCTATTTCTTGTTATAGAACCATCTTCTTTTCTCAGAGCCATAATCTGTTTTCTTCCGTTACTGAGATGTCCCTTTGCTATCTTTAGGCTTTGGTTGTTTTCAATTGCTTTCCTCACTAGCTCACAGTTGAATTTCCTTACGTCTTCAGTGATACTTTTTCGTGCTGTCTTGCATAGCTCTATATATTCCACTTTGGAAGTCACATCTTCTTTAGTTGTCCTCATCTCTCTTCTTTTTTGCATCAACATTTTGGTTTTTCCTGATAATTTGTTTACATGCAACTTGTTCTTAGACCCAGCTAATTTTGTTGCTGTTTCCATAAGAGCTTTGGTTACTTTTCTGTTAACTTCCGAAATATCCACTTCTTCCGATGTTAGGCCTTCTAAAGCAGAGAATCTGTTCTTCAGTTCCAACTTGAAAGTATTATGGTGTTTTTTAAGGTTGGTTATGTCAATACATTTTGTTTGTCTCATGAGCTTGCCACGTTCCAGTTTAGTGTTGAGGTGCATCTTACATCTCACCAATCTATGGTCACTACCTGTGTTGAACTTGTTTAGCACACTGCAGTCTTCGATGACGAATTTTTTGTTACACATAATAAAATCAATTTCACTTGTCGTCCCAATTGGATGTCTCCATGTCCATTTCCTGTGTGGCTTTTT
Source organism: Macrothele yani (assembly GCA_039090855.1). Classification (NCBI taxonomy): domain Eukaryota; kingdom Metazoa; phylum Arthropoda; class Arachnida; order Araneae; family Macrothelidae; genus Macrothele; species Macrothele yani. Next base: position 71,201,882 of record CM077028.1, on the reverse strand, counting down.
CTTGAAAAAGGAATTCAAGATGAAAAATCCTTCTGCCTCTGCAAACTCAACGAGAGTATTTCCACGCTGGTTTCTGTTGCCGTGACCGAATTTACCTACTGAAGTTTCATTCTGTTGCCGGTGCCCTATTTTTGCATTGAAATCTCCCATAATTATCTTCAAGTGCTGCTTACCTTTATTATTTAGATGACGAATTTCCTCATAAAATTCTTCAATTTCTTCTTCAGGATGACTTGTGGTGGGTGCATAAGTTTGAATAATCTGAGCCTGGTATCTTCTTGATAGTTGGATAACGAGTCGTGCAGCTCTGTCAGAGGAACTTTCAACTTCTACCACTTTATCCTTCAGTTTCTTGTTTATTATAAATCCAACACCACTAGTTCTGCCAGTATCTGTCCCACGATAATAGAAGAGATGTCCACTTTTCAGTTCAATGAGATCTTCTCCTTTTCTCCTTACCTCACTTAGCCCGACGATGTCCCACTTGATCCTTTGTAGTTCCTCTTCCAATTCAAGAAGCCTTGAATCAGAAGATAGAGAGCGTCCGTTGTAGGTAGCCAAGGTCAGCATCAAATGGCAGCCTAGTCCGGTCCTCCGGGGATTCTTAGCACCCTCTGCCTTCATGTCGCACTGGCCGCTGCCTTGGCCAGGTACATTCCAGCTGCCGGAGACTGAGGGCCAAGATTTAAGTTGTAGAGTCATTTTGGAGGTGTTTGGCCATAACTCACCACGCTGGCCAAGCGGGTTGGTGAGTGTGGGATAGCATTTCCTCTGATCCCGATGGTATAGTTATACCGCTATTTGCGGTCGTCAGAGCCCCTTTAGTGGGAACAGGATGCACCACGAGAAGGCGGGGTTGACATTTGTCAAGGAGAGGCTGTGATGTGACGCATCACCTGACCTTACATCCCAATATAGCTTGATAATTAGTAATATAGCTTGATAATTATTCCAGAGGCCTTTCCTTGCAGTACCTCTGAAGGTACAAAAAATGAGACACGGGTCCAACAACTTTTGTTATTTCTGTACCTGCCTTGATTATAAATCCCTCTGTATTTCCTCCTTTCTAAATCTCTGTGCTCTGACCTGACATCTCTCGCATTCTTAACGCGCTCATTTGATCTGTTGGAATCCTAACGACTTCATCGTTTGCTTCGAGTTTTTTTATTATTAAAATCTTTTCCTCTCCTCTAATTGCGACGATATACTCCTATGTTCGTGATGTACGGCAATGAAATATTTGGTAATAGCATTTTCTGCATGCTGTCTCATGTACACTGATGCCGTTACTGCTAGAAATTGTGACAGATTCTAATATAACTCTCTTGGGCTAGTGAAATCGGATAATCTTACGGGTTTCAGGAAAGGAACCATCAACTTAAATCTTGCCTCAAACTCTGTAGGGATTGTTCTAATTTTATTCGACCTTAAATTTTCTTAATTCGGGAGAATCTCGGTTTCTCATAAATAGCTTTTTGCAACGGCATCAATGGCGCATTGTATTTTTTGTAGTTTCGTTCTCACCTTAGTAGCAATCCGTAAGTGTTGCCAAACGCATTGATAACAGCTACTGCTTCTGTAGAGTGCCTTGAATGCTCCATAATCTGTGGTGGTTCGCAATCTAGGATTTAAATTTAAATGTTACAGACAAGTCCTTTCAGTTTCCTAGGGGCGATATTATCTCTTCAATATCTGTAAAGCGGGCTAAATTTCCCACATAATCGAAATTTAAGGAGGAAATCCTGAGCAGGTTCATCGTTAGCAATAAATGTGAGTATATCGCACTCAGGGCTGGAATTCGATGTGCATTTGCATTGATGTCGTGATTAAGTTCATTATTTTGCATGTTTTTCTTGTGTAGTTAAATATTCAAATATGCTTCGGAGATTACCAATTTTTTTTATTCGAGTTTTACTAACACCGTGAGTAACTCAATGGGCTATAATTAATCGCTCGTCCCTAATTTAGGGTCGCTGTTTCCAGGGAAGGGAGAGAGCCATTGCCGTAAGACAAACACAACATCCATGCCTCACCGGGATTTGAACCCGGACCCCTTTCGGACGAATGATCAAAAGCCATCGTTTAGACCACTGCGCTACTGGCAATGTTACCAATTGCACATTTTTCGTGTTCATCATGTTTGCTCCAAAATGCATCGATTACTTTTCGTGAATCTTGGAAATCAATGTTCATAGAGCATAAAAATATTTGCCGCCCCGGTGGCGCAGTGGTCTAAGGCACTGGCTTCTGATCATTCGTCCGTAAGGGGTCCGGGTTCGAATTCCGGTGAGGCATGGATGTTGTGTTTGTCTTACGGCACTGGCTCTCTCCCTTCCCTGGAACCAGTGACCCTAAATTTGGGACGGGCGATTGCTTATAGCCCATTGAGTTGCTCACGGTGGTCGTTAAACCTCCAATCAAAAAAATAAATAAATAAATAAAAATATTTCTGTGCGAGCAGTGTCTAATCCGGAATTTCCTACCGGTAAGTGTACGTAAGGGTGAACATAGAAGATTTAAAATAAAATCCTCCTTACAGTTTACGGCTTTATTTCGACCACGGAATAGGAACCCGAATATAAGCTGTAATGTTACACATGTTATTAGGTTGCACTAGGAACTTTCGTAGTTGTTGCAGGGGTGTAGTTGAACCGGAATGCCCCAGAACGGCATTCCGGTACTTTTTTATTTTTTAGCGTGCACACGTTCCGGTAAAGCATAATTGTTTTCTTTATAAAATGCGAATATCGTATAATTCTTTTTCAATAAAAAAAATACAACAGAAAAACTGCAGAGTTAGTGGACTTACGTCCCATGTTCGTTTGAATATAAAGTCAGTCTCTAAATTCCTTCTCATTTGGCAGTTCCAAATGGTGAAATCTTGTTCCTTGAATGCCAAAATATGTAAATCAAGAAGTATGATTTCGACTGATCACTATACATTATTATATGTAAATATAAGAAAGTAAAAAGGGAAGAGAAGAAGGGAAAGGTATTGAAGACTTTTAGGTGGTTCCACCTAAAATATCTGCCTTATATTTCCAATGGTAAAACTTCTTTACATATTTTCTTCACAATTAATGTATTCCAAAGGATGAACATTTGCACATCGATAAAACTAACTTTAAGTTATGGCATGGGATACTTAATACTTGTTAAAACATAACCATAATTAAGCAATCCAACATTTGTTTGCTTACTGACGTCATTAATATACATGTTGCGCCATCTGTTAACAGATCTGAACATTACTTAAAGAAAAATGATTGATTTTTAATATAATTATGGTTATGTTTTAGCAAGTATTAAGTATCCCATGATATAACATAAAGTTAGTTTTATAGATGTGCAAATTTTCGTCCTTGGGAATACATTAATTGTGAAGAAAATATGTAAAGAAGTTTTACCATAGGAAACATAAGGCAGAAATTTTAGGTGGAACCACCGTAAATGCACTGCGCGTTCGTGTACGTTTTCACCTAGCACTACTCCACTGAATTGCTGAGTAAAAGGCAGGCAAAATTTTCGCGTTGAGCTGGAAGAGAGATTGTTTGTTCATGAATCAAAGTTAAAAAATGTCCTCGTTGAGTGGAAGTTCAGCAGGATCCACGTCATGCGGAAAATACTCAAGCTCCAAACTGAATGGACAATTCGAAGATTCCGCGTCTCAGAGGCGCAACTAGGTATTTCTGAGCCCGGGGAAAAGTACAAAATATTGTGCCCCAATCTGTCTTTCTATCACAAACACTCAAAACTATCCACGTAAATATACACTGCGCAATAAAACAGAATTAATATCACATCCATATGGGAGGCACAATTAAACTGACTATTTGTGCGACTTTTCCCAACTTCTTCGGAGTTCGGATCTGCGGTACCATGTCAAACAGAGGGAATACAGTTGACAGTCGTGATTCTCAGTCGCACTAATGATCGAATAGCACCCTGAGAATCTTCAACAGTGTGGACGAAATCCTTATCTTGTAACGCACGTAAAAGCATGCCTTGAATGTGAACAATTGACATCCCATGAACATTTTGAAGAAGAATTGCGTATTGTGTAGGTTACCGAAGTTATTAAAATTGGAGAAAGATATTGCAAACAAATTAAGAAAATGGACAAATGACAAAGTATGGTGCGAGAAAACTATACCAGAAACTGGTGCAAAAGCTTCAATTCCAATTTTCATCAGATTGTAACACTGCTTTTTGCGCCCTCTCATGAGCTGCGAACGGGTCAGCCTCCCCACCTTTGAATGAAAAATGTGATGTCTCTGTGTAGAATGTAAAATCCTATTCCACTTTGGATGGAAAATGCGGGAAAGCACTTTGGATGAATAATAAAAATAGCCGCCCCGGTGGCGCAGTGGTCTAAGGCGTTGGCCTCTGATCATTCGTCCGAAAGGGGTCCAGGTTCGAATCCCGGTGAGGCATGGATGTTGTGTTTGTCTTACGGCACTGGCTCTCTCCCTTCCCTGGAACCAGTGACCCTAAATTAGGGACGGGCAACTGCTTATAGCCCATTGAGTTGCTCACGGTGGTCGTTAAACCTCCAATCAAAAAAAAAAAAATAATAATAAAAATACATGCAAGGCGCTATTAAAAAGTTGTTTCAGGATGAAATCGAATTTCTAATGCCCACACATCTGAAGAAAATGCGAAGGTCACCCGCTAAGAGCCATTTATACACAAGATTACAAGGAGAGTCCTTGATCAAGCCAATATCTCACAAATTATGGCAGTTAGCGATTTACTTCTTGTGCAGTTTTATAGGAAACCCTCTATGGCGCACACAATAACACTACGAGGGATCTCCTCGCCCCCTTTTTTGGGGTGAGGGGCTATCGCGCCCCTTTTGCAGATAGGACAAAAAAGTCAATTACAAACTTGTTCAGCGAGGTAAAAATAGTACATAAATGTTTTTGTCCCATAAAAAATGATGGAAGAGGACTGGGAATGTGGCCCCAAGAAAATCACAACATCCGAATATGGTTGCATATGGTTCCTGTGCAAAATTTATGGTACACTTAATCCACTTTCCCGGCAACTTAATCAACTTAATCCACTTTCCCGGCAACTTCGTTTGTGCTGCTGTGGGAATGTGCAAATGCGTATGCCAGAATATCGGTATCGTCCCGTTTTGGCCTACCTGTACGTTAGCGGTAACTAACACTACCCGTGTCACGCAGGCGTTGGACTACATGTCTGATGGTCTCATAATCCGGATGCCTGGCATTGGGAAACCGCTGTGAATACAGCACGAGCAATCCGGTTGCACTCGCCAGAAATCAGGACCATTTCGCACAATTCCTCGTTCGTAAACGCTAACATTTGTGTTTGTACTTTGCGTAAAAAGTTTACAAATTGACGGCAGCTTCTGGCTAACCTTCTAAACTGTTAAGTTCTAAGTAAATGAAAGCACAAAGGAAAACTTTTCCCTACAAACCTTATCAACAGTTCTTGTTCTGAAATAAAACGCAGTTCCTTGACACGTTCAATATCAGACTTTGATGTTTAATACAGTAAAAAAATCCACTGAAACAAGGAGAAATAACATAAAGTGGCGAAACACTCATCCAATAGGAAAACTGCATGCACATCTAAATTACTTGCACACGTGGCAAAATGTTCGACTTCCCGTCACTGTCTCACGAAGTGTTGGCATACCGACCACGCATGTCTTTTTTGTATTCTGACGACGGAGCAGAATACACGACATCTGAAATCTATGCAAATATGCTTCGGACAGAGCGACTCAGATAGCTTTCCGGATTTTTCGCATTTGGAGAGTCCCCATCCATCTTTTGTTATGGGACAAAAACACTTATGTACTATTTTTGCCTCGCCGAACAAGTTTGTAACTGACTCTTCTGCCCTATCTGCAAAGGGGGGGGGCATGATAGCCCCTCACCCCGCCCCCGAAGGGGGCAAGGTATCTCTCGTGGTGTTATTGTGTGCGCCATAGGGGTTTCCTATACAACTGCACAAGAAATAAATCGCTAATGGCCATAGTTCGTGAGATATTGGTCTGATCACGGACTTTCCCTATAACCCTGCATATCGCACTGCTTTCACTTGGTTTCTTTCATTGCCCTGTCGTGTGGATTTAATCAAGTCTTTACTTTTAAAGAAATTGGGTAGTTCCTGGGCTTTAGCTATATTTTCCCCTATGATGAATAAAATGAAATATTAATTAAAAGAAAATTCGCTCTTCTGCACTGGTGCTCTTTATTCAAAGCAGTACATGAGTAAGGACAAGATTTGTCTGTCTTGATTTCTGTATTGCTCGTTTTTTAATTTTCACATTGATCTTTTCCTGCTTGTTATATCAAGTGTGTGTTCCTGGTCGACCTTGCTGCTACGTTCCCGCTTCTGACTGAATTTCTACCTCGCTATTCCATCTGGGGTATGAGGAAAGAATGCCCACGGAAAGAACGCCCACCTCGAAAATAGGAAAAAATGCCCACAAGTAACTACAATGTAAAGGGCCCCAACACAAAATTGAGGCCCATTTTTAAATTCTAACCATATAAAAATTCATGAAGAGCCAATCGGAGTATTTATAAATAAATAATCTTACTTTTAATTGATATATATATATACAGTATATATATATATATATATATAGAGAGAGAGAGAGAGAGAGAGAGAGAGAGATTTTGCAGAGGCAGAAAGGTTTTTCATCTTGAACTCCTTTTTCAAGAAAAAGCCACACAGGAAATGGACATGGAGACATCCAAATGGGACGACAAGTGAAATTGATTTTATTATGTGTAACAAAAAATTCGTCATAGAAGACTGCAGTGTGCTAAACAAGTTCAACACAGGCAGTGACCATAGATTGGTGAGATGTAAGATGCACCTCAACACTAAACTCGAACGTAGCAATCTCATAAGACAAACAAAATGTATTGACATAACCAACCTTAAAAAACACCATAATACCTTCAAATTGGAACTGAAGAACAGATTCCCTGCTTTAGAAGGCCCAACATCGGAAGAAGTGGATATTTCTGAAGTTAACAGAAAAGTAACCAAAGCTCTTATGGAAACAGCAACAAAATTAGCTGGGTCTAAGAACAAATTGCATGTGAACAAATTATCAGGAAAAACCAAAATGTTGATGCAAAAAAGACGAGAGATGAGGACAACTATAGAAGATGTGACTTCCAAAGTGGAATATATAGAGCTATGCAAGACAGTACGAAAAAGTATCACTGAAGACGTAAGGAAATTCAACTGTGAACTAGTAAGGAAAGCAATTGAAAACAACCAAAGCCTAAAGATAGCAAAAGGGACATCTCAGTAAGGGGAAAAAACAGATTATGGCACTGAGAAAAGAAGATGGTTCTGTAACAAGAAAGACAGGCGAAATTTTGACAAGAGTGAAAGATTTCTACTCCAAATTATATGAAAGGGATTATACATGTACTCCAGATTTATCATGAAAGGTACCAGTACCAGAGTTCTTCCAGTCCTTCCAGCAGAAGTTGCACACGCAATCAAGAACATGAAGCGGGGAAAAGCTCCAGGAGAAGATGGAATTACTGTAGACATCATACAAGAAGCAAGTGGAGAAATCGAAACAGTACTCGCCCAAATTTTCACTCGATGCCTTAATGAAGGGAAAATTCCTGAGGATTGGAACAACGCTACAATGATCTTGCTACATAAAAAAGGTGACATTGAGGATCTCAGGAACTACACACCTATCAGCCTCCTATCAGTGGTTTATAAAATCTTCACTAAAGTTCTTTCACACCGCTTGAAGGTGACACTGGACATGGCTCAACCGAGAGAACAAGCTGGATTCAGGAGTGGCTACAGCACAATAGATCATATCCACGTACTGAGAGAACTAATTGAAAGAGCGAGGGAATATGAACTTCCATTGTGCATGGCTTTTATCGATTATGAAAAAGCCTTTGATTCGGTGAAACCATCAGCAGTTGCAATGGCTCTGAAATCCTGCGGTATTGAAGATGCATACATTAATATTATTAATAACATCTATGAAAATGCAAGTGCAAAGATTCGACTGTTTGAAAATACAACACACATAAAAATTGGAAAAGGAGTGAGACAAGGTGACACCATATCTCCGAAGCTCTTTAATGCCACATTGGAAAATGTCTTTCAATCACTGAACTGGGAAAACAAAGGGATAAAGATTAATGGAGATTATCTAACCCACCTTCGTTTTGCTGATGACATAGTCATTTTTGCAACTACCCCATCAGAGCTACAGAGTATGATCCAGGAAATTGCTGACAAGAGTAAAGAAGTGGGATTAAAAATGAACTTTCAGAAGACAAAAGTGATGTACAATGCTTTTACAAGAAATGAAGATTTATCGATTGATGGAGAAAAGCTGGAGATAACAGACACGTACGTTTATCTTGGACAGCAGATATCAAGTGAGGGTCACATTGATGAAGAAATTAATCGGCGTACAAAACTTGCCTGGAGAGCTTTTGGAAGAAACAGCATAAATTTTCAAGAGCAATATGCCATTATGTCTTAAAAGAAAAGTGTTTGATCAATGCATCCTTCCAGTGCTTACGTATGGTGCAGAGACGTGGACCTTAGCTAAAAGAGACATTCAAAGGCTGCAGACAACTCAAAAAAGCATGGAGAGGTGCATGCTTGGTGTAACCAGGAGAGATAAGAAGAGGAACACGTGGATCCGAAAAATGACAAGAGTGGAAGACATCATGATCAGAGTTAAATCCCTGAAATGGCAATGGGCTGGACATACTGCCAGAAGAACAGACCATCGATGGACAGCCGAAATTTTAGATTGGATTCCAAGGGACAGGAAAAGACCCAGAAGAAGACCACATGGAAGATGGGTGGATGAAATTCGAAAGTATGCGGGAGTGACATGGAAGAGACTGGCACAAGACAGACCGTTGTGGAGGAAACTTGAGGAGACCTTCGTCCAGCAGTGGATTGATAATGGTTGACAATGATGATGATGATGATATATATATATATATATATTAATGAAGAGCCAAATAAGATTGTTAACTTTCAACTTCCTACTGTAGAGTAGCTACTTTCCTAAAAAATTCCAGTTCGGCTTTACTGTAATAAATTTGTGACTATTCTTATTTTTTAAAGTAAGGTCTTAATTTTTATAAAACTATGCATGTTTATTATTTAACTATATTAATTAAAAGGAAAATCATTAAAAGTCAGGTTATTTTATTTATAAATACTTGTAAAGTATAATGCATTTAATTGTAAAAGCGATTTTCGTAAAAGCAGCAATGTACAGATATAACTTTGTGTAATCTGCTTCCTTTCCCCTCTGTCTGTTTTCTACAGAGGGGGAGGGGCGGAGGGGAAGGGGAGAGACATCTGCCTTTCGTCCAAGTGGTGTTTTGCTGCTAGGAGATAATCTTAAGGGAACGCCTGCGAGCGACCACACCCCAAGTAACAAGCCATATATTTTATCTAAATTTATCGGTTGGCCAGCGGTCAGGGTGTGTCCTCCCCGTGAGGAGTATCAAGTTACGGGCATACTTCTTTTCTTCCCAGGATTTAAAGAAAAAATACGCACTAACACACATTCTCACTGGTATAATATACATTTCCCTCACTACAAAGTATTTAGCTCGATTAGTATCAATCTAGTATCTGCTTGTTCACCAGCTGCTGTATTCTAATAATAACGCTGCTCTTTTACTTAGGCACTAAATATTTACATAAATGTTTGTAATATTTTTTTTTTACTAAATTAATTCACAGGCTTCGCCTTTTTAACAGCTTTTAATCCGCCGAATTCATATTCATAATGTTTGCGTATCAAATCAAGTCAATAGCATTGCGCTTTTACTTACGCAGTAAATATTAAGACATAAGTCCTAGGCCTTGGCCTATTTAACAGTTTTTATTCTAACAATGTTATATTCATAACGTTTACGTAACACATCAAATTATTAATATTACGGAATTCCTCAGGCAGAAAATAATATTAGGACTAACGTTTAGGCCCTTCTAAAAGTTTTCATTCCGTCATTCCCATATTCGTAAAATTTACATAACAAGTATTGTCAATAATCAAATAGAAGTCATCGCTCTTTCCACGTTTATAAGTGAGTCAAGGAAAAATTCTCAGTGGCCGCCACCAGGAATCGAACTCAGGGTCTTCCAGTTACGCGCCGGATATGCTTCCACTGCACCACAGCTATTCCTATTCCACGTCAAATGTCTGTATTAATTGTCAATAATATTGCGCTTCTACTTATGCACCATACATTCAATCCATACATTAATTAATAGGCCGTAGGCCTAAGCCTTTTCAACACCTTTTTCTTCGCTTATGAATGCCTTATGATGCCTAAGCCTTTTCAGCACTTTTTTCTTCGCCTGTGAATTAATTAAGTAAAAGAAAAATATTGCAACCTTGACATGTTATGTAAATATTTAGTACCTAAGTAAAAGTGCAGCGTTATTAAAAAATTCCACCTTAGAGTCCTTTTCCGAACATAACATGAATTATGCTGTAATTCTCGCTTGGCTTATATAGAACGTTTTCTCGAAATTTGCTTGGAGTTCCCAATTCAATTCTCAATGTAGGCCAAGAATCGATAAATAGGAAGAGAATCTGGGAAAAGGAATTTTTATATGGTATGTAAAAATAGAGAAATTTGTGTCCTGTATGCAAACATACTCGTATCTTAACCGAATGTTCATACTACAGAAATGGCCGCCCTGGTGGTACAATGGTCTGAAGTGTAAGCTTCTGAACATTCTTCCGAGCTAAGACTGAGTCCCAACCCCGGATGACTCATGGGTGGTGTGTATAGCCAAAGGTGTTGGATCTGTCTCTTCCCTGGGAAAAGTGACCCGAAATTAGGGACGGGCGACTGCTTATAGCCATACGTGTTCCCATGGTAGTTGTTAAACACAGAAATAAACAAACAAAAAGCACTGTGCAGATTGATCTACACAGTTGGATCACACTGTAGGGCGTCTCACAAATCATAAGATTCTTCTATCACAAAAAGAATGTGAACTCCATTATCCAGACGGCAGTCAAAATAAATTTGTAGGACATGGCTGCTCTAAGCAGGAGACGAACCTCCGACTGAGGACATTTTTTTTTTTGAGGTTTAACGACCACCGTGAGCAACTCAATGGGCTATAAGCAGTCGCCCGTCCCTAATTTAGGGTCACTGGTTCCAGGGAAGGGAGAAAACTAGTGCCGTAAAACAAACACAACATCCATGCCTCACCGGGATTCGAACCCGGACCCCGTTCGGACGAATGATCAGAGGCCATCGCTTAGACTACTGCGCCACCGGGGCGGCACTGAGGACATCAAAGACCTACTATAGTACCTTCGACTGAGGACACCAAAGACCTACTATAGTACCTCCAGCAGTGCTCAGAGAGGAAACGGTACTGGTGGACATTTATATTAAACAACTCGCCACTGATGTCGGCTCCAATAAAAGTAATCCCCTGAGCTCATTTTCTGCCTCTTTATGGGGAACACAGAAATCTTCCACATGTACCACATAATCTTAGTAAAAATGGCGCATTAGTCATATTGAACTGATGTTACTCTGTTATTTCACAAATATTCCCAAATGTTTAAAATCGTATAGAATGACACAAAGCCGCATTTAAATAAAAATTTTATAAGCTTAGCATGTCTCTCACGTTACATTGTTCCTGTTATTTAAAATTGCTCATATTACACAGTTTTAATACAAATTGATATTCGTAATTGGTAATGAAAATTAATAAATAATAATAAATACTAAAAACAATGAATCAGATTTTTAAAATTTCGACGGTAATTTTCCCTAGTCGTTCACCTCCAAGGCACTTTTTTATTTAGAACTACATCAATGTGGATGTTGAAAGTGTGTAAGTGATCAACATCAATTAGGGCACGCCGTACGCCGGGCCGAATGTGTGAAGGATCCCCTCGAATTGTACTGTCATCAGCAGCCAATTGTAAGTGCTATCATTGTTAATTTATGATAGCCTTATTTTGGGTGGGAAACATTCAGGAAGAGTGCGCCAGTGAGAGACTGCGAACTTTGGCGAGCCAACGTAATACCTGAGGACACTGAACTTTCACAGGTCCAGATATACCCAGTTGTGGAGGTCTGTCTCACGGGCTTTAGGTCCAGGCAAGAACTTGCTAAGAGGGGAAAGGGTTTGGTCCATTTCACCGAAAACCACTTCATCGAAAGGTCGTTTCACCCAAAAGTTCACTTCACCGAAAGATCACTTTGTCGAATGTTCACTTCACCGAAAGATCACTTTGTCGAATGTTCACTTCATCGAAAGATCGTTTTAATCAGCTGCTAATTTCGATCGAAAGGCAATATTCTTTGAATTTGAAACTCAAATTTATTTATTTTCGTGAGATGCAACCTAATGTCGATCTCATCCGATTAAACATCTAAGAAGTTCCTGACATCGCATAGAGAACAGACTACAATGGGGATGTTATGTTTCGGTGAAGTGATCTTTCGGCGAAACGACCTTTCGGTGAAATGAACCTTTAGGTGAAACGACCTTTCGGTGAAATGAACTTTTCGATTAAATGACCCTTCGGTGAAGTGAACTTTTCGATGAAACAACCTTTCGGTGAAATGAACTTTTCGATGAAATGACCCTTCGGTGAAGTGAACCTTTCGATGAAATGACCTTTCGGCGAAATGAACTTTTCGGTGAAGTGATCTTTAGGTGAAACGAGCGATACCCGAGGGGAAATTCCACCTGATTGTAAAGTTAAAAGATACGCCTCCTGGCAGACTGGGTTTTATAGAGATTAAAAGTATTTCTGTGTAAAATTTTGCTGCCTATTCCTTTTGCTCAGGTACTGAATTCCTAAATTTCTGCTCTTCAGTGATCACTTGCCTATGCCGGTTCCCGAATTTAAAGATCCTCGCACCCTATGTGCATATTAAATCAAACCGCTCGGAACCGCTTCACTGGTGTCAAGCGGTGGAATTTTTAGCCTCGCTTGGCACCACGCTTCAATATTAACTTACGCTGAAATTAATGGGTGTACGGTAATACTTCACTTCCCCTGTTCTTCTTTTGACATTAATTACACCATATTATTTTTTTGCAATTACACCATAAATCCACAAATAAATCTGGAAAGCTTTGCTTTTCTACCCACAGACCTGTATTTCATATAATAAACTTCTTTTTTTAAAAAAATTAACTGTCCCTGAAGATTCATCTTTATTCCTTTGCATTTGCTTTCGCTAATCCGTCCAGAACATTCATTAGGTGCACCAAAGATATTCTACTATTGTTATTGGACTCATTAACTAGGACCATCGGTTTCTCAGTATTCAGAAAATTAATGAAATAACTTTCGCCCCCTCCCCTCTCAACATCAGCTGTTTCTGTTATTTAATCGTAAGCAAAATTTTTCCTTCTTCTTTCGGCGTTTCGTGCGTTTCATTTTTAGACGTAACCTTAGAAGGTCGGGCCAGATATAAACGGAGTTTTAACACTGTCTAAGAACTAATTAAAACTCCTTTATATATCATCAAATAACAGAAAGCTTACACTGCGAAGGATCAGAAAATATCGTGTCATATTGCTTTAGCTGCTTCTTCTGATGTATTTCATCATCATTGTCAACAATTATCAATCCACTGCTGGATCAAGGTCTCCCCAAGTTTCTTCCACAACTGTCTGTCTGGAGCCTATCTCCTCCATGTTAATACGGTATGCTTTCGAATTTCACCTATCCATCCCTTCTGGGTCTTTCTCTGTGCCTTGCAATCCAGTATAAAATTTCCTTTCCTGATTACACCAAGTATGCATCTCTTCATGCTTCTTTCAGTAGTCAGCGGCCTTTGTATGTCTTTTTTAGTTAAGATCGATGTCTCTGCTCCATATGTAAGAACTAGAAGGGTGCATTGATTAATCACTTTTTAAAAACATAATGGCATATTGTCCTTAAAAATTGTACTGTTTCTTCCAAAAGCTCTCCAGCCAAGTTTTATACGCCGATTAATTTTCTCATCAATGTGACCTTTGTTCGATATCTGTTGTCGAAGGTAAGTTAAGTGTAGGTATCGGTTACCTCGAGCTCTTTCCCATCAATGGCAAAATATAAACATCATATTGGCCAGTCAACAGCAAGATATATACATCAGATTAGCCTATAGAGCACATATGCAAAGAATATAGAGAACAGCTGTCCCGGTGGTTAGAGTGATCGGAGACGCTAGTTTCTGGATAGTCGTCCGATCTGAGTTCGAGTTTAAGACCTCAATGGAGCATGGGTGGGGCGTTTGTCCTAGGGTGCTGGCTCTTTCCCTTCCCTGGAACCAGCGGCCCCAAATTACAGACGGGCGACTGATCATTTTCGTGTCAAAGTTTCGCGCCCCCCAAAAAAGGGAGGACAAGGTGCTGCTCATTCCGCACTTCCGGTGGTCGCTTCGTGACCTCACGGTCCAAATCGCCGCAAAACGTCTACCTAAGCAATACTTTTGCATGTATCTTCGCCATAGCAACGTGTTAGAATTGTTGTTCGTACACCAGAAGGAATAGCGTTGGCAAATTCAACCGGAGCATTTACTGCGCATTGTTTACAGGTCTTAATTAATCAAATTTGTGGAATGTTGCCCAGATATTTTTTTATTCTACATAAAGAATTTATTTTATTATATCACAGTATTATAATATGGCATACTCTATTCTTATTTTTTTAAATTTACTTAAACTTATACAAAAACAGGAAGAATCACTTTTTCAATTAAATAAACTTTCAAAAGCACAATCCTTTTCCTTATCCTTTACCCTGTGGTAGATATTTTTCAAATCTTAGTTTACTCCTGCATAAATATCCACAAAAATGTAGATTTGTATTACATATAATGCAAATATGCTTTGTTTCATGGCTGTTCACTGGATTACTTTCACTGCTACTTCACGTGGTTTCGTCAGGCCTTTGCCGGTAAGTAAAATAGATAGTTCCAAGATTTAACAATATTTTTTGCCGGTGATGAAATGATTGAATTACCAGCTGAATCAGAACTCGTTCTTCTTCAGTGATGCTCTTTATTCAATGCTGCATCGAGGGAAGGTCACAGATTTGCTTGTGCTGTTTTCTATATAACTCATTTTAATTGTTGCGCATTGATCTGTTCCTGCTTGTTCTGTTATGTGTCTTTTCTTGGTTACTTCGCTGTCCGAATTCCCGTTTCCAATTTAATTTCTCCCTCGTTGTTCCAAAAAAATCTTCCACTCTTTGCTCCAGAAGCCAAAACTCTTCCTATTGAACGGAGAATCACCAAATCTACTGCCTACCAAGTTAGAACGCATTTTTGTGTATTTAGAACATTTAGAACATATTATGTGTATTTGGAACATATTTATAATTTGAAACGGGAACATATTTATAGTTCCCGTTTCCAACTTAATTTCTCCCTCGTTGTTTCGGAAATATCTTCCACTCTTTGCTCGAGAAGCCTTCCCATTGAACGGAGAATCGCCAAATCTACTGCCTACCAATTTCATGTGGTAGATCAGCACTCTCCTCCCCGAAAAGGTGTGGGTTTGTCCTATATTCTGTGAGAACAAAAATTTGGTTTACTAGCAGATCCGGACATGGCACTTCCGAACATCGAAATTTCAGTGTTACTTCAGTACAAATGTAATGCCAATTACATTGTACTGAAGTAACACTGATCTCCTACAGCACTACCGTTTTTGTGTCAGTTCCGTACAAAAAGGAATTTAACTATTCATACCCAGAAGATGCCTGTGGATCATCTTTGTCCTTGCGCCCTTTGTGTGAACCAGGACTTTAGAAAGAAAAGGGCTGGTTCATTCCTTTGTTGTAGGACGAGTATTTTAAGCTTCAGTTGCTAATCTTTTGGCAGTAAACCTGAGAAAGGAATAATATTTTTGCTCCCATTTCTTTGTGAATAACTTCTGTTGTTTCTATTTATTTTAATTTACAAAATGGCTTCATTTTATGCAGTGGGCTTGTGGCCAGATGTTGAAATATGAGGAAACCATGGACATGTGGTTCATCACGTTTTCTCTCTTAATAACAACTGCACTGTAAAGTAATAGATTCTGAAGTTTGTCCACGATTTCATATTGAAGGGGTGCTGAATTTTTTTTTTAAATATGATGAAATATGTGAAAAATAAATTTTTACGATGTTGGCGGTATCGAAAATCATTGAAGACAGCACAAGGCTTGCTTGCCTTTTGACGTTTCGGACGACACTCCAAGATCCATTTTGTTTAAATAAGATCTCCAGATACAACAAGAGCACTGTGCTGCATAATATTAAAAGAACAAACTAACAAAATAATCTCACCCTTTGTACGGAAGTAGCACACGATCATTTGCCTTCCTATACCCTCGCGAAAGGATTAATTTGGGGGACGCAATGGAGGAATGCTTTCTTGTACGGATCTGACACGAAATTTTTCATTGGACGGAAGTGCAACGTCCGGATCTTCCACGACACCCACAAATTCGCCGGTGCGGAGATCGAATCCGCGTCTCCTCGACCCGGAGAGACTTGTTCTGACTAAACGGTCTTGACACGTACTTCACCTCTGTAGTACGTTACAAGTCCACTTAGCGTAACCTTCTGTTGCGACCATCAAATTAACCACATGTTTCTTTCACGCTTCTCACATCTCTTCGTTAACAACTCACTTTGCACGTGTACCACCCACTTACGTATCAGTCATTGTTTATTCCACATCGTTTTGAAAAAGGAGATGAATCCTGAGAACTCCAAACAGTGCTGTAAAACCATTTCCAGAGCAATAAAGTAATTCACAAACTGAACTTCATCAACAGCTGATGCAGGAAAACGTCCAATAATAGTGCATTCTCTGAACATCGGGAGCATAGCAGTGATTGGTCAATTCTTCTCCTTCATTAAGTGCTGCTGTCTGAAAATTAATATAGGACCATCTCAAAACCTCCCCAAAAACACAAACCAAAAGGGAAACGAATAACTTATGAGATGATATCAAAGATGGTTATTAATGTTAACTTTCACTAAAATTGATATGAACTGGGTAACAATTTCTGCATAAATATTAGCTGCAATTTTTAGTTTTGTCCCCTGTTTGAGTTAAAAATTTCCGAACAGGCTTTCTCTTCCATAGCCTTAGTTTGGAGCCACAATTCACTTATTAGGTCGGTGACGTCACGAGATGATGTCACAGGTTCTTGTTCTGCCAGTGAGGCGAGCTGAGCAAACCGCGTATTCTATTAAGTTTGGCACTTACGTGCGTACGAGAAGTCTTGCTGGGGTATCGTATAAAGAAAACTGCGGAACAGCGCAAAGTTCAGCTATGGCCCTTTCGAACTGAAAAAAAAAATAGATTTATGAAACTGGAACTTTCCTAATGTAAAATATTTCCCGGGAGTCATACATTTAAAGACTTTGCTTATTTTCTCAAACTATCGGGTTGGAAAAACTCTTACCTAGATTTAGAAGTGACAAATATGAAAAATAATATAACCGGGAAAATATCTGGTTTTCCAGATGCCTCTTTTTTTCCGCGAAACCACGAGTGAAGGGTGCAGCGTATAAAATAATGCATCTTAAATGGCCTATTTTTCAATCTGACATCAAATATCTGGATTAATCTAAGATCTTCACTAGATCTGTTGCTAACAACAAATTATGTCAGCTGTGTGTTAGACTTAATTATGGCTTAAATAGCATCTGTATAAAGCCATTATCCTATGGAATAATCTCCCAGAGAGCATCAGATCTCTGGAAAATATCAAAAAGTTTTCCTTGTCTCTGCGAAATGACGTTGTAAATCACCCTGATCTCCATAACGAATTTCAACCCTATCATTAAATTGTAGTTCCAAGCATGCTGCTAACAGTGGTGCTTCTGTTATAACCATCTTACTTGCTTTCATATATGCCATATGTTTTATTCTTTTTCTTACATCTGATAGGGGAATCGCCTTACAACCAATGTGTTCAGATTCCTCTTGGTGTATTGCATTTTCATATAACTGTAAGTTTTAAATGTGTGCAATAAAATAATTGTATTGTAATTGTATTGTATTGTGCCCACATCACATGCATCCTCTCACTTAAGAGTCATTGCCGAAATGTTTCCCTTCAAGGCACTCTTTGAGAAGGCCGAACAGTTGAAAGTGTCAGGTATAGGTTCCGGGTTGCACATAAGAAAGGGAAGATTGCTGACCTCTTCACGACGGGCGTTTCTGGGATGAAAGTTATCATGCTTAAGGACTACCCTTTCCTGAGAATTCCAGGGAGTCGTTTAGGTATTGTTTCCAATATTTATATGCAGTGATGATTGCCCCGTGGTCCAAGAAATCTTAGAGTAGAGTTTCCTAGACATCATAAAATGTTGTCAACTACCTTCGCAGCAGATAGCACATTTCTGAAATTCTTTCTCACAGAAGATGATGTGTATTGTCGCTTCCTTTGACGTTAGCGTGAATTGGCGCACCAGATGTTTCAACGCCGACGACAATACCAATAAGGAAATTCTCAGCCTCATTCTGCGCAGCGAAACTGGTGTGAGAGGCCCACACCTATTCACAAAGTTCATATTCTGCGGTCTTTTCTGTAAGTATCCATCTTGCAAGAATCCGATATTCCAACACATCGTAACCGAAGTGACTCGCGGTACCGAAAGAAAGATTTACATTTGCAGCAATGAGTCGCAAAGTCACACCTCTATCTTCTTGCATCAGATCCTCCACACACGCCACGCAGCTGCCTTATTGTTGCTTCTGAAGGCCTCAGTCAAAGCATTGAGCCCGTGTACAAATTTTGAACTCCATTCTGACACGTCCCGCGCGCTCATGACTTCAGAGTCATCGACTTCTAGCAGTTGGCCATGGATCTCCGTTCGTTTTCCTTGCCCAGTAAAACTTAATAACCACACATACCTCGGAGTCAGTGTCTTTCTAGGGGAGTTATCATTTGCACTTGAATAATACCTTTTCATGCATTTTGCCTTTTTATTCAAACTCCTGTGCCAAACTACGCCCTCTAGTCAGGAGAGATTGATGACGTTCTGAGACACGGATTTACATATTCCTAATCTGCCGCCAAAGATCATCGGAAGTTAGTCATTGATCATCCTACGTCAATTGAAGACAGAGATAACTTTTTCGGCTCTGCGTATACCTTCAGCTATCTTACCATTAAATAAGAGAGCGGTTGCTTCGTTTTCTTTTCTTCCTTTGAAAAACTGTTCATACGAATGATGTGAAAGAGGTTTCTCTATTCTACCAAGCCTCCACAGTTGTCCAGGTCAAAGGTCAAGATAAGCAAACATCTGAAAATTTAGCCCATCAGCAAAGGAAAAAATGTTCGATGCATTTCTTCTCATCCCCTGGAGATGCAGTGCATTCGACGTACCCTTTATCAAAGCACCAACAACGCTACAGTGACTGGTGAATTGCTTTTTTACAACTAAGCAATCGCTGCTCAATCGTAAAAACATGATTGACCAACCTTTCCTTGTGAAAATTTGCATCACCATTTCTTTTCAAGTATGTGTCATCTTGGTACGATTCTGCAGCGTTGACGTTTCCTGATCAGTAAGCCACAAAGTATTAAAAGTGCAAATAGAAAACCTGTGATTTAAAACCACAAATGTTTTTAATATGAAGTGTTACTTTATAAGCTGTGGAACAGTCACAGACTGTCAGTAATTCTTTGTACTTTGTTTTGTGACTTCAAACTTTTGAATACATTCTATGTAAGATACTTTCAGATGTTTCGATGAGTTTTATTGCGTTTTTTTACGTAGAAAACAATTTGAAGCAGTGATCAATCACGTACAAAATATTTGTTTTCGAAATTTTTCTGAACAGACTAAAGTTTTGTTGAATACCATTCCTTATCCTCAACCGAAGATGATGCGTCGTTTTTCAGTACTTTATATTGGTCGGTGATTCATTGGTGGGCCGTCCTATGCAATTGCTTCTAAAAATTCGGTTGAACATTTTTTTTTTATTTCGGATTCTTTTACCATGAAGCACTTTTTGCACACAAGTTGTGCTTCATAAATGTCCATCTTTAGCACATCTTTTAAGAAACGGCAGACATGCTTCTAGTAACACTGTATCGCCGGGCTGTCCTTTTGTACCATTCAAATGTTGTATTCGCATTGGTAAGGTTGAACAGTGAAAAACGATGCGATGCCTTTTTGTCCTTTTACGATGCACAATTTCAAAGCTACTGGAAACAAATCTATGAGATTGATTACCGCTTTAGATGCTACATGATTCACAACATGTTTTATGTCATATCAATGGTTCTAATAAATCGATTAGAAGAATTATATTTCTCCGATAGCTTTCACCACGTAAGATTATTATCTTCAAAATACACTCATTGTCATAAAAATCCGCCACCAAGAAGGAGGTGTCGGATTGAAATGAGATTTTATTAGTGAGATGGTACATACCAAGGACAGAAGTCATTACAATATCACAGTAGCTGGACGATTTCCCGCGGACATACGGAACACATTCCGGTCAGCGTTAGTACCGCGTCGGATCGCCACGTGCTGGAATGCATGCGGTGATACGGTCCAGCGTGGAGTCAAAGAGACGCCGTATGTAATCCTGGGACAGATTGGCCCACACTTCTTGCAACTGACGCTCAAAATCACGAACTCTGAGACATGGAGAAAGCTGGCGTCCCATCTGGTCCCACACGTGCTCAATGGACGAGAGATCAGGCGATCTGGCAAGCCACGGAAGCGTCTAAACGTAGACAGTCTCGGGAAACCCCAGCAGTGTTCGAACGGGCGTTATCTTGTTGGAAAGTGGCTACGCGCCGCCCCGCCAGGAAAGGTAGCACATGGAGCCGCAGGATCTCCTGTATGTAGCGCTGGGCTGTGAACGTCCCTCAGATTACCGCGAGGGAAGTCCAGCTGTCATACGCGATGGCTCCCCAGACCGTCACGCCTGCAGTTCGGAACGTGTGCCGCTGTGCAGTGAGGTTGGGATTGTAGTATTCACCTGCGGTCCTCCACACTCTGACACGGTGGTCGTCCTTTCCCATACAGAAGACGGATTCGTCGCTGAACACTATACGTCTCCAGTACGTATCATTCCCCTTTGCTCGCTGCTGACACCACTTCAATCGATGCCGACGATGGCCAGATGTTAATGGCAGAAATCGTAAGGGTCGTCGAGAGTGCTGATTCGCCTCTGCCAGGCATCTGGAAATGGTTCTGGCGAACACAGGAGTTCTTTGTTCAGAAGCCACATGGATATTGGACAAGGACGTCGTTGCATCTGTGCGTGCCGCTCTCACGATCTCACGGTCCTCTCTGTTGGTGGGGTGTCTGGGTCGTCCAGAGCCAGTCCACCGTGTCTGGGTGCCTTTCCGTGTCCATTGCTCCCAACACGATCGCACTGTACTGTCCCACCGGCCCAAACGGCTGCCGAATCAGCGAGCAGGCCACCCTGCCTCTCTCATCCCGACTATACGGCCCCGTTCAAACTCCGTCAGTTGCCTATACGCACAACTACGGCGGCTCCTCAGCATGTCTATCGCTCAGGGATCTCACCTGATTCTTACCGTGCACTTCGGCACGGATGTTAAGTCCCCTACGCGGCACCTTATAAGCCCCACGGATTGAGACTGCAACGCCGGTCTTGGACGCGCGGGCATGCGGAACCGCACGCAACTTTAATCGCTTGCATGTCTGCCGTTCCCGTAGCTATTCGCGGAGTTTCGCGTTAATCGCACGGTTTTTTCTTGATGCGCGGATTTTTATGACAATGAGTGTATACACAGCATACCCTTTACAGTGCGTCAAATGTATGTATTTTTTTTTCAGATATATCTGCTTCTAAAAGTGAGATTCGAAAAATTATTTTTGCGTTGGGTAGAGTTTGTGTTGAAGAATATTTTACGTGTAATTCTTAATTATTTTCCGAAATTTTTTTCACTCGCAGCGTAAGTACATGTTTCTGTTTGCCATACATTTGTAGCCGTTTTTGTGTTTCCGAAAGCCCGATTAAAAGAATTCTCTTATGAAAGGATGCCACACGCCACAAAAAATATTCTGGGCATATTTCAATCTCAGAATATGGAGATGTATTCCAGATGGGAGATGCAAATGTATGCATATTTAAATTTTCTTGATGTCTGTGGTTTTAAAAGACCGATTTGAAAAACTCATTTTGGGCCCGATAGCTTATACAGTGAAGAGCAACGCTTTTGTTTTGGAGACAAGAGAGAAGGAACACAGACGTTGATGAAACTAATTCGTGTTAAAATCCAATAGTAGGATAAAACGTCCCCAACTATCAGGCTCACGATAGAATTTGAAGTTAATAACTGCTTACCTTACTTGGATATTCTTATTCGTAAGGATTATATCTTTAATTGCATTACCACTTGTGTATATAGAAAACCCTGTCATACACCTGTTTTAATACCTTATCATTCATCACACCCTAAACAACATAAGTTGCCAGCATTATTCTATTTGTTTAGAAGAGCTCACTCTCATTCATCAACTATTGAATAATTTCAGCAAGAAGTTAACTACATTTTTGGTTTAGCTGAGCAATATGAGTTCCCTAAATATCTGATTAGGCGAGTGTTTGGCAAGGTCAAATATGCCCTACATACTACCCTGTTAAGAAACTCCAACTGCAATTCCATATATGTTGGATCTATGCAATATAATCCACATTTAACGAGAACCTTAACACAACTATGTAAACCATATGGCTTGAAATTTGGTTCACGAACACGAAACTTATTTTCAGTAGTTCGTAAGGATCGTGAACAGAACAGCAAAATGGGAGAAGAGTGGGGTATTTACAATAGCCCGCTGGTTAAGGCAACTACTGGACAAGCAGCCTCTAATTATGTGGGTTCTACAAAACGGAATATTGAATTACGAATTAAAGAACATAAATACAATATTAAAACAGACATGTATTGTACATCCCTAGCCAAATCTGTTATACAAGATTATCTTAATCTCGACTGGAGTAATGCAAAAATAATTAATACTCCTATAGTAAACTTGGTGACTTTTTAATCGCAGAAAGTGTATATATAGAGGCTTACGGTGAGCAATGTTGTAATGAACATGCCCCCTATGAGTTACATAGCGTTCGGAAATCACTTATTAAAACAGCAAATTATAAATTGTAATATCAACTTAAAATTGAATGTTTACCCCACCCTACACCATTTCTTATTTCTATAATATACGTATTCCCATGATTTCTTAACAGACCATTGGGCCAACAGTATACACAACAATTTGGCGCATGTAGATTACTATTGGCTAATACCATGCTTCCCACAATGCAATGATCTATATTATATATAGATTAAATGTGTCTCTATTTATTACATCTGAAGATGAGGCAGTCGCTGCCTCGAAAGTGCTCATGGTTTTAATTTTATATACACTGGTGGAAAGTGAAAAAAGAACACCAAGAAGGAATTGGCGGACGATCATGAAATTTACATATGTTAATGGGGTCGAGTTTACGTAGGTGTGATGTTAATTTCGGGACCAACCGGTGAACGCTTACGCCACAGCACGGCATAATATGCAAAATATCGTCGGTGGTATTTAAGGAGTACGGCGAAGTGAATGTAATCAGTCGTCGGCGTACGGACACGTGCGAAGACCCTGAAGCAGCTGCAATGCCTGGACATGGAAGACGTGTACGATTTCAGCAGTTATCGGACTTTGAGCGAGATCGTCTAGTCGGATTCCGCGAGGCCGGGTGGTCGTATCGTCGTATTGCGGAGCGAATTGGACGGGAAGTATCGGTGGTGGTACGATGGTAGCGTAGATGGTCCGAGGAACATTCCCACACGAGAAGACGTGGAATCGGGAGTCACAGACGGACTGATGAGCTGACCGATCGACGCATAAGAAGAGAGGCTTTGTTTAGCAGAACATCCACTGCGACGTAAATCCGAGCTGCCGTAGCACCTGAGGTGACTGTGCGAACTATCCGCAACAGTCTACTGGATGCAGGACTACGTGCACGTGTGCCTCTGGCATGTGTACCTCTGACTCCAACCCACCGTCAGGAACGGCTACAGTGGTGTCGCCAACGTCTGCACTGGAGAACGCAATGGCGATCTGTCGTGTTCGGCGATGAAAGCAGATTCTGCTTGGGAGCCTCCGATGGCCGTATGCGTGTTCGCAGACGCACATGGGAGCGTCTCCACCCTTCTTGCATCCGCCTGCGACACACAGGGCCTACACCTGGTCTCCTGGTGTGGGGAGCGATCAGCTATCACTCCCGTACACAACTAGTGTTTGTACCGGGTACGTTAAACAGCATCTCCTACATCAACAGTATCATTCAGCCCGTTGTTGTGCCATTTGTAAGGTCGGTCCATCGTGGTGTTTTCCAGCAAGATAACGCACGCCCACACACGGCACATGCGATGCAACATGCACTTCAGGATGTGAGACAACTTCCATGGCCTGCACGTTCACCGGATTTGTCCCCCATTGAGAACGTGTGGGATTTTATGGCACAACGACTTATCCGGTCTCCACGGCCAGCCACGACCATCACCGATTCATACGTCCAGGTTGAGGATGCTTGGAACTCAACACCCCAAACTTACATCCATCATCTGTACGACAGACTCCATGCCAGAATTGCACAGTGTGACGCAGTTCATGGCGGTTCAACCTCGTACTAACCATGTTACATGGAAATGTTATTTTTCAGTTTACCAGCATATACAGCTGTATTTTGCCCATAACGTTTTGATCACGTTATCCTCTGTATTCCGTTATTATGCTGTATAAATTTCGTTGGTATCAGACGTCTCCTTCTTGGTGTTCTGTTTTCACTTTCCGCCAGTGTATTTCTCATCTTTTATCATTAAATCGTGCTAAAGACAGAAAACTTTAATCGTTTCAGCAACTGAACACGATAAAAAATGCGGTGTACATCGTACCACATGCTAAAATACTTTACAAATAAAAAAAGTAAAGTATTTTCTCATAGATGGCGTGGTATATGTGTTTGTGACGTCGCCCAACAGTATTTAAGACAATGTCCATCTCGTGATATTACACTGTATCATCTGATGATGAAGACGATGTGTCTTCGAAAGATCTAATGTGTTTTTATAGGTAAAGTATTTTAACATGTGGTACGTTGTGCACTGCATTTGTTTTTATCGTGTTCAGTCGACATTTTATTCTACTATTAGAGAGAAAGAATTCTTAGACATACATTACTATACGGGAGAAGAAGGTTGGCCTAATGAAGGCAACTCAATTTCATGCATTTTTCTTCAGACCTTGTTATTGTTGCATGGTACAAAATGCAAGACAGTAATTTACATGCTCATATTTTATTAAAAAAATAGCAGAGAAACTTACGTGAGAAAAGTAAAATACATCCAATTCAGAGATGTCTGATTTCTGTGCTAATACACAGTCGAGATACATTATTGTGACGACCTCCTACTTTTGACGTCAGTAGCCAATGAAAGAAGGCACGTGTCGTGAGCTAGCTTGGAGGGTATATCAGGTGTGCTGTATGCATTCTGAAAACATATATCACTCGTTGCTGTCATGGATAAAAGGAGCGATTTATCAGATTTGCAAAAAGGGATGATTATCGGCTTTCGGGCCAAGGGTGGCAGTATTTCTGAAACAGCGCAGTTTGTGAACTGTTCGCGTGCTGCTGTGGTTAAAGTGTATCGTGATTGGAGAAATGGCACCATTGCGAATAAGCGACGTGGAAACTGCGGAGCACCCCGTACCATAGATGTGAGAGGTGAACATCGACTGCCAAGGCGCATGAGGGCCGATCGACACGCTACAGTTGAGCAACTCAACCAGGGGGCTACCGGAAGTGTGTCTAAAATGATAGTTCAGCGAACCCTGCTGGGGATATGTCTCCGATGCCGATGGATGCTCACTGCACCTATGCTAACAAAGGTGCATTGACAGAAAAAACTTACATTTGCACGCCAGTATCGGAATTGGACCTCCGCTGATTGGCAAAGGATTGCCTTCTCCGACGAGTCACGTTTTCTGCTTCATCGAACGGATGGACGTTGGCTTACATGGCGAGAAACATCGAAAAACAAACACTCTCCAACCACTGCTGGAAGAACACAAGCTAGTGGGGGCAGCGTTATGGTCTGGGGAATGTTTTCGTGGCATTCCCTGGGTCCACTCATACCTGTGGAAGGCACTATGGACCGAATTCGTTATGAATTCATCCTTGCAGACCACGTACATCCATGCATGCTGATTGTCTTCTCTGGGGCGGATGGAACCTTCCAGCACGACAATGCAACGTGCAACACAGCTAGAAATGTCCGAGAGTGGTTGGAAGAGCACGATGAAGACTTCAAAGTACTTCCCAGGCCCCCTAATTTCCCGGACTTAATCACAACTGAGCATCTGTGGGACCACCTCGATCGTGTTGTTCGCTCTATGGATCCTGCACCACGCACCCTCCAGCAGCTGTCAAATGTACTGCAGTCAGCATGGCTCCATATACCTGTGAACACCTTCCAGCACCTTATTGAGTCATTACCTGCCAGGTCTAGCCGCGGTCCGCGCTGCACACGGAGGTTACTCTAGATATTAGCTAGTGGTCACAATAATGCGACTCGACCGTGTAATTCAGATGTATTTCCACATACTTTGTGAGGAACATTTGTTCCACACTATTTAAATGAGCGACTGGAGATTTAACATAATTTCGCTACGATGAAGCGGAATTTTGCTTCGACTAGCGAAGATCAAAGCCTATTCTAGTTCTTAACACTGAGGTACTTGGGACTTTGTCTTCCTAGGTGGTGTAATGGTTAGCATACTCAATCGGGAGATATGAGTTCGATTCCCGCTCCAAGGCCATGTAATTTTCAAGTTTTCTGATGTGATTAATATTACGTGAGAAGCAGTAGAATACACGCAGTTCAGAGATGTCTGATTCCTACAATTCAGATTCTGTAACTGTTTCACAGTGCGTAACAAACGCTGAAATTAAAATATCTGTCAAGCTTACGCAATAAGCCACGATCGGACCCATTTTGTAGGATCAAATTAGGTTAGCAGATGCCCAACAATTTTTATGAACTGTAGTGAGGTTGCATTGCGTGATTGAAATAGAAGTCTTAACTGGATGATAATTAATCTACTTCGTCTAGGAAAATACTCTTTCACATTAGTTAGAAGATACTGCAATGGTTGGCAAAGTTCACTTCATCTGTAAAAGCTGTTAGGTATATCGTTTCTTTAAAGTTGTATAGGTATTCTCTAAAACCACGAATCATGTCTCTTTTATTGAGTTCAAACCTATTAGATGACTTCCTGAATTCTTTTTCACCATAAAATATATTTCCCTCTATATAAACTGCTGTCCAAAATCAACTAGTCAAACATAAATTCGTGAATAACTCAAAATCCACACGGAGTTTAATGACAGTTGGCAAGGACATGCACAGTCGTATCAGAATAATATGACCACCTACCCAATAATGGGAATAACCACCCTTGGCCCAGATGACAGCCACGAGACGGCCTGGCATGGACGCAGTGAGGCCCTGGAAGGTTTCCCGAGGCACACGTGCCCATTCGGACTGCAATAGAGCACGCAAGTCCCGGAGATGGCTTGCTTGTGGGTCGGCACGTAGAACCTATTGATCCAAATGATCCCACAAGTGCTCTGTGGGATTGAAGTCGGGCGATTTCGCCGGCCAAGGTAGAACTGAGACATCATTGTCGGTCGTGTTCCTGGAACCAGTCACGCACTCCCTTAGCGACGTGGCACGGCGCATTGTCCTGTTGCTATACATCATCACCACCAGGTTAAACGTCCAACATGAAGTGGTCAGTGAGAATGCATGTGGTCAGCGAGGATGGAAAGGTAGTCATTGGTGTTCAGGGACCCATCCAGTAGTACTAGCGGTTCCAGGTCATACCAGGAAAACATCCCCCAGACATGCACACTTCCACTGCAGGCCTGTACTTGACCGACAAGCGTGTCCGGGTGTTGGTTCTCGTGTGTTTGACGTCCTATCCGCCACCGCCCGTCACTTCTGTGGAGTAGAAACCTCGATTCGTCTGAGAAGGCAACCTTTTCCCACTCTTCCACTGTCCAATGACGGTAGTCCCATGTGAACTGCAGGCGTCGTTGCCGATGGACCTGGGTTAACATGAGCGCCTTGACGCAGCGTCGACTCCAGAGGCCCATGCGTAATAGGGTTCTCTCTGATGTTATCGGGGACACGTAACTGGGTATCTCAGTGTTCATTTGCGTGGTCAATTGTTGCACTGTTGCGCGTCGATTACCCTTTAATAGTTGATGGAGACGACGTTCTCCTCTGGGGTTGATGGCCTTTGGGGCTCCACAATTATGACGTGGTACTCGGTGAACCAGCGGTCCATTCTTGGTACACCCTTACTACAGCATATCGCGAACAGCAAACGAAATGTACTGTTTCTGAGATGCTTCCACCCATGACGCTGAAGCCGGTGATCATTCGTTTTTGAATGTCCGTCAAATCACTACCTGCGATCATTGTGCCTACGTAGCAGACTATGGCTCATCTGTCCTGGCCGGCCGCTTATATATGCCTGTTGTCGACCTTGTCACGTGCACTCTGTGACGCGACTGGGGGCGCGGAGGAGGGTATACACTGTGATTCCTGGGTGGTAACATTATTCTGATACGACCATGTACATACATCGAAGAGCAATTGAATTAGAGATACCTGTCTAGTAACGTGTAGCACTACCTTGCGCCCTGATGAGTGCAGCGATTCGTCTCGGCATGGACTCGACAAGACACCGGAAGCGTTGGGAAGCCATACGGATCCACGACCCCTGAACAAGCTCCCACAGTTCACGAAGATTTGATGGAGGAGGTCAGAGCCTCGAACATCTCTCTCGATGGCATCCCAGATGTGCTCGATAGGATTGAGGTCAGGTGGCCTAGCTGGCCAAGGAAGCGAGGTCACGTCGGTGGAGTGTTAATCCAACCATTCGGATACAATTCGGGAGCTGCATTGTCTTGTTGCAGGATGAGGTCTCCAGTGGGATGTTGAAGACCCACAAACGGGAGCAAATGGTCGTCCAGGATATCCCGGTAATGTTGACCTGTGAGGGACAAGGTCACACGTACCAGGGTTCCCATTTCAGTCCACGTAAAGAGTCCCCAGACGAGAATGCCACCACCACCAGCTTGAAGAGTATCCTGCTGGCAAGAAGGATCAATCGCTTCATGTGGTTTGCGCCGTACTCGTATCCAGCCATCCGCATGTACCAACGTGAATCTCGACTCATCAGTCCAGGCAACATTTTCCCACATGTCTAGGGCCCAGTGGCGATGTTGCCGCGCCCATGCTAATCTTTGCACCCTGTGATGTACGGTCAGCAGCGGTACCCACGTAGGACGATGGCTTCTGTACCCCATAGTGAGGAGATGGTTCTGGATGGTGTGGCTGCTGACACGTTTTTGTGCACCAGCGTTAAATTGCCGAATGATTTCTTGCATTGTGGCCCGTCTATCCGCTGTGACAATGCGAGCTAGCCGACGATGACCCGGCTGATCCTCACGCTGTTGTTCTCGGCAGTTGGCACTTGCAGAGATGGTCTTACCGGATTCGATGTACTCATGGTGCACCCGTGACACATTGGCTCGTGAAAATCCCAGTGCCTGCACGACTTCCGAGATGGAATGACCCATTCGTCGGGCTCCGACAATTTGCCCACGATCAAATGCGCTTAGATCCTTCGTCTTACCCATTCTGCGTCCGACTCTTCTTCATTCCCGTCGCATCACTCCTTATATTGTCGAATCGCTGCATACGTCATGTCGTTTCCGTTTACAGGGCCGCCCACAGCGCCACATTTGCATAACGCCAGCTGTCTCTAATTCAGTTGCTCTTCAGTGTATATCGATAACGCAGCAATACACAACAAAAAGAGATGCCATCGCCGCATGAGTAGGAATCATGCGCATGACGGCAAGCAGTCCAAAACTGATGCAGCAGGTGGAGAGGGTTTCGACGGCATAGCAGAGAGTGTGATTACCACGAACAGCGATACAGCTCATACATCGAGCCCTCATGCTGTTTATAAAACTTAATGAGAGTTTGGGGCAATAAGTGCCACTTTTTCACCAAAGCGCGTCAGAGTTCCGGGAGGGTTCTGGAAGGAAGCTGCGGGCTTGCAATTGCTCTTCTCATGGCATCCCAGACATACTCTATCGGTTTTAGGTTCAGCGACCTCGCTGGCCAATCCATCCTGTTAATATTCTCACTCCCCAGATATTAGTCGACTAACCGAACCCTACGGGAACAGGCGTTATCGTCCATAAAGAGGAACTGGGGACAACAACTCCCCTGAAAAGCAGTACATAGGGTTGCGCGGTCTTTTCCCTGTGGAGTGCTGCATTAGGTTGCCTGCTGGAAACACGTGCAGAGGCATGAGTCCATCCACATGATGCCAGCCTAAACCAGGTGTCATCCGAAACCGCACTTGTATTTACAAACTGTCTACTTAACATTTGCAACAATTGAACTTCAAAATGCTTATCGATGAGGCACGATCTGATAGGCGCATGAGAAGTGTTACAAAATAGGCGTTCCACTGAAGCACTACCACTGTTTTTTGTTTTTTTTTGTTTTTTTTTCGATGTGAATCAGTTGGAGTTATGGGTGTTTAGGCTTTCGACCGTTTATTTAAGCTTCTAAAATGTTGAGTGACTTATTTATGTTGAGTGAGGTCTTGCATAGGTTACAAAAGTTAAATAACTTTTTCACCAGAAACGAAATAGGTGTCATATAAGATTTAGCAATTTGATCAATAAACACTGAGTGTTTTCTCCTAAACGGAATTTCGTAAGAACAAAAAAAAAAAAAAAAAAAAGAGGAAATCAAGTGCTTTGTTAAACGCAAACCTGCACAACATTCATCTGTGATATGTGGACTCAGCTTTGGTTGTCTTTGTGAGACATAAAAAAGTTTTCAATGCAATGAATATGTTATTTGACAAGAAAAAAATTGTTAGTAATAGTGGAGGATAGAAGGAACCTGAAAAATCTTCAAGACTGGCGCTATTGAATGAAAAAAGAACAACTTGAAACCTGATGATAAAAACTGGATACAAATAGATCACAAATTTCTGTTTTCACTGGAAAATGTTTTTTTGCACTATGAGCTGCCCGATGGGTATGCAGCACTTTCCCGGCCGTTCTTTAAAAGTGGAAATACCGTGGTAAACAGAATTTTCAGCTCATAGATGACGCTGAAAATCGCGCTGTTTTTGCGATTCCTTCTTGTGGAAGTCTTAGTTTTGTAAGTGATTTCCGTGAGGTTTCTCCCTTGTCAAATGGCAACTTCTGGAAAAGTTTCTGTCAGAATCTTAGATTTCCAGCATTTGATTTCGGATTTACATAAGTTTGCGGGTAGAAAAGCCAAAAAACTGAAATGTAAGTGATTTAAATAATTATTGACATAATAAACAAAAGTTTGAGGGTAGAAAAGCCAAAAAAACTGAAATGTAAGTGATTTAAATAATTATTAACATCCTAAACAAAAGTTTGCGGGTGGAAAAGCCAAAAAAACTGAAATGTGATTTAAATAATTATTGATATCCTAAACAAAAGTTTGCGGGTAGAAAAGCCAAAAAAACTGAAATGTAAGTGATTTAAATAATTATTGACATCCTAAACAAAAGTTTGCGGGTGGAAAAGCCAAAAAAACTGAAATGTAAGTGATTTAAATAATTATTGACATCCTAAACAAAAGTTTGCGGGTAGAAAAGCCAAAAAAAACTGAAATGTAAGTGATTTAAATGATTATTGGCATCCTAAACAAAAGTTTGAGGGTGGAAAAGCCAAAAAAACTGAAATGTAAGTGATTTAAATAATTATTGACATCCTAAACAAACGTTTGCGGGTAGAAAAGCCAAAAAAACTGAAATGTAAGTGATTTAAATAATTATTGACATCCTAAACAAAAAGTTTGCGAGTGGAAAAGCCAAAAAAAAAACTGAAATGTAAGTGATTTAAATAATTATTGACATCCTAAACAAAAGTGAAATGTAAGTGATTTAAATAATTATTGACATCTTTGCGAGTAGAAAAGTCAAAAAAAAACTGAAATGTAAGTGATTTAAATAATTATTGACAACCTAAACAAAAGTTTGCGGGTAGAAAAGCCAAAAAAAAACTGAAATGTAAGTGATTTAAATGATTATTGGCATCCTAAACAAAAGTTTGCGGGTGGAAAAGCCAAAAAAACTGAAATGTAAGTGATTTAAATAATTATTGACATCCTAAACAAAAGTTTGCGGGTAGAAAAGCCAAAAAAACTGAAATGTAAGTGATTTAAATAATTATTGACATCCTAAACAAAAGTTTGCGGGTAGAAAAGCCAAAAAAAAAACTGAAATGTAAGTGATTTAAATAATTATTAACATCCTAAACAAAAGTTTGCGGGTGGAAAAGCCAAAAAAACTGAAATGTGATTTAAATAATTATTGACATCCTAAACAAAAGTTTGCGGGTAGAAAAGCCAAAAAAACTGAAATGTAAGTGATTTAAATAATTATTGACATCCTAAACAAAAGTTTGCGGGTAGAAAAGCCAAAAAAAACTGAAATGTAAGTGATTTAAATAATTATTGACATCCTAAACAAAAGTTTGCGAGTAGAAAAGCCAAAAAAAAACTGAAATGTAAGTGATTTAAATGATTATTGGCATCCTAAACAAAAGTTTGCGGGTGGAAAAGCCAAAAAACTGAAATGTAAGTGATTTAAATAATTATTGACATCCTAAACAAAAGTTTGCGGGTAGAAAAGCCAAAAAAACTGAAATGTAAGTGATTTAAATAATTATTGACATCCTAAACAAAAGTTTGCGGGTAGAAAAGCCAAAAAAACTGAAATGTAAGTGATTTAAATAATTATTGACATCCTAAACAAAAGTCTATAACCGATCGGTAATTATTGTTTGCCTGAAAACTTTTAACATTCAAGAAAGAAGGTAAGGAAGTGCCACGTTTCCAGTACTTGACGTACATAGAGCGCCACCTATTAACTATATGCAACGCTACTCCAACACGCGGAAATTTAATTTTGAAATATTCCCTACAACTTTTTTCTCAAATTTGCAAACCATTGACTATAGTTCAGTGTCTTCTTCATTCATGTGCTAATTTTCGCGAATCAGAAAGCATATATTGCATGTGAACTTATGTAACTCAGTTTACACCATTGCAAGTATAACGACTCATTTTCAGTTAACGTCCACCTTAAATAAATGCCTGTCCAAAAAGCAAATACATAAAAAACGAATAAAATAAAGATTTGGCCAACTGATGCGTTGATTTGGTACTTTACCCCGGACAAATAGATAGACAGGAGGAAACATCATACTTATTATTGTACGTCATTTATCCACATGGGAAATAGATGGATTAAGTTTGAAAGGCTGGCGAGCTTCTGACCATTCATCCGAGAAGGGTCCGGGTTCGAATCCCGGTGAGGCACGGATGTTGTGTTTGTCTTACGGCACTGGCTCTCTCACTTCTCTGGAGCCAGTGACCCTTAAATTAGGAACGGGTGACCACTTATAGCCCACTGAGTTGCTCACGGTGGTCGTTAAACCTTCAATAAAAAAAAAAAGTTTGAAAGCATGCCGAAATGCCTTGGAAGAGAATGGCGTATGCAAAGATTTATGCCGGGGACTTGGAGTGATCTTCATCCAGCAGTGGAATGAAAATAGTTGATTATTTTTATAATGCATGCTTTTACTACATCAATCCTGCTGTTTTTTTTTTTTTTTACTTTTCAGAATATTACTGAAAACTGCACTTTTGATTTAATGAATTTACTAAGTCTAGAGTTGGGCTTCATACCAACAAAGTGTTCATGAAAGAAACATGACGATCAGAAACATTTCGATAGCACTGCATTTCTGTTTAAGATTTAAATCTATCGAATGATAGACATGTCACAAACCGCCAATAAAAACGCTTTCATGTTTCTAGTATAGATACAAAGAATCGTGCTACGAAATGAAATTACATTCGTTGCAATAAATGATGTATCAGTGCATAGTGGGTATTGTGATAGTTAATTAAGAACACATAGGTTCCACTGGTAGTAAATAATGAATGCTCAGACGTGTTTATAAGTAAATCACTGAACAAACAAACAAATAAAAAAGCTAATTCATACATGAAAAATAGCAACGTGAATAAATAAATTATTTAAGCATACACTCACACAGTTTATGACTACTAAAAAAAAAAATACAGGTAGGCTCAGTTCTAATTGAGCCGTCAGTTTGCAACGTAGGACTACGACTTGCAGATTGGAGAGTGGAAATGAGCTAGTCGAGTATGGTTTCAAAGTGCTTATTTAATTTTCCATAGCCAACACAGGTCTGTGATATGAAAAGTAGCTTCCATATTTTTTACAAATAATGCTGGATACATTGCGAACACAGAACAGATGGATACAAGAATTACCTAATATGGTGCTCTGTCTTCTTGGGCTTCTTACATTCCTCATCACTTGCTCTTGCCTCTCGTTTTGATTCTCTCCACTTTTGCTTGTGTTCATTCTGAGAAGTCCGAGACATTGTCGAAAATGTTAACTCGTTCACACGAAAACAATTTTTTTTTAATTTTAGTTTAAACCGCTGTGATATGTTCTTTATATATTTGAATAGATCTTGTCGAGAGCTTTAAAACGATATCACGCACTGACATTTTTCACTCACGGCTGTCCGCGATATTGCGATATTATCAAAAGTGTTCCAGTTCACAAGAAAACAATTTTTTAAATGTTCAGTTCAAACCACTGCGAAATATTCTTTGTATATTTAACAGATCTTGTCGGGAGCTTTAAAACGACACCACGCACAGTCATGTTGCGCTCACGGTTACCGAGATAGACTGAGTCAAACGCGGCGGCACACCCAGAAATACAGGGTGATTCAAAAAGAAGTATACAGTTTCCAGATGCTGCAACCCCGGTGGCGCAGTGGTCTAAGGCGTTGGCCTGTGATCATTCGTCCGTAAGGGGTCCGGGTTCGAATCCCGGTCAGGCATGGATGTTGTGTTTGTCTTACGGCACTGGCTCTCTCCCTTCCCTGGAACCAGTGACCCTAAATTAGGGACGGGCGACTGCTTATAGCCCATTTGAGTTGCTCACGGTGGTCGTTAAATCTCCAATCAAGAAAAAAAAATGCTGCAAAACAGTAACCGTTGAAGACACGGGCCACAACTGCGAACCGTTAGGTAGATGTACTCATAAAGTTTGTGTCCGGCTACTGAGGGAAGGGGCGTAGGCGATAGCGCGCGTGTCACGTGCGAGAATATCTCGATGAACATCTTCCTCACCGATGTATTGGACGAATCGCGGACTATAACATGCCACTGACCCAATGGCCACCCAGAAGTCCTGACTTAGCACCTTGTGAATTTTTCCTGTGGGTGTACGTAAAGGACAAGGTATTCGCCTCCTTCCCTTCCTGTTAATCTAGCGGAGCTGAAACAGCGTATCACCGCCACTATCACTGCACTTGATTCAGATATCTTACCTCGCGTTTGGGCGGAAATGGATTACCGGCTCGATGTGACTAAGGGTGCACACATAGAACATCTGTGACTCTCTCTAAAAAAACTTGAAACATTCCCCTGCAATTCTGTTACAGGTAACATAAAATATATTACATTGTTCTTGTTTTATAGCACGTTGAAACTGTATACTTGGGGACTTCGACCATTAACGGTTCCAAGTGCAAACTGGGAAGTGTGGATGGATGGTAGTGAAAAAGCTGAAACTGTCTCGCCAACCCCACTGTACACAGCGACATGAAACCTTTACCCATGGAGAGTCACTGCCTTGAAATCTGTTCGCCTTCCCTGCCTCTGTTTTTCACCAAGTGGAAATTATACGAGACAAAAGTGAAACTATTTCATAAATCTTTCTCTCTCTCTCTCTATTTATTATTTGTCCAGGCATACCTTCTGGGCCCTTGACCATGGTGGGCCCCAAGGCTATAGACCCTTTAGACTACCTCTTAATCCGGCCTGATAGTGAGTGCAGAAAGACACCGGACTTAATTTCAGCGTTTCCCAGAAGACAGTGTTACCAGTACCTTTCACAGAAAATAAGTTAGTCAGCCTTAAGCATACTGTGTCACGTGCGCAAATTTTACCCGTGTCCTTTTTACAGACGCCAAGGTACCAGTTCAAACTGCTTACTATGTTCGAGTAGAATGTCAAAATTTTAAGAATGAAACAAAGAGCGGTGACAAAGTTTCGTTGTTTGTCTTCGGGGGAGGGGGGGTAAAATTGCTGAGGAAAGGCATGAAATGTTACAAAAACTGTATGGCAATGCATTTTTGTTGCGTTCAACAAAATTTGAGTTTCTCAAAAGATTTCGGGAACGTCCAGAATCCGCCTAAAACAACGAGTTGAGCTGACGTCCATTAAGCAGTCGAAAAGGCAACACAATTGAAGAAGTTCGGCGGCTGGCCGCACAATATCGCCACATAGCTTTTTTTTTTTTTTTTTTTTTATTGGAGGTTTAACGACCACCGTGAGCAACTCGATGGGCTATAAGCAGTCGCCCGTCCCTAATTTAAGGTCACTGGTTCCAGGGAAGGGAGAGAGCCAGCGCCGTAAGACAAACACAACATCCATGCCTCACCGGGATTCGAACCCGGACCCCGTTCGGACGAATGATCAGAGGCCATCGCCCTGACCACTGCGCCACCGGGGGCGGCCCACATAGCTTTGAGAATGTTGAGTGCAGAGCTATTATTTTCAAAAACACTATCCGAACAATTTTGCAGAACGATTTAATGAAGAGAAAAGTGCGTACAAAGTTGGTTCCGTATTTCCCATAAGACCGGAGTGGAATAGGCAGGAGCGGATCCAGAAGTTTACTCTAGGGGAGGGGGGAGGGGTAAGGTATAAAAAGGAGGGGAGAAGACATTACGGAATGTTTTTTAGATATACATATACATATTAGGAGTGCCTTTCCTACCTGACGTTCCTTTGCAAGGTCTTTAAAAGGTCTTTAAAACACTTTCACTTGCTCCAGGAATGTTAAATCGTTAAATACCTGAACGAGGGCAATCGATAGGTGAAAAATCACAATTGTTTCAGTGCAATCGATTGTGCGTTTTCCGAAGAAATAAACTTTACGCTTTCTTGAAATCGGCACAGACTATACGACTGAATGAAATCCTTCAAAATAAAACCCAAGCCCTTATATTCGGAGTTGGTTAATTTAATAAAAGAAAAGTTTAATGGTCTCCATCTGACATATTCTCATACATTAACATTTTAACCAGTTGGAACGAATTAACTCGTGGTTAA
This sequence comes from Macrothele yani, assembly GCA_039090855.1. Classification (NCBI taxonomy): domain Eukaryota; kingdom Metazoa; phylum Arthropoda; class Arachnida; order Araneae; family Macrothelidae; genus Macrothele; species Macrothele yani. The sequence continues at coordinate 71,164,514 of CM077028.1, read as the reverse complement.
CAAAATGGGTTGAACTCAACACAAAAGAATATGTTCGCTGTCTAAGAAGTGAGCCGGACGCGACTAAAACGAATTCATTCAGGATATGTTTAGTGGTCTCAAAAATGCTCGTATGAGTTACGTTCAAGACTAGAGCATCGGAAAAAGTTGCGTTCGCCCTTTGATTTTGATGGTGTAAGTTAACACTAAGAACGGATTTGCAACGGTAACTATGTTCATAATCGACAGACTCCTGAAACAAATTATCGATATTTATTCTTGACTAAACACACAACTAAAACGCTAATGTAAGTTCACTGATATATAATAGAATGAATGAGTGATCAATCAACAACGACTCCGCACTTTAAGTTATTTCGTACTTTCGCTTTCTATTTAGTCTGTTTTAAACAATCTTACCGTAAATTGAATATCCATTCGACTTTTAACACAAAAACAGTTTATTCCAGCAAGAATCCTTTTAGGTGATCATAATATTCTTTTACAGCACTTTTTGTTAGAACAACAAACACAGCGTGTTCACACACATCAAAGCGACGCCATTTTCGCTAATCCAGGATCGTAATCCCATAATTCTCTGCAACGAACCGCTGATGGCTGTTCGGCATCCACGCAACTGAAACTCACAAACGTAAACTTGCAGCAGGTGTTCGACGAAAATAAAAGGAGCAAAGGACGCGCCAACATCTAACAGATTTGTTATTCAGACTGGTTATTCAGGCGTGGGATTTTCACCAATCTGAAAAATTAACCGATAAAGGACAATGGCAGTGGAGCCAAATTTAAGGAAGGAGAGAGAAGACATTTGAGTAACTTTTTCTTTTCTTTACCCAGTTGCATGATGTTCGTGTCAGCGAGATTAGTGCTTCCTTATCATGTTTTAGGTCGTGGAACAGGGAATATAGAACTAGCAGGGAGGGCTCATCACCTATAATAGGTTTATTTTCGCTGCTGATGTGATGAGAGGGGGTAAAGATAAATTATTTTCCTGTAGCTTCCGTAAAACTCGGTCGCTACGTTAACATTTCTGCTTGGAGGGAGCAAAAGTCTTAAGCACCGTTTAGTTGAAGCACAGTACATCGGTTGCTTAAAGGATTAAAGTAAATACACGCTGATTTCAGGTTAAACATAACGAACGCACGGTTTAGTCATAAATCGCTAATTATAAACATGAATTTCGCTCTCCCTTTTTTTTACGCTTTCCAACCGTACGTTGAAGAAACGTATAGGCTTCAGCTTTGTCCGCCTGTCAGCACGATAACTCGCGTAAAAATGGTTCGATTTCGATGAAATTTTAGTATGTGGTAAGGGATCATCTGAGGATAAACCCCATTGAAAATGGGACAAATGGGGTCAAAGGTCACGACATAGGAGCGGGATCCATTCCTTTGGCTTATGCGTCATAACTTGCGTAAATATGGTTCGATTTCAATGAAATTTTAGTATGTGGTAGGGGACCACCTGGGGACAAACTCTAGTAAAAATGGGTGAAGTGGGATCAAAGGTCAGGACATAGGAGCGGATTGTATTCCGTTGCCCTTATGCGTCATAACTTGTGTAAATATGGTTCGATTTCAATGAAATTTTAGTTTGTCGTAAGGGACCACCTGGGGATGAACTCTACTGAAAATGTGTGAAGTGAGGTCAAAGATCGGGACATATGAGCGGGATGCATACCATTGCCCTTATGCGTTATAACTTACGTAAAAATGGTTCGATTTCGATGAAATTTTAGTATGTGGTAGGGGACAACATGGGGACAAACCCCATCGAAAATGGGAAAAATGGGGTCAAAGGTCAGGACATGGGATCGGGATCCATTCCATCGCCCTTATGCGTTATAACTTACGTATAAATGCTTCGATTGAGACAAAACTTTATCATGTTGTTCCGGAAGTATACTTTACCGGTTCTGTTGAATATCATCGAAATGGGGTCAAAGGTTAGGTCATAGGAGCGAGATTTATTCCACAGCAATCATCCTCATAACTTGAGTAATAACTTGAGTAATTATTTCTGTTATGTTGGAAAGTGTATCATAATCAATGCATTGCATGATTTTACTAACTTTTTTTGGTTGTTTTGTTTTCACTGTGCCCCAAGGCGACAGAAAGAATCAATTTCGATTTGTTTTCATTGGTGATGAAATAACGAAACTCTACGTCTATTGGAAATTTGCGTAGAAAAGGAAAAAAAAAACAAAAACAAAAACAGCCTGATGTCAGTTAATTTACGTACATGAATGAAAACTCCAATGAAGGACGGTAGAGGGCGTACTTAGTGTGTGTTACAATCGCACTCGTACATATAGGCGCCTGCAGGAAATTTTTCAAGGGGGTGGGGGTCAAGTGTAATTAATTAAGGTTTGGCTAATATGTAGAAAACAGTAATTCGTGAAAATGAAAGATTAATACTATTACTATTACTACTACTTACTACACTAGAACACTACTACTAATACTACTATTATTATTATTAATAATTGATGCTGCTCTTGAAGAAAGTGTATGTTAGTAATAGTGATGTATTATCATGTACATTGGTAACTGTTTTCAAAATAATGAGCAGTGTCGAGCAGGGCCACGCCAAGCCTTTTAAGTTCATCACACACAAACCCTGAGCGGAACTTGTTTGGGCGTACTACCTTACGGTTTGCTAGGTTTTCCGCTTTCACGTTATCGTTTTCCAATTCCAAGTTTCCAATAAAATTGGGATATCAAATTAAACTCCCTAAACTCTATCTTTCTTTGTGGTCCAGTTCTGCGAGTGTAAAAAAAAAAGGAATAAATAAAATAAAAATTAAATAAAATAAAGGGGGAAATAATTCTACAGGGGGTCAAGTGACCCCTGTGACCCCCCTGTCGGCGCCCATGCACTCGTACAAAAAACTGAGATGAAGAGAACTTAGTTTTTCTTTTGAATACAAAGTTGACCTAATCATGTTTGAAGAACTGAAAACTACCTTTAAATGAGTGCGTAATGTTAAACCAAGTAAACAGTGCCTCCTAATATTCGACGATTACCAAATTTAAACAGCTTGGAATTTTTACGATACTATTAATCTTTTCCTACGAAAATTTTATAGTATCGAAATTCCCAAAAGCTAATAGAAAGTTTCCATAGTAACACTGTACCAGTGGTCCGATTTATTGGCGTAGAAAGTAGACACATTAGCGTTTCCAAGCTTTCGCACATCAACCAGATGGCTTTTTCAAGGAAGTTAGACAGAAACTGCAACTGAAAAATAGAACCACAGAGAATGGAGAGACAGAGCGTGCACAATCCAGAGTTATGGAAATTGGTGGGCGGGGAAAAAGAACGATAGCAGAGCACCGTCGGCGCTTTATGGAACTAAACCCCACGTGCTCTCTGACGTAACGTCCCTACTGTAACGCTCATAATTCGAAATTGGTTACTTTGCTTGTTATTACTACCGTTACCACTGTGTGATTCTGTGATTATAACAACGCTTTTCGTTATTTCGTAGAAGTTATTTTCGGCGGATAATTATTTCATCTTTTATATGTAGGAAATCTTTGTCTATTTTTTAACTGTTAAAAATCGATATAAGTAAAATTTATATCAGAGTAGAGCCCTTACTGTATTTTGTTTTTCGTAATTCCATTTGATCCTTCGGGCAGATGTTTACAGATGTTTGATTCGTGATACAATTATGTCAGTTTGTTACTTTTTATTTGCCATTGCTTTGATATTTTTCCGTTGTTTATTTTCAAATTCCGGCAGTAGTATGTTGCGTTGACGAAGGTCTGCATTTTGAGAACGAAAGCTGCTACAGATTTATTAGTTTCTTTTAAGTCAGAATTAGTACTTTATTTCTCAGTATAATTCCCGACTGCAAAGTGCTGTTCTTACGATTAAGAATATACGCCTAATTCCGTTACACCTACCGCAAAATTCCTCGGTCAATCACGCTACAGTGAACCTAACCAACTCGGGAAGTAAGGAAAATGGCGGCTCTCGCAGGGAAGGAAAGTCGAGAGAGACATTTGTAAACAAGTGGGAGGAGCGTAGTTGTGACGTCCTTTTAGTTCTCATTAACAGGCCGTGGGACCGCCAACGTCTATGTGAGTTTAACATTATGCTGTTGCCATCGGACAAAGTGGAGAATTTCCTTTACGATCTTCTAGAGTGCACACTCTGTACCTCTCTTCTCTGTGAATAGAACGCATTAACAATTTGAACGCGGAAACTTGACTTGACAACAATAGATACGACGTTATATTCATTTAAAGATATGACGCATCACGTTGGCTACACGCGCGGTATCCTGGTAGGCAGAGGCTTTACTTGAAGAATTGGTTCCAAATTCGTGGCAACCCGAATGAGGCGCAATCATTGCAAGCATCGCTGTTGGTAATGATTTACAAGGTTTCCCGAATGGCTGTACCTTTAGGGGTAGAGTAGGTAGCTAATTTCTTTATATCGTCCCACATAGGAGTAGTGGACTTGAATTTCACTTCTCTGGATAGAGCCGTGGCTACTTTCCCGTATTTTGTGTCTCTTTTATGTTCGTTGACTCTGACTCCAAACGAACGCTTGGTCATTCCAATGTAGTAACGTTTAGAGCCGTCCGGATACTGTAGGAGGATCGCATAAACACCTGCTTCGCAGGAGAGAGGTAGTTTTTCACTACTTCCCTTTAGCATAGTATATAAAGATGCAGGAGACCTGATGCCGACGCCATAGTTGATCTTCTTCAGAGCGTTTTTGAGTTTGTAAGACACATTTGGTATGTAGGGAATTGAGCCTAAATAACGTATCTGCGGTACAGGAAGATTAGAATGTTTTACCCTGACTTTTTGGATAAATTTACGTATCTGATTCAACGAATATCCTGCATCAGAGGCTAACTTGATGATGCTTTCAATTTCGTGTTGTCTAGAATGATCGGAGGAAACGGCGAAGGCTCTTCGAATTCGAGAACGGAAGATAGCTGTTTTGTATTCTGTGGGACAAAAACGTTACTACATTGGAATGACCAAGCGTTCGTTTGGAGTCAGAGTCAACGAACATAAAAGAGACACAAAATACGGTAAAGTAGCCACGGCTCTATCCAGAGAAGTGAAATTCAAGTCCGCTACTCCTATGTGGGACGATATAAAGAAATTAGCTACCTACTCTACCCCTAAAGGTACAGCCATTCGGGAAACCTTGGAAATCATTACCAACAGCGATGCTTGCAATGATTGCGCCTCATTCGAGTTGCCACGAATTTGGAACCAATTCTTCAAGTAAAGCCTCTGCCTACCAGGATACCGCGTGAAACCAACGTGATGCGTCATATCTTTAAATGAATATAACGTCGTATCTATTGTTGTCAAGTCAAGTTTCCGCGTTCAAATTGTTAATGCGTTCTATTTTTCAGTTGCAGTTTCTGTCTAACTTCCTTGAAAAAGCCATCTGGTTGATGTGCGAAAGCTTGGAAACGCTAATGTGTCTACTTTCTACGCCAATAAATCGGACCACTAGTACAGTGTTACTATTTACTACTTAATTGGTGTACTGTTCCTTGTTATCAGAAAGTTTCCATTTTTATGATAGTTCAGAATCGACTACTATCTTAATTACAATTTAGAGACATTAACTTTCATGAGAAAAATGAGTAGGTTTGAATTATGGATTCAGGTTTGTTTTAAATTTCTCACGGACTGTTTCGAGACGTCACAGATGCTAGACAATATTACAATAGCCAAGAACTAACAAATATTACCCCCATGCTTTTCCCCCCGCTGTCTCTGACTTCCTTTTATCTTTTGCTCTCTCTCTCTCTCTCTCTCTCTCTCTCTCTCTCTCTCTCTCTCTCTTCTATTCCCTTCTCTTTCTTTTCTTACTGAAGCTAAATCAATGTAATACGTATTTTAAATCCAATTCCGTAGTAAGTTTAATAGTAAATTATTTTCTCAGAAAAACTGAAAACAAAATATGCAAAGTTAATCATTTACGATATTTGCTACTTTAAACGTAAATAAAAACTTCGTTAGGGTTTGGGGGAGGGAGATCGCCCTAGTCGCCCTCCGCTGGATCCGCCACTGGGAAACGGCGCATGCTGAATTATTCTACAAAACTGTTCGAATTTTCATTGAACTCGTTGATGAAAACGAAGCTGTGCTGAATAAATTTATAATAGTAACCGTAAAGGGATCTTCATTTGCGATCCCGAGGCGAAAAATCAAAGCTTTGTGCTGACGAATCTAGACGCTTTTGAATTCAAGCGATTCGCGTTTTTAATGTTTGTTAAGCCAGCCTGGAGTCCGAGTGGTCAAAAAGGTGGGCTTCCGAATGAACATTCGATCCTGGGATGAAGCACGGGTACTGCATCTGTACTCCACCTGTACTTTCTTTGGGATGTATTCGATAGGGAACACTGCAGCGTGAATTGCTCGTGAGATTTCGCAAATCAAATATTTCACCGTTTAATGATCTGTAGAATCGTACCCAATTATTGCACTTCGTGCTTCTACAAAGGTCTCGCGACCACTGATTTTAAACTTTATTAGCCATTCCTTTAGCCCTGCATCTCGGCGTATTAAGATTTAACCAGTTTCTCTACTTGTTTTAAAAGGGGTATAGGGTTGCGCAAGATGGACAATCCAGGGGACATACTAGATCTTTCTGACACTGACTTTCTTTGCCGTACATTCGCCACGATAGAGGAATTGAAAGAGTCCGGAATTTTCTGCGACGTGACCATCAGGGCTGAAGGAAAATCTCTTGCAGCTCATCGTGTCATCTTGGCAGGCGGAATTCCCTTCTTCAAGGCAATGTTGGCAGGAAACTTTGCAGAGAGTGCAAAAGATGTAATAACTTTAGACAACTTAGATTTCGTCGCACTACAGCAACTACTCGCTTTCTTATACAGCGGCAAGATACGCATCACGTGTTCTAATGTTAAGGATATACTCGCTACAGCAACGTATTTACAGCTCCACTCCATTGCCGAAACTTGTCTTCAATTCATGCTTAACAGGCTGAATGCTGAAACAGTCCTAGATGTCCTCGCACAAGCAGAACAGTATCAAGATCCAAACGCAGTTGAAAAATCTTGTAGATTTTTGGGGGAAAATTTCCAAGATGTTTCCATGTCGCAAGATTTCTTAAATTTGTCCTTCCAGAAGCTAGAACAGTTAATTCGTAGGGATGATCTGTTGGTATTGAAGGAAGATGCAGTATTCGAAGCAGTTATGAGATGGGTAAAGGCGGAAAAGACAGACAGAATTCACCATCTCCCTGATCTGCTGTACTGCGTTCGAATGCCTCTTATATCACCAGCTTATTTAGAAAGACATGTCCTAAACGAGAAACTTATTCTTTCGTCAGAAGCTTGTAAGGATGTATTAAGGGAGATTAAAAATATCCAATCCACACCAGGATGTTTCATGTCCGGGGAGAGATATTGCGAATCCAAGGAACACCTGAAACACGCAGAAATATTTGGATGCGCCATGTACTATATTCGGGTAGCTAAGAACAAAATCGAACTGTATCACTATGACTGTGTGCATCAAAAGAAGTGGGTTAAACTATTCACTTCTTTACGAAACAAAGAGGTTAAGCCGTGGCGCTTTTTCTATCAGGTCGCTTACGTAAGAGATAAATTCGTATTTATAAGCAGACAGCGCGTGACCACCCTTTGCCTCAAAACTTTTGCGATCACATCAGTGCAATGTGATTTGACTAACATTTTGCAAATCAGAGTCACTTCGTTTCGTGGCGTAATATATTTATTAGGAGGCGCTCTTGGCCCTCATGATCTGGTGCACACTATCTGCCCTCTTCTAGGAACGGCATATCAAGTAGGAAGAATGACAACGAAACGCACTGATTTTGCCTCAGTATCTTTGGGAAACCATATTTACATCACTGGCGGAATGCCTCCTACCAATGATGATGAAGATTGGGTTGTTGTCGATGCCTTGAACTCCGCCGAGCGTTTCGATCCTGAGACAGGAACCAGCGCTGAAATTTCACCGATGCTCGAATCGAGACATAACCATGGTTGTGCTGCTCTGAGAGACAGAATTTATGTGTGCGGTGGATTTCTTGATATTTTTGACCAAGGGCCTCTCCTTTCTGCGGAAGTTTATGACCTTGCGACGGATGGTTGGGCTTTCATAGCTCCAATGAAAACTGCAATGCACAATATGAAGCTATTCTTTTCATGCTGTGGAAAATTACGCGCTGCTGGCTCCAAAGAAGCCGGTCATTTCCTCCTTTTTGATACTTATGACGTTGCTGATGATAAATGGACGTCTCCGAAGACACATCAAGCAAAAGTCAGGGAGATCATTTTTGGAGGGAGCGATGCATTGTATGAAGATTGCTGATTGCCTGAAACATTAAATAGAGCATATATGAAAATATAACTCCATCTATGAGTACTCAAATAGCAGTTCATTCTTCTGAAATAAAAACAATAAGGGGTACATGATGTGTTTGGTCTCTCTCTCTCTCTCTCTCTCTCTCAGGATCAATCACAGAAGGCAGTCCCGGTGGCTGAGTATCAGAGACGCAGTATTTCGGGGCAGTTGTCGGAACTATGTCCGCCCACGAGCTCCGGATGAAGCCTTGGTGGTTGCCTATTCCTCTTCCCTCCCTGAAGGAGCTGCCTTAAATTAGGGACGGGGACTACGTACAGTCCCCTAAGAGTTTCTCATGGTAGTCATTAAATTCCGAAAAAGCCCCCTAGTGGCCGAATGGTCAGATATATGTTTTTCCCGTGACATTCGTTTTGTTCCCCTCCGGTGACCAGCTGCCTCAATCGGAGGTTGGTGACTTCTTATATCACTTAGACTTGTTCATCATGTACGTCATTAAACCACGAAGCAAAATAATAAATAAAAAATACCCCCTTAAATCACCCCCTTTCCTTCCCCAAGGAAAAACGACGGACGTACAGGACGAGCTTGTAAAATCTTCCAATATTCTCAGCATCATTTCTCAGTACTATGTCCGGGTGGACTTCCGATTATAAGTGCTTCAAGTAGTTCCGGATATCAATGCACATTGTTTACGTAAAGCCTGCTCACACCCAAAGTCAGTAGATGACAAAGTTATGCTCTTCCGGGGGTTGCTTTGTGATGTCACTGTCCAAATCGCCATCGGAAAACTACCTAATCGCGGCGTTTCTTTGTATCTGCACCAGTGGCGCTTATTCTAGGCTATCTAGGCTAGCTGCGAAGCCCAGAGAATGCACAAATAAAAGTCAATTAAATATACACAAATAAAAGTCAATTATTAGCGGTATTAAGATATGTCGATGCTTTCGCTGCGAAAAAAAAAACCCCAAGAAAGATGACACCGAATTTTTGGGTGTAATAAGCACGTCTTTTGAATCCGTTCTGACGCAAATTAAATTTATCAAAGCTATTCAAAATCAATGGAACCGGTATGGAAAACAATAATATCTGACGAGAGAAAAAGGATTTTCAATCGGGTTTTTAATCCCTCAGATATTGCTGTAAACGGAATCGTGAGCTTACGAACTCTTAGAAATTGAGATATCAACAAAAATAAGATGTGACTTTACGTCCCCTGATGGGAAAACCATGCATTATTTTAGGAAGAAAGCGTTCTCAAAAGATTTATCCATATAAGCCGTATCGGTGCAAGAAAAAAATATTTAGTCGAACTTTCAGGAGCCCAGATTTTGCTACAAATACATCAGAAGTAGAAATTAACACTTATGACCCCTGGTGGCCAAACCATTCTTTACCAAGCATTAGAAATTATGTGAAAAATATTTTCCATCAGGTCTTGTATGCGATACGGGAAGCATTTTTTAAATCGGAGTTTTAGGAGCAGATATAACACAGAAAACGCAATTTACCTTTGTGCCCCTAGCGGAAAGTCTATGATTTACTTGCAAATTTTGAATTTATAAAAAACATTTCGCATCGGAAACACTATCCAACAAAGAAGGAATTTTTCAAATCGGACTCTTAGAAGTAGAGATATTGACAAAAATAAGATAGACATCTACGCCCCCTGGCGTAGAAACCATGCATTATTTCAAGAAGAAAATTTTCCTAAAAGGTTTGTCGACATGAGTAGTATCGGTCAACAAACGACTTTTTTTCCAATCGAGATTTTAGAAGCTCATATTTTGCTGCAAATACATCAGAAGCGGAAATTAAAATTTACGCCACCTGGTGGCCAAACCATTTTTTTACAAAAATTAGAAATTATGTGCAAACGATTTCCCATCAGGAGCTGTATCCGGTGCTGAAGGAATTTTTCAAATCGGAGATTTAGAAGCAGAGATATAGGGGGAAACGCAATTTACATTTACGCCCCTAGCGGAAAGTCTATGAATTACTTGAAAATTTTGAAATTATATGAAAAGCATGTCACACGGAAAGCACTATCCAACAAAGAAAGAATTTTTCAAATCGGACTCCTAGAAGTAGAGATATTGACAAAAACAATATATACATATATGCCCCCTGGCGTAGAAACCATGCACTATTTTAAGAAGAAAATGTTTCTAAAAGGTTTGTCGACATGAGTAGTATCAGTCAACAAACGACGTTTTTTTCAATTGGAAATTTAGGAGCTCATATTTTTCTGCAAATATATCAGAAGCGGAACTTAAGATTTACGCCCCCTGGTTGCCAAACCATTTTTTTTACAAAAATTAGAAATTATGTGCAAACGATTTCCCATCAGGAGCTATATCCGGTGCAGAAAGAATTTTTCAAATCGGAGATTTAGAAGCAGAGGTATAGGGGGAAACGCAATTTACCGCTACGCCCCCTAGCGGAAAGTCTATGAATTACTTGCAAATTTTGAAATTATACAAAAACGTGTCACACGGAAACACTATCCAACAAAGAAGGAATTTTTCAAATCGGAATCCTAGAAGTAGAGAAATTGACAAAAATAAGTTATACATCTACGCCCCCTGGCGGAGAAACTGTGGAATATTTTAGGAAGAAAATATCCCATAAAGGTTTATCGATGTGAGTGGCATCAGTCCACGAAAGAATTTTTTCAATCGATATTTTAGAAGCTCAGATTTTATGGCAAATACATCAGTAGCAAATATTAACACTTACGCCCCCTGGTGGCCAAAGTATTCTTTACCAAAAATTTGAAATTATATGCAAAAGATTTTCCATCAGGAGATGTATCCGCTGAAGAAAAAAAATTTCAAATCGGAGTTTTAGAAGAAGAGTTATCGGGAAAAATGTTATTTACTTTACGCCACCTAGCGGAAAATCTATGCGTAATTTGAAAAAGTAACTATATCTAAAATACTCTTCGACATAAATGGAATCGAAAGTTAAAAGAATTTTTTTAATCGGATGTTTAGAAGCAAACATGTGGAATAAAACGTGTTTTTGAATTCGACATCATCTGCATTTACGCCCTCTAGCGGCAAAATTGTACATCGTAAAAAAAAACGAAATAAAGGATCATCATTCGCATATTTCAAGCTTCCGAATGCAAAAAGAATTTTTCAAATCGGACTAATAGTTGCAGAAATATCGTGGGTACAGACGGACGGACGGACTGACGGACAAACCGATAACATAAGTACGATCTTTTTTACAAAAGACGTGCTAAAAACACGAGCGGCTTTGCTTCTTTCTACTATGAGAATCAGTCTGGGGAGCGATGACCAACTGCATAACGCAAGCATATCTTCGAGAGTCTTCGCTGTTCTGATGCGAAGAGCTTTGATGCAATCGACTGCTAGCGTTTCCATGACAACATGAATGCGCGTATGGAGGTGAACTGAACATTGCTTTGCACAACAGTTCGCACTGAAAAAGAGAAGCTTGGACTATCTCGATCACTCGCATGTTTCCGCGTATAACAGCGCGTGTTTCGCGAGAGTTGTTTCAGTTTGTGTGAATGAATTAAAATCAGTGATATTATACATTATCTACCAACAAGTAATTGGACACCCCTGCAATCGACGTTACCTGCGGTCCTGATACACGTCACGGCCGTTGCCATTAAATATCGTGTGGGAAACAACAACGCAACCAGTCGCATGCAAGATGCCACGCAGTTCGGAGCTCTCTGATTTCGAGAAAGGTGCAATCATCGGGTATCACAGAAATGGCCGATCCATACGTGACATATCCAGCGAGTTGAAGTACCCAAAATCGACAGTGCCTATGTGATTGGCAAGTGGAAGATGAGAGGTGACTGTCGGAATGTGCCCCACCCGGCAGACCCACAAAACTGATACACGTCACGGCCGCCGCCATTAAATATCGTGTGGGAAACAACAACGCAACCAGTCGCATGCAAGATGCCACGCAGTTCGGAGCTCTCTGATTTCGAGAAAGGTGCAATTGTCGGGTATCACAGAAATGGCCGATCCATACGTGACATATCCAGCAAGTTGAAGTACCCAAAATCGACAGTAGCCTATGTGATTGGCAAGTGGAAGATGAGAGGTGACTGTCGGAATGTGCCCCACCCGGCAGACCCACAAAACTGGGAGTTAGAGACCGACGGGTGCTGGCCAGAGAAATTCGAAAGAACCGCACCAAATCGATGGGTCACATCGGCGAGGAGTTTCAACAGGCATCCAGGAGTGTTCTTGCGATGAATACCATCCGTAAGGAATCCCATCTGCTCGGTTATCATGGATGTGCTGCCGCCCACAAGCCTTTGATCACCAAGTCCAATAGCGCTGCTCGGCTAACGTGGTGCAAAGAACGTCGACAGTGAACCGTTGAACAGTGGAAACAGGTTCTCTGGAGCCACGAATCAATTTTCACCCTATACCGTTCGGATGGCAGGGTCTGGGTTTGGCGTCTGCCTGGAGAACGCCTCTTGCCGGAATGTATTGTGCCAACTGTGAAGTTCGGCGGCGGTGGAATTATGCTATGGGGTGTTTCTCCTGGTATGGCTCGGGACCCTTGGTCGCAATTCCTGGTAGACTCAACGCCGAGACCTACTGCACCATTTTGGATGACCATGCGCTTCCTACGTTGTGGCAGTTTTACGGGGTGGACCCATGTTACTTTCAGGATGACAATGCCACCTGTCATGTTGCGAGGTCCACCATGGCTTGGTATGGTGACAATGGGGTTAATCGAATGGACTGGCCTGCGCAGAGCCCGGACCTTAACCCTATCGAGCACTTCTGGGACGAGTTGGAGCGCTGTCCGAAATCGGTGAAGGAACTGACCTCTCTTCTCCAAACGGAGTGGAAGAAAATACCGCTAGCCGTCGTACAATGCCTGGTTGACAGTATGCCCTGGAGGGTCGCAGATGTAATCGCCGCTCGTGGAGGCTCCACCAACTATTGAAGGTGAATAAACTTCGTTTTCCTTTGCTATCACAGGTGTCCAATTACTTGTTGGTAGATAGTGTATCTTAAATTCGTGGCTTTGTTGGATGTTTTGATAAATTTTGTGAAAGCTCCCCTGAACATCTACTGTCAGAACTTAAAAAACTATGCTTCAGATTTTGATGCAGCTCGACTGAAAAATTAACTGAAGGTGTTTCATTCCCTTGATGAATACAAAACAAATTAGTAAGACATTATACTTGTTACATAAAGTTGAATAAATTGGACATATTGTTTATTGAGGTGTACAAATTAGCAGACCTAATGTTAAACTTTCCATCTGCAACTGCAACTGCAGAAAGAAGTTTCTCTGTATTAAAAAGAATCAAGATGTATCTTAGAGCCACACAAGGACATGCACATTCGAGCAACTTGGCTGATTTAGCAATAGAGAAAACAATTATTTTTAAACATGAAAAAGTACTCGGAAGAAACGTTTTTGTGAAAACGTAACACTCAAGTTCCCACAAAAGGAAAGAAGAATGGAATTCATGTACAAATAAAGTATTCAGAAGAAGAATGGATTTCATGTACAAATAAGTGTTCAAATCCTAATAATCATAATTATTTGGTATCATGTTAGCAATAGCATGTACCTAAAATTTAGAAAAAAAAATGTTACTTTTATTACTTAACAATTAAAAAATAAACTTCGCAATTTAAACAAAAACAGTACTGTGTGTGTGTGGGGGGGGGGGAAGCCCAGGTCTCGGACCCAAGATACGGCATTGATCTGCACCATAGCAGCGTGTCGGAATTATTATTCGTAAATCAGCTGGAATAATCTTCATAAATTCTACCAGATTTTTTAGCGCATAATGTTTTCAATTTTTAATTTAAAAAAATTGGGGAATATTGCCGAGATGCTTTTAATATTCCTCATAAAGAAATTCTTTATTATATGACAATATGTCCTGCTGTGACCACAGGACGGATAACTTGCTCCGCCGCTACATATCATTGGGAATGTTTGTTAGAATGAAAATAATTCAGAAACGGGAGCTTTTCAAGTAGTTCCCGAATTCGCATATATCTTTTCTCTTTATTAACATAGACCTTCTCACACCTAACATGAAACGGCAAAGGAATTAGTTTTTTTTTTTTGTTTTTTTTTAGAACTTCACTGTAATAGACGCTTTGATAACTCGTTATTTATTTATTTAATGTAAATGAATTTTTGAAGGAAATTTATCAAAATAGAACTATGTATATATATATATTTTTTTGTTAGGAGCTAATTTATTTTATGAGAAGCAAATTTCATCTTTTTCCCATGAAACTAAAGTTACTATGATTATTGCTTCAGATTTTTTTTTTCGGAAAAAGTGATTATCAAAAGAGATTAGTTTTCTGCTACTTGCAAAATACTACTAGCCAGTTCGAAGGAAAGGAAGCATAGGAACCCTTTCACCGAATGGAAAGTGCGTTTCATTAAAATTGTGTATTAAATTATAATCTATAAATCTTGAGTATGAATTTAATACGTGCTATTATTTTTCGTATGGACTTATTAGTATAAAAGTAAGAATTGCCCGTATCGTGAATTATTTCCGGTTAGACTTCCGAATCAGAACGCTTTTCAAGTAATTCCCAACTTCGCGTGTATCATACTCACTTTGTTAACATAGAACCTGTCCACACCCAACGTGAAACAGCAAAGGAAATAGTTCATGATACGGACAATTCTTACTTTTATCTCTTCTTTTGTTCTAATGGCCATACGAAAAATAATACAGTGAAACCTCCTAACAACAATAACTGCTCGGACTAGAAAAAAGTGACCGTTGTTCGGAGGTTAGGCCTAAATCAACATTACTAGTCCGTTGCGTTTATGCAAAAGCAAAAGAGATACATGAAACTTTTGCAGGTACAGGCGTCAGTACAAATGTCGCAATCGTCGATAGATGGCAGCACATGAGTTGAGAAAAACTAAAATAGTTCCCTAAATAATGATGAAACACAATAATATATTTATAATAATAACATATATATCTTTATAATAATAATAATAATAACATATATATCTTTATAATAATAATAATAATAATAAAGAAAATAATAATAACATATATATATATATATCATCATCATCATCATCATTGTCAACCATTATCAATCCACTGCTGGACGAAGGTCTCCCCAAGTTTCCTCCACAACGGTCTGTCTTGTGCCAGTCTCCTCCATGTCACCCCTGCATACTTTCGAATTTCATCCACCCATCTCCCATGTGGTCTTCTTCTGGGTCTTTTCCTGTCCCTTGGAATCCAATCTAAAATTTCGGCTGTCCATCGATGGTCTGTTCTTCTGGCAGTATGTCCAGCCCATTGCCATTTCAGGGATTTAACTCTGATCATGATGTCTTCCACTCTTGTCATTTTTCGGATCCACGAGTTCCTCTTCTTATCTCTCCTGGTTACACCAAGCATGCACCTCTCCATGTTTTTTTGAGTTGTCTGCAGCCTTTGTATGTCTCTTTTAGTTAAGGTCCACGTCTCTGCACCATACGTAAGCACTGGAAGGATGCATTGATTAAACACTTTTCTTTTAAGACATAATGGCATATTGCTCTTGAAAATTATGCTGTTTCTTCCAAAAGCTCTCCAGGCAAGTTTTGTACGCCGATTAATTTCTTCATCAATGTGACCCTCACTTGATATCTGCTGTCCAAGATAAACGTACGTGTCTGTTATCTCCAGCTTTTCTCCATCAATCGATAAATCTTCATTTCTTGTAAAAGCATTGAACATCACTTTTGTCTTCTGAAAGTTCATTTTTAATCCCACTTCTTTACTCTTGTCAGTAAGTTCCTGGATCATACTCTGCAGCTCTGATGAGGTAGTTGCAAAAATGACTACGTCATCAGCAAAACGAAGGTGGGTTAGATAATCTCCATTAATCTTTATCCCCTTGTTTTCCCAGCTCAGCGACTGAAAGACACCCTCCAATGTGGCATTAAAGAGCTTCGGAGATATGGTGTCACCTTGTCTCACTCCCTTTCCAATTTTTACGTGTGTTGTATTTTCAAACAGCCTAATCTTTGCACTTGCATTTTCATAGATGTTATTAATAATATTAATGTATGCATCTTCAATACCGCAGGTTTTCAGAGCCATTGTAACTGCTGATGGTTTCACCGAATCAAAGGCTTTTTCATAATCGATAAAAGCCATGCACAATGGAAGTTCATATTCCCTCGCTCTTTCAATTAGTTCTCTCAGCACGTGGATATGATCTATTGTGCTGTAGCCACTCCTGAATCCAGCTTGTTCTCTCGGTTGAGCCATGTCCAGTGTTACCTTCAAGCGGTGTGAAAGAACTTTAGTGAAGATTTTATAAACTACTGATAGGAGGCTGATAGGTCTGTAGTTTCCGAGATCCTCAATGTCACCTTTCTTATGTAGCAGGATCATTGTAGCGGTGTTCCAATCCTCAGGAATCTTTCCTTCATTAAGGCATCGAGTGAAAATTTGGGCGAGTACTGTTTCGATTTCTCCACTTGCTTCTTGTATGATGTCTACAGTAATTCCATCTTCTCCTGGAGCTTTTCCTCGCTTCATGTTCTTGATTGCATGTGCAACTTCTGCTGGAAGGACTGGAGGAACTCTGGTACTGGTATCTTTCATGATGTCTGGAGTGCATGTATCATCCCTTTCATATAATTTGGAGTAGAAATCTTTCACTCTTGTCAAAATTTCGCCTCTATTTCTTGTTACAGAACCATCTTCTTTTCTCAGTGCCATAATCTGTTTTCTTCCCTTACTGAGATGTCCCTTTGCTATCTTTAGGCTTTGGTTGTTTTCAATTGCTTTCCTCACTAGTTCACAGTTGAATTTTCTTACGTCTTCAGTGATACTTTTTCTTACTGTCTTGCATAGCTCTATATATTCCACTTTGGAAGTCACATCTTCTTTAGTTGTCCTCATCTCTCTTCTTTTTGCATCAACATTTTGGTTTTTCCTGATAATTTGTTCACATGCAACTTGTTCTTAGACCCAGCTAATTTTGTTGCTGTTTCCATAAGAGCTTTGGTTACTTTTCTGTTAACTTCAGAAATATCCACTTCTTCCGATGTTAGGCCTTCTAAAGCAGAGAATCTGTTCTTCAGTTCCAACTTGAAGGTATTATGGTGTTTTTTAAGGTTGGTTATGTCAATAGATTTTGTTTGTCTTATGAGCTTGCCACGTTCAAGTTTAGTGTTGAGGTGCATCTTACATCTCACCAATCTATGGTCACTACCTGTGTTGAACTTGTTTAGCACACTGCAGTCTTCTATGACGAATTTTTTGTTACACATAATAAAATCTATTTCACTTGTCGTCCCATTTGGATGTCTCCATGTCCATTTCCTGTGTGGCTTTTTCTTGAAGAAGGAGTTCAAGATGAAAAACCCTTCTGCCTCTGCAAACTCAACGAGAGTATTTCCACGCTGGTTTCTGTTGCCGTGACCGAATTTACCTACTGAAGTTTCATTCTGTTGCCGTTGCCCTATTTTTGCATTGAAATCTCCCATAATTATTTTCAAGTGCTGCTTACCTTTATTATTTAGATGACGAATTTCCTCATAAAATTCTTCAATTTCTTCTTCAGGGTGACTTGTGGTGGGTGCATAAGTTTGAATAATCTGAGCCTGGTATCTTTTCGAGAGTTGGATAACAAGTCGTGCAGCTCTGTCAGAGGAACTTTCAACTTCTACAACTTTATCCTTCAGTTTCTTGTTTATTATAAATCCAACACCACTAGTTCTGCCAGTATCTGTCCCACGATAGTAGAAGAGATGTCCACTTTTCAGTTCGATGAGATCTTCTCCTTTTCTCCTTACCTCACTTAGCCCCACGATGTCCCACTTGATCCTTTGTAGTTCCTCTTCCAATTCAAGAAGCCTTGAATCAGAAGATAGGGAGCGTCCATTGTAAGTAGCCAAGGTCAGCATCAGATGGCAGCCTAGTCCGGTCCTCCGGGGATTCTTAGCACCCTCTGCCTTCATGTCGCACTGGCCGCTGCCTTGGCCAGGTACATTCCAGCTGCCGGAGACTGAGGGCCAAGATTTAAGTTGTATATATTATATATATATACTTAAGAGCAAAACTGAAGACTAAGGAAAAAATTTTAGAATTTAAAACGAAGGGTGCAAAATAGGCTCAGTATTCTCGACACCTTCTACATTCAGTTGTTTCATTTTATTTTTTTATCTTTTCTCCTTTTACTCACACAGGTAGATACATAACCTTTTCTATGTTGTATTACGTGTGAGTCAAAATTATATATGTATTTTTTTGCTTAGGTATCTTCTTTATAGTATATATTATATATATATATATATATATATATATATATATATATATATATATATATATATATTTATAATAATAATAATAATAATAATAATAATAACATATATATCTCTATAATAGTAATAATGATAACATATATATCTTCATAATAAATAACAACAATGTAAAGCAAAACGTTTAAGAAATACGTCTTTCCAACGACGCAAAAAATCTACACATTAGTTTTCGGTGTCCAATAAGTTTTAATAGAATTTAAAATGGATTCAAATGGGTCTGAGATAAGTGACTGATGTTTCCACATAAACTCAGCTAAATACGAATCGTTATGCTGTCTAGCAGTTCCGCGATGACGTTTGTTTCTCCGTTTAGCTAAGCTACAATCTTTCTATCGTTTACGTGTGGGCCCCACTTTCTGAGTCAACAAAAAGATAACTATGATTGACTTTAAAATGTTGAAATCCTAACTCCTCAGTCTTATATGATTTCAATGAATCGGAATATATTGTAGAATGTTCTAATGTTCTGCACATGATTTTACTTCTATATATGTAGATGTAGTAGTTAAATATTATATATCATCATCATTGTCAACCATTATCAATCCACTGCTGGACGAAGGTCTCCCCAAGTTTCCTCCACAACGGTCTGTCTTGTGCCAGTCTCCTCCATGTCACTCCCGCATATTTACGAATTTCATCCACCCATCTCCCATGTGGTCTTTTTCTGGGTCTTTTCCTGTCCCTTGGAATCCAATCTAAAATTTCGGCTGTCCATCTATGGTCTGTCCTTCTGGCAGTATGTCCAGCCCATTGCCATTTCAGGGATTTAACTCTGATCATGATGTCTTCCACTCTCGTCATTTTTCGGATCCACGAGTTCCTCTTCTTATCTCTCCTGGTTATACCAAGCATGCACCTCTCCATGCTACTTTGAGTTGTCTGCAGCCTTTGTATGTCTCTTTTAGTTAAGGTCCACGTCTCTGCACCATACGTAAGCACTGGAAGGATGCATTGATCAAACACTTTTCTTTTAAGACATAATGGCATATTGCTCTTGAAAATTATGCTGTTTCTTCCAAAAGCTCTCCAGGCAAGTTTTGTACGCCGATTAATTTCTTCATCAATGTGACCCTCACTTGATATCTGCTGTCCAAGATAAACATACGTATCTGTTATCTCCAGTTTTTCTCCATCAATCGATAAATCTTCATTTCTTGTAAAAGCATTGAACATCACTTTTGTCTTCTGAAAGTTCATTTTTAATCCCACTTCTTTACTCTTGTCAGCAAGTTCCTGGATCATACTCTGCAGCTCTGATGGGGTAGTTGCAAAAATGACTACGTCATCAGCAAAACGAAGGTGGGTTAGATAATCTCCATTAATCTTTATCCCTTTGTTTTCCCAGTTCAGTGATTGAAAGACATTTTCCAATGTCGCATTAAAGAGCTTCGGAGATATGGTGTCACCTTGTCTCACTCCCTTTCCAATTTTTATGTGTGTTGTATTTTCAAACAGCCGAATCTTTGCACTTGCATTTTCATAGATGTTATTAATAATATTAATGTATGCATCTTCAATACCGCAGGATTTCAGAGCCGTGGTAACTGCTGATGGTTTCACCGAATCAAAGGCTTTTTCATAATCGATAAAAGCCATGCACAATGGAAGTTCATATTCCCTCGCTCTTTCAATTAGTTCTCTCAGTACGTGGATATGATCTATTGTGCTGTAGCCACTCCTGAATCCAGCTTGTTCTCTCGGTTGAGCCATGTCCAGTGTTACCTTCAAGCGGTGTGAAAGAACTTTAGTGAAGATTTTATAAACCACTGATAGGAGGCTGATAGGTCTGTAGTTCCTGAGATCCTCAATGTCACCTTTTTTATGTAGCAGGATCATTGTAGCATTGTTCCAATCCTCAGGAATCTTCCCTTCATTAAGGCATCGAGTGAAAATTTGGGCGAGTACTGTTTCAATTTCTCCACTTGCTTCTTGTATGATGTCTATAGTAATTCCATCTTCTCCTGGAGCTTTCCCCGCTTCATGTTCTTGATTGCATGAGCAACTTCTGCTGGGAGGACTGGAAGAACTCTGGTACTGGTATCTTTCATGATGTCTGGAGTACATGTATCATCCCTTTCATATAATTTGGAGTAGAAATCTTTCACTCTTGTCAAAATTTCGCCTCTATTTCTTGTTATAGAACCATCTTCTTTTCTCAGAGCCATAATCTGTTTTCTTCCCTTACTGAGATGTCCCTTTGCTATCTTAAGGCTTTGGTTGTTTTCAATTGCTTTCCTCACTAGCTCACAGTTGAATTTCCTTACGTCTTCAGTGATACTTTTTCGTGTTGTCTTGCATAGCTCTATATATTCCACTTTGGAAGTCACATCTTCTTTAGTTGTCCTCATCTCTCTTCTTTTTTGCATCAACATTTTGGTTTTTCCTGATAATTTGTTCACATGCAACTTGTTCTTAGACCCAGCTAATTTTGTTGCCGTTTCCATTAGAGCTTTGGTTACTTTTCTGTTAACTTCCGAAATATCCACTTCTTCCGATGTTAGGCCTTCTAAAGCAGAGAATCTGTTCTTCAGTTCCAACTTGAAAGTATTATGGTGTTTTTTTAAGGTTGGTTATGTCAATACATTTTGTTTGTCTTATGAGCTTGCCACGTTCCAGTTTAGTGTTGAGGTGCATCTTACATCTCACCAATCTATGGTCACTACCTGTGTTGAACTGGTTCAGCACACTGCAGTCTTCGATGACGAATTTTTTGTTACACATAATAAAATCAATTTCACTTGTCGTCCCAATTGGATGTCTCCATGTCCATTTCCTGTGTGGCTTTTTCTTGAAAAAGGAGTTCAAGATGAAAAATCCTTCTGCCTCTGCAAACTCAACGAGAGTATTTCCACGCTGGTTTCTGTTGCCGTGACCGAATTTACCTACTGAAGTTTCATTCTGTTGCCGTTGCCCTATTTTTGCATTGAAATCTCCCATAATTATCTTCAAGTGCTGCTTACCTTTATTATTTAGATGACGAATTTCCTCATAAAATTCTTCAATTTCTTCTTCAGGATGACTTGTGGTGGGTGCATAAGTTTGAATAATCTGAGCCTGGTATCTTCTCGATAGTTGGATAACGAGTCGTGCAGCTCTGTCAGAGGAACTTTCAACTTCTACCACTTTATCCTTCAGTTTCTTGTTTATTATAAATCCAACACCACTAGTTCTGCCAGTATCTGTCCCACGATAATAGAAGAGATGTCCACTTTTCAGTTCAATGAGATCTTCTCCTTTTCTCCTTACCTCACTTAGCCCGACGATGTCCCACTTGATCCTTTGTAGTTCCTCTTCCAATTCAAGAAGCCTTGAATCAGAAGATAGGGAGCGTCCGTTATAGGTAGCCAAGGTCAGCGTCAAATGGCAGCCTAGTCCGGTCCTCCGGGGATTCTTAGCACCCTCTGCCTTCATGTCGCACTGGCCGCTGCCTTGGCCAGGTACATTCCAGCTGCCGGAGACTGAGGGCCAAGATTTAAGTTGTAGAGTCATTTTGGAGGTGTTTGGCCATAACTCACCACGCTGGCCAAGCGGGTTGGTGAGTGTGGGATAGCATTTCCTCTGATCCCGATGGTATAGTTATACCGCTATTGGCGGTCGTCAGAGCCCCTTTAGTGGGAACAGGATGCACCACGAGAAGGCGGGGTTGACATTTGTCAAGGAGAGGCTGTGATGTTACGCATCACCTGACCTTACATCCCATTATATATATATATATATAGCAAATAGAAAACTTGTCCCCTCTGAGGTTCCATTCGCCCCCCCCCCCGTGGCGGACTTACAGATTTGGTGCCCATAGGCACATATTTTCCAAGCGCCCCCTGCGGAGGAACTCATCACTCGTACACCCGTTCTCGTTCTGATATCGAGACCGTCAGTCGTACTCATAACGGGGGGGGGGGGAGTCCAGTTCCAGGTGGTCTAGAACACCCTCCTAAATGTTCGACTTCATGGTCAAACATATACACTGACGGAAAAAAATATCCCAACACCACGAAAAAATAGTTGTAGAGGAATATGAAATGGCGGCAATACATTTGTATAGAAAACATATTTAATCGATTAAGGTTTCAAGATCACAGCTAAATGTAAGCGCAAGAAGAGCCATTTTAAATATGAAATGCTGGTACATTAATAACAGGTGTAACCGCCAGAATGTTGAATGCAAGCATGCAAACGTTCATGCATTGTGTCGTACAGGTGCTGGATGTCAGTTTGTGGGATGGAGTTTCATGCCTGTTGCACTTGGTCGGTCAATACAGGGACGGTTAATGCTGGTTGGGGGTAATGCTGGAGTTGTCGTCCAATGATGTCCCATACGTGCTCGATTGGAGAAAGATCTGGCGATCTAGCAGGCCACGGCAACCTGTCGACACTCTGTACAGCATGTTGGGTTACAACAGCGGTATGCGGGCGAGCGTTATCCTGTTGTAAAAGACCCCTGGAATGCGGTTCATGAATGGCAGTACAACAGGTTGAATCACCAGACCGACGTACAACTGTGCCGTCAGGGTGCGTGGGATAACCACGAGAGTGCTCCTTCTGTCATAGGAAATTGCTCCCCAGACCATAACTCCAGGTGTAGGTCCAGTGTGTCTCGGCCGCAAACAGGTTGGTTGCAGGCGCTCACCTGGCCCCCTTCTAACCAATACACGGCCATCACTGGCACCCAGGCAGAACCGGCTTTCATCAGAAAACACAACAGATCTCCACTCCGTCCTCCAATGAGCTCTAGCTGGACACCACTGACGTCGCAAACGGCAGTGGTTTGGAGTAAGTGGAATGCGCAGTACACGGCGTCTGGCTTGTAGTTGTCCTTCAAGTAACCGATTTGTAACAGTTCGTTGTGTCACTGTGGTGGCAACTGCAGCTCGAATTGCTGCCGCAGATGCAGAACGATGCGCCACGGCCATACGCCGTACACGGCGGTCTTCCCTCTCAGTAGTGCCACGTGGCCGGCCGGAACTCGGTCTTCTTGAGGCAGTACCTTCCCTTGACCACCGCTGCAAACAATCATGCACAGTGGCCACATTCCTGCCAAGTCGTTCTGCAATATTGCGGAAAGAAAATCCACCTTCTCGTAGCCCTATTACACGACCTCGTTCAAACTCCGTGAGCTGTTGATAATGGCTTCTTCGTCTTCTTAAAGGCATTCTTGACTAACATCAACACCCTACGTCGAATCTCAACGATAACTAACGCTCACGAACGTTACAGCGCGTATTTACAGCAAACCTGCTTTGCATGTTCCGAGGGGCGCTACTAGCGCCACACGTATGCGCCGAGCACGAAATTTGCATAGACGTCATCTTACAGATGTACTCTCACCGCCTACCAACTGTCGTTTATCTAACAGAACCCCTTCTTGGTGTTGGGATTTTTTTCCGTCAGTGTATATTCATTTATTGGCTGAGCACACACGTTTTTGTTCTTACCCCAGTGGAGCTTGTACCCTCCTCGAAATTAAATTCTGCGTACGTGCCTGGGGCCCGGTTCTTAGCAGGATGTGGCTGCGCTGTGTCCCCGAAACCCCACCACTTTCTAGGCAAAAGTTTTTACAGTTTCGAGCTCCCAACAGGTCCCTATTCCTAAATAGTCCTCTTTTTCAGCTTGGTTCATAAAAGTTCATAGTTTTAAAAATGTCCCTTCTTTTCCATGAAATGAATGTCCTCAAAATTTTTATCAGAATGATCAATTTTTACGTTAAAAAGTTCAGTTATGTTTCAATATCTCAATCAACAATCAACAGAAATATCTACATGCATGTAACTATAATATTGTACTATTAGAAATTGGTGATTTGTAAAAAAACACCGCAAGGAAATATAATTTTTTATTAAGAAAAGGAATAAAAATATCCATTTATTAACGTAAAAATATGTTCATTAAAGCGTAAGTTTTCAACACCAACGGGTGCCTTCTTCAAACTTATGCGTTTATAGGCAAGACAAGAGAACTAAACAACAGAAAAAATTTAAAAAGCCAAACATGCACAGAATATGAGAACATGCTATGTTGCGTCGCGTGCGTGCGATAACGAGAGATGTCCACAGAAACGTGCTAAGCCATCAACCCTCTAATAGCTTAACAGGCCCGCTCACCGATTTGTGACGTCACTGGAGTAGTCCGTAGTCGCGGAGATTATGCATTACGGCGATGTGCGAACGAACGCGTCTTTACGTACACCAACTAACCAGGTCGTGCGTTCTTTTAGAGTTTCACTGGATTTAAATAAGAACTTGTGTGTTAGTTTTTAAATAACTGCAGAGTTAACAAGTTTGTTTAATAATCTTTTAAAATACAGAAGAAAAAGAAATTACAGCGTAATATTTAGCGTAGCAATAATTTCGACTTGAAAGTGTAAGCAAGACAGATTCGTCAACTTAATGAAAGCTTCACTGTCATTTCACTGGAAGTGATAAACCATTCCTATAATCGAAATTATAAACTGTTGTCGTAGTTTCACTTGAAGTTATAGTGTCTTTATAGTTAGCCGAACGATTCCTGTACTTGTAAACAAATCGTTCTTGTACTTGAAAGATTAGTTTGAGGGTCCATTACGAAGTATCGCCGTCGTTTCAGAAGATGTCGATTGACTAATTTAAGGAATCAGATTTAGTAATGAAATAATTCCTTTAGTGAAAATGTCTTTTATATGCAATCCATTATTAACTAATATATAAAAAAAGGTCAAGAAAAACTGAATTTTTAATTAATACCAAAGGCTCAATAAAACACGTTTTAACATACATACAGTAAATTGCTGCTTGATCCACTGATTGCATCAAATAAATTAAGATTTCAAGAAAATTATGCAATTGCTACATTATTAAACCTACAATAATGAGCACTATTTCAAAAACGTTACCATGAGCACTATTTCAAAAACGTTACCTTGTCAAAGTTCAACACATCTGTATTAAGTATATTAGTAGCATTAAGCAAAACTATTTGGATCCACAATATAAGTATTTCTTTTTATCTGGAAAAATACAAGTAACTTATTGGCAGAAATTTCCTGAAATCTGATTTTCAAGAAGTATTCAGGAAAACTGCCAATGTACAAATAATTATGGATGTGTAGTTGTTTGTGTATCACAAACACAATTTGATTATGTGTCCGTTAGCTGTTCCTCGAAGAATTTCAAAGACACGTTTCTAAGGAAATCTGAAATTTGTTCCAATAATTTCTTAAAGTATTTTTCAGATAATTATTATATATTTTGAGAACCTGACAAATGCACATGCAGTTATTGTACTAAATAAATGTAAGCGAATGTTTTGGTACTATAGGATGTATTTTAAAAGATGTACATGCTTCATTATAAATTGACTAACTTGATGTACCATTTTCTCAGAAACTATAAAAAGCAATGGTATAAAATTTTGCACAAATGTTTTGTCATTACTAAAGCTATTGAAAAAGACTGTTTTTTCCTTTTTTTATGATTTTGGTTTCAAAATAAATTCTATGAAGGATTGAAGAAGTTTTCCCCATACAAAAATTGACACCCACCCCACGTTTGGAAGCACACTTTCCAGTAGTTATCGGATAATATGAGATATATTAGTTCCAGTTATTATTGCTGTAGCTTGTGAAGACACAGTGCAGGAAGTCTGGAAACAGATAAGTCTAGATAAATGAATAAAAAGTTGATCTCTCATTTTAAACAAATGTTTCAAAAAAAAAAAAAAAAAAAGAAGCGACTATATATTTCTACTTGTATTTTAAAAATCTTGTTTGTTTAGAACATAGTTTCCACAATATGTGGATTCATGTCGAACAACGTACTTTTTTTCTCTTAAAAATAACAATATCCAAGGCTTAAAAATACCATGCCCGAGATGCCCAGAGCATGTAAATCATTCGTCTGGGCAGGTAAATAAAACGTCTAATTGCCTGTGCATGGTAACTAAATTTTCAAATAAAAAAGTTTGTAATAAAATTTCCTACTACACAAGAAAAAAAAGACAGTCATCACATGTCGTGTTTCATGTCATTGTTAATTAATAGAAGTTGTATTACTGTTACGAAGTACCAAGGAAAGAGTAATATCACATCTTTAATTATGTTATGCTCTACGCCCAGAAATCGGAAACCTAGTTTTGCTCCAAATTTTGTTTATAATCAACAACAGTTTGCGTGCCTCTGATGTAACTGGCCTCTCATGTTCAGTGACAAAGGGAGAAAACTTTAACAAAAGGAACATGGCAGAATCACTAAATTTCCGAAACACCAGTGTCATCATCGTACCATTTCATACCAATTTTAGCATCAGCATCTTAAAAATTGATATACACACGTTTGTGCATTGAACATTTGTAATACAGACCCTTAAAATGAAAGTGCAAGCATGTTAAAACAGTTCATATTTTTAACTTAAAGAAAATTAGGGTTCTGGTTTGTTATCTTAAAAGATAAATTTTCCTGCGCATCCAGCTTTTACTACCAGGGCAAGTAAATAATTTCTTGCCCTGGTAGTACTGATATATTTCACCTAATTTTTAAGAAATTGAATGGTTCAGATAAATTCCCATCCTACCACAGATAGAGCATACACACTGCTCACACGAGAGTTCTTCAATGTGTTGGTTTGTAGAAAAATGCTTCAAAATCTTTAAACGGACATTTTAAAGGCAAACTTACTCCTGAACTATGTGTGAACTTCTGTTTTTGTGCATTCATATCTAATTTTTGCTGTCTATACTTGATTCTGTGTTTGTGTTCCTTTAGTAATAAATATTAAAAATGATAATTCAATGCAACTCTCCATGTCTGCAAACACAAAAGATGTATTTCACATGGCAACAAGGCCTTAGCATTTATATAAAGGACATAGGCATGTTAGATGTGTACATGACATACATATATTTCGTATAGGATATAGGTATTTTACAAGCACTTGTGCCCAGAAATAGGGACCCCAAAAAAGTTAATCTGGCGCTGCTTAAACACTTAAATAACTAAGTACGAATGTATCAACATATTACTCTTGGGATCAAAAACATGCAACCCTTATTATTCTGTGTCCAAAATAAAGTTTAAAATCCCTTCCTAAATATACATATTTTACTTTGAAGTTATTTGATACATTGGCATAAACATGTTATGGGTTACTATAACAACACAAGTAATCTATTCTTTCCATTACAAACATAAATTTCATTTTTCAAAAATCTTTCCAGTGCTTTGACTTCCCGCTGTGAGATGCATTAGATTATAAAATTAGCCAAATTTAAATTTTCTAGTTCGAAATTTTTATTTTACGAGTAGTTTAAAATAAGGTTAACAAAAGGTTTCCACTCACCTTAGAGTTCTTGGTCACTTGAAAATTTTCACGCTTTATTGCTGTAATCCATTTTCTGAGAACCTCCCCATTAGTAGGGAATTTGAATATTTTTAATATTCCTCTATGAAAATAAATTTAGTTGACAACAACAACCGCGCACATCGACAGTCACGCTTACACAGAGTGAGCAAGCTCATGCATGCTCGACCACCCACCACGGACATCAGCCTACTCTCCCCTACGTCACGCAGCTTCCGGTGTTCGGTGCGCAGGCCTGTTAAGCTATTAGGGGGTGATGGCTAAGCGCGAACAAATGTGTGCTATATTTGGGGAAGCTCAAGTGAGACGCCATCATTGCAGACCACAGGGTAAGTCAATATCTCGATGGCTTCCCTGAGGTCAGTGCTCCTGGCGGTAGTATAAGGAGCCACTCGCTTGATCTGGTTCCACTTCGGGGTGGTTGAATGGGTAACCACTTCCCCGGATAGTGCGGTTGTCGTTTTTCTGTGCGGGACGTTCCGCTTGTGTTCGACTAGTCGAAGAGCGAAAGAGCGTTTTGTCATTCTGATGTAATGTTTGATGGTACCATCCGAGTATTCCAAAGGTATGAAATACACTTTCGCATCAGTCAGTGAGGTATGGGTGTTCCTGGATGATAGCAGGTGGCGTGATATCGATCTTGGTGAGCGTATCCCAAAGCTAAGCCCGACTTTCTTTAAGGTGTTCTTCAAGAAGTACGCTTTTCAGCAGCTTAGTTTCCCTTTCTTTTCTTTTTTTTTTTTGCAATCGCGATTTTCCGATTCTGAGCACCACTGAGTTTTTCCTTTTTTTACTCATCTCTAACGGAGATTTCAGCACAGCATCCCACACACACTAAAGCAAACTTGTTCAAACTTCCTAGTAAAAATCTAAAAAAGTACAACTCACCGCAGAAACTGCCGCAAACGCTGGGTTAATTACGAGTATGGCACTTTGATGCACTTATAGCTCTGAGCCTCTGGCGAATTTCTGTTTTTTGAGCTTTGTCTTTGTGAAGCGCATTTTCATCTGGTTGGGGGTACACGCAGGGCATGTACACCATGCACGCACGCTCAGCCATTCAGATAAAAGCAATTTAAAAACGTTTGTATTCCACAGCATATAGTATGTTTGGGTATGGTAAACGGGTCTCACACGGTCACACCCATGCTCCCTCCCATGGGACTCACTTGGAATGAATTATGTATGTCTTGTCCCTTTTCTTTGCTTTCTTTTTTTTTTTCTCTTCATTCGTTCTTTGTTGCGTCGTGGTCACCATCAGGGAGGAAGGAACCAGGACAGACGTCACGTGCCCAGTGCCCCTCCCCGAATACGTCGCTTTTCTTTTTCTCCTCAACCTGTTCGGGTTTCGGTCAGAATATTCAGGATGAATCATTTCCGGCCATATCTGAGTCTCAGCTCACATTCTTGGACGGAACTACTGCTGCCTCCTACGTTGCAGCAGTAGTTCCGTCTAAGAATGTGAGCTGGGACTCATTCAGACAAAGAAAACTTCCTCCCCCTTCCCAAACAGGAGGTTGTGGTGCGGTGGTGCGCCAAAGGCGCTGGTCTTGTTGTTGTCTGACACACACACACACACCAAAAATAAATTTTAGGGAACCCTGCTATGTCCGAACATGATCTCTGCTCAGCATTGTTCCCAGTCCCACCACAATTTTACACCTTCACAGAGCTTTTTGCGTCCCTCAAGGAGCTGCGCCCATAGGCACGTGCCTACCGTGCCTAATTGGAAATCCGCCACTGCCCCCCCGGTCAAAAAGTCCTGAAAGAAACACTGGGCAAGGGTATGCTATAGCAAAGAAATATATTAGACACTGAAGTGCAACTGCAGAGTTGAGATTGAGGTTGACGATTTTAGGGAGTGTCTGATCCAGGGTCTTAAAACACCCTTAGAAGTAGGAAGCTAGGAGATTTGGGCTAGAGTGCCAGTTAGGAAAGTCACATGGAAACTAGGTAGAAAGAGGGAGGAAGACGCCCTCATTTATAACGGGGGAGCCAGTGCCCATGCAGTGTCCGACGGCGTAGCGTGTCCATCCGAAGCACGGCTGTTATTTAGTGGTTCGATGGTTCATATACCTGCCTGGGATCGATCCTGAGACTTTTTCCGTGACAATGACTGCCACGAAAAAAGTATCTCAGGATCACGTTGACCACTAGTCCATCCGCGGTCCACAACTGTAGAATTGGCCGGCCGCGCTCATAAGAGAAAGAACAGAATCTCACACGAACAAATACCACCGTCAATGGGCCACATTCAACCAGCAACCACTCCCACAGCTCCCGGAGGGCTACTCAAACATGCACAGGAACTCGCCTGAAGCAGAACAAAACTACTCTTTTCTTTTCACCTAAGCCCATTTTATCCGCCGTAATCCAACCAAGGAGTTTAGAAGAAGAGGAGGTGAAGGGACCCGTTTTGAGTGAAGCCAAAACAGATCAGCTGTTTCTGTCCTCTCTCTGAGGTGGTGGGAGTCTGCGCTGCGGGAGTTCGGGAACGTGACGTCACTTCCTGTGGCTTAAGCAGTTTTGCTTAGCGCATGCAAACCAAGGATGGAAAGAAGGAATATGTCGGACTTCTTATCTCTCAACATTAAGCTTTTGGTTATATTTTAAACATGGTTACTTGCAAATGGGCAGTATGCCAGTGACCATGCGCACTATGCACTTCCGCTCAAAAAATCATTATTTTGTTCATTTTTTAAAGAAATACCAATACATATTTTCCTGTTTTTTCTGGAATTTTTTTATTATGGGAAATCAGCCTCAATTTTTTTCATGCCTGTATGGGTAGAGTAAGGGTCCGAAAAACCCGTTCAAAATCGCGATTTCCCCATAGAGATATACAGGAGATTCTTAGGTTGGGCGCATTGGCGTAGTCAGCTGATAAAAAGTGGCGTCACGCCAGAAGCACAGAGAGAGGGGCTGTTGCCATCTCCTCCTTCTTCTAACCTCCTTGAATCCAAACCATCCTGCCCGAGGCACAGTCTTTTTTAGCATTAATCTTTCTTCTGATCATATTACACTCCTCGTAATACCGAAGGAGCTACGTAAAATTCTAAGGGGTAAGATGTCCATTAGATCTCCTTCTGGACTACCTGCGATGTGCGTTGATCGCTGTTAAGAGGTTTCGTTGTTCGGAGGTTATCGTTAATGTTAATCCTATGTTATAACAAATGTATCCGGACACAACGTTTTGAGACAAATGGCTTTATTATCTCAATTAGTCGTTCCACTGGATCCAGCGGGGGCGACTGGGGCGATCGCCCCTCCCTAAACCCAAACGAAGTCTTTACGTTTAAAGTAGAAAAGATCTTAAATGATCAACTTTGCATATTTTGTTTTCAGTTCTTCTAAAAAAATTAACAATTAAACTTAGTACGGAGGATTTAAAATACTTATTACATTGATTTAGGTTTAGTAAAAAAAGAAAGAGAAGGGAATAGAATAAAAAGGGACAGAGAGAGCAAAAGATAAAGGGAAAACAGGGACAGCGGGGGTAAAAACCATGGGGATATTCTTTGCTATTGTCTAGAATCTGTAACGTCTCGAAACAGGGTAAGCCAGAGCTTGGTACTGAAATCGGAGTAGGTGGGAGAAACTGTGAATAACAATCTGATTTACGTACGTATATCTTAATTGGGTCATAAAGAAAATTCGTAAAATTGTCCCCAACGCTTCCTCCCAGATGGTCTTTTTAGGACTTCTTTTTTCTTATTTTTCCTGCTCCCTCACGCCTCACGGGCGCTTCCCGTTGTTCCATCCACTCCGAAGTCAATCCCCGCTTTGCTGGATGGGCTGGTATATATGTATATATATATAAACTAACGTTATATAAACAAATATTTTCATAATGACTTTTGCCCCCTTTTTTGTACCCGAACCATCCCCCCCTATAGTAAACTCCAGGATCCGCCCCTGGTTCCACCTTTTGCTTGCATGACAGCGGCAACACGTCGAGCCATATTATCAACCATTTCCGGGCCGCCCCGGTGGCGCAGTGGTCTAAGCGATGGCTAATGACCATTCGTCCGCGATGGGTCCGGCTTCGAATTCCGGTGAGGCATGGATGTTGTGTTTGTCTCTCTTCCTTGAAACCAGTGGCCCTAAATTAGGGACGGGCGACTGCTTATAGCCTACTGAGTTGCGCACGGTGGTCGTTAAACCCCAAATTAAAAAAAAAACATTTCCGGTAGTTCTCAACAGGAATGACTCGCCATTCGTCCTGCAAGCTGCTGCCAGAGTGGAGAGCGAAGACGGTCGTTGTGGACAGTTTCGTATCCGTCGTTCCAGTTCATCTGAGAGGTGCTCTATGTGATACGATCAAGGCTCTGAGCAAGACCCTAGTTTAACAATTCCACCTCATTTTCGAGAGACAAGTCCTACAGACGTCGTGCAGGGTTGGCAGGGAGCTCGACCATGTTGGAAGAGACAACGTTCATTTCCATAACACTGCTACATTGTTGGTAGGGCATAATTATTCAGAACGTCGAGCATCTAGTGAAAACTTGGGCGAGTCTAGTTTCAATTTCACCTCTTGCTTCTTGTATAATGTCCACAGTAATTCTATCTTCTCCTGGAGCTTTTCCCCATTTCATGTTCTTAATTGCATGTGTAACTTCTACCGGGAGGAGGGGGGGGGCTGGAAGGAATTTAGTACATAAGGGGATGCAAATATAAAGATGCCCTGCTTAATATATTAAACATTTGACCTCTATTAATTAATATTAGAACAGTAGAAATTTAAATAAAACAAATTACATTAAATGAAACAACTTTGTACAACATAACTCCACTAAAAGTCCACTTTGATGCTTGTTATTGAAAGTCGAAGCAATTGTTCTAAATTTGAATCATTCATGATGTTTTTGGGTTTTGACTTTATGTATTTCATGTCAGAAAATGCACTCTCACATATGCAAGTATACTATCAAACACTGAAACAATTTTTAATCCCAAATCTCTTGTTTGGATGTTTCACAATGAAAAAAAAAAAGTTTAAACAATTTTGCCCCAGTCCTTGATCAAACTCTAATAAATTCATCTGCTTGGAGTTCATATAATTCCATTTGATAAATGGGGTTTGTGCCTTCAATGCCAACATTCAATAAATTGTTGAACACGCATGTGCTTGGTTTGGGTTCATCAAACTGTTTGCATGTCATCAAAATTCGTAATAAGTGTCCAGCCGAGGACCAAATACTTTGAAATCTATAGTTCCACCAACTATTGTACACATATATACATATCACTAAGCTACTCTATGAGATTCAGAGGTTAGCTCCACAAAGAAATACAAACCACCAGATACATATTTAACTGCTTATTTACTTACTGTTGCTGTATCAAACTTCCGCATTTCAGCAATCTTGACACACAACTTGGCTTCACTGACATCCATCACATGCTATACACAAGACTTTCTATACTTCATACTCATAATCTTTTTCTCATGCAGACTATCCCGAATATGATCCTCCCATGGCTTCCTTGGCCTTTCTTTCCTGCCACTTGGGCTAAAAAAAATTCTTAGTAAGCATCTCATCACTCATTCTTTCAACATGGCCAAACCACTGAAGCATGTTAGTCTCCACCTTGCTAACAACATTTTGCTTCACATTACACAACTGCAACACATCTTCATTCCTTACACGATCAGAATGTGTCTTGCCACGACAAACATAGGCGTCGTTTGTGTGCTGGAGTAACGCATTTCTCCAGCACACAAACGACGCCTATGTTTCTTTTGTAGTACCCAGATTTCACTGCCATACATCAGAGTAGGAACAATTACACTTTCATACACAGCCATGTGGGACTCTCTTGAGAACCCATCATTCCTGTGAAAACCTCCCAAAGCAGCCATGACTTTAAATGAAGAAATCACTCGCCTACTAATTTTACCATCTACTTTGTTCTCTCAGTCAAACATGCTTCCTAAATACACAAACTCATTCACCTGCTGGATCACTGTGCTATTTAGACTTATATTACATTCAGTACTAACAGCCCGTCACTCAAAAACCATAATTTTGGTTTTCCCTTATTTATACTGTTTGAATTTCCTGCAAATTTCGTACATCCGGGAAAACATACTCTGCAACTCACTTTTGCTCTCTGCCAACAGGACTGTGTCATCAGCAATCTGCACACATAGATATTACCAAAACATAAAGCAGTATTGTCCATCTTGGCATCAGCATGCATGCATCTATAAATATATTAAACAGACATGGTGACTTCCACAACCCTGTCTGATTTCTGCACCAATAGAAAACCGTTCTGATAAAATACCATTCACTCGTACACTTCCAGCATACATGGCTTTTACACTATTAAGTAGATTTCCAGTAACACCATATTTATTCAATGCCTTCTACAAAAGTGTCCTATTTACTTGGTCATAGGTGGTTTTAGTGAGAGATGGGTCTGCCTCCTCGGGGAGCTTCATGGTCAACAATGGCACACAGAACAGCAACAAGGGTCTTTGTGAATCTTGGAGAGGTACCAGCTAATTATATGTGACATTGGTGAAAAGATCCCAACTAACTGGGTTTTGTTCCTGAATCCTTAGGTTGAATGACCAAATGGAACTATCAGCTGTTGGCTAATACCCCACAATGGTGTACTTACCTGTTTAAAAAGACCAAGTATTGTCATTTTATCAAAAAGCTCCTCATGGGATTCAAAGTGAGTCAAACTGTTTCGTTCTAGATCAGATTTTTAAAGTGTCAGCTTGTTAGAAACTCCAGAAATATATATGACTGTAAAAATTACAGATATTTTAATATTTCCCCTGCAGAGCAATACTTAATGCATTCAAATGCTGTTTTACTAGCTCCCTGGTTAGGCAATATTTTTGCGTTTTTTCTGGGGAGCTCTTTCCTTTTTATTTGAAACTTGCTGGGCTTGTCTCTAAATTTTCTATTTCTTGCACAGAGAGCCTTGCATTAATGCATCTCCTGACTTGCTAACTTAAATTTTATTCATTTATGGAGTGGGATAGGTATTTTTTTACTTTATTCATTTAATTTTGTAAAGCCCAAATTTAAATTCATATATGAGTTAGAAAAGCTAGTGAGCTCAGAAAAGCAAGATCACTGAGACTTTTAGTTAGATCAGTATCACATTTTATTCCTCCCAATAAAAACAGATAAACTTATATCCCAGGTTGGAAAAATTGCACTTAATATTTCCAGCACTCAACGAATGCATTCGAATGTATGGAAGCCAGCCACCATATTTGGCATCAAGTTCACCTAAAAATGTTTTGAATTTCCTACGTGTAACAGCATGGTTTCAGCCCCAAAATAAATTCATTATTTTCACTACCTTGTCCAGTGTAATTAACAGTCGCAGTGAAGACCCATGTAATGCTTGTTAGTATACAATGCAATACAATACAATATTTGAGATTCGATTCCATCTCTTTTCAGAATACCAGCAAGTCTAAAATTCTTGCCAGTCATATACTTGTATTTACACTACTGTTTGTGAAAATTGCAACAGTAAGAAAGAAATGCACTATTCAAATGAAATTTATATCCCAAATTCCACATGATACAGGAGATAACTGATTACATTTGTAGAGCTATATAAGATTACTTCACTTCAAAACTCCATATCGTATGTTATTGTTGTTTACATGTAAAGCCACCTCGAGCAGCAATAACAGCCTCTACATGGCGTAACAATGACTGGAGGAGGTTTTTGATATTGTCCTGGGGAATTTTTTGGTCTAGGTCTTGGTCTTACCACAAATCATTTGTGGTAAGACCAAGACCAAAAATCATTTGTGGTAAGACCAAGACCAAAAATCATTTGTGGTAAGACCAAGACCAAAAATCATTTGTGGTGACTGGCGAGGCAGTTGACAGGTCAGTCATGTTTGATCGGAAAAATATCTGGTGAACATGCAGGCCAGGGAAGAAGCAGTATCTGCTATGCATAGAAGAAGTCTTCGACTTTTTTGGGCTACGTATGGCTGAGTATTGTTCTGTTGGAATATAGTGGCAGGACAATTCTTAAGGAATGGTATCGCCTCTTCCTCTAAAACATCCCTGTTGACTGTTAAGGGTTCCCACAATTCATATCAGGCAAGATAGCAAACTGAACCCAACAGCATCCCAAAACACGAAGCTTGGCATTGGGCCACTATAACGCTGCAAGGTGCCATTCACCACGATGTCTTTGAACACATATGTGACCATTATGGTGCATCAAGTTGAATCATGACTTGTCAGAATATGCAATCTGTTGCCAATCAGCATGCCAATGTATTTGTTCGAGGCCGTATTGCAACCTAAGGCATCTGTGGTGGATGGTCAAAGCAGGACTTTAAAAATATCTGAAAAGTTACATGCATGTGCAGAAATTATTAACCTGCTCATGTAATAAAATTTAGATGCCCAGGAAAATTTTCTTTTAAGATAACAAATCAGAACCCTAATTTTTTTTAAAGTTAAAAAACATGATGAACTTTTCTACATGTTTTGAATTTTCATTTTAAGGGTCTGTATCTAAAATGTTCAATGCACAAAAGTGTGTATCTGACGTTTTAAGATGATGATGATGAAATTGGTATGAAAAGATATAATGATGAAATTGGTATTTGAGAAACTTAGTAATTCTGCCATGTTCCTTTCGTCGAAGTTTTCGCCCTTTGTCACAACACGCCAGAGGCTAGTTTCATGAGAAACATGCATCCCATCACTGACTATAAAACAACATTTGGCACAAAACTACATGTGGTTGCAATTTCTGGACCTAGAGCATAAATATAATTAAAGAAGTGATATTCATCTGTCCTTGGCACTCCATAATAATAATACAACTTTGGTTGGTCAGCAGTGAAAAGAAACACGACATGGGATTACTGTCTTTTTTTGAAATGATTGATTGATGGATGGATGGATGGATGGATGGAGAGAGAGAGAGAGAGAGAGAGAGAGAGAGAGAGAGAGAGAGAGAGAGAGAGAGAGAGAGAGAGAGAGAGAGAGAGAGGAGAGAGAGGAGAGAGAGAGAGAGAGAGAGAGAGAGAGAGGGAGAGGGAGAGAGGGATGGGATCTGGCAACAACCAAGTCAGTTTCCATCCAGACTGGCTGAAGAAGAATTAAAGACATAGATCAAGAGCTTCCATGGAAAATATAACTTTTGCATAACTTAAGAGTGTTCCTCTATTTTCTTCATATACTAGCAGAATAGAGAAAATGTAGCCAAGGTGCTTTTATTCAAACAAAGAGTATTTGTTTTCCAACTGAAAGACTGAATATTTATACTGTGATTAATAGAATCCTGAGAAAGTTAATTGACTTTAAAAATAAAAAAATTCATAATCTCACTTGCTGAAGCTAACTAAACAAAAGTTTGATTTAAAAGAATAGAAGAAATATTGTTTTATACTTCTATATACGATTTACTACCAGGTGTGCCATATAAAAGAGGCCCTGAGGCCAGACGTTGTTAGGCGGGTTTCCAGTTAAAACCACTTTGTTCTACTTCTAACTGGTTTCTGCGTGAACAGCTGCAAAGGAATTCTCCGGAGTGGTTAGTCACAGCCAGAGCAGTGTAGGGTAAGTGCAGAGAGAACAAAGGCAACGCAAATAGTTTTAAGTACGGAACAGCGGATTTTTATTGTGGAACAGTATTTCAGAAATAACTCACGCAAGGTTTTAAATGAGTTCTTTACAGAAAAAAATTCCACATTGTGCTGCACCGGCGATATCAGTGGTACAGAAGTTAGTGCAGAAATTTCGTGAAACCAGCACAGTGTGCAACAGGAAAAGAAACAAACCCAAGACAATTCGTACAGAAGACAATATCAAGGATGTGTGCACAATGATGTTACAAACCCTCGGAAGTCGATTCGCTGATTATCATCTGCAACAGGAATATGGCACTCCAAGAACTTAAAACTCCTGATTATGCAAAACGGTTGCAATATTGTAAGAGGTTTCAGGAGCCCATTGTCAGCGGTGAAATGGACCAAACGAGAGGCGGATTGGCCCACCGGGACATTTTCCGATGGGCTCCTTCCGTATATTTTGTCTCTTTCTTACTTTCGTAAAAATGTTTTCAGTTCAGTTGTTTTAAACACACAACTGAACCTCAACACTTTTTGATAAACGAAATACACATAATGTAATTATAACAAGCAATGGGAGGGATCCTTCTATTTTGAATTAGGGAAAAAATCCCCTCACCAAACAACTACTAGAATCCCAACTACAATAGATGGGTCATGTGCGTTTGCGAACTTCTGGGTTCGCTTAGTAGCTGAGGAACGAGACTGTATGTACTGTATGTTGCAGGAGGGCAGGTATGTGTACAAGAGTTCCATATATTCCCCAAGGAAGGGGGTAGTTGTTTTTACTCCCGTTGGTTTTAGGAGGCATTAGTGCTGTGCTCATAAGAGCTGAGTTCGGGCTCAATTTTAAGAGCCCGAAGTATGTCAGCCCTAGCCCGCCCGAGCTCGAATTTTATGTTGCAAAATAGAGCCCGGGCCTGAACGAGCCCGAAACCTATGATTAATCTGTTTAGGCATTAAAAAAAATCTCCTCTTCCAAACTTCCAATCCTTCCTCCCTGTGCAATTAACCGATGTCTTTCTCAACTGTGGAGTGGGGAAGGGATGTCTATCTATTTCTATAGTTTCTTCGACCATTCATTTCATCCTGAAATGTTTCGAGGGGCCCGGTATCAGGAAAGATCGGGAGGCATAATAATCTACGTATGTTAACAGCATATGTGTGGGTGCTGAACAGGGCTAAAAAATTTTTTTAACTACTTCAGTTAAAGTAGTGAAAATACTCACCCATGTTTGATAAAGTTGCAGAACAATGCCAGATAATGGTCATTATGGGATGTACTATTCACTATATGACAACACAGAATTCAGAGTGAAAGCTAATAATATCAAGAACTTATTTTGAAATAACTGCAAAATTATTTGCGGGGTGTTCATATATGATCCCTTTCCCCCGAAATGTTCTACCTACGCAGCCTACACTCCTTGTGATAACTGACAAATCCTGCAGATGAAGGCATTACGGAGATATCATTTCAACATAAAGTTTCAAAATGTTTTGTTTATGTTATTTAGTAAGGTGTCTTTACAATACATAACCGCAGCATAAAAGCACATTTTGTAATTGAAACACATATGAATATATGATCACTAATGAAGAATTTGTTCGCCACGATATTTAAAAATCTTGAAATTTCTAACTGTGATTGTCCACAATAGAAAAATTACAAAAATTGCAGTAGAAATAAAAAATTTTACAATGTAAAAGTTCTGTATTTTTTTTTCATTTATTTAAATTTAAAAATCATGTCTTATGCAAATGGCTTTTTGGTTCAACTCCAACATAATTTTGGTAGTAGCAGTTCTCTCTCTTTCTCAAAATTTGCCGGAATTTCAGCCCACTTCGTTGAAAATTTAAGAACTGGAAGCTCAAAGGTATGAAAATCAAGATTATTTTACGATCTGTCAAACATGAAAAGGCAATATAAGCAATTAAAAAAAAATGAAATGTTCTTACTTCAGTGTTTAAAAATTTTAAAACAAATATAAATATTGAGTGTGTCCAAAATTAGAAGCTTGTCCACCACAATTACATACATAATTAACTAAACTACTGATTTAAACCTGGTTATTTGCTTTTTCCATGTTGATTAAGTGAGTTTGCCACAATATTTAAATATCTCGAAATTTCTAATTGCGATTGTCCACAACAGAAAAATTGCAGTACAATTTTTCTACAGTAAAATCTTGGCATGGGCCGATGAAAATTTTTCTGCAACACCCACTTCAATTTAAGGATGACGGGTGTACTTTTTCACCCCCCCCCCTTCAGTACTATGCTTGCCACTGTTTCCAGAGCAACTGTACTTTTTGTTTTGCTTCTTAAATAAAAAGAAGTGATTTTCAGTTGCAATGCAATAGTACCACAGAACTACAACTGAACGAGCCCATTTGCAAAACTTTTCTCGGGCCCTTTTGCGACCGCCAATCCGCCCCTGGACCCAACACTTTATTAATTACATGACAGATGACAGGACTATGGCAACTCCTATCACCCAATCTCTCCACCTGTGATTTTTATCTGTGGGGAGCATTGAAAGAGAAAGTGTACGTAACTAATCCGCACACCCTTGATGAATTAAAAGTGAACATTACGGATGCCATAGTCCAGATTACTGCTGATGAGCTGTGGCGCGTTACGAACAACATGTTCCTTCGTGTGCAGCTGTGTCTTGATGTTGGAGAACAGCACTTTCAACAATTGTTGTAAATGCAGGTAAATTACTCCTGTTTTCTGTCTTTTCAACTATTCTTTACCATGTATAGTAACATTGCCTGACTGTTGTTGTTCATTATACTCGGGCCTCTTTTACATGGCACACCCTGTGCCATTGTGCTCACACTTCCTGTAACACGCTTCTTATAAATTCACACAAAATATCTAAAAACTGGAGATTGCTTACAGAGGTCGTAAGAACATTCCAGAATTTATTTACATGTTTTTCAATGTACAAGAACTTTCCATAAACAAATAATTTAATTTCTTTAACACCTTTCTTGGGAGTTATGTGAGAAAACTCCATGATGTGGAACAATTTCACGCTCGTATGTGTACACAATATTTTACAAAAATGGTGTCCAGCGGTAACAAAAGAGAATTATATTGCATTTATGAATTGTCTTTTCTGGAGTCTTCCTGGTTCAAAAGTAAAGCCTGTAAACTTTCTGAATTCATGTCCTGGTCATTTGGCAACTGAAGTGAGCCATCAGAATTTTGTACTATGATCAAGTTCCCAGGGAGGAAACTTTGCACAAGCTGGTCGTTCAAAAGAAGTTGATCTTTATCCTCAGCTACTCCTCCAGCAGACCAAATACCAATAACCTGGCCATCTGGAAGAACCAACTGGCGTATAATGGAAGGACTCCCAATACCAGCCTGTAATGGTTCAGAGGGCTCTTCAACTGTGGGTACCTACAAATAGAAGAAATAATCATCTTACATTATAAAGCAATTGGGGAAAATTTACACAACAATTTATAACATTGTTTAACCATACTTATCATCTTTTTACTCTGTATGCTATTCTGGAAGCACATGGACTGGCAGCACTGTGACGTTGCTATGGAAACATGTCACGTGTTTCCTGTAGGGTAAGATTTTCCCATCAATGCTGTGTTTGAGTGAAGGTCTAATTGCAATCTTTCTTTGTGGATGTAGTGTAACAGTTCACATGAAGTGTATATTACAATAGCAGATGAGCACAATACACTGCTAATCACCAGACAAAGAATCATGATTGAATTTTGTGTAAAGTTATGCAAAAGTGGCCAGGAAACATGTTTCAGATGGTTCAAGAAGTGTTGGGCAGGTTGGCAGCATTCAAATGGTGGAAGCATTTTCAAGGACAGCAAACACAGTGTGCAGGATAACTTACAAAGCGTGCGTTCATCAACCTCAGTGACCAATGAAAGCTAAAAAATTATGGAAAGATGATAGATGTTTATCAATTCATGATTTGGCACTGCAGTTGAATGTTGATGTAGCCAGATGTCAGGAAATTGTGAAGTCACACCTGAAGATGTCTCATGTTTGTGCAAGATGGGTGCCAGTTGATCTTACTGAAGAACAAAAACAATTCTTGATCTCAAAGATACAGTCTTGGGATGATTATATATATATTAAGAAAATACAATGTGGTTTACCACAAATATTTATTTTTTCAAGTCGACCATGGTTTTGCTGGGTATTGACCTAGCTTCATCAGGACAAATGGCACACAAATATCCAAATTGTATACGATATCATAAATGGTGTTTACAGTCACGTGTTTTGGTTAGATGCTTTCACACACTTGATAGAAATGAGGTGGATGCCATGTCATTAACAAGTTGCAAAGACTTCTGATATATATGGAAAGCTTCCAAAATATCAAGTTTGGTGGTTGAATCTGGCTTGTTAATTAGTTTCGCTTCTTCAAAGAGAAATTTATGGTCCTTTTCATAACAGTGTTTAGTCATCGATGACTTCTTTAGGTCACAATTCCGAATGTAGGTCTTGTGCTCTTTCAATCGAAAATGCAAGGCTCTACGGGTCTGTCCTACACACGAAGCACCGCATTCACATGGAATTTGAAAAATTTCCCATGAGTTTTTGTCTTCAACATAGTCCTTTGATCCTAAAAAGTTAATTTTGTTTATGGGTTTAAAAATAACTTTAAAATTAAAGGTTTCAGGAATTTTTGAAATTTTGAAGGGAATGTCACGGAAAAATGGAATAATGGCAAAATTCTCTCGCAATGGGCGCATCACAAAAGTTAACGCAGAGATAGGCTTCAGTTTCCGGAATTTTGCTAGAACCTTGTCTATAATGGAAGGGCTGTATCCTTGCTGTACTGCAACACGTTTAAAAAATAAAGTTGTTTTTCCAAATTGTCTTTATCTGAACATACACTGAAGTGCCAGAAAAACTGGTACAGATGAGCTTATGCAAAATACATAGCAACGTCACCTATGCACGTACTCGGTTGCGTCCGCCAGTGCGTATATAAAGCAATAGACATCCTTGCCAGCTGTCAGAGCTGTTTTCGGCATGAGAATGTCAAGTAATTACAATTTAAGTGATTTTCAACGTGGTGTCATAGTTGGCGCTCGTGAGATGAGCCATAGTATTTCGGAGGTAGAAACGAAGTTGGGATTTTCACGGACTACCAATGCGAGGGTGCACCATGACTACAAGAATTCCGGCAGAACCTCCAACCTACGATACCATTGTGGCCGTAAAAAGACATTGGGTGAACATGACCATCGTCGGCTGTCAAGAATCGTTTCATGCGATAGGCATGCAACACTCTCGCAGGTATCATCGGAATTCAATGCTGGAACCTCAACAAGCATCAGCGTCTGGACTGTGCAACGTACCCCGCACAATATGGGCTTTGGGACCCGACGCCCAACTAGAGTCCCCTTGATGGGTGCACGACACAGAGCTATGCGCCTCGCTTGGGCACGGTAACACCGCCACTGAACACTTGATGACTGGAAACAAGTAGCCTGGTCTGACGAGTCGCGTTTGTAACTGTATCGGGCAGATAGAAGGATTTGTGTGTGGCGCAAACCCCATGAAGCCATGGATCCTGCTTGTCAACAGGGAACTGTACCGGCTGGTGGGGAGTCCGTAATGGTATGGGGTGTGTTTAGCTGGACTTCACTGGGACCCCTGGTATGTCTACAAACGTCTGAGGCCAGCCAACACTATGTGCGCATCCTTTCTAATGAGGTACACCCGTTCATGTCCTGCATTCATGCTGATGGGTTGGGCCTGTTCAAACAGGACAATGCACCTCCACAAAAATTTCGGGACATCACATTATGGTTAGAAGAGCATTCATCTGAGTTTGGGGCGTTGCCATTCGCACCCAAGTCCCCAGATCTGAACGTGATAGAACACATTTGGGATGCCATGCAACGAGCTATCTAACACAGGAATCCGA
Organism: Macrothele yani; assembly: GCA_039090855.1. Taxonomy (NCBI): domain Eukaryota; kingdom Metazoa; phylum Arthropoda; class Arachnida; order Araneae; family Macrothelidae; genus Macrothele; species Macrothele yani. The sequence continues at coordinate 71,120,993 of CM077028.1, read as the reverse complement.
GACCTAGGAATACACCCGAATTGTGCAACGCTCTGCACGAAGTATGGTGTGCATTGCCTACAGCATATTTCCAGAAGCTAGTGGAGTCCATGCCCCTGTCATATTTCTGCAGTCCTGTGCTCCCATGGGGGACATACCAAGTATTAGACTGGTGTACCAGTTTTTCTGGCACTTCGGTGTATATGTATCGCACAATATACACAACTGAAAGTAAGTACTCAGAACACTGGTGGTTGGGATGTGTACTTGGTGTGAATGAGGACACAGAAGAGGTAAAAGTGAGCTTCCTGGAGCCGTATGGTCCATCTCCATCATACAAGTATCCTCAATCACCGGATATACTGTTGGTTCATAAATCTGATGTTTTGTTAAATATTGACCCGGCAACAGCTACTGGAAGAGTATATAATTAAACAATGACTGAGACAAAGATGGCAAATCAAGCATTGGCATACACGTGCGGCAAAATTTAAAATAAAGAAAAAAAGCAGGTACATATAGAAGATAAAATAATTTTGTAAGTGTAAATATGCATACAGAACCTTATACTGAATTATGAAATGAATTACTTTGGGACACAGTTTCAAATTACTTAGATGTTTATTTTCATTCTTTAACATTCACAATGTTTAAAAGAACAAGTATGACATTTTACACAAACCACATAAAGGGAATGCCCTTCCAGTCATGGGTGGAACCGGTAAGTACATATGGCATATGGCACATTTCAGTTGCATTGTTCTACGCTATTATTTTTTTTATAGCGATCCCATTATGAAACTTTCAGGATATGTAGAAAATAATGTTTGTTAAACATATATTTTTTTCAGAATTTTTAAAAAACATGTTTTTTAATATTTATATTTTTAAATTTTTAAAATTGACATTAATTTGTTTTAATAGTGTCATGTGGCATATCAAATGAAAGCCCAATTTAAGATATTTAAAATGAGCCATAATTCATGACCCTAGCTCTACTAGAACCCAAGTAATTGGCAGTTAAAGTTTGCTCAGATGATGAAATTTCAGGGTTTTTTTGAAATTTCAAAAATCCGTAACTCAAAAATGGATGCATTAAAAATTCTGAAACAAATCAGGTTTGTTTATATTGATTAATACTACAACTATACCAAGTTTCATAAAAATCAAAAAATGTCAGGGTGTGAGCCTTGTTGATTTGACATGGAATGGACCCATGTGCAGATCTCTATTTGACTTTGCTTATACGTATAAAAGAATGAAAAGTAGTCAAAAAACAACAAAAATGGCTGGAATCAAAAACTGAAATGAGCCGAATGGCACACAACTGCACTTTGAAAAAATAAATTAAAATTCTGAACTGTGTTGAATTTTTTTTTTTTTTTTTTTTTATTGGAGGTTTAACGGCCACCGTGAGCAACTCAACGGGCTATAAGCAGTCCCCCATCCCCAATTTTAGGGCCACTGGTTCCAGGGAAAGGAGAGAACCAGTGTCACAAGACAAACACAGCATCCATACCTCACTGGGATTCGAACCCGGACCCCTTTCGGACGAATGATCAGAGGCCATCGCTTAGACCACTGCTCCACTGGGGCAGCATTTTAAATTGGAATATTGATTGAGCATTAGTACCTTTTGATCTAAAAAGTACTACAGGAAAGGAGCATCTGAATTATAACAACATTGCATGAAAAAAAAAAAACACATTTTCCAGTAGTGTTATCATGGTTGGGAAATGGAACCAAGCATCCACCTGTTATTACTTTTAAAAGTAAAAGTGCTTTAATAAGTATGAGATTTCCAGCTCAATCATTGTCAATGCTCATTAAAAGGAATGAGTAGATGGAAAGACAGCAACTGAATGGTGAGAAAATGCTTTGAATACAAGACTGGGGACTCTTTAAAAATATATATATAAATATATATATATATATATATATATATATATGCTGTGTGGGAAACCTTTAGAACACAGAAAACTGATGTTGGAAGGAGTTATTTTATTTATGGTAGCACATAAATGAAATTTTTAAAGCTTTCAAATTCAAAAATTGCATTTTTTCTGCTTCATTACCATTTATTAGTTTAATATTTTTAATTTGCCATGAACAATAGGTTTCACCTCTCATGATAAATTATTCTCCATTAAAATATTTCTGAATATGTAAGCACATTTTTTTTGTATGCTGCAGGACATAACAATTAACAGCTTGTGCATTTTATTGTATTAAATCATAATTTCATTTCCAAGTTTTATTGTCTTCTTCTTTGTTAGTGCCACAGGCCTTAAAAGTTTGTAATTTTCTTTCATATTCATTAGTGATCAAATGGATTTTTAATCTGCCAGGTTCTTGAAACTTCTATTTCAAATTCTGAATGACAGTTTTAACCTCTGTAATAGGCCTACATTTTTATATTCTGGAAGTGCACATAAAAAAAGTTTAATTCAATTTTACTTTTTCTGATAGCTGTTTATGATGCTGGACTTAAATTAAAAGTTGTGAAGTATGCAAAAAAAAAAACAAAAAAAAAACAGTTTTTGACTTTAACATGAATCAGAAGCTAGTTTGGAAGTGAAGAAAAAAACTAAGTGGACATTGCATTATATGCTGTACAAATAAAAAGAAAAACTGCAAGAGGAGGATCACTTTTTCCCCCACAACTAGAACAGTGTCAAAAGGATTGGGTGCTAGAATGCCAACACAATGAGGACTTGCAACAACACCAACAATAATTTGTCTTCACGCTTAGCACTTGTTTACAGATGAGAGGTTCAAGTCTTCAAAACCAACAGCATCTACATAAATGGTGTACAGAATTTTCAAACAGATTCAAACTTCAGTAGTCTGCATGAGCCGCATAGCCCTCAGGCTTTTTTTTTTTTTAATCAGTAAAAAGAAACAGTGTCATAAGGCAAAGTAATGGACACAATTCTGCATGCATCACATTGTAACTCATAAAATAAATGTGATATTTTGTATGAACTTTAATATGTAAAACATGAATTTATAGAATTCAAGCAGTTTACTCACAAAAAAAAAAAAAAAAAAATAATAATAATAAAAAATCAGTGCCTTTTCAAGGACCTCTAATATTTTTCTTTAGAATTTTGTTAAAAATGTAATATTTAACAGCATAACTGAATACAGAATGTCAGTACCATTTCACAAAATGTTCAAGGCTTGATATATATTTACATAATATCAAATGCTTTTCTTCAGCATCATTCTCAGAACTGCTAATCTTTTGAAAAGTATATCTGTAATCATCACCAGAAATTAACAGAAATATGTGAATGATGTGTCAAGGAATTTTTGTGAATTTTTGAAAGTTGTAAACTAACACTGCTAAATTTATTATACATAAGCATACAGGGGTTGGACAGAGTAATGTGAAGACCATGGTCGGAAACGTGACTTTTAATGCAGCTGCGTACGTCGCAACACACAAATTTATGCACCACTTTTTCGTTGTAATAGCGTTGTTTAAAACCTCCAGATCCTATTTAAGTGCATTTAAGGGCCGCGGGTGGCCTAGTGGTCAGTGTTTGTGTCTGCCATGGAGATAACCTCAGGTTCGATCCTGGGCAGGTACGAACGTTCGAACCACTAAATACCCGTCGTGCGTCGGATGGGCATGTTAAGCTGTCGGACCCTGGGTACTGCCCCCCAGTAATAAATAAGAGCATCTTCCTCCCCCTTTCTATGTCACTTCCGTGTCACTTTCCTATTGAGTACCCTAGCCCAAATCTCCTAGCTTCCTATTTCTAAGGGTTGTTTAAGACCTGGGGTCAGACACTCTCTTCCTAAAATCCTCTACATATGTGTGCATTTAAAGTGTCTTGTTGCAAAATTTCTTTCAGGGTGACGACGAAATGAGTGACTTAACAGACTTTGAAAGAGGGTTAATTGCTGGTGGCCGGCTAGTTGGTGCCTCCGTGACAACAGTTGCCACGGTAGTGGGGGTTTCAAGAGCTACCATGTTCATGGCAAAACCTCTTCTGCGAAACACAAGAGCGGTTGGAAAAGGACCCTGACTGATAGAGACAGGAGAGCATTAAAGAGGATTGTTACCACTAATAATAAGACCACAGTACTGAAAATTTGTGCAGAGCTCAATCTGCATCTCCAGACCCCAGTATCAATGAAAACAGTGTGCATAAAACTGCATAAACTAGATATTCATGGCAGAGCTGCTATTGCAAAACCTCTGGTGACCTGGGTGAATGCACAAATGCGACGGCAGTGGTGCCAGGAGCATATAACGTGGACTGCCAATGCATGAAAGCATGTAATGTGGCCAGATGAATCCACATTAACACTATTCTCCACTGCAGGATGTGTTTACATGTGGAAAACACCAACAGAAGTGTACAACCCAGACTGTCTGCTCCCAACAGTGCAGCATGGTGGTGGTTCTGTCATGCTCTGGGTGGTCATATCGTGGTTTTCAGCAGGTCTCCTCGTCACCTTGAAAGGACGGATGACTAGCAGGGTGTATGAATCCATTTTGGTCGACCAAGTCCATCCAATGGCTCAGGCATTGTTTCCGGCAGGGGATGCCATCTATCAAGATGATAACACCCCAATTCACAGAGCTCAGAATGTCCAATCATGGTTAGAGGAACATGAGGACGAACTTTTACACCTCCCCAATCACCAGACTTAAACATCATCAAGCCACTGTGGTCTGTGTTGGAAAACAGAGTAAGAACCTGTTATGCTCCTCCTGCATCCCTCAAGGACCTGGAGCAGTTTTTGCATGAAGAATCAGAGCTTGACCATGCCCGAGATGCTTGGGGCATGTACATTATTGGTCTGGGCAGGTAAAAAAAAAATCTAGTTGCCCGGTATGAGCAACTAAATTTTAAAATAAAAAAGTTTCAAATAGAATTTCCTACTACAAGAAAAAAGACAGTCGCCGCATGTTGTGTTTCATTTTACTGCTATTCATCAGAAGTTGTATTATTGTTACAGAGTGACAAGGACAGAAGAATATCATTGCTTTAATTATATTATGCCCTGGGACCAAAAATAGGAACCACAGTGCAAAAATAGGAACCATATGTAGTTTTGCTCCAAATGTTGTTTACAGTCAGTGACGGGATGCATGCCTCTGACGGAACTAGACTCCTGTGTTTAATGACAAAGGGCGAAGACTTCAACAAAAGGAACATGGCAGAATCACTAAATTTCTCAAATACCAATTTCATCATCCTACCATTTTACATCAATTTCAGCACCAGCATCTTAAAATTTGAGATACAAGCTTTTGTGCATTGAACATTTTGAATACAGACCCTTAAAGTGGAAAGCAAGACATGTAAAAAAAAAAAAATGCATCATATTTTTTAACTTAAAAATAAGGATTCTGATTTGTTATCTTAAAAGATAAATTTTCCTGGGCATCCAGCTTTTACTACGCAGGTAAATAATTTCTGCACATGCCCAGCTGGGCATGTAACTTTTCAGATATTTTTCAAGCCCTGAGAATAGTGTAATTATCCCACTAACCACCATCCAGGATTTCTATGCATCCATTCCAAGGAGGATTCATGCAGTTTTGAATGCCAAAGGTGGTCCCAAACCCTACTAGGTATGTAAAACCTACTTTTCCTAGATGTTCACATTATTCTGTCCAACCCCTGTATGTAGGCAATAAGATTTTAGCATGCTACAGTGATGTAAAGAAATTTGAAACTCAGAAGTACTTTCAACCTCCTTTGAGGTCTTGATTACCTGTAAACAGAGTGAGAATAGTTGCCAGATTTTTATTTCCAAATTCTTCATTTTGGTTGTTGCCAAATGATAGACTTCCAAATGATGGGAATAAAATATGAACTGTCAGTATTGCAGTTTGATGAGATATATATTTCAATGTTCTCACAAAAACGTAATACCCTTTTTTGATGAAAGGAGCTGTTTTCTTAGTATTTGTCCACAGAAGCACTGCTGAAGTATCTGAGAGTTAGTAAAAAAGAAAAAAATTAGGTCTACCTTGGGTGATATCCTTTTTGTGCTCAGCTCAAAGTGCTGCCAATGTATACAGTAGTACCAGCTGAAGTAGAAATAGGAATTCTGTACACATCAGGAACATTGAAGTCTTCAACTTTGTCTTGCAGGATATGTATCATGATGGCAGGATTGGATTTGATACCAATCAAGTAACTGTAAGACTTGAAAATTTGATGCAGCTGGCAGGCAGACTTATCAAGAAAAGGAACACATCTAGCAAATTGAAATTGTCTGTTAATCACTGGAGAACAGAGAGTAGTGGAGTTCTGGACTTGGAACATTTTTAATGAGTCTATCCAGCAACTTCTAGGGAATTGGTGATGGGCAGCAATGGTTTCAATATTCTGGTATTCAAGGGCAAGAGATGCTGAGCTGTTGCACATGATATTGGCACAAGCAATAAAAGTGAGTGCAGAAAACTTGTAGGCATCAAAAGTGCACAAAGTGAAGGGGATATGAAAATAAAATATATTGGTAGCTACAGTCACTTTACAAAAAAAAAAAAAAAAAAAAAAAAAAAAACAGAACATTTAACCTTATTCCTACTTTTTGAAAGGCAAACATCCAAAAAATTAATGGTAGTCTTGACTTCTTCGTGGATAGTAAACTTGATGGAAAGGAAAAGTTCAGTAACTCTTAAGGTGAGTAAATCCTGAAAAGAATACAGCCAGATCATAAATATATCACCGACATAACAAAGACAGGCAGTGGGTTGAAGATGGTATTTTGCAATGATGAAATTTTCAATATGTTGCAAGAAGATTTCTACCAGAAGGGATGAAAGTGGAGATCCCATTGGGAATCCTTTTTGTCGAAGACACAATTTATTATTATAGGTGAAGTGACAACAATCCTTTAAGGGATAATTGACAATTACTCCTTAAAGGGATAATAATTGCACCCCCCCCTTTTTTTCAACAAGGAATCCTAATGGGATCTCCACTTCACACATGACCAAACATCAATATCTGCATTAATAACATTTAACTCTAAATTTGCTACTGCTCACTTCAAATCTTGCTTTAAGCTGCCAATATTGGCAAGTCTAAAAGAATAGATCTTGCTCTCTAAAATGTCCCACACTTTTTAGATAAGTGGGTTTACATATGGATTTGTGGGAGGACAATCATGGTGGGAAAGGAACTGAAGTATGTTGTCCTTGAGCCACAGTTGAGTGGTTTTGACCTTGTATGCAGGCACCCAGTCATGCTGGAAGATACAATGTTGGCCTTATGAACAGGTGCCGATTCCTGCTTTAAGACTTTGTAAGTTGGCGTCCAGTCCTACTGGACAATACAGCCAGTCAGTATTGGCCTTGTGAGCAGGTGCACAGTCATGTTGGAAGATCTATTGTTGGCTTTGTGAGCAGGTGCCAGTCCTGCTGAAGAACCAGTGTTGCACTCATCAGAGTGAGTGTGCCAGACCTTCTGAAGATCCAGCACTCACTCACTCACGCACGCTCTCTCTCTCTCTCTCTCTCTCTCTCTCTCTCTCTCTCTGGTAGAGCAGCTTCACAAGTTCCTGTAAACCCATTTCTTGATAAATTTTGGTGTTCATATTTTGTGCACTTCTACCAGAAATGTACCTCCACCAAATTATGATAAGACACTCCACATCCATGGGCACATACATCCTGTCATCTTCCGGTCGAACTTCTCAATGTTGAAAATTTTTCACTGATAAAAAATATGGTGCAATGCTCATTGTTGGCTTATTGACAAATCAGGTATTTTGCTCTGTCCAACTTGGATTTTAGCACATGGGATGTTAGCAGAAGGCTTGTAGTGTGATGATAAGCTCTCAGCCCTCGGTCTTCTGGTCAGCAACCTTGACCCATACATTTTTGAGATTTTGAGCTGCTATCTGGGCTATTTATTATCTCTCACCTACAAATAGGATTTCTAGTTCTGATCCTGTGAACAACTGCAAGGGCTTGGACACAATGAAATCCACCTGATCTTTCTCCATCATCTATTTTGCCATGTTTCTTGTATTTCTAAATGGTTTACCATATGATATGAAGTTGATTAACCTGAATACTTTACTTGCTGGATGTTTGCACACTTGTGTAATGCAGTAACTGCAATATGATTTCCTTTCATGAACTACTCCATCTTACTCCACACTCAACAGCTAACTGTTTATAAAGCAGGTCTAGAAAATGTTACATATTAAAAAGCTGTTTGAGTTACTTTTGCAGATATTGCACATGACAGACTTGGGCAGCAACATGTAACTGAAATAAAGGATGTGGAGAAAATTGAGGAACATGCTTAAGTTACATGAAAGTTATATTTTTACATGGAAGCTTCTGAACAATGTCTTTAGTTCTCCTTCAGCCACAGTTTGGATGAAAAAGGCAAATTGTGTATCAGCACAATGGGCAACTACTGATAGATGTTTCATAAAGAAATGCCACAACAAACCCATAATTGGAAGTGTAAATAGCTTTATATGGAGGTGGAGATGAGCCCAAGTGGAAGTTCAGACATATTTGAACCCTTTTTAAAACTTTGTTTTTCACCTACTATTGCTACTTCGTTGTCCTTAAATTCGATTGTTCTGTCGTGTTTTGTCTATTTCAGCATTTTAAGAATCTTATTATTGAATGTTCCTGATCTCAACTCAGACAAATCAAATTACATCTTTTAGAACTCAAATATGCATTATGAAGAACTACTCTGCAATTATTAAAAAAAATGTGACTGAATCATAACTTGTAAACATTTGTCTGCAACTTTAAAGGGATTGTTCAAGCAGAATGTGAATATGAAACTGGGTGGAATTTTGACCATTACATATGAAGATATTCAACCAAAAGAGCATACACACAGTAGAAAAAAACATTATATATACGTTATTATATTTGCACTTTTAAGGTATTAAAACCCTGCAAAGTGCGCATAGTTTACGTGCAATTCATAAATGAAATACTATTAGAAAGCACCAATCACTCACCCTAAAGATCATGGTAATTTCTATCGACAACACACTTCCAACACGTCAATTATCGTAATGTTGCTGGCCTTCAAAGGTTTACAGACATCTTGCTTACGATTCCTACTTCCGGGTATGAAACATCGTTTTTTTTTTTTTTTTTTTTTTTTAAGCCATATGAGATGTAACTATAAGCTTGTCAATTCCATAAAAAACCACACAAGCATACTACTCATTCATACAATTCAATTAAAAACTATGTGCATATTTACATAACCTTACATTCCTAGGTGGTTAAACCTTTGTCAACTGTAAGTACCAAACTGCTCCTTCTGTTTCAAAACCCCTGCCACTCCCACTGCAAGTGTCACATTCACACACAATCCTCTAGCGCTTTCAACAGACTACTGTCGTCATCAGGAGACAGGTGTGTCTCACCCGCCCACCACAGCTCAAGTGAGCAGAGCCATCGAGGCACGGGCCCCAGTCGCAATCTCTGAATCATTGTGTCTCTGGCGACATCTATTGTCATTGCTGCTCTTTTTTCCCTTTTTCTTTCTAAGCTGTTGTTCAATTTTTATTAGGGCCTTCCATTGTTCGTTTAAGTTACTAGGCTCATTAATGTTGCATAATCTTGATTTGTTTTTTTCAATTAACACTGACTCTGCAATTCTTAACTGCCTTTCGTACCCCAAGCAGTGCAGCAAGCGAACATTATATATACGGGTGATGGGCAGTTGACAAGGGCATCTCACGTGCACAGTGGAACACACCCAAACCGAATGCAGGCAATAAACAGACAGACAGCACGGCTTCCCAATAGTGTATCCTAATCGACGAATATGGGTAAACATGGGGATCTGAGCAACTAGGATAAAGGACACATTGTCACTGCAAGACATTTTAAGTGAAAAGAACCCTAAGGTTCCTGAGAGCAACGGTATCAAGGGTGTACCACTAGTACACCATCGATGTATGTAATGTAACAGTGACCAGAGAACAAGCGGTGGCTGGCCACATGCCACTGATGACTGGGGTGGACGTAGACTATCTAGGCTCATACAAACTGACCACTTGGCAATGGCGGCACAAATCACATCCAGGTTAAATGGCAGAGCCCCAAGCAGTGCAGCGAGCGAACAGTACAGCACTTGCTGCATACCCTGAGCTATGGGAACCCATGCCCTACTTGTGCACCACTGTTGACTGCTCGTCATAGGGCATTACTGGTGCCGAGAACCAGGGATGATTGTGGCTCCTGATGAAATTTTATGAATGTGATGACAATTTTTACAAGAACATTGATGTTCTACCTGTAATCCAATTATTTTATCACAGAGTTCTTAAGTAAAAAGTAATAAACATCATTAATACAGACATTTAACGTGGACCAGGAAATTCAAACAAAGGTCTTTGCTCTTTCCACATTCATAAGTGAGTCACGGAAAAATTCTCATTGGCCGCCACCGGGAGTCGAACCCAGGGTCTTCCAGTTACAGTGGTGTAGCGGAAGCATATACGGCACGTAACTGGAAGACCCTGGGTTTGACTCCCGGTGGCGGCCAATGAGAATTTTTCCGTGACTCACTTATGAATGTGGAAAGAGCGAAGACCTTTGTTTGAATTTCCTGGTCCACGTTAAACGTCTGTATTAATTATTCATTCGCCTTCTAATTATTTCTTCAGTTGCTGCTTACCATCTTTGGTGAATCCCCAGCATTGTGCGGGGCTCGAAGAAGCAACCTGCCAAATTGGCTTGGCAGTTAGCGTGTGTGAGTCTGGAGGAATTCGAGGCCGCTGTGGTGTAGCGGAAGCATATACGGCACGTAACTGGAAGACCCTGGGTTCGACTCCCGGTGGCGGCCAATGAGAATTTTTCCGTGACTCACTTATGAATGTGGAAAGAGCGAAGACCTTTGTTTGAATTTCCTGGTCCACGTTAAACGTCTGTATTAATTATTCATTCGCCTTCTAATTATTTCTTCAGTTGCTGCTTACCATCTTTGGTGAATCCCCAGCATTGTGCGGGGCTCGAAGAAGCAACCTGCCAAATTGGCTTGGCAGTTAGCGTGTGTGAGTCTGGAGGAATTCGAGGCCGCTGTGGTGTAGCGGAAGCATATACGGCACGTAACTGGAAGACCCTGGGTTCGACTCCCGGTGGCGGCCAATGAGAATTTTTCCGTGACTCACTTATGAATGTGGAAAGAGCGAAGACCTTTGTTTGAATTTCCTGGTCCACGTTAAACGCCTGTATTAATTATTCATTCGCCTTCTAATTATTTCTTCAGTTGCTGCTTACCATCTTCGGTGAATCCCCAGCATTGTGCGGGGCTCCAAGAAGCAACCTGACAACTTGGCTTGGCAGTTAGCCTGTGTGAGTCTGGAGGAATTCGAGGCCGCTGTGGTGTAGCGGAAGCATATACGGCACGTAACTGGAAGACCCTGGGTTCGACTCCCGGTGGCGGCCAATGAGAATTTTTCCGTGACTCACTTATGAATGTGGAAAGAGCGAAGACCTTTGTTTGAATTTCCTGGTCCACGTTAAACGTCTGTATTAATTATTCATTCGCCTTCTAATTATTTCTTCAGTTGCTGCTTACCATCTTTGGTGAATCCCCAGCATTGTGCGGGGCTCCAAGAAGCAACCTGACAACTTGGCTTGGCAGTTAGCCTGTGTGAGTCTGGAGGAATTCGAGGCCGCTGTGGTGTAGCGGAAGCATATACGGCACGTAACTGGAAGACCCTGGGTTCGACTCCCGGTGGCGGCCAATGAGAATTTTTCCGTGACTCACTTATGAATGTGGAAAGAGCGAAGACCTTTGTTTGAATTTCCTGGTCCACGTTAAACGTCTGTATTAATTATTCATTCGCCTTCTAATTATTTCTTCAGTTGCTGCTTACCATCTTTGGTGAATCCCCAGCATTGTGCGGGGCTCGAAGAAGCAACCTGCCAAATTGGCTTGGCAGTTAGCGTGTGTGAGTCTGGAGGAATTCGAGGCCGCTGTGGTGTAGCGGAAGCATATATGGCACGTAACTGGAAGACCCTGGGTTCGACTCCCGGTGGCGGCCAATGAGAATTTTTCCGTGACTCACTTATGAATGTGGAAAGAGCGAAGACCTTTGTTTGAATTTCCTGGTCCACGTTAAACGTCTGTATTAATTATTCATTCGCCTTCTAATTATTTCTTCAGTTGCTGCTTACCATCTTTGGTGAATCCCCAGCATTGTGCGGGGCTCCAAGAAGCAACCTGACAACTTGGCTTGGCAGTTAGCCTGTGTGAGTCTGGAGGAATTCGAGGCCGCTGTGGTGTAGCGGAAGCATATACGGCACGTAACTGGAAGACCCTGGGTTCGACTCCCGGTGGCGGCCAATGAGAATTTTTCCGTGACTCACTTATGAATGTGGAAAGAGCGAAGACCTTTGTTTGAATTTCCTGGTCCACGTTAAACGTCTGTATTAATTATTCATTCGCCTTCTAATTATTTCTTCAGTTGCTGCTTACCATCTTTGGTGAATCCCCAGCATTGTGCGGGGCTCCAAGAAGCAACCTGACAACTTGGCTTGGCAGTTAGCCTGTGTGAGTCTGGAGGAATTCGAGGCCGCTGTGGTGTAGCGGAAGCATATACGGCACGTAACTGGAAGACCCTGGGTTCGACTCCCGGTGGTGGCCAATGAGAATTTTTCCGTGACTCACTTATGAATGTGGAAAGAGCGAAGACCTTTGTTTGAATTTCCTGGTCCACGTTAAATTTCTGTATTAATTATTCATTCGCCTTCTAATTATTTCTTCAGTTGCTGCTTACCATCTTTGGTGAATCCCCAGCATTGTGCGGGGCTCGAAGAAGCAACCTGCCAAATTGGCTTGGCAGTTAGCGTGTGTGAGTCTGGAGGAATTCGAGGCCGCTGTGGTGTAGCGGAAGCATATCCGGGCGTAACTGGAAGACCCTGGGTTAGACTCCCAGTGGCGGCCAATGAGAATTTTTCCGTGACTCACTTATGAACGTGGAAAGAGCAAAGACCTTTGTTTGAAGTAATAAACATCATTATTAATGTATTTCAAGTAAATTAATCCACTAATATAAACAAAGCACATTAATAAATGAAACATGTGGTGGAGCAAAGTTGAGATACGTGCTGTATGAAATCTTTCAAATTCAACACCTGCAATTGTACTATGCACCACCAAAAGCTAACAATGGCTGTAGAAAGGACAAAGCCACAAACTGCAGAGCTTTCTTGCCTAGCTTAGCTTATTCTGAGAAAGGAGGGTTCAATTTTCACTGTGATTATCACTTTTAAATCACCGCACGGGAAAACAATCTTGGCCTAGTTTGCGTCTTACCCAGCAAGCGTGATATACTCCAGGGACACAACAAAATGAAATGGTCTACCTGTACATGACACATTTTCCTTTTGTACTCCGGAAGCGAGGGAATGGCAATTCACAAATTTTCTTTTACTTTCATTGCAAAACACAACAATCGGATTTTGCTAACTTTTAAAATTTCCACTTTTTCATTTCATTTCATTTTATTTCATTATGGGGTTACATTTGACCATGTTACATTTCAAAATTAATTTTATAATATATAATATTAAGAAAAAAATCATATATAATATGAATACTTATGTACAGGGTAACCACAGAACAGGAAATTGAGTAAAAGGCTATACATATATATAGCCAAAGTGAATCCCAATTCCCTTAAAGTATGTAATCAAGTCAAACATCCTGCACATATAAAATTTATGCATATGTGGTCAGATTAATAAATTTTACCAAGGGATTTTATATTTCAGTTGGTTAGCAAATACTTTTTAGTTGCTTTCAAAAATAATTATAATTATTAATATGTGTTAGTTGACAAGGTAGGTTATTCCATAACATCAATCCCTGGTAATCAATAAACCTTTGTTGGGTTAAAGTGTTAGGCATTGGTAACAAAAATGCATTTCTGTCTCTTGTTTGACAGCCGTGACCCACAGTGTTCAGCTGAATTAAATGTTGATACCTATTCTCGTTTATTATTTTATACATAAATCCTAATAATCTATACTGCCATAATTTCTCAATATCTAGAAATCCATAATAATTAATCCATACCCCCATATTCAAATTAGTTCTAAAATTATTTAGAATTTTGACCATCCTATTTTGCAATGATTGTAATTCATATAAATTAGTCTTAGTACTTTGCCCCCATACCATAAGTCAAACATGGATAAATCAGACTGTAATACAGCATTTTTAATGTTTTAATTGCTACATTATTTGAAATTCTCCTAATAAAATGTATTTGTGTTTTTTTTAAATTAGCAGCAGGATTTTAATTTTAATTTTTTCCCTGGACTACGGGAGTTCAAATTTTTGGAACGGATTGCATCAAATTTTCGGAATTTTCAGAAATTCGGAACACAATCACCCTCCCAGGAACATCAAAACTGGACCTCAGCAGAGTGGTACTGCATCGTGTGGTCAGATGAATCCCATCTTCAGCTGTACCAAGATGACAGGAGAATGCAGGTGTGGTGCTGACAGCGTGAAACCATAACCATGTCGTGCCAGGTCAGCTCTGTTCAAGGCAGTGGTGGCTCTGTGGTGATTTGGGGAGCCTTTTCTGGGACACATTAGGTCCTTTAATGTATGGAGAGGTCCTTAACCTCTGGCGCTACCAGCATGCGCTGGTTGATCGCCTACATGCTTTCGTGGCCTTCACGCATTCTGAGGCCAATGTTCTGTTTTAGCAGGAGAATGTGCCACCACCCCAATAGGCTGCAACAACCCAGGCATGGCTCGAGGAACACTCATCTGAGTTGGGAAACATCTAGTGGCTGCCAAGGTCCCCGGATTGAAATCCTGTGCAAGCTCTCTGGGATGCAGTGGAGAGGAATATCAGATCCATGGATCCTGGACCGATGTCTAGGGTGGAGTTGTGGACAATGCTCCAACAGGCATGGCTGACATCTGGTAAAGTTAATGCCTTGGAACATACAAGTTATTATTCACGCTGGAGGAGGGCCAGCATGATATTAGGTAGATATCTCCAATGTTTTGTCCATTTCAAGTACTACTGGGTTGTCGGAAAAGTCATGACGTATTTTGGCACCCGATGGCGGTTGGGCGGTTTTGGAAGTACTAGAGGCATGCGCAGCTCTGTTATCGCTATGGCATTCGACAGGTGCTAGTTCTAGCTGCAGTCTAAAAGGAATAGTGAGCGATTTGGTTGATTTGCGGAGATTTGTCATCAAGTTGAAGATGGAAGACCAAACTGTGCATTTCTGCCATATTTTACTGTTTTACTTCCGTAAAGGGAAGAACGCGCATCAAGCTTGTGAAAACTTGCGTAAAGTGTACAGTGATAATGCTCTACAAGAACGTCAGTGCCAGCAGTGGTTCACAAAATTCCGTGCTGGTGATTTTGACCTCAACGATGCCCCTCGGTCCGGGAGGCCCACCGAGGCTGATGACGACCAAATCAAGGCATTGATCGAGACAAACCCACGTTACACGACACGAGAGATTGCAGACACATTGCAAATCCATCATTCCAGCGTTCACGACCACCTGAAGAAGCTGGGATACGTAAGCAAGCTCGATATGTGGGTTCCTCATGAACTCAAAGAAGCTCAATTGACGGCGCGCATAAACATCTGCGATATGCTCATTAAACGTGGGGAAAACGATCCTTTCTTGAAGCGACTGATAACGGTGACGAAAAGTGGATTGTGTAAAGCAATGTGCTGTGCAAACGGTCTTGGTCGCGACGTGCTGCTTTGCCTCAAACGACATCCAAAGCAGACATCCATCAGTGGAAGGTTCTGGTCTCAGTGTGGTGGGAGTTCAAAGGTGTCGTGTTTTTCGAGCTCCTATCACGGAACCAAACAATCAATTCGAATGTGCACTGTCGGCAATTGGACAGTTTGAACGAATCCATCATCCAGAAACGTCCAGAGCTCGTTCAAGTTGTGTTCCATCACGACAACATGAGACCCCACACAAGTTTGAACACCCGCCAAAAATTATTGGAGCTTGGGTGGGATGTGTTACCACACCCAGCATACTCACCTGACCTTGCGTCGTCAGACTTCTACTTGTTTCGCTCTCTTCAACAGTCCTTGCATGGTATAACGTTCAATTCAGATGAGGCTGTAAATCAGCACCTTGTACAGTTTTTCCCCACGAAAGACAGGCCCTTCTATGAACGAGGCATTCTGTAGCTCACTGACAGATGGCAAAAGGTCATCGAACAAAACGGGCATTATATCATTGATTGATCTTTGTTCTTTTTATCAATAAATGACCTTTGCAAAACATGGCTAAAATATGTCATGACTTTTCCGACAACCCAATACATAAAACCATTCAATACTCACTCAGAGCACCACACAACAAGACCAGATCTAAATTCTACAGGAAGCGGTGAGTTGAATTCATATTTATTGTACACTGAAAATGCAATATCAACATTTTAGTTCGTGTACATTTTATATCTATCCGTTTGTTGAAGCAGACTCAGATCAATACAGCGGCTCATCATTTTGCCTGAAGTTTAATATCCATGTGTTGAATTGTATGTTAAATGGTGGCAAATGCCACTATAATATTTACATTTGAACTCTTCTTCGAAGTTTTGCTGCTCTGTTAACCCCCTCAAAAAAAATTTCTCCCCTTTCCAGGTACTACCATGTTCGTGTTGAAACCACTTACAGTAAGACACAATCAGTAACTTATAAAACTTTTATCTTTTGCTCAATCCAATGATTTAAATATTTCATTTTGTGAAACTGCATATGATAGGCAAATTTGAACACCATTTTTTAAATCAGCACATAAAATTAATTTGGAACAGGCAACAAATCTCAAACAAAAAAAAAAAAAACTGCTGTAAACCTGAGTATGTCTGACATCATGCAAACTAAGCAAAGCTGAAGACAGCACACTACACATCACCCCATGTGTTGTCACCATATTTAAAGCAAACAGAATATAAACTTTGAATTTGCTCATACCACTTAGTGGTCATCATCCATGTGATACCTCTCAGAAAACTGTAAAATTTCATCGCCGTGGAGTGGGAATCGAACCCGCATCTTCCGATTTCCGTTCAAGCATGCTAACCACTACACCACCCAGGACAGTGAAGTTTCAAGCAACTGAGACAAAATGTCCTGGGTGGTATAACAGTTAGCATACTCGAACAGAAATCAGGAGATGTGGTTTTAATTACTGCTCCAGGGTGAAGAGATTTTCAAGTTTTCTGAGAGGTGACCAGTAAGTGGTACAAGCAAATTCAAAATTTATATTCTGTTTGCTTTGAATATTCTAGCGATTTCCCATGTCTTATGAGGAATATTTCTTCCTTCACTGATTTATCTGTTATTACCATGTAAAAATCATTAGGTGAAATTTGTGACAGCACTTACCGTAAGACTACATATATCTTATGTATGAGGGCAAATGTGATATAGTTTTACTAATTTTACTAATATCAATTCAAATCGTTATGTCTAACCACTTGAACGTCACTACGTGGCTTATTATAATGAATTTTGGCAAGATATCGCAATAATCCTGTCATTCTTCTAGAAAACGTGAGGAACAGAAGAATGACAGGATTATTGCAATATCTTGCCAAAATTCATCGTGATATAGTTTATCTGACAAAGAAACACCTATGATATCTATCTACATATGAGGGGAAATTTGGAATGAATTTTTGAAAATACACTCACCTCAGGAAGGTCAGAAAAATGTTCATTATTTTCTGAATGTTCAACACCATTGTCAACCGGATTTGTACAAATATTTTCAGAACACTCACTAGAAGTAGGCTGATTGTGTATTTCACTCTGGACAGAATGACTGATGCTAAGACAGTTTTGAGCAATGGTGAAATCATTTTGCACATCTGACGTACTAGTGCCCTCTAATGTCTTGTTAAAATTCAGATTTGACTTTAACAAAGAAATACCTGTGCCTGGAACAGATATACTAGGGACAGAGGGTAGTTGTTTCAAACCTAGAATAACAGTTCCTGGCTCCATAGTGGAACCTGTTTCAAACAGATGGATGGTATTGTTTATAGCAGAGTTAATTCCACCAGAAATGCTGTGACTGTCAGAACTGGTAAATGCACTGTGCTCTTGCTCATTCCCCTGATCACTTTCTAGGTTTGAAGCATTTGCACTGATATCAACATTTGTACCATCAGTTGTAGAGTTCTGCAAAGCCAAATGAATGTTTTCAACATCAGTATGAGATGATGTATCAAACTCCTGAGATTTTCTTAATGATACTAAGTTATGAGTCTTGAGAGATTCGGGTGTGACGACAGTACTTAATGATCCTGAAGAGAGTGAACTTGATGTTACAGTAGTCAAACTGTCAATTGCTGTTTGCAGATGAGTTGAGGGTACAGTACTACCACCAAGATCGAATAATACACGTGAATTCAAAGCACTGTGGAAATCAGTACTTGACAATGTTGCACCCAATAAATGAGAACTGTCTGGATGCTGAATTTCAGGTCCTAAGTGTCCCGAATGCATTTCTGACAATTCCATACTGGGAACTTCTGGGACTACTTCACTAAGTAATTGGTCAGGAAGAGATGCTGCACTCAAAGCTTCTTGAATTGCAGATGTCTCAGTCCGTTTCCTTTTCAAAGGAGGAGATGGCAGCAATTCTGGTTGCTGACTTTCACAGTTGTCTTGAACGGGATTAAAGTCTTCGAATGTTGAAAGGTATCCAGACTTTTCCACTTCGTAGCTGCCAACATTAAGGCAAAATACCTTAGCCAGTTCTTCACTCTGAATCTGTGAAAGAGAACAAAGAAAATTATCTTAACATGTACACATTAGACAAATATTAAACCATCTTCTGAGATATATAGGTCAGCTCCTCAAAAAGAAAATTACCCACTAAATCTTAATTACTGTTGTATATAATATCTCCACTTACAGCATCCATCAAATCACTCATACATAACCTTTTGAACTTTACACTCATTACATTTTACTCTTTCATATGAGAGTTGAACCAAAAGTAATGCAAAAGTGGGCACAACTTTTTTATTAACTTTCAGAGGTCATTCAAGTTGCACATGTAGGTAGAGTAACTCTGCCTGTATATTAACTTTTCTTCTTCATTGCAGGTAAATAATGGATTCCAAGCAGAAACAAAATGCTGTCATTGAGTTCTTGCTGAAGGAAGGGTGCACGCTGTCCGACATCCGCAGAACGTTACAGAATGTTTACAGAGATGACACCATTGACACAGATGGATAAAGAAGTTTAAAGAAGGGGAAACCAGCATTGAAGGCAAACCACACAGTGAAAGACCATCATCTGCGACCACTGACACGAATCGTCAGTGAATGGATGAATTGATTCACATGGAGAGAAGAGTCACAATCCATGAGCTTGTTGCACAACTGGACTGTGGTCACAATGCTATACAGAAGATGGTGGAAGAATTAGGGTATCGGAAAGTGTGTGCGAAGTGGGTACCTTGGCAGTTGACATCCAATTTGAAGGAGAAAAGGGTGAAAGTTTACTCTGATCTGCTGGAAACGTTTGAAGCCAGTGAAGGCCCATTTTTTCCTGATCTGGTGACAGGGGATGAAACATAGGTGTATCTTTATGATCTGGAAACAAAAAATCAATCCATAGAATGGCATCACACCTCTTCACTAAGCCCCAAGAAGTTCAAAAATCAACGATCAGCACAGAAAGTCATGATCACTGTTTTTTGGGGGTGTCATTCTCCTTGATTTTCTGGAATGTGGCCGCATCATTACAAGCGAGCGGTACATTGAGACACTCAAGAAGCTTAGAGAAGTCATAAGGAGGAAGAGACCAAGCAAGAATCTAAAAAGGATCCACATTCACCATGACACTGTGAGACCAACAAATTAGGGTAGTCAGGGGTCTCTCATCTACCGTACAGCCCAATTCTGGCACCCTCCAACTTTCACCTGTTCGGTCCAATGAAGGACTGTCTTTAGAGACAACAATTTGATGACACAGACAAGGTGAAAATGGCTGTGAAGAAGTGGATACAACAGTCCACACCTGAATTTCTTTAAAGAAGATTCGAGAGCTGGGTTCAATGATGGTGCAAATGCATCGCTTGTGATGGAGACTATGTTGAGTAGTACCTTTGTATAGAGAAAGTTACTCTACTAACATGTGCAATTTGAATGATCTCTGTCAGTTAATAAAAAAGTTATGCCCACTTTTGCATTACTTTCGGTACTACCCTTATATATACCTCAATGATCTCACCATGATGTCCTTGACTTTTCTTTAATTTTTTTTTTCCATTCACTTGCTAAAATTTTTTTTCTTAGTTTCTTTTTTTTTTTTCAGGGTTTAATGGCCACAACGAGCAATTGTAAGGGCTATATAAGCAGTCACCTGTCCCTAATTTGGGGACATTTGTCCCAAGGAGGGATGAGGGCCAACATACTAAGACAAACACACCATCCATGGTGTATCTGTGACTCGATTCGGAACCCAACTGGGATGGCCAGCCAGAAATCTACTATGATCATTCAGCTTCATCTCTCATTTCAAACCACCTCAGAATATTTGTACCCACCATGTAACAACCTTTTACTTCATGTTACACATCTGATAAGTCTTTTTTTTTTTTTTTTTTTTCACATTAGACATTTGCAAAACATCTATTTGCAAATCCTCAGGACATAAATGACTCCTGTGTCTTTTCTGTAGTATCCACATTTCACTACCATATATCTAATGATTGGAAAGCTACTTTTCAAAAGTAGCAAGCTACTGCTATAACTACATTCTTGAAAAAGTAGCTTGCTACAGCTACAACTACTTTTTCTGAAAAGTAACTAGCTACACTACTTTTTCCGAAAAGAAGCTACTTTTGCTAATTTTTCTTCATTTAGTATTAAGTTACAAATGAAAATTCTGATGATGATCTTATATGTATATTCTTACATATGGCATTCAGAGCTAAATACCAAGGTAAATAACACAAATAATTTAACTTCGTATTCACGTCTTAGCTCTGATCATCATATACAACACATTTTATCACATTTAGTGGCTTCTATGGCAGGCCAGCTGATATGCTCAAGGAATTAAAATAAAAACACTATCACAAAGTATCTGTAAATGCATTTTCTTTACTAAGAGAATCAAATCTTGCTATCAACTGGAATCAACTAAGTCGCTAGCACAATCATCTCGTTCATGCTGTCTTCTCTAGCTGACTGAGAAGAATTTTCTCTAAATAGCATAAAATAAGGAAGATAATACTTTATGATTAAAAGTTTGGCTAACTTTCACAATGCAAGTCAAGTCGTATATGACTGTAGGCAGGGCACACTTAATCACCTTGTTCCAGCCAATAATATTCTAGGAAATGTGGAGATGTCAGGTGATAGGAAGTTTTTTTCTTTTTTTCTAACTTTTTTTAAAGTAGCGTGATTTTTTGCAACAATCTATTTTATTTTATAGTGTGCTATACCTACAACTACATTTTTTTATGTGCAGTGATGCCACACACCGTGCTACTGTAAGTGTAGCATGCTATAGTAGCAGCACCACTTCCAATCACTGCATATATCAGAGTAGGAACTTTCATACACTGCCATTCCAGACTTGTATACCTTAGGAAATTCTCACTCATACTATAATTTTTAAGGTCATCCATAAAAACATCCCATTTTCTCTAGCATAAACTTTCTTCAGAACTATAAGCAAAAATTACAAAAAAAAAAAAAAAAAAACTATCACACTAACATACAAATAAATACTTTTCACATACAGCAACACAATGTACAAATTTAATAAGTACAGCTAGTTCTTAAAATGCATTAAACCACCCTGTACATCCCACACACATTCTCTGACATCAATGGTGATCTTCCCAAATACTGTCCATGCGACAGACAGCAGGCTGATTCCATGACAGACGTTTGATCCGATCACTTTTCCCTTATACAAAGGAAAAATCAGAGCATTCTTCAGTCCTGAAGAACAGTTCCTAACTTCCAATAAAAATGACAAATTTCAGCTAATCAATTAATAACACTGCCACCACCATACATCAACATCTTAGCTTTTATGCCATCTACCCCAGGAGGCCTACTTAGTTTTGAAGAAATTTTACAGATTTACAAGCTACTCCCCAGAAAAGCCAATTTAAAAGTTTGTAGTTGACTAATGTGTGATCACACCAGTTTTGCAGTGAATTCAACTGAAGGTAATAAGTTCTGTGATCTTATAAATAAAAAAAATGCGGTGCAATAAAAACCATTAATGAGAATGTCTTTTTTATTAATAATGAGGAACTGTATATACCAAATATATTCAAAATTGTAAAACTATACCAGTAATCCGAATTTATTGGTGTATAGAAAACAAGAGAGTCCTGCAAGGCTGCGTATAAAAGTGTAATTGTTCCTACTCTGATGTATGGCAGTGAAACCTGGGTGCTACAGAAGAAACATACGAGTCGTTTGTGTGCTGGAGAAATGCATTACTTACGGGGGGTTTGTGGCAAGACACATTCTGATTGTGTGAGGAATGAAAATGTGTTGCAGTTGTGTAATGTGAGGCAAAATGTTGTTAGCAAAGTGGAGACTAATATGCTTCATTGGTTTCGCCATGTTGAAAGAATGAATGATGAGATGCTTACTAAGAAAATATTTTTAGCCCAAGTGGCAGGAAGGAAAGGTAGAGGAAGGCCAAGGAAGTCGTGGGAGGATCAGATTTAGGAAAAGATCTTGTGTACGGCGTGTGATGGATGTGAGTGAAGCTCAAGTTATATGTCAAGATCGCTGTAAATGGAGAAGTTTCATACGGCAACAGTAAGTAAAAATTATCTGGTAGTTTGTATTTCTTCGTGGAGCTAACCTCTGAATATCAGAGAACATGGAATCGACCTGGACTTTCTAAACGGCATATGAGAAAGAGTTCTCGGCTGAGTGAATGTAAGATTGGTGTATGGAATACTAGAGGTATAAATGGCAAGATGAATGAGGTGATTGAGGAGACGAATAAGTATAGACTGGATGTGCTGTGTGTAAGTGAAACCAAAAAGAAGGAAATTGGGGTAGAAGAAGTGAATGGCACAGAGCGTGTGTGGTCTGGAGTATTGGATAATGTGAGAGGACTGGCTGGTGTAGGTGTGATTTTAAGTGAAGAGATGAAGAACAAATTGATTCACTATAGTTGCGTAAGTGAGAGAATTCTTTGGATTCGTTTGAAAGTGAAACTTCAGAGAATAGTAATTGTTATAGTGTATGCCCCTTGTGAATCTGATTCTTCTGATAAGAAGGAAAATTTCTGGAATGAGCTAAAAGCTGTTTAGAGCCAGTTTGGTGCTAAAGAAAAAGTTATAATAGCAGGTGATTTCAATGCTGGGATAGGTGTGCAGAATGCAATTTCTGACAATGTTCTGGGTAAGTTTAATGATCCTTGTGTGAATGATAATGGTGAAAGATTAATTGAACTCTGTATTGAGAATGGTTTGTGTGTATCTAATACATTTTTTAAATACAAGTATATCCACACATATACTTGGGAAAATCGTAATCTTGGTCAAAAGAGTGTGATAGATTTTGTTGTTTACGATCAGCATCTGAAACACTTAGTTGTTGACACCTGTATGATGAGAGGTGCGGATGTTGGTTCTGATCATTACTTGGTATTGTCACGAATGAAACTTAATGTTGGTTGGAGGAAAAGGAATAGGAAGAGACCCAGGATAGAAAGAATAAAGGTTGATAGGCTCCTTGAAGACCATCAGCGTTATTCTGACTAACTCAGAAAACGACTGAAGGAGCTGAAGTATGGTGAGAGGGATGTAGAAAAGAAGTGGGAATGTTTTAAGAACTGTGTTGACATTGCTGCTACAGAGGTCTGTGGCACCACAATAGTAGGTAACAATAGAGGTGATGCTTGGTGGAATAGTGAGATTGAAGAGGCGGTAAAGAA
This sequence comes from Macrothele yani, assembly GCA_039090855.1. NCBI lineage: Eukaryota > Metazoa > Arthropoda > Arachnida > Araneae > Macrothelidae > Macrothele > Macrothele yani. Next base: position 71,097,082 of record CM077028.1, on the reverse strand, counting down.
AAAGAAGGAAGCCTATTTAAGGATGTTGCAAGGTAGAGTCTCTGTGGATGAATATCGCTGTAAGAAGCGTGAAGCTCCTAAGCTGGTTCGCCACAGTAAGGCAAAAGATAGGAAGGAGAAAGTGGAAAGGCATAAACTGGCATTTTAGAAAAATAGAAAGTCCTTCTGGAAGTACATGAGACTCAGGAAAAATAGGGTAAACAAAGTTGTAAGTTGTGTGAAGAATGAGATCGGGTAAATGATATGAGAGCCCAATGAGTTAAGTGAAAGATGGGGTTAATATTCTGTGAGTTATTAGATCAGGAAAGCAAAGATGATTCTGAGACAGACGCAGATGATGTCACAGTGAGGGATGGAAGCACAGGAGGGATCTCAAGAGAAGAAGTGTGTAAAGCTCTAAAATCTTTTCCGAATGGTAAGGCTCCGGGAGTTGATGGCATAACTGCCGAGATGTTGAAATATGGTGGTGACTCTGTAATTGACTGGTTAACTGAAATTTGCCAGTTGTGCTGGGAGTTAGGAATGGTCCCTCGGGATTGGAAGGATGCTATTATTGTTCCCTTGTAAATGCAAGAACTATCGTGGTATTAGCCTGGTTGTTATTGAAAAAGTATGGGGTCTTACATCAGAGAAAGTGTGGGATGTTCAGAGTGGTTTTATGCCTGGTAAAGGCTGAACTAACCCGATTTTTGCATTACACACGATGATTGAAAAGTATCTGGCTGCTGGTAAGAAAGTTTTTGCTGCCTTCATAGATTTAGAGAAAGCTTACGACCGAGTAAATAGGACACTTTTGTGGAAGGTATTGAATGAATATGGTGTTACTGGGAATCTACTTAAGTGTAAAAACCATGTATGCTGGTAGTAGAGCTTGTGTACGAGTGAATGGTGTTTTATCAAAATGGTTTTCTATTGGTGCAGAAGTTAGACAAGGTTGTGTAATGACACCATGGCTGTTTAATATATTTATGGATGCGTGCATACGTGAGGCCAAAACAGATTATAGTGGCTTATGTCTTGGTGATATCCGTGTGATCAGATTGCTGTATGCTGATGACACTGTCCTGTTGGCAGAGAGCAAAAGTGATTTGCAGAGTATGTTGTCTCGGATGTACGAAGTTTGCATGAAATTCAAACTGAGTATAAATAAGGCAAAAACCTAAGTTATGGTGTTTGAGAGAGGAACTGGTAGCACTAAATGTAATGCCAGTATAAATGGCACTGTGATTGACCAGGTGAGTGAGTTTGTGTATTTAGGAAGCATGTTTGACAGAAGAGAACAAATTGGATGGTGAAATTAGTAGGCGAGTGAATTCTTTATAGAAAGTCGTGGCTGCTCTGGGAGGTTTTCACAGGAATGATGGGTTCTTTAGTGAGCCCTGCATGGCTGTGTATGAAAGTGTAATTGTTCCTACTCTGATGTATGGCAGTGAAACCTGGGTACTGCAGAAAAAACATAGGAGTTGTTTGTGTGCTGAAAAAATGCCTTACTTACGAGGGGTTTGTGGCAAGACACGTTCTGATTGTGTGAGGAATGAAGATGTGTTGCAGTTGTGTGAAGTGAAGCAAAATGTTGTTAGCAAGGTGGAAACTAATATGCTTTGGTGGTTTGGCCATGTTGAATGAATGAGTGATGAGATGCTTACTAAGAAAATAATTTTAGCCCAAGTGGCAGGAAAGAAAGGCAGAGGAAGGCCAAGGAAGACATGTGTGGATCAGATTCAGGAGTGTCTGCATGAGAAAAAGATTATGAGTATGGAGTATAAAAGATCTTGCGTACGGCGTGTAATGGATATCAGTGAAGCCCGAGTTGTTTGTCAAGATCGCTGTAAATGGAGAAGTTTGATACGACAACAGTAAGTAAAAATATCTGGTAGTTTGTATTTCTTTTTGGAGCTAACCTCTGAATCTCAGAGAACAGCTTAGTAATATGTATGTATGTATGTATACTTAGTGATATGTATATATTGTATGTATCTATAGAAATCAAAGTTTCTAAGCTTCTGCACATCAATCCGATGGCTTTTTTCAAGGAAGGTAGACAGCGAACTGCAGATGGCTTTTTCATTAGATAGCTTTTTCAACGAAGGTAAACAGCAAACTGTAGTTTGCTGTGTACCTTCCTTGGAAAAGCCATCTGGTTGATGTGTGAAAACTTTGATTTCTATTTTACATCAATAAATTTGGATTACTATTATAGTATATACTATGGGATTACTATTTTAAATGCCTATGTAAATACGAGTTTCTTTGATGTTAATTGTTTCCGAACTTTTTACGAATCAGAGATTACATTAAAATGATTTCTAGCACATAAATTTCTTAAACATTTAATCAATGCACACTTCCTAAAAAATGTTCCCAATGTTGCATTTATCAGTGGTATTAGGTACTAATTGTACTAGAAATTTATCACAAAATACCACAAATTTTGCTGCATTCAGCATGAACATAGCTCTTGTGTTCACACGTAAATCCTTATAAAATTTCATGAACATGTGATATCTTTTGAAAGAGCATAGAAGGTTATTTATTAATAACTGAACATTTCCAAAAACTTATTACACCAGGATGTATTAATTTATTACAACATGTACCTCTTGGTGTAACAAATTTTATTACAACAAAAGGTGCACACAACACACTGATCAATAAGGGTAATCTTAACGTTTTGATCTCACACAATTTTCAGTATAAGCTCCATTTATATGATTTTACACACAACAACCCTGCATTGCAAAACCCTTTTCATACTTCAGTGCTTCATATACTAACAGGGCTTGAAAAATATCTGAGAAGTTACATGCCCAGCTGCACATGTGCAGAAATTATTTACCTGCCCAGGTAGTAAAATCTGGATGCACAGACACTTTACCTTTTAAGATAACAAAATAACAATTCAGATGAACTTTCTTTATATGTTTTGCATTTTCTTTCTAAGGATCTGAATTCAAAATGCTCAATGCACAAAAGTATGTATCTCAAGTTTTAAGATGATGATGATGGTGGTGGAAATGGTATGATGATGAAATTGGTATTTGAGAAATTTAGGGATTTCTGCCATGTTCCTTTCATTCAAGTTTTCGCCCTTTATCACTAAACATCAGAGGCATACATTCCATTGCTGACTATAAACAACATTTGCAGCAAAACTACATATGGTTCCAATTTCTGGACCTAGATCATAATATAATTAAAGAAGTGATATTCTTCTGCCCTTGGCACTCTGCAATAATAATGCAACTTCTGATAATTAGCAGTGAAATGAAACATAACATGCAATGACTGTCCCACACTAGAGGAGGATGGTCCACCATGCGATTGAACTGGAATTTCTAAACAACATATGAGAAAGAGATATCGGCTGAGTGAGTATAAGATTGGTGTATGGAATATTAGAGGAATAAATGGAAAGATGAATGAGGTGATTGAAGAAATTAATAAGTATAGATTGGATGTGCTGCATGTAAGTGAAACTAAAAAGAAGGAAATTAGAATAGAAGTGATTGGAATGGTGAGTGTGTGGTACAGAGTGTTGGATAATGTGAGAGGACAGGCTGATGCAGGTGTGATTTTAAGTAAAAAGTTGAAGAAAAGCTTGACTCATTTGAAAGTGAAACTTCAGAGAACAGTAATTGTTGTATGCTGTTTGTGACTCGGAATTTTCTGGTAGGAAGGAAGATTTCTGGAATGAGCTAAAAGCTGTTTTCAGCCAGTTTGGTGTTAAAGAGAAAGTTATAATAGCAGGGGATTTCAGTGCTAGAGTAGGTCTGCAGAATGAGATTTCAGATAACGTACTGGGTAAGTTTAATGATTCTTATGTTAATGATAACAGTGAAAGATTAATTGAACTCTGCATTGAGAATGGTTTGTGTGTATCTAATACATTTTTTAACCACAAGTATATCCACACATATACTTGGGAAAATCGTAATCTTGGTCAAAAGAGTGTGATAGATTTTGTTGTCTACGATCAGCGTCTGAAACATTTAGTTGTTGACACCTGTGTGATGAGAGGTGCGGATGTTTGGCTCTGATCATTACTTGGTGGTGTCAAGAGTGAAACTGATGTTGGTAGGAGGAAAAGAAAATAGGAAGAGGCCTTGGATGGAAAGAATAAAGGTTGAAAGTCTCCTTGAAAATCATCAGCATTATTCTAATTTACCCAGTGAAAGACAGAAGGAGCTGAAGCTATGTGAAAGGGATGTAGAAAAGAAGTGGGAATGTTTTAAGAACTGTGTTGTCACTGCTGCTGAAGAGGTCTGTAGTGCCACAATAATGGGTAGCATTAGAGGGGATGGTTGGTGAAATAGTAAAATTGAAGAAGCAGTAAACAGAAAGAAAGAAGCATATTTGGGGATGCTGCAAGGTAGAGTTTGTGAGGATCAATATCACTGTAAGAAACATGAGGCAGCTAAGCTGGTTCACCAGAGTGAGGCTAAAAGATAGGAAGGAAAAGGTAGAAAGGCATGAATTGCCTTTTTGAAAAAATAGAAAAACTTTCTGGAAGTGCATGAGACACCAGAAAAATAGGGGAAACAATGTTGCGAGTTATATGAAGAATTGGATTGGAGAAATGAAATGGGAGCCCAATGAGTCAAGTGAAAGATGAGGTGAATACTTCTGTGAGGTATTAGATCATGAAAGCAAAGGCGATTCTAAGGCAGAAGCAGATGATGTCGCAGTGAGTGATGGAAGCACAAGAGGGATCTTGGGAGAAAAGGTGAGTAAAGCTCTAAAATCTCTTCAGAACTGTAAAGCTCAAGGAGTTGATGGCATAACTGCCAAGATGTTAAAATATGGTGGTAACTCTGTGATTGACTGGTTAACTGAAATTTGCCACTTGTGATAGGAGTTAGGAATAGACCCTCAGGATTGGATGGATGCTATCATTGTTCCCTTGTATAAGGGAAAAGGTGATCAGACTGACTGTGCCAGGTAAAGTGTTTGATAAGGTCATTATTGAAAAGGTACAAGGTCTTACATCAGAGAAAGTGTGGGATGTTCAGAGTGGTTTTATGCCTGATAAAGGCTGCACTAACCAAATTTTTGCATTACGCATGATGATTTGGCTGTTGGTAAGAAAGTTTTTGCTGCCTTCATAGATTTAGAAAAAGCTTACAACCGAGTAAATAGGACACTTTTGTGGAAGGTATTGAATAAATATGGTGTTACTGGAATCTACTTAACAGTGTAAAATCCATGTATGCTAGTAGTAAAGCTTGTGTACGAGTGAATGATGTTGCATCAAAATGGTTTTCTATTAGTTCTGGACTCGGGAAAGGGTGTAATGTCACCATGGCGGTTTAATATGTTTATGGATGTGTACATGCGTGATGTTAAGATGAACAATACTGGTTTATGTCTTGGTAATATCCATGTGTGCAGATTGCTGTATGCTGATGACACAGTCCTGTCGGCAGAGAGCAAAAGTAAGTTGCAGAGTATGTTGTCCCAGATGTACAAAGTTTGTATGAAATTCAAACTGAGTATAAATAAGGGAACAACCAAACTTATGGTTTTTGAGCGAGGAACTGTTAGTACTGAATGTAATAAAAGTCTAAATGGCACAGTGATTGACCAGGTGAATGAGTTTGTGTATTGAAAAAGCATGTTTGAAAGTGAGAACAGATTAGCTAGCAAAATTAGTATGTGAGTGAATTTTTCATTGAAAGTCATAGCTGCTTCAGGAGGTTTTCACAGTAATGATGGATTGGTTCTCAAGAGAGTCCCTAATGGCTGTGTATGAAAGTGTAATTGTTTGTACTCTGATGTACGGCAGTGAAACCTGGGTATTACAGAAAAGACGTAGAAGTTGTTTGTGTGCTGGAGAGACGCATTACTTACGGGGGGGGGGACACGTTCTGATTATGTGAGGAATGAAGATGTGTTGCAGTTGTGTAATGTAAGACAAAATGTTGTTAGCAAGGAGGAGACTAATATTCTTAGCTGGTTTGGCCATGTTGAAAGAATGAGTGATGAGATGCTTACTAAGAGATTTTTTTCAGCCCAAGTGGCAGGAAAGAAAGGCAGAGGAAGGCCAAGGAAGTCATGGGAGGATCAGATTCAGGAGTGTCTGCATGAGAAAAAGATTATGAGTACAAAGTATAGAAGGTCTTGTATATGTCGTGTGATGGATGTCAGTGAAGCTCATACTGTGTGTCAAGATTGCTGTAAATGGAGAAGTTTGATACAGCAACAGTAAGTAAATAATCAGTTAAAAATGTATTTGGTGGTTTGTATTTCTTTGTGGAGCTGACCTCTGAATCTCAGAGAACAGCTTAGTGATATGTATGTATCTACTAAATTTTCAATGAAGTGCATTCCAGTGGGGGCACTATAAAACGCCAATGACAGAGTGTTAGGGAATTAAGGAAGTGATCACAAAGCCCTCAAGAAATACAATTAGAACATTTGCATCAATCATTTAAAAAAACCAAAAACCAAAAAAAAAAATCTTCATGTTTGTTTGTTTTTTATTGAGGAGGTTTAACGATTACTGTAAGCAACTCAATGGGCTATAAGCAGTTTCCCGTCCCTAATTAAGGGTCACTGGTTCCGGGGAAGGGAGAGGGCCAGTGCCGTAAGACAAACACAACATCCATGCCTCAACGGGATTCAAACCAAGACCAGTCTCGGACGAATGATTAGAAGCCATCACTTAGACCACTGTGCCACAGGGGCGGAAACCTTCAAGTTTGGTTTTTCAAACATATCAATACACATAAAACTAAAGTTCAGGTAGATTACGTCAAAGAATCAGTATGCAAAGGAAATAAAATATCCATTTATTGACGTATAAGTATTATGAATAAAGCGTAACCTTTCAACACCAACGGGTGCCTTCTTCAGACTTGTTCGTGGTTAGGCAAGACAAGAGGAATAAAGAATAGAAATTTTTAAAATAAACATGAACAGAATTTGAGAACGTGATATGTTGCGTCGGGTGCATGCGACAACGAGAGATGTCAACAGAAGTGTGCTAAGCGGGAAGAAATGTGCGCCATATTTGGGGAAGCTCAAGTGAGATGTCATTGTTGCAAACCACAGGGTTACTCAAATTCTCCATGGTTTCCCTGACGGCAGTGCCCCTGGTGGGAAAGATAAGGATAAAGCGAATTGCTCCTTATACTACCGTCAGGGAAACCATGAAGATTTTGAGTAACCCTGTGGTTTGCAACAATGACATCTCACTTGAGCTTCCCCAAATATGGCGCACATTTCTTCCCGCTTAGCACACTTCTGTTGACATCTCTCGTTGTCGCATGCACCCGATGCAACATATCACGTTCTCAAATTCTGTTCATGTTTATTTTAAAATTTTCTATTCTTTATTCCTCTTGTCTTGCCTAACCACGAACAAGTCTGAAGAAGGCACCCGTTGGTGTTGAAAGCTTACGCTTTATTCATAATACTTATACGTCAATAAACGGATATTTTATTTCCTTTGCATACTGATATCAATACACCATAATTCACTGCTAGGAAGTCTTTTTGCACTGTATGTTTTCCTTATTACACAGTTATATTAGCAGACATTCATTACTTAACACAGAAGACACTCTCTTTTTTGTACAATTTTCTTTTTAGAGTAGAAAATCAAACTCCTAATTGAGATCATTTAACAAAAGTAAACAAAAAATGAATTTCTTATAAATTCTGGAAACAGATGCCACTAAATTAGCTGAGGTCATATTGAAACCACTCACAGTAAAATACTTCCGTTCAAGGTCAACACAATGGAAGGGACAATTAATGCTATTGCTCTAGATTAGGGGTTCCCAAACTTTTTGAGTCATTGATCACTTTTCAGGAGAGAAATTCGTCATGGAGCACTATCTTCACCATTAGGCCAAAAGCACGAACGTGCATTTTTGGATGTTTTTACCTAACTGCATTTGTCAAGTTGTTACAATATTTTATGGTGTAGCAAAAGCATTTTTAAATTCTAAATAGCTTAAATTTTGATCCAGACTTAATTTTTGTCATTGAATGTCTTTAAAAGTTGGAACTTTAAATATTGTTTTCTCAAAACATCAATTTTGCAAATACGTGTCTTATGAATAAGGGCGATGATATTTTCAACTAACGCCTACATAGGTATTAAACTGAGTGACAGCAGTATTGATGATGGAAGGTAATTTTAAGCATTTAAGCATGTTAAACATAAAGTTTTGTTTAATTCGAAATGCTATTTCCTCCATTAATTTCAGAGAAATATGGAACTTACTTAACTACAAAAATGAAAAACAACAACAAAAAACAAAGTAAGGCAACACATTTGAGAGTGAATTCAAAGCAGGAATTGTAAATCCACAATAAGTTACCCAAACAGATATGGTATATAAAACCATTTTTACAGTTGCAAAACCAAAATGGCACTTGGCATCGAAAAAGAACAATAAAGCATGGCCCGGGAATTTAGATTCTAATGAGAGGGATGGGACTGTTTTGATTTGTACAATGTGGCTATGTCTGGTTGAATTTGGGACAGCTGCAACTGAATATATGGATCTGCATTGAGGCAGCATCTATATTTCGTTTTAGCAGCCACATAGACAGAGAATCCTGATTCACATAAGTAAGTTGTTGCAAAGGGCAAAAGATTGATTTTTGCTTTATCTGACAAAACTTTAAATTCATCTTTCAGCTGTCACCAAAATTCTGATAGTGACTTTTTAGTTGTAAAATTCCCTTTTATCACAGAATGTGATGTCAAATCAATCAAGCACTTATACTGCTGTGATGTCAGACAGGCAACAGGCTAGCTTTTCCAACACAGCAGAGTATGGGTTTACAACCCAAATGTTTTCTTTAATTTTTTTGTGGAGTTCTTCCATAAAATAACAGTTGAAACTCTCAAGTAAACTTAGCAGGTGAATGTGAAACTCATTTAAAGGTATGTTGAAATCTCTAAATTCTTTTACTATTGGAAAGCTGCCTAGATTTTGATTTTTCATTGATTCCGCCCAAAACTTGATTTTCTTTTTAAACGCTTGCACTTTATCACTGGTGTCAAAAACAGTTACTGCTTTTGAGAGACTTAAGCCATTAACTTTTTTTTTTAAATTCTGCTAAAAAAATATGCCAATTTCATGAGCCAATGCTTATCACACAACCTGTCTCCCAAAGTGAAGTTGTTGTCAATCAGGAAAGTTCTGACTTTAGCCCTTATTTTGAAGAGCGGAGTCAAAGTTTTGCCTTGAGAAAGCCACCTTACTTCTGTGTGAAGAAGTAAAGATATATGTAGACTCCCCATGTCATCACATAACATTTTGAATAGCCTTAAGGTATTCCTGGTTATAATTTGATAAAATTAATTATATTTTCCTGCTTTTATCCAAGACTTCTTTAAGGGAGGGTGGCATTTTTTTCACAGCAAGGGCATGGTGGTAGAGTATGTAGTGGTTATTGCTGCACTCCTTGACTTTTTGTTTTATTCTTGAGATAACACCGGATGTCTTCACAGTCATGGCCTTCGCGCCATCTGTGCACACATAAACGCAGTTATTCCATGGGATCCCACTCACTGTGAAAACTTCATCTATTAATTTGAGAATTTCAGCGCCATTTGGGTTAGTTGGTAACGACTTGCAGAGAAGTAGATCCTCTTGAAAAGACTCCAAATACTGGTAGCGCACAAATACTATTAAAATTGCCAACCCGGCCACATCCGTTGATCCATCCATTTGGAGCAAAAATTTAGTCTTAGTGCATTTTATTTGTGAAAGTAAAGTGGCTTTCACATCCTCTGCTAAGTCCTCGATTCATTGCGAGATTGTGTTATTTGACAAAGGAACTGTGCCTATTATTTTCATGGTTTTTCCATCCAACATACCTTCAACTATGTCCTTTACGCAAGGCCTGAGAAGGTTTTAAACGATGGTGTGGGCTTCACCAGCTTGAGTAACTCAGTAACCAATTAAGTAAAATGCTATCAAAGCCTTTTCGTTAACTGCTTTTGAGTGATAGGATATAATTTTCTGGGCTTGCGTAAGTTCATCGTACTTCCTTCTGAAGAAATCAGTAGGTTTGTTCTTGCATTCTGGATGGACCCTCTTAAAATGACGGCACATTTTTGCTGCGAACATCGCAGTTTCACTACACTTTGCAGCAAATTACACACTGTGGTTTGTTGTCACTGGTCTCAATGAGCCCAATATCCAAGTAGGTATCATGGTTTTTCCCTTTTCACTATTCTTTTTCCTGTAGCGCTGGTCTCCGAAGAACTAAACAGTTGGTTCAACTCTTCAGGAGGCTCCGGAGTACCCGCCGTCACTGATTTGTCCCAAAACCCTTCATTCTGTCCAGCAATTCTAGCACAAGCAACTGCTCCATCTTCTTCCATACTACAATCGAAATATAATATTCGTATTTGCTGGGTAAATATAATAATAATGGTCCTGTAAATAATAAAAATATAACACAAATTTAGACATGCCTGTTAGCTATTGATGCTTCCACAGCTTATTAAGGTACTGTGACGGAGGTTTTGACAGGTTTTTTTAAGGATCCAGGCTCCAGCCAGCGATCCATTGAAAGAAAACCAATATTTTCTGAATCACTACATAGGTGGTGCTCCAAAAAACCTGAAACAGGCAGGTGTTTCATCCTCAAGATGGAAGATCCAAAAAGTTATATTAATGCAACTGTTTACAATAAAAATACTTCAATTGAAAGGTACACACTAAAAGCACTCATAAATAAACAACACTGCACTGCAACTTGATTCGTTTTGACTCTCGACTGATTGCTGACTGAAGGTGCGAAGAAACACAAGGTTTTAATATGCAATAGAAACTTTCCAGATAATTTTGGAAAGGTTTCAAAGCTAACAATCCAATCTGAAAGTGCAGCAAAGTTCTCACAGAGGACACAAGGTAAGCGAGGCACCGTCAAGTCTCTCTGTCTGGTTTTGCCACATGCAGTCTGTGTGCTTCACCAATGTTCTTGATGTTTTGCATGATTCAGAGAAGGTGTGGGCAATTAAAGCTGACTGAGGTGACGCATGACATGCACTTACATCTACACTGCATCACAGCATGCTACAGGAGCTAAATAATTTCCACCCAATACTTCAATACTTACCCATACACAGTTCATGGCCACACAAATTCACAATTTTGAGATCTTGTCGCATTTATTTATTTTATTTATTTTTCCTTCCAATCTCTTCGCGGAGCACTTGGAGATGCTTCACGGAGCACAGTTTGGGAACCGCTGCTCTAGACCATGGCAAAAGACTTGTCCCAAAAGTTCGTGGGAGGATGGGGACAGTTGTTATGATTAAGAGAAGTATTTCAAATAATCTGTATATACACTATATGTTCAAAAGTATCCAGACACTTGCTTGCCCAAAAATTTCCTGTAAAAGGAATTAATATTGAGTTGATTCACCATTTGCTGCTATAACAGCCTCCACTCTGTTGGAAAGGCTTTTCACTAGATTTCAGTATCTTGCTGCAGGAATTGCCTTCCATTCTACCACAAAATCATCAGGTCGGCCACCAGGTTTGGCTCGGCTCACAGTCAGCATTTCAATTCATCCCAAAGGTGTTCCATGAGGTTGAGATTCAGGGTTCTGTGCATGACAGTCAAGTTCTTCTATGCCTATCTCATCAAACCATTACTACACAAGACCTTGTTTTGTGGAAAGGTCATTGTCCTGTTGGTAAATGCAAGGGCCTTCACCAAACTGTTGCCATAACATTGGGAGCACAAAATTGTCAAGAATGTCATTATAGTCTGCAGTGTTAAGATCTCTAGTCATTAGAAACTAAAGGGTCCAGTCCAAACCACGAAAAACAGCCTCGGAGCATGACACCTCGTCTACCAAATTTTACAGTTGGGCAGGTAGCATTCACCTGGCATCCTCCCTCCCCAGACTCGTCTGTCAGACTGTCAGATGGTGAAGTGTAATTCATCCCTCCAGAGAATGCATTTCCGCTTCTCCAGACTCCTGGCGCCGAGCTTTACACTGCTCCACCTGAAATTTGGCACTGACGTTGCTGATGTTAGGTGTGAGTGCGGCTGCTCGGACATGAAAACCCATTTCCTTCAGCTCTCAACAAACCATTATGGCACCGGCATTGCTTCCAGAGGCATTTTAGAACTCAGTGGTGAGTGTTGCAACCGTGAACAGGTAATTTTTTTGCACCACCCATTTCAGCACTCGGCAGTCATGCTCTGTCATTTTACATGACCTAACAGGTCGTAATTACACTGTTGGTGCTGCTAGGTATCACCACTTCACTATAACAGCACTACAATTGATTGGTGCAGCTACAGCAGGACATACATTTCCTGAATAACCTGTTGCTAAGATGGTATCCTATGGTCATGCCACGCTGAAAGTTACTGAGCTCCACTGAATGGCCCATTCTACTGTTCATGCTTGTCTATGACATTGTTGTAAGGCCCTGTGCATCTTTTTATACCTGTTTGTGCCATGGCTGTGACATATGTAAAATCCAGCAAGAGCCTCATTTTGGGATGTGCCTAAAGCCAATAAGACAGCAATTTTTTTTTACCAATTATTGACACAAAAAAAGCCTTAGCTTTCAGAGAAGTAAAATGTAACAGTGGAAAAAAAATTCTAAAATCAGATTGCTTGTGATGCTGTGCACCAATAAGGATGGTTCAGGCAAAAGAAAGTTGCTTGTTATGAGAAAATAAAAAAGTCCATCTTCCTGCATGACATCAGATATTTTTACAGAATGGATGAGAGCAATAGACAATGAAATGAGCAGAAAAAACAACAAAGGATTCTTCTTATTATAGAGTACTCCACAAAGACTAGAGGTCATTATAAGGACCAAAGGTTTCAGTACACAATATCATAATTATCTTTCTTCTTTTTTTTTTTTAGTTGGGGATTTAACAGCCACCGTGAGTAATTCAATGGGCTATAAGAAGACACCCGTCCCTAATTTAGGGTCGCTGGTTCCATGGAAGGGAGAAAGCCAGTGCCATAAGACAAGCACAACATCAATGCTTCACCAGGATTTGAACCCAGACACAACTCAAACGTGTGGTCAGAAGCCAGCACTTAGACCACTGTGCCACTGGGGCAGCTATAATTTTCTGTAAATAAAGATTATTTGTACACATACAGGTGTCTGGATATTAATGGTAGGGCAATGTATTTCCAACATAATGTGTAAACAGTAAAACAAACAAAACAGGCAAAATTTCAATTTTTTTGCAGTTGCTTTAATTTTTATATTAATTTAAATGTTTTCTTGCAGATATTGTTTCACATTTTTATTGCTAGCTATAATTTAGTACGAAAAGCAAACAATTTATGATTGACTAGTTTTAACCTGACATAATGTAATATGCTAAAAATAGCCCCTTTTTATCTGTTGAGTTATAACAAAGTTCACCCATACCAAACTTTTCAACTCTCCCTTCAGCTTCACAGTACATGGGTTTGACTGCATAATGAAGTAATTTCAAATACTGACTTAAATATTTTAGTTAATATACTACATGCAGCTGATTCAGAAAGAAAAAAAAGATAAGATGAGTGGTGGTGGTGGGGGGGGTAGCTGATTTAGTAGAGCTGGTGAAGTGTAGCAGCATATAAACTTACCTCAATGATTTCTTTATCAGTTAACTTTGGTGAACAGGCTGGAGAAAGACAGTTTTGGGCAACTTTCTTCATACGATGCAAAAGTGCCTCAAATTCCTTGAACATGTCAGGGATATTATGATGCTTTTCTGCTTTATGCTTCCACAGAAGTAATTTCCAAAGTGTCAATGCCTTTGCCAACCTGGGCATGACTGTCTCTATTAATTCATCATCTTGATATGAACTCAGTAACTAAACCAGAAAGAGGTATTTTAAACAATACATTAATATCTTTTCACCAAAATTCTACAAAAATTAAGTATTTATATATTTGTGTGGAAAGAAGAAACAGTAACATTTAAAACTTGATATATTAATAAGTGATGAAAGTAAACATCTCTCAAATTCAGTGACAAATTTACCAAGTACTGATATAGTTATATGATCTACTAGTGCTGACAAAATTATATGATCTATTAGTACTGACAAAATTATATGATCTATTAGTACTGACTTAGTTATGTGATCTACAAACATACAAACCTATGCAGACTAATCAATGAAGGAAGAAATATTCTTCATAATACATGGGAAATTGATAGAGTATTCAAAGCAAACAATATAAATTCTGAATTTGCTTGTAACACTTACTTGGTCATCCACGTAACACCTCTCAGAAAACTTAAGAATTTCATCGCCCCGGAGTGGGAATCGAACCTGCATCTCCCGATTTCCGTTCAAGTACGCTAACCATTACACCATCCAGGACAGTGAAGTTTCAAGCAACTGAGTCTAAGCAAACTTAGCTTAGGAATCTGAACATCCTCAGAATTTTCGCTAGTCGAAGCATCATTGCTTCCTCATAGCGTTTTGACCCAACTCCCATCCGGAAGCGGATGTAGGTGGGAAATCACCAGTACCACAGATAAATCAATGAAGGAAGAAATATTCTTCATAATACATGGGAAATCGATAGAATAATATATGCAGACTGTATCCTATTTTTATATATATACTCTTATCCTCAAAACATACACTGAATGTATGGAAATCAAGCAATAGAATGATACACTATAAGGTGAGTTTCATTTTCAGTTTCTAACAAAAAAAAAGCAGCTGTACCAATAATAACAGAACCTCAATTGAACAACAAAAGTAGTTGCTTGCTTACCTTGGGAGAGGGGGAGAAAGGTTGCTCTGTACTAAAAAAAAGAAAAAAAGGATAGGATCTCTTAGTAAAAGAAAAGTCCTGAAACTTTTTCCATCAAAAAAAAAAAAAAAAAAAAAATGCTATAATTTTTAAGGCCACTTTACCTTGGTGGCACAGTGGTCTAAGCACTGGCTTCAAACCATTCATCTGAGATGGGTCTGGGTTTAAATCCCAGTGAGGCATGAATGTTATGTTTGTCTTACAACAGCAATTCTCTCCCTTCTCTAGAATTAGTGGCCCTAAATTAGGGAGGGGCAACTACTTAATGTGCATCCAGTTGCCCATGGTGTGTGGTCATTACCCTCACCCCTCACAAAGTGGGAAAAGCAACTGAAAAATCAGCACTATTTGCCTGGTGTTCAACTGCCTGCTTTGTGAGGAAATGGGCTTCGTGCTTTTTGAATGTCAAGTTTTGATACAATCTTTCAAAATAAATTTGAGCCCTTCTATTCCAGTGGCTTGATTTAATAGAAAAGGAAAATCTCCAGCCTTAATAATCGAATCATTCCTAAGTAACATGACTGATAATTCCTCTTTAAAATTATGCCTATTCTTTCCCAATGCATCATTCCCACTTCTTTTGAAAGGAACTTCCACTTCCTTCAATTCATAAAGTCATTCCAGAGCCATTCATCATCTTACTGGCAATTTTATCTCAGAAGTTTGTGGAAATATTACATTAAACAAAATACACTCATCACTTTTCATGATCAGTCAAAATCTCTTTTCCTTTCCACTCTTAGCTTCCTCTGTTTCTGAAACTTTAGTTGTTGTTTTTTTTTTTTGTTTTTTTCTGTGTTCTCTCTCTCTAGAACAGAACATCTGATTTCCAAATTCATAGCAAATTTTAATTGTTTTAAAAACTTTTGTCAAAATCTGTGCATTTATTACCATAATTTTACCAAAATAAATATATTAATTATTTACAATTTTGGCTATTAAAAAAATCTGTTTCAGGGTGGAGGGTGACTACTCCAGTTGCCCTTACCAGATCTACTTGTGTTTCCATCAACATACAAGCTAGTATCAGACATATTTTCAACCAACACACAGTCATCTGCAAAAATTTAAGACCACCTGCTGGTGTTAGGAGATTTCTGCTGATTGCATCAGCTACTGTCTGTATGACTCACCTTCCTGTCGGTGTTGCATCATCCTACAGCTACAGCTGTTGATGGAGTTGGGGAAAGCGTGCAAGCATCAGTTTACTTCTGGTTTTCATGATGAGAGGTTTTTTGTACATATTTTCCATATAGTGAAAAATGGGCAAAAAGCATCATTAAGTGTTACACAGAGGGCACGAATAGTGACTTTATATCGTGAAGGATACTCTGAACGTGACATAAGCAGAAAGGTGAATGTGAGCAAGACTACTGTTCATACTACAATCATGAAATATCGAGATACAGGTGAATTTAGCGATCAAAAGATAAGAGGACGTCCAAGGAAAACAACCTCACGTGATGACAATACCATAAGGCCAATAGTTATGCATTCTCTGAGGAGTTTGTGCAAGAAAATCAAGGCCTTTCTATATTCAGAAGGGTCTGATATTAGTATCAGCACTGTTTCCCGATGTCTTAGCAAAGATTTTGGATTAGTCTTATAAACCTGAACATAAACTTAGACTAACCTCTGTCATTAAAAAGAAGAGACTCCAGTTTGTGAAGCATCATCAATCGTGGACTACTGAAAATTGGAGCCAAGTTCTTTTTTCCAATCAATCAACTGTGCATCAATTTGGATCAAATGAAGAACATGTTTGATGACCAAAAGGCAAAAGGTTTGATGAAAAATACACCGTTAGTCAGATGATATGGATGATATAGGATGCTCTGTCAGCATCAGGCACTACTTCATTATCCTTTTTTGCCAACAGGCACTACAATGACTAGTTCTTTTTATGAGGAAATGTTTTGTGAGAAGCTGTTAACTCATATGCAAGTGCACAGATGCACAATCTTTATGCATGATGGTGCTCCATGCCACAGATCAAAGACAAGTAAAGGACTACCTGCAGAGGAAAAACATAACTGTGCTTAACTAGCCTGGTAATAGTTCTGACCTGAACCCCATCAAAAATTCATGGACCATTTTAAAAGACAAGGTAGCAGAAAACTAGCCATCAAATTCCCAAGCTTTGATTGATGCGTGATACAGTATGTGTGGTGGAAAGACATTTCAAATGACTACTGCAAATCCCTCATTGAGAGTATGCCACATCGAATTCTGTCTGTTATAAAAAACAAAGATGGCCACTCAAAGTACTGATTTCGGTCTTTCTGTGTTCTAAAAAATGTAAGTATTCATTTGTGGTGTTATTTTTTTTTAATTTCTCAGACTAGTAATTAGTTATATTTTTGAAAATCTTAATTTTCAATAAATTGACAGGTGATCTTAAACTTCTGCAAATGACTAACAAAACTCACACTCCACAAGACATTTGTAACCTTAACAAAAAAAAAAAAAAAAACATGCCATACATACATACATGCATGCATACACACACACACACACACACACACACACACACACACACACACACACACACACACACACACACACACATACAAATCACCAAGTTGTTTTCTGAGATTCAAAAGGTTAGCTCCTGTAAGAAAGCTCATGGGCTACATCGAGTTACAGAAAAGTTTCGGGAAATTTTCACTCCAGTTAGCAAACATCATGTGTCTGAAAAAGACTTTCTTAATATCTCTGATGTAGATCAAGATTTATAAAAAACTGTATCCCCAATCTTCCTCACCCACTGTAGCCGATTTCTGCAAGCAGGAGTACATGGATAAATGCTACTTTGTTTTATGTGCAAAATTTGGGATCAGCAAACAATGTAAACTTGTTAGACAGTGCAGATGCCTCTGCCATCTTTTCTGCTAAACATTGGAAGACAGTTTTCCTAACTACCAGTGATTATCATAAAATTAAGCACTTTATTAAGTGATGTAACAGAAGAAATAGATAAAATAAAAATGCCATTCTCATTGTTTCCAGAGGCACCAGAAAACAAAATAATAAATGGAAACTGAAGGCTGTTCTAAATAAAAACTCTTAGAGTTTTTAGAATTAAAAAAGTTAATGGTTTTATCAATGGTAATGGTTACATATGGCCATCACAAGTTCCAGCAATGAAAGCAAAATCCTATAAATACTACCCAATAATATCTGTACACATAGAGAGAACATTTTCTGCAATAAAATGTGGGTTTGGATGACAAATGACAAAACCTTACAGTTGAACACTAAGAAAATCAGACTGTAGTCTACTGCAACAAAAATTATGGTGTATGAAATTATATCATTTAGGGAGCTTTTGTTTATTAATGATATCAGTTATAACTTATTATTGATTATTATGTTTAAGAATAATGTATTAATAAAGGACTTCCGTAGTTAGGTGTAACTAATTATTTATTTACTAACCAAGCTTTCGCACCTCAACAGAGGGCTTTTTCAAGGCTTCATACAACTGTTAAGAATAAGTTACATGATTTGAAATATATGCAAAGGACATAACAAATATTAAGACAATAGTCATGAATCTAACACCTAACTACGGAAGTCATTATCTATCAATTAAGACTTCTGTAGTTAGGTGTTAGTTAGTTACACCTAACTACGAAAGTCTTTTATTGATAGACTAGCAACCCGGCCCGGCTTCACATGGTAGCAATTTAGAATTTAGGGCGAAATGTTTTTTTCACCGAGGTGTTATAAGATTTTCTTGTAGACAACATTTGTCATTTTTTCTTCAGACTACACCTAACTATGGAAGTCTTTTATTGATAGACTAGCAACCCGGCCCGGCTTCACATGGTAGCAATTTAGAATTTAGGGCGAAATGTTTTTTTCACAGAGGTGTTATAAGATTTTCCTTGTAGACAACATTTGTCATTTTTCTTCAGACTACACCTAACTATGGAAGTCCTTTATTGATAGACTAGCAACCCGGCCTGGGTTCGCATGGTAGCAATTTAGAATTTATGGCGAACTGTTTTTTTCACCAAGGTGTTATAAGATTTCCTTGTAGACAACATTTGTCGTTTTTCTCCAGAAGTGAGCACGAAAAGGTTTCGTTTTGCCGTGACACGCGAAAGAGCCACTGAAAGTTGTCCATGAGTAAAACATTCTTCACTTAGGTCAACGCCAGCCACGCTCAGTGTCTGACCCTGTGCTTTATTTATTGTCATGGCAAAGCAGAGTGTTACCGGGAATTGGATTTGTTTGAAATGAAATGGCAAATCTGATGGAATCATTGGGATTCTCGGTATTAAAACTGTTTCTGCAGTGCCACAGCCAGTTAAAATGGTAGCTTCAATCAAAAAGTGTTTCAAAGTTTTTATTTGCAATCGCATCCCATTGCATAACTTCGGTGGGTTTAGATTACATAACAATATAATAAGAGCTTCCACTTTCAAAATCAGTTTGTGTGCAGGCATACTGGAAGGATGTGAATAATTTAGAAATTCTGTTGGGTAATGAACGGCCTCTTCAGTGTCCACTACCATGTCTACTGAGTAATAAACTTGAGTTTGGGCACTGAATTTGGAGAGCACCAAGTCATTAAGTTTCCGAACCTGCGCATTTGTCGGTGATAAAATTGCTCTTTCTTTAAACCATGAGTGTGACTTATTTGAAAGGTCATGGATTTCGGGATAAACATTAGTAATCAATTCTTGAATGTTGCTGACTAAAACACATAAATCATGATTGAGGTTAATTTTGCCTTCATTCATAGATAAAAAAATCTCCATTCCCAACTTTAAGTAACATTTCACCAAAAAGACTATTATCTTCTGAAGATAAGAGTACTCTCATGTTAGTTTTGAGTGATAATTTAGTTAAATCTGGCCAAATGTAAGATCTTTTTAAAGAAGCGTTCACCACGTCATCAGCTCTCATTTCTCTTGTCACAACTGGTAAGATTTGACGAAAATCTCCCGAGAACAGAACTGTGCATCCACCCGTATGTCTGTTTGTATTCCGGAGATCACGCATGGCACTGTCTAGGGCTTCAACCGAAGTTTTTGCAACATTGTAGCCTCATTGCAAACTATTAATGCACAGTTTTGGATTAATTTGGTGGTGTTACTTTGTTTTGAAATATTACATACGCTTGTATCATCACAACATACTTTTAGAGGAAGTTTAAATGTGGCATGTGCAGTTCTTCCCCCTTCTAAAAGAGTGGCTGCAATTGCAGATGATGCGACGACAAGAGCAATATTACCACCAGACCTCACTTTGGCGAGCAAAAAATTTATCAAGAATGTTTTACCTGTGCCTCCAGGGGCATCTAGGGAAAACATCTTACCTTCCTTGTTTGTTATGCTACATATTATGGCGTCATAAACTTTTTTCTGATCGGGGTTCATGGGCCTTATAGCAGCCACGATGTTCACCAACAGGTACTTTATCAGCAGGGATAACAATATTGAAATCCGGTATGTTTGCTCGCACATTATCAATCGCAGTTTTAAAAGATTGAACATAATTATTATGGCAGTGTAATATTTCTTGCAAAGACCTCACCAACAAAGTATCAAGAGCTTGTTGATTGATGTTACATCAAATTGAAGCTTGTGTTTCAGGGTCCACGATAAAATAAATCTGTAGGAATTTCTGATCATTAGGAAACAGACTACTGGCCAAATGGTATACTTGTCCTTGTACCTTAAATCTCTAGGAATTTCTGATCATTAGAATCAGAAGGAAACAGACTACCGGCCAAATAGTATACTTGTCCTTGTACCTTAAATCTCTAGGAATTTCTGATCATTAGGATCAGAAGGAAACAGACTACTGGCCAAGTGGTATAATTTTCCTTGTACCTTAAATGTCTGCATAAAGTCACGTTCGATTTCTAGTGTACTCATAAATGAGGTCATTTGAAATGCATTATTATACTGACGTATGTGTTTCATAAATTCTTTAGAGTTTAGATGATCACCTGTAAGAAGCAAATTTAATGATTCGGGAGGAGGGAAGATTTCTTCTAGTTTAATTTTCCCCTGCAAACAACACATACCTTTTGATTCGTCTTTCCATTTCTGAGCTGAGCAATATTGATAGATAATAGACATAGTACCTACAGAAACAGAACTATCATTTTTATAAATTATGGATGAATCATAATTCATAGCGGAAAACTCTTTATCGGACCACAGACCACGAACATTTGCTCTTTCAGTTTGATTTACTCTCAGATTATTAACATGTCTAGTCCTGTCAGCAGATAGATGATTGTTGCAGCACTGAACATACGATTCTCTTTCTCTCTGAGAATTATGTCTACTTCAATCTAAAGAGAGATGATTATTACGTTCAATAGGCGACTATTTTTCTCTTTGTAAAGCCATTCTTTGCCTGTCATTTGCTAATCGAGAATCTGTTTCTTGGAAAGTTTCATTATGACGCGATAAACAAATTATTTTTGCGTCTGATGTACTACGACCTACATTCGATTTTCGTCTCGGCATAATGTCAATACAATATTTAAATTTTAATTAAAGAGCTACTCAAAGAGATACATACGTGTGGACGAAAACAACTACGCATTTAGTCTGTGCGAGCACCGATAAACCAATTCTCTTTCAAGTTCCGATCTAACTACATATTTAGTCTGTGCGAACGCCGATAAAATAATTCTTTCAGCATCCGATTTAACTACGCATTTAGTCTGCGGCTTTACGTGCTGCCAGACCAGCCACTGTGCATGCGCCTCGCATCTTTTTCCCAATGAGCAAAAAATGTTCGTCAACCGGGCGCAGCGGAGCGTTGTTTAGGCAGTGGAAGCCATGAAAGAATGCGAACGGTGGTTTTTTCTTTGACTTGTCAGTAAAATCGTTACTGCTCGGCTCCCTTTTGTCATAAATTTAATGTTTCATACACCTAAACCTTCCTTGACAAACGCTCTATGGAATGGTGAAAACCGCATCAAAATCCGTCCAGCGATTCTCGAGATTAGCCCAAACAGACAGACAGACACCTACCAGGGACTTTATTTTATATTATGTATAGATATGGGAGTATGATATTTTATTTCATGTGATTGCTATTCTTTCGGGCAAGATGTCAAATCTTCGTTGTTATTTAATCTACAGAAGGTGCAGGTTAATGCTAGAGAGAGAGAACGAAGTCTTGATTTTTTGAAAAGTTGTAAAGAGGCAAATGTGATTCCAAAGTTCCTGAGATTTAAAACGGCCATAAAAGCTAAATGGTTTCTGAAGAAGAAAGATTATTTCATTAAACAAAACTTTTCAAAGATCATCAACATTAGGAGAATGACAGTGATGCGGTTAGAAAATCGTACATACCGATTACACCTCCAAATGATACACAAAGTACATCCAATAGAACTTTATGAATTGTTGACCAAGATTGATATGCTCAAAATGACATAAAGACATAAACTGGAACAGTGGCACAGAGCCAAGTTGAATAATTTAGTGAAACCAAATATTATGAAAAATAAGGCGAAAAAGCCTATATATGTAAACGTCTCTTGCCTCCAACTTACTGAAGAAGAAAAGAATCTGCTAAACAAAGGACCGAAATACCGTTTTCGAACAGAAGTAAGTGTAAAAGAGGTTATTCCAGCTATAGAGAATGCGATCTCCCACGTCCCATGAGGGACATAGAAAGGAAGTGAGATTCCAAATGGCAGCCAGACTTAAGAAAGGGATAAAACAAAAAGATCAAAAAGTTAGGGAAGGAGTCAAAGAAAGGAAAATCTTAAAGAACCTGAGAACTAACAATTCAGTTTGTTTCACGCTCACAGACAAAACAGGGCATATAGCTATCATGGATTGTATCGATTATGAAAAAAAAAAAAAAAACTTGAAGCCTTTATAGCTGAATCAAAATCCCAAAAATTAACCACAAAACTCCGTTAAACTCACTCATCTCAAGGGTCAAGAAAATATATAAACTCCCGGAACTCCCAAAGGATTTGTCGTATGGCCCAAAAATACCACCAGGAGCATGCCTACCTCATTTATTCGGAAGACTGAAAAGCCATAAACCGGAAGAGAAACTTTGCCCTATCGTATCAAAGCGACGACGCCCCACAATTGGTCTCGAAAGAAGTATGGCAAAGTTTTTAAAACAATATTTACCAAATTCTGATAAGGTCATTGATTCCACAAAGGAACTGATTCATAAGAGCAAAAATTGGAGTATACATAAGGAAGATATATTGGGTAGCCTTGATGTATGTATGCTTTTTCCTTCAATCCCAGTAGCAGAGGCTAAGAAAAACCTGAAGGACTGGGTTAGAAATTCGGGACACTACACAGACAATGCTCTTACAAGCATAGAGAGTGCAATGAATGTAGTTACCAAATATAATTACTTCACACATAAGAATCAGGTTTATAAACAAATAATAGGAGCACCCATGGGTTCACCACTGTCAGGGATATTAGCAGAAGCAATTCTAAGACCATTAGAGGACAAAATATTTAATACTTTTGACAGGAAGCCATCAACATCGGTGAGATATGTAGATGATGTGTTGTTCATTTGGCCTCATGGGAGTACTGAACTGGATAAATTGTTGACTAGGCTGAACTCCTTACATAGCAACATAAAGTTTGAGATGGAAATTGAGAAAGAAGGTAAGATAGCGTTTCTGGATGTAATGATAGGTAGAAGAAATGATAAAAAAGTTAACACAGAGGTATATTACAAGCCGATGGTCGTGAATAATTTCATGTGCCCTAGTTCATACATCCCATGGTCATACAAGATGGCAGCCTTCCGGACACGATTTCATAGAGCATTCTTGGTATGTTCGAATGAATCCCTTCGTTTGAAAGAAATCAAAAATATGACGAATGAAGGGTTACAAGCAGGATACAGTCCGAAAACTATAGATGCGATATTAAAACATGCAAATAGAGTGAGAGAGAGAATAGACATAACGCTGAAGGATAAGAACTTGCATTTCATAGGAGCAATACCCTATATACCAAGAATCACCTTTTTCTTCAAGAATTTATTTAAGAAATTCCAATGCAATGTTGGGTTCCACACAGCAGGATTAATAAATGAATCATTGTGAAGCTATAAAAATCCCCAAGATAGAGAAGATTATTAAGAGCTGTAAAAACGAAAGGCAGTTGAGAATCGCGGAATCAGTATTAATCAAAAAAAAAAAAAACAGATCATGAGTGTGTAACATTAATGAACCAAACAACTTAAACGAACAATGGAAAGCCTTAATAAAAGTTGAACAACAATTAAGAGAAAAAAGAAAAGAAAAGAGAACAGCACTGACAATAGATGGTGCCAGAGACACAACGAAGCAGAGTTTGCGACTGAAGCCGGAACCTCAATGACTTAGCTCACTTGAGCTGTGGTTGGCAGAGAGACACATCAACCTCCTGAGGACGACAGGGATGCTGTTGAAAGCGCTTGGGGATTGTGTTGTGACAGGCTGAATGAGGTTGGCGTTTGCTGTAGGGTTTGTGTGGTATATGAGGCAGATGGAGCACTACATTAGTCACAGTTGACAACAGTTTGACTGCCGTGGAATGTAAATAGTGTAATTATGAACATAGTGGTTTTAAGTGAGTGTATGAATGTGTTGTATATAGTGTACCTTAGAGTCGTTTTATGGGGAGTGTAAATTGTTGAGAGTACTATATATGAGTATTTATTGGGTGGGTGAATAAGTGTTTTCAAAGTGAGTACCATTTTTTGAATTGTGAATTTTAAAGCCATGTTGCATATGGGGGAGTGAAAGAGGAATAAGATAAAAAATAGGCGTAATGAAAGTTGACAACACTCATGTTATAAGTGAGTATACATCTAGTGATGACGAGCTATGTTACATGTCAGACGGCAGACAGAAGTCAGCGTTTTTTGTCCTGTGAATAAAACTACGATGTTTCAAGACTGAAAAGAACGAATATAAAACAGCGCCATACAAGCTGAAAGTTTCAACCTTTGAAGGCCAGCTACATAACAGGATGTTCTAATTGACGTGCATGAAGTGTATAGCAAGAAAATAGCCACGAGCTTTTGGATAAGTGGTTGGCTTTTCTGATTGATAAGTCATAGAGGAGAAGTATGGGAAAAAGCGGGAATTTACTCAGTACCCCTAAAATACCCAGATGGAAGCGCGAAGTTTTATATTGGACTAACAAAACGGTCAATTAAGGTTCTTATACAAGAACACAAAAGAAATTTGAAGAATAAACAGCCCGTTTCAGCCCTAACAAGAGATGTGCTATTTGAAGAAGTGAGACCTGATTGAAACGAAACAAAGTGTGTTGCAACGTACACTACAAGATATGAATCAGCAATAAGAGAATCTATTGAAATTATGTCTACAATGAATATATGTAATGAGAGTGTATCTTATGAAATTCCAAATTTATGGAAAAAAATTTTGAGTGAGTAGAATGTTGTTATTTATTAACATCTTATTGATTGTATTAATCAGTTTAAATCAAATACATGACATTACAAAAAGAATGCTTAATATGCAATAGTGTTTGATGCACGCGGAAGTAGATTCATGACTACTGTCTGAATATTTGTTATGTTTATCCTTTGTTTATATTTCAAATCATGTAACTTATTCTTAACAGTTGTATGAAGCCTTGAAAAAGCCCTCCGTGGAGGTGCAAAAGCTCGGCTAGTAAGTAAATAATTAGTTACACCTAACTACGGAAGTCTTTTATTGATAGATATGGGTGCATAATATTTTATTTCAAATAATGTATTAATTTGTGCATGTGGTTCATAAAATCCCTATTCAAAAAGGGCATTTCTGGGTCCACAACATTCAAGGTACTTACTCTTCCAAGCAAAATAAATTCCAACACTTCTCAAGGACTTTTTAAAACCAAATTATCATGTGTGTGTGCTGTCAGTTGGTCAGTAAGTAGGTATTTTAGCAAGTTCAATTAGGTACTTTAGCATTAAACTTAGCTGGGATGGGCACACCTTCAATGGCGTGCCTGTTATTCATGCCTGCCTGTTGGTTTATTTCATTAATTTTGAATCTATAAAATATTCAATTCATGAGGCAACCTTAAGGGTTGTCTTATGCTATAAACGTGCTTTTTATTAAAAATACATAATATCTAAAGTATTGTTTACTTGATATTGTCAGAGTGTTTTGCACTTTGTTGCTCTGTGAGGCACATGCTCCCGGCCTGAGAGGTCATTTTGTTACGGGGTTTTTAGTTAGTTATAAAAAAAAAAAATCTTTTTTAGAAATAAAACAATTAGGTTATATATTTTCAGTTCTATATTCATTCATTCTCACAATCAAACATTTTAAACTTACATTAATTAAAAGATTTTAGTAGAAAGAATTATACTTATTGGGTCAGGAGATGTCTCACACGGGGTTCGTCGTCACCAAGTTACGGCGAGCGCTTTCGACACGGTCGGTGTGTCATCGTCGGGTCTTCTACATCTACATAAGGGTTTCCTCATGTGTGTGTAGCCGCTGGAGTTGCTTGTCGCTGGAGTTGCTTGTACCGCTGGAGTTGCTTGTACCAGCTGTCCACGTGCTCCCCTTAGTTGAACACAAGTTCTACACTTCGTTTTCCCGACAAGCAACTCCAGCGGCCACACACACGCAAGGAAACCCTCGTGTAGATATAGAAGGCCCGACGGTGACACACACCGACCGTGTCGAAAGCGCTCGCTGTAGCGTGGTGACGACGAACCCCGTGCGAGACATCTCTTGACCCGATAAGTATAACTCTTTCTACTAAAATCTTTTAATTAATGTAAATTTAAAATGTTTGATTGTGAGAATGAATGAATGTAGAACTGAAAATATATAACCTAACTGTTTTATTTCTAAAAAAAAAAAAACAATTTATAACTAACCAAAAACCCGTAACAAAATGACCTCTTGGGCCGGGAGCATGTGCCTCACAGAGCAACAATGTGCAAAATACTTTGGCAATATCAGGTAAACAATACTTTAGATATTATGTATTTTTAATTTTGGATCTGTTTTGTTGCTTTTTGAAATAATTTTATTTTGTGGAATATTTTGAAAGGACACATTATTTTCATATTCACCCTTTGGCAAGAATGTGTACCTAGCCCCAGTCAACAGAAGCTATCACGATTTGCATATTCCACTTATTCTACTCCCATGGCTGACATTTTACTTCATAGTGACGTTATAGCCAAAGTACCAGCTGTCCACGTGCTCTCCTAAGTTGAACACAAGTTCTACACTATTTGTTCAGCTTGATGTTTTTACCGGAACTACACAGAAATCTCCTATACAACGTTTTAGCATAAACAATTATTTTACACATGCTTTTTCATATCATTACTTAAAAATCAAAACAAAGTTTTTTTTCCAAGTACTATTTACAGTCTTAAATTTTTTTAAGTACTATTAAGGTCTTGAAAATGAACTCTTTTTTTTTTCAAGGACTTTTCAAAGTTTTCAAGGAGTGTACAAACCATGACATTGATTTGAAGATAAATAAACAAAAATTGTGAATGCATATTTTGCAGTTTTTTAGTGCATATAATCCAGGCTCTAATCCTAATAGATAAGGTATAAGGTCTTACATAAGGTTGTGCTTAAAAGTGTAATAGTTCCCACCCTGATGTATGGAAGTGAATCCTGGGTACTGCAGAAGAGACATAGGAGTCATTTGTGAGCTGGAAAGATGCGTTACTTAGTGAGAAGTTCATGGGAAGATGCGTTCTGATTATGTGGGGAATGAAGATATGTTTCAGATGTTTAATAAGAAGACATGATGTTGTTAGCAGAATGAAGACAAATATCTTGAGGTAGTTTGACCATGTTTGAAGAAATGAATGAGTGATGGGGGTGCTAACTAAGACAATTTATTTAACATAAGTGGTAGAAAAGAAAGGTAGAGGAAGCCAATGGAAATCACAGGAAGACTAGATTGAGGAATGTCTTCAAGAGAACAACATAATGAGTCTGAAATACAAAAGATCTTAGGACAGATATGTGATGAATGTGTGCAGCTTCAGTTGTGTTCCAAGATAGCTTTATACAGACATTTAACACATCAACAGTATGTAAAATCTAACACCATCAGCAGGGGCACAGCAATTCAAAAATTATAGGTGGGCTCAAGTAGTTTCATACCCAAACACCGAAAATAACTGCTAATCTAAGATAATCAATTAATAATTAAGTGTTAATGATCAATCATTCATTATTTAGAATAATTATATAATTTCATTAATAAATTAACAATTTATTGATCATTAAAATACTGATTTATAAAATTTTGATAGAAAGCCTTATGTAATGTGGAGGGCTATATATTTATTAAATGAGGTTAATGTAAAATAGAGTACTTCTCTCTCAGTATTCAATTTCTCAGAGTTATTTGTAAAGGCACAATTTTAAAATTACTTATTTTATGAAATAAATAATAGTGCAGAATATTGAAAATGAAAAGTTTTGCTAGTACTTTAATAAAATTGTACTTACATATCACTGTACAAGGTAACTGAGCTTTGCCGCCATTGCCTTCAAAATGTGGATCCTCTACTTACTTCTACTTCTCGATGGGTGTTCAGCAACGCAAGTCCAGAAAGTCAAGAACTAAACACTGTTTTCAAAGGTACACATTTTCTGGCGCCTGAGAGTAGAAAATGTACTTTCCGGAGTAACTGTTGAGACAGGAAGCGTTGATGGAATTTTTAGTAATTTCTTGATATTTGGGGTAAAAAAAAAAAGCAGCTTTACAACTTGATAAGGATTTCATTTCTGTCTTTCCTTTTGTCTCATTGTTAATAAAAGCATCTTCAAGGAGTGTGAGTGAGAGCGAGTGAACCCTGCGGGTGTGTTTGCTTGCACGTGGAAAAATGCGCCATTGAAACAAATTTGAAGGGATTCGAAAAAATCCACGACTTCGTTGGAAGAAAATGTGATTTGAGTCAGTTATTATTGTTATTTTTTTTCAGTTTTTCAGATTTATCTTGATATTTTTAATGAACAAGATTTATAATTCGGCTTTAAAAGAGAAAAAGAAATCGTGGGATTCAGCGTTCAAGAGAAAAGTGTGCCTTGATATCCAATGGGGAGAGGGGGGTGAGCCCTCTGAGACCCTCCCTTTCTTACATAAATGACCATCAGTAAACTTTGACCTGGCAGGTGATCTTTCTTTGACTTGATAACTTCTGAATCTCAGAGAACAGGTTACTAATATAAGCACACCAGACAAAAAATGAGTCACCCTAACAGAAATGACAGTTGAAAGTTACCTGTTGCACAGAGGGCACCATGATAGCATTGTTAGGAGATAAATAGCACTGACATAGTCTACAGTATCATTTCCGTCTCGTGCAGTGGTGAAGAGCAACGTTATGTGTTGTTGAATTTAGTCTGAAATATGGGTCGTAAGACAGACGGATGCTACAGAGTGGCAAAAAGGAGCCATAGTGTTTGGCCGTGCTCACAGACACAAAGTGAATAAAGTCGCCCATTTTGTTGGGAGGTCGAAGTGTACTGTCCAGCAGGTCTACAAATAGTGGTGTAGTTTGCAGTCAACTGAAAATCAGCAACGTAACTGTGGCCGGAAAACAATTCTCACCAAAAGGGGCCGCCGCCATGTTTCACGACTAGTAACTGCAAATCGATTTCAAGCCAGGCTACAATTGCTCCAAGCAGTCAATGAAAGTCCACTCCAACCAATTTCCGAAAGGACATTGTGATGAGAACTGCATGTGACGGACATCTGGAGCAGAGTACCACAGAACAGGCCTCTTTTAACAGCAAGTCACAAAGTCGCACGTTATCAATGGGCTCAGAAGCACCAAAACTTTACTGTGAAGGATTGGAAATGAGTAATTCGGTCTGATGAGTCTTCTTTTTGTTTGTACTCCAATGATGGGAGGCGACAAGTGCATCGCAGGCCCAATGAAGCCTAAGAAGGTGTTGTTCAAGCTGGAGGGGTTCTGTGATGTTTTGGGGATGTTTTTGTACGACAAAATAGACCCACTCGTTGCAGTGACGATGAATTTGAACCAGCATGCGTACCTCCGCATTCTTAATGATGAAGTGTTGCCCTTTGCCCTACATCTCCAGGAGCAGCATCACATTGACACTCCTGTTTTCCCAGATGACAATTGCCATGTAGACAGGGCTAAGACTGTGTCTGAGTGGCACGTCGAACAATCAGGAACACTGTCTTACCTCAACTGGCCTGCCGAATCCCCAGATTTAAATCCTATTGAAAATCTGTGGGGATCATTTGGAACAGAAGGTGAGACGCCAAAATAGACACTCGTGTAATCTGGTGGAACTTCAGGACCAATTGAAGCACAAGTGGCTGAAAATTGATGCTCAATACATCCACAACCTTGTGGAGTCTACTACACCGGATTCATGCCGTTATCAAGGCAAGAAGTGCTGTTATCAAGGCAAGAAGTGCTGTCACCCTTTGTTAGGTATGTTCTGCCAGGGGTAACTAATTTTTGTCTGTAAAAACTGACAATGCTCCTATGACAACAAGTCACCCAGTGGATTTGTTTCATGGTACAGTCCCAGTTTTACATAGTATCATTGTATTATTAACCCACAACTGTGGTACAGCAAACGCCTCAACACCCACTGTGTAACAAACACTGCATTTTAAATTCTTAATTCATTTCACAGAAATGCTTTTCAAAGACATTTGTTTAATCAACAAACTGTTGTGTGTGCAAAAAGAACTTTCGCTATATACAGATATTCATTGGCTCAGTAGAAATAAATTTCTGACAAGACTTTTTAAATTGTTAAACATCACTCAGTTTCCTAGCAGAAGAGGAGAATCTTCTCTGTGACTAGAAAGATAAACATTAGCTAATCAGTTAACGTTCTTCACCGATTCTTTTGCAAAACTGAGCCAACTGAATTTAAACGACAAAAATCTGATGGACATAATAAAAAGTCTTCAAGAGATTACTAAATTTTAGAGCATAGTACTTAAGTAACTTATGATCTTGAATAACAGAAATTGAAAAAGCTGAATAAAACACAACGAAAAATAATCGAAAATAAAAAAAAATTAAGAACATGGTTTGTTTATATTCATGTTTCCACAGTTTTTAGGAAGAAATCAAACTTTTTTTGAAATGGGCCAAGCAGAAAAAGAACAGAAATAATTAACATGAAAAAAACAACAACAAAAAAACATTGGTCTAAAGAGGATATTTTTTCACAGTATATCAAATAAAATTGCCCAGATTTGATACATGCCACTCAAAATGTGCTATTATGCTCCAAGATATTATGTAGTGTTTTTTAACATAAAAATGATCAAACTTTGGTTTAGAAATGTGTTTATTCAGAGGCACTTCAATCAGTGCTTGAGGTTAATGCTTTCAATATAAAAAAAAAATAGTCATACAATTATCAAGTATCATATTAAAATAATTTAAATGTCTGTTTTTTTTTCTTCTCACTAAATTTTTTAAGGTACTTAAGTGTTTTTCATCTGCCATAATGTTTGATTACTCAAATAAAAAAAAATAACTAGGAGTTAATTTTTTTTTTTTTTTTTTTGGTGACAAAATAAAATTTCATCTTGGCTGCAATTTACTCTTGCCATGGAGTATGGTAATAAATAAATAGATAAATAAAATAATTCACTTTTGCTAAAACCAAAAATAATTATGCTTCATGGGATTATAATTAAAAAAAAAAGTAGTTCAGCATACTAAAAAGGTTGAAAACCTTTGATCTCTACTTAAGGCTCTACAAGACACGCCATCTTGTATTGTGCTTTCTCTTGTTAACCAACGGGCAAGCGTATTTCACAAATTGCTCGGGCAATTTCGCACATTTTGGAATACCGTTTGTGGCTAACGCAAGATATATGATAAATAAAGAGTTCCCTGGTTTCAGATTTTCATTTTGGACTCTTTAAGTATTTTTTATTAATTAATAAAGCTATGGAAGACGCCTTGATACGACTTTCGCTGCAGATAAAAAATGAAGGGAAAGGTCAATAAAAATTCTGAAACCAGGAAACTCTTTATTTATCATATATCTTGCGTTAGCCACAAACGGTGTTCCAAAATGTGCAAAATTGCCCGAGCAATTTGTGAAATACGCTTGGCCGTTGGTTAACAAGAGAAGGCAGCAATACAAGATGGCGGGTCTCGTAGAGCCTTAACCAACAATGGTTTTGAATCCCAACCATACGATCTATGAAGATCATGTCACATAAATTCTCATTAATAGCAGAATGTGCATTGCACTTTAACATACAATATATCAATTACTTCTTTTAGTTGAGCTTTTTTCTTGGCAGATGCTGTGATGGGGAATGAAGATATTTCAGATTCTTTACTGGTTTTCTGAGAGATCACATTGGTATTAGCTGCTTGGCTTGGATATCCAGAATTACTTAAGACAGATGAAGCAAGAGAGCTATTTGAATTTTCATCTGAAAAAACAAAAAAATGCATGAAGAAAATTCTAATAATAATATCGAAATAGAAATAATGTAATACACACTTAATAGAGAAATGCAGGTTGTAGAAAAAACATGGTAGTTATGTTAAGGAATTTTAAAAACACAAAAGCTTTTGCTCCAATTTATTAGGTGTGCAACTTAATTCTCGGCCACAGGCACGACATGTTGACAGCAAATTATGGCAAATCGAATGCGTACCTAATCAGGGAAATAATCCCCATCGTGTTGAATACATTTGAGCCATTAGTCAGGGAGCTGCCGAATGCCACTGCGCAAAACAAAGGGCTGTTTCGAGTTGATAAAGTCACCAATACTTGTGTGGACCTCCTCGGCAGAAGTGAAGTGCGTATCACTCAGGTGATGTTGCGGGGAGCAAAAGAGGAGACAATCCGACGGGGCGAAGTCTGGAGAATAGGCCAGGTGGGACAAAATCTCCCATCCCACCTCGGTGATCGTGTTTAAAGTCATTTTCGCGGAGTGAGGACGCACGTTATTCTGAAGCAAGAGGACTGACCTTCTGCCCTTGCTGGTGTATGGCCTTTTTGTCTCCATTGCATCACTCACACAAATCAGTTGCTGACAATAATGCTCATCATTGACCATTTCACCAGGTTTGAGCAACTCATAGTGTACAACACCACGCTGATCCCAACATATGCACAGCAACAACTTCCTGGCATGGATATTCGGTTTGGCGGTACTGGTGGTAGGCTGACCTGGATAAACCCACAATTTTCACTGTTTAGGATTATCGTAGGGATCTACTTCTCATCACAGGTCAAAATCTTGTGGAGGAAATCCTTCTTCTTGAATCTGGAGAGCAAGGGCACAGCAACATTGTAGCACCTAGACTTGTTCACCGCTGTGAGTTGGTGGGGCACCCAACTGCCCTCCTTGTGAATCCGTCCAAGCTTGTGCAAGTGCTTTGCAATGGCTTGCTGTGTTACTTCGAGTTCCTCGGCGAGCTCTGATTGCGTGCAACAGGGATCGACGTCCAACAGTTGTTCCAGTTCCTCATCGTCAAGTTTCTGTGGCTGTCCCGGATGTTCTGCATCACGGAGATCGAAATTTCCTTGCTTAAACCGCTGGAACCACTTCTTACACGTACTGTAGGATGCAACAACCTCACCCAAAGCAGCACAGATCATTTGCTGGGCTTCCGCGGCACTTTTTTTCAGCTGAAACGCAAACAGGAGGCAGTGCCTGAAATGTTGCTTCTCGAACGACATTGCTTTCACCGTCAACTTTCGTCCCTTCTGTCACTACAGCTGTGAGCGGTTACAGTTGCCTGGAAAGCTGTTGGATGGTGCTGCAATCAGCCATTATTGCACACAGCTATTTGCATTTGCGAACGTTCTATGAACGCTTGCGGTTAAGGGCCGAGAATTAAGTTGCACACCTAATAAGTCAGGATCCCCTATTTTGATTTACAGGAGATCAAGACTGAAGTTGGGTAGAAAGCTACTGTGTTTCTAAAATGTTTTTAATGTAAGTAGCATGTTTTTTTCCCTATATTCTAATAATAATTTGAGTAATCATGGTGTACAATACAAACAGCCCAATACAAAAATTTGACAGATTTAATTCTAATATTTAATTTTCCTCATGAAACATTGTTAAATGACAAAAGAAAATGTTTCAACACAATAAGTAAAGGCACAGGTTCTGACTACGTGGATGCTTCAGGGCACAGGCATTCACTGAAATTCAGCAAAGGAGGCAGAGCACCAATTAAAAGTAAATGATAAAAATAAAAGTCCCTTCTCTCAAAAATTTGATGGACAATTTTTGAATTTTCGATAGAATAAATAGCCCTCAAATTCTCTTCCTTTCAGAACTTCTATACATAAAATGATTTATTACAATAATAAGAGTGTATGTAGTGAACAAAGCTTATATTTAAGTCTCATGATATCCATTTGGGCAAATGAAAAGTTATGTGGTTCATACAGTTATGAGAATATAAACTACCATGAAAAGAACATTAATTGTTCATGAAACAACTTCTAAAGTGTAGTTTTTGAATCACACAGTAAGAGGGATGAAGAAAGAGATGCAAATAAATAACTTGATAAAAAAATGACTTTAAAAAATGTGCACACACACATTATATTAACAAAAGTCACAGGACACCCCTTCAAAAGCAAATGAACGGATCCGCTGCATTGTTAAGATACACGGTACAGCTGCAAACGGTATAAAAATAAGCGTGCAGCTGACCTCAACCATATCGCACTGTGAGGTTAAGTGAAAATGTCGCAGCAGGAGAGAACTGACTTTGAGAAATGAAAGATTGTGGGGTGTTATATTAGTGGGTTGTGCATAAAAGAAACTGAGAGGAGTTTAAACATACCCAAGTTGATTACTTTGGATGTACTGAATAAGTGGAAGACACATGGCATGCTAAAGCAGCAAAATGTATCGGTAGACCAAAGAAAATCAGTGACAGAGGACATTGAAGCCTCAGGAGAGTCATTAGAGCTAATCGATGGAGTACTGCACAAGACCTCAGTGTACAGGTGAGTAAAAATGCTGGAACTTCGGTATGTACATGTACCATTCGCAGAGAACTTCATTTCATGGGTTACGGGGGTCGTGCGGCTGTTATCTTGGACAAACCTGTTAACCAGCGTGCCTTTCATCTCCACTTGAAATGCTACTCGTCGTTTAGCATGGTGTAAAGAACATTTATCGTGGACTGTAGATCAATGGAAATGAGCCCTATGGACTGATGAATCAAGATATACGATCCATTAGTCTTATGGCCATGTGTAGGTATGGAGGTAGCCGGGGAACGCCATTTCCCACAGTGTACATTCCTGCGGTCAAGTTTGGAGCTGGCAGTGTACTCTTGTGGGGGTGTTTTTTGTGGTATGGTCCCGACCCATTGGTTATCATGGACAAACCTGTTAAACAGCATGTCTACCTCGATATTCTGGTCAATTATGCCCTACCAACTCTGTGGCAATACTATGGAACCGAGCTTTGTTGGTACCAGCAGATAATGCACCGAGCCATAAAGCAAGAACTGTTGTGGCGTGGTTTGATGATAATTCCGTATCGTGTGTGGACTGGCCAGCACAGAGCCCTGATCTTAATCCCATAGAGCTCCTATGGGATGAATTAGAGTGCCACATAAGAAGTTTGGAACCAAGGCCTACTACTAAGCAACAGTTAGCAGCAACATTATGTACTGAATGGAAGCGCATACCTATCACTGTATTCCAAAACCTTGTCGAAAGCATGTCTCGAAGGGTCAGTGCCTACATTAAGGCCAAAGGTGGACCAACACCATACTAATGTATGTCAATAAATGCTATGTTGTGTTTCTCTTCTAGTTGTTTGGTGACTTTTGTCAATATAGTGCATATTTATATTAGGCGTGATTAAATGAAACCTGCTCGAGTGGCTTCATTAAGATGAATGAAAAGTTACATGAAATGTTCTATTATCATTGCAGCTCCAAGTTGTACTTGCTGATGGACTCCACAATTTCCCAAATAGTGTCACATCAATTACATTTTTCTTATGCTTTCTTCTTCCTTCCATTTTCAAGGACCATTTAGGAGGTACACTGAAAGCTTATGCACACCATCTTTCACCTCTAAGCTCTACAGCTTTAAAAATAGCCTTTTCTCCTATGTACCACAAAACATTGATTTAAGTAGTAAAATTTCAGTTTTATCTGATTTTATTCGCATTCTCAGCTGAGTGGAAGTTTAATGTGCATATTCAATTATTTATTTTTTATTTGGGAGTTTAATCAACACCAATAGCAATTCAATGGGTTATGAGCAGTCACCCATTCCTAATTTAGGGTTCCAGGGAAGAGAGACACCAGTGCCATAAGATAAATACGACATCCATTTTACCTCACCATGATTCAAACCCAGACCCATCTCAGACGAATGATGAGAAGCCAGAACTTGAGCTCCCAGGGCAGCGCATATTCATTTATTTAGTTGTGTGTATGAATATGCATATGTGTGCATGTGCTTCAATTATTCTATCTATACCACAAGAATACTGTTACAACCCACCCCGCCATTAATTATGGAATTAATGGGTGTGGTGGATGTACGAAATTAATTAAGTATTAATTAAGTTCTAGGCTGTATTGGAGTTTAAAAGTGTAAAAAGCAAAGAAAGTTTTATCAGGGGATAGGACAGAAATGAAACGAAGAATTCTCACCATAAATCGTAGGTCGCAGCTGACGTGCCAGTCTAAACAGATTACGTTTCAAAGCGGGCCACTTATAGAAATGAATGAAGATGGGGGACAAGTGGTTGAGTGAATAATTGTAAATTTGTCGACTGTTTAGAGCATTTTCAAGGACAATTGCTCTCTTTTTGTGTGGTCCGAGCAGAAAAATAAGACTTCGCATTTTGGCATGAAAATAAGGAAGAAAGTTCAGTTGTCTGTACGCTCTCCGATGTGAAAGGCGATATGCCTGGAAGCTGCTATGTGATTTGGGATAAATGAAGCAGTGAACCTCCCACATTTGGTAAGAAACGGAGACGCAGCAACTCAGGGCAGCTGGAGAGGCCAGTTTGCCATTTAAGACAGCGGGATGCTGGAATCCACATTGTTAAAGCAGCAATTTCGGTGCTGGGAGCCAAATGAAATCAGCGACTGGTTGGCCAATTGGAGTGACGTTAAGGAGAAATTTTGAAGTTGGCGAGTGGACATTGGTCAAAGCGAAGCTCGGGTTCGAGTCCAACTACGACAGTGTGGGAGGGAGGGAGGGAGGGAGGGAGGGAGAGAGAGAGAGAGAGAGAGAGAGAGAGTAAAAGTATTAAAGTATTTATTCCATTTATCAGTCATCTGCAGAGCTGTAGCAAGGTCCCAGAACCAGGAAGGGCTGAGGGTCATCTGGGAGGGTGGGGGGAATGAAGGGTCATCTGGGAGGAGGGGAGTGAAGGGTCGTCTGGGGGGCTCTATGTTCAACTGCAAGCTACATTCCGCCACAAATATAGATGCGATTTTACTTTGTTTTCAATCTCCTTTTGTTAATTTACTTCATTAGCAAAATAATTATGCCAAAAAGTAAAAACAATTAGAAAAAATACAAATATGAAATAATATGGGGCAGAAAGAAAACAGAACTCTCTTGAAATATAAAAAATAAATCACATTCTTTGAATTTGCTTGATTGTGGTTGAGCTGCACATCACTTATCACAAGAGTCAAAATAACTCCCAACCAGTCTGATTTTTATTATTATTATAATTATTATTATTATTATTATTATTATTATTCAGTTTACTGCTCTGGTCCCTTTTCTCCGTGGATCCACACAATAGCATCGGGAGTTTAGTGATGTCATGCTTCAACATCTTCTTCTTCGGTTCCACTTTTTTCTGCACCTTTAATTGTGTATTCTCCACTGGTGCTCGGTGGTAGCTACTTCTTACTGTGGTCAATAGCCATAACTTCTTTCCCTGTCAAAAACCAAAGCACCTGAATCCTACAAAAAAAAAACCTCTTTTCTTCAGCACAAGATCGTAAAACCACTCCTACTGAAGTGCTGAAGAAAAGGGGGAGGTAAAATTGAAAGGGTGGGGGATGTTGGACAAAAGCAGATTTTTCAAAGGCTGAAAATTTTTAGTGAATTGTTTAGGCTTTAAACCTAGGATTAAAATCAGGGTAAACTTTAAAAAATAGAGAACTGTTGAATATTTTATAGTTAAGAATGACTAGAATGGACTACTGTCAAAGGTTTAACCAGGAATTTCAAATTGGAGAGATGCTGAAAAATTTGGGAGGATGTTGGTTGAAAGCAAGTTTTTAGATGGGTAAAAATCTTTATGGTAAAATATTTAGGCTTTAACCCTAAGATTAAAATTGGGGAAAACCTCAAAAAAATGGAGAACTGCAAATTTTTTTTATAATCAGAATGTCTTTAAACCAGAATTTTTTTTTTCCAAAAGTATACATGGTTATTTTGCTTTTGTGCTACTTTTACTTTTAATCTCTAAATGCTTTCCTAAACAAAACAAATATGAATTAAGTATTAACATGGGTTGCTGTGTTATACTTTCAAATGGAAGGTATTGGTATTTTTTGGGGGAATGTGAAGAAATTTGGGGGATGTTAGAGGGTATAAATCCCAGACCACAGTGCATTCTGGTGAATGGCTGTATGTGCTGCAGGGTTCGTTTTGTGATTACAAAAGGACAGACAGCCTTTGAAAAATGGCACTTTTTAAAAGGGCAAGTGGATTTTGATAAAACAGGGCACTGATTCTTTATTTTCATTTATTTACTTATAAAAAAGGAATAAAGTCTCAGAGATATCATGGTGGAGTTTTTAAAACGTAAATACCAGTAAGGGTTCAAAATTTTAGCACGAGACTGGGCAGAGTAGAATTTTGGGAAAGAGCAGGATTTCTAAAAACTGAAAGCAAACGCAGTGCACCCATCCCCTCCCCAAAGAAAAAACAACAACAACTATACTCTGAGTCGACCTAAGAGTGTACCACTGCTAAAAGTATGAAAGCCTAATTACAGCATCTCCAGGAAACACAACAGTGCCACACAATCCATACCTCACTGTCACTCCCACACCTCATTTCTGGCTTTATGACCAGCCCAATGTTCACCCCCCCCCAGCTACTTAAATACAATCCCCTCACATTGTTCTCTGCTGTGAATGTCGGGATGTCTTCTTTTGCTTCCACACCATTCCCCTACAAGTTACATAACTTCCCCCACTG
The DNA here is from genome assembly GCA_039090855.1 of Macrothele yani. NCBI lineage: Eukaryota > Metazoa > Arthropoda > Arachnida > Araneae > Macrothelidae > Macrothele > Macrothele yani. The sequence continues at coordinate 71,058,127 of CM077028.1, read as the reverse complement.
CTCAGTCAGTGGCCCAAAGGGCGAGGAGCTCTTAATTGAGTAATTTCTCATATTGAAACTATTTCTCAAACCCTCTAGCTGCCATTTTGGAAATTTGTCTTAAATAAAAAATTTATCTGATTAACTGTTGATCAAACAAAAATGCATTTTGAGTTATAATAATTATGTTAATTTTTGCTCTAAATGCCATGGACTACTTCTCACAGCAGAGGTGGCTCTTTCATACCTTTCTGAGTGGTGCAGCCTTAGGTTGTCTCAAAGTAAAAACTGTACTCTGCATTATGCTTACTATTGTATGTATTTCTACATCAGCTCGACATTTATTGTTTTTCCTCAAACATACTGAAATTGAGAACTGAGGGAAAAATTTTTAAGATATTCGCATTTTCGTGTTTTGCATGTAGACATGGTACAAATGACAACACCTGTGACAATAGTAATGTGTATTAACAAAGAGGTCAAAATCTAAAATAAATTCAATAGGGTATACAATATTTTAAGAAGAGAAAGGAATACTTGTGAATTTATATTATTTAAATCAATTTTACCTTGAGTACTAACACTTTCTCCTTCTGGAAGATTACCATGAGTAGGGTTGAGACGATAGTGACGAGCTAAGCCACCTCTGCCAATATAAGCTTTGTCACATGTTTCACAATTAAAATTCCTTTGCTTTGTGGTGGACACCCCTAGAAAAAAGAAAAAGTAAGCACTTATGCATATTATATAACAGAAAATAAGACATGCATAACATGGAAGCAATGATCACACTTACTCTACATAACTCGTGTATAGGTTGAAAATATTAAGGACCAAATATTTTAAACAAAATCAGGAATAATATGGGATGGCATGGCTATTCTTAGAAGATATTAACTTGCATCTATTCAAATTAATATGGGGTTTACTTAGGAATCAATCATTTTTACTCACTCATCAATTTTTTGGGCAATACCCCTACTCTTCTTCAGACTTAGTAGGTGTTGCCACTCATGAAACAAATTCCAGTTTTTCGGATTATTTACTGTTGTGCATCTTCTCCTGTCTATTTATAACCGTTCTACTAATTTTCTTTTGAAAAAAAGCGGTTGGTATGTCAGTACTGTTAATCACTTAATGTTCTCTATTTTGTATATGTCTGTTCAAACCTGTTTTGTTAGTATGTTTTTAATTGAAGCTCTATGTTCTCTATTTTGTATATGTCTGTTCAAACCTGTTTTGTTAGTATGCTTTTAATTGAAGCTCTATGCTCTCTATGCTCTCTCTCTCTCTCTCTCTCTCTCTCTCTCTCTCTCTCTCTCTCTCTCTGTCAATTTAGTTTTAAGCTATATGCCTGTTTCGCCCACATAGCTGAGACCACATTCACATTTCATATTGTTGATTGCACCTTCCTACAGTAGGATGTTTTCTGCTTTTTGCTTTAAATTTGGGATATAATTACTAACTTCATTTATTTTGTAATCCTGGAGCCAGTCAAAAACAAACAAACAAATGTGGCCTCACAATAACACACTTCTTTTTTTCCCGAATACATACAAGGTAATTTCCAACCTACTGAGTTCTAATCAATAAATGTGTCTCTTTTTATTTTCCCTTGAAAAATAAAGAACAAAAAAAAAACAAAAAAAAAAAAACAAGGTGAACATGAATAAGTAAATGCAGCTTTGAAGCAAACACACTTATAGTTACTATGCACTGATGGGTGCTCATGCAGAAGTTGCCTGTCACTCAACATGGCAGAGTCAGATGATGCCTCACAGGAGATGAATAAAAGGGCAGAAATATCAGGGTAGGGGTAAATGTACATGCAGAGCACTAGTGGTGCATGAATACCAAATTCTTTCTCAGTGTACCTAACTGAAAGTGAATTGGCCTCTGACTTCAACATGAGAATAGAAAAAAAATTCCAAATTTTCTTCCAATAAACTAGGGTCAACTTATACAGGGTATCCACAGAATTATCAAACCTGATTTCCCTGACTTACCCTGACCAAATATATAAGAAATCGCTGACCTTACACAAATAGGTTTATTTGAGTTTTTCAATATACACTATCTACCAACAAGTAATTGGACACCCCAGCAATCGACGATATCTGCGGTCCTGATACACGTTACGGCTGCCGCCGTTAAATATTGTGTGGGAAACAACAACGCAACCAGTCGCATGCAAGATGCCATGTGCCAACTGTGAAGTTCGGCAGTGGTGGAATTATGCTATGGGGATGTTTCTCCTGGTATGGCACAGGACCCTTAATCACAATTCCTGGTAGACTCAACGCCAAGACCTACTGCACCATTTTGGATGACCATGCGCTTCTTACGTTGTGGCAGTTTTACGGGGTGGGCCCATGTTACTTTCAGGATGACAATGCCATCTGTCATGTGGCGAGGTCCACCATGGCTTGGTATGGTGACAATGGGGTTAATCGAATGGACTGGCCTGTGCAGAGCCCGGACCTTAACCCTATCGAGCACCTCTTGGATGAGTTGGAGCATCGACTTAAGGGGTGCCCCCACCATCCGAAATCGGTGAAGGAACTGACCTGTCTTTTCCAAGCCGAGTGGAAGAAAATACCGCTAGCCGTCGTACAACGCCTGGTTGAGAGTATGCCCTGGAGGGTCGCAGCTGTAATTGCCGCTCGTGGAGGCTCCACCAACTATTGAAGGTGAATAAACCTCGTTTTCCTTTGCAAATCCAATTACTTGTTGGTAGATAGTGCCATGAAAATAAATAACATTAAATTGGATATTTGAGAAACTTGTATTATTTAAAAGTGTTTCCGTTTGATGTATAAAGTTTCCCAAATAACTGATTCATTTTTTTATTTTTATTTTTTTATCGACCTCCACCTTTCCCATAGCTGTCCAACTCACACCTTTTTAATTTTAAGTTTACTCTTTTTTTCATGGTTTTACATTTATTGAAGAAACACTCAAACGGACCCATACACAATATTCAGAACAGTCACTATAAAAATATTACAGTAGGAACACAGTCACTGTTTTTATATTACACACCACTTTTCTTCTTTTCCCAATCTGAAATCTTTGCCTGCAATGCTGCTTCTTCCAGCTCTAGTTCCTTCCATACTCTTTGTCTTTTTCCCTTCAATTCCTTTATTTCATGATCAATTTTTATTTTTTCCTTCAGTTTTCTTTCTTCTTCATTTTGAAGAACACTTTTTTCTCAAGATAATCCTGATATCTTCGTCTGGAGGCTCTTACAGAAAGAAGAAGCCTTCTATTGATGGCAATGTGTTCTACTCCTCCCACATTTTTAATGACATCAAAAACTGTTCTCTGACAAATCAGGGATTCTTCCATGAGATTTTCCACAAGAAGAGACTTATTGACAGGAAATCCACCTTCCACTGAAGCATTTCCATGAGACATAATGAGACAAATTTTTATTACATCCCAAAGTTCACCGAATTGTTTTTGGTTGTTAAGTAGAGAACTGTAAAATTTGTCTAATCCAATGGAATCATCATATGACTGTCTAAAAATTCATCAAACTGAGACTTTAAAGCAGATTGAACTTCTACACACAATGAAGCGTACTGTTTATTAGCTTTTTCAGCACAGTCATCTGAAATCCTGTTTGCACTAAGTAAAAGTTTGAGCACAATTTTCACTCTCTTCTTGCCTAGACTCGGCTGCTGCACTATCATATTTGGGTCCAAACAAGTTACCCCACGGATAAACTTAAATTTTAGTGGGCTTTTCTCACAAAGTTTAAAATCATACTGGTCACAAGTTTCCTAAATGCAAGCTTAAACTCTAATTTCTCCCTTTCTGAGCACTTCACTTCTTTTAATAGCTTTTTAGCACTAAATCCAATATCAACTTTCTCAATTGAGAGAAGATTTTCACTTTTTGATACATCTAAAATTAACAGTTTTGAGACACTATCAGCTTCACTTAATTTGTCAGGCTTCAAGTTTCATGCCATCAAATTTTTTATCAGATCCAGCAAATCAGTGTGTAAGAAAGGAATTAAAGGCTTTGGGCTCTGGAACCTTTTCAAAAAAGATTCACACTCTGAAGCTATAGTCCTAAATTCAGCCAATTTGCATTTCAACAGTGGACTTTCCATGAATTCTGCAAGAAACATGTGCTGTTTGCTGGAAACCAATGATTCTTGAACATATTTCTTGATATAATCATAGACAAGCAATGCCCTAGTCAAACAATTAATGTTTTCCAACCACCTTACAGTGCAAAATTTCAAAGGGAAATCTTTACATCCAGTAATCATAGTATAATTTGCACAGCGAGCAGGACTATCTTTTAAAAGGTAGTAGAAGTTACGCAGAAAGTGATGTATATCCCATTTCACTGCTTCAAGTCCAGTTTTCATAGCTCCATTGACCACGTGAAGACCACATATTTCAGTGCCAACTAATAATTTACCATTCGGATTTTCAGTTCTAAGTTTATCTTTCAGCTTTTGAAGAAAGCTGAGATTAACATTAGGTCCATCCATTGACACTTGTAGCATGTTATCCAAGGAAAGAGGTGCACCTTTAATGGATTTCTCTAAATGGTCATTAGCTGTTGCCCATCCTAAAAACACACTACTTAAGTATCTAGTGGAAACTTTTTGCAGATTGACGTCCCAATAACGAACAAACTGATCCATTTGCCCACACTGAGCAATTTTGTTTAGTGATTCATCAAAACAAATTACAAAGTCAGTGCACTGCTTCAGATCGTCCATTAAACACTCTTTGAAATGTGGTGCCAATCCATGGTTTATCACATTAGATGCTTTGCTTTTGCCTAAAGTAAATTTTGAAGCTATCGCACTGTCAGAAAACATTAACTGAAATGTTTTGTTAATCTGTGTACAAGAGTTCAGAGACATTCGCTTGGACAACACTTCCATGGCCCATATTATTTCCGACTTTGTTATGTCATCTTTCACTACATAAGCATTAAGGTCACTGGGCTTCACATCATCTTTCACAACATAAGTATTTGAGTCATTAGACAATATTTTCTAGAAGTACTGATTCCACATTTCCTGAGCTTGTTGATGGCAAGAGTTCATTATTACAAAGATAGTTCTTTTTCACAGAGGAAGTGAAAGAAGCAAGACTGGGCTGCTGAGACTTTTTAGCACGGATGTTTTTCAAATGATTAGGGCCATTTCTATGGCTGGAGACTGCCTGACGCCTTGTGTTGCTAAGCTTAAAAATTTTAGAGCACAGTTCACAAAATGCTGATTAATTGTCACTGTTCACAGCAGCTATCCAACCGGAAAACTCAGGATTTAATTGTTCGTCCAACCATTGCTCATTAAACACACAACGCTTTGACATTGCTGCAGTCTTAATTGTCTTTTAACAAGGTATAACTTATATCACAAATTTTCTTTTACTCCTTTGACCTAAAACAAAACGAGAAATGCTAACAAGTAATGTAACACAACTTACAATAATAGGTAGGAAACAAAAGGTTACATTAGTAGGAAGGAGAAGTTAGTGACTGTCTACCACACCAAGTGCAAGTGTGTTGGGCGATGAGGGCGTCACTCCCCGAGGCTGGGTTAAAACTAGTTGCAGTCTAACTGTGATTGAAATTTCCCTGACTTTTTTTTTAAATATCACTGATTTTCCCTGACTTTTACCAACATTTCAGGCATTTCCCTGACTTTCCCTGACCAATTTTCATTTCCCTGACTTTCCCTGATTTCCCCTTACTTTCCAGAATCTGGACAGCCTGTTTTACATGGATTGACATACACATGAGTACATACAGTAATTCTGATAAGACAGTACAATGCTCTACCTGTACTTTACAGTTTGAATATAACATTTAGTTGAAGAATTTACTTAATTCTCCTTTATCTCTGAGTTATTATTTTTTTTTTTTTTTTTTTTTTTTTGCAGATGCTTCTATCCTTTTGGTGACTGTCAAGATCCATTTTCATTTACTTACTTATTGATGAAAAAGGAAAGAGTTCTTCTAGCAAACAAAAACTCAAAGGGAGAATTAGATGAATTCTTGGATGGACTCTTTCAAGCAGTTCCCAAGTTCACTTGTATGGCTCCACCAAGTTTACATACAGCCTACTCATGCCCACCATGAAGTGTGAAGAAACCAGATGCACTCGAATTTCGTGTGGAGTATATTTTCAGAAAATTAATTTCAACATTCTAATAAGATCGATTATTTTATATGAAAAAATGTAAATTTTTTATAAAGAGCAAATAAGGATTAAAAGTGCAGTGGATGACTTTTTTCCATCAGCTCACTTGCTTCAATTGTCTGCAAGGCTGCGTTTATCTTCAGTGGTCTGTGGCAACGAAATTGCATGCATGTACACAATGATGATTTCATTAAGGCCACAACTACACATGACATTAAAAAAATTGTCATTGAACTATGTAGTTAACCAATAATTTTTGTTCAAGTACTAATCATATGTGACAGTTATCTGTGCCACCCCCACCTCCCACCACACCCGATAGCTAATGATGTAACTGACAATTCACAAAACTATGTCAGTGTCTTATACCACAAGAAATAAACATTATTGTTTTTTTAAAGTTCTGGAATGTTTTTATTGTAGAGAACTAAATTCTTTATGTTCTTACTGTCTTTAGTCTAAATGGCATTTTTACAAGTCTAAATGGCACAGTCCCTGACCAGGTGAATGAGTTTGTATATCTGGGAAGTGTGTTTGACAGAAAGAACATTAGATGGTGAAATTAGTAGATAAACAAATTCTTCTTTGAAAGTCATTGCTGGTTTAGGAGGATTTCACGGAAATGATGGGTTCTCAAGAGAGTCTCAAATGGCTGTATATGAAAGTGTAATTGTTCCTACTCTCGTGTATGGCAGTGAAACCTGGATACTGCAGAAGAGACACACAAGTTGTTTATTGCTGAAGAGATGTGTTACTTATGGGGGAGGGGGTGTGGCAAGATGTGTTCTGATCATGTGAAGAATGAAGACATTTTGCAGTTGTGTAATGTGAGGCAAAATGTTGTTAGTAAGATAGAGACTAATATGCTCAGGTGTTTTGGCTACGTTGAGAGAATGGGTGATAAGATGCTTACTAAGATAATTTTTCAGCCCAAGTGGTAGGAGAGGAAGGCCAAGGAAATCACGAGAGGACCAGATTCAGGAATGTTTGCATGAGAAAAAGATTATGAGCATGAAGTACCAAAGGTCTTGTGTGTGATGGATGTCAGTGTAGCTCAAACTATGTGCCAAGATTGCTGTAAATGGAAATGTTTGATACAGCAGCAGTAAGTAAATTCTAGTTCCATCACTTAAACTTCACTTTTCCATCACTTAAATCTTCACTTTAGCTGGCATATTGTCTTTCTTTGAGGAGCTAACCTTTGAATCTCACAGAACAACTTAATGTATGTGTGTGTGTGTGTGTGTGTGTGTGTGTGTGTGTGTGTGTGTGTGTGTGTGTGTGTGTGTGTGTGTTGTGTGTGTGTGTGTTGTGTGTGTGTGTGTGTGTTTGTGTGTCTTTAGTAGAGGAGCTAGTTCCTTCGCCTCTTGATGGTGAGTGTGAGCTGACTGTATGCAAACATGGTGGAGCAATACATATGAACTAGAGAACTACTTAAAATGAAAATGTTCATATTTGGAAGTCCTGCCAAATTTCTCAACACAATATAATTTGCATGTCTAAGTCAAAAGGAGGAATTTCCTAATAGTAATTTGATTATAAATCTTCACTTTGCAAAAGATACCTCAGATACACACTATAATCTTCAATCTTACGTGAGAATGTGAGCAGCAATGCTACTCAGGAGACTGGTTTCATTCACTATACAGATTTTTTATTTTGGTAATTGTTCACAACAACAAAAAATTGTATTAATCTTTTAAAATTCAGATGCAATCCATTTTTTTAGAAATTTACTGAGGAATTTTATTCTTTTTGGGTGATTTTAGGTATTTCTTGCATTGGTGACTTAGAAGAATAAATTTAGCATCCATTGGAAAAGGGTTTCATTCAGGACTGACATTCATTCCCTGAATAAGGATGCTACTGTGTGATTGATTCTAGAAATATAAACAGTCCTTCCACAGAGCCACATTAATGCTATTCTATTTATGTTGTGCATTCCCATGCCTACAAATATGAATACAAAAAACAGTGGAATTTATAAAAATTATTGCAAAATAAAATTATTAAAATAAATTCAAAAATAATTTTAGGGTGGTCTAGAAAGGTGTTAGCACTAGGCTATTATCCCCATAAGATTTATAACAGAAACAGAAAATTAGGGGGAGAACTCAGAACATCTAAGAAAAAAGTTGATAGCCTAAAAAAATACAAATAGATATCTTTTCAATTTCAAATAAAAAAATAAAATAAAGTAAATTGCGTCATCACATCCAAAAGATGGAAAGGTGGGAGGGGCACAAACAGATTATGTACTAGTCTCTCCTTTTAACTTTTAAGGACTTATCAAGTTTCCTGATGGTCTGCTCTATCTCTTCTTCTTCAGACTTTGAAGTGGAGATGGGAATCATTTTCTCAATTGCCTAGGAACATCCAGAGAGTGACATGAAAAAGGAGGAAGGAGGCATTGCAGAAAAGGCTTAATCCCAAATAGACTTAGCAAATCTCTAAACTCACAGAGTACCGGAGCAGCTCAGAGACGTGGTATACCAGGTGGTACAAATATATAACATTAAAAAAAAAAAAACACATATGTGTTATCCCACATGTCTAAAAGACCTGTGGGATAGCACACATGAAAGGCCCTGCCAGGCATCCCAATAGCATGTCAAGAGTTGAGACATTCACACCTGAAACAAGATGACAGGAGCTCTATGAGTAAAAATTTGCAGCATCTCTGAGGGCGCTGGGACTAAATCTTGCTATAATCTTTGATAATCTTATGGAGGTTTTCTTATGTTATTTTTAGTAACCAGGTAAAGATTTTGCTGTTTCTTTAGATAATTTATTACAGTAGAAGATGAACAGTGAGAAGAAAAACCTGAGGTGGTATGACTTTAATTTTCTTCCTAGTAGAATCATCAAGTCTTCACGAATCTCAAGGAGAAAGATTTACCATTCCTAGACTTGCTGCCAGCTTTTGTAGGTGCAATCAACATGAGACTCACAACCAGGCTGAAAAATAACTGAAATGTTTTGGGGAGCAATGTTGCTCCTCAAATTTAGCATTGCGGAGCAATTGAGTAATTATGTGGAGCACTTTTGAGACTTATTTTTCTTTCGATTTAAGTGACTAATAATTTATTATCAAATAAAACTATTACTAACACCTTTCAATATCTATTGAAAATACTCTAATCAGTAATGAAAAGTAAAATTTAAAAATATTTTAGTAGATATGTAAAAAGTAAAAATTTTCTTTCTATGGATATATGGTGAAATGTTACCTGGCCACACATTGCAGCAGCTACTTACTTGTCACTTGACAGTGAGAGTACTCCTAAACTTGTGGTAGCTTCAGGTTCTGCGTCTGTCTTCTTTCTTTTTCCATAAGACTTCACACTTGTGCGTCGGGGCTTCTTTTCAAAAAATACCTCCACTGCTTATTCAGGGTGAAACTTGCTTAGTTCTGGTCCTTCCAGCGTTATCCACAATAGATGGTTCAAAGCATCAGAATTCATCTGATTGCAGAAATCTGTCTTGATTCTTTTCATCGCAGAAAAGACTTGACCTTAGCACTGGATACGGACAATAATCTCATGATATTTATCATGTGGTTTAGATTTGAGAATTCATTCGCATACTTTTCTTTCAAACATTTCCATAACTGTTGCTTTGACAGGTGTTGCTGATTTCTTAACCAAGAGGTTTTAAAATAATCCCAGTTCTCTTGAATTTTATCGTTGTCAATGTTGTTGGCAGTCAACAACTCACTGAAATGTTCAGTTAATACAGTAATTTGATCATCACCAAAATTTGCAAGAGTAGATTGGTCTGTTGACTAAAGCTTAGGTTCTAACAGCTTGGCAACGTTAAAAACCTGATTTTCGTGCAAGTCACCAAACCAGGTATGCACACACTGATGAATATGATTTAAAAGATATTTACAATTTTCATAGAATACATCTACTGTCAAATTACAGCTCAGTTCAATGTCATGAAATTCAACAGTTTTCACTGAATCACAGTCACTGGAATCACAAGCTGATATGTTTGCTAAGTCTTGTAAAATTTTGGACAGGTTGGTTGAAAACTTTCTTTTCTTCATAATTTCAATAGAATCATAGAATGTTTCTGTGTGTTCAATATACAAGGTACATCCACATCCTCCAACTGGAAAGACAAAAATAATTTTGACAAAAGAATATAAAATGTTGCAAAGCAACAGCAGCCAAGTTACAAATTTGATGGACTTAATTTTTCTCAAAATGCCTGTAATCCGGGCCTTTTTCTCCTTTGCTTGATGGATCTGCAAATATATTTTCTGGTTGTTGTACAATAACAAAATAATTTTTAATCAGGGTGTCAGTGGCTCTGTGCATACGTGACACCGATTGGGTGCCATGGAATTGCAAAGCTGGTGTATCTGATACATCTTCATCAAACATTGTTGAGAGCCCACGGAATTTTCTAATTTGTTTGCAACTTTTTTCATAAAAATTATGAATGTCTTCCATCAACTTATGTACCTCTTGAAAACATCTTTACAGCATAAAATATTTTAGAGGTAGCTCTAAGCAATGACTTAAACATTACCCTAACACTAAACAAGGGCAGTTTTTCTTCAAAAGAGCTGCAACAACCTTTTCTGTCCCATAAACATTTGCTTGGTCAGCTAAAAATCCAATTAATTTATTTTCAAAATTGACTATTGCAAATTCTGCAGTGTACTTTACAATTGCATTTTCGATTCCATTAGCATCTTCGATTCCATTAGCATCAGCATTTTTCAGTTCTCTTAATGCCAGGAAAGGGAATTCGGTATCTCTTACTTCACTGACATACATGATACAAATAATTTTATGTTCAGATACACTAACATCTGTACTGCTATCAATGAATGAGGCAAAATAGTCTTTCTTTCTTAAGTCATTGCGAAAATCAGTTTCAAAAACATTAGCAATTCACTCGGTCAACTGAGAACACATCACGGACGAATTGGTAAGTTTGCCCTACATCGAACATTATGGCGTTTCTCTAACTCACTAATTTTAGGACATTGCAAAAATGCAATTTCCTTTTTGGCAATCATATATGCTATATCAATTAATTTTCCAATTCGAGCTTTAGATGCACTGCAAGCAACAATCATTGACTTACCAATAGATGTTCTATGATAAAAATCAGCGAGCGATTTTCCTTTACTGTGAATTTCTGATCTGGTGTGCTTTACCACAATCCTTTTTAATAATGAATCCAGAAACTCCATCAATAAAAGAAGAATTGAAATTTCGACAAATTTTTATGCGGTCAACATTCTTCCGACAAAGTGCGCAATAGGCAGACCGAATGGAGATTTTATCGGCGTCAACATCATAGCGTAAACAAACTATCTTTTGGATCTAATTCCTCCATCCACCTGCTCATGGTTGATATTTTCACTTTGGAAGCCATGATTTCAAATAACAGAGTAAAACAACAAAACTCACATCCCCCTAAAATTAAGTGGCGGCCAATCGGAAACCAAAACAAAAACAGCGATAAGAGCATCTATCCTTAAATGACTCATTGTGCAGACAGGCAGGAGCGTGGGACATACACATAGATGCTCTGCTGTCGGACGATGACCAACTCATCACTGCACAACTAGAGCTACACAAGGAAGCATTTTCCGGCTGAAAGCAAACTAAGTATTCGTTAAGTTATGTATACATGAATTTTTTTTTCACGCGTAAGCAATATCATATTTTCAATAAACAACGAGTTGCTCTACGGATTGAACATTTTAATGGAAATTTCATTTTTAAACTTTGAATCGTGGTTTTGCGATTCAAATACTTTCCGTTTCCTGAGAATGCTTTTTGGAATGATTCCAAAACTTTTACTCAAAAGAAACATGTACACACCACATGCTCTATATAAATTGCTTTATTTCAATTCAGAGTACACTGATAATCCATGGAGCAGCTGGTTAGTTCTGTACTGAATGGGACAACTAACAGCCTTGCTTGACTTTGTGGAAAAATCACTTCATATCATTTCCAATCACAACAAAATTAATTTTCAAGAACCACCACTGCAAGTTATGTCTAAAAGACTGAAAGAATTAAATTTGTTGGTAAATTACTTCAAAACTGAGTGCATCCAGTTTTTAAAAGGTAACTGAATTAAGTAGCAAAGAAAATGTTGGGAAAATTGCATTTATTTGTTTGATCATGTCTTACTGTCATTACTCATTAGCTAACCATTACCAGAGTAGTAGAATGTAGACGTACGCAGCTAGTTTACGAATTATTAGCAGATTTTGCAGATAGTTTTTGCTTGTAGATTAAAAAAAAATATTAAAAGGTTATTTATACATCAATTGAAACACTTACTCTAGGCTTTACTCATATTTATATATACTTAGTTCAATTTTAACTTGAAGAACTTTCAATAATTTTTCACATCTTCTGAGTTCTTTTGTTTTTGCAGATGTTTCTGGCCTCTAGATTTCATCAAGGCCTGTTCTCAATGTATAAGAACTGTATTAAAAGTTTCATTTACACAGAAATAATCTAAATTTTATCACCAGGTTCCTCTTGCAGTTGCCATTTATTAAATTAAAATCTTTTCTTTATGTATTTTGTAAGTCTACAACTATTTTTGAATTAAGTTGTTGAAAATGTTGTTTATAAATTTTGAAGGTTCATTAATGGAACTGTTCTTCTGGATATAAAAACATTCTTTAATTAGTCTTGTTTTTATGAGGTTCATAGTCTAATATTTTAATATTTTACCATAAAAGTCCATTTCACACATATTGCTGCATATTCAGTTGTAATGTATTTATTGTGTTCTCATTGAAATCTGTAATGCTCTAATAGTTATTTATTGTTTTATAAATTTTTCTATAAATTATTTTATTCTATTGTTATTGTGCGTCGCACTTCACGGGTTTGCAGCAAGTTTTCTGTTTCAATGGTTGTGTACGCAGATACATTTCATTTTCATACAACTCTGACCATTACTTCAACAAACCACAGTACAAATGCATGGGTAGCTCTCTATCAGGGGTAATTGTGAGATGAAAAAAAAAAAAATGAAAAAAAACCCTGAACTCTGACCTCAGTGCAACATATATAAAAAATGCATATGATTTATATATTATACTGTATATGTGTACACATTGTTTATATATTACACACACACACACATCATATTAACTAGCTACACAAAAATTAGCCACTAACGCCTGTGAAATTTAACTTTGCACCTTTATTGTACTAATTTTTTTTCAGTATATTAGAAATCTTTCAAAAATTGAATTTTTAAACTTTATGTGATGTTAATGGTGTTAGAGATCTCTCAAAAATTGTGAAATTCAACTTCAAAAATTGCGTTTCAGAACATTTAGGCAAACTATGGATATCAGTTTAGCTCTGAATGCTTAGGTCATGCTGCCGTAATACCCTACATTAATTGTTGTCAATTCTGCTATTAGCTCATTGGATTCACTGAATCTTATGTACTGAAATTGTTTGATAAAGATACAGCTGACAAAATGCTAAAAGTGACCTTCCCTTCAGCATGTATAACAGTTCATAATCTGGAAATGCACTTTTAATTAATTACTACTTCATAGCATTTTCAGAAATGACATGATGCTGAGGATTCTCAAATTCTTACATAAAACTTGAAAACCCAGATACCCAGGTTTAGAATATTACAAAAAGCCTGGGATTTTGGGCTAATCCAGATGACAAACAGGCTTACTCTATAGGTGACATAAAAGTATATTCATAAAGTAGATTCATAGCATTACTTATAATTGTGTTCAACACATAATGAAACTGGCATAGTGAGTATGATGCATAGCCAATGTTTATATAAGGGAAATACATTAAAAACAAAAATATTACGATTGAACATACCTTGTAAGTTCAACATCAAATTAGGCACTACAGGTGCTATACCATGCTAATACTCTCGGAAGATAATAAATGCATATCATATCCTAATTCATAATCTCCCTCAGGTATTATTCCCATCCTTAATTTAGAGCCACTGGTTCCAGGGAAAGGAGAGAGCCAGTGCCATAAAACAAACACAAAATCCATGCCTCACCGGGATCCAAACCCAGACCCATCTCAGACGAGCAATCGGAAGCCATTGCTTAGACCACTGCGCCAACAGGGCAGCCTACATATATAAATATATATGAACAATGATGACTTCCAGCAGGACTCAAACCCAAATGTTTAGGACAGTTCATTCCTTGCAGGAGGAGAGATCATTTGTAAACTGGGTGAGAATGCAACTGCTGTCAGCACTGTCTCTTACAAAACACTACCGATTTTAAAAATTACTTTAAGGGTTTAACAACCTAAGGGCTATATGCAGTAACCTGTCCCTAATTTGGGGCCACTTGTTCTAGGGAAGAGAGATAGACAATGCCATAAGGCAAATACACTACCTATGCATCATCCAGAACTCAACTCAGGCCCAACTCAGACGAATGATCTGAGTCATTACCTCAGACCACTTGGTCATCAGAGGGGCAAACACTGCAGATTGATGTAGGTGAAGCCATACGTACTACTATTGCTTGGTCACAAGTGAAAGATTCTACATAAATATGCATGTGGAATATTCTGATCGATGTCTGTATCCCTATCTGGAAGAGTCCACAAAAGAGAGGGAGAACGTCTGTTACAATGCATGCTATTCTGCAGGGACTGTAGACATGGCTGTAATTGGGAAGGGCTGTCCCTTAAGGGAATTTTTACTGTATAGCACTAGTAAATACATTTACAGGGATTTATCCAAATAATGGAAACACTTACTGTTTGTGGAGAACTTTTTATTAATAATCTGCAGGCCCACGGGCTTTTAGAACAGAAGCAATTTGACTTGGAATAGATTTATACAAGCCATGTACATATGATAATGGAATTTGGGACCATTTTTTCAGTAAAATGTGTCCCAACTGTTTCAGTGATGTTGGAGATGGAAAGTGTGATCTGACCTTACACTCCAGATATTCTCACAAATATTCAATAATACTGAGGTTTGGAGAATGAAGTGGTCAGTGTAACTGTACTCTACCTCATCTTCAATCTCTGCAAACCACTTGAGAGGTCACATTTTGCACAATGCATGGGTGCATTATCTGCTAGAAACCAAGGACAGTAATGACGTAATAATGCCTACAAAACTGGGTGCAGATGGTCCCCAAGAATGAATTTGTACCAGGGTGAATCAAAAAGTAAGGTCAATGCTCTCGTTACGTAGGCAAGCAGAGCTGCAGCAGATTGCTATTTGGGGAGGGAGGGCACATGACCTTGGCATGTGGCGGATGCAATCGCTAATCTTCTAACCGCAGTTGCCCAGCAGTTGTAAGGGCATAAACATGGCCACTCGTTTGTTGAAATGCTCCATCGTCGAGCAACAAAGTGTAGTGAGATTTTTATGGGCTCAGGGTGTGCAATCCACTGAGATTCATCATAGGATGCTTGTACAATATGGGGAGGACAAGTGTATGAGCCAGAGACAAGTGTATAGAAAAGTTTCAAGTTGGTAGAACGAATGTGTTTGATGAAGCTTGCTCGGGCCATCTGTCGACCTCTTGCACAAAGGATCATCTGGATCGCATTGATGCGCTCATTAAAGAATATCACCGGGTTACTCTGTCTGAGGTCACCCAAATGGTTAACATTATATATGGTTTTGCATTCTCAATAGTGCATGACGGTCTCAGATATCACAAAGTGTGTGCCAGATGGGTGCCAGGGCAGTTGTCTGATACGCACAAGCAGCAGCACCTGGAAATTGGCAGACATTTTTTGCAGCGGTATGAGTCAGATTCCAGGATTCTGGAGAGGACTGTCACTGGGGACGAAACATGGGTTCATCATGAGGACAATGAGAGCAAAAAGGCAAAGCATGGAGTGGAAACCACGAGCTCCTCATGCAAGAAGTTTAAAGTTGTCCCTTCGGCATGAAAATTACTGCTGACTCTCTTTTTTGACAAGAAAGGACCCATCATTGAACACTATCAAGCACAGGGTGACTAAATTAACAGTCGGTCATCTTGTGACTTGCTGAAAGACTAACTGAAACCAGCAATTCACACAAAATGACAGAGAATGATATCCAAAAGTGCTGTTGCTGCACAACAATGCTTGTCCACATATGGTATATAGATAAACAAACAAACAAATGCTGAGTTGAAATTTGAGGTGTTACCACATCCTGCTTGCAGCGCCAATCTGGTACTGTGTGACTTTCATGTCTTTGGGCCTCTGAAAGACACTTTATGAGGCCGCCGTTTTGAAAGTGATGTCCAGGTACAGGAAGCAGTACATTTATGGCTGGAGGAACAAGCCAAAACATTCTTCTCTGTAGAAATCTAGAAGCTTGTAGACAGATATAAAATATGTGTTGAACAGCAGGGGGACTTTTAGAGAAATAGGGTAACTGTTTTCTGTATGCCTCTTAGTTTCTTTAATTGACCTTACATTTTGATTTACCCTTGTACATTGCAGATGTGACACAACCCTGCAGAATAACCAGTGGCCCTAAGGAATGCCATGATATGACACCACACAGCATCAGGGACCCACGTGCATGCTTCACAGTCAGAACCAAACAGTCAGGGTGGTATGCTTCAGTACATTTTTGCAAGATGTACACTCTACGCCAGTGGTGGGAAACAATGTGAAGCACAATTTAATAAGACCATATGACATGTTGCCAGTTTTTAGCATCCCAGTTTGTACGTGCTTTGCACCACCTCACATGTTTTGTTGCATTGATGTTGGTAACCAGAGTTTTGTGGATTGTAGCACAATGGAATTCATGATGAGTTGTTATGATGAAAATATGATCATTATGATTGGTGTTCAACTCTGCTGCAGTTTGTGGTGCTGTGGTTTTGTGCTTCCGTAGTACAATCCATGCCAACGTTCACCTATCCCTATCTGACATCTTCATACGGCATCCACAATTTGCACGTTTGAAGGCGACACCGTGTCCTTTTTGACAAATCATCATAATCCTTGATACAGTACCTTATGTTATACTTACTATTTCTGCTATACTCATAACTAAAGCTCCTGCAAGATGCACATGAGTGATAGTGCCTTTTTTGAAGTCAGTGAGATCTGACACTGTCGACAATTACTTCACAACTGCTGTTTTACAGGATACTGTGGTACTGCTACGTGATAGCCAACATTGTATTGCATCCTTTTATATACCTCACATCACGGGTGACATCATCCCTATGATTTGCATATGGTGCACTGTATATGCTTTAGTAGCAGTTGGTGTTTCCATTATTTTGATAAACCCAGATCTCAGGATATGATATGCATTAATTATCTCCACAGGGTATTATTATGGCATAGTACCTGCTATATTTAATGTGATTGTGAACCTACCTACAAGGAACATTTAATCATTACATTTTTTTTTTCTAATTTGTTACCATACTCACTATATCAATTCCATTACGTGTTGAACAGAATCATAAGTAATACAATGAACCTACAGTGGTGTAAAAAATTAAGGACGAAGAGGAGAAATTAGCATAACAGCGGAACGAACAGGCAGAACGGACCGAAAGACCACTCAGGAGATAGACTAGGGTCCGGTACAGTAAGGCATGCGCATATATCCAGCATGACGAAGGGGGTAGGAGTGTCGGAAGGGTATAAAGCACACGGGCGGTGTACACTCAGCAATTCGGTGAAAGCTATTGCACGGTGTACATCGGTTTGAACGACGTCGAGTTGCTGCCACCGTGTGATATGGCCAACAGGCAATCCAGTAGACGACATCTGGATGACTTTACCCGAGGTCGCGTCATTGAGAAGTTGGAAGAAGGTCAAAGTGTGACTAGTGTGTCCGAGGAGTTTGGGATCGCTATCAGCATCGTTTCACGGGCTTGGAGAGTATTTCAAACGACAGGAACAGCTGTCCGAGAGTTTAGCAGTGGTCGTCCATGAGCACCCACGGCGGCCAACGACTGGTATATTGTCCTACAGGCGAGAAGAGACAGACGGCAGACAGCGGGAGAAATCGCAAGGCACATGCAACAGACAACTGTACGTCCGTTATCACGTTTTACCGTGGCCTAAAGGCTGCACAAAGGTGGTCTATTTGCACGACAACCAGTACGGTGTGTGCCATTAACGCCTGCTCATCAGAGACGGCTGTTTCTGTGGTGCCAGGAACACAAGAACTGGACACGTCAGCAATGGGGTCAAGTTCTCTTTACAGATGAGAGCCGATTTAGTCTGATGAGCGATTCTGGACGTACGCACATCTGGAGAGAGCAGGGAACACGCAATCACACCTCCAACATCATCGAAAGGGACGGGTTTGGAGGTGACGGAGTTCTCGTTTGGGGCTGTATCATGCTTGGTAGCCATACTGACCTCCACATCTTCCAAGGAGGTTCAGTCACTGGTGTCCGCTATTGTACCGAGGTTCTCCTGCCTCACGTGCGTCTGTTTATAGGTGCTGTGGGTCCCGAGTTCCTCTTCATGGACGTACAGTGGCTGTCGCAGAGCTGTTGGAGAGTGAAGATATTTAACGCATGGATTGGCCCGCAAGGTCCCCTGACCTATATCCAATCGAACACGTGTGGGAACTTCTCGGGAGACGCTTGGCAGCACGTCACCAGCTGCCAGCAACAATTCCGCAGCTGCGAATGGTGCTACAAGAGGAATGCACCGCGATGCCTCAACAGCTCCTTGACAACCTCGTCCTCAGCATGGACAGACATTGTAAATCCTGCAACGCAGTCAGGGGTGATTATATCCCTTACTGAAGACTGGATTTTTCTTGGCAGCCACCTGTCACATGGACGTTTCTGTCTTCTGTCCAGTTGTGCTCGAAGCTACCTTTTCAATAAAGTGCCTTTGTATCCTTTGGATTACTTGTTTGGACGGTTTTGCTCACTTGTCCCATATTCTTACATCTTGGGGATCTTATGATATGATTTGAGTTGATGTGGAACACTTCTGCACGACGTTACATTCGAAAAACCGTCTCGTCCTTAATTTTTGCATGCCAGTGTACTTTACAATTATAGCACACACCGTTTTAATATGGAACTGAATTTTACTTTGCCCTGTTTCACCTTCATTTAATATAAGATGCAAATACATCAGTTTCAAAATGTACTAATTTACAAAATATCTTTATTTACAGGGATCATAGCATACTTCTGGAAAATTTTAGGTAGGAATTTTAGGAATTTTAGGAATTTTTAGAAAAATTTTAGGAAAATTTTAGGAGTGTATTTCAATAAAAACTAGATGTATATTTGTATACATCTAGTAAAACAACTTTGTATACATTGTAAAGAGTTTGCTTCACACCCTTCAACCATATATACTGATAGACTGCGCATGACATCAAAATTTCTGGCTCCAACATAAAATCACATGACAACAGTCAAAAAGATGGGTTACACCTGCTGTGCTTATGGTTGCTCTGACCGATATAGTAAAGAAAGTTCTATGATTTTTCATGGGTAAGAAACGAATTAAATACCTAAGTCAATAAAGTTCAATTACTTAACCAGAAACTTGCAGCTATTGATATAAAAATATAGTAACTTAAGAAAAAAAAATGGAATGCATGTTCCAAATTCTTCGCAAATGTTCATCACATTATAAATCACAAAATGTAAACAACCCGATCATGCATGTATATAGCTCATAAGTAAACTTACCTGAAGAGTTTTCATTATATATGAGGCGCATTCACATAATACACCGAAAACACTGAAGTTCTGCAGCGTAAATTAGTAATCATAACAGCATTTTTACACGAAATTTGGAGTCTGATGATGACGTGCCCAATGTTTGAGCCATGGCGGCTTTTGATGCAGCTATTGCCAATGTGCAGTCCATTAGTATATATGGTCGAGTTAACACCCAAATTTTTTGCATAACGTCAAATGTCTAAAGTTTAAGTATGATTTACTTCTAATGTTCAGTTCTTATCTTTTCACGTGTTATTATCATATTCAAGTATATTTACCACATTCAAGTTTCACTTTGAACATTAATATGCTGTTGAACCAGAAGCAATTCACGATTTTCACAGTAAAGTTTTCAGGTTTCACATTAAATTATAATATCCTTTGAAAAAGGTAATTGAAAACCAAGAACTATGTACAATTGTTCACTGAATTACTTTTTCATATTATTGTTTTAACCTTTTCCTGATTAGCCTATCTTTTTCTGCTTCTACCACAACTAATTTACTTTCAGTTTTCTTTATTTCAGCTGAACCTTGTATGATCAAGTTAGAGGCAACTGCTATTTCAACAGTATTTTGTTTTTCTACAGCTTTTCTCATTCTTTCTGTTCCCTCTTGAATTATTGCTAGGGAGGCTTCTTTATCGTTTTTAAGTCTATTTATTTCTGCATCATTTTCTTTTATTTTGTCATCAAACTCAGCTTTTCTTTTTTCTCTAGCTGCTTTTCCTTATTTTCCCTCTCTTTCTGGTTCCTTTCTTTTACCTTTTTTGATTCTTCTTCCTTCAGCTTATCAACATACTCTTTATAAAATTTATGTGAATCACAAACACTATTTAACAAATTTCTTGTTGTGGGAACTTTACTTACACATCCATAGTGTTTAATGGCCCCTTTAACTATTCTTAATGATGTTATAGTTGAGTCTTTTAAGTTAGCCTTGTCCTTCCTTAAAAGAGCAGTGTTAACCGAAAATCCCCTTTCTGCATCAGCATTACCATGAGGTAAAACTAAAATTGACTTTATGAGTTTAGCAAGATTTGAGTATTTTTCTTTTCCGCTAGAGTCTTTAATACTAAATATATTACGCCAGTAATGATCAATCCGCACTGGAATATGCCCTTCCTCTGAAAATTTCACTAGTTCATCTAGAGTTGGCTTATTGCAATTTAAAAGTTTCCACTCTTCTCTTACTCTATCAATTTGTTCCTCAGAAAGATGCAAAACACTTGAAATTCTGGTTATTTCCGAAAGTCCTTCAGTGACTGAAAGTTGAGTTGACTCTTTCTTTGGTTCTTTTACCTTTAAAACTTCTATGTCTCTTAGCTTTTGATTGCAGAATGGCAAATTTGACTTTAAATATTTTGTGGTTGCAATTAGTGATGATCTTACATCTAAGAGAAATAATTTCTGCCTGGTCTCCTGAACATTCCTGAGGAGATTTTTTGTCTTCATACCAACTTCTAACTCCCTAGTTTTTCCATGAATTTTTGTTTTCAAAATCTACATTCTTTAGGTCTTCTCCAAATTTCCCTGCTATAACATCATCTTGGATAAACTGAGCCATCACATTCCTCATTAAAGTATTTAAATCAGAATATAACTGGTGTATTTTTGGTTCTTCACTCTGATAACATAATGAAAACTTTTCAAAATTTTGGTGTGAAAATGAAATTAATGCTAAATAGCAAGGAGTAAGCTCATTTTTCAGGAAACAGTGAATTCTTTTATACCTTGCCGAATTGCGCAGTTGTTTTTCAAATATTTTTTGAGATGGCAAGAAGTTTAAAAAATATTCTGTAATATTTAGCCATTGATCCAAGAGCCTTTGGGCTACAGAACCAACGGTTAACCATCTGTTGCTGACATGACGCAAAAGAAATTTGGCAGTGACCAATGTTATATCCTCGACAGATTTATAATCCTCTCGTCTTGCAGCACTACTCTTTAAAAAGTAATGCATATCAGTAGCAAATTCGTCAAAATCTATATTTAAGCTTGTCAAAAAAATTTTAAATGCATTACTAACAACATGCAGGTTGCAAAAACCTAGTTCCAAAGATTTCTGGCCTGTTTCTTGTTTTACAACTTCGTTGAATTTGCGTAAAAAGCACTTATTTACATTTGGGCTGTCCATGGATACACAAATAATTCTGTTCAACGAAATATTGAAGGATGATAACACATCAAGAATTTCTTTTAGCAAAATATCTGCTGTTGCATGACCCAGAAAAACGCTTGTTAGGTATCGGCAAGAAACTGAATTTATTTCTGAAGACCAGTACCTGAGATACACATCCAACTGCCGTTTCACTTGTGTATTTGTAGTTTCATCAAATGCTATAGTAACCTTTCCTGGGCTACTAGATGCAATGTCTTTTTTCAAATCCTCTTCAAAATATTTTGACAATCCATGTGATATCACATAAGCAACTTTTTTCTTTAAGTTGCATTTTGGCTGCAATAGCAGAATCAGGAAACATTTCTTTGAAAAGTTCAACTGTTTCAGTGCATGAAACAAAAGACATATTGTCCTTAGCAACTTTCATGGCCCATAATGCTTCGGCTTTAGCCAACTGTAAATCATGACTCAGTACTTCACTAATATTTGTTTTGGGCTGAAGATCCCCGTCCTCCAAAGGCTTTCAGGATGGACTTATTTTGAAATTTACTTTGAAATTTCTGCAAATGTTTTTTTCCTTTATGATGCGCTTTTACTTGTGAAAAGCCACTATTAGAAATGTTGAAAATTTCTGAACACAATATACACTTAGCAGAAAATATTGTTTCAGTTGCAGAACACCATTCTTTCAACTTCACTCCGTCCAATTCTTTGGCGAGCCACGCATCTTGAAATTTCGTTTTGGATTTAGGCATCTTAAACACTTGTATTACTAACCAGAAAATGAAAGGGAAGTACAAAAACACGTTCCAATATTGCAAAACCAGACAACTTCCCGAAATTTGACTGCGAGGATGTCCAGAAGATATGAAAAAAAAAAAAAAAAAAAAAAGCAGGTCACACTAGAGAACTGAACCTGCACACAGCACAGAGAACACCATAAAAGACGTAAAACCAGAAACTATCATACGCATCTCACGCAAGTTCAGTCAAAGCGAGTCGGAGCCGAGATATATTGCGCATCGAAGGTCGCTGTCGCCGACGCATGATCGAAAGGCCAATGATCATGTGCTCTACTGCCTGCCAAGATAATACTCAGCTACCATCCCATCGTCATTACCGGAGGTTACGGAACGAGACCACATGTTTCCTCTTTGCTTCCACCCACCTGCGGTTTACAATAACAAAACATCAGCAGAAAGAGGAGGTTCCACAAGGCATGTACAAAAATAAAAGTACGATCTTCTGCGTGCCACGGAGTTCGTCTGCAAAGCGCAAACCAGGGGTGAAAAATGACCCCTCCCCTTTTCCCTTAGATCTCTTGTTACTCTCGAAAACTGTTCGAAGGCAAAAAAATGGAACGCCCGCCCCGAAGCAAGTGCATCTCGATGGCGTCATTTTTCCCTCCCTTCAGCAGCACAGCATATAGGCTGTGTTTCTACAATAACAGGTCTTTTTACCTTACCGTAATGGTAAATTTATTGGCGTCAATAACGGTTGTGTTTTTAATAAAAATAAGCTTACGAAAATTTTAGGATGAATAGCAAATTTTAGGTCTAATTTTAGGAATTTAAGGAGGGTCACAAAATATTAGGAATTTTAGGAATTTTAGGAGGAATGCGATCCCTGTATTTATTTACAAAACAAAAAGAAAAGGGCATTCAGTGTTTTTTTGTATTTCCCACTAGCACCTTTTATTTGTATTATCATTTTGGCCTTACAACTAGAGTTGTTTAGGTGCACATCTTTGCAGCAGGAGAAAGTTACAGCCATGACAAAAAATTAACACCCCCCCCCATCTTCCCTACAGAAACTGTTTTCAAGGTCTGCACACGAGTGACATGCCTCCTCACTGAAAAAGTCTTTGATGCTACAATTGAAGGCATGTCTGTCATTCATATGTGAAACTTTACATGTGTGTTTTAGGAAGTAAAATTAAATGAGATTAAAAATAGTTTAATCATAATTTAATAATATTTTTTATAATCCGTACTCCTTTTTTTATACTAGAGTATTGTCTCCTAATAGCATGCAAATTCATTAACGAGTTAATTTGACTCAACTGAAGGAAAGAAAAAATTGCACAAAATTATATTAGAGGGAATCCTTCAGAAAATACTTATCCAGCTACAATCATTACAAAATTATTTAATAAAAAAGAAAAACCTGCCAAATTCATTTATTGGTCATCAACATGGCATTATAAAATGGAAAATCAACCTGAAATAGTAAAAAAGGACTCCATCATCAATGATTATATGGACTGGTTACTACTGAAAAATGGTCCTGAGTTGACAACCACAGCATTATAACTGTGAATGGTTACCAATCTGTTGTACCATAGTAGTACCATATATACTCCCCAGTTTTTATAACAAGTCTGTAGGAGTACAAAAACAATATTATTTGTGTGCTCTGAAATGAAAAGAAACACCAATCATCATAAAAAAATTATATCATGATGTAAAATATAGAATTAAAAAGTGCTGCATAATAAACAAATGAGGAATTATCTGCATCAAATTCGATAGATACGCAGAACAAATATCTAAAATGAAATAAAAGGAGCAAAACAGCAAAACTAAGACTGCAAATTTGACTATGGAAGAAAAATATTAATAACAGTACACTATTTATAAAGAAAGTAAATATACATAAACAGTACAAAAGTGAGTAAAACTCCTTTCTCTTGGCAAAAATCCCCATGGATGCATTAAATAATCTGAAATAAAACATCATGGAAATTGTAATTTTAAACACTTTTTTTCTTTTTTTTTTCTTGCACAGAATTTTTTGTCTTTGCAGTAGAACAAGAAAGAACAAAGAACAAAGAAATTTGTAGGTAAACAGCATTAAATTTCTAGTTTACTACTCTCTATTTATGTGATGTGCCTACATCAAAATGAAAGCCTGATCTTGGTATATAGTTGTGGTATTATAATGAACAAATGAAAAGAAGTCATCATAAACTGTCACCATATATGGTAAACTCTTCTGAAATACATTCAAAGAGCATCTTAAGCCATTACACCAAACAGAAAAAAAAAATTTAAGCAAATGAAATTACAAAACTAAATAAACATCTACAATTAACCAGTTAATATGCTCACACACTTGCTACAAAGGCTAGATAAGATACGCTCACATCCATTTGCCCAACTCCTACAAATGATGTTTTCTCATAACGATAAATTATGAGGGAGCCATGGCTAAGAAGCATAATTTAAAATGTGTAGACGATAATGAACTTAAAAATATGTATACAATACTGAAGATGAAAGAACATAAAGCTGTTTAAGTTATTCATAAATAGAACAAAATGCTATTTAGAAGTAAAGAAATTGCACAGGTACCTTTAAACAAAGGAAAATTTATTTTCAGTTTTTTAAGAGAACAAAAGTTATTAAAACATCTGAAGACCAGTCGTAGATAAACTTCCCAAATTTTCAGGTGCTAACTCTTTTTCTTCAGGATCAAGCACATTTTTTTCATGAGATACAAGGAGAAAACCACA
Source organism: Macrothele yani (assembly GCA_039090855.1). Lineage (NCBI taxonomy): Eukaryota > Metazoa > Arthropoda > Arachnida > Araneae > Macrothelidae > Macrothele > Macrothele yani. Next base: position 71,032,634 of record CM077028.1, on the reverse strand, counting down.
ACTGATCTGAACAAAAATTATACATACAGAACTGTGACCTTCAACAGACAAAATTAATGCATTATTTCTCAGATATTGTTTAATGATTCAACACAAAATTCACAACTAAAACTAGAGAACATATACACTACAGTTTGAAATAGAAGGAACATATACTGTACACATGAGAGTGGTTCAAAAAGTTTCTGGATAGAAAAATTCTAGTCAATCAAAATAGTCTATTTTTAAAAATTTCAAAGTAGGCTCCATGGGCTTGTATACACTTGTCCATTCTTGTAAGCCAATGTTGAAATATACAACACCACTTGTCTTTATCAAGACTTTCAAGTTTTTCAGTGAAAGTCTCAATCACTTCATCAGGACTTGAAAACCTGGTCCCATGAATTAAATGTTTCACCTTCGAGGACAGAAAGAAGTCACATGGGGCCAGGTCAAAAGAATATGCTGGAGGGGTAGCATCTGGATTTAATGACTTTTCAGAAAGTCCTTTCTTTTCACAGCAGTGTGGGCTGATGCATCGTCATAATGGATCATCGTCCCTCAAGTGCCTTTCTTAGGCCGCTTCCTGCACCATTTCTCCAGCACTTTCAGGAGAGAAACATCAATGCACCAGTTCCAAGTGACAGTTTTTTGGTCATGCAGAAAAACTCAGGCAACATGACTAGAGTATGTGAAAAATAATGTCCCCATTCTCTTGTCTACACTTTTTGGTCGATGAACTTTGGTGGTGGGGTAGGGATCTTCATCTGGGAATGTCAATATTATGGATTGCTGCTCTGTTTTCCAGTTCAAAGTGGCAAATCGGGGGTAGAATTTGAAATAAAAATTCTACTGGTCAGGCGTACCAATGAAAGGGTAAAAGTCAGTGGTCCGCATGAAATTCTAGTGGTCCATTTTGTTAAGATAATCTTTTTACAACCATATATATATATGTTTATTTTACCAGAGTTCCTCCAGTCCTTCCAGCAGAAGTTGCACATGCAATCAAGAACATGAAGCGAGGAAAAGCTCCAGGAGAAGATGGAATTACTGTAGACATCATACAAGAAGCAAGTGGAGAAATCGAAACAGTACTCGCCCAAATTTTCACTCGATGCCTTAATGAAGGAAAGATTCCTGAGGATTGGAACACCGCTACAATGATCCTGCTACATAAGAAAGGTGACATTGAGGATCTCGGAAACTACAGACCTATCAGCCTCCTATCAGTAGTTTATAAAATCTTCACTAAAGTTCTTTCACACCGCTTGAAGGTAGCACTAGACATGGCTCAACCGAGAGAACAAGCTGGATTCAGGAGTGGCTACAGCACAATAGATCATATCCACGTGCTGAGAGAACTAATTGAAAGAGCGAGGGAATATGAACTTCCATTGTGCATGGCTTTTATCGATTATGAAAAAGCCTTTGATTCGGTGAAACCATCAGCAGTTACAATGGCTCTGAAAACCTGCGGTATTGAAGATGCATACATTAATATTATTCATAACATCTATGAAAATGCAAGTGCAAAGATTAGGCTGTTTGAAAATACAACACACGTAAAAATTGGAAAGGGAGTGAGACAAGGTGACACCATATCTCCGAAGCTCTTTAATGCCACATTGGAGGGTGTTTTTCAGTCGCTGAGCTGGGAAAACAAGGGGATAAAGATTAATGGAGATTATCTAACCCACCTTCGTTTTGCTGATGACGTAGTCATTTTTGCAACTACCCCATCAGAGCTGCAGAGTATGATCCAGGAACTTGCTGACAAGAGTAAAGAAGTGGGATTAAAAATGAACTTTCAGAAGACAAAAGTGATGTTCAATGCTTTTACAAGAAATGAAGATTTATCGATTGATGGAGAAAAGCTGGAGATAACAGACACGTACGTTTATCTTGGACAACAGATATCAAGTGAGGGTCACGTTGATGAAGAAATTAATCGGCGTACAAAACTTGCCTGGAGAGCTTTTGGAAGAAACAGCATAATTTTCAAGAGCAATATGCCATTATGTCTTAAAAGAAAAGTGTTTGATCAATGCATCCTTCCAGTGCTTACGTATGGTGCAGAGACGTGGACCTTAACTAAAAGAGACATACAAAGGCTGCAGACAACTCAAAGAGGCATGGAGAGGTGCATGCTTGGTGTAACCAGGAGAGATAAGAAGAGGAACTCGTGGATCCGAAAAATGACAAGAGTGGAAGACATCATGATCAGAGTTAAATCCCTGAAATGGCAATGGGCTGGACATACTGCCAGAAGGACAAATCATCGATGGACAGCCGAAATTTTAGATTGGATTCCAAGGGACAGGAAAAGACCCAGAAGAAGACCACATAGGAGATGGGTGGATGAAATTCGAAAGTATGCAGGGGTGACATGGAGGAGACTGGCACAAGACAGACCGTTGTGGAGGAAACTTGGGGAGACCTTCGTCCAGCAGTGGATTGATAATGGTTGACAATGATGATGATGATGATGATTTTAATAGTTACTTGTTTACGCTTAAAACAAAATGATCAATTACAATGAAAATGTGGATGTCGAACTTACATATTATTTCAAGTTCTCTATTCATTATCTGAGTCAAAGTCATCATTGCATTGTCTGTATGGTTTGGTATCCAGTTTTCTGCTCTGGTCAGACTAACCAAAGTGATATGGAATCTGTAGGGTCAAAGTCATCTATCTAGGGTGTATCTGATGCCACACACAAATTATGGTTTGCATATCTATGAAATTTCATATGTCAGTTTTTAAAAGTTTTATCTTACTAAATCCCTTTTCACACTCTGTAGAAGTGCATGGAATAGTCCACAGAATGTCAAACAACTGTAAAATGTTCTCATGTTCCACATGGTGCTCGAAATCCACTATTTCCCATGTCAAATGCTTTATATGTCTGTCTTGGAAGCACAAAAGAAATTTCAAAATATGATCCTATCAATTTGGAGAGAGCCACTGTTAATCCCAAGTGAGTCCAATAACAAAAAATGATCTTCAACAAATTGCCTCAATGCTGGCTTTCTGAATTCATCATTAAAGACAACTGGCCATTCACTGAAGGAAAAAAGCTCTGTGCTCAAAACCAAAGCCTGGTACTGCTCAGTGGGAAATCTTATGTTCAGTTGCAGAAGCGACTTTAGATCTTTTGGGGCCCTAGGCGCTAAAAGATCCAGCCCCCCTCTCCTCGCCTTCTAATCGACTCAGTAATTTTCATCCGTCAGATTAAAAAAAAGTAAAGTCAGCAAAAAAGTTTTTACGCTTTTTAAAATACCATTCTATCTTTCTATTGTTACAACATTTTATAAGAAACAGAGCTAATGTCATCACTGTCTGTCTGTGCACACCAAACTATTTGTTTTTTGTGATATTTCAAAAATTATTTTTTGGCTAGTAGGAAATCAAAGTATGTATATTAACCTTGCCACTTTAACTATACACTTTATATACCTTGTCACTTTAACTATACACTTTATATACCTTGTCACTTTAACTATACACTTTATATACCTTGTCACTTTAACTATACACTTTATATACCTTGTCACTTTAACTATACACTTTATATACCTTGTCACTTTAGAATGTTTTATAAGAAACAGAGCTAATGCGATCACTATGTCTGTCTGTGCAGAACAAACTATTTGTTTTTAGTGATATTTCCAAAATATTTTTTCAGCTAGTAGGAAATCAAAGTATATTAACCTTGTCACTTTAAAGATCTTGTATACGTTCATGAATTTACAGCTAAGGGTTGTCAGAGTAGAAAATTAAAAAAAAAATAAAGTTCTGTTACGAAGAAACTATATATTCAACTTAGAGGGAAAATTATTTTTGTGCATCTCAGATTATGCTTAATTGTTCCTTCTCAAATATTAAAAATTTCCAATTATTTCGGCTTTTCATAGATTTTTCTAAAATTATTTTTGCGAATGATAGGACATAAAAATAAAGATTAAATCAGGGGAGGAGAAAGCAGTAGGAAAATGTTGTTGCAATACAACAGAAGTTTCTTTTAACACTATTAAGTAAGAAAAAGATAAACAGTGGGATATTCTCGAATTTCTTTATTTTTTCAGCCTAAATATTAGCTCTTTTGTTTGGGCTGCTTTAGGGGGATTAGGGGTGAGGAAGAACTTCATTACCCTAACTCAAAGGAAAGGGTAATAAACAGTAGACAGCCCCCAATCATCAAGACAGTTTCTAGAAGCTCTCATCATTGCAATTCAGTGGGGAAGAAGGTTCCAATACAAATGTTTTCCTTTGACTAGAAACAGCATGAAAGTAATTTATATAACAGGCCAGTTAAGTACTCGCCTTACACAATGAAAAGTGTAGGAAGCGTGAATTCTTTCTTCACCTTCCACTAAACAGAAGGCTTAATTATTTTAACTGTTCCTTTCAAAACCAGGACATCGATAAGAACTCGAAACTTTGGAATATCAACAACAGTAGGAAAAAATATACACTATATTGACAAAAGTCACTGGACAATCCTTCAAAAGGAAATGAACGGATCCGCTGCGTTGTTAAGATGTGTGATACAGCTGCAAACAGTATAAAAACAAGCCTGCAGCCGATTGCGATCATGTCGCACAGTGAGGCTGAGTGAAAATGTTGTGGCAGGAGAGAACTGACTTTGAGAAAGGAAATATTGTTGGGTGTTATATTAGTGGGTTGTCCATAAAAGAAACCGAGAGGCGTTTAAACATACCCAAGGTAACATTTTTGGATGTACTGAATAAATGGAAGACACATGGCGTGCCTGAAGCAGCAAAATGTACCAGCAGACCAAAGAAAATCAGTGATAGAGGACGTTGAAGCCTCAGGAGAGTCATTACAGCTAATCCACGGAGTACTGCACAAGACCTCAGTGTACAGGTGAGTACAAATGCTGGAACCTCGGTACGTACAAGTGCAATTCGCAGAGAACTTCATTTCATGGATTACCGATACCGTGGTTGTGAGGCTGCTCACAAGCCTTTCATCTCCACTCGGAATGGTACTTGTTGTTTAGCATGGCGTAAAGAACATTTATCGTGGACCGTAGATCAATGGAAACGGGTCCTATGAACTGATGAATCCAGATACACGATCCATCAATCTGATGGCCATGTGCAGGTATGGCGGCAGCCGGGGGAACGATATTTACCACGGTGTACTGTTTGGAGCTGGCAGTGTACTCATGTGGGGGTGTTTTTCATGGTATGGTCCTGGCCTATAGGTTATCATGGACAAACCTGTTAACCAGAACATCTATCTCGATATTCTGAACAATTATGCCCTACCAACTCTGTGGCAATACTATGGAACCGAGCCTTGTTGGTACCAGCAGGATAATTCCCTAAGCTATAAAGCAAGGACTGTAACGGTTTGACAATAATTCTGTATCGTGTGTGGACTGGATAGCACAGAGCCCTGATCGTAATCCCATAGAGCACCTATGGGATGAATTAGTGCATCACGTAAGAAGTTTGGAACCAAGGCCTGCTACTAAGCAACAGTTAGCAGCAGCATTATGCACTAAATGGAAGAGCATAGCTATCGCTGTGTTCCAAAACCTTGTCGAAAGCATGCTTTGGAGGGTCAGTGCATGCATTAAGGCCAAAGGTGGACCGACACTGGTCAATAAATGCTATGTTGTGTTTCTCTTCTAGGTGTCTGGTGACTTTTGTCAATATAGTGTATGTTACTAATACGAGAAAGTAAAATAGCAGTTGACAATACAAATAAAGTAGTCGCTTTAAGGATTTATTTGTTTCGATCTTTGAAAACCAAAACAATACTGGCAATCCAATTATGCATTTTTGGGGCCTCTCACATTCTGTGGGCCCTAGGCATGACGCACCTGGTAGGAAATCCACCACTGTTCAGTTGTGTTACCAAGTTGACCAAAAACTGGGGAGAAATTTCAACAGCAGAAGCTTTAACTTTGTCCTCTACTTCTGTGACTATCGTTTAATCTGTCTTTAAATGGGGAATTGTTGATCTTGTCGCCCACACATGTATAAATTTTTTGATCAGAAAGCACTTCTTTTGCTGCAGATATTGATAGCTGAACTTGAAATAATGTTGCTTTCCGATCTTGTAGCACAAAAGCCATACCTTCTATAAGCAAATTACGGCTGCATTTAACTTCAATGCTGAATGGATAAAAAGGTTTATTTTTTATAAACTTTTAATATGCCACTCACTTTTAAGGAGGAATTGGTCTTTGATAGAACTGTGCAATTTTCTAGTTGAAGAATGAATGCTTTATATGCATTCCAAAAGTTGGAAAAAGCTCTGCTGGAATGAGAAAGCCAACATGTTCCTCCTACTCTTGTAGGAACGAATGCTTTGAAGCAGGGCCGGCCAGTTATATTGTTCATGCATGAGCAAAGCGGAGATCAGGCCACCTTTATATGAAATAAAATGTTTTGTTGCACACATACTCCTGCCCCCCCGCCCCACACACACACTTTTCTTTAGGTAAGCAGTCCACATAGTGATAGCATTATTTATGGAATTATCTTTCAAAAATTCAATGAAAACCTGCACAAGTTGCCAGTTTGTATTTTGAGGGGGAATACTGTAAGAATACACACCAGGAAAAAATACTTCCTATGGGAATACTTTCAAAAACTTCCAGAACAGGCAACAGAAAAATAAAATATCGAAAAGCGACTGGTCAAATTAACTTACATGGAAAATTCCCAAATACTGATTTTACAGTTTAAAGTCTTCAGGAAATTTCTTTTTCCTTGCAATTAAAACACTAAGTTGGAGTCCCTTGATTAATGTGAGTCTCGAGACTATGTACAAATGTATCTAAGGAAAAACAGAGACTGAGTGAGGAGTTACCTGATTTTTGCAGTGTATGCACTTTTATTTAGTTTCCCTTTTTATTATATTAGCAATCTGGATTTCATTAGCAATTAGGTTTAAACAAATAATTCAAAATCCTTGGAAAACGAATTAAAAAAAAATGTATTTCCTTCCCCACTGAAATACCAATTTTCTTTTTTCCTCTAAATGATTAGAGAATTTTTCCTGTATTCAGTCTCTTCACCTCATGTGGGTAAAATGAGAATTGCTAAATCACATGTTGTACCAACCCAACATGACAATTTCCTACTCGGTCCTAGGAAGACTGGTACCCGGAAAATTAGTACCCAATCGACTCGTATAGGAATCTTAAAAGAGCTATTATACCTGGTTGACCCCAATGACAATGAGGTTACGGGTTAATTAAAATAAATATCTAGAATAACCAGTAATAAATGATAAATACTTCACTGCCCTAATTAAAACCTAGAAAATTTTGCTAAGATTTAAATTTTCAGTAGAGCCTGCATGAAGACTTCTTAATATTCATTTCTAACATCTTAGTCCAACCCTTATTTTAAATCTCATATTTTTGCGCATTAGTTTCCTGTTACTACAGGCAGACAGATGTTGTAAAGATCTCACATATATGCCTTGGAACGGCGATGAAATTTTCAAGTTTTCTGATGTGATTTATTTCCACGTGTGAAACAGTAATTACAGCCAATTCGGCGGTGTCCAATTGCTGTGTTAATTAACATGACGTATTTCCCACGTATTATGAGAAAAATATTTCTTCAACTCTGAATGCTTAGCAGACAATTTTCCTTTGGTGCACAATCCAACATAAATTATCAACTCTTCCAAAATTGCAGAATCTGTGATTTCATGGCATGTAATGGAAAAACATTTAGCCTCTTGAATTTTGTACACCAGCTACTGAAGAGCTCATATGCATTTTGTAAACTCCTTGCAAGCCTTGTCATTGGTAACTTTGCATGGTATCAATTTCCTTCTTTACATCCAGCTTACACTGCCAGAAGTCTGTGAATGGATGTGAATTTTTGCTAGAGCATGAGCTATTCAGAAAAGTTTCTCCAAACATTGGGCTTGTGCACTTTGCAGAGAAGAAAGAACTTTGCTTGCCAAACTGGAACCAGCTGGTTGATGACTTGCTTTCTTCTCAATTAGGAGCACATGGCATGTGCTCACATCATGCGCTTTGATCGGATCAATGTTTAAATTCTTCCTGCCACTTACAAATGCTGACTGGCTATTTCCTAACAGTGATAACCTGCATTCACTGCAAAACATTTTCTCTTCTTCGGTATCATACTGAAGCCAACTAAACTTCTGTGTCCACTGCGAAAGAAAAACAGGTGGTCACCATTCTGCTTCATTTTTTTTTTTTTTTTTTTTTTTTGGTTGGTGTTCTTTCCCAATACCACAGTGCCACATTCTGTTAAGAAACATCTCAAAAAAAAAAAAAAAGAAGAAGAAGAAGAAGAGAGACAAGAAAAAGGAACACTGCAAGAATTCTCTGAAGAAAAACATGATGAAATCACACAGAAAAAAACTCTGATGCAAGTACAGACAGAGTCGTAGATTCACAGTGCCACATACTGTGAATCTACGACTCTGTCTGTATTGTCTCTTCTTTTGGAAAGAGCTAAGACTAGGAGCTTTGTTGAGAAGAAATAGGTCCCCTGAGCATGCTCAGCATGAAGCAAAGTTCAATCTCAAGGGATACTCTGGGTCGGGCCAGATGCCCCCAACCCCCCACCTCATCTTTAAAATTGTCGCCCCTGCCACCATTCACTGTTCAAGCTTGGCTTTGGCAATCTGCAGAGCTTGTTTGGTCCCTTCCAGGTGTTTCACAGAATTGTATGCACACGATTTGGGACAATTACGTGATGCTCTGATCTAAATGATCCGGTTGCTTAATAATTAATTGTATCTAAGCCGCACAGGTGGCGCAGTGGTCTAAGCGCTGGCTTATGATCATTTGTCCATGAAGGGATCTGGGTTCGAATCCTGGTGAGGCATGGATGTTGTGTTTGTTTTACAGCATTGGCTCTCTCCCTTCCCTGGAACTAGTGACCCTAAATTAGGGACGGGCAACTACTTATAGCCCATTGAGTTCCTCACGGTGGTCGTTAAACCTTCAATTAAAAAAAAAAAAAAAAAAGAATCCAGTCCTTCTCCTCCAAAAATTGGCACTGCCTGAGAAAAAAGCTAGTGATCAAATGGGCCACCTTAGTTTGGGAATATTGGTGGTCAAAATGTTTTTCTACTGGTTCCAGACCAGTGGACCACTGAGAAAATTGAGCCCTGTAAATTCATGATTCATCACCAGTTATGACATCCCAGATGATCCTTCCTTTGCCATCATTGATTTTTATTATAATTTTTTCAAGTTTTTAATGAAATTACACTATTAGACACTGGGTCTTCTGATGAGGAATCTATTGAGCACACTGCTTGCTCAGTTGAAGTCTTTCATGAAGAATGGAATGCTTGCTCCCAGAACTAATATTTAGAATATTGGCAATCTCTTGATGTGTGATTCACTGATCTTCTCTGACAAGGGATTTAAGTTTTACAACATTGAAATCAGTAGTGGACATGCTTGGTCTTCCACTTCAAGGGTCATCTTCAAGAATTCTCTTTCATGTTTAAACTCATCATATCAATTAAACATGATAGTATGTGAAGGGGCTACATCAGAAAAAGTTGTGGACAAGCTCTGAAAGCATTCCTCCACATGTTAAACCTTTTTTGAAGTTGTAGAAAATCATCATCCACTAAATGTGTCTGTCGAGCTCCATAGCGAAAGTTGGAATGGGTGTGACCTTCACAACTTTGGCGGAGAGTAGACTAGTGACTCGTTACATTATCTGGTGATGTCTAATAAAAGTATAAGCATCACAATGCCAAACATTAGTGATTTGGAAAATTTCATTTATGCATAACCAAAAATTTTCTGAAGCACCTGCTACATTTTGAAACAGGTTTTTATTTCGAAAAAGCCTTCTGGTGTATCAAATTCAATAAAAACGTTAATGAATAAATGCACGCATAGACACTATGACACTTAAAAGTATATGGTGTTTGCAAAGTACGCAGACCTAAGAGTGATTCATTTTTTAAAGCTACACTTACAAATGTACCTCATTCAGCTGCCAGTTTCCCTTAATACTTCAGCAGTATATGTGTCTAATTGATTTTGCACTGAAATATCGTAATTTGCTGGATCAAAGTTTTTGACTGAAGTTCCATTCAAAGAGATCATCATAAGGCAATAATGCCAAAAACTGAAATTGGAACCTTCATCAGTCTGATTTTACAGTAAATAGTCTACGAAAAATATGCGAACAGAAAAAATCCCTACACTGCACTTGTTGCTTTATTAAAGTTGCTTTCTGAATACAGTGGAACCTGTCTAAGACAGAATCCAAAGGACTGGAACTATTTTCCATTTTAAACAGATGCATCCATGAAAGCCACTGAAATTAAACATTTCAATTTTTGTCATGGTAATAAGATTCTCTATGACACTCACACTTTCTTTTTCATGCATTTCAATAACTTTAAATTTTCTATCAAAATTGAAAGCACTCTTCTTTGATGCCATGGAAAGAGGCAAACAGACAAATGCAACTAATGACAAGCAAAGGCTGTGAATGATCAACTCAATGAATAAACGTTAGAAATTTAAATCAGAGTGTCTCGTTGAAATGCGTGCAAAACAACCAATAGAACTTTTTGGTTCTATGCTACTTCTTTGACCAAAATTGTGATACATTCTTCTTTGAAGTTGTGGTACATTGACACACTCATATCACAATAATATGACCATCCCTAAAATCACAATGTACCCACCCAGGTGCGTCACATCTGATGGACGTGCAAAAAGGAATGATCATCGGCTACCGCGCCAAGGGTGGAAGCATCTCACAAACAGCTGACTGTTCGTGAAGAGCTGTGGTAAGGGTGTACCAAGAATGGACTGCTGGCATACTGATTAACTCCCGACATCATAACCGTGGAGCCCCAAAGGCTATCAACCCCAGAGGAGAACGTCGCCTCTGTCGACTGGTAAAGCTCAATTGACGAGCAACAGTGCAGCAATTGACCACGCAAATGAATGCTGGGGCACCCTGTTATGTGTCCCTGATAACAGTAGAGTGAAACCTGTTACACATGGGTTTCCAGAGTCGATGTTGCATCAAGGCATCCATGTTAACCCAGGTCCATCGGCAAGGACGCCTGCTGTTCACATGGGATCACCATCATTAAACAGTGGAAGAGTGGAAACAGGTTGCCTTCTCTGATGAATCGAGGTTTTTACTCCACAGAAGTGACGGACGGTGGTGGATACGGCACCACACATGAGAACCAACACCTGGATATGCTTGTCGGTCAAGTACAGGCCAGCGGTTGCAGTGTGCATGTCTGAGGGACGTTTTCCTGGTATGACCTGGGACCGCCAGCACCATCGGATGGGTGCCTGAACACCAATGGCTACCTGTCCATCCTTGCTGACAACACGCATCCTTTCATGTTGGACACTTACCCTGGTGGTGGTGATGTCTACCAACAGGACAATGCAACCTGCCATGTCGCTAAGGGGATGCATGACTGGTTCCAGGAACAAAACAGCGTTCTTCCTTGGCCAGCAAAATCGCCCGACCTCAATCCCATAGTGTAATTGCGGGACTATTTAGATCGACAGGTTCAACGTGCCAACACATAACCATGTCATCTCTGGGACCTCTGTGCTTTGCTGCAGTCTGAATGGGAACATGTGCCTCGGGCAACCTTCCGGGGCCTCATTGAGTCCATGCCACACCATCTCGCGGCTGTAATTTGGACCAAGGGTGGTTATTCTCATTATTAGGTAGGTGGTCATATTCTTCTTTGAAATTGTGACACATTTACATTATTTCAAATAGTTTTATGAAACATAGAATTTCATTTCTATATTGTTTGATTACATCACATGTGATACCAATTAATTTGGAATGCTGGTGCTATAAAAATATGATGGTGGCGCTTTTTTTTTTTTTTTTTTTTATTGAAGGTTTAACAACCACTGTGAGCAACTCAATGGGCTATGAGCAGTTGTCCGTCCCTAATTTAGACCTACTGACTCCAGGGAAGGGAGAGAGCCAGTGCCATAAGACAAAAACAACACCCATGCCTCACTGCGATTCAAACCTAGACCCATCTCGGATGGACAAATGGTCAAAAGCCAGTGCTTAGACCACTGCGCCACTGGTGCTGCATGGCGACACTTCCACAAAGCTCTGCACACACTGTTAGGTATATGTTAACAAGCTGTTTTGTCATGCATCTCTCCCTATCATAATTTCATAGGGAGGACTTGTGATTAACAGCTCTTCAAATAGTCCTCCCATGTATCAATGCACTTTGTGCACACTCATCCTCACGGAGCAAAAGGACTAGCTCCACCACTAACGAAAGACAATAAAAACATAGGAGAAAAATAAATCTTACAATACAAAATGCCCCCCCCCGAATAGAATGTACACAACGAAATGGAGAACAAATTAATACATGAGGTTGGGAACACAAATTCATGTCTTAGCAAAAAATAAACTAAAGAAATTTTTTGCACAGATGGTTAATTAGTTGTTCCTGAATTCATAACTATAATGTTCCTAAATCATTTCTTCCATTCTGTCAACTGAATTAGTTTAATTCCTGAAAGAGATGTGAATGCTGCATTAGGCACCACATATCAAAAGAACAATTCCAAGAGTCTGTCAGTCAAATGTTCCGACATAATTTTAAAGGCAAGAATTTTTGCAACTGATATCTTACATATGTAAAAATTACATAATCTGCCCAATCACTTCTCATTAAAAAACCACATGTAGTGTTTTTGAGCTAACCGTAACAATCCCTCAAAGAAGAAGAAAAGGCTGTTCTATTATGGAAATCAAGATTCCTTATAAATACATGGGGGTAATCATGTAATTATTCACACAGCAATCAGAATATGACTCTGAATTGCTCCAGTTTACTGTTCACCATGTAACATGGTAAACAGTAAGCTACAGCAATTCAGAGTCATATTTTGATTACTGTGTGAATAATGGCTGTTCTACTATCATTTGGCATTTTCTTCATATAAAAAAGAGCAAATTTTTTGGTATAAAAAATCTGCATTATCACACCTAAATTATTATTATTATAATAAATACTTTGGAAGAGAATTAGTAGCAGCATTAGTTTCTTCACCCCACGATGGTAGGTCTGCCGGCAGGGCCGGGATTAAGGCCTGGGTAGGGGGCCTCCAAAGAACTTATGATGGGGAACCATTATTAGGTCCATTAAACCACAAAACTGTAGCAATATGCTTGTGATAATTAATACATAGTACATTCTTCACACTATTAAATTATCTGCAGAGTTTTCATCATAAGTCACTGTATTTTCCATTGTTCTCATAAGAAGATGAGTTAAAAGCTTAAGATTCCTAGATTTTGTCTTGGATTTTCTAATGATTTAGCATTGTACCAGTACGTTCAAAAAGTTCCAGAACTTTTATATTAAAACAGAATGAGTACAGATAATACCTGTTTATGCGGTGTTTCTTTCGAAGTAGTTACCCTGTGCAACTATGCATTTTTGCCAGCGCTTATACACAGATTTAAATGCAGATTGCAAGCCTTCTTTTGCCACATCCTTCAGTGCCTCTGTCGCAGTTCATTGCACTTTTTCAGAACTTGAGAAGCGTCACCCCTTAAGCAAATTCTTCATCCAGGAGAAAAGTCACACGGGGCAAGATCAGGGGAATAAGGTGGTTGTGGAAGAACGGGAATATGATGTTTGGACAAGTAATCGGACACCAGGAGGGATCTGTGAGCCAGTGCATTATCATGATGTAGCACCCACGAGTTGGCCTTCCAAAGATCGGGTCGCTTGTAGTTCACTGATTCTTGGAGACATTTCAGGAAGTTGACATACTCTTCTTTAGTGATTGTACGACCATGATGAAGGAATTCCTGGGGTACGACCTTCTTGCAATTGAAGAAAACTGTTGACAAGACCTTTTCTTTGGAGCGTCCAGCCTTGAACTTTTTTGGTCGTGGTGACGACAGTGATTTCCACACTTTTGACTGTTGGTTAGATTGGGGTCGTACAGAAAGCACCAAGTTTCATCGCCAGTGATCAATCGATTCAAGAGATCAGGATCTGAATCCACTGCATCGATGTTATCCCCGCAAACTTGCATGCGCTCATCTATTTTTTGTGTCTGGTTTTTGGGAACAATTTGTTGGAACATGTGATGCATGCCCAGTTTCTCTGTTAAAATGGCATGGCAACTTCCAACTGAGATGCCGGCAACTTCTGCAATCGCTGCAACAGTTTTTTTATGGTAATTTTTCACAATTTCCTTGACAATGGTGATTTGTTCATCTGTTGTGGATGTTGAAGGTCGTCCTGACCTCTCATCATCCTCGATACTCTGTTGCTCGTTTTTTAATCATCGATGCCACTCATAAACTCTAGTTTGATTAATTGCATTCTCACCGTACACTGACTTAATCATTTGAAAAGTCTCAGCGAAAGATTTTCCGAGCAGAACACAAAATTTTGCACTTGAACGCTGTTCAAAATTTGACATCATTGTCCTCATGACAGAGAGCGTCGAATGCCTGTAATCATGAACTATGCACATACGCTGTACGTGCTGAATCTGGATCAAAATGGTTCTGGCTGGTCGGTCACATGATGCTCTTTGCTTGCTCAGTGGGGATGACGTAATTCACTGACATTTGGCAAATATTCAAAAAGTTCTGGAACTTTTTGAACGTACTAGTATAATTTTTCATAGTGCATCTTTTTTGTTATGCAATGTGAAGACATTGAGGACTTTGACCATTAACAGTTCCAAGTGCAAATTGGGAGTTGTGGGTGGATGATAGTGAAAAAGCCAAAAATGTCTCGCCGACCCCACTGTACATAGTGACATGAAACCTTTACCTTTGGTGAATCACTGCCTTGAAATCTGTTTATTTTCCAGCCACTGTTTCTGACTAAGTGGAAATGATATGATACAAAACCATCCGATCCAATTCAATCCGTCTGTCCGTCAGTCCATCCATCCATTATTTGTCCAGGCATGCCTCCTGGGCCCTTGGCAATGGTAGGCCCAAGGCTGTAGCTTCTCTAGACCTCCCTTTAATCTGGCCCTGTCTGCCAAGACCTCATGTAAAAAAATGCATTAATATAAAGAGCTACTCGAAGAGCTGACAATTGGAAGCAGTAGTGGTTCCAGCTGGGGGCAGTTGCCCTCATCCCCCTCAGCAAGTTTTGGCAATACTTCCAACACAGACCTGCTCTCTGCAAATTATTGTGATCACAGATCAGCCAGTAGATGGCAGCACAAGAGCTGTTTCATTGGCATGCAATTTCTCACTTAATATCTGATAGTTGTAGGGTGTTTCTTGAGTACATGTGTTTTGTAGCAGGAACCTGCAACTTCTTTTTGTTTTAGACACCATTTTTTACTGTGCTGTAAGATGTGGAATTAGAAGAGATTTTTCAAAGAAATCGGTAGGGATGGAGGTTACATATATTTCATGGTGTGAATGCCAAGGACTCGCTTCCAACTTCAAGAAGTTCAGAGGGTCACTCAGTTTGACTCTCAGAGTAGATATGTCACATCAATGTGGACAATTCCGGGAAATTAAAAAAAAAAAAAATCATTTGGCAGACCATGTTTTGGAATATCTATTGTGTTGAAACTGAATATCTATTGGGTTGATTCGCATCATCAGACATTTCTTCTCTAGCATGTAATCAATTGATTTTAAATTCACATAATCAACTGATTTATTCTGCCAGATAGACGTCCTCCCATTCATGAGAAAACAAAACTTTTTCATCATAATAAATGTTTTGGCAAACAGGTTTGCAAATAGCACTCATAAGGTCCACTTAAAATAGTCATAAAATGGGATTATTATATACACTGATGTCCAAAAACCTAAGGACGGGTTGCATGTTTACCTGTATAAGAAAAACAATACATGGCCACAGCCAAATGAGAAAATAATTTTATTGCCAGCATACAAACACCTGAAAAGACACAAAAAATTGTTTATGAATAATGCGCAAATTAAATTGAAGAGAAATCTAGACATGAAGGCATAAAGGTATGAGCATGTAATTTATGTTATGCCTCAAAGACATCGTCTAGTTGATTTCATGAGGGAAAGAATTATAGGGAAGCTGGAAGAAGGCTGTCAAGTTAGAGATGTTGCCAGGGAGTTTGGCATTGTTCATAATGTGGTATCCAGGCTCTGGGCAGCATTCCAAACCAACAGATTGTGTTCCAGATGTGTTTTAGGAGGTCACCCTCACTATTGTGATGCATGAGAACAGAGTTTTAGCTGTAACAGCAAAATGTAATTGCCACACCACGGCTGGTCAGTTTGTGAGTCACCTCCCTTCCAACACAGGACAGAAAGCGGATATCCAGACAAACTATGGCAAGATGTCTGTGACATATAGGGCTATATGCTTAAAGCCTGTAGTCTGCTACCCTCTATCCAGAACTCAACTTAGCACAAGTGTCACATCCACAGAAATTGGACACATCATCAATGGGTCAATGTGCTCTTGACAGATGAGAGGCATGCCAATCTGTCTTCAGATTCTAGATGTCATTTGATCTGGTATGAAAGTGGTACTGCGTATCACCATGAGAATGTGCAGGAAAGGGACAGATAAGCATGCAGGGGTCATGGTGTGGGGCGGCATCATGATTAATGGACACACCAAGCTACAGGTGCTGGAAAATGGGACTATTATGGGACGATCGATATTGCAGTGAAATTTTTCTACATCATGTTCGATTATTCTGTGGTGCTGTAGGTGAACACTTTTTGTTCATGGATGACAATGTGACACCTCATCACATGAGAGCAGGTCAAACATTTCTGGAGACTAAGGGTACTCATCGCATCGACTGACCTCAACCCATTGAACATGTCTGGGATGCAATGAGATGCATTGGTGCTTGAAACCACCCTTCAAAATCAAGCAGGACATCATCCATGCTTTGAGGGAGGAGTGGGCCAGTTTGTCTCAGGAACTCCTGGATCGATCACTTGTTGACCAGGAGTTTGTGGGAGCTGTATTGACGTTATGAGAACTGCATCACAGTTTGGGGTAAACATGTTCATGTTGCCTACCACATTCTTTTCTCTTTTATCCATTTAAGTGATACCACGTGACTCCTGAGCACACAATTCAATATTCTGCCTGTGCACTGGCTGCCTATTGAATGTCCTCCAGACATGCAAATTGCCACAAGCTGTTGCATCTGATTTTGTGGATGTAACCTTTTGAAATAGTGTTCATCCTTAGGTTTTGGACACCAATAGTGAGACTCACACACAGGATCTTTTACAGCATGTTAGTTAGCACTGATTCATAAATCTGGGAAAGCAGGCCAGGGTTGAAAGGATAACCCAGGTTTTACCTTTTGAATAGCCAATATCTAAATAATTAATGCATTTATAGAATAAACCAAAGGTTTAAAAAGTCTTTATAACATCTAAAAGTTGCTGTGAATTTGGAGATAAAATGCTCTGTTCCAGCTTCAGCAGGAAAAAAAAAAAAAAAAAAAAAAAAACAGCAAACAACAAAAAAAAAAACAAAAAAAAACAGAGGTTCAGAAACAGAGAAAAATGAGAGCGAAAAGAGATTTTGACCGATCATGAATATCAATGGGTAAGCTTTTTTTTTTTTTTTAGTATTGTATGGCATCATTAGTAATTGGAAACAGGGAAGTCATTGTGTAGGGTAGACTTTGAAGTGTTTGGGAGATAGTGTGGGTTCCAGAGCAAAGTATGTATCTCGACTGGACCATAAAAAAAAAACTAGAACCAAATTCCCAAGCTGGAAATTTTCCTACTAAATTAACCCATCTAAATACAAGTTATTATATTTGCACTTTTAAGGTATTAACCTCTTGCAAAGTGCGCATAGTTTACGTGCAATTCATAAATGAAAAAACCATTAGAAAGAACCACACTCACTCACCATAAAGATCATGGTAACCTCCAATGACAACACACTTCCAACACGTCATTCATCATGATGTAACTGGGCTTCCAAGGTTTACAGACTTCTTGCTTACGCTTCTTATTTTCGGGTGTGAAACATCGTATTTTTTTTTTTCTTTTCCTTAGCCTTATAAGATGTTACTATAATGCTTGTCAATTCGATAAAAAATCACACATACAACTCATTCATACAATTCAAGTAAAAACTATGTACATAACCTTACATTCACAGGTGATTAAACCTTGGTCAACTGTAATTATCAAACTCCTCCTTCTGTTTCACAACCTCTGCTACTCCCACTGCAAGTGTCACACCCATTCAGCCCCTCATATCCAATCCTCTAGTACTTTCAACAGGCCCCTGTCATCTTCAGGAGGCAGGTGTGTCTCACCAGCCCAATACAGCTCAAGTGAGCAGAGCCATCGAGGCCTGGGCTCCAGTCGCTATCTCTGAATCGTTGTGTCTCTGGCGCCATCTACTGTCCCCGCTGCTCTTTTTTCCCTCTTTCTTTTTACGCTGCTGTTCAATTTTTATTAGGGCTTTCCATTGTTCGTTTAGGTTACTTGGCTCATTAATGTTGCATAATCTTGATCTGTTTTTTTCAATTAACACTGATTCTGCAATTCTTCACTGCTTTTCGTTTTTACAGCTCTTAATAATTTTAATATCTTCAAACCTTGGACATTTTTGATTTTCCATACAGTATTGGGTCAATGCTGTCTTAGCTTCTTTTTTATTCCAATTTTTAATATGCTGGTTCAATCTATACTTTAATTTATTCTTGGTGCTGCCTATATATGACACAGGTGGTTGCTGGTTTATTGGGATTTCATAAATTCCTGCTCTATCTAATTGGCTAATTTTTTCATTTTTAATCACTAAATTTTTTACAGTAAGTACCTGATTTCCTACCTGTATGTCATACTTGCCACAAACTTTATTAATTTCTGCTGAAACATTTTCTATATATGGTATTGCTCCTACATATAAAATATGTAGGAGCAATACCATATATAGAAAATGAAACATTTGCTGAAACAAAATGAAACATTTGCTGAAACATTTTCTATATATGGTATTGCTCCTACATATAAAATATGTAGGAGCAATACCATATATAGAAAATGTTTCAGCAGAAATTAATAAAGTTTGTGGCAAGTATGACATACAGGTAGGAAATCAGGTACTTACTGTAAAAAATTTAGTGATTAAAAATGAAAAAATTAGCCAATTAGATAGAGCAGGAATTTATGAAATCCCAATAAACCAGCAACCACCTGTGTCATATATAGGCAGCACCAAGAATAAATTAAAGTATAGATTGAACCAGCATATTAAAAATTGGAATAAAAAAGAAGCTAAGACAGCATTAACCCAATACTGTATGGAAAATCAAAAATGTCCAAGGTTTGAAGATATTAAAATTATTAAGAGCTGTAAAAACGAAAAGCAGTGAAGAATTGCAGAATCAGTGTTAATTGAAAAACAGATCAAGATTATGCAACATTAATGAGCCAAGTAACCTAAACGAACAATGGAAAGCCCTAATAAAAATTGAACAGCAGCGTAAAAAGAAAGAGGGAAAAAAGAGCAGCGGGGACAATAGATGGCGCCAGAGACACAACGATTCAGAGATAGCGACTGGAGCCCAGGCCTCGATGGCTCTGCTCACTTGAGCTGTGGTGGGCTGGTGAGACACACCTGCCTCCTGAAGATGACAGGGGCCTGTTGAAAGTACTAGAGGATTGGATATGAGGGGCTGAATGGGTGTGACACTTGCAGTGGGAGTAGCAGAGGTTGTGAAACAGAAGGAGGAGTTTGATAATTACAGTTGACCAAGGTTTAATCACCTGTGAATGTAAGGTTATGTACATAGTTTTTACTTGAATTGTATGAATGAGTTGTATGTGTGATTTTTTATCGAATTGACAAGCATTATAGTAACATCTTATAAGGCTAAGGAAAAGAAAAAAAAATTAAAAAAATACGATGTTTCACACCCGAAAATAAGAAGCGTAAGCAAGAAGTCTGTAAACCTTGGAAGCCCAGTTACATTACGATGAATGACGTGTTGGAAGTGTGTTGTCATTGGAGGTTGCCATGATCTTTATGGTGAGTGAGTGGTTCTTTCTAATGGTTTTTTCATAAATACAAGTTAGTAAAATCATGCAATGCTTTGATTATGATACGCTTTCCAACATACCCAGAATCATTACTCAACTTATTACTCAAGCTATGAGGATAATTGGCTGTGGAATAAATCTCACTCCTGTGCACTGACCTTTGATCCCATTTCAATGATATTAAACAGAATTGGTTCAGTATACCTCCGGAACAATATACTAAATTTTTATCGCAATAGAAGCATTTTTTATTAAGTTATGAGGATCATGGCTGTGGAATAAATCTCGCTCCTGTGCCCTGACCTTTGACAACATTTTGATGATATTCAAGAGAACCAGTTCAGTATACTTCCAGAACAACATGATAAAGTTTTTATGCAATCAAAGCATTTTTACGCAAGTTATGACTCATAAGGGCGATGGAATGGATCCCTCTCCTATGTCCTGGCCTTTGACCCAATTTTGCCCATTTTCGATAGGCTTCCTCCCCAGGCTGTCCCTATCACATACTAAAATTTCATCAAAATCAAACCATTTCTACACAAGTTATTGTGTGGACGGACGGATGGACAGTCAGACAGATGGACAAAGCTGGAGCATATACACTCTTCAAACTATGGTTAGAAAGAGTAAAAAAGGATCATCAAACTTTATTTTGAAAGATTTTATCCAGACGTGAGATTTAAAAAGCACCAGGTTGGTATCCTCAAAAAACAGGCAACTGAACACCACAAAAGTAGTGCTGATTTTTCAGTTCTCATTTACAGTTTGTAATTTAAAAATTAAAAATAAATTTTTAATGGAAAACTTAATCTTAAGTCTCTCTCTCTTTTTTTTTTTTTTTTTTTTACTATAATGGGGCTAAGGTTTCAGCCACTAGGACTCTCGTCAGCCATCAAATCGCATACATCGTTCCGTTCTTGATCAGAATCTTTTATCACAGATTTGTGGTCTTGTGCTGCTATCTCCTGGCTAGAATCTGTTTAATTTTTGGAAGACTAATTGATCGTTAAAATTAGGGGTATGCAAAAGTTTCTGCCGCCATGGGAAAAAGGTGCTGATGTGGGTGTGGTGGGATATGCACGCAGTGCTGTACTTCGAACTGTTGAAACCGGGCAAAACAATCACTGCACAACGATATAGCAATCAGTTGATGAAGCTGAATGCTGCAATCGTGCAAAAACGCTTATGGACAGGTAAAGTACGCTGCCCAGTCATCCTGTTACACTATAATGCCAGACCACATGTCGGTGCCACCACGAAATCAACTCTTGAACAGTTACACTGGGAAGTTTTACTGCACTCATCTTACTCCTTGGACATTTCACCCTCAGACTTTCATCTGTTACGCTCTATGCAACATGCCCTAGCCTAACAGTGGTTCATCACAGTTCCAGAGGGGGGAAATTTCGTCACTGTGTTCTTCAGCTCAAAACTTGAGTCCTTCTATTACAGGAGCATTTGTTGCCTGAAAAAAGGTCACCGATGCTAACAACCAATATTTCATTGAATAAATGTGTACTGGTTTCCTGATTGTTCCTGTCTCCTTAAAACTGCAGAAACTTTTTCATACTCGTAATATCTTGTGGAAATGACGTGAGGAAATTATCCCATATTTTGTTAATTTTGAGGAATGGGTCTTTGTTGCAAGCTTGATAATTGGTTGAAATTTTGAAATATCAAAATCTGAGAACAAAAATGGTGTTTATACCTTTTTACTCACCAGGTGGTTGCACTTAGAAAAAATACATAGGAATGACCATAAGAGCTTTATCAACCCACATTAAAGAGCATAAATGAAATGTTAAATATTCTAAAAAAAACTACAGATCTAGTTAAAACAGTTATTAATGAAGGATTTACACCTGTTTGGAAAGAAGCAAAAAGTCATTTCACATTACACAGGTTGGAAACAAACTCTTATCCGTGAATCTATTGGAATTTCAACCAGTTATCAAGCTTGCAAAAAGGACCCATCCCTCAAAATTAACAAAATATGAGATAATTTTCTCTCATCATTTTCACAAAATATTAACGACCAATTAAAGTCTTCTGAAAATTCAACAGATTCCAGCTGGGAGATAGCAGCACAAGACCACAACCCTGTGATAAAAGATTCAAAAGCTGATCAAGAAAGGGAACAGCGTACATGATTTCGTGACTGGCAAGAGCCCTAGTGGCTGAAACCATGGTCCCATTATAGTTTCCTTTACTGACATTTTAACAAGTATCATCTTTGATTCAAAAACGACCTAAGCACAACAGCCGTTCCATAAAAACTGAGAGTAAAATCACGCAAAATGAAGAATTATAGGTACAGCAAAACATATGTTATTCTTTCTCAAAGTGTCTTCCCTCAAATGATATGCAAAATCCCATTGTTCAGTCCACTTTTCAAAGCATGCAGCGAAATCATTTTGTGGTAGTCACTTTAGCAACCCCTGTACAGCTCGAATAATGTCAACATCTGTGTTGAATGTTGCACCATGAAACTTCTCCTTCATTGTTGGGAACAACCAGAAATCCCGCGGGGTGAGGTCAGGACTGTAAGCAGGCTGTGGCATGATTTCAATACTGCATTTTATAATAAACTGTTAAACACAAGCAACCACATTTGGGCGGGCGTTATCATGGTGTAGGGTCCACTTGCCCACCAGTTCCGTCGCCTAATCGATATGTGTCATCGCAGATGCTTCAAGACTGAAATGTAATACTCAGCATTGACAGTAATTTGTGGAGGAACGGCATGCTGGTAGACTACACCTTTATGATCAAAGAAAATGATCATCATCACCTTCCCAGCTAATTTTATTTGACTGACTTTTTTCGGAGGAGGCAAGCCAGTGTGTTTCCAGATACTCTTCGTGTGGGAACACAGAAATAGTGAACCCATGTTTTATCGGAAGTTATTACTGTGTTTAGAAAGTTTGGATCCTTTGCAATTGTTTCCCCTCGTGACACACATGAACTCTGGCTAACAATTGTTCTCTCGTCAGGTGATGAGGTACCCATCTGTAACACACACGATGCAACAGTAATTTGCCGCGTTGAATGCGGAATGCCGACATTTTTGAAATATTAGTTAACGCCGCTATGTCCTCACACGTCATTCGTTGATCTTCTGGCAGGATTGCACAAACAGTGTTTACAATGCACTCCGTAACAACACTTTCAGGTCGACCAGGCCTAGGAGCGAGTGCTGCCAACAAATGCCGAGTGCTGCCAACAAATTAAAAACATGGTGCCATCTAAAAATTGCTGACTCCCCCAAACATTTATCTTTGTAAGCTTTCTTCATTAAATCAACTGTTTCTGGAGCCTTTTTACCCAAACGATAGCAAAATTTTATCGCACAACGTATTTCACTTCTTAACTCTGAATCACTTTCCTCCATAACTGTATGGCAAAATGCAGATGTACCTTAAACAACTGCGCAATAACAGAACCAGAATCGTCTGCCACAGCTAATAATTGTTGCCATAGATACTTCCTTAATTCAGTTAGTTGTCTTGCATGGTTATCTCCCCCCCCTTCGCACTGTTGCCAACAAAAAAAAATTACTCTCAGTTTTTATGGAACAGCCTTTGTATAATGAAATGCCATTAGCAATATTTGCTCTGTCTTTTTTTAATATGATTTCTTCAGAGGCTTTTTTGTTTGTGCTTCTAGTGCTTGGCATTACCTATTGATGGAGTAATCAAAGCTGGGCTCACTGGTATTTTTTTATGGCTAATCCTATTAGATGCTTGCTGTTGCTTAATGATAGTTCCAAAATTTAATTGTAGGGAATAACCTTTACCCAAATTGCTCCACATAAAAATATTCCATATGAAATGAATGGTCTTCCAGTCAGTAGCAGATCTGGAAGCTCATCTTAAAGAATGTGGTTGCTCCAGTGTTAAAAAAAAAAAAAAAAGAGAGAGACTTTGTGGAGTGTGTAGACTTTCTACACATCGAGAGAAGAAGTGAAAACTTATATCCTAGTAATCCCCGTAATGCACAATTAACTTGCCATGGCTTCATTAATTCACAAGAGTAAATACATGGTTTGCAATTTCGATATTCAATTTTTGAGTAGTAAATATCTGAATTTCAAAAACCATAGTGAAACCTAGATTATTTCAAAAAACTGTCATAGCAAAACCTGGATTATTTCAAATAACTGCCATAACAAAACCTGGATATTTTGAAATGTGGTTCAATTTTTTTATGAACTTACAAGTTCCAACGAAAAAAAAAAAAAAGTACTTTCTGGCCATACAGGACAGTAACATAAATTTTACAGTGGTCCGATGGAATTTTTACTAGCCAATGGACCACCCAGTAATTCGAATGCTGAGCAGTATTTTACGTAAAATGCTAATGAAATTTGCAAGATGATTCACTGAGAAAATGCTTCAGGTGGCCATAAATCGTTTATTTAAAAAGCTTAGTGAGAATCCCTTGATTCTTTTGCAGTGAGAATACTACACTGAGCATTCAAATATATAAACACTAAACATGAACATACCTGGAGGTAAGGAACTTCTACTTCCATTTGGCCTATTTTCTTCATCGCTTATCTGGTAGTCGGAATATCCCCCATCAGAATCATCACGAGGTTCTTCATAGAAATCTAAATGATGTATTCTCTTATAATCTTTCACCATGTAAGATGGTGGCTTGGAAATACGTCCAGACCTTGTTCTTGGTCTATGCTTCTTCTTTTCTTCTTTCTCCTGTTTAGACAGAGTGACTTCACCCCTGTTGACATCATCTATAGTTCGTTTAGACCATCCTCTGCGAGAACGGCTCTTTCCCCTTCCTATGCTCTTCCTTACACCAGAACCACCATCTGAAGTGTTCTTCTCTTGAAGCTCCGATGGATAAATTACTCGATAAATGATGCGTGTGTTCGTGACTTCATCGTACAGCACAGCTTTGCCACCATTCTGCATAACTTTGTTTACCTGCTGCTGTTGCAAAACATGAGCAATCTGTTGTAGTTGCTGCTTGCTCAGTACCTGAGTAGAATGATAGGTATTACCCTGCTGAATAATCTGTATTGGATTTTCGCTTGAACCCAGAGGTGCAGAAGTGGTCTTGATAGGGAGAGAAACGCGGGCAACACCTAGACCAAGTGACGACACAGCTGAACTGCTAGTTTTAACCTCTGTGGGAGTCCTTTGAGTAGTAGAGACAGAGTTTTCACTGGATTCGATATGTACAGTGTTTGTAGTTTCCGTAGAAGAAACTGAAGTGTATGCATCTTCAGAAGGTACACCAGATTTACTATTTTCAGCTGGTTCTGCTTGCAAAAGGTCACAGCTCAGCTCATTTTCGCATGCGCTACGTGACTCTGGTGGGACTGATAACTCTTGTATTGTAGAGTCAACGTTCTCTTGTGTTACAATGTTAGGTTGTGAAGGAGTAACTGCTAGAGATTGGAAATCCGAACACCCTGCGGACGAGATCGCAACATCAACGCTTCGTGAAGAATCAACAGTTTCATAATTTTCTGAAACTGAATGAGATTCTGGGAAGTTTGCGCAGCTCACAGAAGTAATGTACGAATGATCAGTGGGAAACTGGATTCTATCCTCACTTACTACTGAGTTTCCTTCGTTAGTATGGTATGACACTGCACTATGACTTAATTCTTCTGCTTCATTGAAAGCTTGCTGTAAAATATCAGCCGCGATAACACCCTTTGAGTCATCTTCTGGTAGACAATCAGGAACACTCGCAACTTCACCTATTTCCTCGGAGAGAGTGATGTTGCTGTCGACCATGAGGGTTTGTTGTGGGTCAGAGTCCGCCATATTTGATTACAAACTTAAGGGTTTAAAGTTCATAACATAAATAAAAACCAAAACATAATCTTTTAACAAAACTTCTTACATGAAATTTTATGAGATGATTTTATATTTGAAAAAGCACTTAAAATTACTGCTAATTCCCTCATCATTGAATCGTTGTAGGTCCGCATTACCGATTACAATACCTCACGTGATCAATTATCGGAAATTACCTCACAAATGTCTCTCAAGAAAATACTAGCGGTTCAGAAAAGACGGAAACCAATTGAATTTGCAGCGCCATCTACGAATTGAGGGGACTTGGCAGTGAGAAAATGCGTGTTGGGTACCATACTTGTCGTTTTGAACAGGACAGTACCGTTTTTTATTTCATATTTCCTGGCCGTCTCGTCGTTTTAATAAAAATGTCAATTTTTCCCGTTTTTAATAAAAACTATAAATAAATTTGTAAAGCAACTTTTTTCTAATATGATCAAAAACGCCTAGAAAACATTCCTGTATCTGATAGATGGGTACTCATTTTTTTTTAAATGAGCGAAAAACGCCTAGACATTCAGGACTTTTGTAATATTGAAGAGTTTATTCTTTGTCTTCCATGAAGTACAGCATCTGTTCAGAAAATATTTTCTGTTATGAACAGTATGTGGTCAAAGGAGAAATCTAGGTTAAGTGTTGCTGCGAGAGCTATGTTAGTTGTAAGACAAAATTGTGTCATGGAGTGTGAGCAGTCTTATGATAAGGTGTACGATCGTAGTGAAATACAGTCCTCGCTAAGTGTACCTAATTTTTTGTATGGGTTCTGTCACTGTTAACTGAAGAATAATGGTAATCTCAATATGTTTAAGCAATAAAACTTTTTATCGTCTTCCTTTTTCTGTCCCGCTTTTGTCATCCCGGTGTCCCGTTTTCCTCTCAGAGAAATATGGTCACCTACTGTTGGAAATCAAGAATGTTTGATTCAATGTTCGCGTACGATCTGAGATTTTTCTAGATCAATTTGTAATTAGGAGGTGCTCATGTCTGAAAAAACAAAAATAAAAAAACGAGACTGGTAAGTAGGTAAATACAAGGCTACATTTTAGGAAGAAAGTATTCTCAAAAGGTTTATCCATATGAGCGGTATCGGTCCAAGAAAAAAAAATTAGTCGAGTTTTCAGGAGCCCAGATTTTGCTACAAAAACATCAGAAGCAGAATTAACACATATGCTCCCTGGTGGCCAAACCATTCTTTACTAAATATTAGAAATTATGTGAAAAATATTTCCCATCAGGTTTTGTATGCGATACAGGAAGAATTTTTCAAATCGGAGTTTTAGAAGCAGAAATAACGCAGAAAACGCAATTTACCTTTGTGTCCCCTAGCGGAAAGTCTATGATATACTTGAAAATTTTGATTTTATAGGATCAACATTTCGCATCGGAAACACTATCCAACAAAGAAGGATTTTTTTAAATCGGACTACTAGAAGTAGAGATATTGACAAAAATAAGATATACATCTACGCCCCCTGGCGTAGAAACCATGCATTATTTCAAGAAGAAAATGTTCCTAAAAGGTTTGTCGACATGAGTAGTATCGGTCAACAAACGACGTTTTTTTTAATCGAGATTTTAGAACGTCATATTTTGCTGTAATACATCAGAAGCGGAAATTAAGACTTACGCCACCTGGTGGCCAAACCATTTTTTACAAAAATTAGAAATTATGTGCAAAGGATTTCCCATCAGGAGCTGTATCCCGTGCAGAAAGGATTTTTCAAATCGGAGATTTAGAAGCAGAGGGGGGGAGAAATTTACCTTCACGCCCCCGAACGGAAAGTCTATGTATTACTTGAAAATTTTGAAATTATATGAAAAACATGTCACACTGAAAACACTATCCAACAAATAAGGAATTTTTCAAATCGAACTGCTAGAAGTAGAGATATTGACAAAAATAAAATACACATCTACGAACCCTGGCGGAGAAACTGTGAAATATTTTAAGAAGAAAATATTCCAAAAAAGTTTATCAATGTGAGTGGCATCAGTCCACGAAAAAAATTTTTAATCGATATTTTAGAAGCTCAGATTTTATGGCGAATACATCAGAAGCAAAAATTAACCCTTACGCCCCCTGGTGGCCAAAGTATTCTTTACCAAATATTTGAAATTATATGCAAAAGATTTTCCATCAAGAGGTGTATCCGCTGAAGAAAAAAATTTCAAATCGGAGTTTCAGAAGAAGAGTTATCGGCTAAAACGTAATTTACTTTTACCCCCTAGCGGAAAATCTATGCGTAATTTAAAAAAGTAACTATATCTAAAATATCGAATGTTTAGAAGTAAGTACATGGATTAAAACGTATTTTTTAATTCGACATCATCTGCATTTACGCCCTCTAGCGGCGAAATTGTACATCGTGAAAAAAAAACCGAAATGGAGGATCATCATTCGTATATTTCAATCTTCCCAATGCAAAAAGAATTTTTCAAATCGGACTAATAGTTGCAGAGATATCGTGTCTACAGGCGGACAAACCGATAACATAAGTACGATGTTTTTTTTACAAAAGGCCTGCTAAAAAGTAAATATGTATTGCACTTCAATATTCTTGTATAAGAAAAGCAAGTAATGCTAAACGACAAAGTTTGTCAGCCACTTTGACGACTTCGAAAAATAAACTTACCTAGCAAATGTTCTGTTGAACCAAACCCTATTTTGGCGCACCCCCCCCCTTCTGTTTTTTGAATCCCTAATTTAAGCCCTGTCTCTTAGGGCTGATATCCTCTTCCTCAGTTCGCTTTTGCAGTTGCTGTTGAATACAATCCTGCCGCCCCGGTGGCGCAGTGGTCTAAGCGATGGTCTCTGATCATTCGTCCAAACGGGGTCCGGGTTCGAATCCCGGTGAGGCATGGATGTTGGGTTTTGTCTTACGGCACTGGCTCTCTCCCTTCCCTGGAACCAGTGACCCTAAATTAGGGACGGGCGACTGCTTATAGCCCATTGAGTTGCTCACGGCGGTCGTTAAACCTTCAATCAAAAAAAAAAAAAAAAAGAATACAATCCATCAAATATACTATCAAAGTCTAGGATAGAACAGTGAAGGATCCAACACAGGGCGATTGGGGTGCTTGCCATCCCGTTCCTTAAAAACAAGCAGACCTGATTTTTTTCTCCTCCTTTTTTTTTAAACAATTGTATAGATGAAGTATTTGTTTTTTCTGATGAAAATCAACTGAAACAAGATTTTATTAATATAATATTAACAAAAATTAGCGACGGGATTATGTTCTATAAATCCAAAACTATATATATATATTCAATGGACGAAACATTAGAGATATCTACCTAATGAATAGCATGTTGTTCCTCCTCTAGCGCGAATAACAGTCTGTACAAGACAAGCCACCGACTCCACCAGATTCCGGAGGGTTTCCGTCGTTAATGCCAGTCATACATCTTGCTGCATTGCTCACAACTACGCCCACGACGTTGGTCCAGGATCCATGGATCTGATGTTCCGCTTCACGACATTAAAAAAAGCTCCACAGGGTTTAATTCTAGAATCCTGGGGCTACTAGATGATTCCATACTCAGATAAGTGGTCCTTGAGCCACGCATGTGTGGTTGCGGCCCTGTAGGGCGGCGCATTATCATTCTGAAATAGACCCTGGGTTGTAGGATGCGCGAAGGCCATGAAAGCTTGTACGTGATCAGTCAGCCCATGCTGGCAGTGCACAACTGCGTTAACGACCTCTCCATACGCATTAAAGAATATAAATTGTCCCATGAGAAGGCTCCAAAAACAATCACAGAAACACCACCACCTTGAAAAGAGCCAACCTGATACGACGGGACCATGGCCTTATACTGTCGACTTCACACCCGTAACTATCCGTCAGCTTGGGTCGCTAAAAATGGGATTCAACTGACCATACGACACGGCGCCATTCTGCAATGGTCTAGTTTTGATGTTTTGGCACCAAGTGAGGCGCAATGTCCAATGATGAGCAGTCAACAGTGGCACACGAATAGAGCGTCTGCTCTCGTTGCCCAGGCAACGTGCACCGTACAGTTCGAACACTGACGCTGTCGGGACCTCCGGTATTTAACCTGAATGGGATTTAATGCGCCATTGCCTAGCGGTCGGTCTATACGAGCTTGGGTAATCTATGTCAAACCAGGTCATCAATAGT
Organism: Macrothele yani; assembly: GCA_039090855.1. Classification (NCBI taxonomy): domain Eukaryota; kingdom Metazoa; phylum Arthropoda; class Arachnida; order Araneae; family Macrothelidae; genus Macrothele; species Macrothele yani. The sequence continues at coordinate 71,002,630 of CM077028.1, read as the reverse complement.
TTGTAGTCAGCCACCACCTGCTCTCTGGGCGCTGGAACGTGAGTCGATGGTATACTCGCTGTATACCACTGATACGGTTGCCCTTGGGAAACTTAGGGATTTTACCACTTGGGCAATAGAATGGCGCATCTGTCTTTCGCCGACAATGAATCCACGACCAAAGTCGCTCAGATCATGACGTTTACATCATGTTTCTCGATTGCGATACACTGTTGGAAAGATCAGATCATATATAGAGGATTCTAGGAAGGGAGTGTCTGACTCCAGGTCTTAAACAACCCTTAGAAATAGGAAACTAGGATATTTGGGCTAGAGTGCCCGAAAGGAAACTAACATGGAAGCGAGGAGGAAAGGGGGAGGAAGACGCCTTTATTTATTACCGGGGGCGGTACCCGGAGTCCGACGGCTAAACGTGCCCATCTGACGCACGGTGGATATTTATTGGTTCAGCTGTTGGGAAGCCCTGCTGCGGCCCCGGTGGTGCAGTTGTCTAAACGATGGCTTCTGATCATTCGTCCGATGTGCGTTCGAGTTGGAATCCCGGTGAGGCTTGGATGCTGTGTTTGTCTTACTGCGCTGGCTCTCTCTCTCTCTTCCTTGGAACCAGTGGCCCTAAATTAGGGACGGGTGACTGCTTATAGCCCACTGAGTTGCTCACGGTGGTCGTTAAACCTCCAATAAAAAAGCCGTGCTGTCCGCCTGTTTATCGCTTGCGTTCGATTTGGGTTTGTTCCACTTTCTGCGGGGGATGCTTATGTTAACTGTCCATTACAACTATCTGTCTCTAATGTTTTGTCTATACTGAGTGTACAACACATAAGTATATATACACTATATTGATAAAAGTCACCGGGCGCCTAGAAGAGAAACACAACATGGCATTTATTGACATACATTAATACAGTGTCGGCCAGCGATAGGTATGCGCTTCCATTCAGTACATAATGCTGCCGCTAACTGTTGATCAGTAGAGGCCTGGGTCCCAAACTTCTTATGCGGTGCTCTATGGGATTAAGATCAGGCCTCTGTGTTGGCCAGTCCACACACGATACGGAATTATCGTCAAACAACGCCGTAACAGTCCTTGCTTTATTGCTCGGTGCATTATCCTCCTGGTACCAACAAGGCTCGGTTCCATAGTATTGCCACAGAGTTGGTAAGGCATGATCGTTTAGAATATCGTGGTAGACGTGCTGGTTAACAAGTTTGTCCACGATAACCAATGAACCAAGACCATAATACGTACAACACCCCACACGAGTGCACTTCCAGCACTAAACTTGACCGTAGGAACATTACACTGCATTAAATAGCATTCTCCCAGCTGCCGCCCTACCCGCACACGGCCATCAGACTGATGGATCGTGTATCTGTATCCATCAGTCCATAGGACTCGTTTCCATTGATCTACGGTCCACGATAAATGTTCTATACACCACGCTAAACGAAGAGTAGCATTCTGAGTGGAGATGAAAGGCTTATGAGCAACCGTAATACCACGGTAACCGATGAAATGAAGTTCTCTGCGAATTGTACGTGGACATACCGAGGTTCCAGCATTTTTACTCGACTGTATACTGCGGTCTTGTACAGTACTCCGTCGATTAGCTGTAACGACTCTCCTGAGATTTCGACGTCCTCCATCACTGATTTTCTTTCGTATGCCGGTACGTTTTGCTGCTTCAGGCACGCCATGTGTCTTCCACTTCTCAGTACATCCAAACCAGTTGACTTTTGGTATGTTTAAATGCCGCTCGGTTTCTCTTATGGACAAGCCACTAATATAACACCCAACAGTCTTTCCTTTCTCAACGTCAGTTCTCTCCCGCCGCGACAATTTCACTCAGCCTCACAGTACGATATGATCGCGGTCAGCTGCAAGCCTGCTTTTATACCGTTTTCAGCTGTACCGCGCATCTTAACAACGCAGGGGATCCGATCATTTGCTTTTGAAGGGGTGTCCGGTGACTTTTGTCAATATAGTGTACATGCACATACTGCATACATACACACTTACAGATATATATATACATTTTCGTATATACGCACATACATGTATACACTGCTGTCCACCCAAAATGCAACACCAAGAAGGAAGCATCCGATTGGCCGGAAATTCGCAGCATGCGTAACTCGCGAGAGGACATGCAAACGATTAGCATTGCAGGGCATATGCAAACCATGTGCGCCCGGTACGCCACCGTGAAGCACTATAAGAAGGGTGCACAGAAAGCGTAGTGGAAGTGTGTTATGTACTGCCGGACCTGTGCGTGGGAAGCTTCCTGATGCCTCGTCGCAGAACACGGCAGCCATTCCATCACGTTTCGGAGTTTGACAGAGGGCGAACATTGGCTTATCACGACAACGGTTTATCGTACCGAGACATCGGTGCCCGTGTGGGACGACATCCAGACACAGTGAGGCGAGATTGGATTCGGTGGGTGCAGGAGGGACGGAATGGACCGACGTGAGCGACTGCCGCAGCCGCGGCACACCACCGAACGACAGGACCGGCATGCTGAACGGCGGGCATTGACGCTCGCACCGCCACATCACGAACGTTAGCGCAGGAATTAGGGTGTGTTGCGCAACAACCTGTGTCAGCACGTACCGTTCGACGTCGTCTGCAGGAGCGGGGACTTGTCGCACGGCACCCATTTTTCCGATTACCATTGACGTTACCCAACCGGCGAGTGCGGCGGTAGTGGACCGTTGAACGCCACACCTGGACTACGGAATGGCCTGACATTGTCTTCTCCGACGAATCCCGCTTCTGCCTGCAACACCACGATGGTCAGATCCGCGTGTGGCGGCACCGTGGCGAGAGACTGTATGACGCCTCCTGCACTGTGCATCGCCATACCGGTCCGTCGCTTGGCGTTATGGTTTGGTGCGCAATTGGTTATGACACCCGCACCCCTCCGGTACAGTCAACAGCCACCGCTACATCTCCGACGTTTTGGAGCCTGTAGTTCTCCCTTACCTGCAGGACCTGCCAGCGGCCACGTTTCAACAGGACAATGCACGCCTGCACGTGGCACGCATCGTGCAACAATTCTTCACGGCCCACCAGGTGTCACTGCTGCCGTGGCCTGCCTACTCTCCCGATATGTCGCCCATCGAACACGTCTGGTCGCTGATCGGCAACCGAGTGGCCCGGCAAGCACCACCAGCGGCTACGCCTGATGAACTGTGGCAACGTGTGGAAGCAGCCTGGACCGACATACCCCAAGCCCACATCCAAAGCCTCTTTCGTTCGATGCCGCGGCGTGTAGCGGCCGTTATTGCCAGCCATGGGGGCCACACGAACTATTGATGTCTGCGTGTTTCGCAAGTCGCACGGGCCTGTAAGCTCAATCGTTTCATCTTTGTATCTGTTGTTATGTGTCCAGTAAATCTGGCTTTGCTATCTCGTGTCCTTCTTGGTGTTGCATTTTGGGTGGCCAGCAGTTTATAGATATTCATACATATATACATACTGTACATGTGTTTGTAAATATAGACACACACTCCTACATATTCCTGTATATATCTTAAATTCAGCTTTCGTCTATCCTTTATCAAACCGTCACCCCAGTTACATTGATCTGGATCCGCCTTTGGGATAGAAATTTGAAATTCACTCTGTACGTTGATGCATTCAGATTCACTTACGTCTTATGGTAAAATTTTTGGGTTGCTGCTTTTTATATGTATATCCTTTTTCTTTTTTGTACGAGATCTGCATCTAATTTACTATTTTTGGGCCTTCCAGTTTCACGAATTCTTGAGCTGCAGTGCTAGGAAATTTGCCTACAACAAAAAAGTTTGAAAGTTATAAGGTAAAAATTAATTTTCACATTCTTTAAATTCTCTCACTTCATAAATTTGTACTGAAATTCTGGACATATTCAATTTTTTTCAAGGAAATTTTCTTATTGTTTGTTTTTATTATTTTGTTAATGACAGGTGAGTCTTGAAAAAGAAATGAATTTTTGGCACATTTGGATTTCCGATCTCACTGAAACCGACGAAACTATTACAAATTCTGAATTCAGTTATCACAATGAAGTTCATAAGAATGGAATAAAGTCTTCTACAATCTCCCTCAGAAAATGGCTATTGCTTGTGAGCAACGGACGTAATTTTTTTTTTTTTTTTTTTTTTTTTGCCACAGAAATTTACTAGAGAGATACGATGTGCCCAGGAAAATGGGTAAAATGTTGTGTCATGCTATTGCCTCATTATAAAAATCCTCAATGATTCGTAGCTTTGTGTTGAAAAGATGTTTAGACAGTTAACCGTGAAGCTGACATAACTTTTCTTGGAGAAACGGGGAGAGGTAATTTGAAAATTTTTCCAAATAATAGGCCACTCAAAATCAACTTCCACGGCCGTTCATGAATCTCCAGTCCGCCACTATGCGGCTATATACACACAGAGAGAGCAGAAAATAAAAATAAAAACCCTACTAAACAGGTAAATTTCGCGTCACATACTCTTAAATCATAAATATACACTGCTGGCCACCCAAAATGCAACACCAAGAAGGACACGAGATAGCAAAGACAGATTTACTGGACACATAACAACAGATACAAAGATGAAACGATTGAGCTTACAGGCCCGTGCGACTTGCGGAACACGCAGACATCAATAGTTCGTGTGGCCTCCATGGCTGGCAATAACGGCCGCTACACGCCGCGGCATCGAACGAAAGAGGCTATGGATTTGGGCTTGGGGTATGTCGGTCCAGGCTGCTTCCACACTTTGCCACAGTTCATCAGGCGTAGCCGCTGGTGGTGCTTGCCGGGCCACTCGGTTGCCGATCAGTGACCAGACGTGTTCGATGGGCGACATCTCGGGAGAATAGGCGGGCCACGGCAACAGTGACACCTGGTGGGCCTTGAAGAATTGTTGCACGATACGTGCCACGTGCGGGCGCGCATTGTACTGTAGCAACGTGGCCGCTGGCAGGTCCTGCAGGTAAGGGAAGACTATAGGCTCCAAAACATCGGAGATGTAGCGGTGGCTGTTGAGTGTACCAGCGATGCGTACCAGAGAGGTGCGGGTGTCATATCCAATTGCGACCCAAACCATAATGCCAGGCGACGGACCAGTATGGCGATACATAATGCAGGCGTCATACAGTCTCTCGCCGTGGTGCCGCCACACGCGGATCCGACCATCGTGGTGCTGCAGGCAGAAGCGGGATTCGTCGGAGAAGACAATGTCGTGCCATTCCGTAGTCCAGGTGCGGAGTTCAACGGCCCACTGCCGCCGCACTCGCCGGTGGTGTAACGTCAATGGTAATCGGGGAAATGGGCGCCGTGCGACAAGTCCCCGCTCCTGCAGACGACGTCGAACGGTACGTGCTGACAGAGGTTGTTGCGCAACACACCCTAATTCCTGCGCTAACGTTCGTGATGTGGCGGTGCGAGCGTCAATGCCCGCGCTTGGTCCTGTCGCGTGGTGGTGTGCCGCGGCTGCGGCAATCGCTGACGACGGTCCGTCCGTCCCTCCTGCACCCACCGAATCCATACTCGCCTAACTGTGGCTGGATGTCGTCCCACACGGGCGCCGATATCTCGGTACGATAAACCGTTGTCGCGATAAGCCACTATTCGTCCTTTGTCGAACGCCGAAACGTGCTGGAATGACTGCCGTATTCTGCGACGAAGCATCAGGAAGCTTCCCACGCACAGGTCCGGCAGCACAACACACTTCCACTACTTACACCCCGCCTTCTGTGCACCCTTCTTATAGTGCTTCTCGGTGGCGTCCCGGGCGCAAATGATTTGCATATGCCCTGCAATGCTAATCGTTTGCATGTCCTCTTGCGGGCGACGCATGTTGCGAATTTCAGGGCAATCGGATGCTTCCTTCTTGGTGTTGCATTTTGGGTGGCCAGCAGTGTGTATTAAAATAATAAAGATTTTGGAACTGAAATATTCACACACTAGGTACTCCTTACAATGATGGCTTTCTACAGGTCCCAGCGGTGGCTCTGAAAAAAAAGTAGGCGAATTCGGAAATGGCGCCTCTTTTTTTGTCCACTTAAAGTGTCGGAATGCTGCCCAAAATTAAAAAAAAAAATTAAAGTTAAGGGGACATCTCGCCGCCTCATTCCACCGCTGGGCCCTGGCTCTCTATGCATGCCGGAAGTAGCATGCTCTTTGTCAGTCTGTTCTCCTTCAATGTCTTTTCTCAAAAAAGAGTAAGCTCGCAAGGCTCTTTAAATCTCTCTCTACCAAAAAGACATTAGAGCAGCTTTCGCGGGGCCCGGGGGCAAAATTTGATTGCGGGCACTAGAAAATAAATTTCGAATTTTAACAAAGTCGCTACGTGAAAAATGTCGTCTGTAAAGAACTCGCACGAAAACTATCATACAGACAAAATTATTACCTCAAAGAAATACAATATTTGCCTTAAGCTTAAGAAAAAGACCATAATATGGATTAAAAGTTTTTTTTTTTTTTTTGATTAAAGGTTTAATTACGACCGTGAACAACTCGATGACCTGTAAGCAGTCACCCGTCCCTAATTTAGGACCACTGGTTCCAGGGAAGGGAGATAGCCACAGCCGTAAGACAAACGTGACATACATGCCTCATCGGGATCCGAACCCAGACTCTTCTCGGATAAATGGCCATAACCAGCGCTTTGACCACTGCGCCACCACTGCGTAATTGAAAGCTCCAAGAGAGGCAGACAGAGGCCGCCCCGGTGACGCAGTGGTCTAAGCGCTGGCTTGTGACTATTTGTCTGAAAAAAGGTCCGGGTTGGAATTCCAATGAGGCATGGATGTTGTGTTTGTCTTACGGTACTGGCTTTCTTCCTTCCCTGGAACCAGTGACCCTAAATTAGGGACGGCCGACTGCTTATACTCCATTGAGTTGCTCACGGTGGTCGTTAGAACTTCGATCAAAAAAAAAAAAAAAAGAAAAAGAAAAAAATGACGGACAGAGAGAAAGAAAGCAAAAAATGTTAAAATCTACGATTTTCTTTCCGGGGAGAGGGAAGTCGAGGTTACATTGTGACTCTTAAAAAAAACTTCCTCACAAATTGATAAAAAGTTACCTGCGTAGCGAATATTTTGCATTGTGAATATTTTCTGTAGGAAATAATAAGAATACCTCTAACATAAATTTCTATACATAGTTTTTTCCCCTGATATGTTTTAGTGATAGAATTTTAAAGCAAAGCGGAGTAACTGACAAATTAGTGCCTTTTTAAACTTTCATACGCGCTCGGATATGAATTTTTTTTTTTTTAATTTCTAATAATGTTTTGGAAGTCACTGAATAACTGGCCTTCATATATAAAGCCCGAAACCAACTTTGATCTTGTTCTTTTTATTTCTTTAAATTCAAGTGCCTTCCCGGTGGGGCAGCTCTCTAACAGCTGGCTTATGACCACTCGTCCGAGAAAGGTCCAGGTTCGAATCCCAGTGAGGCATGGATGTTGTGTTTGTTTTATGGCATTGGCTTTCTCCCTTCCATGGAACCAGTGGTCCTAAATGAGGGACAGCGACTGCCCCACTGAATTGTTCACGCTGGTCGCTAAGCCTTCAATCAAAAAATAAATAAATAAATAAAAATTCAAGCATCTGGGTTGCACATAAATTGAACATGATGAAATTTAATTTGCTATTTCATGAATGCGGAAAATATTAAGATGGTTATAATCACAAATCATTTGAAATCTGAAAATCTCAGAATCTGTACGTGAAGGGCAACCTATTCGGAAATGGGATTGGGAAAAGAACCTTTAAAAATATCTTTTTAAAGGCCTCGCGCCCCAAAACTTTCGAAAAAATAATAATTACAAAAGAAATTCTACCGAAAATGAGTTTTCCCTAAACTGTGGGGCCCCCGGGGACGACTGCCCGATTGCCTCTATGGTCCAGTCGGCCCTGCATTACAGGACCACAAACCGGTAAAATGTCGCCCCGGTGGCGCTGTATTCTAAACGATGGCCTCTGATCATTCTTCCGGAAGGAGTCCGAGTTCGAGTCCTGTTGAGGCATGGATGTTCTGTTTGTCTTACGGCACTGGCTCTCTCCCTTCCCTGGAACCAGTGATCATAAATTAGGGACGGGCAACTGCTTATAGCCCATTAAGTTGCTCACGGTGGTCGTTAAACCTCCAATAAAAAAAACCGGTAAAAGCAATGCTAGTGGTTCTAAAACAACGGAGACTAATTGAACATGCAGCGCCATCTATGAATGGGGGCAGTTAGTAGTGAACAGATGCCTGTTGAAAAGCAAGAGTGTTTGATTCAATGCCATTCATAATGTACTGCAGAAATTACACAGAAAGAATGTTGGTGTACGACCCTAGGACTTTCTAGATCAAATTGTAATTATTAAGTTCTCATATCCGAGAAAAAGAATAGAACTAGTATAAATAGGAAAGCACCAGGTCATATCGGGCTGGCCATATACACATAGCAGATAAATAAAGAAAAAAAGAAAGAAAACTACTAAATAGGAAAATTTTGCGTCACATACACTAAAATCTTAAAGATATAGTAAGAACTCAAATACAGGCGCAACATCAACACACCAGTTACTTACAATGGCGGCTTTCAGTGTATGGCGAAAGTTGCATGCTTTTATCCAGTCTGTTCTCCTCTAATATTTTGCTCCGATCTAAAAACACTGACTGTTATGTACCTCTGCTTCCGCATAAACGTTGATCCTGATGGTAAGTTTTAATACTATGCATCTTTTCCCGAAGTAGTAAAGTACACTGAGGTGAAAAAATCTGGGAAGGGCACTACCATTCCCATTACATGCCACCACATATATGTCGTGAATGGTATTGTCCGCAAACGACGTATATAGAGAGGCAGACATCTCCACAAGTTCAAGTACACTGGCGTGCACAAATTAAGGACAGAGAGAAGAAATTAGCATAACAGCGGAACGAGCAGGCAGAACGGACCGAAAGACCACTCAGGAGATAGACTAGGGTTCGGTACGGTAAGGCATGCGCATATATGCAGCATGACGTAGGGGGGTGTCGGAAGGGTATAAAGCACACGAGCGGTGTACGCTCAGCAATTCGGTGAAAGCTATTGCGCGGTGTACATCGGTTTGAACGACGTCGAGTTGCTGCCACCGTGTGATATGGCCAACAGGCAATCCAGTAGACGACATCTGGATGACTTTACCCGAAGTCGCGTCATTAAGAAATTGGAAGAAGGTCAAAGTGTAACTAGTGTGGCCGTGGAGTTCGGGATAGCTCACAGCATCGTTTCACGAGCTTGGAGAGCATTTCAAACGACAGGAACAGCTGTCCGAGAGTTTAGCAGTGGTCGTCCACGAGCAACCACGGCGGCGGACGACCGGTATATTGTCCTACAGGCGAGAAGAGACAGACTGCAGACAGCGGGAGAAATCGCAAGGCACATGCAACAGACAACTGCACGTCTGTTATCGCGTGTTACCGTGGCCAGGAGGCTGCACAAAGGTGGTCTATTTGTACGGCGACCAGTACGGAGTGTGCCATTAACGCCTGCTCATCGGAGACTGCGGTTTCTGTGGTGTCAAGAACACAAGAACTGGACATATCAGCAATGGGGTCGAGTTTTCTTTACGGATGAGAGCCGATTTAGTCTGACGAGCGATTTTGGACGTATGCACATCTGGAGAGAGCAGGGGACACGCAATCACACCTCCAACATCATCGAAAGGGACGGGTTTGGAGGTGGCGGAGTTCTCGTTTGGGGCGGTATCATGCTTGGTAGCCGTTCTGACCTCCACATCTTCCAAGGAGGTTCAGTCTCTGGTGTCCACTATTGCACCGAGGTTCTCCTGCCTCACGTGCGTCTGTTTAGAGATACTGTGGGTCCTGAGTTCCTCTTCGTGGACGACAAAGCTACACCTCATCGTACAGTGGCTGTCGCAGAGCTGTTGGAGAGTGAAGATATTCAACGCATGGATTGGCCCGCAAGGTCCCCGGACCTAAATCCAATCGAACACGTATGGGACCTTCCCGGGAGACGCTTGGCAGCTCGTCACCAGCCGCCAGCAACGATTCCGCAGCTGCGATTAGCGCTACAAGAGGAATGGGCCGCGATGCCTCAACAGCTCCTTGACAACGTCGTCCTCACCATGGACAGACGTTGTAAATCCTGCAACGCAGTCAGGGGTGATCATATCCCTTAATGAAGATTGGATTTTTCTTGGCAGCCACCTGTCACATGGACGTTTCTGTCTTCTGTCCAGTTGTTCTCGAAGCTCCTTATTAATAAAGTGCCTTTGTTTCCTTTGGATTCCTTGTTTGGACGGTTTTTCTCACTTGTCCCATATTCTTACATCTTGGGGATCTTATGGTATGATTTGAGTCGATGTGGAGCACTTCTGCACGACGTTACATTCGAAAAACCGTCTCGTCCTTAATTTTTGCACGCCAGTGTAGTAGCATTCGCGGTTCAGATGGCAGCTTATCAGGATTTAAGTGCTTTTGAAGGTGGTATGATAGTCGGCGCCCGGAATGAGCCACTTCATCTCGGAACTTACCATGGACAACAATTTCAAGGGGGTACCTGGACTACAGAAACTCGGGGAAAACATCCAGAGCGCGAGACCAGTAGGTTCGTAATTATTTGCACCGCCAAAATGCTGGCTCTACAGAGATAAATTGAACTCTCAAAATTATCCAAGTGAGGACGTTGCGAGAACAATCCTTCCAGGATCCGACGGGTCTTCACCCGGACAGGATAGGTCGGGGAACCGGTTAGTCTGCACTTTTCCCTCTGGTCCACCACTTCCAGCCCCCTTTCCATTGTCCTACGTGTGACGTGCTGATGGGCGGGGATTCTAATATGCGACTGGCTGGGAGATTCATTCGCCATCGCGAAACTTATGTCAACCCCTCGTCCTTTATTGTGTTCTAGGGTATTGATACATTCACATTAAATTACACTGAGCTGCTCATGTTTCCGGGATAATATTCCTTAATTTCCATGAGAAATGAAAATAGCACTGATGTATGGGTAGTATACAAACTTATAACACTGGGCAGGTGCTAAGGTGATGACTCTGGCACAGAGTCATCTTCCTCTTTTTGTCTTCTTTCTTCCAATACTTTCATAAACTCTTCTTGCCCTGCAACGAAATCTTTGGTCGTCTTGATGAGTCACTGTCTTTCTCTAGGGAAGCCGAGCAAGATCGAGAAGTCCCTCCTTGTTTCCAGTTCTGGAACAAGAACTTTTCTTCTTGCTGAAAGAGAATTACAAATTAAGAATCACATGAGCCAAGTCTGCGGACTGGGCACCGCATCCGCCCTCATTTTCTTTAATCACGAACCTTCAGAAGTACTCCGGCAATGCATCATGGCAGCCAAATATTTGGTTAAAGAAACCGTATGATTCTACCCTTCTGTTTGAGACTCTGTGAAAGACACCGTTTGTACTCCTCCCCGTAACCCCTTCGTCCCACCTTTTCTGCCACTCCTTTATCATTGCATGCTTCATCTGAGTCCGCACACTTTGCAGTGGCGTCTTCAGATGATGATCAAAGCTCCTTTTTACAGCGACTCCTTTTTCCAGCGGCCCCCTTTCCCATCGGTACCTTTTTCCAGGGCCTTTTTTGCCAGCTGGCTTGCTCGCTCTTTTCCACTGGTTCCGATATGGCTTCACACCCCGTGAAAAGAGATTTCTACCTTGCCTGCTGTCTCCAATAGATACTTTATTTCCCTTACTAGGAGTATTTTGCATCTGAATTTGCCAAATGCGTTTAAGGACGCCTGGCTATCACAGTACACCTTAATTTCCACTGTTGTGTTGTTGGGTATAGCCCACAATAACGCCTCTCTGATCGCCAGCAACTCCGCTTGGTAGACAGAGCAGTTGGGTGAGAGCTTCATTCGTTTTGCGACCTATTTCGACATCTGAGAACGCGAAGAACTCCGCCCCTACTTGACCCCCTATCTTCGAGTCATTCATGAATAACTCTCTCCCAACCCCGAGGGAGATTTGCGTCCCATGTGGGACAGACTTCACTGGCTGGGTAGCAAGTGCAGTCCATTATCCTCAGTTCTACTTCGGAGGACTGATATTGGCCTCTTAGTAGATTGACGTCGATCCATTCCTGATACATTGCATTGCTGCCTCTCTCTCTACTAAGAGATCCACTGGTTCACACTCAGCTAACACTTGTAGAACTGTTGTGGAGGTCGTGCGGAAACACGTCGTTTAACAGAGCCCTTTTCTGTATCTGGTTAAGACCACCGTACATCATAACCGTATCTGGTTAAGACCAATGTCCATCCCAACCATGTCTGACCACCATGTCGAACATGCGTAGGTTATGATCCTTTCTACGCCCCGCATGTACATGGCTTTCTTTGCTAGCCCAGGAAGCCTCATGCTGGTAATTCTGTTCAGAATTACTGAACACCTGTCTTTTTGGTATCTTATGTGAGGGAGTCCAGACATTTTAGTGTCTAGGATTACTCCCAGATACTTCATCTCCCTCACCGCCTTAATCGTATTCTCCTTGAATCGACACTTAGGAGGAGTGACCATTTCTCCCTTTTCTAGCAGTTGCTGAGAGTGTCGTTATTTTTCAGAGCAAAGCTAAGCTTACACTCCTCATTCCAAGTTTCTGGTTGTGTTAGAGCAGCATTTACCTTCTGCTTTATCACGTGTCTTCCCGAAGCTGAAACTATTAAGACGAAGTCATCCGCATAGGCTTGCAATCCCACTTGAACCTCTACAAGAGATGGAGTGCTGTGTCTGCTATCAGGCGGTGCGGCCGTAGAAAAGCCCTGGACGATCGTGGACAGCGGCGTCTGGTACTCACCGTGACATCCGTCCGGGGTGCAACATTGCCGCAGATCACAGCGCAATTCAAAGCCGCTGCCAGTAGTAGCAACACCGTTCCGTCAGTGCGATGTTTCCAGCGTTCCATGGGGTTCCAGAGCCGACGGCTTACCCGGGCGATATTGCTGCCCCGACGACACCAAGCCATTCTCCGCGCCTGGGCTTGGGAACACCGCCATTGGAAGCGAGGTGACTGGAAATGTGTAGCATGGTCCGACGAATCGCGTTACCAACTGTTTCGGGCAGATGGCCGACTCCGGGTGTGGCGACAACCCCACGAGGAAACGGATCACGCATGCCTACAAGGGACACTGCAGGCAGGTGGTGGGTGGCTCTTCTGTGGTGTGGGGTGTTTTCATCTGGCACGCATTACGACCCCCTCATACGCCTGCAGACAGCTCTGACCGGTGGAGGCTAAGTAACATCCTAGGGGATTATTTGCAACTGTTCATGTTATGCAACCACTCCGACGGGTGCGACCTCTTTCAACACGACAATGAACTACCGCACACGTCCAGAGTCGCCCGATTATGGGTGGAGGAACATTCTACGGAGTTAGCATCCTGAATTGGCCCCTTCGTTCACCGTGTTTAAACGCCATCGAACACATTTGAGATGCTGTTCAACGTGCCGTCAATGCCACGAATTCTGTACTGGAGAATATTACGGAATTGTGGGACGTTCTTCAGGAAGCATGGCATGCGTTATCTCCACAGTACTACAGAGAGCTCGTGGGGATCGCGTTGCTGCCGTTATCCAATCGCGAGGAGGACCAACGCGATACTAGAGAGGTATCCTAGTTTGTTTTTTGTTTGTTTTTTGAGGGGGGGGGGACTTCAGTGGAAATCTCAGGTAAAAATAAAAAAGATCGATGTAACGAAAATGGGTAATGGAAACAGTCAAAATCATTATTGAAATACACATATTTCAACAATAGTTACTTCATTGTCATTCAACAATACATTTTACTAAACAATCGCCAAACATTTTTTCATCTGGTTTTTCATGAACGTAACAATATTTCATTGCTATCTGCGTAAATTACGAGAACCTGATGCTAAATGTGATAAAAGCCATTACAAAAATGCATTTTTAATGCTATAAAAATGGTTCGTAGTAGCGAAATTCAGCTTCCCCCTCGAAGGGGGTTACCTGATACTGACGAGAGCTTTAAAATGATGTACAACACGATGGGGTGCAACCTGTAGATATCCTAGACCAAAAGTTACCAATCCTCTCTCACTAACGCCCTTGCGATTCAGCTTTTCTTTATGTCTTCAGGTCAGATCTTAGCTTGCGCATGCGCCATGCCAAGATGGACTTTCGTAGCTACATTTCACCGGTGTCAGAGTCGTTTCTTACGCTCGTCTAAATCTGAATAATATATAATAATAATAAATATTGTTTTTGAAACACTAAACAGTCGAAATACGAATACTATTGCCGCCGTCATTATTTAGTGAATGTTTACTTTTATGACTCCCATATCTTCTTTCATTGGTTTTAAGAAAATAACAGTCATTAATCCACCTACTTAAGAACAGCTCAATGCCAGGAATCAGTTAATCGTATTGTTTGTTGTTAGAGGAGTAGTTAGGCATTTTTGCGGCAGGGACAATGCACAAAATATTGCTCCCTCATCAATCTTATCATCATCATTGGAAACAATTATCAATCCACTGCTGGATGAAGGTTTCTTCCACAACGGTCTATCTTGAACCAATCTCCTCCATGTCACCCCGGCATGCTTTCGAATTTCATCTACCCATCTCGCACGTGGTCTTCTTCTGTTTCTGTTTTTTCTTTTCTGTCTCTTAGTATCGAGTCTATAATTTCTTTTTTTTTTTTTGATTGGAGGTTTAACGACCACCGTGAGCAACTCAATGGGCTATAAGCAGTCGCCCGTCCCTAATTTAGGGTCACTGGCTCCAGGGAAGGGAGAGAGCCAGCACCGTAAGACAAACACAACATCCATGGCCGCCCCGGTGGCGCAGTGGTCTAAGGCGCTGGCCTCTGATCATTCGTCCGAAAGGGGTCCGGGTTCGAATCCCGGTGAGGCATGGATGTTGTGTTTGTCTTACGGCACTGGCTCTCTCCTTCCCTGGAACCAGTGACCCTAAATTAGGGACGGGCGACTGCTTATAGCCCATTGAGTTGCTCACGGTGGTCGTTAAACCTCAAAAAAAAAAAAAAAAAAAAAAAAACAACATCCATGCCTGACCGGGATCCGAACCCGGACCCCTTGCGGACGAATGATCAGAGGCCAGCGCCTTAGACCACTGCGCCACCGGGGCGGCCCTATAATTTCAGTTGTCCATCGGTATAGTCCATTCTTCTAGCACCTAGGTTCCAAACCGGCGAGGCGCGCCTCCCAAGGGAGGCGCGAGTCGATGCAACTCAACAGTGGCAATAACAAGCTACCTGTGTGAAGCTGGATTTTCAGCAATGGCTACAGTTAAAACGAAGTACAGAAATCATCTTAATGTGGAGAACGACTTGCGTGTGGGACTGACACAGTTATTAATAGAACCAAACGTCGATCGTTCGTGCAATTCAAAACAAGCCCAAGTTTCACATTGATGTGTACAGTTTGTGAAAATATAGAAAACATTTTCTTAATTTACGTTATTATAACTTTATTCAGGAGGATATGCTCCTGGATGTATACTATGTACAGATATTACCCACTTTATTTGTGCAAAGTGCTGTTGGTAAGTATATCTGTATTTTTAGTAGTGCGGTTGTATTTTTGCTTAATATTTCCAATCAAGCCTTACCGGTATCATTGAATTTGCAATAAAAGAAAATAAATACTGATTATAGAGCAATGAATACCTGGCCGTATGCCCGGGGGAGGGGGCAGACGCCATTGCAAACTAGTCCCAATGGAGGAGGAATAATGTCGAAAAGGTTGGGAACCTCTGTTCTAGCAATATGTCCATCCAATTACCATTTCAGGGATTTTACACTGATCATGATGTCTTCCACTCTTGTCATTTCCCTTACCCACGAGTTCCTCTTCTTAGCTTTTCTGGTTACAAAAAGCATACATCTCTTCATGTTTCTTTCAGTTGTCTGCAGCCACAGCATATCTTTTTTAGCTAAGATCGTGTCTCTGCTCTGTACGTAAGAACTGGAAGGATGTACCGCTGAAACACTTCTTTTAAAACATAATAGTATATATTGCTCTTGAAAATATTTCCGTTTCTCCCGAAAGCTCTGCAAGCAAATTTTATGCGCCGATTAATTTCTTCATTAATGTTGACTTCGCTTGATATTAACTACCCAAGGTAAATGTAGATATCGGTTATCACCAGATTTCCCCTATCAATCGATAAATCTTCCTTTCTTGTGAAAGCATTGCACATTAATTTAGATTTCCGAAAGCTCATTTTTAATGTCACTTATATACTCTTGTCAGCAAGTTCCTGGATCATGCTCTGCAGCTCTGAAAAGGTAGTTGCGAAAATGACTACGTCATCAGCAAAATGAAGGTGAGTTAAATAATATCCATTAATCTTTATCCCTCTATTTTCTTAGTTCAGTGATTCAAAGACATTTTGCAATGTCGCATTAAAGAGTTTGGGAGATATAATGTCACCTTGTCTCACTCCCTTTCCAATTTTTATTGGTGATGTATCATCAAATAACCGAATATTTGCTCTTGTATTTTTATAAATGTTACTAATAATACTAATATGTACGTATGAATCTTCAATGCCGCAGAACTTCAAAGCCATTGTAACTGCTGATGGTTTCACGGAATCAAAGGCCTTTTTATAATCGATCGTAGCATCCTAGTAATCAGTTCTGAAAATTATATATGGAAGAAGACAGGGTGACAGACAGACAGACAGAGAGAGAGAGAGAGAGAGAATCGGACAGAGTGATACCATAAGCATGTACTCTCACGTACTTTTTTTTTTTTACAAGACATAGCAAATAAAGTTCGTAAAAGTGAATGTAATATCGTAAATAAAGGTACTACTTCGCCTGTGGTTTTTTTTTTTGGGGGGGGGGGCTGCTATGAGAAATTTTTATTGTTGCAAGCAGTCGCTGGTCCCTAATTTAGAGCCAATAGTTACAGGGAAGGGATAGAGCCATCGCCACCGGACAAACACAATAAGCATGCCTCATCCAGAACTCGAACCCGCGCTCATGGTGGACGAGTGGTCCGAAATTGGCGCCTCAAACTACTTTGCCATTGGGGCGGAACTGCACTGTTATCCCCAGCATCGTGATCGGGATTAAAGTTCTGCAAGAAATCGAAACTTCTACTGTGATGCGATTTTTTTAAAACGCCCCTCGCTGAATGCGGTATTTTCCTACTCTTATATACGTGCTGCTAAACAAAGTGGAAATATTAATTTATTACTATGGTGATCGGATTTTTTCTCTGTTTTTTTGTTTGTTTGGAGGTTTAACGACAACCGTGAGCAACTCGACTGGCAATAAGCAGTTGCCCGTCCCTAACTTAGGGCCACTAGTTCCAGAGAAGGGAGAGAGCCTTCTCCTCTGGAACCAGTGGCCCCTTTCAAGTTTTAGCGTTATACTTTGTTTTGAACTTGCACTGACATTTCATGAATTTACATTTAAAATAGAAATGGGAAAATAATTAAGAATTTTATAAATCCAGCATTTTCTCACGTATCAGCAGCAAGCTAAGGTGCAAAATTAGAAACATTTGGCACGAAATAATGCGATTCGAACAACACAAAATGCAATAGAGTTCGAGCAGCCCCGGTGGCCCAATGGTCTAAGCGCTGTCTTATGATCATACGTCCTCGTGGGTCCGGGTTCGAGTTCCGGTGAGGCCTGTATGTTGTGTTTGTCTTAAGGCAGTGGATCCGTCCCTTCCCTGGAACAAGTTGCCCTAAATTAGTGACGGGTGACTGCCTATATACCCATTGAGCTGCTCAAGGTGATCGTTAAACCTCCAAACGAAAAAAATAGCCTTGGAAACAACCAGCTTTCCCAACCTTAACGATCACCGCTCGCGGTTATATGCTTCACGCAAAGTCATACTGCTCAATACAAATTTTGAAGTTGTGAATCCGTTTATTGGTGTAAATATGACATGAATCGTAAGTCAGGTAATATCCGAAAACTTAACTTCATATCATACACTGCCGGACAATTGCTAAGGACGGATGACAATAGCAACGATAGCAACCATAAAATGGAAGGCAGGAAAATGTGGGCCGCCCCGGTGGCGCAGTGGTCTAAGGCGTTGGCCTCTGATCATTCGTCCGTAAGGGGTCCGGGTTCGAATCCCGGTGAGGCATGGATGTTGTGTTTGTCTTACGGCACTGGCTCTCTCCCTTCCCTGGAACCAGTGACCATAAATTAGGGACGGGCGACTGCTTATAGCCCATTTGAGTTGCTCACGGTGGTCGTTAAACCTCCAATCAATCAATCAATCAGGAAAATGTGGAAATTAGCATAAGTGCGGGATACAGTAAGACGTGTTGTGCGTATACAAATTTTGGATTGCCGAACTTGTTCGTGACGTCATAGCGCTGATAAGAGATATAAAGGATTTGACGCGTATTGACCGTTGTTTTTTTTTTTTTTTTTTTTTTTTTTTTTGATTGGAGGTTTAACGACCACCGTGAGCAACTCAATGGGCTATAAGCAGTCGCCCATCCCTAATTTAGGGTCACTGGTTCCAGGGAAGGGAGAGAGCCAGTGCCGCAAGACAAACACAACATCCATGCCTCACCGGGATTCGAACCCGGACCCCTTACGGACGAATGATCAGAGGCCAACGCCTTAGACCACTGCGCCACCGGGGCAGCCCGTTGTTGTTCAAACGCAAAGTTGAAAGGGAAAGAATCAATTGACGAACTTGCAATTTTCAGTATGTCTTCCCGACATAACCTAGATGATTTTACACGTGGCCGTATTATTGGCAAGATTGAAGAAGGGCGAAAAATAACAGATGTTGCTAGGGAGTTCGACGACGTCAGCCACAGTGTTGTTTCAAGGCTTTGGAAATCATTTCAAACAAATGGAGAGTGTAGCAAACGTCACGGGGGAGGTCGTGTTCGCAGTACGACACCTGCAGTAGATCGGTACATAGTGCTATCAACAAAAAGACACCGGCGCAGCACAGCTAGTGAGCTAGCAAATCAGTTTATGGCTGCTACTGGAAAGCGGATCTCCCGAAAAACTGTCGCCAGACGTTTGCATGAAGGAGGACTATACGCCCGCCGTTCTGTTGTGTGCATCCCATTGTCCAGACGTCACCGTACCGCCCGTTTGCAATGGTGCCATCAACATCGCAATTGGACTGATAACGACTGGTCTGCTGTCCTCTTCTCAGATGAGAGTAGATATAGTCTATCGTCTGATTGTCGACGACAACTGATCTGGCGTGATAGTGGTACTGCATATTGTCCAGCAAACATACAGGAAAGGGTCCGATGTCCGACATGTAGTGTCATGGTATGGGTTTGCATCATGATCAATGGCCGTACGTCCCTCTATGTGCTTCCAACTGGGATTATGACTGTCCATCGATACATTAATGATGTTCTGCTACCTCATGTTCGCGTGTTCCGTGGTGCTGTCGGTGATAGATTCATTTTCATGGACGACAACGCAACATGTCATCGAACAGTCGCTGTCCAGGAGTGTCTTGAGAGCGAGGATATTCAACGCCTCGTATGGCCAGCACGTTCTCCAGATCTGAATCCCATTGAAAATGTGTGGGATGCTTTGGGGAGGTGTCTTGCTGGTCGTCAATGCCTTCCAATAAACAAGGACACCCTCATCCGTGCACTTATAACGAAGTAAATTTCTCCGTCATTTTTGTCCACGCCAGGATTTGAACCCGGATCCCCTCATTCCGGAATAAGTCACTCTACCAATTGAGCTACGCGGACGTTTTATTCTGATTCCTATCTGCCTTTATGTCGTGTGCGTCCTTCTGGCAGGTACGTCACATCTCCTGGTACGTTACACACTGACAGAGGAATGGGATAAATTACCACAACAGCTGCTTCACAATGTTGCGCAAAGCATGACACGACGTGTGGAATCTTGCACCGCCCTCCATGGTGGCCATATCCCGTATTGACATCTTACGCCGGAACGCCTGCGGACGGTAATTGCATTTTTTTCACGTTTACGTATTCTGCACAAAATGGCCTGTTTGTCCCTTGAACACGTTCCAAAGCCTTCTGGATTTCAGAGCACAATAAATTGTCTTTCTTGTAATGTCCTGGCATTCTGACATTATTTTATTTCACTTGGCATCCAACCGCACTTACTTTTTTATGCGCTATATAGCCGTTTATGACCCGTCCTTAGCAATTGTCCAGCAGTGTATTTACACCAATAAACGAAATCACAACTTCAAAAATTTTATTGTACAATGATGTAATCCCGTATTTCAATCATTGCTATTCTGCGTCTCCGGGCAATCACGGGAATGAATTCAAATCCTCCAGATTCGCTATATATGAATGCCGGATGCTTCGGCTAGCGAATCCTGTGACGGTTTTATCCAAATTAATCGGGAACTTGGGACTCAGCCGTTCTGGGTGGTGTAGTAGGTAGCATACACGGCCGTTATCCGGGAAACGCGGATTCTATTCCCGCTCTAGGACGACGAAATTTTCAAGTTTTCGGATATTGTCTGACTTACCATTCATGTCATATTTACACCAATAAACGGATTCACATCTTCCAAATGTGTATTGTACAATGGTGTAATTCCGTATTTCATTCATTCAGTCATACTGCTCAATTGACGACGGCATCTCCAGATATTTTATTCTAACCACATTGGCTACGTACCGGACGATTCGAACCATATTCAAGCTCGTATAACTAGCTAGAAACCAAACCTCTGAACACTTGGCCAATGGTGCGGTGAAATAAATTTTGAGATCCATAAATGATACTGTTTCAGTGGTAAGAACAAGAGCCGAAGTGTGGCTAATGTAGTCAATAAATCTTAAAAAGTAAAAAAATAAAGACTTCAGTTTAGAAATTTTACATTTGTGACATAACTTAGAACCTTCTAAATAAGTAGAAGCAAAGGAGGAGTCACGTTCACAAACCCACACTATCAGTTTTGGGAAGTTCAACGACCCCGAAAAACATCTATGGCTATGAGGAGTCACTAATCCCCAATTTATAACCACTGGCTCCAAGAAAGGAAGAGAATCAACTTCAGGCGGACAAATATTACATCCATGTTTTGCCGGGATTTGAGCTCAGACCCGAAAATATGCGACCTAGAATACTAGCCCTCTGTGCCAGTAGCGGCTCGTGGGGTAAAATGTTGGTGAGGCGAACACCCAGCCGATAACATATATGTTATAGAAAATAACTAAAACCAAATTTTGTAGAGAAGGATTTGATGTATATATACACTGAAGTGCCAGAAAAACTGGTAAAGACGAGCTATGCAAAATACATAGCAACGTCACCTATGCGCGTAGTCGGTTGCGTCCACCAGTGCGTATATAAAACGATAGACATCCTTGCCAGCTGTCAGAGCTGTTTTTGGCATGAGAATGACAAGTAATAACGATTTAAGCTATTTTCAACGCAGTGTCATAGTTGGCGCTCGTGAGATGGGCCATAGTATTTCGGAGGTAGAAATGAAGTTCGGATTTTCACGGACGACCATTGCAAGGGTGTACCGTGACTACAAGAATTCCAGCAAAAACCTCCAACCTGCGATACCAATGTGGCCGTAAAAAGACATTGGGTGAACGTGACCATCGTCGGCTGTCAAGAATCGTTTCACGCAACACTTTCGCAGGTATCATCGGAATTCAATGCTGGAGCCTCAACAAGCATCAGCGTCCGGACTGTCCAACATACCCTGCACCATATGGGCTTTGGGAGCCGACGCCCAACTCAAGTCCCCTTGATGGGTGCACGACACAGAGCTATGTTCCTCGTTTGGGTACGGCAACACCGCCACTGGACACTTGATGACTAGAAACAAGTGGCCTGGTCTGACGAGTCGCGTTTCTAACTGCATCGGGCAGATAGAAGGATTCGTGTGTGGCGCAAACCCCATGAAGCCATGGATCCTGCTTGTCAACAGGGAACTGTACCGGCTGGTAGGGGGTCCGTAATGGTATGGGGTGTGTTTAGCTGGACTTCACTGGGACCCCTGGTACGTTTACAAACGTCTGTGACCGGCCAACGCTATGTGCGCATCCTTTCTGACGAGGTACACCCGTTCATGTCCTGCATTCATGCTCATGGGTTGGGCCTGTTCCAAAAGGACAATGCACCTCCACACAAGTGTCGGGACACCACATTATGGTTAGAGGAGCATTCATCTGAGTTTGGAGTGTTGCCATTCCCACCCAAGTCCCCAGATCTGAACGTGATAGAACACATTTGGGATGCCATGTAACGCGCTATCGAACACAGGAATCCGAGACCTCGGAATACACCCGAATTGTGGAATGCTCTGCAGAAAGTATGGTGTGCATTGCCTACAGCATATTTCCAGAAGCTAGTGGAGTCCATGCCCCGTCGTATTTCTGCAGTCCTGCGCTCCCGTGGGGGATCTACCGAGTATTAGACTGGTGTACCAGTTTTTCTGGCACTTCAGTTAATACAAGGTGCATAGGAAAGTCCCTTTAGCCTGAAATAACTTGCGAACGGAGAGAGGTACAGTTATGCAAGTGAGATAACGGTATAGTAAAGCGACTACGCCCCATCGAATGCAACCAATACCAGCGCCCCTAGTGGCGAAATGCGGAAGTTAAATAGCCATTTCAAATCGAAAACGAAAAGAGATAGAGCAAAATTTTCAATTACAAAGTTGTAGAGCATCAATTAATTAGTACAAAACGACATTTATTTTACACGGATAAGATAAATTGTCGCCTGAATACCCTAAATCCAAAATCGATGCGCGACGATTCTAATCTGCATATTCACATTTCGCAAATGTAGCCGTATGCAAATGCAGATTGTGACGTTTTACCGTACCTAGGATATAAAAACCAGTAGGAGGATGTACCCTGGTCAGAAGTTTAAGTCTACGTACGCTGTGTGAGAATGGCGAGCTTCACTCAAAAAATCAGGTGTATGCATCAGCGCCTACAAGTCTGCTGAATCTACGTCGTCGTGTTACAGATGCTTGCAATAGTGTGACACCTTCCATGCTGAGGAATGTGCATGCAGAGTTACTTTCACGAATACAATGTGTATCGTGGGCAATGGCGAACTCAAAGCAATAAATTGTGTGTATTTGCTCATACCTTTGCCCGTTCCCTTCAAACGTTCACACAAAAGGTCGCGCATCGATTTCGGACATTTTAAGGTATTCAGGCGACAATTTATCTTATCCGTGTGAAAAAAATGTCGTTTTGTACCAATTAATTGATGCTGTACAACTTTGTAATTGGAAATTTTGCTCTATCTCTTTTCGTTTTCGATTTGCGATGGCTAACGTCCGCATTTCGCCACTAGGGGCGCTGCTATTGGTTGCATTAGATTAGGCGTAGTCGCTTTACTATAACGTTATTTCACTTGCATAACTGTACCTCTCTCCGTTCGCAAGTTATTTCAGACTAAAGGGACTTTCCTATGCACCCTGTATATACACTGCCGGACAATTGCTAAGGACGGATGACAATAGCAACGATAGCAACCATAAAATGGAAGGCAGGAAAATGTGGAAATTAGCACAAGTGCGGGATACAGTAAGACATGTTGTGCATATGCAAATTTTGGATTGCCGAACTTGTTCGTGACGTCATAGCTCTGATAAGAGATATAAAGGATTTGACGCGTATTGACCGTTGTTGTTTAAACGCAAAGTTGAAAGGAAAAGAATCAATTGACGAACTTGCAATTTTCAGTATGTCTTCCCAACATCACCTAGATGATTTTACACGTGGCCGTATTATTGGCAAGATTGAAGAAGGGCGAAAAATAACAGATGTTGCCAGGGAGTTCGACGTCAGCCACAGTGTTGTTTCAAGGCTTTGGAAATCATTTCAAACAAATGGAGAGTGTAGCAAACGTCACGGGGAGGTCGTGTTCACAGTACGACACCTGCAGAAGATCGATACATAGTGCTATCAACAAAAAGACACCGGCGCAGCACAGCTAGTGAGGTAGCAAATCAGTTTATGGCTGCTACTGGAAAGCGGATCTCCCGAAAAACTGTCGCCAGACGTTTGCATGAAGGAGGACTATACGCCCGCCGTCCTGTTGTGTGCATCCCATTGTCCAGACGTCACCGTACCGCCCGTTTGCAATGGTGTCATCAACATCACAATTGGACTGATAACGACTGGTCTGCTGTCCTCTTCTCAGATGAGAGTAGATACAGTCTATCGTCTGATTGTTGACGACAACTGATCTGGCGTGATAGTGGTACTGCATATTGTCCAGCAAACATACAGGAAAGAGACCGATATCCGACATGTAGTGTCATGGTATGGGCTGTCATCATGATCAATGGCCGTACGTCCCTCTATATGCTTCCAACTGGGACTATGACTGGCCAACGATACTTTAATGATGTTCTGCTACCTCGTGTTCGCACGTTCCGTGGTGCTGTCGGTCATAGATTCATTTTCATGGACGACAAGGCAACATATCATCGAGCAGTCGCTGTCCAGGAGTGTCTTGAGAGCGAGGATATTCAACGCCTCGTATGGCCAGCACGTTCTCCAGATCTGAATCCCATTGAAAATGTGTGGGATGCTTTGGGGAGGAGTCTTGCTGGTCGCCAATGCCCTCCAATAAACAAGGGCACCCTCATCCGTGCACTGACAGAGGAATGGGATAAATTACCACAACAGCTGCTTCACAATGTTGCGCAAAGCATGACACGACGTGTGGAATCTTGCACCGCCCTCCATGGTGGCCATATCCCGTATTGACATCTTACGCCGGAACGCCTGCGGACGGTCATTGCATTTTTTTCACGTTTACGTATTCTGCACAAAATGGCCTGTTTGTCCCTTGAACACGTTCCAAAGCCTTCTGGATTTCAGAGCACAATAAATTGTCTTTCTTGTAATGTCCTGGCATTCTGACATTATTTTATTTCACTTGGCATCCAACCACACTTACTTTTTTATGCGCTATATAGCCGTTTATGATCCGTCCTTAGCAATTGTCCAGCAGTGTATATACGTATCTATATTTTATATCTATATTTATTATTTGACGATAGTTCAATAAAAGCATAGGAAAACATCAAGCACGACGGAGTGAAGAGAGGTAGACTTAAAACATTGGAAACAGTTTCGAAGGAAAAAATGTATATTTTACGGGAAAAAAAGAGGATGAATAGTTATATCATTCTTCCTGAGCACAAACGGACATTTTTCGCTTAATTTCTTTATCTATAGGGGTAGTTAATCAGTGATTATTGCATAACGCACAACACCAATCGAACGTTCACTCCTCTAATAATTCAAAGGAAATAATTTTAATAGAACCAATTTTCTCAAAGAATGTTTCAGAGTACAGAACAAGTTAGTAAAATCATGCAATGCATTGATTATGATACGATTTCCGATATAACAGAAATCATTACTCAAGTTATGAGGATAATGGCTGTAGAATAAATCTCGCTCCTATGACCTGACCTTTGACCACATTTCGATGATATTCAACAGACCCGGTAAAGTATAGTTCTGGAGCATGATAAAGGTTTGTCTCAATCGAAGCATTTTTACGCAAGTTATAAAGCATAAGGGTGATAGAATGGATCTCGCTCTTACGTCCTAACCTTTGACCCTATTTCGTCCATTTTCAAGAAGGTTCGTCCCTAGATGGTCCCTTACCACATACTAAAACTTCATCGAAATCGACACATTTTTACTCCAGTTATGACGCATAAGGGCAATGGAATGGATTCCGCTCCTATGTCCTGACCTTTGACCCCATTTCACCCATTTTCAATAGGGTTCGTTCCTAGATGGTCCCTTACCACATACTAAAACTTAATCGAAATAGACGTGCTCTTACACTGACTGAGGCGAACTGTATTACCGCCTCAGGAACTGCTTTGCCAAGCTCTTTGTCTGCCCGCTCCCATTGGACAAAATCCCTGCCTTCCTCCAACAGAAACACAGACACTAGTCAATTTTAAGCGGTGTTCGAGTTTCGCCTCAAAATCTGTAGAGGAAGTCTGAGGAACCGGTTTTTTTAAGCTTTCCAACTGTAGTTTGAAGAAGCGTATATGATCCAGTTTTGTCCGTCTGTCTGTCTGTCTCTCTGTCCATCCGCACGATAACTCGCGTAAAAATAGTTCGATTTCGATGAAATTTTAGTATGTGGTAGGGGACCACCTGGGAACGAACCCTATTGAAAATGGTTGAAATGGGGTCAAAGGTCAGGGCATAGGAGAGGGATCCATTCCATTTTCCTTATGCGTCATAACTTACGTAAAACTGTTTCGATTGCAACAAAACGTAATCATGTTATTCCGGAGGTATACTGAGCCAATTCTGTTTAATATCATCGAAATGTGGTCAAAGGTCAGGGCACAGGAGTGAGATTTGTTCCACATCCATTATCCTCATAATTTGACTAAAAATGCTTCTACTGCGACAAAATTTTAGTACATTGTTCCGGAGGTATACTGAACCAATTCTGTTGAATATCATCGAAATGAGATCGAAGGTCAGGAGAGAAGAGCGAGATTCATTCCACAGCCATTATCCTCATAACTTGAGTGATAACTTGAGTAATGATTTCTGGTATGTTGGAAAGCGTATAATAATCAATGCATTGCATGATTTTACTAACTTGTTTTGCTTTTTCTTTCCATCTCTGCGCCGTCTCCTGTCTGTTGTAACAGAGACGACTCAGATGATCGCATCTCTAGGTGCTCAACATATGCTCGTTTCAACCTCTTTGCAAGAGGTTGAAACGAGCATACGTTGAGCGCCTAGTATTTAAACTTTATAAATTTAAGGCTCATATGTAGGATTCATTCTTTGGTTGAAGCCTTTTTTAGCAAAATTTACCAATCACAATGAGTATTTCAGAGTTCCATTTAACATGCACATTTAAAGACTTATTGTATCTTATATGTGTAAAAACTTTCTTCATGGGCGAACAATTTCTGGTGAGGCGGCGCCTCACTTCCTTCATTTGGCAAGCCGCCCGTGCTCTATGCGACAGTTTGAATTCAACTGTACTGTGTGATATTACTACCTACAGAAGAAACTTCACAGTAAAACTGGATAACACTGGAAATGTATTCCTCCCACATGCACAGAAAAGTATGTTTCCAGTGTGTCTGCTAGAAGCAGATATTATGACTGAGTAACACATACATGCTTGCTATCCAGCGAAACAAAAAGTACTACAAAATCGAAATACATACGAAAAATTTTGGGCACAGTCACTTCCATCCGATTAGGGTAAAAAAAAAATCCGTTTCTAGTTGCAGCAATATTTCATCAAGTACAAGTTTATCATTTCCACAAGCTCTAGCGAAAACTATGGGAAATCTGCGGCAAGCTGATCTACGTTAGGTACTAAAACATTTCTAACAACTGACTTTCAGGAGAGAAGATGCCTATGGACTGACAGAATAGAGCCGCCCTTAGCAGCCGCTGGGCCGGGTGCGAACCTAGCCGCGGGACCCTTGCTTTAACCCCCACCACTTCCCTTATACTAGACATAAAACATAGGCTACACTAGACTTAAAACATAGTTTATTACAGTTATCTTTACAGTTTAATGAAACGTCAAGACGTTTGAAAATTAACCAATAAAGAAAGACAGCATTTAAATTTTTTTAACCCTACTCATATTTTGTAAATATCTTAAATGATGTATACAATAGATAAAACAAGCATACCACCATACGTCCTTCCCTCACAATGGCTCCGTCTCTACCTATGGGACAGTGCTTATATTATTGAACTCACCTTATAAGAACTGGACTTTTCTTGCTCTTATCCCAGCAAAGTCAGCTATTAAATCATCAAAATTTATTTCGCTTGCTTTATCCTGTTCAATCGACAAAGTTGCTAATTACATCAATCTTTCTTGAGACATGACAGATCTTAAATAAGATTTAATCAGCTTCAAGCGTGAAAATCTTCTTTCTATGCTTGTCACTGTTATTGGGACAGTAAGTTATATCCTGTAGGAGATGAAGGCGTTAGGGAAAGGATTCTGAATTTTATTCATGTATCTTAAAGCACCGGCTGTAGTTTTGACATCAGATGGAAGTAACTCACGTAGCATAACTTTTTCGATAACTATCAGTGCACGGTGTACGTTGAAAGATATGACTTCAATACTAATGTTTCGCTAAACATAATATTATAGTTTGCTGCCGATATTTGGGTAAATATAAATTTAGCAATCGATATTAAAAAAAAGAATACTTAAACGAGACGGAGTTTAAAAAATAAAATGGAATAATTGAAAATAAGAAATTCGCTTCCTCGCTATTTCTTTCTCTTTCTCTCATTTTCTTTCTTAGGGAGTGAGCGCAGCCCCCCCCCCCCCCCCCCCCCCAAAGCGCGGGGACCTGTGCGACCATACCTGTCGCACACCTCTAAGAGAGAGCGGCTCTGTGACAGGCAGACAACTTAAGTCATAAGCACTTGGTTTTTAGTCACATGCATGGAAGTTTCCGAAGAACCGAAAAAAAAAAAAAAAAATTCTCTCCACAAACAAAAAAGTGGTAGGTAAAGTCTAAATAGCACCACTCTATTAGTCAGCGTAGTCAGTCAAAGAAATGAAAGTACGTAGAATTCCAAAAGATGCTTGCCAAATCGCTCTACCAATTTTATTTTTTATTATTTGACGTGGTTTCAAATACGACGTGAATGAAGCCTTTGAAGTACGTTGCGAAAGAGTCAGGATCCTGTTTTTAGACAGAGTATTCGTTAAACTGTCACTGAAGCTTTTTGATTCATTCACTCTGCCTACGCCTAGTGACACATTCAGTTGCGTCTTATCGGGAAAAACGAAAACAGTACATCGGGAAAGGAACTGCTGTTGCTATGTGTACGTTTTCCTCAACGGCCAGACAGTGAATCAATAAAGTGATTTCGTGGTGTCAGGCACACAGGCACAGCGCCCAATCCGTGTTTCGTAAATACGTTTCCCAACTTTCCCATTCATGAGTACAACAGAAAACTGCACCCCCTCCCCCAAAGGAAAAGAAGGGGGAGGGGCAAAGGAGGAAAAAAATATATTTCAGAGAAAGATACGACGTTTCGCCATGCTGTATGCTCACCTGTCTGCATATACAATTTTCAAAACTGTGTTCGGATTTACGCGAAAAGTAAATATTTCATTGGCTTCTGTAAGCAAATTCCCAATTCCATCAGATTCGAGAAAGAGAGGGAGAGAGATGACCCGGAATTCCGTCACAAAACAAGTGGAATGTTTCTGAAATCTCGAACTGATGAGCACGCGCGTCTTTAAAAAAGTACGAAAAACAAACAAACAAACAAACCAAAAAGCACAATCCTAAAATTTGAAAATAAATTTAGGATTGTGCTTTCTGAATAATAAGTTATTCAAAATTTAATTTGGGATTGTGCTTTTTGAAAATAAGTTTACATTATTGTCTATCTGTCTGAGGGCGAACTGCGCCTTCAGACAGATAGACGATAATGTAAACTTATTTTTTACCACATGATATGATCCTGCTTTTCAGACAGAGGAAATTCCGTACTAAATACACTGCCCGACAAAAAAAAAAACAAAAAAAAAAAACAGGAATTAAGAAATTGGGAGCAGTTAAATAATGCAATTAACCATTTTTTTTATCGAATGTTAAAAGGTACACCGAGTGATCACTGAATTATGACTGCCTTATCAAAAGTGGACGTGGCCCCTTGACCACGTGATGCGATTAGTAGTCAACGGGCAGCATCCACTTTTGACTTTTGATAGGGGTGAGAGGATGCTATTTGTCGACAGACGTAGCATATACAAGATGTGAGGGGCGCAGGAGATAGTAAAATTCGGAGCGTGATGGCTAAACGGAAGTATTTATCGGGCTTTGAGAAAGGACAGATTGTAGGAGCTTAGACAGCGGGTGCTTCGATTTCCTAAACGGCTGAACTGGTGGGTTGTTCGAGAGCCATCGTACACTTGCGTGCAAAAATTAAGGACGAGACGGTTTTTCGAATGTAACGTCGTGCAGAAGTGCTCCACATCCACTCAAATCATACCATAAGATCTCCAAGATGTAAGAATATGGGACAAGTGAGCAAAACCGTCCAAACAAGGAATCCAAAGGATACAAAGGCACTTTATTGAAAAGGTAGCTTCGAGCACAACTGGACAGAAGACAGAAACGTCCATGTGACAGGCGGCTGCCAAGAAACATCTAGTCTTTAGTAGGGGATATGATCACCCCTGACTGCGTTTCAAGATTTACAACGTATGTCCTTGCTGAAGACGAGGTTGTCAAGGAGCTGTTGAGGCATCGCGGCCCATTCCTCTTGTAGCGCTAATCGCAGCTGCGGAATCGTTGCTGGCGGCTGGTGACGAGCTGCCAAGCGTCTCCCGGGAAGGTCCCATACGTGTTCGATTGGATTTAGGTCCGGGGACCTTGCGGGCCAATCCATGCGTTGAATATCTTCACTCTCCAACAGCTCTGCGACAGCCACTGTACGATGAGGTGTAGCTTTGTCGTCCACGAAGAGGAACTCAGGACCCACAGTATCTCTAAACAGACGCACGTGAGGCAGGAGAACCTCGGTACAATAGCGGACACCAGTGACTGAACCTCCTTGGAGGATGTGGAGGTCAGTATGGCTACCAAGCATGATACCGCCCCAAACGAGAACTCCGCCACCTCCAAACCGGTACCTTTCGATGATGTTGGAGGTGTGATTGCGCGTTCCCTGCTCTCTCCAGATGTGTATACGTCCAGAATCGCTCGTCAGACTAAATCGGCTCTCATCCGTAAAGAGAACTCGACCCCATTGCTGATGTGTCCAGTTCTTGTGTTCCTGACACCACAGAAACCGCCGTCTCCGATGAGCAGGCGTTAATGGCACACACCGTACTGGTCGTCGTGCAAATAGACCACCTTTGTGCAGCCTCCTGGCCACGGTAAAACGCGATAACGGACGTGCAGTTGTCTGTTGCATGTGCCTTGCGATTTCTCCCGCTGTCTGCCGTCTGTCTCTTCTCGCCTGTAGAACAATATACCGGTCGTCTGCCACCGTGATTGCTCGTGGACGACCACTGCTAAACTCTTGGACAGCTGTTCCTGTCGTTTGAAATGCTTTCCAAGCTCGTGAAACGATGCTGTGAGTGATCCCGAACTCCTCGGCCACACTAGTCACACTTCGACCTTCTTCCAATTTCTTAATGACGCGACTTCGGGTAAAGTCATCCATGTCGTCTACTGGATTGCCTGTTGGACGTACCACACGGTGGGAGCAACTCGACGTCATTCAAACCGATGTACACCGTGTAATAGCTTTCACCGATTTGCTGAGCGTACACCGCCCGTGTGCTTGTTACCCTTCCGACCCCACCCCCTACGTCATGCTGGATATATGCGATGCCCTAACGTACCGGATCCTAGTCTATCTCCTGAGTGGTCTTTTGGTCCGTTCTGCCCGCTCGTTCTGCTGTTATGCTAATTTCTCCTCTTCGTCCTTAATTTTTGCACACCAGTGTAGTTAGAGTACCAGGACTGGCGTGAAAATGGTCAAACAACAAATCGGAGTCAAAACTGCACAGGACAGCGAAAGGTTGATGTGAGAGGTAGAGGTTTGCACGGGCAGGGCTGGTCCGCCAATCCCGAGCCCGGTTCGGCCCGAGGGCAGGGTCGGGATTTTTTAGTTTAGAGAACAGAGCAATGGGCCGGGCCAAGCTTTTTTCGAGACATTTACGACCGGGCCCGGCCAAGCCGACCCATTGTTTTTGTCGCAATGGTAAAGAAAAAAATAGTCGTGTTCCCCGATTTACAGGTCTGTATAACTGTTTTGCTGGCTTTACTTACTTCGATGACATAGCCCAAGACGTAATCACAGAAGCGAGGAGAGGCACTCACAGTGTTTTTACCATCTGTAGGTATTAAGATGGTAAAACCACTTTGTGGCTTGTTGACAACAAAAAGATTCCACCCCGAGCGATTGTGTGTTTGTGTGTGTGTGTGTGTGTTTGTGTATGAGGGAGTGAGACGACATCGATTGTTCCTCCTATCCCTAATCTGTATAGGGATTGACTTTTGTAGTGTTACCGCTTGCTAGTTCAAATAAAGGGAGATTTTGAATGCGCTTAGTCTTCTTTTTTTACTCTCTTTAGCGGTAATATTCTTCGATAATTGCCAAGTTTAGTTAATATTTTTAGGCTTACATTCAACTAAATATTTCCAATAATATCGTATTTCATTTAATTTTCACAATTTAATAAAATACAATAGGAAGAGAAAATAATAAAATATGGCACACCACGGTCCGGTCTGAGTGTCTAATATTTGTAACGGGCCGTGCCGTGCTGGGCCTTAAACGCATGGGCTTGGGTCGGGCTGAGCTCACCAAATAAGGCCCGTGCAGACCTCTGGTGAGAGGTCAGCACCGGGTCCGACAAATCGTATAGGCTAACAGATGCAGCACTGTTAAACAGTTGACCACCCAATACAACAGAGGTCAACAGTATCTGCCATGACTATGCGTCGCCCGCTTCGCTTGCACGTTTAAGATATAAGAGCAAGCGACGACATCCTCTCTTAACCACGGTTCATCGGTGCAAAAGATTCGACTGGTGCAAATATCATGCAAGTTAGACGTCAGATGACTGGAAAACAAAGTGTGCTGGTCAGACGAGTCGCGTTTTTGCTCCACTCCGTGGATGGTCGTGTACGTATTTAGAGCGAACAACATGAGGCACTCGATCCATCGTGCATGGTCTCCATAGTACAAACCGATGAAGGCGGTTGTATTGTGTGGGGCATGTTCATCTGGCAGGAACTTGGACCCCTGGTGCATGTGGAACAACGTATGACTGGTGCCTACTATCTGAAACTGCTTGCTGACTCTGTACACTCAGCAATGTTGCACTGCTTCCCAAATGGCGACGGTGACTTCCAAAATGACAATGCGCCGAGCCACAGATCCAATACCAAGTTGGAAACACGTGGAATAATTTATATAGACATAAATCAAGCTATTTTCAAATTTCTGAGGTTATCTAACATGGAAAGAACAGCTTGATTTACGTCTATATTAATTATTACATGTGTTTCCAACTTGATATTTACTCATTTGCTGGTGATCTAACTTAGCACTACCATGACACAGGTTTCTTTTCACTGATGCAGTGAAATCAAAGTGTGACAATGAGACACATTTGTTTCGACTGGTGCAGTGAAATCAAAGTCTGACAATGAGACACGTTTGTTTCGACTGGTGCAGTGAAATCAAAGTCTGATGATGAGACACGTTTGTTTCGACTAATGCAGTGAAATCAAAGTCTGACTATGAGACACGTTTGTTTCGACTGATGCAGTGAAATCAAAGTCTGACTATGAGACACGTTTGTTTCGACTGGTGCAGTGAAATCAAAGTCTGACGACGAGACACGTTTGTTTCGACTGATGCAGTGAAATCAAAGTCTGAGGATGAGACACGTTTGTTTCGAATGATGCAGTGAAATCAAATTCTGACGATGAGATACGTTTGTTTCGACTGGTGCAGTGAAATCAAAGTCTGACGATGAGACACATTTGTTTCGACTGGTGCAGTGAAATCAAAGTCTGACGATGAGACACGTTTGTTTCGACTAATGCAGTGAAATCAAAGTCTGACGATGAGACACGTTTGTTTCGACTAATGCAGTGAAATCAAAGTCTGACTATGAGACACGTTTGTTTCGACTAATGCAGTGAAATCAAAGTCTGACTATGAGACACGTTTCTTTCGACTGGCGCAGTGAAATCAAAGTCTGACGACGAGACACATTTGTTTCGGCTGATGCAGTGAAATCAAAGTCTTACGATGAGACACGTTTGTTTCGACTGATGCAGTGAAATCAAAGTCTGACTATGAGACACGTTTGTTTCGACTGGTGCAGTGAAATCAAAGTCTTACGACGAGACACGTTTGTTTCGACTGATGCAGTGAAATCAAAGTCTGAGGATGAGACACGTTTGTTTCGACTGGTGCAGTGAAATCAATGTCTTACGATGAGACACGTTTGTTTCGACTGGTGCAGTGAAATCAAAGTCTGACTATGAGACACGTTTGTTTCGACTGGTGCAGTGAAATCAAAGTCTGACGATGAGACACGTTTGTTTCGACTGATGCAGTGAAATTAAAGTCTGACTATGAGACACGTTTGTTTCGACTGGTGCAGTGAAATCAAAGTCTGACGATGAGACACATTTGTTTCGGCTGATGCAGTGAAATCAAAGTCTGATTATGAGGCACGTTTGTTTCGACTGGTGCAGTGAAATCAAAGTCTGACGATGAGACACGTTTGTTTCGACTGGTGCAGTGAAATCAAAGTCTGACGATGAGACACGTTTGTTTCGACTGGTGCAGTGAAATCAAAGTCTGACGATGAGACACGTTTGTTTCGACTGATGCAGTGAAATCAAAGTCTGACGATGAGACACGTTTGTTTCGACTGATGCAGTGAAATCAAAGTCTGACTATGAGACACGTTTGTTTCGACTGATGCAGTGAAATCAAAGTCTGACGATGAGACACGTTTGTTTCGACTGGTGCAGTGAAATCAAAGTCTGACGATGAGACACGCTTGTTTCGACTGATGCAGTGAAATCAAAGTCTGACGATGAGACACGTTTGTTTCGACTGATGCAGTGAAATCAAAGTCTGACAATGAGACACGTTTGTTTCGACTGGTGCAGTGAAATCAAAGTCTTACGACGAGACACGTTTGTTTCGACTGGTGCAGTGAAATCAAAGTCTGACGATGAGACACGTTTGTTTCGACTGGTGCAGTAAAATCAAAGTCTTACGATGAGACACGTTTGTTTCGACTTGGTGCAGTGAAATCAATGTCTGACGATGAGACACGTTTGTTTCGACTGATGCAGTGAAATCAAATTCTGACGATGAGACACGTTTGTTTCGACTGGTGCAGTGAAATCAAAGTCTGACGATGAGACACGTTTGTTTCGACTGGTGCAGTGAAATCAAAGTCTGACGATGAGACACGTTTGTTTCGACTGATGCAGTGAAATCAAAGTCTTACGACGAGACACGTTTGTTTCGACTGATGCAGTGAAATCAAAGTCTGACGATGAGACACGTTTGTTTCGACTGATGCAGTGAAATCAAAGTCTGACGATGAGACACGTTTGTTTCGACTGGTGCAGTGAAATCAAAGTCTGACGATGAGACACGTTTGTTTCGACTGGTGCAGTGAAATCAAAGTCTGACGATGAGACACGTTTGTTTCGACTGGTGCAGTGAAATCAAAGTCTGACGATGAGACACGTTTGTTTCGACTGGTGCAGTGAAATCAAAGTCTGACGATGAGATACATTTGTTTCGGCTGATGCAGTGAAATCAAAGTCTGATTATGAGACACGTTTGTTTCGACTGATGCAGTGAAATCAAAGTCTGAGGATGAGACACGTTTGTTTCGACTGGTGCAGTGAAATCAAAGTCTTACTATGAGACATGTTTGTTTCGCCTGGTGCAGTGAAATCAAAGTCTGACGATGAGAGACATATTTGTTTCGACTGGTGCAGTGAAATCAAAGTCTGACGATGAGACACGTTTGTTTCGACTGGTGCAGTGAAATCAAAGTCTTACGATGAGACACGTTTGTTTCGACTGATGCAGTGAAATCAAAGTCTGATGATGAGACACGTTTGTTTCGACTGGTGCAGTGAAATCAAAGTCTGACGACGAGACATATTTGTTTCGGCTGATGCAGTGAAATCAAAGTCTTACGACGAGATACGTTTGTTTCGACTGATGCAGTGAAATCAAAGTCTTACGATGAGACACGTTTGTTTCGACTGATGCAGTGAAATTAAAGTCTGACGATGAGACACGTTTGTTTCGACTGATGCAGTGAAATTAAAGTATGACGATGAGACACGCTTGTTTCGACTGGTGCAGTGAAATCAAAGTCTTACGACGAAACCCGTTTGTTTCGACTGATGCAGTGAAATCAAAGTCTTACGATGAGACACGTTTGTTTCGACTGGTGCAGTGAAATCAAAGTCTGACTATGAGACACGTTTGTTTCGACTGATGCAGTGAAATCAAAGTCTGACGATGAGACACGTTTGTTTCGACTGATGCAGTGAAATCAAAGTCTGACGATGAGACACTTTTGTTTCGACTGGTGCAGTGAAATCAAAGTCTTACGACGAGACACGTTTGTTTCAACTGATGCAGAGAAATCAAAGTCTGACGATGAGACACGTTTGTTTGGACTGGTGCAGTGAAATTAAAGTCTGACGATGAGACACGCTTGTTTCGACTGGTGCAGTGAAATCAAAGTCTGACGATGAGACACGTTTTTTTCGACTGGTGCAGTGAAATCAAAGTCTGACGATGAGACACGTTTTTTTCGACTGGTGCAGTGAAATCAAAGTCTTACGATGAGACACGTTTGTTTCGACTGATGCAGTGAAATCAAAGTCTGATGATGAGACACGTTTGTTTCGCCTTGTGCAGTGAAATCAATGTCTGACGATGAGACACGCTTGTTTCGACTGGTGCAGGGAAATCAAAGTCTGACGATGAGACACGTTTGTTTGGACTGGTGCAGTGAAATAAAAGTCTTACGACGAGACCCGTTTGTTTCGACTGATGCAGTGAAATCAAAATCTTACGATGAGACACGTTTGTTTTGACTGATGCAGTGAAATCAAAGTCTGACGATGAGACACATTTGTTTCGACTGGTGCAGTGAAATCAAAGTCTGACGATGAGACACGTTTGTTTCGACTGGTTTCGAATTAAATACCTCAGTTGTTTGGATTTAATTGTCCTGGGAGGTGCAACGGTTAGCATACTCGAGCGGAAATTGGGAGATGCCCGTTCGATACTCATTCCAGGACCACTAAATTTTCAAATTCCTGTGGTTATGTTACGCAGGTCCAATGCTGTGGAGAAATGGTTTGAGGAACACAGTTTAGACTTCCAGCGTATCTCAGTTTGGTGGCACTATGGAACTGCATATGAGGCGTTTGGATACACCAATCGCCTCTATACCTGCGTTGAAGGCCGCATTTTACCCAGTTTGGTTGGCTATGCCTCCCAGCTGCTTCGGGCATCATATTGAATCAATGCCACGTCGGATAACACCTACAAAGTATTAGGTAGGTGACGGCATAATTCAGTGATCACTCAGTGTATATGCTTTACAAATAAGAGGCAACACCAACACGTATGAACCAACAAATGCATGTCTCAAACTCATTAAGGTACGTACGTACCTTACAAGTCGGTCAAACTTTATTAATACCAACATCGCGTGGCCCAAAAATGAGTTCGAGCTAAAAGTATCTCGTATTATTCATATCTAATTAATTAACCAACTAAACGCTCATTGAAATATGCAAATTTATACAATATAATTTAAGAAATAAGTGACCAAATATCTTCTGCAATCTAAAACATTAATTACATTACCTATTTTTTCCAAAACTTTATACAAAGAAGACGAAATATACAGAGTGCTGTAGCACTCCGATGAGCCGTTACATTGTGACTACCTCCAGCCCAAAGAAATGAGAGCACCTGGAGACCAGACGGTCTCAGGAGAAGTTCATAGAGCAGTATACATACAAACCCAGAACCGGCTTTCGGTTAGTAAAGTGTTCGGTGTCAGAATGGGAAAATCTGCCGATTTATCGGAGTTTGATAAAAGACAAATTGTGATGGCACGGCGACTCGGAACTACGATCTCGGAAACGGCGCTGCTTGTGGGTTGTTCATGTGCCGCTGTAGTGAGTGCGTATCAAAAGTGGTGCACACATGGCCAAACGACGTACCGTAGTCCAGCTGTGTGTCGTGTGCAGCTCATTGATGCCAGAGGGGAGCGGAGACTGTGGCGCATTGTTCACAAAGACTAGAGGGCTACAGTGCGACAAATCACCCATATCTACAACTGTGGTAGTCAGGGCAATGTGTCACAGCACACACTTCATCGCAGCCTTCGGCGCATGGACTGAGACGAGCAGAAGACCTAGCCAGGTCTCCATGCTCACAGCACGTCATCGCCGACAACGCATGAGATGGGCCCTAGATCATCGAGATTGGACCGTGGATGATTGGAAGAAAGTAGCCTGGTCTAAAGAATCAAGATTCCTGGTGCATCACGTTGACGGCCGAGCGTGGATACGCCGATTACCAACGGAGACTATGGCACCTGGATGCATTGTTGGGCGGAAACAAGCAGGCAGGCGGCGGCAGTATTACGCTGTGGCCGATGTTTTCTTAGGACACTTTAGGCCCCATTATCCCAATAGCACAATCCCTGACAGCTGGCAGGTATCTGAACATCGTTGCGGACCAAGTTCACCCATTCATGGAAACTGTGTTTCCTGCTGGTGATGGCCATTACCAGAAGGATAATGCGCCATGCCACACTGCCAGAATCGTCAAGGAGTGTTTCGAGGAACATGATGGTGACTTCCTGTTAATGCCTTGTCCTCCAAATTCACCTGACATGAACCCAATCAAAACATTTGTGGTTTACTTGAAAAGCAGGTTCTCGGTAAATCACCACCACCCCAAAATGTACGGGAACTGGAGGACCTGCTGTTGATATTGTGGTATCAGATAACCCAGGATACTTATCGCCACCTCATCGAATTGATGGATCGCCGAGTGGCCGCTGTTTTGCGGGCTAAAGGGGGTCCTACAGCTTCTTAGGTAGGTGGTCATAATGTAATGGCTCATCGGCATATGATATAGTATACACTGAGTGGCCACCTGATAGTTTTAAGCAAATGAGCTATGGCTGCACGCTGTTGCCGCCAGAGGGCGAGGATAGTATAAAGAGGGAAAGCTTAGTGCTTGCGACAGTAGTAAAAGTGATTTTTGGGTACCGAGATGGGTAAAAAATGCGATTTGACGGACTTTCAACGTGGGCTGATTGTAGGAGCTCGGAGCCATGGAGCGAGTATCACCAAAACCGCCGCATTCGTGAAATGTTCCAGAGCAGCTGTTGTTAAAGTCTTTAAAGACTGTACTGTCAGCCAAAAAACCTGGGTCTCTACGTGCAACGTGTGGTCGTCATCAACTAGTGACTACTCGGGAGGAACTGAGAGTGTCCAGACTGGTAACAGACAACAGAAGGGCAAGAGTGCAGCAAATTACAAACCATCTTAATTAAGGATCCCCTCAAATGATCTCTGCACGCGCTGTTCGCCGTACACTGCATCGGATGGGATATGGCAGCCGAAGGCCTGTTCGAACACCTTTGCTGTCTGCAGTTAACAAGACAAAATGTCTCCAATTCGCACAGGAATACAAGGTTTGGAAAGTTGATAATTAGAAGCAAATTATGTGGTCCGATGAATCACGTTTTCAGCTGCACCATGCCGATGGCCGAGTGAGAATTTGGCGGAAACAGTACAAAAGCATGGACCCCAAATGCATTGCTACAACCCTTCAAGCTGGTGGAGGCAACGTTATGGTTTGGGGAATGTTTCCCTGACATGCTTTGGGCCCTTTAATTCGTGTTGATCAACGTCTGACTGGCACATCGAATCTAAGCATCGTTGCGGACCGAGTGCATCCTGTCATGTGGATGGTTTATCCCAATGGCGATGGCCACTTTCAACAAGATCATGCGTCCTCCCATAGTGCTCGTATTGAACAGGATTGGTTTCAGGAACATGCCGGTAAGTTTACTTTGCTTAGGTGGCCCCCACAGTATCCAGATCTCAACCCCACTGAGAATTTGTGGGATGAAGTGAACATCAAACAGCTGGATCCACAACCCTGCAATCTCACACTCCTGGAAAGCGCTATTCATCAAGCATGGTCTCAGATCCCACAAACCACCTATCAACAACGCAGTATTAAAGGCAAAAGGTGGCCCAACGAAATACTGAGGGGAGTGTTCATAAAAAAGTGGCCACTCAGTGTATAGTGCTATAGTACCATCATGGGCGCCCACAGCTTAGTTTTCACGAGCGGGCAAAACGGAAATTCTAACTAAAAATAACTAACATACACGAGCACCATATAATAAATTTCACGGTGTCTTCTTGTTATTATCTAACTATTTTTCCCGCATGCCCAGCATATAAATTTAACTGAAACTCAGAAGACGCCAAAACTACGTAAGACAGATGGATAAATGAAATCTTACAGATTTTTCGTTGGCACAATTAAAAAATATTTTCTTGTTCTTTTGAGTTTTTTTTTCGTTTTTGTTACTTGCGTCTTATGCGCCGTGAAACCCGAGCGATAACTCAATTGGTTATCAAGAAGGATAAAATACCCTCATGACAAAGTTCCAGAAAAAAGAAATACACACTGTTTTCTAACATGTAATTCAGAAATTCAATATTATTCTTCTCTTGCTACATAAAATTACCAGTATTTTTCTTATTTTTACTGCACACACACGCACAGGAAAATTAAGAGTAAGAATTAGTGTTTTCATGTAAATATTTGTAGTGCTTTTCAAGAAAAGAATGACAGAACCAGATATCTAGCGGAGAGCAAGTGCTCCCTCTGCACCACCGTCTTATATGGGCGCTAATGAGCACTATGTATAAATCCATCTCAGGCCGATTACTGTCATCCAACTTATTAGCACATTTGCAATTTCTTGGGATTTTTGCGCTTCGCATACATTTCCGAGCAGGTTCAACATAACTGAAAACACAAGCAGCTTCAATTTTCTTACTATTTGTTTAGAGTTGCCGGTAATGCACATTTCTTATGCCGAATTGTTTCGTAAAACCTTAAAACATAGCAATAACAACCTCCCCATTTTTAAGCCCCCCCCCCCCCCCGAAGTACATCTCTCTTCCTTGGGGATGTCATTTTGTTCTTTCCGAGTCGACTTACAGGGTGAACATTGGTAAAAGTGCAGATGCTTGTTATCCTGAATTCGAAGAAATGACTGATACGACAAATATTGGTAAAGATGCAGATGATTATCCTCAATTCTTTGAAATTATTTGTACTTTTATTTTTATCGTACTTACTCACAAAAAAAATACAGCCGTCTTACACATGATTAAAAACTTCACTATTAAGTATAAAATAACTTTACTATTAAGTATAAAATACACCGTGCGTAGTCTTGGCTTTAACGATTTTAATGATTTTAAGGTAAGGTTTCATCTGAGGAAGCGTATAACGTATACCCGAAAGATATAATGGAGTTAAGGGTATTTTATACTTAATAGTAAAGTATTTTACACTTAATAATAAAGTTATTTTATACTTAATAGTACAATTTTTAATCGTGTGTATAAAACAGCTGTGTTTCTTGTTTAAGAAATTACTTATACGTCGAATATTGGTAAAAATGCGGATGCTTATCCTAACTTTTAAAACAATACTTACTGCGTATGACGAATATTGGTAAAAATGTTGATGATTATCCTGAATTCGAAGAAAAGGCTTGTACGACGAATATTTAGTAAACATGTGGATGGTTATCCTAAACTCTAAGAAATTATTTATACAGCGAATATTGGTACAAATGCAGAAGCTTATCCTAAATTGTAAGAAACGACTTATATGGAGAATGTTCGTGAAAATGTTGATGGTTATCTTGAATTCAAAGAAAAGGCTTATACAACAAATATTAGTAACGATGTAGATGGTTATCCTAAATGCTAAGAAACTACTTATACGACGAATATTCGTAAAAATGTAGAGGCTTATCTTAAATTTTGAAAAGCGAACTATCAGTCGGGATGGCCTATATAAAACTTCATTGCAGTAGTTGCTTTTAAAATCTATTTTCTTTATTCTCTAGTTTTTAGTGCGTTATTCAATGTACCAAAAATTTTCCTCTAGTGAGAATTAGATTAAACTTCGGTTAGTAACATGGCGAACTTAATTATTGTGTTGTAATACATACTCATCAGATTTTTATGGTGTAATAGAAATTCAAAATGTTCGTATTTCAATTTGCTATACTTTTCCCTTCCTCGATGGAATTGTATATCTGTGCTCGTATTCACGCCAGAAAAGTTTCGAGAAGTGTCCTTTCAATTATTTAAAAAGCCCTGAATTCCAGCAGTCTTCATCTAAGTTAGGAAGACATCATGAACCCAGATAACCATGCACAATGAAGAATTGTCTCATTTTTTTTTTATTTTTCTGAATATGTATATGAATACAGGCATACGCGCAAAAGCTGTGACCAAGCGAAGGGGATTGGGCGTGAAAGAAATGTGCTCACCAGATCTGTGAGTTTGGAGCGCCATTCTCGGCAGGCACTGCACCGCCTGGTGTTGATTGCCACCCACTGAAACACAATACCCAATTTTACTTTGCTGGGTATCACGATTTACACTGGTTCAGAATTCCATAGGAATATCTCTTTCTAACTTCAGTTTTGTAAGAACGAAATCATTTGCACATAATGCTAGGCGTTATTAAAGCTTTATCGTATCTCTTTGTCATACAATTAGGTAAGTCAGTACATTTATGTTCAGTTTTGTAGAGCATGTCCGCGAATTTAAAATGCTTTGTTTTTATTATTTTATAAACTAACGGATAGCATGCTTTATTAAACTAGTAAAATGTAAAACAATGAAATCAGGATCCGGGATTTTAGTAAAAGCAGAACATTAAGTACAAATTTTTGTACCACAGGTACATTGCCACGTGCTGAACGAAATTTCCACAACTAGAGCCTGACCACCGCAAAAATGCCCAATTCTTGGGCTCTTGGACCTATAAATTTAAGGGATCCCGAAACAGCTTTAATATTAGCACTCCTGTTTTGCACTAGTAATTTTTTCGAATTTTTTTTTCATTCAAGTAATAAAGCTGTCCTTTATGAAAACGCACGTACAGAAATTTCGCTATGTGTAAAAAAACGGAGAAGAAATAATATACACATGCAAGAGCGCAGTCGAGGCCTGACGCCGCCAGGCCACTCTTTTTCAATGTCTGGCGGGACGCCAAGCGAGTTTTTTACCTAACTCAATCGATTTTTTTTAATTTACTGTATTTATTCAATCGTAACGATTCGAAATCGAATTTTTTTAAACCAAATAATTTTCACCTACTGTGTTTCTCTTTCTTCTCTTTCCCTTCATTAATTTTTTTCATGGTGGTTATGCACAAATCCGTAGATCATTTGCATACCGAAAACACCTCAGAAATAGCCAGTCAAGTGGGTACCAGACAGTATATGTACACAGGTATAAACACCCACCGATGAACCATTACGTTATCACCACCTACCTAATAAGCTGTAGGACCCCCTTCAGCACGCAAAACAGTGGCCACTCGGCGAGGCATCAATTCGATGAGGCGGCAATAGGTATCCTGGGGTATCTGGTACCATAATGTCAACACCAGGTCCTCCAGTTCCAGTACATTTCGGGGTGATTGTGATTTACCGCAAACCCGCTTTTCCAAGTCGAACCACAAATGTTTGATTGGGTTCATGTCAGATGAATTTGGAGGCTAGGGCATTAACAGAAGGTCACCAGCATGTTCCTCGAACCAATCCTTGACGATTCTTACAGTGTGACGTAGCGCATTATCCTGTTGGTAATGGCCATCACCAGTAGGGAACACAGTTGCCATGAATGGGTGAACTTGGTCCGCAACGATGTTCAGATACCTGACAGCTGTCAGGGATTGTGCTTTTGGGATAACGGGGCCTAAAGTGTCCCAAGAAAACCTCGCCCATAGCAATAACAACCGCCGCCGCCTGCTTGTTTCCGCCCAACAGTGCATCCAGGTGCCATAGCCTCCGTTGGTAATCGGCGTATCTGCACTGGGCCGTCTACGTGATGCACCAGGAATCTTGATTCGTTAGACCAGGCAACTTCTTTTTAATCATCGACGATCCAATATCAATGATATTGGGCCCATTTCATGAGTTGTTGGCAGTGAAGCGCAGTGAGCATGGGGCTGGGTCTTCAGCTACCAGAGGCCCATGTGCAGAAAGC
The DNA here is from genome assembly GCA_039090855.1 of Macrothele yani. Classification (NCBI taxonomy): domain Eukaryota; kingdom Metazoa; phylum Arthropoda; class Arachnida; order Araneae; family Macrothelidae; genus Macrothele; species Macrothele yani. The sequence goes on along the minus strand of CM077028.1, from coordinate 70,958,766 downwards.
TGTGATAAACTGTGTGCTGTGACACATTACCCTGATAACCAGTTTTGTAGCTGCGGGTGATTTCTCGCTCTGAGGTTCTGCGGTCGCTGTGAACAATGCGTGATATTCTCCGCTCCCCTCTGGCATCATTGAGCTGAGGGTGACTCAAGGCTGGGCGACGGTTCGTCTTTTGGCCATCTGTGCACCACTTTTGATACGTACTCACTACAACGGCAAGTGAACAACCCACAAGCCGCGCCGTTTCAGAGATCGTATATCTGAGGTGCCGTGCCTTCGCAATTTGTCCTTTATCAAACTCCGATAAATCGGCAGCTTTTCCCATTCTGACGCCGAACACTTGACGAAAGACAATCCTAGGGTTGTATATATACTGCTGTGTGAACTTCACCTGTGCAACCGTTCGGTCTCCAGGCACGCTCATTTCCTTAGGCTGGGGGTGGTCACAATCAAATGGCTCATCGCTGTATATTCGATTTCAAAGGTTTGTTGCTCCCTTCCATCTACACAGCAACACCGTATACCTGCTGGAATCGATAACGCCTGGGCCGGTCTTCGGAGCCCCAGACCACTTCGCTACACGACTGTATACCAGAGATGGAAATGGGTCAACGGGCCACCGGGTCGACAATTCCTTGCGGGTCAAACGGATCGGGTCAAGTTGTTCCTGACCAGATTTGGACCAGGTTTTATTTCCGTTTTAATTTCTGAAAAGAAAAAAATATTTCAAAAAACTCTTCAGAGGTCTTTAAAATAATACTTCAGAGCTGCAGTGTATGATGCAGGAACTTGCTGAGAAGGGTAAACAAATGGGATTAAAATGAACTTTCAGAAGTCAAACTTATCGATTGATGGGGAAAAGCTGGAGATAACCAGTTCCTACATTTACCTTGGCCACCAGATATCAAGCGAGGGTCGCATTGATGAAGAAATTAATCGAGCTGTAAAACCTGGTTGGAAAGCTTCTGGAAGAAACAATACAATTTTTAGAGCAATACGCCATTACGTCTTAAAAAAAGTGTTTAATCAATACATTCTCCCAGTGCTTACGTACGGAGCAGAGACGTGGACCTCAATAAAAAAACATACAAAAGTCAACTGAAAGAACCATAGAGAGATGCATGCTTAGTGTAACAAAGAAAGATAAGTATAGGAACTCGTGGATAAGGAAAATGACAACAGTGGAAGACATCATGATCAGAGTAAAATCCCTGAAATGCCAATGGGCTGTGTAACGTACCAGGAGATGTGACGTACCTGCCAGAAAGACGCACACGACATAAAGGCAGATAGGAATCAGAATAAAACGTCCGCGTAGCTCAATTGGTAGAGCAACTTATTCCGGAATGAGGGGACCCGGGTTCGAATCCTGGCGCGGATAAAAATGACGGAGAAAGTTACTTCGTTATAGTTGGACATATTGCCAGGAGAACGGACCACCTATTAAAAACCGAAAGTTTAGACTGGATTCCAAGGAACAGGAAAACACACAGAAGAAGACCACGTGGGAGAAAAATGGCCATATAGCAATCTATAGCAATATATATCATCATCATTGTCAACCATTATCAATCCACTGCTGGACAAGGGCTCCCAAAGTTTCCTCCACAACGGTCTGTCTTGTGCCATTCTCCTCCATGTCACTCCCGCATACTTTCGAATTTCATCCACCCATCTTCCATGTGGTCTTCTTCTGGGTCTTTTCCTGTCCCTTGGAATCCAATCTAAAATTTCGGCTGTCCATCGATGGTCTGTCCTTCTGGCAGTATGTCTAGCCCATTGCCATTTCAGGGATTTAACTCTGATCATGATGTCTCCCACTCTTGTCATTTTTCGGATCCACGAGTTCCTCTTCTTATCTCTCCTGGTTACACTAAACATGCACCTATCCATGCTGCTTTGAGTTGTCTGCAGCCTTTGAATGTCTCTTTTAGTTAAGGTCCACGTCTCTGCACCATACGTAAGCACTGGAAGGATGCATTGATCAAACACTTTTCTTTTAAGACATAATGGCATATTGCTCTTGAAAATTATGCTGTTTCTTCCAAAAGCTCTCCAGGCAAGTTTTGTACGCCGATTAATTTCTTCATCAATGTGACCCTCACTTGATATCTGCTGTCCAAGATAAACGTACGTGTCTGTTATCTCCAGCTTTTCTCCATCAATCGATAAATCTTCATTTCTTGTAAAAGCATTGAACATCACTTTGGTCTTCTGAAAGTTCATTTTTAATCCCACTTCCTTACTCTTGTCAGCAAGTTCCTGGATCATACTCTGCAGCTCTGATGGGGTAGTTGCAAAAATGACTACGTCATCAGCAAAACCAAGGTGGGTTAGATAATCTCCATTAACCTTTATCCCTTTGTTTTCCCAGTTCAGTGATTGAAAGACATTTTCCAATGTGGCATTAAAGAGCTTCGGAGATATGGTGTCCCCTTGTCTCACTCCCTTTACAATTTTTATGTGTGTTGTATTTTCAAACAGCCGAATCTTTGCACTTGCATTTTCATAGATGTTATTAATAATAATAATGAATGCATCTTCAATACCGCAGGATTGCAGAGCCATTGTAACTGCTGATGGTTTCACCGAATCAAAGGCTTTTTCATAATCGATAAAAGCCATGCACAATGGAAGTTCATATTCCCTCGCTCTTTCAATTAGTTCTCTCAGTACGTGGATATGATCTATTGTGCTGTAGCCACTCCTGAATCCAGCATGTTCTCTCGGTTGAGCCATGTCCAGTGTTACCTTCAAGCGGTGTGTAAGAACTTTAGTGAAGATTTTATAAACCACTGATAGGAAGCTGATAGGTCTGTAGTTCCTGAGATCCTCAATGTCACGTTTCTTATGTAGCAGGATCATTGTAGCATTGTTCCAATCCTCAGGAATCTTCCTTTCATTAAGGCATCGAGTGAAAATTTGGGCAAGTACTGTTTCGATTTCTCCACTTGCTTCTTGTATGATGTCTACAGTAATTCCATCTAATGCCACATTGGAAAATGTCTTTCAATCACTGAACTTGGAAAACAAAGGGATAAAGATTAATGGAGATTATTTAACCCACCTTCGTTTTACTCATGACGTAGTCATTTTTGCAACTACCCCACCAGAGCTGCAGAGTATGATCCAGGAACTTGCTGACAAGAGTAAAGAAGTGGGATTAAAAATGAACTTTCAGAAGACAAAAGTGATGTTCAATGCTTTTACAAGAAATGAAGATTTATCGATTGATGGAGAAAAGCTGGAGATAACAGACACGTACGTTTATCTTGGACAGCAGATATCAAGTGAGGGTCACATTGATGAAGAAATTAATCGGCGTACAAAACTTGCCTGGAGAGCTCTTGGAAGAAACAGCATAATTTTCAAGAGCAATATGCCATTATGTCTTAAAAGAAAAGTGTTTGATCAATGCATCCTTCCAGTGCTTACGTATGGTACAGAGACGTGGACCTTAACTAAAAGAGACATACAAAGGCTGTAGACAACTCAAAAAAGCATGGAGAGGTGCATGCTTGGTATAAACAGGAGAGATAAGAAGAGGAACTTGTGGATCCGAAAAATGACAAGAGTGGAAGACATCATGATCAGAGTTAAATCCCTGAAATGGCAATGGGCTGGACATACTGCCAGAAGGACAGACCATCGATGGACAGCCGAAATTTTAGATTGGATTCCAAGGGACAGGAAAAGACCCAGAAGAAGACCACATGGGAGATGGGTGGATGAAATTCGAAAATATGCGGGAGTGACATGGAGGAGACTGGCACAAGACAGACCGTTGTGGAGGAAACTTGGGGAGACCTTCGTCCAGCAGTGGATTGATAATGGTTGACAATGATGATGATGATGATGATATATATATATAAAAATGTGTAAAAAAATATATATATACTAATAAAATTCATGCAAGCTGAACTAGTTATGATATAGATGTACAAACGTAGAATTCCCACAGAAGCGCTAAAGCAGCAATCCGGAACGGAACGAATCACATCATACTATCGATAAAAACATACCACTACAAACCACAATTTCAAAAAAAAAAAACCTAATGAAAGAATAGTATTAATACAAAGGGACTCAAAAAAGCATTATAACCAAAAACCAAACCTCTCAATCATAACCTCTCTCTATATATATATACCTATCAACAAACCTCTCTCTCTCTCTCTCTATATATATATATATATATATAATACATGAATATAATATTTATACTGCCACTAACTGTTGCTTAGTAGTAGGCCTTGGCCCCAAACTTCTTATGTGGCACTCAAATTCATCCCATAGGTGCTCTATGGGATTAAGATCAGGGCTCTGTGCTGGCCAGTCCACACACGATACGAAATTATTGTCAAACCACGCCGTAACAGTCTTTGCTTTATGGCTAGGTGTATTATTCTGCTGGTGCCAACAAGGCTTGGTTCCATAGTACTGCCACAGGTTAGTAGGGCATAATTGCCCAGAATATCGAGATAGACGTGCTAGTCAACAGGTTTGTCCACGATAACCAATGAGCCGGGATCATACCATGAAAAACACCCCCACACGAGTACACTGCCAGCTCCGAACTTGACCGTAGGAACAGTACACTGAGGTAAATAGCGTTCCCCGGGCTACCGCCATACCCACACACGGCCATCAGACTGATGGATCGTGTGTCTGGAATTTACAGTCCATAGGACTCTTTTCCATTGATCTACGGTCCACAATAAATGTTCTTTACACCACGCTAAACGACGAGTAGCATTCCGAGTGGAGCTGAAAGGTTTATAAGCAGATGCACGACCACGGTAACCCATGAAATGAAGTTCTCCGCGAATGGTACGTGTACATACCGACGTTCCAGCATTTTTACTCACCTGTACACTGACTTGTGCAATACTCTGTCGATTAGCTGTAATAACTCTTCTGAGGCTTCGACGTCCTGTATGACTGACTTTCTTTGGTCTGCCGGCACGGTTTGCTGCTTCTGGTATGCCATGTGTCTTCCACTTATTCAGTGCATCCAAACCAGTTGACTTGGGTATGTTTAAACGCCTTTCGGTTTCTCTTATGAACAACCAACTAATATAACACCGAACAATCTTTCCTTTCTCAAAATCAGTTCTCTTCCGCAGCGACATTTTCACTCGACGTCACAGTGCGATATGAACGCGGTCAGCTGCAGGCTTGTTTTTATACCGCTTGCAGCTGTACCGCGCATCTTAACAACGCAGCGGATCAGTTCATTTGCTTGTGAAGAGGTATGTGGTGACTTTTGTTAATATAGTGTGTATCATCATCATCATTTTCAACCATTATCAACCCACTGCTGGACGAAGGTCTCCCCAAGTTCCTTCCACAACGGTCTGTCTTGTGTCAGTCTCCTCCATGTTACTCCCGCATACTTTTGAGTTTCATCCACCCATCTAACATGTGGTCTTTTATATATAATATATATATATATATCGAATTTATAGTTCAAAGCAGATTTGTCCGGGTCGGGTCCAATTTTGTGACTTCAGGGTCCAAAATATTTGACCCGTTTCTAACTCTGATCTATAGATGAAAGCAATTTACATAACCAAATGGTTCATTGCAAGATCATAAGTACCAATAAAATGTTCTCTTCATGGACAATGGAAAATATGCTCGAAATAAAATTTTTATATGCTTGAGTCTACTTCAACAACAATTGGATGTTTTTCATTCTGAGTGAGAGAGATTATTTGTAAAAATTTCTTTTCTATTCAATACCACTTTCAATTTCTAACATAAACTGCATGTTAAATATATCTTAAGACATATAATAACTTTATCCACGAAAAGGTTATGAAAATGTTTGCAACTGCAATACCTACCAGTTGTGCACTTTGTGTATGGCTGTGCATGAAAGTGTAGGACTGATTGCCATAACCGCGCCGAAAAGAAGGCATAGCATGGATTCACGGAACTCGATAAGGGCGTCTGAAAGGATGCTACAACAATAACCCCATCCACCGGAACCAATTATTCTTACTCGCTGTACTGCAGTTAAACCTAGGTACTGTAAAAGTGAAACCTAGGTACTGTAGGTACTGTAAAAGAGACATAGAAGTCTTCTGTTTGCTGGAGACATGCATTACTTAGGGAGGGTTTGTGGCAAGACGCTTTTGATCATGTGCAGAACGAAGATAGATGTGTTGCAGATGTGTAATGTGAAGAAAAATGTTGTTAGTATGGCGCAAGGTTCAGGTAACCTTGAAAGGTGGAGACAAATGTTCTGACGATTGTTCGGCCACGTTGAAAGAATGACTGGTGAGATACTTATTAAGATAATTTCTTTAGCTCAAGTGGCAGGAAAAAGTTACAGGAATGACAAGGAATTCATGGGTGGGCCAATGCAAATAATAATGATATGTATAAAGCACAGAAGGTCTTGTGTGAAACGCGAAAGAAATGTGTTCACCAGATCTATGTGATGTCCTTGAAGCTCGAGTTGTGTGCCGATATCGCTGTAAATAGAGACGTTTGATACATGAACAGTAAGTAAAATCTATCTCCATCAGTTTTAATTTTTAATATGGCAAATGAAATTTGAGGAGCTAACTCCTGAATCTCAGAAAATAGCTTACAGATGTACACGGTCGAGTCACATTATTGTGACCACCAGCTAATATCCAGAGTAAACGCTGTGTGAAGCATGAATAGCAGCTGTACGGGCTGGAAGTGACACAATAAGGTGCTAGAAGTTGTTCACAGGTATGTGGAGCCATGCTGACTGCAGTGCATCTGACAGCTGCTGGAGGGTGCGCGGTGAAGGATCCATAGAGTGAACAACACGATCGAGGTGGTCCCACAGATGCTCAATTGGGTTTAGGTCTGGAGAATTAGGGGACCAGGGAAGTACTTTGAAATCTTCATTGCGCTCTTCCAACCACTCTCGGACATTTTTAGCTCTGAGACACGTCGCATTGTCGTGCTGGAAGATCCCAGCCGTCCCAGGGAAGACAATCAGCATGTATGGGTGTACTAGGTTTTAAAGGATGGATTCATAACGAATTCGGTCAATAGTGCTTTCCACAGGTAAGAGTGGACACAGAGAATGCCACGAAAACATTCCCTAGACCATAACGCTGCCCACACCAGCTTGTGTTCTTCCAGCAATGGCTGAAGAGTGTTTCTTTCCCGATATTTATTGCCTTATACGCCAACGTCCATCAGTTCGATGAAGCAGAAAACGTGAATAATCGGAGAAGGCAATCCTTTGCCAATCAGCGGAGATGCAATCCGATACTGCCGTGCAAATGTAAGCCTCTTCTGCCGATGCACCTTCGTTAGCATAGGTGAAGTGACCATCCGTCTGCATCGGAGTCCCATACGCAGCAGGGTTCGCTGAACTGTAGTTTTAGACACACTTCCGGTAACCCCGTGGTTCATTCGGCCAGTGGGTTGCTCCACGGTAGTGTGTCGATCGGCCCTCACGCACCTTCGAAGCCGACGTTCACCTTTTACATCAATGGAACGCGGTGCTCCGCAATTTCCACATCGCTTATTCGCAAAGGTGCCATTTCTCTAATTACGATAAACTTTAACCACAGCAGCACGTGAACAGTTCACAAACCGCGCTGGTTCAGAAATATTGTCACCCTTAGCCCGAAAGCCGATAATCTTCCCTTTTTGCTAATCTGATAAATCGCACTTTTTATCCATGCCAGCAATGAGTGATATGTTTTCAGATTGCTTACAGCACACCTTATATATCCCCCAAGCCAGCTCACGACACGTGCCTTCTTTCATTGGCTACGCGCTGTTGACGTCAAAAGTGGGAGATGGTCACAATAATGTGATTCGACTGTGTATTTATATGCAGTTTGAATTGACCCAGATAAAATCGACGTGATAGCAGTTAATTTTCAAATCAAACAACTCAACTGAAATTCAATGAATGAAATACGGGATTGCACCATTGTACAATACAGATTTGGAAGATGTGAATCCGTTTATTGGTGTAAATATGACATGGATGTTACGTTAGATAACATCCGGAAACTTGAAAATTTCGTAGTTCTGGAGCGACGAATGGTGTAGTGGTTAGCATATACGCGCCTCCCGGATAGCGCCCGAGTATGCTAACCCCTACACCATCCAGAACGACCAAGTTTCAAGTTGCCGATTAATTTGAAGATAACCATTACAGGATTCGCTATTCGAAGCAACCGGCCTTGATATAATGGGTCGTTTCATAATTATTGGCCGATGCCGACAAGGCGAATTTGCATAGCTGGTTACAAGGGACGCCTAGTAGGAGGAACTACCTAACGCCCATGTAAGTTTAATCGGTTCAGTCCACGTGTATAAAACGGTATTTCAGACAGATCTCAGCAGTTGGGGACGTGATGGAGCAACCCGTCGTGAGATCAGCGATTTTGCACGAATCCAAACTTAGCCGTAATGTGTCCGAAACGGTCGCAAATGTCAATAGAGCGTAGGTTGTCGGATGAGTGACATAACTGTCCGTAGATTGTTTTCCAAGTTCCATGCCGGTGATTTTGCCATCGACCATAAGTCAGGAGCCGGTCGTCCGGTTGTGTGTGACACTGTACATTTAAGGCGGAAAGTGGAAGAAAAACCAACTTCCACAGTACATGAGCTCAGTGCCGAACTTGTCGTATCATCAGCGATAGTTTCCAGACACCTGGAAGTTATTGGCAAGGTTAAAAACTGGATACCTGGGTTCCACACGAACGCACCGAAGAGCAGCAGATACGGCGTCTGGAAACATGCATTGCCCTCCAAAAACGTGAGGCTAGTGCTCCCTTTCTCCATCGGATCCTTACGGTTGATGAAAAATGGATGCTTTATGACAAGAGGAAGCGAACAGCGTCGTGGCTCGATAAAGGGGCACCACCCAAACACATGTTCAAACCCGAGTTGCTCTCACAGAAGGTTCTGATCCCTGTGTGGTGGACTGCCAAGACTGTGGTTCATTATGAGTTTTTGCCGCGAGGTCAAACAATCGCAACGGACGTGTGCTGCCGTCAGCCGAAAGAATGTCACCAGAAATTATGCAGCAAACAACCAACGCTCGCCAATCGTTTGGGTCCAATACTGCTTCAGGACGGCGCATGACCGCATGTGTTTATTGGAAGCATGCAAAAAATCACCACCTTGGAGTACGAGGTCCTCCTGTTTTTTTACCTGACTTGTCCCCCTCAGACTTTCACATGTTTCGCCATTTGAACCATGCACTTCTTGAGAGGCAAACGGTTCGCTAACAAGGATGCTGTGATTTCCACCGTTACAGATTCCTCGGCCCAATGTGAAGCCAGTTTCTGCCACCGTGGCATTTTTGCTCTGAAAACACTTTGGGCACAGTGTATTGCTGCCGAGGGTGAAATTTTTTCGGAATAAAATGCATTTCGTCGTCTGTTACTGCTGTTTGTTTCTTTGTGTCCGAATCGGCCAATAATTATGAAACGACCCAATAAATATAGCGAATCTGGAGGTTTAGAATTCATTCCCGTGATTGCCCGGAGGCACAGAATGTCAATGAATGAAATGAAATACATTGAAATACGGGATTACGCCATTGTGTAATACAAATTTGGAAGACGTAAATCCGATTATTGGTGTAAATATGACATGGATATTAAATCAGATAATATCCGAAAACTTGAAAATTCGCTACACATAAAAATTCGCAGATTCGCTTTATATGAATGCCGGTTGCTTCGACTAGCGAATCCTGTGATGGATATATTCAAATCAATCGGAAACTTGGAACTAGGTCGTTCTGGGTGGTTTAGTGGGTAGCACACTCGGGTGCTATCCGCCGGACGCGGATTCGATTCCCGCTCCAGAGCGAAGAAAGTTTCAAGTTTTCGGATACTATTTGACTTAACATCTATGTCATATTTACACCAATAAACGGATTCACATCTTCCAAATTTTTGTTATCTGAAATTTATATATAGACAAATGCACCGCCTATGGAAATTCAATACTTAATTACACATAGCGTGGAGTAACTTCTTTTTTGATATGTGCATAACATTCCTCAGTAAGTAATTTCTTACATTTTTACAGTAAAAAAAATAAAAAAAATCAATCTTTATAAATTTTCATATAAGCATTTTGAAGTATTATTTCAAGTGAAAACAATATAAGATTTCATAAATAATCTTCAATGAATTTCCTACACATCATGGGATAGATATCCTGGCAAAAGTATAAGTTTCCATACCATGTAGCTGATGCCACTTTTTATGATGACCCCAAGTCCAGCGTAGCTTCGGGCCTCACAAGGCGATGATCCCGCTCAGACCCCAACGGCTGTGAAAGGCTGTTTGTCTTTTATCAGTTTGACTGCATTTCTAGAAAGTATTTTTGACTATCATATACAGTAAACAATATGTGTGTGCATGTATCAAAAATTGGCGTTGTTCAAAGTAGCACTTTGACCGGCTTACATATTTGTAAGCGCAATATCGTTACTTCCGGCTAATAGTCGTACTAGAAAACGTCTTTTCGCGTAATATAGGACACGGTTCGTTCTGAGATTACTAAAGGGCAAGAAGCAGACTTTTTTTTTTTTTATCAAAAGCGTTAATTCTTAATTTTTATATATTCATGAGCATACATGAAATAAAGTTTCACAGAGTAATATAGAGATACGTACTGGATTTTCAGCGCGACTTTTCAAAATAAACAAAATTTGGGAAAAAATTCTAAAATGAACAAAATTAATTTTATTGAAATTTAAGTGCACGTAGCGCCCATTAGGAAGGGGATGTAGCAGCGCTATAAAAAAACTAGAATGAATCCTGTAGTTGCCCTTATCTTGATACCGATACTCCATAAATTCTCCATAATTAAAAGTGTCAGTACCGTGCAAAATTTCTTTTTAGTGAGGCATTAACGCTCATAGAAGTACTAGTGAATAAAAATATTTCTTTGGATAGCATTGCCGAAACCACCTCAAAGATGTTTCTATGCACTTTCCCACTTTTCCAGTTTCACATTTTTCCTGCTGGATAGCATAAATAAATACACTGCTCGCCATAGAAATTACCCTACCCAGGAGGAGTGAGGATAGAGGGCTGAAATTGAGCATGCAAATAGAAATACATAAGGGTTTACCTTGATGCTATTTTCAGTCACGAACAGTGTTTATCAGATGAGGTAATGCAACACAATGGGTACGCTTCCGTAAGTGGTCGCACCTCCGTAAGAGGCAATACAGGCAGCAATACGGGGTGTCAATCAGTCATACAATCGACGGATATCGTCTTGCAGAATGGAACACCAAGCACGGTTGACTTGCTCTCATAATTAATCGAGATCGTGCGCAGGTCGATTTTATTGCACACGACGTCCAATGTGGTCCCACAGGCTTTCGATTGGGGATAAATCGGGCGATCTTGCTGGCCATGGCAGCGTTTCAACATGTTGCGAACATTGTCTGGAAACCCGAGTCGTGTGTACACGGGCGTTATCTTGCTGGAAAATGGGGTGCTGTAGGTCATTGAGAAACAGTATCAAAATGGGCTGCAAACCCTCGCTCACGTATCGTGCAGCTGTCAGTGTGCCCGTGATGCGGACAAGAGGTGACCTACTGCCATGCTCAGTTTCACCTCACACCAGGATGCCATCCTGACGGGTGGTGTGGCAGTCGCGAACGAAACCGGGATCCGTCCGCTCATGAGTGTGTGGCCAGACACGGATCCGTCGATAGTCAGCACCCAGACAGAAGACAGGATACATAACTGAAGACCACAGTAGTCCATTCGTGATCGCATGACTTCAGCACCAAGCCAGACGAGCGCTGCGAAGGCTGACTGTCAATGGAACTCGGCGTAATAGTTGCACACCCGGCAGGTTTGCCACATGTAACCTCCGGTTTACAGCTTGGGTCGTTATAGCGACTTCCATGGCCGAAGATATAGCACGTCGACTTCAGTGCTTTCTGGTGAAGAACGAGCTTGTCGAACAATCCGCCGGTCAAGGCGTGCTTACGTCTGTCGGGCTGCCCCACTGCCACTCCGACGCACGTAAAAACCTAGCTGTAGCCACTGGTATCAACGGCTTCCAACAGTTCGCGCATCTCGTTGCACATGCGCAGCGATACGAAGCGAAGTGTAGACCAGCCCGCTTCACTCAGGCCAACAATTCTTCCTCTCTGAAAAGCATCCAAATGGCGATAAACCTCCTGACGGCGTGTACCCGGCATTTTCGGCTTTTGCTGAAGAGTTTCCCAGCACAAAGAGCAAATCAGAAACGTCCACATGCGACGACACATTACCATGCCTGTTGCTACTAGCACCTTTATCTCACGAACGTGTGACGTCATCGGCTCCGGTTTAATAACATTTGCATATTTCGAGTGGGTACACCCGCTCTATGATTTGCATGTTTGTAGCAAACCTCCTTAAAAGGGTGGGGCAATTTCTATGTCGAGCAGTGTATTTGTGTAAATGTGGGCTTGCATATGTCACCATATCTCTGCTTCCAACTGCTGCATTGGAAGAATTCTTGAATTCATGAAATAAAGGAAATTGTGGTGTTTGGTTTTAAGAATATAAATATACGTGGAAAGTAAATTTGCCTAGAACACCGACATTGCATGAATCTTGATTAACTATCGCAGCTGGTTCGCTTTTTTTTTAATTTACTGGAGGTTTAACGACCACCGTGAGCAACTCAATGGACTGTAAGCAGTCACTCGTACCTAATTTAGGTCCACTGATTCCAGGGAAGGGAGAGAGCCAGTGCCGTAATACCAGCTCAACATATATACCTCACCGGGATTCGAACCCGGACCCCTTTCGGACGAATGATCAGAAGCCATCGCTTAGACAACTGCACCACCGGGTGCGGCCATGTTCGTTTCAGCTGAAACCCTAGATAGCTTAACATTTAATGTCCTTAATTAAGCACAGAAATCTCGCTTCAAAAATATTTCAAGAGATGTACAACCTTTTATTCAGGTCAGCAAAGACAATGGTCACTTCAATAATAATGAAGCACAGCTTTCGATACGTGTTTCAATCAAGATCGAATAACATCAGTCTCTAAGCATATAACATCGATCATCGCATAACAAATCTCGTTCGAAAGCAATTACAAGCTCTAGCCGAATACCTAAAAAGGACGTGAATTTCAATAAACGTAAGTTAGTCAGCACATCTAACGAAAGACAGCAGAATACATTTAGGGAGAGACAGCCTGAACATACACTACATTATCAAAAAGTATTCGGACAGTGCCAAATATTTGCATAAATGCAAAAAAAGGTTGCGCGGGAATATGCGCATTGAGTGAGAAGGTACGTACCTGTATATAAAGCTGAGATGTTCTGTCGTATTATCAGTAACTTTTTTTTTTTTTTTTTTTTTTTTTGATTGGAGGTTTAACGACCACCGTGAGCAACTCAATGGGCTATAAGCAGTCGCCCGTCCCTAATTTAGGGTCACTGGTTCCAGGGAAGGGAGAGAGCCAGTGCCGTAAGACAAACACAACATCCATGCCTGACCGGGATTCGAACCCGGACCCCTTACGGACGAATGATCAGAGGCCAACGCCTTAGACCACGGTGCCACCGGGGCGGCTCAGTAACTTTGAAGCGGATTTATCGGGTAGACGTGAATTTCTTGTGTTCCAGCGTATAGTGGTCATATCATGCCATTTGAATAATATTTCCATACGGAGCATTACAGTTACACTAAACATATCAAAATCGACTGTAAGTGATATTGTGAAGAGATGAAAGCAGGAAGGTGCAACTACAGCAAAAAACAAAACACAAAAAAAAGAAATCTGTTTTTAAGAAATCTATTGAAAACTTCAAAAGTTACACATTTATTTTTTACGGCATGCATATCCTTTATGAGATTAAAAAAAACTATCAGGTTGACATTAAGACCTATTTACGCTTTCCAAATATGTTTCAGGGAGTCCTTTTTTTTTTTTTTTTAAATAACGATGTGCCTGCCTTACGACGTTTGGTAAATGCATCACGATTCGTTTGCTGCGGGAACAAATGCTTTACTCTCCATGAATGAAGTAACTGCAGAAAACTCGCTCGCAAAATGTGGGAGAAAGGAGGGGGGGGGGCTATGTGCAAAAGTGGGTAACCTTCCCCTGAAAACTCTCTAACCAGGATGGTGAGCCCTATCATCTTCCCAGAATTGTGCCTCAATTCCACCCACATTTTGCGGGAAACTGCCGCAAGCAACATTGCGAGAGCCAGCTACAATATTAAATACATGTAGTAGGTTCACATTTCCGCAAGCGGGTGCACCCTCGGAAAAGAAAAAAAAATAATTCTTATTTATACACAACATAGGCAGGTATACAAAAACTGCAAATATTCAGATAAAAATCAGGGGGGTCGACCTATACACGAGTATATACAGTAGTAAGAAATGTTAAGAAATCCCGTTCTCCCTCTATCATTTCAATCGCTGCTGAAGTAAGAAATGCTTGTAAGGGCTCTGTTAGTACCGTAACTATCAGCAGAGAGTTGCACAGTGTGGGTTATTATGATAGAGCAGCAACACACAAGCCACACATCACTACCGTGAATACGAAACGCCGTTTGGAGTGATGTGTCTTCTATCGTTCCTAGACTGCGGGCGACTGGAATGCTGTTCTTTGGAGTAATGCGTCACGTTTTCAATCTGATGGCCGTGTTTGGATTTAGTGACAGCCCGGCGAAAGATTTTTACGTCGGACTGTGTTCTTCCAACTGTTAAGTTCGGCAGAGGCTCCATCATAGTAAGGAGTTGTTTCTTGTGGGTGGGACTCGGCCCGTTGGTTATTATACCAAAAACCATGATGTACTCTGAAATGCACCTCGATGCTCTAGAAAACTCTACCCTACCAACAATGTGGCAGTATTATGGAAATGATCGTTGTCTCTTCCAACACGATCGAGCTCCCTGCCACTCTGCACGGTGTATGCAGGACTGGTTTCTTGAAAATGAGGTGGCATCGTTAAGACTGGCCTGCTCGGAGTCCTAATCTTAATCTCATAGAACACCTCTGGAATGAACTGGAGCGACGGATACAAAATCATCCACAATCACCGTCTTCGCTCTCCACTCTGGCAGCTGCTTTGTAGGACGATGACCTACAAACAACAAGACCTACCGAAAATTGATTGGTAGTCTGCCTCGACGTGTTGCTGTTGTCATCCAAGCAAAAGGTGGACCAATTAAGTACTAATTGTGGCATAAAGCCATGTGCCCAAAAACATTGTGGTTTCTGAATACTTTTGATAATATATACACTCAAGAGCAATTGAATTAGAGACAGCTGGCGTTATGCAAATGGGGCGCTGTGGGCGACCCTGTAAACGGAAACGACATGACGTATGCAGCGATTTGACAATATAAGGAGTGATGCGAAGAGAATCAGTAAGAGTCGGACGCAGTATGAGTAAGACGAAGGATCTAAGCGCATTTGATCGTGGGCAAATTGTCGGGGCCCGACGAATGGGTCACTCCATCTCGGAAGTCGTACAGGCACTGGGATTTTCATGAGCCACTGTGTCACGGGTGCACCGTGAGTACATCGAATCCGGTAAAACCATCCCTGCAAGTGTCAACTGCCGTGGACAACAGCGTGTGGATCAGCTGGGTCATCGTCGGCTAGCTCGCATTGTCACAGCGGATAGACGGGCCACAGTGCAAGAAATCACTCGGCAATTTAATGCTGCTGCACAAAAACGTGTAAGCAGCCACACCATCCAGAACCATCTCCTCGCTATGGGGGACAGAAGCCATCGTCCTACGATGGTACCGCTGCTGACCACACATCACAGGGTGCAAAGATTAGCATGGGCGCGGGAACATCGACACTGAACCCTAGACATGTGGAAAAATGTTGCCTGGACTGATGAGTCGAGATTCACGTTGGTATATGCGAATGGCTGGATACGAGTACGGCGCAAACCACATGAAGCGATGGATCCTTCTTGCCAGCAGGGTACTCTTCAAGCTGGTGGGGGGGGGGCATTCTCGTCTGGGGACTGTTTACGTGGACTGAAATGGGACCCCTGGCACGTGTGACATCGTCCCTCACAGGTCAACGTTACCGGGATATCCTGGACTACCATTTGCTCCCGTTTGTGCGTCTTCAACATCCCACTGGGGACCTCATCCTGCAACAAGACAATGCACCGTGCCATCGCTCCCGAATTGTATCCGAATGGTTGGATGAACACTCCACCGACGTGACCTCGCTTCCTTGGCCAGCTAGGTCACCTGACCTCGATCCCATTGAGCACATCTGGGATGCCATCGAGAGAGATGTTGGAGGCTCTGACTCTCCTTCATCAAATCTTCGTGAACTGTAGGAGCTTGTTCAGGGGTCGTGGTTCCGTATGGCTTCCCAACGCTTCCGGTGTCTTGTCGAGTCCATGCCGAGACGAATCGCCACCGTCATCAAGGCGAAAGGTGGTGCTACACGCTACTAGGCAGGTATCTCTAATTCAATTGCTCTTCAGTGTACATCGTTCTTACCTCTGTTTTTCTCATACGTCACTCAACCTCTGACCACAATGTAGTTGCCATAAAGCATTCAGTCGAGAGAAAATACGTAGCGTTAAGTTAGAAACTGCTGAAAAGAGAACGAACTAAAATTTATATACAGTCGTATCAGAATAATACATATGACCACCCTCGGAATCACATTATACCCGCCCAGGCGCGTCACGGAGTGCCAGTAACAAGGTCGCCCACACGGAAATATAAGCGGCCGGTCAGGACAAATGAGCCATAGTGCGTAACGTGAGCACAATGGGAAGAGGTAGTGATCTGACTGACGTTTAAAAAAGGAATGATCATCGGTTACTGCGCCAAGGGTGGAAGCATCTCAGAAACAGCAGACTTCGTTTGTTGTTCGCGAGGTGCTGTAGTAAGGGTGTACCAAGAATGGACCGCTGGCTCACCGAGTAACTCCCTACATCATAAATGTGGAGCCATGAAGGCCATCCACCCACAGGAGAACGTCGACTGGTAAAGGGCAGTCGACGCGCAACAGTGCAGCAATTGGCCACACAAATGAATGCTGAAGGGGGGGGGCAGGTACGTGTCCCCGATAACATGGGAGCGAACACTGTTAAGCATGGGCCCCAGGAGTAAACGCTGCGTCAAGGCGCTCAGGTTCATCGGAAACTAGGCCTGTTCACATGGGATTACCGTCACTGCATGGACAGTGGAAAAGTAAGGAAAGTTGCCTTCTCTGACGAATCGAGGTTTCTACTCCACAGATGTGACGAGCGGTGGCGGCAACGGCATCAGTCACACGAGAATCAACTCAGTCACGTACAGGCCAGCGGTAGCATCGTGCATGTCTGGGAGACGTTTTCCTTGTATGGCCTGGGACCGTTGGCACCACTGGATGGGTTCCTGAACGCCAATGGCTACCTGTCTATCCTCGTTGACCGCATACATTCCTTCATGTTAGACGTTTACCCTGGGGACGATGGTGTCTACAAACAGGACAATGTGCCCTGCCATGTCCCTAAGGGAGTACTAGTGTCTCAATTCTACAGTGGCTGAATCCTCATTCCCTCTAATGCGCATGCCCTAGACTTAGAAATTTTCTCCCCATCTGTTGGTCTCGCACTCTTTGCCCAGGATTGGATAGTCTATATACGCCCCAGATTAAGGTGCACGTTGAACATTATGCTCAAATGCTGTGTTAATACGAAGTGTGACGTCACAATATGGCGCTGGGTAAACAAATATCTGTTCCTCCATGATTCTCATATCCCATGTTTCAACGTGAGTGGTGAAATATGCTCATGTTTTGCAACTTCTTAATTTTTTGTGACAATTTGACGTGGTGAAAATGCTGTGAAGTCCTCTCACATCCAGTCATTTTATTATGAAACACATCGACGGAATCAATTGTCTGTTGGCATTGCCCTCATCTCGTACTTCCTTGATCTTCAAAATGCATCGTAGTAAGTTTTTATTTGTACTACTTGATGATGGGAATTTTTCATATGCCTATAAAAATTCTGTTTGTGAGAAAACGATTTCTCGCACGCTGAACATCTGTAGTCACCTTTTTTTCTGAAGACGATGAATCAGTGCTTTGGTCAGGATTAATATTCCTCATATGTCGATACAAATTAAACTACTTCGTAAATATTTTCTTACAAAACGGTCAAGAAAAGCAATCTTTAATCTCCATACAAGGCGGATCAACAATATCACCATCCATCGTCCACAGTGCTTAGAGAAAAAGCACACCTGAAATGAGAAATTGAGGTTCAAGTAATTTGTTAAGTCTCGGGCATGCGCATTACAGAGAATGAGGATTCGGCCACTGTGGGATTAATCTGGAGTGTTACCGACTGTCCACTCCTGGGCAAAGAGTGCCAGACCAACAGATGGGGAGAAAATTTCTTAGTCTCGGGCATGCGCATTAAAGGGAATGAGGATTCAGCCGCTGTAGGATTGAGACGCTAGTCCTAAGGGGTGCGTTACTGGTTACAGGAACAGGACATCGATGTCTCCGTTCGCCCTTGGCCGGCAAAACCGCTTGACCTCAATCCTATAGGGCACTTATGGGACTATCTGGATCGAGAGGTTCGACGTGCCGACCTACAACCACGTCATCTCCGGGACCTCCGTGCTGTGCTGCAGTTGGAATTGGCGTGTGTGCCTGGGGTAATCTTCCAGGGCCTCATTGCGTCCATGCCATGCCGTCCCGCGGCTGTCATCCGGGACAAGGGTGTTCCCATTATTACGTAGGTGGTCATATTATTCTGATACGACTGTGTATATGATCCAGTGTGCGTTACAAAATTTAAGAAATCTTCAGTTTGTAGAAAGTATTACTGCCACTAAACTGTCAGATATTAACATAAGAAACTATGTGTACTTAACAATAGCAATATACGACTACCGTCAAAAGCGAAGATTGACTTCTTTAGGTATAATCTTTGTCGATTAGTGGACGGCTGGTACTGGGTTAGAGCGTATTCCGTATAGACCTCGAATCAATAGATGGTTGATGGGACTTCATATCTAACCAGCAGAGATTACATGAGCTGCGTTCATGTCAGGTTCGCTTTACTTCCAATTAGAAGTCGTCGCAGCAGAGGCCGGGACTTATGATCTAAGTCCTCCCGAAGATGTGTCACCAGAGAGACCGTTAACAATATTTTTCAGCAGTGCTACTCAACGCATAGATTTAGGATTATTCGGCACGATCACCTACTGCGTTACATCAAACAGCAAAGCATTGGAAGAAGTCGGCTGCTGTATCTGAACCAATCATTAAAACATCTGAGCGTAATTTAAAACCTGATTTACTACGCAAAAAGAACCTAACATCACTTGCCATAAACGTTCAAGTGATCAATAATAAATTTCCATTAAATACAGCTCCCCTTGTGAAACCCAAGCCCTCTCTCTGCCGATGGCGCAACTCGAATCATTGCTGGTATACTGGGAAAGCCTCAGATTTAAAATCAATTGCTGATATACTGGAAAGGCCTCAGATTTGTGAGAAAGTATCTGAATTCATAAAATATCTCAAGTTTCATGAGACGGAGGTTATGGATGTTTCTGAAGTGCAAGATACATCTTCAGAATTTGAACTATGCTTTGTTTGTAATTATTGATTGCCTCGTTGTCTTCTCGTTTAAATGAATTACTTTAATTTCAATTGGTATGGCGCTACGATATTTCGCTTACTGGTATAACAATGTTGGTTTTGTTTTGGGATATAATTCATCCATAATAATTTGGCGACAGATGTCTGACTGTTGCTTTTGAATTATTTGTTTTATTGACGTGTAAACTACATTGTTTAGTGGTGAAGATTTGTATAATTAGATTTGGTCCTCATGAGTATTATATTTATCTTTGTATTGTGGAATTGTATTTGCATATAGTGTTATCGTGGAATTATAATTGTGGAATTGTAGTTACATATTGCTTTTATTATATTTAGTTGTTTCTGCTGTTTTGTATAGTTGACTGTTGTTTTTTCTTTGGGAATTTTGAGTGAGCACTTGTATTTTCAGAGATTTATAATGTTATTCATAGTTTAAATATATTTGATTAACGATTTGTATTAATTAAAAATTGGAATTTATTTGGAACCCAAAATTATTGGTGCCAACGGATTTTGTGAAAAATTGTTATTATTTGACTTTGTGAAGAATTGCAATTCTTCGTATTTGTTTTAAGAGATTATTTGTTACAAAAAAGTTTGTAATACACTGGCGGAAAGCGAAAAAAGAACACCAAGAAGTAATTGGCGGACGATCATGAAATTTACATATGTTAATGGGGTCGAATTTACGTAGGTGTGATATTAATTTAGGGACCAACCGGTGAGCGCTTACGCCACAGCACGGCATAATATGCAAATTATCGTCAGTGGTATTTAAGGAGTACTGCGAAGGGAATGTAATCAATCGTCGCCGTACGGACACGTGCGAACATCCCTGAAGAAGCTGCAATGCCTGGACATGGAAGACGTGTACGATTTCAGAAGTTATCGGATTTTGAGCGAGGTCGTCTAGTCGGACTCCGCGAGGCCGGGTGGTTGTATCGTCATATTGCGGAGCGAATTGGACGGGAAGTATCGGTGGTGGTACGATGGGGGCGTAGATGGTCCGAGGAACATTCCCACACGAGAAGACGTGGAACCGGGAGTCACAGACGGACTGATGAGCGGACCGATCGACGCATAAGAAGAGCGGCGTTGTCAAGCAGAACATCCACTGCGACGCAAATCCGAGCTTCCGTTGCATTTGAGGTGACTGTGCGAACAATCCGCAACCGTCTGCTGGATGCAGGACTACGTGCACGTGTGCCTCTGGCATGCGTACCTCTGACTCCAGCCCACCGTCAGGAACGGCTGCAGTGGTGTCGCCAACGTCTGCACTGGAGAACGCTATGGCGATCTGTCGTGTTCAGCGATGAAAGCAGATTCTGCTTGGGAGCCTCCGATGGCCGTATGCGTGTTCGCAGACGCACAGGGGAGCGTCTCCACCCTTCTTGCATCCGCCAGCAACACACAAGGCCTACACCTGGTCTCCTGGTGTGGGGAGCGATCAGCTATCACTTCCGTACACTACTAGTGTTTGTACAGGGTATGTTAAACAGCACCTCTTACATCAACAACATCATTCAGCCCGTTGTTGTGCCATTTGTAAGGTCGGTCCATCGTGGTGTTTTCCAACAAGATAGCGCACGCCCACACACGGCACGTGCAACGCAACATGAACTTCAGGGTGTGAGACAACTTCTATGGCCTGCACGTTCACCGGATTTGTCCCCCGTTGAGCACGTGTGGGATTTTATAGGACAACGACTTATCCGGTCTCCACGGCCAGCACGACCATCTCCGAGTTCCAAGCATCCAGGTTGAGGATGCTTGGAACTCAATACCCCAAACTTACATCCAACATCTGTACGATAGACTCCACGCCGGAATTGTACAGTGTGGCGCAGTTCATGGCGGTTCAACCTCGTACTAACCATGCTACATGGAAATGTTATTTTTCAGTTTACCTGCAAATACAGCTGTATTTTGCCATAATGTTTTGATCACGTTATCTTCTGTATTCCGTTATTATGCTGTATAAATTTCGTTGGTATCAGACGTCTCCTTCTTGGTGTTCTTTTTTCACTTTCCGCCAGTGTAATTGTTTCTTTATTATTATTAAAGGATCAAGATGATCCCGAACTTGGTGGGGCAACGTCTTCCAGGGGAGGATGTGTCCAATCTCAATGGTTTAATTTAAGTGAGTTACATTAATCACTGCCATGCTAACGCGGCGCAGTTTGTAATTCATCGGAACACACCCTTATACTCCGGAGTCGAATGTTTTTCCAATTGAGCTACGCCTGCAAGTGCTAATCACTGCTAGTTGCCGTCTTGACATGTGCAACACCTCTGCAGTACGCTACAACCTCAATAAGATGAAAAAGTAATCAAAGGCTTCTATCAAATGGAAGTTAAAGGATATTGCTTACTCCGGCACTCTCATAACATCTTTGATTAACAATTTCATCAGATTCCTATAATAGCTTACTCTCTCACGGACTCATATTACCATCGCTGTCTAAAAACATCATTACACGGTCGTTAATCGGCTCTGCACAGATGTATAGGACCCACCAACAAATGACATCTAGGACTGATGTGATTGGGGGATCCTTTTAGTTACTTCCGTACCATTCACTGTAAATAACATACACTAACACTTGTAATAAATCCCAACCCAGGGTTACGGGCAGTCACTACCCAAAAAACTAGTCACATGGCTGCCAAAAATTCAAGGAGTTTGCCAGAAGTCTTCTTGTATAAGTACTTTGTTATATTATCATATGAAATTCGTCATTTTTTAAACAGAACCTCTGTCTTGACTTTCACGTAATAGTTCATTGTTCTTTGAATCATAGCTACCAATTATACTGCGTGACGCGTTGCAGTTGGTTACATAATAAATAAAGATTAATGAATATCTGTTTATTTTTTTGTTGTGAGGGTTTAATAGCCACCGTCAGCAACTTAATGGGATATAAGCAGTCGCCCGTCCCTAATTTAAGGTTACTGGAATTGAGAGAGCCAGTGCCGTAAGACAAACACAACATCCATGCCTCACCGGGATTCGAACCCGGACCCTTCACGAACGAATCATCATAAACCAGCGCTTAGACCACTGCGCCATCGTGGCGGCTGATTAGAGGTTTAACGACCACAGCGAGCAACTCAATGGGCTATAAGCAGCCGCCCTTTCCTGATTTAGGGCCACTGGTTCCAGGGAAGGGACAGAGCCAGGGCCGTAAGACAAACACAACATCCATGCATGACCAGGAATCGAACCCGGACCCATCTCAGACTAATGGCCAGAAGCAACCGCTCAGACCACTGTCCCACCGGGGCGGCTGCCTATTAACAAACCCCTTCTATTTAAAGGGTTCATAAAGGTCTCGTTGCCCCTCCAGTGACACAGTGGTCTAAGCGATGGCTTTTGAACATTCGTCGGAGATGTGTCCTGGTTCGAATCCCGGTGAAGCATGGATGTCACGTTTGTCTCACAGCACTGGCTCTCTTCCTTCTCTGGCACCGTTGTCCCTAAATTAGGAGCGAGAGAATGCTTGCAGCTCATGGATTTGCTCACGGTGGTCGTTAAACGCCCTACACCCTCCTAAAAAAAATCTCATTTTGTTACATGGCAAGCCCTGTGACTGTTTTTAAATTTCTTTTGTTTGCATGATTTTTTTTATCAGGAATTTTTCTCTTCAATCGTTAATCAACACATGTACGTTTTCAAAAATTTCCTAAACTCCCAGGTGGACCAGTGGTCTAAGCGTCGGTTTCTGACTATTTGTCCGAGATTAGTTCGAAGCCCGGCGAGGTACGGATGATGTGTTTGTCTTACGCCACTGGCTCTCTCACATCCCTGGAACCAGTGGTTCTAAATTACACACAGGCGACTACTTATAGCCCATTGAGTGGCTCACGGAGGTCGTTAAAACCGCAAATAAAAAAAAACACCTTCCGCCTGTGACATATATTCTAAATTAACTTCCATTTTTAGTTGCTTTCTCTATGTAAATTTGAGTTCATTCTCTTTTAACGTTTCCAACCTTAACATTATATCCTCTCACTCACGGAATGGTGTTGGCAACAATTCTGAGGTCAGAGAGCGGGACGTATGCGTGTAGCAGATAAATACTAGAGATATTTAATGTCGAAACAGTAGCCAAAGTGTGGCGGTGGAAGCTGTGTTAAGTTGAAGCTGTGTTTATTTGAAGTTTGCGTACTCGAGCTGTAATCCTACAACGGCCGTTCCATAAAAACTGAGAGTAAAATCCCACAAAATGAAGAAATATAGGTACAGCAAAATATATGCTGTTCTTTCTCAAAGTATCTTCCCTCGGATGATATGCAACGGTCCCATCGTTCAGTCCACTTTTCAAAGCATGTTGCGAAGGCATTTTGTGGAAGCTGCTTTAGCGATCCCCGTACAGCTTGAATAACGTCAGCATCTGTGTTGAATGTTGTGTCATGGAACTTCTTCATTGTTGGAAACAACCAGAAATCTCATGGGGCGAGGTCAGATTTGTAAGTAGGCTGTGGCATGATTTCATACTGCATTTCGTAAGAAACTGTTGAACACAAGCAGCCACATGTTGGCTGGCGTTATCATGGTGTAGGGTCCACTTGCCCACCAGTTCCGGTCGCCTATTCGATATGTGCTGTCGCAGACGCTTAAGACTGAAATGTAATACTCACCGCTGAGAGTAATTTGTGAAAAGGCATGCTGGTAGACTACACTTTTATGATCGAAGAAAAATATCATCATCATCTTCCCAGCTGATTTGGTTTGGCGGACTTTTTATACTGAGGAAGCGAGCCTGTGTGTTTCCAGACACTCGATGCGCACTTCGTGAGGGGGTCGAAATAGTGGATCCATGTTTCATTGGCAGTCATTACTGTGTTTAGAAAGTTTGGATCCTTTGCAATCATTTGTTTCCACTCATGACACACCTGAACTCTGGCTAACAATTGTTCTCTCGTCAGGTGATGAGGTACCCATCTGGAACACACACGATGCAGCAGTAATTTGTCGCGTAGAATGCAGAATGCCAACGTTTTTGAAATATTAGTAGACGCCGCTATGTCTTCACACGTCATTCGTCGATCTTCTAGCAGGATTTCCCAAAGAGTGTTAACAATACGCTCCATAACAACACTTTCAGGTCGACCAGGCCTAGAAGCGAGTTCTGCCGACAAACGCCCTTGTTTTGAAGTACATGGTGCCATCTAAAAATCGTTGACTCACCCAAAGATTTATCTTTGTAAGCCTTTTTAATTAAATCAACATTCTCTGGAGCCGTTTAGCCCAAACGATGGCAAACGTTTATCGCACAACTCATCTCACTTCTTAACTCTGAATCACTCACCTCCATAGGTGTATGGCGAAATGCAGACGTACCTTAAACAACTGCGCAATGACAAAACCAGAATCGTCTGCCACGACTAATAATTGTTGCCATAGATACTTCCTTAATTCAGTTAGTCGTCTGCGTGGTTATTTTTCCCCTTCACACTGTTGCAACTGAAAAAAATTACTCTCAGTTTTTATGGAACGGCCTTTGTATATATTTAGCGTTTGAAGTTCTGCAGTTTTTTTATTACTAAATTACGTTAATCAGTGTTGAAAGATTAATACTATTGTGAATAGGTCCTCACGTATTTTGGAATATTCTGGAATATTCGAGCATGTGCTTACTTGATGGAATAAAGAAAAAGTAAAACAGCTAGTACGTCTTTTTGTAACTTACGTGAGTGACTTCGTTTCACTTAGAGAGAGAGAGAGAGAGAAAATAAGAAGAAAAAGAAGAGAATAAGAAGAGGTAGCATTCTCGAAATCTTATGTAGTGTTCTCAAGCCTACAAATCGTAAAGAATACTACACGAGCAACTCTAAGGGCTCTGAGCGGTCGGCTGTCTCTAATTAGGTGTCACTTATTTCTAGGAAAGGGAGAGCGCCTGAGCCATAAGACATGCACAACACCCTGCCTCCTCCAAGACTCGAGCCCAGCCCCATCTCGGACGAAAAGCCAGAAACCTACGCCTCTGACGACTCGGCCACTGAGGTGACAAAGAAAGACTTAATATTGTTAACACCTGAGTGCCACGCCAATTCTTTCTTTTAATTAATATTGCTTAAATTTTGGAACTTTGTTGAAAATTGATAGCAAAAGTTAGCAATCAAAATTTGATAAAAAAAATACTAAATCGTAAAAATAAATTAAACTTTAAACTGTTTTTGAAAAATTTGAGGGTCTTTTCCCGGGTTTGTTCTTCCTAATCTGTACAGAACTACATCACTCTCTGCATTGGTGTGGTAACATAAGGAAATATCGTTATCTACGAAAAGCGATATCAGCTTTTAATCTGACGAATTTATACCATTTGGCAGTGTTGCGTGTGTCTGCTAATCTGAAAGATTTCCGGATCATCCAGACCTAATGAATATGCATGTGCATTGTGCAAGACGAGGTGGAGCAGGTCCAAAATAATTCTACACACTGATCGCTAGATGTAAGTTATCGGATATTGAAAACCGATAAGTCTTCAAAAACTTTATATGATGAACGAGTTTCAAGACACTTGTGAGAAAATTTCCACGGCAAATCACTTTTCTGAAGTAGAGTACGAAATTGTTTTACTGGCGCTGTCTTGGGCTACGGTCAATAAAAAGTTCCTTGCCAATATTTTTTTTATATGACATAATGCATCGTTGTGAACATTTTTAGAGCATTTAGTATGGACGAAAATATTTAATATGTCCAGAATGGCGTTTCATATCATGCAGCAGCATTGTTTGGCCATCATCATCAAACATTTTCAATCCATGACTGGATGAAGGTCTCCTAAGCCTCTTCCACAACTCTGCGCCTTGAGAAAGTCTATGCCACGCTGTAGTGTTTTTGTCTACCCACCTCCCACAACTCTCTGCCTTGAGAAGGTCTATGTCACGTTGTAGTGTTTTCATCTACCCATCTCCCACAACACTCTGCCTTGAGAAAGCCTATGTCACGCTGTAGTGTTTTCGTCTACCCATCTCCCACAACTCTCTGCCTTGAGAAAGTCTGTGTCACGCTGTAGTGTTTTTGTCTACCCATCTCCCAGAACTCTCTGCCTTGAGAAGGTCTATGTCACGTTGTAGTGTTTTCATCTAATCATCTCCCACAACTCTCTGCCTTGAGAAAGTCTGTGTCACGCTGTAGTGTTTTCGTCTACCCATCTCCCACAACTCTCTGCCTTGAGAAAGCCTTTGTCACGCTGTAGTGTTTTCGTCTACCCATCTCCCAGAACTCTCTGCCTTGAGAAGGTCTATGTCACGTTGTAGTGTTTTCATCTACCCATCTCCCACAACTCTCTGCCTTGAGAAAGTCTGTGTCACGCTGTAGTGTTTTCGTCTACCCATCTCCCACAACTCTCTGCCTTGAGAAAGCCTTTGTCACGCTGTAGTGTTTTCGTCTACCCATCTCCCAGAACTCTCTGCCTTGAGAAAGTCTGTGTCACGCTGTAGTGTTTTCGTCTACCCATCTCCCACAACACTCTGCCTTGAGAAAGCCTATGTCACGCTGTAGTGTTTTCGTCTACCCATCTCCCACAACTCTCTGCCTTGAGAAAGTCTGTGTCACGCTGTAGTGTTTTCGTCTACCCATCTCCCACAACTCTCTGCCTTGAGAAAGCCTTTGTCACGCTGTAGTGTTTTCGTCTACCCATCTCCCAGAACTCTCTGCCTTGAGAAAGTCTGTGTCACGCTGTAGTGTTTTCGTCTACCCATCTCCCACCTGGAGAAGAGAAGACGAAAACACTACCATCTCTCGGTATACAGTCCAGTATTACACGAAAAAGGTAGTGTGGTAGTGTTTTGTAAACGAAAACACTACCTTTACCCATCTCCCACCTGGTTTTTTTCCTAAATCTTTTCCTTTCTTTTGGTATGCAGAGAAGTATTACTATTGCCCAAACGGTATTTATTTCTTCTAACAATATAATATGTGCAGATATGGTCACTTCAAGATCTTTATTTTAATCATGTTGTTTTGTCATTTTCCTGATCCATGAGTTTATTCTATGTCTCTTTCATAATTACAACGAGCATGCATCTCTCCATGCTTCTTTGAATTGTCAGGAGCTTCTTTATGTCTTTTTAAATTTAGATCCATATTTCTGATTCATGAGTAAGAGCTGGAAGGATGTACTGATTAAGCACTAGTTTTAAGACACAGTAGCATGCTATATGGTATAAATATAATCTGATATATTTGTAATAATAACAAAAGGAAATGTTAAAAAAATTGAAATAGTGTAGCATGCGGAATACTTAACACTCTTCGTTCATAATGAACTGCCCATTAGCACCGTTAAGGAGGTGCTAGATGTATAAATACTGCAAATTGTGATAAGAATATCCCCATTGGCCAGAATGTAGTTTATGGTTATGCAATGAAAATAAGATGGAGAGGCATCGCCCAAAGTCAAAGTCTATTTTTCAAAATGGCTACACGTGTTCAGATTTCGTTGCAACTTCTTTTTTACATATCATACAAAAGAGTGTTTGGCATTGATTTATATGTTTTTGAGATCAAGGATTTCATTTTTCATGTTAAAAATAGGCTAGGAATAAATATGGAGGACATAGGTGGTCTTTCTTTGCACAAACTTGGTAATACTCAGTATCCTTCAGACATTAATAATACTCATTTTTTTGTTAGTAAGAGGGAAAATATTGAGTTCCCCTTTCTTTCACTTTACCCAGTATATGCAGCAAAATAGCCCCTATATTGATTCTTAGCCTATTTTTAACATGAAAAATGAAATCCTTGACTTCAAAAACATATAAATCGATACCAAACACTCTTTTGTATGATGTGTAAAAAAGTTGTAACAAAATCTGAATACGTGTAGCCATTTTGAAAAATAGCCGCTGTCTTGGATTCCCATGACTTTGGTCGATGCCGCCCTATCTTATTTTCATTGTATAACCATAAACTACATTCTTGCCAATGGGGATATTCTTATCACAATGTGCAGTTTTTTTAATGATTTCTGTTGTGTAGCACCTCCACGTAGTCAAAACTCATTTTTTTTTCAAAATTTAACTAATAATTCAATGAATATTGTGTGACATACATTTCAGTCAATATGCTGGTACATATATTTCCGTGTGCTGTTCTGTATGAACCTTCATTTTTTTTGTGTGTGTGTGTTCAAAGCAGAAAGTGGTGCAAGCCGACAGAACTTTATAAACTAATATACAGTCCCTTAATCGAACTCCACTTGGTTCTACATCGCAAGCAGCTCCATTTTGTGTGTTTAAGTGTCTGCGGTAAAGCTTTCCCAAAAAAGGGCCTCCTTAACTCAACTAGAAACGGACACGTACACGGTCGTATCAGAATACTATGACCACCCCCGGAATCACAGTGTACTCGCCCAGGCACTTCACAGAGTGCAAGTTACAAGGTTAACCACGCGGAGATATACACTGAGTGGCCACTTTATTATGACCACCCCCTCAGTACTTCGTTGGGCCACCTTTTGCCTTTAATACTGCGTCGATTCCTCGTGGCATGGACTCCACGAGATGCATTTTTTTTTTTTTGATTGGAGGTTTAACGACCACCGTGAGCAACTCAATGGGCTATAAGCAGTCGCCCGTCCCTAATTTAGGGTCACTGGTTCCAGGGAAGGGAGAGAGCCAGTGACGTTAGACAAACGCAACATCCATGCCTGACCGGGATTCTAACCCGGACCCCTTACGGACGAATGATCAGAGGCCAGCGCCTTAGACCACTGTGCCACCGGGGCCACGAGATGTTGATAGGTGGTTTGTGGAATCTGAGACTATGCTTGATGAATAGCACTTTCCAGGAGTGTGAGATTGTAGAGTTGTGGATCCAGCTGTCTGATGGCTCGTTCAACTTAATCCCACAAGTTCTCAATCTGGTTGAGATCGGGAGATTGTGGGGGCCACTTAAGCAAAGTAAACTCACCCGCATGTTCCTGAAACCAATGCTGTACAATACGAGCACTATGGCGGGACGCATTATCTTGTTGAAAGTGGCCATCGCCATTGGGATAAACCATCCACATGACAGGATACACTCGGTCCGCAACGATGCTTAGATATGATGTGCCAGTCAGACGTTGATCAACAAGAATTAAAGGGCCCAAAGCATGCCAGGGAAGCATTCTCCAAACCATAACATTGCCTCCACCAGCTTGAAGGGTTGTAGCATTGCATTTGAGGGTCCATGCTTTCGTGCTGTTTCCGCCAAATTCTCACTCGGCCATCGGCCGGGTGCAACTGAAAGCGTGATTCATCGGACCACATAATGTGTTTCCAATTTATCGATTGTCCAATCCTTGTGCTCTTGTGCGAACTGGAGACGTTTTCTCTTGTTAACTGCAGACAGCAAAGGTGTTCGAACAGGCCTTCGGCTGCCATATCCCATCCGGCGAGCATTGCGTACAGAGATCATTTGAGGGGATCCTTGATTAAGCTGGTCTGTAATTTGCTGCACTGTTGCGCTTCTGTTGTCTGTTACAAGTCTGGACACTCTCCGTTCCACCCGAGCAGTCACTAGTTGATGACGCCAACACGTTGAACGTAGAGACTCAGTTTTTTGGCTGACAGTCCAGTCTTTAAACACTTTAACAACAGCTGCTCTGGAACATTTCACGAATGCGGCGGTTACGGTGATATTCGCTCCATGGCTCCGAGCTCCTACAATCATCCCACGTTGAAAGTCTGTCAAATGGCATTTTTTACCCATCTCGTCACCCAAAAATCACTTTTATTACTGTCGCAAGCACTAAGCTTTCCCTTTTTATACTAGCCTCGCACTCTGGCGCCAACAGCGTACAGTCATAGCTCATTTGCTTAAAACTGTCAGGTGGTCATAATAAAGTGGCCACTCAGTGTATGCTGCTGGCCAGGACAGATAATTAAGCCATAGAGCATTTCGTGAGCACAATGGGCAGAGGTAGTGATTTGACGGACCTTCAAAAAGGAATGATTATCGGCTATCGCGCCAAGGGTGGAAGCATCTCAGAAACAGCAGACTTTGAGGGCTGTTCGCGAGGTGCTGTAGTAAGGGTGTACCAAGAATGTACCGCTGGTACACCGAGTACCTCATGACGTCATAACTGTGGAGCCCCAAAGGCCATCGACCACAGGGGTGAACCTCGACTGGTAAAGGACGATCGATGCGCAACAGTGCAGCAATTTACCACGCAAATAAACGGTAAGGCACCCAGGTACGTGTTCTCGATAATAATAGATCGAACTCTGTTACGTATGGGTCTCCGTAGTCGACGCTGCGTCAAGACGCCTATGTTAACCCAGGTCCATCGGCAACGACGCCTGCAGTTCGCATAGGACTTCCGTCATTGGACAGTGGAAGAGTGGAAAAAGGTTGCCTTCTCAGACGAATCGAGGTTTCTACTCCAGAAATGTGACGGGCGATGGCGAATACGGCGTCAGACACACGACAAGCAACACCTGGACACGCATGTCGGTGAAGTACAAGCCGGCGGTGGTAATGTACATGTCTGGGGCATGTTTTCCTGGTATGACCTGGGAATCCTGGTACCACTGGATGGGTCCCTGAACGCCAATGTCTACCTGTTCATCCTCGCTAGCCACATGCATCCCTTCATGTTGGATGTTTACCCTGATGGTGATGTTGTCTACCTACAGGACAATGAGCCCTGCCACTTTGCTAAGAGTTACGCGACTGGTTCCAGGAACAAGACAGCGATGTCTCCGTTCTCCCTTGGCCGGGAAAATAGCCCGACCTCAATCCCATAAGGCACTTGTGGGACTATTTGGATCGACAGGTTCGACGTACCGACCCACAACCACGTCATCTCCGGGGCGTTTGTGTTCTGCTGCAGTCCGAATGGGCACGTATACCTCGGGCAACCTTCCAGGACCTCATTGCGTCCATGCCACGCCGTCACGTCACTGTCATCCGGGCCAAGGGTGGTTATTCTCATTATCAGGTAGTTGGTCATATTTTTCTGATACAACTGTGTACGTTTATGTCTGCATTTTTCCTTGGGAACACGTAAGACATACAGCCACGCATCTCAACTAGTCTGGCCTATCACACAGGACTCCTTTCGCCAGCAAAACAAGGGGCGCTTGGCCGTCCTAAGAATTTATGAGTCGTGCGGATGCATCCAACACAGCAAAAAAGGAAGATAAGCAGTCTTGAAGAAGCCGCTGGAGAATCCGGAAAAATCCGTGATGAAGAGAAGAGCTGTGGCAAGATAAGGCTCCGAAAACAAAAACCTCAAACAAAGACCTCGAGAGAAATTACGCAGAGGCATCCCTCAGCGGGGCGATTTTTGACGTCCAATGTTACCTCAGCGCTGTGGACGATGCTGACACTAAGTAATTAACAGCAAGCTTGAAGCCGGGCAAGGTAGGCTGGCACCATATTTTTTTCACCCTAATGACATATTGTGCGCACCAGACATGAGCTGAACTCTTAGTAAACATGCATCTGCGGTGATTCTGTAACGAAAACCGCACCGAACTATTCTGGTCGTTGCTGTGCATCAATTAAAATCTTTAGGAGAGCACTCCATATCATATGATTCATAAGCAGGCCTGAATGACATTAAGAAATCTAATTCTCTTCCCCATTGGCGTAAGGCCAATGAACATGCATGCATGCAGAGGTGTTATTGTCTCCTATTGTAAATATTTGTATAAACAGTTTTTTTTAATTGACATCTGTATAATAATACAACTTTATATGCATATCCTTTGCTAATCAATTATTACAATGCGCTCATGTCAATGCGTTTGTGCTTAGCCAGCGCAAAAGTGTGCATCTATGTCACAAAATTTATCATAGTTTTCAAAAGGTGTAGTAGCACTCAGTGGCGCACGCAGGAATTCCTGTTGGAGGGGGCTAATTATATATAGTATACATACACAATGTGTGTACTGTACATATATGTATATATTTTAAAGTATCGCCTATAATTTATATACGGTTGTGACGTACGTACGTCGCTCTTAAACTCTTTGGGGCTTTTGGGAAGAAGACCCTATCAGACACTATGTAATTTTTGAACATGTAAAATAATATTTTTGAATGTTTAATTTGTGGCGTACGTCGCTCTTAATCTGTTTGGGGATTTGGAAAGAAGACACCATGTAATAGAAAACACTGTATCAGACATTATGTAATTTTTCGAACATGTAAAATTGTATTTTTGAGTGTTTAATTTGTGACGTACGTCGCTCTTAATCTCATTGGAGGGGCTTAAGCCCCCATAGCCCCCTCCGTGGTTGCGCCAACGGTAGCACTTGAACTAGAACATAGTGAAACATTAATCTAGTTCTCTTTGCCCCTATTAGAGCATGGTTGAACATTAATCTAGCTTTTCCTTGTTTATCATTAAATGTGCATGTTATTGAATTATGAGCTTGTGCTGTTATTCAGCGTGTGTGTCATGATTGTCTAGCTGGCAGGGTGCAACTGTCTTTGGGTCCAGCAGCTACACAGAGAAGGGAGGGTTATCTATAAAACAACGCAATATTCACACCTGGAGTGCGTACCAATGTATTATTTAATAATATTAACGTGACCTGCCCTAGGTCCTGGAAAGGGTGGCCGCTTCGGATCAAGACGATGACACACTATTCGGTATTTAAAAGAGATCTTAAGACTTTTTTAATTAATGGTTGATTAATGGTTGGTGATATATTATGTATTATTACTTAAATTTACTGTATTACCGTTATTTTGTTCCCTGATTTGACGATTTAATTTATTTATTTTTTTGGGGGGAGGGACAGGACTAGGGGCTCGTCAGGCTATTTGTTAGCCTTTTCCCTTGGTTCGCTTGCCACATAACATCGCAACGATTTGTTTTAAAGAATCTGTTCCAGTGCTTCAAATTATTTAAAACTCAGAGATTATAGTGTTACTTTGGTGTTTTGTAATTATTTTTTACTTTGGTTATGCTCCCTGTGGTGAGACTTTTGATGTACTGGCTATGAAGTGTTCGCACCTTCTTCTTGTCAGTTTGTGTGACTTGATAATTTATTTTAGTATGTAACTTTTTGAAAATAACACTTTCGTTTTCATCATGTGTATGTCTTAATGGAAATATGATGTTACTTGCAAAAATCGAAGTGTATGGAAATAGTTGTACTTTTGAAGTTTTGTAATGGTTATACTTTTGAAGTGCTGCAATTTTTTAGTTACATTGCATGCTGCGTGCAACCGTTGATTTCTATGATATATAAAGCCTCAGTTCATTAATATTGTTCGCACATTTATATTACCATTGGTATTACTGTATTCTTGGACTTTTGTTGTTTATTATGATTGTAGATGTTGTCCCGGGTGCGTATGATGGACTAAATTTTGTTTTGTTGTGGCATGAAATTGTAGCTAAATAAAATAAATAAATAAACAATAGCCAACACTGATAAATTTTTGATCCATTTTTCGTGTTACATTTTGGATTTTGTGCTTTTTTTTTTTTTTTTTTTTTTTGCTTCATTTCAGTCAGTTGTCATCGTCACGTTTCTTCCAGAAAGAAGAATCGGCCAATTTCCATGCACAACATTACCGGAAAGTACTCGAATCTCACTATCTCACCGTCAGCAACAATAGCTCTTGAAAATTATACTGTCTCTAACAAACTGCAGCCAAGTTCTATACGCCTATTAATTTCATCTTGGATGTGGTCCTCGCTTGATATTTGTTGTCCAAAGTAAATATAGGCATCAGTAACTTCTAAATTTGCCTCAACAATCTCTTTCTTTTTGTACAGTTTATATAAAAAAATAATCTGTTGATGTCTCACGCTACATGCCGACAAATGTCATTTTTTGAAACATCATAAGACGACAAAATGTTATAACGAAGTAAATTTCTCCGTCATTTTTATCCGAGCCGGGGTTCGAACCCGGGTCCACTCATTCCGGAATAAGTTGCTCTACCAATTAAGCTACGCGGACGTTTTATTCTGATTCCTATCTGCCTTTATGTCGTGTGCGTCCTTCTGGCAGGTACGTCACATCTCCTGGTACGTTACATCATCTCCCCCTTATTTTTCTTTCGAAGTGCTGCTCATATTTTTCCTATCTCGCGGTGTGGAAATAACATCACACCAATGCGAGATTTTGAACGGTCGGGTCATCCGGATAGTTCGGGCGCCATTATAACGAAGTAAATTTCTCCGTCATTTTTATCCGCGCCGGGGTTCGAACCCGGGTCCACTCATTCCGGGATAAGTTGCTCTACCAATTAAGCTACGCGGACATTGATTCTAATTGCTATCTGCCTTTATGTCGTGTGCGTCCTTCTGGCAGGTACGTCACATCTCCTGGTACGTTACATCATCTCCCCCTTATTTTTCTTTTTTCGAAGTGCTGGAGAAGGGATTCTCTTATTTTTCCTATCTCGCGGTGTGGAAATAACATCACACCAATGCGAGATTTTGAACGGTCGGGTCATCCGGATAGTTCGGGCGCCATTATAACGAAGTGAATTTCTCCGTCATTTTTATCCGCGCCGGGGTTCGAACCCGGCTCCACTCATTCCGGAATAAGTTGCTCTACCAATTAAGCTACGCGGACGTTTTATTCTGATTCCTATCTGCCTTTATGTCGTGTGCGTCCTTCTGGCAGGTACGTCACATCTCCTGGTACGTTACAATGTCCACAGCTATTTGTTTCTTTTTTGGCGAGATCTCACACAGAAGAGGTGCTATATGTGGAATGCTGTAATTTTAATTACAGTGTTGAATGAACTTTTCGGGGAATAAAATTAAAAAAAAAGTAAAATAATCAGAGTTCATTCGTATAATCTGATATGTTTAAATAACAACAAGAAAATTTGAAAATGTTGGAATTATCTTCTCACTTAATGTAATGGATATCATGACTCCACCTGTTCTACATTAGTTTTTTATTATTTCAGTACAATGCAGGCAGATGAACGATATCAAATCATGGATTCGGGATACGAATTTTGACAATCCACAGAACTGGGAAAGCGGCAGTTTACCTTGTGAAAATGACCGAGTTATTTTTCCATCCGCCGGTCGTGTCGTCAGCCTCTTGACTTCATCGTTAACAGTATCCGAACTGGTAAGAGAATCACGAAGAATAAATTACTATATGTATACTGGTAAGTAGGAAAATATTAAAGGCGTTAGTACAAAATTATTTGCATTCCAACTTAATTAGTCATTTAATTTATTCCAATGCACTGCGATGCCGGTATATTAAAAATAAGCGATCAGAAGCGCGGACTTCATACTAATATTCTGAGTTGGACCCTGGACCAGGGTCGATAGTGGTCGAGCGATCAGAAGCGCGGCGGATTCTTGTTTAATCGCAAGAGTTGGGCCCTGGTACGAGGATGCTGTTGACCGAGTGATCAAAAGCGCCGACTTTTGTCTAACCGTCGGAGTTGAGCCTTGGTTCGAGAATGATAATGACCGAGAGATCAAAAGCGGCGACTACAGTCTAACCGTCATAGTTGGGCCTTGGTTCGAGAATGATGGTGACAGAGTAATCAAAAGCACCCAATTTTGTCTAACCGTCGGGTTGGGCGTTGGTTTGAGAATGATAATGACCGAGTGATCAAAAGCGCCCACTGCAGTCTAACCGTCATAGTTGGGCCTTGGTTCGGGAATGATAGTGACAGAGTGATCAAAAGCGTCGAAATTTTTCTACCATCGTAGTTGGGCCTTGGTTTGAGAATGATAATGACCGAGTGATCAAAAGCTCCGACTTCGGCCCAACTCTCAGAGTCGGGCCTTGGTTCGAGAATGATAGTGACAGAGTGATCAAAAGCGCCGAATTTTGTCTAACCGTCAGAGTTGGTGATTGGTTTGAGAATGATGGTGGCCTAGTGATCAAAAGCGCCGACTTCGGCCTAACTCTAGGAGTTGGGCCTTGGTTCGAAAATGATAATAACCGAGAGATCAAAAGCGCGGACTACAGTCTAACCGTCATAGTTGGGCCTTGGTTCGAGAATGATGGTGACCGAGTGATCAAAAGCGTCGAATTTTGTCTACCGTCGTAGTTGGGCCTTGGTTTGAGAATGATGGTGGCCGAGTGATCAAAAGCGCCGGCATCTGTGTAATCGCCGGAGTTGGGCCTTTGTTCGAGGATGATGAGACTGTTGATTTAAGCAACTTTGAAAAAGACATGATATCTAGGGGAGCAGATGCAAGTATCCCAGAAACTGCAAACTTTCTTCGCTGTTCAAAAACAACTGTGCCGAGGGTGTACAAAGATTAGATCAGATCTGATCATATGTAGAGGATTTTAAGAAGGGAGTGTCTTACCCCAGGTCTTAAACAACCTTTAGAAATAGGCAACTATAGGAGATTTAGGCTAGTGTGCCCGATAGGAAAGTGACACGGAAACGAGGTAGAAAGGGGATGGAAGACGTCCTTATTTATTACTGGGGGGCCACTACTCGGAGCCCGACGACTTAACGTGCCCATCCGACGAACGGCGGATATTTAGTGGTTCAAGCGTTCGTACCTGCTTGGGATCAAACCAGAGGTCCTCTCTGTGGCAGGCATGAAAGTTGACTACTAGGCCACCCGCTGCCCAAGGTGTACAAAGAGTGGTGCACAAGCAACAAAACGAGAAGTCAGTGGTTTTCCTGTGAGCGGAAACGTCTGTTCGATGTTCAAGGATAACAGCGACTGAGTACGAGGTAACAGATAAGCTCTCTATTGCGTCAAATAACTGCGCAGTTCAACATCGTATAGAAAGGAGAATTTCAGCATACACAGCGAGTCGTTCCATAACAGGAGATATCCCCTTTGTGTACCACTCGTTTCTTACAAAAACCGACAAATTCGTCTGTAGTGGGTACTATAGCACTAAAACTGGACTCTTGAGGACTGGAAAAAGGCCACTTGGCTCGATGAATCACGTTTTCCGTTAATACCCGCCTGCGAATTGGCCAGAATACGGAGTCAACAGCAGAAACGAATGGATCCCAACTGCCTATGCTTAACTGTACAAGCTGGTGAAGGTAATGTAATGGTCTCGGATCTATTTTTATGGCGAGAATTGGGTTCCTTAATACATCTGGAACAGCATTTGGATCCCATGAAGTATCGTAACATCACTACGTGCCAGGCATCCGTACCTGCGCAGGGTGTTCCCTGATGAAGAGGGTGCATCATACAGAGGTATTCCACTGCCAGCAGAATAATGCCTCATGCAACAAGTCTCGGACCGTCACACAGCGGTTCCAAGAGCTGTAATGTTCGTGTAGACAGAGCAGACTGAACACTGCATAAATAAGTTCTCAAAAACTTCACCTTCAGTGAAACAAGAGTCATTCAAGAGAACGTCGAGAAAAAGTTACTTACGATTAGTCGTTATTCAGCCACTAATCCTTTTAGCACTCAACAAGGCGTAACTACAACTCCTTTTTAATATTACTATCTTAATCAAACGAAAGTGAGTTAATAATAATAACACTTGGTTAAGAAAACAATAAAAACACTAGAATATAACACGCAAGCCTTCAAATAGCTACAATTAGACAACGTCTCTTCCACAATTGACATTATAACTTCCACCACCCTCTCCTCACTGCTGCTGCTCAAACCTTATATAACGTTCAGTTCTCATCGGACACATACACACGTCATACGTTCCGACCTCAAGGTGTTACCATCTATACTCTTGCAAGAGAGAAGATATCACGTTAAGTTTGAAAAACGCTGAAGAGAATGAACTCAATTTACATAGAATGGGTAACTAAAAATGAAAGCTAAATTAGAGTATACGTCACAGAGCACCACAGTGACTACAAAGCGATAAAATGGCTCGCACAGTCCCCCGAACGTTATCATATTGAACACCTGTGGGATGATATTGAGAGACCCATTCGTAATGTAAACTTCATCCAGCGAACGAATAGTCAGTTTCTGACGAATGCTACTCCTTGGCTGAATGTATCTGTAGAACGATATAAGCGTTTCGTTGAATCAATGTCGCATTGGATAGAGGGTATTTTAAAGAGATTTTCCTAATAATTTGTTACTTCAGTATATAATGAACATTACATGTAGCATATACACTAAGATGTCAGTTTATTGGGTACACTACTACACGTAACGCAGCACTTTAGCGCTATGTGCGGTATGAATCAGGAAGACAAGTTCGTTGGGCATCACCTAGTATTCGATTGAGGCCATTATCTACTTATAGAGACAAAATTGTTAGGCGCCCGTCACTAAAACTTCTAATGTGTTCAGCGTCTCCAAAAGAACTGTTTCCAAAGTCATGGCGGCATCCTCAAAACACAAAAAAATTTGCGAAGACAAACAGTGAGTGAGACAAAAGCTCTCCTAGAGAGACAGAAGGAGTTTGGAAAGAACCGTGCACACACAAAATGCACAACCCTATTGTTGCTCCCATGAAAACTAAGAATGAATCTCAGCGATTCGCTTTCAGAAAATGAAACATTTCCTCGAGTGCCATGAAAAATAACAATCTGTGGAAGAGCTGCAATTGTCTGACGCTTGTTATAAACTCCAATGCTTTGAAACGAAAAAAAAAGAAGCAACAAACAAACAATGTAATGAATATAAGAATTGGGCAGTTAGTGTTTGGAATGTGTCATATAATCTGGCATATTGCCCTTTACACTCTTTTTCAACATCTGGAAAGGTTTACACACGTCATGTGAATCGTAACACCGAGAAGGAGGTTACGTATAATCGCTAAACTCACGTGACTCGAAGAGTTGATGAAGTCATGTAAAAGATCGAGAGAACGAAATGTGAGAAATTATTAGGTCTAGGTATAATTTTTCGTAACTCCACGTAGCGAGCTGTAAAAGCGAAACGGTTGACTTTTTGTCAGATTTTTTTCTGTGTGGGTAAGGTGCCAACAATGCATCGAACGACACGTACTGACGGACAGCCCACACGTGCTGTTAGTTGAGCTAGGGCATGCCGACTCTTGTTTAATTTCGGGGAAAACCACTGCAGAAGCACGAGAGTCGATTTGTTCGACCTACAGCGAGAAAGCTATAGGTGCAAGCACATGTCGAGAGGTTTGTGAAGTTCAAAAGTAGTGATTGGAGTTTGGAAGACAAACAGAGCAGCAGACGGCCGAAGGAGATGCACAGGGCAAATTTTCAAGCTCTTCTGGACAAAGGATCCGCCCAGTTAACCACAGAACTGGCAACACAGTGAGGCGCGAATCACTCGACCTTGGCTCGACGGTTGTACGTCACGGGAAAATTTAAGAAAGTGGGAAAGTAAGTCCCACAGAACTCATCGAGCACAACATTGTCCAGAAGCTGAAGACACGCGTTTCAATGAGAGCAGACCCCGGAAAAAGGACTTCCAAGATAAAATCATTATCGGTGATGAAATGTGAGTTCACTATGACAACCCGCAACGCAAAATGTCATGGGTAGACCCCGACCAGCCAACGACATCAACACCGAAGCCCAATATCTACTCTAAGAAAGTTCTTCTCTGTATCTCGTGGGATATTCAAGGTGTGGTGTGTCATGAGCTCATACCACCACCCCATTTTGGTGCATCTACCCAGGAAACCCTCATACAGCAGCATATGTGGGAAGTTTTTCTTAGTGCAGCATTCCCCCCAGGCTTAGCCCCTTTGGACTTCCACTTCTTTCGTTCGATACAAAACTGCTTGGCCCTCAGCTGTTCGCCACATTTGTGGATCTCAAAAAGTGCATCGACGTCTTTCACGACAGCATTCTCCAGCTGCCGGATAGATGGCACGAGGTCATAATTCATGGAGCACATAATTGGACGACAATACAATGCGACTTTCTTCTGTAAGTACGGCATGTATTCGACCATAGCATGCTGGGAAATTATGCATAGGCCTAATAATATACCTACTTTTATTTAGAATTGCTCAGTACGGAGGTGATCTGCCTCAAGAAATTTATAAGCCTGAAGACCACGGGGCACGTTATCAATGAGATCATCAATGGTGCGTTAAGTTATTACAATCCAAGCAGCAATCAACTAGGAACGCAGCTGTTGAAGGCAAGATGTCAGAGGGAATCGACGAAGGCGGCCACCCATAAAGTCCGACATATGTTCTATTTCTTTGTGGGAGGGTCAACGACAATCATTTTAACTTCAAGGACTATTGGCAGTCACCCGTACGTAATTTGGGAGCTACTGGGTCCAGGGAAGGAGATAACTCGTGCTGTTTGACAAACACACCACCCATGCCCATCCAGGACTTGAGCCGCACCCCTTCGGACGAAGTATAAGAAGCCCAGCGCTTTGACATTGTGCCACCGGAGTATCCATATGCTCGATGGGCGACAATTCCGGTAAATTGGGCGGAAGAGGAGAAATGTCCACGCCTTGAAGACTATCCGAACAACATGGGCAGTATGAGTCCTGGGGTTGTCCAACTGCGAGCACTTTTTTAACTTGGCGGGGAAATGCAATATGATAGAATTGACGATGTCATCGACGAAGCGTCTTGACCTACCAATGTCAGAAATATGGATAACAGATGCTCTGCTGCAGTATCAGAATCAATCCAACCCCAGTGTACCATCTCAGGGCGACGCTAAATGTAAACGCTTCTGCGTTTCGTTGTTAAGTATGGTGCTATAGTACTGTGCGTCTATCTGGCACGCGGAAACAGAACTTGGACTCGTCCCTAATTAGCACGCTTTTCCATTTTAGATTTCAGCTGCTCGTCTTTCCCTACCGTATTCCCGACGAAGAGCTCTGTGATTTGGTAGGAAACTAGAAGTTACAGTATCAGCGTGCAGCTTGTAGTTCTATCGTGCAGAAGTCGTTGTATCGTTTCCGTGGTTACCCGTGTGCCTGTAGTTGCTCACAAGTCACTCTGCAGTATGGTCGCCGTTGCGAACGAATCGCAGTCCATCAATGAAGTTGGTGATGATCACGTGCTGTATTCCGATGTCTTGTTCTACAATACTTCCATCCCGCTTCATGATAGCGAGGTGCGCATTGTTTCACAATGAATAATTTTTCACGTCGCTCCTCACCCGTGAGGAGCAACGTGAAAAAACATGTGATGATCAACGTCAACTTAAAACACAACTGCTCAACAATGAAATCGCAACCCCTATGACGTACTACAGAGATGAATCACTTGTCAAGACGACAGATATGCAGCGATAAATCCGTCGGTGTAGTTTAGTCGGTTAGAACAACTCACTTCGGAGAGAGAAGACGCAGTTTCGATTTCCGTTGCAAGCAAGTTTGTGTTTCCACACACCGAGAATTTTGATATCAAAGATTACAAATCTCACAAGGCATGGGTTACAGGAGATACATTAATATGCAACGTTTTGCAACAGTCGTTCATGAGGACACCGACCGAGTAAAGACGGCTCACGTACTGGCTCGCTTCATAAAAAGGGAAACGTTTAGAATCGAGTGTGTTCGTCGAAAATGTTCCAAATATGCCACGAATAAGCCGACAGGAAACCAATAACCAGATAGACGCGTGAGAAACTTACTCTACAGCTGAGCACTGGCTCTTGCATGTCGACGATCCTCTCTATGTCAGTCAATCGAACATTGGTTTCCTGTCGGCTTATTCGTGGCATATTTGGAACATTTTCGACGAACACACTCGATTCTAAACGTTTCTCTTTTTATGAAGCGAGCCAGTACGTGAGCCGTCTTTACTCGGTCGGTGTCCTCATGAACGACTGTTGCAAAACGTTGCATATTAATGTATCTCCTGTAACCCATGCCTTGTGAGATTTGTAATCTTTGATATCAAAATTCTCGGTGTGTGGAAACACAAACTTGCTTGCAACGGAAATCGAAACTGCGTCTTCTCTCTCCGAAGTGAGTTGTTCTAACCGACTAAACTACACCGACGGATTTATCGCTGCATATCTGTCGTCTTGACAAGTGATTCATCTCTGTAGTACGTCATAGGGGTTGCGATTTCATTGTTGAGCAGTTGTGTTTTAAGTTGACGTTGATCAGCACATGTCTTTTTTTTTGTTTTTTTATGTTTAGCAGTATTTGGAGAACTCCACGAAGAAGGCAGTGTAACTTTGACTGCCTCACGCAGCAATGAAGAATGGAGGAGGATCAGTACTTGTTTCAGCTGCGATAGCGTGGCTCTTTTTAGGTTTTATTATTACAAATTTCTACCAGTGCTTATGCAACTACTTTTAGATAACCAGGTGCATCTCATGATTCATACATTGTTTCGTAAGCATCTTTCGAGATAATAGTACACACAGCCAGAAGTGTCAAGGCAACTTAAATACGAAGACAGGCACCATTCACTTCCATCTCGGTTACCTACTCTAAATATTAGACGTGATCAAATGAAACCCGTTGGAGTAGTTTTATTAAGACGAACTATAACGAAGTAAATTTCTCCGTCATTTCTGTCCACGCCAGGATTCGAACCCGGATCCCCTCATTCCGGAATAAGTCACTCTACCAATTGAGCTACGCGGACGTTTGTTCTGACTACTACTATCTGCCTTTATGTCGTGTGCGTTCTGCTGGCAGGAACGTCACATCTCCCCCCCCGAAAGAGGGCCGGGGACATGGTCCACGGGTCAGCCGTGACCATAAATCGTTGCAGGCAGCCATCCACTGTAGAACGTGCACTTGATAACTCCCAGTCAATCTGGTGTGTGGAATGCAACGTCACACACATTTATTTTTCGAAGCGCTGGTGATGGGATTCTCTGATTTTTCCTATCTCGCGGTGTGGAAAGAACATCACACCAATGCGAGATTTTGAACGGTCGGGTCATCCGGATAGTTCGGGCGCCATTATAACGAAGTAAATTTCTCCGTCATTTCTGTCCACGCCAGGATTCGAACCCGGATCCCCTCATTCCGGAATAAGTCACTCTACCAATTGAGCTACGCGGACGTTTGTTCTGACTACTACTATCTGTCTTTATGTCGTGTGCGTTCTGCTGGCGGGTACGTCACAGAACGAAAAGGTGAATCTGCAGGTATGGCAGAATAAAACAGAGTAATATATTAGGAAGCAAGAATGCACCAGTGTTCGTTAAAAGAAGTCGCCGTAGGCATTCAAACACGCATCCCACTGCTTGGAAAGACGGCGGATACCGTCCACAAGAGAATTGGTTGCTCCTTGAACCATTTGTTCACCGTGGTCATGACGTGTGCATCGGAGTAGAATCGTTGTTCGTTTAGAGCTTCTTTTGAGGGTACGAACAAATGAAAGTCACATGGTGACAGATCGAGGGTACAGGCTGGGTAGTGCAGAACTTCCCACCCTTTCTGTGCTAACGTATCTTGCACAATGTTCGCAACATGTGGACGAGCATTGTCGTGCAACAGAATCACACCATGCGAAAGCATGCCGGGGCATTTATTCTTGATAGCTTTGTGCAACTTTTTCCGGTGCGTCCTTGTAGTGGCTGGTATTGATGTTCACGTGAGGCCCTGTAAAGTCCACCAACAACAGCCCTTCATGGTCAAAAAATGCGGTCACCTTACCGGCGGAAGCATGTGACTTGAATTTTTTGTGTTTTGGTGATCCGGGATATTTCCATTGCATGTTCGATGGTTTGCTGGAGAGCTCGAAGTGGTGGCACTACGATTCGTCGCCTGACAATGTGCGCGACAGAAATGCATCCCCCTCAGCTTCGTAACGCAGCAAGTGGTTCAAACTCCAATCCATGCGTTCTTCCTTATGGTGGTCGTATCGGTGGGATCCATTGTGAACACACATTCCGATATTGCAGTGTCCCCGTAACCACCGTTTGAACTGTCTCAAATGACATAGCGAATTGCTCCACTAGCAAACGTAAGGAACAGTCCATTCATATTGCTGCATCAATCTTGGCGATGGCTTTATCTGTCACAACAACATGCGCCTGGCCCGGCTGCGGAAGGTCTTTCGTTTCCTTACGTTCTTCCCCAAACTTTCGTGCCCAGTCCGTCACTGTTGTCTTTGACACACATTTGTCACCGTACACCGCTGGCATTCTGCGATGAATGTGGACTGGTCGACACCCTGCTGCTGTTAAGAACTGAATCATCGCTCGCTGATC
This sequence comes from Macrothele yani, assembly GCA_039090855.1. NCBI lineage: Eukaryota > Metazoa > Arthropoda > Arachnida > Araneae > Macrothelidae > Macrothele > Macrothele yani. The sequence goes on along the minus strand of CM077028.1, from coordinate 70,914,164 downwards.
CGTCTTTGATAGATTCAGAATCACACCGACAATGTTGTCAACGATCTGCAGCACAAACAACACATTAAGACCAATGATCGCTTGTTCATTGGTCTGCGCTTATCACGCGAGCTATGACGTCAACATGTTCCCCATGCGCAGGTCCGTGTGACGCGGTACGAACAGGTTTCATTTGAACACGTCTCATGCAATAGAAACCATTATGCTCAGATCTTGAAAACAGCATGAGCAGTAAATTCTCTTCTCTTCCTTCACACACACAGAGACTTAAACTTTCCTTCCCAAAGAATAGTCCGCCCTTTGACCGACCGGGCCTTTAGGTATCGATGGGGGCCTTGGCCTCGGATTGTTACAGGAACCAAGAACAACTACATCTTTCACTGGAGTAACTTACCCCCTTATTTTCGGCCCTTATAGACCGAGGAGTCTCTCCGAGGGTGTTGAGCTTTTTCTAGTGTTATGTTTTTGTGACTTGTGTTTGTTGTTTTTGATGGAAGGTGAGAAGGTTAGCCTCCAACCCCCACATCGGTAGTTTATTTTGTCTTGTCTCCGGTCGAGGTTGGCGGTGCAGGTCGCTAAACGAGACGGCAGGATGCTGTGTGAGTCAGGGTGGTGTGAGTTTTTGGGTTCAGTCCCTCCTTTTTATTTTTCTCTTTTGGTGTGGTGTGAACGGAGGGTATCTATAGGGAGGGTGTTGTGTATTTGATGCTTGTGGTGGGCCGGTTCTGTGTGGATGTGGGCCGGAGAAGCGCCATCCGTGGGTCGTGTAAGTGCTTTGGTACACCCGTTGACCCGGCGTCCTCTCTGACAGTCTCCCGTCCGGGCCGCTGACGCTTGGTCACCTCTGAAGGGGACTTTGTCCGCCTACATGCAGGTACAAGGTGTACCTTCGGGTCACACCCGCCGTTTTAAGTGACCTCGCCGCCAATTTGTGTGCGAGTCCGTTCGAGTTCTTCTGTGGAACTGAAGGGCTCTGGGGTTTGATTGGTGTTGCCTGTTAGGCCGTGGTGAGAGTTTCAGGGAGTGATTGTAAACATCAGTGAATCAAGACCAGGTGTATACTTGCGGCTTGGTAAACAGCGTGAAGATGTTGCGTGGCGACAAAAGTTCGTGTATCGGGGGAGGGGGCGTCGTGCGAGAGCACACTTGACGTTCCTCTCTCCCTGCTCCCATAATTTGGGGTCTTATACGAAGACAAAGAATGGTCTAATATCCTCCTCGCGGCTGTTCAGAATTGATCTGCTTCCGTGCAGCACAATATAATCAACATTACAAGCAAGTGATGTCTAATTAATAAACACACGTGATTCCTGTCACTGGTGCTTCCATTACTCTGTTCATCTCCCGTATTCGTGCTCTTTACTTGAAACTATTTAAAAAATACTAAACAAAGCGATAGCTAAAAACGCAGATCGTTTACTTACGTTTCTTATTTATGGACGAATCGTTCCCTCTCTTCTCGTTCTCACCTTCATCGCAAGTTTTCCGAAATCTTATCTGGCGACTTCCCGTATTGAAAGTCGCCCAATAAGATTTAGGAAAACTTGTGCACCTTCCGATACTGCAGTTTTGAAAATTGTATTTTCTTAATACCTCTGGCTCACACTTTGAATCAAAAATCATTTTTCTATACGTGTTTTTTCAGATCCTTCCGCTTGATGGTCAGCTAGTTTTTGCAAACGACGCACAGCTCACGCTAACCGGAGGTGTAAAAGGGAGTTCTTGTACTGTAAAAGGCAAGTAGAAAATTTTATATCGTCTCACTGCTAAGACAACCCCGAAAACTAAAGTTAAATTTTGTCATTGCTATTTAGATCTTTTTCTAAATATTAGCATTTCTTTACAGGTGATAACGGCTTGGAAAATTTTGAAAATCTGTGTAGTTACTCCCTCTAGAGTTGAACAAGCAAGGCAGCTGTACCTAAACTAGAACTCTGTACGTCTTTCATTTTTACGAGTATATCTCCTTGCTTTATTTAACAACCAGAATGAGCGGAAGAGGATGTTAAGAAAATTTCATAAAATAAACGTTACTTTCACAAAGTCAAACGCTTTCATGATAACAGATTCCCAATAACTGCTGAGTGGGTGAGACTACTCTATACACTCATTAATTTGAAAACTACGACTTGTAAACTTTCAGATAAAGCTTCATCGAACAGCCAGAACATGACGTTGCACTCACGTAAACACCTGTTATAGCTGTGATTGCCCCAGTCTTGTACCCGCTGCTGATTTTGTTATATTTATCCTTTGTTATCCATTGATTTTGGAATTGTATCCCATCTAAATCATATCTGCAAGTTGCCTTACTTTTCCAATTACCTTTCTTCGTTTCTTGCTAAAAAAATGCAAGAGATTTGATCGAAACGGGAGTGTAGCTAACAAGAGGCGAAGGATCGCGATGGGAACTAAAAAAAGAGATCGTTAAAATGATTAAAGCTGGAAAGATTATCGTGAACATGGCACTTGCATGCTGCGTGAATAAATCAATGATTCATACAACTAAAAAAAACAAAAAGATGGTTTGGAACGTATTAAAAGTTTTGTGCCTGTAAAGTCAGCAAGAAACGAAGAAAGGTAATTGCAGCTTCTTTGTTTTGGGGTTAAGGACCAGCAAGAAGGACATATGTTGTTTTGTGGACGACAGAAAGAACATCATGCAGATAGTAATTGTACAACAAATAATGATTGGGCTTGTGTTGGTATATACGTGGAGTGTCCGCAAAACAATGCCTCTGCGCAAGGCATCTTGGCCATCACGGTGGCGCAATGGTCTTAGTGATGGTTTCTGATCACTCGTCCGAGATGGATCCGGGTTCGAATCCAGTTGAGACATGGATGTTTTGTTTGTCTTACGGTGCTGGCTCTCTCCCTTCGCTGGAACCAGTAACCCTAAAGTAGGAACGGGCGACTGTTTATTAAACCGTTACTCAAAAAAAAAAAAAGGTATCTTGCGCAAGAGGTTTCATATTGAAACATAGACTATTCCAACCTGTTCAGTGAGCTTCAGTTTGCAGTGAGGTAAGTCTTTGTAAGCATACCTGTTTGTATCGTATTCGAGGCAAAATGGATGGATGACTCTTTTTCTGCCGTGTTGGAGCACATGAAACAAGTTGTTGTTATATACACTGACGGAAAAAAATCCCAACACCACGAAAAAAATAGTTGTAGAGGAATGAAATGGCGGCAATACATTTGTATAGGTAACATATTTAATCGATTAAGGTTTCAAGATCACAGCTTAATGTAAGCGCGAGAAGAGCCATTTTAAATGTGAAATGCTGGTACATTAATAACCGGTGTAACCGCCAGAATGTTGAATTCAAGCACGCAAACGTTCATGCATTGTGTCGTACAGGTGCTGGATGTCAGTTTGTGGGATGGAGTTCCATGCCTGTTGCACTTGGTCGGTCAATACAGGGACGGTTAATGCTGGTTGGGGTGACGCTGGAGTTTTCGTCCAATGATGTCCCATACGTGCTCGATTGGTGAAAGATCTGGTGATCTAGCAGGCCACGGCAACATGTCGACACTCTGTAGAGCATGTTGGGTTACAACAGCGGTATGCAGGCGAGCGTTATCCTGTTGGAAAACACCCCCTGGAATGCTGTTCATGAATGGCAGCACAACAGGTTGAATCACCAGACCGACGTACAACTGTGCCGTCAGGGTGCGTGGGATAACCACGAGAGTGCTCCTGCTGTCATAGGAAATTGCTCCCCAGACCATAACTCCAGGTGTAGGTCCAGTGTGTCTCGGCCGCAGACAGGTTGGTTGCAGGCGCTCACCTGGCTTCCTTCTAACCAACACACGGCCATCACTGGCACCGAGGCAGAACCGGCTTTCATCAGAAACCACAATAGATCTCCACTCCGTCATCCAATGAGCTCTAGCTTGACACCACTGACGTTGCAAACGGCAGTGGTTTGGAGTAAGTGGAATGCACGCTACAGGGCGTCTGGCTCGGAGCTGTCCTTCAAGTAACCGATTTGTAACAGTTCGTTGTGTCACTGTGGTGGCAACTGCAGCTCGAATTGCTGCCGCAGACACGGTACGATGCGCCACGGCCATACGCCGTACACGGCGGTCGGTCTTCCCTCTCAGTAGTGCCACGTAGCCGGCCGGAACCCGGTCTTCTTGAGGCAGTACCTTCCCTTGACCACCGCTGCCAACAATCATGCACAGTGGCTACATTCCTGCCAAGTCGTTTGCAATATTGCGGAAAAAAAAATCCACCTTCTCGTAGCCCTATTACACGACCTCGTTCGAACTTCGTGAGCTGTTGATAATGGCTTCTTCGTCTTCTTAAAGGCATTCTTGACTAACATCAACACACTACGTCGAATCTCAACGATAACTAACGCTCACGAACGTTACAGCGCGTATTTACAGCAAACCTGCTTTGCATGTTCCGAGGGGCGCTACTAGCGCCACACGTATGCGCCGAGCGCGACATTTGCATAGACGTCATCTTACAGATGTACTCTCACCGCCTACCAACTGTCGTTTATCGAACATAACCCCTTCTTGGTGTTGGGATTTTTTTTCTGTCAGTGTAGTTTTTGATCCCACGAAACTGAAATTTCCGTGCGGTTTTTTTTTTTGCTTTGTTTGGCGGTTAACGACCACAATAAGCAACTCAATGGGCTATAAGCAGTCGCCTGTCCCTAATTTAGGGCCAGTTGTTTCAGCGAAGGCAGAGAGAGTCAGTACCGTAAAACAAAGACAACACCCATGCCTCACCGGGATTCAAACCCGGAGCCTTTCTCGGACTAATAGTCACAAGCCAGCGCTTAGACTATTTCGCCACTGGAGTAGCTCCGTCGGAATTCTCTGGCGGTTATTGGTTTTTCTATGGTGAACATACAGTCATTTGCAAAAGTTTGATACCACCTGTTGGGATTTGGAGATTTCTGCTGATTGCGTCAGCTACTGTCTGTATTAATCAACTTCCTGTGGGTGTTGCATCATCCTACAGCAGCAGCTGCTGATAGAGTTGTGCGAAGCGTCAGTTTGCTTCTGATTTTCATGCTGAGAGGTTTTGTACGTATTTTCTGTATAGCGAAATATGGGCAAAAAAGCGTCATTAAGTGTTACTCAGAGGGCACAAACAGTGACATTTTATCATGAAGGATACTCTGAACGTGACGTAAGCAGAAAGGTGAATGCAAGCAAGACTGTTATTCATAATACGATCATTAAAATATCGACATACAGGTGAATTTAGCAACCGAAAGAGAAGGGAACGTCCAAGGAAAACAACTCCACGTGATGACAGTACCATAAATAGTTATGTGTTCTCCGAGGAATTCGTGAAAGAAATTCAAGGCCTTTCTACATTCAAAAGGGTCTAATATTAGTATCAGTACTGTTTCCTGACGTCTTAGCAAAGATTTTGGATTAAAGTCTTATAAACCTGCACATAAACCTAGACTGACCTCTGTCATGAAAAAGAAGAGACTGCAGTTTGCGAAGCGTCATCAATCGTGGACTGCTGAAAATTGAAGCCAAGTTCTTTTTCCGATGAATCAACTGTGCGTCAATTTGAATCATGTGAGGCACATGTTCGACGACTAAAAGGCAAAAGTTTTGATGAAAAGTACACCCTTAGCCCCGTGAGACATCCGCCTAGTCAGATGATATGGGGTGCTATGTCAGCATCCGGTTCTTCTTCATTCTCCTTTTTGCCGATAGGCACCACCATGACTTGTCCTCTTTTTTATGTAGAAATGTTACGTGAGACGATGTTAGCTCATATGCAATTGCACAGATGCACAATCTTTATGCATGCTGGTGTTCCATGCCACAGATCAAAGGCAGTAAAGAACTACTTGCAGAGGGAAAACATAACTTTACTTGACTATACTGGCCCGGTAATAGTCCCGACTTTAACCCCATCGAAAATTTGGGGACAATTTTAAAGACAAGACAGCAGAAAAACAGCCGTCAAATTCCCAAGCTTTGATTGACGCGATAAAGTACGTGTGGTGCAAAGACATTTCAAGTGACTACTGCAAATCCCTCAATTAAGATTATGCCACATCGTATTCTGTCCGTTATAAAAAACAAAGGTGGCCACACAAAGTACTGATTTCGGTCTTTTTGTGTTCTAAAGAATGTAAGTATTCATCTGTAGTGTTATTTTTCAAATATCTCTGACTAGTAATTAGTTGTTTCTTTGAAAATCTTAATTTTCAATAAAGTGGCAGGTGGTCTTAAACTTTTGCAAATGACTGTACTATGGACATAAATATCGTACGTCGTTGGAAGTGAAAATCAATAGATGGTGGAAATTTGGGCCTGAACACCAAAGCCACGGTCTAGCAGGCCTGTCAACCCCACTCAGGATTTGAGCAGGAAGAAATCCAACGAATCTGTGACATTCCACTGAGATGACGTGAGAGTCACAACGGCAATCTGCAGCGATAAGCCAATGTTGGTACAGTTCAGTCGGGAGAATAATAGAGAAGTGGGTTCGAACCTCACCTCCGGCAAGCAGATCTTTATTTTACGAAATCTTATTCAAGAACATTCACGAATAATCAGAGAAACATAACGGAAAATTTAAACATTGGTTTAATTAGTGCCAACGAGATTATCGCACATATAATTTACAAGCGTGATTATCTAATCTATAAGCGTGTGCTCGATAGGTGTCCTACCAGCTTATGCCTGAAATGTAGAAAGCAAAACAGGAAGCATGTCAACCCTTACTCGCTAGCGACGAAAGCAAACGTTATGGTCCTCAGTACAGCATTGCCGCGGGTCAGGAAGGTTGGGTGCATAACAACGACCTGGAAATCATAAGCCAATCACTTTTTTATTTCACCAATCCACCACTCCCAGAAAGGAAAAATAATCAAGACTCAGACTTCCTCTGTAAAATTCTTTCTTGCCGTTTTCTGGGAATACCGAGGCACCATTCACCAGGAGTACATAGTCAAAGGCATGAATATCAACTCCGTGACTTACTGGAACACACACTCTAAAAAGGTGCAAATAAAAAATCCATCCCGTTCGTTAAGGGTGGGAGGCTCATGCTTCTTCAACATAACAATGCCTGACCCCACACCAGTGCTACCACTTCCGCGGCGATAAAGAACATCTAATTCGAATTCCTTTTACAGCTAGAGTGAAGATTTGCATCACCTTGGGCCATCTGCATAGCATTAGGCATGGGATTAAATGCTACCTGCTTGTGTAACTAGGATTTCTATTCAACTGTAGATCTAACACTATGCGTATCTCTTTTGGCGCTGAATATGTCCCATTTCTGGAGCCATTGGCTCTAAATAAAGGACAGGAAACTTAGAGCTCTGTGAGTTGCTCATGATGGACGTTAAACCACGAAACAAAACCTAGTTTGCGTGCTGTACCTATAGTGAAATACACTGCTGGCCACGCAAAATGCAACACCAAAAAAGTAGCATCCGATTGCCCTGAAATTCGCAGCATGCGTCACCTGCATGCTGCGAATTTCAGGGCAATCGGATGCTTCCATTTCTTGTAAGTACGTAAACAATTTATGCAAACGATTAGCATTGCAGGGCATATGCAAATCATGTGCGCCCGACACGCCACCGAGAAGCCCTATAAGAAGGGTGCACAGAAGGCGGGAAGTGCAAGTAGTGGAAGTGTGTTGTGCTGCCGGACCTGTGCGTGGGAAGCTTCCTGATACCTCGTCGCAGAATACGGCAGTCATTCCAGCACGTTTCGGAGTTCGACAGAGAACAAATAGTGGCTTATCGCGACAGCGGTTTATCGTACCGAGACATCGGCGCCCGTGTGGGACGACATCCAGCCACAGTGAGGCGAGTATGGATTCGGTGGGTGCAGGAGGGACGACATCCAGCCACAGTGAGGCGAGTATGGATTCGGTGGGTGCAGGAGGGACGGAAGGACCGACGTGAGCGATTGCCGCAGCCGCGGCACACCACCAAACGAGAGGACCAGCATGTTGTGCGGTGGGCATTGACGGCTCGCACCGCCACATCACGAACGTTAGCGCATGAATTAGGGTGTGTTGCGCAACAAGCTGTGTCAGCACGTACCGTTCGACGTCGTCTGCATGAGCGGGGACTTGTCGCACGGCGCCCATTGCTCCGATTACCATTGACGTTACACCACCGGCGAGCGCGGCGGCAGTGGGCCGTTGAACGCCACACCTGCACTACGGAATGGCACGACATTGTCTTCTCCGACGAATCCCACTTCTGCCTGCAACACTACGATGGTTGGATCCGCGCGTGGCGGCACCGCGGCGAGAGACTGTATGATGCCTGCATTATGCATCGCCATACCGGTCCGTTACCTGGCGTTATGGTTTGGGGCGCAATTGGATATGACACCCGTACCCCTCTGGTACGCATCGCCTGTACACTTAACAGCCACCGCTACATCACCGACGTTTTGGAGCCTATAGTCCTCCCTTACCTGCAGGACCTGCCAGCGGCCACGTTTCAACAGAACAATGCGCGTCCACACGTGGCACGCATTGTGCAACAATTCTTCACGGCCCACCAGGTGTCACTGCTGCCGTGACCCGCATGTTCTCCCGCTATGTCGCCCATCGAACACGTCTGGTCGCTGATCGGCAACCGAGTGGCCCGGCAAGCACCACCCGCGGCTACGCCTGATGAACTGTGGCAACGCGTGGAAGCAGCGTGGACCGACATACCCCAAACACACATTCAAAGCCTTTTTCGTTCGATGCCGCGGCGTGTAGCGGCCGTTATTGCCAGCCATGGTGGCCACACGAACTATTGATGTCTGCGTGTTCCACAAGTCGCACGGACCTGTAAGCTCAATCGTTTCATCTTTTTATCTGTTGTTATGTGTCAGTAAATCTGGTTTTGCTATCTCGTGTCCTTCTTGGTGTTGCATTTTTGGTGGCCAGCAGTGCATATTCGTTTTACAAATTATCCACTCACTATACATTATGGCACAGAAGTCCCAGGAAACTCAATTTAAATTGTTATTGGTTGCTTTTCCAGAAAAACTAAGATAGCCATTTCTCTTTATGGCAAGGGGGACATTTTTGTGGCATAGAACCGGGGGTTCTATGACCCCATTTGGTGCGGGTATCAGGGTCATTCAATAATTGCAGATGGATATCTTTTTGAATGGAGTACCGGCTCATTATTCCCATCTAGCAACAGAATGACTGAATGAGAAGTTTCCAAATTGATGGATTGGAAATAAAGGACTTGTCCAATGGCCTGCTCGATCTCCAGATCTCACACCATGTGACTGTTTTCTTTGGGGATATCTCAAAAATTGCATTTATGCCGCGATTTCCATTGCAGAACTCCAAGAGGAAATACGCCGGAATGTCACTGAAATATCCCGGGATACACTTTGTGCTTTTCAAGGTGCATGGTGTGACAAGATTGAGCTGTACAGCAATGCACAGCTTAATGTTGCCACACCATGAATCCAATTTGTACTGTTAGTCGCTTCAGATGTCTGCAAGTATTGATTTGACTTGGAAAACGTGCCATTTTACAGTAGACTCCAAAGATGTAAAACTGGACATATCTTTATGCAGTATTTTGTATCCCCCGATTACACGTTAACCTCAACAGTTTGACATAATACATTTCATAAATAAAGATATGGCAAACGTTAAAAGCAAAAGTTATTCCCATTTCTGACATCTTTGCTGTGATACGGCGTGACCCGACTTTACCATGCAACATTTCTGACATCTTTGCGGTGATACGGCGTGACCCGCCTTTATCATGCAACATTTCTGAAACTACCAGCCCGGATCCTCACAATGTTGCAAATACCCTCGGTTCCTATCCTGTGCGGTGTCCCCTTTGACGTGAAACATAACGCATATTGTATGTTTTTTGAACTAAGAAACGCAATAAATTCAATTTTCGAAATATGTCATCGTAACAATGATGTATTACACTACCATTCCATATCCATATCTGCAGTTATCGAATGACTGTTCCCCGCACTAAATGGGGGCACCGAACTCCTCGATTCGTGGCCTGAAACGTGGTTCCTTGCCGTAAAACACAATAAGTACGGTACATTCACACAAACCAAAGAAAGAACACAAATGTTTCAGAAGTAACGCAATTTTTACTATCACTCATAGTGCACTTTAGTGTCGCTACTGTGGGCTATAACTTTGTATCTAATAAAGATAAAACAAAACTGTAAAAACCAACTTGTTATATTTTCGTAGATCTTTCCAACGATATGTCACACGACCTCTCTTTCTCTTTAAAAATTTCAAGTAACCCCCAGCCCCGCCCCCTTGGAGTCACCAGACCCCCGGTTCTATGCGCCAAAGTGACACCCTTGCCATAAAGAGAAATGGCTACTTGTTTTTTCTGGAAAAGCAACCAATAAAAATTTAAATGGAGTTTTTCAGGACTTCTGTGCCATACTGTATATGAGAGATGATGAATTTATTGCATCTTTAACTATATTATTGCTAGCATACTTGGTAAAATTTCCGAAATCCGTTACTAACCGTTGAAGAATCGTTGCCTTTATGCACGTTTTGTTTACTTTTAATTGGATGATTTTGAATTTTCATGTGGTAGTTTAATGAAGGAATGAGAACGGGACTAACTGCTATACTTACCTTTTACCTGTATTCACTCCTAATGAGGGAAATGAAATTTATTCCTAACGTTGTTATGACCAACTTTTTATTTGTAGGGGATAAGGGTAGCCAAGTGGTTAGAGCATCTAATTGCTCAGATGATAGTTGCGAGCTCGAAACCCACTGTTGCTATAGCTAGTCCCGGAGAGCACGGTAAGACAACGGACCTGGGCCAAGCACCCCATCCAAAATCAGGGTAATCATGGTAACCTCCTCCTGTCCAGCGATGTCACTAATGCAACCAGGCCTAAACTAACCTTGGGAGGAACACCTTGGTGGAAAGAGGCTTACAACTACATTTTCCTCTTTGCAGTAAGACAGGCGGAAAATCTAGTCGTTGCGCTTCCGACTCTTGGGGTCGGTAGTGGTTTGTTGGAGTTTAAATTTTGTTGCATTTTTTTCTGACTTTATTTATTTCTTCGGTCATACTTTGGCCACCTTTTTCTGTTTCGCATTTCAGCAGATTTAAAATTCGTGTGGCCTACTAAGAACTTAAAATGAGCTGAGTAATAACTGTTTTCTATTAGCTGAGCAATAAATGCTTTCTCATAACGAAAATGATTATATTATTTTTAAATTCATCAGTAAAATTTACGTAGCATTTCAGTGTTTGGTAGGATATCTGTAGTATATATATTATTACAGGAACAGATCAGATGTAGAGGATTTTAGGAAGGGAATAACTGGCCCCAGGTAACCCTTAGAAATAGAAAACTAGGAGATTTGGGCTAGAGTGCCCGATAGGAAAGTGACACGGAAGCAAGATAAAAAGGGGGAGGAAGACGCCATTATTTATTAGCGGGGGGCCAGTATTCGGAGCCGACAGCTTGACGTGCTCATCCGACGCACGGCGCATATTTAGTGTTTCGAGTGTTTGTACCTGCTGGAATCAAACCCGAGGTCTTCGCCGTGGCAGTCACGAACGCTGACCACTAAGCCACCCGCGGCCCTTATTGCAGTAACATTTGACCAGAGCCCATTTAAGAGGGGGCTAAAGGGGCTGCAGCCCCGGACCCCACATTTTCAAGGAGCCCCAGTACGTCCAAGCGATACCCGATTTCATGCCATGTATTGGCAAGCATCTGAAGAGTTATGGAATTAATAGCAGCTGTGATACGCTGCTTCAGTTCCTGCAAATCAGTACAAGGCGTCTGATAGACACAATCCTTCACATAACCCCACATGAAATAATGCAATGGAGTTAGATCTGGATAGCAAGGAGACCACGGAATGGGACCACCACGCCCAATCCATCTGTTGGGGAAATGCTCATTTAGGCATTTACGTACACACGTTGACCAATGCGGAGGCGCGCTGTCTTGTTGAAAAACGACGTTGTCATATCTCTTGATCTGGGGTATAGCGAAATTTTCTATCATATTCAAGTAAAGGTCACCATTTATGTTTTTTTCCCAGAAGAAGAAAGGGCCAATCACTTCTCTTTTTGATAGGGCGCACCACACATTAACTTTTGGAGAATCATGTTCCAGTTCAATAGCAGCATGAGGCGGTTCACTGCTCCATATCCTACAGTTGTGACGATTCACAATACCTGATACATGAAATGTGGATTCATCACTAAAAATTACAGTACTGAGAAAGTTTTTGTCGTTTTCCACTCGATTCAGCATATCCACAGCGAAATCGTATCGCAGAGTGTGATCATGCATCTTTTGCACTGTTTGAATTTTATAAGCATCACACTTTAATTTCTTGTGCAAGGTATCGTGAACTGTCGATTTCGGAATGCACAGTTCTCTGCTTGCTTTACGAACGGATTTCCTGGGGCTTCGTCGGAAACTTTCATTAACTTGGTCAACCGTCTCTTCGCTGACGCTAGGCCTATCAGCTCTTCCACGATGTTCCACATTGCCAGTTTCTTTAAACTATTTCATCCACCGCTTAATTGAATTCGTCGACGGAGGTTTACAACCATACTCTTAACGGTACCGTCTTTTAACTTTAATGACAGACTTTAATTCCGCAAGATATAACACACACATCGCCTTCTGCTGTACGGATGACATGACTACTGATTGCGCATTTCTCATACATTCCTCATCAGGCCACACCAAGCGCCATCTATCGGATTTTGGGAATAGCAATTCTGCAAAACAAAAATATAGAAACCGCGTTAGTAATACGTGACATAGAAAAACAGACAATGCTCATAGTTTTTTTTTTTTTTTTGTACATAATTTTGTAATGTGTCCAATAATTCTCGGACACCCTGGGAATGTTTTCTCCTGGGTATTTATATTTATCCACACATAGTAAAATCCTAGATGTGCCATTAATACTGGGGTCCCAAAATACTGTCCAGCCCCCGGGTCCCTGTCTCCTTAAATGTGCAGTGCATTTGCCGAAATGACCCAGTACACGATGTTTACTAAAATCAGTGAAATACACTCCGGTACGTGCGTCCTTACACGAACATGTGCCTTGTACAATTTCGAAAGCTTTGTGCTCATCCAGTATTGGCGCTTCGTAAATATCTGACCCAAAATATCACAGAACGTGTTTTTCAAATACTTAAAATGTGTGCATTTCACTCGCAAATGTTATCATTTAAACTCGTGACATTCCTCTGAAGTGACGCAAGTCAAAACGGTAAGTTGCAAAGATGAGCATAGCCGGCGTAGTTCATTTGGCAGAACAGCCGCACCGGAAGATGTGAGTTCGAATCCCATGACCGGCAAAAAGAGCAGTTTTGCTATAAAGTCATCATTTTCTCGGGACAATTTCGTTCGAGAAAACACTGGCTTTCAATAACAGTGTTAAGTGTTTTCATGTGAATTTAAAGGTTTTCAGTTTTTAAATTTCGAATCTCTGAAGTGTGAAGGTCAGAAGAAATAATAGTCTTATTTATGTGCGAAGACAGATAGATGTGTACAAAAAATTCGAATTTTCTATCAAACGGGAAAGACACATATTTTCGATTTCGACTGAAAACATTATCGCGAAACAAACCTATCACGATGTGTAGATGTTTTTTTTTTTTTTTAATTTATTCATTTCTTGTAGGTTCCTCTTCACTCGTGGATGTCATGATGCTTCTAAATTAGGTTTTTAGCACGTCTTTTTTAAAAGAAGTTCAAGGTTATGTTTTATTCCCTCGTCTGGCTGTGTTGCCACCATATCTGTGCAGCTATTAGTCCGATTTGAAAAATCCTTCTTGCATTGTGAAGCTTCGAATGTGAAAATGAGGATCCTTGCATCCTTGCATTCCAACTTTGCTGTTCGAGGGTGTAAATACAGATGATATCGAACTCAAAATACATTTTATTCGATATATTTGTTTCAAAATATCCGACTGAAAAAATTCCTTTTTCTTTTGATGCCATTTATAACGAAAACTGTTTTATGCCGTTTCTTTTTCAAGTGATTCATAGGTCTTCCGCTAAGAGGCGTGAAGAAAAATCGTGTTTCCCCCGATATTTTTGCTCCTAAAAATCCGATTTAAAAAATTTCTTTCTGTATTGGATACAGCTTTTGATGAGAAATGTTTTACATATGATTTCCAATTTTTGGTGAAGAATGGTTTGGCCAGCGCGGGGCGTAAGCATTTATTTCTGCTTCTGATGTATTTGAAAGCAACATCTGAGCCTCTGAAAATTCGATTGAAAATATTCTTTCGTGGACCTCATACCTCCGAAAACCTTTTCAGAATACTTTCTGCTTAAAATAGCATAGAGGTTTTGCGCCAGAGGTCGTAGATATGTTCAGTATCTGATTTTTGTCGACATCTCTGCTTCAGAGAGTCCGATTCGAAACATTATTTCTTTGTCAGAGAGAGATTCCTATGCGAATTGTTTCTCATATAATTTCAAATTTTTCTTATAGCACAAGCGTTCCATTACAGGGCACAAGTTCACCTTTTCATTTATAGCAATATCTGCGAGACTAAAAATGCGATTGAGAAAATTCTTTAACGGCTAGATACTACTAACTACGAAAACTGTTTTTGTATATTTCCTTCCCAAAATAATGCGTAATTTCGCCCCAAAAGGGTTACAATTGTTTAATCTGGTTTTTTTTTCATATCTGTGGTTCTAAATGTGCGATGTAAAAAAATATTAAACGCCGAGTGCCATTTACTTTGTGGAACACTTTAGGTTTGTGTTTAAGGAGTTTTGTATGTACACTATCTACCAACAAGTAATTGGACACCCCTGCAATCGACGATATCTGAGGTCCTGATACACGTCACGGCCGCAGCCGTTAAATATCGTGTGGGAAACAACAACGCAACCAGTCGCATGCAAGATGCCACGCAGTTCGGAGCTCTCTGATTTCGAGAAAGGTGTAATCGTCGGGTATCACAGAAATGGGCGATCCATACGTGACATATCCAGCGAGTTGAAGTACCCAAAATCGACAGTGGCCTACGCGATTGGCAAGTGGAAGATGAGAGGTGACTATCGGAATGAGCCCCGATCCGGCAGACCCACAAAACTGGGAGTTAGAGACCGACGGGTGCTGGCCAGAGAAATTCAGAAGAACCGCACCAAATCGATGAGCCACGTCCGCGAGGAGTTTCAACAGGCATCCGGGAGTGTTCTTTCGATGAATACCATCCGTAAGGAAGCCCATCTGCTCGGTTATCATGGACGTGCGGCCGCCCACAAGCCTTTGATCACCAAGTCCAATAGCGCTGCTCGGCTAACGTGGTGTAAAGAACGTCGACAGTGGATCGTTGAACAGTGGAAACAGGTTCTCTGGAACGAAGAATCAAGATTCACCCTTTACCGTTCGGATGGCAGGGTCTGGGTTTGGTGTCTGCCTGGAGAACGCCTCCTGCCGGAATGTATTGTGCCAACTGTGAAGTTCGGTGGTGGTGGAATTATGATATGGGGGTGTTTCTCCTAGTATGGCACGGGACCCTTGGTCGCAATTCCTGGTAGACTCAACGCCGAAACCTACTGCACTATTTTGGATGACCATGCGCTTCCTGCGTTGTAGCAGTTTTGCGGGGTGGACCCATGTTACTTTCAGGATGACAATGCCCCCTGTCATGTTGCGAGGTCCACCATGGCTTGGTATGGTAACAATGGGGTTAATCGAATGGACTGGCCTGTGCATAGCCCGGACCTTAACCCTATCGAGCACCTCTGGGACGACTTAGAGCGTCGACTTAAGGGGTGCCCCACCGTCCGAAATCGGTGAAGGAACTGACGTGTCTTCTCCAAGCCGAGTGGAAGAAAATACCGCTAACCGTTGTACAACGCCTGGTTGAGAGTATGCCCCGGAGGGTCGCAGCTGTAATCGCCGCTCGTGCGTGGAGGCTCCACCAACTATTGAAGGTGAATAAACTTCGTTTTCTTTTGCTATCACAGGTGTCCAATTACTTGTTGGTATATAGTGTAGTTTATAGTTATGTTGCTAAGGGAGGTTTTTGTACTTCTGTTTGCAGTTGGTTCTAAAAACCCTATTGAGGAATTTCTTTTTTTTTTTTTATAATGTATGCCATTCGCTTCAATAGAGATGGGGAGTATTATCCTCTTTAAATAAGGCACAGCTTTCCCGCTAGGAGGCGTAAAGGTTAAAACCTTTTTCTCTCTATCTCTGCTGCCGGGAGACATATTTGAAAAGTTATATTCCGTTAGATAGCTTTTGCTATGAAGAATACTTTTCGCCGATTTTAAACTTTTCCATTATGAAAATTCTCTAGCTAGAAGGCGTAGAGTTATATCACGTTTCCTTCTGTATTTCGTCTTTTAACTGTTGGATTCAAAAATGTCTTTGTTTCTCATACTTTTCTTCTTCTCCTACAACATTTTTATTTTATTGGAGGTTTAACGACCACCGTAAGGAACTCAGTGGGCTATAAGCAGTCGCCACCAATCCTTAATTTAAGACCACCTGTCCCAGGGAAGGGAGAGAGCCAGCGCCGTAACACAAACACGACATTCATGCCTCACCGGGATTCGAACGCGGACTCATCTCGGACGAATGATTAGAAGCTATCGCATAGACCACTGCGCCACTGGTGGCGCACGATTTTTTTTTTTTTTTTTTTTTTTTTGCACCATTTATTCACGTTCATAACATACCATTTAGCCGCTGGTTAAAATAAGTACCTGTTTCTATTTCTGGATACTCCATGGATTCTAGAAATTCGGTTAATTTTTTTTTATAACCGGTTCCATTGACTGCGAATAAGTTTGATATATTTTATTCACGTCGGAAAGGATTGAGAAATGTGCTCATTACAGCCGATAACTCGGTGTCATCTTTCTTGTTGTTGTTTTTTTTCGTCAAATAAGGCACTTAAGATCTCTCTTTAAAAGTACACAAAATAATAAAACAATTATAATAATAAAAACTGAATAATGAAATTATTTGTGTTGCTATTTATGTATTTTCTCGTGATTCAGGAAGTATTTGCATCCAGAACACATTTAGTGATTTACCGACTTTAAACTGGTCATCCGAAAATCGAAAAACATTCTTGAAGATACTGACAAGGTCATTCACTAACAACAAGCCACCACCAAGGACATTGCCTAGTTAATTCCTGTTCTCTTTACAATTCGATATTACAAGCCGGAAATCTCCTACTTGCTGAGTGCGAAGAGAGAGAGAGAGAGAGTGAAGATTTAGATTCAACCTGTTCACCTCGAGATGAACAAGCAAGTTTCTGCTACTGAGATTCGTTGTCAATCTTCGAGTATGCCTACACTTTGGTGGGCGTATTAAAGTGAGGAGATGTGCAATGCATACAGCTGGTCACGAAAGCATCCGGCCACACTCATTACAAATAAATTTTCAGGCATTGAAATCGCGGATGAAACAATATATTACATTCATTTTCGTTTCTCTGAATTTGAGAATTCGAAATGTATTATGCAAGAAAACATTAGATCATTTATGTTTCATTTAAAATATGTACTACATATTTTAAATGAAACATTAGGAATAAAGCACACACAATAGTATCCAGCCAGCACGAAATATGGTAGAAACATATAATAAATTACAATAATGAATATCTTATCGCCTATCCTTTACGTCTTATAATTGCTTTCAATCTATTAGACAGAGATTTTGCGAGTTTCGTAGTTGAATCGAGGCTTATTTTTTGCTATCCTTCCTGAAAATGTTTTTTTTTAGCATGTCCTTATTAGAAATGCAGCACTGAAAGCCATTTTTAGTTCTCCCCGAAAAGTTACATAGGGTTCATGTTGGGAGACTGAGGAGGATGTGAAAACCCAAATTTGTCCGCGACAGGCATCGAATTCGTGCCCCCTCACTGCGAAATAAATCACTCTCTCAACTGACCAGAATGTCTCGCTGCAGATTTGTCATCTTGACACATGTTTTCACCTCTGTATTATGTCACATCTCCTTCCTCTTCTTTTTTTTTCCTTTGAAGTGAAGTAGGAATTTTTCATTAATTCCAAACAATGTGTGGAACAAACATTACACATTTTTCGAAGAACCCAACGGCCAGAGGATCCATTTTCCACAATCGGGCGCTAATGTGAAAACACAAGTTTATCCACGTCGGACACCAAATCCGTGTCTCCCTATTCCGGAGTAAGTCGCTCTCCCAACTGAGTTACGAGGACAGAATGTCTCGCTGCGGATTTGTCGTCTTGATATATGTTTTCACCTCTGTAGTACGTCACAAGGTGTTGTGAATTCCTTCGGGACATTATACAAAAGACACTCTTTCGTATTTGTAGTACAATACTTAGGATCGTTGTCCTGTTGGAACACAGATTCATTTTCTATTCGATTTTCGTTCACTCGCTTTTAACTTCAGCTGAAAGATGTTAACATGCACTGGTGTCCAAAACCTAAGAACGGACTACATTTTTACGTGTATAAAAAAAACATTACATGATCGCAGCCAAATGGGGAAATAATAATATTGCCAGCTAACGAACATATGAAAAGACACAAAAAATATTTATAAATGACGCACAAATCAACATTGTAACCAGTGTTTATGCAAAAGTTAATTTTTCGAAGGATATAGTTGGAGAATGGAGGTAGAGTGCTTTTCGATAACCAGGCGGAGAGACATCTCAGTATGGAATATGCCAACCCCGAACTGCGATGCAGCTCTCAGAACGTTGTGGCATGCTGAGCACCACGTGATCTAGGAGATCCTGAAGCGAATTGGCCCACTCCTCCCTCAAAGCACGGACTAGATCTTGCTTCTTTTCTGGAGGTGGAGGGGGGGGTCAAAAACCAATGAGTCTTCCCATTGCGTCCCAGAAGCGCGTTCGATGGGGTTGAAGTCTGAAGAGCGTGCTGGCTAATCGATGCGATGAATACCCTCGGTCTCTAGAAATATCTGCACTGCTCTCATGCGTTGTCATCCATGAACAAAATGTCTTCGCCAACAGCACC
The DNA here is from genome assembly GCA_039090855.1 of Macrothele yani. NCBI lineage: Eukaryota > Metazoa > Arthropoda > Arachnida > Araneae > Macrothelidae > Macrothele > Macrothele yani. The sequence goes on along the minus strand of CM077028.1, from coordinate 70,895,173 downwards.
ACGGAATAATAGGTCATGATGTAGAACTTCGTTGCAATGTCGTTCGACCGTCATAGCCACATTTTCCAGCATCTATAGCTAAGTGTGTCCATTAATCATGATGACGCCCACCCACCATGACCTTGGAACCGCCGTATGTCTCTTTCCTTCACATCTCAGGCTGGTACGCAATACCACTTTCACGCCAGATCAACTGACGTTTAGAATCTGTGAAGAGTACATTGGCTCATTGATGGCGTGTCCAATTTCTATGAATACGACACCACTAAAAACGTGCACTACGTTGAGCTCTGGATAGAGGGACGCAGGCTACAGGCCATTTGATTATACCGCCCTACATTTCGTAGATGTCATGTTACAGTTTGGCTGGATATTCGCGTTCCCGTGTGGGATGGAGACCACTCGCTAGCTGAGCAGCTGTGATGTAGCTATTACATTTTGCTGTTGCAACTAAATATCTGTCTTCATGCGTCGTGGTAGAGCAAGGGCGACCTCCTAGCATGCATTTTTTTTTATTGGTGGTTTAACGACCACCGTGGGCAACTCAATGGGCTATAAGCAGTCGCCTATCCCTAATTTAGGGTCACTGGTTCTATTGAAGGGAAAAGAGCCAGAAGCCGTAAGACAAACACAACATCCATGCCTCACCGGGGTTTGAACCTGGATCCCTTTCTGACGAATGATCAGAAGCATTCGCTTTGACCACTGCGCCACAGAGGCATCTAGCATAGGTTTGGAACACATTCCATTGGGTTGAAACGCTGCCCAGATCATGAATACCACACTATGCGCAATTCCAAGCTCCCTGGCAGCATCACTCACTCGGCGGCGTTCTTCCAGCTTTCCTGTAATTCTTCCTCGCGTCAAAGCATCAAGATGATGTTTTGGAGACATAACGTAAATTACACGTTCGTACCGTTATGCCTTCACGTCCAGATTTTCCTTCAAACGCATGTCACCTATCTCGCCCTTTTCTCTTTTACCCGTTTAAGTGATACCACGTGACCTCTGTGCGCACGATTCGGCATTCTGCATGTGCACCAGTTTTCTACCGAACTTTTCTAGTTATGCAAATTGCCGCAAGCTGTTGCGTCTGATTTTGTGGTTGTAACCTTTCGAGATAGTGTTCGTCCTTAGGATTCGGACACCAGTGTATACGTGTACTGGTCCATTTTGCCATCAGTGAAGTTTTCCAATCCCAGACGCTGACATGCAACCCTAAATCAATATGGACCCACCTCCATTGTTGACAGTCCGTTGGAGGTTTTGTTTATCGAATTCAGTTCCAGGTCTTCTCCATACTCGTTCTCTTGGTGATCAATAAAATATTTCGAATTTACTTTCGTCACTAGAAAAAAATAACATTGTTCCAAAAGCTCATCAATGACATATTTTACGAATTCGAGTCTTTTCTTTATTGTTTTGTCGATCCACGCTTTCTTTCGTACGATCCGATTATTATACCCACGCTGCTTTAAAGTACGTCGAACAGTTTCGATACTAAAATTCTTTCCAGAACTAATTAAAACATCTGCACGTATGTCTTTAGCACTGCTGCTCGGATTTCTTTTAATATGTTTCACAATTCGTCTTCCTTCACAATCGCTAAGTGTTTTTGGCCGTCCGTTAGGTGGACGTCTAGTGATATTGCTTCCTATACTTCCAATAGGCAAACTTCTGTACACATTTTCTTTACAATTAATGCGTTCCCAAGAATGAAAATTTGAACATAGATTAAAATAACTTCATATTACAACTTGGAATACTTAATATTTTCTAAAACATAACCATAATTATATTAAAAAGCAATAACTTTTCCTTTGGTGGTGTTGGGACCAGAAAAAAGATGGCGCGACCTGTACATTGATGACGTCAGTAGACAAACAAATGTTGGATTGCTTAATTGTGGTTATGTTTTTTAGAAAATATTAAGTATTCCAAGTTATAATATGAAGTTTTTTTAATCGATGCTCAAATTTTCATCCTAGGGAACGCTTTAATTGTGAAGAAAATGTACAGAAATTTGCCCATTGGAAGTATAGGAAGGAAAATCACTAGACGTCCACCTTAACATACAAATTTTCCTTTTCACATTTTTTAATGATACCTTTCACTGTACTATGAGGTATTTTCGTCTCACTCGAAATTCTTCAGTGAGAATACCCCTTTTCACTTAATGTAACAACGAGTTTTCTTTGTGGTGAGTTGATTTCACTAACTTCGGGCATTTTTTCTAATTTGAAAGTTTTAAAGAACAAACAAAGCTACAAAATAATATTTCAAGCTTACGGACCCTCACATACTCTCTCTCTCTCTCTCTCTCTCTCACACACACGCACACACGCACACACAAAATTTTGTGCATGGCCACTTGCTGGACGGATTCTTTTGTGTAATTGGTTTTCAGAAACTCACGTATTCTGCATAAATTATTTTGTGAATTCCCTGTTACTTTTACAGGCTACGGCCGAAAAGTTCCAGGACTAACGCAATAAGGAATATACTCGTAAAAAAAGTATCATACTCACAATTAATATTGATCACTTTCAAAATACCCTCCCTTCTTGAATCAACACACAGTTTCCAGCGCTTCTGTAGATCCTAAAAACAGTTTTGGCAGGCATTTTCTGGGATGCCGTAAGTTGTTTTGTCACGGCTACTTGGATAGATGTAACGTCTGCATGATACTTTTAGTGGATACCTCTTCTTTCAGCGCTTTGTCGCTTGGCTTTTTGGTTCAGACTGTAGGCACCATGTTTCATCTCCAGTAATAATTCTGGAGCAAAAATCAAGATCCCCAACTGCAATGCCCAGCAGATCGGAGCAGATCGATAAATTTTAGTCATTATTCAGAATGCGGTGTACCAATCTGGCATTAAGTATTCGTTTCCCCGAATCCCAGCGTAGAATCTCATGACAGACAGACAGACTGATGCCCATTGATTCATCCACAGGTCTCCCTGTAATTTGGCGATCTTTCTTTAACTGATTATAAATTAAAATTATACCTCTTCGAATTTTTCCGCTCTCCTCACACTGGAGGAGGCTGAGATCTCGGATTGTCATCAAACAATGGCCGCCCGTCACGAAACCGTGAATACCATTTGAAAACTCTGCTGTGTCTCTATACGTTTCTTTTAACATCCTGTAATTTTCAGTTGTTAAAACGGATTTTACTCTCTGCTCTTCAATACTAAAATGAAATGGGACGAGAACGCTTGTTATGACTCCCTTAATGCCGTATGCCGCCTGTAGGTACCGGTATAAACCGGTTTCCAGCTGTTCTCTAATTGGCCAAGGACTGCGGTCTTCTGGCACGACGTGATGTCTTTATCCAACTACTGTTACGTCATTTATGCGATCAGTCCGCGAGCTTATTGGATGTAGGTTGTACTTTTAAGCTTGCAAATGTAATTGATATATTTGCAAATGTTTGTATGAAATCTTTTTTTCATTTATTAATAGCTTGATACGTAGTAAACTATCTCATTTTCTTATGTTACGGATATAGCCGGATACCTTTTTGACCAACTGCATGCTACAGTTCGGTTGCTTTACAGCCACAATATTCAGAGACAGTTCTATAATGCCGTTTGTTCTCAAGAGTATTAAACACAGAACAGAGATGAACATCATATCTAAAAAGAAAAACAGTGCACAGCGTCACAGTGCCTTTTTCAGAAGCGTAACCTTTTACTCTTGTTTGGATATGTCACTTTCCTCAAAACGAATTAAAACACATTAAAATTATTGATTTAATGATATTAAATGTATTGCAATTCGTTTAATCAAAATAATAGACATGATAAATTAGATAAAAACGGGTAGTCATACGCCAAATAACTAAGTAAAAAACAATAATATCCGTTTATTGGCATAAGACAGCAAACAACTGGTTGCAAGCTTTCAGCACCTACGGGTGTCTTCTTCAGGATTAGACGTGGTTTTGGAACAACGTTAGTAATATAAATGAACGAACAGAAAATTTAAATATGCATGTAAAATGTATAAAATGTATAAAAACGAGACAGCGCGGCACGTGCGAAAACAGTTGAAAACGAGAAGAATCAGGTTCTTTTACGAGAGGCAAGCAGGAACATGCGCCATATCAAAGGCAGCTCCATTGACACGTCATCGTTGCAGACATCATTACTAAACAAGATCTCTAGAGACTCCCTGATGGCTGTACCTCTGGCGGTAGTGTATGGTGCAACCTGTTGCAAGGAGCGGCAGAAGATGCCATTACCTCCCTAGATAGGGCAGTGGACGATTTATTCTTCAAGACGTCTCTTTTGTGTTCGGACAAACGAGTCGCAAGAGACCTCTTTGTCATGCCAATATAAAACTTGGTATCAACTCCGCTCGGGCCGTCGTCTCGGGCAGAGTTGTGGACAATGATGCAACAGCAATGGCCGGCCTTATCTCATAAAACCCTCCGGAATCTGGTGGAGTAGATGCCTCGGCGAGTACAGGTTGTTATTCGCGCCACAGGAGGACCAACACGTTATCAGGAATGTATCTCTAATGTTTATGTCCATTGAGAATTTACACTCACGGACAAGGAAATTTGCGCACCAAGAAGGAAGCATCGAATTGAACTGAAATTTTATGGACGTAATGATACAGATGAATGGTACACATGACAGACCTGCAGGATAATTACAGAGGGATCTGTGGCACGCAGTCCGGTCATCTTCAACAGCACATCGCACCACCTCGTGCGGCGATACATGCTGCAATACAGTCGGGCATGGAGGCGAAAAAATGCCTGATGTTGTCCTCTGCAGAATGGCCCATACGTGTTGGACGATGCACTCCAAATCCCTGATAGTGCTGCACGGCGGCAGCCGGCGTTTCAACTGGTCCCACACATGCTCGATAGGGGACATGTCCGGGGAGCGGGAAAGCCATGGAAGTGTCTGGACATGATGTGGGCAGTCCTGAGCAACCCGAGCCGTGTGCGGGCGGGCATTATCCTGCTTGTATAGCACACCTGGAATCCCGGCCAGGAATGAAAGCACATGGGGTCGTAGAATCTCATCCACATACCGCTGGCCCGTCAATTATTCACGTACCACTGCTAGAGCTGATCGGCAATCGTAAGCTATGGCTCCCCAGACGATAATGCATGCAGTTGGGGAGGTGTGGCGCTCGATAGCGAGGTTGGGATTGTGCCGTTAACCTGGGGACCTCCACACCCAAACACGATGATCATCTGTCCCCAAAATGAAACGTCAATCATCACTAAACACCACACGTCGCCAGTCTGTGGCGTTCCACGTCACTCTGGCCTGGCACCACTGCACACGGTGCCGGCGATGTTCCGGTGTTAATGGCAGCACACGTAAGGGGCGCTGAGATTCGCATATTCGCTTCCGCGAGGCTCGGAAAATAGTTCGTGGACACACAGGAGCCATTACATCTGCCTGTATAGTGGACAGGGTTCCCGTGGGATCTGTTCGTGCCTGATGGACGATACGTCGATCATCCCTACCAGTGGTCCTCGCTCCGTAGTGTGGCAGTGCCGTCATGTGTCCACTGCTCCCAACACAGTCGGACGGTATGGTCAGAACGATACACGTGGCGGACTATACGGCGCGCCGACCTTCCTACGGTTTTCCGCCCGATGATCAGGCCTCTCTCAAAGTCCGTAAGTTGCGTAAATCGACGTCTCTGGTATCTACTCGGTATTCTTTTCACTCTGTACTCTTGCTTGCTTCGGCCGGTGCTTTTCGCTTTCAAGGGGCATCGACTACAAGCCGGTTTATCAGGCTGACGGTTTGTGCTTCCAGCGCCACCACAGGGTGTGCGGTCATGCGCACGCGCACCGAACGTGAATCATTTGCGAAAAAAGCACGCACCCTAGCTGTTTGCAAAGTTTCGCGAGTGTAGCATGTTTTCTTCTAGGAGCACAAATTTCATTGTCCGTGAGTGTACATAGATGAAGGGAGGGCGCAACGTTTTGGGGTTTACCCTGGCGCAGAAATACTTAATCACGCCTTTGGGCGCAACGATACATACAGTATATTATTGCCATTTGCTAGAAAAAAAAGTCCTCGAAAACATTCAAAGGATTTGTCTTTCTTATGGCTGTTCTAAAATATTCAGAACAACTGTGACATATACCTCTATTTAACTTTCCATTTGAGTTTCTGTTCTCATATGTAAATTCAGTTACTTCTTTGATGAACATTTTCTTACTAAACGACACACTGCTTCCCCGAACAGCTTGCACATTTTGGCAGTGCTGACGGTGAGTCGGGAGAAAATACATATAGGCAACGTCGAATGTGGGCGTAGTGAATACAGTGGAAATATTTACGAGCGAAATAGGTTGTAGATCTATGGGAATCGACGAATAAATGTTGTAGCTATCTGATTGAGATTTATATTTTAATACAAGAATGTTATTAATTATTGAAATGGTTTTTATTGTTTTATCGTTGCTTTTAGATGAAGTTAATTACTGTGTTTAACTGAACATGCTGATGAAGGAATAAAAGAAACGTCATTCATTAATTCGTTGAACGTATATCTCGCACTCTAAAATTAAGCAAGTCGTTCATAAATATATGAAAACTCCCGATTTCCCTGAAATTCTTCAATGTACTCCTTGTTAAGCAATGGAACCATTGTTGATCTTCAACTACCGAACGTATTTTCCATGATGCAAATGCGAGTGAATAAGGTCCATAAAAATTGGCAGGTGATTGTTTATGGCAGTTTGAATCATATTTGATAGTTATTTTATGCTTCGCTTACTTTTCGAATAAATATCCCGCGAATTTTTTTAACATAAGCTGTATTACTTAATAGTCTGTGTTTTCCTGCTGGTTCAGTATTTGCTTTGAGTAACGTGAGGCACATTGCTGTAATAATTTCTTCTAGATGTTCGCTTCGTCGTTCCTAACCACAACTGGTACGACCCAGAGAACTGGAACGTGTCATCTTGGAGTGCTTTTCCTTTCAAATTCAGCAGCAGTAGCAGCGGGGTTTCAGCTATTCCGCATGCTTACAGGGTTCCATGCAGGACGGATCACGTGATCTTCCCAGCTGGTAAATCATTCAAAGCGCATATTGAAGGTTCGCCTACCGTCGCAAGCTTGTCAATCAATAACGTGGTAAGATTTACTCTTTCCAGGTATGATTTCTTCTCCTTTTATTTCGCCTCTTTCTTTGTATTACGTTTCTTTTACGAACTACTTTATATCTGTCTGGTTATCTCTCTTGGGATACTTTTTTTTTTTTTTTTTTGAGCTTGTGGCCATAGCACTACATTAGAAACAAATAAAGATGAGCAGACCGTTTCTTTGCGATGAATTACACTTTGTGCTAAGATTCACGTTTGGGTTTAAAAATAGTGAGATCTAAAATTAATATCAGGCATGTTAATTAGTAAAAAGAGAATAAACATGATTTCTTACTACGGGGATCTAAGAGAAGCAGCCTTAGAATAGGAGGAATAACCAGCTTTCGTATACAGATTTCTTGTATCCAAAACTGATTTATTTTCATTTATTTATTTATTTATTTGAATGTATAAATGCCGAGATGTTGTAGTCTGGGAAAACCAGACGCATCTTGAAAGATCACATCTCAGGAAGAATATTTTTTTTTTTTTTATGTATAACCAGTTTTGATATACGAGGTGTGATAAAAAAATATCCAAATTGGTTGCATAAGTTCCTAATCGCGCGACACAGCAGGAAGCGGTTTGAGACAGGTTGTTATCGGAACCTACTACGTATGCGCCGTGAGTCACGTCTCTGCTGCTCGTCCGGTTCTTCCACAGTGCTTGTTCTCACGTGTGCGAAGCTGTACATCTCATTAGTCATGTTGGAAAATATTGATCAACGAATTTGCATCAGATTTTTTCAAAATCTTGACAAAACTTGCAAAGACGCATACTTAAAGTTACAGAAAGTCTATGAGGAGGATTGCATGAGTCGTGCATAAGTTTACGAGTGGCACACACGTTTTAAAGATGGTCGTGAAAATGTTGAAAGTGATGAACAGTCTGGGAAGCCCGCTCCGAGTAAACGTGCAACAAATGTCGAACTTGTGAGCACACCCGGGGGCGTACTGATAGCCCCACAACCCCGCAGTGCGGGGGGGGGCTTCATGATTAAAATGGCTTCCTTCCTTTGAGCAAAAAGATTTTACAAAGTTTTTTTGCGGAAACTTCGTATGAAAATCTGGTTAAAGAAATAGCCAAGAATTAAGGAAACTTTGAATGAAGTATTGAGAAGATTTTAGATATAGGTATTAAGATTTTCCTCAGTGAAAACGTAAAATCTTTAGAAATCATTTGCATTGCTTTAGTTCACTTGATTCCCCTGGATCAGGCCATTGTAACAGGGTGGAGCAGTGTTTCTTTCAGGACTTTTTGACCAGGGGGAGGCGAATGGAACCTTAGAGGGGGCAAGTTCTCTATTTGTTATATATATAATTTTAACTACTATATCTGCATGTGTAGAAGTAATTACTATATATATAGTACAGGGGAGCATTTAGAAGGGCCTTTGCTCCTCCCCCCCCCGAAAGTGTTTCATTTTTTTGTTTTTGGTTAAAATGCGACTTATATTAGAAAAATGCTGTAATACTCTAATTTTTGTTAACTTTAATTTTGTTTTGGTAAATTTCAAAAAACTTCCATTTTTTGATGCTCCCTCCCCCTACCTCCCGAAAAAAAATCCTATATATGCTCCGGATATAGTAATTACTTCTTCGAACATTTCAAGAACAAACTTTCTTCAGATAAACGAGAGGGGGTGGGGGATCGATTCAAGGGGTGTGGGTGTTTGTTTCGGCGGGCTTGAAATTTCTATCTATTAAAATGTATTCAACACACTTCTGATCCTCAGTCACGCTTCCCTGACTACGAGGTATGATTAGTTTACTTATTATATTTTGTCGAATGGCATGCGTCTTAATACACTTTTTAACAAAATAAACTAAAATACTTGAACTAATATTTAAAAAATATATAATTGGAGAAAAATGTGTAGCCTCAAAAGAAACGAAACTTCCTGTTTCATTATACCCTGAATTTATTAACATTTGGCTTGGTAAGATACGTCTCTCGGAGGGCGAATGGTCGCTTCCGGGGAGAAGCCCCCCCCCCCCGGGAAGTAAAAAAATGCCTGAAAGAAACACTGGGTGAAAGTCACGGAAAAGTCCCGAAATCAGAAAACTGTCATGAAAAAGTAACGAATTTTGTTCAGAGGTCAAGATTTCTGTGTGTGTGTGTTTGCGGCGGTGGTGTCAGTTTTAGTGGAAAATTCTCTAGAGCTAATTTGGCAGCTCTGGAGAATTTAAGTTTTTTCGTGAGAGTCCAAGGAGAAGATGTCTTATTCCAAGTGTGCCATTACAGTGTAAAATACGCTGGACTGCAAATTATAAAAGTATTAGGGTTTTTTCCAATAACGTTGAAAAGATTTTTGATCAGTTATGTATACTGGCTCCTAACAGCTTCAGGTAAAACACGCCAAGAAGATCATCAGTTGGAATCTGCTTCAAGTACAGCAACATTTCTTGTCTGTCTGATTATAATTTCAACCTATTCAGCACGACTGGAATCTGTAACACAAGCTGTTCAGCTTGATGTAATGAAAGTGTGTAATCATGTTCAGGAACTCTTAAGTGTATTCCATGGCCGCAGACAAAAAGCAGAACAACAATTCAAGGAAATGTTTTCGGAAGTCGAACAACTGGCAGAACAATTGGACATTCAGCTAACCCTTCCCAGACAGTGTGGCCGACAAAAATTCCGTTCCGATTTTGGTGTCTCAACAATGGAAGAATATTTTCGTAGATCAGTCTATGTGCCGTATTTAGACTTCACCATATCATCATTGAAAAGCCTATTTACTGCTGAAAATTCGCTAACTTTTAGCCTCTTTTTCACTTCATCCACTACAAATGGCGAAGCTTACGAAGGAAGAATTCATATAGCATCTTGTAAAGATCATTAAGCTATATGAAATTAAGAACTTAGAAGCTGAAGCAGTCACTTGGTTTGAAATGTGGTCAGGAAGGAAGAAACAAGATGATGGATGTGAAGACGGACTTCAAGACTTGCTCAAACACACTAACCTCTTTCCTTCTGTTCGATAGGCTATTCCTTTTGCTCTAACATTACCAGTAACAACTGCACAGTGGAGATGTCCTTCAGCTCTATAAGAAGGGTAAAAACCTGGTTAAGGTCAACAATAGCAGATGAACGTTTATCTGGACTGTGCTTGATGAGTGTTCATTGAGAAAAGGTTTTTGAGAATAAACATGAACTCATTCAAAATGTGTTTGATAGATTTGGACAAAACCCAAGACATTTGCAGATTTTATTCCATAGATTTTATTCTCTTCTAAAGTGCAAGAAACAGAAAATTGAAGAGTGTATAAAAAAATCAGTGTCTACCGAAAAAAAAAAAAGGGTGGGGGGGTATACTTATGCTCAATAAAGAACAATGAAGCAGTACAATTGTTTTATGTAACCCCAAGTTAATGTTTTCGTACAAAAAGACTGTATTAAGTTGATTATTAAATTTATCGAGAAGCATGTGGTAAGGTTAAACTTTTGACTCATATATGAATAATTAGTGGCAAATAATAATTGGTAAATGACATATTAATTATTATTGTCCATGATTTCAATACTAAATATTTACTATAGAAAGAGAGATGTGTCCAAGTTCCCGTTTCATGATATCGCCTCAAAATTCCTTTTGAAATTCGTGTAATTTCAAAAAAAAAATTCGTGGGAGGGGGCTAATAGTGCTCTAACCCACCCCCTAGCTGTATAAGCTCGCTGCACTCACCTGACCCAACACTCCTCCCCTATGTCATATAAGGACGCAGGGGTTCTATTATAAATTTAAGCAATAATTATGATAATAAGAGTATACCCGTCCCCCCCCCTCCCCGTTGGAAGTTGGAAAAGTTGCAGCGGACGCCCATGCATCCTTCCGAATATAATGAGCTAAAAGATGCGAGCGAAAAATCAAAGACCTTCATTTTTTTTTTATAACAGAGTCAAAAGCTGTTTTTTTTTTATTTTGCTATGTGCAAAACATTGTGGCATTATGTTAAGTGTGTTTTTATATTCCAGAGTAAATAATTTAAGCAGTTTTAAGTTTTTTGTGCTCCAGTTCTTAATCGTTACTTAGTTATTTCATTACTTATGTTGTGGCATTTCGTATAAATGGGAAAAGACATTAGACACCGTCACATGGCAGTTGCATGTTTTCTGTGTGCAATCATGAGGAATTTCAAAAAGCAGGCGTTAATTTTTTAAAATAATAAATTTTGCATGATATCATTAACTTTAGCGTAAGTATTTTGTAGTAATTTGCATCGGTACCCAGGGCAAACATTTTAATTATAAAGTGCACATTTGTGTTTTACGCAATAAAGTGAAATAATTTTTTTTACGAAAAATACTCGTAGATTCCAAAGAATTTGATTTATTAAAATACCGGTAAAGCCTAGTTAATAATTTTGAAGTTACAATTTTGAATAACTGAAAGCAAATGGATTTTCGCAAAAGGGCCTCGAAAACTTTTTTTGCGGGGTCCTTGGATTTTTCCGGAGCGCCACTGAGCACAGCTGTGCGGGAAAATCGCTTAATCACGATTCGTGAGTTATCTGAAGACTTCAACATTGGTTACAGTTCAGTTCAGTGGATTCTAACGGACGATTTGGGTATGAGACTCGTCTCAGCCAAATTTGTGCCAAAACTGCTCTCAGCTCAGCAAGAATAGGCCCGTGTTTCAGCTGCTATTAACCTGCTTGAGTGCGTCGAAAACGACGAAGTTTTTTTTTTAAACTGTCAAAACTGGTGATGAATCGTGGATATATGGGAATGACCCCTTATCTAAGGCCCGATCTTCAAAATGGAAGACCCCAAACTATCTCGGACCCTAAAAAAAGCACGACAGAGCTGCAACAATGTCAAGATGACGCTGACTGTTTTTTATTTCAATCATGAGAGAATTGTGCATCATGAATACGCTCCATTAGTCCAGGCAATCAACAAGGAGTACTATTGTCAAGTTTTGCAGCGTTTGAGGGACGCAGTTCGTCGCAAAGGGCCGGCACTGTATGAGAGTGGCGAGTGGCAACTCCACCATAACAACGCTCCAGCCCATTCGTGCATCACAACGTGTGCAGCAGTTTCTTGTTAAGCACCGCACCACACAGGTCCAATAGCCACCCTATTCACCAGATCTCGGTCATCAGACCGGACAATCAACAAAGATGCAATCAAGTTTTGCGGCGTTTGAGGGACGCAGTTCGTCGCAAAGGACCAGCATTGCATGAGAGTGGCGATTGGTATCTCCACCATGACAAAGCGCTGCTCATGCATCGCAACTTGTGCAGCAGTTTCCTGCTAAGCACAGCATTTCACAGGTCCGACAGCCACCCTATTAGCCAAATCTCGCTTCTTGCAACTCCCCCCCCCCCTAAAATCAAATAACATTTCAAAGGAAAAAGATTTCAAGATATTGAGGACATACAACAGAATGCGACGAAGCAGCGGTTAGCTATTTCAGAAGATGACATAAAAAATGCTTCGAGCAGCGGAAACAGTGCAAGGTTGTGTCTGGCTTCAGAAGGGGACTCTGCGGAGGCGATTAAGCTCCAAATATGTAAGTCTTGTATCTTTTTTAATAAATCCAATCTGTATATTTTTTCATCAACTGTTAAAGACGTCGGGAAAATAAAGGATCACGTTTCTAAATTTCTTTTAATAAGACTTGAAGGCATTTATTACAACTTATTTACCAATTATACTCTTACAATGATCAATTTCATCTGAGAAAAATAATCGTTGGCTGAAGTTTCACTACAGGAATGAACGATACTTACGTTCAGCCATAGAATAACTTTTTATGTTCCGTTGGCCAATTGTTTAAATGCTGCATAGGAGAAGTATGCATAGATTTGTAAATGTATATTTGAACTACACAAATTTGGAAGATGTGAATCCGTTTATTGGTGTAAATATGATATGGTTGTTAAGTCAGATAATATCGGAAAACTTGATAATGTCGTCGTCTTGGAGCGGGAATCGAGCCCGCATCTCCCGGATAGCGCCCGAGTATGCTAACCACTACACCACCCAAAACGACAAAGTTTCCTATTAATTTGAATAGCATAGTGATTAGCATACTCGGACGCTATCCGGGAGGGTTAATTTCCACTCTAGGACGACGGAATTTTCCAAGTTTTCAGATATTATCTGACTTAACATTCAAGTCATATTTACACCAATAAACTGATTCACGACTTCCAAATTTGTATTGTACAATGGTGTAATCCCGTACATCATTAATTGTATATTTGAATTTTTTTATAATATCCCTATTCCAGAGAGAGAGAGAGAGAGAGAGAGAGAGAGAGAGAGAGAGAGAGAGAGAGAGAGAGACGTTGGTAAAAGTCCTTTGCGAAGGGTTACCACATCTTCCCGTCTATTTTCCCCATGGAGAACCCCTAAAACAATATTTCTTATCACGAGGGATTCCAGCTTATGAAAACTTTTACAGAGCAGAAAAAGTTGATACCTGGGAGCTCAATTCAAATTACAGTGAAACCTCGTTCAACCGCCAACGTTTGTTTCATATGCTTCTCTGGAGGTATGCAATTGTGGAGGTATAAAGAGACAGTGGCGAGATTCTTTAAAAAATATTGGGTGGGGGTTTTATGTTTCTTAATTAACATCCATCTTTATATCAAACAGATAAAAAATTATTATTTTTCCTATAACAAAAGCCTTTTCAAACAATAATTTTCAATCTTTTTTCTCTTTTAACGATGATTTGAAGAAACAAGGTTGGCATGAATTTTGTGAACAGCATTTCAACGAAGACGCGTAACTCAGTCTCGATAGATATCACCGCCAACGGTGAATGACGATTATAAACTATTTAGCAATCTCGCAGCAGAAATTGAGAAAAAGAATTAGAAACGCTGATTGTTCTGTGTAGTAATCGACAGGGAAAAGGAATTGTTGGATGTTGTCTGCAAATACGTACAATGCTCTCACGATGTGCACTTCCGACGAATTCTTTAAAAGTTATTTTGGAAATGACGGCATTGGATTAAATCTTCACTTCTTACTCTTCCCATTGAGATGGAAGGCGTTAATCTTACAGCTTTAGAACATTGGTTCGTGCAATCTGCTTGCAATAATCTATTCAGCAAAACCTGTCACTCAATGCTGCTATCATGAATTCACTTGATCTCTTTATATCATACGAGGTCCGATCAAAAAGTTCCAAGACTAGGCCGATATACAACAAAGCACTTACGTTACTTAAGTCTGGCTATGATCTCCCTCAAAGTAATCTCATTGGGCAGCGATACACCGTTGCCAGCGTTTTTCCCACGGTTGGAACGCTCCCTGGAAGTCCTGTTCGCGAATCGTGTCAAGCACCGTCTGCGTTTCGCGCTGGATCTCGTTTACGGTTTCAAAACGGCGACCCTTGAGCTTCAGCTTCATCTTCGGGAGTTCGACAGAGTTAATCAAGAGATATAATTTTCATCTTTTTAGAGTTAATCTTCATCTCCGGGAATTCGACAGTTAGATCTTGACAGAGATCGACATGGAGCGCCTTCTGCTCGGGGTTCAGAATCTTTGGCATAGACTTTGCAGCAATGCGGTGCATATTCAAAACCGAAGTCAGAATTTCTTATACTGTTCCGTATGACGCATTGACGATGGTAGCAATGACTCGAATGGTTGTCCGACGATCCTCATGCACAAATTTCCTAATTCTGTCCACATTTCTGTGGGTTTTGCTCGTGGACGGTCACCCTGACCTCTCATCATCCAATGCAGTTCTACCGCTCTTGAAGCGCGAGTACCCCTCGAAACACCTCGTACAATTCATTGCTTCATTGCCATAAGCCTACCGCACCATTTCATGAATCTCCGTTCCCGATTTGCCGAGTTTGACGCAGAATTTGATGTTTGCTCGCTGCTCTAGTTTGCAGTCCATACCGAAATCGCAACTGCGTAGCACAGCTCCCGATGTTCACAGAATGACGCCACTCGGACAATGACTTATGAAGGTCACTGCCCTCGACCACTGCTCACGCATCCGCGGACTGCAATCTGTTGGCGCGCTACGTACCTAGTCTCGGAACTTTTTGATCGAACTACGCAAAAAAAATATTTTATTCACTATGCAGATGTTTCTTAAGATGGATCTTTATCCCATTCTTCCTTTACGATTCTCTCCCCAATACTGTAAAGGATTTCAACTTTGACATCAGCTTACACCTGTCCGAATTCCAGCTTCGTCAACGATTGAGCTTCTTGAAGAATCTCTATTTTATTCATCAATTCTCTCCCCCATTCCCCGTAAGTATACTGCTTTGTATTTTCACTTCCCTAAATGGTTTCGCGGTGGTATAAACAAAATTACTCACCTGGTACACGGAAATCTTACGTGGAAGCTTTTGTAAGATTAACACCTCCCATTGAGATAAGAGGTGTTAATCTTACAGCTTTAAAACATTAATGCTTGCAATCATTTATTAACTATATCTTTTTCTTTCTTTCTTTCTTTGATTGGAAGTTTAACGACCACCGTGAGCACTTCAATGGGCTATAAGCAGTCGCCCGTCCCTAATTTAGGGTCACTGGTTCCAGGGAAGGGATAGAGCCAGTGCCGTAGGACAAATACAACATCCATGTCTCGCTGGGATTTGAACCCGGACCCCTTTCGGACGAATGATCACAAGCCATCGCTTAGACCACTGCGCCACCGGGGGCGGCTCACTATATCTTGTCACTCAATCCTGTTATCACAAATTCATTTGATCTCTTTATATTATATACAAATCCTTTACTCACTATGTAGATGTTTCTTAAGATGGATATTTATCCGATTCTACCTTTACGACTCTTTTCCCATACCGTAAAAGACTCAACTATGGCATCAGATTACATCTGCCCAAATGTCACCCTCCTCAACGCTTGAGCTTCTTGAAGAATCCCTATTTTATTCCTCTATTATCTCAAGTGCTGCTTCGTATTTACACTTCCTAAATGGTTTCGCTGTGGTATCATCAAAGTCGTTCAATTGGTACACGAAAATCTTGCATGGAATCTCTTGTGTGACATCCGATCTCTATTACTGCATACTTTTGACAACGTCATTAAGCTTCACTCTCTTCACAAAGTACTTCTGCGCAGAATTCCAGCATCTGTGCCACGGATTGGTCTTCGCTCCATCTCGTTTGCTCCACTACTGATGCCGTTTTGCCTCCCCTCCGTAGATTCCCAACTCTCCTTCATGTGGTTACGCAAAAAATCTTTACTAACATTTCTTCTTCATAATGCAACATCATCACCCATCACATCTTTATCGGATTCAGCTGTCCGATCCACCTGGACAGTGGCCCGACTTACATATTTTCAACACTCAACCTGCAAATGACATACCATGCCGATTCCTTCATGACGGCTTCCTACGCCAACCATCCTTCACCGATTTTGCCTTATTTCTTCGCCAAGCTGCAAATTTCACTTTCTTCCGGGGGACCGCCTACCAATGTTCGTAAACTGCAAAATTTTACAACCTCTCCTTAAACTCACGTTCAGTATTGCTGAAGATTCATGCTCGTTTCCGCACTCCACCAAGGATTACTTCTTTCTTTCTGTGCACAACCGTCCTCCAGTTCGTTACTTCCCAGTCTGCTCTTTTGTGTTTGTGTCAGTAAATATGTTATTTATCTCTTCAGTCTTCATCATGTTAATACCATACCCCTAATGATACTCATCGTGCCCAGCGCAAACTTTGCACTATTTTCCTTCAATCCCGTCTTCAACTGGATTATAAGGCCTCTAAACATTCAGCACCCTCCCAACTGTTCAAAGCTCGCTGGGCAGCGAACCGCGTATGTTTTACAATTACTTATGACAAAAACAACTATGTTCCTGATCCACCGTCATTCATGGATGTCATGACCACGTTCCGTAGATTTTTCACTGTTATTTCACAGTTGTACTTTTTAGCACGTCTTTTGTGAAAAAGATCGTGCTTATGTCATCGGTTTGTCCGTCCGTCCGTTTGTGGACACCACATCTCTGCAACTAATAGTCCAATTTGAAAAATTATTTTTGCATTGGAAAGCTTAAAATGTGCGAATGACGATCCGTTATTTCGTTGTTTTTTTGTTTTGTTTTTTGTTGTTGTTTTGTTTTTTCACGATGTACAATTTTGCCGTTAGAGGGCGTAAATGCAGATGACATGGAATTCGAAATAAATTTTATTTCATATATTTGCTTCTAAACATCCGATTGAAAAAAATATTTTCGCTTTCGATTCCATTGAAGCCGAAGATTTTAGGTATAATCACTTTTTTCAAGTTTCGCATAGATTTTCCGCTAGAAACGTAAAGGTAAACAACGTTTTTCCTGATATCTCTGCTTCTAAAACTCCGATCTGAAAAATTATTTGTGCAGCGGGTACAGCTCCTGATAGGAAATATTTTGAATATAATTTTTGAATATAATTTACGCCGCCTGGTGGACAAACCTTATTTTTGGTAAAAGCGGTTTGTCCACCAGGCGGCGTAAATGTTAAATTCTGCTTCTGTTGCATTTGTAGCAAAATCTGAGCTTCTAAAGTCTAGACTGAAAAAATTCGTGCGTGGACCGATACCACTCGCGTAGATAAACCTTTCCGGAATATTTTCTTCTTAAAATAATGCATGGTTTAGCCAGAAGCGGGAGTAGATGCATATCTTATTTTTTGTCGATATCTCTGCTTTTAAGAGACCGATTTGAAAAATCCCTTCTTTGGTGGATAGTTTCCAGTGCGAAATATTTTTTATATAATTTCAAAATTTTCAAGTGATTCATAGACTTCCCGCTAGGGGGCGTAAAGGTAAATTGCGTTTTCTCCGATATCTCTGCTTCTAAATCTCCGATTTGAAACATTCTTTTTGCACCGGATACAGCTTCTGATGGAAAATGCTTTGCATATAATTTCTAATATTTGGCAAAGAATGGCTTGGCCATCAGGGGGCGTTAGTGTTTATTTCTGCGTCTGGTGTATTTGCAGCAAAATCTGAGCTCCTGAAAACTCGACTGAAAAAATTCTGCCGTGGATTGATACCAATCACATTGAAAAACCTTTGAGAATACTTTCTTCTCAAAACAATGCATGAATTTTCCGCCAGGAGGCGTAGATGCATATCTTATTTTTGTCAATATCTCTACTTCTAAGAGTCCAATTCAAGAAATTACTTCTTTGTTGGAGAGCGTTTCGTCTGTTAAATGTTTCTCATGTAATTTAAAATTTTTCTTAACACACAAGTCTCTCACCAGGAGGTGTAAGTTCACGTTTCCGTTTACACCAATATTTGTGGGATCAAAAACCCGATTGAAAATTTTCTTCGGTCAGAGACTACTAACTATGCAAACTCTGCATGCGTATTTTCTTCCCAAATCAATGCCCAATTGCGCCGCTAGGGGGCGCAATTTCTTAATCTCTTTTTCTCAATATCTCTGCTTCTACATGTTCGATTTCAAAAATTCTTTCAACACCGGATGCCATTTACCTTGTAAAACACTTTAGGCTGGTACATGAGGAATTTTGTAGTTCACAGTTCTGTCGGCAGATGGTATTTGTGCACTTCAGTTTGTAGCTGTATTGCCGCTTCTAAAAACACAATTGTGAAATTTCTTCTTTACTGTGTGCCATTCGCTACTCTAGAGATGTGGAGCATTATCCTCTTTAAATAATGCACAGATTTCCCGCTAGAAGACGTACAGTTCGAAACCTTTTTCTCGCCCTTTCTGCTTCCGGGAGACGTATTTGAAAAGTTCTTTTTCCTTAGCATAGCTTTTTCCATTCATAATATTTTTCTCTTATTTTCAACTTTTCCATTATGCAAAATTCTTCCTCTAGAAGGCATAGAGTTATACGTACAATGCTTCCTTCTCTCGTATATTTCTTCTTTTAAATGTTTGATTTGAAAATCATTTTATTTCTGATACCTTCCTTGTGCTATGAGAAACTTTGTGGGCGCCATTTGTTTATTTTCGTAACATGCTTTTTAGACGCTGGTGGAACTAAGCAGATGTTTCTTTTTATGGATGTTCTATCTATTGTTGAAGCCCGTTGATTGTTTTTCTAACCGGTTCCATTGACTTTGAATAGTTTTGATAAATTTAATTCGCGTCAGAACGGATTCAAAAGACGTGCTCATTACAACCGAAAATTCAGTGTCACTTTTCCTGTTTGTGTTGGTAACACAGGGATGGTCTTTCTGATTGCCACCGGTGAGGTGGCTCTATAACACTATGAAACAACACAGGTGCAAATATAACTAAGTATAACCTTAGATGCAAATTTAGCAAAAAAGAAGTAAGTCGCATAAATGATTCCCATTTGGCGACCTGCCGGAAAAAATTGCAGCGATATTTTGAGGGATATTTGTGTAATTTTTGTATTTCAATTTTTTTAGTTACTTTTCCCCGATTTCTCGCAGAACTCCGGCTCGGAAACAATGGGATAGAGTTTTCCTTTCCGTTTTCTGGTGGTGAATATCCCTGTCGGGTAATTCAAAAGCACACGATAAGTATGTTTCATCAAAATTTTGTGTTGTACCTGATTTCCTCAGCAAACTTCTCAACCAGTGCTCATTGTTCTAATATATTGCGTAATATTTTTCAGTTCTACAACAATGGAGAGCTTGCGAGTTTCCTTGTGAGTCAGACAGGGAATTTCCTCTTTCCTGGAAATCCCAAAATCACCATAAACGGAAATGGATGTTCTGAATTAAAAGGATGTACATGCGGGAATGATGAACCTCAGGTAAGTCACAATTATGAATTGTACGATATGTACATTGCTTCCCGCCCGGCATAGTCTGTGGTCGCATACAATGTACATTTTCTTGTTGAGTTTTCTCTAAATGATCAGAACAAAGTACCTGATTTAATTTCAAACCACAGGAATTTGTATGAGTTTATTAAAACTGATGAAAGCCCCCTGAGTGTTTGTGAGGAACACGTCTGATGACACATAATTTACATATGCCATGACATCGCATTTTCATTTCTGGAAGCTCGCTGCTGATATTAAATAACAAGAAAGATGACACCGAATTTTCAGGTGTAATAAGCACGTCTTTTGAATCTGTTCTGACGTAAATTAAATTTATCAAAGCTATTCAAAGTCAATGGAACCGGTATGGAAAGATATTGCTGTAAACGGAATCGTGAGCTTACGCCCTCTGGTTGCAGACTTGTGTGTTAAGAAAAACATGAATTTATATAAGAAACATTTCACACCGGGAACGCTCTCCAACACAGAAAGAATTTTTCAAATCGGACTCTTAGAAACAAAGATCTTGACAGAAATAAGATGTGACTTTACCTCTTCTGGTGGAAAAACCATGCATTATTTTAGGAGGAAGGTATTCTCAAAAGGTTTTTCCGTATGAGCCGTATCGGTCCAAGAAAAAAAAAATTTAGTCGAGTTTTCAGGAGCCCAGATTTTGCTACAATTACATCAGAAGCAGAAATTACTACTTATGCCCCTAGTGGCCAAACCATACTTTACCAAACATAAGAAATTACATGAAAAATATTTTCCATCAGGTGTTGTATGCGATACAGGAAGAATTCTTCAAATAGGAGCTTTAGCAGCAAAAATAAGGCAGAAAACGAAATTTACCTTTGCGCCCCCTAGCGGAAAGTCTATGATTTAGTTGAAAATTTTGAATTTATACGAAAAACATTTAGCATATGAAGTACTATCCAACAAAAAAGGAATTTTCCAAATCGGACTAGTAGAAGTAGAGATATTGACAAAAATAAGATATACATCTACGCCCCCTGGCGTAGAAACCATGCATTATTTTAAGAAGAAAATGTTCCTAAAATGTTTATCAAAGCGAGTAGTATCGATCCACAAACACGTTTTTTTCAGTCGAGATTTTAGAAGCTCATGTTTTGCTGCAAATACATCAGAAGCGGATATTAAGATTTACGTCCCCTGGTGGCCAAACCATTTTTTTACAAAAATTAGAAATTATGTGCAAACGATTTTCCATCAGGAGCTGTATCCGGTGCAGAAAGAATTTTTCAAATCGGAGATTTAGAAGCAGAGATATAGGGGGAAACGCAATTTACCTCTACGCTACCTAGCGGAAAGTCTATGAATTACTTGAAAATTTTGAAATTATATGAAAAACATGTCACACTTAAAACATTATCCAACAAAGAAGGAATTTTTCCAATCGGACTCATAGAAGTAGAGATATTGACAAAATTTTAAAATTTGCGAGGTGGGGAGGCTGGTGAAACGGACCTTAAAAAATAACTGTCTTCTCGCAAAAGTCCTGATTCTATGTCCTTAAACGAGAAACGCCGGTCATATATTGCTGTCTGTGACATACTATACACGTATGACCTATAATATCACGATCACCTATCTAATGGTGTATTGGGCAACTTTTCACCATGATAATTGTTTTCACTCAGCTTGACAGCTACTCATCTAGACCACAGAACATGTTCGGAACCAGTTGGAGGGAATAACGTCCCAAAGTTCGGCGACAGAGTGTGCATCGGTGAATACTGCGTTTCATCGGATTCCACAAATGGTCGATGGGATTTAAGTTGGAGAAATTGGACGGCCAAAGGAGCACACCAAATTCTTGGTCACGATCCTGTCTCCATTCCTGCAAAATTGTGTCCTGTTTATTTTTCGGAGCTGGGTTATACGCTAGGACAAGTGTATTATGTACAGTGGAGAGTATTTTCAGAAAGAACATGTAAATATAATGATTAAGTGTTTGGTTTCAGAAGCTGGGCTGTACGCTGGGACAAGTGTATTAGGAGCAATGGAAAATATATTCAGGAAGAGCATGTAGATATAATGACTAAATGTTTATTTTCAGAAGTTGGGTTGCCCGCTGGGACAAGTATACTAGGTGCAATGGAGAGTATTTTGAGAAAGAGTTGTGACGTGCCTGCCCAGCAGGACGCACACGATAAAAAGCAGATAGCAGCAAGAACGAACGTCTGCGTAGCTCAATTGGTAGAGCGACTTATAATGAATTAGCTTTATTTTCTTTACGCTAAGCTAATTAGAATGAATAAAGTCTTAACGCTGGTTGTTAATAGTAATATTAATTGAAATAAACCTAACAGCCAGACAGAGGTCTGACAAAAACTATTAATTGAGAAAGACGTACTTACTCAAATCTTTTTATTATGAACTTCAACTGGTATCAACACACACAGATACTCAAATAACACGTAAATCTCTCCGTACAACACCAAACGCTCTCCTTCACATAAACCAACACTCTCCGTTCGCTATCGATGAACGCGCCTATATATACTAGCTACCACCACGTCATGACTTACACTCATTGCCAGATCTCATTCATCGGGTGAAATAATATTTCGTTCAGTAAGAAGATAATTTACATAGTAAAATAAAATAACCAGAGATAGTAAAATCAAAAGGAAAGTGAATATAGAGTATACGTTACAGACTTATTCCGGAATGAGGGGACCCGGGTTCGAGCCCCGGCGTGGACAAAAATGACGGAGAAATTTACTTCGTTATAATGGCGCCCGAACTTTCCGAATGACCCGGCCGTTCAAAATCTCGCAATGGTGTGATGTTATTTAAACACCGCGAGATAGGAAAAATCAGAGAATCCCTTCTCCAGCGCTTCGAAAAATATATGTGTGTGACGTTGCATTCCACACACTAGATTCACTGGGAGTTCTCAAGTACGTTCTACAGCGGATGGCTGCCTGTAACGATTCATGGTCACGGCTGACCCGTGGGCCATGCCCCCGGCCCTCTTTCAGGGGGGAGATGTGACGTGCCTGCCTAGCAGGACGCACACGATATAAAAGCAGATAGCAGCAAGAACGAACGCCCGCGTAGCTCAATTGGAAGAGCGACTGATTCCGGAATGAGGGGACCCGGGTTCGAGCCCCGGCGTGGATAAAAATGAGGGATAAATTTACTTCGTTATAGAGTGTATAGACAGTAATGATTAAATGTACACTAGGGAAAGTGTGTTGAGTATAATGGAGAGTATTTTCAGAAAGAGCATGGAAATATAATGATTAAATGTTTGTTTTCATAAGTTGGGTTGCACGCTGGGACAACAGTATTTTGAAAAAGAGCATGTTGACATTGATGATTAAATGTACGCTGGAACAAGTGAATTACGTGGAATGGAGAGTATTTTGAGAAAGAGCATGTAATCGCTGTTGATTAAATGCTTGCTTTCAGTAGATAGGTTAAACGCAGGAAGAAGAGCAATAAGTGCAATGGAGATTATTTAGAGAAAGAGCTTGTAGACATTGATGATAAGATGTTTGTGTAAGGCACCACAAGGTGTGTCTCTTTACTTTTTGAACAATCTGTGTATATTCATGAAACGCAGGATCACAACTAAACTTAATCTCCCATCTGAAACTGGCATGCAACAGCGATGGCTCCGACCCATACTTAATTAATTCGTCCAGCGTGACGAGTTTTACTAAAAATGAAATTCACAAGAAAAGTGAATCATAGAATTTCTTCCATCGATTCCATATTTCGTGGTCATATTCCATTTTCACCAATGACGTTCTTAACCTCATGATAGCAATATGACCAACTCAAATATAATAATTTCAATACACATACATTTCTAAAATAATTAAAAATCATTACTGCAACAAAACTTTCTAGCTGATTTTTACACGAAGAAACATCTTATATTACGGCATTTACTAAGCTATATGTGACTGCAAGTCATTTTGGAGGGGTTTGGCCATAACTCACCACGCTGGCCAAGCGGATTGGTGAGTGTGGGATAGCATTTCCTCTAATCCCGGTGGTATACTTATACCGCTATTGGCGGTCGTCAGAGCCTCTTTAGTGGGAACAGGATGGACCACGAGAAGGTGGATTTGACATTTGTCAAGAAGAGGCTGTATTATGTTGCGCATCACCTGACCTAAGTTCCTCTGACAGAGCTGCACGATTTGTTATCCAACTCTCGAGAAGATACCAGGCTCAGATTATTCAAACTTATGCACCCACCACAAGTCATCCTGAAGAAGAGATTGAAGAATTTTATGAAGTAATTCGTCATCTAAATAATAAAGGCAAGCAGCACTTGAAGATCATTATGGGAAATTTCAATGCGAAAATAGGGCAACGGCAACAGAACGAAACTTCAGTAGGTAAACCCGGGCGTTTTCTGGGAGACGCGAGTTCGAGTCCCGCTCCAAGACGATGAAAATTTTCAAGTTTTCGGATATTATCTGACTTACCGTCTTTGTCACATTTACGCCAAAAATCGGATTGTCATCTTCAAAACTTGTATTCAGTAGGTAAATTCAGTCACGGCAAAAGAAACCAGCGGGGAAATACTCTCGTAGAGTTTGCAGAAGCAGAAGGGTTTTTCATCATGAACTCCTTTTTCAAGAAAATGCCGCAAAGGAAATGGACATGGAGTCATCCCAATGGATTGACAAGTGAAATTGATTTTGTTATGTGTAACAAGAAATTTGACATGGAAGACTGCAGTTGCTAAACACGTTCCACACAGGTAGAGACCATAGGATGGTACGATGTAAGATTCACCTCAACACTAAACTCGAGCGTGGCAAGCTCATAAAACAAATAAAGTGTATAGACATGACCAACCTTAGAAAACATCATAATACTTTCAAATTGGAACTGAGGAACAGATTCTCTACTCTAGAAGTTCTAACGTCGGAAGAAGTGGACAACTCTGGAGTTAACAGAAAACTGACCAAGGCTCTTATGGAAACCGCAACAAAAATAGCTGGTACTAAGAACAAGTTGCATACAAACAAATTATCAGAAAAAAACAAAATTCTGATGCGAAAAAGAAGAGCGATGAGGACAACTAAAGGAGATGTGACTTTCAAAGTGGAAATATATAGAGCTATGCAAGACGGTACGAAAAAGTATCACTGAAGATGTAAGGAAATTCAACTGTGAACTAGTGAAAAAAGCAATTGAAAACAACCAAAGCCTGAAGAGAGCAAAGGGACATCTGAGTAAGGGAAGAAAACAGATTATGGCTCTGAGAAAAAATATGGTTCTGTAACAAGAAATAGAGGTGAAATTTTGACAAGAGTGAAATATTTCTACTCAAAACTATATGAAAGGGATGATACATGTACTCCAGACGTTACGAAAGGTACCAGTACCAGAGTTCTTCCAGTCCACCCAGCAGAAGTTTCACATGCAATCCAGAACATGAAAGGGGGAAAGCTCCAGGAGAAGATGGAATTACCGTAGACATCATACAAGAAGCAAGTGGAGAAATCGAAACAGTACTCGTCCAAGTTTTCACTCGATGCGTTAATGAAAGGAAGATTCCTGAAGAATGGAACAATGCTACAATGATGCTGCTACATAAAAAAGGTGACATTGAGGATCTCAGGCACTACAGACCTATCAGCCTCTTATCAATGGTTTATAAAATTTTCAGTAAAGTTATTTCACACCGCTTGAAGGTGACACTGAATATGGCTCAACCGAGAGAACAAACTGGATTCAGGAGTGGTTACAGCACAATAGATCATATCCACGTACTGAGAGAACTAATTGAAAGAGCGAGGGAATATGAACTTCCATTATGCATGGCTTTTATCGATTATGAAAAGGCCTTTGATTCGGTTAAACCATCAGCAGTTACAATGGCTTTGAAATCCTGCGGTATTGAAGATGCATACATTAATATTATTAATAACATCTATGAAAATGCAAGTGCAAAGATTCGGCTGTTTGAGAATACAGCACCCATAAAAATTGGAAAGGTAGTGAGAAAAGGTGACACTATATCTCCCAAACTCTTTAATAACACACTGGAAAATGTCTTTCAATCATTCAACTGGGAAAACAAAGGGATAAAGATTAATGGAGATTATCTAACTCACCTTCGTTTTGCTGATGACGTGGTCATTTTTGCAACTACCCCATCAGAGCTGCAAAGTATGATCCAGGAACTTGCTGACAAGAGTAAAGAAGTGGAATTAAAAATGAAGTTTCAGAAGACAAAAGTGGTGTTTAATGCTTTTACAAGAAATGAAGATTTATCGATTGATGGGGAAAAGCTGGAGACAACCAATACCTACATTTATCTTGGACAGCAGATATCAAGTGAAGTCACATTGATGAAGAAATTAATCGGCGTATAAAACTTGCCTGGAGAGCTTTTGGAAGAAACAGTATAATTTTCAAGAGCAATATGCCATTATGTTTTAAAAGAAAAGTATTTGATCAATGCATCCTTCCAGTGCCTACGTACGGTGCAGAGACGTGGACCTTAACTAAGAGAGACATACAAAGACTGCAGACAACTCAAAGCAGCATGGAGAGGTGCATGCTTGGTGTAACCAAGAGAGATAAGAAGAGGAACTCGTGGATCCGAAAAATGACAAGACTGAAAGACATCATGATCAGAGTAAAACCCCTGAAATGGCAATTGGACGGACATATTGCGAGAAGGGCAGACCATCGATGGACAGCTAAAATTTCAGACTGGATTCCAAGGGACAGGAAGAGACCCAGAAGAAGATCACATGTGAGAAGGGTGGATGAAATTCGAAAGTATTCGGGAGTAACATGGAGGAGACTGGCACAAGACAGACCGTTGTGGAAGAAACTTGGGGAGACCTTCGTCCAGCAGTGGGTTGATAATGGTTGACATGATGATGATGATGATGATGTGACTGCAAAGGTATACCTCGTAGTTCGTCATTTTGAATGACATATTTATACAAAAAATACTTGATGATGCCAATGAGTGACAAGTTCTTGTAAATTGGCTTTTGTTCTTTATTTTGTTCTTGTACGTTGACCTAATAATTTCGAATTATGTACTCTTAAAGTTGATGCCACGGTATTTGATCTTTTAATAGTGGATTTTGCATTTGCAGATCGTGGAACGGATTTGCAAGAACAATCCGCAATGTCCTCCAATGCAATGTTCCGATCCCGTTCAACCTGTCGGTCACTGCTGCAAGATTTGTGGTAAGTTAAATAACCTTAAACTTTGCTTTTCTCGTCTTACTACCCTAAAACAATTACAGTTGAACATCTATTTATTCTATGGAATGGCCTTAAAAATGTATAAATGTAAGAAACGCATAAAAAAAATTTTTAATATCAAATACTGTTGTAAAATTCATGCTTTAAGGGAATACAAGAAATTAATTAACAATGATTTATTTAAAGTCGAACTGACGGCGAAAGAAAGAAAGCGTTACAAATTATAACACAATTTATCGCATTGCAAAAACAGTAAAGTCTTGTGAAAACATGAATTTGACGGAAATCGAAGCCCCGCCTCCTCGCTCCGGAGTAAATTGCACTAACGACGGGATGTATCACTGCAGCAGACAGAGCCCATTTAAGAGATCGTTTTGCTTATCGCTGCAGCAGAGCGCATTTAAGAGATCGTTTTGCTTATCGCTGCAGCAG
Source organism: Macrothele yani (assembly GCA_039090855.1). Taxonomy (NCBI): domain Eukaryota; kingdom Metazoa; phylum Arthropoda; class Arachnida; order Araneae; family Macrothelidae; genus Macrothele; species Macrothele yani. Next base: position 70,867,670 of record CM077028.1, on the reverse strand, counting down.
AGCCCATTTAAGAGATCGTTTTGCTTATCGCTGCAGCAGAGCCCATTTAAGAGATCGTTTTGCTTATCGCTGCAGCAGAGCCCATTTAAGAGATCGTTTTTGCTTATCGCTGCAGCAGAGCCCATTTAAGAGATCGTTTTTGCTTATCGCTGCAGCAGAGCCCATTTAAGAGATCGTTTTTGCTTATCGCTGCAGCAGAGCCCATTTAATAGATCGTTTTGCTTATCGCTGCAGCAGAGCCCATTTAAGAGATCGTTTTTGCTTATCGCTGCAGCAGAGCCCATTTAAGAGACGGGGGGGATGCAGCACCGGGCACCGCATTTTTAAGGGGCCCTAGATTTATGTAGGATGCTTGGTGAATATACAGAGTTCTACAGTTGTTTTTTCAGATAGCAGAGAATAATAAACTGCCTTGTGAAAAAACAATATCTCTTTCCTTCCGCTTTTTTTAAGGAGTTCGCAAAAAGTATAGTCGCCGCAGTCCATCCTAAAATCTTTCGAAAACTTTACCGATGGTTTTTAGTACACATCTGTAATGGGGAGAAATTTTCATACATTAAGAATTCTTCTGAATCATGATATTTGGATATCATATTATTTTGCCCATTACTTTGGTATAATTTCGACAAGCTGAACCCTGGGCGTGGGGGATTAAAGCAGAATTGAACAGGTATCCATTTTTGAGCCATGTATTCTTACATTTTCTTGCTAACCCTGATTCGTCCATGAATCATGGGATACACACTTCAATACAGTGGTGCCGCATTTTACGCGGATTCAATTATACGCGGTCAGCCCCAATGCTAGATTTATATCACACGGAAAATGGAGCCACGAAAGAATCAATCAATGCGTGCTGGAGGCCCCTGTGGTGTGACTGTGTCAATGATTTTAAAGGTTTTCCTTCCATCAACGAGGAAGCAAAACATGTTACTTAGATGGCCAATCAGATTGGGGGGTGAAGGCTTCGTTGATATTCTGGAGGAAGAAATAACAGATTTGATTGGACATCAAGAACCGTTGACAAATGAAGAGTTACAAGAACTTGTGAAAACTTCCTCGGACGAAGATGACGATGACGACTACGACGAACAAGATGAAACTACCAGCAGTAATCTACACAAGTTTGTCGAAATTTTCCAAGCAGCAAAGCACTTGAAAGATTTAATTTCTAACAATGATCCTTCTAAGGAACGTAGCCTTAAAATAAATCGAATTATTGCGGATTCTTTGGTGCCATATTTTGAGATTTTTCAGCAGCTAAAGACGCAGCGGCAACACTTTCCTATAACGATGTTTTTCCAGAAAACAAAAACAAAAAAACACTCCTTTACTGGCTCCCATTGCCCCGCCCAGAGTCTCCAACTACTGCATCTAATGCATCAGTTTTGGACCTCAGCTTTGAAAGCCCCGCAATGGTGTTACATAGTGAAGGTGTAACGTATACTCTAGATTCACTTTCCTTTTGATTTTTACTATCTCTGGTTATTTTATTTTACTATGTAAATTATCTTCTTACTGAACGAGATGTTATTTCTCCCGCTGAATGAGATCTGGCAATGAGTGTAAGTCATGACGTGGTGGTAGCCAGTATAAATAGGCGCGTTCAACGATACGTAAAAAAGAGCTTTTTGTTGATGTGCGTAGAGTGAGCTGTTGTTGTACGAAGTGAGCTGTGGTTTATGTGTCAGAAAGCTGTTGTTGTATAAAGAGATCTTCGTTTATGTGAGAGCCAGAAGTTTACCAAATAAAAGATTGTCACAGTAAGTACGTCTTTCTCAGTTCATAGTTTTGTCAGATCTCTGTCTGGCTGTTAGGTTTATTTCATTAAGTGTTATTAGTAACAACCAGAATAAGACTTTATTCATCTTAATTACTACTACAACATTACTACCAGTTATAAGCTTGTTCATTATTATTACTACACTACTAGCAGGAAAGTTTATTCGCCGCCCCGGTGGCGCAGTGGTCTAAGGCGTTGGCCTCTGATCATTCGTCCGAACGGGGTCCGGGTTCGAATCCCGGTGAGGCATGGATTTTGTTCATTCTGTGGTAAATCACTTACACTACATAAATCCTTAGTCACAGATCCATAATCACATTTATGGCATTCTTCATTGACATATACACCAACAGAGCATTCCATTTTGATTTGGCACAAATACACTTATTGCAGGTATATCACAAAGTCACATTTGAACTACTTGCCAGTCACAAAGGAAACATCAAACTGGGACAAGAATGAGGGTGGTGGTATATATAGCTGCATTAAATGTACAAGTCTTAATAGGTAGCTTAAAAGCTTAATAGGTCTTAAAAGCTTAACAAGAATTGAACAGGATACAAAAACAATGACTCATCTGGACATGTAGTGACAGGAATTATGCTGCCTCCAACAGGAAATCACATGAATACATCTAAAAAAATATATATGACAAAAATGTTCATATTACTGTCTATAACTACATATATGTTTATGGACGATTGTAAATCATGCACGCCGCCCCGGTGGCGCAGTGGTCTAAGGCGTTGGCCTCTGATCATTCGTCCGAACGGGGTCCGGGTTCGAATCCCGGTGTGGCATGGATGTTGTGCTTGTCTTACGGCAAGCACAACATCCATGGTTCCCTTCCCTGGAACCAGTGACCCTAAATTAGGGACGGGCGACTGCTTATAGCCCATTGAGTTGCTCACGGTGGTCGTTAAACCTCCAATCAAAAAAAAAAAAAAAAAAAAAAAAAAAAGTTTATTCATGATATAATTAACAAACAACAACCATTAGAAGAAGCATTAGAAGAAGCTTATATTCATTATAATTTAGAAGAAAAAGTAATTCATTATAAAGGCAACGATTAGGTAGGTATGCATTAGGATTTGCATCATTCTATCTCATATTTTAACTGTAACTGTTACAGCAGTACGTATACATTGTTCTTTGTAAAATATACATTATACTGTAATAGACATATGTAAGCGAATAATATATAACGAAAAAAAACATGTAAAGTGATTTATTGTATGTAGTTTTATTGTTGGTTTTTAATACACGCGGTTTCGGCCTTACGCGGTCTCGTCGGAACGTAAATCCCGCGCCAAATGCGGCACTACTGTACAGAGGGCATACTTTTATGGCTTCTCCATCATATTTTAGGAAGGCTTTCTCCTGGGTATTTTCATTCATCCACCCATAGTGAAATCCTTGACGTGCCATTAATGCTGGGGCTCCAAAATACTGTCGAGCCCCCGGGCCTCCTGTCCCCTTAAATGTGCTCGGCGCTGCAGATTTTTCTTCTTGACACGTGCTTCGCCTCTGTAGTACGTCACCTCATCTCCCTCTTAATTTATTTATTTTTTTGAAACAAAGAAAGAATCTAACTTTATTTTAAATACACCAGATATGAATAATAATGAAACGCATATAGCGTATAAATCCGTTTGTTTCTGCGTTGTAGTCAGCACAAACATACGCTAAGCTTTCGCATTCCACTGGGAGGCTTTTTCAAGGCAAATGTAGACATAGAAATGCAGAGAATTGGAACATGTAAAGAACGAAGATGATTTTTGAAAATAACGTGGGTGACACCACGAGCATACTACATGAATATTTATCACGTAATTATACGGTGCGCCGTGATGTGTTTCCAACTTTCAAGAACGCATGCCAAACCATTGGTAGTTCAGTAGAGACTATACACTGAAGAGCAACTGAATTAGAGATACCTGTCTAGTAACGTGTAGCACCACCTTTCGCCCTGATGACGTCTGCGATTCGTCTCGTCATGGGCTCGACAAGACACCGGAAGCGTTGGAGAGCCATACTGATCCACGACCCCTGAACAAGCTCCCACATTTCACAAAGATATGATAGAGGGGGGGTCATAGCCTCGAACTATCTCTCGATGGCATCCCAGATGTGCTCGATGGGATTAAGGTCAGGTGACCTAGACGGCCAAGGAAGCGAGGTCACGTGGGTGGAGTGTTCATCCAACCATTCGGATACAATTCGGGAGCGATGCCACGGTGCATTGTCTTGATACAGGATGAGGTCCCCAGTGGGATGTTGAAGACGCACAAACGGGAGCAAAGGGTCGTCCAGGATATCCCGGTAACGCTGACCTGTGAGGGACGATGTCACACGTACCAGGGATCCCATTTCAGTCCACGTAAACAGTCCCCAGAAGAGAATTCCACCGCCACCAGCTTGAAGAGTACCCTGCTGGTAAGAAGGATCCATCGCTTCTTGTGGTTTGCGCCGTACTCGTATCCTGCCATCCGCATGTACCAACGTGAATCTCGACTCATCAGTCAAGGCAACATTTTTCCACATGTATAGGGTCCAGTGGCGATGTTCCCGTGCCCATGCTATTCTTCGCACCCTGTGATGTGCGGTCAGCAGCAGTACCTTCGTGGGACGATGGCTTCTGTACCCCATAGCGAGCAGATGGTTCTGGATGGTGTGGCTGCTTACACGTTTTGGTGCACCAGCGTTAAATTGCCGAGTGATTTCTTGCACGGTGGCTCGTCTATCCGCTGTTACAATGCGAGCTAGCCGACGATGACCATGCTCATCCACACGCTGTTGTCCACGGCAGTTGGCCCTTGCAGGGATGGTTTTACCAGATTCGATGTACTCACGGTGCACCCGTGACACAGTGGCTCGTGAAAATCCTAGTGCCTGCACGACTTCCGAGATGGAGTGACCCATTCGTCGGACTCCGACAATTTTCCCACGATCAAATGCGCTTAGATCCTTCGTCTTACCCGTACTGCGTCCGACTCTTACTGATTCCCGTCGCAACACTCCTTATATTGTCGGATCGCTGTATACGTCATGTCGTTTCCGTTTACAGGGCCGCCCACTGCGCCACATTTGCATAACGCCAGCTGTCTCTAATTCAATTGCTCTTCAGTGTATCATTGCATGCCACTTTGCTGGATAGGATTTCCACTGTTTCCCTGGTGGCAGTCTCTTTAAAATTCGTGTAAGGCGCAATTCTTCTAATATTATTCCATACAGGAGCGGCCGAACAATGTATGACTTCTCTGGCGAGGGCTGTATTCTGCATGTCCTGGTTCCCACTACGTACTTGTTCTTTACATCTAGTGTCCAAGGATCGCTTTGTCATTCCGATATATATCTTTTCTGTGTTGTCAGGATATACCAACGGTATAGCATACACACCCGCCTTTTCTTTCTCACACTGTCTCTCCTTGCAACTTGATATTATATGTGATTACGGGGTCGGGGACTTCATTGCTATTAATATGTTGTATTTGCGTAATAAATTCTTTAACCAATACGTAAAGCCTAGGTGATTTCGTTATTGCTGATATTATATGATTTCTTACAGACCTATATCTTCTGTCTATGTCATTCTTCTTATATCCAGCCTTTGGGACTTTGCTATAAATATTATCAATTTCTTTATTATTTAGGTAGTCGGGTTTGGATACGTTTTAAGGAGATACAGTGTGAGAAAGAAAAGGCGGGTGTGTAAGTTAGACCGTTGGTTGGATGATACATCTAGGATTCCATTCTGTTACACGAAATTAAAAGAAGCAATGCCGTCTTACGCACGATTTTTTTCTAAAACTTTACTTTAAAAAAAAACATATATACAGATTAAAATCATATAAACAATTTAAAATTCACACATGAGACCTTTCGAGCTTACTTTAAGCTAATCTCAGATGTTTGACACTTTCACTCCATTCTGTTACGCCACGAAATGGTGGTCACAAATTTGCGTCCCAGAGATTTATCGATTTTTAAATAGCGTAATGTTTTGAATGTCCCTCTAAAGCATTCTGTTCCGGAGCATATTGTAGAAAGTTCTAACTGTGCCTCTTCGTTAGAACTTTCTACAATATGTGTGTGAACGTTAAAGACGAAGCCAATTTTTCATCCAAACCGGAACTGAACAACATATAATTCTCTGAAGAGATCAACGTTCAACTTTGGCAACACCAAAAAGGAACACAACAACGCTGTCTCAATTCTGTCGAAGTTGTAACGTACCGAGTTACGTATAAAAGAATCACAGAACCGAGTAGCTTTCATAATCTGAAATTCAAATTTTAACGTATAATAGCAAAAAGCGTATAAATGAATTTTATGCGCCCGAACTGAAAAAGCGATAGAAACTACAGTAAAATATCGGGTCTTGGACATGGATTCCTAGTCTGGGCAGCAATAAATTTGCATCTAATCTTTCGAACACTGAGCGACTTCGAGGCTCAAACAGGTCCAATGCTCCTGTAACACTATTAAACAAGAAAGTTGACACCAAATTTTCGGGTGTAATAAGCAAGTCTTTTGAATCCGTTCTGACGCAAATTAAATTTATCAAAGCTATTCATAGTCAATGGAACCGGTATAGAAAGCAATAGATCTGACCAAAGAAAGAAGATTTTCACTCGGGTTTTTAATCCCTCGGATATTGCTGTAAACGGAATCGTGAGCTTACGAACTCTTAGAAACAGAGATATCGACAAAAATAAGATGTGACTTTAAGTCCCCTGGTGGGAAATCCATGCATTATTTCAGGAAGAAAGTATTCTCAAAAGGTTCATCCGTATAAGGCTATAAGCGGTATCGGTCGAAGAAAAAAAATTAGTCGAGTTTTCAGGAGCCCAAATTTTGCAATAAATACTTCACAAGCAGAAATTAACACATATGACCCCTGGTGGCTAAACCATTCTTTACCAAACATTAGAAATTATGTGAAAAATATTTTCCATCAGGTCTTGTATGCGATACAGGAAGAATTTTTTCAAATCAGAGCTTTAGGAGCAGAAATAACGCAGAAAACGCAATTTACCTTTGTGCCCCCTAGCGGAAAGTGTATGATTTACTTAAAAATTTTGAATTTATAGGAAAAACATTTCGCATCGGAAACACTATCCAACAAAGAAGGGATATTTCAAATCGTACTCTTAGAAGTAGAGATATTGACAAAAATAAGATGTACATCTACGCCCTCTGGCGGAGAAACTGTGGAATATTTCAAGAAGAAAAACATCCGAAAAGGTTTATCGATGTGAGTGGCATCAGTCCACGAAAGAATTTTTAATCAATATTTTAGAAGCTATGATTTTATGGCAAATACATCAGAAGCAAAAATTAACACTCACGCCCCCTGGTGGCCTAAGTATTTTTTACCAAAAATTTGAAATTATATGCAAAAGATTTTCCATCAGGAGATGTATCCGCTGAAGAAAAATTGTTTCAAATCGGAGTTTTAGAAGAAGAGTTATCGAGAAAAATGTAATTTACTTTTACGTCCCCTAATTTGAAAAAGTAACTATATCTAAAATACTCTTCGGCATGAATGGAATCGAAAGATAAAAGAATTTTTTCAATCGGATGTTCAGAAGCAAATATGTGGAATAAAACGTATTTTTGAATTCGACATCATCTGCATTTATGCCCTCTACCAGCGAAATTGTACATCGTAAAAAAAAAACGAAATAAAGGATCATCATTTGCATATTTCAAGCTTCCCAATGCAAAAAGTTTTTTTCAAATCGGACTAATAGTTGCTGAGATATCGTGGGTACAGACGGACGGACGGACAAACCGATAACAGAAGCACGATCATTTTTTACAAAAGACGTGCTAAAAATGAGCCACAGAACGCGTTTACTTTTATTCCTGTACGCATATAACAGTAGAAAGTGTTCCCCATTCTTAATTCGGTGTTTCTCTCTCCATCGAACAAAGAGAACCAGAATACAGATAAAAAAGAACACTCATATATTTTATTGTTATCTGAAATCTTGAACTTCATCAGATTAGATTCACTTGCGTTGGATCGGTGTCAAGTAAATCGTAAAAGAAGTAATTGTATCGATCCCAAGTAATGTGAACCTTCCAAAAATTTCGAACACAATGATCTTTTCATTTTTAAGAGGCACACATTTGTTTTTCTTTGCGACTTTTTTTAAACTTAAATTTACAGTAATTAGCAAAAATCACTCATCCACGTGCGACTGATTTCGGCTCATCCGTGTAAATCTGATTTGAGATCTACTGAATGAAATATTCACTTCAAGATAAAGCAGTTTCCGAAATCGAGGTGCCTTTCTTTTCAAGATTTTGAAAAAAATTAGCTTGGGAGGGGAAGGGAGGTTATCTGTCCATTTTAAAGAGGAATATTAACGCATTTTGGTTTCGATGGTCGGATGGCTAATGGCAACCCTTTGTTACATTGATACATATCGTTTAAAAACAAATTACCAGGTAAATTTATTGCAAAGACATTTCAGTAGGGCGGTCCTTTATAGTGCTGTCGCCTGTTCTTATTCACTCATAGGTAAAAATAAATGTTATAGTATTCCAATCAGATAATATAGAATCGTCCGAGCTCCGGATGGGGCATCGGTGATGTGCTTGTCTTTTGGCACAGGCACTTTTTCCCTCCCTGGAACCACTGACCCCAAATTAGGGAATGGCTAAGTTTCTATAGCCATCAGAGTTCCCCCTGGTGATCTATAATGTTTTAATGTTATTTTCTGGTTACTTTGCTTTTCTCAAATAGCTCTTACATATGTAGGTCGTTCAAAACGTAAGAAGACTGACATCATAGTTACATGTGTCGGAACACCTGTAAGATCAGTCACGTGACGACGCGTCGTTACAGCGCTCCGCTAGTTCATTCTTCTAGTAGACGGCGCAGAGTTTAGACAGTGTTTCTGTAATTCTAGCTGGAGCAAACAGCAGCTATAAAATTTTGCATGCGTTTGAATAAAACCGCCACAGAAACGCACGAAGTTATTAAAAGATCCTAAAAGGAAGATTTTTGTCCCGTGTAAGAGATTTTGGGTGGCACAAAACATTTGTGAAGGATAAAGATTGTCTGTAAGATGCGCCACGCTCCTGAAGTTTTTCGACATCGACTACGGAGGTTAATGTCAATACCATCAAGGAACTCCTCCGTGAAGACATCCGAATGACCAATGAGAAACTCCTCCGTGAAGACCTCCGAATGACCAATGAGGAACTCCTCCGTGAAGACCTCCGAATGACCAATGAGGAACTCCTCCGTGAAGACCTCCGAATGACCAATGAGGAACTCCTCCGTGAAGACCTCCGAATGACCAATGAGGAACTCCTCCGTGAAGACCTCAGAATGACCAATGAGGAACTCCTCCGTGAAGACCTCCGAATGACCAATGAGGAACTCCTCCATGAAGACCTCCGAATGACCAATGAGGAACTCCTCCGTGAAGACCTCCGAATGACCAATGAGGAACTCCTACGTGAAGACCTCCGAATGACCAATGAGGAGGTTACTAATGTGAGGCAGATGTCCGTTGGTACTGTTGAAGTAATTTTCAGAAACCGGTTTTGGTACTGAAAAGTCGCTGCAAAGTGGATTCCCCACTTGCTCAAGGATGAACTCAAGACAAATACTGATTGTTATCACTTGTCACCATTGGAAGTGCCGGCTACGGTTTGAGCCACACTTTTTGGATCGAGTCGTGACATGTGATGAAACATTTTTCACCCTTTCCATTCAGAAACAAAACAATAGAGCACCCAAAGGAAACATCCACAGAGTCCCCGATCCAAAAAAGCAAAGGTTCAAGCAAGTGTTGGAAGGCATGCATCTGGTTTTCTTCGATAAAAAAGCAATTGCGTATGAATGACCATGTTGTTCTACAAGGGAAAACTCATCAGTGCCTATTATTCTGAAGTTCTCAAAGGTCTTCTAAAGAAACAAATTTCCCCCAAACCCCAAGAATAGGGACAAACTGGATGGATTCTTCATAAAGATAATACCTCTACACATTGTGCTTTGCCTATCCAGCAGTTTATCCAAACTCCAGGCATCGAAATAAAGGCGCAGCCTTGGTAGTTACCGCACCTGGTCCAGCTTCCCGAAAAAGGCGCACTTAGAAACCAAGATGGTATCTGAAACCAAGAGGGCAACTTGGCGCGGTTGACTCTCGATGTGTACCTCCTGCCAACGATCTTGCTCGTTCTTGATATTCGCAAGGATATTCCCCCAAATACTTCTGTGGCCCCGTTCTTGAAAAATTGGATACCCTGTATCTGGACAGGTTCCTCGGTGATGGCTAAACTCGCGACCTCCAGCCGCTCTCTTCTACCCCAAAACATAATTTTGACTTATTCTCGTTGAGACGGGCTGTCCTGTGCTGTCTTGGTTTCCGAAGAACTCTCTCCAGCCACTCTCTTCTACCCAAAAACATAATGTTGACTTATTCTCGTTGAGACGGGCTGTCCTGTGCTGTCTTGATTTCCGAAGAACTCTTTCCAGCAGTTCTCTTCTGCCCCAAAACATAATTTTGACTTATTCTCGTTGAGACGGGCTGTCCTGCGCTGTCTTGGTTTCCGAAGAACTCTCACCAGCCACTGCTCTTCTACCCCAAAACATAATTTTGACTTATTCTCGTTGAGACGGGCTGTCCTGTGCTGTCTTTGTTTCCGAAGAATCTCTTTCCAGCCGCTCTCTTCTACCCCAAAACATAATTTTGACTTATTCTCGTTCAGACGGGCTGTCCTGTGCTGTCTTGGTTTCCGAAGAGCTCTCTCCAGCCGCTCTCTTTTACCCCAAAACATAATTTTGACTTATTCTCGTTGAGACGGGCTGTCCTGTGCTGTCTTGGTTTCCGAAGAACTCTCTCCAGCCGCTCTCTTCTACCCCAAAACATAATTTTGACTTATTCTCGTTGAGACGGGCTGTCCTGTGCTGTCTTGGTTTCCGAAGAACCCTCTTCAGCAACTGCAGTACCTAAACACTAGTTTTAGAGGTGTGGAAGACGTCGGAGATGGTTTAGTAATGGTGAATGAAGGTTCAAAAGGACAAAGGAAAAGAAGCCAAAAGAGAAAGTGTGAAAGATAAAGCTAAGAAAGAACGCTATGATGCAGCAGATGGTTCCAAGGTTTTCATGGTTGGTGCACAAAATGGTGGAGAGGGGAATGAATATTCGGTGCCCCAAATAAAAAAAAATTCAAGAGATATGCTATTCACAATACCAGCTTGGGCTGGTTAATGGAATGTAAACTATCTCGAAGGGCTGGTTAATGGTATGCTGAGCTGACCTGGTCTCTATCCGCGGCTATATGGACTCTAAACCGACGCCGTTTTTCCGTACACAGTCCCCAAAACTCACCACGAACCTCTCAGAAAACGTTCCGTTCTCGCCAACTTTCACCACCCGACATCTCTCTGAAAAACCCTAAAGTCTTCTCTCCTAAAACTTCAGAAGATTTCCACTGGCACCGTGTGACTTCCATCTATTCCCTTATGTGAAAAAACAACTTTGTGGGCGTCAGTTTGCATCAAACACTGTACTGAACAATGCTGTAATGGGAGGAAGGGTTTCATGTCGAGGAAGAGCTTCGAACACACTTTCCGGAAGTAGATAGAAAGGTGGGACCGGTGCATTCAGGTAGAGGGGGAATACTTCGAAAGTATGTATGTGTATGTCTACTGCATTACATTTATTCCCCATGTAAAATCAGTCTCGTGACTTTTTGAACGACCCTGGTACTAAACACTAGAATTTGAATAAGGGCCGCGCAGTGGTCTAAACGATGACCTCTGATCATTCGTCCGAAAGGGGTCCGTGTTCAAATCCCGTGAGGCATGGATGTTGTGTTTGTCTTACGGCACTAGCTCTTTCCCTTCCCTGGAACCAGTGACACTAAATTAGGGACGGGCGGCTGCTTATAGCTCATTGCTCACGGTGTTCGTCAAATCTCCAATCAAAAAAAATAAAAATTTGAATAAGGATAACAACAATTCTATTAGTACCTAACGGGCACATAGATCGTAACTCTGAGAAATAGCACTTATTAAAAATCTTAATCGTCTTTATTAGTCGTCGGTAGATGATGTAAACAGTGTGACGTACCTGCCAGCAGGACGCACACGACATAAAGGCAGATAGCAGTCAGAACGAACGTCCGCGTAGCTCGATTGGTAGAGTGACTTATTGCGGAATGAGGGGACCCGGGTTCGAGCCCCGGCGTGGACAAAAATGACGGAGAAATTTACTTCGTTATAACAGGTTTATCGAAATAACAGAAACACTTAGTGTTTGTGGAGAACTTTTGATTAATAAGCTGTAGGCCCGCCTACGGCTTTTAGAACAGAAGCGATTCGACTTGGAATAGAGTTATATAAGTCATGTACATACGGTAATGGAATTTGGGACCATTCTTCTTGCAAAATATGTCCCAACTATTGCAGTGATGATTGAGGTGGAAAGTGCGATCTCACCTTTCGCTCCAGATATTCCTACAAATGTTTAATAATATTGCGGTCTGGAAATTGAGGTGGCTAGGGTAGCTGCCGTACCTCATCTTAATAATGACCATTCCTGATTTTAAGCAGATAATACACATGTGCATTGTGCGAAACGTGTGAAGTTGTGGTTTGATATTGTACGAAGCGTATTAATGTGTGTTTCTGATGTGATGTTCAGAAAGCAGAATCTATGAAAGAGAAAGAAACTAAAAAGAAAAGTTAAAAATCGTGAAATGCGTCACAAGTCGTTAGACCCAAAGCAATAAAAAAAGCTGAAAAACGAGGAATCTTGGTTCGGTTTGAGTTAGTGTCCATAAAAGCGATATTTTTTTCATCACCTGCAACAACCGATATTTTGATAAATAGGCACCCACATCTGGAAAGCTGCCCAAATTATTCGTGTGAGCCTAAGAAAAAGTTTTGTTAATAGTTCTTTGAAAAAAACTTAATTGAAAGATGTAGTGGATGGAACGTTTGAAATACAGACGCAGTTATAGAGAAAACGCATTGGTAAAAAGTTGGAATTTGCGTTCTTCACATCACGTAGCTCGTGATACCTGCTGTAGAAGTTGAGTGAAATTAGAGGAAATGTTAAAGTCTTGAAAACGTTTTTCGGGACGGCGGCCAAACGAGTATATCAACCACTTTGCCAGAGAAAAAATTTATATCACAACAAACCCTTTTCGAGCTTGTCTTCGAGAGTAGATGTCAAAATAAATATATAGAAAAATGAAAGAACCGATATTCTGTATGCACTCAAAAAATCAATCACTTAATCCCAATCCATTGATAATGATAGCCTACAACCAGCAATCCAATATTTTTGATGTTCTCTTAAAGTGCCAACGAAGTTTCTCCAGTTCGCTTCTTGTGGATACAACTCTGCTGTACAGGAATATTTCGGGTGAGTTCTGTGAACAGGAACATGAACGTGGAGGATTCGTAATTCAAAAATGTCACCCTGCCTTCCTTGTCAACGTTTTTTTAGAGTGGCGTACGAGAGAAACAAAGGTAACTATGTTTTCAATCTTCGAAAATTATTTTCGGGTATGTAAAAGGTAAAATGAGAAGTAAACTATTTGTAAACCTGATATTTCTGACGAAGTATTGCTGAGTTTTCATTGTTGTTGCAAAATAAAAGGTTGCGATAAATTGCCTTAAGTTTCCTTTCTGAATTCATAAAAATGTATTTATGTCACAAAATAATAATAATAATATACCCGCAATGTTGTTATGTCCATCCGTCTATCCACCTCTGAGCACCATATCTTCCCTTCTAGATGTAAGATTTTCAAAAACTCGTTCTTTTTATTTTTCTTCCGCGACTTTTCCGTGCATTAGCATCCTAAATAAAAGCACAAGGTTTAGGAATAAAAATCTGTTTAGAAGTGCTTGCAGCGTTAATCATCTTCAAAGTGTTCCCCTTCTGACCACATGCTTTTACCAGTGCTCATTCCTATGATCGAAGCACTGTTGGAAATCCTCTTTCTTTAATAACGTCAGAACCTTTGTTGGATTTAGAGTCCTCAAAGGTTCTGAACCTTTGCTGGATTTGGCGTTCTCAAAGGTTCAGAACCTTTGTTGGATTTAGAGTCCACAAAAGTTCTGAACCTTTGCTGGATTTGGCGTTCTCAAAGGTTCTTGCTGTATTTGACTTTCTCAAAGGTTCAGAACCTTTGTTGGATTTAGAGTCCTCAAAGGTTCTGAACCGTTGCTGGATTTGGCTTTCTCAAAGGTTCTGAACCTTTGTTGGATTTGGTGTGAAATCTTCTCCCTTTTCCTCATTGATTTGATTTTGAAGAAAATCAGAAGTCACATGAACCCAGATCGGATAAATATGGTGTGCGCGGATGTAGTGGGATGGATTTGTTTGCCAGAAATTTCCAAACGAAGAGTGCAGCGTGACGTGGAGCATTGATCTGGTTGAGAAGCCATCCGTTTTTCTATTTTTGCTATCTTTTCTGCTTCATTGCATCTCACAGACGTTTCAACACACTCTTGTAGAAAGTTACGTCAGCAGTAGAACCTTTTGAAAAAAATTCTGAATGCAAATGACCTTCCTTTACTATGGAAAACGAATTACTATTAAAATGGTTCCATTTGATTACTGCGAAACATTTTAAAGTAATATTGTTTTTCTCGTTTGCTTTTATTTTCAAATGACTCCATTACACCACAGTTTTCTGCGTCATCACTGTTTATATACTATTATTATTTTTATACAGGATCTGTCTTGGTTATGGAATACGAGACGCGTTTCAAGTTAGAAACTCTATTGGACCTTCATCAAGAATACCTCGGCAAGGTAAGCAGTAAGCAGCTGTTCTTAAGCTGATTATAATACGTATTTCATTAATAAATATAGTCACAGGATAATTTCAACTCTACAGGGATAATTTTCGTTACGGAATATGACGACTCTCTTCCCTTTCATGTCCAGCCACGTTACGATCAACAACCAGAGATACACATTCTGTATTTCCTCGAGAACCGAGAAATTTCGGGACTTAAAACTCGACAGGTACACTATATTGACAAAAGTCACCGGACACCCATTCAAAAGCAAATGAACGGATCATCTGCGTTGTTAATATGCGCGGTACAGCTGCAAACGGTATACAAACAAGTCTGCAGCTGACCGCGATCATATCGCACTGTGAGGTTTAGTGAAAATGTCCTGGCGGGAGAGAACTAACTTTGAGAAAGGAAAGATTCTTGGGTGTTATATTAGTGGATTGTCCGTAAGAGAGAAGAGAGACCGAGAGGCGTTTAAACATACCTAACAGGGGCGTCTGATAGCCCCCGCAACTCCCGCAGTGCGCGGGGGGGGGGGCTCATGGTTAAAAGGGCATCTAGCTTGAGCAAAAAGATTTTGCAATTTTTTGCCGAAACTTCGTATGCAACTGGTTAAAGAAATAGCCAAGTACTAAGGCAGCTTTGAATGAAGTATTAAGAAGAAAAGCATTTTTTTTCAGTAAATACGTAAAATCTTTAGAAATTACTTTCGTTGCTGTAGTGTATAAAAACTAGATGATGGAAAGAAGCTATTCAAAAGAACTTGAGGCCCCTTTGCCCTTACTGTTTCAAGGGGCCTCAAGTTCACAGCCCTTGAATTACTTTCTAAGCGGGTATGTTAACAAGAGAATGCGAAAAAAACAATCAGTTCAATGAGCGGAATTTTTATACCAGTGAAGATAAGGTGTTATTGTATTACAGTTGTTTGCACATATAATTATGCATCCTTCCGAATATAATTAACTAAAAGGTGTTCTTCGTGGGGGCGAAAAATCAGGGACCTGTGTCATTTCTTTTTATAACAGAATCAAAAAGTTTTTTTTATGACAGAATCAATCAAAAAGTTTTTTTTTATGACAGAATTTTTTACTATGTGCAAAAAAGTTAAATGTTTTGTACATAGCAAAAGATTTTTTTATTCTGTTTTAAAAAAATAGATCTAAAACTAAAAATATGATATAGATCTAAAACTGAGGAAGAGAATTTTAAAGGCATATGTTTGGACAGTAGCTCTCTACGGTTCTGAGACATGGGCATTGACCAAGAGGTAAGTGAAAAGGCTGGAGACATTTGAGATGTGGAGCTATAGAAGAATGGAGAGAATAAGCTGGCTTATAGAAAGACTAATGAGGAGGCCCTGGAGAGAGTGGGAGAACCCAGGAATCTGATCAACATGTTAAAAAGAGGAAGAATGTTATGGATGGGACACACATTGCGCTATTGAGGCCCGATTCTGAAAGTTTTGGAAGGGAAAATTCAAGGTAAGAGAGGAAGAGGACGGCCAAAGAATGTTTTTGTGACACAATTACTCCAAGACACCAATACTAGGACATATTATGACTTGAAGAGAACGGCTGAGAACAGAGAAAAGTGAGACAGAGTACATCTACAGAACAACCAGTCCATGGACTGAGTAACCAAGAAGATGTGCAAAACATTGTGGCATTATGTTAAGTGTGTTTTTTATATTCCAGAGTAAATAATGTAATCAGTTTTACGTTTTTTATGCCACAATCGTTACTTAGTTATTTGCTTACTTATGTTGTGCCATTTCGTATAAAAGGGAAAAGTCATTAGACACCGTCACACGGCAGTTGTATGTTTTATGTGTGCAATCGTGAGGCCACAGTTCTTAATCGTTACTTAGTTATTTGCTTACTTATGCAGTGACATTTCGTATAAATGGGAAAAGTCATTAGACACCGTCACACGGCAGTTGCATGTTTTGTGTGTGCAATCGTGAGGCCACAGTTCTTAATCGTTACTTAGTTATTTGCTTACTTATGCAGTGACATTTTGTATAAATGGGAAAAGTCATTAGACACCGTCACACGGCAGTTGCATGTTTTGTGTGTGCAATCGTGAGGCCACAGTTCTTAATCGTTACTTAGTTATTTGCTTACTTATGCAGTGACATTTCGTATAAATGGGAAAAGTCATTAGACACCGTCACACGGCAGTTGCATGTTTTATGTGTGCAATCGTGAGGCCACAGTTCTTAATCGTTACTTAGTTATTTGCTTACTTATGCAGTGACATTTCGTATAAATGGGAAAAGTTATTAGACACCGTCACACGGCAGTTGCATGTTTTGTGTGTGCAATCGTGAGGCCACAATTCTTAACCGTTACTTAGTTATTTGCTTACTTATGCAGCGACATTTCGTATAAATGGGAAAAGTCATTAGACACCGTCACACGGCAGTTGCATGTTTTGTGTATGCAATCGTGAGGCCACAGTTCTTAATCGTTACTTAGTTATTTGCTTACTTATGCAGTGACATTTCGTATAAATGGGAAAAGTCATTAGACACCGTCACACGGCAGTTGCATGTTTTGTGTGTGCAATCGTGAGGCCACAGTTCTTAATCGTTACTTAGTTATTTGCTTACTTATGCAGTGACATTTCGTATAAATGGGAAAAGTCATTAGACACCGTCACACGGCAGTTGCATGTTTTGTGTGTGCAATCGTGAGGCCACAGTTCTTAATCGTTACTTAGTTATTTGCTTACTTATGCAGTGACATTTCGTATAAATGGGAAAAGTCATTAGACACCGTCACACGGCAGTTGCATGTTTTGTGTGTGCAATCGTGAGGCCACAGTTCTTAATCGTTACTTAGTTATTTGCTTACTTATGCAGTGACATTTCGTATAAATGGGAAAAGTCATTAGACACCGTCACACGGCAGTTGCATGTTTTGTGTGTGCAATCGTGAGGCCACAGTTCTTAATCGTTACTTAGTTATTTGCTCACTTATGCAGTGACATTTTGTATAAATGGGAAAAGTCATTAGACACCGTCACACGGCAGTTGCATGTTTTGTGTGTGCAATCGTGAGGCCACAGTTCTTAATCGTTACTTAGTTATTTGCTTACTTATGCAGTGACATTTCGTATAAATGGGAAAAGTCATTAGACACCGTCACACGGCAGTTGCATGTTTTGTGGGTGCAATCGTGAGGCCACAGTTCTTAATCGTTACTTAGTTATTTGCTTACTTATGCAGTGACATTTCGTATAAATGGGAAAAGTCATTAGACACCGTCACACGGCAGTTGCATGTTTTGTGTGTGCAATCGTGAGGCCACAGTTCTTAATCGTTACTTAGTTATTTGCTCACTTATGCAGTGACATTTTGTATAAATGGGAAAAGTCATTAGACACCGTCACACGGCAGTCGCATGTTTTGTGTGTGCAATCATGAGGCATTTCAAAAAGCAGGCCTTAGTTCTTTGAAATAATAAATTCTGCATGATATGATTAACTTTGACGTAAGTATTTTGTGTAGTAATTTGTATCGGTAACCAGAGCAATCATTTCAATTGTAGCTTACACATTTGTGTTTCACGCAATAAAGTGAAATAATTTTGATTTTACGAAAAATACTCGTAGGTTCCAAAGAATTTGATTTATTAAAACACCCGTGAAGCCTATAGTTAGTAATATGGAAGTTAAAATTTTGAGTAATTGAAAGCTAATGGATTTTCGTAAAAGGGTCTCGAAAACATCTTCTGGGGGGGGGGGGGGCTGGAGTTTTTCCGGTACGCCACTGAAACCCAAATCAACTCTTTTGGATGTATTGAATAAGTGGAAGACACATGGCGTGCCTGAAGCAGCAAAACGTACCGACAGACCAAAGAAAATCAATGATAAAGGACGTCGAAGCCTCAGGAAAGTCGTTACAGCTAATCAACGGAGCACTGCACATGACTTCAATGTACAGGTGAGTAAAAATGCTGGAACCTCGGTATGTACACGTATCATTTGCAGAAAACTTCATTCCATGGGTTACCGTAATCGTGCGGCTGCTCGCTCATAAGCCTTTTATCTCTACTCGGAATGCTACTCGTCGTTTAGTATAGCGTAAAGAGCATTTATCGTAGACCGTAAATCAATGAAAACGAGTCCCATGGACTGATGAGTCCAGATACACGATCCATCAGACTGATGGCCGTGTGTGGGTATGACGGTAGCAGGGGAACGCCTATTTACCACAGTATACTGTTCCTACGGTCAAATTTGGAGCTGGCAGTGTACTCGTGTGGGGGTATTTTTCGTGGTATGGTCCTGGCCCATTGGTTATCGTGGACAAACTTGTTAACAAGCACTGACAGTTATGCCTTACCAACTCTGTGGCAATACTATGGAACCGAGGCTTGTTGGTACCAGCAGGATAATGCACCGAGCCATAAAGCAAGGACTGTTATGGCGTGGTTTGACGATAATTCCGTAACATGTGTGGACAGGACATCACAGAGCCCTGATCTTAATCCCACAGAGCACCTGTGGAATGAATTAGAGCGCCGCATAAGAAGTTTGAATAGCCTACTGCTAAGCAAAAGTTAGCGGCAATCAGCGAACCACTACTACGTCTTATTCGCCGTAGTGGGTAAAAGTTATAAAGGTCAAAATCTATCGGTGTGTTCCAAAACTTTGTCGAAAGCATGTCTCAAAGGGTCAGTGCATTCGCTATGGCCAAAGGGTGACCCACACCGTATTAATGATGTCAATAAATGCTCTGTTGTGTTTCTCTTCTAGGTGTCCGGTGACTTTTGTCAGTATAGTGTATATTAAGGGAAAGTAATTTTTATTAAAATTGTTCTATACTGTGGGTGTGTGGTGTTACAGAAGTTTCAAAATTTTTGGATGAATAGCATTTACTGAAAACAAAGCAGTTTGCAATATTTCGGACTCTCGGAATTAAAATATCGTGTGAATCCTATCACTCTAAACTCTTGCTCAGCTGAACAAAAATCCATCTAAAATTATTTGTCCTAACTGTCTGTTTCTATACGAATCTTCTCTGATAAATCGTAAACTTGCTTGTTCCGTCCAATCACAAAGAAAATGAAGATCCTGCAATGCTTTGTCCTAAATAACAAAAAAAGGCCCCACACTCATTCTCTTGTCTGGAGTCTCAGTTAACTAAAAAATGTTTAGTACATTGTTGTTTTCTTTGTAACTTATCAACAAGTGGCGTTTCTGCATTTGTCTGCGTAAACACCTACTGAAGTTGACGTAGTGACACTTTATATTTCCAAAGCTTTTCATATAGCCTAGCATAGAAATCTAAATAATTCCATTCATGTAGTCTTGGGGCTACATTGTATTACTGTCTCTCTAGTTTTCTTTCAGGTCCTAGCGTCCGCGCAGTCATTGAAAGTACATGTTCTGATGCATTTATTGTAACTGCAAGTATTCGTCAGAGATTAGCTTTGCCACCTACACCGTTCTTTCGCAAAACAAGGACTTCCTTTGGGCAAGTAATTCATTTTGTAGTTGCTGACGATAGTACTTTCATGCATATTTTTCTTGTTTTACTCACATGATGTCAATGAATATCGGTGATTGCGCTCCAAAGTTTTTCGTTTCAATTTGCTGGAACAAGGGACTAATTGCGTAAAGAGCTACAGAAAAAATTACATTTGCAAAAATTAGAATTGGGCTGCTGGAACACCATCTCCTAATCAAATGGAATGACAGCTGACCTTTGCAAGGGTTGTTTTCCCTACAAACTCCAGTATCTTCAGGGTGCCCCGAAAACTTTATACACACTTTAACAGCTGATAACTCACATAATTTTCTCTCCTTTTCAGGTTTAACCGATTTGAAATAATGGAAGAAGCCAGACTAGGCTTTAAACAAAGGAAATTGCTCCTGGAAGTTACTGAAAAGTGCTACTGGAAGTTTGCAAACGCAATTGAAGTGCAAAGACAGTTTAGAAGAGAGTTTCAAACAGATCCACCTACGCGACTCACCGTTACTCGAATTGGAGATAAGTTTGAAGCAGATGGAACTTTTCAGAATATCCACAAGGCAAGAAAAGTTGATGGAAAAGTATCATCAGAGTTCAAGAAATATGTGCGGCAAGAGGATCGTGGGATAGGAATTTCAAAATCAAGTGTCTATCGCATTTTGAAGTGCTGGCATTGGAACAGTTACATTCCAAGAAGAGTCCATGCTTTCAATGAAGATGATCCGGACTGGAGAGTGCAGTTTTGCGAGTGGTTCTTGGCAAAATAGGAAGAGGGTGCACAGTTTCCAAGAAATATTGTTCGGAGTGATGAGGCTACATTTAAATTAAATGGCTCAATTAACCGCCAAAATTGCACCTACTGGGACAATTTTATGTCACGTGATTCACACAATACAGGGTGTCCGAAAAGTATTTCCCTGATTACAAACGTCATTCATATCCGCTGTATGTACGTTACAGATGCGAAACTGGTGCCAAAATGTTGGAAAACTAGCCAAGTTTTTTGTTGTTGTAGGTTTCCGCAACGTGGCTGTAGTGTAGCAGTGTCAGTGTCCAGGAAACCGGAAATGTTCAAAAATCATGAACAGAACTTTTTGGCATCTTTAATTCACGTGAGACCCTACGCACTGATTTCTCGGGACTTCGCGCAAAAGACTGTCTCACAGCTTCCACCCTTTCAGCTGAGGTTGATGGTCGGCCAGTTCTCGGTAAGTCAGCAACAGATCCTGTGGTCTTCAACTTGTCGTATCACGACTTAATGCTCTTGACATCGAGCGGCTTCTTTCCATACGTTGTTTGAAAGTTCCTCTGCACTGTTATTGGTGACCGGGTGTCGTGATACCAGAGGACACACTGAGCTTTTTCCTGATTTGTGAACATTTCCGGTTTCCTGGACACTGACACTGCTACACTATAGCCACGTTGCGGAAACCTGCAACAAAAAACTAGGTTAGTTTTCCAACATTTTGGCACCAGTTTTACATCTGTAACGTACATACAGCGGATATGAATGACGTTTGTAATCAGGGAAATACTTTTCGGACACACTGTATATATATATGTATAATCTGCTCTCTTTCTAAGACATATTTTTTAAGTAAAACTTATTGTGAGTTTGAAGTGAGGCAGCACTTTCAGAGAAGAATAAAGGGTTTTGTGAAAATTGATCGAAGAGAGTGAAACAAAACCCCACATAAAATACAGTATTACTTTCACAGTAATAAGCATTGATATTCAGTAATGATTTGGTGATTTCTAGAAGCAATTTTTAAATCGGCCCCGATAAACAAAAGTCCTAATGGCCCGTGAGGTAATCAAGAACTGGTTATATGTAGTATCAATTTTCAACTGTTTGAGTGATTTAAGCACTTCTTTTTCTGAAATCAGTCGTTGAACGTGCACTTCACAATTTTTTCAGGGGGAATTCCGGGAAGTGCTCAGCTATAGTGTTAGGACGTATGAAGATAAAATCCAGACAATATTCTTGGACGGCGGGGAAACAAAAGGCATGGCTGACAACGTTGCGCAGAAGGTATACAACAGTTTGTCTCATGGTAAGAACATCTAATGTCACAAAATGCTTTATTAATACTAACTGTTGCTATGTTAAGAACATCTACTGTCACAAAATGCTCTATTAATACTAACTGTTGCTATGTTAAGAACCTCAGAACGCATAAATTTTTTTTAAGAAAATTCCGAGCACAGTTGTTATGTGAATCATAGTTTTGCTACGTATTTTGCTTTTGATGGCATGATAGAGATATATTTCACGAAGCTTTATTACCGAAATATCGCTACTGTCGGACATAACATATAACAGACATATACACGGTCGAGTCACAATATTGTGACCACCAGCTAATATCCAGAGTAACCGCCGTGTGCAGCACGGACAGCAGCTAGACGGGCTGAGAGTGACTCAATAAGGTGCTGGAAGGTGTTCACAGGTATGTGGAGCCATGCTGACTGCAGTGTATCTGACAGCTGCTGGAGGGTGCATGGTGGAGGATCCATAGAGCAAACAACACGATCGAGGTATGCCCACAGATGTTCAATTGGGTTTAAGTCTGGGGAATTAGGGGTACTTTGAAGTCTTCATCGTGCTCTTCCAACCACTCTCGGACATTTCTAGCTGTGTGATACGTCGCATTATCGTTCTGGAAGATCCCATCCGACCCAAGAAAGACAATCAGCATGTATAAGTGTACGTGGTCTGCAAGGATGGATTCATAACGAATTCGGTCCATAGTTCCTTCCACAAGTGTGAGTGGACACAGAGAATGCCACGAAAACATTCCCCAGACCATAACGCTGCCTACACCAGCTTGTGTTCTTCCAGTAATGGTTGAAGAGTGTTTGTTCTCCGATGTTTCTCGCTTTATACGCCAACGTCTATCCGTTCGATGAAGCAGAAAACGTAACTCATCAGAGAAGGCAATCCTTTGCCAATCAGC
Organism: Macrothele yani; assembly: GCA_039090855.1. Classification (NCBI taxonomy): domain Eukaryota; kingdom Metazoa; phylum Arthropoda; class Arachnida; order Araneae; family Macrothelidae; genus Macrothele; species Macrothele yani. The sequence goes on along the minus strand of CM077028.1, from coordinate 70,844,661 downwards.
GGAGGTCCAATTCCGATACCATCTTGCAAATGTAAACCTTTTCTGCCGATGCACCTTCGTTAGCATAAGTGCAGTGACCATCTGTCTGCATCGGAGCTCCATACGCAGCAGGGTTCGCATGAACTGTCGTTTTAGACACATTTCCTGTAGCCCTTGGTTCAATCGGCAAGTGAGTTGCTCCACTGTAGCGTGTCGATCGGCCCACACGCACCTTCGAAGCCAACGTTTACCTCTCACATCAATGGCACGTGGTGCTCCGCAGTTTTCACGTCGCTCATTTGCAATGGTACCATTTCTCCAATCACGATACACTTTAACTTCAGCAGTGCACAAACAGCGCTGTTTTAGAAATACTGCCACCCTTGGCCAGAAAGCCGATAATCAATTCTTTTTGAAGATCTGATAAATCGCTCCTTTTATCCATGACAGCAACGAGTAATATGTTTTCAGATTGTGTACAGCACACCTTATATACCCTCCAAGCTAGCTCACGACACGTGCCTTCTTTCATTGACTACGCGTTGTTGACGTCAAACGTAGGAGGTGGTCACAATAACGTGACTCGACTGTGCATTAAAAAAATACTGAAATTTATATATAAATTATATCAGTTCCTGTAGAAAAATTTCCTTGCCTACATTCTGTGAGTTCAGAATGTAAATAAAATCCATCTTTTTGAATGATGTAAATAATGACCCATAAACAATGCTATGAACGCCATATATCAAATATCAACGTGCGACTCGGAAACAATGCTTGTTTCTGAGTCACCGGTTAATAGATAGCACTGCGTACCGAATCCTTTTGTCGTAACTGTTTTTGTTTAACCCTTTAACGATCAGAGCCAATAATCTTGTGTCGCTCAGAATACTATAACGTCCGAATCTATCTGTTTCTCCTTTTAGAATTTCTAACCTCCTCTTTACAGGTTAACAAAATAAGAAATAGTGCACGGTCACCACATGAAGCCCCTGATCTGAAGTCTTGATGTGCATTGAGCTTCAGACGTTTCCCTGGGCGATTACTGCATCCTTCCAAGGAGAAGGCATGCGATGTCATGAGAGTAAATAATATCTCCAGGGGAGTTACCAACGCCTGCTTTACTTATTTGTTTAGCGACAACATGGTGACTGAGGGTGACTTCTGCTGATCCCGAAGAGGCCGTGTAAATTCAAAAAACAGGTGAGGGTAGGAAATTCTACTCATTTAAGATGGCTATTTTCAGGCGTTATTTCGGATGTAAGGGCGTTTCGGGCGTTACCGTCGTTTAAGGGTTAATGTTACAGCCCGGTAGAGGATCTACTGTAGTTCAACCTCGCCTTATTCATCTCGTTTCACTTATCACATTTAATGTTTTAACTGACTCTGAATGACGGTGCCCTACCCGTCAGCCAATGAGCACTACGTATGACTCAACAGTCGGTCATGTAGGACTACCATCCACAGAGAAAGTTTAGACTCCAAGCCAGCTACAACTGTACATGTTTTGGGGCAGGAGAAGGAAGCGGAAGTAGGTAGATGGAGTCTATTGACTCACGATATCATAGTGAGTAGACAGCACAGATATCATATAAGCGACTAGATTGGTTGTCTGCTCTGTTGAACATGTCCTATGAGAACCATGGAGCCACATTGAGTGCTTCAAGATATCGGAGCGGGCATATTACGAAGGAAAGTTTAAATTTTGTTATCGTGCAAATCATGGTTAAAGTTTGCTTATATATCGTACGCTGAGAGACGGAAATATACATTCTTAGCAAAAAAAAAAACAAAAAACAAAAAAACGAAATTCTCCGAGAAAGTTGTTCGATCCTGACGAAACTCCGCATGCTAATACCCCAGGACCGAATATGCAAATTATTAAATAACGACCAGTGACTAAATAGTAGTCCCACTTCGTTTAGAGACGTGACGTGTAGCTGGTTTTAGACTCGTTCCAGAATTTCATGTCCAGAGAAACGGGACTTATCTGTGAACAATACACTACTCCACTGTTCAATATCCAAGCAACACGGTCGTGACATCTTAGGCAACCGCGCCATTAGTTGAAATGTGACTACAGGTTTCTTGATCGTACGTAGAATCCACAGTTATGAAGCCTTCTGGTCAGCGTACAGATGGATATCTGGCATTCTGTGGTTGCGATGTGGTCCGTGCGCAGGATCTTACTTTGCTGAGTGAATTACTTATTTAAATTTCTATTTTCGCTTACTAACTCTTATGTAAAGTTTAGCTCTTTCGCGTTTACTTCACGAACTTAACATCCGTCGGAACTCCCAAGTTTGTATTTCCTTGTGGCGTCACTGGCATAGAGTAAGTTGTGATGTATATCTTGATTTTCTTAACCTTCCTTTGTTTTTGTTTCTTTCTCTTATGCAAATTATGATGCCCTGTAATTGCATTTTCATTCTCAATGTCACGTCAGAACCTCTAAGTTTCTCCGTACGTTTTGGTAACAACTCACAGCTACAGTGGACGTTCACACATTTTCAGAACATGTTTGGTAAGAAACTACAGAAAATAAAAGAAGTTCAAACAATTGAAACTGGCAACAGCGTGTTAGATGAACACGAAAGAAACATCTGCTGCAGTTAAATATCGTCTGCTAAGAAAACGGCGTGCGTAAATAAACTGCGGATAGAAGGTTATGTTTTTGTTCTTCACTAATATAAGAGAAATATTAGTATTCTGTAATTAAAAAACGCTGTGAAACTCAGGAATGCCGCCTCGGTGGCGCAGTGGTCTAAGCGATGGCTTCTGATCATTCGTCCGTAAGAGGTCCGGGTTCGAATCCCGGTGAGGCATGGATGTTGTGTTTGTCTTACGGCACTGGCTCTCTCCCTTCCCTGGAACCAGTGACCCTAAATTAGGGACGGGCGACTGCTTATAGCCCATTGAATTGCTCACGGTGGTCGTTAAACCTCCAATCAAAAAAAAAAAAAAAAAAAAACTCAGGAATCAGCAGCTCTAAATGTAAAATAAGTAATGTTATTAATAATAAAAAGAAAAATCGTCCAGTATTGCTTTTAACAGGAAAAAGAACGCTAAACAAATATCTACAGAAGGTACGTAGTACGTTCTTCTATGACTATTTCAAATGTAAGGTCTCTGGTCTTCCAATGGGCAAACTTCTGAACACATTTTTTTTCGCAATTAATGCGTTCCCAAGGATGAAAATTTGAACATCGATTAAAATAACTTCATATTATAACTTGGAATACTTAATATTTTCTAAACTATAACCATAATTATATTAAAAATCAATAACTTTTCCTGTGGTGGTGTTGAAACCAGAAAAAAGATGGCGCGACCTGTGCATTGATGACGTCAGTAGACAAACAAACGTTGGATTGCTTAATTATGATTATGTTTTAGAAAATATTAAGTATTCCAAGTTATAACATGAAGTTATTTTAGCCGCCCCGGTGGCGCAGTGGTCTAAGGCGCTGGCCTCTGATCATTCGTCCGTAAGGGGTCCGGGTTCGAATCCTGGTCAGGCATGGATGTTGTGTTTGTCTTACGGCACTGGCTCTCTCCCTTCCCTGGAACCAGTGACCCTAAATTAGGGATGGGCGACTGCTTATAGCCCATTGAGTTGCTCACGGTGGTCGTAAAAACTCCAACCAAAAAAAAAAAAAAAAAAAGTTATTTTAATCGATGTTCAAATTTTCATCCTTGGGAACGCATTAATTATGAAAAAATTTTGTACAGAAGTTTGACCATTGGAAGTATAGGAAGCAAAATCACTAGACGTCCACCTTAAAAGAAAATCTACCGACCAAAATATAAGTCGTTAAAAATCTCTGTATCAACTGTAAACAAGTAATAAACAAAGATTAGAATCTCAAAACAAGCATAAAACATAATGTTCACCACCTCTTGCCTGGTCAGGTGGCTGAAGGCAGAACACAGTGCAGACTTCTTTTTGAAAATCACTTAGCCGGAGACAGATGGAAATTTATTGTGACTATTGATGAAGCATGGGTCTATCTAAACGACCGTAACAAAAATAGGTCATAGAGCAGAAAAAGACTTACAAACTTGGTTTTCAGAATCCAAAGAAAGTTTCAGTAAAGAATTCATGATTATTCCTCGTATAATGGGAAATTAAAGTTAAGAGAAGTTGAAAAGAGTGTTAAAATCAATTCTGCATATTACCAAAATAATGTTTTATCTTTTATATTTAAAGAGGAAATGACATTCCTTTATCCACACAGCCTTCAAAGAGTTGAACTTAATCAGGATAAGGCTAACAATCATCAAATCTACAAATCTATTTCTTGAAAAAAAAAAAAAAAACAGCGACGAATATCAAGTCTACACCTTTTGCTCATATTCTTTCAAAGTCCCCTGATGTGTCGCCAATGGACTATTGTGTTTTCTGACTGCTAAGAAGAGCTCTCTTTCTAAGCACGACCTAAAACAATGATCGAACTATGGAAAGCAGTGGAAGCGGAGTGGAATAAAATGCCAGTGCCAATTTTAGGAAATGCCCTGTTATCTTGAAAATCTAGATGTAGGGAAGGCCGTAGCTAGCAGGGAGCTAGAGGAGGCTCAGTCATCTCCCCTCCTGCAAGGCAAGCAATCCCCCTTGGAAAATGGACGATGCAAATTCTTTGAACTGTTATTTTTGGTGGCTTATGAAAAATTGTTTTGTACGTATTGCATTATAAGCGTAAATACGCTAACTTATTTATTCGTGTATCGCACGTTTCTACAAAAAGCACAATTGAAATGATACAGCACGAACGATGGATAACTGAAAAGAAATGACTTCTAAAAGTGAATCAGTAGGAACAGTTGCGCCAATGATTCGCTGCCACATGAGCACCGGACTTCTTGCTGCTAAGGGTCAGGGAAGAGAGAAATCCTGTTTTTTTTTTTTTTTTTTTATGTTTAGACAAAAGAGTAGCTTCGTACAAATATGTCAAATGAGATAAAACTTCACCATCTTGGTACGATATTTAATAAAAGACGAAAATATTTACAGATTAAAATACCCCACTAGCACTTTCGGGGTAACATTTACCCCATCATCAGGTGGAACACAGAGGTAATTCAGCACTCGCTTAGCTTTTTATAGGAGTGCAGCGATGCACTATGGGTAAGGGTCTTGAGTGTCATGCGGGTCGTGACTGTTGCCATTACATCGGAGCAAAAGATACAGTTTCCAAACATTAATTTCACATAATGATATAGAAATTTTGTTACAAATGAAGGTTATTGTCATATTAATAAATTGTTGGTAATATTTAATTTATTATTACTGTAATTTAAAGTTCAAGTTGGCAATATTATCTTTCCAAATTTTTTATATGTCCGTAGGTGTGTGGTCATTGCAGCATCTGTCCCCCAAGGCTTCGATATACATGCTTTCAACAAAGTGCAGCGAGTGTGTGTACGTTGGAGTGTTCAGTAATTTAATGTTCGCCCAGTCTGGTAGTATTTCATTTACGACATTCCTTGATAATGCCGTGTTGTTACCTGCTGGTTCGGATATCGTATTTATGTTCATGGACACGGGAACCCAAGCTCCTACGTGTCGAGCCTATATAATTACTGACGTGTTCACCTATGGTGGCGTCCAGTAGTGGAATATTGTATGCACCCCATATGCTCATGATATCAGTTGTTGCTCGATCTATTTTAATAGATGATAGAAGGTTCTGTGATCGGGTGCCAAACTGTATATTATGTTGTGAGCAAATATGAGATAGTGCATTATTGATATGGGGGTGTTGATCCAATGCTCCCACGAATCGTTTATTAGGCCTCGGGTCTTGCTTTTTTTTTTTTTTAATCGTAGAATGTAGAACATTGTTGACATAGGAGCGTTTTAGCTAAATGTATCCCTCTAGCCGATGTGAAAAAGTGCTGAAGAGAAATATTTGTGCAGAGAGAGAGAGAGAGAGAGAAAGCTTTCAATTTCTTCATGTTCCTTGTTTTGCAGTCAGTGGGGTGGTTTTGCGATGCATGTGTGGAAGATGAAGTGTGCATTGGCAGGAATCTGAGAGCTTTTTGGTTTTTTAGTGGGGAAAGGAGATTTTGCTGTTGACCACCGTAAGAAGAATTTATCTCCGAGCATCAGTGAAGGAGAATGCGCAATTAAAGATGGAGAAGAAAGAGATGAAATTCAGCATCAATAACTCCTCGATGCCTCTGCGCTAATCCACGGAAAGGAACCAGAAAAACAAACTAAAAAAAATTTATTTTTTTTGACAGTTGAAAATTATCTTTTCTCCAGCCATAATGACCCTGCAACTCAGCCATCGTTAAACAAATTTCAATAATGCGTTTTATTTTCAATATTTCAAGAGAGTTCAGTTCTCTTTCTTCCTGCGTTTCATATTTATATTTTTTTTATTTTATTTTTCAGCATGAAGTAGTTATTTCTTAGTAAAGTAAATTAACAAAACGAACGAAAATAGAAAGCAGAACTTGCATCTGTATTCGTGTTCGTGGATGAATATATAGTTTGTCGTTGAACACAGAGCTCCACCCCAGATGAATCTTCAGCCCCCCCCCCAGATAAGTCTTCCCCTCTTCCAAGACCTAAGCTATGGCTCTGAATCATAGTCCAGAGAAAGAGCTATCATATAGAACATTTAAAAAAGAAATAATTTTATTTTAAACATCAATTATATGGCTTTAAAATCGTTCTATCCCTATACACGTCTTTCAGCATTGCATGCGTTTCATACACGCATTTTTTCAATTCGAAGCAGAATTTGATATTGGTTTTTTGCTCCATTTTTGCCAGCTAACAACGCGTACTTACGTCAGCTGCCGGCACTCATTTTTGTGTGCCTTATCCTTTCTCACAGCTCCGTAATAATTACGGACATATTCATTCATGTACGTGACTGCGCTGTGGAAGTTATTGCACCCTTTTTTTTTATTGGAGGTTTAATGACCACCGTGAGCAACTCAATGGGCTATAAATAGTCATAAGCAGTCGCCCGTCCCTAAGTTAGGGTCACTGATTCCTAGGGAAGGGAGAGAGCCAGTGCCGTAAGAAAAACACGACATCCATGCCTCACCGGGATTCGAACCCGGACCCCTTTCGGACGAATGATCAGAGGCCATCGCTTGGACCACTGCGCCACCGGGGCGGCATTGCACCTTTCACAACCTTTCCTTTTACGCGTTACAACAGCGTTCCCCGAAATTTATTGATATACTTTGTACTGAACCCTATGCATATCCCACAGCATTACAGCTTTCCGATTCTTTCTGGCGAATAATGCGCTGTGACGTATTTCATGAGAGATTATTCCTTTTGGACGAACCGGAATAGGCCACCAGACGATTGTTCCATATCTTTGAAATTGCTTCCAGGAGATATTAGAGTGGTTGACACCAAAGAATCGAGCCATGTCTGTGATTGATAGACAGCCTCCCATTCCTTGTCCATCGTTCGAATCTATGCATACCTGCCGAACGGCGATCTCGTTCCTGACAGATTGTTGTCACGCAACAGTTGCGCCTTTAAGACAAGTGATATGTGTTATTTTTTCCACTGATTAAAGACCTGGGATATCTCACTTTCTGAGAAAAAGTCAGCTCTGCTGTTTTCGAAATTGCCGCTCCAACCTGATGTGGTACCTACCCACAATAAGCCTTTTATTTAACTCCAGAAGATCCTTTATTTTTTCCCACTGTGATCACCACTACTGAAGATTATATGGAAGATTTTGGGGAGTTTCTATATCCCCAGGTCTTAAACAACTCTTAGGAGTAGGAAGATAGGAGACTTGGGCTAGAGTGCCTTACAAGAAAATCACATGGAAGCTAGGCAGGAAGGCGGGGAGGGAGGGAGACGCCTATAATTTTACCAGGAGGAGGTGGGAGTACCCGGGGAACGTTAGTTTAACGTGCTCGTCCTAGGCGCTGCAGATATTCAGTCGTTCGAACGTTTCTACCTGCCCGGGATCGAACCGAGGTCCTTTCAGTGACAGCTGAAAGCGCTGACCACTATGCCATCCGCGGCACCACTGACGATTAGATCAGATCATATGTACAGGATTTTTGGAAGGGAGTGTCTGACCCCAGGTCTTAAACAATCATTAGAAATAGGAAGCTATGAGATTGGGGCTAGAGTACCCGATAAGAAAGTCACACGGAAGCAAGGTAGAAAGGGGGAGGAAGACGCTCTTATTTATACCCGGGTAGCCAGAACCCGGGGTCCGACGGTTTAGCGTGCCCATCCGACGCACGGCGAATATTTAGTGGTTCCAGCGTTCGTACCTGCATGGGATCGAACCTGAGACTTCTCCATGGCAGTCACGAACTTTGACCACCAGGCCATCCGCGGCCCACTGACGATTACTGATGAGCAGTAATCTTATTTTTTTTTTTTTTTTTTTTTTTTTTTTTTGGTTTGAGGTTTAACGACCACCGTGAGCAACTCAATGGGTTTTAAGTAGTCGCCCGTCCCTAATTTAGGGCCACTGACTCCAAGGTAGGGAGAGACCCAGTGCCTTGAGACAAACAAAACATCCCTGTCTCTCCGGGATTCAAACCCGGAACCTTCTCAGATGAATGGTCACCAGATGCCAGCGCTTAGACCACTGTGCGACCGGGGCGGCTCAGCAGTCTTAAATAGTAGCCTAGATCACGTGGTGACGCATGTGACCGGGTATTATGCAGATACGCTGCGTCAGTACGTTTACGTACATCTGCATAAAGGTTTCTAACTCAGTGGCCTATAATATGTAGCAGATCACTTCTTCCTGACACGACGATGAAAATGGCTATTTCCGGTTTATGGTGAAGCATTCCAGCTCGTAGTGATAACCTCTCATGAAAAGCGAGCCTTTAATCGGACGTTCTGATTTGCATGTTATTTCCAGCATGAATCGCTAGCCAGCATGTGTTTTTGACATTTTAAAGTTTTAAAACAGCCGCAGAATGAAAAGTTTGAATGCCTTTACTTCTTTTACCATTTATACTTTGTGTTCTGTGCTTAAATTTTTATAAACAGTACGTTTTTCTATCATGTTATAAAATATTCTGACGCATGAGAAATCATGTATTTTTCTACATGCTGCTACTCTATTTTCAGATATTGACACAGCCAAATTATACAAACTGCGAACGGTGAATTTATACTCTTCTAAGGACTGGAACTCTGGCATTGCTGGACATCAAAAAGGTAGGAGTACTAGAGATATTATACATTTCCTGTTTTTAATTTTCCAGCAATGTATTTGATACTAAAATCTAGCTAGCTCAAGAAACGCAGATATTCAGATTTTTTTATCTTTTTAACGTCCGTTTATGCTTTTTCCCGTGTTAGCGTTTCAGCTGAACACGCAATATAGTCACTTAGTTTAGCAAAATAAAGAAACGTTCAGGATTCATATGAATAAAACAATACATAAGAGTTTCAAATGCTTTATTATGATCCATTTGATAAAGTCACACTCGTAGAAGATTAGATGAACTTGAATAATAATGTAGAGCACTTTCGTATTGGGAAAATAAAGCCCTTTTTACCGGTGATTGAATTCAAATCCACGTCTCTTCGCTCCAGAGCCAGTTATTTTCCAGACTGAATAACACCGACCTTGCCTTATCGCCGCAACTTGCGTCTTGCGTCACCTCAGTGTTACGTCACACATACGTATACCCCCTCCCCTCCCTGAGAAAGGGCTGAAACGGAATCCTAGGTTTGCGGGTCAGCCGGCAAACAATGCTTGAAGGAGACCTCCCTGTAGAGGAAGAAATTTTTTATTAACTTCAGACGATGTGTGGAAGAAGCATCATACATTTTTGAAGCGTAGAGGAAAGAATTCTCATTAATTCCAGACGGTGTGTGGAAGAAGCGTCACACGTTTTTGAAGCATAAAAGTAGGAATTCTGATTAATTCCTGACGATGTGTGAAAAACATCACACATTATTCTCGAGCCTTGCGGTCAGGAGATTCATTTCTACGCACGGGCACCAGCGTGAAACTAAAGCCCTTTAATTGCCGCTAGTGGAATTCGAACTTTCTCGCACCGTAGTCAGTTATTCTCCCGACTGAACGTCACTGTCCTGGACTCATCTCCGCAACTTGCCTTCGTGACTCTTGCGCCACATAAGTTGTACTTGATAATGTAGTCTCCAAACTTTCGTTCTATCAAGTTAACAGTGCCAATTTATCTAAGAAATCGAATTATGACTAAATAAACGTACTCTAAATAAAATTGTAGAAGCAATAACTGTCATAAGCACGATTCACAAAACTGTAGCCGAGTTAAACTGCAGCGATAAAAAGATTTTATTTACAAGTTTAAAATCAACTAAAAGACACAGGCAAGATATCTCCAACACCCAATTCCCACAATGCATAGCGAGGCTAGTTCAGGTTGCCAGAAAACAGTATGATTAACTTGAGATTTTTACAAAGGCAGTACCTCATTATTATAAGTTTTTAACTGTGTCAATAGTCCTTGCCAAATAGAGTTAACATTGAGGGCGTTTCCTCATTGCACCAGCCTTCAGAAAAGTACAAAATGTATAATGCCTCTGTAAATAACAATGTCTGTTTATTACTAGCAGATGTAAGAATCCTAACCCCATCCCAGTCCGGGTAAAAAGTTCCGATCGCCAGAGTCCTGGTTAATGTTGAAATAGTATTGGAACGAAGCGAATATTCATGTTCCGCTATTCGTAGCCCAAGATTCCTCAAAGTAGTAGATATCCCTGTTTTCCGGGGAAGTAGAACGAAGTGAGATTAAATAAACCCCACAGCGTTTCTTTAATTGTACAGTCTCTGTCTTTCCGTATCAGATAAAAAATATCAGCTGTTTTGATGCCAAAACTCATCGCTTCCTTCCTGCAGAATCTCTTCAGAATGTTCACAATTGGCTGGTAGAAGTTTATTGAACCCACATAGAGAACGTTGCGTACTTCTCGTTGTAAAGTTGTAATCATGGTTCGTAGTCTCTGACGAATTAGGTTCGAGACCTTATGCCGAGGGAAGCCGTGGTAGTTGTTTCCTTGCCAACTGGTAAATTCTATTAAATTTTTCATGACGCAATACAATAGAAGACGAGTGGCAAAATGTCCCATTAATCAGAAATCGTAAGAGGGCTAATTTATAGGCCGGAGGGTTGGAAGAGTTAAATGGGATCAAAGAAGTTACCGAGGTGGGTTTTCGATAAACCGAGAATTGTAACCGATTAGAGACAGGATTTTTACTTGGAAGAAAATCTAAAATATGAAGAGAATCAGAACTTTTCCATTCAAGGGAAAAAGAGAGACTGGGAAATTGAGAAGAGAAAACATATGTCAGTTGCTGAAACTGGTCCCGGGTATGCTGCCAGGAAACCAACACATCATCCACATAACGTATGTAGAGTAAAGGTTTTAAAGGAAACATAGCCAATACTTTGTCTTCAAGGTGATGGAGGAAAATCTCTGCAAGTACCAGAGACAGAGGTGAACCCATTGGTGTACCAGCTTTCTGTCTACAGATACTTCCGTTGAAGCAAAAGTAAGAACGATTCGCAACAAGGCGAAGGGCTGACATGATGGCCTGCAGCTCCAAAGGATTAGTAGAAGTCATGAGTTTTTCTTCAATGATATGGTGCACCTGCTCCACAGGAACATTGGGGATCATGGACAGCACATCCAGAGAAGCCATTACAAATGGTGGGTCTTTCCCCTACATAAAGTAGTGGTTCTACTTCGTCACAAATTAGTGGTTCTACTTTTCGTTCTACTTCGTCGTAAAGTAATGGTTCTACTTTTCGTTCTACTTCACCGGAAAACAGAGACATCTGCTACATAAGATACACTTTGAAGAATCTTGGGTTACGAATGGCGGAACATGTATATTCGCTTCGTTCCAATACTATATAACGAAGTAAATTTCTCCGTCATTTTTGGTCTACGCCTGGAAACGAACCCGAGTCCGCTTATTCCGGAACAAGTCGCTCTACCAACTGAGCTACGCAGACGTTCATTCTGACTGCTATCTGCCTTTATGTCGGGTGCGTCCTGCTGTCAGGTACGTCACATCTCCCCCCCCGAAAGAGGACCGGGGGCATGGCCCACGGGTCAGCCGTCACCATAAATCGTTGCAGGCAGCCATCCACTGTAGAACGTGCACTTGAGAACTCCCAGTCAATCTAGTGTGCGGAATGCAACATCACACATTTATTTTTCGAAGCGCTGGAGAAGGGATTCTCTGATTTTTCCTATCTCGCGGTGTGGAAATATCATCACAGCAATGCGAGATTTTGAACGGCCGGGTCATCCGGAAGGTTCGGGCGCCATTATAACGAAGTAAATTTCTCCGTCATTTTTGGTCTACGCCGGGAAACGAACCCTAGTCCGCTTATTCCGGAACAAGTCGCTCTACCAACTGCGCTACGCAGAAGTTCATTCTGACTGCTATCTGCCTTTATGTCGGGTGCGTCCTGCTGGCAGGTACGTTACAACTACACTGACGTGCAAAAATTAAGGACGAGACGATTTTTCGAATGTAACGTCGTGCAGAAGTGCTCTACATCGTCTCAAATCATACCATAAGATCCCCAAGATGTAAGAATATGGGACAAGTGAGCAAAACCGTCCAAACAAGGAATCCAAAGGATACAAAGACACTTTATTGAAAAGGTAGCTTCGAGCACAACTGGACAGAAGACAGAAACGTCCATGTCACAGGCGGCTGCCAAGAAAAATCCAGTTTTTAGTAGGGGATATGATCACCCCTGACTGCGTTGAAGAATTTACAACGTCTGCCTATGCTGAGGACGAGGTTGTAGAGGAGCTGTTGAGGCGTCACGGCCCATTCCTCTTGTAGCGCCAATCGCAGCTGCCGAATCGTTGCTGGCGGCTGGTGACGTGCTGCCAAGCGTCTCCCGAGAAGGTGCCACACGTGTTCGATTGGATTCAGGTTCGGGACCTTGCGGGCCAATCCATGCGTTGAATATTTCCAATCTCCAACAGCTCTGAGACAGCTGTACGATGAGGTGTAGCGTTGTCGTACATGAAGAGGAACTCAGGACCCACAGTATCTCTAAACAGACGCACGTGAGGCAGGAGAACCTCGGTACAATAGCGGACACCAGTGACTGAACCTCCTTGGAGGATGTGGAGGTCAGTACGGCTACCAAGCATGATACCGCCCCAAACGAGAACTCCGCCACCTCCAAACTGGTCCCTTTCGATGATGTTGGAGGTGTGATTGCGTGTTCCCTGCTCTCTCCAGATGTGTATACATCCAGAATCGCTCCTCAGACTAAATCGGCTCTCATCTGTAAAGAGAACTCGACCCCATTGCTGATGTGTCCAGTTCTAGTGTTCCTGGCACCACAGAAACCGCCGTCTCCGATGAGCAGGCGTTAATGGCACACACCGTACTGGTCGTCGTGCAAATAGACCACCTTTGTGCAGCCTCCTTGCCACGGTAAAATGCGATAACGGACGTCCAGTTGTCTGTTGCATGTACTTTGCGATTTCTCCTGCTGTCTGCCGTCTGTCTCTTCTCGCCTGTAGGACAATATACCGGTCGTCCGCCGCCGTGGGTGCTCGTGGACGACCACTGCTAAACTCTCGGACAACTGTTCCTGTCGTTTGAAATGCTCTCCAAGCTCGTGAAACGATGTTGTGAGCGATCCCGAACTCCTCGGCCACACTAGTCACACTTCGACCTTCTTCTAACTTCCCAATGACGCGACCTCGGATAAAGTCATCCAGATGTCGTATACTGTATTGCCTGTTGGCCATATCACACGGTGGCAACAACTCGACGTCGTTCAAACCGATGTACACCGTGCAATAGCTTTCACCGAATTGCTGAGCGTACACCGCCCGTGTGCTTTATACCCTTCCGACCCCCCCCCCCCTCCCCCCTCACGTCATGTTGCATATATTCGCATGCCCTACCGTACCGGACCCTTGTCTATCTCCTGAGTGGTCTTTCGGTCCGTTCTGCTTGCTGGTTCCGATGTTATGCTAATTTCTCCTTTTCGTCCTTAATTTTTGCACACCAGTGTAATTTAACGCGAAAAATCGAAGTTATTAAGGTGAGTTTACACGAAAACAACTTTCCGAGTTTAGTGCTAATTATATTACACATTTTGCAAAATATGGATCTATCTAAACGCTCTAATCTACAATTGTTAAACAACAACAAATATTTTACACAGAATGTCATTTATCTCGAGGTCTTTTGAAAAGCGGAAATAAATAGCATATAATTTTTAGTTCTAACATGAATGAGTTCTAGTAATATAAGTTTTTACTATGTTTCCTTACAGAAATCCGGCGTCTATTTGATTTGTTTTCAATCTGCTTCAATTAAAAATTTCCCTCCGTCATAGGACGGGCAGCATCCCCTATATATTAATATTTATTTAAAGCTTAAAAACAACCGTCCTAGAACGGGCTATACTCTAGTTTATAATAATAGGAAAATGGCAATAGATTTCTATAAAAATGTTAAGAATGTATTTAATTTCGTTTTCATCCAACAGATAATTATTGTATCTTGGAAGAAATCCCAGAGCTTCTAGGGATAATCCTCTATGGCTCCACTAGCCGTTTGAATTTAGTTTCTAGAATATCTTATGATTTTCCAGTTACTATAAGGTTGAGACCAGGCACAGAAATGAAGGAAAAAGAGGTTGGAATAAAGCACTTGAAAATAACTCGTGGTAAGACTCATCATAAGCGAAGGATGTTGTCGTTTTTGGATTAATCGGTGTAACCACTTGGAATAGGTAACAGAGATTCCTCGTGATCGTGCAATAGGAAGCCACCGTCTTCTGTTCCTAAAAGACGTTGGCACAATGTTGGGCCTGCGTTAAATTGGAAGGCTGTGCTACTTGGGATATCTCTTTCAGAATAGTTTAAATCATTGTGTCTTCCAGTATTGCCGCAATATAAATTTCATACACGTTTGAATATTTTGCAATGAGTTGTTTAAAACGCCATCTCAAATTCACAGTTGCATAAATGAGAATGACACGTGTCTGATTGCTGTTGGGAGTTCCCAATAATTTGCTACTTCAGTGCGTGTGTTTGGGAAGTACAGGGTGATCATAATTAAAGTATCCTTAGTCAACATTCTGTGGAGAGATATCTAGCAGTCCAAACGCAAATAAATTTAGTATGCTGACAATTCAAGACATGCGAAAGAGATTTCCGAAAAATAAAAAGTTCCAAAGGTAACCACTAGGGGACTTCTGGCGCTTCAAGCTGCGATAATATAGACAATTTTCGGCAGTATGAGGGAAACGACACAAAAATCGAAGCAGAAACTAACACACATATTGCGTTCAAGACATTTTAGAGGGGGTGGCGGTGGGCTGTAACCCACCCTGAAAACTGCCTTGCCTACCTTGCCTCCCACCCAGTTCAAGATGTGCCATAACTTAATTGTTTTTAACTTTAAAATATAATCTAGAATTTGCCATGGAATAATGACTCTGGTGTTTTTCGTCGTGTAGCTTTACGTATATCCACTAGGTAATGCGTTTTTTCCTTCTCCGCAGAAAGGTTATCAACCATAGTATTCGCAGGGCCATAAAAATTCAGTTGTTCTCCACTCGTCCAAATCCTCAATTTAAGCCGTTTTTCAAGTTGTGAATGAAGAGGGTAAATAGGAATTCACTGAGGTCATTAGTAATTTCCCTGCTGTTTGTGCTACTAGGCAGGAGATTCCAACACGGAAAGCGGAGACTAAAGTAATACCAGTGCTCTTAAGCCTGCCCTAGAGTAATGAGGGAGCTGGTCGAAGCTGACATCTACTTTGGAAGAGATAAGTGCAAGACAAGGTTGCAAGCTTAAAGGAAAGGAGTTAAGGACGCAAAGGTGTTGTCTGCATATTGGAGTCATTCTAATTTGAACTGTTGTGGGAAAATGCGCAAGTTAATCATACTAACTTGAACATTTCCCTTCAACCCTAATCCACGAAAACATTTGCTTTCAGACCAGTGGTGTAACTACCACCCCCGCGGCTGCGGGGGGGGGCGCAGGTAACCAAGGGGCATACTGCAGCTTCCAGTTATAGTTTTTTTTAAAAGATTCGAAAACGCACAAAGACAAACCAATAATTAACCCAAAGGTTGGTATTTTCTTTTAAGGTACATTTAAATAAATGTCAAGTTTCACTTTTAAAGCACTGGATGTCCTACAGATTGACGCTATTCGACCCTTTGGCTCCGGGTTGTCATACGATCGTTCTCCAATCACCCTCTCTCTCCGCTGCTGAGGAAAAGCGCGAGGCCACATGGGAATTCGGAGTATGTGGGGAAACAATCAGTCAGTCACCTAGGATTACGTACACGACAGGCGCCAACGTTTATTCACAGCAGCCGCAGATCTGCCAATGTACAAGAGGATGATTTCTTCAAGTGATTTATTTTAGTTTTGTACAAAACAATTACATGTATTGTTAAATCTTTAACTTAAAAAGTTAAAGCTACAGAGCTCTAGGTACCAGCATTACTTTTCCAGACACACTCCCTGACTTCCTGCATCCTAACCCCCCCCCGCACGAAAAACGCTTCCTCCCTCCTGCTTGAAATCCTGGAAAATTACTGCCCTTAGGGGCGCTGAAGTAAATCTTGCAGGGGGCGTTGTGCTAGTTACGCCACCGTTTCAGACCTTTCTCCTGGGCATCAAATTTTCCTTTAATCAGGGCGTGTTACTGGTGCTAGAATACATGTCATGTTTATTATACGGGAATGTAATTATTTAGGTTTTACTAATTTTATTAAAGATGGATGGACGTAACATTAGCAAAAAATGACTCCGAATTTCAAATTCTTTTGTATTCCAAAAAGTGCAAAAACTTCAGGACAGTTCCAATATTAATGAGTATGTATTCAGGAAAGGGGGGGTGCGAATACCGTTGCAGCCTGTAGAAAAAGGAAAACAAATTCTTTCTTTCAGTGTTTCGTAAATAAAGTTAGTATCAAGCTTGCCCCACCTAAAATAATGCTCGCCCACCTTGATTTCGAAGTCTAGCGACGTCCTTACCTGAAGTCGATGAGTTGTGTGTTCAACGGCCGAACATAACTGATCTTCCGTGATTCTTCTCACATGCAATGTGATACTGTCTTTCAATACTGCCAGGTTAGGAACGTCGCCCTGATAAACCTTACGTTTTAAATGTCCCCACAACCAGAAGTCACAGGGATTAAGGTCCGGAGAACGAGGTGGCTATGATGTGGGAAAGGAGCGACTAATCACTCTGTTCTCGGTTAAATGTTGTATCAGAAACATCTGTATGCACCGTCCGATATGTGGAGATGCCCCATCGTGCATAAAAATTGTCGATGCAAGACACCGTCGCTGCTGCAGTTGTGGTAGAACAAAACTGTTCAGCATCTTCCGATACCTCTGGGCATTAACGGAGCAAGTCACAGGGTCCGTGGGTGCAATTTCTTCGAAGAAGAACGGACCAAGGGTAAATGTGGCTGCGAAGCCACACTACACTCTAACTTTCGGCGAGTGCAGTGGAATCTGTTGGAATGCATGAGGATTTTGCAATGCCCAAATGCGACAGTCATGCGTGTTGACTGTTCCCTTGAGGTGAAAATGTGCCTCGTCAATCCACAAGATCTCCCATGCCCACGCATTGTCCACTTTCATTCTAGCAAAGAAGGTCAATGCAAAGGTCAGTCGGGTGTCCTTGTCAATCAACTGTTGGAATGTGGCTGGTCTTGTATTGAAAAAAAATGCAACACCTTTCTCAGTACCTTCCACACTGTGGTGTAGGGCACATCTAGCTTCCGTGACACTGCGCGTGCGCCACTGGAACCTGGTGCATTATCCATGGAGCAATCCACAAGCGTCGTGGCGATACCTGCAACCACTTCTGGAGCTACAGGTTTGCACCCTCTCCCTGGTTGAACACGTAGACATCCAGTTTTCTCGAAACGAGCAATCATTCTTCTGAGAGCACATGGAATCAATGCACCTCGGGGCAAATTCTTACGGCGTCGGAATTCTCGAAGCGCAGTGGCAGCATTGCTCGCGTTTCCATAAAACAGCTTCCCCTAGTGATATCCATTGTTCCTGCAAGGTGATATCCATTTCGGTTGATGGCATACGAGTGGCATTCAGATCATATCAGATCATATGTAGAGGATTTTAGAAAGGGAGTGTCTGACCCCAGGTCTTAAGGCGAACGTCAAGTAATTTTGATTCCTATACTTTCAATGGAAAAACTTTTGTACACATTTCCTTCACAATTACCGTGTTCCCAAGGATGAAAATTTGAATATCGTTTAAAATAACTTCATATTATAACTTGGAATACCTAATTTTTTCTAAAGCATAACCATAACTATATTAAATATCAATAACTTTTCCTTTGGTGGTGTTGAAACCAGAAAAAAGATGGCGCGACCTGTACTTTGAGGACGTCAGTAGACAAATCAATGTTGGATTGCATAATTATGGTTATGTTTTAGAAAATATAAAGTATTCCAAGTTATAAAATGAAGCTATTTTAATCGATGTTCAAATTTTCATCCTTGAGAACGCATTAATTGTGAAGAAAATGTGTACAGAAGTTTTTCCATTGGAAGTATAGGAAGCAAAATTATTTGACGTCCACCTTAAACAACCCTTTGAAATAAGAAGCTAGGAGATTTGCGCTATCACGCCCGAAAGGAAAGTGACACGGAAGCGAGGTAGAAAGGGGGAGGAAGACTCCCATATTTATTACCGGGGGGCCAGTACCCGGGGTCCGACGGCTTAACGAGCCCATCCGACGCACGGCGGGTATTTAGTGGTTCGAACGTTAGCACCTGACCAAGATTGAAACCGAGGTTATCTCCATGGCAGTCACGAACGCTTACCACCAGGCCACCCGTGGCCCACGAATAGCATTTACCCTGCCTAGTGCAGTTTTATACCCAGGAGTCGCCCGTAGCGCGTGTGCATTATGCAAATGATACGCTTTCTTGTCGCTCGTAGCGCGACAAGCACTTATCTCCCTCGTACAGCCAAAAATTGTCTATATTATCGCAGCTTCCAGCGCCAGAAGTCCCCTGGTGATGACTTTCGGAACTTTTTTTTTTTTTTCGAAAATCTCTTCCGCATGTTCTGAATTGTCAGTATACAAAATTTGGTTACGTTTGGACTGCTAGATATCTCTCCAGAGAGTGTTAAATAGGGATACTTTAATTATGATAACCCGGTATTATTAGAGAGAATCACAATCCTGAAACATCTTGACATGAGTTGATTGTCAAATGTAGCGAGCGAACAGGAAGAATATTCTACAAACCCCGAGATTCTTCATGATTTCTCTCTCTAACAATAAAAGTCTTGCACCGAGCTTTCATTTTCCACTTTTCAAAAGGAAAAACGGAGGAACAATCCAAGCATAGATTCCCCTTCCTTTTCATTAACCAGATTCCTAGTGAACCGAGTAACTTTTCCGATAAAATATTTATTGCGGTTCCGAGCGGTTTCCTGAGCGATGCCTATAGATAACATCGTGAAAACAAAAGTCTTAAGCAGAAAGTCCTTTCTCTTTGATGGCAGGCTGCATCATGTCAGCCAAACTTAATGGTTCCATGAAAATTGGAAAATGCACTTAAAGTTAAGTCTTTTACGGACGATGTTAAACACTTCGGAAAATTTATTTTGATCCGACGGGAAAAGAGGATACTGACCTTTTGTTCTCGTTCGAATTGGTGGTACAGGGAAGAAAGTTTAAGAAAAGAATCTAACTTAATGATTGTTGCAACGATCTTTCTCGAACACACATAAATTTCTCCTCGTAAACATATGACGTCCCATAATAGTTTAAAATGCTGCTTTGCTTGATCACGAGCCTGAAAACTTACAAACGCCAGCAGTATTTTAATAAAAATTATTTACATGGTATCATACTCGTTCTGTTTTTTTTTTTCCTTTGGAGTTTTAACGACCACCGTGAGCAACTCAATGGGCTATAAGCAGTCGCCCGTCCCTAATTTAGGGTCAATGGCTCCAGGGAAGGGAGATAGCCAGTGCCGCAAGACAAACACAACATCCATGCCTAACCGGGATTCGAACCCGGACCCCGTACGGACGAATGATCAGAGGCCAGCGCCTTAGACCACTGCGCCACCTGGGCGGCCGTTCTGTGTTTACAAGCATCAGTGTCTCATCAACTGATCAATAGTTTCGTACGATACCATCTGCTCTTGCTTTCCAATTCTGTAGTGTTCTTAGGTTTTAAGGATGTAACTATAAGTGCAAAATCCGTTTACCTAGAACACCAACATTAAGCGAAGCTTGTTTCAAAATATCGTAGCTGGTACGTACACCCTACGCAAAATAAAAAAAAAAAAAACGAAGCCTCCCCGAGAAACTCGTTTGATCCTGATGAGATTCCGCAAGCAAGTACCGATGGGCCGAACGTGCAGATGATTAAAAAATAACGAGTAATAACTAAACAGTGGTCCGCCACAGAGCATGGGGACCGCGCGCATTGAAGAGGGTGTATCAAGAGCAAGTCTCATACGCAGAAGCAATTATGACAGCGATTTGCGATTTCATTAACCTCCACGGATTCTGAGGATGCCTCGACGTCGCATTCGGGCACAATACGAGCAGTTGAACGAGTTTGAGCGAAGACGTATAATAATTGCACTGAGAGAGGCCGGTTGATCAATTCGCCGTATCGGAGCAACGCGGCAATCAGAGGATGTTGAGGCCAATAGGTGGAGGAGAGACCAACCCAACGGCATGTGGTCAGTGGACGGCCGAGGGCAACGAAAGAACGCGAAGATCGAGCGATTTTCAGAGCCTCACGAAGAGAACCCAGTTCGTCGCTCTCAACTATTCGTGACTCTGTTGCTTCGTCTACAGGTAGAGAAGTGGTCCTCCGAACCACTTCCAGTCGGCTTGCGGCACGGAGAAATACATTCGAGGAGTCCACTCCGTCGCCTGCCACAGAGCAGCGAGCATCGCCGCCACCAGTTGTAGTGGTGTCATGCCTAATCAACGTGGGATAGTGTGCAGTTGCTTCGTGTTGTCTTCAGTGATGATTCACGGTTTGCACTTGGCGCCGATGACCAGTGCATACGTGTCTGGAGACGAGACGACCAGAGCACGGATCATGCCTTTACCGTAAAACGGCACACAACTCGCACACCGGGAGTGACTGTCCGGGGATCCATTTCCTACGATAGCCGGACAGCCTTGGTAGTCCTCCGTATCACCCTCACCGCTAAACAATACGTCAACGACATTCTACGACTTGTTGTGTTACCATTCCTGTCGCAGCATCACTGAGCAATTCTTCAACAGGATAATGCCCGGTCAAATCCTTTTCCAGCAATTTCGGCGGCTTACTCGAGGTACATAGCACTTAGCACCTTAGGCCTCGGGAACAAAACGGCTAAGATAGAGAATGGCGAAGGGTTAAATAACAAAATCAGAAGTGAATGCCCTATAAGAAGCCATGCACTTCTGCAGGGGAATAAAAAATTGCCCGTTATAGAGAGATGTCCGCTATTAAGAAGTGTCCGTTAATGGAAGTTTCGCTGTATTATGAAGAATACTTCTTCCTTCATTGATTTTATTGTGTTTCTTATTAAATGAGAAAAAGAATAACACTTCACTTAGCAGATTTGCTGAGATTTTCTGATATTTTATCCAATACGTTTCGTTTCATCATTCTATTATAATAATGCTTAAAACCAATGTCGAACAAAATTAGATTTGTTTTGCAGTGTTGATTAATTCTTCGTCAAAAGACATTTTTGAAAAATAATCAAATAATAGTAAAACAACTTCCAAAAAAAGGGAACCAGTAAAGGCAGGACAGATCAGGTCGCGGCAAGAGCTTGCACCTCTGCCGGAGTGATAAAATGAACATTTGAGGCAGATGTTCTTGACTTAACGCATGCGCAAATGCTTCGGAAGAAATATTCTCAGCTAGCGATCCAAAACCCAGAGGCCCAGTAAATGATATGTTCATTCGTCGTATACTTTTCATGACATGACTTCAGTTTTTTAACAACTTAAACGATCATATTACCCAAAATGCCCGTACATGCAGATGACCACGGCAGCCCGAGTCGCCCATCTAGAGTGAGTAGAATCTTCTACTCCTCCGTGCTCTTCGAATTTGCTCGGCCTCTGCGGGATTAGCAGAAGTCACTCTCAGCCACAATTGTTGTCTGCAAACAAAGAAGTTAACCAGAAGTTGGTGTCTCCATTGGAGATAACATTTACTCTCATGATATCGTATCTCTTCTCCGCGGAAAAAACACAGTCATTAACGCCGGGAAACTTTTGATGCTCAATGCATATCAAGCTCACGGATCGGAAGTTCCGTGTGGGGGATTGGGCACTGATTTTTCTTTTGTTAACCTGTAAAAACAGAGACGAAATTCGAAAAGCAGCAATAGACAGTTTCGGGCGTAATGGTATTCTGGGCAATACTCGATTTCAGCATCTTGATCGTTAAGGGGGATAAATAAACACCCTTTATGCCCACACATTTATCGTTTTGCTTTTACGCAGGACAAACGTACTTTACTTTTAAAGTGTTTTATAAGATACCACTGTTGTTTACGCTTTCCAACCTTAGGTTGAAGAAGCGTATAGGCTCCAGCTTTGTCCGTCTGTCTGTCCTTCCGTCCGCACGATAACACGCGTAAAAATTGTTCGATTTCGATGAAATTTCAGTATGTGGTAGGAGAGCACCTGGTGACGAACCCTGTTTAAAATGGGCGAAATGGTGTCAAAGGTCAGGACATAGGAGCTGGATCCATTTTATTGCCCTTATGCATCATAACTTACGTAAAAATGCTTCGATTGCGACAAATCTTTATCATGTTATTCTGGAGGTATACTGAACCGGTTCTCTTGAATATCATTGAAATGGGGTCAAAGGTCAGGGCACAAGAGTGATATTTATTCCACAACCATTATCCTCATTACTTGACTAAAAATACTTCTATTGCGACAAAACTTTAGTATGTTGTTCCGGAGGTATACTGAACCAATCCAGTTTAATAGAAATGGGGTCAAAGGTCAGGGTACAGGAGCGAGATATATTCCACAGCCATTATCCTCACAACTTGAGTAATGATTTCTAGTATGTTGGAAAGCGTATCGTGATCAACGCATTGCATGATTTTAAACTTGTTTTATTTTCAGGTGCTTCGGCGGGCAGCGTGATAGGAATATTATTTGCTGTAGCCCTTGTCATAGGTGGCGCTGCTGCTGCGTTCTATATATACAGGAAAAGAAAGTAAGTAAATATCTCTCCCCCTTTTCCGCTCCCTTTTCTGTTCTTCCGTTATTAATAAAACCTTTTGCATGTCTTAAAGTAGAAAATAAACGATTCATGTTACAATCGCATCTACTCGTGTTTGTGACAAGTTATCTTAGCTCAGATCCAGAGGCGTAGCGACGGAGAAAGGGCATGGCCGAGAGGGTCAGTTGTGTAGAGATGGGTCGGAAATCACATCACTTACTCTGCTACTGTTACTGAAAAATCATGGTCAACATTATGACCCATGACAAAACGTACCTGTTCCAAATTCACTGAAAAGAATGTCACGATTAACAGTGTCCGAGCAATGCTTAGGGTCCAAAAGTACTGTTATTATGCTACAGTTTTGTTTACTATGTCATTATGTCTAAATCATGTGTTTCCTTTTCTGTTGAAACATCATAGTGATGCGATCTTTCTTTCGGTTGCCCCTTTTTCCCACGCTTCAGATAGTTTTTGTATTGTCTTTCGCTGTACGTTAGCTCGAACACAGTGAATTGAAAGCAAACCGATTGTAACAGTGATTTTGTTAATTTTACGAGATAGACTCTCAGTTCTGGATTCTTTACAGCTCCGTCATTGCTGTCGTAAACGGATATTTTTTTTCACCGTTTAAAGTCACCGTTACTTCCCTGGAACTTCCACCGTTGTCACTGAAATAGGAAAATCACTGTTAAGCTCACCTCTAGTCAACTGTTCCCGGGCTCCAGTTTATGGGGCCACCGATAAGGTTGGAATGATGTTGTTGCTAAAGCTGGAGATGGGACACGGCGAGTAATTTTGTAGTGTAAAAATACACAGTTTTCACCCTAATTAATTAACTTTCCATTAATTCCAGATTTTTTATTAATTCATACATAGAAAATTCTCTTGCAACTGAAAGTTTACCTTCTTTTTTCTTTCGAAGTTTAGCGTCTACCTCTACAGTGTGAAAACACAAATTTGACCGTGATGCAAATCGAATCCGGGGGCCCCTTACTCCGGAGTAAGTTGCTCTCCCAACTAAGCTACACCGACTGAAGGTATCGCTGCTGATTTGTCGTCTTGACACATGCTTTACCTCTGTAGTACTTCACAACAGGCAGTATCGTTTCCCTTACCAATGATTTCTGGGCAAAGAAAGAGCCAGCGCCATCAGACAAATAAACCACCCTTTCTTTACTCAGGACTCGGTCCCCCTCCCATCTCGAACGAATGATCAGAAACCGGCTCCTCAGATTTCTCAGCCACCGGGGTGGTGAGAAATTTTCTATTTTTGTTTTTTATTTGCCATTTTAGCAATTGCTATGCGTCTTTGGTGCTCCTTGATCTGTCACGGCACTGATTCATAAATACTCTTTTTCTGCTGTCTAATCTAGGTTAATGTTTTTAAGCGGATTGTGATATGAACTAAAGTATGCTTTGAATGAACTCTCAGAATATACTGTTTGCAAAAAAAAAAAAAAAGCACCCGGGGCTTCGTTTGTTGCTGCTTTTTTTTTCTTTCTTCTTTTCTTTTTTGCTTCGTTTTCGAAGCCCCACACAGCTCGAACTCCAGTAGTTACTGTCGGGGGAGCTGTTTCCTACGATAGCCGGACACTCTTGGTAGTCCTCCGGACCACCCTCACCGCTAAACGATACGTTAACGACCTGTTGTGTTGCCATTCCTGTCGCAGTATCACCGAGCAATTTTTTAACAGGATAATGCCCGGCCACCCACGGCACGGTTCTCCCAGGCCTTCCTCCGTAATATTGACACCCTTCCATAGTCAGCCGGATCGCCCTACCTGTCACCGATCGAATGTTTTGGGACATGATGGAAAGCCACCTATTCCCAGCCGGAAATGTCTGAGAACCGCCCGGCAATTTGGGCACCATCCTGCATGCTATGCCTCAGGACAGTATTCATGAACTGTATTCGTTTACACCACACCGGGTAACCGCTTGCATCCGAGCCAGAGGTGGCGCTGCATCTTACTAACTTGTTCCACTCGTGTAGTTGTTTTATCCGAATAAGTGCAATCGGTTTCTTTCCTATACATGCATATTGCACATACCAGTTTTCATCTTGATTGGATGACTCCTTCTGGGTGCTTCGTTTTATTTATTTATTTCTGTATTTACTAGCTTTACTAACCGGCTTTGCCCGGGATTTAGGCTTATTAATTTCATATTCCCTTATATGTCACTGAAAAAATCGGGAAAAAATTGATGCTTGAAAGAAAGAAAAAAGTTGATTTCACAAATTCAGTCATTACAAATTATTTATTCATAGTGTGATTATTTCAGCACTTGGCCGTACACAATATTTTTGGTTTCTCCTTCATCGGCGACAATATATAATTTTGTTGGATTCTTTGCGCTGTCAATTCCAAGCCCGTAACTTTAAGCGAGTCGAGAATTAAAACAACGAAATGTACAGAATTTATGGAATCTGTAGAATCAAACGGACCAAAAGCGTTACGAATTATTTAACACGCGTCCAGGAGGCACAGCATTGGAACACTGACTGAACAAAATTCGTTAACAATTTGTTATCAACGGTCAAATGCATCACGTGATTTCAGTTTCAGACGTCTTTGAGGGGCGATTCTCTGGAATAAAAAAGTTAAAAACGTATATTTGCGAATATTTTATGAAACTGGCTGAAATTTTAATGAACACTATAAATCGTTAATAGGAACATGACCTCCAAATTTCGCCTGAATCGGTAGATAACTTTCTTAATTAGCCGTCAAAATTTTGTTAACCGTTTCTGCGTATATATTTCTGTTTACCGATGAATTAAAAATTCCATTCCTATTTAAAAAAGTTTTGACCGGATTCCGGTGAAATTTTGAGGGACTCCTCTTATTACCATTTCATGGTGTTGATAAAAATTTCAGCCGGTTTCTTTAAGATTTCGCAAAGTTCGTTTTTGCGTTTTTTTATGTGCAGAAACACCTGTGGATGTGCAGCGGCGATGAATGCAGTCAGGTGCTTTCAGATTTGGAAGAGGATAACGATGACGTAGCAAACGACGCTGACTTTATTGATTAGCGTATTAATTAATTCATAACTCGCGAACGGAACAACGTAGACATCTTAAACTAGTTGCGTTGACTTAGAAATTCCAGTATTAATAAGCTATGAAAATTTCACCATGCCACAGTTCGGCGTTCGAGAGTTTTTGCTGTTTCAGAGAAACAGACGTTCTGTGTTTTTATATATAAGATTTTGCAAAGAGTGTATAATGAAAATTGAGATAAAACAGATTTTTTCGGGTATGTGCTTACCGTTACTCAAGTCACTTCCAATAACCACTTCCTTAATCGTCTGTGAGGTTGTTTCCTAGGGTGCATAAAATATATGCCTTGCCCCAGGCACCAGTCATTTTCGTATGACACTGCTCAGATCAATGATGCATGAAGCTGTGGTCTTGTTTTGCTGGGCCCAGGTACGGCAGAGAATCATTTTTTTTTTTCTGTATGGTCTAGACTCCTTTTGGCCACTTTTTAACTACATTGGCGGAAAGTGAAAAAAGAACACCAAGAACGAATTGGCGGACGATCATGAAATTTACATATGTTAATGGGGTCGAGTTTACGTAGGTGTGATGTTAATTTTGGGACCAACCGGTGAGTGCTTACGCCACAGCACGGCATATTATGCAAATTATCGTCGGTGGCATTTAAGGAGTACGGCAAAGTGAATGTAATCAGTCGTCGGCGTACGGACACGTGCGAAGACCCTGAAGAAGCTGCAATGCCTGGACATGGAAGACGTGTACGATTTCAGCAGTTATCGGACTTTGAGCGAGGTCTTCAAGTCGGACTCCGTGAGGCCGGGTGGTCGTGTCGTCGTATTGCGGATGCGAATTGGACGGGAAGTATCGGTGGTGGTACGATGGTGGCGTAGATGGTCCGAGGACCATTCCCGCACGAGAAGACGTGGAACCGGGAGTCACAGACGGACTGATGAGCTGACCAATCGACGCATAAGAAGAGCGGCGTTGTCAAGCAGAACATCCACTGCGACGCAAATCCGAGCTGCCTTTGCACCTGAGGTGACTGTGCGAACAATCCGCAACCGTCTACTGGATACAGGACTACGTGCACGTGTGCCTCTGACACCAGCCCACCGTCAGGAACGGCTGCAGTGGTGTCGCCAACGTTTGCACTGGAGAACGCAATGGTGATCTGTCGTGTTCAGCGATGAAAGCAGATTCTGCTTGGGAGCCTCCGATGGCCGTATGCGTGTTCGCAGACGCACAGGGGAGCGTCTCCACCCTTTTTGCATCCTCCAGCGACACACAGGGCCTACACCTGGTCTCGTGGTGTGGGGAGAGATCAGCTATCACTCCCGTACACAACTAGTGTTTGTACCGGGTACGTTAAACAGCACCTCCTACATCAACAACATCATTAAGCCCGTTGTTGTGCCATTTGTAAGGTTGGTCCATCGTGGTGTTTTCCAGCAAGATAACGCACGCCCACACACGGCTCGTGCAACGCAACATGCACTTCAGGGTGTGAGACAACTTCCATGGCCTGCACGTTCACCGGATTTGTCCCCCATTGAGCACGTGTGGGATTTTATGGGACAACGACTTATCCGGTCTCCACGGCAAGCCACGACCATCCCCGATTTACGCGTCCAGGTTGAGAATGCTTGGAACTCAATACCCCAAACTTACATCCAACATCTGTACGACAGACTCCATGCCAGAATTGCACAGTGTGACGCAGTTCATGGCGGTTCAACCTCGTACTAACCATGTTACATGGAAATGCTATTTTTCAGTTTATCAGCAAATACAGATGTATTTTGCCATAATGTTTTGATCACGTTATCCTCTGTATTCCGTTATTATGCTGTATAAATTTCGTTGGTATCAGACGTCTCCTTCTTGGTGTCCTTTTTTCACTTTCCGACAGTGTATATGAGAGGGACATAAAGAGCGGCAAATTAACCCCGGTCCTATCCAGAGAAGTCCAGTTCAAGTCTGCTGATCCTATGTGGGATGACATAAAGAAATTAGCTTCCTACTCTACTTCTAAATCCACTGCCATTTGGGAAACTTTGGAGATCATTACCAACAATGAGGCCTGCAATGACAGCGTATCACTAGAGTTACCACGAATTTGAAACAAATTCTTTAAATAGGGAATGCCTATAGACCGTATGCATATTACGTCACAGCGAGGTAAACCGTCGTAGCAGTCTAAGTGGGATCTGAATTATAAATATTTAATTCAGAAGCGCCAAAATTTGTGATTATCACGTTGTTGACATTGATAACCGGAAACGAAGGAATATTGGAGCGTGTAGTTTACATTATAACGAAGTAAATTTCTCCGTCATTTCTGTCCACGCCAGGCAGGATTCGAACCCGGATCCCCTCATTCCGGAATAAGTCACTCTACCAATTGAGCTACGCGGACGTTTGTTCTGACTACTATCTGCCTTTATGTCGTGTGCGTCCTGCTGGCAGGTACGTCACATCCCCCCCCCCGAAAGAGGGCCGGGGGCATGGCCCACGGGTCAGCCGTGACCATGAATCGTTGCAGGCAGCCATCCGCTGTAGAACGTGCACTTGAGAACTCCCAGTCAATCTGGTGTGTGGAATACAACGTCACACACATTTATTTTTCGAAGCGCTGGAGAAGGGATTCTCTGATTTTTCCTATCTCGCGGTGTGGAAATAACATCACACCATTACGAGATTTTGAACGGTCGGGTCATCCGGATAGCTCGGGCGTCATTATAACGAAGTAAATTTTTCCGTCATTTCTGTCCACACCAGGATTCGAACCCGGATCCCCTCATTCCGGAATAAGTCGCTCTACCAATTGAGCTACGCGGACGTTTGTTCTGACTACTATCTGTCTTTATGTCGTGTGCGTCCTGCTGGCAGGTACGTCACAACATTTTGTAACAGGTATGTTTACAAATTTACTGATACACTATCTAAAAAAACTCTATGAAGATCTTTAGACTAGAATTAACCTTTTTTATGAGTAAGATAATGCTGTTCTTTATCGTGAATGTATCCACTGCTATAGAGGAGTGAATATCTTATGGAGCCTTCATATGTTGGGCTCCCAGGATGATTTTGGAAAAATGATCTCATGATAACATTCACCAGTTTATTATTATTGTCATTATTATATACTGTATAAGGTAGAGTGACGTAGTGCTACTCGCCAGAATTATAGCTTTACCTGTGTAAAGCTGGTGATTTTCACCTTAGCTTAAGTTTCAGGTTGGGGAATATCTAAATGACTGAAAGGTAAATTTTAAAATTAAATAATTAGCCAAAGATGACAGGACTTTTTTATCTTAATTAACTGTGTAAATATGCTGTTAGCACAGAAGCTGGTGGCTGCGCTGGAATACAGAATTTCGAGTTCCTTTCAAGCAAAAACATTCCCCTTCCTACAATATTGTTCAGAAAATTTGAATATGGAATATCATATGGGTCACCACAATTGCCCAATAGCTTTCATTTATCAGAATAAAGCTATTTTTGATCACCAGATAACCCACTTACGTAGCCCATGCAATGCATCTTTGATCTCACTTGTACACCAGTTGTTCTGCAAGAAAGCAGCAGATCAAAAAGTGACGCGAACCGCAGTTTCGTGACATCAATGCATATGGTCTATTGATTTCCTTCAAGAATTCAGCTTGCAAAACGAAAATGATGCCTCGTTTCTTTAATTGTATAATTATATTTGCATCTCTTCGTTCATTTTCAAGTCAAGTCACCGCGTTTAAATGGTTGAAGCGTTCTGTTATCCAGTTTTCCAGTCTGCTGTCTACCTTCCTTGAGAAAGCCATCTGGTTGATGTGCGAAAGCTTGGAAACTTTGATTCCTATTCTACGCCAAGAAATTCGGATCACTAGTATAGTTATACTATTTTGAGCAAACAGCAAACTGAATAACAGAACGGTTCAACAATAATAACGTGGTTACTTAACTCGACAATAAATGAATGTTCATTCCAAAAAACGAGGCGTCATGTTGGTTGGGCACGTCGTATACTGTGGAGGAAAACACAGCATTGTCTGGAGAGCTAGCTCCAAATTGGTAGCAATCCTAGAGAGACTCTATCATTGGAAGTCTCACTGTTGGTAATGATCTCTAAGGTTTCGCCAATGACAGTGGATTTAGGCATGGAGTAGGGAGCTATTTTCTTTTTATCATCCATCAGCGGAATTAAATTTGACTTCTCTGGATAGATCAGTGGTTACTTTTCCGACCCTTGTATCCCTTTCATGTTCGTTGTTTCTGATTCTAAACGAACATTTGGTCATTCCGATGTAGTATCGCATGGAGCCGTCCGGATATTGTAGAGGAGTGGCATGAACACCCGCCTCATTGAAAAGAGGAGACTTGTCAATATTTCTTTTAAGCATGGTATATAAAGATGCCGGAGACCATATGCCGACACCACATTAAAATTAATTAATTAATTTACAGGTAATTCATCATTGTGTGCTGAAGCCTTTAGCCCTTTTGATGGCCTCTGGTCTTCGTGGAATACTCTTCACCAGTTTTTATGCGAATGACCGATAGGTTTCGCCATTCGACCTTCAATGCAGTGGCCAGTTCAGTTTTGTTTGTTGGGCTATCTCTTCTTCCCCGCACCCTATGATCCAATTCATAAGTAGAGGTTTTTTGTCGTGCTAGTTGAGATTTACTGGTATACAATAATTTTTGCTGTCTTAAGCACCAAAAACAAGACGTAACCAATTTCAACGCAAAATAAACCAATCCAAATCATCGCAAGCCGTGAAACACCTTTACTTACGAAAATTCAAACTTGTTTAAAAGGATAAAAATAATTAAAACCAACGCGGAGATCTTTCGGGTCCGTCTCTACGGACCCGTTTTCAAGCACAACGAGATACTCCCACGGGGCACGCTGGCTTATATACACACCTCTGTAGATCGACGAGATACAACGCATGCGCCGCACATGCATTATGCATTTGTACATATGTTCATTTTAATGTTATTTTCTGTGTAAAGCATACTTAACCTTTTGTGCAGCGCATGCGTTGTATCTCGCCGATGCACACAGGTGTGTATATAAGCCAGTATGCCCCGTGTGAGTTTCTCGTTGTGCCTAAAGATGGGTCTGTAGAGACGGACCCGAAAGATCTCGCACTTTGGTTTTAATCATTTTTAACCTTTTAAACAAGTTTGAATTTTCGTAAGTAAAGGTGTTTCACGGCTTGCGATGATTCGGCTTGGTTTATTTTGTCTTGAAATTGGTTACGTCTTGTTTTTTTGTGCTTAAGACAGCAAAAATGATTGCATACCAGTAGATCCAATTCCTTCCAGAGATTCTCTATAGGGTTCAGTCATAATTGCAGCCTGTCCTGTCCATATTTTCGACGTCCATGTCCTCAGACCACATAAAGCGAACAGTATGGCATAGTGCGTCCTCATGCTGATCTAGGTATGGGTCTTCCCCAAGGTATTGCCATGACTTTGGTAGTGCGTAATTATCCAGGAAGTCTCGGTAGCGCTCAGCATTCATGGTTCTGTCCAAAACGATTAATAGGCCCAAGACGAACCACAAAAAACAGATCCATGCCATCACTCTTCCTCCACCAAACTTAATTGTCGGGACGATACAGTCCGGAAAGTACCTTTCTTCCAGCATCCACCACACCCAGGAGGGACAGTTTTCCATTTGTCTATAGTCCAAGATTGACTTTCTGGTGACGCAGTGTTCTAAGCGATAGCTTCGGACCATTCCTCCCGGATGGATCGGGTTCGAATCCCGGTGATGGATGGATGTTGTTTTTGTTTTACGGCACTTACTCTCTCCCTTCCCTGGATCAGTAACCCTAGATTAGGGACGGGCGACTGCTTATAGCCCATTGAGTTTATCACGGTGGTCGTTAAACCTCCATTAAAAAAAAAAATAGAGAGATCGACTTTACTCACACCACGCTAACCGGCGTGTTGCATTAAACGAAGTGATTACCGGCTTGTGAATGGCAGCTCTACCGTGGAAAACCTGCAGTATGTCGTGCAGCGTCTTGTGCTGTATACTGGTGCTAATATCAATCCCAATAGTCTTACATAGGGTTTATGTAGTTTGAGATAATGTTGATTTACGTTCTGGGGGACAGTCTTTTGCAGAACTCTCCTGTCACATTTCGAAGCACTAAAGAACGTCCTTGAAAAATTCAGCTTAAATCCAATTGGTTTGGTTTAGCGGGACTGACAGGGACTGTAGTGCTTTAGCTCCTTCTTCCAGAACGATTCTCGTTAGATGTGTTTTATTTTTCAATTCAGTCTCATTAATTTCCTTTTCCGCGTTATTTCTTCAGCATTCTATCCCCTCCCCTGTAGCTGTGAAAGCGTTTGCATGTTTTAGGATAATGACATAAAAATTCTATTCTTCTAATTCCAAAGTCATGACGTTCGGAGCTGATTAAACTTATCAGTACCGTTCTTCACAGCTTGTTCCATATCCCTCATTTGGTTCTTGACTCGCAACTGTTATGTTATCCGCGCGATGCCAATGGTACACACACCCACGTCTTTAGCACAGTGAGTATCTGTGTGCTAAAAACTGGTCTATCCGCATCGATCCGGTTTCGTCTGGTCACGAAATTTTATATCATTCCATTATGAAGCAGAAATCGCGATTTTGTAATATAAGAAAAAAAAAGTCATGTGACACAAAAATCAATAACCTTGTTTCAAAATTGCTATATTGGGGAATCTATTGTCTTTCACTGAACTCAAGCTGGCATCGATTTTTAGTCATAAAATGTGAAGTACGTAGGGTTCATGTTTATTTACAGTATATATACAGTGTAGTGTATATGAGCGTAGATTTTTTCGAAGAGAAAGAGCACGAGAAGTGAAATGTGTGCAACTGTTTACTATAGATATTGAGCTTTTATTTGTTCTTGCCTTTTTGAAAGCTTTCGCAAGAAGTGATCTGTCATGTAGTTTCTAATGCGGATATGTTATAGTTCCTTTTAATCAAAGAAAAGGGTTGCACTGGAGCCGATTAATTTGGAAGTGGGTCTTTTTTATTTATTTATTTTATGTTTAACGACAGCCGTGAGCAGCTGTAAGGGATATAAGCAATCGTCCGATCCTTAATTAGGGC
The DNA here is from genome assembly GCA_039090855.1 of Macrothele yani. Lineage (NCBI taxonomy): Eukaryota > Metazoa > Arthropoda > Arachnida > Araneae > Macrothelidae > Macrothele > Macrothele yani. Next base: position 70,811,321 of record CM077028.1, on the reverse strand, counting down.
CACTGGTTCTAGGGAAAAGGAAGTACCAGCACCGGAAGTTAACAGGTGGTTTAAATACCACCGTGAGCAACTCGATGGGCTATAAGCAGTCTCCCGTCCCTAATTTAGGGCAACTGATTCCCGGGAATGAAGAGAGTCAATGCTGTAAGACAAACACAACACCTATGTCTCACCGAGATTCTAACCCGGACCCATCTCAGAAGAATGGTCAGAAGCCAGCGCCGGTAGAGAAGTGCCCCCCCCCCCTGCCTTATTTGGGGGCTCAGCCCACTCAGCCCCCAGAGCGACTTCGATTATTTACAAGAGAAAAACAACAGCTAAGGTTCTTAATAGAGACATACTGTACGTACGCTTATAGAAATTTAAGAAATAAACTGTTCGTTCTGCCAGTGTGGAATTGAGCCATTCTACAGAGAGTGAATCGAGAGTTTCGGAATATTTGGATCACTTTATGTCTTCATACGTACCTTTACGACGAAAGCTGACTAGCATTCAAAGTATAGGCCAGCGTGTTGCACCGTCTTTAGCCATTTGTCTGCCAGTTCTTCGATTCTACAGAGGGTGAGTCGAAAGTTTTGGAATATTTGGATCACTTTATGTCTTCATACGTACCTTTACGACGAAAGCTGACTAGCATTCAAAGTATAGGCCAGCGTGTTGCACCGTCTTTAGCCATCTGTCTGCCAGTTCTTCGATTCTACAGAGGGTGAGTCGAAAGTTTTGGAATATTTGGATCACTTTATGTCTTCATACGTACCTTTACGACGAAAGCTGACTAGCATTCAAAGTGTAGGCCAGCGTGTTGCATCGTCTTTAGCTATCGGTCTGCCAGTTCTTCGATTCCGCGGAGATACCAGTCCTTCGAGGCGAAGAACTCCTTCACCCCAGCTGCCACCTTCTCCAGGTTGTCGAAGTACCACCAGCAAAGGAAGCATGCCATGGCCCGGAACATTGAACATCGATTAAAATAACTTCATATTATAACTTGGAATACTTAATATTTTCTAAAATATAACCATAATTATATTAAAAATCAATAAGTAATAATCCGACGGGGGCAAGGTTCGGGCTATATGCTGGGTGTGGTATAAGTTTGATGCCCTCAAGTTCCTAGAGTTTTGCCCTGGTCGTGCGCAGTTTGAGTCCGAGCGTTGTTCTGCTGTAGGAGAGCGCGCTTTCTGTTCACCAGTGCTGGGTACTTCTCCTCCAAAACAGCATACACCCACTCCAGCTGTTCAGAGTAGAGTTTGGCATTGATGGTCCGACTGCCTGGTACAAATTTGTAATGGATTATCCCCTCGAAATCCCACCAGACACAGAGCATCACCTTATGCTCGAAGCAGCCACGTTTCGCAACATGTTCAGGAAGCTGGACTGGGATCAACCACTGCCATTGTGTGTTAGGATTACAGAAATAGACCCACTTTTCATCGCACGTAACAATTCTCTTGATGAAACGTACCTCGCGCGGGTTTTCGAGGAGTTTCGTGCACACTTCCACTCGGCGGTTTGCTTCATCTGGCCTCAGTTCGTGAGGGACAATGCGGCAGCTCCTGTAAACCTTGCCGAGGTCCTGAAAGGGACGAACCACGGTGGTCTGTGATATGCCCAGCTCGCCTGATCATCTCCGAGTGCTGGCTGTGGGATTTACCTCTACGGTCTGGCGCACGATCTCCGAATCCACGGTCGCGGCCTACCTCAGTTTGGCTGATCGTCGAGGTTTCTGTCATCTGAGCGAAATTTCTTGAACCATTTCGTTGCTGTGCTGTGTGGTCCACGGAACCTTCCTCTTTCGCATGACAAATGTTTCGTGTTGCTTGAGCAGCGTTATAGCCGAGTTCAAACTCGTAAAGCAAAAGTTCCCTAGTTAGCCGGTTGTGGCTGTTCATCTTTTAGACGTCCCAACCGCAGACAGAGCGACGACATGCAATGTTGTTTACAGCAACGACTACCACTTTATATCCCTTTTGACTGAGTGCAGTGCGCGACTTGAACTAGTTTAAACACGTGACATACCCGCCGCAGCACATGCGTTTATGCAAATATTGCAAAACTTTCGACTCACCCTGTGTATTTAACAGCAATGAACTGAAGAGCGAGTTTCGCCTTAACTTACTGTAATCAGCTATTATATTATAAGAAAAAATCTTGCAAATTCTTTGTGTGTGAAGAAAGAGAGAGAGAGACATCCGGTGAACAACGCTAGCTAGAAGAAACGCCTGGCCTATATGTAGAGAATGCATCATGGTTGCAGGAAAGGATTCAGCATAAAAGATCATTTTATCATATTTTTTGCTACTCAGTCAGTTTCGAGACCATTAATAAAGCAGGCTAGTAGTTTAAATTTTAAGGTCACTGGTTTTACGACAACATTCGTTTTTACAGAATATCTTGCTATTCTTAGCATATCTTTTGTAAAAAATGTACGTGATTATACATCACTCCATCAATCTGTGGACACCATATCTCTGCAACTACTAGTCCGATTTGAAAAATTATTTTTGCATTGGAAGACATGAAATGTTAGAATTCTCCTTGCATTCCGATTTTTCCGATCCATAACTTCGCCGCTGGAGGGCGCAAATGCAGATACTACCCCATTCAATACATTTTATTAAAAATATTTTCTTCTAAATATCCGATTGGAAAAAAATATTTCTTCCTTTCGATGCCATTTAAAATAAAGGCCACTTTGGGTACAATTTCTTTTTCAAGTAATGCATAGATTTTCTGCTAGGAGCGTAAAGGTAAATAACGATTTTCTTGATATCTCTGCTTCTGAAAGTTCTTTTTGAAAAATTATTTCTGCATTGGATACAGATCCTGGTGATAGCATATAAATCCTAACTGTTGATAGAGAATAATTTGACCACCAGGGTGCGTAAGTGTTTATTTCTGTTTCTGATGTATTTGCAGCAAAATCTGAGCTTCTGAAAACTCGATTTAAAATGTTTTGTGGTGAACCGATACCGCCCACCTCAGAAAATATTTTGGGAATACCTTCTGCTTGAAATAGTGCATAGTTTTTTCCGCCAGGTGCGTAGATGTGTGTTTTATTTTATTTTTTTATATCTCTGCCTTTAGCAGTCCTATTTGAAATATTATTTCTGTATCGGAGAGCGTTTACACTGCTAAATCTTTATCATATAATTTCAATTTGTTCTTAACGCACAAGTGTGCCACAAGAGGGCGTAAGACCAAGTTTCTATTTACAGCATGGTTGCAGCAATATCTTCGAGACTAGAAACCTGATTGAAAAAATTATTTTTCGGTCAGATATTGCTAACTATGAAAATACTCTGTGTGTATTTCCTTTCCAAAAATAACCTAATTATTCATCTGACCATGATTGAGTTTTAGCAAAAATAAAAGGGGATTTAAAGCAAGGGAGCAAAACCAAAGCAGGTTTAGGATGTCGCATCAAAAAATGCTGCGATTAATAACGTCGTTTAAATTTCAGTTACGCTTAGGACAAGTTAGTCTTCCAGTTGTTCACCATAGCCAAAGAATTTATCTCAGAATGCGTGAATTTTTAAAATTTCAAGAAGCAATTTATATACGGAACGGAATCGAATGATTCACAGCAGTCAATATATAACTGTTGCCAGTATTTCATGATCGCGTTTGTACAACGGCGGTTCCATAAAAAGAGTTTTTTCTTTTGAGTTGGCAACAGTGCGAAGGGGAAAAATAACTACGCAGACGACTAACTGAATTAAGGGAGCGTCTATGGCAACAGTTATTAGCCGTGGCAGAGATTCTGGTTTTCTTATTGCACAGTTATTTAAGGTACGTCTGCATTCCGCCATACAGCTATGGAGGTAAGTGATTCAGAGTAAGTGAAATGCGTTGTGCGATAAAATTTTGCTATCGTTTGGGTAAAACGTTTCCAAAATCACTTGGTTTAACGAAAAAAGCTTAAAAAGGTAAATGTCTAGGTGAGTCAACTATTTTTAGATGACACCATTATTTCAAAAAAGGGTGTTTATCGGCAGAATTCGCTCCTAGGCCTAGTCGACCTGTAAGTGTTGTTACGGAGTGTATTGTTAACACTGTTTGGATAATCCTGCAAGAATATAGACGAGTGACGTATGAAAACATAGCGGCATCAACTAACATTTAAAAAACGTCGGCATTCCGCATTCTACGTGACAAAGTACTGCAGTGTCGTATGTGTTCCAGATGAGTAGCTCATCACCTGACGAGAGAACAATTGTTGGCCAGCGTTCAGGGGTGTCACGAGTGGAAAGAAATGATTTCAAAGGATTCAAACTTTCTAAACACAGTAATAACTGTCGATGAAACATGGGTCCACTATTTCGACACCTCGCGAAGCGCGCAACAAGCGTCTGGAAACACACAGGCTCGCTTCCTCCGAGAAAAAGTCCCCCAAACCAAATCAGCTCGGAAGGTGATGATGATGATTTTATTTGATCATAAAAGTGTTGTCTACCAGCATGTCGTTCCGTTTCAAATTACTGTCCGTGCTGAGTATTACATTTCAGTCTTGAAGCGTCTGCGACGACACATATCGATGAAGCGACCGGAACTGGTGGGCAAGTGGACCCTACACCACGATAACGCCCGCCCACATGTGGCTGCTTGTGCTTCAACAGTTTCTTACGAAATGCAGTATTGAAATCATGCCACAGCCTGCCTACAGTCCTGAACTCGCCCCGTGTGATTTCTGGTTGTTTCCAACAATGTAGAAGAAGTTCCGTGGCGCAACATTCAACACAGATGTTGGCATTATTAATTAAATCTGTGTAGGGGGTCTCTAAAGCAGCTTCCACAAAATGCCTTCGCCACATGCTTTGAAAAGTGGACTGAACGATGGTACCGTTGTATATCATCCGAGGGAGGATACTTTGAGAAAGAATAATATACACTATATTGACAAAAGTCACCGGACTCATAGAAGAGAAACACGACATAGCATTTATTGGCATACAGTATTACGGTGTCGGTCCACCTTTGGCCTTAATGCATGCACTGACCCTTCGAGACAGGCTTTCGACAAGATTTTGGAACACAGCAATAGGTATGCGCTTCCATTCAATACATGATGCTGTCGCTAACTGTAGCTTAGTAGGCCTTGGTCCCAAACTTCTTATGCGGCGCTCTAATTCATCCCATATGTGCTCTATGGGATTAAGATCAGGGTTCTGTGCTGGCCAGTACACACACGATACGGAATCATCGTCAAACCAGGCCGTAACAGTGCTTGCTTTATGGCTTGGTGTATTATCCTGCTGGTACCAACAAGGCTCGGTTCCATAGTATTGCCACAGAGTTGGTAGGGCATAATTGTTAGTGCTGGTTAACAGGTTTGTCCACGATAACCAATGGGCCATGACCATACCACGAAACATACCCCCACACGAGTGCATTGCCAGTTCCAAACTTGACCGTAGGAACAATACACTGTGGTAAATAGCGTTCCCCCGGCTGACGCCATACCTACACACGGCCATCAGTCTGATGGATCGTGTATCTGGATTCAGCAGTCCACAGGACCCGTTTCCATTGACCTATGGTCCACGATAAATGTTCTTTACACCATGCTAAACGACACGTAGCATTCCGAGTAAAGATGAAAGGCTTATGAGCAGCCGTACGACCCCGGTAACCCATAGAATGAAGTTCTCTGCGAATGATACGTGTACATACCGAGATTCCAGCATTTTTGCTCACCTGTACACTGAGGTCTTATGCAATACTCCGTCGATTAGCTGTAACGACTCTCCCGAGGCTTCGACGTCCTCTATCATTGATTTTCTTTGGTCTGCCGGTACGTTTTGCTGCTTCAGGCACGTCATGTGTCTTCCACTTATTCAGTACATCCAAAACAGTTGACTTGGGTATGTTTAAACGCCTCTTAGTTTCTCTTATGGATAACCCACTTATATAACACCCAACAATCTTTCCCTTCTCAAAGTCAGTTCTCTCCCGTCGCGACATTCTCACTTAACCTCACAGTGCGATATGATCGCCTTCAGCTGCAAGCTTGTTTTTATACCATTTGCAGCTGTACCGCGCATCTTAACAACGCAGCGGATCCGTTCATTTGCTTTTGAAGGGGTGTCCGATGACTTCGTCAATGTAGTGCATATTTATATATACCTATATTTCTTCATTTTGTGTGATTTTACTCTCAGTTTTTATGGTACGGCTGTTGTACCTCCTGTATAATAAATTAATCAATTATATAGTTTTTTCATCCAAAATGTGTTATTTGCACAATTCTGTCTGAATCGGGAATTACTGTATAATCTTCATAGCTCAAAATATTATTATTTCAGCATCTCCGGATTTTCTTTTGCCCGGTTTGATCTGAATACGGATAAGCTTGAATTGCAACTGGGAACGACTCCTCATGCAGAACTGGAACCATATGAGCCAGCCAGCGAAGAACGTAAAGATGGGGACAAAGCATTCGACAACCCTGTTTATGGAAAAGCTTCAACAAGCCAAACGGTAGTGCAGTTACCCAAATTTCTCACTTCGGTTTTCTCACAAATGTTCTTGGTGTTTCTGTAGATAATTTCAGTGTGCGAAAGGGGAAAAATCGTGTGCATGAAAAATTTGCGTTCCCCGTTAGCAAGAAGAAAGTACGGGATGCTGAGTTGTGTTGGTAACAGCCATTAGCTCTCTTTTGGGAGTTGATTCTTATTCTGCTGTTAGGGACAGCGAAGACGATGTTAAGACAACTATTTCTCTAGCGGACGATTTCGGCTAGAATGCTGATCGCAGCACAGTACAGCTGCCTCGGTGGTCCAGTGGTCTAAACGCTGGCTTCTGATCATTCGTCCGAGATGGGTCCCTGTTCGAATCACGGTGAGACATGGACGTTGTGTTTGTCTTATGGCCAGGGCTCGATTTCTGCACGTGCATGTGGTGCACGTGCACAGAGCCTCAGAATTTGGGGGGCCTCCAAACTACCTCTAGAAACTAAATATATTTTTAAGTCCCTTCATGCCAAATTAATGACAAAAGAGACTGCTTTGTTAACGATTATATGGGACAATATTGCAGCAAATCAACAAAGTGAGCACTTCCCTGCAATCTTCCATGGGCAATTCGCCATTAGTTCTACCATTATATGAGTCAGTTATTGACTTCATCCTGAATTTTGTGAGAAAAAATTTAGAACTGTTCGAAAAAGAATCCAACCAGTTGCTAGGGAGAGAAATGGAGTCTGAATCCTCAGGAAGGAAGAAAATACCCAAGAGCCGACTTCTAGATGATTCATCAACTCCAGATGTTGTTTTGAATAATTGAGATTTCTTCATCACTCAAACTTTTTACATAATATGTGACAATCTTGTTTCACAGTTGCAAACCAGAAAGAAGATATATGAAGAATTGGACTCAAGATTTGGATTTGTTTACAAGAATGACCTAAGTGATGTGATGGAAGTAGCTGAATTGTTGCAAAAGCTGTATTCAAATGAACTTGAAGAAGACTTTGCTGAAAGGTTCCTTCAGTTTTGAATGCTGACGAAACAATTCATTGAGAGCACAGATCCACTCATTTGCCTTGGGAAGTTAAGGGAGTTGAATTTAGTTCATATTTTCCTAATGTTGACACATGCTTCAGGTTTTTTTTTTAACAATACCAATTTCCAACTTTTCAAGCGAACGCTCGTTTTCGGTTCTGAAAAGAACTGAGCATAGACTTAAAACAAGTTTAAAAGAAAAGTCAACTGATGCTCTTGGTATACTGTCCATTGAAACTGATGTAACAGCAGATTTAAATTTTGACGATATGATTGATGATTTTGCAGCCACAAAAGTTAGAAAAAAGCTATTTTTTTAATGTCCTGCTGCCTATTCAACAGTTAAAAATTGTCAGGTATTTTATTTCATGCATTTCTAATGATTTGTTTAAAAACAGGGTATCCGTGTGACTTTTTTTTTTAATTGGAGGTTTAACGACCACCATGAGCAACTCAATGGGCTATAAGCACTCGCCCGTCCCTAATTTAGGGTCACTGGTTCCAGGGAAGGGAGAGAGCCAGTGCCGTAAGACAAACACAACATCCATGTCTCCCCGGGATTCGAACCCGGACCCCTTTCGGACGAATGATCAGAGGCCATCGGTTTTACCAATGCGCCACCGGGGCGGCGTGTGTGACTTTTAATCATGATCCTATAATAACATGTACGTATGGTTTGTTTTAACAAGTGGTGTGAATGCTCGTCTATTACAAGCCACATTGGCTATAAAGTTGAGTAGCATGTGGGATGTGTTTTAATGTTTTACTACTAAAAAATACTACCTGCAAAAAAATATTTATTTACCAGCAAATATTATTTTCAACTGTTGACTGAAAATTTTAGTCGAGGGGGTCCCAGACATAGGATGTGCACAGGGCCTCGACTGACCTAAGTCGGGCCCTGCTTATGGCACTAGCTCTCTCCTTTTCATGGAACCAGTGACCCTAAATTAGGTACGAGCGACTGCCTATAGCCCATCGAGCAGCTCACATAGTCGTTAAATCCCTAAATAAACAGCCGCCCCGGTGGCTGCAGTGATCAGAAGCCAAGATTTCTGGCTAGTCTTCTGAGCTGAGCCTGGGTCCCTGCCCCGGATATAGTATTGTGTTGTGTTTGCCTTGTGCCGTTGGCTCTCGCCCTTTCATGGAACCAGTGTAGCTAATTGAGTCAACGCGTCTTATTAAATAGATCAAATTGGTCAAAAGGGAAACCACGACAGTAATTCTCCAGGATCACCATCAGGGGCACTCTACAATATCTCGTAGGGTTTCCCTGTATCCCATGGGACCTTTGCGCTGCGTGTCAGAAATGAAGCTGTATTAGATAGAACCTAGAGGCTCACATACGACAGAGATAACCAGGTCATAGAAGTAGGAGCACCAGATGAAAAGTGCGAGTCGGCGTAGTTGGGGGTGCCCGACTATGACGTCACATGATCACTTTCAAGGGAGAGACGACCATATTTTTTTTTTTTGATTGGAGGTTTAGCGACTACCGTGAGCAACTCAATGGGCTATAAGCAGTCGCCCGTCCCTAATTTAGGGCCACTGGTTCCAGGGAAGGGAGATAGACAGTGCCGTAAGACAAACACAACATCCATGCCTGACCGGGATTCGAACCCGGACCCCTTACGGACGAATGATCAGAGGCCAGCGCCTTAGACCACTGCGCCACCGGGGCGGCGACCATATTTGTAATAGGCGGTCCAGTACCCTGTGTCTGTTCCTAACGTGCCGACCCGGCGCACGCCGAATATTTAGTGGTTCAGAACAGCTCAGCCTACTTTGGATCTATTCCCGACCTTCTGGTCCGTAGGCAGTTGCCCTAACTAATAGACTGCTCATGGCCTAGCGCTAAGTAAGGGACAGACCACTGCCTTAGAGTTGCTCGTGGTCGTGGTTAAATCACGAAACAAAAAAAATCAAATAAAAACAGCCGTGTTTGTCTATCGGCGCTAATTCTACAGCTTTCTGGAGGCAGTGTCTCCAAAATAAGAGAGGACGAATCCTTATAGCTTTAGGTGTTCACAAAGTCATTCAATAACGAACCAAAACCCGAAATTATGTTATAAGCAGTTCCCTTATTGTTGTAGTGATGCGATCAACCTCTTCTGAAAATATGAGGATGACTGTCATCAATGTATCGCCTGCTGCAGTTAGCAGTCTCTTTCTTGCATGGTCTGCTATTCTTACACTACCTTTACGAAAGCGGAGTATCTGACGTTATACTGTGGCGCGAGTCACTTAGGTCTTTCAAAAAGTAACGAGACTGACGTCATAGGGCCGAAAAAAAAACGTACACAGAAAAATGTAGCTGCCTGTGTCGGAACACGTTCAAGGTTAGTCACGTGACGACGCGTCGTTACAGCGCTCCGCTAAATCATTCTTGTAGTAGATGGCGTAGAGTTCCGACGTGTTTCTTTAACCCAGTATAGATTTAAAACTGGAGCAAAGAACAGCCATAAATTTTTGCGTGCGTTTGAATAAAACCGGCATAGAAACGCACGAAATTATTAAGAGAGCCTGTTAGGAAGGTACTTTGTCCCGTACAAGAGTTTTTGAGTGGCACAAGAAGTTTGTGAATGGTGAAGATTGTCTGGAAGATGCGCTACGCTGCGGTAGGCCTTCGACATCGACTACGGTGGTTAATGTCAATGCCATCGAGGTACTCCTGCGCAAAGACCGTTGAATGACCATTGCGCTGATTGCTAATGTAATGTAGATCTGTTGATGACATTGTGAGAAATCGGTTGGGGCACCGAAAAGCCGCTGTAAAGGGGATTACCCACTTGCTCACGCATGAACACAAAGCGAATCGTGTTATCACGTGTCCCCAATGGCAGTGCCGGCTACTACGTGAGCCACATTTTTTGTATCGAGTAGTCACATGCAATGAAACACTTTTTCGCCATTTCGATCCAGAAACAAAACAACACAGCACCGAATGGAAACACCCAGAGTCCCCGATCCAAGAAAACAAAGGTTCAAGTAAGTGCAGGGATGTTTATGCTCCTGATCTTCTTCGATAAAAAAGGGAACTGTGTATGTCCATGTTGTTCCACAAGAGAAAATTGTTACCGCTGCCTATTTATTCTAACGTCCTCAAAGGTTGTCTGAAGAAAACAAATTCGCCCCAAACGCCCAGAATATGCACGAACTGGTGGGATTTTGTATCAAGATAATGTCCATGCACATCGTGCTTTCCTTACCCAGCAGGTTATCCAAGATTTAGGCATCGATATGATGGCGCACCGTCCATAATGGCCTGACTGGCGCCTTATGATTTCCACCTATGCCCTGAAGTAAAAAAACAAATTCGTGGGCGTCGGTTTGTACCAAATACTGAATTAAACAATGCTGTCACATGCCGAGGAAGTGCTTAGAACACACCTTCCGGAAGTGGATAGAAAGGTGGGACCGGTGCATTCAGGTAGAGGGAAAATACTTCGAAAGTATATCATCATCATCGTCATTGTCAACCATTATCAATCCACTGCTGGACGAAGCTCTCCCCAAGTTTCTTCCACAACGGTCTGTCTTGTGCGAGTCTCCTCTATGTCACTCTGTGACGTACCTGCCAGCAGGACGCACACGACATAAAGGCAGATAGGAATCAGAATAAAATGTCTGCGTAGCTCAGTTGGTAGAGCGACTTGTTCCGGAATAAGCGGCCTCGGGTTCGAATCCCGGCGTAGACCAAAAATGACGGAGAAATTTACTTCGTTATAATGGCGCCCGAACTATCCGGATGACCCGGCCGTTCAAAATCTCGCATTGGTGTGATGTTATTTCCATACCGCGAGACAGGAAAAATCAGAGAATTCCTTCTCCAGCGCTTCGAAAAATAAAAATGTGTGATGTTGCATTCCACACAGCAGATTGACTGGGAGTTCTCAAGTGCACGTTCTACAGTGGATGGCTGCCTGCAACGATTCATGGTCATGGCTGACCCGTGGGCCATGCCCCAGGCCCTCTTTCGTGGGGGGGGGAGATGTGACGTACCTGCCAGCAGGACGCACACGACATAAAGGCAGATAGGAATCAGAATAATCGTCCGCGTAGCTCAACTGGTAGAGTGACTTATTCCGGAATGAGGGGATCCGGGTTCGAGCCCCGGCGCGGATAAAAATGACGGAGAAATTCACTTCGTTATAACTCCCACATACTTTCGAATTTCATCCACCCATCTCCCATGTGGTCTTCTTCTGGGTCTTTTCCTGTCCCTTGGAATCCAGTCTAAAATTTCAGCTGTCCATCGATGGTCTGTCCTTCTGGCAAAGTGTATAAGTGTAAGTATTTTACTCCACTTCACTTCTGCCCTATGTAAAATCAGTCTCGTCACTTTTTGAACGACCCTCATATGTCCAGAAAACTAAAGTAGAATACTGTGCATGTCTGTAAGATTCTTATCTCGTCATTTTTAATTCTGATGAACTCTCAATACTTTATCTGAGCGACTGCCAACTTCGAGTCTGAGATAGTTCAGGTAATTTAGGGATTTGCGAATAAAGACATAATATAGTCAAAGTCTAGCTTTTAGATGCCACTATACGAAAGACGTGCAGAAAGTAATTAGCATTTTAGGGGAGGGAGGCAGTTTACACCCATCGTGAGCAAGTCGATCGCTATAAGCAATCTCCCGTCCGAAATTTAAGGCCAATAGTTCCTGGGAAGGGAAAGAACCACTGCCGTAAGACTAGGCATCCCACATACATTGGGAAAAAATACGGGACACTTACGACTGAGGGTGAAAGTTTAGCATGCGCATTGCGCATCCATCACATATGCCAGTCTTGCAAAATGATTCTAACTATTCTTATTAATCAATCAGTCTTGCTCACTCCTGCAAAACGGTGTACAGTATACGGTTTGTGGTGGCTAAACAAGCCACCACAAACCGTACACTCCACTTTATTAGTCTCGCCCAATTTAGTAGATTTCTTTAAAAACGGAAATTCAGTTTTTAAAGCTTCTGTAAAACCACACTTCCTTTTCGGCATTTTCAACGTTCAACAGGGCCACAGGAGAATTGAAAAACCATACATTTGAACAGCAGCCCCGTACAGTAATTAATACTCTGCAAGCACCAACCTGTTTCTCTCGGAGCAAGCTACTAAAATGGTGTGGGCCAAACGGACCGTTCCGCTGCGGTTAGGTTACTGACTGCATCCACCAGGTGTCGAGGTCAGGTGCCCTCCACTCCCCCGATATCAATCTGCCACGGCTGTGCTTGCCTACATAATGAGAGCATTGAAAACAGAGTTAGATGCGAGAGATATGGTCACGGGAGATAACAGTCAGCTAGGGGGAAGCTTGGCGTACAGGTTAAAATATGTTCGTAAAATAATAGAAATTGTAACTCATTGATTTTGTTTTTCAGTCTTGAACTCTAAAATACAGGACAAAAAACCTGTCCCGGAGACCTTTCTCGGGACAACGGGAGGCATTAGCCAAAAACGGGACGATTCCGTATTTTACCGGACGTCTGGGATCCCTACGTAAGACAAACACAACATTCATGCCTCACTGGAACTCGACCCCGAACCCATCTCGAATGAATGATCAGAAGCCATCGTTTAGACCACTGCGCCACCGGGGCAGCGAAAGTAATTAGTAGAGTCAATATAATGGAATGTTCTTATAAAAAATACTTAGAACTTTTCAATGTAACTCCTATTAACATTTTGACATTTTTGCATCCGAACAGAACACTTTGTAAATGTCTGTTCCCAACTTGTTTTTCCCGATACTGTCAAAAGCCTCTGAGCACGTAGACACAGCCTCTTCATAGGATCAAAACTGACGTCCGGGAAGTATTTCCTTGGCTTACGGAACCGAAAAGAAGTTGTACTGTGACAAGTAGGGCGAATAAACTGGACGAGACAACATCGGTACTGTTTCCTTTGGCAGGAAATCCACTGTCTTGCCTTCAGTGTGGGCTGCTGCATAATCATGGTGCAGGAGCTGTTTGTTTGTTTGTTTTTTATTGTGGGTTTAACGACCACCGGTAGCAACTCGCTGGGCTGTAAGCAGTCGTCCTACCCTAATTTAGGGCCACTGGTTCCAGGGAAGGGATAAAGTCAGTGCCGTAAGACAAACACAACATCCATGCCTCGCCGGGATTCGAACTCGGACCCATCTCCGACGAGTGACCAGTAGCCATCGCTTAGAGCACAGCGCCACTTGGGCAGCGGCGCTGTTTCTGCCAATCTGCAATTATTTTTGTAAGAGAGTACGAAATGTATCATACCGCAATGACTCTTCGTTGATTTTCAAGGACAATTTTTTTGCTACATGTCCAGTTTCAGAGAGAAAGACGCAACCATTTTGTTCTTTGCCCTGCGACCTTGGGCTTTCCTCGACTGTTTGTTACTTTGGAAGCACCAAATTTGCGATTGCTGTTTCGTTTCTAGGTGATAGCGGTATATTCACGATTCGTCACCAATAACGATGCTGTAAGTGTTTCGGCTTTCCCCGACATTGATTTTTTTTTTATTGGAGTTTTAAATGAAATGATTTATTCGACATGGTGGTACAAAGACATACAGGCAGACATAAACAGGAGACAGAAATTACACAGCAACAAGTAAAAATCATACATAGTTGACAACATGCCAAATGATCAATTTACACATACATAGACAGTGTTGATCATGTAACACATTGTGAACAAGTATACACTGAAGAGCAATTGAATTAGAGATACCTGTCTAGTAACGTGTAGCACCACCTTTCGCCCTGACGACGGCGGCGATTCGTCTCGGCATGGACTCGACAAGACACCGGAAGCGTTGGGAAGCCATACGGATCCACGACCCCTGAACAAGCTCCAACAGTTCACGAAGATTTTATGGAGGGGGGGGGGGTTCAGAGCCTCGAATATCTCTCTCGATCTCGATGGCATCCCAGATGTGCTTGATGGGAATGAGTTCAGGTGACCTAGCTGGCCAAGGAAGCGAGGTCACGTCGGTGGAGTGTTCATCCAACCATTCGGCTACAATTCGGGAGCGATGACACGGTGCATTGTCTTGTTGCAGGATTAGGTCCCCAGTGGGATGTTGAAGACGCACAAACGGGAGCAAATGGTCGTCCAGGATATCCCGGTAACGTTGGCCTGTGAGGGACGATGTTACATGTACCAGGGGTCCTATTTCAGTCCACGTAAACAGTCCCCAGACGAGAATGCCACCCCCACCAGCTTGAAGAGTACCTTGATGGCAAGAAGGATCCATCGCTTCAAGTGGTTTGCGCCGTACTCGTACCCTGCCATCCGCATGTACCAACGTGAATCTCGACTCATCAGTCCAGGCAACATTTTTCCACATGTCTAAGGTTCAGTGGCGATGTTCCCGCGCCCATGCTAATCTTTGCACCCTGTGATGTGCGGTCAGCAGAAGTACCCTCGTGGGACGATGGCTTCTGTACCCCATAGCAAGGAGATGGTTCTGGATGGTGTGGCTGCTTACACGTTTTTGTGCACCAGCGTTAAATTGCCGAGTAATTTCTTGCACTGTGGCCCGTCTATCCGCTGTTACAATGCGACCTAGTCGACGATGACCCCGCTCATCCACACGCTGTTGTCCACGGCAGTTGGCCCTTGCAAGGATGGTTTTACCGAATTCGATGTACTCACGGAGCACCCGTGACACAGTGGCTCGTGAAAATCCCAGTGCCTGCACGACTTCCGAGATGGAGTGACCCATTCGTCGGGCTCCGACAATTTTCCCACAATCGAATGCGCTTAGATCCTTCGTCTTACCCATACTACGTCCGACTCTTATTGATTCCCGTCGCATCACTCTTTATATTGTCGGATCGCTGCATGCGTGATGTCGTTTCCGTTTACAGGGCCGCCCACAGCGCCACATTTTCATAACGCCAGCTGTCTCTAATTCAATTGCTCTTCAGTGTACATCAAACATGTATTTTACAGTATGCTGAATGACCAATGTACACAGATAACCAGTGTTGGACAAGTAACATATTGAGAGCCAGTGCCGAAAGACAAAAACGAACATCCATGACTCACCGGGATTCGAACCCGGGCCCAACTAGGGCGAATGATCATAAGCCAGCGCCTTAGACCACTGCACCACCGGGGCGGCGACAGCGGCGGATTTACCACTAGGCCGCGGCCAAGGGGCCTGTAGGCTCTGGAGGGCCGCAGATGTAGAATCCAGAAAAACGGAAAGAATAGAACAAAAAACTTAGAAAAGGGTATTTTAATTTACTTGAATAAAATAAAGTAGTGGTAATTTTTTATTTTATCTTGAATGATAACCATACACCGTGATGATAACTAAAAAAATAAGAATGTAATAATAGTTCTATTGCGAGCACGCCCGTGTTCGTACGAATTCTATAGAGAGCACATGAGACGTCTGACAGTGACAAGTGCAGGAGAGGAGTGGAGAGCAAATACAATTAATTTTTATATACTTTGTTAATTTTGGTTGTTATAATGGAATTTTAAAGAATCGAAACAAGAAATACTGTAGTTTACTTTCGTGTTATAAGAATGCATCGTGTGTCGGTTTGAAATGTAGGTCTAAGGTTTCAAATTGTAAAGTGTTGTTCCTGGATAAGCATGAACCTCTTTGTCTATGTTTACAAATATTTTTTTTATAACCTTTCATTTAATAACAAGTTAAATCAAAATAATTTTTATTTAAATAATACTTACTTAACAATAAAATTATACTACCAATTATTATATTCTTAACTTAAAGATAAGTTTATTAAAAGATCTTATAGGAGCAAATTCAAATATGGGTGGCCGGGTATCAGGGGGGGGCGCATAGATAATTTGGCCTAGGGCCTCGAAAGCCTTAAATCCGGCAGTGGCGGCGGCAATTCGCGAGCGTGAAATGGCACCACTTAACACGACTCGACTTTGTTGGTCCGTCAGTGAAGGAGGCACCCGGTACATTCCTTTGTTAATATAGTAACATAATCATTCACGATTATCTGCGCTGCCACTGATTCTAAGTTTAGGGATGACTCTATCTGAGAAATTGTAACAACTTCTGTTAGTTTTCTATCATAATCGACTTTTTCAGGTGTTAACAGAGGTGTAGGGTCAACGGATCGAGGATCGTCTTTAAGTGAATTTTAGCCCCAGTCAAAACCATGAAACCAATTACCGACAGTTGCTCGTAAAGGGGCAAAGCAGAGCCTCCGAATGTAATTTGCAGCGATTCAGCGCTCTGCTCCGCATTGCCTGTTTTGAAATCGTAGTTGCCGCCCCGGTGGCGTAGTGGTCTAAGCGATGGCCTCTGATCATTCGTCCGAAAGGGGTCCGGGTTCGAATCCCGGTGAGGCATGGATGTTGTGTTTGTCTTACGGCACTGGCTCTCTCCCTTCCCTGGAACCAGTGACCCTAAATTAGGGACGGGCGACTGCTTATAGCCCATTGAGTTGCTCACGGTGGTCGTTAAACCTCCAACCAAAAAAAAAAAAAAAAGAAATCGTAGTTAATCACAACAGAGAGAGATCCATCACGGATGAAAGTCAGACAGACACTCGTATTTTCACGCGTAGCAGAATGAAAACCAGTTTTATCCAGAAACATGGAGCCGTATTCTTTTACTAATATCATTCTGCTCTTTCACATGCGCTGTGTTTCAAGGACACTCGATCTCCTGTTTTGTTCCAGCTAAAATGTTTCGGTATTATAGCCTATATGTTGTTAACGTGTCATCCTTTTTCTCGCGCAAGCGTCAAGTCGTCGCATTTAGTGTACTGTTTCCGAAAGCATCTGATGTCTTTGGCGACGCAAATTGTTCTCAAATTTTTTTTTTGTGCTCGAATGTTCTCAAAATTTTGACTTTATCAAAAGTTCGTTGCTTTTCTAATGAAAAATGCGCTTAAAAATCGTTTCAGTTTTACCACGGCTGTCTGAAAAGTACAAGGCCATTAAAGCGATGAGCTTCCTCCTTTTGCGACGTCACGCTCTGGTTACATGGTCTGGTGTTTGACGTCACACACGACAGCGGTGAAGCTAATCAGAAGCCTTTGTTTTCGCATGACGTCGCTAAAAGAGGGAACTCATCTCCCTAATGCCATGGGCTTGTATTTTCTAGACGGCTTTGATTGTACCCACCTTCCAACATGCTTAACGTGAAAATAAAATTTGTACTTTTTCTGTGTTCGACCAGAAACTTTTAAAAAATGGGAAAATTCTTCAGGCAGTTTGTTCTTTAGAGAAATACCGGATATATGTAGTAGCACACCCAGGAATTTCCCAAGGGAAAGAGCAGTGTATACCGTGGCGCACAGAATTTTCCCAAAGTGGGAGTAACCCCCTAAATTTACCAGAAAAAATAGTCAAGTGCCATGACAATTAAGAAGGAGGTTGATTTATGTACATTTATCCTTTTCCAGTTACTAGTAATGTTACAGTACAAGAAAGTTAAATGATTAGATGCAGTAGATGAAATTATTTTTCTGGTTAGATTTTTTTAAATTTATTTAACAGTACTCCCTTATAATTATTGTGTGTTATAATTATACGGTACGTGATTAAGAAGTATGTGTAGATCGCGTATCGTGATTTTTGTTTCAAACTTCGACGTAATAATTATCCGCTTTGTCAGCCCAAGGGGGCGGGGGCCGGGCCGGGCCGGGCCGGGCCTCGCGTCGGCCGTCCCAGTGGGTGGGCCACTGGTATAAGGATTATGCAGCTGGCTCTTAATTCAGCACGTGCATCTAAAGTAAAGCATTTAACTTTTGCTGAGTACGTTCTGCTTTGCCGGTACAAATTTCCAACATTCTACAAGATATGTCTTTATAAGTTACTGTATATACTGCCTGACAGAGAAAATGCCACACCATGAAGGAATGCTCGAAAACAGACCAAACTGCAAACACAGATAGCCAAGTAGGTCCTGAACAAATGATTTAATTGTCACATATAGTCTAGGCTCCAGTGGCCGAATACACAGGATGATCAATAAGGAGTATGGCCCCCATTTTGGGTGATACAGCGTTGAATCCGACGTCGCATCGAAGCAACGACAGTCCGAATAGAGTAATGGGGTATCGTGGACCATGTGGTGTTTATCCGAGTCTACATTTCATTTTCATTTTGCGGGGGTGGGAGGGTACTAAACCGACGCTCAATCGTGTCCCACAGATGCTCGATAGAGGAAAGGTCGGGGGATCGTTCTGGCCACGGAAGTATTTTCACACCGTGTAAAGCATTCAGGCTAATCCGAGCGGTATGCGGCCGGGCGTTATCCTGTTGAAAAACGGCGTTTGAGATTCCCTGCACGTACAGTAGTGCCACGGGCCGCAGCAACTCGTCAACATAGCGGCGTGACGTCAATGTGCCCGTAATGTGTACCAGCGGTAAGTGGCTTCCACGTTACCGGGACGTGTGGCACTCCACAATGGCGAAGGAATCCGCCCGTTGTCCACGTCGCCTGCAGACTCTTACACGGCGATCAGCCGTGGTGAGACAGAACCGTGATTCGTCGCTGAGCACCATACTGTTCTATACTGCCCCCCCCCCCCACGCAGCTCCCGAGCGACATCACGCCAAGCGGTGGTGACGATGGCTGTCTGTTAAGGGTAGCCTTCGCAACGGACGGCTGGACAGCAAACCAGACTCAGCCAATTGAGCGACACTGTACGCGTCGATATCAGAGCATCCAAGCCTCGCCATGCACTCCGCAAAATGTCGCCCTTTGTGGCCTGTGGGTCTGCTACGGCATGACGTCGGATGCGACGATCGGTGCGTTCGGACGTTCGTCTCCGTGCTCCGTTCCCCCTACGACGTTGCACAGATCCTTCCTGGGACCACTGTCTCCAAATGCGACAGACGGTTGTGGCATCACGTTGCGTTTTTTCTGCAATGCAACGCAAGGATCCGACGGTACGAAGGCCTACGATAACACTTCTCGTGAACTCATCCGTTTGACGAAAATACGTACGACGGCGTCTTAACGGCATTGGTACAACTTGTTCGTTCTCCAGACACAGTTACAGCAGAACCACTCTCAGTTAGTGAACTGTGGTACAGCACAAGGCTGTACACTGTTCCGCTGAAACCCATAATATAGGTCAGCCAATGCACTATCATCATCGAGTTGCAACACACACACACAAACACTCTGGCAATCTCACATATACACAACAAAAGGAAGAAAAGAAACTACTTACCTTACTTACCAAACACGTAAGACGAAACACAAGCAAAAACAATTCCAGGGAAGAAGCATCCCTGAAAACAGGGTGGAAGTGCTTAGAGAAAAAGTGGACCCACATCTAAGCACCTCCAACCACAAAATAAAAGCATGAAAAGTCATTTGCCAAATCCCTCCCCGCCCGAGAAGCATGACAAAGACGCTGGAGGTTGTCTGAACTGTCGTTCGAGAGGCACAACACCTGCCACAGACAACAGACAGAACAAAAGCTCGGGCCAAGCATAGACAAATGCAGACAAAGACAGAAGAGACAACATATACACAGCAGAAAAGCATGTAAATACAATTCATGATGCAAACACAGGATCAAGACAAGCAAACAGGAAATATGGTAAAAAGAGCAGCGGCCGTCAGGTAGGCGACATGCTCGAACAGACAACGCATTCAGAACCGAAAGCTGAGCGCATTATTGCGAAGGGAAACCAGCCGAGGCCAACAAAGCCATCGAACGCGAAAAACGTCTTCCGGCCGGTGGTGAAAGTCGGAAATCACCCTCTCACGCAATCGGATCTTGACAAAGGGAGCGACCACATCAGGTCAATGCGTGTAAAGCCTAACGTGGTCAGACAGAGCAGTATCATGTAACACAGAACAAGCAGTAACAAGGATCACCTTTAAACCACAAGCACGCTGACCGGAGACAGGTAGCGGGTGCTTAAAAAACAATAATTTAAAATTACAAATATTAACAGAAATCCATCTAGACAAAAGTTGCCAAACTTTGCGAACAAAATGACATTCCACAAATCGGTGAAATAAAGACTCCGGCTGCCCGCAGTGGAGACAGCCTGGAGAGTCGGTGACTCCCCAACTAAAAAGTGAATCACGGGTGAAAATCACCCCATGGGCCAAGCGCCACTGCAGGTCCTGCACACGACCTTCCACACCCGCAAACGCAAAATTGGCCCATGCGACCCTCCAGTACATCCCCAAGGCGGGAAACCTGAGCTGAATGCGAGGCGCAAAGCATGACAAGAATACATTATAGATGGCATCGGGTTGATGCCAAGAGGAACACCTGATGTTCTGGCTAGTTAACAATCTAGCCTTACAAATGGTAGTACCATGTGGTCCACCGGGCCTCGGAGCTCTAGGCCCAAGGTAGTTACAAGCAAACGTAAATAACCTAAGATTATAGGAAATAAAATAACACGCGAAATCAAAGCTAAGATGAGAATCGTTCTTCAAGATGTAGGCCATATTAGAAACCATCAACGCGCGACACCACGCAAAAATGTGCCGAACACCCAGTCCTCCTCGATGGACTGGTATCCCGAGAAAGGAGAGCTCTAGTTCCCCATACAAATCGAAAAATTAGAGAAATTAGAGCCAAAAGGACCCTGTACGTCGGGGGTTGTAGGGTACCGCAAAAAGCAATTTTGGAAACCAAGAGACTGTTAGCCATTTTAGCTCTATTAAAAACGGAATTTGGCAACCCTCCTATCAAGCACATTCCGACGTGAGCTTCTGTCGAACAGAGCGCCACGTCTCGCGGTGAACTCCCTTTTTATCAAAGTAAACACCGAGGATCCTTATGGGATCATCGGTTGAGCCTACAAACTGAAAAACGTCAAGTGACCAATCTCCAAAACACAAGGCTTAAGTTTTATCCACATTCAACGCAGCGCGTGCACTGTCCGCATAAACATCATAAACATGAAACAAATTTCTCAAGGAAATCTCATCCCGAAGAAAGAGGACAACGTCATCTCCATACGCAAGGTATTTGAGCTCAGCTGTTGTACAGCTCGAACCCGGAACAGGGATGCCAGAGATATTCGGCGCAGATTGAATCCTCCTGAGGAGAGTTTCAATGCTCTGTACAAGCAGTGCAGCAGACAACGGGCAGCCCTGGCGGACCCCTCTCCGGACAGGAAAGCAGTCCGTAGGCCGACCGTTGACTCGGATAAAACTAAAGATATTAGTATACAAGACCTTCACCATGTGAACAAAATCTGGGCTAAAGTTGCAAGCCTCCAGCAGGGTCACAAGGTACTTGTGAGAGACCTTGTCAAAGGCTTTGCTCTGATCCAAAGAAAGGATACAGCACTTCAACCTCATGCCGTGGAGGTAGTGAATACTGTCCCGCACGAGGACTAATTTTTGAAAAATTCTCCTCCCCGGGATTCTAGAAACCTGGCACACGCCTACTAGGCCAGAAATAACCCTAATCAGTCGGTTAGAAAGGACTTTAGCCAAAATCTTGTAATCGTAATTGAGAAGAGTGATGGGTCTCCACTCTCCCAAATGACGACCAGGACCATCAGGCCGCTTGTTAACCAAAACGATCTGATCAAGCCGCATCGTCGTGGTTAACTGGCCAGTTGACAGGACATGGTTAAAAACTTCACAGAGAGGTTCAGCAAGCAAATCAACAAAACATTTATAAAATTCGACACGCATGCCATCAGTACCCGGACTGCGACCATTACGCAGGCCAGCAATGGCTTGCCTTACGTCAGAAACACGGACATTGACCGATGTAAGCACAGAAGCCGCGGCATTGAGTTGGGTCGCTAACGCGACCCAAGAGTCGACGGACGACTGCTGCACTTCATCAGATGCAAACAGGTCTCGGAAGTGCGAAAAAAACAAATTGCGAATTTCTGGTTGAGAGGTCACGAAGCGTGACTCATGCTGTAATCCAGGAATGACCTGGGAAATAATTTTGTTTCTGCGAGATTTCGCAAAAACACTTGCAAGTGAAATCTCGTTTTCCAAATTTTGTGAAATAGAGTCCTGTGTGCATCTTTGGCCGGTTTTACAATATAAATCTGTCAGCTGTGTGACGTACCTGCCAGCAGGACGCACACGACATAAAGGCACATAGCAATCAGAACAAATGTCTGCGTAGCTCAGTTGGTAGAGCGACTTGTTCCGGAATAAGCGGCCTCGGGTTCGAATCCCGGCGTAGACCAAAAATGACGGAGAAATTTACTTCGTTTTAATGGCGCCCGAACTATCCGGATGACCCGGCCGTTCAAAATCTCGCATTGGTGTGATGTTATTTCCACACCGCGAGACAGGAAAAATCAGAGAATCCCTTCTCCAGCGCTTCGAAAAATAAAAATGTGTGATGTTGCATTCCACACAGCATATTGACTGGGAGTTCTCAAGTGCACGTTCTACAGTGGATGGCTGCCTGCAACGATTCATGGTCACGGCTGACCCGTGGGCCATGCCCCCGGCCCTCTTTCGATGGGGGGAGATGTGACGTACCTGCCAGCAGGACGCACACGACATAAAGGCACATAGCAATCAGAACAAATGTCTGCGTAGCTCAGTTGGTAGAGCGACTTGTTCCGGAATAAGCGGCCTCGGGTTCGAATCCCGGTGTAGACCAAAAATGACGGAGAAATTTACTTCGTTATAGCTGAGCTTGAAGTTCAGCAATCATACTATCATTCTGCGTTCCCATTTGCTGCCCAGCTTTACATACAGAAACGGTGAGTTCGTTCCAAAAGCCGCTGACGAGCCGAAAGTTTCCCCTGAAGTTGTAAATAAGACTTCACTTTAAGTTTAACCCCCTCCCACCACTCATCAGTGTGATGAGTCTCAGACTGAAGCAACCTCTCAAGGCCCTGAAGGATGTCGTCATCTTCGAGAAGATTCAGATTCATCCTCCACTGGCCCTGAGTTCGTGTCCGGGCCCCTATTAGAACGATCTCACCAGGAACGGTACGATGGTCACTCACACGGAGAAACACAGAATTAACATCACAATGAACAAAAGACACAAGGTCACAATACCCAAGGCCCGCCACAAGAATCCTGTCCAGGCGGGTCCGAACCGAGCCATCCATCCAAGTCCAGTCGAAGACCCCAGGGTGAGTAGAAGGCCAAGCGTCCCCCACCCCTGATCCCGACATGAACCCGGAGAAGACAGCCCGGGACGAATCCGCCTGCCAGGTACCCGCCTGTTTATCAAGGGGCTCCGTTACAAGATTATAGTCACCCCCAAAATGAAGAAGTCTTCACCACCCCCAAAAAATAAAGGAAGACTCCTGAGGAATCTACCCCGTTGGGCGGGTACTGTTGGCGCATAGACTGAAATAACCCGAATTTTAAACTCAGCGAGGGTGAAGCTGACAGCAGCCACTTGACCCTCATCATCATATTAAAATTTCAGTTGTCGACCCTTGAAGTTAGGGTTGACAATAATTCTGACGCCCCTCTGACTAGTCGGAGAAAAACTAAGCCAGCACGGGGCATTAGTGCAATGACGAAAATCCGAAACATGCCTAAAACTCTGAAAATATGTTTCCTGGACACACAGGATATCAATATCCTGGGTCATAATCCAACCGATGAGCCAACGCCTTACTGACCGGGACTAAAGTTCCTGAATATTTAAAGTTGAAATTTTAAGTTTGAAGATAAAGCAGAAAAAGTGAAACACAAATACACAAAACAAAGGTCAGTAAGGAAAAAGGGGTAGATTCAAATTAACCCACCCGTTTTTGAAATGTGGACTGGCACTTAGAACTGACGATACAAACCGCTAGAGTTGGAACGGTTGTGATACCGGCGGCGGTTCCGTCGGCGGCTATTTGGGTGTAGTTCCCCCTCCTCCAGTTCGACGGGAGATCGGTCCCGACTGCCAGGATGTACACTTGCCGAACGGCTGCCGTGAGTCCGGCCCTCCGATGATGGAGAAGACTGTCGTTGTTGACGGGAGGATCGGTCAGCGGAATGAGAGTCTCTGGTAGGAGGAGCAGCGTGGATGTTAACTGGAACACGTCCCGGCGGTCCGCAGGAATGGACGACAGGTACAACCTTGTCCCCGGAGGTGGAAGGGATGGAGACAGTTCCGAAGGGAGAGGTGAAAGCAACATCATCCACGGAATCTATGAAAAGGTTGTCATCATCCGAAATAACCTCGGTAAGTGCAACAGCGGAAACAAGTCCGACTTGGGCGCCAGGAGAAGCAGGGTGCACCTGGATTTAGTTTGGGAATCCGCACCACACTTGGAGTAGGCTAGCTCGCATGAGATCTGTAAATGTCCCAACGTACCACAGTTGGGACAAGCCCGGGACGGGCACTGAAGAGCAATGTGGCCAGCTTGACCACATCTACGGCATGTGCGTGTCATGCCAGTATATGTTCCCATGGCCTTCCAGCGGCCAACTTGAAGGAAATTTGGGGCTGGTTTTGTCATACGCAGGCGAACAATTCTTGTGCCTGTATATACGCGTTCCAGACCTTTGAGCGTGTGTCGCTCATTCTAAATGCGGGTGACAATCTCCCCAAATCCACTAAGTGCCGCTGAGATCTTCTCATTAGGGGTGTCGATGGGCACGAGTTTGACATAGACGGTACGAATGCCGTCATCTACTGGTGAAATATGTACTTCAACGTCTTTGTAGGCTTTCAAGGGGTTCTCAAGGTAGTGCAGTGCTTGTGCAGCAGTTTGGAACCGCGCCGTGAAAAGACCGTTATTAAGTCGCTGGACAGTGTGCGAATGTTCAGGATGATCAAATTTGTCAACCAACTCCTTCAAAATGTTAACATTGGGATACTTCCCATTGTGTGAGACCTTAATGGTTTCAGGTCGATTCATTAAGTTCGCCATGCCGGAGGCACGTAGCCCCGGTTGGCCTGGAACCGGAAAACCAAAATAAAACTTCGAACTTGAAGGTAAAGAATAAAGAAAAATAACTCTCAGTCAAATCCCTGACGACCACAAGCTATACGAGAATCACTCAGCGATTAAGTAAGACGGCACCCGAACTTTTCGTGGCTATGACGACGTCTCGACTGATGACCTCACGGGCTGGTTGACCACTTATATCCGAGCGCCATTCGTGCGATTGGTCTGTAAATGCAATCATTTACATAACTTGTACGTATATGCACCCACCATGCAATTTGCATGACGCTGCGTTCACGTCTTCGTGGTGTGGAATTTTAACTGTCAGGCTGTGTATCTTGTAGAATAATATATACGTATATTTTTTCAGATGCAATATCGCACTTAGTGAAACAATACAGTTTTACGACAAAAAATTTTGTTTGTTTAGATGAGTACGTATGCGTCCTCATATTTGGGGACACAGTTTTGTTCTCAAATCAGTATTCTATTATCTCTCTCTGGTCACCTTATATTACACAGAACATTTTAAATGTCCCACACGAAACTATAGATATTTTCGCCTTACAAAGGCAACCGTGTTAAAGTATTTTGGTGAAGATAAATTCATTAAAATGGATTTTGCATTCTTTTAATGCATTTCTTACTTTTAGGAAACGCCTGAGCCGGAAACATCTGTATCGAAGGAAGAATTTGTGGAAAATCCTATGTTTATGCTATTTCCAGACAAGGCTGATTTTGATGGAGCTACATCTTGAAAGCATTTCAGCTTTTTCGCTGGAATACGCAACGGTTAATTTCTTCTTTTGCATTTTACTTGGAAAGGTGAAATAAGGAAAAAGTATATATTTAATTTTATTGCACTTTGTAACTCGAACAATTTTTCAGTTTTTAATCGTTTGCTTGCAGTTGGAGGCATTTATGCAACGAAAGTATCTTAAGAAAAATTTAATAAAGAATGTAAAAATCTTATGTTTCCATTTCTACTTCTTTCATCACACACGGAACTGTACCGTATAACATACGAAGAATTGTTTTGCGTGAAACGAAGACCGAAATCCAGGGACAGATTAATTACTGTGCTGTCAGGCATGAAAATTAGCTACAGGCATCCCTTATTCGAAAATCTCAAAACCGAAAAACTTCAAAATCCGAAAAAAAAAAAAAAAAAATTCGCACAGGTCTTTGTGCCCCCCCCCCCGCCCCCTGACAGTTACGACACGTATCCTCAGATAGCCTGGGTGAGACCTTGACGCTTTTGCAGCGATGGACAAACATATTCTTTTGATTCGACTCGCTAAAACAATTCATACACACTGATTTACTCGTTTCGTTCATTGACACTTGCGGTGAACAACTTCTGCAGGGAATGACGCTCGCAAATCGGTTCTAAGTCGGGTCCGTTTGCGTTGTTTGTTGACTCCTTCGATGAGAGACTTCTGCAGAGAATGACTCTTGCGATTTGCTTCTGAGTCGGATTCGTTTTGGTCGTTCGTTGACGTTTTCGGTCAATAATTTCCGCACGGAATGACTCTGACGAACCGGTTCTCAGTCGGATTCGTTTGTGTCGTTCGTTGACTCTTCCAGTGAACAATTTCCACAGGGGATGTCTCTCGTGAATCGTTTTTGAATCGGATTTATTCGTGTCGTTCTTTGACTCCTCCGGTGAATGATTTCTGCAGAGAATGACTCTCGCGAATCGATTCTGAATCGAAACTGTTTGTATCTTTCGTTCACTCTTCCGGTGAACGATTTCCTCGGGGAATGATTTTCGCGAATCGATTCATGGTAGGTCTCGTTTGTGTAGTTCGTTTACTCTCCCGGTGAACGGTTTCCACGGGGAATAACTACAGTGAATCCATCCTGGATTGAATCCGTTCGTCATTAGTTAATTTTTTGTGAACGATTTCCGCAGGTAATGACTCACGCGAATCGGTTCTGAGACATATCTGTTTGCATCGTTCTTTGACTCTTCTGGTTTAGTGAACATTTTTAAATTTAAATTTCGTTCGCTCCAAAAAATCCAGACAAAAAGAATACGAGAAAGTGGGGCATTTCTTGAGTGGTCCACCGGGAACTGTCCCGGTGTCCCGGTGGGCCAATCCGCCCCTGGCCGTGGGTCTGTGGACAGTCGTCCGAGCTGGGCCCAGGCCTGAGCTCCGGACAAAGCACGGGCGGTGCTTCTGTTCCACGGCCCGACCTTTCCCCATCTGCCCTGTGACTCCAAATCGGGTACGGACGACCGCCCGTAGTCTAAGTTACTCACGGTGGTCGTAAATCCCAGAAGCAAAACATAAAACAAGCTTTTCAATTTGAGCTTGTCAAAACGAGATTACGCCATTTATATATCTTTATCCTTTTAAAGAGACGCACAGAGACATCAGTTTTCAAATGATAACAAGTTTTCAGGTTATAATTTTATGCAACCATCTGCGACAAAATTTTTAGGATTCCCAACTTGAATTGGCTTTCTTCTGTGATATGTGCATAAAATCTGAATTACAACGCATAAATGTACGAAGTGACAAAAATGGATTTTTATAATTCATATAGATTATTCGTTGCGTTGTTTGTTTAAACCAGTGATTTCTCAACTTTTCAAGATTTGAGACACACTGAGGATATTAACTTTCTTTTCCTTTTATTTTTTTTTTAATCAGCACACTTCCGAAAATTTAGAATAAAGATGAAAGAGTTTTTAAATTATATCTAATGCGTAATTTTCCCGATCGCAAGCTCGAGCAAATTTAAAGGTTTGGTTATACGAATAGTCGTGCCTAGTCCAATACCCCCTCCCTCTCCTGCACACACTATTTTTTGTTTCTTCCCGTTGTTTTTATTCACTGTTACCCTTACATGACTGAGGTAAACAAACACTAAATTCAGCACGCAGCTGAGTTATTCCTCCTTCTTAATTTAATTGATGGAGAAAAAGCTTCAGACAACCGATTCCTACATTTATCTTGGGCAGCAGATATCGAGTGAGCGTCATATTGATGAAGAAATTAATTGGCGTATAAAACTTGGATGGGGAGTTTTTGGAAGAAACAGTACAATTTTTAAGAGCAGTATGCCATTATGTCTTAAAAGGAAAGGGTTTAATCAATGCATCCTGCCAGTGCTTACGTATAGAGAAGAGACATGGACCTTAACTAGAAAAGACATACAAAGACTGCAGACAACTCAAAAAAACATGGAGAGATGCATGCTTGGTGTAACCAGGAAAGATAAGAAGAGGAACTTATGGATAAGGAAAATGACAAGAGTGGAAGACATCATGATCAGAGTAAAATCCCTGAAATGGCAATGGGCTGGACATGTTGCCAGAAGAACGGACCACCGATGGACAACCGAAATTTTAGACTGGATTCCGAGGGACAGGAAAAGACCCAGAAGAAGACCCCATGGGAGATAGAAGGATTAAATTCGAAAGTATGCTGGAGTGACATGGAAGAGACAGGCCCAAGACAGACAATTGTGGAAGAAATTTGGGGAGACTTTCATCCAGCAGTGGATTGATAGTGGCTGATGATGAAGAAGACTCAAAAGCACAGTTCACACAGGTAGGAAGTCCCAAACTGCATCGAAAAAAAACAAATCTTTTTTTCTCAATTTCAGGAGGGATTTTTCACAATTTTCTATTCGTAATACAAGTAAAGAGCTGATCCAAAGACACGCGTAAATGCTAAACAGAATTATGTAGTTACATATTCACCATTGCAGTGTTGATTTTAAAGGCTTACAGCACTGTAAAAAATTTTCTTGAAATTCATGAACCATGCCCCACGATTCCTTTCGTGAATTTATAAAGCACATTCCTGATTCAATATTTTCTGTGAAATGACGGAGGAAAAAAACTTACTTTCACGTGAATTGTATGACATAACCCTTTTTACGTTATGTAAGATTTCCGGCTGAATAGTTGTTAAACGAAGAGAAAAACCGAGGCAACTAATTGCACCGGATAGCTCAAATTAAGGTTTTACTTTCAGAAGAAACATATCCAGAAATGCAACTTACGTCAACTTTTTATTGGTCCAGCAACATTAGACGAAATCCAAAACACACCACATCACATATCTTAGTCAAGAAGTTCACAGTAAAAATTCAGTAACGAGCTAACATCTCCCCACCCTAAAGCAGATCAGATCAAATCATATGATTTTAGGAAGGGAGTGTCTGACCCGAAGACTTAAACAACCCTTAGAAATAGGAAGCCAGGAAATTTCAGCTAGAGTGCCCGATAGGAAACTGACACGGAAGCGAGGTAGAAAGGGGAGGAAGACGCCCTTATTTATTACCGAGGGGTAGTACCCGGGGGCCGACGGCTTGACGTGCCCATCCGACGCACGGCGGATATTCAGTGGTTCGAGCGTTCGTACCTGCCCTGGATCAAACCTGAGGTTCCTCCGTGGCAGTCACGGACGTTGATTACTATACTTCACGCGCCACCACTGCTTGGATTCACCAAAATCTGGTTCAAGTCCTTGACTAGGTCCCAAATTCACCCGATCACAACACAACACAACTGAGGATCTGTAGCATATCCTCAAAAAAAAAAAGAGGTGCAAAAACGTAAGCCCTACGAAAAAATACTGTACATGGTTCTTCAGAAAGCGAGGGCCAACATTCCACAAGATATTTGGATGTAAAAACGCACTGAATACCAATATTCACACTTGTGAATGTTGCAGCGTTACTACACACGCATCGTAATTTCTAACCTTATTTATACTCGTAGAAACATTTTCAGAACATTCGGGACTTCTCGTGAAGAGGTCGCGAGAATTCACGATACGGTACGCGGGTGATGACGATCAGAAATTTGCAACGATGCATATTTTACGACGCGGACGACGATCTATGCATGCAACAAATTTGAATAGATATTTTGAACAGATCAATACCAAAGAAGTGGTGTAATGTAAAAATTATACTGCAATTACAGTGTTCAGATAGCAATAGCTAACTAATATAAGTAACAAGTGTAGTGTTTTGGCAGCGTCCCGGTAAAAGGAATGGAAAGGGGCACAATAAAAAATTTATATGGAAAAGGGGGTCACAAATACAAAACGGTTGAGAAACACTGGCCTAAAAGATGATGAGGGCCGAGGATGAAATTCTGTCATTGATAATGACGCTGTGAAGGCAAATGTGGAGGTAAATCCTCGCATCGTAGTCAAAGAATCGCCAAACAGTGGAATGTGTCGGTGTCAACCATTTTGGAACATCTCCACCAAATTGGTTAGGTTAAGATACGTGGGTCTCACACGAGCTGACGGAGCATCAGAAACAACAGCGGTTTGAGATGTGCAGTAACCTTCTGATTCGTAACGAAAAGGGGCCTCTAATTAATATCATTGTAACCTGTGATGAAAAGTGGGTGTTATACGACATACGTAAACGATCTGGACAGCTGCTGAACCATGATGCACCGAAACAACATCTTAAACCAAGGCTGACGCCAAAGAAAGTTTTGTAGGTGGATTGTTCACGGTGTCATACACTACGGGTTCTTGAATGCTGGTGAAAGCATTACCTCAGTCAACATACTGTAAGAAATTGACAGAATGCACCAGAAGTTGTGTTCCAAACAGCCATCTTTGGTGAACAGAAAGGGTCCTATCCAGGGGCGCTGCCAGCCACTCATAACTGGATGAGCTATGGGGGGGGGGAATTCCGTCGATTTAGATTTTACCCCGAGCTGATGATGTTATCCCTAGTATAAAAGGTTTTCAGGTGCGCATTATACACTGAAGAGCAGTTGAATTAGAGACAGCTGGCGTTATGCAAATGTGGCGCTATGGGCGGCCCTGAAAAACGGAAACGACATGACGTAGGCAGCGATCCGACAATATAAGGAGTGATGCGACGGGAATCAGTAAGATCCGAACGCGATATGGGTAAGACGAATGATCTAAGCGCATTTGATACTGAGCAAATTGTCGGGGCCCAACGAATGGGTCACTCCATCTCGGAAGTCGTGCAGGCACTGGGATTTTCAGGAGCCACTCTGTCACGGGTGCACCGTGAGTACATCGAATCCGGTAAACCCATCCCTGCAAGGGCCAACTGCCGTGGAAAACAGCGTGTGGATGAGCGGGGTCATCGTCGGCTAGCTCGCATTGTAACAGCGGACGGACAGGCCACAGTGCAAGAAATCACTCGGCAATTTAACGCTGGTGCAGAAAAACGTGTAAGCAGCCAAACCATCCAGAACCATCTCCTCGCTATGAGATACAGAAGCCATCGTCCCACAAGGGTACCGCTGCTGACCGCACATCACAGGATGCAAAGATTAGCATGGGCGCGGGAACATTGCCACTGGACCCTAGACATGTGGGAAAATGCTACCTGGACTGATGAGTCGAGATTCACTTTGGTACATGCAGATGGCAGGATACGAGTACGGCGCAAACCACATGAAGCGATGGATCCTTCTTGCCGGCAGGGTACTCTTCAAGTTAATGGGGTGGCTTTCTCGTCTGGGGACTGTTTACGTGGACTGAAATGGGACCCCTGGTACGTGTGACATCGCCCCTCACAGGTCAACGTTACCGGGATATCCTGGACGACCATTTGCTCCCGTTTGTGCGTCTTCAACATCCCACTGGGGACCTCATCCTGGAACAAGACAATGCAGCTCCCGAATTGTATCCGAATAGTTGGATGAACACTCCACCGACGTGACCTCGCTTCCTTGGCCAGCTAGGTCACCTGACCTCAATCCCATCGAGCACATCTGGGATGCCACCGAGAGAGATGTTCGAGGCTGTGACTGACCCCTGTCCATCAAATCTTGGTGAACTGTAGGAGCTTGTTCAGGGGTCGTGGATCCGTATGGCTTTCCAACGCTTCCGGTGTCTTGTCGAGTTCATACCGAGACGAATCGCCGCCGTCATCAGGGCGAAAGGTGGTGCTACACGCTACTAGACAGGTATCTCTAATTGAATTGCTCTTCAGTGTATATTGTCGGTGCTTTTATTTAGAAAGCCGAACTTTTTTATTGATGACCGGTCTATACTGACACTCCTTGATTCCAGAAGGCAGAAATTTCCATTTGTACGGAATTATTTTATACAGGGACAGCCAGAGAAACAATCGCGATGTTCGAGGTCCATCTCAATTTAAGCTGGGTTTGGGGAGTACGTGTGGTTAAGGGGATGAAGACAATGCTTTCTGAAAATGCTTTAAGTATGGCAGGGTATTATTCCAGTTTACCGAGCAGGATTCCTGGAAAAAATGAGTTTCCTGAATATGTGTCATGTGCAAGGCATTCCATCAATTTAGTCGGTGTGCAAGCGGCAGAATGTAGCACGGATGTTATTATTTGCTTTCATTTTATTCAACAGTTATACAATTTTTTTTGCTTTTCAATACATCATTGGGAAGTTCTGATATCAATATTAGGCCCAGAGCGGAAGGTGGTGAAATGCCTGTTTAAAACTCGTTGGTCTGCGCACGTGCCGACGCAGTTGCAGTTTTAAGTGAAAGATACGAACAAATAACGTCAGGTTTGGATAAACTGGATAAAGATAATACCCAGTCTCTGAATACAAGGCTTGTCCCAAACAGTTTACGAAAAAAAAAAAAAAAAAAGAAAGAAAGAAAGAAAGAGGTGAATTAAAAATTAACTTTCTAACGACTTTATGAAGTGAAATTTGTTCACGTCTCAGAAATTTTTTTAGCGCCAGAACATGGACTTGTTAGTAGCTGTTAAAGTAATCCAAGTCATTGACACCATAACTCAAAAGTTATATAGGAGATAAGAGAGGCCTTTTTCATGAAAAATATGAAGCTCGAGCGAAAGACACATCTCCAACAGCTGTGTATAAAAATGTCAACAAGTGGGTGAAAAAATTAGCAGCCGCATCTGCAATTAAAACAGTGATAGCAAAGATACCCCTCATGAACTTCCAGAAGGAAGCAAAAAGTTTAAAATTGAAACTTTTTTACCTGTTATTCATTCTCTGTTGTGTGGGTTAAAACAGAGAATTGCGTCGTACAACACAATTTTTGAAAGATTTGGTTCTCTGGAGCAGTTATCATATTATTTTGAGGAAAATGAAATCAGAAGACACTGTAGCAATTTACCACCCATATACTACGTATATGGATCTTAATAAAAATTCACTTGCCTCTGGACGTCTCCATTTGAAATCATATGTCTTGCAAGAGAATAATACATTGTTGAATTCAAGCAGCATGAACATCTCAGAAGGAGAAGGAAATGTAGAGGGAAAGGAGGAAGAGACAAAAAATGAGCAGCAGGAAAATATTTTAGGATTAAAATCCAAAGTTTGCACGCGCACTTACATGAAAATACACTCCTTACGACCTTCCCTAACACTAAGATTAAGATGCAGATTTTTTGGTGCATGATGGTAACAAACGCGAGTGGAGAACGTTCGTTTTCCAAACTGAGACTAATAAAGAACGAGGTAAGTAACCGCATGAGGCAACCAATACTGGATAACTTGTATTTGACGAGCATTGAAAGCGACGTATTGAAAGAAATGGATTTTTCAGATATCATTATAGATTTTGTTGCACGCAAATGTAGAAAACATACGTTCTGAAAAAAGAGAAGGGGAGAGAAAGTAAATATGTGGAAATGAAATTAAAAAAACACGTGTAGTTTAAAGCAAATTTAAATATAGTACTCAGGTTTTTTGTTGGCCTACTGGAGATCTCTTTTCCATAAAAGAAAGATGAAACGCAACCAAGCATATTGACACATGAACGGTTGTGGAAAATGAGCATACCTGTATAGGGTCAGCTGGAACTTCTGAAGTCAGCTAGGGCTCAGGGATGACGTACCCACAGCCTTAGCTGACCATGCAACTGTTTTTCGATTGTACGTGGCGCTTTTGGCCAACCTCTTGCGCCATTGACCCCAATTAAAAAAAAAAAAAAAAGAAAAGGAAAACGAAATAAGCAAAAACGGCAAGTTTAAAGCCATTCTTGAACCTTGCATTGTTCTCCTCCCCCAAAATCTTGTGGTTTAGTCTGGATCACTAAATAAATCACACTACTGATGTGCCACATGCTTGAAGACATTCAGATGCTTTTGTTGAGAACAGTTTTTTTTCAATAAATTTTTAAAAATTCATTTATTTCTTTATTTATTTACAATAAATACTTATGATTATGTTATTGTATTCCTACTGAAAATCAGAAAAATTCACTAATACCTAGAATTTCATTTGACTTTGATATAAACCACTTACTTCAACTAACCTCTACTGTTCCAAGGTCCGGTATTAAAGGCGCAGAATTATTTTTTTTTTTCTGTCTTATTTATATGACAGACTTTTTACGTAATTGTAATAGTAACTTATTTATATAGCAATTACATACTGAAATGTATTGCCCAAAACACACTGCAAGAAATGTTTATCGTATTTTCTTGAAATGAAAAGGAAAATATATACTTAGCAGTATTTTTCGATTTTAGATGATAAAATGGAATTAAACGTCTGTGCGCGCGCAGTACGGAAGTAAGGGAACCTTGTACCAAAACGTGCCGCCGCCCCGGTGGCGCAGTGGTCTAAGCGATGGCCTCTGATCATTCGTCCGAACGGGGTCCGGGTTCGAATCCCGGTGAGGCATGGATGTTGTGCTTGTCTTACGGCACTGGCTCTCTCCCTTCCCTGGAACCCGTGACCCTAAATTAGGGACGGGCGACTGCTTATAGCCCATTGAGTTGCTCACGGTGGTCGTTAAACCTCCAATAAAAAAAAACAAAAAAAAAGCGCGCCAGGGTCCTCAAAGGTTCTTAAAAGGTTCTTAAAGCGTACCGATCAGATAAGCACATCATCTATGTCCCATCCGGTACAACTCGGACGACTAGCTATCGGCTAAGCAAAGGTGATCGATTGTGATGTACGGATCTGAGTAGAATAATGATTACTTCATTAGTTCAAATTGGGCCGTGCAGCATTATGACCCAATTTGAACACATGAAGCAAAAAACCTGCAACTCCCTCCTTCCTAACATGTTGTACAGACCACTCTCACACGAGCATCAACGACTGCAGCTCGACCGATTATAACGAGTATGAGGTGTCTGAGTCGCCCTCCAACTCGTACGAATGTTGCTGCTAGAGGGTTTGTCTGCACGGATCGTCGATGAGTTCACTATGGCACCTCAAAAAATCGGACATTATTTTCCGAACGACCTGATATTTGGGGATCTAACTACCACCGCGAGCAACACCATGGGATACACGCAGTCGTTGTCCCTAATTTAAGGCCACTGGTGCCAGGGAAGGAAGAGAGCCACTGCCGTAGGACAAACCCAACATCCATGCCTCACCGGGATCCGAACACAGACCCATCTCGAACGAATGGTTATATGCCAGCGCTTAGACCACTGCGCCCACTGGGAGGCCCGCAAAAATAGTCCAAGTTATAATTATGAACCTGCCACCGGGGCAGTTTCATAATTATACCGCTGGTTTCTGAACATTCGTTCGAGATGGGTTCGGGTTCAAATCCCGATGAGGCATGGATGTTGTGTTTGTCTTACAGCCCTTCATTGAATAAATATTTTAAAATATTTTTTTTATTGTTTTTCTTTTTTTTTATTGGAGTTTTAACGACCACCGTGGGCAACTCAATGAACTATAATCAGTCGCCCGTCCCTATAATTTAGTGGCACTAAATTATAGGGACGGGCGACTGTTTACAGTCCACTGCTAGGAGTGCCTTTAGCCTTAGCAAATAACATTCACAATTATCTTTGCGGAAACTTTATACGAAACTGGTTAAAGAAATAGCCAGGAATCCAGGCAGCTTTGAATAAAGTATTAAAAAGGAAAGCAATTTTTGAATTTTTTCTTTTTTTTTTTTTTAGATAAACAAGTAAAATCTTCAGAAAACATTTTCGTTGCTTTAGTTCATGAAAATTGGATGACAGGAAAGCAAATGTTCCACAGGAGTTGAGGCCCCCTTTCATGGCCTTATGGCAAAAGTTCCTATGCATATATATTAAGAGAATGTGGAAGAAATACCAGTTTAATGAGTGGAATTTTTATACCAATAAAGATAAGGTGTTATGTATTTCAAATGTTTGCACATAGCTGCGCATCCTTCAGAATGTAATAAGGTGTTCTTCGCGGTAGCGAAGAAGCAGAGAGCTGTTTAGCTTTTTTGTTTTGCTTTTGTTTTTTGTTTGTTGCTGCTTTTTATGAGTCAAGAGAAAAAAAAATTACTATGCGTAAAGCATTGTGAAATTATGTGTGTTTTACACATATTTTCGAGAGTAAATGTTGTTTTATGAGTTTTGTGCTACAGTTATCAATTGCTACTTATTTAATTGCTTATTTATGTTCTGTGTTTTCGTATAAATAGGAAAAGGTCATTAGACACTGTCACACGGTAGTTGCATGTTTTGTGGGTGTGATTGTGAGGAATTCAAAGAAGCTGGCCTAAAGAATAAAATTTGCATAACATGATTAACTTTGGCGTAAGTGGTTTGGAGTACTTTGTATCAGTATGAAACTAGGGGCAATAATTTTAATTACCATGTGCACACTTGTGTTTTACGTAATAAAGTGTAATAATTTTGGTTTTACGGAAAATACTCTTAGATTCCAAAGAATTTGATTTATTAAAACGTTCGTTAAGCCTACTAATTAATATGGAAGTTAAAATTTTCAGTAATTGCAAACTAATAAATTTTTGCAAACGGGCCTCTAATTTTTTTTTGTGGGGGTGGGGGGCAGATTGGTTTCG
Source organism: Macrothele yani (assembly GCA_039090855.1). Lineage (NCBI taxonomy): Eukaryota > Metazoa > Arthropoda > Arachnida > Araneae > Macrothelidae > Macrothele > Macrothele yani. The sequence goes on along the minus strand of CM077028.1, from coordinate 70,774,286 downwards.
GTACGCTTCTGTGGGCAAATCAATGCCGTCTAGAAAACACAAGGCCATGACAGAGTTTTTAAAGTGGCCAGCAGGGGCGGGTTTACCATTGGGCCACCCTGGGCCATGGCCCAGGGCGCTGAACATAAAGGGGCGCCAAAATTTTGAGAATACATGTGGCACAAGACGTTTTGTCTCATCCCCCCCCCCAAATGAATGAAATGGGATTTTGCATTTCTACAAATTATAAAATGAGTAGTATAATGCCTTTAATACTTAAAAAATTATTAAATGGTGTTAGTACATTCAATGTGTTTAATTATTAAAAATATTAATTCATTCTGAAAGTGAGTTCAGTAAGACTCAGGAGCCCCCGGACGAAGTTATTGCTTCCTGGTTCCTGGCAAGGTCAAACTCAGAAGAGGGCGGAGAGGGGGAGTGTTTCATTTACAGAGAGCTCGCAGACAATGGGGAACAAGAGTGTGAGGCTAGGAAAGGGGCACTGCACTAGCGCATAGTTTTTACAAGGCATTATAAAATCTGAGTGTGAGGACAGCCTAGGGATGCTGGGGATATAGGTTGAAAGATCGAAATCGGACTCCATGTATTCAATGTTAAGGCCCCAGGGTATTGTGGGTGACAAGAGAGAACAGAGTACTGGTTAGAATGAATTCCAATTCAGCTTATGACACCAGCTACCTACTTTGGGATTCATTTCCCCTGCGCACTCCCGTCAGTTTACATGTGTGTTTTCATTCTCACTGTGTTCTTTGGAGGGAAATATTTACTATGAATCACCGTCAGCGAAAATGTCGACTACGAAGTTTTCTGGATGCGAAAATTGAAAAACAAAGCTTAAAAAGATTGAAAAAGAAGGGCAAATGTTAAAAAAATACCAAAACTAAAAAACTTTTTTAAACCGGCAGAAGATGACACAGTAAGTGAAAAGAAAATGCAGTGAAGGAGCCAACTGAACTAGAACTAAGGGCTCAGAGCGAAGATCAAATTTGTGAGTCTTCCGATGGTGAGGATGAGGAAGGTAAATCTGACATAAATCTTGGAGGAAATTTTCAAGATGTTGAAGAAAATTAACTTTTGTTACATCATATGATATTAGTTCCTGCTAAATGGAAAGTGGACGATTCATTTGTTGATTATATTACAAAAAAATCCTATTATATTTTTAAACAATTCTAAAATTAATATTGCATTCGTTGTAAATCTAAATCAAAAAATTTGCAGGCAAATGTTTCAGAAGTGTGTTAAAAAAACAATTTCATTTGTAAATAGAAAAATTTACTGAGAAATAATGTTTTAAAATTATGCGAATTAAACCTGTGAGAAAACGACATCTATAAATGTTTATTTCAATGCCTAGTTTTAAATAATACATGTGCTAAACATTTTACAGGTTTGGGTTGTTCTTGAGAATATGCTGATTCTTTGCGTGCTAATAATCTATATGTAATATGTAATTAAAATATGAAATTCTAATCGGCTTCAAATTTCTTACAATAAGTTTACTTAGGGGCGTCTGATTTTTCTTGGCCCAGGGCGCTGTAATGCTTAAACCCGCCCCTAGTGGCCAGATATTGGAACACTGATTTGAGGACAAAATGGTGTGGTGTCCCCAATTCAGTAGATCATTTGGGGACACATACAATTTAAGCCGCCCCGGTGGCGCAGTGGTCTAAGGCGCTGGCCTCTGATCATTCGTCCGTAAGGGGTCCTATTTCGAATCCCGTCAGGCATGGATGTTGTGTTTGTCTTACGGCACTGGCTCTCTCCCTTCCCTGGAACCAGTGACCCTAAATTAGGGACGGGCGACTGCTTATAGCCCATTGAGTTGCTCACGGTGGTCGTTAAACCTCCAATCAAAAAAAAAAAACAAAAAAAAACATACAATTTAAACTGAATATGCAACTTTTTTGTCACAAAACTGCATTGTTCCTATAAGTAACATCCCTGGTAGCACAGCTACGTAAATTCAAGGTTGAAATTGGGTAAAAAGGTTGAAACGAGAAAACGTTGAAAATTTTCATGGAAATTCGACGTCGAATTTACATGGACAGTAAAAGTGACATTAACGTTGATAATTAATGCGTATATTCAATGTAGATTTTATGCTTCGAAATTTCAACTAAACGTGTGCATATTAGGATGCACTGCATCCACATCGAATTTATGTTCCAATTTTAACCATCGTTGATCGCATTGCAAACCGTGCGCCGCCGATATCAGGGGTGCATGAACACCTGGGGCACCTGACCTTGAAGAGTCAGCTGCTCGAATTTTTCTGTTATAAAAGTTGTCTTACTGCGGCTCAGCTCAGGCATTTCACGTGCTTGCAGAAGTATCTTAGTTTTTTGAGGGGCATGCGTAGGAGAGTACTGGAAGGGCCAAGTCAGTCTAGCGGAGAACAGTCGGAGCTTCGGTCGTCAAGGAGAGAGGGTCCAAGTTCGGACACCGGTTTGACGTAAAGGCTGCGGGTATCGCCAAGGCACAGCGTGTTTGACGGGAAGGAGGATTCCTTTGTCCACCGGGTCTCACGGAAAGCATTGTGGAAAGGCAGCACGAGCACCCTGAACTGGAGGCTGTCGAAAATCCGCGAAGCAAATGGTTAATGGAATAATAAAGCTTTGCTGTTTCAGTTTTTATTTTCGTGTACTGGACTGAGTTTGGTCGATGTAATAATTCTTCTAAGCAAGGACGCCTTCAGGTGCCTCGATAGCCAGATCTCATAGTAAAGGTGAGGCGGTAGCTCGCTATATGGCGGGAATCAAAAGGTACAATCCAAGATATTATCTAAAATATAATCTAAGATTTAAGAATTGATAATATGCTTGGCCCTACAACTATATTCCTCATAAACTAAAGCGAACTATAAAGGAAAAATTACAATTAAGTTGTGTAGCATATTACGCTTTAGTGCATAATCGAAAAACAGCTTAAATGTGGTGGAATTAATGTAGGAATAAAACACGCTGAAATAAGGCAGAATAGTGGTTGACATTTGGTAGTTGAAATCAGGTGAAAATGCAGTTGAAACCAAAGGGGTGAATTTTCGTGGATGGTTTGGACATTTACAACGTAAGTTTTACCACACTTTTCGCCGTGAATTCAATCTTATGCGGAATGTATCTTCAATGTAAATTCTACGTGGTTGTGCTACCAGGGACACTATAAGTGAAAATTTATGTCATAAAAGGTTATATCTTCTAGAATGTTGGTAATTTGTACTGATAAAGAAGAACTGTGTTGGCGAGAACATATCAACAAAAGTTAAATGATTTACATTACGCATTTGCGCAGCATTAAAATCAAACTGCACACTAACGAACGAATTGCATGGCGAATTTTGTATTTTCCAAAGTTTTTGGAGGATGAGTTCTTTTATCTTTTTTTTTATTGGAGGTTTAACGACCACCGTGAGCAACTCAATGGGCTATAAGCAGTCGCCCGTCCCTAATTTAGGGTCACTGTCTCTAGGGAAGGGAAAGAGCCAGTGCCGTAAGACAAACACAACATCCATGCCTCACCGGGATTCGAACCCAGACCACATTCGGACGAAGGATTAGAGGCCATCGCTTAGACCACTGCGCCACCGGGGCTGCTGGATGAGTTCAAAAAATTTCAAAATGAACAAGTATATTTTAAATCTGTCCACCCTGGTGGTGCAGTGCTCTTCTTTTTTTTTTTTTTTTTTTTAGATTGGAGGTTTAACGACCACCGTGAGCAACTCAATGGGATATAAGCAGTCGCTCGTCCCTAATTTAGGATCACTGGTTCCAGGGAAGGGAGAGCGCCAGCGCCGTAAGACAAACACGACATCCATGCTTCATCGGGATTCGAACCCGGACCCCTTTCGGACGAATGATCTGAAGCCATCGCTTAGAACACTGCGCCACTGGGGCGGCGCAGTGTTTCTAGTGCTGGCCACTGACCATTCGTGCAAGTTGGTACAGGTTCGGGTCCCGAATGGAGCAGCACTTTCTCTCTCCTTCCCTTGAGCGAAAGTCCCCAAATTAGGGACAGGTGGGTACTTATGATCTTTACAGTTGCTCACGGTGGTCGCAAACTCAGGGAAAGGAAAAAAATAGTCAAAAATTTGTTTTCACAAGAAGCATGTTGGAAATTTAATACAACGAAAACTATTTTTAAGAACATTTTTCATTCGAAATCTAGCAAGCTAATGAGGAAGCGTGCATTTGAGGACATATGAATAGAAATATAAAAATTTGGGGACAATTTGCGTCTCCAACATCAGACATTTTTGGGAACAGTAAACTGAATTCGAGGACTGTCCTGGAGAATTCGGGACTTTTGGTCAGCTTAAGAGATTCTTTTATTTATTTATTTGATTGGAGGTTTAACGACCGCGGTAAACAACTCAATGGGCTATTAGTAGTCACCCTTCCCTAATTTAAGGTCACTGGTTTCAGCAGGGAAGGGAGAGAGCAAGTGCCGTAAGACAAACACAACACCCATGCTTCTCTAGGATTCGAACCCGGACCTCTTTCAGACGAATGATCAAAGGCCATCGCTTAGACCACTACTCCACCGGTGCGGCCTTATGAGCTTTGGACAGAACGAGGAGTTCTCTCCATTCGTGACGTCACTCATGACTCATGTTACAGAGACTGGTATGTCGGTGGTGTGTTTGACGTCACTTACGGCAGCGCTGGAAACCAATCTGAAGCCTTGGTTTCCACGTGACGTCACTAAAAGATTTTTTTATTGGAAGTTTAACGAACACCGTGAGCAACTCAATGCGTCGCCCGTCCCTAAGTGAGGGAAGGGAGAGAGGCAGTGCCGTAAGACAAACACAAAATCCATGCCTCACGGGATTCGAACCCCGACCCCTTTCGGACGAATGATCAGAGGCCATGGCTTAGACCAGTGTTCCACTGGGGCGGCCACTAAAAGATGGAACACATTTCTCTAATGTCATGGCCTCGTGCTTTCTAGACGGCCTTTGGCAAACTACCACATATTAATGGGTAACATTTTAAGAAATTGATCTTCATTTTTTTATCTATTCAGCAACGAGTTTTCGCCGCATGTTTAACTTAAAAAAGTCCTACTGGAGTTAGTTTTTTTAAAAAACTTGTCTTTTGACAGTGGTAAAAATATATAATTGCTTGGGGAAATGAAATTATCTGAGAGGCATTTACTCCACTTCTCTTGCTCTTCCCAAGTAACATCTAAATCGTCACATTACGTCATACATACCTTTCGAAACAAGTTTTGCTTTTGTTTTATACTATTTTACTTATTACTCAGTGTTTATATATATTACATCTCCGGGGCTAATACATTATTACTAGTTCACCTTAACGCCTATTTGTTTTAGTTATTTATAAATTATAACAATTTTGTATAGTTTAGAAACAGTGTGGTACTTGATAAAAATACCTTTTAAAATATTCATTAGTTATTAGAATATTGCGACCGGAGGGTGAAAAGAACAAGTGAATAGTTCCGTTTTCATTTTCTGGAAGAGATATGTGAGAATAGCATAATAAATGCCAAATCTCGTGGTTTCCGAAGTATGCACGCTATCCCACAACACACTAACACACAGAAGTGACGTCATTGCCAAAGAACTGGAAGCTACAGCTGAGACTTTTGCTGGTCTGGTGGCTCAGTGTTTACAAAAGTTAATGGTGGCGTAGAGGTGTCTATTCAGTTTTGGATGAAGTAATCGTCGTGTTCTTTAACTAATCGTTTGTGCACTTCATACAAATACCTTAAAGTGGATCCCAAAAATTTCCATTTCGAGCAAGCCTGGCATCGAGTGCAGAATCCGACGACGGTGGAGAGTCTCCCCACCCTTGAAAAAGCAGCGTCTTTCTGCAGAACCTAGTAACATGCAAGCCAGTAATGGTTGTTCTCAACACAATGGTGATGCAGCTTCAACTAGCAATGACATGCAAAATGGTACTTGTTCCTTTGCAGACGATGTGGAGATTAATGGGGAGGTTCATAAATCGGTTCCCCCAAAGATAAGATCCCAAACAGACCAGGACATAATACGACTTATTGGTCAGCATCTGAGAGGTCTTGGGCTGAAGTACGTAATCAAAACATTTTTTAACATTTTTTAATCACCTTATAAAATTCCGAACAATCGTTTTAAAGAAAAAAACAATAGCTGTTTATTTTTCGCACGAATTGGGGTTTATATTTCTCTCCCTTCTAAAAAATGTACGTGCTGTTCACGTTGGAACGTGATTGCTGCTGCTGTTTGTTTACTTGTGGACATCCGTCAAATAACTGGTGACCCAGTGGACCCAAAGTTGCAGCATCATGTTATTTGGTTACATAAATCTGTAGAAGTGGATAAAGAACAATGTATTTATTTTTTCGTTGATTTAGTGAGGGGGACAAAAAAAAAATAATAATAAAAAAAAATTGAGGCTCCAAAATTCTGCTTCTAATGTTTCCAGAAAACTAATTTTTAAATAGCGCAATTTTACCTTGTATTTTTTTTTTTTTTATAGCAAATGTAGGGAGTGAAAAAGTAAAAATCCCATATAACAAATCAGGGAAAAACATGAAATTCAGAGGCAATATGTAAATTTTTCGTTTGGTTTCACAAAATCAAAACATTTGTGCAGTCATTAATAAAAACGGTCTATTGTATATGATGATCACTTGCAAGATTGCTTGATTAAAACTTAAGGGATAGTGCCCCAAAATTATGTACATAAATTGCAACAGGTATCTTTTGGGAGTTGGGTACAATTGATTTCAAAATGTAAACCCTGGAATTGCCATCATTTTGGTGATTTTAGATATTTCCTGCATTAGTGATTTGGGAAATTAATACCCATTTGGGAAAGGGCTGCATTTTGCGCTGACTCTCATTTCCAATACTGGGGTGATGCAATATATCCACAAGGTCATTTAACCCTTCTATGTAGCCATTGAGTGCTCTCTTTGGTATAGCCTTCAGTAACTGTTGCTATCACCAGTTCACATAATGAATTCAAGCAGAGTATTTTATATTGAGCAATATTAGATAAAATTCCCATGGAATAAAGTTCAGAATCATTTGCTGGCCAGTGACAGTATTTAATATGATTTATTTGTGACACAATAGCAATGAAGTTTGCAGTGGCCATTCCTACAACAGTAGACAATAGAATAATTTTGAGTATCTCTGGGGAAGTGGTTCATCATCTCAGGAATAAATGTCAGTGCAAAAGAAAAAAAAAAAAAAAAAACCCTTCCAGGGGCTGCAGAATAAATGTCCCAGTATTGTCAATGTAAGATAACAAAACAAGGAAATTCTTGAGTAAACATCTTAAAAATAAAGTGTCTTAAAATATTTCCCTGAAACTGATATTTACAGTTGCAGAGAATGTATTCATAAATTCTCAAGCATTCTTATCATGGTTTTCAGAATTAAGCTTCACAGTTTCCTGAGTCACAGCTGTCACATGATGGATAGCTTATTTTGCTGCTGCAGGCACAGTTTTAAAACATTATCTCTGATGGTTAAGTGTGAAGAAAGTTTGTGGGGATATGCAAATTTTGATTTCAGCATTAACTATCATCTGTATAACATCAATTTTTTTCCAGAAGGAAGGACAGCAGTTTCAAGCTTCTGGGAGTAAAAATCTTAATCATACCTGAAAGCAATACTGTTTTGTACAGAGGGCGAGTCGAAAGTTTTGCAATATTTGCATAAACGCATGTGCTGATGCAGGTATGTCACGTGTTCAAACTGCTTCAAGTCGTGCACTGCAGTCAGTCGAAAGGGATATAAAGTGGTAGTTGTTGCTGTGAATAGCATTTTGTGTCGTCATTCTGCCTGTGGTTGGGATGCCTAAAAGATAAATAACCCCACCCGGCTGATTAGGGAACTTTTGCTTTAAGAGTTTGAACTCTGCCATAATGCTGCTCAAGCATTATGAAACATTTGTCATGTAAAAGGGAAAGGTTCCGTGGACCACAGCACCACAACCAGATGGTTAAAAAAAATTTCACTCAGGTAACAGAAACCTCAACGATCAGCCTAGGTCAGGTAGGCAGCAAAACTTGAATTCGGAGGCCGTGCACCAGGACGTAGAGGTAAATCTGACCAGCACTCGGTGATTATCAACTGATCTGGGCTTATCACAGACCACCGTGGTTCGTCACCTTCAGGACCTTGGCAAGGTCTACAGGAGCTGCCGCATTGTTCCTCACAAACTGACACCAGCTGAAGCAAACTGCCGAGTGGAAATTTGTGCAAACTCTTAGAAAATCCGCACAATGTACGTTTCATCAAGAGAATTGTTACGTGCGATGAAATATGGGTCTATTTCCATGATCCTAACACACTACGGCAGTAATTAAGTCCAGGTCAGCTTCCAGTTCCTGTTGCCAAACGTGGTTGCTTCGAGCACAAGGTAATGCTTTGTGTCTGCTGGAATTTTGAGGGGATAATCTATTACAAATTTGTTCCAGACAGTTAGACCATCAATGCTAACCACTACTCTGAGCAGCTGGAGTGGATGTATGCCATTTTGGAGAAGAAGTACATGGCACTGGTGAACAGAAAGCGCTCTCTCCTACAGTAGGACAACGCTGGGACTCATACAGTGCGAACGACCCGGGCAAAACTCCAGGAACTTGAAGGCATCGAACTGATGCCACACCCAGCATGTAGTCCGGAACCTTACCCCGTCGGATTATTACCTGTTCCGGTCCATGGCCCACTTCAACAACCAGGAGGAGGTGGCAGCTGGGATGAAGGAGTTCTTCGCCTCAAAGGATAACACCTGCTACTGCTGCGGAATCTTAGATCTGGCAGACAGATGGCTAAAGACGGTGCAACGCGATGGCCTATACTTTGAATGCTAGTGAGCTTTTGTTGTAAAGGTACGTATGAAGACATAAAGGGATCCAAATATTTCAAAACTTTCGACTTACCCTCTGTACAGAGTCTGGCTTATAAGTGAAACACTGCAAATCATGATTTGAAAAAATACATAAAAGGCCCAAGAGCCTTTTATGAATTTTTTCAAATCATGATTTGCAGTGTTTCATTTAATAAGGTTGTTCTGGCAGCCAGACAACTGAAATATATCAAATTGAGATTTTCTGCTGAAGATGAAGCATTCTTCTGTAGTTTTCATCCATACATAAATGAAAATTTAAAGAAATCTAAATTAACCTTTTATTTGATACTAAGCATGTTGAGGTAGTAGGAGTGATGTTTTATGCATAAGCTCATTCACATTGTAAGTCAGAAGATCCAGTCTACCATGCTACCTTGCAATTTTCTGTATAGAAATCTGTATTTGGAGAATAATGGTGCACTAAGATTTTCTGTGGGCACATTGTACCATCTGATTAGTACTAACCTTCAAATCCAGATAATTATCCATAATTTCTTATGGATAATTATCTGGATTTGAATTTTTTTAAGAATGGTAACTAACCTTCAAATCCAGATAATTATCCATAATTTCTTATGGATAATTATCTGGATTTGAAGGTTAGTACTAATTGTTTGTGATGTATATTGTTAAGTCCTTCTTTCCGTATGATAAAACTATTTGCTTGAAACTATTTGTCTTAAACTAGAATTAAAATGGTAGAAGCTATAAATAAGAGCCCAGAAATGTTTATGAAGGTCTTTAAATTACTTAATCCAGATCTTGAACCAGAGTGAAAAGAATCAGTGTTATACACAATTATTCATCTTGTGTCCTCATAAGATGGTTTCAGGAATTATCAGGGCTTGAAAAATATCTGAAAGTTACATGCCCGAGTGGGTGTGTGCAAAAATTATTTACCTGCGTGGGTAGTAAAAGTTGGATGCTCAGGAAAATTTATAAGTTAACAAATGAAAAGCTTCATTTCTTTTAAGTTAAAAAAATATGGCTAACATTTTATTAATGTTTTGCATTGCCATTTTAAAGGGTCTGTATTCCAAACGTTCAGTACACAAAAGCGTATATCTTGCCCCACTCGCTCAAGGGTCATTCCATGTGAAGTCAACCAATAACGAATTAAATTGTTGCTTGACATTTTTAAATATTTTTTATATTTTGCATACAATATTCCCAATATATTAACACTTCAAAAATAAAAAAATAAAAATTTTATAAGACTTATTTTTTTCTGGCGGTCATTTTTCTTCGGCTTCACATGACGTTTTTGACCAAAATCATCATTTACAAAAAATTTCATAACTTCTTTACTACTAGAGCTATCATGTTCAAATAAAGATCATTCTTTTTTACATGAAATGTTCTACAGTTTTGACCAATGCTTTAGCTACCTCTTGTGAAAAGATATGAAATGGCCCTTACAAAATGTTTAATAATTTTGCTCAAATTGCTGATTTCAGGCATAATTTTTTTAAGAATGGTAAAAGTCTCATACTCCAGACTTTGTATGTTTACATGTATCTAGTTGGACTATTAATTCACAAAATTTGAAACTTGAGACTGTAGTCCTTTTTTTTCTATAGATCTCCAAACATAGTCCGAACCTTAAAAGTGTCACGTTTTTAGGCCTAATATCTCAAAAGGGACAGCTCCTAAAATTCTAATATTTTTACACAGCAATGTGGTCTTAGGGGTAAACCTACAGTAAAAATTTCAACTTGTAGACATAAGTAGTTTTAAGGCTGTGCTACATCAAAATAACAGAAAAATACGATCATTTTTATTTGCAAACTTGTGAGCCAGAGTTGCTTTTAAATCATCTTAAATATGTAAGGAAAATTAGAAATGGTACAGTAACATTTTATTATTCATTGAAATAAAAAAATATTAAAAAAACACAAATTAGACAAGCAGCAAAATAAATTTACTTGATTTTGAGTGCATGGTTTACAAATGTCCATTTTACGTATATGTGTTACTACAGTATAAACAATAACATTAACACATTAAATTACAATAACTATGAAAAAATAAGTTACTTACAGTTCTATTGATGTTCTAGTTGTACTGAGAAATAAATAAATTCATTGCTTGAGAAATGTTGTTACACAGTGTTTCCGCGATATTGTAAGAACGGCCAGTCACTGTCGTCACGTCCATTAGAGTCAGTTTTTGTAAGATATGGCTTATGGGAACCCATAGAATGTCCTGTAGAAATGACAACTGAAAGGACGTTCGTGGCCCGTGTGGATGGAAAAAGTGAATTTGCATATCATTATTTTCTTCACTGATGTCTTGAATCTTTCCAATCCACCATTTTTTATCATAAACACAGGCAGCATAGTCATTTTTATGGAATGAAAATATTTGATGAGATGTGATTGAGGACACTAATACGTCTTCAAATTCTGATGTTTGGGATGTTTTAAAGCATCTTATTTGAGACGAATCGAGAGGAACTATTCTATGATAATCTCTTGTGTGTGGTACTGTTTCGGCATTTGCAAATCTTGCTTTGAGTCTTGCATACTTTGATTGTACCTCATCAGTTGATACATAAATGTATGCAATGCCAGTAATTTTTTGAGCAATATTTGTACATATCCTGTGGTGTTAAAATTTGGTCTGTATATCAGGGATCGCATTCCTCCTAAAATTCCTAATATTTTGTGACCCTCCTTAAATTCCTAAAATTAGACCTAAAATTTGCTATTCATCCTAAAATTTTCGTAAGCTTATTTTTATTAAAAACACAACCGTTATTAACGCCAATAAATTTACCATTACGGTAAGGTAAAAAGACCTGTTATTGTAGATACACAGCCTATATGCTGTGCTGCTGAAGGGAGGGAAAAATGACGCCATCGAGATGCACTTGCTTCGGGGCGGGCGTTCCATTTTTTTGCCTTCGAACAGTTTTCGAGAGTAACAAGAGATCTAAGGGAAAAGGGGAGGGGTCATTTTCACCCCTGGTTTGCGCTTTGCAGACGAACTCCGTGGCACGCAGAAGATCGTACTTTATTTTTGTACATGCCTTGTGGAACCTCCTCTTTCTGCTGATGTTTTGTTATTGTAAACCGCAGGTGGGTGGAAGCAAAGAGGAAACATGTGGTCTCCTTCCGTAACCTCTGGTAATGACGATGGGATGGTAGCTGAGTATTATCTTGGCAGGCAGTAGAGCACGTGATCATTGACCTTCGATCATGCGTCGGCGACAGCGACCTTCGATGCGCAATATATCTCGGCTCCGACTCGCTGTGACTGAACTTGCGTGAGATGCGTATGATAGTTTCTGGTTTTACATCTTTTATGGTGTTCTCTGTGCTGTGTGCAGGTTCAGTTCTCTAGTGGTGACCTGCTTTTTTTTTTTTTTTTTCATCTGACATCCTCGCAGCCAAATTTCGGGAAGTTGTCTGGTTTTGCAATATTGGAACGTGTTTTTGTACTTCCCTTTCATTTTCTGGTTAGTAATACAAGTGTTTAAGATGCCTAAATCCAAAACGAAATTTCAAGATGCGTGGCTCGCCAAAGAATTGGACGGAGTGAAGTTGAAAGAATGGTGTTCTGCAACTGAAACAATATTTTCTGCTAAGTGTATATTGTGTTCAGAAATTTTCAACATTTCTAATAGTGGCTTTTCACAAGTAAAAGCGCATCATAAAGGACAAAAACATTTGCAGAAATTTCAAAGTAAATTTCAAAATAAGTCCATCCTGAAAGCCTTTGGAGGACGGGATCTTCAGCCCAAAACAAATATTAGTGAAGTACTGAGTCATGATTTACAGTTGGCTAAAGCCGAAGCATTATGGGCCATGAAAGTTGCTAAGGACAATATGTCTTTTGTTTCATGCACTGAAACAGTTGAACTTTTCAAAGAAATGTTTCCTGATTCTGCTATTGCAGCCAAAATGCAACTTAAAGAAAAAAGTTGCTTATGTGATATCACATGGATTGTCAAAATATTTTGAAGAGGATTTGAAAAAAGACATTGCATCTAGTAGCCCAGGAAAGGTTACTATAGCATTTGATGAAACTACAAATACACAAGTGAAACGGCAGTTGGATGTGTATCTCAGGTACTGGTCTTCAGAAATATAGTCAGTTTCTTGCCGATACCTAACAAGCATTTTTCTGGGTCATGCAACAGCCGATATTTTGCTAAAAGAAATTCTTGATGTGTTATCATCCTTCAATATTTCGTTGAACAGAATTATTTGTGTATCCATGGACAGCCCAAATGTAAATAAGTGCTTTTTACGCAAATTCAATGAAGTTGTAAAACAAGAAACAGGCCAGAAATCTTTGGAACTAGGTTTTTGCAACCTGCATGTTGTTAGTAATGCATTTAAAATTTTTTTGACAAGCTTAAATATAGATTTTGACGAATTTGCTACTGATATGCATTACTTTTTAAAGAGTAGTGCTGCAAGACGAGAGGATTATAAATCTGTCGAGGATATAACATTGGTCACTGCCAAATTTCTTTTGCGTCATGTCAGCAACAGATGGTTAACCGTTGGTTCTGTAGCCCAGAGGCTCTTGGATCATTGGCTAAATATTACAGAATATTTTTTAAACTTCTTGCCATCTCAAAAAATATTTGAAAAACAACTGCGCAATTCGGCAAGGTATAAAAGAATTCACTGTTTCCTGAAAAATGAGCTTACTCCTTGCTATTTAGCATTAATTTCATTTTCACACCAAAATTTTGAAAAGTTTTCATTATGTTATCAGAGTGAAGAACCAAAAATACACCAGTTATATTCTGATTTAAATACTTTAATGAGGAATGTTATGGCTCAGTTTATCCAAGATGATGTTATAGCAGGGAAATTTGGAGAAGACCTAAAGAATGTAGATTTTGAAAACAAAAATTCATGGAAAAAACTAGGGGAGTTAGAAGTTGGTATGAAGACAAAAAATCTCCTCAGGAATGTTCAGGAGACCAGGCAGAAATTATTTCTCTTAGATGTAAGATCATCACTAATTGCAACCACAAAATATTTAAAGTCAAATTTGCCATTCTGCAATCAAAAGCTAAGAGACATAGAAGTTTTAAAGGTAAAAGAACCAAAGAAAGAGTCAACTCAACTTTCAGTCACTGAAGGACTTTCGGAAATAACCAGAATTTCAAGTGTTTTGCATCTTTCTGAGGAACAAATTGATAGAGTAAGAGAAGAGTGGAAACTGTTAAATTGCGATAAGCTAACTCTAGATGAACTAGTGAAATTTTCAGAGGAAGGGCATATTCCAGTGCGGATTGATCATTACTGGCGTAATATATTTAGTATTAAAGACTCTAGCGGAAAAGAAAAATACTCAAATCTTGCTAAACTCATAAAGTCAATTTTAGTTTTACCTCATGGTAATGCTGATGCAGAAAGGGGATTTTCGGTTAACACTGCTCTGTTAAGGAAGGACAAGGCTAACTTAAAAGACTCAACTATAACATCATTAAGAATAGTTAAAGGGGCCATTAAACACTATGGATGTGTAAGTAAAGTTCCCATAACAAGAAATTTGTTAAATAGTGTTTGTGATTCACATAAATTTTATAAAGAGTATGTTGATAAGCTGAAGGAAGAAGAATCAAAAAAGGTAAAAGAAAGGAAGCAGAAAGAGAGGGAAAATAAGGAAAAGCAGCTAGAGAAAAAAAGAAAAGCTGAGTTTGATGACAAAATAAAAGAAAATGATGCAGAAATAAATAGACTTAAAAACGATAAAGAAGCCTCCCTAGCAATAATTCAAGAGGGAACAGAAAGAATGAGAAAAGCTGTAGAAAAACAAAATACTGTTGAAATAGCAGTTGCCTCTAACTTGATCATACAAGGTTCAGCTGAAATATAGAAAACTGAAAGGAAATTAGTTGTGGTAGAAGCAGAAAAAGATAGGCTAATCAGGAAAAGGTTAAAACAATAATATGAAAAAAGTAATTCAGTGAACAATTGTACATAGTTCTTGGTTTTCAATTACCTTTTTAGGATATTATAATTTAATGTGAAACCTGAAAACTTTACTGTGAAAATCGTGAATTGCTTCTGGTTCAACAGCATATTAATGTTCAAAGTGAAACTTGAATGTGGTAAATATACTTGAATATGATAATAACACGTGAAAAGATAAGAACTGAACATTAGAAGTAAATCATACTTAAACTTTAGACATTAGACGTTATGCAAAAAATTTGGGTGTTAACTTCGACCATATATACTAATGGACTGCACATTGGCAATAGCTGCATCAAAGCCGCCATGGCTCAAACATTGGGCACGTCATCATCAGACTCCAAATTTCGTGTAAAAATGCTGTTATGATTACTAATTTACGCTGCAGAACTTCAGTGTTTTCGGTGTATTATGTGAATGCGCCTCATATATAATGAAAACTCTTCAGGTAAGTTTACTTATGAGCTATATACATGCATGATCGGGTTGTTTACATTTTGTGATTTATAATGTGATGAACATTTGCGAAGAATTTGGAACATGCATTCCATTTTTTTCTTAAGTTACTATATTTTTATATCAATAGCTGCAAGTTTCTGGTTAAGTAATTGAACTTTATTGACTTAGGTATTTAATTCGTTTCTTACCCATGAAAAATCATAGAACTTTCTTTACTATATCGCTCAGAGCAACCATAAGCACAGCAGGTGTAACCCATCTTTTTGACTGTTGTCATGTGATTTTATGTTGGAGCCAGAAATTTTGATGTCATGCGCAGTCTATCAGTATATATGGTTGAAGGGTGTGAAGCAAACTCTTTACAATGTATACAAAGTTGTTTTACTAGATGTATACAAATATACATCTAGTTTTTATTGAAATACACTCCTAAAATTTTCCTAAAATTTTTCTAAAAATTCCTAAAATTCCTACCTAAAATTTTCCAGAAGTATGCTATGATCCCTGGTATATGTTCTTTGCAAACTACTTCTTGATACTTCTCTTTTTGTAGTACCACCTATTCCATCACTAGCATTTTTGCCATGGGATGTAGCAAAGAAATTCCATTCAGCTTCAAGTCCAAAATTGTCAAAATGTTTGGAAATGTTAATGAAGTTCTTTTTATTTTTATATTAGCTGGCAGCACCATCACTGAAATAAAAAATTCTTCACTGAAGGTGCCACTTTTTTTGTCGGAAATTAGATGACCCTGGAATACATGGAATGCAGCTGTGTTGTGCTCCATATGATCACTTATAATACAAAGACTTCTGCACTTAACAGCTCCTCCTAATTTGTAGTAATAAACGAATGGATGAACCGTGGCTTGTTGGTTAACCCAGTGATAACTCTGGATTTCATCCTGTACTGTAAAGGTGAAATTTTCTGAAAAGTCTTCAAGTATTACAACACTCTGACTGGCTAAGGTTATCTTTTTTTGTTCTTAAATATTGTCCCTGAATCTTTGACACAAAATGATGTTTTTTTAATAACGATAATTTTTCAATTAAAGTATCCACAAATGCATCTATTTGCTGGACAACTGTAACCAGTTCAGCTCTGTCTGTACTGACCCACTGTTTGAAACTTATTTCATCCGGCAGTTCATCTATTTCACTTGATAACATTTCCAGTATATATTGTCCACCCGGACAATCGGTGCACTTGTCAAACATGCAATCCTCATTATTCAGATCACAAACAAGAAGATTGAGTAAGTCTTTATAGTTTGCCTTTAATTTGGCACCATCTATCATAAGTTTAATGTTTTGGTGATATTTACAAACACAAACAACATGGGTGCCTGCAGCTCCGGGTAGAATGCACCATTTTGGTCTTAGTGAGCAGAACATTGACCACCCAATCTTGTGTTCGGGATATTTTTCTGTAAATAAAGCATATAACTCATTTAAATTGCACAACATTAACCTTTTCTGTTTCTGTATCTTTTCATTGTTAATTCTGACAGATACACAATCGTTTTGGCCAGGACAAATCCTGCTATTTTCATCGTCTTCGTAAAAATGTTCTACTGCATTAGCAACGTCTTCACTTAATGTTTTCCCTTTTCTTTTTGAAAGATCAGGAAGTATTCCTTGTGATTTCATTAGTTTTCGTGTTAACCTAACTAAATAGTCTGTTACTCCAAATTCCTCACATATTTTTTTGTTTGACCAAGAATATGGAAGCAAACTAATTATTTTGATTTTTTCTTGTTTATTAGCCACTGAAAATTTTTCTTTCAGCAGATTTATTAAAGTATCATATTCATTAGTAGGAGCAATGCTGGAGCAAATGTTGTAGGCATACACTCACTAAAAGAATTTTCTAATTTCCTTTTTAAAGATTCAGTAATTTTTCCAGTTTTTTTTAATAATGTGGTCTTTGATTTTTATTCAATTTTGTAATTTTTGTAACTGGAGATAAATTTAACGAGTTGCACACTAAATTTACTGTATTTAATTCCTCAGGTGGATCGCAAAAATTCTCCATTACCGTTTCACATGATTTAGGTTGAACAATACCAAATAATTTTGAAATACAGGTTATGCATAATGACTGACCTGGCACAAAAGATCCACTGAAATATTTTTTGGTTTATTCATATGCTCATAAAGAATTTCCCTTAGGCCCTTTTTGGTTGGTTTTGTATGTATTTTCATGGGGTTGCAACATTTTCTTCCAAATATGTGGTGATATTTTATAAGATATTTATGTTGATGATATTTACAAATAGTTTCAATATCACTAGACACCCTTAATTTTAATACATTTTGTTCATTCTGTGGTAAATCACTTACACTACATAAATCCTTAGTCACAGATCCATAATCACATTTATGGCATTCTTCATTGACATATACACCAACAGAGCATTCCATTTTGATTTGGCACAAATACACTTATTGCAGGTATATCACAAAGTCACATTTGAACTACTTGCCAGTCACAAAGGAAACATCAAACTGGGACAAGAATGAGGGTGGTGGTATATATAGCTGCATTAAATGTACAGGTCTTAATAGGTAGCTTAAAAGCTTAATAGGTCTTTTTTAAAAGCTTAACAAGAATTGAACAGGATACAAAAACAATGACTCATCTGGACATGTAGTGACAGGAATTATGCTGCCTCCAACAGGAAATCACATGAATACATCTAAAAAAATATATATGACAAAAATGTTCATATTACTGTCTATAACTACATATATGTTTATGGACGATTGTAAATCATGCACTCAAAATCAGGTAAATTTATTTTGCGGCTTGTCTTCTTTGTGTTTTTTTTTAATATTTCTTTATTTCAATGAATAATAAAATGTTACTGTACCATTTATAATTTTCCTTACATATTTAAGATGATTTAAAAGCAACTCTGGCTCACAAGTTCGCAAATAAAAATGGTCGTATTTTTCTGTTATTTTGATGTAGCACACAGCCTTAAAACTACTTGTGTCTACAAGTTGAAATTTTTACTGCAGGGTCCCTAAGACCACATTACTGTGTAAAAATATTAGAATTTTAGGAGCTGTCCCTTTTGAGATATTAGGCCTAAAAAAGTGACACTTTTAAGGCTCGGACTATGTTTGGAGGTCTATAGAAAGAAAAAAAGGACTACAGTCTCAAGTTTCAAATTTTGTGAATTAATAGTCCAACTAGATACATGTAAGCATACAAAGTCTGAAGTATGAGACTTTTACCATTCTTAAAAAAAATTATGCCTGAAATCAGCAATTTAAGCAAAATTATTAAACATTTTGTAAGGGCCATTTCATATCTTTTCACAAGAGGTAGCTAAAGCATTCTTGGTCAAAACTGTAGAATATTTCATGTAAAAAAGAATGATCTTTATTTGAACATGATAGCTCTAGTAGTAAAGAAGTTCTGTACGTAAACGATGATTTTGGTCAAAAACGTCATGAGAAGCCGAAGAAAAATGACTGCCAGAAAAAAAATAAGTCTTATAAAATTTTTATTTTTTTATTTTTGAAGTGTTAATATATTGGGGATATTGTATGCAAAATATAAAAAATATTTAAAAATGTCAAGCAACAGTCACTGGTTGATTTGATGCGGAATGACCCTCAAGTTATACCAGAGACCCAACCTTGCCAGGGGCTGTGCGATATCCTGTTGTTGTTTGCCCCCCCCTCAAATCCTGTCACTAAATAAAAACATTTGGAGCAAACCTATATGTGGCCCCAATTTATGGACCTAAGCATAATACATGTATAATTACAGAACTGATATTCTCCTGTCCTTGGCACTGTATAACAATACAACTTCTGGTGATTTACAATGGAATGAAAAATGATATGCACCGACCATCTTTTTTCTTATAGGAAGAAATTCTCCATTCCAAACTTTTATTTTCTTCTAAAATTTAGTTGTCCGACTGGGCAACTAGATTTGGTTTTTTACCTGCTCAAGCAAATAATTTACAGGCATCTCGGGTATGGTATTTTTTGAGCCCTAATTACATTATGCTGATCTATGTCCAAGATCTGGAGTAGGTCTATTTCACTCATAGTAATTTAGACATACTCTAAAACATGAACGTATACAAGTCCTGGGAAAGGCACAAGGTTTAGGAAATGTGCCATAATTAAAAAAACTTGTAGAGTATCTTTGCTGTATGTGTGCCATAATCTTATCCTGCTAAAAAACCAACTGCTTGTCTTGTTTGTCCACTGTTAGAAAGAAAGTGGAACTCATAATGGTTTGATTAATAATGTGCAGCTGCTATTGTTCAGTAAAGTAGGTAGAACCAATGTTCTCCAATGAGAGATATGTCACACCATACTTTGATAAGTAGTGCGATATACTTTCATAAGGAGTATTAGCAGCACTCACTGTTTTGGCTTGTAAACATATGCACCAAGATTGTGTTATGATTTATTACTATAGAAGTCTTAACATGTCTGTACCAGAGTAGTCAAATGTAGACATATACTGTATGCGGATAGTTTTCAAATTATTAGCAGGTTTTGCAGATAGTTTTTGCTGGTAGATTAAAAAATATATATATTGATGTAATTTACAGCAATTAAAACACTTAAAATTAATATACTGAATTCTATTTTAACTTGAAGAACTTTCAATTATTTTTCACATCTTCTGAGTTCTTTTGTTTTTACAGGTCTACATTTCTCACCTCTAGATTTTATCAAGGCCTGTTCTTAATGTGTAGGAACTGTACCAAAAGTTTCGTTTGCACAAAATTTAAATTTTATTGCCAGATTCCTCTTGCAGTTGCCTGTTCTTAAATTAAAATAATTTTCTTATGTATTTTGTAAGTCCAGTATTTTTGAACTAACTTGTTGAAAATGCTATTTATAATTTTTGAAGGTTCACTGATGGAACTGTTTTTCTGGATATAAAAACTTTCTTTAATTAGTCTCTTGTTTTTATGAGTTTCATAGTCGAATATTTTAATATTTTTCCATAAAAGTCCATTTTACACACATTGCTGCACATTCAGTTGTAATGTACTTATTTTGTCCTCGTTGGAATCTGTAATGAACATTCTAATAATTATTTATTGTTTTATTAATTATTCTTTAAATTATTATATTCTATTGTTATCGTGGTTCACGCTTTGCGCAAGTTTTCTGTTTCAATGGTTGTGTACGCAGATACATTTTATTTTTATACAACTCTAGTCTGTGCCCCTACAAATGAAGTGTATAAACCATCACTAGTACTCAAGTCATTCATCTTTATCAGGTGAATGTAATGTACAAACTCCAGGAACTCCAAAAGTTTGTACACTATCTACCAACAAGTAATTGGACACCTCTGCAATCGACGATATCTGTGGTCCTGATACTCGTCACGGCCGTCGCCGTTAAGTATCGTGTGGGAAACAACAACACAACCAGTTGCATGCAAGATGGCATGCAGTTCGGAGCTCTCTGATTTCGAGAAAGGTGTAATCGTCGGGTATCGCAGAAATGGCCGATCCATACGTGACATATCCAACAAGTTGAAGTACCCAAAATCAACAGTGGGCTACGTGATTGGCAAGTGGAAGATGAGAGGTGACTGTCGGAATGTGCCCCGACCCGGCAGACCCACAAAACTGGGAGTTGGAGACCAACTGGTGCTGGCCAGAGAAATTCGGAAGAACCGCACCAAATCGATGGGCCACATCCGCGAGGAGTTTCAACAGGCATCCAGGAGTGTTCTTTCGATGAATACCATCCGTAAGGAAGCCCATATGCTCGGTTATCATGGACGTGCTGCCGCCCACAAGCCTTTGATCACCAAGTCCAATAGCGCTGCTCGGCTAACGTGGTGCAAAGAACGTCGACAGTGGACCGTTGAACAGTGGAAACAGGTTCTCTGGAGCGACGAATCAAGGTTCACCCTCTACCGTTCGGATGGCAGGGGCTAGGTTTGGCGTCTGCCTGTAGAACGCCTTCTGCCGGAATGTATTGTGCCAACTGTGAAGTTCGGCGGCGGCGGAATTATGCTATGGGGGTGTTTCTCCTGGTATGGCACGGGAGCCTTGGTCGCAATTCCTGGTAGACTCAACGCCGAGACCTACTGCACCATTTTGGATGACCATGCGCTTTCCTACGTTGTGGCAGTTTTACGGGGTGGACCCATGTTACTTTCAGGATGACAATGCCACCTGTCATGTTGCGAGGTCCACCATGGCTTGGTATGGTGACAATGGGGCTAATCGAATGGACTGGCCTGTGCAGAGCCTGGACCTTAACCCTATCGAGCACCTCTGGGACGAGTTGGAGTGTCGACTTAAGGGGTGCCCCCACCTTCCGAAATCGGTGAAGGAACTGACCTGTCGCCGCCCCGGTGGCGCAGTGGTCTAAGCGATGGCCTCTGATCATTCGTCCGAACGGGGTCCGGGTTCGAATCCCGGTGAGGCATGGATGTTGTGTTTGTATTACGGCACTGGCTCTCTCCCTTCCCTGGAGCCAGTGACCCTAAATTAGGGACGGGCGACTGCTTATAGCCCATTGAGTTGCTCACAGTGGTCGTTAAACCTCCAATCAAAAAAAAAAAAAAACTGACCTGTCTTCTCCAAGCCGAGTGGAAGAATATACCGCTAGCCGTCGTACAACGCCTGGTTGAGAGTATGCTCCGGAGGGTTGCAGCTGTAATTGCCGCTCGTGGAAGCTCCACGAACTATTGAAGGTGAATAAACTTAGTTTTCCTTTGCTATCACAGGTGTCCAATTACTTGTTGGTAGATAGTGTATATTATATTCACATAGTATTGATGAAGCTGTAAAAATTTTATAGTGCTAAGGTACATTTCTGTTCAAGGTAATCTTTTATGAAAGAAAGTTTCCTTAGTAACTTCCTTGAAAAATATTGAGTAGATATCATGATTTCCAAACAGGTAAATCTTTCGTGTTTCCTGTTTCACATAACTGCTATACCATGTGGGATACTGATATGTTTGAGGCAGGAGAGTAGGAAAATGCAACCCAAAATTCATTTGGCATGATGTAATTGCATACTTGCCAACTTCTATGGATTATCCTTAAAATTTACAGATTTCTGCTTAATTTTACTGATTTATGGATAGAGGTCTTTTTTTATGGATTTTTTAATATTTCGATTGCTCAATCGAAATATTTCAGTACCCTGCAACCATCCACTTATATTTACTACCGGACCTTACGAGTGCTGTATCACATGATGATGTTATCTTTGATTCACTTGCTTCGTGACGTCGTGCGGTAGCTCTCTCTCCAAGGGAGTGCTCAAGTGACGTGCCAACGCTAGATGCATGCACAGAGTCTGCGATGGTAGCTGTCGCATTTTGTATTTCCACGGCCTGACTTGATCAAGCGAGTGGCAATGCTGATCGAGCGGCCGTGGTATTTTAGTCCTTGTAGACGCTAGTTCATCATAGCAGTTGATTGGTCTCCTCTTGGGAGGGAAATCACAGCCGATGAAAGAGAAGAGTAAAATCTGCATGCACAGTGTTGAACAATGTTGTTGTACAGCAAAAGAATACTTTCTTATGTGTGTTGTTTTGAATGTGTGGTGTTGTTTTGAATGTGTGGTGTTGTTTCTTTGTTGTAGAGTTGAATTACTGGGAGGAATGAGTTGTTAGTTTAGCTTTTAGGCAAATCTATAAAGATGAGTACTAAGATTATACCATCTCAAAGTTATTTTCAATCTTTTAAGGAAGCATACACTGCAAAGTTCCAGTGTACCAGGAAATCTAATAAAGGTGTAAAATTTGCATTTTGCGACATTTGCCAAAACGATTTTAATATTGCCCACGGAGGCAGAAACAATATTTTTCGTCATGTAAATTGTCCCAAACACAAAGGTAATGTGAAGTGTACTGATATTAACTCCAAACTGACTACGTTTTTTAAAACATCTGATAATAGTCAAGGAAATGTAACTCGTGCCGAATTGTTGTTTGTCTTTTTTGATAAAACACAACTTTCCATTCAGTGCTGCCAGCCATGCTGGTCCACTTTTTGGCAGATGTTTCCAAAAGATCAAATTGCCAAACGTTATGGCTGTGGAAATACCAAAACGACGGCGCTTGTCCACGAAATGGCTTTAAATTGAACTTCCGCTGTTGTGAAACTTTTACAAGAAGGGCCATTTTCTTCAGCATGTGATGAAAGTCATGAAAGTGATTACAATATTATATAATACTAATATACAAGATAAAGATTAGAAGGTATGTAACATACAGTTTTGAATGCAATGAGTAGGTACTCTTAAAGTGAATATTTCCTTTTTGCAGGAAATGTTTAGTTTGGTGTTGAAACACCATAGGTTTGCAAGGCTAACATTGAACAAAATTAAGATTTTACTTTATGGTTTTTTAAATTATTATTTTAAACTCAGATAATAGTAGTTTAGTTATTGTGGCATATGCAAAGATTTTTACTGCATATTTAATAATATAATTGTTTTGTTTTGTGGTAAATGATGTTCGCGCAAAAGTTTTACTAATGCATATTTTCCAAAGTTGGCAAGTATATAATCGGGATTCCACTTAATATGCATCAGTGAATAGTAGGCATCATTTCACTTTGACACATGTATGACATGAGCATGTTGTAACATTAATTAACACTGTCTCCCTCTGGTGCCTTAGTGGTCTGAGACTGTCTTCTGACGGTTTATATAAGATGGACTTGTGTTCGAGTCCAGATGAGGCTTCTTACAGCACTGACTATCTCACCCCTGAAAGCAGTGTCCAAGAAGGGTCCGGGTTTGATCCTGATGAGGCATGGATGTTATGTTTGGCTTACAACAGTGGCTGTCTCCCTTCCATGAAACCAGTGACCCTAAATTAGGGATGAACGAGTGCTTATAGCCCATTGAGCTGCTTACAGCACTGGCTATCTCCCTTTCCTGGAAGCAGTTTCCAAGAAGGGTCCGGGTTGGATTCCGATGAGGCATGTATATTTTGTTTGGCTTACAGCACTGGCTGTCTCCCTTCCATGAAACCAGTGACCCTAAATTAGAGATAAACGACTGCTTAGAGCCGATTGAGTTGCTTATGCACTGGCTATCTCCCTTCCCTGGAAGCAGTGTCTAAGAAGGGTCCGGTTTTGATCCCGATGAGGCATGGATATTATTTTTGGCTTACAGCACTGTCTGTCTCCCTTCCATGGAACCAGCGACCCTAAATTATTGATGAATGTCTGCTAATAGCCCATTGAGTTGCTCACAGTGGTCATTAAACCTTCAATAAAAAAAAAAAAAAAAAAAAAAAAAAAAAAAAAAAAAGCTGTGTCCCTAAATTAGGGAATTAGGGATAGGTTGCTGCAGGCATGCAACCAAGAATCTTTATTGGGGAGGTTATGATATCAATGAAATCTAAATAAACAGTACACCAATAATTTTATGCAACATCGATATATTATTGATATCTTCGAGGGAAACAAATTTTCTAACCAATTAGTATTGCAAGGTATTTAATTGGTATATAATCAAAATAAGTATGGTGAACTCTCATTATTGCTGACTCTAATAATCTGAAATTTGCTTAGTCCAAAAACTCCTAAAGAAAAGAAAACAAAAACAAAAAAACTTTAATTTTGAACTCCAAAGGAGAGAGACACATTTTATAAACCAGCTTGTGCAGCTAATGCTTCGAGTGTGGCAGCACCAGGTCTGTTAGGCAAATACACAACATTGTAACTGGCCGGCATGTGTACACATACAGTACTTTAATGTACTTTAATTTACGTAAAGAAATTAGCTTCCTACTCCACCCCAAAATCTACTGCCATTCATGAAACTTGGAGATCATAACCAACAGTGAGTTGTACAATGATAGCGTCTCACAGGAGTTGCTATGAGTATGGGACCAGTTCATCAAATTGTGATTGCCTCTTGGCTTTTCTTCCGTGATTCCGCGTGGTAAACGAGCATAATGCCTCATGTCTTTGAATACCTGATTATGTTCGCATTTCTTCGTTATTGTCAAGTCACCTCATTCAAATTGTTGAAGCGTTCTATTATTCAGTTTTCAGTTTGTTGTCTACTTTCCTTGAATCATTCAAATTGTTAAAGAGTTCTATTATCCAGTTTGCAGTTCGCTGTTTACCTACCTTGAAAAAGCCATCTGGTTGATGTGCAAACGCTTGGAAACTTTGATTTCTACTGTACACCAAGAAATTCCAGATCGCTAGTATAGTTACACTATTTCAGTACGGTTGGTGTATAGTTACTTGTTATTTAATTATTTAATTAATTTGTCCTTTTTTTTTTTTTTTCAATGAACCGGTGTTTAATGTATCTTGTACCATAGTTTATTTCAGATAATCTGGATTTTCTTTAATCCAGACAACTGTTGCTCCCAATTTGTCTGGATTAACAAGGTTTTACTGCATCATTATTGAGCAAATTAAAGTACAGAAATTATGATAGAGTAATTTATAATAAAAAAGACTAAATAATAGATTTCATTAAGAATAATCAGATTAAGATAATGTAAGTACTTTTGCCATAAACATAACTGTAGAGGTGATGAAATGAAGAAATGTGTCACTTCTGTCTGGGATATCTCTGTCTGAATGAACAATGGCAATTGCAGTTAATTTTTATTATTCTGATGGTATGTTACATTGAATGCTCAGTTACTTCCAGGAAAGGAGGAATGCTGATCATTGACTTGGAAACTTGACCACAGGCATTCACTCTGCCAGGTGAATTTTAGTGCCGAGCAGCCAGTAACAGAAAATTCTAGAATCCCTTCATCCTACCATACCCTAGGGGCTTAGACCCTTGTGGGTTAGAACAGCTAGGGCTAAGAGTTTGTACCCTAGGGCTCTGATACCAGCTCCAACTCAATTTATATGACTTCCCAAGGACAAGTTTATCCCACTTTTTGTCTTAGTGGGATGAATGGGCAGTGAAAAAAGTTGAGTAACCATTGATCGGAAGTAGCGTGCTACATGTAGTGCTGCTTCTATAGCATGTTACATTTACAATAGTGTGGTGTATAGAATTGCTACATATAAAAAAAGGTAGTTCTAGCAGTAGCACGCTACAAAAGAAAGTAGTCTATAGTACAGAATTACTCTATAAATCGTGCTACTTTGAAAAAAAATGAAATGAAAAAATCTTCAAATCAGTGACATTTCTTGATTTCCTGAAACACTGTTTGCTGAAATGGAGGCCAAGTGTGCCCTGCCTACTATCCTGTTCCTGACTTGACTTACAATATAAAGGTTAGCCAAACTGTTAACTATAAATTATTAGCTTCTTCCTGAGTTTACGCTATTTATAGGGGTCTTCTCAGTCAGCCTGAGAAGACAGTACATACGAGATGATCAAGCTTGCGATTATTTTTTTTTTGTGGCATTTTATAGTGAGATTTGATTCTCTAGTAAAGAAAATGATAATTGACAGATACTTGTTGATAGTGTTTTTATTTGAATTCCCTGAGCGTATTGTCTAGCCTTGATTATAAACCACTGAATCTGACAAAATGTGTTACATATGATTATCAGAGCTGAGGTAAATACGAAGTTATATTACTTGTGTATTTTATCTTGGTATTTAGCTCTGAATGGCATATGTAAAAAGATACATAATGCAAATATATACAAAGATATATTATTTGTGTAATTTACCTTGGTATTTAGCTGTGAATGCCATTTGTAAGAATGTACATACTATATAAAGATCATCTTCAGAAATTGAATTTTTAACTTAGTGCTAAATGAAGAAAAAGTAGCTACTTTTCATAAAAAAGTAATGTAGCTAGTTACTTTTTGGGAAAAGTAGTTGTAGCTGTAGCAAGCTACTTTTTCAAGAATGCAGTTGTAGCAGTAACTAGCTACTTTTAAAAAGTAGCTTTCCAATCACTGTGAGTAACTGATGTGTGTGCTCAAGGGTTATTTTACAGATAGAGAGCCTGTAATGTGAGAAGTTAAAATGTTTGTAACTTAACCTTAGGTTCACTCAGTGGAGAGGGAAAAAGGATCAAACTTAAGACAGAGACACAGGAGGTAGTAAAATAGCACTGCTAATGTGAATTCTGAAAAAAGAAACTCTGGGCTTTGGAGGGGGTTTTAACCCTGAAAACTCTATCCTAGTTGCACCCCTGGGTGACTGCTTATAGCCCTTATAGTTGCTCATGGCAGCCGTTAAAACTCTGAAACAACAGAAAAGCCTCCCACTATGTTAACAAATTTCCCCAAATCCTGTGGAAAAGTATGTGTGTGTGTGTGTGTGTGTATATTTGCATGTACATACTTATGTGCATACACATACAGGGGTTGGACAGAATAATGTGAACACCTAGGAAAAGAAGGTTTTACATACCTAATAGGGTGTAGAACCACCTTTGGCATTCAAAAGTGCCTGAATCCTCTTTGGAATGGATGCATACAAATCCTGGATGGTGGTTAGTGGGATGTTACACCATTCTTCATGCAGAAACTGCTCCAGGTTCTTGAGAGATGCAGGAGGAAATTAGCGGGATTTTATTCTGTTTCCCAGTGGCTCGATGATGTTTAAGTCTGGTGATTTTGGAGGCCAAGGAAGGTATGAAAGTTCGTCCTCATGTTTTTCAAACCATGATCGGACATTCTGAGCTCTGTGAATTGGGGTGTTATCATCTTGATAGACAGCATCCCTTGCAGGAAATGATGCCTGAGCCATTGGATGGACTTGGTTGGCCAAAATAGTTTCATACACCCTGCTAGTCATCCGTCCTTTCAAGGTGATGAGGAGACCTGCTGAAAACCACGATATGACCACCCAGAGCATGACAGAACCACCACCATGCTGCACTGTTGGGAGCAGACAGTCTGGGTTGTACGCTTCTGATGGTGTTCTCCATATGTAAACACATCCTGCAGTGGAGAATAGTGTTAATGTGGATTCATCTGACCACATTACATGCTTTCATGCATCGGCAGTCCACGTTATATGCTCCTGGCACCACTGCTGTCGCCTTTGTGCATTCACTCAGGTCACCAGAGGTTTTGCAATAGCAGCTCTGCCATGAATATCTAGTTTATGCAGTTTGATGCACACCGTTTTCATTGATATACTATGGTCTGGAGATGCATATTGAGCTCTGCACGAATTTTTGCTACAGTGGTCTTCTTATTAGGGGTAACAATCCTCTTTAATGCTTTCCTGTCTCTATCAGTCAGGGTCATTTTCCGGCTGCTCTTGTGTTTTGCAGACAAGGTTATACCACGAACACTGTATCTTGTCATGACCCTAGACACAGTAGCTCTCAATACCCCCCACTACCCTGGCAACTGTTGTCAAGGTGGCACTAACTAGCCAGCCACCAACAATTGGCCTCTTTTGAAGTTTGTTAGGTCGCTCACTTCGTCGTCAGCTTGAAAGATATTTTGCAACAAGACACTTTAACTGCACTTAAACAGGACCTTGAGGTTCCAAACAAAGCTATTGCAACCAAAAAGTGGTGGATACCAGAGTTGTCTAAAAATAAAATGTAACTGCGTATACAACCATTAAAACAGAAAACTTGCTGCAAACCCGCAAATCGCGATAACAATAGAATAAGATAATTTAAAGAAAAATTAGTATAACAATAAATAATTATTAGAACATTACAGATTCCAGAGAGGACAAAAGTGCATTACGACTGAATGCGTAGAAATGTGTGTAAAAATGGACCTTAAGGCCAGAAGTTTAAAATATTGAACTATGAACCTCATAAAAACAAGATATTAATTAAAGAATGTTTTTATATCTAGAAAAGCAGTTCCGTTAATGAACCTTCAAAAATTATAGATAGCATTTTCAACAACTTAATTCAGAAATAGTAGACTTATAAAATACAAAAGGAAAAGATTTTAATTTTATAACTGGAAACTGCAAGAGAAACCTGGCAATAAAATTTAAATTCTTTCTGTGTAAATGGAACTTTTGTTACAGTTCCTATATATCAAGAACAGGCCTTGATAAAATCAAGAGGCCAGAAACGTCTGTAAAAGATAGAATTAAATATATTAATCTGAGTAAATCCTTGAGTAAGTTTTTCAATTGCTGTAAATAACAATTTTAGGTTTTTAATCTACAAGCCAAAACTATCTGCAAAATCTGCTAATAATTTGGAAACTATCAGCATACGGCGTACACGTGTATGTCTATATTCTGTGACTCTGGTGAATACCTTTGTGTATTGCGACGTATGCAGCTGCATTAAGAGTCACGTTTCTAAGCATGGTGTTCACATTATTCCGTCCAACCCCTGTATGTAAAATTCCATATAAACCACTGAAAGTGAAAAAAACTTTGCTTTTATTTTAGAATACTGTATAAAGTCAGTGCTCTCAGATTTGAAGATAAAGGCCAAGTTGTAACTGTCACTTGGGTAATCAAGATAATACATAGGAAATGCTATCCCACATTCCCTAACCCACTTGGCCAACATGGCAAGGTATGCCTCCCTTCCCCCTTCAGTAACTTCACAACTTAATTATTCACCCTCAATCTCTGGCTGCTGGACTTTACCTGACTAAGACATTATGATCAAAGTAAAAACCCTGAAATACAAATGGTTTGGACATATTTCTAAAAGAACTGACCACCATTGGACAACTGAAATGCTAAACTACACCCCAAGAAATAGGAGAATATCTAAAATAAACCACATAGGAGATGAGTGAATTAAATTTGAAAGCACACTACAGTCACATGGAGGAGGCAGGCAGAAAGCTGTGGAAGAGACTTGGGGAGAACTTCATCTAGCAGTGGATTGATAATGATGTTTTTATGAATGCATCATTCATTCCATATCAGATCAACCAATGAATTGATGTGTCCACCATTTTGGTAAAACTTGAACTTTGTTGAAAATCTGCTGCTCCAGAATTTTTCTGGAACAAATATTTTCTCAGATATGGGGATTGGAAATTTCCAAAAAAAGGAAAATTTGCACATGTTGGACACAACATTACTGTTGCTAAAATGAACTTTAATTTTACAGGAATTATTGGGATGAATTTTTTTTTTTTTTTGGCATTTGCCAAATTTTCATCCTGTATTCCAACCAGTTGTTAGGACTGTGTTAAGAGGGTAAGTGCTGCTGCTCACATGGTTATACCTAGCATCTCTTCTCTGTTCACATACTCATTGTCATAAAAATCCATGGACCAAGGAGGCGTTGGATTGGATTGAAATGAAATTTTAGTAGTGAGATGGTACATACTAGGGACATAAGTGATTACAGTATTACAGCAGCAGGACGATTTCCCTTGGACGTACAATACACATTCCGGTCAGTGTTAGTACCACGTTGGACCGCCTCGTGCTCAGATATATGTGGTGATACATGTCCGGCATAGAGTCAAAGAGACACTGTATGTTACCCTGGGACAGATTTGCCCCCACTTATTACAACAGACGCTCTAAATCATGAACACTGGGACATGGAGAAAGCTGGCATCCCATCTGGTCCCACATGTGCTTGATGGGCGTCGAAGCATGACGCAGACAGCCCTGGGAAACTTGAGCCATGTGCGAACATGCATAATCTTCTTGGAAAATGGCTCCAGGCCACCCCACCAGGGAAGGCAGCACATGGAGCCACAGGATCTCCTGTACATAGTGCTGGGCTATCAACATTCCTCGGATCACTGCGAGGGAAGTCCGGCTGTCATACGGAATGGCTCCCCAGACCATCATGCCTGCAGTTCAGGATGTGTGCCGCTGTACAGTGAGATTGGGCTTGTAGCACTCACATGCGGTCCTCCACACTCTGACACGGTGGTTGTCCGTTCCCATACAGAGGCGGGATTCGTTGCTGAACACTATACGTCTCTAGTCCGTAGCATTCCACGTTGCTCGCTGCTGACACCACTGCAATTGACGACGACGATGATTAGGTGTTAATGGTAGAAAATGTAAGGGCTGTCGAGAGTGCAGATTCGCCTCTGCCAGGTGTCTGAAATGGTTCTGGCGTACACAGGAGTCCATTGTACAGCTGCCACATGTCTCTGGATATTGGACAAGGACGTCATTGCATCTGTGCATGCCCCTCTCACAATCCCATGGTCCTCTCTGCTGGTGGTGTGTCTGGGTCGTCCAGGGCTAGTCCGCCATGTCTGGGTGTCTTCCCATGTCCATTGCTTCCAACACAATTACACCGTACTGTCCAACCGGCCCAAACGGCTGCCAACTCGTGGCGCCGGCCACCCTGCCTCTCTCTCTCTCATCCAGATGATACGGCCTCATTCAAACTCGTCAGTTGCCTGTATGCACATCTATGGTGGCTCCTCGGCAAGTGTATCGGCATGTGTATCGCTCAGGGATCTCGCCTGACTCTTACTGTGCACTTCAGCACAAATGTGGAGTCCCCTGTGCGGTGCCTTATATGCCCCAATGATTGCAGCGCCAGTTTTTGGACGCACGGACATGCAGAATGGCACAAAACTAATCATTTGCATGTCTGTCCTTCCTGTAGCTATTTGCCGAGTTTTGTGTTAATCACACTGTTTTTTCTTGGTGTGTGGATTTTTATGTCAATGAGTAATTTGTGGCTCCTTTTCTTCCACTTTCTATACCAATTTCCAACTTACTTTTTGCACAATACTGTTGAGCTGATAGAATATTTATGGCGTCACAATTGAGCGTCCAGTTTTTGAATGTGTTTGGCCAGTCCAGTTTTGCTGGTAATATTTTTTTATAGCTGCTTAATGTCCTGCTACAGTTGCTCTTATGCAAATTCTACCATACTTTCAGCGTACACTTTAGACTACTCCTTTTTGTAGCAGGACATTGTCTTTTTGTTTTATGGACAAGATTTTTTTTATTTTATTTTTTTTTTTTCATTGTTTAGGTCTGGAACATGACTAACATGTGGAATTTCTTGCTAATTCTCTGAAAATTTAAAAAACGGTGTTTTTGGTAGATAACTTTCATGGTTAGTTAATGTTATTACCTGCCTGTTTTGTTATTTAATTTGATTTTTTATTAAACATTTTTAAATTAGTTTAGAAAGATAGTTTTCTGTAAGTATAACTTTTAATTTTTCTTTGTGGAGTTAGTGATATTTCTGAAGAATCCAGTGCACTTGTTTTATTTGGGAATTATCTTGCCTTGCTAAATTTAATATAGGTGCAGGGCTTGAAAAATACCATGCCTGAAATATGTAAATTGTTTGCCTTGGCAGGTAAAAAAAAGTAACTAGTTACCCAGCTGGGCTACTAGATTTGGAAAAAGAAATAAGTATGTTGCATTTGCTACCATAATAAAAATGACTGTTTTCACCTGTGCTTTTTTTTTTTTTTTAACTCACTGCAAACCAAGGATTTTGTATTACTGTTGCAGTGAGGTGTATTATCACTTCTGTAACTGTCCTATGATCTACTTATAGACATTGGGGAAATATGATGTTCTGTTCCAAATGTTATTTACAGTTTGCAAAAAGAGTACTAAGAACCGTTAATTGTACTTTTTAACACAAAAAAGCAAGTTTTTTTATTTTGTGCTTCAAAATATAAATTTTTCTGTACATCCTACTTTTACTACCTGGCAGTTAAATTTTTTCTGCATATGCCCGGCTGGGCATGTCACATTTTAGATATTTTTCAAGCCCTTTGGTGGATTGTAAGTGTTGTAGTCAAGAACTTTTATCAGTATTGGTAAGTCTTTTATATAGTTTTGTTGCAATTTTTCTTTCTGAAGCTGTAAGGGTCAAGCCCAAGCCACAAAATTAAGGGTCTAATGCAACACTTTCCGGTCTAGAAGATGCTGCATAATATTATGCTTCTGTTAGTGCATAAAAGCATCTTTATGGGCAATAAGAATAAACCTTTGTTAAAACTCCTAGAGAACGTATCCAAAGGATATCTGGTTTATTTAGGTTTTGCAATATTTGCATAAATGCATGTGGTGGGGTGGGTATGTCGCGTGTTTAAACTAGTTCAAGTCACGCACAGCAGTTAATCGAAAGGGATATAAAGTGGTAGTCGTTGCTGTGAACAGCATTTCATATCTTCATTCTCTCTGTGGTTGGGACACCTAAAAGATGAACAGCCACAACTGGCTGATTAGGGAACTTTTACTTTATGAGTTTGAACTCTGTCATAATGCTGCTCAAGCAACACGAGATATTTGTCATGCGAAAGAGGAAGGTTCTGTGAACCACAGCACCACAACCAGATGGTTCAAGAAATTTTGCTGAGGTGATGGAAACCTCGACGATCAGCCAAGATCAGGTAGGCAGCGAAACATGGATTTGGAGATCATGCGCCAGGCCATAGAGGCAAATCTGACAATTAACACTGTAAGATTATCAGGCGAGCTGAGCATATCACAGACCACCATGGTTCGTCGCCTTCAGGAGCTCAGCAAGGTCTACAGGAGCTGCTGTATTGTTCCTCACGAATTGACACCAGCTGAAGCAAACCACAGAGTGGAAGTATGCACGAAACTCCTAGAAAACCAGCGCGATGTATGTTTCATCAAGAGAATTGTTATGTCTTATATGCGATGAAAAATGGGTATATTTCTATAATCCTAACACAGCGGCAGTGGTTGAGTCCGTGCCAGCTTCCTGAACCCGTTGCCAAATGTGGGCACTTCAAGCATATGGTGATGCTTTGCATCTGGTGGGATTTTGAGGGGATAATAAATTACGAATTTGTTCCACATGGTCGGACCATCAACGCCAACCTTTATACTGAACAGCTAGAGCGGTTGTATGCCGTTTTGAAGGAGAAGTACCCAGCACTGGTGAACAGAGAGCATGCTCTGCTACAGCAAGACAATGCTCGGCCTCATACCGCGCGAACGACCCGGGCGAAACTCCCAAGAACTTGAGGGTATCAAACTGATGCTACACCCAGCATATAGTCTGGATCTTGCCCTGTCTGATCATTACTTGTTCCGGTCCATGGCCCACTTCCTTCAGGGGTGGCATTTCGATAACCAGGAGTAGCTGGGATGAAGGAGTTCTTTGCCTTGAAGGACAAGAACTGGTACTTCTGCAGAATCAAAAAACTGGCAGACAGATGGCTAAAGATGGTGTAACACAATGGCCTATACTTGTAATGCTAGTCAGCTTTCATCGTAAAAGTGTGTATGAAGACATAAAGTGATCCAAAAATTGCAAAACTTTCGACTCACCCTCTGTATTTAGACGCCTTTTGGTGGCCCATAATTTATTAAAGTAAAATAACTATTTAATTTCACTGTAATAAATTACAAGTATATGAGAGGACTGAAGTATTGACCTGGACTGAATGAAGATTTAAAGGCTGATGGGGAGAGAGGGGGGGGTTGAGAGTTAGAAATAACTGATGCCCACAACTTCCTTGAACAACAGATATCAGCAGACAAACGCGGCATCAAAGAAGAGATTAATCGATGTATAAAACTTGGCTGATGTGCATATGAAAAAAAACATGGTTTTCAAGAGCATTTTGCTGTTATGCCTTAGAAGGCAAATGTTTAATCAATTTCCAATCTTTTAGTCCTTAATCATGTTATTTGCATCTTTAAAGGCAACAAAGTACACATATTTACATGCAAGTCATTAATGACTCATCAATCAAAAAAGCCAAACACTTACCTAAAAGCTCTTGGCTTCATTCCTGCTATACACTTCATGCACGTGAATTAGAACATCCTGTTATGTAGCCGGCCTTCAAAGGTTGAAACTTTCATCTTATCTGCTTATAGGGTGTTGTTTTATATACATACTTCAGGTCATGAAACATCGTATTTTATTCACAGGGCACAAAACGCTGACTTCTGACTGCCGTCTGACATGCAACATAGCTCGTCAACACTAGGTGTATACTCACTATTACGTGAGTGTTGTTTGTCAACTTTCATTACGCCCTTTTTTTTTTTTTATTCCTCCTTCACTCCTCCATATGTAACTTGCCTTTAAAATTCACAATTCTTAAAAATGGTACTCAAATCGAAAGCGCATATCCACATACCCAATAAATACTCACACACATCCCACCCTACAATTTACACACCTCATACCACCATATTAATGTACAATATATACAACACATTCATACACTCAATTAAAACCACTATCTACATAATTACACTATTTACATTTCACGGCAGTCAAACCACTGTCAACTGTGATTTATGCAGTGCTCCATTTGCCACATATATCGTAAAAACCCTACAGCAAACATTAACTTCCTTTGGCCAGTCACACACAATTCCCCAAGCACTTTCAACAGATACTCTGTTGTCCTCAGGATGTCGATGTGTCCTTCTGCTCTGCTAACCACAGCTCAAGTGAGCAAACTCATACAGGTTCGAGCTTAAGTCACAAACTCTGCATTGTTGTATCTCTGGCGCCATCTATTATCAGTGCTCTTCTCTTTTCTTGTTTTTTTCCCCCTTAATTGTTGTTCAACTTTAATTAAGGCTTTCCAATGGTCATTTAAATTGTTTGGATCGTTAATGTTACACAGTCTTGATCTTTTTTTTCGATTAACACCATTTCATCAACTCTCAACAGCCTTTCGTTTTTACAGCCCCTAATAATTTTAATATCTTCAAATTTGTGACATTGGTGATTTTCTAGACAATACTGGGTTAATGCTGTTTTACCTTCTTTTTATTCCAATTACTCATATGTTGGTGTAATCTATACTTTAACTTGTTCTTAGTGCTGCCTATATATGACAAAGGTGGTTTCTAATTTATAGGAATCTCATATACACCCGCTCTATCTAGTTAGCTGATTTTTTTCATTTTTTATTATATTTTTTATAGTATGCACTTGATTTTCTACTTGTATATCATACTTGCCACAAACCTTATTAATTTCAGCAGAAATTTTCACCTTCCACATATGGAATTGCCCCTACATATTTTAAGTTTTTTACTATTTGTGCCCTTATTATTTACTTGAGTTACTTCATAAATCCATTTCTTTAATACCTGCTTAGGGTAACCAAAATCATGTGCAATTTTTTCGATTTATTCCATTTCTTCTTTTTGAAATTGTTCTTTTGATGAACGTGTTAAACTTCTTTTAATTAGTGTTTCAACACTATTTCTTTTATGAGTTAATGGGTGTGATGACTGAAAAGGTATTAACACAGGAATATATGATGATTTCCTATGCACTCTGTATTGTATATTGTCATTTGTTTTGTTTACCATAATGTGTTATTTTGTTCTTGTTCTACTGTCAATTCAATAGATGGATAGATATCTCTATACTTTTGTGTCAAGTCTTCTAGTTCTTCATTTTTGAGCTTGGACAACAGAAAAATGTCATCTACGTACCTGCAGTATATCAGTGGTGGATCTTCTAGTTTACTAATTATTTTTGTTTCTATGTCACTGATTATTATTTCAGTAAACAAGGTTGACAATGGTGACCCCATAGATCCATCATAATTTTGTTTGTAAATATTGTCATTGAACATAAAAATGTTATTTTCATATATGTAAAATAAAATTTCTTTTAATTCTTCAATTTGTACTTCATTCATTGTATATAACAGATATAATTTTTCAACAATTATGTCAATTGCCTGAGGTACTGGTGTGCTAGGAAACAGCATGGACATCCGTACTAGCTATATGATGTTCACTTAAATCTTGTTTAATCTCTTTAATTTTTTCAATGATTTCATAAGTATTCTTCACAGTGAACTTGGTCTTCATAAACATTGGTGCCAAAAACTTGTTAAATATTTTTTTCCAACTTTATTAATGAGGAATTCTGTTTTGATACTATCACTCTCACAGGTGTTTCAGGCTTATGAGTTTCTATTTTTGCAAACAATTTTGGAATCCCTGTACCTATAGGTAGGTACGCTTTCTTTATTTCTTCAGGCAAAGTGCTGTGATTTCTTTCTTTATTTCTTCAAGCAAGTGCAATGTTTGCAAAAATAAAAATTCATAAGCCTGATACACCTATGAGAGTGATAGTATCAAAAAGGAATTCCCCATTAATAAAGTTGGAAAAAAATATTTACAAGTATTTGGCACCAATGGTTATGAAGACCAAGTTCACTGTGAAGAATACTTACGAATTCATTGAAAAAATTAAAGAGATTAAACAAGATTTATGTGAACATCATATGGCTAGTATGGATGTTCATGCTCTGTTTCCTAGCACACCAGTACCTCAGGCAATTGACATAATTGTTGAAAAATTATATCTGTTATATACAATGAATGAAGTACAAATTGAAGAATTAAAAGAAATTTTATTTTACATATATGGAAATAACATTTTTATGTTCAATGACAATATTTACAAACAAAATTATGATGGATCTATGGGGTCACCATTGTCAACCTTGTTTGCTGAAATAATAATCAGTGACATAGAAACAAAAATAATTAGGAAACTAGAAGATCCACCACTGATATACTGCAGGTACGTAGATGACATTTTTCTATTGTCCAAGCTAAAAAATGAAGAGCTAGAAGACTTGATACAAAAGTATAGAGATATCTATCCATCTATTGAATTGACAGTGGAACAGAACAAAATAACACATTGGCATTTTTGGATATTATGGTAATCAAAACAAATGACAATATACAATACAGAGTGCATAGAAAATCATCATATATTCCTGTGTTAATACCTTTTCAGTCATCACACCCATTAACTCATAAAAGAAATAGTGTTGAAACACTAATTAAAAGAAGTTTAACATGTTCATCAAAAGAACAATTTCAAAAAGAAGAAATGGAATAAATCGAAAAAATTGCACATGATTTTGGTTACCCTAAGCAGGTATTAAAGAAATGGATTTATGAAGTAACTCAAGTAAATAATAAGGGCACAAATAGTAAAAAACTATTAAAATATGTAGGGGCAATTCCATATGTGGAAGGTATTTCTGCTGAAATTAATAAGGTTTGTGGCAAGTATGATATACAAGTAGGAAATCAAGTGCATACTATAAAAAATATAATAAAAAATGAAAAAATCAGCCAACTAGATAGAGCGGATGTATATGAGATTCCTGTAAATCAGAAACCACCTTTGTCATATATAGGCAGCACTAAGAACAAGTTAAAGTATAGATTACACCGACATATGAGTAATTGGAATAAAAAAGGAGCTAAAACAGCATTAACCCAGTATTGTCTAGAAAATCACCAATGTCACAAATTTGAAGATATTAAAATTATTAGGGGCTGTAAAAACGAAAGGCAGTTGAGAGTTGATGAAATGGTGTTAATCGAAAAAACGGATCAAGACTGAGTAACATTAACAATCCAAACAACTTAAATGACCATTGGAAAGCCTTAATTAAAGTTGAACAACAATTAAGGGGGGAAAAAAGAGAAAAGAGAAGAACACTGACAATAGATGGCGCCAGAGATACAGCAATGCAGAGTTTGCAACTGAAGCCGGAACCTCTATGAGTTTGCTCACTTGAGCTGTGGTTAGCAGAGCGGAAGGACACATCGACATCCTGAGGACAACAGAGTATCTGTTGAAAATGCTTGAGGAATTGTGTGTGACTGGCCGAATGAGGTTAATGTTTGCTGTAGGGTTTTACGATATATGTGGCAAATGGAGCACTACATAAATCACAGTTGACAGTGGTTTGACTGCCGTGAAATGTAAATAGTGTAAATATGTAGATAGTGGTTTTAATTGAGTGTATGAATGTGTTGTATATATTGTATGTTAATATGGTGGTATGAGGTGTGTAAATTGTAGGGTGGGATGTGTGTGAGTATTTATTGGGTATGTGGATATGCGTTTTCAATTTGAGTACCATTTTTAAGAATTGTGAATTTTAAAGGCAAGTAACATATGGAGGAGTGAAGGAGGAATTAAAAAAAGTAGGCATAATGAAAGTTAACAACACTCACGTAATAGTGAGTATACACCTAGTGTTGACGAGCTATGTTGCATGTCAGACGGCAGTCAGAAGTCAGCGTTCTGTGCCCTGTGAATAAAATACGATGTTTCATGACCTGAAGTATGTATATAAAACAACACCCTATAAGCAGATAAGATGAAAGTGTTTCAACCTTTGAAGGCCGGCTACATAACAGGATGTTCTAATTCATGTGCATGATTGATGAGTCTTTTAGTTCTTGCATTGCCACCCCGGTGGTGCATTGGTCCAAGCGTTGGCTTATGGCCTTGGATCTGAGATGGGTCTTGGTTCGTATCCTATTGAGGCATGGATGTTGCGTTTGTCTTACGTTACTGGCTCGCTTCTTTCTTTAGAGCCAGTGACCCTAAATTAGGGATGGGCGACTGCTTTTAGCCCACTGAGTTGCTCATGGTGGTCATTAAACACTCCCTCTTCCCCCCAAAAAGGTCTTACTTATGGATCAGAGATATGAACTGTGGAGTCTTTGATCAACTCAAAGAAGGGTGGAGAGGTGCATGCTTAGTGCAACCAGTAAGGATAAGAAGAGAAACTCTTAGATCAGGAAAATTACAAAAGTGAATGACATCATGATCAAATAAAGACTCTCAAATGCCAATAGGCTTGAACACATTATTAAAAGAACTGACCTCCAATACTAGACTAGATACCAAGGGACCAAAAAAGACCCAGAAAATGACCATATGGGAGATTGGTGGATGTCATTCAAAAGCATGCCTGGGTGACATGAAAGGGAATTGCTCAAGACAGTTGTGGAAGAGACTTGAGCAGACCTTCATCCTAGCAGTGGATAGAGAATGGTTGGTGTAACTGGATGAAGCAAGTTCATAAACTCTTGTGTTCTGTTTTCTTCTGTTTATAAAACACAACCTGACCACCACTGTGAGATATATATGCAGTCATTTGCAAAAGTTTAAGACCACATATCAATTTATTGCAAATTAAGATTTTAAAAGAAACAATTAATTACTAGTCAGAGATATTTGAAAAAATTACACCACAGATTAATACTTACATTCTTTAGAACACAAAAAGACTGAAATCAGTACTTCGTGTGGCCACCTTTGTTTTTTATAACAGACAGAATACAATGTGTCATACTCTTAATGAGGGATTTGCAGTAGTAACTTGAAATGTCTTTGCACCACACATACTTTATCGTGCCAATCAAAGCTTGGGAATTTCATGGTTGTTTTTCTGCCACCTTGTCTTTTAAAATGGTCCACAAATTTTCAATGTGGTTAAGGTCGGGACTATTACCGGGCCAGTCAAGCACAGTTATGTTTTTCCTTTACAGGTAGTCCTTCACTATCTTTGATCTGTGGCATGGAACACCATCATGCATAAAGATTTTGCATCTGTGCACTTGCATATGAGTTAACAGCTTCTCACATAACATTTCCACACAAAAAGGACCAGTAATGGTAGTGCCTGTTAGCAAAAAGGGTAATGAAGCAGTACTGGATGCTGGCATAGCTCCCCATATCATCTGAGTAGGAGGATGTCTCATGGTGCTAACAGTGTATTTTTCATCAAACCTTTTGCCTTTTGGTCATTGAACACGCGTTTCACATGATTCAAATTGACGCACACTTGATTCATTGGAAAAAAGAACTTGGCTTCAATTTTCAGCAGTCCATGATTGATGACGCTTCACAAACTGGAGTCTCCTCTTTTTCATGACAGAGGTTAGTCTAGGTTTATGTGCAAGTTTATAAGACTAATCCAAAATCTTTGCTAAGATGTCGGGGAAACGGTGCTGATGCTAATATCAGACCCTTTTGAATGTAGAAAGGCCCTGATTTTCTTGCACAAACTCCTCACAGAATGCATAACTATTCACCTTATGGTATTGTCATCACATGGGGTTGTTTTCCTTGGACTTCCACTTCCCTTTCGGTCGCTAAATTCACCTGCATCTCGATATTTCATGATCGTAGTATGAACAGCAGTCTTGCTCACATTCACCTTTCTGCTTATGTTACGTTCAAAGTATCCTTCATGATATAAAGTCGCTATTTGTGCCCTCTGAGTAACACTTAATTGATTTTTTGCCCATTTTTTGCTATACAGAAAATACATACAAAACCTTTCAGCATAAAAATCAGAAGCAAGCTGACGCTTGCACGCTTCCCGCAACTCTATCAGCAGCTGCTGCTGTAGGATGATGCAACACCGACAGGAAGTTGAGTAATACAGCTGACGCAATCAGTAGAAATCTTCAATTACCAACAGGTGGTCTTAAACTTTTGCAAATGACTGTAAACAACAATCATTCAATTTTTAGCACATCTTTTGTAAAAACAAATGTGCTTTATAGTAGCACTTTGTCTACCTATGGGCACCATATTTCTGCAACTATTCATCTGATTTTGAAACTTCTTTTTGCATTGGGATGCTTGAATGTGAGAACGATGATCCTTGCTTTACTTTTTTTTCCAATGAATAACTTTGCCGCTAGATGGCATAAAAGCAAGATGATAACATTTAAAATCCATATAAATAGGATGATTTAAAACGTGCAGAATAAGTTACCTCAAAATCCAGGGCAGCAATCCCTCAGTGCACGTTAATGAATCCAATACTAGTGAAACACTAAAACTCACAAGAGCATCAATGACTTTAATAGTACACGAATCCAGTAATAAATGAACACATAAAACTCATGAGATCTTTCAAGTTTCCTAAAACTCATCTTCAGATGAAAAGTAATTTTAAACATTAAGTTCTGGTAATCATGGTATATATACACATATGCAACAACCACGTCAGTGTCCAATAGGTGATGTACGTAGCCTTTCACCCGATTGGTTGGGAGGCTACTCATGTAGAAATTTGACAGCCGTGAGGAAATAACTAAACATAAAGAGTAAAAAAAAAGACAAGTGGGAACGGGGTGGGGGTCCCACCCTGTGCTTATAAAACATTAACAAGAAGCTAATGATATTATATAATAGATCTAATCACCACAACATAATATTCACAAAATAGTAATACTCCAAAAATGAGAAATAAGTACAATTTGCAAATAATGCTGGGCTATTTTTAGCTTAGAGTTATGCCTTTCTAACAGAAGAGCCAATTAGTTAATTAACAATATTGTTCAAACTCTCAAGTAAGAAACAAATTTGAAGTGTAGTAAATCTTATTCAGTTTTTAATTACTTATCCATCGATTAAAACCAAATCTCTTTCCAAGAGCTTGGTACGAGTTCTGGTAAATTGTCATTAATACAAAACTTGGGTCCTTTTGACATAATCACCATACTTTCTGTGAGTAACATGGGACGATACAGAGCTTGGAGTAATAGTAATACGGGCATCAGCCCACATTGGTGAGTGTAACCCCTCATATACAAGTCTTGCGAGGGCCGTATTTCGAAGTCTGTTCTTAATGGCATACTTATGTTCCTTCAGTCTAGCTCCCAATGTTCTTATAGTGGAGCCCACATAAATACTATCTGGGGTATCATTATCACAACTTTTTAGAGATATTTTGTACACACCATACTTGTCTGTATGGGAGACCTGATCTCGATCATGTTTGATCAAGTTAAACAAGTTGATAGTTTTTACCCCAAAATCTATGTCAAATGGTCTAGAGATGGCCTTAAGCATGGGGGTTATTGTGAGGTAGTAATGCATAGAACCCACAAACTTTTTTTGTCTGTCGTCACATTGCAGGTTTGTTGATCTTTCTGGTCTAATGTTCCCAAGCACAGACTGAATGGTTGACCTGTGGTAGCCATGGGTTGTAGCAATTTCAAACACTCTAGTGATTTCTGAATCACGTCTGCTATTACCTGAGGAGTGAGTAAAAGCTCTTCTTATCATATAGTTAATAGCTGATAACTTATAACTTACCATTTTTGGATTTTGAACTTGAGAGGGACTTGGTCACAGGCTCGTTACAGTAATCGGTGTTCAGGAAAGAATCATCTATTACTAGTTTGATAATCCTGCCTCGTCCATGCGTCCAAAGAGTTAAGTTATCAACTATTAACTATATGATAAGAAGAGCTTTTACTCACTATTCAAGTAATTGCAGACGTGATTCAAAAATTACTAGAGTGTTTGACATTGCTACGACCCATGGCTACCACAGGTCAACCATTCAGTCTGTGCTTGGGAAAATTAGACCAGAAAGATCAACTACCCTGCAAGGTGACAACAGACAAAATAGTTTGTGGATTCTATGCATTACTACCCCACAATAACCACCTTGCTTAAGGCCATTTGTAGACCATTTGACATAGATTTTGGGATAAAAACTTGTCAACTTGTTTAACTTGATCAAACATGATCGAGATCAGGTCTCCCATACAGACAAGTACGGTGTGTACGAAATACCTTTAAAAAGTTGTGATAATGATACCCTAGATAGTATTTATGTGGGCTTCACTAAAAGGACATTGGGAGCTGGACTGAAGGAACATAAGTATGCCATTAAGAACAGACTTCGAAATATGGCCCTCACACACTTGTATATGAGGGGTGGGCTGATGCCCATATTACTATTACTCCAAGCTCTGTATCGTCCCATGTTACTCACAGAAAGTATGGTGAATATGGCAAAAGAACCAAAGTGTTGTAGTGACAATTTACCAGAACTCTTAACAAGCTCTTGGAAGCATATTTGGTTTTAATTGATGGATAATTAAAAACTGAATAAGATTGACTGCACTTCAAATTTATTTCGTACTTGAGATTTTGAACGATATTGTTAATGAACTAATTGGCTCTTCTGTTAGGAAGGCACTCTAAGCTAAAAATAGCCCAGCATTATTTGCAAGTATTTATTTCTCATTTTTGGAGTATTACTATTTTGTGAATAATATGTTGTGGTGATTAGATCTATTATATAATATCATTAGTTTCTAGTTAATGTTTTATAAGCACAGGTTAGGACCCCCACCCCCACCCCCGTTCCCACTTTTTTTTTACTCTTTATGTTTAGTTATTTCCTCATGTCTGTCAAATTTCTATATGAGTAGCCTCCCAACCAATTGGGTGAAGGGCTACGTACATCACCCGTTTGACACCAATGTGGTTACTGCATATGTGCATATATACCATGATTACCCAAACTTAGGGTTTAAAATTAATTTTCATCTCAAGATGAGTTTTAGGAAACTTGAAACGATCTCATGAGTTTTATGTGTTCTTTTATTACCGGATTCATGTACTATTAAAGTCATTGATGCTCTTGAGAAGTATAATTAAATTTTTTTTTATAACACTGGTTACATTAACCATGTGAAACACTTTGCATGTGTTCATAGATTTTTGTAGTTAGTAGTTCTGCCATAGGTGGGGTTAGTGTGTAGCTTATGTTTGCAATCATACCTCAGCTTCAAAAAATCTGATTAAAAATTTTGTTTCTTACTGTATTCCATTTGCAACAGTAGAGATTAGGAACATTATTATCTTTAAATAATGCTCAGTTTTCCCTGCTTGGAGGCATAAATGCCAAAACTTATTTTTCTGCTGTTTTTACTTCCAAGAGATGTATTTGAAAAATTCTTTTCCCTTAGCATAGCTTTTGCTATGAAGAATAAATACTCTTTG
Source organism: Macrothele yani (assembly GCA_039090855.1). Taxonomy (NCBI): domain Eukaryota; kingdom Metazoa; phylum Arthropoda; class Arachnida; order Araneae; family Macrothelidae; genus Macrothele; species Macrothele yani. The sequence goes on along the minus strand of CM077028.1, from coordinate 70,729,591 downwards.
CATACTTTCTACTTTTCCATTATTAAAAATTCTTCTGCCAGGGGCTGAAGCAGTGTTAAAATTAAAAATAAATCTTTTACTGGCCCAGTGGACCACTAGAATTTGCAAACCACTGGTCCGCTAAAATGCTCACTGGTCCTTTAAAAAAAAAAAAAAAAAAAAGACATTTACAATATATGTAAAAAGTAATGTATCATTTCAATGGAATTATCTGCAATATTGGTTTTTAAATCTATCATTAGTTTGCAGCTTAAAAAGAAAACCATACACCAAGGTAAAAGAAACAAATTCTTTTTTTAACTTGTGACAAATTAGAAAAAAAAACTTACTCTATCCGTGCCAGTAAAATCAGTAGTTCAGTGGTCCGACAGAAGTTTTACTGGCCAATGGCCAGCGGACCACTGGGTAATTCGAATGCTGTGAAGTGTATATTTCTATTTGAAAGAGTTAACTCAATTCTTAAAATTCCTTGGGAAAATCCTTTTTGGTAGGATACTCTTCATTATGAAGAATATTTTGAATCTATTTTCTTAAAAAATACAAAGCTTTTCCATTAGGGGACGTAAAGTTATATCATGTATTTTTTTAATTGTTCAATTTGAAAACCCCTCTTTTGTCTCTGATTGATATTTTCCTTCAGCTAGATTAGAAACTTTTTGTGCAGAATTTGTTATTTTTTATTACTTACTTTTCAACCACTAATTTGTGTAAATAGCTATTTTTATTTTTGGTTGTTTCATTGATTGTAGAAATCCAGTTGAATTTTTTAACCATTTCTATTGACTGTGATAAAACATCCAAAAATAGAAATAGCTCATCAAACAGAAATCATCGCTCTTTCCACGTTTATTAGTGAGTCACGGAAAAATTCTAATCGGCCGCCGCCGGGAATCGAACCCAGGGTCTTCCAGTTACGCACCAGACATGCTACCACTGCACCACAGCAGCCTCGAATTCCTCCAGACTCACATACAACTTACTGCCAAGCCTCTTGGCCGGGTTGCTTGCTTCTTGGGGCCCCCTGCACAATTCTGGGGATTCACCAAAGATGGTAAGCAGCAACTGAGCAAATAACTAGGAGGCGAATGAATAATAATTAATATAGACAATTGACGTGGACCAGTAACATCAAACAGAAGTTTTCGCTTTTCCATGTTTATAAGTGAGTCACAGAAAAATTCTCATCGGCCGCCACCGGGAATCGAACCCAGGATCTTCCAGTTAGCATCTCTGGCGCGTAACTGGAAGACCTGGGTTCGATTCCCGGTGGCGGCCGATGAGAATTTTTCTGTGACTCACTTATAAATGTGGAAAAAGCGAAAACTTCTGTTTAATGTTCCTGGTCCACGTCAATTGTCTGTATTAACAGAAATAGCTATTTACCTTGTTCACATTTTTTTTTTTTTTTTAAATGATGTGCAGTTTTTCTCAAGGTGGTTAAGTGTATTTTCATTTCTGCTGAATTTCTAGATTTCCTAAAAATTTGCTTTGAAATATATTTTCTCATGTTGGAAAAGGATTAAAAAGACTTGCTTATTGCAACCGAAAATCCGTTAACATATCTCTTGTTTACTATGTTGCTTTCTTCATCTTGAACAGCTCTCCTGTGGATTACATGAACACAGTGGTACAAAAAATTAGGGATATTGCATGAAATGAAGGATGTATGTATCTGACTCAAGTAGCACACATTGAAATAACATCTGTGAGACTACATAACAATTTATTGCACATTTTCTGCACACAACAAAGTAGCTCTGCGATATAGACAAAATTGTAGATTTGGACAATGTCCATACCTCTGGATTTCAATACTCACCAAGACCATCTCTGTGTCGAAGAACATCTTGACACCTACGAGGCATACTTGCAATGACATTATTGATGAGTGTCTAGAGCAGCTCATCCCATATTACAAGCAACACATTATGGAATTCTGCTAGTGTACTGGGATGTAGAACATGGTTACCCAGACATCACTGTACAGTAGGCCTTGATTTTGTTTTCTTTTACCAGTGGCAACACCTGCTAGTGGCCTTATTTTTTACTAGCAAATTGCATTATCTGCTAGCGAAAGTTTATTAACATTATACAAAAGAAACTTTAACATGTCCTCCCTCCATTAGTCAATCATGAGAAATTTTGATTTCACCCCTGTAACTGTCATATTGTAATGCTCAAAAGGTTATAAATATTTAGATATAACTCACCTTTTCATGAACTCACAGATTAATTCTAACAATTTAATTCAAATGCAAATATTTAAAAAACATTTTTTTAATTTAACTTTATTCACAAAGTTCAAGAACACTATTCAAACTTGTAAGTTATTTTCTGTAGGGTTTACGATCTGGGTTTTGGGTCCTTTCATCATACCACTTTAAAACAGCAGGCCTGGGGTCAAACTTTTTTCAGACAGACCTTCAACCTCAATACTCATGGGAACATTCAATTTTTGTAAGTTTAAACTGCCCCTCCAATCAACCTGGATTCTCTCCATGAAACTGAACCCAACCTCACATGCAGAAATAGATAAGAGAAATACACTGTATATTTTTACTAGTGCTAAAATGTTTTTATAATGTTTGTACTTTTCAAGAAACATTTGTTTCCAGAAAGCAGTTGTTCCTTTTTGCATGTGTCTAAAATATTCCACACACGCAATGCAGTGGCGTTTTACAGTTCACACTAAAATATTCAAAAATTTTTCCACTAGCTACTTTTGCTAGAACCACTTTTTATCACTAGCAAGATGCATTTGCTTGCTAGCAGTTTGCTACTAACTACTGGTCGAAATCAAGCCCTGCCGTACAGCGTCCCAAATGTTCTCAATAAGTTTAAGGTAAGGAAACCTCGTAGAAAGCTGTAGCAATTCAATCCCATCATTTTCCAGCTCCTGAAGCACAGGCACGGTGACTGGTTGGATCATCGTCGATAAAACAGAATGCATGTCCAATAGCAGCATGAAACAGTGTCGTAGTGGGTACATGATCTCATTTCGGTACACTGAAGCATTCATATTGCCTTGACAAACATACAATGAAGTATAGCCATTAAAACTAAAAACACACTTCTGCCCAGACAAACTGACTGCCATGTTAAGTACGGCCATTGAAACACACTTCTGCCCAAACCAGTACTGACTGCCACTTATAAGGGTGGACGGGCTGCATATAGTGTAGTTGCATTTGTGTGCCGGATCCATACAAGAGATTCTTCCGCGGATTCGCGGAATTCCGCTTTTTGTCATCAGTTGATTTATACTCCAGATCGATGCAAAGCTGAAGATAAATTTTGGAGGATTAGCCGATTGGGGGGGGGGGGGGGTTCGTTTTTTGGTCTTGGGATGGTATTTCGCTTTTCAAAACTTTCGAAAAAGTTAAACATAGTGAAATTTTTTCCATAAATGAAATTTCTTTTTCTCGTGTTGTTTCTTCTGTGCAGTATTATTGTTAAATATAATTTTATTCCATAAATATTTGCATTTCTGCATGAAAATGAAAGAAAAATTTCCGAAAGCGGAAGTAGACAGAGTAAACATTTCCCTGTGATCTTCAGGCATGAGATTCTGCCGTGGATTCGAAAAATTCTGCCTTTTCCTTTGTCATTTTGATGGTTCTAGAGATCGATGCTGAACTGAACAGAAATTTGGGAGGGATTGGTGATGGGGTGGGGGTCGTTTTCTGTCAGAGGACGGAATTCTGACATTTGAAAACTGAAGTTAGAGTGAAATTTTCTCCCGTAATCATAATTCTTTTTTTTTTCTCGTGATGTTTGTTTAACAACTACTGTGAGCAACTCAATGGGCTATAAGCAGTCGCCTCGTAAAGTTTTTTCTACCCAGTAGTGTTGTTAAATATAGGGTGTCCGAGAATTATTGGACACATTACAAAATTATATAAAACAAAACATTAAGCAGATAGAACGAAACTGACTGCACTAACTTACATTGTAACTGCACAAGTTAATAAATTTCAATGTGAAATCCCTTGGTTGCTCATAGTACACTGGCTTGCACAAATTAAGGACAAGGCGTTTTTTTTAATGTAGCGTCGTGCAGAAGTGCTCCAGATTGACTCAAATCATACCATAAGTTCCCCAAGATGTAAGAATATGGGACAAGTGAGCAAAACCGTCCAAACAAGGAATCCAAAGGATACAAAGGCACTTTATTGAAAAGGTAGCTTCGAGCACAACTGGACAGAAGACAGAAACGTCCATGTGACAGGCGACTGCCAAGAAAAATCCAGTCTATAGTAGGAGATATGATCACCCCTGACTGCATTTCAGGATTTACAATGTCTGTCCATGCTGAGGACGAGGTTGTCAAGGAGCTGTTGAGGCATCGCGGTTCATTCCTCTTGTAGCGCCAACCGCAGCTGCGGAATCGTTGCTGGCGGCTAGTGACGTGCTGCCAAGTGTCTCCCGAGAAGGTCCCACACGTGTTCGATTGGATTTAGGTCCGGGGACTTTGCGGGCCAATCCATGCGTTGAATATCTTCACTCTCCAACAGCTCTGCAACAGCCACTGTACGATGAGGTGTAGCGTTGTCATCCATGAAGAGCACCTCAGGAGCCACAGCACCTCTAAACAAATGCATGTAAGGCAGGAGAACCTCGGTACAATAGCGGACACCAGTGACAGAACCTCCTTGGAAGATGTGGAGGTCAGTACGGCTACCAAGCATGATACCGCCCCAAACAAGAACTCCGCCACCTCCAAACCGGTCCCTTTCGATGATGTTGGAGGTGTGATTGCATGTTCCCTGCTCTCTCCAGATATGTATACGTCCAGAATCGCTCGTCGGACTAAATCGGCTCTCATCCATAAAGAGAACTCGACCCCATTGCTGATGTGTCTAGCATCAGCAATGGGGTCGAGTTCTCTTTATGGATGATTAACGCCTGCTTACCGCCGTTTCCTATAAGCAGGCGTTAATGGCACACACCGTACTGGTCGTGCAAATAGACCACCTTTGTGCAGCGTCCTGGCCATGGTAAAATGTGATAACGGACCTCCAGTTGTCTGTCACATGTGCCTTGTGATTTCTCCCGCTGTCTGCCATCTGTCTCTTCTCGCCTGTAGGACAATATACAGGTCGTTCGCCGCCGTGGTTGCTCGTGGGCGACCACTGCTAAACTCTCGGATAGCTGTTCTTGTCGTTTGAATTGCTCTCCAAGCTTGTAAAACAATGCTGTGAGCAATCCCGAACTCCTTGGCCACACTAGTCACACTTCGACCTTCTTCCAACTTCCCAATGATGTGACCTCGGGTAAAGTCATCCAGATGTCGTCTACTGGATTGTAGCTGTCTCCCAAATAAAGAACAGTAGAGTGCTCCAGGTTACTTTATTTGAGAGCGGATTTCCAAAAGTGTGTAAAATATCGGAAATAATTTGAACTGAGTCATTGTCAGATTTGTTTTTTAATATATAAGCTACTGAAAGAAATTCTTTCTTGAATTTTGAGTTAAATCCCACAGTTGATTCCTTGTCTTAATAGGCTTAGGTTAGGTTAAGCGTACGTACTCAGTGTTTAACCCCTTAACGACCATGACCCTAAAATTTTGTATCACTCTAAATACCATAACACCCAAAACTGTCTGTTGGTTCGCTTCTTTGTTTAGTAACAATGATGACTGAATATGACCCCGATGATCCCTCATAGGTCATGCAAATTTAAAGAAAAGGTAAAGGTAGGAAATCTGATTCACTCTAGAGAGGCATTTTGGACGGCTATGGTTGTTTCCACGTGCGGGTGTTTTGGGCGTTATGGTCATTAAAGGGTTAAGCTGAAATTTTCCCTCTTGTAGCAATTTTGCATTTTTTTCTTTGTAAAAGTTGTAGCAAAATGCTATGTAGATTAGCCAAATTTATGGTTCTATTTTTTTGTGTGCTGTATATACATATGAAAATACAAGCACAGTGCATTGACTAAATAAAATTTTGTACTTTAAATAGAATTCAAAAATGAAAACAAATAAGCTTTTACTCTTATACAGGGTTCCCACTCAACCTGGAAAACAGGGAAAACCTGGGATTCTCAGGGATTTTGAAAATGGTTCCAAAAATCAGGGAAAACTTAGGGGAAATTACCCTTTTTTGTAAAAGTCAGGGAAAACTCAGGGAAAATTACCCCCCCCTTTTTTTTTGTAAAAATCAATGGATACTTTATTTTGCCAAAAAAACTTATTTCTTCAAGATTTCAAACTTTTGCTTGCAATTACAGCCTGCCTAGAATTTGGTAGATTTTACTTTCAGTTATATTTAGTATTTCCTTTATTCTCTAAAAAAAGATGCAAAATTGAATTTTTAAAATTGCCAGTTAATTAAGCTTTAGTTCAATTTCTGCAGGCAGTTGTTATAACATGGAACAATTAGGCACAATGGCTCCTGCTTGAAGAAACACTTCACAAGAGAACCAACCAAGTGATGGATCAAAGTCCTTTGTCTGTTGGCTCTCTTGAAACATGTTTCTTTGAACAGAGCCATTCCATCATTAAGCTTAGCTGCATTGTGTTATAGTAAAACTAAAACTATTCAACTGACAGATTTTTTCTTACATATGACCTATTTCTATGGGAATGTATTTACAAATTCCGTGTGGGTAGTATTCACAAAAGTTCATGGAACTTTGGTACAGAAAATAATGTGCACAGTTAGTTGTTATTAATGAAAAGCAGGTAATTATATAAAGACAAATTACTTAAAGAATTTACAAGTGTGTGCTTTGGTGAGAAAAATGAATGGAATGGAATGAAATGTAATAATTCTTTGCAACATGCCACGCTGGAAAACTTTAAAAACCACCTGGAGAACCTGGAAAAGTCAGGGAATTTTTTTACTACTTTTGAGTGGGAACCCTGTTATAATTTTAATAAAAATATTTACATTTGCTGATTCATGCAGTTTGTGAAAATATATACAAAGACCAGAAGTGAGCAAAGCTGCAACCAACAACACTCTGACTGACCGACTGACAGGGCAACCTGAACCAAATCGGCGCGTGCTGCTCCCGTGGTTGCTGCTGAGGCAGTGAACTGCCAAAGGAACAGATGAAATGCCTCTATCCTTATCCATCACAGCAAAGCACTTGCAAAAGGTCATTCAGTCATTTCTTGAGGTGCTTTTCTGCAATAGGAAAAAAAGAACGGGGATGAAAATATGACAACAGGGCAAAACAGCGTGCAACAGCGATGTCTGAAAGAAAAAATGACCAAGAAGGATACCACGTCGGCAGGACAAAGCAGCAAGGACTGAATGAAAAAATGACGGGGTTAAAAAACCCCGCAAATGTGAAGCAAGGTTGGGTGCAATGACAGGAAAAAGTATGACGGAGATGGAAAAAACAAAACAAAGCAAGGGCAAAGCTGGAGTGCGGGCGAAGCAGTGACAATAGAATGAAAAACAATGCAAGGCTGAAGCGGAGTGGTGGGATAACGGAACGAAAATATGATGGGAAACATTCACTTTTAGGTGATTCATTGGGGACTTTTTATCGCAAAATTACCTTCTTTATCGCGATTTGGTGAAAATGCGAGCAACAGCTTGAACACTGAGTGTAGTTACTTAATTGTTAAAAGAAACCAGTACAGCATGTTTAATGATCATAATAATTTTTTTCTTTTTTTTTTTTTTCTTAAGTAACTGCATTTGCATGGTGAGAAACTAGATTTTATGTGTTTTTGTTGATCTCCAGGAATCCATGAGCAATAGGTGAGAAGTACTCTTTTGTGAGTTTAATTTAATTTTTAGGTATGTAAATGTAAGATTATTAATACTCTGGCTTTGTATCTAAATTGAAGCTCACATCTTTTTTTTTTTTTTTTTTTTTTTGTGTAGTCGTACAGCAGAACAGCTTATGAGAGAATCTGGCTGTAGGTTAGATCATCCCTCTGCAGCAAAGTTTCAAGCTCATGTTATGGAAGGCGAGTGGCTCAAGGTAAGATTTCTGAATTTAAAATTGTAAAATTGACACTAAAATTTAAGTATATAATTTTTGTACGTTTTCTTATGTGAAAAGGAAATGTTTTAATTCAGATCAGGAAAAATAAATAAGGGACCACATTTACTTTTATAAAACTATCTTCTTTTTTTTTCTGTATCAGATGATTGTAACTGGCTCAAGTGTTGTAGGAGATAATACATTCTACTTAATGCAAAATGAGCTTAGTCTTAAATCATTAAAAAAATTATATATATATATATTATATGACACAAACATTCAGAGTAAAAGGCGAAGCATTATGACCAGACAGACTAAACAAAGATGTAAAATCAAAACTGAAAATCCACTTCCTTCAAGTGGAATTTATTGCAAACATTTTTATTTAATTCTGATTTTTCTGCTTAACCTGTTATCTGAAAGTGGAAAGGAAACACAGGAGAAGGAAGACTAATTTTCATTAAATTATTAGTTGGCTCGAACATTAGAGTTCCTGTTGTGTGAAAAGTACAGTCAATTTAGACTAAGCGCATGCCCTGAATCTCTTTTTGAAGAAGGCAAAGACAGCCAAAAACTTAAATCTCTCTCTCTCTCTCTCTCTCTCTCTCTCTCTCTCTCTCTCTCTCTCTCTCTCTCTCTCTCTCTCTCTCTCTCTCTCTCTCTCTCTCTCTCTCTCTCTCTCTCTCTCTCTCTCTCTCTCTCTCTCTCTCTCTCTCTCTCTCTCTCTCTCTCTCTCTCTCTCTCTCTCTCTCTCTCTCTCTCTCTCTCTCTCTCTCTCTCTCTCTCTCTCTCTCTCTCACACACACACACACACACCTCCTCCTCCTCCTTAAAACTGGGTTTTATCAGATTTGCACCAATTGTTGGTTTGCAGGAGACACCCTGCAATGTCTCACAAAGTGTACACCCACAGGGAAGGTGTAGATGCAATTATCTGTGTCCCATGGGAATTTGAGATTTGTGCTGATATTGTAGGGGTTTTTTTTTCTTTTATATATAAAACAAAAAGTGAAAGGTTGTGGATACATTTATCTTACTTGTGTGCACAAAATCCTGCAGTCTGCCAGTAAATTAATAATAAAACAGTAGGATTTGAGTTGTGTTCCAAAAGTCAAATGTGTTTAGGGTAACAATGTACATCAGTAAAATTTGCACAAATCCCTTTTATTACATACTATAAAGTTAATAAAATTAATCCACCTATGTGTTCAGAAATGAACCTAATTTAGCAAACATACTGGTGCCCAAATATCATATATGGAAAAATGTTGCAAGCTTTGACATCCTGTTGGTAATTTTTTTATCTGCAAATTGTAAAGGATATGAAATGTCAAGATACAGGCAACCAAATAATGAAAATATATCTTGTGTTTTAGCATGCTAAACTTTTCTTCACCAGCTTATGTTGTTTGAATTAATATGTATTGGTAGCTGTAAGTGAAATGGATGACAAGCATATCAGTAGAATGTTGTCCTGTGTGTTTTCTTTTAAAGGTCTGAAAGGCCCAACCATATTCAGTGACTTTTTATCTGATGGCAAGTTGACGGGATTCTGTGTTTCATTTTTTTTAATCATGGTGACCTTTCTTCATCTGCTACTTCCCATCCTCTTCATTTTTGCTTCAAAAACTATCTACTTCTTTCTTAATTTTGACTCTAATACATTTTACCCCATTTAAATTATATGTTGGATCTGGAGTGAGAGATGGGTTTGCCTCCTCGGGGCGCTCCGTGAGAACAATGGCACACAGAACAGCATCAAGGGCCTCTGTGAATCTTGGAGAGGTGCCACCTAGTCCTATGGGACATTGGCAAAAAGACCCCAACTCACTGGGTTATGATCCAGAATCCTTAGGTTGAATGGCCAACTGAAACCCTCAGCTGTGGGCTAATCCCCCACACTGATGCACTTACCTGATTAAAAAGACACAAATAAATATAATAGCTGACTCAAGTGTGTGATATGGTGGACCTACCACAATTGAGAAGGATGGTCCATTATGGAATCGACCTGGACTTTCTAAATGGTGTATGAGAAAGAGATCTTGGCTGAGTGAATGTAAGATTGGTGTATGGAATACTAGAGGTATAAATGGCAAGATGAATGAGGTGATTGAGGAGATGAATATGTATAGACTGGATGTGCTGTGTGTAAGTGAAACCAAAAAGAAGGAAATTGGGGTAGAAGAAGTGAATGGCATAGTGAGTGTGTGGTCTTGAGTGTTGGATAATGTGAGAGGACAGGCTGGTGTAGGTGAATATATTAAACAGGTGTAGGTGTACATATTAGAAGATCTTGTGTAAAGATGAAGAACAACTTGATTCACTATAGTTGCGTAAGTGAGAGAATTCTCTGGATTCGTTTGAAAGTGAAACTTCAGAGAATCGTAATTGTTGTAGTGTACGTTCGTAGTGACTCAGAACCTTCTGATAAGAAGGAAGATTTCTGGAATGAGCTAAAAGTTGTTTTGTGCCAGTTTAGTGCTAAAGAGAAAGTTATAATAGCAAGGGATTTCAATGCTAGAGTAGGTGTGCAGAATGCAATTTCTGACATATGTTCTGGGTAAGTTTAATGATACTTGTGTGAATGATAATAATGGTGAAAGATTAATTGAACTCTGCATTGAGAATGATTTGTGTGTATCCAATACACTTTTCAGTCTCAAGTATATCCACACATATACTTATGAAGATTGTACTCTTGGTCAAATGAGTGTGATAGATTTTGTTGTCTGTGATCAGTGTCTGAAACACTTAGTTGTTGACACTTTTGTGATGAGAGGTGCGGATGTTGGCTCTGATCATTACTTGGTAGTGTCACGAGTGAAACTGAATGTTGGTTGGAGAAAAAGAAATAGGAAGAGGTCCAGGATGGAAAGAATAAAGGTTGAAAGGCTCCATGAAGATCATCAGCATTATTCTGACATACTCAGAGAAGGACTGAAAGAGATGAAGTCTTGTGAGACAGATGTAGAAAAGAAGTGGGAATGTTTTAAGAACTGTGTTGTCACTGCTGCTAAAGAGGTCTGTGGTACCACAATTGTGGGTAACAATATAGGTGATGCTTGGTGGAATAGTGAGATTGAAGAGGCAGTAAAGAGAAAGAAGGAAGCCTATTTGGGGATGTTGCAAGGTAGTTTCTGTGGATGAATATCGCTGTAAGAAGCGTGAAGCCGCTAAGCTGGTTCGCCAGAGTAACGCAAAAGATAGGAAGCAGAAGGTGGAAAGGCATGAATTGGCTTTTTGGAAAGATAGGAAGACTTTCTGAAAGTTCACGAGACTCAGGAAAAATAGGGGAAACAAAGTTGTAAATTGTGTGAAGAATAGGATCAAGGAAATGATATGGGAGCCCAATGAGTTAAGTGAAAGATGGGGTGAATACTTCTGTGAGTTATTAAATCAGGAAAGCAAAAGTGATTCAGAGGCTGAAGCAGATGATGTCAAAGTGCAGGCTGGAAGCACAGGGAGGATCTCAAGAGAAGACGTTTGTAAAGCTCTAAAATCTCTTCAGAATGGTGAGGCTTGGGAATTAATGGCATAACTGCTGAAATGTTAAAATATGGTGGTGACTCTGTAATTGACTCGTTAACTGAAATTTGGCAGTTGTGCTGGGAGTTAGGAATGGTCCCTCGGGATTGGAAGGATGCTGTCATTGTTTCCTTGTATAAGGTAAAAGGTGATCAGACTGACTGCAAGAACTATCATGGTATTAGCCTACTAAGTGTGCCAGGGAAAGTGTTTGGTAAGGTTGATATTGAAAAAGTACGGGGTCTTACATCAAAGAAAGTGTAGGATCTTCAGCGTGGGGTTATGCCTGGTAAAGGCTGCACTAACCAAATTTTTGCATTACGCATGATGATTGGAAAGTATCTGGCTGTTGGTTAGAAAGTTTTTGCTGCCTTCATAGATTTAGAGAAAGCTTACGACAGAGTAAATAGGACACTTTTGTGGAAGGTATTGAATGAATATGGTGTTACTGGAAATCTACTTAACAGTGTAAAAGCCATGTATGCTGGTAGTAGAGCTTGTGTACGAGTGAATGGTGTTTTATCAAAATTGTTTTCTATCGGTGCAGCAGTCAGACAAGGGTGTGTAATGTCACCATGGCTGTTTAATATATTTATGGATGCGTGATGCCAAAATAGATAGTACTGGTTTATGTCTTGGTGATATCCGTGTGTGCAGATTGCTGTATGCTGATGACACTGTCCTGTTGGCAAAGAGCAAAAGTGAGTTGCAGAGTATGTTGTCCCTGATGTACAAAGTTTGCATAAAATTTAAACTGAGTATAAATAAGGGAAAAACCAAAGTCATGGTTTTTGAGAGAGGAACTGGCAGTACTGAATGTGATATAAGTCTAAATGGCACAGTGATTGACCAGGTGAATGAGTTTGTGTATTTGGGAAGCATGTTTGACAGAGAGAACAAATTGGATGGTGAAATTAATATGCGAGTAAATTCTTCATTGAAAGTCATAGCTGCTTTTGGGAGGTTTTCACAGGAATGATGAGTTCTCAAGAGAGTCCTGCATGGCTGTGTATAAAAGTGTAATTGTTCTTACTCTGAAATATGCCAGTGAAACCTGGGTACTACAGAAGAAACATAGGAGTCGTTTGTGTGCTGGAGAAATGTGTTACTTATGGGGAGTTTGTGGCAAGACACGTTCTGATTGTGTGAGGAATGAAGATGTGTTGCAGTTGTGTAATGTGAAGCAAAATGTTGTTAGCAAAGTGGAGACTAATATGCTTCTGTGGTTTGGACATGTTGAAAGAATGAGTGATGAGATGCTTACTAAGAAAATCTTTTTAGCCCAAGTGGCAGGAAGGAAAGGCAGAGGAAGGCCAAGGAAGTCATAGGAGGATAAGATTCAGGAGTGTCTGCACGAGAAAAAGATTATGAGTATGAAGTATTGAAGATCTTGTGTACGGCGTGTGATGGATGTAAGTGAAGCCTGAGCTGTATGTCAAGATTGCTGTAAATGCAGAAGTTTGATACTGCAACAGTAAGCAAAAATTATCTGGTAGTTTGTATTTCTTTGTGGAGCTAACCTCTGAATCTTAGAGAACAGCTTAGTGATACTGTGAGTGTGTGTTGATTGGTTGATTGATTTCTATGGCACAAGGGCCATGTTTGACCAAAGAGTGCTATTACATTATATGTAAATCAATATGATGGAATCCCATTTTATTAATCTAGTTGATTTGGATTAAGTTATACCTTTTGCATGTGTATTTTATCTTATATTTGTACTTACGGAGGTGTGTTCTCCCTTTTCCAGAATAAAATTTGGACTATGGACATCATTTTTGTTTTTTGTTTTTTTGGATCAGCTCAGACAGTTTTGTGCTTTTGATGGTATTTTGTCTTTTTACCAGAATGTTATCTTGAGTGTGGATATCATTTCATTCAAATCAGCCAAGACAGTCTCATGCTTCTGGTGGTATTTTCTCTCCTTTTTACCGTAATAATGTTTCGAGTATGAATATCATTCCATTTGAATCAGCTGAGACAGTCTCATGCTTCTGGTGGTGTGTTCTCTTTTTTCCAGAGTAATGTCTTTAGTATGAATATCATTTCATTTTAAACAGTTGAGACAGTCTTATGCTTCTGGTGGCATATCCTCTCCTTTTTTACAGAATAATATCTTGAGTGTGGATATCATTTCATTTGAACCAGTCTCATGCTTCTGAAAGTGTGTTCTCTGTTTTTTTCCAGAATAGGATCTTGAGTACGAATATCATTTCATTTGAATCCAGGGGTCGATCCAGGTGGCATTTAATGCAGTTGGGCAGTATCTTAACGAAAATATTTTTAACTCAAATGGTACCTTCACAAAAATATTTTTAACTGTGATGGCATCTTTACTTCCAGTAAAATTTTATCTTAACAAAAATATTTTAGTGTAAAGAGGCATCTTGAACATTGTTGTGTTAACTAATGTGCTTTTCTTTTCTTTTTTAATCATTATGAATCATTTTCAGTAAAACAATCTCTGATGGATGCCTATCAATCATTGCTTCATCACTACTGGCAGTTGAGGCAATGCTTGCTAAAAGGAACCCAAAAGCATTATGAGAGCATTTTTTTCATCACTGGCAGTCTCATTTTGCACACATTTTTTCCAGGGCTAACTCAGAAGGAGGGATGGGCACAATGGTGAGAAGCATTGATGTTGAACATTGGTGGATACTCATTCCCAAAACATCGGTAGTATAGGTGTAATTTTTCGATGTATCAGTGAAAACCTTGATGTTTTACTAAAATGCCGAAGAACTTGCATCTTTTCCATCTGCAGCAATAATGGGCACATCAGTGGTTCAAATCACTGTTCAATATATTTGTGATGACGTACCAATTTAATGTCGAGGAACCAATAATATTTGTTAAAATGATTTGCATGATGTATTAGTGGAAACCTTGATGTATCAGCTTCTGTAACATTGATGATAAGAATTCTATTTTCGTTGACGAAACATCAAACAGAACCATGAAAAATCCGCTAAGTAGAAAGGTAACATTAGGTGACATTTTTATTATCAGCTTTGGACTCGTATTTGACACAAAAGAGAAATTCATTTATTTCACACAGAAAATTTTCAAGTGGATTACGCTTTTGCAGTTTCAAACAATGGCCATAAAATCTTTTTTTTTTTTTTTTTTTGACACATCGGTTCCTGCAACGCCGAGGAAAAGAATTAGATTTTTACCAACAAAACAGCGAAAAAAAAATTGCTGATTCATGACATAGGAATGTTATGTTCCCTTACTTTTTTAAAGGGATGCAACAAAGAGAAGTTCATTTACTTCACATAGAAAATATTATTTTGCAGTTTCAGATATTGATTATCACTTGCAAAACATCAATGCTAAAAACATGAATGATTTTTTTCCCGTTAGTACTCAGATTAATCTTTGCTGTGCCGTCGGGATTCTGGGGTAAATGTATTTATAGTTATGTGGAGAGTAGCATGATTGGGGGGGGGGGGTGGTGATTGTTCGCTTTGAGGAATCAGGTTGTGACATATGAGCGACTTTTTTTTTTTTTTTTTTTATGTCATTTTAGTTAGTGAGTTATTTCTTTATCTACAGCACTTAAAAATTTTGACCTTTGATGATTTTCCTGGTTTAATACACCCTGGAGTGTTATTATTTTCCTGAGTTCTCAGCTGGAGTATAATCATAGAGTTGTACGAAAAAAAGTTTATCTACAAACACAATCATCAAAACAAAAACTTGCTGCAAACCCGGAAAGTATGAACCACGATTAGCAATAGAATAAGAATAAAGTAATAGATAAAACACAACTGAAAAAACATTCATGTTTGATTCATGTTATTTTTATTCATATTCATAGAGGATTAAAATTGCTCTAAACACAAAAATAGGCAAAATTCATATAGGATAAATTCACAAAAGTTGGGTAAATTTTACAAAAAAATAGGCAAAATTTCACAAAAATGGACATCATCTTGAAAAACTTGGATTGACCTCTGGAATCATCAGTTGAGATGGTCTCATTCTTCTGGTGGCATGTTCTCTCTTTTTTTCCGGTATAATATCTGGATATCAGTGAAAATCCTCCAAATACGTGGTGTCAGTAAATAAATAAATGCATCACTCTTTCCATATTCCAGAAACACATAGCAACCGAAACATTGTTTTCAGCCGCCACCGTGGAATTGAACCACGGATCTCTCGATATCTAGCCAAGCGCGTTAGCTTTTGCACTAACACGCTTGGCTAGATATCGAGAGATCCGTGGTTTGATTCCACTGCGGCGACTGAAAACAATGTTTCGGTTGCTATGTGTTTCTGGAACGTGGAAAGAGCAATGCATTTATTTATTTATCTGGATATCATTTCATTGAAATCAGTTGGGACAGTCTCATGCCCATGTGTCAGTGTGTTTTGCACAATTATTTTGTGTATTAATGAAGTCACAGCAAAATCCTAGTGATGAAATATCTTAAAAGTACTGTTATGCAATACTGGGATTACTAGGATAACATAAAAATTACTTTTGTCAAATTTTCAGGTTGCACAGCAACTCGTCATCGAGACTGATTCAAGATAGTAGGTGCTGCCACTCAAGCAGTAAAATTAAGCTTTTATGTTCGTTAATCGTGGAACTTCTTGTTCTTTAATTTGTAGAGGTTCTTCGAATTTCTATTTTACACAGTGCTGTTGATGTGAATTTTTTTTTAAAGAGATCCAGTTAATTGAATGTCTGGTACTCTGTATGTGTTTATCAAGGCCTATCTTGTTGGAAACATGCCTAATATCAGCTTTATGTTCAGCCACATGGGTGTGAAGTTGCTTCCCAGTTTCTCCTTCTTGTATTCCCTTCATGGGGATAACAAGAAGGAGAAACTCCTATATATGTGTTATCACAATTGCAGTGTACACTGTAGACCACTCCTTCTTGTAGTCCCCACATGGGGATAACTAATTTTCCAGTTATTTGGGAGTAGCACACCCACGGCTCGAGCTGACCTTGTGACTGAACATCATGTCTTTTCGTTGATTGTATGATAACACCATTGGTCTTGGTGCTCTTTGGCCCTTGTGCCATAAAATGCCAACCAACCAATCTTCTTGTAGCAGAACATTTTCCTGTTTTTGCTTAATGGGAGAGAAAAATCTTTTGAATTTTTTATTGTTTAAGTGGGGAGCAAGTCGAACCTAGAATTTAAAGCTAATCCTGTGAAGCTTTTCAAATAGGCCTTTAAGGTAAGTGACCTTTCTAGGAGTTTGATGTTACTGCTTATTGTTTGATTTGATTGTTTTGTTAATTTTTTCTGTCATTATACAAGGATAATTATTTTCATTCAGAGTCTTAATAAATTCTTTTTTTATGGATTTTCTTTGAAGTTTCTGAATAATTCAGTGCTTCAATTTTTTCCAGGAATTGTGAGGCCACATGAAATTTAATATAGGAGGGATGGTAAGAAGTGGTAGTTCAGAACTTTAGTGTTGGTAGGTTTTTATATAACGTTGTAGTAATTTTACCTCCTAAAGCTGTAAGGGTCACATCCAGAAAGTTCAGGCTATTGTCTTGCTGAAGTTCTAAAGTGAATTTTAGGAAATTATCAAGGGTATTAAATAGGTTGATGATGTTCACTGGGAGAGATATATCTTTGTGGTCCACTATTATGAGGATGCCATCCATATATCTTATGTATAGGCAGAATAATGAAGGTTGGGGTAGTAGTATTTTATCTTTTTACCAAATAGTAGAAATAGTAGTTTGCTTGAAAAGGAGCCAAAGGGGAACCCATTGCTAAGCCTGATGTCTGTTTGTAGAATTTTTCTTGAAACTGGAAGAAGTTATGCTTGAAAGTAAATAACAGCAGTTCATAGAGTCCAGCAAGCTTTTCTTTATTCTGTCCGAGGAAAACAATTGGGTCTGCAAAATCTTCCACCAAAAATTCAATAAGAAGGTCAAGATTAATGTTTGTATACATAGACATCACATCGAGACTTGCAAGAACTGGGTGTTCCATATTAGGAGATCTAATTTTTTAGGAAAGTCACTTACCATAAAGGTCTATTTGAAAAGCTTCAGAAGATTAGCTTTAAATTCCAGGTTTGACTTGCTCCACACTTAAACAATAAAATTCAAAAAAATTCCCTCCCATTAAACAAAAAGAGAAAAAATGTTATGCTACAAGAAGGGGTGGTCTACAGTGTACACTGCAATTGTGGTAACACATATGTAGGAGAAACTAGGAGACAACTTCAGACCCATGTGGCTGAACATAAAGCTGCTATTGGAAACATTTTCAACAAGACAGGCCTTGACAAACACATACAGAGTACCAGATGTTCAATTAACTGGGACTCTTTAAAACTTCTCTCACATCAACAGCACTGTATAAAATGGAAATTGGAAGAAAGTCTACAAATTTAAAGAAGAAGGGGTGCCATGATTAATGAACATATAAAGGCTTGGTATTACTGCTTGAGTGGCAGCCCCTACTATCTTGTCAGTCCCAACGACGGGTTGGTGTGCAACCCAAAAATTTGACAAAAAGTAATTTTTATTTCATCCTAGTAATCCCCGTAATGCATAATTGTATTTTTAAGGCAATTATTTTTATTAAGTGTAAAGCTAATTATGATGCTATTATTATCAGCTTTGGTCTTGTATTTGACACAAAATTAAGATATGGAATATTTTAATGCACTTTTTCATATAGTAGTGAGCCTTCATTACAAAGTTAAGGATATTTTAAGATAAATATTCATTACAACCAAAGTAAAGGATATATTGGAATCAGAACACATGGTTTTTTGTTTTTAAAGTTGTGGAAACACATGATGTGATAAACAAATTTGACATTACCATCGTAATTAGCAGAGAAATATTTAAGCACATGTCATCTACACAACATAGATTTTTTTTTTCATAATTGCATAGTGGTATAATTGCCAAGGTATATATTCATTGACTTCATATATTCATTGACTTCTTTATCCTGTAGCATGGAAATTTGTAAGTAAACATTGTCATCTAAAATCCCATAGCTTTCAGTTTTAACTGTTGATAAATAGTGCTGTAAAAATATTTAGGTTTAATACAAAACTGTTTTGCAGTTATTGCTATCTTCTCACTATGATTCACTGCCATTTCTTCTCACTATGCTATCAATGTTTAGTTTGCTGAGGAAACAGGAAACCAAACAATGCTACTTAAATTATTTTCATTTCATCAGAAATGTTGTGTTGTATGAGAAATGCTTGCTACCGTGGAGATTCCTAAGTTGTTGGGATTTTAAAAATTAAGTTTTATTTGAGGGCATGGGCTTATTTCCTGGGTGAGATATTGGTATTCTCTTTGTTCTTCGGTTCTTTTCCATCCATGTCAGGATAACTGTTCAATAGGGTTGAATGATCTTTCTAACTTTTGATGTTATTGGAAAACAAGAAAACTATGTGCAATAGCAGGGGTCTGGTGGGAGATAAGAACAACCGTTGCAAATGCCCAAAAATAAATTTAGGTCTAAGTACTACAAAGTTCTGATTTGGGCTGTCATAACAAATATATTTTTTTTTTTTGACTGGCGGTTTAACGACCTGTAAGTTCATGTAATGTTAATCTATATTTACATTTAAAATAATTTAAAATTTATTGGTATGAATGCAGTTCCAGCTTAATGTTACTGAAACTTTTGTTATGATAGGTTACAGCAGCTACACGCAGTAAGATAATACAGTTCTATAAAGGCTAAATTTGGATTAGATTTTATAAATCAAGATCAGCTTATATTGTTATTTATTCTCTGCTCATTGCTAAGTACTGTATGCCACACTGATGCTATTAAAAAGTTTGACTTGAATATATTTATGTAACTTGTACGCTATAAATTTGCATGGAGTAATATAATGCAATACAATGACATAAGGAATATGGTTTTGCTGCCAAAAACAGGTTTCATGAAGTGTAACAAACATTGAAGTGTAAACACTTTAATACACTGCTGGCCACCCAAAATGCAACACCAAGAAGGACATGAGATAGCAAAGCCAGATTTACTGGACACATAACAACAGATACAAAGATGAAACAATTGAGCTTACAGGCCCGTGCGACTTGCGGAACATGCAGACATCAATAGTTTGTGTGGCCCCCATGGTTGGCAATAACGGCCGCTACACGCCGCGGCATCGAACGAAAGAGGCTTTGGATGTAGGCTTGGGGTATGTTGGTCCAGGCTGCTTCCACATGTTGCCACAGTTCATCACGCATAGCCGCGGGTGGTGCTTGCCGGGCCACTCGGTTGCCGATCAGCGACCAGACGTGTTCGATGGGTGGCATATCGGGAGAACAGGCGGGCCACGGCAGCAGTGACACCTGGTGGGCCATGAAGAATTGTTGCACGATGCGTGCCATGTGCAGGCGCGCATTGTCCTGTTGAAAAGTGGCCGCTGGCAGGTCCTGCAAGTAAGGGAGGACTACAGGCTTCAAAACGTCGGAGATATAGCGGTGGCTGTTGAGTGTACCGGCAATGCGCACCAGAGGGGTGCGGGTGTCATATCCAATTGCGCCCCAAATGATAATGCCAGGCAACGGACCGGTATGGCGATGCATAATGCAGGCGTCATACAGTCTCTCGCCGTGGTGCCACCACACGCGGATCCGACCATTGTGGTGTTGCAGGCAGAAGCGGGATTCGTCGGAGAAGCCAAAGTTGTGCCATTCCGTAATCCAGGTGCGGCGTTCAATGGCCCACTGCCACCACACTCGCCGGTGGTGTAACGTCAATGGTAATCGGAGCAATGGCCGCCGTGTGACAAATCCCCACTCCTGCAGATGACGTCAAACAGTACGTGCTGACGCAGGATTTTGCGCAACACACCCTAATTCCTGCGCTAACGTTCGTGATGTGGCCGTGCGAGCTGTCAATGACCGCCGCACAACATGCCGGTCCTCTCGTTCGGTGGTGTGCCGCGGCTGCGGCAATCGCTCACGTCTGTCCGTCCATCCCTCCTGCACCCACCGAATCCATACTCGCCTCACTGTGGCTGGATGTCTTCCCACACGGGCGCTGATGTTGCAATAAGCCACTATTCGTCCTCTTTCGAACTCCAAAACGTGCTGGAATGACTGCCGTATTCTGCAACGAGGCATCAGGAAGCTTCCCACGCACAGGTCTGGCAGTGCAACACACTTCCACTACTTACACCCCGCCTTCTGTGCACCCTTCTTATAGTGCTTTTCAGTGGCGTGCCGGGCACACATGTTTTGCATATGCCCTGCAATGCTAATTGTTTGCATGTCCTCTTGCGGGCGACGCATGCTGCGAATTTCAGGCCAATCGGAGTGCTTCCTTCTTAGTGTTGCATTTTGGGTGGCCAGCAGTGTAATAAACAAGTATGTAAATTGTATGTAAAACTTAACAGCACTTTGTTGGTAACTTATTTTTACAATTTACATAAATCATTGTGAGCTTTAGTCTTTCTTTATGCACACTCATTTCATTTCTGCTGAAGACATTTTGTTTTTGTTTCATGAAATGCATTGAAAAACTGTTCTTAAAAAAATTATGAGAAAGTTTTTTTATTCACTTTTTCTTGATTCTTCAGCAAATGGTTTTTGAGTATGGTATTTACAGTCATTTTGAAAATGTAGCAGTTTGAAAAAGTTCCTTGAATTTGCATCTGTCAAAAAAACAAAAACAAAAACAAAAAAACAAACAAACAGAATATTGGTTTATGCTTTGGTAACATCTGTGTGATCAGTTGTGTGTATGCTGATAACACAGTCCTATTGGCAGAGAGCAAAAGTTACTTGCAGAGTATGTTGTTCCAAATGTAGAAAGTTTGTGTGAAATTCAAACCAATTATAAATAGGGGGAAAATCGAAGTTTTAGTTTTTGAGTGAGGAACTGTTAGCACTGAATGCAAGATCAGTCTAAAATGGTACAGAGATAGACCAGGTGAGTGAATTTGTATAATTAGAAAGCATGTTCAACAGAGAAAATAGAGTAGATAGTGAAAATAATAAACAAGTGAATTCATCTTTGAAAGTCATAGCTGTCTTAGGAAGATTTCACAGGACTGATGGGTTCTCTAAGAAGTCCTGAATGGCTGTGTATGAAAGTTAAATTATTCCTACTCTGATTTATTTCTAAGTAGAGTCCTGTTTAAAAGACACAGTAGTCTTTTGTGTGCTGGAAAGATCCGTTACTTATGGAGGTGTTGTGGCAAGACATGTTCTGATCATACAAAATGAAGATGTGTTGCACGTTTGTAATGTGATGCAAAATGTTAGTAAGGTGGAGGCAAATTATGCTGAAGTGGTTTGGCCATGTGGAAAGAATTAGTGGTGAAATGCTTACTAAGATAATTTATTCAGCCTATGTGGCAGGAAAGAAAAGTAGAGGAAAGCCAAGGTAGAGGAAAGTCACATGGAAAGAAA
The DNA here is from genome assembly GCA_039090855.1 of Macrothele yani. Taxonomy (NCBI): domain Eukaryota; kingdom Metazoa; phylum Arthropoda; class Arachnida; order Araneae; family Macrothelidae; genus Macrothele; species Macrothele yani. The sequence goes on along the minus strand of CM077028.1, from coordinate 70,707,726 downwards.
GAGGAAAGCCACATGTAAATGACAGGAGGGCCAGATTCAAGAATGTCTGCCTGAGAAAAAGATATGAGTTATGAAGATATGTGATGGATGCCAGTGAAGCTTTATGTGAGACGTGGTGAATGTCAGTGAAGTTTTATGTGAGACATGTTATGGATGTCAGTGAAGTTTTATGTGAGACATGTTATGGATGTCAGTGAAGCTTTATGTGAGACATGATGAATGTCAGTGAAGCTTTATGTGAGACATGTGGTGGATGTCAGTAAAGCTTGAATTGTGTGCAAAGATTGCTGTAAATGAAGACATTGGATACATCAACAGTAATTAAAATTTAGCACCATCAGCTTTAAACTTTCATCTGGCAGGTGAGCTTTCTTTGAGGAGCTAACTTCTGAATCACAGATTACAGCTTAGTGATATGCATGTAATTTGAAAAAGGAAACAAAGATTGCATTGAACTCAGATGAAATGAACACATCTTTTAAATCAGAAAAACAAAATGTATGATAATATAAAATGTAATAATTGTTGAACACATTTATTGCTATGTGAAATCTTGGAAATGTGGATGATTGCTAAGTAACCACCATTTCATCATAAGGAATGCACTCTGATGAAAAAATTGAAAAAATAGTCTCTTAAATCAGTGTTTTAGTAGTGGAGAAACAGTTGTAGAATAGAAATATCCATTTGTTCTAGTAGAAAATTGACATGAAAGTCATTAATAAATAAATCTGAAGCTAAACTGTTTTGGGGGGAGGGGTGAACTTTCAGAAATGGAAATCTTGTTACTAATGGAAATAAATATTCAGCATCATTAGAAGCAAGCAATGTAAGTAAATTTTTGTTACAGTGACTGCTGTTTTATGCAGAATTTTTTTATTTTCAATCGATTTTATGGAAGAGAAGCTGTGACTTCGAATATGGATGTGAATTTCCAACTCTTGGTGGCCATAACTAAAGTGTGTGCAAAGCCATTCCCACAAGAGAAGTTAGAAATGCTCTTGCACACTCATACACACAATCATATTTCTAGAATTGGTAAACATTTACTAGTAGAAATATGCCTTTATGCCCACTAGTGGTAGAAATGTGCATTATGAAAAGTCAGAAACAGAATTTTTCGAATTGAACATCAGAGATATGGACGAGAAAACTTCCATAGCTTCATTAGAATAATTCTTGATGACGACATATCACGCTTCAGTTACGTAAAAATTACAAGTGTTGGGACGACGTTTCGGTAGCGACTTCTACCTTCATCAACCATGGAATGAAACACGTGGTATAAGCATCAGTTGTTGCCAGATTTCAAAATAGCTTTCCAAATGTTAAGTATATTAAAAGGTGTGTTTGTATTACAGGTGTTAGGGGTAAGGAAGATTTCAATGCTTTCACAGTACCTGAGGGCTTTCCAATTGCTGAACGGAGCAATGCGTTTAACATTTTGCCAATCTGGAATTGTGGACGTATCACTGATGGTTAAAATTGAAAGCGAGGTGGAAGGGTTTCCTTTCTTAACATCAGCAATATGTTCGACCAATCGCTGGTTGATGCTTCGGTAAGTACTACCAATGTAGTTGGTAATGCCTGTGGAAGTGGTGTCTAGACTCCTTGTAACTCTAGGGGTTTATTGGGATCTCTGTCTTTAAAGATAAGGTTAAGAAGATGTGGAGATGGTTTAACAGCAATCCTGTAGCCAAAAGACTTGAAAATGGAGCAAACGTTGTGAGTGAAGGCCAGGCTGAAGAGCAAAGTGCCCACAAACTGATGAGTGGTGGGAAGTTCAGGCAATAAACTGGTAGATCTATTCTGTAATATGATTCTATAGCTTCATGTCCATAGCAGAAAACTGTACAATATTGAAAAAGAAAATGGGGCAAAACGTTCTTCATAGTCAAAGGTATCTGACAAAAAAAAAAAAAAAATTCTAGTTAGCACAAATACCATTGCAAATTAAAAATATACAGAGTTGCCACCTAGTGGCAGAACTTGATGAAAAAGTGGAAAAGATGAACAGAATGTTCTTCGTAGTAGGTACTTGTTATGATGATGGGAAGAGAAGTTTACATATAAAACTTTTAGTAGCAGAATTATCAAGAAAACTGTTTATCCATGTAAGAACCTAACAGAAAAAATGTGCATTGTTTCAAGCAGAGGTACAGCCACAAACACAAATGCACCATATTTATGTCACCTAGCTTCAGAACTGTCCATTACAAAAAATTCTAAAATATATGAAAAATGTTCTCCACTCTGAATGGTATTAGATGAAAAAGAAAAGAATTTTTCAAATCAGACTTTTAGAAGGGATACAGTGTATAAATTTATGCATCCTAGTGGGAAAAACTGTGTATTATTCTGAACAGCAAATGCATATAAATACTGTAGGTATTCTGTGCTAAGTGGTATCTGAGCATCCTGCTCCCCCCCCCCCATCTATTTTGGTTGTTTTGAACTAAAACTAAGGTTGCAACCAGAAATGTGCACTTACACCGTCTAGAGGTAAAACTTTGCATTATGATCAGCAAATATATGAAAAATATTCCTAACCATGAACATTGTCAGATGGAAAAATAATTTTTAAAAGCAGATTCTTAGAAGCAGAGTTATTGAGAAAACTAAAAGGTGAATTTACTGTGCCCTACTGGGAAAGCTGTACACTATTTTGAGCAGGAAACATGTAAGAGATGTTTACCACAGTGAATGGCACCTGACAATAATAATAATAATAATAATAATCACAGGTCTTTAGAAGCCTAGATACAGTTGCAAATAATGTTGCAAACAGAAATGTTCACTTCTCTACTGGAAAAAAAATGTGAGTTATAAAAAATTATGAATTATCTGCAGAATATATTCTTCACCATGGATGCCACAATGCACAAAAATATTTTCAAATCTGACTTTAGAAGGAGAGATAGTGAGAAAGGTACAATATACACACTAATGCCCTTGTATGAAAACTATGCATTATATTTGAAGTAGAAACTGTATACAAGTTTACGTTGTGGTTAAAGATATCTGAAGAAAAAGTAATTTTTTCATACAGGTTTTTAGAAGCAATGACATGAAATAAAATAAATTTTGAATTATATAGCATCTTCATTTACACCCTCTAGTAACAAGGTTATGCATCAGAAACACAAAAAGGTATGGAGTTCAAGCTTCCCCATGCAAAAAGAATTCCGTATTTTGAGAATTCCTTTTCATGGGGTTTATTAGAAATGATTTTTAAAATTAGGAAATTTTTGGAGATAACTCATTTTCTTCCTTAGGCTTATTTAAAGGAATTCACTCCTCTTTTGGTTGTTTGGCCATGGTTAACTTCAACTTAACTTCACCAGATGCCTGGTAGAGAATTTCCAATGACATTATTGATGAAGTATTGCAATATTTTTTCTTCTCTGTATTGAGTCCTTCCTTAATTGTTCTTTTTAATAGTTTATTCTGATGGCTAATGATATTTAGAGTATCCCAGTTCATGTTGTGAACAGTTTCTGAACTTTTCTTTCCCGTCCAGTTTTATTTGAACAGCTCCTTATAGTGTTTTTTTTTTTTTGTTCTGCTATGCCAATTTCCAGTGTCCATAGGAGAAGCAGGTTGGAGCTTGAAGACCATTACAAGAAACTGTTATTTGAACAGTTCCTTATAGTGGCATTGTATTCTCCTATGCAAGTCTCCAGCTTCCGTAAGAGAGACAGGTTGGAGACTATTATAAGAAACAGTTTTTTGAAAAGTCCTTAGCATCTTTGTGTTCAGCTATGTAAGTCTTCGTAGGAGAGACAGGTTGGAGACTATCATAAGAAACCGTTATTGGAACAGTTCTTTATTGCAACTTTGTGTTTTGCAGTGTGAGTCTCCAGATTTCATAAGAGAGGTAGGTTGGATGCTTGAAAATATTAGAAGAAACTGTTACGTTTCAACTGTCCTTATAGCACCTTTGTGTTCTGCTATGAAAGCCTCCAGAGAAAAGACAGTTTGGAAGCTGGAGACTGTTATAAGAAACGGTTATTTGAACTGTTTCTTATTGGAGCTTTGTATTCTACTGTGTCTCCAACCTTTAACCTTTCTCTCTCCTATGAAAGCTGGAGACTCGCATAACAGAATGTGAAGATACTATAAGGAACTGTTCAGATAATACTGAACTAGTCAGATGTGTGTGGGAAACTGAGATTTTCAAAAAATATTAGTTTTCAGAGTAAAACTAATAATTTTGGAAAAAAAAAAAAAAAGAATTAAGGGAAGACTCAAAATAGAGAATAAGGGAGAGTCTATCATCAATGACATCATGGAAAATTCTCTATCAGGCATCTGGTGCAGTTTAGTCAGACTTAACCATAACCAAACATCCATCAGGGAAGTGATGAATTCCTTTGAATATACCTGGTGGAGATGAATTGTCTTCAAAAATTCACTAATTTTTGAAATTATTTCTAGTAAATTCCATAAAAAGGAATTTTCAAAATATAGAACTATTAAATGAGAACTAGGATTAGCTAAATAAAATGGATTTCATTGCAAAAATAATTTTTCAGTTTAGATCAATAGGTGCAAAAATATAGTGTCACAATATTCAGACATCCATGAACATGTATGTTTTTTCAAATGTTATGTCAAAAACAGTTGGCCAATTTTGTTATGCCTGAAGGCATTGTTAATGTTTATTAACTTTTCAGATTTTTTAATAGAGATGCAGGGAGAACAGTAATAACTAATTGTGAAGGTTTTTTTTTATTAAAATTGATTTTCAGGCAACAAATTCCACCTCATATTATATGTTTTATATGGTTCATTTGTTTGTGTGTGTTTTTATCTTGTTTCTGTTTAGATGAAGATGTGTAGACTTGCATCTCTCATATTTCAGTAAGTTCTGGATAAATTACAATTATATATATGTACATGGTCAAGTCACATTATTGTGACCGCCAGCTAATATCCAGAGTAACCGCTATTTGCAGTGCGGACAGCAGCTAGATGGGCTGGGAGTGAGTCAGTAACATGCTAGAAGTTGTTCACAGTTATGTGGAGCCATGCTGACTGCAGTGCATCTGACAGCTGCTGGAGGTTGCGTGGTGGAGGATCCATAGAGCAAACAACACGATCGAGGTGGTCCCACAGATGCTCAATTGGGTTTAAGTCTGCGGAATTAGGAAGCCAGGGAAGTACTTTGAAGTCTTCATCGTGCTCTTCCAGCCACTGTCGGACATTTCTAGCTGTGTGACACATCGCATTGTTGTGCTGGAAGATCTCATCCGCCCCAGGGAAGACAATCAACATGTAGGGGTGTACGTGGTTTGCAAGGATGGATTCATAATTATTCCGGTCCATAGTGCCTTCCACAGGTATGAGTGGACCCAGAGAATGCCACGAAAACATTCCCCAGACCATAACGCTGCCCCCACCAGCTTGTGTTCTTTCAGAAATGGTCGAGAAGTGTTTGTTCTTCGATGTTTCTCACCTTATGTGCCAACATCCATCCGTTCAGTGAAGCAGAAAATGTTACTCATCTGGGAAGGCAATCCTTTACACATCAGCGGAGGCCCAATTCCGATACTGCTGTGTAAATGTAAGCCTTTTCAGCCGATGCTCCTTCGTTAGCATAGGTGCAGTGACCATCCGTCTGCATCGGAGCCCCATACACAGCAGGGTTCGCTGAACTTTCATTTTAGACACGCTTCTGGTAGCCCCCTGGTTCATTTGGCCAGTGAGGTGCTCCACTGTAACGTGTCGATTGGCCCTCACGCACCTTCGCAGCCGACATTCACCTCTCACATCAACGGCACGTGATGCTCCGCAGTTTCCACATCGCGTATTCACAGTGGTGCCATTTTTCCAATCACAATACACTTTAACCACAGCAGCATGCAAACAGTTCACAAACTGTGCTGTTTCAGAAATACAGCCACCCTTGGCCCGAAAGTTGGTAATCATCTGCTTTTGCAAATCTGATAAATCGTTCCTTTTATCCATGACAGCAATGAGTGATATGTTTTCAGAATGCCCACTGCACACCTGATGTACCTTCCAAGCCAGCTCACCACACATACCTTCTTTTTATTGGCTATGCGCCGTTGACGTCAAAAGTAAGAGGTGGTCACAATAATGTGACTTCACTGTATATATATTTATGTTAATAGTTTGTGTTACTGACACATTGTTATAGTTCTGAAATTTTCATTGTTTATTTATCTTCATTAAATGCAAATCTTGTGGATAACTTATTCAGCTTCATTCAGACTTAGTTATTTAAAAATATATAAAATTTTTTGGAAGAAACAAAATCTAAAGGTGAAGCTTCAATGTTGTTTGCTGTCCAACTTCTACTATGTTACAGACAGTTTGGTTTTATTTTTGTAATACCTGTGGCAATTTTATGAGGTATAGCCAAACTTTGTGTTGCATTTTACATCTTAAAATGAAATTAAACTCATTTTCTTTCCAGGCTGAGGCAGACCTTTGTGACTTAAAATCGCTTTTGGAAAGTCCTCATTCACTTGTAGTAAGTAATGCTCTTCGTTTCTTTTTTTTCTTTTTTTTTTTTAAGTTAATGTGAATGAGATGATGTAACTATGTAAATAATTAAAGTTAGAAATATTTGAAAGTCTTCGTTAAGTGCTGCTTGATTTTAGGAGTGTACTGCACTTCGTCAAACACAATGTTTTGATTTGCAATGCAATGCCTACACCAGTTGTGAACTGTGTTGAGAATCATTCAGCAAAATTTTCATCCCATGACTATATAAATATTTTTGAATGATTAACAGCATGGATTAGTGTGTATAAAAGCATTGTTGCACCAAATTAGGCAAATGTTAGTAATAAATTAATAGATCAAGACCAGCTGATCGGATTTGAATTGAATTTGTGGTATGCCCTTTGTTGATAACATAAATCTGTTAGAAAGTCTAAGATTATGTTTTTCCTTCTCACAACATTTTTTACTGGAGTGAGGATCTTGGATTTAAGTACAATGAGAAACCTTGCAGTGCCCTTATTTTGGGAACTTTACACTTTCAGGACATAACATTTATTATAACTACCCAGTCATTCATCTAAATTTCGTGTTATTAATCCAGATAAACTAATTATGTTGGTAAATGGTCTCTTGATGTAAGGATTTCAGTTAAATTACGTTGGATAGTTGTTTTGGAGATATGATATTAGCAAACACCATCATACATGGGAAACTTCTCAGGAAATGTGCATTTTCCTGGAGCAAGAGTTAAATCTGTGGTATTCTCCCCAAAGTGTTTCGGCTGAGCTGGGCACCAAGCTGTTTTTGTTTGCTGCCGGGCTGCTGAGATCATGTAAATATTGCAGAGTTTTCTTTCTTAATTCGGCTTACTGATTCTGTTTTTCCTAGATTCTTTTTCTGTTTACGTTATTATTCAGTTTTGGTGATTTGCAACATTTTAAATGTATGGTTTCCACAAATGCTTTCCTAGAGCGAATTTAGTTTTGCATCTAGATGCAATTAAAAGTACCTTCGGTTTTGTGCTGTAGAAGTAGTTGTGGTCTCATTTTTAGCATTGGCAAAGAAAGATTAAGGTGACTTGTGTCACCTTAGAGAGAGAGACACACACATGTGAGGTTGGGAGTATGCTCTACATGTGTGAGTCACACTTATTCACAAGTGATGGTATAAAAATATTATGCAGCACCATAGCTGTTACTTTTAAGTGTAGTTTCTGTTTGCTTGAAAAATTATGTTAAAAATTTAAATACCATATTTTTTGGCATATAATCTGCGGTGGCGTATAATCTGCACCGGCGTATAATCCGCAGACAAAATTCATAGTAAAGGTTAAAAGACAGATGCATAATAATCCACAACAGAGTTTTATAATAAATAATAGAAAAAGGTAATTGCCATATTTTTGCCAAAACTTTTTTGCCATCGCCAAAACTATTTTTTTTTTCTCAAAGTGTGAAGAATGCGATAGGCAGCGCTACCCCTGCATATTTATAAGGCGTAGACATGCAATTTTTCGTTAAAGTGACCTGTTACATATAAGTACATGCTTTATGTAATGCCTGTTTCACAATTTTGGGATAGCTTCATAAATCTGGCACTCGTCTAGTCCTGTCGATGCTGCATTTTTGAGGTTTTACTGTATATATATTTTTTCTTTCCATGTAATGAGTTTCACAAAATATAAAATTGCTGAAATTTTTTGAAAATTAAAAAAAATTACTATTACAATACCCCACAGCTTTCAAATGGTTGTGATATATATTTTTAATTTATGTGGCAGTTGTGCTATAACTCTAAGTAATGCTTAAATTACATCGACAACTGAAACACTGGATTTCAGGCCGTAAATAATTTGTGTTGGCTTCAAATTTCTCTCCTTCAGTCGTGGAGCTGTAGTGCCAGAAGCATTCTGTTTGAAGTAGAGCAAAATAAACAAGTGGGAGTGGGGTTGGAACCTTAGGGGGAGAGGGGAGGGTGATGTTACGGAGATCAGGGGTCAGAGCGGCATGGAATGGACACGGCACTCCTCTATTCAAGGTCAACGCACTTTGCTGCTGGCAATGTTTTCTCCCCTAACTTTTACAATGTAGCAATCCGCAGAGAGGAAATGTCTACACACACATATACACATATGTTTTTGTCAAAGCCAAGGGGAGATCTTGTTGGCAGTGACACTGCGCATTATCGTTGAACACATGGCATTCTTATGAAGTGCAGAACTGCTTCATTTTCGAAGTTTACAGGGGGTAAAGAAAAAAAACTATGTATTATCTGCACCATCATATAATCCGCAGTAGCTACTAACCTGTATCTCTTAATTTCTGTGTGTAATGTAAGAGCCCTTAAATCGCCAAGGGTGATGCTTTCAGAAGTATTTGAAGCTGAATTATAGTCACCTATTCGTTGAGTGGTGTAGAGCATGGCTTCATACTTTTCTATTGCATCATCTTGGTTCAGATATTGAGGGCAAGTCATGGATGTTTTTTTTTTTGTGTGTTTGCCATTTTTGTGCTAGTTGTCCATCTCGCCTGGGAGTAGTGTCCCGTAATTAGGAATAGGCAACTCCTGATACTCATGGAGGTCATTCATTTCTCACGGAAGTAGAATGTTATTGGCACTTGTAAAAATAGAAAGCATGCATGATCTTTTGTTAAAATTCAAATTCCATTTGCAGTGCCTGTTCATCATTACTTTGGTTGGTGTAATTTTGAAAATTTCACAATGATTGGCTGTTGGACCAGTCTTCTGTGTAATAAAAGCTTAAAGACCTTGTCTTAAGAAAAGATGAAATGGAGAACTATTATTAATAATGTTCCAACATTCACTTGAGTTTTTGCTCCTATCATAATTTGGCCTTTTCTTTTTGAGCACCATATTATACGAGGGTTGTACCCAAAGTAATGCAAAAGTGGGTGTAACTTTTTTATTAACGGACAGAGGTCGTTCAAATTGCACATGTTGGTAGAGTAACTCTTCCTCTATAGTAACCCTGCTTCTTCATTGCATGTAAATAATGGATTCCAAGCAAAAGCAATATGCCACCATATTGAGTTCTTGACAAAGGAAGGGTACAGGCTGTCTTATATCCCCAGAAAGCTATAGAATGTTTATGGAGATGACACCATTGACAAGAGCAATGTGCACAGGTGGATGAAGAAGTTTAAAAAAGAGGAAACCAGCATTGGAGACAAACCGCGCAGTGGGATACCATCATCTGCGACCACTGACATGAATCGTTAGCGAGTGGATGAATTGATTCGCGCGGAGAGACGAGTCACAATCCATGAGCTTGTTGCACAACTGGACTATGGTCACAATGCCATGCAGAAGATGGTGGAAGACTTAGGGTACTGGAAAGTGTATGCAAAGTGGGGTACCTTGGTAGTTGATACCCAATTTGAAGGAGAGAAGGGTGGAAATCTGCTCTGATCTGCTGGAAGCGTTTGAAGTCAATGAAGGCCGCCCCGGTGGCGCAGTGGTCTGAACGATGGCTTCTGATCATTTGTCTGAGAGGAGTCCGGGTTTAAATCCTGGTGAGGCACGGATGTTGTGTTTTGTCTAACGGCACTGGCTCTCTCCCTTTCCTGGTACCAGTGGCCCTAAATGAGGGACAGGCGACTTCTTATAGCCCACTGAGTTGCTCACGGTGGTCGTTAAACCTCCCATCAAAAAAAAAAAAAAAAAAAGTAGTCACTGAAGACACTTTTTTCTGATCTGGTGACAGGGGATCAAACGTGGGTGTATCTTTATGATTCAGAAACAAATAATCAATCCACGGAATGGTGTCACACCTCTTCACCAAGGTCTAAGAAGTTCAAGAACCAGCAATCAGCACAGAAAGTCATGATGACTGTTTTTTGGGATGACAGGGGTGTTATCCTCCTTGATTTTCTGGAACGTGGCTGTACCGTGACCAGTGAGTGGTACATTGAGACACTCCAGAAGCTTAGAGAAGCCATATAAGGAGAAAGAGACCGAACAAAAATCTGAAAAGGATCCACATTCACCATGACAATGTGAGACCACAACACACATTTTTGGCAACAAATCAGGCAATCAGCAAATTAGGCTGGTCGGTGCTGCCCCATCCACTGTATAGCTCAGATCTGACACTGTCTGACTTCCACCTGTTTGGTCTAATGAAGGACAGTCTCTGGAGACAATGATTTGATGACACAGATGAGGTGAAATGGCTGTGAAGAAGTTGGTACAGCAGTCCACATCTGAATTTTTTCAAAGAGGATTCAAGAGTTGGGTTCAGCGATGACGTAAATTCAAATTCATCATTTGTGATGGAGACTATGTTGAATAGTACCTTTGTATAGGGAAAAAGTTACTGTACCAACATGTGCAATTTGAACGACCTCTGTCAGTTAATAAAAAAATATATGCTCACTTTTGCATTACTTTCGGTACAATCTTCATATTATGAATCCATTGCTCCATACAGGGCCGGTTGTATGGTTTGTACACCTTATTTTCCAGCTCAGAATTCTCAGGTCATTAAAAATTTTGCTGGACCTTTATGATCAAGATATTCAAGGAACATAAAAAAAATCATGTTAACATCACAAATATGTAAAAGCCACTAATGTAGTATTGGTCCTGGAAGATATTTCTTTACCTACTTGTATAGAAAAATGGAAGAGATACCTTTGATACTTGAAAGCTGTTTTAATGCATTCCTTTACAATCAAGAATAATAAACTATTTTCAAAATTTAATGGGTCATTAAAATTAACTGGAAAACAAGTATTTTCAAAATTTCTGTGTTCACCTTAGATGGACTTTTACTTTACTTGTACTTTCCAAACAGAATGTGGCATAGCACAAACACTAGTGAGCCTATAAATAGCAAACATAATTTTCATTTGTCATCGTTGTATCATGTCTGTGTACCAGTATGGCATTTCAGTTTTTACTGAATGCAAGCAAAGTCAGTAGTAAGCTAAGTTACCAGACTCTCTGCTGCTGTGAAAGTCTGGAAATGCATAACTGATCACTCCTAAAATTGTGTGGAAAAGACTGCTGTTTAAGTTTCCTGAAGACAATTGACTGACTTCAAATTTATTCACATGCACCTGTTGGTTTATTTAAGAATGTGGACTGGTTATTCACGGAGAGGGAGTTTTTTTTTTTAAGCTTTCTTAAATTGTATTTAAAAATTGCAGTTTGTACCACTTGAATCACTAAAGTGCACTTCATGTTAAAATTAAGATCAATTTTTGACAAACATGTCTTGCAAGGAAGTCTATCAAGATGTGCAGTGGCATGAATTAGGTAGTCTTAAATATGAATAGGTGTGAATTAGGTGGATTTTTTTTTTTTTTTTTTTTTGCGTTAATTAGGTAGTCTGAAATATGTGTGAATCAGGTGTGCAGTGGCATGAATTAAGTATCTGAAAGGAAAAACATGACATGACATGAATAGGTAGTCTACTGAATCTGAAAGGAAAAACATGACATGACATGAATAGGTAGTCTACTGAATCTGAAAGGAAAAACATGACATACTCACATGACTAGATATTTGAATCAATCCAGGTATCTTGGAAACTTCAACAGGAAGCACCCTGAGTTAGAAGTTGATGGTATCAGCAGTGAGTTGCAAACATTTGAGCAACATTACATGAAACAACTTTCACCCTTCAGCAGAAATGAAAACTATGTACCATCATATAGTCCGTGGATTATGTTTTTAGAAAGTTTATCCATGGATTATATGATGACACAAAACTTAGGCAATGTGTATAATATACCTTTTTAAATACACAAAGTTTTAAAAATCTGTATCCTGATTGTCAGGAGAGATTGTGTATTTAGAAAATTAGCAAAAATGTGTTTACAACAAAAAATGTAATTCAGTATGAAGATGGAGGTCCAGAAACAGTTGCAAAGAAGTTTTAATTTTAAACGAGCATTTTGACAGAAAAGTATAATGCAACAAAGGAGGTATTATTTGCTCTTGTGGAGTATCACGTGCCATGAGAAACTTAGCATCACACACGTTCATGGGTGTTACAGTTCTAACCACAGAACCATCAGGTCTAAATATGGAACTTCAGTAATGCTGAGAAAACTTACGATTTTTGTTCTTGATTCACTTGAAAATAACGCAAAGCATTAAAAATGACAGTTATTATTTTTTGTAAGAAGATTGTTTTTTCTTGTTTCCCTGATCTGCCGTGAATTGCCACTTATGAAATTATGGTTCAAGATCAACATCATAGGTGCAGATAATATGGCAATTTCTTTTTCTGAATTTCATGGTGTGTGGATTATGCACTGCTGCAACTTATACAAAGGATACCCCCCCTCCCCTTTCCTGAATTTTGTGGTTGTGGATTATATGAAGAAAAGTGTGGTGCAATCTGTTCAGAATGAGTGAGGTGAACTTCTGGTTAGACAGGAAGAAAACTAATTAAACTTTTGGAAGTTGGCTTTGTCTAATTAAGAAGGATTCTAAATTTTAGGCAGTCACATGAGTTATAGAGTGTGTAATGAATCTCTACTGTGTGCTGTGATAGAGGATTCAGTGTAATGAAAACACTTCAGGTCACTCATGCAAGAAGAAAATTTATTGGCATTTTAAGGTAAAGGGATTTTCATTTGTTGATTTGGATTCATCTGTGGCTACAGTTCAGTGAGTCTAACAGAGCAATCCATGATGCATAATAAATGACAAAATCGTAATTTACTCACCTCATTTTCAGATTTTCAGGTGGGATGACTTTATTGATGTCTTTTTTTTCTTTTGCTTTGTATAACATAAAAATGAATTAATATCTTGCAATTTCTTACACACTAACCATTGCAGCCAGTTCATAATCGCAGTAGTGAAGTATGCAAATTTTTGTTAGTTCTTGAAATATAAATTTTTGAATTTCCAAGGGAAAAAACCAAACAAACAAAAATAACTTCAGTTTTGCTCCCTGTTTTTCAGATTAATACTTTTAGTTAAAACTGTTGTAAAATTACAACAGGAACCCTGACCTTAGTTATTTGGCATTGTTCTGTCCGGAGAAGCATTAGAAAGCATTTCTTGAACATATCGTTGGTTTAATATTTTAAGCATAGAGCTTTTAGTTGATAAGTAATCTGTAACTTTCTTCCATAGCACCACATTTTAAAATGTGACTTTCTGTTTTATTTCCTTTAGTCCTTGTTTTCCACATGTACAAGTAGCCTAAAAAAGAAAATAATAATAATTGTCAGTCCTCAATTTTATTTTGATGTGGAGACTTCTGTTGTTTCACAACTTTGCAAGATCAGAAATGCAAGTTTTAGCAGTAATTTATGTTCTCATTATGCCAGTTGAAGAACCTTCATGATTTTATGCATTATTCTCACATCCATATTCAGTGTTAGAATTAGAAATAAATCTTCTGCTGGCCCAGTGGACCACTAGAATTTGTAAACCACCGGTTCGTAAAAGAACAATAAAACAACCCCTTAAAGACCTTTACAATGTATGTAGAAAATAACGTATCATTTCGATGGAATTATCTCAAATATTTGTTTTTAAAGCTATCATTAGTTTCCAGCCTAAAAAGAAAACCATACAGCAAGGTAAAAAATATAGAAATTAATTTTTTAACTTGCGACAAATTAGAAAAAAATTTGTACTAGCGAATCCGTTCCAATAAAATCAGTTCAGTGGTCCTACGTAAGTTTTACTGGCCAATGGCCAACGAACCACTGGGTAATTCAAATGCTGATATTTCTAAAAATAAGAACAAAACCTTCCAAAGACAAAAATATGGATGTAATGTTTACTGCCATTGCTGAGTGTAAATTGAAATTCATGCTTTCAATGCAGGCAATATGGTATTTACATTATCTTTGTTCACATGAAAATTGGTAGTGAATATCATATTCAAGAAGTAATTATGTGAAACCTGTCTAAAGTCAGGAATTCAAAGAGTTTCTTTGATTGGTGGATCCCCTACCCCTATTCTTCTGTATTTTTGAAAAAGGAAAATTCTAATTCTTGGTGTAAAATAATCATTATTTTTGACCCTGTTAAGTATTGGTTGTATCATGAATAAAGTAACATAAGAACTGCTATTTTCAGCACTTTTGATTAATAAAAAAAATCAAGTCATGTTTTTGTGTTGTTAGATTTCTATATAACATGATTTCTGTCACAGGAAATGAAATTCCTACTACTTGAGCAGAAATATTTGGAATACCTTGAAGATAGCTCTGTTCTAGAAGCTCTACAGTGCTTGAGGCATGAACTCACACCTCTTAAATTTAATACAAATAGGGTACATGAACTTAGCAGGTAAGTATTCCTTATGACTACATAATATTTGTAGCTTTTTCAACATAAACCTGGATTTTGTGTTGGTGAATTGGTGTATGCTTACATTTTTTTTTATTATAATGTAGGAGGCTCTAATTGTGCTGATAAGTTTTCGCATGCTTGGTGATTATGTGACCCACCTTAATTTTCAGGTTTTGTTTAGTTGAAGAATCACTTTTATTACTTCTCCTTCCTCTGATTTTTTTACCTTGCTGTTGTTTCTGGCCTTTAAATGATTATGGACTTGTTCTTAATGCTTTATTCCACTTCACTTAGCATTGTGTACAACAAAGTGGAGTGGAATGAAGTATTAGGAACTGACATTGATAGTCACCTTTAGACCAGAAACAATCTGCAAGAAAAAAATCATAATAAAAAACTTAGAGGAGAAAGAGAATTGATTCTTCAACTAAAAACAACAACAAAAACCCTTCAAAATTAATATATCTCTGAGTAAAGGCAAAATAAATAAAACTTTCAAGTTATTTTACCTAATTTTTAAAAATGATTTGTATGGTAAACCAGTAATCTTCATTCTTATTAATAACGTACTTTTCTTAATCACTTGTTAATTCTGATATAAGTGAAAGGATCTAGGTTTTTTAAAAAGCTTTTGACACTATCAGAATTTTAATTTGTGCAAGCATGGGCATGTTTAGTATCGTAAATCCGTAGAAGTTGTCTTTGTTGTCAAAATGTTATAATATATATTTAAAAAAAAAGAAGAAAAAAGGGTGTAGTTTAATTAATTTTGTTTTCAACAAAAATGATCTATTATAAGTGCAGTGAAACCTCTGTTGTACATTTTTCTAGGGGATGGTCTTAAAAAATATATAAATGTAAACAAATTATATAAATAAAAATTCAAAATAATAAAAATTGTTGCAAAATTTATGCTGTATAGGAGTACGAAATGTTCCTTAATAATTATTTAAAGCTGAATCATCAGTGAAAGACAAAAAAAAAAAAAAAAAGCATTACAAATTATTATATATTTCATCTCATTGCAAAAATCATAAAGCCTATGACAATCAAACTTCTCTTTTGATTATTCTATCTGTCTGTAAAAATCCTGATTCTAAATTGGGTGAAATACTCGCAACTAAGAAACTGAAACCAGTGCTTCAGTATGGAACTCGTAAATTAATAGTCCCCCCTGCAGATCCAGAGTGCATCCATTTGAAACCAGAATGTTAAATATTGATGATGCATTTAGAATTCTATTCTTCTTTGCCATGAAGTAGTGGAACCACAAAATTACATCCTAGAGATTTATAAATTTGTAAATAATGCGTATGTATGTGTGTCATGAAATGCAAAACCAATTTTTCATCCAAACAGAAAGTAAACCGCATATCCTTCTCAGATGGGATCAAGGTTCAACTTTGGCTGCACCGAGAAGGAACACAACAACCCTGTCTCAGTTATCTCAAACATGTAACATACCGGGATGCATATAAAAGAATCAAAGAACCACGTATATTTGATGATCTGAAATTTAAATTTTAATGTATAATCACAAAAAGCATATAAATGAATTATGTATAACTGAGTTTTTTAAAAAAAGTGGTAGAAACTACAGTAAAATATTGGCACTAACACAGAATTATGTATAAAAGTGAAAAGCATATGATTGAAATCCCACTGTATTATAGTAATTTTAGATCAATAAGGTCTATCACTGTTCTAACTTTTTAGCATGTTATAACTCTGGAAACAGATATGCCTTTTGTTCTGTGGAACTCTGTAAGAGGAATTAGAAATTTTAAGAAGGCAAATGCAAATTAATTAGAAAGCCAAGGAAATGGTTGGTAGAAAGCAATATATCATAAGGTACTTACTTTGAGGTAAAGAACAAAACACTTATCAGTCTTTCTTTGACAGCTTCAGATTTGCTATATTTGCTCCTTTTCACCATTAGGAAAACAATGTAAGACTCAATTGCAAATAGAAACTGTTGAAGCCTCCTTGGAAAATAATGACACCAAACTCCAGGTTTTGAAGAAGACTTGTAACAGAAGGGATGAAGTATGATGTTTTACTGCAGTTCTTCAGTAGAACTTTTTAACTTCTACTCAAAATGTGCTAGGTCATGCAGGATTTGAATTCCACAGAAGTTTGAACTGAAGTATAATTTCACCTCTTATAACTTTACTTTCAATACACCAGACATTAATAATAATAATGAAACACATCATCATCATCATCATCATTGTCAACCATTATCAATCCACTGCTGGACGAAGGTCTCCCCAAGTTTCCTCCACAACGGTCTGTCTTGTGCCAGTCTCCTCCATGTCACCCCTGCATACTTTCGAATTTCATCCACCCATCTCCCATGTGGTCTTCTTCTGGGTCTTTTCCTGTCCCTTGGAATCCAATCTAAAATTTCGGCTGTCCATCGATGATCTGTCCTTCTGGCAGTATGTCCAGCCCATTGCCATTTCAGGGATTTAACTCTGATCATGATGTCTTCCACTCTTGTCATTTTTCGGATCCACGAGTTCCTCTTCTTATCTCTCCTGGTTACACCAAGCATGCACCTCTCCATGCTACTTTGAGTTGTCTGCAGCCTTTGTATGTCTCTTTTAGTTAAGTTCCACGTATCTGCACCATACGTAAGCACTGGAAGGATGCATTGATCAAACACTTTTCTTTTAAGACATAATGGCATATTGCTCTTGAAAATTATGCTGTTTCTTCCAAAAGCTCTCCAGGCAAGTTTTGTACGCCGATTAATTTCTTCATCAATGTGACCCTCACTTGATATCTGCTGTCCAAGATAAACGTACGTGTCTGTTATCTCCAGCTTTTCTCCATCAATCGATAAATCTTCATTTCTTGTAAAAGCATTGAACATCACTTATGTCTTCTGAAAGTTCATTTTTAATCCCACTTCTTTACTCTTGTCAGCAAGTTCCTGGATCATACTCTGCAGCTCTGATGGGGTAGTTGCAAAAATGACTACGTCATCAGCAAAACGAAGGTGGGTTAGATAATCTCCATTAATCTTTATCCCCTTGTTTTCCCAGTTCAGTGATTGAAAGACATTTTCCAATGTAGCATTAAAGAGCTTCGGAGATATGGTGTCACCTTGTCTCACTCCCTTTCCAATTTTTACGTGTGTTGTATTTTCAAACAGCCTAATCTTTGCACTTGCATTTTCATAGATGTTATTAATAATATTAATGTATGCATCTTCAATACCGCAGGTTTTCAGAGCCATTGTAACTGCTGATGGTTTCACCGAATCAAAGGCTTTTTCATAATCGATAAAAGCCATGCACAATGGAAGTTCATATTCCCTCGCTCTTTCAATTAGTTCTCTCAGCACGTGGATATGATCTATTGTGCTGTAGCCACTCCTGAATCCAGCTTGTTCTCTCGGTTGAGCCATGTCCAGTGTTACCTTCAAGCGGTGTGAAAGAACTTTAGTGAAGATTTTATAAACTACTGATAGGAGGCTGATAGGTCTGTAGTTTCCGAGATCCTCAATGTCACCTTTCTTATGTAGCAGGATCATTGTAGCGGTGTTCCAATCCTCAAAACACATATAGCATATTAAATCCATTTATTGTTTGGTGGCAGTTTTATGTCTACCATTGCCTTGAAAACGCTTCCCAGTGGAGTGCGAAAGCTTGGCGAATCTTTTTGCTGACTACACCAAAAAAATAAACGGATTTAATACGCTATATGCGTTTCACCTCTTATACTGTAGTTCTTTAGTGGAATTTTTTAACTTTCACTCAAAATGTTGAGTTGTTTGGGATTTTAATTCCACCAAAGAACTGCATTATGTTGTAGTTATTCAATGGAGTCATACTGCTGTTCTTTAGTGAAATTTTTTAACTTCTGCTCAAAATTCTGAATCATTTGGTATTTTAATTCCACTGAAGAACTGCTGTATAAGTTCACCCATTGTACTGAAATTCTTCATTGGGTTTTTTTTTTTTTTTAACTTCCCCTCGAAATGCTGTGTCATTTGGGATTTTAATCCCACTGAAGAACTGCAGTAAAAAATGTTGCCCATTTTGTTACATGTCTCCTTCAAAACAAACATGGAGTTTGGTGTCCTTATTCTTCAAGAAGGCTTCAATAGAATTTCTACCTGACTGCGCTATACATTGTTCCCTTGCTTGTGGACAGGAGTGAATACAGGGAAGATGAAGAGCTCTGCCAAAGAAGGACTGATATACTGTTTTATTCTGTACCTGTTAGTAAGTTACCGTATGATCTATTGCTTTCTCCCAAACATATCCTCAGCATTCTTATTAATTTGCATTTATATGTGTAATGCTTTTAATTTCTTTTACAGAGTTCTGTAGAAAAAAGGCATATCTAACAAACAACAACAACAACAACAACAACAAAAAGTTTGAATAGTGATCGATTTTTGCTAAGATCACTAATATAATTATGCAAAAATAATCTCACTCAGTCATGTTTATTATCTTTTTGAGTTTTAGTTGATTTCAGTTTGAAAACTGCACAAAAAGAAAGCATGTGGACCATGAGGAAAAAACTGCAAGAAAAAGAACTTTATTTGAAAAATTTTAACAGATTTCATAGCAGTGCCTTACCAACCATTATAAACATACTTCAGTGATACAATTTATGCCATAACTATCCTTAGTTTACATGCATACATATCACAATAATAGATAGCTTACCTTTTTTAAGGCCAGCTCCTTTGACAAACATTTCACTGCACGTTAGGTTTTTTGGAGTCTTTTGTTGGTTCCAGCCCTCAGTGTGGTGGTCTTATTCCGCCTTTATTTCATTCTAATGCCAATGAGGGAATTAACCACTTGAAGTGTTTTGCAGAAATGACACATGACTTCAAAAGCTATTAATATTTCTTTAAAAACTCTTTGACCAACATATAAATCAAACTAGGTAAACCAGATAACTTTCAAACCAAAATTCTGTAACCCAACTACTAGCATGCATCGACAAATTCACATCAAATCCAACTACAAAACCACATACATATAAATATTCTAAACATATCTCTAAAACCATATTTGACGATGACGGGCAAAACACGTAACAATATTAACAAATAAAGGTAACTTGATCACGCTAGTTACGTTAAATGAAACTTTTACAAAAAGTTCGTAAGTTGGAACCTTTCGACCTTATCTTAGGTCTTCATTGAAGTCCTACATCCACAGGGCTCATATCATTTGCAACAACCAACTCTCTCTTCAAGAAGAACTCTCCAAAATTTCTACAATAGCCCTCTCCCATGGTTTCCCTGCTGTTACAGTCAACTCCCTCATTAAGAAATATGAAAACCATTCGAAAATCGAATGCCTCCTTCCTCATAAGAAAGAAGACCTAAAATTCTGTGGTTCTGTTCCTTACCATCCTTCCTATGCTTATAAGTTACAGATTCTTTTTAGAAGTTTTGGTTACCATCTTGCCATTAAATCTACCCCAAACATCTTGAAACTTCTACAAAGGGATAGGGACAAAGTTGAAAGCCTGAGACTCCCAGGAGTTTACTGCATTCCTATCTCTTCTTCTACTGGGGATAACTTATACATTGAAAGCACATACAGGAGCATTAACCATAGAATTTTAGAACATAGAAAAGATGTTTCAAAAGCCAATCCTAATACTGCCTTGTCTATTTTGACAATGGAAGACACTTCTGCAGTTCCCCACTGGAACGAAGCAAAACGAATTGCTTCTTTTGACAATCGTTTTGCCCTCCGTTACCGTGAAAGCCTGGAAATTATTTTCAACTCAATGACTTGCAATTCCGAATCTCCTCTCTATATTCCGTTGATCTGGAGATCAAATCTAAGTTTTGGCAACAAAAATAGGAAAAATTCAAATGTAGAATCTGGCAACAATCTTAGTGCTCCATTGGCGTGATGAAGACCTAAGATAAGGTCGAAAGCTTCCAACTTACGAACTTTTTGTAAAAGTTTCATTTAACGTAACTAGCGTGATCAAGTTACCTTTATTTGTTAAAACCATATTTACACTATTTACAAAGAACCAGTCCTATTGCCGTCTATGTCATTCTGTCCTGTTTGTGCCTTACACTTCAACTCAAAGTATTTAGCATGTAGCCACCACACCCCTGCCTTTTCCACGCAGACTGCCTCAAGTGCTTTCCCACCCCCTTCCCCGGGTCATCTTTAGGAAGCGTTTTAGATGTTAACTATTGTGCCACTGCAGAGTGAGTGAGCAAAACAATCCACCTCCTTATCCCAGTAGAAGAAGAGATAGGAATGCAGTAAACTCCCATTTTCTTAAAGAAAATGAAGGTTTTACCAGCGTTTACAATAGATGGAGCCACGGTGGAAAGTTCGGAGATGACGTCGGGACTTGGGCGAGGAGGTGGATTGTTTCGCTCACTCACCCTGCAGTGGCAGAATAGTTAACATCTAAAACGCTTCCTGAAGACGACCCGGGGAAGGGGTGGGGGTGGAAAGTGCTTGACGCGGTCTGCGTGGGAAAGGCGGGGTGTGGTGGCTACATGCTAAATACATAGAGTTGAAGTGTAAGGCACGAATAGGACAGAATGGCATAGACGGCAATAGGACTGGTCCTGTGTAAATAGTGTAAATATGGTTTTAGAGATATGTTTAGAATATTTATATGTATGTGGTTTTGTAGTTGAATTTGATGTGAATTTGTCGATGTATGTTAGTAGTTGGGTTAAAAAATTTAGTTTGAAAGTTATCTGGTTTACTTAGTTTGGTTTATATGTTGGTAGAAGAGGTTTTAAAGAAATATTAATAGCTTTTGAAGTCACATGTCATTGCGGCAAAACACTTCAAGTGGTTAATTCACTCATCGGCATTAGAATCAACACTGTGGGCTGGGACCAACAAAAGAATCCAAAAAACCTAACGTGCAGTGAAATGTTTGTCAAATGAGCTGGCCTAGAAAAAGGTAAGCTATCTATTATTGTCATTGTAAACATGATAATAAATTACACTTATTGGCCTTATAACGCCATTGCTGTCTACCAAATGTTCCAAGCAGTCACCTTGAAATTTGTCCAAACTGCTGCATAAATTTTGGTTTGCACTTCGTTTTTTGGCGGAAAACAGAAGTGTTTTGTAAAATATCAACTTATTTTTTGCAGTGCAGCCAGACAGTGCTGCTAGTGGTGCGAGTTCTGGGAGCTCTCTAGTTCATTAACAATATTACCTCCTATAAAAGATACATTGCTCTTCCACTGCACGCCAACACAAAAGAGAGACTAAACAAAATTTGTCAGCTTAGGGTTATTATTTTGAGTGTTCTTTTCAGAGTCAAATCAAGAGTTTGTTTAGGGTTAGTACATTAAATCTGAAAACAGTAAGTACTTGAGAATAGGGGAGGGAATTAAGATTAATAAAGGGTCTATTCAACTAAAATGTTCTTTTTTTTTTTATTTTAATAGAAACTGCAAAAGTTTGTAAGTAGTAGATGTTGCTGTGGAATTAATGCTGCCATAACAGCACGTTTAAAAAGTAATAGCTCAGATTAAGTACAGGAAAGCAAATATGTCTTGCCACAGAGTTGTTTGGCATTACGGCAGAAATAAAATTTTTCATTACCATATTTTTCGGCTTATAAGTTGGTATGGTGTATAAGTCGAATGTGTAAAATTTCTCAATTTCATTTTCTTCATTCACAAATAATTTGACCCTGAATGTAAGACAAGGACAGAACAAACACAGCAGTAAAAAGCTGAATTTCGTAAGCTTATTTTTTTTTTTATCATGAACTAACACTACTGTATTCCTTCCCTTTGACTGACCAGTAGAAAAAGCAGGTGTGCAAAGGTAAAAAAACAACAAGTGTGCCAAATCAAAGTGATGCTCGCAGTGTGAGTTATCATTCTCTGCTTTCTCACAGAGTCTGGCTGAAATCAGAAGCTAAAACAGCTTTTTATATCAAACAGACACATGAAATAAATTAAGATGAGCATAATAAGTAAAAGCCTTGCTGATTTAATTCAGTTGAGAGATACAATTCCAAGATTGACAAGGCAAAAAAAAAAAAATGCTGTCTTTGCCAGCTGCTGGTCATTGCCATTCTTAAATTGCACATACTGCCAGCTGTTGACATGATTGTCACCAGCCAATCAATGGCATGGCTGCACCCATCGTAGCTCTGGCAGTTTTGCAAAACCAGCCATTCCAAATCGGTCACAACAATTTTAATGAAGTTCCTGCCAAACAGAAATATCTGTTTCATTTGAACAAGTTCTTAGTGAACGGAATATTAAATTTTGTAAGCTTTCAGAATGGTTTTGTGTGATTGTGATATTACATTTTGGGTGCCCAGATCATGACAGAATTTAAGGCACAATGTTTCAATGACCAATCAATAGATAAGTTGATGTGGAGTATTAGTCAAAGCCTTGACTTTTGGAATAAAAAGCTTTGTCTTATATGCTGAAAAATATGGTACTTAAAATTAGGGATTCAAGCTAATGGCAAATAGCATTATTGGTGGATGGTAATCAGAAGAAGATGACATGTTGTTCATTAAAACTGTTTGAACAGCTACTCTGGAATTTGATGAGTATTTATAACGAGTTTATAAGCAGTATTTATAACGAGTTTTGAAGCAGGAATTTAGTTACCCATTCATTTTCCACTCCCAGTTGATGATGAGTATTGTCATCAACTGTACTTTGAATTGAATTATATGAAATGAAATTGAGAGGAGACCTTTTGATGTTTAAGTAAGAAAGAACTTGAGGGATCCCTATGCTCTTTCCTTTTTTTTTTTTTCTTCAATTTTTTTTTAAAGGCTTTGTTATACTTAATATCTGAAAAAGTTTGCAGTTAACACTGAAAAAGTAGAAATTTTCAGTTTGTGAATTCATGTCTTTATGTGCTAAAAGTTAGAATTTTGCCTTTTTTTTTTTTTTTTTTTTTTTTTTTAATATAATCACAAGTGTGATTGATTTGTAGTAGAAGTGGAAAATGTGTGAATTGATTCATTTGAATTTTGTCATATAGGTATTTCTGGCTGCTGGGTAGTATTAAATTTTATAGAATTAGGTTTTATGTAAAACAAAATTTACATCAGTTAAAACTATTTTTAATGCAAAATGTTTCACAAATTCAGTTGCAATTATTATTTAATTGAAAAACAATTTGGAGAATGATATTCTTAAGCCCTTTTTTGTTTTTGCTTGTACCCTTAGCTATATGATGTGTAGCACAGGTGATGAACTGAGAAGAATGTCCCACTGGGAAGGCAAGGGGCTTGCCTCCAGGCAAAAGCTCATGGAAAAATTACAAGGTAAGTTTCATCTTTACTCTCACCAACTATTTGTTATTTCTTAATTCATATAGTCTCTCTGTGAAGAGTAATGCACTGGCACTAATTTTAGGTTTCAGTTTTCATATTTTTTTATTATTATTAAACCAACTCATTCCTTCATTTTCAAATCATTCTTTCTTGGGACTTCTTTCATCATTCCAGGGTGCGCACGCGTGCTTGAAAACCTGGAAAGTCCTGGAAAATCATGATTACGTTTTCAAGGCCTGGAATATCCTGGAAAAACAGTATTTTTTTAATGCTGTCTTGAAAAGCCTTGAAATTTGAAATTAGTGCTTAAAAAATGCCCTTTTAGGAAATCGTGTTACTGACTGTTACCCCTTAATTTTTTTAAGTTCCTCTCCTCTGTTCTCAAAGAAACCGCCGGCTACAGTGGTGTTTCGGATGTGCCCAAATCCTAATTTAGCTGGAGGGGGGAGCACTACTTCCAGTGCAATAAAATTGGATGATTACTAGCAGGTCTGTTAGGGAAGGGGAGCTTGATGCATTCTCTAGCCCTGAGCTTGATGTCCGTCCGACAACTACTGAGAACAACAGAAGGGGAAAGAAGAGACATTTAGCATTTGCAAGGGGGTCGCGTGTTTACCAAGTCAGCTGGCATCCACCAGTGAAGAGTATGCCTGAACAACACATTCATCTGCTCCTTGTTTATTGCATTAAGACGCTTGCTTCCGGCCCACCCCTCAAGAGACTTCGGCTACTTATGATAAAAAATAAGAAAACTATCTTTGCGAATTTTTCACAAAAGTGACTGAAATTTTTACATTTACTATAATTGGATTACAGAAGCTCACTCCCAAAATTCCATTTGAATCGGTTTAAAACTTAAAAAGTTAGCATTGGAAATTTTTATTATGTGTGCCTCTTTAGACAGTGAGCCTTGAGCAGAAAGTGTGTTACCAAAGCAACGGTTGATTGACAGCTGGGAGCGCTGATCCGAAGCCCTTGGTTGGGAAGAAAGCAGCCCTTGGTTGGGAAGAAACACCTGTTTATCACTTCCACGGCTCAAAAGGACTAAGAGATATTTTCAGAAATCCATTTTCCGGAATTTTGAAAATAACACAGTAAAATTTTTACAGTGGTTAAAATACATCACAATAAAGTTCTAGTGCAAATTTCGCCGAATTCCGTTTGAAACTTTAGCAGATGCAAAAAAAAAAAAAAAAAAATCTTCCGTTGCAAAATCGGATTCAAAAAAAAGAAACGGCAATTATAAATTACGGGAAAAGCAAGCAAATTATTTTTTTTTAGATGCCATGGTTTATTTAAACAGAGTGATCCTTAAATTTTGTTTCTGTGATGATATGGACTCTATTTTAATTACAAACATACATTTTTATTTAGATGTCTGAGTTACTGTTTTAATAAAAAAATCTATAATTAAAAAGTTTTCAATGGATTTAGGCGAAATTCAGCAGATAAACGTATTTTAGTAAATTGCAACGTTATGACGTAAATTTGGTCATTTTGTCGAAAATTGGGCAGCATTTTTTTTTTTTTACGTTTTCTCCTATAGTTAGGGTGAAGGAGGAAGACACTACAGTGAGCTGCAGGTGGTGATTTATGGCGATGTGCCAAATGAAAAGAAGCCGTTCCATCAGGACATTCCAGAGGTTGAGTGTGCGTGGACGCATGCTCCTGCTGTTTGAACTTAATCGGAATGTTTTCGGGAGGGGGAGAAATATCCGTTTCAGCTTTACAGCTTTCAGGCTCCTTTTTTTTTCTTGGTAATAAATAAAAACCATAGTTGCTGCATTCACCATTGATCCATATTCGCATTTCTTGAATATAAACAGCAGACAATCGGAAACATGGTGTTGGGTGGGTCTTGATGTTCTTCATTTGTATCTGCTGAATTTTGTTCTGTGGGAATACGGAATGAGTTATACTGTGAATACATACAAAACTACATATTTTTGAGCTGAAAAAATATGTTTACTTGTACACAGTAGCTAACGTGTAGACTCAGACGAAGACAATCAGACATATGGACGTCTGATTCCATAAAAAAATCAACCCATTTTATTATACACGACAGGTAAAAAAGAAAAAACATTACATGTTTTTAAACATTATAAAGGAAAGCGGATTTTTGAAACACCATGACTTGATGATATTAATTTCTGAAAGTTTTTTTTTTTTCGATTTTAATTTCTGAAATCTTTTTTTTTTTTTCCTATTACAATACATTGTAACAGGATACCTGTGTGTTGTATCCCTTAGTTGTATGGCAGATTTTCAGTTGGCCGATATCCGCGATCGTAAGTGGTAGTTACATTGCTATTGTTGATGATGACAAGATAAATACTGGAGTAATGTAGAATGTTGCATAAAGTAAAAAAAAAATCGCCCCCCTCCTCCCCCTTCGAACTTTTATGCGATTATCATAGCTGATCAACCATTTCATTCCATGAACATCAGC
Source organism: Macrothele yani (assembly GCA_039090855.1). NCBI lineage: Eukaryota > Metazoa > Arthropoda > Arachnida > Araneae > Macrothelidae > Macrothele > Macrothele yani. The sequence continues at coordinate 70,681,217 of CM077028.1, read as the reverse complement.
ACATTTCAATCATTTGACCATTGGGGGTCTGACGGAATTCAGCAGTGCTTAAGCGCCTAGCGCAACGAGAACATGCTAATTATGGACAGTTCTATTCCCTTCCCCCTATCATCCCTAATAATTGAGAGCGCATACTGTAGTTTCAAATATTCTGTGTATGAGCTAGTTTTCACGCTGTTCGTTATGTTTTTATTTTAGAAATTACTAACCCTTTCGAACTGTAGGTTGCAGAAACGTTTATGCTTTGGTTTTTCCATTTGTCCGTACGATAATTCACGTAAAAGGGGTTGGATTTTGGCGAAATTTTAGTATGCTGTTAGGTACAACCTAGGAACCTACCCTGTTGAAAATGGTCGAAATTAAATTCAAAGGCATAGATATAAGAGCAGTATTCATTCTCCAAGTTTTAAGCCCTACGTCCACTCCAGCTGGGTAAGTATGAAAGATTTGAGACTTGGAGGAGACCCAGTACAAAGTTTTGCTTCCCTCAGGCACTAAGTGTTTGTTAACATTTCCTTTCCTCTGGTTTGGAGCCCAGCTGTAAGAGGTGATGCTTTGTAACAGTCTTTTAGCACAATACTCTGTCTACTGATTGGCATACAGGTCATAAAACAGTAACTTCACTAAGTGTTGTTTCCTTGTTTTGAATGAAGACTAAATCAATGCCAAAGCATTTGCAACCCAGGCTGCCTAAAGGACAAAGCTGGGGGAGCAGGAAAGAACATAGCAGTAAGACCCCTTTTTCTTTAATTACTTAAAATCTGGCCTATAGTAATTGGTCACATGTGTAGCCCCTTACTCAGGGGAAATTCTCAATTTTTAGTTGTGTGGTTCCTGATCTTAGATATTTTTTTGGTTTTCATTTACTGTTTCAGTTGATTTACCCATTTTTTACACCCCCTCCCCATTAAATATGGGTAAGTGTACTTTTAGTGATCTTTGGCTAATAAATCCTAAATATGCTGGACGGATTAAAAAAGATGAAAGCAATTGCCATGTTGCAAAATGCATTTTTATCCATTAAAATAATAGATGTTTCGAATATGGGGGAATCCGCTTTAAGAAGCCACATGAAAGGAAAAAAACATAGTATGTTGACAGAAAGCTGTAAAAATGTTCCACTAACTGTTGATAAATTGCTATGTGTATCAAGTGATAAACAAGTACAGCCTATTGCATCCACATCTAATCCTCTGCATATTCCTCTTGAAAAAAATGCAACCATTAAAGCAGAAGCATTGTGGTGTTTAAAAGTGGTTAAATCCCATTACTCTTACAGGTCTTGTGCAGGTAATGATGTTTTATTCAGCCTAATGTTTTCTGACAGCAGAATTGCTGGAAACTTCAGCTGTGGTGAAAAAAATGTTCCTACATTTGTTGCTTTGGTTTGGCACCTCACTTTAAATCAGTGTTGGTTCAGGAAGTCTAAAATGAAAATTTTGTGATTTTGTTTGACGAAAGTTTAAACAAGTTTAGTCAGTCAAAACAAATGGATATACATGTTCGTTTATGGGAAAAAGGAACAGTTTCAACCAGATATTTGTCATCAGTTTTTTTGGGTCATGCTAGTGCAGACATAATGATGGAAAAATTTCTTAAATGCATGGCGTGCCTCCCACTGTGTAACATTGTGCAGTTATCAATGGATGGACCCAATGTTAATTGGAAGTTTTTTGATATGCTGCAATCAACACTTAGTGCTGACTCAAATGTCCAACTCCTAAACACAGGGAGCTGTGGACTTCACATTGTAAACAATGCCTTTCGACATGGAGCCTCAGCAACAGGGTGGGAAATTCAAAAGTTGCTTTCATCATTATTTAGGCTTTTTAAAGATTCACCTGCAAGGAGGGAAGATTTTTCTAAAATAATTTTAGCCAGTAAGATGCCATTAAAATTCTGCCCACACAGGTGGCTAGAAAATACTCCTGCCTGCGAGCAAGCATTAGAAATTTGGGCAGACACTGAAAATTATGTTAACCAAGTTGAAAAGAAGTGCATCAAGAATCCCCACACTGTATCATTTGATGCTATCAAAACTTTCACTAAAGATCCTTTTGTTTTGGCTAAACTGCATTTCTTCAATTCAGTTTCAAAACAGCTGGTACCATTTCTCAAGGCATATCAGTCAGATAAGCCAATGATGTCTTTTATGGCCACAGATCTTGAAAAGATGCTAAGAAATATGATGAATCGCTTTGTTAAAAGAACCGTAATGGCAGAAGCTAACTCTGCCTTAAAGCTGTTACAAGTAGACCTTACAGATGTATCTCAGTGTTGTCACTATAAAGAAATTGATGTTGGGTTTCAAACAGAGAAGGTATTGAAAGAATTAAGTGCTAAGAACATTAGTGAACGCAAACTTATGGAGTTTAGAATGGAATGCCGAATATTTTTGCAAAAGCTAGTTGTGAAGCTATTGGAAAAAAATCCACTTAAGTACTCCCTTGTTCGCCACATGAAGTGTTTAGATTCTCGGTTGATGTCAAAAAATAGTGAGACTTGTATTAAGAATCTAACATTCATTCTCACACTTCTTGTTGATGCTCATAGAATACAACCAGAATTATGTGATGGTGTAATATGGCAGTTTAAGGAATTTGTGACCAGTGTTGCAGCAGTAAAATCTTCATTCATAAACTTTGATCCAGAAGATAAACAACAAAGAGTAGACACATTATTGTATGAGTACATGTCTTCTACTAAAGCTTTTAGTGAACTGTGGAAAGTTGTGAAACTTCTTTTACTGTTGTCACATGGGCAAGCTTCTGTTGAGAGGGGTTTTTCAGTCAATAAGGAGCTCATTGTAGAAAACATGAGAGAGGAGTCAATTGTAGCACAGAGAATTATTTATGATCATATATCCTATGTAGGTGGTATTGATAAGGTAAATATCTCAAAATCCTTTCTGTTATCAGTTGGAGCTGCAAGGCAAAAATACATACATTATTTGGATGATAAGTCCAAAGAAAAGGAAAAAGCAGCCATATGTGGAAAAAGGAAAGCTATTTTAGATGAAATTGATAGCATAAAAAAGAAAAGGAAACTCATTGAAGGAGAAGTCAAAGAATTACTTAACTCTGCTGATGATTTAGCTTTAAAAGCTGAAACTACAAATAACAATACATACATTGTAAAATCTAATAGCTTTAGAAAAACTGCTCATGAGAAAAGAGCAGTACTTAAAAAAATGGATATGGAACTTGAAACCAAAGTCAGCAATCTTAAATCTGTATAACCATCCATTGATACTCCATATTTGTGGTATCTTCCAAGCATATAGAGAATTAATACTAAAACATAAAAATTTTATATTTGTACAATTTACAATAGAAATGAACTTTTTTTCTTTCTTTGAAGCATGTTGAACTTCAAACCAGTTTTGATCTTTTATCTTCATAATTATTTAGTGTTTTTCATATGAAGTTCATGTAAATAGACTAATGAACTCTTCTGTTCCAAAAACTTATAACTTTCTGCAACTAACTTCCACAATTGGGCTTCTTATTGGACTAAAACTTTGGTAAGTAATATAAAACCTTATATATACTTGTACAGTAAATACTCATGGGCTCCTAAAACATATTTTTGCTGTACATTTTACTATGAATTTGTGGCCAAAACAATTCAATCAATTGTCCTTAATGCATTGATCAGATTTTGGTTTATATAACTGACAAACTTCCAATTTTTTTAAAAAAAGCTTTTAAAAACTTAATTCATATAATTGTCTTATGTTTTGGGAGTTGAACCAAAAGTGGTTATTCTGATTCTGGTTATGATTGAAGCTTAACTGGAGGTAGAGATTCCTTATGCTCATCATTTTTCATTTATGTAAAATACTTAAGAATATCCTAATTTATACCAATAAAAAACTGAAATTGTTTTATGTTTAAGGTTTTTATAAATAGTTTAGCTAGTTCCACATTTTGGGGTAGCACTTCATAAATTTAGTTTAGCAGTGATTTTGATTTAAAAAAATAAAAGTAAATTGAGGCAATCTTGTTTGATATGAAAAATAATTTTTGGAAAGTAATATGAGGCAAGTGTACTGGTAGACATAAAGGTGGTTAGATTCTTTTGGGTTGGGTGGTGGGCCAGGACTTTCTGACTTCTATGATGAAACTTATTTGAAATTTGTTGCCATGTTCCTAAAATTACACTTTCTGTTTTAAACTCTATTGGTTCACCTTTCTATGATCGTCCACTCCCGAATCATTTCTTGAGGTGCATAGTGATTCCGTGGCTTATGCTTTTTGATTTAACATAACTGTACTACAATTGGGGGAAATTTTCCTCAAGTCTGGAACATATTCTGTCTAGTAATAAGATTTTCATTGCCTTCAAAAGTCACATCCCAATATGCAGCCACCAGTGGCAGTTATTGGGAATTTTAAAAAGAAAAAAAAATCATTCCCATGTATGGAAACACTTTTTATCAGAGCTAGAATCCACCTGTGGGCATAACAGGCACATGCCCCATTTCAAAAAAAAAAAAAGGAAGGGGCGGGTTGAGTAAGTAGATAAGTGCTTTGCTTTGTCTCACGTTTCTTGTTTTCAGACATCACACTTTTTCACTTATGGATTTGCAACTCCACGTTTTGTCTTACATTTGCCCGAACTTTTCAGTGATCCACACAGCAGTACTACAGAACTGCTGTTTGTGATGTACTCTGACAGGCAAGCACCCCATCTCCCCCTTATGGGTCCTCCATGTTTTACCACCGTGTTTTTTTGGAGGAAATAAATCTCAGATATTTTTTTACCAGTCCTCTGTTAGACGTGCGCCCTCCCCATTCTTAAATTCTGAATCTGCCCTCACTTTATTTTATAATAATTTCAGTTGTTATCAACAATAGTCTGATTACATGGAAGATAGTGCAGAATAGTGATGCAGCTAAAATGACTGATTGAATTAATCATTTTCTGATTGAGGGAAAGGATTTTCTGAATAGCCTTGTGGTAATTGCATCATGATTCAATTTAGCATTATTGGGTAATTCGCCAATTAAAAACATTAAAAAGAAATGTAATGGGTAAAAAAGCACACTCGTCCATTTGCATCTTTCATCATTTTTATTACTTAAAACTGAAATTGCTTTTAAAAAATAATTTGAGCATGATACTGTAAAGCGTAATAATCATCCTGGAATTTTTTGTATATGGCCTGGAAAAGGCCTGGAAAGTCCTTGAATTTTTTCCCCCAAAAAGAGTACGAATGAATTCATACAAAAGAGTAATTTATGAATGAAAATGACTCTTTTGCTTGAATTTGTGAAACTTCAATGAATGGTCATTCATTTTCCACTCCCAGTTATCTTGCTATATTCACTGAGCAAATCATTTTCTCCAAAGCACGTGAGAAGCAAGGGGGAAATTGCAGAATTCCCAAAAGAGCAGGAATTTAGTTACCCATTCACCATTCACAATCAATCTCCACTCAGCATGGATGGTGGATTGAATGATCATTCACAGCTAGCTCTTTTTGTCCAACTTCCCCATAGAGCAGAGTTCTCAAAAGAGTATCTTTGCTTACAACCCATTCACCCCCCATTTCCAATATGTCCGCTCATCACGAACTCACCATTCAAATTAATGGCATTTACCTTTCATTCCCATTCTTAAGTTCCATTATTATTTCCTAGCTGATTGCTCACTCACATAATGGTTAACACTTATTAACTCTCGATGTCACTTTTCTTATTGAGAATTCATTTTTGAGTATGCTGCAACTTAAGTGTGTGTCCCAGTAATGGTGAATTGGGTGATCATACCTGCCAGGTTTTACGATTTACCCGTAAAATTTTCGGAAATGTGACTTGTTTTACAGGCAAAATGTTAATTTTACGGATTTGGTGATTCTTCGAGATTTTTTTTTATCTGATGATTTTGCACCCACTATTAAAACTTCTTTTACTTAATCCATTCAAAGTAAAGCGCCGATGTAAGTTACAAATAACTTTTCAGTTATATGTGTTTATGTGGGCATTTGCCACAGTTTTCCCACATGTTTTGCGTTGTTTCAACAAACACTAAAACTTGCGCCACTCGTAAACTGAACTGCACCAACCAGTTGGGCTTGTTTAATGTTTAACCTTAGGCTTGGTTCTCTTTCTCGCGTGCTGTTTGCCCCCCCCCCCCCTCTCCTTTTCAGATCTAATGCATTGTTCATTCCCCAGGCCGCAAGGCCAGCTTGGAGCGTGTCTTGCACGTGTCTTTATTACTCCCAGTTTGAAATGCTATCTCAAAACATAGCTATCATAGAAAAAAAAATTCAAACGGATTTTAAATCTTTGGAATTTTTAAGCCCAGATCGATACCCAGCATGACGAAATAAAGCAAAAGCCGCCAGTTTTGTGAAATTAAAAATGCATTGCGGCATGGTTTTGTAACTTATTCTCTGACAAATTTGACAATGAAGTAAGAAGTTAAGAAAAATAAGTCCAATCTTCATTCAAGCCAGTGCTTCTCCAGCAATGATTTATTTTGCTAGACCGTTAGTAAGTTCTAATCTCTACGCTTAATAACGTGCATAAAATGTCTTGGCTTGATTCAACAAAATTAATATGTTGAGGTAATATTTTTTTCCTCTGCAAATTGCATCACTTTTAAGCTGTTACTGTTTTACTATACCAGTTTTACTTGCATTTTATTCCAAGTGTCAATAAATTTAGTATTAGTGATTCACTATGAGCAGCAATATAAAAGGGGGGGGGTACTATCAACATTCTGTGATGCATATTCTGCGGAATTCCTGTGTATTGCAAAATTTTCAAATAATGAAAAATATGCATTTTGCACTACATGTTGATGTAATTTCAGCATTTCACACAGTGGAAGGAATGATATTACTAATTTTATTTCTAGTGCCAAGCATAAATCTAATGTGACTGCGTGGGGAAAAAAATATGAAATTAACTTCCTTTGTTAAAAGTTATAATGAACTGGATATGCGATTCGTGCAAAATGTTTGTTCACTTCATTTTTAGTTGAGCCTAATTTACCAATTAGTGTCCCTCAGTCACTCTTTTATTTCATTCTTTTATTTGACTGTCTCATTGTCCATCTCTCTGTAAGATAAACCTAGCATGAAAATGGTTCATTTTTGAAAACATTTTAGTTTGTTCCATGACAGCGTGGGATACGATCCTATTGGATTTGGGAGGTCAAACGGTGGAACATCCTTCCCTAGATGCAAACTTAAATAAAATTTTATATCTTTATAAATCACAATGATAGCATAGTAATGAGAAATTATGTATAGATTCTATTTTAAAATAACTAAACATGCCAATAAATTCAAACATCTGTAGTCATATCAATTAAAATTTGCTACTTGATTTAGGTAACAACGTTTTTAATCGATAGTTCGGTACATTTAAACAGTATGCTGCATGACAAGTGATTTCATTGAATTATATCGATTAGAATTTTCATCGAATATATCGATTAATTTTTTTTTTTGCGGATTTCAGTTTCTGAAAGCTGGCAGATATGGGTGATCATTCACAGCAGTGAAACTGAACCATTCAAAGTGAAGAGTCGTTTATTGTGAATGAATGGTTCATCACTATAAATGACAGGCCTCTTAGTGCAATACCAACTTGTAATTATGTCAATCTGACACTTTATAGTAATTCAAGTGGCTATTATCTGCACTATCTTAAAATAGTGGCATTCCTAATGTTTTCTTTCCTACTTAGGTTACATGGGATAAACATCAAGAATGAATTCCCAAAGAAAAATTGGCTTTTATGTCATTAGTAACAATGTGTTTGTTGGCTTTTTACATTTTACAGAGTGTGAGTTGAAAGTTTTGCAAGATTCTAACATTCATTAAACATTGTGGAGAGAGTTTCTTGAATGTTTTCAATATTGTTGCATTTCTTCCATGCTTTTTCAATATGTTTTGGATGTCCAAGCATCTCTGGTCAGTACTGAGTTATCACAGCCCATGAAGTCCTGAAATTTTATTTCCCTTTCCAGATCTTGGAAAATCCTTAATTTTTCATATTTTTGCATAAAGTCCCAGAGTAGCACTAAAATTGTTTTGTGCAATGAGCAATTTTAAGAAAAAGATTGAAAAATTAGGGTAGGGTGGCGAGCAATTTTAAAAACCGAGGTAGGTTTGCGAATCTCGCAGATGTTCGGAACTGCCAAAAATGACTACTGTAGTAGTGATGAGAATGTTCCATCATTTTCTGTTTCTGCATTTTCAGTTTTTCTGGCCACGTTTCTCGTTTTTTTTTTTAATCCACCCTTATTTCTTATTTTTTATATTTTTCTAATCATGCTCCTCGATTTTAAGATTGTCGGTAAAAGTGGAAAAGTGTGACTTCATATTTAAAAAAAATGTCCTAATGTACTGCATGTTTCCCTGTTTCTCATGGTATTTTCTTAAAACCAATCAGTAGAGAGGCAAGAATTTTTGCCCCCATCTTCCTTTTTATAAGTGAAGTTTAATTTTGAAAACCGGTACGTAATATGTATGTGGTAGAATCTGCATCATTTCTATGATTCGGGAGAGTGAGCAAAGAGAATTAGTAATGCAGTACCGATTTTTCACATTGAAAGTTCCCTTAAAATGCGTGCTTTCCCATCTTTTAGACACTTCTTGCTAAATACATCAAAAGACAGCAATAATTTTTTCTTTTGCTTAATGCAAAATTAAAGTTCAAAAATACTACTACTCGCTCATTCTGCAGAGAAAATGACTTTACAGGGAACAAAAGACTGACAGAAAGTTGAAGTTCCGATTTTGAACTTTAATTTCTTTTTGAACAAAAGTAGAAATTCTTGTTCTCTTTGTTTCTTGGTATAGCAGGATGTAATGGAAAACCATGCATTTTCAGTGAAATTAAAATTGAAAAAGCAATAATTGCGCTGCAAACTCTGCTGTGAAAACAAATTGTGCAGGCCATGGAAATAGTTCAATTTCCAGCAAGGGCAACAAGATAAGTAACAATTTTCAGTTTAAGTCTTGCCTTAATTAAAAGCACAAATGTGTGTCCCATTGTTTGATGTGTAAAGAAAGTACTCTAAGAAATAAGAAAAGGTGCATTTAACTAGGAAATTTTTCTAAAGAAATATGAAGTCACTTTTGTCATTGCATTTTTACGAATAATGTTCCTTTTTTTTTTTTCTTTATTCATTTTTGTTATTGTTTTGGGGTTTGAAGATGACCATGAACAACTTCAAATCTGTGTAGGTACTTTCTATGTTTACTATAAGGCTCCCATTGGAACATACATTGCAATTTTTGAGGTAAATTAAAAAAATATATATATTGGAGCCACTTAGTGTTTCCCACAAAATGTCTTCAATTTATGAACAGCTTTTAAAGTAAAAGTTTGCTTTTTTTTTCACTACCATTGTGCTGCCTTGACAATTTGTTTTTTACAAAGTGTGTAATACTGTTTCATTCACTGCTACTGAGAAAAATGCTGAAAGCTACGGATTTTTGTAGTTTTTACTACTGAAAAAAAGCTAAAAACTACACATTTTTTTTTGCTGTGTACTACTGAAAATTTCCAGTTAGGGTTGGAGTCTCTGCTCTAGACTGGATACTAAGGGACAGGAGAAGACCCAGAAGACCATGTGAGAGATGGGTGGATGACATTTGAAAGTTGAAAGAGAATTAATTGCTCAAGACAGCAAGATGTGGAAGATACTTGGGAGACCTTCATCTAACAGTGGATTGAAAATTATTGTTAATGATGATGACATATTTTATAAAATACATAATTTTTAATTAAACTTCATTAGTTGCAATCTTTCAAAAAATTCTCAGACTTGAAACTCCTCATCATAGAATTTTTCTTATAAATTTAAAGGTAATGTATTCCAATAAGCTTTAAGTCAGTTGTGTTTACAAAAGGGGAAGAACATTACATAATACACATATGCAAGGTCTGAGTAACACATATGCATATACATGCATTACATATATACATATGCAAGGCCCCATAAGGAATGTATTGGGTAGCTCTCTTCAAAGGAGGTACCTTCTGACACTACACACTTGTTCTACCGGTCTGTCCACTGATCATAACATTTTTGAGTCTTTTTTAGGGATTGCCAATAGGTGCTGCATTTTGTTCTTGATCTCCTCTGTATCTTCAAATTTTCTTCCCTTCAAAGGCATACTCAACTTTGGGAACACCCAGCAGTTGCAAAGAGACATATCTGGAAAGTATGGGGCTTACTTCTTGTGGGATCCGGTATTTGGCCGTTTTAAAAAGGCCTGAATGAGGTGAGAGAAATGGGCAGGGATATGGGCCCGGTGCAACTGCTAGTAACCTTGGTGCTACAGCGCAAATCTCTTCTGCTGCACTACATCTCGTAGGTGCTCCTTATGTACAGTTTGTCTTTCTGGAGCATATTCATGATGAACCGTGCCTTGAAGGCCAAAAAATACCAACAGCATAACTTTGATATGGACTTTTTGCACTGGTTTTGATTTTGGAGATCTTGGACCACTATGAGAATTGGGCTTTGTTTTCTGAGTCATACCCGTAAACCCATGTTTCATCCCCCCATAATCTTCTTTATGAACTCTGGGTCTTGATTTGCACATCCCAGCAAGTCCTTGGCGATCTCGAGACAGAATTTTTTCTGCTTACGACAGGAGCTTTGGCATGAACTTTGCGGCAACGCAATGAATGCCCAAGTGTTTTGTCAAAATTTTCTGTGATGAACCATAAGCAATTCCAAGATCACTTTCAATCTCTCTAATCATGATTAGGTAGTTTTTTTGTGACTGCAGCGCACACTTTGTTAATCATTTTGAGATTCCTGCTCGTGGAGGGCCTGCCCGAATACTCGTCACTCTCAACAGGTGCTTGTCTATCTTTGAAATGCCGATACCACTCATTGATTTGTGTTGCATCCATAACTATATTGCCAAAAGCCTTTCTAGTCATTTAATTTGTTTGAGCTGATATGTGTGGCTGAGTTTGTGGCAAAATTTTATGCAGATTTTTTGCTCAATTTGCTCAGTCTTGTGGCACAAGACTAGAATGCAACTGGCACAGAGTACACAATGCCAAACCTTCACTGCCAGGCACCAAATGAGCCTGCCGACCGCATGGCAAAAATTCATGCTTTCACACTAAAAGTCCAAGGTCACACCACTGAGTCTCTGTGCAGTGAGTGCTCTGTCTAGTTTAGGAGGGGGAAAATGTGGTCGGATACTTTTTGATCAGACTGTGTAATATTGCTTGTAGTAATGTTAATGAAATCAAAATGGAATTACAAAATGTCCTTTTTGCTGATAGCCAGTGTTACCAAGTATGCATAATAAATTTTTCTTATAAATTTAAAGTTTTATTTTGTTTTAGAGTGAGCTTTGCTAATCTGTGCTGGTCAGTAGCAAAGCCTATTGCTAAAAACAATAATCATTTGCTCACAGTGGCTTTAAATAGATGGATGACAAAGGTCTAGTAGTGCAAATGATGAACAGAAATATCCTTTCCTAAAGCAGCCTCATTTGCTTGTTGCATCAAACAGTACAGCACACCAGACAGAAAGTAGATGGAGGTGCCAAGTATGGCATACATACATACATATCCAAGATTCAGAGGTTAGCTCCAAAAAGAAATACAAACTACCAGATAATTTTTATTTACTGTTGCTGTATCAAACTTCTCCATTTACAGCGATCTTGACATACAACTTGGGCTTCACTGACATCCATCACACAATGTACACAAAATCTTCTATACTTCATACTCATAATCTTTTTCTTATGCAGACACTCCTGAATCTGATCATCCCATGACTTCCTTGGCCTTCTTCTGCCTTTCCTTCCTGCCACTTGGGCTAAAAAGATTTTCTTAGTAAGCATCTCATCACTCATTCTTTCAACATGGCCAAACCACCAAAGCATGCTAGTCTTCACCTTGCTAGCAACATTTTGCTTCACATTACACAACTGCAACACGTCTTCATTCCTCACACAATCAGAACGTGTCTTGCCACAAAAGTAACACATTTCTCCAGCACACGAACGACTCCTATGTTTTTTCTGTAGTACCCAGGTTTCACTGCCATACATCAGAGTAGGAACAATTACACTTTCATACACAGCCATATGTAGTATTAGAAACCAGTATTATCTATTTTTGCAGTATCATAAGCCAGTATTATCTATTTTTGCAGTATCATAAACCAGTATTATCTATTTTGGCATCACACATCCAGAAATATATTAAACAGCCATGGGGACTCCTGCACCAATAGACTGACTCCTACACCAATAGAGACCAACCTTGTCTGACTCCTGCACCAATAGAGAACCATTTTGATAAAACACCATTCACTCGTATGAAAGCTCTACTGTCAGCATACATGGCATTTACACTATTAAGTAGATTCCCAGTAACACTGTATTCATTTAATACCTTCCAGAAAAGTGTCCTATTTACTCAGTCATAAGCTTTCTTGAAATCTATGAAGGCAGCAAATACTTTCTTACCAACAGCCAGGCAATTTTCAATCATCATACATAATGCAACAATTTGGTTAGTGCAGCCTTTACCAGGCATAAAACCACTCTGAACATCCCACACTTTCTTTAATGCAGTCTTTACCAGGCATAAAAAGACCCCATACTTTTTCAATAACGACTTTACCAAACACTTTCCCTGGCACACTTAGTAGGCTAATACCACAATAGTTCTTGCATTCAGTCTGATCACCTTTTCCCTTATACAAGGGAACAATGACAGCATCCATCCATTCCTGAAATTCAATGACATATCCATCCATCCTTGTGCACGCACACAGCACATGCGCACACGCACACACACGCACCATTTCTGGAATTCAATTCAGTGGTTAGCTTACCAAAGAAAGCTTGTGTGCCAGATTGAAGTTAAAAAATGATGGTGCTAGATTTTACTTTCTGTTGGTTTGTCAACCATCTCCATCTACAATTATCTCAGCACACAACCAGAGCATCATTGACATTCCTCACACAAGACCTTTTGCACTTCATACTCATTACCTTTCTTTCATACAGACATTCCTGAATCTAGTATTTCTGTGATTTCCTTGGCCTTCCTCTGCCTTTCTTTTCTGCCACTTAGGTGGAATAATTTCTCTTAGTAAGCATCTGAAGTGGTATGACCATGGTGAAAGAATGAGTGGTGAGATGCTAAGAGAATTTATCCATTCCAAGTGGTAGGAAAAACTATGCTGCTTTTTTGTAGGCCAGTCACTTCAAGTTAAAAAACAACAACAAACAAAAAAACAGGAAAATACCTTTTATACAATGAATGAGCTATGTGTTCCATTGAGTTGTTTTAAGGACTTGATTTAAATCACATTCATTTGTGCATGTGAACAGTTGCTCTTCATGTGAAATACTATCATCATATATGTTATCATTAATTCATATTTAGTTTTTTTTTTTTTCTTGTACTTCGTAGTTTAGATTACAAGAGAGAGAGATAAGTGTGCAGTACTTAACATGGTTCATTTCTTTACAGGATTTTTACCTCCGTCAGTGATGCTCCCTCCTCGTAGGTTACAAACTTTGCTTCATCAAGCTGTGGAACTCCAGAAGGATCGCTGTCCTTACCACAACACCAAATCAGATAACTGCCTAGAAAATGTTTCCTTGCTCATTGACCACACTTGTACAAAGTAAGTACTTTATCTGTACTTCCAAATTGTGTAGATGAAGAATAAAATTTCCTATTATATGCTGTAATTTCCCAGTGCTTTCTCTTGTCCTTTTTCGTGTTTGCTCTTAATGAATGTAAAATTTCTGTGAGGTTGTCCACTAAATGAATAGACATCCAGTATATTCCCAACGTTCTGTTGCAGATGATCTTTTTTGCTGACTTACATCATCCATCAAATTTACAAAAGCAAGCTTTACTTCTAAACCATTTTAGTAAGGAAACAATTTGTGTATGTGGATTGACATGTCATTAATGCTTTCATAATTTCTCTTCTGAGTTATATGCATTGTCTAGAGATAGTTCAATTTATAATTTTTAATGCAAAAATGTCATTTAAGAGTTTAAATGTTTGAGATAAAGATTTTAATGAACTTCTTACTTCATACGCCATCCCCCTTTTTTTAAAAAAATTACTTGAATCAAACTTGTGTTCAAGTTAGATTATAATTATCATAATAATAAATGAAAAAAATTTGTTACACATTTCTGCCTTAAAATGCAGTTCTCCCACATATACATGTCTGACTGAGATGCCAGTTTATTAAGTGCATCAGTCTAGTAGCATGTTGCATCACCCTTGGTCCAGAACAGCTCCAGTTTTTTGGGGCATGGAACATACCAGATTCTGAAAGTATCGTGCAGAAGTGTTGTACCATGTGAAAATTATTAAATTGTGGCAGCAGGTTGGATGGTCTCACGGCAAACCGCCCATTCTTTCTCATCCCAGTAATGTTCAATGGGGTTTAAATCTGGGGGCTGTGCAGGCCACTGAAACAAGAAATACTTATTGGCATGTTCCTGGAATAATTCAGTGATGGTTTAAGCTTTGTGAGCCACTTTGTTATATCCTGTTGGATGTGTCCATCTGCGTAAGGATAAACCATATGTAAGAAGGGTTGAATTTGGCTGTCTGCTGTGTTTGTATATGCCATGGTGTCCTTCAGGAGGCCTAATGCATAGAGAGAAATCATTCCTCACACCACCATGCCACTACCGCTGGCCAGTACTGTTGACTCCTGATAGAATGGCTTCATATTGCTTTGCACTAAATTTAGATCCTGCTATCCATGTGATGCAGATGAAACTTTGATTTGCCAGTTCAGGTGACCTTTTGTCAGTCCAAACAGTTGGGTCCTGCGAAAAAAACAAAATTTTTGATTCTCAAACACCCTAGTGTTTAAAGATTGTGGTTGATGGTCAGTATACCACAGCTTAAATCGCTTTTGATTCAGAGAATATCTTCCATCTCTGCTTTTACATCAAAGTTTCGATTTTTTAGCCAAAAATCGAAATTTTCAACTAGAAGCCAATATGCCACTTTTACAGGTTTTTTATTTATAGACCTCAGGCATGTAAAATAAGACTATAAAAATGTTTCATTTTGTCATAGAAGACCCCTGGGGTCAGGGGTGTAACGTTCATTTAGTTGGGAAACCAATCAATTTATGCCTGATTCGGGAGTGTTTCAGACAGGCACATGCTGCATTAGCATTATACAGATCAATATACAGATTATTTTTTTGTAATATGATGCAGTGCGTTCTTCCAAAACATTGCATCCCCCTCCTACACTCCCCAGAGTAAGCACTGCTAAGCTGGAGGGGGGGGTCTAAGCGACTTACACAGCCTAAGTGGCCTACAAAACACAAAATTTGCAGTGGGGCGAATGACTGTGTTACGAGTGCTTGTTTTTTTTTGTCATAATTGATCTTGTGAAGATGAGTGCAGTCAACACATGTTTCCAGTTGAGTATGGAGTTGGGTTTTGACCAAGATCTGAAGTTTGGCATTACCCTCTCATGGAGGAGATGGGCTGAAGTATTACTTCTATGAATGGAGAGAGCAAAAGTTCCTGTATGGGAAACAAAATTCTTCATTCTCAGAAGTCAGAGATACTGTTGTTGTGAGAGTAAAGACAATCAGGATTAAGGCATCAATTCCTGTGTTCAGCGATCAACGGATCAAAACAATGCTCAGGTCAGAGGTTGATACGTACAATGGAGGTGAGTGAATATCAGGATCGAATGGAAAAACTGTTTGATGTAGTGGCTTGCAAGCACAAAGACATGGACAAATGTACCTGTGAAAAGGATTTGAAAGTGTATTTGCACTTGTAAGCTGCTATGTCACACAGTTTTCCATTCAATCCCGATATTTGCTCCCCTGCATTGCAGAAAATTCTGTTTTCTTCTTTGTGTGTGATTTGTTTAACTTCTGGTATGTATCAACCTCTGTCTGACCTGAGCATTGCTTTGATCCGTTGATCGCTGACCACAGGAATTAATGCCTTAGTCCAGATTTTCTTTACTCTCACAACAACAGTATCTCTGACTTCTGAGAATGACTGGTTTTGTTTCCCACGCAGGTACTTCTGCTCTCTTCATTCATAGAAGTAATACCTCAACACATCTTCATGAGAGGGTAACACACGATCGCCGAACTTCAGATCTTGCACAAAACCCAACTCCATACTCAACAGGAAACATGTGTTGATTGCACTCATAACACAGTGTCATTCGCCCCACTGCATATTTCGTGTTTAGTAGGCCACTTAGACCCCTCTCCCCCAGTCTAGCAGTGCTTACTCTGGGGAGTAGGGGGAGGGGGACAAATGGGATGTTTTGCAAGAACGCACTGCATCGTATTACAATCAAATAATCTGTATATTGGATCTGCGTAATTCTAAGAATGCAGCATGTGCCTGTCTGAAACACTCCCAGAATCAGATGTAAATTGACTGGTTTCCCAACGAATTGAATGTTATGCCCCTGAACCCAGGGGTCTTCCATGACAAGGTGAAACATTTTTATAGTCTTATTTTACTTTCCTGAGGTCTGCAAATGAAATATCTGCAAAAGTGAGACGTATTTGCTTCTAGTTAAAAATTTTGATTTTTGGCTAAAAATTCAAAACTTTGATGTAAAAGCAGAGATGGAAGATATTCTCTGAATCAAAAGTGATTTAAGCTGTGGTACCTCAACACTAAACTGGAACGTGGCAAGCTCATAAGACAAACAAAATGTATTGACATAACCAACCTTAAAAAACACCATAATACTTTCAAGTTGGAACTGAAGAACAGATTCTCTGCTTTAGAAGGCCTAACATCGGAAGAAGTGGATATTTCGGAAGTTAACAGAAAAGTAACCAAAGCTCTAATGGAAACAGCAACAAAATTAGCTGGGTCTAAGAACAAGTTGCATGTGAACAAATTATCAGGAAAAACCAAAATGTTGATGCAAAAAAGAAAAGAGATGAGGACAACTAAAGAAGATGTGACTTCCAAAGTGGAATATATAGAGCTATGCAAGACAACACGAAAAAGTATCACTGAAGACGTAAGGAAATTCAACTGTGAGCTAGTGAGGAAAGCAATTGAAAACAACCAAAGCCTTAAGATAGCAAAGGGACATCTCAGTAAGGGAAGAAAACAGATTATGGCTCTGAGAAAAGAAGATGGTTCTATAACAAGAAATAGAGGCGAAATTTTGACAAGAGTGAAAGATTTCTACTCCAAATTATATGAAAGGGATGATACATGTACTCCAGACTTCATGAAAGGTACCAGAGTTCTTCCAGTCCTCCCAGCAGAAGTTGCTCATGCAATCAATAACATGAAGCGGGGGAAAGCTCCAGGAGAAGATGGAATTACTATAGACCTCATACAAGAAGCAAGTGGAGAAATTGAATCAGTACTCGCCCAAATTTTCACTCGATGCCTTAATGAAGGGAAGATTCCTGAGGATTGGAACAATGCTACAATGATCCTGCTACATAAAAAAGGTGACATTGAGGATCTCAGGAACTACAGACCTATCAGCCTCCTATCAGTGGTTTATAAAATCTTCACTAAAGTTCTTTCACACCGCTTGAAGGTAACACTGGACATGGCTCAACCGAGAGAACAAGCTGGATTCAGGAGTGGCTACAGCACAATAGATCATATCCACGTACTGAGAGAACTAATTGAAAGAGTGAGGGAATATGAACTTCCATTGTGCATGGCTTTTATCGATTATGAAAAAGCCTTTGATTCGGTGAAACCATCAGCAGTTACCACGGCTCTGAAATCCTGCGGTATTGAAGATGCATACATTAATATTATTAATAACATCTATGAAAATGCAAGTGCAAAGATTCGGCTGTTTGAAAATACAACACACATAAAAATTGGAAAGGGAGTGAGACAAGGTGACACCATATCTCCGAAGCTCTTTAATGCCACATTGGAAAATGTCTTTCAATCACTGAACTGGGAAAACAAAGGGATAAAGATTAATGGAGATTATCTAACCCACCTTCGTTTTGCTGATGACGTAGTCATTTTTGCAACTACCCCATCAGAGCTGCAGAGTATGATCCAGGAACTTGCTGACAAGAGTAAAGAAGTGGGATTAAAAATGAACTTTCAGAAGACAAAAGTGATGTTCAATGCTTTTACAAAAAATGAAGATTTATCGATTGATGGAGAAAAACTGGAGATAACAGATACGTATGTTTATCTTGGACAGCAGATATCAAGTGAGGGTCACATTGATGAAGAAATTAATCGGCGTACAAAACTTGCCTGGAGAGCTTTTGGAAGAAACAGCATAATTTTCAAGAGCAATATGCCATTATGTCTTAAAAGAAAAGTGTTTGATCAATGCATCCTTCCAGTGCTTACGTATGGTGCAGAGACGTGGACCTTAACTAAAAGAGACATACAAAGGCTGCAGACAACTCAAAGAAGCATGGAGAGGTGCATGCTTGGTATAACCAGGAGAGATAAGAAGAGGAACTCGTGGATCCGAAAAATGACGAGAGTGGAAGACATCATGATCAGAGTTAAATCCCTGAAATGGCAATGGGCTGGACATACTGCCAGAAGGACAGACCATAGATGGACAGCCGAAATTTTAGATTGGATTCCAAGGGACAGGAAAAGACCCAGAAAAAGACCACATGGGAGATGGGTGGATGAAATTCGTAAATATGCGGGAGTGACATGGAGGAGACTGGCACAAGACAGACCGTTGTGGAGGAAACTTGGGGAGACCTTCGTCCAGCAGTGGATTGATAATGGTTGACGATGATGATGATGATGATGATACTGACCACCAACCACAAGTTTTAAACACTAGGGCATTGGAGAATCGAAAATTTTAGCTTTTTTGCACTGCCCTACCAAAAAGCCCAGTTTTAATGCCCTCTCGCTCGGTGGAGGTATGCTTTCATGTTCTGTGCTGACAACAGTGTTGCCAACTCCAGAACTGGAAGTCAACTTATTGTAACAAGAAATTCAACTAAAAATTGAGCAAAAGTGACTGTACATTTGGAAGAAGTAATGAAATTTTTCTTGAGAAGTTAATTTCACTGAAATGAAGTAAATGAAAGTATGCAGTTGCCTTTATGGCATTGTATCTTTTTATCTTCCTCATTATGTGCATATTCAAAGAAACTTCATTTTGTTTGCATTTTTTTTTATTAATATGCTAATGACTTCTTTCTCCATTTCTTTCTTCTTCACTTACAAATTTAATGACTATTCAATGCTTTTATTTTGTGTCTAATGACCTCTGTGACTAACTCTAAGGACTATAGGCAGCCAATCATTTTGGTTCCTAGTAAAAGAGTCAGTGCTGTAGAATGGGTGCACCACCCATGTATCATCTGAGGCTATAGTCCGGACCTGACACCAACAGTTGGCCAAAAACCAGCACCTCTGACCACCAGGGTAGTTTTGTCCTTTTCTGCATCCAGCTGGGTTTAAAGGCTTCAGAAAAAGAAATAAACCAGAAATTAAGAACACAACCCTGCATTTTTTTTTTTCTGGTGCTTGAATACATTTCCTGTGAGTGATAAGCTGCTCTTCTAAACACTCGAGCACATACATATTGATGATGATTAGCCACTACTGCAGTTTCATCACTAACAATTACAGTACACAAGATGGTAGATAATGTTGTGAAATTCAAATCTTAACAGATGTTGGCTGTATTCAACTTCACGACTGTTCCATCTTCACCGTTGAAGTTAATATTTATCCTCACAATTGAAAGGGAATGCGAACTGAAGATTTGAAAGTTTCATTTTTGGCCATATATTGTTTGATTTGTAGATGCTAAAATTTAATTATGGGAATTCCCCTTCTGTCATTATCAAATTTTTATGGATGATAACATTTTGATTTAAATGCATGCATGTCCATTTATGCACAAAGTTGCACTGGAGATACACTTTCAAAAGTAATGACACATGAATGCATTTATTTTAAAAAATAAAAGGAAAGAAATGAAAGATCTAATAAAGTAAGCAAGTAATTAACGAGAGTTCCTCGTCGATCTATTAAACTATTCAACTGTCAACTAAGTAATCACTTGCCCCATGTGATGTTCTGGTAGGGTTTTGTCCCAAGGTCACTGACCGGAGTTATGTACTGCCTTAAAATGGATAGATTATTAGTTTAAAGTAATATTAAAAATTAGTTAAACTTAAATTTGGGAATTTATTTTATTACAGGTAAATTCTAAGTACTTTTCTTTATGGTATCACTCACGTGCTGGCGTTCCGGAAGTGTATAATTTATATTCTTTAAATGTGTTTTTGTTGGAAGTTAAAATTGTTGGTATATATTTTTTTCCCTTTGCCATGCAAATGTGTTTTACGTTGTGTGTCATAAAAGAGTTCTGGAGTGAAGTTATGTAAATGTGTGGTGTAAGACGTCTGTTGAAGGCGAGATGGGAAGTCGTTGGGGTCCGAGGCTTCTTTCACTATTTATATCGACTTCCACAGATCTTGGACGCTTGGCTTGACTTGTTTGCTTGGCCTTGTGGCTTTTTTCTTTTGTTTAGTTTTTTTCCTTGTTTTGTTGCTGCCTTCCGGGGTAACCTGTGTGAGATTTGCTATTCCTGGCGAGGTCCTAATGGAACGATGTGAGCAGTGATATTGGCTTCATGTGTGGTTTAAGTTATTCTTGCTGTAAGCCGTCTTGAAAGTCACCTAGTCATTAAGCTTTAAGGTTCATCAATTGGATACCTGCTGCACTATGCTGGAATTACTGGAAGGTATTCTGTTGCTGGCGTCTTCCTGGAGGGAACATGATTCCTGAGGTGCTTTGCCTGGATGAGACTGAGTACGTGCTGGTCAAGAAACTGCTGTCTGAGAGCTTTGGCCGTAAAGTTGTTTTTCCTGGAGAGTCACCTCGCCGTTAATCCATAAAGGTTCATCAATTGGATACCTGCTGCACCATGCTGGATCTATTATTTCTTGAGAGTCAACTCACCGTTAATCCGTAAAGGTTCATCAATTGGATACCTGCTGCGTCATGCTGGATTGAATCTATTATTTCTTGAGAGTCACCTCGCCGTTTAGCCTTAAAGGTTCATCAATTGGATACCTGCTGCATCATGCTGGATCTATTATTGACATCTTCCTGGAGGGAACATGATTCCTAAGGTATTATGCCCGGATGAGACCGAGTGCCTTGATGAGACTGAGTTACGTTCTTGCCGAGAAACTGTTTTCTGATAACTTTGGTTGTGAAGTTGCTTTTGCTGGATGGCGTCCTGAAAGTCATCTAGTCGTTGGGCCTTACGAGTCATCGATTGGATCCCTGTTGCACTGTGCTGAAATTACTTGAAAGTATTCTTCTTATGGAGTATATGTTCTTCTGTTTGGAACTGATTCCTGACGTATTGTGCCTGGATTAGGTGCGGGTTAATTCTGCTGCATGGAATTGTATTATAAAGAGGTTCCTCTGAAGAGATTTCCCGGATTGCAGTGCGTGAGTTATGATTTATTTTCGTTTCAATAATCCTTAATATTTTACTGGCAGAGGATATTGAGTATGATTAGATAAATTTAGGGTAGGATAGTAATTAGAAAGCTGAGCATTCGTAAAAGCAATTTTCTTGTTGTGTTATTGTTAAATTCTATTGTTGCATAACTTGAAGGTGAGAACTTGATAATATGTTCCAAATACTAAGTGTTTACCGAATTTGAGTTTGTTGGATAATTTGTGCAATTGTGGAATTGTGTACTAAGTGCTAATTCACTCAATAGATGCTGCAAGATGTCAAGTGCTTGCTGAGTTGTTCTGCAAAATGTTGCAATTTTTGCTTAATCTAACTATTGAAATATTTCAACTTACTTTTGATTACATAAATAATTACAAGTTGGATTTCTGTGTATGAGTACTTTTTGAGTTGGTTATTTGAAGAGCTTGTCTAACCGCATCTTACGTCCTAGCCTAATTCAAACCCAAAAAGTCAGGTAAAAGCCGAGATATTAACCGGACAATAGAACCTCCTTCGGAGAAGAGGGTGGTGGTGGCTAGGAGCGTTGCACCCATCAGGTTCTATTTCCGAAAATAAACTACAACAGCTACATTACTAATAACTAACCAACCAGCAACAAAATCAATGCATGCATTCTTTCTTAAGTAATTCACATGACCAAGGCAGTATATGCAACACGGCAACACATGAAGAAGACCTGGTGTGTAGTTCCTGGTGAAATGGCCAGGAACTAAACGTTACCACCTCTTGCACCTATGGAATCATTTCACCTAACAACGTACATCAAACACCACAGTAATCAGCAACAGATGAAGAAGACCTGATTTTTCTGATGACGCAGTTGCTGTTGATCCAGCTTAAAGATATGAAATATGATAATGAAGGCAATAGCAATAATAGAAACAACTTGAAATCAACAAAACCATTTTCTGACAGTCAACCGGATTTTTCAGCTGTCAACTAAATCTGAACATTTCCAACAAAGTGCTGGGAGAAGTCAACTAGATCTAGTAAAAAATCAATTAAATTGGTAATATAGGCTGACAACAGCGCTTTACATAGTTCTTCACTCTTGTAGCCCATTTACAACTTAGTCTGTTACATGGTGCATTTGGAGATGACCTTCGACACACCGTTGTTAAATTCTCCAGTGATTTGTGGGTGTATGTCTAATCAGTTCATTTGCACAATTCTTGCCAGTCTCCTTTGATGTCTGATCCACTAGCTGTTTTCATCTGCAGAATTTTTGATTGCTGGAATTTTTCTGCATGTTGCACCATTATTGGCAAACCAACCCTTGCTATGGTTGTGCATGAAAATCCCATGAGGATGTCTGTATGGGAAACACTTGAAGTGGCACGCGTGGTGCCAAGTATCGTACCACATTCATAGTTGCTCAGATCACTTGTTTTGTGCCCATTCCAATCTTCATTTGAATGCTAACTGATGCTTGACAAGATTGCCTTCCCGAATTATACTGCACACCAAGCTCATGTGTTTTCATACATGTTGGAGTGAGCCATATATGTGACGAGGGCAGATGTACCTAATAAATTAACATCCCATTACTCTTGTGGTTGAAAAATGCATTAAATACACACAACCCATTTCCCAATGCAAACTTTAACTAATCTCTCACCATTACCATTCACACTGGAATGATTAAACTTACCCACAATTTTGTCAGCTATCTCATTCTAAACACAGGATTTCAATGCTACTGTTGCATCTAAATCCCCTGCTAAAATAACTTTCTTTTTAACATCAAAACAAGTTTTAGCTCATTTCAGAAATCATTCTTCTTATCAAAAGATTCAGAATGACAAGGGCCACATACTGCTTCAGTTACTATTCTCTGAAGTTTCATTTTCAAACACACCCACAGAATTCTCTCACTTATGCAACTACAGTGAATCAAGTTGTTCTTCATCTTTTCACTTAAAATCACACCTACACCAGCTTGTTCTCTATCGTCATCCTACAGTCCACCCACCACACACTCTTCATTCCATTTTCTTCTCCTGTTTCAATTCTTTCCTTTTTAGATTCACTTACAGCACATCTGATATATATTTAATAATTTCTTCAATCATCTCATTCATCTTTCCATTGATTCCTCTAGTATTTCATACACCAGTGTCAACCTTCATTCTGCCGAGATCTCGTTCTGTTTTCTTACTTCCATGTCATTTCTGTGATGGATCAGCCTTTTAAAGTGTGGTAGACCCACCATTTTCCAGACTTAACTCCTTCAATATTTTCTTTTTAGTCTTGAAAATCATATAAAGTGCATCAGTATGAGTGATTAGCTCAGAGCCAATAACTCCAGTTGATTATTCCACCTAACGGATCAATCAGCTCACCGTCAAGAGCTCCAGTTAGTTGATCATACCATCTAAGGGTATTGTGGCAAAACCCAGTTTGGTGGAGGTTTTCTGGCCAATGTCACACGAAACTAGCTGGTACTTCAGCATATTTTATGTTGAAGTTTCATTTTGGGCTGGCTTCTCAGATTCATAGAGCCAACTGTTGCTGTCATGTGTGCCACTGTAGCCTAGTAGAGTGCCCCTTGGAGGCAAACCCATCTCCTATTGAGATTGCTTCCTGCCAGTTTATATAAAGAAATCAGTAAAACTAATAAGAATTCTAAATGCCACTTAAAATGCTCAGTATTTTGCAGTAACAGATCATAGGAATGGTGATATTTAACTCCTAATAAAACATTTATGATGAGCATTTCTTAGGGAAAGCAGTTATAGTTATCAGAGGTGACAATCAATATGGATTTTCTGTAACATTTCGTTTTTTTTTTTTTTTTTTTTTTTTTTTTTTGTTGTTGTTTTCCCATTACTGCATAATGGATGGGCACATCCATTATGCAGGTTAAAATAAGGGTTATCATTAATTATTACAAATTGAGTAATTGTGGAGATAATGACACCTAATGGGTGCCTAAATAGAGGTAATAACCTGTACATTAATATGTAATAACCTCATTTCCATAGCATAATAATTCATCAGGTTGTAGGGGGGATCAAATTTCAAGGTCACTGTGCCAATTTCGCCACTTTTTGGCAGCATTTTTGTACCAGAAGGGTACTTAAACACAAAGTGAATATTTTTTCAGGCAATCCTCATATGTTGCTAAGAATGCTAAAGCATATTTCAACTTGTGTTATGTATGTTTTCTCTTTTTTATTCAGAAAATATTTTATAACTGCAACATTGCCAAAGTTTCTGTTTTTGGGATACAATAAATCAAAAGGGGTAGCAGAAAAGCACCTTATTTTTTCTGAGCACTATCTTCTATTGCATATCTAAATATTCTGTTTTATTGTATTTCTATCTAAAGTGACTTTTGAAGTTTTTCAAAAGTAACTTTAGATAGAAATACAATAAAACATCCCATTCAGTTTGTGAATTGATTTGAACTAATCCCTTAGAAGGTTAACTGTTGCTATCTGTAGATGTCATATTCATTGTTATCAGATGTTTGTATGGAAGAGGCTCTGCCACCCCAATGGCTGAGTTGTCTGAGGCTCTAGCTTCTTATCTCTTGTTCAAGATGGGCCTGGGTTTGAGTCCCTGATGTGGCATTAATTGTGTGTTTGTCCAATGGTGCTGGTTCTGTCCCTTCACTGGAACCTGTGGCCTCAAATTAGGGAATGTGAGATTGTTAATAGCCATCTGAGTTTCTCATGGTAGTCATTAAACCCTGCATTGAAAGTAATAATAATAATGAGGTCCTGAGATTTTTAGGAAAATAACTCTCACAGAACATCATTACAATCAACCTAGGGTAGCATTGCTAACACTTAGGCAGACATTTGTATCGAACAAAGTAGCTCTGTTTTTCTTGGAACATTTTATGAAGAAACAAGATGGCCTTGCCATGGAAAGCCTGCTGTCACTCATCTTATGTGAACTATATGAATTGAATATGCTCCATTTTGAAGAGAAACTGTTCCAACTTGAGCCATTTGATAATAACCCTTTAACTGACTGGAACGAATTGACTCAGGGTTAGCAAAATAAGTTGAAATCAACTCAAATGAATATGTTCTTTGTCTAAGAAGTGGGCCAAAGGTCGGAACGACTGAGTCTGCATATCAGAAAGTGTATGTTATCCTAAGCCGTCATTTAGGGGGAAGATCAGGAAGTGTTTGTTATTAGAACTAATAACAAACTGTAAATGGAGAAGTTTGATACGACAATAGTGAGTAAAAATATCTGGTAGTTTGTGTTTCTTTTTGGAGCTAACCTCTGAATCTCGGAGAACAGCTTAGTGATATGTATGTATGTATAAACACTTCCAAAGTGCGCATTAGAGGGATAATTGACACCAATCCTCTTGGACTGATTACCTATTAAAAGGGCTACGAACCTAATATAGGACAGAGGTTTGAGTCACTAGTTTCTACTCAGTGGCGTGATGTTTGCATCAGGGGGACTCTCCCTTCCCCCATTAGGGCTTGAATCGTGGAAAATAGAGTAAAGGATTAGATGTGAGCAGTTACCACCAATGACAGGTTTATAGTTGGTACTGTTGAGGTGAAAGGGGGGGGTACTATGTAGATGTCATCTATATTCTCTGGATGAATGAATAATATGAAATTCGTGGATTTTTAGAACTTATTAAATCATGTCAATCATATCATTTGTATGAGGTAGAAATGAATGATTACCTCCAATATTTAGACTTCTATCTCAGATGGATCTCTCATGTATTTGATATCTAAACTGTTCACTTTTGTAAGAGTGAACAGTTTAGAAAAACCAATGTATAGGTTTTTGTAAACTGTTCACTGTTTCCTCTACCCCATATGTGAAGCATAATCTCCAGTGCAACAGACAATTTTGTTTTCTCTTTATACATATTTATGCAATATATATGTTTGTTCAACTAAAGATTTAAAATACTTTGTGAGTAGTTCTTCGCTGCTTTAATTTATATATTTGTATTGTGGTGTTTATTGTAACACAAACAGCAGTATATGGTGGGTTTTTTTTTTTTTTCCCTTTAGTAATGTTGTATATGGTAATAATCATTTGAAACTTCTGTTTCAGGGATCAGTTTCCTTGTGAAACAGTTCAAGTATTGAAAGACCACTGTGATGAAGTATGGTTTTGTCGCTTTTCAAACGATGGCACCAAATTAGCAACTGGTTCCAAAGATACAACAGTTATCATATGGGATGTCAACTCAGTAAGTTGTAATTAGGAATGTAGAAATACACACTCGTAATAGTTTCAGTTTAATCATTTTAACTTGTCATTCTGTCTTGTACATCATTAATAGTCAGCAATTGGAAAACTACTTTTTTGAAGCAAGTAGCTACAGCTATATTCTTGAAAAAATTGGCTTGCTACAACTGCTTGGAAAAGTAGCTAGGTGGTACACTGCTTTTCATCAAAAGTAGCTATTTTTGCTACTTTTTTATGTTTAGGTTTAAGTTAAAAGTGCAAATTCTGAGGATCTTTTTATGTACATGCCTACATAAGACATTCAGAGGTAAATGCTAAAGTAAATTACACATAATTTATCTTTGTATTTTTCTTGTTGCTTTATCTCCATATGTAATATATTTTAACATAATTCCAAAAACTGCTGATTTTTGAAGATTAACAACATATGTAGAAATATTGATAGGGAGGTGTATCCTTTGAACACAAAATAATCCACCATGTGATTTTTGTAGTTTTCTGTACATATACAGACATTCTTGTCTGCAAATAAAAGCACTGAATTTGCTCAGTGAGTTTTTAGGATGTTGCAATTAGATACATATTTTTAAACAAAATGAAAAGTGGGGAGATAATCAGTTTTTTCAGGTCCAGCCAGCAGTATAATAAAGCATGAGCTCACACCAATGTTGTTTTTTTTTCACTGCTTGTAGATAGTAGGAAAATTCTGTTCACACTTAGGGAGAGGAAAATTTACCTCCTCATTTGCACAAATGTGTTTCTAGATATGGTTTCACCACTCTTGCCATGTGGTTTTTAAATAGTAAATATATATGTTCAGCAAGCAAAAGGGTATTAAAAAAATGGTTAATGATTTCACTAGCTTTCACGATTTAATTCATGTCAGGCACATGATTGTAGACGGGGCACACTCAGGCCCATTCCAAAAAAAAAAATTATGCTTTAGGAAATCTGGGAATGTCATGTGATTTGAAGAAAAACATTTTCTTTCACTGTTTCTCTTTTTTAAAGTAGTGCGATTTGTAGCATATTTTTCTACACAAGCTACTTCATTTTGTAGCTTGTTACTGCTACAGCTACATTTTCTATTTGTAGCAATGCTATGTGCAATGCTATTGTAAAAACAGTGTGCTACAGTAGCAGCACTGCTTCCAGTCACTGTGAATAGGTAACACATCAATTATGTAACAACCTGCATTTATTTCTACAGTAACTACCGTATTTCCTAATTATAAGGTACATTTCAACCATCATTCATGATATTAAAACAGATCATTTTGTGAATCATTTATGGCAGACACTGAAATATAAAGAATTTGGAGTGCTGGCTCTTCATTGATTATTAACGTGGGATCCTAGTGGTTGTGTAAATGACGTCTCAAAACCTGCATGGTTACACATGAATAGGTAATTTGGAGAACGTCAAGGATTCAATCTGGCCTTTTGTTTTGCACACAAGTGGTTTGCGATTCACTGAAAATCTTTTTTTTTTTTAGGACTGATAAATTATGCTTTAGTGCCCTTTTTTTCTTTTAGTAAGTTTTGCTTTTCTTATTTTGCTTTAGAGATAGTAAAACAGGTTTTTTCGGACTTTTGTGTAGTACAGTCGATACTACACACAAGTCCCCCCCCCCCAAATCCCATGTTTAATGAGCACACCACAGGATAAAACACAAAATTGAATGTGCTTCCACTATCACTTGTAAAATTAGAGTGGTCTTCCTCTTTTTAAACACATAAATTGCCGTAGGTGTCAATTCACAATGTAAACAACACTCACCTCCCACAGTTCAGAACTGATAGCAAATGCTCGGCTGTGAAGCACTCGCTCTTTCACACCTCTCTTTCTCCTGTAAATGAAAGGTCTTTTACCCATTAAGCAGGAAGACCAGCACAAGTACAGCAGTGAAGTAGTGGTGATGACTGCCATCTAGTGCAGAACTTTCCATATATATATAGAGTGCTTTCACCTTTGATATTACTTGATTTAAGTTGTTCAGGTGATTTGAAATGTATTAAAAACAAAAAAGAGTTTTTCTAACACCTCCCTTCACTGTGTCACTTATGTACCTTCGATGAAAATCATATAATGTACTTTGCTGCCGTATTGGCATAGAAAGGGAGGCTATGGTTGTCACATAAAAATTCCTTTGTGATATGTTTGTCTTCAGCTTTAAACTGGGTGCGGCATTGTTTCTGAAAACAGACCAGTGAGATAAATGGAACTGCAGTGTTATACTTGGTGCTGCGTTAATCTCGAAAAGTAAAGTTTTAAACATAGTTAACACATTTGATAAATTTCACTCTCATAACACATATGAAATTACAAACATAAACGTTGACTATAGTGGTAGTCTCAAATCCGTTTTTTAATGGTGCAAGTTAATATGTGACATAAATGCCAAGCTTTCACCCCTGCTGGGAGGCTTTCTCAAGGCTAAAAATGTTAGAGTGTAATAACTATACACACATACTAGCTACTGAATTAGGAACTTTTCAATACTGGGTTGGACTTCTTTTAACCCAAATTACAGCATGTATGCAACTTGGTATTGATTCCAGTAGGTGTTGGAGTTCATCTACAGCTTACCAGATGTTCACCAGTCAATCCTTTTAAGTGGCTCAGATTTGATGGAAGAAGACTTTGCTTTTGCATATGTTTTTCTAACATGTCCCATACATTCTCCTGGAGTTTGTGGTGACCACAGGAAAGATGGTTGATGTTGCTGTCATGCTTGCTAAACCACTGCTGAACATATCTTGAACTATGGATAGTAGCATTGTTGTCCATGAAACAGCTGTCACATCATATTACATATCATATATCAGTAAAGAAAAAGATGGAAGCCTATTTAAGGATGTTGCAAGGTAGAGTCTCTGTGGATGAATATCGCTGTAAGAAGCGTGAAGCTGCTAAGCTGGTTCGCCACAGTAAGGCAAAAGATAGGAAAGAGAAAGTGGAAAGGCATGAACTGGCTTTTTGGAAAGATAGAAAGTCCTTCTGGAAGTACACGAGACTCAGGAAAAATAGGGGAAACAAAGTTGTAAGTTGTGTGAAGAATGAGATTGGGGAAATGATATGGGAGCCCAATGAGTTAAGTGACAGATGGGGCGAATACTTCTGTGAGTTATTAAATCAGGAGAGCAAAAATGATTCTGAGACAGATGCAGATGATGTCACAATGAGGGATGAAAGCACAGGAGTGATCTCAAGAGAAGAAGTGTGTAAAGCTCTAAAATCTCTTCAGAATGGTAAGGCTACAGGAGTTGATGGCATAACTGCAGAGATGTTGAAGTATGGTGGTGACTCTATAATTGACTGGTTAACTGAAATTTGCCAGTTGTGCTGGGAGTTAGGAATGGTCCCTCGGGATTGGAAGGATGCTATCATTGTTCCCTTGTATAAGGGAAAAGGTGATCAGACTGAATGCAAGAACTATCGTGGTATTAGCCTACTGAGTGTGCCAGGGAAAGTGTTTGGTAAGGTTGTTATTGAAAAAGTACGGGGTCTTTCATCAGAGAAAGTGTGGGATGTTCAGAGTGGTTTTATGCCTGGTAAAGGCTGCACTAACCAGATTTTTGCATTACGCATGATGATTGAAAAGTATCTGGCTGTTGGGAAGAAAGTTTTTACTGCCTTCATAGATTTAGAGAAAGCTTATGACCGAGTCAATAAGACACTTTTGTGGAAGGTATTGAATGAATATGGTGTTACTGGGAATCTACTTAATAGTGTAAAAGCCATGTATGCTGGTAGTAGAGCTTGTGTACGAGTGAATGGTGTTTTATCAAAATGGTTTTCCATTGGTGCAGGAGTTAGACAAGGTTGTGTAATGTCACCATGGCTGTTTAATATATTTATGGATGCATGCATGCGTGAGGCCAAAATAGATAATAGTGGTTTATGTCTTGGTGATATCCGTGTGTGCAGATTGCTGTATGCTGATGACACTGTCCTGTTGGCAGAGAGCAAAAGTGAGTTGCAGAGTATGTTGAATCGGATGCACGAAGTTTGCATGAAATTCAAACTGAGTATAAATAAGGGAAAAACCAAAGTTATGGTGTTTGAGAGAGGATTGGGTAGCACTGAATGTAATGTAAGTATAAATGGCACTATGATTGACCAGGTGAGTGAGTTTGTGTATTTAGGAAGCATGTTTGACAGAGAGAACAAATTGGATGATGAAATCAGTAGGCGAGTGAATTCTTCTTTGAAAGTCATAGCTGCTCTGGGAGGTTTTCACAGGAATGATGGGTTCTCTAGAGAGTCCCGCATGGCTGTGTATGAAACAGTAATTGTTCCTACTCTGATGTACGGCAGTGAAACCTGGGTACTGCAGAAGAAACATAGGAGTTGTTTGTGTGCTGGAGAAATGCATTGCTTACGTGATGTTTGTGGCAAGACACGATCTGATTGTGTGAGGAATGAAGATGTATTGCAGTTGTGTGATGTGAAGCAAAATGTTGTTAGCAAGGTGGAGACCAATATGCTTCGGTGGTTTGGCCATGTTGAAAGAATGAGTGATGAAATGCTTACTAAGAAAATATTTTCAGCCCATGTGGCAGGAAGGAAAGGCAGAGGAAGGCCAAGGAAGACATGAGTGGATCAGATTCAGGAGTGTCTGCATAAGAAAAAGATTATGAGTATGAAGTATAAGAGATTTTGTGTACGGCGTGTAATGGATATCAGTGAAGCACGAGTTGTATGTCAAGATCGCTGTAAATGGCGAAGTTTGATACGACAACAATAAGTAAAAATATCTGGAAGTTTGTATTTCTTTTTGGAGCTAACCTCTGAATCTCAGAGAACAGCTTAGTGATATGTATGGTGTATGGTATGGTATGTATGTATGGTATGGTATGGTATGGTATGGTATGGTATGGTATGGTGTATGGTATGGTATGGTATGGTATGGTATGGTATGGTATGTATGTATGTATGTATGTATGTATGTATGTATGTATGTATGTATGTATGTATGTATGTATGTATGTATGTATGTATGTATGTATGTATGTGTCTGTGTGTGTGTGTGTGTGTGTGTGTGTGTGTGTGTGTGTGTGATTCAGAGGTTAGCTCCACAAAGAAATACAAACTACCAGATAATTTTTACTTGCTGTTGCTGTATCAAACTTCTCCATTTACAGCGATCTTGACCTACAACTCAAGCTTCACTGACCTCCATCACATGCTGTACACAAGATCTTCATACTCATAATCTTTTTCTCATGCAGACACTTTTGAATCTGATTCTCCCACGACTTCCTTGGCCTTGCTCTGCCTTTCCTTCCTGCCACTTGGACTAAAAAGGTCTTCTTAGTAAGCATCTCATCACTCATTCTTCCAACATGGCCAAAGCCAAAGCACCAAATAATATTAGTCTGCACCTTGCTAACAACATTTTGCTTCACATCTTCATTCCTCACACAATCAGAATGTGTCTTGCCACCCCCCCCCCCATAAGTTATGCATTTCTCCAGCACACAAACGACTCCTATGTTTCTTCTGTAGTACCCAGGTTTTACTACCATACATCACAGTAGGTACAATTACACTCTCCTACACAGCCATGAGGGACTATCTTGAGAACCCATCATTCTTGTAGAAAACCTCACAAAGCATCCATGACTTTCAATGAAAAATTCACTTGCCTACTAATTTCACCATCTAATTTGTTTTCTCTGTAAAACATGCTTCCTAAATACACAAATTCATTCCGCTGGTAAGTCACTGTGCCATTTAGACGTATATTACATTCAGTACTACCAGTTACTCTCTCAAAAACTATAACTTTGGTCTTCCCCTTATTTATACTCAGTTTGAATTTCATGCAAACTTCCATGAAAAGTCAGCATCGCAGAATGGACTTGATCGGCAACAATGTTCATATAATTCTTGGAGGACATCCACCCTTCTAGCGACATCAAGGCACCTGTTCCATACCAACAGAACATTCTCCTCACCATGACACCAAGAACCTTGAGTTCTGTTTACAAGGCAAGCTGGGTTTCATGGGACTAGAGCCAAACTCTTTGCCTACCATCAGTACAGAACAAGGTGCATCGTGTCTCATTGGACCACATGACTTTTTTCAGTGTACAGTCACAGTGTTCCTGTCACCAATGTAGATGAGCTTTCCAGTTCTTTGCAGAAATCGCTGGTTTCCATATAGGCATGCGATTGCCAATACCAGTTCTCATCAATTCCCTCTGCATAGTTTGCGGAGGAGCAGCCTTCGTTGAACACTTAAGTTAATGGCTAAACACAAGAAGTATTGTTTCTCTGTACAAGCCTTCTCAGATGATGGCGATCTCGTTCCTGACAGATTGTCATCACACCACAGTTAAGAAACTAGTCAGCTCTGCTGTTTTCAAACTCATTGCTCCAGCCAGACAGACTTGAAGTATTTTATTCCATATTTAATGGTGTAACAATTTATGAAAACACACAGCGACTAAGTGTGGAGCTTTCACACTCTAAACGGGAGGCTTTCTCAAGGCCAGTGAACACAAAAATGTCTTCGGGAACAATGATAAATTGAAATCTTGAAGCGTGTATCTACTGTGTGTCCATGTGATATTGCATCTCGCGGAAGGTGGTGTCTCGCGGACCTACCTTTCAAAAATTCTATCTCTTACCCCCCCTCCCCCTTAATATCTTATGTCAGTAGGATCTTCCACACAGCCGAGAGGTTGAGGGAAGGGCTCTCCTTGCAAGGGTTGGGGTGCACGAATATTTCGACGCTTTCTCTAGTCAGTGTTCCTTTGTACTCAGTGTATGGAGCGATCCTCTTCATTATTGTAATAAGTCCTTTATCTAAATCCAAAAAGATCCTCTGTTTATCCCATTGTGATCAACACTACTGACTATTATTGATGAGCAGCAGTCTTAAATAGTTGTCTGGATCACGTGGTGATGCATGTGACTACGTATTTTGTATATATGCTGCGTAAGTGACGTTTATGTACATCTGCATAAATATTTGTAGTTTGGTGGCTAGTCTGTGTATGGATTCAAAAGTTTATTTGACAAAGTTTATTGAATGAACTTGAATTTGTAGAGTCATGGCACTCTTAACATTTTCAATGTTGACAAGTCCTTCAGCGGAGATGAAAGTTTGGCATTTTGTGTTTTGTATTTATTTACACCATTGAAAAATGGATTTGAGACTTAAATTTATGTCCAAAAAAGTACATAAATATTTTGCTTCATCATGTGACACTGATATGTGACCCAAAAGGTTGCATCATATGAAAACTATTGACAAGACTTGGTTGGCAGATGTGTAAGATTTGGCTGAGTAAAAACACAACAAATCTATTTCATACACAGGCAGATTATATGGTGTTACTGAATATCTTGTAAGTCTCCCATGAACATACATGATATTCTTCCGCACATTCGCGGAATTCCTTTTTTTTTTTTTTTTTGGTCATTTGGGTCATTCTCGAGATCGATGCAGAATTCCGTCTGGGGATGGTATTTTGTCTTTCAAAACTTTCCAGAACTGAAGTTAAACAAACGGAATACCATTTTTTCCGTATTCATAATTTCTTTTTTCTCATGATGTTTCCTGTTCCCAATTTTGTTATTAAATGCCATTTTATTGCATAAATGTTTGTATTTTAGCATGAAACTGTGGGCAACGATTTCCAAAAACGGAAGTTAAGACGACGCGAAGATTTTCCTGTAGTCTTCAGGCACGAGATTCTTCCGTGGATTCCGAAAATTCCGCCATTTCCGTTATCATTTTGGGCATTCTCGAGATCAATGCAGAACTGAAAAAAAAATTGGGGTAATGGCAGGGTAGAGGGATTCGTTTTTCGTTTGACGGCGGGATTCTGTCTTACGAAACTTTTGAAGACGGAAGTTATATGCAGCGAAGATTTCTCCCGTAATCTTATTATTATTTTTCTCACGATGTTCTTTCTGCATGTTATTGTTCTTAAATAACCTTTTATTCCACAAATACTGCATTTCAACCTAAAAATGGTGGAAGAAGTTTCCGAAAACAGAAGTCGGTCGAAGCGAAGATTTCTCCCAAAATCTCATTTTTTTTTCTTCCTGCGATGTTCTCACTATCCTGTGTTGTTGTTAAGTGTTACTCTCCCCCATAAATGTCTGCACTTTAGCTTGGTAAGGGAGGGGAAATTTTCCAAAAACGTAAGTAACTGAGTTTGAAAATTTGTTAAAATTGATGAATGATGTTAAAAAGTATTCATATTCTGAAAGTTACATCATTTATCTAAAGTAGTGAAAGCTTTGATACCATGCGTTCGTGGTCCTCAGGCTGAAAGTTCTTTCAGCATGATGGATAAATTATTGTCATCTAAAGGAATAAAAGGAGAGGAGGAAAGAAAAGTGGTGAAGAAATAGGAAGAGAATTATCTCAGCAGAAAGAAAAACTAAGCAAAGATTGCCGTGCAGCTGCAGAGTCAACAAAAGACAAATGTGGCCATGGAACTTGCTGAGAAGAAAGCAACACAGAGGAAAATTGAGCTGATATTCTAGCAAGTAAAAAAAAAAAAAAAAAAAAAAAAAAAAAAAAAGGAGGGAGATAGATGTGTTTGAAGCAGTGTCTTTTAAAATCACTTTATTTTGTTTTCAATTCAGTAATTTTATATTGTGAATACAATGAACAATTCCATCTTGCTTGTGCTGCTTTATATTCACACTTTCTTGTCGCATGTCCTGATTTTTTTTTTGCCTGATTAAAAAGTTCAGCTTTTTTTTTCCTTGGTCAGTCTCATGTATGCATGAGTTGTAACCCATGCATCACCTTGGTGTATGGAGTAGTAAAGGCACTGAGTGGGGCCTTAGCACTCAATTTACTATGCCTTTTGCAACTGGTTGATCAGAGCAGGTAGTCTGCATTAGATCAGCAAAAAAAAAGTCAGCAAAAAACGGCCTTCCAAGCCCTGAACACATTCAATGGGTGATAAATCCAACAACCATGGAAGAGTGATGACTTGCTGAAGATATTTCTAGGTGACATCAGGATGTGGAATGTATTGCTGTGCTGAAACAATGTACCAGTTACTTCTGCAGTGAAAGAGGATCCTTTAAAGCTTTAGGAAAGTAATTCATGTAGCACTTCTTGGTCAAAGTGACTGGAATACATATGATTAGCTGACATAATTTATTGCATCCCAGACCATAATTCCTGCTGTATAGGCAGTGTATTGTTTGATAGTGGCATCTGAATTGGTGTGTATGCCTGTTGCAAAATCACTTATCCCTGGATGGCATGTACCATATCCTTGCTGGTCATTGCATATGGCTTCTTGCAGGCATTGTTTCCAGCATCAACTATGAATGTTGTATAGTTGTTGCCAACATGTTCCATTGTGTGCTAGCCTAATCGTCTCAACTCATCATCGATCACCAGTCTTCTCTCAAATGCTGTAAGTTGATGTTGTGGCTAATGGGCATGCTGCTTTGGCCTCCCATACATGATGTTGTTTCTACAGGCTTTTTTCTGTGTGGCCAGTCAGATTACTATTGACAACACAGACTCATGCACTGTTCAGTTGAGGCAGTGATATACCCTGTCTTATTATAAAATGATCACTGCCTGATTTCTTTGGAATTTTTTGCTTTCTTATCCTGTCATGCTGAACTCACTTTCGCAGTTTTCACAAAAATCAGATTGCTTCTGTGTAGAGCAGTTTCTGTGTCACAGAGTTTATTAGTTTTTGATTTTGTGTGCCTTAACTGATGGCTAACATGCTTACCTTAACATACAGTATGTTGTGATGGTACATAGTGAAGATAACATAACATAATCCTGTGTAAATATAAGGAATTGAGTTACTCTAACTGAAAATACTGTTTATTAAAACTTGTTGTACACAGTGCGTCAAAGAATTTTTAAGACTGGCGCTAGATTTCAGCCTACGGTGGCGTTACCAGTGTAATCGCGAATGCATTATAAACCGTGATTATCTGCTTGCTTTCTGCCAAAAGTACTGCGCAGTTGTTAAAGTAACTCAAACAAAACGGCCGTTCATTAGAGAAGTAAAATTTTTTTCATGTAGAATTATTAAGATGGAACAAAGGGTTGTTATTAAATTTAACGCTAAACTTGGTAAAAGTGCCTCGAAAACGTACCAAATGATGAAACAAGTTTACGGTGAGTTTTGTTTAAATAGATCAAATGTTTTCCTGTGGCACAAACGTTTGTTGGATGGAAGAGATGCGCTAGAAGATGATAAGCGTACTGGAAGACCAAGTTCATCTAGGACACCTGAGATTATTAAAAAAAGTGTGTGATTTCGTGGCAAACAATCGATGTGCGTCACTAATAATAATGGAAGAGTCTTTAAACATCAACAAAGAAACGATTCGAACCATCCTGCATGAAGATTTGGGCAAAACAAAAGTCTGTGCTAAATTTGTTCCACACACGTTAACCAATGAACAAAAATTCAAGGAGAAGTGCACATTGCAGAGACATCATTTCAGCTGCTGAAAATGATCCAAACTTCGTAAAATCGATTGTTACAGGTGATGAAACATGGTGTTTTCAATATGATCCTAAAACAAAGTGACAAAGTGTGGAATGGAAATAAAAAAACTCGCCACAAGCCAAAAAAAACAAGAAAAGTTCCATCGAAAATCAAAACAATGCTCATTACATTCTTCGATAGTAAGGGTATTATCCACAAAGAATTTGTTCCAAGTGGACAAACAATTACTGGTGAGTTTTATTTAAATGTTTTGAAGCGTTTGATGGGCAGAATTCGTTGCATTCGTCCAGAATGTCGGGATGAAAACAGTTAGTGTTTGTTGCACGATAATGCACCCAGTCACACCTCACTTCTTGTTTGTAGATTTTTGGCGAAAAATAACGTCTGTGTGTTGAATCATCCACCGTATTTGCCCGAATTAGTACCCTGCGACTTTTCTTTATTCCCAAAACTTAAAATGACGTTAAAAGGGTGTTATTTTGATGATATTTCGACCATACAAACAGCTTCGACGCGTGCTTTGGAGGCAATTCCGCAAAGTGAACTGGAACAGGCATGTGAATCGTTATTACATCGCTGTAACAAGTGTATTGAAGCCGGAGGGACTTATTTTGAATAACAAACCAAAACAAATTATAATTTCTTGTTTCTAATTTTACAGACCCAGTCTTAAAAATTATTTGCCACACTGTGTATGTACTGCATTTGTTTTACATACATACTACTACTATGTGTTGCATTTGTTTTACAAAAATACAAAATGCAAATAAGGGACTTGTTGAAAATAGTTAATGTTGAATACTTTTCTAATAAATATAAATCACATTTGTAAATCTTTGTATATGTACATACATACATACATACCTACATATCACTAAGCTGTTCTCTGAGATTCAGAGGTTAGCTCCAAAAAGAAATACAAACTTCCAGATATTTTTACCTATTGTTGTCGTATCACACTTCTCCATTTACATGGATCTTGACACACAACTCGTGCTTCACTGATATCCATTACACGCCGCACACAAGATCTTTTATACTTCATATGTATTAATCAAATGATCCCAAGTATCACTGCAGAATTTGAAAGGTGAAAATTAGATTTTAGTGACAGATAAATTCAATGCATTTGCCTAATTCTAGTTGTCCTTTCATAGAGTAGGTGTTGCACATCATCAGTTACAAAATCAGTTCATGTAGGCACTTTTTTTCTGAATAGTTATTCAGTTTAATTTCAATTTTTTTATATATATTTGTATAGTAAAATACAAATGATATGTTCACCAAATTTAACTTCGATTTATGTATGTTACTTACATACCATTACTTTGGCAGTATGTCAAACAGAGATTGGTACTGAGAAGAAAATAACAGGTGCTCTGTTTAAGTGTGCACACTTTTTTTGTGTGTGTGTGTGCGTGCGTGCGTGCGTGTGTGTGTCGTGAACCAGACAGTGACACATTCAAGATTTCATCCAATGGGTTCTAAGAAGTGAAAGTGAAATGCAGTGGCAAAATGTGATATAGATTTCATTGTAGACTTCACTTTACAAATGTAAGTGACAAATGCAAATTAGTAGAAACTAAAACTATGTTTTCAATGCTTCCCATAGTAATGTCCTTTAAATTTTCCAACAGTGTTTCCAATGTTTTCGAAGTAATGTTTGTGGTTGAAAAATTCCTGCTTGAAATTTCTGAGACTAAGAGTAACATAACATATCAGTGTTAACAACGAAATAAAAGACTTGATGTCTGTGGCACAGTTATATAGCTAACTCAGCATTGGATTAAATTTTTGGTTAAATTCATCAGTGCAAAAGCATGTTTAAAACTTGCTTCAAAACTTGTTTCATGTTGTTTTTACCCATAGAAGTTTGATAATTATTTAAAATTTTTGTTGTGAAGCTCGTCTTTGAAATTTTGCATTTCCCTATGTAATGTGTGAACAAAAATCTGCTGCTGTCTTATTATATTTGTATTGCACTATAAACTCTAGACACATATAACCATATAACAGAAACATATGAACACATGCTGCAATATAAGTACTTTGTTCGAGAAGTAGAACTAAAAATATATAGTAAGTACACAAACATATAGTGAGTACATTATTTTAAAAAATTCTGATTTTATGTATCACATGAAGGTTATTGGATTATTTGCTTCTGAGCTACTCACTTGCTGCTGTTTTGCTTTTTGATTGTGCTGTTAAATTTAAAACATTTTATGAATTAGCAGTATTTTAAATAGGAAACTTTAGAGTTAAACCACAGACGGACTTTTGAGGGTCATCCTAGTGGTGTGTCGTATTTAGCCTGGAGTCCAGATGATGTGTATTTAATAGCTTGTGGTCCAGATGACTCTTCTGATCTATGGGTTTGGAATGTTGAGGTAAGTATTTAAGGATTTACACTTTCTCCCTGTAGTATTGATAATAGCAAGTTGATATACTGATTGGTATTCATTTTTGTCCAGGTGGCTTAGTACTTAAAATATCTGACAATGGAAGATACTTATTCACTTTATATTGTCACAGTAAATTTTTATTTCACATTTTTTTCATTTGTTATGCCACTTTATAATTCATTATCTTTTAATATGTGTCTGTACATGCACCGAGAAGTGTTTTTCGTTAAGTACCACCTTATTGTACATCTGTGAAAGAAGCACTCAACAGAGGCTGTAATTACTGAAATAACTGTTCCATAACTGTGGCATAAGTTGGAATATTAAGTCATGTAAAACATATACTTGGGAAAATCGTACTCTTAGTCAAAAGAGTGTCATAGAGTTTGTTGACTATGATCAGCATCTGAAACACTTAATTGCTGACACTCATGTGATGAGAGGTGTGGATGTTGTTTCTGATCATTACTTGGTAGTGTCATGAGTGAAACTGAATGTTGGTTGGAGGAAAAGGAACAGGAAGGGGCCCAAGATGGAAAGAATAAAGGTTGAAAGGCTCCCTGAATATCATCAGCATTATTCTGACTTACTCAGAGAACGATTGAAGGAGCTGAAGGCTTGTGAGAGGGGCGTAGAAAAGAAGTGAGAATGTTTTAAGAACTGTGTTGTTACTGCTGCTGAAGAGGTCTGTGGCACCACAATAGTGGGTGACAATAAAGGTGATGCTTGGTGGAATAGTGAGATTGAAGAGGCAGTAAAGAGAAAGAAGGAAGCCTATTTGGGGATGCTGCAAGGTAGAGTTTCTGTGGATGAATATCACTGTAAGAAGTGTGAAGCCACTAAGTTGGTTCGCCAGAGTAAGGCAAAAGATAGGAAGGAGAAGGTGGAAAGGCATGAATTGGCTTTTTGGAAAGATAGGAAGGAAGACTTTCTGGAAGTACATGAGAATCAAGAAAAGTAGGGGAAACAAAGTTGTAAGCTGCGTAAAGAATAGAATCGGGGAAATATGGGAGCCCAATGAGTTAAGTGAAAGATGGGGATACTTCTGTAAGTTATTAGATCAGGAAAGCAAAGGTGAGGCAGAAGCAGATGATGTCACAGCAACCGAAAAATTTGAGGACAGTTCTATAGTATGTGTCTGAAAGAAACCTAACCACATTTAAGGAATTTTTGGCAGAGGGTATCAATTGTGTGTTAGTCAGGCACAAAATTCTCCCGTGGATTCACAGAATTCTACTTTTTTCATAATTATTTGGGTCATTCTTAAGATCAAAGCAAAACTGAAGCAAAATTATTTTTGAAATTGATTGTGGGGGAGGGGTTCGTTTTCTGGCAGAGGATGGAATTCTATCTTTCAAAACTTTTTTGAAAATGGGAGTTGGACAGAGTAAAGATTTCTCCTTTAATAAGTTTTTATTCCCTCTGTCCTGCATCATTGTTAAATATACATAATTTTATTGCAGAAATGTTTGTATTTCAGCGTGAAAATGTAGGCAGCAATTTCTGATAATGGAAGTTTGATGCAGCAAAAATTTTCCTGTAATCTTAAATTGTGTTTCTCGTGCTGTTCTTTCTGCCCTGGAAAATTTCTGAAAACAGAAATTGGACAGAGCAAAGATTTCTCCCATAATCCTAGATTTTTTTCTTCAACTAGAAATGGGGTGGCCGAAGAGAAATCTATTTTTGAAATGAAGAGGAAATACAGGCAATTTAGAGATGTATGATTGCTGTGTTAATAATTCTAATGTACTTTCATGCATTATGAGAATATTTCTTCAAAAATCATAATGTGCGTATATGTTACAAGGTCATAGCTTGAGAGGAGCCAGAAGCGCAAATCTTTACTGTGTAAGGTACTCGTGTTTGGTCACTTTCAAATGCTTCCTTGTTCATTTGTCTCTTACTTCTATTCTTTTTTTAATCTTTTAAATATCTGTGCACCCTTTGTGTTTCAACTTTCACTTTTCTCATCTACTGTGTTTAGTATCACCATCATTTTATGTTTGTTTCACATATGAAGTGGTGTTTTGTTGTGAATCAGGAGATATTAACAGTGATGTTTTGCATTGTCATATATTTCCAAGAAACGTTGAGTGCAGTGTCTCACATGCAAAAGTTACTGTTTTAATGTCCTCTGCTACTCCAGAGAATCTGTATTTGTACTGTGAAGTTCAGTTTTAAATAAAGGAGCTATTAACTGATCTTGTAGCACACTATCAAAAGCACCTTGTCTATTAGTTTAAAATTAGTATTATTTATTAGCTATGGTCAAATCTGCAAATTAGTATACTGGTCAAGCCTTAAAACGGGGGGAAAAAATGGATTAACTTTTGGTAAATGTAGCTAATTCCTAACCACTATAGTTGTTGTTTATAGTGCAAAGTTTTTGGATATGAACACTGTCATAATTATAGGTGGGTAATTAATAATTCAAAGACGATTATCTTAATAATGTAGTTATATTGAGCATCCTTTTAAACATGGTTCAGTTATTAATATCCCTCCAATTAATAAATAACCTACACTATTCCAGAAAAGTTTGCTACAACTTTCGTAAACAGCTCTGTATAACCTACGTAAACCTAGCGACTCACTTCTTTAATTTTGCTACAAATTTAGAACATATTTAAAATAATATGCTAAAAGCAAGCAACATACAGCAAAATATACAGTAGCCATTCACAGTAAATTGCAATCAACGATTGAAACCCAAAGAACTTAATTGCTAACCAGTGGAATGACATACCTGGTATCTTCTTTTTAAATTTATTTGCACAGCTGAATGCCACGCAGGATCCCATGGAAACTAAATATGAACAAGCTAAACTATGCTGTCAAACATAGTAAAAAATCTACACTGACAAACCAGTTTAACAAAAAATACAAGCTTCTAAAAATCACAACTTTTCAATGCTTTCCTATGGCAGACACGACCAAGAGGATAACCATGGCTCTGGAGGCAGCCAAGCATGGGGAAGGATATCATAACAGATCGGCTTCAGAAATCTGCGGTTAAGGTGTCTCCTGCATTTCTTACCTCCATGCATTAATTGTCCAGAAAAAAGATGGCGCGACCTGTACTTTGATGACGTCAGTAGACAAACGAATGTTGGATTGCATAATTATGGTTATGCTTTAGAAAATATTAAGTATTCGAAGTTATAAAATGAAGCTATTTTAATCGATGTTCAAATTTTCATCCTTGGGAATGCCTTAATTGTGAAGAAAATGTGTACAGAAGTTTTTCCATTGGAAGTATAGGAAGTAAAATTACTTGATGTCTACCTTAAACAACTGAGATAGCTTTACCAACAAAACATATGCATAACAAATTCTCTGCGTCACCATGGCAGCAGGTCACGGGACCAGAACGTTCCTCTGTGGTTATCATGAAGACAGACAAGCCGTTCGTTTTTTTTCCTTTGTGTCTTTAAAAATTGCTTAAAAATCAGAAAACGACTTTTTCTTAACTTTTTTTTTTTTGTAAAGAAGCGATGATAGTTGTAAGTTTATGCTGTAAAAATTGCAATGAGTTATGATTTATAGTTTGCCATATATCCATTTTTTTAAATCGACCCCATCGCGAAATAGATAATTTTGTGAAATTTAGAAATTTAATTTCTCATAAAATAAATCAAAATTAAAAAAAAAGGGCGACGAGGTGCAAAAATTTAGTCGTGGCACTACATGCCTACAAAGTTTTGTGGTTCTGTTGCTGTTAGTGTGTCCGGAACGCTACCTGATAGCACCTTTTCTTGCTTACCTTAAGTTTGAAATACAATAGCTCTTGAAGTATCGCCAGAATCGAGAAACGGTTTATTTCAGCGTGTTCTCCAAATGATTCTCTACAGACAATGTAAATTTCATATTTTTGTGTTCAATACGTTTTTCGCTGCGAGTTAGGAAAGCAAGAGTGTCATGAAATTTCTAAAACAGCAGCAGTGGCAGTTACTTTTTTTAGAATAGAGAGATGTTCTCACTGGCCTACATTGTTGTTGAATTCTATTTTCCCCCATAAATATTTGCAATTTAGCTTGGTAAGGGAGGAGGAAATTTTTGAAAGCAGGAAGTGATGAAGTTGGAAAATTTGTAAGAATTGCATGGTATTCAAAAGTATTCTCTCTCAAAGAAGCTTTTACATAATGCATTTATGGTTAAAAGTTCTTTCAACATGATATTTAAAATTTTAGTCATAAAGTCTAGAAGAATGAATACTGAAACCTGCTCAGCGATACATGCTGAGAACCACCAGCTTAAAGCACAGGATGAGGCTTCAGTTCTTCCATAAAACACATTATTTGGGAGAAACAGTAGATTTCAACTTTGCCAAAATCTAAGAGCATAAAAAGAAAGAAAAAAGCAACAATTAAGGAATGGGAATGAAAAGATATCAGCAGAGCAAAAAAAAAAAAAAAAAAAATTAGCATGGATGCCGTGCAGCTGCAAAATCAGTGGAAGACAGATATGTCTATAGAACTTGCTGAGAAGAAAGCAAGGCTTGCTCGTAAGAAGAAACTTGTACTGATGTGCAAGCAAGCAGAACAACAAAACAAAACAAGAAAAACTCTATGTTTGAAGCAGTGTCTTTTAAAATAATCTTATTTTGGTTTGAATTCAGTATTTTTATATTGTGAATACAGTGATGTGCTCTAGTTTAATTATATA
Source organism: Macrothele yani (assembly GCA_039090855.1). Lineage (NCBI taxonomy): Eukaryota > Metazoa > Arthropoda > Arachnida > Araneae > Macrothelidae > Macrothele > Macrothele yani. The sequence goes on along the minus strand of CM077028.1, from coordinate 70,637,007 downwards.
AGTAAATCATATTGAACAATTTCATCTTGCTCTTCTTTCTCGCTGTGTGTTCTGCTTTTTCACCAGGTTAAAAAGTTCAGCTTTTTTATTTGATTCTTCAGTCTGATGTATGATTAGTATATGGCCTGGTCCCGTCCACTGAAAACGAAGCAGAATTTGACTGCAGTGATGATAATTTCTGTCATTGCATTCTCCAGCTGAATGAAATAATTAAAAAGAAAAAGGTTCTGGCAAGGCAATCAACTCTTGATGTCTTCTTCAAGAAGAAGGATATACCACAACCTGATGCATCTATCTTCCTGTCAGTAAGACCCATCTTGTCTCCCAACACTGCCAAGTTTGCAGTGTTTGAGGTTGTACCATGCACTACTGAGTGCTGCAGTACAATTTTACTTTATTCACTTTTTCTTTCATTATTATTTATTTGAAATTAGCAAATGCATTCTGAAATCATGTTTAGTTGGTTGATTTTAATGGTGCAAGGGCCATGTTCAAAGAGCGCCAGGCACAAGAAAATCAAAGAAAGGTAAATCATGCTCATCTTTTACACTCAGTAGACAAAACATTAGCGATGGCTGATGGGCAGTTGACGTGCGTGGTGAATATCATCCTATGTCACCTAGACAGCATGACAGGGATTACGTGAACTCTTTCTGAAGGGGTTGTAGGTCGCCACGTGAGCATCCTTTTCTTTGCACCTTATTTTGTTCTTTTGACAAATGTTGATTACAAGGATATTTGGTTTTCTTGAAAGGATGGTTGACATATTAAATATATATGGCACACAGATTTTGAGCACTCTGCATGTTTGCATTTATTTAGGGGAATTGTAGCTTGGGCATCCCCTGCACAGAGCAGAACAGACCCAAATCAAATGCACGCGATAAATAGGTGGATGGTAGGGTTTCCCAACAATTTGTCGCAATTGGCGAACATGGATTAGCGTGGTGATCTGAGTGACTTTGCTCGTGGACGCATTGTCGATGCAAGACAGATGCATCATTCTATCGCCCATGTAGTAAGAACCCGAGGGCAACCGTATCAAGGGTGTACCATGAGTATATCATCAACAGATATACCAGTGCCCAGAGAGCAAGCGGTTGCCGACCACATGCTATTGATGGTCGATGTAGACCATCCAGGCTTGTACAAACCGACTGCTTGGCAACGGCAGTGTAAATCACATCCAGGTTAAATGTTGGAGGCCCAAGCAGCTTCAGCAAGCAAACGGTATGGCACACACACACTGCATACTCTGGGCTATGGTAGTCGATGCCCTACTCCTGTGCCACTGCTCACTGCTCATCATCAGACATCACGCCTCTCCTAGTGCGAGGAACATCAAACCTGGACCTTCTGCAGATTGGCACCAAGTCACGTGGCCAGATGAATCCAGTTTTCAGCTGTGCCGAGCTGACAGGAGTGTGCAGGTGTGGCGTCAACAGCATGAGGCGATGGCCCTGTCATGCCAGATCAGATCAGCTTTGTTTAAGACAATGGTGGCACTGTGATGGCTTGGGGAGCCTTCACGTGGAACACATTAGGTCCCTTAGTGTGTCTGGAGAGGTCCTTAAATGATGTGTTATACCAGCATGTGCTGGCTGATCACCTACATGCTTTCGTCGCCTTTGGGTATCCTGCAGCTGACGGTCTGTTTCAACAGGACAGTGCACCACCCCACGGGGCTGCAACCATTCAGTGACTCCCAGCGTTCCCAGATTAAACGCAGTTGAAGCTCTCTGGGATGCCATGAAGCGGAACATCAGATCCATGGATCGTGGACCGACGTCTTGGGCAGAGTTGTGGACAATGCTGCAACAGGCATGGCTGGTATTACCTCCAGCATCTGGTGGAGTTTGATGTCTTGGCATGTACAGGCTGTTATTCATGCTAGAGAAGGACCAACCTTGTATTTAGGTAAGTATCTCTAATGTTTTGTCTACTGAGTGTATATTATTGTTTATGTATGGCAACAAACATCTGTTATATTGATTGTTGGTGATAAATTATTAGCCGCCCCGGTGGCACAGTGGTCTAAGGCGATGGCCTCTGATCATTCGTCCTAAAGGGGTCCGGGTTCGAATCCCGGTGAGGCATGGATGTTGTGTTTGTCTTATGGCACTGGTTCTCTCCCTTCCCTGGAACCAGTGACCCTAAATTAGGGACGGGCGACTGCTTATAGCCCATTGAGTTGCTCACGGTGGTCGTTAAACCTCCAATCAAAAAAAAAAAAAAAAAAAAAATCTTATTTCGGGAACACATGACCCCATATAGCTCTGATTCAGATAATGCTCCCATTTTCAGGATTGCATCTCCTGTGCTACATTGGGTATACTTGTAATCTCCTAGGTGTCAATTTTCCAGTGTAACTTAACTGTATCATTTCAGACTGGGGGCCTCAGAGTTAAGATGAGTCATTCTCCAGAAGACAGCCTAACAACCTGTGCCTGGCATAAAGATGGTAAAAAATTCATCACTGGTGGTACAAGAGGACAGTTCTATCAATGTGTGAGTATTAATAATAATTTCTACTTGTGGAAATACCTCAATTTTTTTTTTTAATTTAGTAATTAAAGGTAGAAGAAATTACATTGTGTGTGTGTGTGTGTGTGTGTGTGTGTGTGTGTGTGTGTGTGTGTGTGTGGATAAGAAAATGTAATTTCGTATATCGGCATGAAAGCATCTTTTGCATTTAAGCAGAACAGAGCGGATGGAAGTTAGGTAATAATGTTTGTAAAGAAGAAGTGTAATCACATCATTAGTACTGCACATATAAATGCCAGCATGATATTCATATGTGCTATTGGCACAGACCACTGAAATAGTGAAAAATAATACACTGAAGTGCCATTGAATTAAGAGATACCTGCCTAGTAACATGTTGGGCCACCTCTTTTCCTAATCATGATAAGTACATGATAAGGCATGGACTCCATGAGCTTATGAAAGTTTTCTGCAGGTATTGCCAATCTGAATCACGTCTCCTCCAAAAACTGTCCATAATTTGCTCGGTTTGTAACCAGTGGGACATCTGCCCAAACAACCTGTTCAACAATATCCCAAAGATGTTCAATGGGGTTTTAATCCAGGCTTACAGATGGCCACTGAAGTGTTTCAAACACTACAATGCCCTTGTGACCAGGCAGTAGTTAGGTGAGACCTGTGGGATGGACAGTTATCTTGCTGAAATACGCCATTGCCACTGGGATGCATGCTGGACATGAATGGATGTAAATTGTCAGCTAGGGTGTCCACATATTTGGGGGCACTCAGAATCTCTTGTTCACATACCAAAAGTCCCAAAGCATTCCAGCTGAAGACACCCCAAACCATCACTGAGCCACCACCAGCCTGTACGGTTTCAACTTGACACGAAGGGTCCATGGCTTTATTAGGTTGACATCAGATCTGCACTCTCCCATTGGCTTGATGCAGTTTGAATCTGGATTCGCTGCCCTGGTGGCGCAGTGGTCTAAACGATGGTCTCTGATCATTCATCTAAGAGGGGTCTGGGTTTGAATCCCAGTGAGGCATGGATGTTGTGTTTGTCTTGTGGCACTGTCTCTCTCCCTTCCCTGGAACCAGTGACTCTAAATTAGGGACGGGCAGTCTGCTTATAGCCCATTGAGTTGCTCACGGTGGTCATTAAACCGCCGATTTAAAAAAAAAAAAAAAAAGTTAGTAAAATCATGCAATGCATTGATTATAATACACTTTCCAACATTACAGAAATCATTACTCAAGTTATCACTCAAGTTATGAGAATAATGTCTGTGGAATAAATCTCGGTCCTGTGCCCTGACCTTTGATCCCATTTCGATGATATTCAACAGAACTGGCTTGGTATACCTCCGAAATAACATGATAAAGTTTTGTCGCAGTCGAAGCATTTTTACGTAAGTTATGATGCATAAGGGCTATGGAATAGATCCAGCTCCTGTGTCCTAACCTTTGACCCCATTTCGCCCATTTTCAATAAGGTTTGTCGCCAGGTGGTCCCCTACCACATACTAAAATTTCATCGAAATCGAAACTTTTTTATGTTAGTTATGGCGCATAATAGCAGTGGAGTGGATCCGTCTCCCATGTACTGACCTTTGACCCCAATTCGTTCACTTTAAATAGGGTTCCTTCCCAGGTGATCCCCTACCAGATACTAAAATTTCATCGAAATCCAACGGTTGTTACGCGAGTTATCGTGCTGACGGACATACGCACACAACGCGTGACGTAATGAGGCAGATGGGAATCGCGACCATCTGCCCGCCGCAAGAGTGTGATGTCATAAATCCTTAATAGGATCCACACACAACGCGTGACGTAAAGAGACAGATGGCGTGACCGAACGCGAGTTGTGACGTCATAAGATTTCTAAGCATTGGGAACATTAATGGAACAACGCCATCACTAAAAACGTTATAATTCGGGGTGGTTATTTAACCCACTAAACGAATTCTTCTAAAGTCGAGATCAAGCTAAATCGATTTCTAGTACCAGAAAACGGTAGGTTAACTACTTTCATCAAAATTCTTGGAGCCGTTTTCAAAATAAAATGTACATACATACATACAAGAATCGCTACTTTAAGGTGGACGTCAAGTAACTTTGCTTCCTATACTTCCAATGGAAAAACTTTTGTACACATTTTCTTCACAATTAATGCGTTCCCAAGGATGAAAATTTGAACATTGATTAAAATATCTTCATTTTATAACTTGAAATACTTAATATTTTCTAAAACATAACCATAATTATGCAATTCAACATTTGTTTGTCTACTGACGTCATCAAAGTACAGGTCACGCCATCTTTTCTCTGGTTTCAACACCACCAAAGGAAAAGTTATTGAATTTTAATATAATTATGGTTATGTTTTAGAAAATATTAAGTTTTCTAAGTTATAATATGAAGTTATTTTAATCGATGTTCAAATTTTCATCCTTGGGAACACATTAATTGTGAAGGAAATGTGTACAAAAGTTTTTCCATCGGAAGTATAGGAAGCAAAATTACTTGACGTCCACCTTAATAATATGGGATAAGGACAATGGAATGGATTGCAATCCTATGTTCTGACCTTTGACCACATTTCGTCCATTTTCAATAGGGTTCGTCCCCAGGTGGTCCCCTACTACATACTGAAATTTCATCGAAATTGAAACATTTTTACGCACGTTATGACGCATAAGGGCAATGGAATGCATCCCGATCTTATGTCCCGACCTTTGACCCCACTTCACCCATTTTGAATAGGGTTCGTCCCTAGGCGGTTTCCTACCACATAGTAAACTTTCATTGAAATCAAACCATATTTACGCAAGTTATGACGCATAAAGGTAATGGAATGATCCCGCTCCTACGTCGTGACCTTTGACCCCATTTGTCCCATTTTCAATAGGGTTCGTTCCCGGGTGGTCCCCTACCACATACTAAAATTTCATCGAAATTGACCCATTTTTACGCCAGTTATCGTGCGGACGGACAAAGCTGGAGCATATACGCTTCTTCAACCTGCGGTTGGAAAGCGTAAAAAAAGAATCTGGATTCATCACTCCAGGCTCTCCTCTTCCAGTGCTTTGAGGTCCAGTGTTGGTGTGATTTCGCCCTGGCAAGGCGCTGAGCCTGGTGTGCAGTCAACAGCGAGACTTTTATGGGCCAGCTGCTCCTGCATTCTAGATGTTTAAGTGTACATTGCAGTGTCCTTGCACTGACATGGCAATTTGATCCACTGTTCAAATTGGTAGTGATTTGGGATATTTTTTTTAATTCCTATCACTTCAAACAATGTGACCCAAACAGCTTACACCAGGAGCTGTCTAGGCTGGTACACCTCTGCAGTTCATTCGGAAGCTTGTTCTTTTCCCATAATTCTCATATTCTTGAAACACTCTGGACACCATAGCAAGGAAAAATCCCAGTGTGTTGACATCTTCTGAGACAGAGTGACCCATCCTGTGGGCACCTACAATCTACCCTCTGTCAAAAATTTCAAAATCACATGACATACCCATCACACTTCTAATCGATCAATATAGTAAAACCTCGAAAATCCGGCATCGACGAGGCCGGATTTTTGAAAATTCCGAATTTCTGAAGCTATCCCAAAATTGCATAATGGGCGTTACGCAAAGTATGTACTTACACATAACAGGGCACTTTAACCCAAACTTGCGTGTCTACACCTTATAAACATGCACGGGTCGCACTCCCGAACTCATTCTTCACAATTTACAAAAAGATCATATCACATGTAGAGGACTTTAGCAAGGGAGTGTCATGGCCCCAGATCTTAAACAACCCTTAGAAGCTAGGAGATTTGGGCTAGAGTGCCTGATAGGAAAGTGACACGGAAGCGTGGTAGAAAGGAGGAGGAAGACACCCTAATTTATTACCGGCGTGCCAGTACCCCGGGTCCGATGGCTTAATGTGCCCATCCGACGTACGGCCGATATTTATTGGTTCAAGCGTTCGTACCTATCTGGGATTGAACCTGACGTTCCTCCATGACAGTCCCGAATGTTGACCACTAGACCATGCGCAGCCCACAATTTGTGAGAAAAAAATAATCGTTTTGGTGATGCAAAAAAAAATTTCGCGAAAATATTGGCAATTACCTTTTGTACTATTTATTATAAAACTCCATCGAAAAAAAAAATTGAATTTGGTGAATGGTTAGGCAAAAACTTGAAAAGCGCCGGAGCAACAGCTAGGGCTGGGCGATGTATTGATACATCATGAAAACCCAATGTGAATTTTACATCGATGTTACGGGTTTTCGACTGAAGAACCTGCGATACATCGCGAAGGCGATTACCGCGATGCATCATGAAGGCCGATGTAGATGTCATTACATGATCGAATCCACATACCACCAAGCACAAATCACGTTCGACACGCATTTCAAACATGCATGCCGATTCGTCTCCTCATCGGTCCGCGTCACTTCAGCACTGCTCAATGAGATGACGAATTTGAGAAACCTCCCGATGTTACACATAGGCGGCTGTCGGTAATTCACACGCTGAGATCAGATGATCTCACGATGTATTGTTTAGACGGTACATTGGAAGATTTCCACAGTTATTGGTGAAACATCGGATGTTCTCACGAAATCAGAAAAGTGCCGGATTTCTAAAGTTGCCGGTTTTCCGGATGCCAGATTTTCATGGTTTTTCTGCATTAACAAGCTATGGTCAATGGCTGTATTTAATCACAGTTATGGCTGGTCATGCACAATAATGTGGTAGTAGCTTCCAAGTATTTGTGTAACTTCTGCTATCTCTAATTCAATGGAACAAGTGTATATCATTAAGCTGTTCTCATAGATTTAAAAGTTAGCACCCTAAAGCAAAATCATCTACCAAATCAAAACTGCTACTCTTGATGTTAGATTTTAATTACTGTCGATGTATCAAATGTTTCCATTTACAGCAAATATGGCACAAAACTGGAGCTTCACTGAAACTAATTACACATCTCACACAAGACCTTGTGTATTTCATACTCATTATCTTTTTCTCTTAAAAGAGTTTCTGATTCTCCCATGATTTCCTTGGCCTTCCTTTAACTTTCTTTCCTGCAGCTTGGGCTGAATCAATTCTCTTTGTTAACACTTTGTCACTCATTTTTTCCACAGGCTCAGACCACGTCAGAATATTTCTCTCCACCCTACTAACAATGTTTTGCTTCTCAATACAATGCAGCAGCTTTGTCCCTCAAGAACATTCTTGCCTATAAACCCCCTGTAAGTAATCCAGCACACAAACTACTCCTCTGAAGTACCCAGGTTTCATTACCATATGTCAGAAGAGGAACAATTACACTTTCATGCACAGCCATTTTGGATTTCTTTTTTATTTATTTTTTTTTTTTATTTTTTGAGAATCCATCAGTCCTGTGAAATCCCTCTAAACCAGCAATGACTTTCAAAGCTGAATTCACTTTAGCTGAATTCTTGTTTTCCTCTGTCAGACCATGCTTAATAAATACATAAATTTATTCACTTGGTATAACTTTGTACCATTTAGAAGGACCTTGCATTTAGTACTAGCAGTTCCTTGCTTGAAAACCATAAATATTGATTTTCCTTTATTTATATTCAGTTTGAATTTCGTACAAACTTCATATGTCTTGGACAACATACTGTAGTAGTATTAATAGTAATGTTAACATTGGTTTGCTACAAACTTTTCCCATTTCTTTCATTCCATTCCAAGATTATCTGCCTCCAATATATTGTTTCATTACTGGATGATTTGCACCTTTTTCTTGGGCACTGATCCAATATAGAGTGCAACTTTTGTCTAGGTGATCATTCATCTATGCCACATAAAAGACATGCTCAAAACACTTTAGTGTATTCTCATTATCATTTCCTGCCATAAAAGGTGATATGTTTATGTATTGAATTGTGTACAGCCAGTGCTGTTTTCAAGCCAACTTTTTTCCTTAGTGAAAGCAATTTAACAAGCTGATTTGCTATACACAGTACTAATTATGTTTCACATTAGGACTCGTTTTCTTATACCATTTAACTTCAAATATCACGAATGAACATCTGAATATGTCTTTTGATTATCTTGTTTCTTTATTAGGATGTCTGCAACATTTTATATCCACCTTAGTTATAAAGCAGGTATCACATTCCTGTCATACCTTCAGCAATGAATTTCATTTGAATTTATAACAACACCATGTTGCAATGGTTTTGAAACTACCAACTTTACACTAAATGATATGCAGGCTGTGTGCATTGCTTTTTGTATTGTACAGGGTCCATCCCAAAAAATAAAATAAACACTGCTTTTTAAATGCTTTTCTGTTGCTTTCAGGTGAATAAAAAGCAAATATCATGAGGGTTTTTTTTTTTTTCCTTCTTCAGCTTTACAGGAGTTTTGTAGCTACACCTTATGGTTCAGTAGTTAGAATCCATAGTATGCAGTTCCATAGTTAGACCTGTGGCACTCGTGAACATGTGTGATGCTGAGCTTTCCACAGCATGTGGTCATCTGCAAGAGCAAATAATATTGTCTTTATTTCATCATATTTTCTGTTTAAAATGCTAATAAGGGAAACAATCTTTCCAACTGTTTGCGAACCTCCATCTTCATATTGCATTATCCTTTCCTATTAACACATTTCTAGCAATTTTCTGAATGTATGACCGCTCCTGACAATTGTGATGCAGATATTTTAAAAGTTGAAGTGCCTCAAGAATGTTTTTTAAAGCTGCATATAATCACAGAACATAAGTTTATAACTTTAACAGATAATTTGTGGATTATCTATACATAGTATAAAATAAAGTCTCCTGTAGGCATCTGTCTGTTTGTTCGGGCTAATCTCGAGAATCGGATGGATTTTGATGCGGTTTTCACCATTCCATAGAGCATTTGTCGAGGAAGGTTTAGGTGTATGAAACATTAATCTGTGACAAAAGGGAGACAAGCAGTAACAATTTTAGTGACATGTCAAACAAAAAAAACGCCGTTCGCATCCTTTCATGGCTTCCACTGCCTAAACAATGATGCGCGGCAACTGGTTTATGAAACCTTTTTGCTCATTGGGGAAAAGACACGAGGTGCATGCGCGGCAGTCGTTGGGAAAAAGATATGAGGAGCATGCGCAGCGGCCATTGGGAAAAAGTTGCGAGGAGCATGCGCGGCAGCCGTTGGGAAAAAGACGTGTGGCGGCCAGTCTGACAGCATGTAAGGCCGCAGGCTAAATGTGTAGAGACATCGGACGCTGAAAGAATTGGTTTATTAGCGCTCACACAGACTAAATGCGTAGTTGTTTTCGTCCACACGTATGTATCTCTTTAAGTAGCTCTTTAATTAAAATTTAAATATTGTATATACAAATATAGGTCGTAAAAGAATTTGTTTATCTCGTCATAATGAAACTTTCCAAGAAACAGAACCTCGATTGGTAAATGACAGACAAAGAATGGCTTTACAAAGAGAAAGACAGTCGCCTGTTGGACGTAATAATCGTCTCTCTTTAGATTCGCCATAAATTCTAAATTGCTACCGTGCGAAGCCGGGCCGGGTCGCTGGTGTGACATAAAATACAGAACTAAGAATTCTTTAAGTTTTTTTTTTTCATTAGCTCTTTTCTGTATGTAATTTCCCTGCAGTGGTGCAGTGTGTGTGTTTTAACCCATGAAGATGCATAAGTGATATTGATGTTTGTGATTTGGGAAGAATATGATTATTAATTATGTGAAAAAATAATTGTTTTACTGTTATGATTTGCACTGAAAACTTGAAAAATGTGAATCTTTACTTTTCATTTAGGATCTCGATGGCAATGTCCTAGATTCGTGGGAAGGTGTTCGAGTTCAGTGTCTATGGTGCCGAAAGGACGGAAAAACAGTTTTAGCTGCTGACACTCATCACAGAATTAGAGGATATAATTTTGAAGACCTTACAGATTTCAACATGTGAGATAAGTTCTTAATCCCTGTGTGTATGGTAATGATGTCATTATGAAATTATATTTAGTGAACCATTGTTGAGGCTGCACACTGTCCAATAGTGAAATAACCTAAGTCAAAACTCAAATACATTTTACTATTTAAAATAATCAGCATTGAAAGTTTTAATATCACTCACATACTATAATCCTGTTATTTTATACACAGGAGCAGACTATGGGCATGCTCAGTTGCTTAACACTTTCGCTACCCGCGGGCGCACGCACCTTCTGTAGAAATTGCCGGGGAGGGGGGGGGACAGATCAACAGAAGTAAATATCTGAAGTTCCAGTGATGGGATTCCCAAAATATTTATACCACCTACTAGTTGACTGACCACAAGTCTATTTATAGCAAAACATGCAGAAGTTGCGTGCGACTGACGTGGCCCAAAAGTTAAATGTGATGTTGTATAGACCATGCAGGCGCGGGCAACTTCATACAAGCTTATGTAAACAAGTTAGTAAACTCCAGTAAAATCATGATATGCTTTCCAACATGCCAGAAATCATTACTCAAGTTATGAGGAACATGGCTATAGAATAAATCTCGCTCTTCGCTGACCTTTGATCCCATTTCGATGATATTTAAACAGAACCGGTTAAGTATACTTCCTGAACAACATGATAAAGTTTTGTCTCAATCGAAACATTTTTATGAAAGTTATGACGCATAAGGGCGATGGAATGGATCCCGCTCCTATTTCCTGACCTTTGACCCCATTTCGCCCATTTCAATAGATTATATTAATTCAACATTTGTCGAAAACCAACTTTTACTCCAACGATAATTCCGATTGATTCAAATGATCCTTGGAAATATAAAAGGGCAGCACTTCAATTTTACATAAGAAGAGCATTAACCCATTCCTGTAATAAAAACAAAGAAAAGATAGAGATTAACTGAATAAAAAGAACTGCTGTGAAATTTGGATACAAGAAAAAGATCATAGATGATATACTTGAAAATACAAAGAAATCTTTAAATGAAAGTAAAAATAAACAAAAAAATGAAATAAAATTTGCTGGTAAAATTCCCTACATTCCTCCAATAACAAATATCCTAAAGAAGGAATGCGTTAAAGAAAAAATTATATTAGCAGAAACCGTCATAGATAACGAAACTATATTAACTACAGGAAATGAAAGAAGATCAATGCTTGATAAAGCCGGAGTATATTCTATACCAACAAAATATTATACAGAAATAGAAAGAAATGAAAGAAATAAAGCATACATAGGAAGTACAAAAAGAAGGTTTACGACCAGATTAAAAGAACATATATCCAACTGGAATAAAAAAGAAAACAAAACATCATTAATAAATCATTGTATTGAAAATGAAGCTTATCCTGATTGGTATGATGCAAAATTAATAACCTCACATAAAACTAAAAATCAAATATTAACCTCAGAAGCAGTAATGATTGAAAAAAACTAAAGAAATAAATTGTAATAATAATGATCCAATGAGTCTACCGTACGCTTGGAAATATTTTATCGAAAAAGAAAATAACGCTAAAAAATATAATAAAAGACCTTATTAATTGTTTTCAACAAACGAATGGCAACACCAAATAATTTAGAATCAGAAATTTATATCATCCAATTATATTAAAACACGACTAAGAATGAGCATTAATACCAAAATAGCATGCGCAAGAGTACAACTGCCGTGGAATGTCGGACGCCGCCAGTAAAATCGATGTAAGTGGCCGAAATACAACGTGTATGAGAAGTAGATCATAATACCCACTGAAGACGATTCCAAAAAGAAGGAATTGAAACTAGTTTGGGATGTCGAGCCACGGAAAAAGGAACATGCAACCATCATCTATAATAAGAAATTGTAAGATCGAAGTTCAACTTGGAAGCTGATACCACAGGAAAGAAAAACCGTGCCTTCTTCGATAACAAGATGGCTTATTGCTGATTCAACGCATTATAATCAAGAGGTTCGAAAGTTCTTTTCTATTGTATTAATTTCGTGAATCATGAGTTAAAAAACTGGAATAATGTTAATCATTTAATACATATTGTCTCTACGTATTGGAGGACTTTGACAACTTATGATGCATATGACTGTACATATAAAAACATTTTTTCATATAAATTTGTAATCTTCATATAATAAAATTCTAAACTATCATAAGGAACATCAAAAAGGAATATTAGTGACATGTTGAAATAAAATTTTTTATTATATAGACGTTTTTTTCCGTGCTCGAATTTCTAGTAACGTGCGAAACAGTAGATGATATGGAAACTATTTTGTTGACATATAGTTAATCATTTCAATAGAGTTTGTCCCCAGGTGGTCCCCTACAACACACTAAAATTTCATCAAAATCGAACCATATTTACGCAAGATATGATGCATAAGGCCAATGGAATGCATCCCGGTCTTATGTCCTGACCTTTGACTCCATATCGCCCATTTTCAAGAGAGTTCGTCCCCAGGTGGTTTCCTACCACATACTAAAATTTCATCGAAATCGAACCATTTTTACGCGAGTTATCGTGCGGTCAGACAGAAGGACAGACAACGGACAAAGCTGGAGCATATACGCTTCTTCAACCTACGGTTGGAAAGCGTAAAAAGGAATTGTAGAAAGTCTATAAATAATGAGTGCTCCTCCCTCTTTCCTTTCTTGGTGATAGTGTGTTGTGTCTAGCGGAGGTTGAGCTGGGACACCGCATCGGTTGGAGACAATGGAAATATAATACCCTACTGGGGGAAGGCAATTCCCACTTAGGTGGTTCCACACACTGATTCCTTAGCACAGGGTGGCTGGTGGAAGCAAAATAAGAGAAAACTGGGTGAACACTTTTCTCTTACTAACAATATTCCTCTGCTCAGATGCAGTTTATATAAACAAATGCTGCAGAAAAAGTAGCCTCCTTCCTTTCCTTTTGGGCTATAAATTTCTTTTTTTCCCATTAGACAGCACTTACTTCACTTGAGCACAATAGATTTCGGGATGTTAACAGACATGCACCTTTTCTTTCTTTTTTATTTATTTTTTTTTCCGTTCGTTTTTCTCCCCAACTGCTCTTGTAATCAAAGCATGAGGATGGCCAACCCCATAAATAGCAAAAAGTTTTACTCCAAAAGGCAAAAATTAGAATCCGTTGTCAGGCTTCCTTCTCCATGGATACCTGATCCCACTGCTAGCCCATCTGGAATTATTAACCCCACTACAGATCTTTCTGCTATAGATGATCCAACTGTTGGTCTAACAACAACCGATTCTGCTGAATCGGACAAAAGTGACAACGAATAAAGTCTTTGCAGTTTTGAAATTTCTTCTGCATCTGATTCTGATCCAGATTATGAAATCAGTACTGAAGAATATGATGATGATTGTGATTTCTTGCAAACAATGGAAGAATATCAGTGTTTAGATGTGAATCCCGTACATCACGAACAGCAACAGATAATTTGGGGGCCAGTTGATTCATCAAAGCAAAAGGAAATTTCATTGACAGCACCCTCAGGTATATCTCCCGATGTAATGAATGTAGACCCCCTTACAGCTATTGACATTTTCCGCTATCTAGTGACTGATGATATTTATCTTCTAATGGCTACTGAAACAAATAAAAATGCCCATCAAGTCATTCAAGGCGATATCCTATCACCACATTCGAGGATGAAACAATGGCTGCCAACATCTGTAAGTGAAATAAAAAAATTCTTGGTCTGCTTATTTGGATGGGCCTGGTTAGATTTCCGAAGATTACAGATTATTGGTCCGCTCATGTGTTGTTCCAAAACCGAATTGCACCTAACACTTTCAGCAGAAACAGGTTTCAACTCCTACTGAAGTTATGGCACTTCGCTGACAATTCTCAAGATCCAGGGAACGATCGCACTTATAAGGTCAAAAGGCATATGGAGATTACTGCTGTGCAACATGAATAAATTGAAATAGCCAAAAAAGAAATTTCTGTGGATGAAAGTCTTGTGCTATTTAGAGAAAGACTTGGTTTTAGGCAATACATTCCCGGAAAGGCCCACAAATATGGTATAAAAATTTAGAAGTTATGCGATTTATAAGTTATGAGTAGCCCCACAACAAATTTGTACTCTATATTTTACTTTAACAGAAAAACTATTTGTGATATATCATGAAAATTTCGAAAATATTTACAAAAATCTACGGAATCTATGAAAAAAATAATAATCGCGAGTGACTTCTATGACCATCTGATTTACGCTGTATTTCTTCAGTGTGTTGCGTAGTAATCTAATGCTTCAAAACATGGGTAAATCTTGTGAAAGGAATACAAAATTAAAACTAAATTAATTGAAATGTTCAAGGTGCCTGCACCCAGTGTAGCTTTCATTTTATTAATTTTTTTTTTTTTTTCCAAACGGGATAATATTTGTGCCTCATATTTTCTTACATGCTACTTGCCATAAAAACAAAATATAATACAAACATACATATATATATATATATATATATATATCATCATCATCATCATCGTCAACCATTATCAATCCACTGCTGGACGAAGGTCTCCACAAGTTTCCTCCACAACAGTCTGTCTTGTGCCAGTCTCCTCCATGTCACTCCTTCATACTTTCGAATTTCATCCACCCATCTCCCATGTGGTCTTCTTCTGGGTCTTTTCCTGTCTCTTGGAATCCAATCTAAAATTTCGGCTGTCCATCGATGATCTGTCCTTCTGGCTGTATGTCCAGCCCATTGCCATTTCAGGTATTTAACTCTGATCATGATGTCTTCCAATCTTGTCATTTTTCGGATCCACGAGTTCCTCTTCTTATCTCTCCTGGTTACACCAAGCATGCACCTCTCCATGCTACTTTGAGTTGTCTGCAGCCTTTGTATTTCTCTTTTAGTTAAGGTCCACGTCTCTGCACCATACGTAAGCACTGGAAGGATGCATTGATCAAACACTTTTCTTTTAAGACATAATGGCATATTGCTCTTGAAAATTATGCTGTTTCTTCCAAAAGCTCTCCAGGCAAGTTTTGTACGCCGATTAATTTCTTCATCAATGTGACCCTCACTTGATATCTGCTGTCCAAGATAAACGTACGTGCCTGTTATCTCCAGCTTTTCTCCATCAATCGATAAATCTTTATTTCTTGTAAAAGCATTGAACATCACTTTTGTCTTCTGAAAGTTAATTTTTTCTCACACTTCTTTACTCTTGTCAGCAAGTTCCTGGATCATACTCTGCAGCTCTGATGGGGTAGTTGCAAAAATGACTACGTCATCAGCAAAGCGAAGGTGGGTTAGATAATCTCCATTAATCTTTATCCCTTTGTTTTCCCAGTTCAGCGACTGAAAGACACCCTCCAATGTAGCATTAAAGAGCTTTGGAGATATGGTGTCACCCTGTATCACTCCCTTTCCAATTTTTATATGTGTTGTATTTTCAAACAGCCGAATCTTTGCACTTGCATTTTCATAGATGTTATTAATAATATTAATGTATGCATCTTCAATACCGCAGGATTTCAGAGCCATTGTAACTGCTGATGGTTTCACGGAATCAAAGGCTTTTTCATAATCGATAAAAGCCATGCACAATGGAAGTTCATATTCCCTTGCTCTTTCAATTAGTTCTCTCAGTACGTGGATATGATCTATTGTGCTGTAGCCACTCCTGAATCCAGCTTGTTCTCTCAGTTGAGCCATGTCCAGTGTTACCTTCAAGTGGTGTGAAAGAACTTTAGTGAAGATTTTATAAACCACTGATTGGAGGCTGATAGGTCTGTAGTTCCCGAGATCCTCAATGTTACCCTTTTTTTATATAGCAGGATCATTGTAGCGGTGTTCCAATCCTCAGGAATCTTCCCCTCATTAAGGCATCGAGTGAAAATTTTGGGCGAGTACTGTTTCAATTTCTCCACTTGCTTCTTGTATGATGTCTACAGTAATTCCATCTTCTCCTGGAGCTTTCCCCCGCTTCTTGTTCTTGATTGCATGTGCAACTTCTGCTGGGAGGACTGGAGGAACTCTGGTACTGGTGTCTTTCATGATGTCTGGCGTACATGTATCATCCCTTTCATATAATTTGGAGTAAAAATCTTTCACTCTTGTCAAAATTTTGCCTCTATTTCTTGTTACAGAACCATCTTCTTTTCTCAGTGCCATAATCTGTTTTCTTCCCTTACTGAGTAGTCCCTTTGCTATCTTTAGGCTTTGGTTGTTTTCAATTGCTTTCCTTACGAGTTCACAGATGAATTTCCTTCGGTCTTCAGTGATACTTTTTCGTACTGTCTTGCATAGCTCTATATATTCCACTTTAGAAGTCACATCTTCTTTAGTTGTCCTCATCTCTCTTCTTTTTGCGTCAACATTTTGGTTTTTCCTGATAATTTGTTCACATGCAACTTGTTCTTAGACCCAGCTAATTTTGTTGCTGTTTCCATAAGAGCTTTGGTTAGTTTTCTGTAAACTTCAGAAATATCCACTTCTTCCGATGTTAGGCCTTCTAAAGCAGAGAATCTGTTCTTCAGTTCCAACTTGAAGGTATTATGGTGTTTTTTAAGGTTGGTTATGTCAATAGATTTTGTTTGTCTTATGAGCTTGCCACGTTCAAGTTTAGTGTTGAGGTGCATCTTACATCTCACCAATCTATGGTCACTACCTGTGTTGAACTTGTTTAGCACACTGCAGTCTTCTATGACGAATTTTTTGTTACACATAATAAAATCAATTTCACTTGTCGTCCCATTTGGATGTCTCCATGTCCATTTCCTGTGTGGCTTTTTCTTGAAAAAGGAGTTCAAGATGAAAAACCCTTCTGCCTCTGCAAACTCAACGAGAGTATTTCCACGCTGGTTTCTGTTGCCGTGACCAAATTTACCTACTGAAGTTTCATTCTGTTGCCGTTGCCCTATTTTTGCATTGAAATCTCCCATAATTATCTTCAAGAGCTGCTTACCTTTATTATTTAGATGACGAATTTCCTCATAAAATTCTTCGATTTCTTCTTCAGGATGACTTGTGGTGGGTGCATAAGTTTGAATAATCTGAGCCTGGTATCTTTTCGAGAGTTGGATAACAAGTCGTGCAGCTCTGTCAGACGAACTTTCAACTTCTACAACTTTATCCTTCAGTTTCTTGTTTATTATAAATCCAACACCACTAGTTCTGCCAGTATCTGTCCCACGATAGTAGAAGAGATGTCCACTTTTCAGTTCAGTGAGATCTTCTCCTTTTCTCCTTACCTCACTTAGCCCGACGATGTCCCACTTGATCCTTTGTAGTTCCTCTTCCAATTCAAGAAGCCTTGAATCAGAAGATAGGGAGCGTCCATTATACGTAGCCAAGGTTAGCATCAGATGGCAGCCTAGTCCGGTCCTCCGGGGATTCTTAGCACCCTCTGCCTTCATGTTGCACTGGCCGCTGCCTTGGCCAGGTACATTCCTGCTGCCAGAGACTGAGGGCCAAGATTTAAGTTGTGGAATCATTTTGGAGGGGTTTGGCCATAACTCATCATGCTGGCCAAGCGGGTTGGTGAGTGTCGGATAGCATTTCCTCTAATCCCGATGGTATAGTTATACCGCTATTGGCGGTCGTCAGAACCCCTTTAGTGGGAACAGGATGCACCACGAGAAGGCGGGGTTGACATTTGTCAAGGAGAGGCTGTGATGTTACGCATCACCTGACCTTACATCCCATATATATATATATATATATATATCATCATCATCATCATCATTGTCAACCATTATCAATCCACTGCTGGACGAAGGTCTCCCCAAGTTTCCTCCACAACGGTCTGTCTTGTGCCAGTCTCCTCCATGTCACTCCCGCATACTTTCAAATTTCATCCACCCATCTTCCATGTGGTCTTCTTCTGGGTCTTTTCCTGTCCCTTGGAATCCAATCTAAAATTTCGGCTGTCCATCGATGGTCTGTTCTTCTGGCAGTATGTCCAGCCCATTGCCATTTCAGGTATTTAACTCTGATCATGATGTCTTCCACTCTTGTCATTTTTCGGATCCACGTGTTCCTCTTCTTATCTCTCCTGGTTACACCAAGCATGCACCTCTCCATGCCTCTTTGAGTTGTCTGCAGCCTTTGTATGTCTCTTTTAGCTAAGGTCCACGTCTCTGCACCATACGTAAGCACTGGAAGGATGCATTGATCAAACACTTTTCTTTTAAGTCATAATGGCATATTGCTCTTGAAAATTATGCTGTTTCTTCCAAAAGCTCTCCAGGCAAGTTTTGTACGCCGATTAATTTCTTCACCAATGTGACCCTCACTTGATATCTGCTGTCCAAGATGAAGTACGTGTCTGTAATCTCCAGCTTTTCTCCGTCAATCGATAAATCTTCATTTCTTGTAAAAGCATTGTACATCACTTTTGTCTTCTGAAAGTTCATTTTTAATCCTACTTCTTTACTCTTGTCAGCAAGTTCCTGGATCATACTCTGTAGCTCTGATGGAGTAGTTGCAAAAATGACTATGTCATCAACAAAACGAAGGTGGGTTAGATAATTTCCATTAATCTTTATCCCTTTGTTTTCCCAGTTCAGTGATTGAAAGACATTTTCCAATGTAGCATTAAAGAGCTTCGGAGATATGGTGTCACCTTGTCTCACTCCTTTTCCAATTTTTATGTGTGTTGTATTTTCAAACAGCCGAATCTTTGCACTTGCATTTTCATAGATGTTATTAATAATATTAATGTATGCATCTTCAATACCGCAGGATTTCAGAGCCATTGCAACTGCTGATGGTTTCACCGAATCAAAGGCTTTTTCATAATCGATAAAAGCCATGCACAATGGAAGCTCATATTCCCTCGCTCTTTCAATTAGTTCTCTCAGTACGTGGATATGATCTATTGTGCTGTAGCCACTCCTGAATCCAGCTTGTTCTCTCGGTTGAGCCATGTCCAGTGTCACCTTCAAGCGGTGTGAAAGAACTTTAGTGAACATTTTATAAACCACTGATAGGAGGCTGATAGGTCTGTAGTTCCTGAGATCCTCAATGTCACCTTTTTTATGTAGCAAGATCATTGTAGCGCTGTTCCAATCCTCAGGAATTTTCCCTTCATTAAGGCATCGAGTGAAAATTTGGGCGAGTACTGTTTCGATTTCTCCACTTGCTTCTTGTATGATGTCTACAGTAATTCCATCTTCTCCTGGAGCTTTCCCCTGCTTCATGTTCTTGATTGCATGTGCAACTTCTGCTGGAAGGACTGGAAGAACTCTGGTACTGGTACCTTTCATGATGTCTGGAGTACATGTATCATCCCTTTCATATAATTTGGAGTAGAAATCTTTCACTCTTGTCAAAATTTCGCCTCTATTTCTTGTTACAGAACCATCTTCTTTTCTCAGTGCCATAATCTGTTTTTTCCCCTTACTGAGATGTCCCTTTGCTATCTTTAGGCTTTGGTTGTTTTCAATTGCTTTCCTTACTAGTTCACAGTTGAATTTCCTTACGTCTTCAGTGATACTTTTTCGTACTGTCTTGCATAGCTCTATACATTCCACTTTGGAAGTCACATCTTCTTTAGTTGTCCTCATCACTCTTCTTTTTTGCATCAACATTTTGGTTTTTCCTGATAATTTGTTCACATGCAATTTGTTCTTAGACCCAGCTAATTTTGTTGCTGTTTCCATAAGAGCTTTGGTTACTTTTCTGTTAACTTCCGAAATATCCACTTCTTCCGATGTTAGGCCTTCTAAAGCAGAGAATCTGTTCTTCAGTTCCAATTTGAAGGTATTATGGTGTTTTTTAAGGTTGGTTATGTCAATACATTTTGTTTGTCTTATGAGCTTGCTACGTTCGAGTTTAGTGTTGAGGTGCATCTTACATCTCACCAATCTATGGTCACTGCCTGTGTTGAACTTGTTTAGCACACTGCAGTATTCTATGACAAATTTTTTGTTACACATAATAAAATCAATTTCACTTGTCGTCCCATTTGGATGTCTCCATGTCCATTTCCTGTGTGGCTTTTTCTTGAAAAAGGAGTTCAAGATGAAAAACCCTTCTGCCTCTGCAAACTCAACGAGAGTATTTCCACGCTGGTTTCTGTTGCCGTGACCGAATTTACCTACTGAAGTTTCATTCTGTTGCCGTTGCCCTATTTTTGCATTGAAATCTCCCATAATTATCTTCAAGTGCTGCTTACCTTTATTATTTAGATGACGAATTTCCTCATAAAATTCTTCAATTTCTTCTTCAGCATGACTTGTGGTGGGTGCTTAAGTTTGAATAATCTGAGCCTGGTATCTTCTCGAGAGTTGGATAACGAGTCGTGCAGCTCTGTCAGAGGAACTTTCAATTTCTACAACTTTACCCTTCAGTTTCTTGTTTATTATAAATCCAACACCACTAGTTCTGCCAGTATCTGTCCCACGATAGTAGAAGAGATGTCCACTTTTCAGTTCAATGTGATCTCCTTTTCTCCTTACCTCACTTAGCCCTCCTTTTCTCCTTACCTCACTTAGCCCTCCTTTTCTCCTTACCTCACTTAGCCCGACGATGTCCCACTTGATCCTTTGTAGTTCCTCTTCCAATTCAAGAACCCTTGAATCAGAAGATAGGGAGCGTCCGTTGTACGTAGCCAAGGTCAGCATCAGATGGCAGCCTAGTCCGGTCCTCCGGGGATTCTTAGCACCCTCTGCCTTCATGTCGCACTGGCCGCTGCCTTGGCCAGGTACATTCCAGCTGCCGGAGACTGAGAGCCAAGATTTAAGTTTTGGAGTCATTTTTGGGGGGTGGGGTTTGGCCATAACTCACCACGCTGGCCAAGCGGGTTGGTGAGTGTGGGATAGCATTTCCTCTTATCCCGATGGTATAGTTATACCGCTATTGGCGGTCGTCAGAGCCCCTTTAGTGGGAACAGGATGTACCACGAGAAGGCGGGGTTGACATTTGTCAAGGAGAGGCTGTGATGTTACGCATGACCTGACCTTACATCCCATACATATATATATATGTATAGCTGAATATTTAAAACATAAAAAATTTCGGAAATAAACCTGATTTTTTATTAAATGTATAAAAAAAATAATTAACAGCACATTCTCAGACCACGGCAGTCGCGTGCGACTTCTCATCCCCACGACATCTGCGTTACAACACCTGCACTGTGTTGCCTAGCAACCTAATACTTCAAAACACAAAGAAGTTGTGTGACCTAGCAGAAGTAATACAAAACAAAAACTGAAACCCATTGACAATTTGAAGTCGTTGGCGCCAGCATGGCCCCTTACAGCGATTTTTTTGCTGGCGCCTACTCAGCGAAAGTGTTAAGCTTGCCCCCATTTCTGTGGGGGAACTTAAATTAGCTGTCCCGATGTCATGAGCTCTCTCTAAGCGATGGTTCATCACCATTCGCCCAAGAAGGGTATGGGTTCGAATCCCGGTGAGGCATGTATGTTGTGTTTGACTTATGGCACTGGGCCGCCCCGGTGGCGCAGTGGTCTAAGCGATGGCTTCTGATCATTCGTCCGAAAGGGGTCCGGGTTCGAATCCCGGTGAGGCACGGATGTTGTGTTTGTCTTACGGCACTGGCTCTCTCCCTTCCCTGGAACCAGTGACCCTAAATTAGGGACGGGCGACTGCTTATAGCCCACTGAGTTGCTCACGGTGGTCGTTAAACCTCCAACCAAAAAAAAAAAAAAAAACTTATGGCACTGGCTCTCTCCCTTCCCTGGAACCAGTGGCCCTAAATTAGGGATGGGTGACTGCTTATAGCCCATTGAGTTGCTCGCGATAGTCACTAAACCTTCAATTTAAAAAAAAAAAAGGCTTTTTTATTATTATTTTTATACTGTAATTAAAACTTATGGAATAAGATGTTTCTGTTAGTTGACATCAGGTAAAGATTATTAAGAATCAAAATTAATATTTTCAGCACACACTTTTGAAATGGTGTATGTTGAGTATATTATTTTAGTATAAATAAGTTCTATGATATGTCAGTTATAATTTTATGCTGAATTCAATACAACACACATTTTTCAAATGTATTGAGAAATAAAATAATTAGTAAGAAAAATGTGAAGGAAAACAAGAACATTTTGTGCCCATAATGTATTCAAATTTACCTGCAAGCATGAGTATTGAATAAAAAACTGACTTTATTTCGAAAGTGTTCGACTTTACTACTGGATAGTGATTAATAATAATGCATTTTTATTTATTTTCTTATTTTAAAGAAAATGAGTGCATAAACTTCCTTTCAACATTTTTTTTCAAGTATGTCCTGAGATATACAAAACTGTACTTCCATGATTTCATGTATCACAGTAATTGTGAATCTTTAATTCAAATACTACTTTGACTGAACTAAAATCTTCAGAAGTTATGAATATATACACTGCCCTACCATTAATATCCAGACATACCTCTGTTGATAATTAATTTGGGCTGCCCTGGTGATGCAATGGTCTAAGCGCTTGCTTATGACCATTCGCTTGGGAGGTTTCGGGTTCAAATTCTGGTTAGGCATGGATGTTGTGTTTGTCTTACAGTACTGGCTCTCTCCCTTCCGTGGAATCAGTGGCCCTAAATTTGAGACGGGCGGCTGCTTATAACCCATCGAGTTGCTCATGGTGGTCGTTAAACCCACAAGCAAACAATAATAAATTTGGTCGTACACAAGCACCACATCACAGAACCAATTATAAAGAAATCCCAGACCCTATGCTCATAGGGCTATCTATGATAAAATAGTGGCATGACTGTGAAAACATGGTGACTCAATTGGCAGAGTTAACTGATTTCCAAAGTGGATACTCAACATACACCATTTCAAAGATAATAGGGTACTACATAAGCAATCACCCTGTATGTGACATTTTAATGGCACTAAAGATCCCTTAGGTTAAAGGTTGGTGATGTGATATGCAAATTGAAGTGACCCAGTAAACCTCTGAAGCTAACAGAATGTGACAGGAGAGTAAAAGGCTGCTCAGAATGTAGATCAACATTGTCTCAAATCATGCAAATCTATGTGAAACTATTAGGACTGATGTTTGCACCAGTACTGTATGTAGGATGATGCATGACATGGGTTACCATGGTCAAGTAGCCATCCAATAATCATTGGTGGATTACAGTGGAAAGGCACATTCCAGACTGTATTATCCCAAATCTGAAGTTTGTTTGAGGCCATGTGATGGTATGGTGCCATTTTTCTTTTGGGAGGAAGGGGGGGGGGGATTAGGCCCATCAGTTGTTTTGGACAAAACCATGAATGCCGAGCTCTGCCAAGTTGTCTTGGACACCTGTTCACCACCAATATTGTAACAGAGTACTTTGCGAAAGGTCCATACTTCTATCAGCAGGGGAGTGCACTGTGTCATACTGCTTGCATTGTTACAGATTGGTTTGAGGACATGCACATCAGAGTCAGATTTTCCAACCCAAAATGCTGATCTGAACTTTATGGAGAATCTCTGGTATGAATTGGATTGTTGGGTGCTTGAAAGAAAGGATCACCCAACAAACAGAAGTTGAACTGGTCACTTGCTTTGAAGGCTGAATTGTGGAATGTATTGGCAAACATTTACCAAAAACTGACGGAGTATTCCATTAGGACTAGAGGCTGCCACGAGGGCTAAAAATTTCAGCAAGCAATATTAAATTTCCTGTAAATAAATATTATTTGTAGACATGCAGGTGTTAATGGTAAGGCAGTGCACATGTGCAATTTTTGAGGTGATACATAGATTATCAGAAATTGCAGAATAAGCAAATATTGTGGGAGATTTGATATTGAAGTATAAAAAAGTCACAATGTGTTAACTGAATATTAGTTTATGTTGTACAAATTTCCATTACGTGAGTTAAAATACAGCCCACTAGTCACACACACACACCCCCTGCCCCTTGTTTTGACCACTAATTTTTTTCTTGCATTTTTCCTTATTCATAATGGTGTTGCTGAAGCCTGAGAAATAACACTGATAATCTAAACAATTGATATCCATTCCTAGTTGTCTGAAAGCATGTTTGGAAAGAGTATGCTATTTCCTGGATTGCTGCAAACCCAGGTTCATTAGTAGCATCATGATGATGCTGACTTTGAACACTAACATATCTAACTGCGTAACGGAGAGGGTTAGATCTCATGCTGAAACTCTAAAGAAGAATTGGCTGCATCATGGGTATCTTCGGAGATGATTGTGTTGGCAGTGTAGCATATTTCAATCTCTCCTGGCAGCTTAGTTATAATTCTGTTCATGTTAAGTGTTTTTTCATTTGTTGATGAAAAAATGACTTGTTTTGTCACTTCTGTGAGTGGCATTTCATTCAAATTTTGTCCATAAATGTTGTCAATGAAATTTTCATTTGAAATCATTTGTGGAGAGACTCAATCAAGAACCAAGGCACACCTAGAACCTTCTGTTATTGCTCCATCCAAAATTGAGCAGCTACTCGTTCTCTGCATTGTGCTGCATCTCTCTCTCTCTCTCTCTCTCTCTCTCTCTCTCTCTCTCTCTCTCTCTCTCTCTCTCTCTCTCTCTCTCTCTCAAGGAAATCAAACACTGGGGGGGGGGAGAGATCAGGTTTAATAAATCTAGAACAGTGGTTCTTAGTCACAGTTCAAAAACTGTGTTGTAAAAGATAATTTGGGTGTGATTATTGATGAGACTGTAAAGCTTGAAACAGAACTGACAAAGCCAGGCAAATCTTATCAGCTGTGTTAGAATATTTTCACCAGAAATAAGGTATCCAGAGAACCAAATGTGCTGTGTGTAATGTAATAATTAGAACTATGCTATTTTATGGCATATCTGGTGTTAGGTGCCAATAAAAGAACAGTATTTATGGGAGGTTAAATGTTACAGACATGAGAGTAGTAAGGAGAATATTTGTGGGGGAAGTGTTGGATTCATTGGAACACAAAATAACTGATGCCTGCACTAGAACTCAATTGGTTACTTCTTCAACAAGAAAAGTTAATGAGAACATATCGAGATGGTGTTTAAAATGAGGGGTGAAAAAAATGTGTAAACAGAGATTAAATTTGGTGGTGGTACTAGTCTACCACCCAAAGGATCTCAAATGAGATTTTTATTTTTTTTTATTTTTTGTATGTAGTGGTATGTGTTAAATGCATGTGTAACACCGGGTTTCTTGCACAGAGCCTTGTAACATAATTGATGACAATGATTCCATAGAAAAACTCTTGATGTGTTGTTATTAATGTACATTTTCATAGCTGTAGTAATGACAATTAAGTATTTTAGCATTCAGTATTGCAGTTTGTTATGAAATGCAGAAACCCCTTTTTGGTGTGTGAGTATATGATTTAGTGGTGACCTCTAGTTGTAGGAATAATATATTGGTAATTTTAGTGGTAGTAAAATGTGTGTGATTCCATAATATTAAGAAAAGGCATAGAGTAGTATTCTCAAAAAAAATATTTTTTTTAATTCCTTCCCTCTTTTTTTTTTTTTTTCTTTAAATTTGGAATCCCTTCCCATTCCTTTTTTTTTTTTTAATTCAAGAAACTCATTCTGTAATATCTTTTACTTGTGGCAATTCAGGGAAGCCTGCTTTGTTGAATGTTGCATTAAAAAAAAACATGCTCAATGTTGCATAATACCGTAAAACCTCTTTAACAAAAACTCCCAAATAGCAGACTGTTTTGTGATCCCCAGTGCCGCAATATACTCATTTTTTTGTATTTACTTTCAAATAGTGCACCCTCCAAGTAACTGACACTGATCTTGGTCATAAAACGGTTAAAAACACAAGTATTCAAGGAAAAAGTTCTGCAAATTTTTGCTGTGAAGATTTTCTTTAATTTATTTGGACAGAAGAAGGGTGACTTTATTCCTCAAGATATCCATTGCAGATCTACTTGTCATGTTGCCAACTCCAGCAAGTTACTCCAAATTAGTGTCCAGAATTCATTCTGTGATCCAACAATTTCCCCTTCTTTGGAGGACTAGCATGAGACCTTGAACATAAAGGGTAAATGTAGCCAACCACCCTTTTCTTAAAATGAATCAGTTCATCCTCTCATTTCACAGTCAGATGCAACTTTTCTTTCATTTGCACTGTGATTTTGTGCTTGTATATCTTGTAGTGAATGTAGGAAATTTTCGATTGGATAACTTGCCAATTCTGAAAATGGCAATGAAAAGTAAATGATTAACATTGAAAGGAAAAATCGAAATTTAAGATGTGGTTGAAAAATAAAATTGGAAAGTGAATTTTTGCAGAGTGCTTCAAAGTCATCAAAATGCAAATAAGTGTTGATTGAGGAAGCATCTAATGCAATTGTAAAAGAGGTGTACAGCATCAAGGACTTTTTAAAGCCTCTGTAAGTGTAGTGAAGAGTTACAAAAGTTTTTTTGTAAATGAAGAGGATTTGAAGGGATTAGTAGTACTGAAGCATAGAAAATACGTATTAAAAAATGGGCTCTGAATTGCAAAAGAAAAATTCTTACCAGATTTTTTGTAGCCAAAAATTGCTGATTGATTTAATTAAATAATGAGTAGTAAGCATGTTTATTTGAAAATACAGAGTGCATAATGTTTAATTTTTACACATGTATTTTGTAACATTACATGTGTGTGTGTGGGGGGGGGGTTGTCAAAAATATGATGCTTGTCCACCTATCAGCAGAAAATGTCACTAGTCAGAGATTTCGGCATTTCACTCTTCAGTAACAAGATTGCATTCCCCAATTCCCCCAAGACATCTCACTTCCCCACTTTTAACACCTGACATACACGCTCCTTGTTCTATATTCTAGGACTGACCCTCACCTGCACAGCTCAGGATGCTGGGCAACTCACTGGCTCTTCTGGCACAGCTGTTAGCATTTATGGAACAGAGCTTCCACTTTTATTCTTTGCCTTAAAACAAGACACTATTCTATTCTGAAAAATGCAGAGCAAGAGCGTAGTTAGTCCAATTTTTATGCATTTTATGGGGAAAAAAGCCAGAAATAAAAAAAAAGATGACTGATTAAAACCAGTGGGTTTAACTTGGCTGGGAATTTTAAAAAATGCTTTCCTTGTAGAGTCAGTCATCAGCTATAATGTTTGACTCATCATGGACGAGTGCAATTTTGGAACCCTGTATATACACTATACTGACAAAAGTCACCGGACACCCCTTCAAAAGCAAATGAACAGATCTGCTGCATTGTTATGATGTGCAGTACAGCTGCAAATGTTATAAAAACAAGCCTGCACCTGATCGCAATCATATCACACCGTGAGGTTGAGTGAAAATGTCACGGTGGGAGGGAACTGTCTTCGAGAAAGGAAAGATTGTTGGGTGTTATATTAGTGGGTTGTCCATAAAAGAAACCGAGAGGTATTTAAACATACCCAAGTAAACTGTTTTGGATGTACTGAATAAGTGGAAGATACATGGCATGCCTGAAGCAGCAAAACGTTCCGGCAGACCAATGGAAATCAGTGATAGAGGGCGTCGAAGCCTCAGGAGAGTCATTGCAGCTAATCGACGGAGTACTGCACAAGACCTCAGTGTAAAGGTGAGTAAAAATGCTGGAACCTTGGTATGTACATGTATCATTCACAGAGCATTTCATTCCATGGGTTACTGTGGTTCTGCTGCTGCTCATAAGCCTTTAATCTCTACTCGGAATGCTACTCGTCGTTTAGCATGGTGTAAAGACCATAGATCAATGGAAACGGATCCTATGGACTGATGAATCCAGATACACGATCCATCAGTCTGATGGCCGTGTGTAGGTATGGCGGCAGCCTGGGGAACGCTATTTACCACAGTGTACTGTTCCTACAGTCAAGTTTGGAGCTGGCAGTGTACTCGTGTGGGGGTATTTTTCATGGTATGGTCCCGGCCACTGGTTATCATGGACAAACCTGTTAACCAGCACGTCTACCTTGATATTCTGGACAATTATGCCCTACCAACTCTGTGGCAATACTATGGAACCGAGTCTTGTTGGTACCAGCAGGATAATGCACCGAGCCATAAAGCAAGGACTGTCACGGAGTGGTTTGACGATAATTCCTTATCGTGTGTGGACTGGCCAGCACAAGAGCACTAATTTTAATCCCATAGAACACCTATGGATGAGTTAGAGCATCGCACAAGAAGTTTGGAACCAAGGCCTACTACTAAGCAACAGTTAGCGGCAGCATTATGTACTGAATGGAAGCGCATACCTATCGCTGTGTTCCAAAACCTTGTCGAAAGCATGTCTCGAAGGGTCAGTGCATGCATCAAGGCCAAAGGTGGACTGACACCGTACTAATGTTTGTCAATAAGTGCTATCTTGTATTTCTCTTCTAGGTGTCTGGTGACTTTGTCAATATTGTGTATATATATTTTGGAGTTTGGACCTTTGGTACCTCATTAAATAAACCGAGTGCAGTTGGTAGTCACGGTTCATAGTCGCAATAATGACAAGATAACCCCCAGAGAACCTTCAACAATGTGAACGGCATCCTTATCTTGTAATGTATGTACAACCACACATTCCATTCTGAATGTGAGTAACTAACATACAGTGATTATTTTGAGGAAGAAATGCAAATTTTAAGCTGCCAAGGCTACCAAAATTGGAATAAAAAAACTGGTGAAACATAAAATAAGCAAATTCTGTTAATGGACAAATAGTAAAGTATTGGGCAAAAAAAAAAAAAATAATATATATATACCAGGAACTCGTGGACGAGTTTCAATTCCAATTTTAATCAGATTGTAAGCAGTGATTTTTTGCATCCTCTCTCGAGCTGCACCTGGAGCAGCCACCCGTGACTGCCCCGTCATGGCTGCGCATCTGGTATGCATACTGTATGCATGTACACAAATTGTATTCTTAACCCACTGTTAAACAATAGCAAAAATATAAAACATTTATATACAAGCTAGAAGACTTCGTGCAACAGAACTAAATAGGCTGCAATGGAATACTGTCTTAGCACGATTTATTTTAAAAGATAAAATACTATATATACAGGTTAAAACGTACATCCAAAAACAAAAATATTTAATCCAAAAACATCATTCTAATTCTTTTATTGTACGTAAGTATTTAGCATGTAGTTTTTTTGTACCATGATCCTACGTGAGCTTGTCAACCTCCTGAATAGTAGACAAATGTTTTATATTTTTGCTTATAGGTCTCAGGGTGTATGCTACTCAGAGGTTTTACAGTATTAGAAAAAAACTTGCTCAATGTTCCGTAATATTAGAAAACAACAAAACTGTAGAGTAAGGGACATCTTCAACTGAATATAATTTCATAAGTTTTTCATTTTGTTGGTTAGTGTTTGTAGTCTTGAGTGCAATTTCTTTTTGTTTTAACTTAATTTTCCACCTCGAAGAGTTAATTTTGACAAAACTAAAAAAGCTTTACACTTCAGTTTTTTCATCAGAATCGCTTTTAAACATCTGTTTAGTCCTTTGATTGGTTTCACAATTTAGTGTTCAGTGCGGCTGAGCAACAACCTTGCTATGTGCACTTTCTTTACATCAGATTTGGAAAAGAGCAGTCTTTGTTGCCATCTTATGTGGTAAGATTTCCTGAAAGTGAGAGTAACTTACTGTGCTTCAAAGTAATAGTTGAATCTGATATCTGTAAAGCAAACCAGTGTATTCATCCTTGACTTGTGGTTTGAACAGTTATTAACTTAAGATATTACTTTGGGGAGAGAGAGTATTCATTCATCTGTAATTTTTGTTTTCTTTTCTGTCCAGCAGTTGATGTTCTCTGTGTATGATATGACATTCATGATAGTTATCTATAAGCATGACACTTGTGTTTTGCTAGTGGTCTTCATAAATAAAGTGCTGCTTTTTGAATTTTGTAAATCTTATAAAATGTGAATTTGTAATTTTTAAAAGTTTCTTTTAGTGGCAATGCAAAACAAATTGAAGTTTACAATCTTCCTTCCCCTCTCTTTTTCTTTCTCTTTCAGATTGCAAGAAGGTCATTCTGTAATGTCTTTTACTTGTGACGATTCAGGAAGGCTTGCTTTGCTCAATGTTGCCACTCAGGTGAGTTTGTTTTTTAAGTTGTACTGTTATCAACCAATGAAATTAAGTAATATTACTAATACCCAGGGCAGACAAAAATTAGCTACCGATGTAAAAGTGTCATAACTTTAGAATGAATGTAACAATTAACATAAAACAAATAATTTTGTGTTGGTAGAAACCATTTTTCTATTTATTATTATTATTTTTTTTTTTTTTTGGACAGTCTGGTTTGGTGTTACAACCTGGACAGAAGGTGCTAGTGCAGTCAGATATCCAAAATGGCAAGCTTCATTGGCAGCGAGCTCACAGCATGTGTTTTGTGGTATAACTAAAGTCATTCTGCCAATGCCACAAAGTGGCTTTTTTAATGAAAATATCAGAGCAATCCTCCTGCATGTTCTTTCATCACTGGCTTTAATGTTTAGTATTAACTGTACGGATAGCACACCACAAACCAGGTCAAGGTTGGCCAGCTGTTTCTGAAGCTATTGTGGAATGTGTGCAGGAAGCATACCTAAGCAGTCCATGTAAATTGACAAGGTGAGCAAGCATGGAACTTCATGTGCCAAAAACAACTGTGTTGCATATCTCATGTAAATGTCTGAGCTTCAAGCCATACAAACTGTTGCTACTTAATGCGCTGTCATACAGTTACCGAAACTACCTACATGTATTCTGTAGCAACATAAGTCAAAAGAGGACTTTTTCATGCGAGTTGTCTTTAGCAACAGGGCTACATTTCACATCAGTGGCAAGGTAAACAAACATAATGTTTAGAGGTGGACTTAACAGTAATTTTCCTGTCACACTGACAATGGTGACAGTTCCACAGAAGTAACAGTGACTTTAAACAGTGACAAAATCACTGTTTACAATAGCAGTGACTGAGCTGTAAAGTTGCCTGAACTGTGAGTGACCGTCTGACTTGTAACAGTGACAAAATCACTGTTTATAACATGGGTGATGGAGCAGTAATGAAATGAGGAGTCACCATCTCATCATTGTTACAATCAGCTCACTTTGAGTTCTTTGTTTACGAGTGAATGTACAGCGAAAGCCAAAACAAAAACTATCTTGATCTTTAGGAAAAGGGGATATTGAAAGAAAGCTATTGCTACAACATCTATGATGTTTCAACAGAAAAAGAGACAAATTGTTTAGATATAGTGACAAAAACTATGACATAGCAGTGACTATGGACCCCAAGTTTTGCTCAGACATAGCCAATGGTGACTTTCTTATCAGTGAATTTGGAACTGTTACTTTTTGTCACTAGTCGTAACGGTGACAGTGATTTATCAATAACAGTGACTTGATTTCCGACCCATCTCTAATAATGTGTGCATATGGGGAATAAAAAACCCATGTTGTATCATGCAATATAGACACAATAATCTGAAAGTGAATGTGTTTTGTGCCATAAATAAAAAGATGTGTGAACTATTTTTCTTTGTGAAAATAAATGGTCTCTGGCTCATTTTCCAGGACATGCTGCAGCAGTTCCATGTGCATTAGCAGGACAAAGATGCCGATTTGTATGCCCGAGGTTTTTTGTTTTTTTCTTCTTCTCAAGATGAAGCACCACCTCACTAACTTTTAGAAGTTAGGGAAATTATCTGGACATTGGAGTTCCCAAAACATTTGGATGCATTTGAGAAGGACTGATTGGGTGGCCTCCATCGCCAGATTTGACGCTACAGGGTTTTTCCTTATGGAGTTACATTAAGGGTCAAGTGTATCTATCCCTTCTACCAACTGCCATTAGAGAACTTAAAAAAAAAGATTGTAGCAGCAGCTGCTTCTGTAAATGAAGATATGTTTTCCAGGATATGAGATGAAATTTGTTATAGGTGGGACATTTATCATATAAACCACATACAGGCCTGCCAACCCTCCGGGGTTAGGCCAGCAATGTCAGATTTCATTACGTTCCCTGGAATTCCAGATTATAAATTAATATTGCTGGATTCCATCATGATTTCCGTAGCGTAAATTAAAAAGTAAGGAGGAGAAAAGTTCGAAGTTCTCCGAGGCATCGGTTCATTAGCGGAGAAGCGACCTTTCCCCTCTAAGTCAGCAGTTGGCAGTAATGTTTACTCTTCTGCCCGCTAATGATCTCTGGCGTTGCAGGCACGGAGCAGGAACAGGCTTGGCATTGGCCTACGTACTGATGCAGATTTCTCGTCTGTCAACGGTATCAGAAGCGCGTGTTGATTTGTTTGATGTACTTCATCTCTCTTAACAGGAATTTCTGAGAACTTTTCGTGCACGTGTTTAATCATGCGATGGCTGGTAGAAAATATCAGTCTGATTTTAATTAAGACGTTATACGACAGATTATCCGTGTATAATCGAATCAAGGAAGGGCCAACAATTTGCCTTTTGCTCTATTTGTAGATGTGATTTTTCCGTTGTCCACAAGGGTAAAAGGAGATATCGTTAATCACATTCATATGCAAAAACACGTGGACAATTCTTAGTGCGTAGAAAATAACAAAACATTAAATTTTGCTCGAGATAGTTCCTCTTCCGACGCCATTATCTGTGCTGAGTGCTTGTTTACTTCATTCCTCGTGTAACATAGCTTACCTTTAAGCTGTGCTGACCACGCAAGTGTGTTTTTTAAGAAAATGTTTCCCAGATAGTAACATTGCAAAAAAAATATGCATGTGGCAGGACAAAAACATTGTGCGTTGTTTCCGAAACGGGGAAATCTTCAAAAATAGATTTGCATACTTGCCAACTTTTACGGATTTCTGCTTAATTTTACAGATTTATGGATAGAGGTCTTTTTTTACAGATTTTTTAAAATTTTGATTGTTCAGTCGAAATATTTCAACCCCCTGCAACCATCCACTTAGATTTTCTACCGGACCGTACGAGCGCTGCGTCACACGATGGTTGATGGTCATCTTTGACTTGCTGGCTTTATGACATCATGTGGTCTCTCTCCCCCCCCCCAAGTGATGGGCCGACCAGAGTTTGCCAAAATGCATAATTACGCGTTTAGTACGCATCGAAATTTTACCAACGTGTAAAAATATGCATCAGGAATTCTTCTCGAATCAGATAACGCCAATCTCCAGCAATTTTCTGTGTGCTGCTGTGTCAAAATTGAGCAATGTTTATTTTTTGTTTGTTGTAAGAAAATGCTGATTCGCATAAATATATTGACCCGAAGCAGGAATGTAAATGTTCACTACATTTTCTCACATTGGGGTACTCTTCATAAGAAACAAAATTTCAGAAATTATCTTCTGAAGATCTGGCTTTCAGAAATATGTCACACCGCAGTGTTATGTTTTCATTTTCCAGTAAAATTTTGTCCAGTTGAAACAGCTCTGCAAATTTGCGTGCGATCGGTAGTGGGTTAGTGCCCTTCCTTGAATGGGTAAATGGCAAATTGAATAAGATCTTCCATTTTTGTAAACTCACTGAATTTTTTTTTAATATTTTTTCTGCAAAATGTTAGCGATTGATCAAAAATGATTTGGTGATCGACCGGTAGATCGTGATCGATTTGTTGGCCGTCCCTGCTCTGAAGCACTTCACTTGGTTTGACATTTTTGTTTATAAGAATTTTTATTTGTGATGATCAACACACTGCTAGCATATTACTTTTGAGTACAGAAATGTCTTATTTAACTATTAACATGCAGACATCATCTCAGGAAAAATGAAAATTGCATAGAGCATAATTGCATATGTCGTGGAGTGTGGAATGAACCTGTATGCCCATGTTCTGGTTTCCATTCAAGCATGCTACCTTTTACACCACCCAGGACAATAAATTTATAAGCAGTTGAAACATGGGAATCTTAGCAAACAAATTTCCGTTAGTCAAAGCCTCAATGCCTCTTCGTAGCTGCAACCTTTCCAACCCCACAACAGATGCAATTTTTAAGTGTTCTTATGAGATGGTTATGTGGTAACAACTAACATGGTATTTTTATGAAGAAAAATAGTATAACTGACATGTATTTGCAAATATTATTATTGTTTAATTTCAATAATATGCTCATTGCAACAGGAGCTCCTTTTCTCCTGAGGTATTATTACCACTGCTGCAGAGAAGATAATAAAATGTGATCACACAAGGGTTAAAGGTTTGTGTCACCCAGACTCCACTGTAATGCTGCAAAGTTGTGAAATGGCAAGTTCTGGTCGTTGTAGTTATTCTGGTTTACACTTGAATGTGATTTCATGTGCAAGAGTATAGAGTGTAACTTTGTTATTGAAAATATTTACATATTGAAAATTAATTACAGCCACATTTTAAAGTGCTTGCAGTTATAAGTTCATTTTTCTCTAACAAAGTTGGTCTTCAGTGAAGTTCGTCATCTACTTCACTTTTCATAAATATAACCAGCTTTATACCCAATGAAGGAAAAAATATTCCTCATAATATGTGAAATCGAAAGAATATTTCAAAGCAAACAGAATATAAATTCTGAATTTGCTTGTAACACTTACTACTCATCCATGTAACACCTCTCAAAAAACCTGAAAATTTCATCGCCCTACAGCGGGAATCGAAGCTGCATCTCCCGATTTCCACTCAAGTAAGCTACCCATTACACCACCTAGGACAGTTAAGTTCCAAGCAACTGAGACTAAGCCGCCCCAGTGGCGCAGTGGTCTAAGCGATGGCCTCTGATCATTCGTCCGAACGGGGCCCGGGTTCGAATCCCAGTGAGGCATGGATGTTGTGTTTGTCTTACGTCACTGGCTCTCTCCCTTCCCTGGAACCAGTGACCCTAAATTAGGGACGGGCGACTGCTTATAGCCCATTGAGTTGCTCACGGTGGTCGTTAAACCTCCAATAAAAAAAAAAAAAAAAAAAAAAAACGGAGACTAAGCAAACTTAGCTTAGCAATCTGAAGATCCTCAGATTTTTGCTAGTCAAAGCATCAATGCTTCATCGTAGCATTTTGACTCATCTTCCATTCAGAAACAAATGTAGGTCAGAAATCACCAGTACCTCAGTTAATTGGAACTTCAATGGCTAGCATACTCGAACAGAAATCGGGAGATGTGGGTTCGATTCCCGCTCCAGGGCAATGAAATTTTCAAGTTTTCTGAGAGGCGTTACATGGATGACCAAGTAAGTGTTACAAGCAAATTCGGAATTTATATTCTGTTTGCTTTGAATATTCTATGAACTTTATACTCGCCTTTAAATGAAAAGTGCATACATTTCTTATCCCTTGCAGTTGATTGTGAATCATTTTCAGAACTACCTATGACTTCACAGGTAACAGTGAACTTATTTTTTTTAATTCTCTGCTCAGCATTATGTTCTCTACATCTTCATATACAAATATCCTTATCAGCATAAAGGTGCCATATTTCCACTGCTTCTCATGTAACCGTCTATTCAGAATACTTGGAAATTGCATCGCTCTAGATCGGAAATCAAATGTGGATCTCCTGATTTCTGTTTGAGCATGCTACCATTACACTGCTCAAGTCAACAAGGCTCCCAGCAACTGAAGTTAAGCAGATGTATCGTAGAACTCTGAATACTGTTCAGATTTACATTCTAGTTGAAATAATCTGATGCTTTCTCATAGTGCTAATAACCTATTTCTCATCCAGTTATGGATATTGGTATTCAGATTCCTAAGCTACATCTAGTTATACCGCATTCACTAAGAGATGAACCCTGGCCATCATCTATTATTTGGCTACCGACAGGTGAGGTAGTAAGTACTGAGACCACTCCTTCATGCACCAACCCCCAGACGGTAAGGGGAGATGGCCAAGTTCGTCTGTTTCTTCCTTCCCGTTTTATGACTTAGTGGGGGTGTGAGGGAGAGGAGAGATCTTTTGAGATACAAGCTGTTTCTAGTCTTCGAAAGCCCTCCATTGCAATTGATTTTCATGCCAATTTGCTTTCAGCTTGTTTGCGAATCCGACGTTTGAATTTACTTAGCTGCCTTTAGTTTGTATTCTACCTGCCTTACTGTGTATATGTTTAGGAAGTTGTAGCTCGTTAATTCAAAAATAGAGCAAAACCTTTGTCAAAACACCTATCCAACAACGAAATTGGTGAATGTAAATATTCGTTACATTTAAAGAGTTTTTGTCAAATTGCTGGTGAAATGAAAGATGCAGCGTGAAAAAACCCTCAAAAATCAGGGAAGAGAAGTTGTGGCCAATGTGATAATTTTCACGGAGGACAAAAAGCGTAAACAAAGTCAAAATCTTTTCTCGAACAACGTATTTGCTCATGTTGCCGAAACTACTTGGATCTCCGTGAGCACAGTGAAAAGTATAAAAAAATCAATCTATAGAGGGATATTTTAGTACGCCTGGTAAAAAGAGACTCAGAACTGCTACAAAACGGGATTTAGATGATTTCAACGGATCTGTAATTCGTAGAACTATGCATGACATGTATTCTGATAAGAACATTCCCACGGGTGAAGGAGAACTGGCCACAAAAATTTTAAGGGGCCGTATGCCCTAGTGCATGCATTTGTCTTTTTATTGCCGTAGAGCCCAAGTGCATGCATCCGTCTTTTGACTGTTATTCTGTGTACCGACAACGTTTCCGCTAATTCCTGAGCGGTTAGATGTGTGTCATTTGTTGTGGCTTGGTCCTCATCCTCTTCGGAAACCACGGATGAACATGGTCGATCTTTACAGCTTCCGTCTCTGTCCCGGAATTTCAGAAACTAATGGCAACATGTGCTATCATTAACTGCATCCGCCCCATAAACTTGACAGATGTTGCTGCAAGCCGTGGCTGTAGTACTGCCTTTATCGAACTCGTACAGGAAACAATGTCTAATGTGCTCCTTATCGCATGCCATGTTACACCGTCTGTGATTTCCATTACAAATGACTTACCCGACAAACCCAGTGCCTCTATATGCTCTACAGCTCCATGCTTTATTGGCCGAAAATTCGTCATTGCAGCGTCATCTGTGACGTAACTACTCCAATCGCAATTTGCATCTATTATGTAAACAGGTAGAACTTTTGCACACTCCCAATAGTTTGCAAACGCTGAAAATCTCTGGATAG
Organism: Macrothele yani; assembly: GCA_039090855.1. Taxonomy (NCBI): domain Eukaryota; kingdom Metazoa; phylum Arthropoda; class Arachnida; order Araneae; family Macrothelidae; genus Macrothele; species Macrothele yani. Next base: position 70,599,543 of record CM077028.1, on the reverse strand, counting down.
AACTAGAAATCGGATAACTAACTCATGCTAATTTGAAATTAGCATCAACACCGGTGGGAAACAAGAGGCTCACCATGTATGTATGTATATCAATTAAAAATAGACAGAGGTGCTAAACCTTCATATCGTCATTGATAAAATATGAAACGTCCACAAAAACGGAATGAAAAAGCATGTCTATGCATGTCAAGGTACTTCGTACAGATGAACATATGTTGAAAATGAGCAGGTAGAGTATAAGAGCACAAGAAAATTAAAATATTTTTGCACATGAGGCATAAAAATCACATCAAAAGTTGCATGGCCACTGTATCAGCTAGATGTATTTCGTTCCCACATATCGGGTCATCATCGGTAGCTCTTGCATCGGTTTTCGGTCTTGCCCAACCATTGTTGCTGCTCGCACTGCAGCCGATCTTCTTCTGGCTCTCTGCCACATCGTCATTCATGTTGCTGCCATGTCTCTGAACCTGTGCAGTTTCGTTTGAGCTGTTGCTGCATGCTCTGTATTGGATCATCATCTGGCTTTCTGCCTCTTCGTTATCTGTGCTGTCGTCATGTCTCGTGAGTTTGTGCAGTTCTCCTCACATCCTGGTAATTGCCTCTGCTTTGATCACTCATTGATTTTCTTCTGCGTTGTTGTCTATATAATTTATTTTGATGGATGAGATGCTTCCACGCATATGATAGTCTGTAAGGCGTATTGTTATTGCAGTTATAATTCTTAGTTTGTTCAATGGTTAATGCCTCTGCAATCAAAATCTGTCTGTGGCTTTGATGGCCACATACAATCTTTATTTATGTCTTCCCATTTAGGTGCGGATCCATGATCACAGCAATATTGCATGAGTGCCGTTCTCTTTTGCCCTAGGTTCCAGTCTTTTAAATGTTCAGCTATTCTGGTCTTCTTAATCCTTCATTTTGTACTGCCTATATATGCTCTTGTTTGCTGTTTATTTTGTGTTGTGATAGGCAGCTCGTATACTCCTGCTTTGTCTGGGATTGAGGTTTTGTTTAATTGGTTAGTCAAGTATCCAGCTATATCTTGTACTATATCAGCAATTGCAAGTCCTGCTTGCGTACATTCTCTCTTTATAATATTAGATATTGGTAGAAAGAATGGAATTTTTACACAGTATTTCAATTGCTTCTCATTTTTATTTTGTTTATTGACATTTTGTTGGATTTCTTGCATTAGTGAATTGATCATCTGCATGCTATATCCGTTGTTGGCTGCCAATGTTTTAATCGATTTCATTTCCTTATCAAATTTTCTCTTACTAGATGAATGTGTGATTGCTCTGCAGATATATGATCTGAAGGGCTGCAATTTTGTATTTTCTAGGATGGTTTGAATTGGCTGGTATTATATTAGGTATATAAGTTGGTTTTCTGTATACCTCATAATTGATCTTATTATTATTTTTATTGTTAGAGAATAATATGTCTAGGAATGGCAGCTGGTTATTGCATTCTTTTTCATGTGTCAGCACAATAGATGGATATAAGTATTTTGCAGCAAACTCCATCATGTCTTCAATGGATTTTCATATTATGAAGATATCATCTACGCATCTAATGTAGACTTCAGGGCCAGTATCTTGATCACTTGCTAATATTTGGTTCTCTAATTGGTTGTATCTTGATCACTTGTGAATTTTGGGTCCCTGCTCATTTTCAACATATGTTTATCTGTACGAAGTACCTTGACATGCATCTCGACATGTTTTTTCATTCCTTTTTTTTTTTTTTTTTTTTTTTTGTGTGGATGTTTCATGTTTTATCAATGATGGTATTATTGAAGTTTTAGCACCTCTGTCTATTTTTCATTGATATATATACATGGTGGGCCTGTTGTTTCCCAATAGTGTTGATGCTAATTTTGATTTCATTTCACTATTACATCGCCTTTTTTCTTTTAATACATCTGCTATCTTTTATACCAAGAATTGGACCTTTGCTTTATTCTCCAATTGACCTTGTACAATATTTACCGTACATGTTTCCTTTTTTGAAACTTTAGCCCATTTATACATAATACAGTTTGAACGAATGACAAGCTAAATTTCAATAGTCAGTCAACTGCAATGTTCAACGTTATATTAAAGACAAAGAAGCCACACCAAATGAAGACCAACCGCCAAACTACGGTAAGTGCAAATGCCTTTTTTTTTTACTCAGCTATTACTTAGTATATCAAGGAATGGAATAAGCAAATGAGAGGTATGGCCACATTATCTAATGTTTAACGTGCACCTAACAGAAAAATTAGCAATGATGAAAAAAACAAAACTTGGTTGTTTCAATACATTATATCAGTTTTATACCACGCAAATATAGTGTACAAAGATATTGCAGTGCAGCAATTCAATGCACTTAATATGTATTAAGTGGTAAAGCTTTTATTTGACCTTTATGCATTAGCACTGTTGATTTGTATCAGTTATGCATGTGTGTGTGCATGTATATTTGCAGGGAGTCCACTTGTGGGATTTAGAAGACAGAGTCTTAGTAAGAAAATTTCAAGGTGTCACACAAGGCTACTACACAATCCATTCCTGTTTTGGAGGTGTCAATCAAGTATTTGTTGCAAGTGGTAGTGAAGGTACTGGAAATTTTAAAATATCAGTTTGTTTGCTAATTATGACCCTTTGTGTGTTAGAGACTTGTGAAATAGGATTTGTCAATCTTCCAATTTCAGTATAGGGTATTAAGCAAAGGAAATCATCATATCATTTCCATAAGCTTTCATGCTTGATTCTCCACAAATGTCTCAAATTTCATTGCAGATTTTTCTTGCAGTCCATATTAATAAAAGTGATATAATTTATTTATTTTTTCGTAAATGTAATTAAAATTGAAATGCTTGCCTTGTTTAGTGTAATGATACATACTGCAAGTGCGCATTATATTCGTTTTTTTCTTTCTTACTTTGCTTCTTTTGTGCAGTTCTCATAACCAACAGTTTTTTTTTTTCTTGATGTGTTAACTTCCTATGAAATATGTAATTCATTTTTTTATTTCTTTAGCACATGACTATCTTAACTCTTTCAGTGCCGAGTTATTTTTGACATTTTGCATGCTCTACGCATTCCTCTATAAATTGCAAAATATTTGTTATCTGATGTTCCAAATGTGTTAAAATGATGTGGAAAATCCAAATAAACAGTTCATGTACAATATTTATGTCTGCCATGACCAGCCGGGATAGGTGGAGGGGTTACAATCAGAAATGGAGGAGTGTGATATTCTCAGAAACAAGGGTCCACACAAAATCCTTTGTTGCACTCCTTGTGCATGTATCTGGACTCCTTCACACAAAACGACTGTCGGTATGGAATTTCTTGTTAGTATAACTTCATTGTGATAAGGAAAGTATTTTCCAGTCAACCTGTAGGAAAAAGCACAGGTGTTTCGAAGCAAGATATGTTTGCCATGGCGTTTAACATGTTCGCTGCTGCTGCTGCTGTGCTGTTTCAATGGCAAGCACACTCTGCAGGCAAGAAAACAGAGCAAATATCCCGAGATGCCACAAGGTGTCACGCAGCACCATGGATGAGTTTTTATGCATTTGGATCAACTTAGTCGTGTTTGGATCTCATAGCTTTGCATGACTCTGCTATTCTAAAATATGAGAAAATTTATCCATAATTGATATTTATAATTATAACCTTCAGCAATTCCAGGGATATAAACACATCTACAGCATATGAGTTGCCTTGCAATGTATATGCTATAGATGTGCATGTCCTGTAGACGGTAACTAATAAGCTGTAAAATTCTTCAGTCGCAAAAAAGATTGAAATATTCGATTGGTTCAATACCTGTCATATTGATTTTCAGTCCTAGTACACTAGTGAACAGAATTATTCTCCTGACGTCAGGAACATCATACCGATGTGTAGCTAAAATCTGTTGAGGTCAAGTATGAGAGAGAATGTCGCATTCTTCATTTTCAATTTCACTGCTGGTCATACTACAGCTACCAAAAGAATATGATTCTGCATATGATGACAAATTATCGGGATCACCTATTTCCACGGCAGGATGTGCCTGCCGATAAACTTTTGGTTGAGAGGGACCGTAAATTGCCTGTCTGAATATATCCGTTGTTTCCCCAAAACTAAGCATTGAAGTCAATATGGGTTTCCTTGAAATCCCTTTAGCATCCTCAATAGACCCCCCCCCTCTTACTATGAACTCTTAAGCAGAAAATGCTTTTTATTGCCATTCAAGCATTTATTTATTGAGAGTTCCCTTCACCACAAAAACCAGTGGCGTTCAAAGGAAAATAAATATTGCAGTGAAAAGCGCACGCTGTATAAGTCTATAAGGAGTCAACTTACTTTCCCTTCCCTAAACCATGTGGGAAAAAATCCACTGTCCCAAAACCGTGGTCATTTTTGAACAGTTGGATACTCATTCTCAGTGCCAGTAACAATATACATACCTCTCTTCAAGTGTCAAAGGTTTTAGGAAGGGAAATATGAACCCAGAATTACGGGGGTGCACCTGGGCTAAGTATTGTATGATGCCGTTTGGCGTCACATGGCAGTGAAAGTGTTAAAGGGTTTAAGTGTTATACAGTAAAATCTCGATTTAACGTTTATCATAACATCAACAGCTGTGATTATTAATGTGGAAATTATTACATCCATTCTGTTATACATGTTTTGTTATAATTTAAGTTTTGAATATGTGGTCACTTGTAGTGAACTCAGGAGAAAGGAATTGTCTGTTATTATGAACTTCTTTCATTCCCCTTGAGTGTGCAATTTAAAGCTGTGTCATAAAGGTCACATAATATGAGCTATAAAAATTCTAGTTACTAGTGTCTGTGAGATTTTAAGCTTCTGCAAGGAAAAGAAAAACGATGTTCCTTTCACGTATTGAATCTGATTATAACATCTGAAGGGACAACTTCTATGTACCATCTCTTTCCAGTGAAGTGGGATTAGGTAACAGAAGCATCCCTTTCCCTTCTGCGTCATTCAGTGATGATTAGACATGAGGATGAGGTGACACAGAGAGGGATGTTTCTGCAGAAAATAAAGAATGGGTGACTGAGAAGGATTTTATTGGCTTAGAACTTGTGTCCCTGCAATGGGTTGTTCACATGTTCAAATTTTTAAGTGGTGTATTCATGTTTGGCATGGCCAGTGTAAAGAAGTGTTTGTTTTTCTTGCTTTCACAAAAAAAAAAAAATGAAAAGTCAGAATCCTGGCAAACACTTTAGCAGTTCTAAAGGACAAGCTCAAAGTGAAAATTAAAGTAATTTATACTGATAGGTGGAACCAGCATGATATCACAACTTAAAACACATCATCATCAGAATCCTAGCAAACACTTTGTTAACAGTTGTCAAGAATAAAGCAATCTCTTAAAATTTTATTAGAGATGATCTGTAGTTTCAGGTAAGAAAAATAATGTGGATCAGTACAGGAAACTATAGAAATAAATGGAAAGTAAAACCCCCAGAAGAGTTAATTCCAAAGATACGTGAAAGGTACATACGCATCATTGTTGGCACATAAATACTGTACATTTTACTGATTTCCATGCAGCTATCCTTCAGACCACGTATTTGTATGGAATTAATTCTTCTGGGGGTATAATTTCTATTCTTTTCTATGACCTGAAATACTGATGATACATTGATTTTCATCTGTTCAGGAATGAAAAATGGTCGTTGACACTATAATTGCTTGGATTAGCTCATTTCCTGGGAGTTATTTGGATTCCTAAGCTATTTGCTGAACTTTATTTGCTTGGAACTTCATTGTCGTAGGTAATGTAATGGTAACATGCTTGAATGGAAATCAAGATTTTCCAAAAACAGAAACAATGAAGTTGGAAAATTTATAAAAATTGATGCATGGTGTTCAAAAGTACTTATCTTCTCCAAATTACACCATCTAAAATAGTAAAAACTTTGATATCATTCATTCATGATCCTCAGGCTGAGTTTTTTCAGCATGATGGATAAAATTATAGTCTTAAAATTGGGAAGAATGAACATCAAAACACAAGTTGTGATAAAAAAAATTAGGTGAATGTTTTTACTGAAGACAGAAATTTAATAGTAGAGTTACACAAATTAATCCCCTTCGACATACTCTCCCCTGGCACACACTTATTCCAGCAGTTCTGCTATTGTTTGGAAACACCCATAAAAGTCCCATTTAAAACCCTTTTTACACTACCTTTGATGTCTTCTTACCTTTTATAACTAAGTTTCTGGAACAGCCAAATGTCACTCAGTAGTAAGTCCATTGAATATGGGGCATGAGGGAGCACCGAAATGGAGTGAATATGGGGTGTGAGGGAGCACCAAAATGGTGTGAATATGGGGTGTGAGGGAGCACCAAAATGGAGTGAATATGGGGTGTGAGGGAGCACCAAAATGGATTTGGCAGCCAAGAATTGGATGACTGGCTGAGAAGTGTGACTTGGCGCATTGTTGTGGTGAAGCATCCATCCACTGGTCTTCTTCTCTGGCCTCTTGCAATGGACTGCAGTCCTTAGACATTTTAGAATTTCCAAGTAATTTGCAGCATATTAACAGTGGAGCCAAATAGTAAGAATTCCCAATGCACCAATCCTTCAATATCGAAAAATGACACAAGCAGGACTTTAGCGTCTGATTGGAAATGACATGCTTTCTTGGGTCTTGCGGAGAAAAGTGGTTTTCCACTGAAAGCTTTTGTTTTACGGTCATAACTATGGACTCAGGTTTCATCACCTGTCACAACTGTCCGTAAAAAGTTTGCATTTGCTGTTGCATGTTGAAACAACTCGGATAGAGTTGTGACACAACTGATTTTTTGGTTGTCATTCAGAAGACGAGGAATGAACTGGGCACTGACATGTTTTATGTCCAATTTATCAATGAGGATGGCTTAAACAGAACCAAACAACAGACCAGTCTCTGCTGCAATCTCTCTAATGGTGAAGCGTCAGTTTTTTCTGATCATAGTGCGAATTTCCATGACATCATTGGTTACCGCTGTTGATGGTCTTCCAAGACGAGATTCATCTTTGATAGACAAAATGCCATCTTTAAACCAGGAAAACCACTCAAATACTGTCTTTTGGGTCACAGCACATTCACCATAAACAAATTGTCAGTTTTTTATGTATTTGTCTTGCCAAATATCCAAGGTGGAAACAGAATTTCATGTTTGCCTGTTGTTCGAATTTCGACATCCCAATAGCATTGAACAAACGAGAAACACTCGTCTACACTCTTTGGTATCTGGAGGACTATTGGCATTTGCTGCAAAACCAGTCTCTGGCCAGATGACGCAGGCGAGGATTGAGAGTTACTGACCACTTGCGTCAGATACCTCTCCTTTGCTTCCATAGAAAGGGCAGCTGTATTCATCTTACTTTTTGATCACCCCTCATATTTGGCTATACAAACTGTGAACTACAAACCTAAAGCACATGGTAAATCTGCAGTTCAGTTCTTCAGTTAAAAGAGTTATCTGGGGGAAGCTGTTGATTCTAACTTTGTCAAAATCTAAGCACATAGAAAAATAATAAGAAAATAATAAAGAAATTAAAATATTTTGGCAGAACGAAAAACAGGTCATGCAACTTAAGGCTCTACGAGACCCGCCATCTTGTATTGCTGCCTTCTCTTATTAACCAACGGGCAAACGTATTTCACAAATTGCTCGGGCAATTTTGCACATTTTGGAACACCGTTTGTGGCTAACGCAAGATATATGATAAATAAAGAGTTCCCTGGTTTCAGATTTTCATTTTGGACCTTTTAAGTATTTTTTATTAATTAATAAAACTATGGAAGACGCCTTGGTATGACTTTCGCTGCAGATAAAAAATGAAGGGAAAGGTCAATAAAAATTCTGAAACCAGGGAACTCTTTATTTATCATATATCTTGCGTTAGCCACAAACGGTGTTCCAAAATGTGCAAAATTGCCCGAGCAATTTGTGAAATACGCTTGCCCGTTGGTTAGTAAGAGAAGGCAGCAATACAAGATGGCGGGTCTCGTAGAGCCTTAATGAGAAGAAAGGAAGGCTTGCATGTAAGAGGAAACTTATGGGGATGTGCAAGCAAGTGCAATAATAAAACTAAGCAAAAAACAAGAAAAGAACTGTTTTTGGAGCAATGTCTTTTAAAACAATTTTATTTTGTTTTGAAATCAGTAATTTTCTTTTGTGAATACAGTGATGTGCTTCAGTTTAATATGTACATAAATAAATTACAGTGGACAATTCCATTGTGATTATGCTGTATTGCAACACTCTTTCACTGCTTGTACCGATTTCTCACCAAGGTCAAAAAGTTCAGCATATTGTTTTTCTTCGTTGGTCTCGTTTATGCATGCTGCCCTGCAATTATAATACTAGTAAGAAATGTCAGACATGACAGATTACCATAACTAATGTCACTCTGTACAATAACATCAGTTGGTTTTGTGCTGTACTGTTCAAGGACAGACCTTGTCTTTATATTTGGGCTTAGGGATCAGCAAGTCCAAAAGCAGACCCTGATGCATCACTGAACACAAAGTACAATTCCGTGTTGCAGGCTTTTTGAGATTGATGTCAAACCGAATACGTTAAGTCATTGGGTAATTTTTTGATGATATATGGGGGTACTTAATCACTCTATGCTGCTCATTAGAAGAGCTTGTGGTACTACCATGCTAAAGATGCATGGTGTTGCTGATCTACATCATTCGCCATATCAGTTAGTTTTTCTCTGATGGTGTTCTTTATGTGTGCAACAGGCTTTCCGATGAGGGTGTATGTACATTCTTATATCTACCATTGCTCATATCACTCAACAATCTTATCAGTGGCGTATCTTGGTCCGAGACCTGGGAAATTCCCCCCTTCCCCCAAGTACTGTTTTTTTTTAATTGCGAAGTTTAATTTTTAATTGTTAAGTAATAGAAGTAACTTTTTTCTAAATTTTAGGTACATGCTATTGCTAACATGATACCAAATAATTATGAGGATTAGGATTTAAACACTTATTTGTACATGAACTCCATTCTTCTTCTGAATACTTTATTTGTACATGAACTCCATTCTTCTTCTGAATACTGTATTTGTACATGAACTCCATTCTTCTTCTGCTTTTGTGTGAACTTGAGTGCTACATTTTCATAAAATGTTTCTTCCATGTACTTTTTCATATTTAAAAAGAATGTTTTGCTCTACTGACAAAACAGCCAAGTTTTTCGAATGTGCATGTCCTTGTGTGGCTCTAAGATATATCTTGATTCTTTTTAATGCTAAAAAACTTTTTTCGGCAGTTGCAGTTGTTGGTTGAAAGTTTAATATGAGGTCTGCTAATTTGTACACCTCACTAAACACTATGTCTAATTTATTCAACTTTATGTAACACGTAATGTCACGTACTGATTTGTTTTTGTATTCATCAAAGGAATCAGTTAATTTTTTAGTCGAGCTATATCAAAATTTGAAGCATAGAGTTCTTTAAGTTCTGACAGTAGATGTTCAGGGAAGCTTTCACAAAATTTATCAAAACAGTTCAAATCCAACAAAGCCACAAATTTAAGATATAATATCTCTGATTTTAATTCATTGACACTTCCCAAAAACTGAAACAACTCTCGCAAAATACTTATGGGCTGGAGTATGCGAGTGACTGAGATAGTCTAACTCTTCTTTTTTCTGAGCGAACTGTTTCCCAAAGAAATGGCCCATTCCTCTCTACCAGCTGATTCATGTTGTCATGCAAATGCTAGCAGGCGATTGTACAGAAGGTTTTTGCATCAGAACTGCAAAGACTGTGGAAGAGCTGCTTGCGTTATGCAGTTGGTTTTCGTTCACCAGACTGAGTCAAAGAAGCAAATCCGCACACATTTTTTTCACACCAAAGGCATCGACATATTTTAATACCGTTGATAATTGACTTTTATTTGTGTATATTTCATTCAGTTTTATTTGTGCATTCTCTGGGCTTCGCAGCTAGACTAGTTAGCCTTGAGTATATGCCACTGAATCTTATTATTGTTCCAAATGTGTGTTGTTATGCAAAAGCTCAAAACTTTGTCGACCTGCACTTTCAATCTTGTATTCCTACTTCTCTGACCTGTCTACTCTCTGTCATATCTAAGCTTCTAGGTTCAGTCTGCTGTAACTTCTTTCTGCCTTCTGTTATATCTGAGCCTGTACATCAATCTAATGTAACTTTGTTTCTGATATGCAGCACAAGAGTCCCATGGGGCATAGGTAGTTGAGTCTAAACCTCCCTCCTGTGGGTGTAAACTCTACAAGAAATTGCTGAGTGTACTTCCTTCCTCCTTATAAAAAAAAAAAAAAAAAAAAAAAAACTTAACCACTCAACCTCAGTATCCTATCAAATTTTGTGATGTGGTTGGTGAAAACATAATCTTGGCATTCCATACCCGAAGCTGTTACTACAGGTTTCATTATGTGTGATTTCGCAGACATCCAGTGCCCCCATGTGTAAATTCTACTTGGTTTTACAAGGTTATTTTACGGATGACATGCTTTACAGATTTCCTCTCCCACGACACCAGGTTAGTGAAAATTTGAGGGGAGAATAAATATATCTAAGGACCATTGTGCATGTATATTTTTATTTACCTTATCACTCCGCTTGTATGTCCCCAACCCTCTCTGCTTGCAGCCTAGCTGAAAAGGCTCAATAAAAAGCCTGTAGGATTAGGATTGGCAATAACTGTTAAGAAAAAAGGGAACTATAACTGAAGGTATTCTAACTTGTTGGCACAAAAATTTTAGGTCAAAACCTCAGTTAAGTAAAAAGTTACTGCAATATCGCAATAATTTCACAGTTATAAATGAAATTTTTATCTGTGTATGTAGTCTAATTATAGCATACTAATGAGATAGTTATGTATAGATTGCATATGTATTGCTGTAAGCATGAAATAGTGCCAGATGTCTTGATTATACATAGCAGACAAAATCGATTAAAATCGACATATCATTTGCATAATAAATATACTTTTAGTCAATATGTTTATGTTTAATCAATACACTCATTGCATCAGTCATTCAGTTAATCAAACATATCAACTAAACCTTCACTGAAATTTTTTTTATACATTTCAATTCTTAAAAGTTGGCAGGTCTGCTTATTCTTTTTTGGAATATTGTGTTCATAACTACTGAGTTAAACTAATGTAACTGTCAGGCTAGCCATTATTAATATACAAATTCTGATTATACTTTTTAGCTTGCCAGACCGTTAGGGTTGCCTGTAGTTTGCATATAAAGTAACAAACAGCGTTTTCCTTGGGAAACAATCCTGGAGAAAAGTTAAATGCTGTAGCAACCATCTAGAGCACCCAAATTTAATTTATTTGCTGTATTTTAACACCTTTGGGTCATAAAAATCATAAAGTATATCATTGTGGGTGATCAGCCCACAACTAATGGTTCCAGTTGGTCCTTCCGCCTAAGGATTCTGGAACCAAATCCAGTGAGTTGTGGTCTTTTCACCAATGTCACACATAATTACCTGGTGCCTCTCCAGATTTCATAGAGGCCCTTGTTGCTCTTGGCAGCCCTCCTTGGGGCTGCCCAGTGGAGTACCCCAAGGAGGCAAACCCATCTCTCACTAAGACCACCGACCACTAAGTTTGTATGAAATTCAAACTAAGTATAAATAAGGGAAAAAACAAAGTTATGGTTTTTGAGCGAGGAACTGTTAGTGCTGAATGCAAGACTTAATGACACACAGATTGACCAGGTGAATGAGTTGGTGTATTTAGGAAGCATGTTTGGCAGAGAGAACAAATTAGAAATTAGTAGATGAGTGAATTTTTCTTTGAAAGTCATAGCTGCATTAGGAGGATTTCACAGGAATGATGGGTTCTCAAGAAAGCCCGAATGGCAGTTGTGTTTGCTTATGGGGATTTGTGGCAAGACATGCTCTGATCATGTGAGGAATGAAGATGTGTTGCAGTTGTGTAATGTGAGACAAAATGTTGTTAGTAAGATGGAGACTAATAATCTTAGGTGGTTTGGCCATGTTGAAAGAATGAGTGATGAGGTGCTGACTAAGAATTTTTTCAGCCCCAGTGGCAGGAAAGAAAGGTAGAGGAAGGCCAAGGAAATTATGGGAGGACCAGATTCAGAAATGTCTACTTGAGAAAAAGATTATGAGTGTGAAGTACAAAAGATCTTGTGTGTGATGGATATCAGTGTAGCTGAGCTGTGTGCCGAAATCATGTAAATTGAGACATTTGGAACACAACAGTAAGTAAATTCCAGTTCCATCTGTCCCAGATGGTCTTTCTTTGAGGAGCTAACCTCTGAATCTCAGAGAACAGTTTAATTATTTGTATGTATGTATTTATGCATGTATTTATTTATTTATTTATTTATTTATTTATGTGGCTGATATAGCGGAACCAAATGGTACCCAAACCTTTCTGCACTCCCCAAACAGAAGTATTCACATAGCATCTGGGTTTTATGAAAGTTATAGCAAAACAATTCCTTTTTCTTTATCATCTCAGTAGTACCAACCATAAACCCTTCATTTGTGAGAAGTGCTCCCTTGTAGTTCTTCTTTCATAACTCAAAGCATGATGGGAAGGGATGACTCACATGTCACGGATGCCATGCTACAGGATACACACAAGTGACTCAAACATCTTCTCTCTACTTTCTTAGGTTCATTGTCATTGTTATAGCCCTTTTAGCATGTAATCTGTCAGAAAGGATTAATGACAATTGTCCCTCCAATTGACCACTTTAAATAACAAAGCTAAGAGAAAAGCAGCACTTTCCAAATGATGCTCAGGTTCATTCATTTCAGCTGCATTCAAGCAACTTCTTAGGCCACAAACACATTCGCTTGAGCTGATTTCAGCCCATTGTGCCAACCCTGAGTTAATTCATTCCAGCTGGTTAAAGGGTTAAGAGTACAAGAACTCAAGCATCTGCTTTCAGTTTCCAGTAGCAAAAATATGTTCTGAGTTTTCAACAAAACCAGAAGTTCCTCCATGAATGCTGAAGAATTGGTAAATAAGCAGCTGTGAATAATAACTCTGCTATCTCCAGTTTTAATCAAAATTTAAATGCAGTGTTATTGGAGAAAAGAAGAGATTGCATGTCTCTAAGCTTCTGTAATCGTATGATACAATGAACAACCAATTCTGAACTTGGTTGATTTATACAGGTCTCATTGAGGGTGACATTTTCTTAGTTGATGTTCTTTTGACATTGTTATTTTATAAAATAAGCTAATAAAATTGTTCCTTACTCTCTGGACATAATACATGGATTTCAATACGTGTGCCCTTTTTTTTTTTTTTTTTTTTTTTTTTTTGCGATGGTGGAGCTACTTCAAAAGCAGTGTACATTAGTGAGTGTGATAAAATGGAATAATGAGAGAAGGGAAAGAATAATAATCATCTTCCCTCCCTGATTCCTACATATACTTTTAGTTTGAAAAACTCTGGTTCATAAAATTATTCATCACTTTTTTTCCATATGTATTTTTGCTGGGAAGTGTAAGTTCTTTATAAATATTTCTCTTTCAGATAATAAAGTGTACATCTGGCATATCAAAAGAGAGTTGCCAATTGCTGTCTTAACTGGCCACACACGCACAGTAAATTGTGTATCATGGAATCCCATGTATCCAAGTATGCTCGCTAGTGCCTCTGATGATGGAACTGTCAGAATTTGGGGACCAGCTGAGAGGTATCGTTCAAACATCAAAGGTTAGTGATGCATCTTTTTTCTACAGATGTTCTAGTTTTGCTCATTGTGCTGTCTGAAGGTTAAAGAATTGTATTTTTGTGAAATATATAATTGTGTGTTATGTTGAAAAGCAATGTTTTTTTAGTTGCTAAAATCCAAATAATTTTCCTGATTGAAAAGTTTAGGAAAAAATTATATATAACATAAATACAGTCAAACCCTTGTATAACAAAGCTGAAGAAAGAATCAAAAGCATTTGATATATGCAAGCTTCGTTATAACCAGACAGATAAAAAAGGGTGATTTTTGTCATATTATATTATGTCAAGTTAAAGCTGGTCAATCATAAACTATATCAATTAATCGAAGGTAAATAATACTTGTTAATTGAAAACTATAGTTAGCAAAATAGTATGAGTGAGATCTGCAATATGCAAAACATTTAACAAATGTAAAAATTAAGTAACTGCCAAAATTTGAAATTTCACCTGTTACGTATTATGCCATATATACACACACCAGCCACTGAATTAGAAACCTTTATGTAGATGTATATACATCTACATGTATGCAGCATATATGCAAAATACATGGCCATGTATGCCATATCATCAGTAATGTTGATACATACATACATACACTGAAGAGCATTGAATTAGAGACAGCTGGCGTTATGCAAATGGGGCGCTGTGGGCGGCCCTGTAAACGGAAGGGACATGCCGTATGCAGTGATCCGACAATATAAGGAGTGATGCAACAGGAATCGGTAAGAGTCGGATGCAGTATCAGTAAGACGAAGGATCTAAGCGCATTTGACCATGGGCAAATTGTCGGGGCCCGACGAATGGATCACTCCATCTCAGAAGTCGTGCAGGCACTGGGATTTTCACGAGCCACTCTGTCACAGGTGCACCGTGAGTACATCGAATCCGGTAAAACCATCCCTGCAAGGGCCAACTGCCGCGGACAACAGCATGTGGATGAGCGGGGTCATCGCCTGCTAGCTCGCATTGTAACAGTGGATAGATGGGCCACAGTGCAAGAAATCACTCAGCAATTTAACGCTGGTGCACAAAAACATGTAAGCAGCCACACCATCCAGAACCATCTCCTCGCTATCGAGTACAGAAGCCATCGTCCCACGAGGGTATTGCTGCTGACCGCACATCACAGGGTGCAAAGATTAGCATGGGTGCGGGAACATCGCCACTGGACCCTAGACATGTGGGAAAATGTTGCCTGGACTGATGAATCAAGATTCGCATTGGTACATGCGGATGGCAGGATACGAGTACGGCGCAAACCACAAGAAGCGATGGATCCTTCTTGCCAGCAGGGTACTCTTCAAGCTGGTGGGGGTGGCATTCTCGTCTGGGGACTGTTTACGTGGACTGAAATGGGACCCCTGGTATGTGTGACATCGTCCCTCACAGGTCAACATTACCGTGATATCCTGGATGACCATTTGCTCCCATTTGTGCGTCTTCAACATCCCACTGGGGACCTCATCCTGCAACAAGACAATGCACCATGCCATCGCTCCCGAATTGTGTCCAAATGGTTGGGTGAACACTCCAATGTGATCTCTCTTCCTTGGCCAGCTAGGTCACCTGACCTCAATCCCATCGAGCACATCTGGGATGCCATTGAGAGAGATGTTCGAGGCTCTGACCCCCTCCATAAAATCTTCGTGAACTGTGGGAGCTTGTTCAGGGGTCGTGGATCTGTATGGCTTCCCAACGCTTCCGGTGTCTTGTCGAGTCCATGCCGAGATGAATCGCTGCCGTCATCAGGGCGAAAGGTGGTGCTACACATTACTAGACAGTTATCTCTAATTCAATTGCTCTTCAATGTACATACATACATACATACGTACATACATATCACTAAGCTGTTCTCTGAGATTAAGAGGTTAGCTCCAAAAAGAAATACAAACTACCAGATATTTTTACTTATGCACAAGATCTTTTATACTTCATACTCATGATCTTTTTCTCATGCAGACACTCCTGAATCTGATCCACCCATGTCTTTCTTGGCCTTCCTCTGCCTTTCCTTCCTGCTACTTGCGCTAAAAAGATTTTCTTAGTAAGCATCTCATCACTCATTCTTTCAACATGGCCAAACCACTGAAGCATATTAGTCTCCACCTTGCTAACAACATTTTGCTTCACATCACACAACTGCAACACATCTTCATTCCTCACACAATCAGACCGTGTCTTGCCACAAACCCCCTGTAAGTAACGCATTTCTCCAGCACACAAACGACATCTGGTTTCAAAAAGTGAGATATCCAGGTTCATTAATCAGTGGAAAAATAACCCATATTGCTTGTCCAGAGATGCCAACTACTACAGAAATACCTCTTGTACTACAGAATACGGAAAATCATGACTTTTTTTATGGAAAATTAACAGAAGTTATAAATTTTTATTTTGCCCCCCCCCCCCCCCCCCGAACGCAACGACGGGCACTTGACGATTCGTCATTTGTCTTGCTTGCGATGCTGCCTGCACCTACAGTTCTTCCTCTCGAGGCTGCTCAGATCTTCTTAGTGCGACTGGCACTCGATGAGTGCGGCCTTGCGCTGAGTCGTTTCTAAGTGAAAACCCTCCCTCCCAGCATGCAAGATTCTGGGGACATTGAGTGCAGCTCTCATTGGCGGACGTGGGCGGAGTTTGGGTCAGAACACAGTGATTTCCTGAACACACTTGCGCAGTGCCGCACCGAACTCTTGAAAATCATTTGGTGGTGAAAATGAGCGTCATTGCCTGGCATCGGAGGGGTTTTTTTATGCGTGCGTTGGCCATTCATGTCAGTAATTAATATTATGAAGTTTTTTAGTGTGTTGCAGAAAAGTATGCTTGGATTTCATTCTTATGTGGACTGACTCTGTAAGCCATTGACTCGGTGCTGTGTAACAGTGGTTTATGAAAACAATTTAATTCTGTTTAGTTTTCATTCCTGAAAATAAAAAATATGGATTCCAGGAAGCAGACGTTATCAAATGAAGCAACAACACAAGCAGTAGCGAAAAAACCAAAGAACTGCCAGAAGTTTAAAGCATCGTATGATATGGAGAAAGTTTCCTTGCCTTCAACAATAAAAATTATCTGAAAATATGGCATTTTGTGCATTGTGCTCAAAGGATTTCAACATAGCACATGGCGGTGTGGATGATTGTCGTTGTCACGTGCGTTCCAAAAAGTATACAGAGTATTCGACAGCCGCAGCAAAAACGCAGATTGTTTTTGCTGAAAAAAATGAAGATTTACAAGTTATTTTACTAAGGATGATACTGCAAATGTAATCAAAGCTGAGAGCTTATTTGTTCGATTTCTAATAGAACATAATATTCCAATTTCTGCAGCAGACCACAGGAAGCATTTATTTTAGGCAATGTTCCCGGATTCAAATATTAGCCAAACATTTTACTAGCGGTAAAACTATGGCAATTGGGAAAAGTATGGCAAGAAGTAATATTTCAGAGGTGGTTTCAACAGTAAATAAAGGTTTGCCATTCTCTTTAAGCAGTGATGGCAGTAATGACTGTCAAGATGTAAAACTTTATCCACTACTTATGACATATTTTGATGAAACTATTAGACAATGCATTAGAACAAAATTAATGCCATTATTAGAATCTTCTGATAACACAGGTGAAGACATATTTCAGGTTATAAATACTGAATTTCAGAAGAGAGAATTAAAGTGGGAGAAGTGTGTTAGCTTTTCAGCAGATAATGCAAATACAGTGATGGAAAAAAGAAAGGAGTTGCACCATTTCTATTAAAAAAAAAATCCATCAATTATAATTAGAGGTTGTCTTTGCCACTTGATACACATTGCTGTGAAAAAAGCTACATCAGTATTCAATGAAAATATAGTCACTCTTAGTTGGCATCTTTTATTTTCTCAATAAAAGCTCCAAGCATAAAAGCAGCTTCGAATTGCAACAACAGCTTTGTAGCCAGAAAAGGAAGACTCGTCAAATTTTGAAAATGTGCCAATACGAGATGGTTGTCACTAGCAAATTGTATTGACCATATCCTGGAGCAGTGGGAACCATTAAGAGCTTACTTTGTAGAAGACGAAAGTCACAATTTCCAAAATACATGTTTCCAACAGATAAGATCATCTTTGGAAAAACCTAGCACAAAATTAAATCTGTTATTCCTTCATAGTGTTTTACCATTATTCACAAAAATTAATCTTTTGCTCCTGCAAGATGTCCCATATATTCATAGGTTAAGAAGAACCATTGTGCAGTTCTTTATAGGTCCTTTTGTTAGATTTGTGAAGCCTACTGTCATAGCTGATGATGTTGAGCTTAATTTTTTAAATAACAGTTTTTCAAAAAGAAAAATCAGAAAGAGGACACAGAACTGGTAATTGGAGTAAAAACAAGAATGTATTTAAGCGAAATCATTTTAAATGAAAATGAACTTTCTAAGTTCCATACATCTATCAGAAAGTTTTATGTTGAAGGATTTTCTTATATTCAAGAAAAGATAGTGATCTGTGATGATGGTTGCCGCCCCGGTGGCGCAGTGGTCTAAGCGATGGCTACTGATCATTCGTCGGAAAGGGGTCCGGGTTCGAATCCCGGTGAGGCATGGATGTTGTGTTTGTCTTACGGCACTGGTTCTCTCCCTTCCCTGGAACCAGTGGCTCTAAAATTAGGGACGGGCGACTGCTTATAGCCCATTGAGTTGCTCATGGTGGTCGTTAAATCCTCCAAAAAAAAAAGAAAAGAAAAAAGAAAGATCTGTGATGAATTCTTAAGCATGCAGAAGTAGCAGATCCTTCACTTAGAGCCATTTTTACTTTTGTATTATACATAGTCAAGTACTTTCCATTTATAATAACTGAAAATGAACATGATAACTGGAAGCGGAATTTGTTTGTTATCAAGCTGACAAATTAGAGGCCATAGCAGAAACAGATAGAATAGATGTCACTTGGTCAGAAATCTCAAAATTAAGAGGCTGTAATGGAGCTGCTAAGTATACTATTCTCCCGAAAGTAATGTTCCACACTTGAATGCTGCAAGTGAGAGAGTTTTAGTTTAATGCGAAAAAATCAAACCCATTTCCGACCTAATTTAGGTTTAAAAACTGTAGAAGCACTTCATATTGCGAAAATGAATATGTTCTCCTCTGAACAAGTATGTTATAAAAAATATTTTCTGCTGAGGAACTCAAATCTGCAAAACAATGTACAGCTAAATCACTAAAGAAAGCTGTTTAATCATTTTTTTGTTTTTAAACACAGTGTTTCAGTCATGGTGTATATTATTTTCCATGTGAAAAATTTGAAATATTTTGATACAGATTTTCATGTATGTAAATGAATAAGTAAGTAAATAATACTAATAAAATTAAATGAGTAAAGCATGTTTTCCTCAGTTAAAATTATTCTTTTTGGTATGACTACTGAAAAATGGCCAAAAACTACTGAAAATTTGTACAAATACTACTGAAAATATCTGAAACAGGATGCATCTCTGCTTGTCTAAGAGGTGTAACTGTAGCTCCACAACAATCTGCCAGGAACAAGATTGCTGTCATCTGAGAACAGTAGTACAAAGAAACAGGACTTCCATCAATTGACTGAAGCATAAAGAACAGTTATATGGGCTGGATTTTTGTACTATTCACATTCTTACGATATCACCGGCCAATCACTATTTTATGCAAATTAGAGTTCCTGGCTAATCAGTATCAGACCTACAAGATTGAAAACACTGTCAAAGCACAGTATTATTTTGGAGCCAAAGCACACACACCATATCCCCAAATTATCTTTTAAAAACATAGGATTTAAAAAACGTCTTTATTTACAATTTAAAAACATGGTGGATAAAAGCTCTGGCAAGCACTTTCACAACCACTATGGCCGCATCTTCAGGCTGATGAGTGAAACCAGAATTAGAACGGCACAAGGTTAAATAGTGACAGATAGGAGCACAATTAATACACATTATGTAAATGAAACACATTAGACATTGCCATTCACTACAAATTATTACAAGTCATATCCCCAAATTATCTTTTAAAAACATAGGATTTAAAAAACTTCTTTATTTACAATTTAAAAACATGGTAGATAAAAAAGCTCTGGCAAGCACTTTCGCGACCATTATGGCCGCATCTTCAGGCCGATGAGTGAAACCAGAATTAGAACGGCACAAGTTTAAATAGTGACAGATAGGAGCACAAGTATTACACATTATGTAAATGAAGCACATTAGACATTGCCATTCACTACAAATTATTACAAGTCTTTGTAATTACTTAGTTTCTTCCTCCTGTTAATACTGTAAAACCAGGTTTCTCCAGGCGGTGGGAATGTATACAGGCACGTCCTCATTACAGCATTTTGGTCCAAGTTTTATGATATTGGGTATGTAAATAAGTTTTGAGGGATTTGAGGTGAACAAAACACGTTGTTGGAGAACAAAAACAATATTTTAATATTAATCGAAGTATGCTCCCTCTGAAGCTACAACTTTACACCATCTTTCGGGCAGTGAACGTATGCCCCGAAGGAAGAATTCCGGTTCCTTGGAAAAGATCCAGTTGTTCAGTCAACTTTTTGATGTCTTCATAAGAACTAAACCGTTCTCCAGAAAGTGCTGACTGCATCGACCGGAACAAATGGTAATCCGATGGCGCAATATCTGGTGAATATGGTGGGTGGGGTAGAACTTCCCAGTCGGATCCTTCTAAGTACTTTTTCACAGGTCGAGAAACATGTGGTCTTGTCTATTCTCCCATTCCGGCCGTTTTTGCGTGAGAGCTAATTTTAAACGCATTAATTGGGTTCGATACCGATTACCAGTAATAGTTTCTGACTATTTCAGTAGTTCATAGTGGATCACATCCTTCTGGTCCCACCAGATACACAGCCTTACCTTTGAACCATGGATACTGCATTTTGGCGTTGAAGGACCTGGTTCACCTGGCTTCACCCAAGCTTTCTGCCGTTTAGGGTTATCGTACCATATCCATTTCTCGTCGGCAGTAATAATACGATGCAAAAAAACTTTTCTTTTTGCCTTTGAAGCAGCAATTCGCAAATGGGTTTTCGACGTTCAAGGTCTCTTTCCCGCAAAGCATGTGGAACCCAATTCCCTTCTTTTTCAACCATTCCCATGGCAGCTAAACATTGTGAAATGCATGGTTGACTAACATTTAATGCAGCTGCTAGTTCTTTTTGGGTCTGGCACAGATCCTCGTCAAGTAAAGCTTCCAATTCGGCGTCAGCAATTATTTTGGGTGGTCCAGAACATTCTTCATTCTTTATCACTGACATCAAAATTGTTCCTTTTGAATCATCTAAACCAATACTCACATGTTTTTATGGATGGGGAATGTTCACCATAGATTTCTGACATTAAGCGATAACTGTCGGCAGCACTTTTCTTGACAATAAAGTAATGCACTAACACTTCCCACAAATGCTGTTTTGTCGGGACGAAAGTTGCCATTTTCCATTGAGTAAAACAAATACGTCTTCGCACCTCAGTCGAACGTCGTATACTGACTCTGACAGCTGGCGTCTCGTACTGCAATATCGCAGTGTTGCCACTTTAAAATACATGCGAGCAGTAATAAGTACGACACCGAATGGAAATCCCTCAAAACTTATTTATACACCCAATATATAGACTCTCAGTAAAGAGCATAGAGCGTTTATTAGAAGCTGTCGATAGTAAGTTCGCATTGTCCCAGTCAGGTAGGTCTCAAGTCTTTTTCAATAACAGTTTTTGACAATGTCAAAGTGGCAGATTTCTTATGGATGGCATATCTGGGTTCAGCTCAACGAATACCCAGGCTTTGAAATGTCAAGCCCACATAACAAAGATCTACCGATTGTAGATTTATGTCCATTAGAGGGATATTATACACTCCAAAGCGGGAAATAGGTGGAACTATGTCATTGTCACGTCTAATCACTGAAAAAAGGTTTTGGGTTTTTACACCGAATCCAATAGAGTATTTTTTACAGGTGCTTTTTAATAAAGTGACCACAGATTTCTGGTAGTCCATGCTCCTTACATATTTAATCGTGGGTACATTTCTAGTCAGGGTTGTGAAAGTTTTTTTCTCCCAATGTATCTCGCTCAGTTGTTTATAACCTGATTGAAAAGATCTTGTACACCCAAAATTCCTATACTGCTGCAGAAATTGATTCAACCCTACAGGCTTTGAAACTTGTTGGAGGCCGGTGTTTTTCAGATTTCAACAGACTATTTTCAAACAGAATGAGGAGGCACCTATAGGTTCCCCTTTGTCACCTGTTCTTGCCGAAATACTGCTTCAACTACCTAAAATCTTGCTTCGTTCAACCAACGTTATACCTGAGATATGTTGATGGATGTCTTCCTTGTTTGGCCTCATTCTGAAACCGAATTATTTAATATGGCTTCAAATCTATCCTCCATCATACCCGGTATTAAGTTTTACTGTTGAGATCGAGGAGTCTAGGCCACTTCCTTATCTTGATTTTCTGGTTTCCCACACCTCCGACCACTCACATTTTGACTTTTCAGTTTACCGAAAACCAACCTCAACTCCAGTTATTATTCCCTTCAATTCCTGTACTCCAACCCCCTACAAATTTTCAGCGCTCAGATTTCTTGTACACAGGGCATTTTCACACTCTTCAACTTCTGATAGTCGAAATTTGGAACTGAGAAAAATAACGGAGATTGCTGATGCGCATGGATACCCCACGGGTTGTGTTCAGAGACTTGTTCAACAGCATGAACGAAAAACTTTTACAACCCTGACTAGAAATGTACCCAAGATTAAATATGTGAGGAGCATGGACTACCGGAAATCTGGGGTCACTTTATTAAAAAGCACGTGTAAAAAATACTCTTGGATTCGGTGTAAAAACCCAAAACATTTTTTCAGTAATTAGACGTGACAGAGACGTAGTTCCACCTATTTCTTGCTTTTGAGTGTATAATATCCTTCTAATGGACAAAAATGGACAGTCGGTAGATCTTTGTTATGTGGGCTCGACATTTCGAAGCCTGGGTATTCGTTGAGCTGAACACAGATATGCCATCCGTAAGAAATCTGCCACTTCGACATTGTCAAAAACTGTTATTGAAAAAGACTTGAGACCTGACTGGGACAATGCAAACTTACTATCGACAGTTTCTAATAAACGCTCTATGCTCTTTACTGAGAGTCTATATATCATAAACCTTGAACCAAAATACTGTAATGAGGACGTGCCTGTATACATTCCCACCGCCTGGAGAAACCTGGTTTTACAGTATTCACTGGAGGAAGAAACTAAGTAATTACAAAGACTTGTAATAATTTGTAGTGAATGGCAATGTCTAATGTGTTTCACTTGCATAATGTGTACTAATTGTGCTCCTATCTGTCACTATTTAACCTTGTGCCATTCTAATTCTGGTTTCACTCATCAGCCTGAAGATGCGGCCATTGTGGTTGTGAAAGTGCTTGCCAGTGCTTTTATCTACCATGTTTTTAAATTGTGAATAAAGACGTTTTTTAAATCCTACATTTTTAAAAGATAATTTGGGATATGGTGTGTGTGCTTTGGCTCCAAAATAATACCGTGCTTTTACAGCGTTTCCAACCTTTTACCTACAATTAGCACGAAATAACTTTGATTATTACGTATTAGTCCTACATTTTTCAAAGTTTTAACATAAGAAATATCGTAGTCAAGTAGTAAATAAGATTCTGAGTCTAAAAGATTCAAAATGAAATAAAAGTACTTACACACTTGGAGACACAAGAGTTTATAATCCACTCATTCCTGTGGCACTTAACCTGGGAAGTATTGGCTCTCTCTGTTATGCTTTTCTGCCACTCACCCGAGTGACAAACACTGTTTACTCAGGTAAAACACAATATTTGGTAAAAGATGCTAGAGATTATGCATGGACAATTTCCACACTTGGATATCACAGCTAACCCATCATCGTGACCAAGACCTCACAGCTCTGCTGCTGGGGGAAGGGAAGTCATGCCTGTCGGCTCCTCTGGACAGCACTGGCCAATCAGAATCAGTGGGGCTTTCTCCTTTTCCGAAGTGGTGGGATATGTTACACTCGGCTGTTTAGACTCGAGTCATCTTCCAGTGTTGAATCTCACTTGCTATCTCTCAATGGGATACCATGGTTCAAGTACATTGAGTCTTTCTAATCTCATCTCTCAGCTCGATGAATTGGATCTCAAAACAAAACAAAACAAAACAAAACAAGAAACCCTCACATTGGTGGTCAGCTCCCTACTCTTAAAACAATCTGTAGAGATCTCTTCTTCTGCATGCATATCAGGGGAAATGCCAGCCTCCAGCTGTTTATAATAGGCCAGTGCAGAGTTGTGTTTGCTGTGAAGGTCCTCTTTGCCTTCCAGTTCACATATATCTTCCAAGTT
The DNA here is from genome assembly GCA_039090855.1 of Macrothele yani. Classification (NCBI taxonomy): domain Eukaryota; kingdom Metazoa; phylum Arthropoda; class Arachnida; order Araneae; family Macrothelidae; genus Macrothele; species Macrothele yani. The sequence continues at coordinate 70,575,401 of CM077028.1, read as the reverse complement.
CTTACCAACACAACTGCCCCTCTTCCTTTGTTTTTGGTTCTCTCTGGTGCTGTCAATAACAATTATGAATTCTAAAATATGACCATCTGGCTTCCAAATTATTGTGGCCTGTGCTGCTAACATCTTTTTAAAACCATTCTGAGACACATTCCTTGCAAGGTTAAAATTCCTTTAATAGTGTTCACTTTCAGTGTTAAACTTCTTGCTCTTAAAGATCTCCCCAAAAAAGCCTTCTTCTTTCAATTTCCCAAATCATATTTGTAACAATATATTTAAATTTAGTTCAATTAAAATAAATATATGTACACACACATGTATATATATATATATATATATATATATACCTTAAACCATACTTACATTCTGAAGATCAAAATGCACAAAAGCAGCAGTGAAGAATTCTCAGAACTAACAACCTACAAAGCAGAAACTACAACAAAAATAATAATAAATAAATAAATAAATAAATAAATAAATAAATAAATAAATAAAAAACTCAAAAGCCAACAAGCAAAGAGAATAAAAAATAATAAATCCGGAATGCAGAAAGTGTTGAAAATGCTGAGCCTTGGCTTTATCAAGGACCAGCAAAACTGCATTTTCTCACTACCACAAAGACCTAGTTGAAAATGGGTTTCTGCAAAGTCATAGATGCAAGTATAAGTCCCCCCAAAAAAATCCAAATTACATAACTGCCCTCAAAGGTGCAGAAACTAAATAATTAAGCATAATTTTTTGCATACATCTATCACTTTCCTGGCCCAACCCATACTCATCATCTCCCACAAAAAACATTGGCAAAGAGCTCACAAATATTGTGAGAAGGCTTAGAACATTAGACCCAGGAAACGAGGCAAAACCTACTGCAAAGAAATATATAAGTAACTTAGGAACACCTAGAACAAAAAATCAAAAAACTTGAAATACTACAATTAAGAATAGTTTAACAATAAAACCACTTACTACCCACAGCAAAACAACAGATTTGACACACGGTAAGGTAACCTTACCACCGAAGTGAATCTCCCAACCAGTAACCAAAATAAAAAGCACTTAAAAAGTGTCATTCCCTAATCTATTCTTAATTGTAGCATTTCAAGTTTTTTTTGTTTTTTTTTTTTTTGTTCTAGGTGTTTCTAAGTTACTTATATATTTCTTTGTAGTAGGTTTTGCTTCACTTCCTGGTCTAATGTTTCTAAGCCTTTTCACAATATTTGTGAGCTCTTTGCCATTGTTTTTTGTGGGAGATGATGAGTATGGGTTGGGCCAGGAAAGTGATAGATGTATGCAAAACATTATGCTTAATTATTTAGTTTCCTCACCTTTGAGGGCAGTTATGTAATTTGGATTTCTAGGTCTTTGTGGTAGTGAGAAAATGCAGAGTTTTGCTGGTCATTGATAAAGCCAAGGCTCGGCATTTTCGACACTTTCTGCATTTCGGTTTTATTTTTTATTCTCTTTGCTTGTTGTCTTTTGAGTTTTTTATTATTATTATTATTTTTGTTGTAGTTTCTGCTTTGTAGGTTATATATATATATATATATATATATATATATATATATATATATATATATCATCATCATCATCATTGTCAACCATTATCAATCTACTGCTGGACGAAGGTCTCCCCAAGTTTCCTCCACAAAGGTCTGTTTTGTGCCAGTCTCCTCCATGTCATTCCTGCATACTTACGAATTTCATCCACCCATCTCCCATGTGGTCTTCTTCTGGGTCTTTTCCTGTCCCTTGGAATCCAATCTAAAATTTCAGCTGTCCATCGATGGTCTGTCCTTCTGGCAGCATGTCCAGCCCATTGCCATTTCAGAGATTTAACTCTGTTCATGACGTCTTCCACTCTTGTCATTTTTCGGATCCACGAGTTCCTCTTCTTATCTCTCCTGGTTACACCAAGCATGCACCTCTCCATGCTGTTTTGAGTTGTCTGCAGCCTTTGTATGTCTCTTTTAGTTAAGGTCCACGTATCTGCACCATACGTAAGCACTGGAAGGATGCATTGATCAAACACTTTTCTTTTAAGACATAATGGCATATTGCTCTTGAAAATTATGCTGTTTCTTCCAAAAGCTCTCCAGGCACCTAAGTTTTGTAGGCCGATTAATTTTTTCCTCAATGTGACCCTCACTTGATATCTGCTGTCCAAGATAAACGTATGTGTCTGTTATCTCCAGCTTTTCTCCATCAATCGATAAATCTTCATTTCTTGTAAAAGCATTGAACATCACTTTTGTCTTCTGAAAGTTCATTTTTAATCCCACTTCTTCACTCTTGTCAGCAAGTTCCTGGATCATACTCTGCAGCTCTGATGGGGTAGTTGCAAAAATGACTACGTCATCAGCAAAACGAAGGTGGGTTAGATAATCTCCATTAATCTTTATCCATTTGTTTTCGCAGTTCAGTGATTGAAAGACATTTTCCAATGTGGCATTACAGAGCTTCGGAGATATGGTGTCACCTTGTCTCGTTCCCTTTCCAATTTTTATGTGTTGTATTTTCAAACAGCTGAATCTTTGCACTTGCATTTTCGTAGATGTTATTAACAATATTAATGTATGCATCTTCAATACCACAGGATTTCAGAGCCATTGTAACTGCTGATTGTTTCACCGAATCAAAGGCTTTTTCATAATCTATAAAAGCCATGCACAATGGAAGTTCATATTCTCTCGCTCTTTCAATTAGTTCTCTCAATACGTGGATATGATCTATTGTGCTGTAGCCACTCCTGAATCCAGCTTGTTCTCTCGGTTGAGCCATGTCCAGTGTCACCTTCAAGCAGTGTGAAAGAACTTTACTGAAAATTTTATAAACCATTGATAAGAGGCTGATAGGTCTGTAGTTCCTGAGATCCTCAACGTCACCTTTTTTATGTAGCAGGATCATTGTAGCGCTGTTCCGATCCTCAGGAATCTTCCCTTCATTAAGGAATCGAGTGACAATTTGGGCGAGTACTGTTTCGATTTCTCATGTCTACAGTAATTCCATCTTCTCCTGGAGCTTTTCCCCGTTTGATGTTCTTGATTGCATGTGCAACTTCTGCTGGGAGGACTGGAAGAACTCTGGTACTGGTACCTTTCATGATGTCTGGAGTACATATATCATCCCTTTCATATAATTTGGAGTAGAAATCTTTCACTCTTGTCAAAATTTCGCCTCTATTTCTTGTTACAGAACCATCTTTTTTTCTCAGTGCCATAATCTGTTTTCTTCCCTTACTGAGATGTCCCTTTGCTATCTTTAGGCTTTGATTGTTTTCAATTGCTTTCCTCACTAGTTCACAGTTGAATTTCCTTACGTCTTCAGTGATACTTTTTTCTACAGTCTTGCATAGCTCTGTATATTCCACTTTGGAAGTCACATCTTCTTTAGTTGTCCTCATCTCTCTTCTTTTCTGCATCAACATTTTGGTTTTGCCTGATAATTTGTTCACATGCAACTTGTTCTTAGACCCAGCTAATTTTGTTGCTGTTTCCATAAGAGCTTTGGTTACTTTTCTGTTAACTTCAGAAATATCCACTTCTTCCGCTGTTAGGCCTTCTAACTCAGAGAATCTGTTCTTCAGTTCCAACTTGAAGGTATTATGGTGTTTTTTAAGGTTGGTTATGTCAATACATTTTGTTTGTCTTATGAGCTTGCCACGTTCGAGTTTAGTTTTGAGGTGCATCTTACATCTCACCAATCTATGGTCACTACCTGTGTTGAATTTTATATATATATATATAAATAGTAAGGTCAGGTGATGCGTAACATCACAGCCTCTCCTTGACAAATGTCAACCCCGCCTTCTCGTGGTGCATCCTGTTCCCACTAAAGGGGCTCTGACGACCGCCCATAGCGGTATAACTATACCATCGGGATTAGAGGAAATTCTATCCCACACTCACCAACCCGCTTGGCCAGCGTGGTGAGTTATGGCCAAACCCCTCCAAAATGATTCCACAACTTAAATCTTGGCCCTCAGTCTCCGGCAGCTGGAATGTACCTGGCCAAGGCAGCGGCCAGTGCGACATGAAGGCAGAGGGTGCTAAGAATCCCCGGAGGACCGGACTAGGCTGCCATCTGATGCTGACCTTGGCTACTTACAATGGACGCTCCCTATCTTCTGATTCAAGGCTTCTTGAATTGGAAGAGGAACTACAAAGGATCAAGTGGGACATCGTGGGGCTAAGTGAGGTAAGGAGAAAAGGAGAAGATCTCATCGAACTGAAAAGTGGACATCTCTTCTACTATCGTGGGACAGATACTGGCAGAACTAGTGGTGTTGGATTTATAATAAACAAGAAACTAAAGGATAAAGTTGTAGAAGTTGAAAGTTCCTCTGACAGAGCTGCACGACTTGTTATCCAACTCTCGAAAAGATACCAGGCTCAGATTATTCAAACTTATGCACCCACCACAAGTCATCCTGAAGAAGAAATTGAAGAATTTTATGAGGAAATTTGTCATCTAAATAATAAAGGTAAGCAGCACTTGAAAATAATTATGGGAGATTTCAATGCAAAAATAGGGCACCGACAACAGAATGAAACTTCAGTAGGTAAATTCGGTCACGGCAACAGAAACCAGCGTGGAAATACTCTCGTTGAGTTTGCAGAGGCAGAAGGGTTTTTCATCTTGAACTCCTTCTTCAAGAAAAAGCCACACAGAAAATGGACATGGAGACATCCAAATGGGACGACAAGTGAAATTGATTTTATTATGTGTAACAAAAAATTCGTCATAGAAGACTGCAGTGTGCTAAACAAGTTCAACACAGGTAGTGACCATAGATTGGTGAGATGTAAGATGCACCTCAACACTAAACTTGAACGTGGCAAGCTCATAAGACAAACAAAATCTATTGACATAACCAACCTTAAAAAACACCATAATACCTTCAAGTTAGAACTGAAGAACAGGTTCTCTGCTTTAGAAGGCCTAACATCGGAAGAAGTGGACATCTCTGAAGTTAACAGAAAAGTAACCAAAGCTCTTACGGAAACAGCAACAAAATTAGCTGGGTCTAAGAACAAGTTGCATGTGAACAAATTATCAGGAAAAACCAAAATGTTGATGCAAAAAAGAAGAGAGATGAGGACAACTAAAGAAGATGTGACTTCCAAAGTGGAATATATAGAGTTATGCAAGACAGTAAGAAAAAGTATCACTGAAGACGTAAGGAAATTCAACTGTGAACTAGTGAGGAAAGCAATTGAAAACAACCAAAGCCTAAAGATAGCAAAGGGACATCTCAGTAAGGGAAGAAAACAGATTATGGCACTGAGAAAAGAAGATGGTTCTGTAACAAGAAATAGAGGCGAAATTTTGACAAGAGTGAAAGATTTCTACTCCAAATTATATGAAAGGGATGATATATGCACTCCAGACATCATGAAAAATACCAGTACCAGAGTTCCTCCAGTCCTTCCAGCAGAAGTTGCACATGCAATCAAGAACATGAAGCGAGGAAAAGCTCCAGGAGAAGATGGAATTACTGTAGACATCATACAAGAAGCAAGTGGAGAAATCGAAACGGTACTCGCCCAAATTTTCACTCGATGCCTTAATGAAGGAAAGATTCCTGAGGATTGGAACACCGCTACAATGATCCTGCTACATAAGAAAGGTGACATTGAGGATCTTGGAAACTACAGACCTATCAGCCTCCTATCAGTAGTTTATAAAATCTTCACTAAAGTTCTTTCACACCGCTTGAAGGTAACACTGGACATGGCTCAACCGAGAGAACAAGCTGGATTCAGGAGTGGCTACAGCACAATAGATCATATCCACGTGCTGAGAGAACTAATTGAAAGAGCGAGGGAATATGAACTTCCATTGTGCATGGCTTTTATCGATTATGAAAAAGCCTTTGATTCGGTGAAACCATCAGCAGTTACAATGGCTCTGAAATCCTGCGGTGTTGAAGATGCATACATTAATATTATTAATAACATCTATGAAAATGCAAGTGCAAAGATTCGGCTGTTTGAAAATACAACACACGTAAAAATTGGAAAGGGAGTGAGACAAGGTGACACCATATCCCCGAAGCTCTTTAATGCCACATTGGAGGGTGTTTTTCAGTCGCTGAGCTGGGAAAACAAGGGGATAAAGATTAATGGAGATTATCTAACCCACCTTCGTTTTGCTGATGACGTAGTCATTTTTGCAACTACTCCATCAGAGCTGCAGAGTATGATCCAGGAACTTGCTGACAAGAGTAAAGAAGTGGGATTAAAAATGAACTTTCAGAAGACAAAAGTGATGTTCAATGCTTTTACAAGAAATGAAGATTTATAGATTGATGGAGAAAAGCTGGAGATAACAGACACGTACGTTTATCTTGGACAGCAGATATCAAGTGAGGGTCACATTGATGAAGAAATTAATCGGCGTACAAAACTTGCCTGGAGAGCTTTTGGAAGAAACAGCATAATTTTCAAGAGCAATATGCCATTATGTCTTAAAAGAAAAGTGTTTGATCAATGCATCCTTCCAGTGCTTACGTATGGTGCAGAGACGTGGACCTTAACTAAAAGAGACATACAAAGGCTGCAGACAACTCAAAGAAGCATGGAGAGATGCATGCTTGGTGTAACCAGGAGAGATAAGAAGAGGAACTCGTGGATCCGAAAAATGACAAGAGTGGAAGACATCATGATCAGAGTTAAATCCCTGAAATGGCAATGGGCTGGACATACTGCCAGAAGGACAGATCATCGATGGACAGCCGAAATTTTAGATTGGATTCCAAGGGACAGGAAAAGACCCAGAAGAAGACCACATGGGAGATGGGTGGATGAAATTCGAAAGTATGCAGGGGTGACATGGAGGAGACTGGCACAAGACAGACCGTTGTGGAGGAAACTTGGGGAGACCTTCGTCCAGCAGTGGATTGATAATGGTTGACAATGATGATGATGATATAAATAGTATATAAATAAAACAAAAAAAAATGCTTTATAAAAAAATTATTATAACACAAAAGAAATTGGACAAAAGAGCTAATAACATGAGAAGTGCCAAAGGCAGCTAAACCTCATGTAATAGCATATATAGAACGAAAACATTACAGAACAAAAATACAAAATTTTAAAAAGGAACTTCAAAACAAGTGAAAACTAAAAACAGTTTGCCGTCATCAGGAGAGCATCAATCTGTGGAAGTGACCTTTCTAGTGCCAACAAAACGACAAGGCAAGCCAAAATTGTCGGTTGGTTATGCTCCCTAGGCCACAAAACCAAATTCTAATAAGCACAAGAATTCCAAGAATCAAATTTATACAACTAAAAAAAGTAATTAAAAGCTTACCGGCAGCACAAAACCACCATGACAAGACATTAAACAAAACTGAACAAAGCACCCACAAGAACCCAAATATATACACTGATATAAAAGGTGGTCACGGTTAATGAACTTCCTGGTAAGCCAAAAATGTGTGAATTGACAAGATGCAAAACTGTGTATGTGGATAGGATCTTCAGCCATTAGGGACCCACCAAATAGCACTTTGTTGCCTATATACTTAAAATTATTAGGTCCTAGGTTAATAAAGCATGTCAATGTGCAATTTGAAACTCTTGGACACCGAATTATAGTTAAAAATTAATTGGTTAAAATGATGTCTTAAGAATTTTTTAGGGAAGTTGTTAGATTGCAGTTTAGAAAGAAGAGCTTTCAGATTTTTTACAAGTAAGAACTGTGTAGAGCAAATTTTAGCTGGCCCTCAGTCTCCGACGCTGGAATGTACCTGGCCAAGGCAGCGGCCAGTGCGACATGAAGGCAGAGGGTGCTAAGAATCCCGGAGGACCGGACTAGGCTGCCATTTGATGCTGACCTTGGCTACCTACAACGGACGCTCCCTATCTTCTGATTCAAGGCTTCTTGAATTGGAAGAGGAACTACAAAGGATCAAGTGGGACATCGTCGGGCTAAGTGAGGTAAGGAGAAAAGGAGAAGATCTCATTGAACTGAAAAGTGGACATCTCTTCTATTATCGTGGGACAGATACTGGCAGAACTAGTGGTGTTGGATTTATAATAAACAAGAAACTGAAGGATAAAGTGGTAGAAGTTAAAAGTTCCTCTGACAGAGCTGCACGACTCGTTATCCAACTATCGAGAAGATACCAGGCTCAGATTATTCAAACTTATGCACCCACCACAAGTCATCCTGAAGAAGAAATTGAAGAATTTTATGAGGAAATTCGTCATCTAAATAATAAAGGTAAGCAGCACTTGAAGATAATTATGGGAGATTTCAATGCAAAAATAGGGCACCGACAACAGAATGAAACTTCAGTAGGTAAATTCGGTCACGGCAACAGAAACCAGCGTGGAAATACTCTCGTTGAGTTTGCAGAGGCAGAAGGATTTTTTCATCTTGAATTCCTTTTTCAAGAAAAAGCCACACAGGAAATGGACATGGAGACATCCAATTGGGACGACAAGTGAAATTGATTTTATTATGTGTAACAAAAAATTCGTCATCGAAGACTGCAGTGTGCTGAACAAGTTCAACACAGGTAGTGACCATAGATTGGTGAGATGTAAGATGCACCTCAACACTAAACTGGAACGTGGCAAGCTCATAAGACAAACAAAATGTATTGACATAACCAACCTTAAAAAACACCATAATACTTTCAAGTTGGAACTGAAGAACAGATTCTCGGCTTTAGAAGGCCTAACATCGGAAGAAGTGGATATTTCGGAAGTTAACAGAAAAGTAACTAAAGCTCTTATGGAAACAGCAACAAAATTAGCTGGGTCTAAGAACAAGTTGCATGTAAACAAATTATCAGGAAAAACCAAAATGTTGATGCAAAAAAGAAGAGAGATGAGGACAACTAAAGAAGATGTGACTTCCAAAGTGGAATATATAGAGCTATGCAAGACAGCACGAAAAAGTATCACTGAAGACGTAAAGGAAATTCAACTGTGAGCTAGTGAGGAAAGCAATTGAAAACAACCAAAGCCTAAAGATAGCAAAGGGACATCTCAGTAAGGGAAGAAAACAGATTATGGCTCTGAGAAAAGAAGATGGTTCTATAACAAGAAATAGAGGCGAAATTTTGACAAGAGTGAAAGATTTCTACTCCAAATTATATGAAAGGGATGATACATGTACTCCAGACATCATGAAAGGTACCAGAGTTCTTCCAGTCCTCCCAGCAGAAGTTGCTCATGCAATCAAGAACATGAAGCGGGGGAAAGCTCCAGGAGAAGATGGAATTACTATAGACATCATACAAGAAGCAAGTGGAGAAATTGAAACAGTACTCGCCCAAATTTTCACTCGATGCCTTAATGAAGGGAAGATTCCTGAGGATTGGAACAATGCTACAATGATCCTGCTACATAAAAAAGGTGACATTGAGGATCTCAGGAACTACAGACCTATCAGCCTCCTATCAGTGGTTTATAAAATCTTCACTAAAGTTCTTTCACACCGCTTGAAGGTAACACTGGACATGGCTCAACCGAGAGAACAAGCTGGATTCAGGAGTGGCTACAGCACAATAGATCATATCCACGTACTGAGAGAACTAATTGAAAGAGCGAGGGAATATGAACTTCCATTGTGCATGGCTTTTATCGATTATGAAAAAGCCTTTGATTCGGTGAAACAATCAGCAGTTACCACGGCTCTGAAATCCTGCGGTATTGAAGATGCATACATTAATATTATTAATAACATCTATGAAAATGCAAGTGCAAAGATTCGGCTGTTTGAAAATACAACACACATAAAAATTGGAAAGGGAGTGAGACAAGGTGACACCATATCTCCGAAGCTCTTTAATGCCACATTGGAAAATGTCTTTCAATCACTGAACTGGGAAAACAAAGGGATAAAGATTAATGGAGATTATCTAACCCACCTTCGTTTTGCTGATGACGTAGTCATTTTTGCAACTACCCCATCAGAGCTGCAGAGTATGATCCAGGAACTTGCTGACAAGAGTAAAGAAGTGGGATTAAAAATGAACTTTCAGAAGACAAAAGTGATGTTCAATGCTTTTACAAGAAATGAAGATTTATCGATTGATGGAGAAAAACTGGAGATAACAGATACGTATGTTTATCTTGGACAGCAGATATCAAGTGAGGGTCACATTGATGAAGAAATTAATCGGCGTACAAAACTTGCCTGGAGAGCTTTTGGAAGAAACAGCATAATTTTCAAGAGCAATATGCCATTATGTCTTAAAAGAAAAGTGTTTGATCAATGCATCCTTCCAGTGCTTACGTATGGTGCAGAGACGTGGACCTTAACTAAAAGAGACATACAAAGGCTGCAGACAACTCAAAGAGGCATGGAGAGGTGCATGCTTGGTATAACCAGGAGAGATAAGAAGAGGAACTCGTGGATCCGAAAAATGACGAGAGTGGAAGACATCATGATCAGAGTTAAATCCTGAAATGGCAATGGGCTGGACATACTGCCAGAAGGACAGACCATAGATGGACAGCCGAAATTTTAGATTGGATTCCAAGGGACAGGAAAGACCAGAAAAGACCACATGGGAGATGGGTGGATGAAATTCGTAAATATGCGGGAGTGACATGGAGGAGACTGGCACAAGACAGACCGTTGTGGAGGAAACTTGGGGAGACCTTCGTCCAGCAGTGGATTGATAATGGTTGACAATGATGATGATGATGATGATAAGGTGGTCACGGTTAATGAACTTCCTGGTAAGCCAAAAATGTGTGAATTGACAAGATGCAAAACTGTGTATGTGGATAGGATCTTCAGCCATTAGGGACCCACCAAATAGCACTTTGTTGCCTATATACTTAAAATTATTAGGTCCTAGGTTAATAAAGCATGTCAATGTGCAATTTGAAACTCTTGGACACTGAATTATAGTTAAAAATTAATTGGTTAAAATGATGTCTTAAGAATTTTTTAGGGAAGTTGTTAGATTGCAGTTTAGAAAGAAGAGCTTTCAGATTTTTACAAGTAAGAACTGTGTAGAAACCAAATTTTAGCTATTCTATGAAACAGAGATGAGTAGATTGCAATGTATAACTTTTGAAATGTTGGATGACCAGTGAGTGTAGGGAATGATATCAAACTCAAAAGAGTTTCTTTTATCAAATAAGTTCACCACACCTTTTCCCTCCTCGTCCACCTGAACCTCTAAATCGTGGTAACAAACACAAGTAGACGATCTGGTTTTTTTTTGTTTTTTTTTTTTTCTAGGGTAAGGTCGTCAGGATACAAGTCAGTGATGCTAGAAAGGCCACTTCCACAGGTTGATGCTCTCCTGATGACGGCAACCTGTTTTTAGTTTTCACTTGTTTTGAAGTTCCTTTTTAAAATTTTGTATTTTTGTTCTGTAATGTTTTCATTCTATATATGTATATATGCAGAGGGTGCGAAGAATCACCGGTGGACCGGACTAGGCTGCCATTTGATGCTAACCTTGGCTACTTACAATGGACGCTCCCTATCTTCTGATTCAAGGCTTTTTGAATTGGAAGAGGAACTACAAAGGATCAAGTGGGACATCGTCGGGCTAAGTGAGGTAAGGAGAAAAGGAGAAGATCTCATTGAACTGAAAAGTGGACATCTCTTCTACTATCGTGGGACAGACCCTGGCAGAACTAGTGGTGTTAGATTTATAATACACAAGAAACTGAAGGATAAGGTTGTAGAAGTTAAAAGTTCCTCTGACAGAGCTGTAGGACTCGTTATCCAACTCTCAAGAAGATACCAGGCTCAGATTATTCAAACTTATGCACCCACCACAAGTCATCCTGAAGAAGAAATTGAAGAATTTTATGAGGAAATTCGTCATCTAAATAATAAAGGCAAGCAGCACTTTAAGATAATTATGGAAGATTTCAATGCAAAAATAGGGCAACGGCAACAAAATGAAACTTCAGTAGGTAAATTCGGTCACAGCAACAGAAACCAGTGTGGAAATACTCTCGTAGAGTTTGCAAAGGCCGAAGGGTTTTCATCATGAACTCCTTTTTTAAGAAAAAGACGCAAATGAAATAATCATGGAGGCATCCCAACAGATGGACAAGTGAAATTGATTTTATTATGTGTAACAAGAAATTTGTCATGGAAGACTGCAGTGTTCTGAACAAGTTCAACACAGGTAGTGACCAAGATGTAAGATGCGCCTCAATGCTAAACTCTAGCGTGGCAAGCTCATAAAATAAAAGTGTATTGACATGACCAACCTTAAAAAGCATCATAATACCTTCAAATTAAAACTGAGGAACAGATTCTCTATTCTAGAAGGTCTTAACATCAGATGAAGTGGACATCTCTGAAGTTAACAGAAAAGTAACCAAAGCTCTTATGGAAACAGCAACAAAATTAGCTGGGTCTAAGAACAAGTTGCATGTAAATAAATTATCAGGAAAAACGAAAATGTTGATGCAAAAAAGAAGAGAGATGAGGACAACTAAAGAAGATGTGACTTCCAAAGTGGAATATATGGAGCTATGCAAGACAGTACGAAAAAGTATCACTGAAGACGTAAGGAAATTCAACTGTGAACTAGTGAGGAAAGCAATTGAAAACAACCAAAGCCTAAAGATAGCAAAGGGACATCTCAATAAGGGAAGAAAACAGATTATGGCACTGAGAAAAGAAGATGGTTCTGTAACAAGAAATAGAGGCAGAAATTTTGACAAGAGTGAAAGATTTCTACTCCAAATTATATGAAAGGGATGATACATATACTCTAGACATCATGAAAGGTACCAGTACTAGAGTTCTTCCAGTCCTCCCAGCAGAAGTTGCACATGCAATCAAGAACATGAAGCGGGGAAAAGCTCCAGGAGAAGATGGAATTACTGTAGACATCATACAAGGAGCAAGTGGAGAAATTGAAACAGTACTCGCCCAAATTGTCACTCGATTCCTTAATGAAGGGAAGATTCCTGAGGATTGGAACAACGGTACAATGATCCTGCTACATAAAAAAGGTGACACTGAGGATCTCAGGAATTACAAACCTATCAGCCTCCTATCAGTGGTTTATAAAATCTTCACTAAAGTTCTTTCACACCGTTTGAAGGTAACACTGGACATGGCTCAACCGAGAGAACAAGCTGGATTCAGGAGTGGCTACAGCACAATAGATCATATCCATGTATTGAGAGAACTAATTGAAAGAGCGAGGGAATATGAACTTCCATTGTGCATGGCTTTTATCGATTATGAAAAAGCCTTTGATTTGGTGAAACCATCAGCAGTTACAATGGCTCTGAAATCCTGTGGTATTGAAGATGCATACATTAATATTATTAATAACATCTATGAAAATGCAAGTGCAAAGATTTTTCTGCTTGATAATAGAGCACACATGAAAATTAGAAAGGGAGTGAGACAGGGTGACACTGTATCTGCCAAACTCTTTAATGCCACATTGCAAAATGTCTTTCAATCATTGAGCTGGGGAAACAAAGCAATAAAGATTAGTGGAGATTATTTAACTCACCTTCATTTTGCTGATGACGTAGTCATTTTTGAAACTACAACTTCAGAGCTGCAGAGTATGATCCAAGAACTTGCTGACAAGAGTAAAGAAGTAGGATTAAAAATGAACTTTCAGAAGACAAAAGTGATGTTCAATGCTTTTACAAGAAATGAAGATTGATTGATTGATGGAGAAAAGCTGGAGGTAACAGATGTGCACGTTTATCTTGGACAGCAGATATCAAGTGAGGGTCACATTGATGAAGAAATTAATCGGCATATAAAACTTGCCTGGTGAGCTTTTGGAAAAAACAGCATAATTTTTAAGAGCAATATGCCATTATGTCTTAAAAGAAATGTGTTTGAACAATGCATCCTTCCAGTGCTTACGTATGGTGTAGAGACGTGGACCTTAACTAAAAGAGACATACAAAGGCTGCAGACAACTCAAAAGAGCATGGAGAGGTGCATGCTTGGTGTAACCAGGAGAGATAAGAAGAGGAACTCATGTATTAGAAAAATAACAAGAGTGGAAGACATCCATGATCAGAGTAAATTCCCTGAAATGGCAATGGGCTGGACATACTGCCAGAAGGACAGACCATCGATGGACAGTCGAAATTTTAGATTGGATTCCAAGGGAGAGGAAAAGACCCAGAAGAAGACCACATGGTAGATGGGTGGATGAAATTCGAAAGTAGGCGTGAGTAACATGGAGGAGACTGGCACAAGACAGACCGTTGTGGAAGAGGCTTGGAGTGACCTTCGTCCAGCAGTGGATTGATAATGGTTGACGATGATGATGATATATATATATATATATATATTCTATTAAGAGACTGAAGCAAAATTTTTTTTTTTTGACTCTCAAGTACAACATATATCATCATCATCATCATCGTCAACCATTATCAATCCACTACTGGACGAAGGTCTCCCCAAGTTTCCTCCACAACGGTCTGTCTTGTGCCAGTCTCCTCCATGTCACCCCTGCATACTTTCGAATTTCATCCACCCACCTCCCATGTGGTCTTCTTCTGGGTCTTTTCCTGTCCCTTGGAATCCAATCTAAAATTTCGGCTGTCCATCGATGATCTGTCCTTCTGGCAGTATGTCCAGCCCATTGCCATTTCAGGGATTTAACTCTGATCATGATGTCTTCCACTCTTGTCATTTTTCGGATCCACGAGTTCCTCTTCTTATCTCTCCTGGTTACACCAAGTATGCACCTCTCCATGCTTCTTTGAGTTGTCTGCAGCCTTTGTATGTCTCTTTTAGTTAAGGTCCAAGTCTCTGCACCATACGTAAGCACTGGAAGGATGCATTGATCAAACACTTTTCTTTTAAGACATAATGGCATATTGCTCTTGAAAATTATGCTGTTTCTTCCAAAAGCTCTCCAGGCAAGTTTTTATACGCCGATTAATTTCTTCATCAATGTGACCCTCACTTGATATCTGCTGTCCAAGATAAACGTACGTGTCTGTTATCTCCAGCTTTTCTCCATCAATCGATAAATCTTCATTTCTTGTAAAAGCATTGAACATCACTTTTGTCTTCTGAAAGTTCATTTTTAATCCCACTTCTTTACTCTTGTCAGCAAGTTCCTGGATCATACTCTGTAGCTCTGATGGGGTAGTTTCAAAAATGACTATGTCATCAGCAAAACGAAGGTGGGTTAGATAATCTCCATTAATCTTTATCCCCTTGTTTTCCCAGCTCAGCGACTGAAAACACCCTCCAATGTGGCATTAAAGAGCTTCGGAGATATGGTGTCACCTTGTCTCACTCCATATCTCCGAAGCTCTTTAATGCCACATTGGAGGGTGTTTTTCAGTCGCTGAGCTGGGAAAACAAGGGGCTAAAGATTAATGGAGATTATCTAACCCACCTTCGTTTTGCTGATGACATAGTCATTTTTGCAACTACCCCATCAGAGCGTATGACATGGAGGAGACTGGCACAAGACAGACCGTTGTGGAGGAAACTTGGGGAGACCTTCGTCCAGCAGTGGATTGATAATGGTTGACAATGATGATGATGATATATATATATATATACAGCATATCAAACTTGCCAAAAGTAACTAAAATTTTGTCGGATTACTTTGTATCTCGTGATATATACACATTTTGTGTTTTATTTTGTAATTACAGTAGATTCCTGTTTACTGGGCCATCAGTTAACCGAGGCAGCCATTTATTTGGGACAGCTCTTCAAAAACATACCAAATTAGCTCTTTGAGATAAAGCTTTGCATAATTGGAGGAGCTGCTTAATCAAGCCAAAGTGTTCTAGCCCTGATGTTCTCAAATTAACCAGAATTTACTGTATCATTTGGAAACTTTTAAGCACTATAAAGATGTTTAATTGGAAGTGAAAAGGAGACACCTTGGGTGGAGATGCATTACACTTAGGACTTCTACACTAAGAGGAATATTTGAATTTTCTAAATAAAGAGTTAAATTATTCAAACATTGCTGTCCAGTTTGGTTTCTTGAAATGTATTTAACTCTCTCTATCTTCGAAATGAATTGTTTCTTTGATGCTGAGATTAGGAGCAAACCCAGAACTTTTAATGGCCTCCAGATACTTGGGTAGAATTGCATGTTTGAAAAACATGCATTGTTCTGACGATGGAAGGCAGTGTGCACAATTATTATTTTAGGGAGTGGTATTTAAAAAAAAATTACAATAAGAATGAGAAATGTCAGCTCACCCAAATTCCAATTTTTCTTCACATTATTATTGTAAAAAAATTTATACCCCTCCCTAAAATAATAATTGTGCACACTGCCTTCCATGGTCAGAACCTTCGAATTTAACGTGTGAAACAGAAAATTGAAAGAACAGTGTATGTTCTTCAAAAATGCTGTTACGATGTAGTCTAGCAGCAGGCTTATTTTAAGCCTGAGCTATGTTGGTACTTAGGTAGAATTCCTGTTCACAGACGACAGTTGTGGTAACTTTCTGAGTATTAATTTGTTTTATGTTTGTTTCCGTTTCTTGCACCACATAATATATTCTGATTTTACTGATGTATGAACCACAGATTTTCAAAATAGGTTCTAGATACATACATACATATCACTAAGCTGTTCTCTGATATTCAGAGGTTTGCTCCACAAAGAAATACAAATTACCAGATAAATTTTACTTATTGTTGCCGTATCAAACTTCTCCATTTACAGCAATCTTGACATACAACTGGGGCTTCACTCACATCCATCACACGCTGTACACAAGATCTTTTATATTTCATACTCATAATCTTCTTCTCATGCAGACACTCCTGAATCTGATCCTCCCATGACTCCCTTGGCCTACCTCTACCTTTCCTTCCACTTGGGCTAAAAAGATTTTCTTAGTAAACATCTCATCATTCATTCTTTCAACATGGCCAAACCACCGAAGCATATTAGTCTCCACCTTGCTAACAACATTTTGCTTCACATTACACAACTGCAACACATCTTCATTCCTCACACAATCAGAACGTGTCTTGCCACAAGCCCCCCGTATGTAGCGCATTTCTCCAGCACACAAACAACTCCTATGTTTCTTCTGTAGCACCCAGGTTTCACTGCCATACATCAGAGTAGGAACAATTACACTTTTATACACAGCCATGCGGGACTTTCTTGAGAACCCATCATTCCTGTGAAAACCTCCCAAAGCAGCCATGACTTTCAATGAAGAATTCACTCGCCTACTAATTTCACCATCCAATTTGTCTCTCTGTCAAACATGCTTCCCAAATACACAAACTCATTCATTTGGTCAATCACTGTGCATTTAGACATATATTACATTCAGTACTACCAGTTCCTCTCTCAAAAACCATAAAACTTTGGTTTTTCCCTTATTTATACTCAGTTTGAATTTCATGCAAATTTTGTACATCCGAGACAACATGCTCTGCAAATCACGTTTGCTCTCTGCGAACAGGACAGTGTCATCAGCATACAGTAATCTGCACACACGGATGTTACTAAGACATAATGGGTTCTAGATGATGTAGTAAATTACCTTTGTCTGGATGATACTTTACACTTCCTACCTCACAGAGATCACAATGTTCCTGCCTGTGTCGAAAAACAGTGAACAAACTGGGTATGTCCTAAAAAATACATATTTTAAAATTACTTTGTGAAAACTCAAAAAAATACTTGCAGAAAAATTCTGAACCCTCTAGAATCCTAACCCCTTGGCTGTATTCCTGAGCTTTCAAGTGTTCCATCATGACGGTCTGGTTGCTTCAATGATGAATGTTTAATTCATCTGATGACTGCCTAACTGTGATTAGATGGTCCCCTCTGATGGCTGCATTTGCAGTTCAGGTGAGGGGATGAATCAGAATCTCCAAAGCTGAAGTCAATAGGCATCCTTCCCTTGCTAAATCTTCAATATTTTGCAAATTTCTCGTGCACATTAGGTTCATTTCACTTCCAAAATTATGTGATGACACATGCATGTGACATCAGTTCACCACTGAAGGCTTCTTAAAGCATTTCATGTTTTTTTCCCTTAATTTTTGGAGGCTAATGCGAAATTTTATTGCTTACGTGGTTCGTACGCCCTTGAAAACCTTGAAAAGCCCTTGAAAAAGAATAAGTTCATTTTCAAGTCCTTGAAAGTACTTGAAAAAGTTTGACTCCATGAAAGAATACTTGAAAAAAATTTGTTTTGTTTTTACGTAAAGAGCATGTGTGTGTAAAATAATTGTTTGTGGTGAAAAGTTGTGAAGAAGATTTCTGTGTAGTTCCAATAAAAACACCTAGCTGATCAAATAGCTGAGAACTTTCGTTCAACTCAGGGGAGCATGTCGACAGGTGGTACCTTGGCTATGACATCATTGCGGAGTAAAATGTCAGCCATGGGAGTAAAATGAGTGGAATGATGTATTTGCGAATCACGATGGGCTTCTGTTGACTGGGATTAGGGATGCATCCTTGCCGGAGGGTGAATAAAAAAAGTAATGTACCTTTCAAAAAATTTCACAAAACAAGATTATTTTAAAAAACACCAAAACAGAAGAGCAATTCAAAGTTAATAAAATAAACTAACGTGGGGGGGAGTAACTGGCAGGTCATTGAAGGTGTGCCCATCCTAGCGAAGTTTAATGGTTTGAACTTGCTAAAATACCTACCTACCGATCGACAGCTCACACTTTTGATAATTTGATTTTAAAAAGTGCTTGAATTTATTTTGACCTTGGCTAACATTGCCCCCCCTCCCCCTCCCTCTCTCTCTCTCTCTCTCTCTCTCTCTCTCTCTCTCTCTCTCTCTCTCTCTCTCTCTCGTATTGACGGTATGCTTCTGATGCATAGGCAAAACAAAACACTGTTAACAACAAGGTATTACAGCTCTTCTCTCACAAAGTGGAATCTGCAGTCTATGTGTCTGTACACATGGCCTGCATATCTCTTACTTCCTTTTAACGTTCAACTCATGATCATAACTCAGCTTTTATTCTGCATGAGATGTCAGTCATATTGCTCTTTGATCACCCATAATTGATCAAAAACAAAAGTGGGAACAGCTTATGCATTTCTGTCTTACCCCATAATTAATTTCAAACAAGGGCTTTCATCCATCTTGTATGCTGCAAAAATTTTTGTTGTGAAGGCAGCCAGCCTTCATGTACTAATTTTGATAGACCTAACTGTACTGTAAAATCCATTTGGTCATTTTTCAGTGGAGAGGATTTTCAGTTTCCTGATGATCTATTTTGTAGAGATCTCAGTTTTCTAGCATTTATATAGAAGGCGATAGTTACATTGTTGTGATACTATACTTGGCATATATTTGTCATTTAGACTGGATAAGAGATCAGTTTTGGGCATTGTACTGTTTCACAACAACAAATGAACCAAAAAGATAGGTTGCCACTCTGGTGGCACAGTGGTCTAAGCGATGACTTCTGATAATTCGCCCGAAAGGGGTTCGAGTTCAAATCCCGGTCAGGCATGGTTGTTGTGTTTGTCTTACAGCACTGGCTGTCTTCCTTCTCTGGAGCCAGTGGCCCTAAATTAGGGACGGGCGACTGCTTATAGCCCATTGAGTTGCTCACAGTGGTCATTAAACCTCCAATCAAAAGCAAAAAAAAAGATAGGTTTATTTGTAATACACACAATTGACGTGGATTAGGCACATCAAACAGAAGTCATTGCTCTTTCCGCACTTATAAGTAAGTCACAGAAAAATTCTCATCGGCCGCCACCGGAAATCGAGCCCAGGATCTTCCAGTTACGCGCCGGACATGCTACCACTGCACCACAGCGGCCTCAAACTCTCCAGACTTACATACGACTAACTGCGAAACCGTATGCGAGTCTGGAAAATTTGAGGCCGCTGTGGTGCAGTAGTAGCATGTCCGGCGCGTTAACTGGAAGATCCTGGGTTGGATTCCCGGTGGCGGCCGATGATAATTTTTCTGTGACTAACTTATAAACGTGGAAAGAACGATGACTTCTGTTTGAAGTTTATTTGTGTTCAGCAGTGAAAGTAAATTCTGCCAACTTATTTCATACACAAATTAGAATTCCACTGGTGTGACATTTCGAACAATTTTCATCTTCACAGTCCAATTTATATCTAAATTGGTGCATTCAAAATGACCTGCTGTAAACGAGTGCCATAACAGTGCAGTGCATTTAATTTTCACACTAGTAAAAAAATGCAAGATCTGTTATACAAATCTATGAAATTGGAAATACCAGCTTATCTTGCATAAAATTGACAGTGCACATTTATTTCCAGAATGTTGCTCAGTAATTCAGTTAATTACCTTCTGATTTTCAAAGCTTAGAAACTTATAATTTCTTACATAATCTTTGCTGATTTTTATGCCTCGTTTTAGTATGTAAAAGTAGGGTGTGACCGCATTGTGTGAAGACTGAATTCAAAAGGTGAAATAAAAATGACTGAACCACTTAAATGTCATCTGCGAGGTATTATCAAAGGTCATTTGGTACCATTTAATCAATATTTTATTACTTTAATAAAATACTGTATGTTCTTGTGTAGAGCATCCTTTTTTTTTCTTAAAGTAACCATATGAAACAATACTGCAGGTTGTGCACATATCAAATACAGCCACACTGTCAATGGGGTGGTGCCCCCCCCCATCCTTCCTGACTATTTTGTGATCACTTCCTATTGTTCTTTGCCTCAGTTTATGTACAGTATGTTCTTCATTTGTGCACATATTCTGTTATGTACGTTGCTCAAAGTTAAGTAGGGGATGAGTAACACAGGAAGAGGAAGGAAACACTATTTCAGAAAGTTTTTAAAATAAAAAATGTGAAACAGTTTTGTTTAATTGTCCTAGATATGTAGGGCAGTAAAAAGTTAGTTGCACTCAAAAGCAAAAAAGAAAATAAAAATAAAAAAAAAATAGATTTGGGCAATGTTTATACTTACGTAGCAAACACAGTGGAAGAGCTATTTTTCAATGTAATCGCCTGGTTTATTTAAAAATTTATCAAAGTGTGGCACGAGTTTGTCTTTTTGAAAAAATTGTCGTCAAACTTGTGATAACCATTCTCACATTGCATTTTTGATGTCTTCATTGGAGTGATATCGCTGCTTTGCAAGGTCATTTTTCATGGGACCAAACACATGGAAATCACAAGGGAAAAGATCTGGACTGTAGTGAGGGTGTTCTCCCACCTCTCATTTTAATTTGTCAAGGAGGGCCTTTGTGACGTGTCGAATGTGGTGTTGAATTGTCATGCAGAAGGACAATGCCTCTTGGCAGTTTTTCAGGCTGTTAATCTTTATTCACCTTTTGCAGCCTCTTAAGGGTTTCACAATATGATGCTGCTTTAATTGTGGTGCGCTTCGGCATGAATTTGTAATGCACAACATCTTGATTGCTGAAGAAAAGGGTAAGCATAACCTTTCCGGCAGAAGAAACATTTCGGCACTTTTTCGGAGGCAGAGAATGTGAATGTTTCCACTTACATGAAGTGTGCTTTATTTCTGCTGAGAAGTGATGGACCCAAGTCTTGTCTCCAGTCATGATGTGGTCCAAAAAGTCATTTCCTTCTTTGTGGTAATGATTAACAAAAGAGCGAGAGCTGCTTGAAAATGTTGCACCTTGTGTTGTTCTGCTAGTAAACGAGGCAACCATTGAGCACAAATTTTTCAAAACTCAAGACACTTGGTGATGATGTGGTGCACACTTCCATGCGAAACATTTAATTCATCCACAATCTCGTCCACTGTGATTCGCCTGTTTGCATGAATCAATTCGTTAATGAGGTCCACGTTTTCATTCATCATCGAAGTTGACGACCTTCCTTCCTGGTAATTGTCTTCGATATCCGTGCATCCTTTCTTGAACAACAAACACCGTTTTGTGATCACCTGCCACAAAAATTATTTGTCACTGTACACTTCAATTAACTGGCATTGAATTTCAGTGGGGCTCAACTTTTTGGCCCACAAAAAACAGATCACTGCACGGATTCCAAATTTGAACACTATTTCCAATGGTCGCAACATCTCTCGTGATTAATAAGAGATGAACTGTTTCCACCACGACAAAAAAACACTGCTGCTTCGAGGAGGAAGTACAAGTGGGCCACCACATCTCATCCAAATATCTTATATATATATAAAACAAAATTGTGGGCCTGTGCAACTAACTGTTTGACTGCCCCTCATACATATATCAAGTGATTGGGAAGAAAAATGAAGATGAAATAAGGTATCACAATTGCTGATCAGGGCCATAGGGTTGTTGAATCGCAAGTTACTCTCAGAATTGGGAGAGCTTGCAGGGTCCTATGGGGTGGGGTGGGCTCTGTGTTCAACTATGAACTATAATTTGCAACAAAATACATATTTACTATCTTTTTTAACTTCTTTTGTTAATTTACTTCACTAGCGAATAATTTTCCATGCCAAAAAAGTAAAAACAGTAAAATAAAAAACAAAATGTGAAAAAAATGAGGAAGAAAGGAAACTGAACTCTCTTAATATTTGTAAAATAAATCACATTATCTGATTTTGCTTGGTGGTAGTTTAATTGCAGCTTTCTTGTTGCTGGAGGCAAAATAACTCCCAACTAAAATGGATAAACCATTTATATTTTTTGTTTACTATTCTGGTCTCTTTTCAGGTATTCACACTATGGCATCTGTGTCAATTTCAACTTATTCTACTCTTCCTCTTTGATTCCACTTCTTCTGCCCTTATTCTGTTCTATTTTTTTCTGCATCATTAATAAAAGCACATTCACTTTGTCTGGTACTTGGGAATAGCCTCTTCTTAACATGGTCAACAGACAAACCCCCTCCCCAAGCAGAAACTAAGAGCCCTCAGATTCCCACCAACAAACCCCTATTCTCCCACACAAAACAGAGTAAACCCACTGAAAACAAAGCAGTGAACAGGAAGTGTTTGAATGCTCTCTCTCTCTCTCTCTCTCTCTCTCTCTCTCTCTCTCTCTCTCTCTCTCTCTCTCTCTCTCTCTCTCACACACACACACACACACACACACACAATGCCGAGAGGATCTCTCTCACTCTCTCACACACACACACACACACAGTTCAAATGCTGAGAGGACTACATTTAGTTAAAACATCCCAACCGCAACACTTCTTTGTGAGCAATTAACTACATGGAAGCTATTTAACAGCAGCTTAGCATCTCATGGCCACTTAACAAGTAACCAATAGTGTTTTAGTACACACTGCCACTATGCCTCCACCTCCCTTTTTTTTTCTTTCTTAGTGATGTTCTTCCAAATTTTACATTTCTTTGAGAGAACAACAACAAAACAAAAAAAAAGCTCTCTTCCCTTAAAAAACATTCCCTCTTCTCTTAACACTAATAATACCTGTTCTCGTGGGACAGAGTATCGTTAGAGTTCAAAGTGGCATTTGATAGATGGCATTGCTAATCATAAGTTGAAGAACAGTGTATTTACAAATCCACGTAATTCAAATAGCAAGCTGGGACTTACTGTAATATGAATGTGTTGGGAGGAAAAAAAGAACAAAAAGCAACTGAGGTACACATGTAACCAAGCTTGATGATGAAAATCAACATGATAAGGACATTCAGGAGGGTAAGGTTTGAAACTTATATGTTTTAATTTATATTTGGCAGTTGGCTATCCAGTGTTTAAAATGTTTTTCTCAAAAAGAAGTAGAAATATGTAAAGATACAGTCCCTTAGAAGAAATGACCATTTTCTATGTGTCGTTATGTAGCATTTCTCACTCCATTTTAGTTGAGCACATAGAAAAATATATTTTTCTCCTGAAAGGAAATTCTTTACTACAAAAATCCTGTATGTAGATTGAAGCTGATAATAACTTATCACTTCTCAAGAGTGGTTGTTTCTAAAAGAATAATTATGAGATTTTTATGTTGTTAGTCATTAATTGTAATTTTAACAGCAGGTTAATCAAAGTTTTAACTGTAAGTTGAGAAACCATGCAGATATTTGAATAAATGAGATGAAAATATATTAAATATCAATGATGATCCAAATGTATTACGTTGATGGCTGACAAGAGTTTTGGAGTGCAGCCCTTGTAATGAATATTTCTCGGTTCTCCCATTCCTATGTGTTGCTATATGCTCTTGCCGCTCATATTCTGAAAATTTCAATACTTCACTAAACAATAAAATTAATACACAAAGGCAAAATTTAAATTATATACCGTAATTATAAATACACCGTACTGTGAATACTCAAGATACGCAAATAGCGTATTAAATCCGTTTATTTTTGCGGCGTAGTAAGTACAAAGATTCGCCAAGCTTTCACACTTCACAGGCAGGCTTTCTCAAGGCAATACTACGCCGCAAAAATAAACTGACTTAATACGCTATGTGCGTCTCTTGAGTATTTAAATTATATTTTACCCTATCAGTATCATATTAACATATCTTGGAAATCAAATTAAATGCTATAGGCTTATAAGCTATCATGAATTAACGAATTCAAAATACATTACTGATTTTCATTTTACTTCATTTCACGTTTCTTATTACGGGCATGTACTGTGCTCCGAATTTCCTCTTTTTCAGCCTGGCATTATAAGATTACTCATAATAATAATAATAATAATAATAATGCCAATAATATTTATTTCAATTTAAAGTTTCTATTAGCTATCGTTAATGATACCTATTGTAACATTCAAATTGTGTCCACATGTTCATCAGTTTTTAATTCAGTTTATTAAAATCACATTAAGTTACCCTTATGGACATTTTGAAATGCTGTTGTTAATTTTAAGAACATATACGTGGTGATTCTCTAGGAAATTCGAACATACCTCAATAATTTCTTCACTGCTCGATGATTTCCTATGAAAATGTACGTGGATGAAGCTTTCGTCTATTGAAGCAGAACCACCACATCTGGCAATGAAGTGACTTTACCCGTGATTATGACACGCACTACCGCTGACCAGGTGTTTCACTCAGTGTAGAGTGATTGCGTCTGCTGCAAACATGTACTCAGTTGAACAGCGCATGCTTATTGTTCATGTATACTGGCGAATGAGTTCATTTCAACAATCAAAGGGCATTTCAGAATACATATGGTGACAGAAGTGTACCATCAAAATCCTGTATTCACAAATTGGGAAAAATTTAGAGACAACAGGAAGTCTTCTCAAACAACACGCAAGAAGCTGGAAGATGTCTGAATTCATGGTGGAGGATGTAAAGGAGTGATTACTGGCATCACCAAGAAAATTCTTAAGAAGGCTTTTGCAAGAAACTGGTATTCCTTATTCCTCATGTCAAAGAGCTGCCAAAAAGTGAAACTGCACCTATGTCGTGTGTACATAGTCCAAGAGTTGGCTCCAAAAGATTTGGACAAACATGTAAAATTTTGTTTATTGTTCCAATGTTTTGTTGGGGAACAGGGAACATCCTGGGATTTTGGACATTACATGGTTTATGGATGAAGCCTAGTTTCATCTGAGTGGCTACGTGAACTTGCAAAATGCACGTATATGGGCAGAAGAAAACCCACATGACATTCATGCGGAGCCTTTACATTTGGAGAAAATCAGGGTTTGGTGTGGCTTGTTATCGGTTCTATATTCTTTGATCAAACTGTTATCACGGAGGTGCTCTTGAACATATGTAGTGAATTGGTAAATCAGTTAACAGATGACGAATGAACGGGAGGTTACTTTCAACAAGATGGCGCAATGTGCCACACGTCTAATCCAAGCATGACGGAAATTGAAAGTTATTTCGTTGACCAAGTAATCTCGAAAAATCTGTGGCCGCCTAGATCACCAGACCTGACACCAGAGTTGTATAAAAATAAAATGTCTCTGCGTACACAACCATTGAAAGAGAAAACTTGCTGCAAACCCGTGAATCACGCATATGATAACAGTAGAATAAGATAATTTAAAGAAAAATTAATAAAACAATAAATAAGTATTAGAAAATTACAGATTTCAGTGAGGACAAAATAAGTACGTTGTACAACAGAATGTGCAGCAATGTGTGCAAAATAGACCTTTAGGGCAATATATTGAACTATGAACCTCCTAAAAACAAGAGACTAATTAAGGAAAGTTTTTATATCTAGAAAAACAGTTCCATTAATGAACCTTAAAAAGTTATAAATAGCATTTTCAACATTCAAAAATAGTAGACTTACAAAATACATAAAGAAATGATTTTAATTGAATAACTGGCAACTTCAAGAAGAACCTGGCAATAAAATTTAAATTCTTTCTGTGTAAACGAAACTTTTGATACAGTTCCTATGCGTTGATGACAGGCCTTGATAAAATCTGGAGGCCAGAAAAATCTGTAAAAACAAAAGAACTCGGAAGATGTGACAAATAAGTGAAAGTATTGAGTTGTCGGAAAAGTCATGACATATTTTAGCCATGTTTTGCAAAGGTCATTTATTGATAGAAAGAACAAAGATCAATCAATGATATAATGCCCATTTTGTTCGATAACCATTTGCCATTTTTCAGTGAGCTGCAGAATGCCTTGTTCATAGAAGGACCTGTCTTTCGTGGCGAAAAACTGTACAAAGTGCTGATTTACAACCTCATCTGAATTGAACATTATACCACACAAGGACTTGTTGAAGAGAACGAAAGAAGTGGAAGTCTGACAGCGCAAGGTCAAGCGAGTATGCTGGGTGTGCCAACACATCCCATCCAAGCTCCAATAATTTTTGGCGGGTGATCAAACTTGTGTTTGGTCTCGCATTGTCGTGATGTAACACAACACCTTTACGATGAACGAGCTCTGGACGTTTCTGAATAATGGATTCGTTCAAACTGTCCAGTTGCTGACAGTACACATTCGCTTTGTTTGTTTGGTTCCATGGTAGGAGCTTGAAAAACACGACACCTTTAAAATCCCAACACACTGAAACCAGAACCTTCCGCCGATGAATGTCTGCTTTGGATGTCGTTTGAGGCGAAGCAACACTTCGGGACCAAGACCGTTTGCACAGCCCATTGTTGTACACAATCCGCTTTTCGTCACCAGTTATCAGTCGCTTCAAAAAAGGATCGTTTTCCTCACGTTTAATGAGCATATCGCAGATGTTTATATGCGCCGTCAATTGAGCTTCTTTGAGTTCATGAGGAACCCACACATCGAGCTTGCTTATGTATCCCAGCTTCTTCAGGTGGCCATGAACGCTGGAATGATGGATGTGCAATGTGTCTGCAATCTCTTGTGTCGTGTAACATGGGTTTGACTCGGTCAATGCCTTGATTTCGTCGTCATCAACCTCGGTGGGCCTCCCGGACCGAGGAGCATCGTTGAGGTCAAAATCACCAGCACGGAATTTTGCGAACCATTGCTGGCACTGACCATTCTTGTAGAGCATTATCACCGTACACTTTACGCAACTTTTCATAAACTTGATGCATGTTCTTCTCTTTACGAAAGTAAAACAGTAAAATATGGCGAAAATGCACAGTTTGGTCTTCCATCTTCAACTTGATGTCAAATCTCTGAAAATCAACCAAATCACTCACTATTCCTTTTAGACTGCAGCTAGAACTGGCACATGTCGATTGCCATAGCGATAACAGAGCTGCGCATGCCTCTAGTACTTCCAAAACTGCCCAACCACCATTGGGTGCCAAAATACGTCATGACTTTTCCGACAACCCAATACTTCAGATTAAAATAGTATTAAATATATTAATCGGAGTGAAGCCTTGAGTAAGTGTTTTAATCGCTGTAAATAAAAAAAAGCTTTAATCTATAAGTAAAAACTGTCTGCAAAATCTGCTCCTAATTTGGAAACTATACGTGTTTACGTCTACATTCTGCTAATCTGCCTGACACCACCTGATTTCTTCTTGTGGGGTTTACTGTTCTGAAAGGCTGAGTATACTGCAATAGGCCTTGAACAATTGGCGCCCTCAAAGGCACGATATATGGCGGAAGGTTGCTGCCATTACTGAAGTTACATTAGCACATGTCTTCACCAGTTGCAGACTCGCGTGCAAAAGTGCAAGGATGCTGAAGGGGGCTGTTTTCAGCGTATGCTTTAGGAAGACCTTATTTTGCAAGATACAAGTAAGTACATGTCATACCTGCCAACTTTTACAGATTATCCGTAAAATTGATGGATTTGTGCTTGATTTTACTGATTTACAAATACAGGTCTTTTTTTACGGATTTTTTAATATTTTGATTGCTCAATCGAAATATTTCAACCCCTACAACCATCCACTTAGATTTTCTACCGGACCTTACAAGCGCTGTGTCATGCGATGATGTCATCTTTGATCCGTTTTCTTCGTAACGTCGTATGGTAGCTCTCTCTCTCCACGGGAGTGCTCAAGTGATGTGCCAAGTGCCGACACTAGACGCATGTGCAGAGTCTGCGATGGTGGCCGTTCCGTTTTGTATTTCCATGGCGAGACTTGATCGAGCGGCCATGGTATTTCAGTCCTTGTAGACACTAGTTCATCGTAGCAGTTGATTGGTCTCCTCTTGGGAGCAAAATCACAGTCTGCATGCACAGTGTTAACAATGTTGTAGCAGCAAAAGAATACTTTCTTATGTGTGCTGTTTTTAGTGTGTGGTGCTGTTTATTTGCTGTAGAGTTGAATTACCGGGAGGAGCGAGTTGTTAGTTTAGCTTTTATGCAAATCTATAAAGATGAGTACTAAGATCATACCATTTCAAAGTTATTTTCAAACTTTTAAGGAAGCATACACCACAAAGTTCCAGTGTATCAGGAAATCTAATAAAGGTGTAAAATTTGCATTTTGTGTCATTTGCCAAAACGATTTTAACATTGCCCATGGAGGCAGAAATGATATTTTTCATCATGTAAATGGTCCTTTAATACAAAGGTAATGTGAAGTGTACTGATAGTAACCCCAAACTGACTACGTTTTTTAAACATCGGATAATAGTCAAGGAAATATAACTTGTGCCGAATTGTTGTTTACATCTTTTTTGATGCAACACAACATGCCATTCAATGCTGCTAACCATACTGGTCTACCACTTTTTCGGCAGATGTTTCTAAAAGATGAAACTGCCAAATGTTATGGTTGTGGGAAGACCAAAACGACGGCGATTGCCCATGAAATAGCTTTAGATCGAACTTCCGCTGTTGTGAAACTTTTACAAGAAGGGCTATTTTTTATCGCATGTGATGGAATTCATGAAAGTGATTACAATATTATACAGTGTTAGAATTAGAAATAAATGTTCTACTGGCACAGCGGACCACTAAAATTTGCAAACCACCGGTCCACCAAAATGGCCACTGGTTCGTAAAATAAAATAATAATAAAAAACCTTGAGGACATTTACAATATATGTAGAAAATAATGTATCACTTCAATAGAATTATCTCCAATATTTGTTTTCAAACCTATCATTAGTTTGCAACTAAAAAGAAAACCACACAGCAAGCTAAAAGAAATGAAAATTAATTTTTTGGCATTTGACAAATTAGAAGAAAAAACAAACTTACTAGCCATACGGGCCAGTAAAATCAATAGTTCAGTGGTCCGACAGAAGTTTTACTGGCCAATGGCCAGCGGACCACTGGGTAATTCGAACACTGTTATATGATCCTGATATACAAGGTGAAGATTAGAAGGTATGTAACATACAGTTTTGAATGCAATGTGTAGGTACTCTTAAAGTGAATATTTCCTTTTTACAGGAAATGTTTAGTTTGGTATTGAAACACCACAGGTTTGCAAGGCTAACATTGAACAAAATTAAGATTTTACTTTATGTTTTTTTAAATTATTATTTTAAACACAGATAAAACTAGTTTAGTTATTGTGGCATATGCAGAGATTTTTACTGCATATTATTAATATAATTATGTTTTGTTTTGTGGTAAATGGTGTTCGCGTGAAAGTTTTAATGATGCACATTTTCCAAAGTTTTCAAGTATTACATGTCAATTTTCATAGGGAATCATACAGAAATAAAAAAATTATTGAGGAATGTTTGGGCTTCCTAGTTAGAGAAACACCATGTTCATTGAAAAAAAGCTAAAAGTTTCATTCAACTCCATCTCTGTATATAGGTGAGTATGCTTTTGTGACATACTATTTCACATCATCGAGTCCTGGTTGTACATGCGGTGCCGACAACTGAAAACATAGTCAAGGGCACTAATGCTCTTGGGCCACCACAAACAAAAAAGATAAATTGTAGCTCACACCCTTAATGTGGCTCAAAGGTTCTCAGATAAGCAAGAAGTTGCAGAGTTATTGTTTGTATACTTAGGAAGAATGACAGTGTTTTACATCCCAAACCTTGGATGGTAATTTGTTTTCAGATTTTTCTAATTACAAATTGAGTTTATGTAATTACCTAAATGAAATATTTAATGCACTGTGACATAATCTTGTGTTTTTGTTTATTTTCTCATTTTTAGGACAATCATTCAGTATATCAAACACAAATGTATAGCTGGAGTTGTGCATAGCCATCTGTATATCCATTTATGATGTGAGGGGAGACTTTCTTTGGCCTTTTGAACAATAAGGTCAAAATGTGTCAACTCTTGAAACCCTGAGTATGAGACCTTCAGTTTTAGGCCACACATGAAACCACCGTAGATGGGAGCTTTACCTTGAAGGAAACCTAGCCTAAGTTTGGTTTAGTTCTCTACAGTGAGGATTTGTGCCTATGTCGACAAATTTTGATGTGGTTTGCCATTTCTTCATGGTGTTTAAGTAGGATAATACAAAATATACAATATAATTAATGGCTGAGTCTGTCATATTTTGACATTCAGAATGTTACACTGGCTGTTAGAAGTGTATTATGGGTGACTGTGTAATCAAAGATTATAAAACATATTTTCTCATTAAGTGTAATTTTGTCTTTGAAAATTAAAAAAAATTGTTTTTATGTCTGATGACATCTTTTATACAGTAAAGATAAATGTGTGTGAAAGTTTTTGGTGTATTTTTTTTTTTTTCTTATTGTCATATATCAGAAGTGTTTTCATTTTGACGGATTGTCTTTTTTGCTTGTTTTTTGAAAATGTGTTCATAATTTAGTTATGCTTTGTATGAATTAAATCTTATAGTAATAAATTTTCTTTGAAAAAAGAAAAAATAGAGAATACTAAAAAGTATTTTTCAAGAGATTGACTGCCAAGAAACTTTTGTAACATTTTTTTTTTTTTTTTTTTTTTTGTAGTCTAATGGTATGTATGCTTTAATTTCACAGAAAAAAATTATTTCATTTGTATCAACAGAAATTTTACCTTTTGTCATTCTGCAATATTTTTATTCCAGCACATTTACTCATATGTTTAAAAATACAAAAGTTGAGTTTGTGTTCATAAAAAGATAGATTTAAAAATCTTGCCTTTTTTAATTTAAAAGCCCATGTTTGAAGCACCTTGTATTGTTAAATACAGTAAAGTTGTGCATTTTGTATGTAAATATTTTCCTGAAAAACTAATGTGTTTTAACGGTCAAGTTATTTTTATATGATTAAATAGAGTAAGCTTTTCCTGTGTGATACCACTACCTTTATTGCCTTTGACTTACAAAGTATTGCTGCTGTTTTATTGGTTGTTGATTAGACATTTCCTGAAGGATTATTTATTCATTGCCAAAAGAGTTACAGATATTACTAAAAGGAAGATACGGTTTTCAATAAGTGGTTAGCCGAAATACAAATTCCTGAAAGAGCAGGTGTTTGCTTTGCATTCTGTTTCAAGATTATTTTTTAAGTGTAGTGTGTCTTTCTTGAATTAGTTATTGCTCTTTCCTCATTAATTTAAAAAACAGTTAAAATGCAGAATTTAATTTGCAATGCCAGGTATCTTTTTAAAGTGTGAGGTGGATCTTAATTCAATATTGTCTTAGATGAGATGAGTAAAACAATATATTATATGTTGCCTTAGATGCTGTTGTGCATGAATCAGTAGACTCATTCCTAATTTCATTGGTAAGATCTGTTGTTAAATTGGTGTTACAGCTACAAATGTTTTCCTTCATGTTTAATAATTTTTCTATTCATTTCTTATGTCTGCTTCTTTCATTTAATGTAATTCAGGTATACCCACATCAGGTGAATGGATAGTATAAATGATTCAAGATGAACAAAGCTAGATAAATGTGGGGGAGGGGGATGTAAATGCTCACCAAAAATTCTTTGGCTTAAGCTTTCATTAAGCTTTGGAACTGATTTTATACTTCAATAAACTTTAACATTACATAACTGCCAAATTTGTGATCCACTGTTTATGACCATTGGTTCTCCTTTGAAATTAGGAATGTTTCTTCATCTACTTTTCAAGTGTACTTGTGATATTAATTTTAGATAAAATATATCCTCCTTGAGGTTTATAGTATTTCTAAAGTTTTTAAATAAGTAACAGTAATAATTTCATTTGTGCAATATAAGTTTAGTTTTAGTGATTGTGATATTCAGTTCTTGTTTAATCCTTTGTTCAGCAAACTCAAAGTTTTACCCCCAAAAAAAACTAGTGTCTGAAGTTATCTGGACAGAATTTTTTTCAAGCTCCTAGTTCAGTTGTTAATAATGCTTGCCCAGAATACACACTTGCAGTACATGAATGCAGTCAAATCTGCTTAATATGGAGGTAATGTCCTATTACAGACAATTTTGAAATCCACTGGGAGATGCAGCAAAGTCTTGTGGTATAGATCGCGGTCAGACACAGCAGCTTTCTTTGCTGACAACTGTCAACTCTTGGACCTCTAAGAGGCTCGTCTGCAAATTGCATTTGTAACAGTAACCTTGGAAACACAGCACAAATTTGATCCATTTTCCCCTTTTAAACATAGCACAAATAGGTATAATACACCAATACCAAAGGTAGCATATACCATCAAATGAATGCATGCTACAAATTGAGGCAAGTTGTTCCAAGGAGTTGTTCAACAGGAAAAAGTGCGAGAGCCCAAATGGAAAAAACAAGGGGTCAGTGTATGCAAATGAGCTGACACCAAGGGCTATCTCCTGAACTAAGGAAATACAGAAATGTAATAGCCACTTATTTTTTTAAGGCTTAGAACAAGTGCTATCTGAAGTACATTGTCAGAATGGACTGGGCTAACACCAGAAAACTTATTAAATGTTATTACCCTGACAGCAGGTAAAACAGTGAGGCAACTAGTCAAACTAAAGCTACTCCTGAACTGAAGTTTTCATAATGTAATAACAGCACTAGATGAAAGCTCAGAACACATAACACATACCTGTTCAAACACCAGGGACCATTTTAGTAATTTGCATACCTTCATTTTTCTGAATTGCATAAATAAATGGATCTGTACACTTTAAGCTAAGAATTAAGGGTGCAAAAGGAAATATAAATATACAAAAGTCAACAGCTATTGTGTGTATTGTAAGACACAGTAGCAGTAGTCCAGCCCAAATCACTACCAAGCAGAAATGGCAGAAAGTGACCCAACTAATCCTAAGTAGGAACAACATGTACTGTAAAGAAGGAAGTGTGTGTGTATTAGAAAAGAGAAGTACATGTACGAGGGTATAGAGGAAAGACATCATCACACTGTAATAGAGTGCAGATGCTTTTCTGTCAACATAGTAAGCCATATTTGAATTTGTATGCCACCCTCTGGCAATCCTTTGTGTTTTTCCTAGGTTACGGTTATAAACTCCATTTGCGGACAGGCACCCTTAGGGGTCCAGGAGTGGACGGTCATCAGCGGAGAAAGCTGCCGTGTCTGCCAGTCATCTACACTGCGAGACTTCACACCATCTTCTGATGGATTTCAAAGTTGTGTGTATTAGGACATTACCAATGCGGAAATCCACAAGACTCAGAACTATTTCCGTATTAGGCAAATTTCTGCCTTACACAGATTTTGAAACAATACATTTGTAGTATTGGGACCAGTACCGAAATTGTGTGCAATAGTATTAAGTGCACAGCACACAATGTGAACATTTGTGCTGTAGTAATCATTACCCTGTCCTACCCATCTCTTGCCGTCATAGTACCTTGGTGTTACTGCTGATTCATACACCATCCTTAGAATTTTTACATATTCCGGGCATATCTTGCAACATTGGTTTCGATGCCTGGTAGTCTTACTACACTTCATTAATTAATTAAAAAAAGTTGCAAGCAAGAACCCCCCCCCCCCATACACACACACACACCACCACCACCAAAAGGAAAAGATGGTACAATTATTTTTTTTATTTTATTTATTTATTTATTTTTTAGGTAAGCAATATTTCCATTTGGTAATCCTACTTTTATTTCGCCCATATCTCACACTTAAAGCTTTCAGGGAAACTGAGTTGTGTGGTCATTGCTGCTGAAAATAGTTCATTATTATATTCTGATTTGTTTACATGACAGTGTATTTTTCAATTTCACATTTGAACATCATTGAACATTTCCTGTAATTTTGTGTACCAGACTTTAAAATGGATGGATAGAGTGCAAATCATAGTACGAAAACAACATTTACTTGTGTGATCTAGTTTAAAATTTCTGCATTATGCAGATTTTCCTTTTTAAGCATACAATTTTTTTTTTCACATTCGCATTAGACGAATTTTTGCTTTATATATGTATTGAAAACATTAATAATTAAAGGACCGAGAAAGCCTTTTGCAGTTGACAGATTTCTGTCTTGGTCAGATCTGACTGCATATTATATCTTTTCTATTTTTCCATTCAGAAGGAAAAATCAAAACTGGAGGGGCAGTGTCAATAGCACTGTTGAATAACTGACATTGGTCTGGTTACTTTTTATTTTTATTTTTTTCTTCAGATGAAAAGGTTAAGAAGGTATGTCTCTAAACATCAAGTGTGTATTCAGGGAATGACAGCATTAACTTTAACAAGCAGCTCAAATGGTTTTCAGCTAGATTTTCCAAGGGAATTTTATGAGCTTCCTGATTGTCAGAATACTTTCTATCACTAATAGGTGTGTGATAAGTAAAGAAATGTGTACATTGTTTTACATGTTAGTCACCTAAAAGTTTTGAAATTTTAGATTAAAGCCTTGTTGCACAAGGTGTGTGTGGTGTGTGTGTGAGAGAGAGAGAGAGAGAGATTTTTTATGTTGTTCAATTTTTAATTCTATTGCCATTTGTTGCCACCTTAAGATAATTCTAGAATTTCTTCATTGTACGTAGGTGGGTGAAACAAAGACATTAGAAGAGCATAGACTGGCAAACATAATGCTAGAGGTTCTGAAATGATGATGATCAATTGAACATGCAGTACCGTCTATGAATGGGGGGAGTTGGCAGTGAACAGATGCCTATGTGAAAAGCAAAAGTGTTAGATTAATTGATTCATTTCATAATACACTGCAGAAATTATGTAGAAAGAATGTTCTCATATAACCTGAAAACTTTCTAGATCAAATTGTATTTCGCAAATGCTCATATCCTAGAAAAAACAAACTAAAAGACAAGTGAGCAGGAAAATACTAGGCTATGTCAGGGCCAGCCATATACAAAGAGTAGAGAAATAAAAAGAAAGAAAGAAAACTACTAAATAGAAAAATTTCACATCACATTCACTAAAATCCTAAAGATGTAGAACTGAAATACTCATGCAAACACATCAACATACTAGTTACTCCTTGCAATGGCAGATTTCAAAGTATGCTGGAAGTAGCATGCTCTTTGCCAGTCTATTCTGCTCTAATGTCTTTGGGTGGAAAGATTTTACCTCTCCAGTTGAATAAAAAACTTAATAGAAAAAGTGTTCTCAATGAAACAAAAATTAATTTTTATCTTTTATTTTAAAGGCTGCATAATTACTTCTCCATGTAATCACCTCTTACTTCAATGCATTTTTTCCAAATAGTTTTAGAAGTCCATCCTTAAAAAATTCAGAATTTCGTTTCTGAAACCACTGGCATTCTTCTGACTTTTTTGTCAGGTATAAAATGATGGCTCCTCTAGTATTCCATTAGTTTAGGAAACAAGTGGAAAATTTAATAAATAGAAACTCACCTTTTTTAAGGTTTTTGTTCCTTTTGCTGACATTTGTTGCACGTGTCTTTCAATCAGACTTGTCATTACATGTGAAGGCCTTTCATGGTCGCCGTATCTTTCATCCCTGTGTCTTTTATACATTTTAGTAGTTTTGGAGTCATTTCTGTTATAATATCTTTTTCTGAGCCCCTTTTTTTCCTATACATAAGATACGTGCAACAAATGTGAGCAAAAGGAACAGAAACCTTAAAGGCGAGTTTCTATTTATTGAAGTTAATACTGTTAGCACGCCAACTAAGAACAATTTGCAGAATATGTATGTATTTTTTGAATTGTGCCTTTTGTTATTATCAAGTGGGAATTGTTAGGAGTGAGTTCTGATCTGTATCAACGATGTGGCAGCACAGTAAAAACTCGAGGCACTCAGTGGCAGCACTAATGTGATGACTAGTGTTGTCCTGTTGGAGGAGAACTGTTTTACCATTCTGCCCTCTTTTCCTTTGGATACAAGTTTTAAGTTTTTTCAGAGTTTCAATGTAATATTCAAAATTTATTGTAGCCCCTTTCCCCAGAATATCAGCAAGCACAATTCCTTCACTATACCAAAAAAACAGACATGACCTTCCCATCTGAGGCACATGTTCTAAACATTTTTTGGTTTTGCAGCAATTCTTTATTCTTATATTCCATGGACTCTCTTTTGCTCTCTGGATTGCAAAGGTGAACCCATGTTTCATCTCTTGTCACAATCTGATCCAGATTACAATCCAGAGAACAAAAGAAATTATTTTTTTATTCAAGGTGTAAAGTGACACCCCCCTCAAGTATTGCTTTAGCTTAAGAAACAAATGGAAGTTGGTAAGGGTGAGTTCTGGGCTATATCAACAATGTGGCAGTATAGTAAAAACTCAATGGAGGCAACTGTGCGAGCACTGGTATGATGCCTAGTGTTGTCCCATTGAAGGAAAAATGTTTGACCACTTTACCCCGCTTTCCTTCGGGTACAAGTTTTCAGTATTTTTCAGAGTTTCAATGTAATATTCAAAATTTATTGTAGCTCCTTTTCCCAGAATACTTCAATCTACTTTTACTTGAAAAACTTTCAATTATTCACATCTTCTGAGTTCGTGTTTTTACAGACATTTCACTCAGAAGATGTAAAGAATAATTTAAAGTTCTTCAAGTTAAAATGGAATGAAGTATATTAATCTGAGTAAAGCCTTGAGTAAGTGTTTTAATTCCCAGAATATTAGCAAGCACAAGTCCTTCACTATTCCAAAAAAGCAGACATCATCTTCCCAGCTGAGGCTTGTGTTCTAAACATTTTTTTTTTTTCTGTGGTGATTCTGTATGCCTATATTCCATGGATTTTGTTTCCTGGATTGCAATGCTGGACCCATGTTTCATTTCATGGCACAATCTGGTCCAGAAAAATTTCACCTTCGTTTTTGAAGTGTTTAAAAGAGTTTACATGAAATTCACATGCGTTCAATCTTAATCTCATCAGACAGCATGTACGGTACCCACTTGGCACAGATTTTAGAATCCTACAACACTAATAGCATGTCCTACCCTTTGTGTTGAAACACCTAGTTTAGAGGCAGTTTCTTTTTGCTTTATGCGACGGTTTACTTTGGATCATTTCTTCAAACATGCCTTTGGTGAAACTGGTCCATTGCAGTCACAGGCCTCCCCTTCCTGGACTTGCTTTTTCACTGAAATCCCCCCCTCTTTATCTTTACATTGTATTACTCATCAACTTCCTGATCACCGTAAACTGCTTTCAGTTTTCAGTAAATGTCAATGGGAGCAATTTTTCTGCAGTGAGTAATTTAGTGATGGTTGCTATTTATTTGAAGCACCTGTCTCAACATCTCTGCATTGTGACTCACACTTAGCAGGAGCTAAGAGACCCCTCTCTAGTATGGTAGAAAGGGGAGGGGACTCACATGACTGATAAAAATCTGTTTTATTAGGATTTATCCACCCATACAGTAATGTTGCCGTGGAAGAAAATTTTTTCAGCCTGATCTCGTATTTTCAGCATGTTGCAGAGTCAATGCCACCCCCCACCCCCTCCCCTAACATCAATAGTGATCATGAAACATCCCATTTTAGATAACATCATTAGTGATTTCCATTTGTCATGCATCTAGCCT
This sequence comes from Macrothele yani, assembly GCA_039090855.1. Classification (NCBI taxonomy): domain Eukaryota; kingdom Metazoa; phylum Arthropoda; class Arachnida; order Araneae; family Macrothelidae; genus Macrothele; species Macrothele yani. The sequence continues at coordinate 70,537,352 of CM077028.1, read as the reverse complement.
AGATGTCACCCAATAGACAGATATCTTGCAGTACTTCTGAATGTAAGATGAATAACTCCCAACAGGCAGCAGAGGAAATTTTGTGTCCATTATTGAAAACAATACACTGTAATTGAATGGTATAAAATCACAGCTGTGGAAATTGTGCACATGTAGTTGCGCAAGAACATTCTTTCCTGGAAAACAGAAGAATTTTTAGTCATTGACATGTGAAACAGATTATGATAAATTTAATGTACTTAGAAATAAATGTCTCTCATATTTTAAAATATTACATTGCTGCTGATAGGTGTGATATGAATGAAAAAATTATTCATGGAAAATTGATGTGCTTAAAAGAAAAGTGCAGATCTTTTTGACACAGAATTGGTTACTGAACACATCGTTCCTCGTTATTATTATTATTATTATTATTATTATTACAAGATAATTTAATTGTGGTTTTTAATGCTGTGTGTTAAGCTGTTGTGTAACCTGCACCATAATAATGGATGTGTTATATCTGTTTTTATTGGGAAAGTCTATCAGAACCAGTGAAGAAGAATCTTATTTACAATAGCAAAACTTACAGTACAAGTGCTTCTTTAGTAGTACTGAAACTGTTTTGTTGATTTGTTTGGCAGTTTGAATGAACTTACAAAAGAGCTGAAGTCCATGCATCTGCTCTTTTAGAATCAAATAGTAAAAGAAAAAGTATGAAATCTAGTTATTTTCAATATGGATTTACAATGATATCCACTAAACAACATGCTGGGAGTAATTAATTAGGTTTTTTTTTTTTTTTTTTTTGTATTTTGTACTTAGTGGCATGAAGTTTGATAAATTAGCAATAATGTTTTGTCACAAAGTACTGAACTTTGTGTCTCAGTTATGACCTCTATAAAACAATAGAAGTCTAGTAGGCTTGGAAATGATGTGATGTTGTTTTGTTTAATATGCTGGATGAGGGGCTAAAAGGAAACAATTCAGACTTGATAAAAGTACAATTTTTTTTACATTATTAATTTATTCAATCATTTGCAAAATCTGGCAGCCTACTTCTGAGAAAAGATGAATGCTATAATTATTGTAGTTGTTTCATGTCACCATGACAAATAATTGTGTAAATATCAGTTTAAAAAAAATGTTGGCTTGTGTAGTTTAACAAACTGATTAGTGAGTAACTAGCTATCCTCTGTAACAATTCAATGAAATTAGTTTTGGTTTGGATAGTTCTTTTGATCTGATGGCATGGCCATTTTTTTTAAATTCTTATTGCAATTTTATATAGCTATAGTAAAATATCTTTTGCTACCAATAAAAACCAGAAGTCTACTCACAAATAAAAAAATCTCATGTTAACATTCAGAGAGTTGATTGATATGTGTTTGTTTGATAACTGTTTAAAAGCAAAAATACAAGAAGCTTTTTCACATGGAGTCGTAATCTTTGGCAATGCAGCATGCTTTTTTATCATTCTATTTTCACAACACCTGTTGTTTCTTCTTCCTTCTCCAAAAGTGTGTATTCTCCAAGGTGTGGTGTCTAAATATTTTTAATGTTGTTATGTTCTACTGTTTTGTTTTATTTGAAAGGAATCCCTGCATCTCATTGGTGAGACTGCAAGGCTAGCAATTGATTGATCTGGCTGTATCTTGAGGTTGTTATAAATATAATTCATGCCATTAAAAAAGCTGACAATGAATAGAGGGATTGAAGCCAGATTTTGGAAAATTGTGTTAGACAAATAAAATAAGCCTTCTGTAAGATTATAACTGCATCTTCAATTTGTGACCAGAAGTGGTGGAATAACACATTTTGGAGTTGTTAGTACTTTTTCATGTTTTAAGTGCTATAGTTCTTATCCTACAAACAAATTTAAGGTATCTGCACTTACGTTCAAGAGAAAATTCTGCCAAAATCAACATCAGATTGATGCTACTTTTAAAGAAAAGTGAAAAAGAAGCTAGACTAAATTTACAATACTCATTCTGTGTTCCCATGTTCTTGTGATGTGCCTTTTAAACTGATTTATGTGTTTGTGCACTCTGTTTACATACTGTTTACATACAAGGATAATAAGTTCTTTTATAACAATAAGTGCAACAAGAATAATGAGTTTTATAATAATACATAAGTGCAAACATAGATGATGTATTTTTATTTATGTTTTTTATCTCCATACCCACATGCCTGTTTTGAAAGTATTGCATGCTCTTTTATGGGGGGTATGTGTGCCTTCTTGGAATGTGTATTGTATTGATGAGTTACTGTATTTCTGAAATCTGAATTCTTTATCACTATAAAGGTTATATTTGTTCAGCGTTACACATCATTTAAGATGAAGTGTCCATTCATAGGTAAAAACTATTTGTTTTTCCTTTATTTTAGATACTGCTGTTTCCAAGCTTTCATTTAATACTAATGTTCAAGAATGGTGATAAAATCATTTGGCAGTTCTTTGCTGCAAAATTCTTAATCCTACTTATTTTTCTATAGATGTTTTAACCTCTGTTTGACGAATTATTGGTAATAAAACTTGGCAAATTAAATGTTTTTGTTATGCTCCCATTAGACAATGCAGTTCCATTACATACAGTATCATAAGTGCCCAAAAAAATTGCAAAAGCTTGAAAGTTAAAAAACAAATTAATAAAAGTTTATATGTGCTTTTGAAAATTTTGAGTCTGACGAATAAGTTCTTTAAAGTGGTATTACTGCTCAGTGTTGACATCAGTAAATGTCATCTAAATTCCTCAGAAATTAAAATAAACTTTTTTTTTCACAGTAGAATGTGATATACTAACTTTCAAGTTTGATTAAACTTTTTGATGCCGAGAAAAATTTGTTCATAATCAGTTGGGGAAGACCCCCTCCCCCTGTACAATTTCAGTTGGTTTTGTCTTCTTTTAAATTGAATTATGCATTTGATTTGTCTTACACATAAATATTGCATTGTGAAATATCTCATTAGCAAACCTCTTTCATAAACATTACTTCTGATTCGCATAGAAAAATTTAAAATTTGGTGCACCTTTTGAAAAGCATTATGTCAATTATTTGATTGAAATTCCATGCTCGGGTAGAAGTGAATGTTTTCAGTATAAAACTTGGTCTAATTCCATTGTGAGCACATGCATATTTTGTTCCTAATGCAAAGTTTGTAAATGCAAGTATTGTGACATAGAAGAAAAAAAAATTATCGACATTTTACGACTAACCGTTTTTATTAAATTGCCTAAATCACATGGATTAAACAGCTATATTAGAAAAACACACATTTTTGGCTTACACAAGGTAGGAAAAGTATTTTGTAATGAGTTCAGCCAGCTTCTGTCGCATATTAGGAGCAGTTTAAAAAATAAGTATCTTGAAAACATCTCGAAAATAAAAAAGAAACTGAAAAAAAGTGAATTCTTTAACTGAATATAACTTAAGTGCTAGTTTCTTTATTAAAGGAAATGAAATCTTATGCCCGTGCCCAGTGTTGTGCTGGTTCCTCTTGTTTCTGTAGATTTCACTATAGTATTTCAAATTATTCAATTTATGTATTTTTTTTTTTTCATATGTAACTTTTTTTCATATGTAGAGTGTTCTTTTTCTTGGTCTTCCTTTTAAATATCAGAGGTTTGTTCAAATATGTGAATAGGTAGTTATTATGTGTGACATTTATTTCCTTAAAAAAAAAACAAATAAGATAATGTTATCAGTTACGCAAAGTAGGAAAAGTATTTTGTAATTAGGTCAGTTTCTGTTGCATATTAAGAGCTGCGTAAAAAAATTAGCTTGAAAATTGTGTTTGATTTATAGAATGTTATGCCATGTTTTATAACTTTTAATTCGTGAGTTTTAGTACTAAATACATTTTAAATGCATTATTATTGCAAAATGTACTGTGAGTTAATGCAAAATGTATTAAATATTGTTATATGCACTGTTATTAGTGATACACAGTGTAAAAAAATTCATCCGATTTCTTAGTTCTTTTATTTGAAACAAATTGTTGTTTTTTTCTGTTTCCACTAATACATATTTAATTTTAGTGTATTTAGTACTTAAAATAGATATGCTGACTTTTGACTTTTAGAGCAATACTTGTAAAACATGTTAATGCATTTTAATTCATAAATGATATGCAAGTCAATTTGAAATTTGCTTAATAGTTGAGGGATATGTGAAGAAAAAAATGCACTAACTCTCCAAACTATCTCGTGTGGATCGAGGTTGGGCAGCGATTTGGCTGTAATTAAATATGCATTTATACAGTATCAGTTTATTTGTTAACTCCAATTACTCCCAAATGCTAAGTTACAGAAGGGAATTTCAAGAAAATGAGGGGAAGTTGCATAACTAGAAGTATTATATCAATAGAAAAGCAGGTATATGTAGACATGGTATAGGGTTTCATAATCTTCATTAATAAAAAAGTGATAGACATGTTGTTCTTCATTAATAAAAGGTAGACTTGATAATCTGATGAATATGTAACAAATTAAGTATTTTTGTTGCATTTTAGCACTTTTTCACATGATAATTAAACACAAAAATAAAGTGGTTTTCTTTTATATTATAATATTAATAATCTGAGAGAGGTTGTTCATTTAATAAATCTTAACCAGCTGGAGTCTTGCTGTGTTCTTGCATCATGTAAAGAGGTAGCCATGATGAAGATTGTTACCCTTTATTGATTAATTTTTTCTTCCCAAGCCAATCTGTTATGTTTGCCATGATGATCCACCCAATTTGGCTGACACCCGTGCTCCAGGAAATTTGAATAAATGTATAAGTAAATAAATTCATGGTCATCTGTATGAAACAAAAGTGGCCCTTCAAAATAAGGTGGGTGCTATGTATATACAGGGCTTGAAAATGCAGTCGTCTGACGAGTGAAAAGTTTTAGTTAATGAGTAAAAAAAAATCGGTACAGCAGTTTAAATTCAATCGACTATTATTTATATGTGATTATGCATATTGTAGGATACATACTATCAGTTTCTTAATACAGCTTATTTTAATCCACAGAAGTAATGCGTGGTTGGTTGTGTGCCAGCATCGGAAACCAGTTTCTCCAAAAACAGGTGGGGTTGTTTTTTTTTTTGGGGGGGGGGCATATTTTTAAAAGCACAAAATCCATATATTTATTTTCAAAACTTTTTTTTAGAAAAGTATGAAACCCAAGCTCTTTAACTCCCAACATTAATATCCAAAGCATTTGACATAGATGCAGCTCTACTGTTGATTCTGATTGTTCCAAACACAGCTTGGAGATAGAGATAAATAAAAATTACTTGCCAAGTAAAAAAGAAACAGTTGTTCACATGCAGTGGTAGCTTGCAAAACAAATGTGAGAAAAGCACAAAAATGAAAGGAAAAAAAGAAAAATTATTCACTACCTAAAAGATGCCCTGAAACCAAATTCTGAAATGGTGGCAATGAAAGTATTCTCTATAGGTTAGAGACTGTCTGAAAACTTATGCACTCTCTTCAGCTTTGCACTCATGCAAAATCAACAGAACTCAGGGTTTCATAACCACTGTCAGGAGTGGAAACATTCACACCTGACCTTGCCAATGACTCCACTATTTGCTCATTCAAAAGAAGATCAGCAGCCATTATAGAATGAACAACTTTGCAATGTATTACTGTTTGATATTTAAGTACAGTAAAACTTCCGTAACTTGAATCTTCAAGGGAACTACGATTAACTTCGAGTTGTAGAAAATCGAGTAATAGAATTAATCCATATTTTTCAGCAATATTTTTTTCTTTATTTCCCTTGTATCCACTTCTTGTATTAGCTTTATTTTTATCTTCAAGGATAACACTTTCATCTTCCTTTTAGACATCACAAAAATTTCCACTATAATGATAGACTTGGATTTTTCTAAAACTGAATGTGCAGCACTCTCTGCTGCCTGAAATATGCCCAAAAGAATGCAGACTTAAGAAAGAACTTGCAAAAGAATTCTACTCATGTGCTGCTAGACAGGCCTTGTAACTAAGGGCTAAATCCTCGAAAATGGTTCACTTGGAAGGGATTAAAACATCCCCTTCACAAGGTAGATGGGAGAGGGGATCCCCTTTGTCCAGCTGACTTTGTTTGACCCCCAGCACCTACAAGACTAGCAACAGGTGGATTTTTTTAAATTCGAATTTTAGAATACAATTCTCACCGTTTTTTTTGTTGTTGCTACCGTGTCTAGACAGCAATCAGTTATTTTGGTGTGTTTTTCTTGTTTTTTTTTGTTTGTTTTTCACAAAACACAAAGTAGAATTATAGTTTAAGAAATTCGACTTATAGAAGAAAAATGCATGAAAAAAAAAAAAGATTTTTTTATGCAAAATGCCGAAATTTTTTGAGTTAGGGAAAAATTTGACTCGTAGAAGTTCGAATTTTTGAAGTTTTTCAGTAATTGATTTTTATTTATTTTAAAACTGTTAAAATTTATGCAGAAGAGTTTAAATATAGGCCACTTTTCTCTGCTGTAAATCTAGACATGCCAATTTTATCCAGAGAAATAATACTAAGAATTTTATCGACTTCTACTACAGCTACAATCAATAATAATAAAATGGGCTTTCTGTCTGTGCCTCTGTCAGTCATGTGTTGAAAAAGCTACAGAACTCAGAAGTTTGAATCAACATGCAAGAGCACCTATGTTTGTGCACCTCTTTGCTCTCTTCCTTTTAATTCATTAATTTTTAGGTGATCTTTGTAGGAATGTTAACAAATGCCACCAATAGTTGGCAGCACACTCGTTCTGTGAATAAAAGCTAAATTTTTAATCAGTTTCTTTTTCTTTTCTCTCTCTCTCTCTCTCTCTCTCTCTCTCTTTCTCTCGTAGTTTCTAGATGTGATCTCTGGCAATTGTGTGAGAAAAACCACATTATTTTTTTTTTCCTTATTTTACATTGTGATATGCCATACTATGTGAATATGATGACTGGTCAAATTGATCAATATATTTGATCATTTTTGCCCAATGCATAGTGAACTGTAGGCCTATTAATGAGTTTTTTTCTTTTCCACATTTGACACATTCTGTGTTTTACTACAAGTGTATTCAGTGCTTAAGGATTACACTCGCCGCAACAAACTGCATTTACTTCATTAATACAGACATTTGGCGTGGACCAGGAACATCAAACAGAAATCGTCACTCTTTCCACATTTATAAGTGAGTCACGGAAAAATTCTCATTCACCGCCACCGGGAAATGAACCCAGGGTCTTCCAATTCCGCACCGGACATGCTTCCACTGCACCACAGCAGCCTCGAATTCCTCCAGACTCTCTTACGCTAACTGCCAAGCCACTTGGCAGGTTGTTTCTTGGAGCCCCGCACAATGCTGGGGATTCATCAAAGATGGTAAGCAGCAACTGAACAAATAACTAGAAGGCGAATTTAACAGATGTGCGACGTCATTTCACCTCTCTCACGGTTACCTACGATCGACTTTGCGTTTCTAGAAAGGTGTTGCAGTCTTTTCCATTTAGACAGGAGAATAATTTGCGACTAGAAGGCGAATGAATAATTAATAGACATTTGACATGGACCAGGAACATCAAACAGAAGTCATCACTCTTCCCACGTTTATAAGTGAGTCATGGAAAAATTCTCGTTGACCGGTGGTGGCCAATGAGAATTTTTCCGTGGCTTACTTATCACAGAAATTTTCCCTGTGACGGCCAATGAGAATTTTTCCGTGACTCACTTATAAACATGGAAAAAGAGCGACAACTTCTGTTTGATGCATTTACTTCACTGTGAGCTGTCTGTCATACTCATAGGCATGGCATTGGGAGCACATGCCCCCCCCCAACTTAAAAATTCAAAAAAATAATGTTCATCTTTAAATGTTATAAAGTGTGACATACAGCCAAGGGAACAATGCTATGCAATAGCAAGCATTATTATGACTGCTTTCCAGCAGTTATTCCATACGCAATAGCATGCAGTCACATCTGATAATGGTTTTCATCATCAGATGACTGCATGAGGTACTTTGTAAGGCATATTGTTTTTTTGTTTATCCTCATTAGGGTGAATCAATGCAAGCCTGGCACACCTCATAATTTGGGTATATTAAGCATTTAAAAAACCTGAGTTATGGCACTAATGGCAATTGAAGAGGAGCATTTTTGGAGAAACTATTTCTGAGAATGCCCTTCTCACCCCCAAGTAAAACGTCAGTTTGCACTTATTTGTGCCCCCCCCCCCCCGAAGAAAAAAATTGGCCACGCTATGCCTGTGGTCACGTACTGTGTAACATTTTACGATTTGAATTCAAGCATATTTTTTTTTCAGTGCAATGGAACTGTCACTAATGAATGTGCTGGAAAAAGTCTATAGTTGAACATTTTTTTTTTTTTTTTTTTTTTGGAAGACTACATGTTTAGGTAAGAAATCTATTAAGAATTTAAAAAATCTTCACACAATGCTGGATCCATTTGATAGGTGATAATAATGAAGGGTTATCACAGGTCTCCCATGGTCCTTATAAATTCTTAAAAAGTGCTCATTTGTTTCTAGGGTCTTAAAAGTATTTATTTTTTTTAACTGGCTATGCAAATTTCAGAAGTTATGATGTAATGCCCAGAACTTCTGCTGCTGATTTGCTATGTTGATGACATCAAATGCCAGCTGAAAAGCCCATGGGAGAGCACAGGGCAATGTGAGATAAGTAATTTGGTAAAAAAAAAAAAAAAAAAAGGAAAGGAACAGCCAATTCCACCCAACAAGCCCCATCATTATACCATGAGAAAATTAAGTGCAAAATTGAAATCTTGAGCATGTAATTTTGACTTTGGTTTTGCAATTTTTTACCATGATATGATTGTTTTCAAATTCAAATCTTGAATTCATAACTTTAACTAAAGTTTTACAATTTACATGCATTTTATTACACATGTTGTTATTCTCTCAGATAAGAAAATTGATTTGACCAGCAGAACTGTCTTTTAAATTGCATATATTCTAATTTATTACATCCACAAACTTAAATTATATGAAAAAATATTGCCAACTTCATCAGCATACTTCAGTTTGTATAGTTCAGTCATGTGTAACAATATACTTGTGCACATGTCATTGTTGAGTATGCAGTCAGTAAGGTCTTTAAAAAATGTTAAGGGGATGTTTAAAAGTCCTTAAAAAGTGCTTTTTTTTTCTGTGGAAGAAAAAGACTGGGAACCCTGTATTAATCATTAACTGCCATAAATTTATGCAGAGCAGTCTGGCTTCTCAAAAGCTCTGAAGTTGTTCGTAGCATGTGAGAGGTTCCTCTTCCATCCAGAGAACAAGTACACTGCCATGGACTGTCCTCTCCCATAACTAAAAGCAACTTTCATTTATTCTGTAAATTTTTTCTTTACATTTTATTAATTTTTCTTGGTTTTAATATTTGTTCTTTTCAGGTTGTAAAGAAAATATCTTGAAAATAAAGAAGCCTTTATTTCAAGCTTAAACAGTTGTACAAAACACTTAACATAATCATCCAGGTAGTCCCCATTGGAACTGATGGCCTTGTTCCACCGATCTACGAGTTGAAATATCCCATTGCGATAGAAGTCTGGCAAGCAGGAGTTGAAGAACTCATCCATGCAACGTTTCGCATCATCACCATTAGCAAAGTTTTTTTCTCAGCAAGAAAATTTGACAAAGACTGGAAGAGATGGAAGTCGGATGGGGCAACATCCGATGGGGTATTTCCCATTCTAGCTTGTGCAGTTTTCGCTGAATTAGTAAAGCGACATGTGGAGAAGCATTATCCTGGTGGAAAACAACTCCATGGTGATTAATCAATGCTGGGCCCCTTTTCGTGCAGTGCAGCATGGAGACAGTCCAACGATTGGGTGTTGAATTCCGGTGAGGCATGGATGTTGTGTTTGTCTTACAGCGCTGGCTCTCTTCCTTCCCTGGAACCAGGATAACGCTTCTTTCAGTGGCCCTAAATTAGGGACGGGTGAAAGCTTATAGCCCAGTGAGTTACTCATGGCGGTCGTTAAACCTTCAATAAAAAAACAAATTGATTTGGTGTAAGCATCTGCTGTGATGGTATTGTTCCATGGTAAGAGCTCAGTGAATCACACCGCGACAATCTCACCAGCAACTTAGCATCACCTTCCATCCATGAAGGGGTGGCTTAGTGACATTCTGTGAGAGTTGTCTCAGCTTGGTCCATACTCTTTGTCACATCATGTTCACGTATGTGATTAATTTTTTGTCACCCATGACCAACCGGTACAAAAAGCCATCCTGTTTCTCTCTTTCATGCAGAGCAACGGCAACAGAGTAGCATTGCATTTGATTCTGGTCAGACAAAGCATGGCGTACCCATTCGCACAATTTACACGAATATCCCAGTTTCCAAAGTTGGGTGTTGATGGTCGTGTGGGAGGTCTTCAGTTCCTCTGCCAATTCCCGTAGTGTTGCATCAGGCTTGGTTGATAGCATGTGTTGCAGTGTATTACCTTCAACCTTACTAGGTCTGCCACTTCTGGGCACATCAAACAGATCCATACACCGATGGCAAATTTCCTGTATCAGTCATAGCAAGTACTCTATCTGATATTATCATCGCCAAAACGCATTTCGCAATTTTCCAAATGCCTCCGTAACTTTCATGCCATTCAAATATTCATAGAGCAATATTGCACGCACACCTTCCTTTGATATCACCATCGTATCATCACTATGTGCAACTAATCTTCTGCACAACAGTGTACGTTCTGTCTTTAGAATGTATTCTTTCTCGCACAGCACTCTGAGATGTTTACGTCAACAAAGGCCCGCAGCAACTTGCATTAAAAACACCACATATGATTTTCTCCTGAAACTTCTTTTACAACCTGATATAACTAGTCATGTCTTTTACATTTTTTTACATTACAAAAGAAATCATAAAAAGATTCATCCCCAAAAATCATTTGTATAACCCTAGTATGTCCAGCAAAAGGGAGAGGAGGTTTCTTTATTTACATAGAGCACTTATGAATTCAGTTTGACTGTACCTCCACTTGTGCTGACACACAATAAGGGGTTGCCAGTTGCTTTATGTTATAACAACAGTATGTGAAGCATTCAATGTGAATTGAATCATTTCTAAATGTATTAATCCTATGTGCATGAATCAATGTAACTGATGAGTGCATGATTTTTTGCATGGCCACCATCTTAACATTTGTTTTTTGAGCAAACTTCAGAGAACCTGCACAAACTAATGCTTTTGAAAATCTATTGGATGGAAATTATTCTTTTTTTCTGTTTAATAAGTTTATTGCTTTCAAAAGGGCATGAACCTTTAGGCAATTCTCAAATTTCTTGAATGGTGTTTGCAAGGAAAAGTGACTGGAAGATGCTGATTTTTGAAGACATCCTCCAAAGAAAAATTGAAAAGTATAGACAGGGATGCATGCTTTGTCCCAGGAGATGCATCAAAATGATGTAGAATAAACATATTTCACACATTTTTAATGAAGGGTAAACAAAACAGTTTTTTGCTTTTCAGGCATATATTTGTGTACATGTCTTTAAAGCGGGTTGGAAGATACATCATCAACAATAATTGTCCTCCAGTTTCAATGATTCAGCAGCTGGCTTGTCTTTGGTAGCAATCCTTTCCAAAAAATTTAAATTATACAAGAATCTGTAATCTAAAACAGCGTCAACCTTCTGCTGTTGTGCAAATGATTTGCTGGTGTTTTTGCAAGGATGTCAGATCAAAATTTTATCCTTTTCCATTGCCCCTGGCTGACTGAAAGTAAAGCATTATCATTTTTCTTATTAGTCCATAGGTTAAGAAAGTACAGAACCCCTCCTCTTAAAAAGGATGGATTTGGTGATGCTTAATAAGTATGCTCTTTAGCAAACAGTAATTATGTTTCAAGCTCAGTTTTCTCTTTGGAAAGGGGAATGTCAACCTGACAATCATGATAGCATGATTTGATCAGAGCAGACGATGTTCCTGCAGGATTTATCACTATCACATTGATATTCATATATTATTTTAGCTCCATTTGCACATTGTTATCCATTTTAGGAGTCTTTAAAACACAGAATGAAATAAAATTAATGATGTGTAAATCATTTTGTGAGCATCAAAATATCTTGGGATGCTTTGTTTTCATGATATAGTATTTTTGTTATTGACATTACAGATATGGTGAAATTACAAAAATTGCTTTTTGATATTGCTGCAGGTGGAAATAATTTTTCATCCTCAAATAATTGCAGTAATAATTTTCTTTTGGAATATAGCCACTACAATTAAATAACTTCCTTTTTTTTTTTTTTTTTTTGTTGCATCTAAGATTTATCTCAAACTGGAAAAAAAAAATGCCAATGGAGAAGTTGCTTTTTGCAACTTCAGTGTTGACTGTTATTGTTGCAATGATTGCCGGAGTTTATGGGTGCAGTAAGAAATAAATTTCCAAACAGTTTCTTCTCACTCAGTTTGTTGTTTTTCTTTCAATTTTGGAACACAAAAGTGCCTTTTTTTGCTCATTTTATTTCTGCACCATGGCTCTCTGAAATCTTTGTAATATTTTTTCCTCAGGTAGTTTGATCTTCATGAGATTAACTATTTTCTTTCAGCTTTTGAGTATGGAATTCAAATTCTCTTGAATTTTTAGCATTCTATACACCTCTTCTGTACTTTATTTTTGCACTTCAGTACTCTGAAATTATGTACACAACTCACATGATGCTAAGATGTTAGATCATCAGATTAGTTATTCCAACTACTGATTTATTTTAGTATGTATGATTTTCCTCCCATTTGCTACTTATTTCTTTCTTTTATGGTGTGTGAAAGAGAAATCTTATCACTAAGAAACTTCACAAAGAGAATGCACTCTCCCACTGGAAACTGTAATTTGGTTCTCCTTTATGAGCAAGAGTCTTCTGTGGGTAGTCTCCCTGTTATTTCTAAAATCCCCACCCCCTCCCAACACCTCTGTACTCTACCCAAATCACTGGAAGAATGAAGCAGATGATTTAATGAAATAAATTAAGCATTTGAAATAATTATTTCTACTACCAGAAGTATTCACCAGCAGAACTGCAGATGGCTGAATACTCAGAAGTTAAAGAGTTCATGATGATATTGACCCTCATCCCACCAAATAATTTTTAAGTGCAAAGTTATTTTTGTTTTTTAATTTTGTTTATAGCAAAAATGTGAAAGATGCTGAAATTTATCCTATTAGATGACAGTCTTACACTATGTGCTGGCTATTAAAAATTACTGAAAAAGGTTCTGTTAGTTACTCATAGCCATATATACTGTATTTTCAGAAGGTGGCATCTGTGGTAACAGAACAAGATGAGGTTACTTGACAGAAATTTTTCTTAATATAATTTGTTACATGTTAGTAACAAGTAATAGCAGGAACTCATACCGCTTCACACGTTATAATTTTTTCTATTATCGGGTCAACCCTTAACAGTAGTAGACCTAAAATTATCAATATCCATGATAAAAATCTAATGAAATAGCAACTTAAACCTATAAACACAAGTGAAGACATAAATTTGAAACTTATATTATATCAAGTGTAAGTTGCTGTGGAAGGTTCAGTTGGGCGAAAAATGACTTTGAGTTGACTTGATTCACAATCTGCAAAATCTTTAGTGTGAAATGGATCTGCAATAACTTCAATCCATATGTGAAACACGTATTACTGGAATGGCACTTATAAAATGTTGAAGACTTCGGTACCATAGTAGACTAAAAGACCATATTTACCCACAATAGATATTTCAATTAATAGAGTATTTGATGAACTCTGAAATAAAATGGAATGGAATGTCCAATGCTAAAAGACGAAATGATCCTCAAATGAATGCAGTAACCAAAACCTTAAAAATGATAACAAGAATTAAAAGATATTTAAATTGAAGTAAATTGACCACAAGAATACATTCACTGACTGGTTTTGACTGTCCTTTGCAGTCATTTTCAAAGGTCCAATGTTCTAGTGCAACTGCACTTGATCTCTAAGGCTTGATTAGCTTCCACTCGATTTTGTTCCGGTTAAGGGTTGACCTGATAATTTAAAAAAATTATAACGTGTGAAACAGTGTGAGTTTCTGCTATTACTTGTTACTAATAGCAAATTATATTAATATTTAGGCCACGTAATATTAATGTTCATAGTCTTATCTTGAATAAATATCTTAAGAAATTTTTTTATGTAATCTCAGATTATTATCCCAAGTGCTCTTCATAAAAATCATATCATTTGCTCTTCATAAAATCTGAAGAGGCATAATTTTTGGATTGCAAGAGACCCTCCATGTTGATGTGCAGCTTTTAGTCTTTTACTGTTGTAAAACACATGAAGCTTTCACTGTAATTGAAAATTTTGGTAACAAGAGGCCAGTTCAAATACCAAACAATAGATGATAATCCAGAATACTTGGATTTTTGTCATTAATAACATGCACAATAATATTTAATATTATATGGATAGGTTTTTTTACTCACCCATCCAAAGAAACATATATTGTGTACGTTTTATCCTTTGAGCTTAACAATTCCTCCCTTAGCAAAGTTAAAAACATCAATATTTACACAAACAGAGAACTTTTTTATAAAGGACTCATGTTTTTCGTCAAAAAATCAATATTTATATGTTAAAAATTCACTATACAATATATTAATTCAAACTTTAACCTCTTCAATTATAATTAAAAGTATTTAGAATAAAACATTCATTAGTTTTCAATGCAGTAAAACTTAAGTTCTGGAATTTATTTATTTTTTAAACTAAGGGAAAGGCCAATCTCAAACCTGGTTATATTATGCAAGAGCTTTCAAGAACTTGTGTTCTCATTATTTGGTAGAAGCGCTATTTCAGATCTACTTCTCTTTACAGCTTTCTGACCAAAAGTGAGCTCATTTCTAGTCGGTGGAACTAAGGGTACGACGATGTGGTCATCGTCGTACACTTCAAACATTTCTTATGATTGTATTGTGATGCCATCTATATTGACCAGTATCACAGAGTTCAACTAAAACTTTTTTATAGTGAAATACTTTTGATACTTTGATTTGTTTTTTTTTTTTGTATACTTGCTTCTTTAATTCTTGGATACTTTGATTCTTGATTCAATTGAAATAGTTTTGATACTTAGATTCTTGATTTTGTGTAAAATTGGTCATGAGTTTAATTTTATTTATATGTGCCATGAAAAGCAGTAGCATAAAGATAATTTAATCCATAAGGATAGGTAGTAGTGATAATTGCCAAAATCTGTTGTTTGGACTATGTCTTTTGACAAAAAGTGACTCGAATTTAGAACGTTAAACAATAATTTAGAATCACATAGAACCGTCCAGCAAAAACAGCAGCAGAGATATTATGTCCACAGGAACAATATTCTGCTTATTTGTTTATTTGTTCTCAAATGCACTGAATGTCACTGCCACTTGAAGGAAAATTCTATGCAAACAATCTTGAGACATGTTGGATTTTTTTATTTTTTAAAGAGAGATGTAAAGAGTAAAAGCCTCCTCCTAGAGGAAAAATTATGTGCTAGAAACCAAAAAAGTTTGTAGAAAATCTTAGCATGCTTACTTCTGTCTAATGCAAATATAGAACTTTTTCAATATCACTTGTAGAAACAGATGGATGTATTTATTGCAGAAAACATAAATATTTATGATTATCAGTGGTGAGGCATGGCCTTTTCGATCGTATTACTAGAATCATACAATAGGGAGCATAAGAGGTAATGCCTGATAATAAAATGCTATTAAAATAACACTTTAGTATCATGTTAAGTATTTTCTAATGACTACAGCTGAAATTTCTTTCATCTGCAAATTTTTTTTCCATTTTACTTCTCTCACAGAATTTTTTTTTCTTTCTTTCTTTTTTTTTTTTTTTTTCCCTTTTATGCACAAATTTCCATAATTTTACTCTCGATAACTTTATTTTTTCTATAAAAAAGTATGAAATAAAACCATGAAAGCACTTTATCTCACAGCGTTACATTCAAAGGGTCCCATGTAGATTAAATACTACTGTTCATTCTGATTATTCCAAGTATAGCTTAGGGAGTGAAATAAAAAATGTATACAGAGAGAATATCATCATCATTGCTAACCATTATCAATCCACTGCTGGATGAAGGTCTCCCCAAGTTTCTTCCACAACTGTTTGTCGAGCCTGTCTCCCCCATGTTACTCCAGCATGCTTTCGAATTTCGTCCATCCGTTTCTCATGTGGTCGTCTTCTGTCCCTTTGAATCCAGTTTAAAATTTTGGTTGTCCATCAGTGATCCGTTCTTTTGGCACCATATCCAGCCCATTCCCATTGCAGGAATTTTACTCTGATCATGATGTCTTCCACACTTGTCATTTTCATTATCCAGTCTTTGTATGTTTTTGTTTTTTTTAGTTAAGGTCCCTGTCTCTGCTCCGTGCGTAAGCACTGGGAGGATGCATTGATTAAACACTTTTCTTTTAAGACATACTGGCATATTGCTCTTGAAAATTCTATTGTTTCTTCCAAAAGCTCTCCAGCCAAGTTTTATGTCCCAGTTAATTTCCTCATCAATGTGACCTCACTTGATATCTGTTTTCCAAGGTAAAGTAGGTATTAGTTACCTTGAGCTTTTCCCCATCAATTGCAAAATCTTTATTTCTTGAACAAACATTGAACATCAGTTTTGTTTTCTGGAAGTTCATTTTTAATCCCACTTCTTTGCTTTTGTCAGCAAGTTCCTGGATCATACTCTGCAACTTTGAAGGGGTATTTGCAAAAATGATAAACATCTTCAGAAAAACGGTGAGTTAAATAATCTCTAATAATCTTTATTCCCTTGTTTTGCCAGTTCAATGATTGAAAGACACTTCGCAATGTGGCATTGAAGAGTTTGGGAGATATGGTGTCACCTTGTCTCTTGCTAAATAATAATAAAAGGTTGTACACATGCAGTGTAGCTTGTAAAACAGATGTGAAAAAAACACTGAAATCACAATGGGAAAGAAATTATTCAAAACCTATAAAAAATCATGTAATAGTGACAGGAAATGTGTGCTCTGTGGATTAGAGACTATCTGAGAGCTCATGCTTCCTTTCGGTTTTGTGCACAAGTGCAGCCGACGTAACTGCCAGTGTTTCATAACCACTTTCAGAAATGGAAACCCACATTGTTATTGGCACTCCACTATCTGCTTGCTCATTTGCAAGGCAGACTGGTGCGGGATATCTTCCGACTGCCAATATTGAATGAAGTACTTCACAAGTCATTTGTATTTCATTACCGTTTCATATTTGAATAAGTTATATTTATTTGCTTAAAACTGTTTCCAGTGATAACACTTGATACTAGCACTCTTCACCCCTGATGATTATTAATATTAGTGTTGGTTAAAATAATATTATTGTATGTTTATGAAAGAAGCAAAAGCCTGTTCTTTTTAACACTGTTAGCCATTCTCCATGTTGATAAACTCGTGTTTGTAAGGTTTTTACCATTCAAAACTAGTTGTCAAGTAAAGGCAGTTCATGTAATTATGACAAACAGAAAATTAATTATGATGGATATTTCATGCCAATAATTTGGTATGCATAATTTTAATGACTTATTCTCAGTAAGGGTTTTTTGGCTGCATATCAGCCTTGGTCACACTGATATCAAGATTGCATGTGGTGCATCTTATTCACAGACCTGCAAGATTGCACGTGGTGCATCTTATTCACAGACCTGCAAGATTGCATGTGGTGCATCTTATTCACAGACCTGCTTGATTGCACATCGTGGTTCTTACTTATGGGTCTGTAAATTAGATCCACCCTGTTTTTAATCTTGCTAAAAATTCTATTCTACTCAGGAAAATTCTATTCTCAGGAAATAGTCTTTTAATGACTACCCCATCCCCATGAATATCAGAAGACTGTTACAACACATATCATCTTTATTTTATAAAAAATAAATGTAAAAAGTCAATTCAGTGTGATAAATAAGTAAATTTGACTCATTATAAAAAATTTCAAACTTAATGCAAAGGGGGAAAAAAGAAATTCTTTTGGTAAAGTATTCTCCAGATACAATTATTTAAAGAAATAAAAGCCATTTTATTTTCTAATTTTCATCCTCTGCCCTTTGTCCATATGTCAGATCTGCTAATGCTTCTTATTTGGCTGATGAGAAATATGTATTTAAAAAAATTGGCTTATATATTCACATTGAAATGTAAAAGCAGTATAACTGATAATCATTTTTATTGTAATTTGGTTCATTGTCTTCGAAGTCTTAGGCAAGATTATTTAAAAGAAAAAAGTACATACTACACGTTGAAAAAGAAGCAAAAAGTGGGAGATAAGACACTTATTTATATCTAATAGTATTTCTGAGTAGAATTTTGAAATGCCTGATGTTTCTGGCCTTTGGGCTTAAAACATCAGGTTTTAAGTCCTGTTAAATCTAAAGTAAGTAAATGTTCTCTAAAGGAAAATGACAGTGAAATGATAGCCAACAGTCAGCTCACCTTCAAAAGAGGACATTTACTTTCTTTGATAATAGACCTTGAAAAAACATCCGAAGGCACAAAATGTCAGGACTTTAAAAATTCCATCCTACTCAGGAAATATTGCTACATGTTAGTGTTTTATCTCTTATTTCCCTCTTTTCTTCTTCAATTTGGACTTTGAGTAATGTCAGTAAGTGACCTATAAAGTTAATACATAGTTTAGTTTCAAGAACTTTTAGCAAATTTTTTTTTATTTAATTCAAGAACATACTTTTTCTGTGTTTGTGTACATTTTATCACCAGTTTTCTTCACATATTCCTCCATTTCCCCCAGTTTGAGAGATTGATAACTAGACCCCCAATCATTTGCTTAAAATCTGGTTTCATTGCTGAAGGAGATTGAACACCTGTGATTTCTGTTTTAGGATTACTGTTAGTGAAGCAGTTTCCACTTGTAATGAAACAACTCTTGTGATAATTTTTTGTTAACAATGGCTTCTTATCTCGTATCAATTTTCAATCTCACAATTTTTTCATGAAAGTGTGATAGATGTGTTATGTCTTTTAAAGATTTCAGTGCCTTGAATACCATAAACTACCATCTTTTTTCATTGTAGTTTTGATTGCAGCTTTTCTCTCTCTCACACTTGTTGTTTGCCAGTTTTCTTCTTAGGTTTAAGAAGCTTCCATATGGAAGGTGTGTGGAATATTGAAGTATCTGTTTGAGGGTTAGAACCCTTTCCATTGAAAGCAAAACTCGTTGAAGTTTCGATGCATGAGTATCACTAAAAAATAAAATGTATTTTGAAGAGGGCGCATACAATTTTTTATTTATTGCAGTTAGATCAGCAGCATATTTTTTTTTTTTTTTGTAAATACTCTCTGCCAAGTTCCATTGTTATAATTTTTTTGCAGAAATCTGAGAATAAATACAGAGTTAATTATTGATAATCTAGGCTACTACAGTGAGAAAAAACAGTGCTGAGGAAAGGGACAGATTGCCAGTTGCCCACGCTGGGTCAAATACCCTGTGCAAGATAATTTTCCACATGTCATGGCAGTTTTTCAATCACATCACTGTTAACAATTATTAAAGTATTTACCAGAAGAGATTTCTAATTATCTGTTCTGTGGACAGTTCTGGAAAGGGAATTTATAATGGAGATCAAGCTAATACAGTGTTTATGGTTTATATTGCATACCACCCACACTTTCATATACTTTTTCTTTTTTGGAAAGATGATTTGGAAAAGTTTGTCATTTCAGGAAAGAATCTTAGTAGTAAGAGTAATTTATATTATTCTCTAATTGATGTGAACATGTTGCTGCAATATTCTGTCAGCTCTTCTTTAATATGTGTGTGTTTTATCCAGCAAGCATCTATCCAGCTTTTTTATTTTTTTTTCCTTTTTTTATTTTTTTTTTTCTATCCAGCTTTTGTTATTTTTTTTTCTTTTTTGAGACATGTAGGCATGTATTTTATTCATTCCCTGTTATGAAATTTGGCTCATATTAGTTAGTGTAATTTGTCACAGAAGTTTGTTTAGCGTAAGGGTCATACAAGGTCAGACGGTCTATGCATCACATCTATTCAAAGTGGTTGGCTTGCGGCTACCAACCCTCAGTGAAACTGGAAACCAGTTAACTCCTGTGATTTGAAATTTATGTTTAACTTTGTACTAAGCTTTTGGTGTAAAAAAAAAAAGTTGAAGTTGATGGTTACATTGTTGCTTAACCTATGAATTAAAGTCTTCAATGCAGTTCAGTTGCCATGACAATTCACAGCTTGAGCGCTAAATATGTTCAGATTATACTTTTCTGTAAAATACATGTACAAGTATACTGTTCATTTCAGTTAAGATCGTTGAAAGAGGCAGAAAGGACTGCAGATTTTCTGAAATAGATTGAGTGTGACCATATTCAACTTTCCTGCCCAACACACAAAAAATATGCATACAAGCTCATTACTTAATCTTTTTATCTGAAGCCTGAGAGGTTTCTTTTTTAAGAACTGGATATCTGATTTATCATTATATGTACTGTATTCCAAATTCTGATAGCTCTCATCATTTGTATGACAATAAATTCTTGAAGAGAATGTCAGATTCAGGGGAAAATTAGCACATTCTTGTGGAAGATCGGAAGCTTTACAATAACTGAAACTAAAAAGTTGGCTTATCCAGAGTAGACACTAAGTAATTCAGACAGAAGAAATACTATCATAATCATTCCTTATCTCTGGGCTGTTGATCTGCAGACATTTTGTGTCCCTGGATCACATTATCAATGCTGAACTGTGAAGAAAAGAAACAGCCGTTAGATAAGGAATAATTATGGTAGTATTATTTCTGTTTGAATTACTTAAGATCAGGAGCATGTATATGCTAGAAATATAAGTCTTAGCTGGTGCAATGTACAGTAGATTTAACAATAGTGTATTAAGTCTGTTACTTAAAAAACAGGGGAACTGAGATTAAAATTAATTCTTTAGAAGAAATAAAAAACATTTTGAGAAAGTTCATTAAAGAAGAAAATATTTTACTCACTTTATATCTCTCATCTGTCTTCTGTCCATAAAGGATTTCATTTGCTAAAATTCCTAATGTTTCTTTGAGTTTCTTGACATGGTTGCAAAATTGTGATTAGGCTCACTGGAATCAGCTTTTATTGCTGGCGGTGATATACGTGATATTTATTTATTTATATTGAATTGACTTAGTACTGTGAAAGCAGAAAAACGAAAATTTTTTTCCATGACTCATGTTTTCAGCTGATTTTATGTGATTCATTCTTCAAGGGGATTTGTAATCCCAACATCTCTTTTTGATAGGCATCTTTAGTTAAATCTCGAGTTGCTCCTTTTCTCTAATTCTCTAAGATGCCCTAGTCCAGGTCTGATGAAAGACCATTGATTTAATTGCTTCCTTGCTTCACTCATCAGAATTTTGTTTTTCCTTCCTTTGCTTTTCTATTTTTTATTCAATAATAATAAAATTTTATCTTGTGTGTGTGTGGGGGGGGGTGACCAGTGACCTCATATGAACCCAAGACTTTTGATGTAAATGGTAACAATACAGCATACAACTAAAGATTACTGCCAATACAGATGTTGGGAAATGCTCTCGAACAAAGGTGTCAAATAGAATGATTAAAAATAAAAAAATGGGGCATGTAGAGAAAAGACTTTTTTTTCAGGTTTTCTGCTTCAACAGTATGATTGCATACTCATGTGAATGAAGATCTCTCTAACAAATAGCCACATATCCCATCAACTAATCTAAATATTAATTCTGTAAGGTTTTTTTACTGTAAGACCAGTTGTGAGAGAACGGCTGAACGTAAACATATGGTTGAGGTATCAAAATAAAGGTCTTGCCATGTAGATGTGCCAGTCAAAGAGAAAAATGAGATTGGGGCAACGGTTCGGCCATTGTGGGGCAGCAAAGTTCTCATGTAAAGTCTGTGGGAGAAGCGTGCGGTTGACATCCCATTGCATTGACTCACGTGCTGTTGAAGGCAGAAGTATGGAGGGACTCTGATAGTCCCAAGTCTCTTCTCAGCGAACCATTGTGCAAAACAACGCTAGCAGGAATTTGTTTGAAAGTTCTTATCGGAACAGTGAACACTCGAAGACCTGATTGCGTTGTTTCCATTGGACTGTGTGGTGTATATATACAATTTAACATTCATTCAATCCAGTTTATTCACGTAGGTAAGACGTTTCCCATTATGTAAAGATGTAAATAAACATTTCACATGAGTTTATTCTTTCAAAAAAAAAAAAAAAAAAAAAAAAAAACTTATCGATGGGTTTTGTCTACTGGGGGAAAAAAAAAACTATTCGTCGATTCCGATGGGTTTCGTCTACTAGGTTCGAATCCTGCTGAGGCATGGATGTTGTGTTTGTCTTACAGCACTGGCTCTCTCCCTTCCCCGGAACCAGTGACCCCTAAATTGGGGACGGGTGACTGCTTATAGCCCATTGAGTTGCTCACAGTGGTCGTTAAATCTTGTCACACAAAAAAAAAAAAAAAAAAAACGCTAACCTGAATTATTGTCTTTACTGAAGTGGTTGAATGAATTTTTCAATCAAATAAAGTTTACATATGTTGTTTCATATGAGTATTATTTTCAAAAAAAAAAAAAAAAAAAAAAATTACCTTCGATTCCAAAGGGTTCAGTCTAGTATAATTTATTCTGGTAAGTCTAGTGGTAATTTCTGTGAGCTGTGAGCAACTGTGTCAGCAACATAGAAGAAACATTGAAAATTTCAGTCTACTGATATAGAATTTAAGGAAGAAATATTCCTCACAATACATAGGAACTTCACTAGATTATTCAAAGCAATCAGATTTGTGTACTGAATTGTCTCCATGTAACATCTATAAATGGTCTCCATGTAACATCTCAGAAAACTTGAAAATTACATTGCCCTGGAGCGGGAATCGAACCTGCATCTCCCGATTTCCATTCAAGCCTGCTATCCATTACACTACCACCCAGGACAATGAAGTTCTAGGCAACTATGGCTAAGCATTTATATTAGGGGTATGCAAAAATTTCCGCTGTTTTAAGGAGACAGGAACAATCAGGAAACCAGTACACATTTTATTCAACGAAATATTGGCCATTAGCATCAATGACCTTTTGCTATTTTTCAGGCATTAAATGAATGCCCTTGTGATTGAAGAACTGTAGTTTTGAGCTGAAGAACACAGTTACAAACTTTTCCACCTCTGGAACTGTGATGAACCACTGTTGGGCTAGGGAATGTCTGAGGGTGCAATGTCCGGGGATTAAGCCGGGTACGATAAAATCTCCCAGTGTAACTGTTCAAGGGTTGATTTTGTGATGGCACCAGCATGTGGTCTGTCATTATCAGTAACAGGATGACTGGGCGGCATCCTTTACCTGTCCATGGGTGTTTTTGCTCGATTTTGGCGTTCAGTTTCATCAACTGATCGCTATATTGTTGTGCAGTGATTGTTTCAACAGTTCGAAGTACAGCACTCCATGCATATCCCACCACACACACACGGATCGACCCAGGATTGCTTGCGTACGGGGTTGTTGCAGTAGACCCATTTTTCATCCCCGGTGACAACCTTCCACAAGAAATTCTTCCCTTGAAACATCTTCAGCAACTACATGCAGATTCCTTATTGTTGACCAATATTATACTTCGTTAAAGTATGTGGAACCCACTTGCCAATCTTCTGGATTTTCCCCAAGGCCTGTAGATGTCATACCACCATTGATTGAGCCACTTTCAAACATTTCGCCAGTTGCGTGGTCGATTGTGTGGCATCCTCTTGCAACAGTGGTTCCAGCTCCTCGTCTGCGAGTTCCTACGGTCTACCTGCACATGTCGTGTCTTACAAGCTTAGATCACCTTTCTTAAACCTGGCAAACCATTCATGACACATCCGCTCACCCATAACCGTTTTGCCGTATGCCTGACATATTGAACGGTATGCTTCACTTGCACTTTTCCCTAAATTGAACATGAATAACAAACAGTACCTCGAATGAACTTTATTGACCACCATACTTGGCTTCATGTACAAACTGACAGCACGTGTCGCTTGCTGGTTAGACCCCTACAGTGCCCGCTAGTGGTTGCGGCGGTAACTTTTGCATACCCCTAATAGTTTAAAGCTTTGTTGTTCGGTGTTGTAATGCAAAGCATGCTTGAACGGAAATCGGAAGACGCAGGTTCCTTTTCCGCTTCAGGGCAATGTAATTTTCAAGTTTTCTGAGGAGACATTGCATTTCAGACAAGTAAACTACAGGCAATTCAGTACTCAATTGTGATTGCTTTGAATAATTCAGCCTAGTGAATTCTCAATAAACAGAATACAAAAGAGAAGTTCAACTTAAGTTGAAAAGTTCCTTTTATGAAGAATTTTTTCATTGAAGAAAGTCATAATTTAAAATTTACTTATAAGATTTCAAAGTTGGGACATATCAGTAAGCAAACAAATTTGTTGGGAGCCATTTTGTGATGCTCCCTGTACTCTTAACTCTCAGATGCCACTTGGTCACTATTTAATGATATCCCGCAAAATTAAGCTGTCTGTAGGCCATTTGTATCTGCAGTGCTATTATCTTACTGTTTGACTGCATTTACAAACTTTGGACTACAAATAAAGGCTTGCAAACCAAGTTAGTTTGACAGCTAATAATTTTCAATTTTATCACCAGTAAACTGTACTTAGTAGTAGCAAGATGACCGCACTTTGATCAGTAGTAGGTTATAGCTTGAATTGATAGTGGGTTGTAGTTGTACTCTCTTTTGATGCATGTTCACATGTACCATCTGACTGCAGTTCAACAGGTGATTGCTAGTATTTAGTTCACAGTGGCTGTTCAACCAGTTAAATGTGTCTTCTTAGAGTTCTGTACACTGTGCTAATGCAATTAACACACTTATTGATGTTTAAAGATTTATATATATATACATATAATGCACAGGTCATTGTGCAGTTTGGCATTTTCAAATTGTGAGGTTATTCCAAATAGCCAGTGCATTAATATGCATTATAAATGTTAGAATCAAAACTGCCATTTTTATTGAATACTGTATTCTTTTAAAAACTGCTTGTATAACTTTTCTACCAAACAGTTTCATAATGTATAACTTTTCTACTGTAGAATTAAAGTGCTAGGCCTTCTTCTTTTTGTGCTCTCCTTGCTAACATGTGCTTATGTAGAAAGCAAATATTTGATTTTTTTTTTAATTACTTTGGAGTAAAAATTATTTAGATCCAGGAAGGTAGAGAGTTATTAAAAATTCTCATGAAAACTACTTACCAAAGGTGACTTATCTGCTGCTGTCAATTTTGCAAAAAAAAAAAAAAAAAAAAAAAATAGAAAACAAATTATTTTATTCTATGGTTGGTTGATCTCATCACATGCATGCGAAAAAGATTTTTTCTGCCTGAATTGGCTCATACACATTGATGAAACAAGCATGTTGACTAGAGAAGTTGATGCAGTTTTGAACAGACACACTGAAGTAGGAACTTATTAAGAATGCCAACCTAATAACGTGTTGAGATGCCCTTTGCTTTCAAAACAACATCAATTTGATTTTCAGTTTGGCAGCAATTTCTGCAAGCAAACTTCTGAATTGGTTATGGGCTCACCAGTTGCATCATTTCTTGCAATTACTATGTAGAAAAACTAGAAGAAAAGGTTTTGATTGCTCCTTCAATCTTTAGTCTGTATGCTAGGTGTATGGATGATATTATTTTCATTATAGACAACAAAAATGTCTCTGTTCCATATGGCATACTAGACTGGTTCAACTCCCTGGATGAAAAATTTCAATTCACCATTGAACTGCAAAAAGATAACTCAATTTTCTGGACTTATCATTAGTCATAAAAGAAGGAAAAATTGAAATAAGGTTATACAAGAAACCTACCAACAATAATAAAATGTTAGACTATCAGTCAAATCACCCAAATTACATAAAAATAAACTTGGCCACTCAATTTTTGGAAAAGATTAATGTTCTAAATTCTTCAGAATTGTTAAAACATGCTCAAAAGGAGAAACTGAAAAAAGCTTTGGAAGATAATAATTACCATTCTCTATTAGTCAATAAAATTCTTAATAAAAAAGAAGCAGAAGTCAAACTAAATTGTTTCAGTTAACTAGAAAAGTTACTTACTATAAAGGATTGTTTGCAAAACTTCAGAGGATTAGTGAGAAACTTCAAATCAGACTGGCTGCAAGATTACAAAATAAAATTAGTAACTACCTTCCAAAATTAAAGCAAAAGGAAGAAAACATCCGGTTACAGGAAGGTGTGGTCTACAATATAAAACATGAGTGTGGTTTCAGCTATGTGGGAGAAACAGGCAGACAGCTTAAGACCAGATTAGCAGAACAGCTGCAATTAAAAATTTGACAAACAAAACAGGTTTGGACAGACATGTTCAAAATACAGGACAAAATTCTTTGGGACCTTGTAGAAGCTCTGACACATCAACAGCATTTTTTCAGGAGAAAATTGTCAGAAGGACTAGAAATTGAGAGAAGAAGAGGTACGGCATTAAATGATGTGAAAGGTTGGAATTTAGCTAATGAATGGTAACACCTACTGCAGTGTAGTCCTGAGGAAGGGTAGGGGTGTTACCCAAAAATTTGACTGTAAGCAATTTCCTTTATCCCTGAGTAAAACCCATAATTCAGTGAAATTTATAGTGTACTCAATTTGATGTGGCATGGATTCGACGAGGTGCTGATTTTGTTCTACAGCATGCTCAGGTAAGCGGATGTGATGATCTCTGTCAAGTGCTCAATGTTTGCTAAAGGAGGATTTCTGTGACAAATGGCTCTCTCAATCTCATCCCACAGGTGTTCAATTTGGATTAAGCTCTGGGAACTGTGTCCCCATGTGCATTGTCTGTAATGATGTTAAGATACTTTGTGGCATCCAAAGCTCTTCCAGCAGTGTTCAGTAAACCAATGCCCACCAGGAAAATGGGAGACCAGTTTTTACAGTAAACACTAGGCAGCTGGAATCTGTTGATCCATGCTGTTGACACACCCTGTTCTGGCCTGCCCATTGATGTGTATTAACTGAAACTGTGATTCATCGGACCAGGTGACCTTTTTCCTGTTCTCAAAAATCCAGTTTTGGTGCTCCTGTGCCCACTACGTGTGAATTTTTCAGGTTTTAGCAGAGGTTAGTGGTACATAAAGGGGACGTATGGTCTTATATCCCATTCGCACCATTATGTGGTGGGCTGTGTATGCTGAAATTCTTCTATTTATACCGCTGTTGTACTGCACAGCTACTTGACGTAATGGAGTTCATCTGTTACCTTGCACAATCCTCACCAGCCGCTGTTACCCTCGAATATTGACCAGTCGTTTCTTCCCACAAGAAGACCTCCGAGTGCTTGTTTCGTTACAGGGTGTGTAGGGTATTTGGGGACAGATGTGATTATTTACTAAAACAACTCTTATCTGACCAAAAACCAAATATATTTGCATGAAAATGGGTACACATATTCTGACATACCTATATTACAGGTTTATTTTGTGTAACCGCCCTCAACATCAATGACTGCTTCAATGTGGGACTGGAAGTGTTGACATGCTCGAATCAAGTGGTCCTTATTCATTTCAGACATTATCTGGACAATGGCAGCCTTCATTGAAGCTTTGGTATTGCAAAGATGTTGATTAGTCTCCCTTTCAACAACGCCCCATAGTCAGAGGATTTAAATCTGGCGAGTTTGAAGGCCACATGTTGGGTGTAATGTAATTGTGAAAAATGTCCGCCATCCATTCTTGGGTCGTCTGAGCTTTGAGAGCAGGTGCATAGTCCTGGTGAAACACATATGGCCTTCCATGGCTTACTCTTTCTATCCAGGGCTTGACAACTGTTTCCAGTACCTCAATGTATCCAGCAGCATTAACTGTACAATCCTGCGAAAAAGGTGGCGTGACATATCTTTCACTACTCACCACTCCTAAAGCCATCACAGTTGCGGGAAACTGGGTGCACATAACTCTGGAGATGTCAGAAGGATCTGCACATAACCACCTGTCATTTCTGCTGTTAAACTTTTGATCCTGGTTTTTCTCATCAGAGATGGCATTCTCTGGTTTTTCTCTGATGAGAGAAAAACAGAGAATGCCATATTCTTCAGGGTGCCTAATCTTGTCGAGTAACCGCTTTGCTCAGATCAGGTGGTTTCCCTGTGCCTTCGCAGACGTGAATTGACCTCTCCTCATCACATACAACTTATACTGAAATCTCATGCGCCACTGTCCTGATAGTGCCCTTTGACACCTGGAGATCTGTAGCAATGGCCTTCATTGACTTTCCGGCATTATCATTGATAATGTTCTGAACATGTTGTATAAACTGTGGTGTCCTGATAGTGTCAGAACACTGATAATGCTTTTACACTTCGATACAGGTGAAATAGTCCCACCGTAGGCTTCCAGTGCCTTTTGAAATTTATGAACAAGTGACCTGGCAACATTCAAAAGTGTTGGAATCTCTAAATTGCTGTGGTTTGTGCATAAGGCTGCAATAACAGTGTGTTTCTTCATTTCTTGGGTCAGCTGATAATCCGCCATGGGATATCTGAAGCAAAAAATGGTAGTTAATTTAGTGTGACGGACACAACAGGTTAAAAAGGACATGTCCTCAAATATCCCACACACCCTGTATTCGTGCACTACTCATTGTACACCCTCAATACAACTGTTGTTGATGGCCAAAAAAGTTTTCCATTTCTGAGATGCTTGCACCTGTCTTCCTAATATGCACTATCATGCCTTTTTTAAAGTCACTTAAATCATTAGTCATATAATAATGAAATGCATATAGTGTATTAAATCCGTTTATTTTTGTGGTGGTGTCAGCACAAAGATTCGCCAAGCTTTGCACTCTGCTGGGAGGCTTTTTCAAGGCAATGGTAGACGCACACGCATTTTTGTGTCTACCATTGCCTTGAAAAAGCCTCCCAGTGGAGTGCGAAAGCTTTGACCAATCTTTGTGCTGACTACACCACAAAAATAAATTAAATAAATAAATAAATGGATTTAATACGCTATGTGCATTTCATTATTATTAAACTCTGGTGTATTTAAAATAAAGTCATGAGTCTTATTGCTGCTCTTTACACCACATCTAAATCCTTTGCACAGTGAGTTGTTTAGAAAGCCATCTCAACATTATAGTTGCATATGTAAAGTGAGGATACCACTTCAAATGTGCTGCTTGAAAAATAGTGGGTAAGAATTGAAAAGTTTAATTACAGCTTTCTTTTCATAGATCAGTATCATTAATCATGAAGCATCTAAAAAATTACTTGATGTGTCTAGTTTTTGAATGCTGTATTGGATTCTCTTATAAGTTAAGCATGAAAACTTGCCATGTTTTTGGTAATTGGCATTTCATGTGAAGGAAAGCCGTTTCTTCACACTAACATCAGGCTTGATAAATTGTGTTAATTATATTCTCAGATGTGAAAATCTGTGCAGTTCTGATCAAGTTGTATCAATTTTCTTAATCTTGAAAGTTGCATATTTTAATGGAATTTGAATTTTAACAGAAAAAATGTTATCTTTTTCATAAGAAATAATATAGTGAAATTAGATATGTACATTTTTTCTTTATCTGTTACATGGGGTAGGCATTTTCATAGGTTTTGTACCAAATTGCTCTCAAACATGTATAGTATCTTGAACAGTTTGCACAGCAAAATAAATCTTTTCAGTTCATTCAGTTTCATTATTGAAATTAATTACAGTCCGTCTTTGGGGAGGTTAACTTCAGAAAGATCATTTTTTAACATCGGAATAATTGAGAAATCTTAGCAATCAGTGATGCTGTGACTGGCCTAGTAGATTTTGTTTATTATCTAGCATCTTATACTTCGATAAACTCAAAATAGAGAAAAAAAGTGTGGGAGACAATATTCAATTGTTGTGACTCCATACACTGAAAACAATTTCAATTTTTTAGGAACAGGCTTTGTTAATGTGACACGTAACTCATTCACACGGCATTGAATATAAACTTCTGATGTGTAGCCACATAGAGTTCTGATTTGTGTTCAGGAAATGATAAAACTTTTGAGTCCAATTTGTTATGACATTTGTAACTGTTTAACAGTACATAAGTAATCAAGAATCAGTGGCTTATGTAACTCTTTGGATTCTTGTCGTTTTGTAGTATGGCAAAGATCTATTAAAGCCAGTACTCTTTTTAGTGAGTGCAGTATGTTGAGTTATCTGTAACCAATATGCCATGAAAATATAATTCATATGTGGAAATGTGATCTATCTCAAAATAGATTGTCGGTTTTGTGTGCTTATTTATGAAAGTAGTATTTTCTCATTTTCTAATGTTTCGGCTCATTGTTGGAAATTATATAATTGTTTTCATGTTTTGTCATGAGAAATAAAAT
Organism: Macrothele yani; assembly: GCA_039090855.1. NCBI lineage: Eukaryota > Metazoa > Arthropoda > Arachnida > Araneae > Macrothelidae > Macrothele > Macrothele yani. The sequence goes on along the minus strand of CM077028.1, from coordinate 70,506,943 downwards.
TGTTTTCAGTTGAGCCCTGTTCTTCAATTCTATATATAAGTTATGTATGCTAATAATAAAAATTTTAATATTATTCACCAGATGCATATTATGTTATTAAAATGCTATAAACATAAAGTTATTGTAACATTTTTATTGCATGTAGTACTTATTTATTGTATCATTTACTTTCCATACAAGTTTTCTGAAAAAGTATGTGTTACAAAAAATTTAAACTAGGAATTTATATGTTATATCAGTTTTTAAAATAAAAATATTTCTTTTTATATCTTAGTTTGAGTAATTATTTAAGTGGTTAACCTGAATATACACACAACAATCCATTGAATTGTGAAGTATATTATTTAAAAGGAAGAGAGAGAGAGAGAAATGTAAAATCCTAAATAGCTGCGAGAATGGGGGGGGGGGAGAAACAAATTTAGGTTTTCAGCTGCAGAGATGCATTTCTCTCTCTGTGCATTGATGTATAGCAAAATAGTAATTTCTTTTACATCGTATTGCAGTTCTTCCTTGCTTGTACATTTTTCATTGCATTTTTGTTCCAGTACAATCAGTTGTCTTTTAAACCACATGGCACTGTGATTTACATTGTATATTTCTTACCTTGTTAATCATTTTTGCTTAGATCTTTAATATTATTATTATCAGTGTTTCATGTGACACATTTTTTTCTACATATGTTTAAGGCAGGGCTGGTAAAATATGCACCAGATATAGGAGCCAGATAAAACTATTCAAATATCAAAGAATAGCGCATGAACATAATGTTGTGCTGGAACAAAAAGTAATATAATGTATTTGCTGCCATTATGTTTTTCCCCCAAACCACTTACTGCTAAATAAACTTCCAATTTGGTCCGTGATTCTTTTTTTCCAGTTTTTCCAGTTCTTCCAGTCACTGCTCTCAGAATATTGAAATTTTGAATTTTGATTTCAATAAAATAAAATTTGTTGAAGTTAAATTTTGCATGTATAAACTCAAGTGTTTTTCTTTATGTAATCCATAGACTAAGAAACTCAGGATGTTTACATTTTTTTCTGTTAGTAATCTGTGGCAACATATCCACAGGTGGTAAAATTCAGAAATAAAAAAAAAAATCATTTTTGCAATCCACTGCTTCACATAAATCTGTAGATTGTGAAATTCAGAAAATAACATTTTTTTCCTTCGTATAATCCATGGCAACATACCCACAGACTAAAATTCAGAAAAAAAAATGCAGTGTAATCAAAGAAGCAAATCTTATTAAAAAATAATTGTTATTTTTTAAATACTTTTGTGTTGTTTACAAATTAATAAATAAGAGCAAAAATTCTTCTTTTTTTTCAGCATCATTGTTTATTAGTTAGGCCTAAAAATTTGTGGAAACTACCTACAGTATTTGGCATTTCTTAAGAACCAAAATTTAAAAAAAAATCTGAACAATGAACAAATGCTTTAACAATGCAATTAGTAGAGAAAAACTAATGAATCTGATTCACAAAGTAATTATGTGACTGACTTCAACAATTACATGCTGTGAAATAATTCAGGAGGCTTCCCACAGCATGTAGCTTTTCACAAGCACAAATACTGTTGCATTCATTTCCTCATATTTTACATCATAATGCTTGGAAATATTAAAAAAAAAACATGTTCCCATCTCTTTACTGCCCCTACCTTTATATTTCATCACACCTTGTCTGTTGTTAACATATTTTTGATACTTTTTAACAGATTATCTGTAGATTACAAGATGAAAATTATGGTATTTATTGCAAATTACTAAATTTTAAGTAAAAATAATTGGGTGGCGACACCTAATTTTTATCAGCTAGGGCAAACTGGTGCCTGGGAGTTTTTCCAGCCCTGATTTAAGGTATTCAAACTAAAAAGTATTCTGCAACATTTACTATTGTTTCACACTGTTTCTCAAACTGAGTTCTGAAAGATGAAAATGCGCAATGTCGGAAAGAAATTTCTGCTGTCCTCAGTTTGTATACACGAATTAAAATTTGTATAGCAATATTTGATACTAATCATTCATCCACTGATAACATGCAGACAATCGAGCACTGCTTCATTCCAGAAGCTTCGTGATTCTTAGTACCACCCCTGATGACTCATCGCCAAACACCTTGTGGAAAATTCATGGAAAGTACTCAAAAACTTACTGAGCTTCAATCAAAGAATATTCTCCACCTCCAAAAGAAAATATAAGCAAGCTCCAAAATCCATCTGCAGCTTCAATAGAGGATTTGGATCTACCACTCAGAGAAACTGAACAGGTTTTCAACATAACAACTGACAGGAACCTGAAAGACATTTTCAAACTAGCAACTCTTATTACTACCCTCTGCTTTCACATATCATTCTGAGGTAGCATTTTCAATTAACACCATCACTAACACCAAGCAAAGAAATATATTCAATCCTGAAGCAGGTATGCAGCTCTTTATCCACCATCAACCTTTATATTTCATCACTTCAAAAAGCATATCTCTGAAAGACAAGCAATCCATCTCATTAGTTGCATGCACAATTTAATAGAGAGAGAAAAATAAAATGACAGATTTAACTACAGTGTTTTTAAGTTACTCTTTAACAATATGTGCCATTTTGATTTTTTAATTTAATAATTATTTTGAATTTTTATTTCCTAAAATGTCAATAAAAATGTACAAAAAAGTAACAATACATTTTAAAGTTATGTGATTTGGTTTTTTCTATGAAGCGTACAAAAAAAGAAAATAAATGCTGGTATTTCATTTTATTTTGATTTTCAGTTTGTACCTAATACTCAAATACATATTTCCTAATTAAAGTACTAAAACTCTGTAGTCCAGCTTTGGAGAGGGTGTGGGTATGGACAGGTAGGAAATCCTGAGTAAGTTCTGCAGCTTTTTCATGTGCTAAAATAGATTGAGAACTACTGTTCTAGCATTTATCATGCCCACTCTAGATTTTAAATTAGTATTAAAAAAAATAAAAAAAATTGTGATTTGTTTTGAATGTCATTTTCTGGGGTTGTTGGTGTTTTCAAGACATATACAAGAGAAGCTTTTGTTTAAGAACTTAAATAAAGAATATAATGAGTTTGTGTACATTTTTTAATATTGTGTAAAGTGCATTAGTTGTGATGAGTTCTGGTTCTCATTTTTTACTTCCAAAAATAATTCTGGCTGTGGTGACTATGTAGTTTTTGTTTAATCACTATAAGAAAAGATTGAAGATTTTAATATAACAGTAAGAAAACTCAAGATGACTAATGTCTTGATTCTGTAGTTCTCCCATAAGATAACATGCAATATCAAACTCAAATCTCCTTGATTTAAATTTGTGGGTGTGTGTTATCCAGGCTTAGACAATGTATCACTTCCCATTACGTAATACATTGTATCATTGATTATAAAATATACTGAAGTTTACATTTATGGTTGAAAATGCAATTACTGTAAAAGTATATATATTTTTTATTCATCAGTATTAAGAAATTGCATTCACTCAAAATAAGTGTTGTGTCTGGAGTGCTTTATGCCATGCATCAAATTTCTATGCACTTTTGACAATCTTATTGAATTCAGTTCTCGAAAGATCTTGACTTATGAAAGCACGCCTGGTAAAAAAATGTTGAAGTTGTCCCTACATTTTATTGAGTTATACTTTAGCAAGTTATAATTCTTTGTCTTATGCCTAGATTAATATTTGCATCAACATAGACAAATCTCAGAGGTAAACAAATATGATAAGTACTGTAAAACCATCTTATAATGAGGATCTGAAAATCAATATAAATCCTTACTAAATCTGAGCACATACTAAATCCATTTTGGGGCGAAAAATAGCACCATGTAAAAATATGCATACGTGATAACACACATATATGTATGTTTATATTATGTAGCCATACCAACTGGATGTACTTAAAAGATATAATTAACTAACTACAGTAATAAAAATTAAAATAAGCACCTGAATACATAGTAGCAGAGAATCTTGAAGCAGACATTACATGGAGATGTTTTTAATGTTGCTTGTTTTGTTTTATATTTACATCCCCTTCATTTTCACTGAATAACACATAGTGCACATGTATTAACCAATTATACTGTTGAAGCACGATTCAAAAAACATTTAAGCCCTACATCAGAAGTAAATTAAAAATGAATTTATTTACACTCTAAAAGGCTAAAATCATTAAAAGGCAAGATCTTTTGCAGATCACATTGGCCACATCATCAGGCCTAACAGTTTGCCAAAAGTACAGAAGCAAGCAGAAAATTATATAGTCATAAACATTCCCAAGACTCCATGTGCCATGGGTCCCGTACGGGATTGCCAGATTTCAAAAGTACTCACCTCTCAAGCTTTGTGAAGATTGATGTCATATGCGTGGTGTAGGTAGAGACTGAATTAGGTCCCTCCAAGTAGGATTCCAAAAGTCAGGGAAATCATCATTACAACATTGGTTTCTGAAATGGGAAATGAATAGAGTCTCGTACAGCAATAACTATTATCTATTAGTAGCTGACTCAAGAAGTTTAGCACCATCCCAGTCTGGATAATATAGTCCAGTAGATAACACTTTAGTAAGTGCTGTTGTAACTGTAGTAGACCGAATTGAATATTCATATTCAGAAACTCAGGTCCCAGTTTTTCGAGACATAGAACCTATGTACACAAGATTTCCATGGTTGGGTGAGATTGAGACAAGAGGAATGCAGTAGACACCACTTCTGTATCCAAGTGGGATGGTATCTCTATCCCTCTGGACCAGGTTAAAAATATTAGAGGTGTGAACACCAAATTCAAATGAATTAGTCCTGCAGATCCTCTTCAAGGCGTTCACAATGTCGGGAATGTAATCAGTAGATCCAATGATATGCAGATTAGAAGTTTCACGGGTTAGGGTAGTCAAATTTCTGCGCTTATAGTTCTTAATAAGGGCACTAATAGTTCCATCTGAATAACCCTGGTCATGAGCAAGATGCTTGACCTTCCTTAATTCAAGTGTGCAATTCTTCACCGATGATGAATGGGTAAAAGCACAAGAAACTAGGAACCTCTAAGAGGCCAATTTATAAGTAATAGGCTGAAAAGAGGAAGCCGGAATAATTGAAGAAGTAGTTGTAGATTTCCTATAAACCAAAAATTGTAAGGAATAGGTTTGAAGATCCCTAGAAAGTAAAATGTCTAAGAAAGGGTGGGAGCCTCTCCCCCTTCCACTTCAAGGGAAAAATTAATGGTATGGTAAACCGAAAATAAAGTGTGACACAGTAAGTTCAACTGGTTTGGCAAATGTTGACAAAAGAGCAGAACATCATCCACATAGCAGATGAAAAGCAGAGGTTTGAAAGAAAAAGAGGTTAAGACTTAATTTTCTAAAGTGAAAATCCTCCAAATACATGGTGTCAGTGATTAAACAAAGTCATCGCTCTTTCCACGTTTTAGCAACACACAGCAACTGAAAATTGTTATTTGGCTAGATTCGAGAGATCTGGGGTTCGCGCTCGTCTAGATGCGAGAGATCTGGGGTTTGATTCCCCAGCAGTGACCGAATAACAATTTTTCGGTCGCTGTGTGTTGCTAAAACGTGGAAAGAGCAATGATTTTTTAAAGACTGAAAGAAGTTCTGCTAAAACTGGGGAAAGTGGCGATCCCTTGGGTGCTCCAGATATCTGCCGGTAAAAAAGTACATTAAATATCTCGTTATTGCCATAGTTTGTTGCTTCAAAAAAAGGTGGAGATTTTTCTGCATAGTGAGTGACTGTTGCATATGACCATGGCCATGTGATCTCCTCTTTCCTTCCTTTACTTGCCTCTAGGCCCAGATTGGGTTGCCATATTCTGGGCTGGTAGGGCTTATGCTAACTCAAAAAAAAAAAAAGTGTATATATATATTTCCATATTCTTATTAGAAAAAAAAAACAAGTTATGCTAAAAAGAAAAAAAAATGTTTATCACTTTGATGGCTTCAGAAAGCTAAACAGAAAAAACAACATAGAAACTAAGTAGCAAAGGTTCTTTTTGAGCCTAACACTGACTTTGATACACCCCCTTCCTCTTTCTCAACTTTCACATTTAAACCTTATCCCTTATGGCTGATATCCTCTACCTCAGCCTACTTTTGCCAATTATAGTTGAATAATAATCACTACAATATAATCAAAAATGCTATCGGTAGTATGGGATAGAAACTTGAAATTTGTTGTGTACATTAATGCATTGAGATTCACCTACAGTAAAATTTGGGAGTTGCTGCTTTTTACATGTATATGCTCCCTTTTTTTCTTTTTTTTTTTTTTTTTTTGTTGTTGTTGAACGAGATGTGCATCTGATTTATGGGCCTTACAGTTTTGGAAAATCTGCTTTAACTACAGCAATATTTTTTTTTCCCATTTGAAGGTAATTAAATAAAAATTAATTTTCACATTCTTTAATTTCTCTTACTTTATAAATTTGCACTGAAATTCTTGCAATTCTGGACATTTCCAGTTTTTCCAAGAGATTTTTGATAATTATTTTATTGACGACAGATAAGACTTGAAAAAGAAACTAATTTTTGACACATTTGGATTTCTGTTCTCACTAAAAGCAAAGAAACTATTACATTTTCTGAATTCAGCCATCACAATAAAATTCATAAGAATGGGGTAAAGTCTACAGCCTCTCTCAAAGAATGTAAATTGTCTATTACTTCTCAGTAATAGAAGTGTTTTTATAAGGAATCTGCAGTCCAAGAAAATGGTTTAAATGCTGTTAATTGTTTTCTCAGTATAAAAAACTGCAATTATTTGTAGACTTGTGTTGAAAAGCTATTTAAACTGTAAACATTCATGTTGGTCTACTGTATTTTTAGGGATAGGTACCTAGATATTTCTACTCAAAAGTAGACTGCACAAAATCATCTTCCAGGCCATTTATGGATTGCCAATCTCAGTAGTGCTTTTCTATCAACATTCTTCTACTAGCACAGTAAGATTTCCGTGCGTTGTTGCACTTTCATCCTGTATACCATCATTTCCATTCTGCCACACCAGGACAATGTGTAGCAGATTTTCTCTGTCTCATTAAGTATAGAATTTCATTAAATTTTGTTTGTTAAAAGTGGTCATGTTAGCTTTTCTCTCCCTTTTCTGGGGATTTCATTAAATTTTGTGCATTAAAAACTATGAAATTAGCTTTGAATTAACATCATACGAAACAAAAGTTCCATGATTTGCTCATGAAATTCAGTATCTCACTAAATAGGGTCTCATTATAAGCTATGTTATCTGCAAGTGGAGGGTGGGGGAGGGTCCATAACTCACCTTGCTGGCCATGTGGGTTAGTAAAAATGAGATAGTATTTCCTCTATTACCTATTGTATAGTTATACTGTTATTGATCAGTTGTCAGGGCCTCTTCAGGAAGAACAGGACGCACCACAAAAAGAGAAGGGACGGTTAAAATTTGTGTAGGAGAGGCTGCATGTTGCACATCGATAGACCTTGCATCCCAGTGGCTTGCATACTATGCCAGAAATCAGAAGATGAAGGTTTGTTTCACTTCCCAAGATTACCCAATTTTTAAATTTCCTGGATAGTTCTCCATATTGTTGACAGTTGCCAAGTACACTTTTGTGCCTAGGATGATACTTAGTGAATTATTATGCATATGGGAAACTTTATATTGGCAGAAATTCGTGATGTTTGACATCTGTTTCATGTACATTTCATGCATTGAAGAAAAAAATGAAATTCTGAAAATTTGTGATTTTAATTGATTCTTCTTATTATATTGATAATTTTCAGACTTTCTAGTGTGAATATTTAAAACGGAAAAGAATTTTCCTCCCAAACATAAGTTTCCTAGTTCCAATGAATGGGGGAAAAGGAATCACTTAATTATTACTGACATTATTTTACAATCTAGTGTTTTGGTTCAGTTTGTCCTGTAGTGTATTCAACACATTGTGACTTGAGGGCCTATTGTTCATGGTGTCATCCACTCATCAGTACTGTACAGTCTAGTATTTGATTCAGTTCATCTTGTAATATATCTAGCCCATTGTTACTTGAGAGCCTGTTGATCATGATGTCATCCACTCATAATTTTCGTGATCCTTGAGTTTTTCCTCTTTCTTGGGTACTCAAAGCATGCATCTCTTCACACTTTTTTTTTAATTGTCTGCAGTATCTGTATATCTTTTTTAGTTAAGGTCCATGTCCCATCAGCATATAATGACAAACATATATAACAGCATCCAAACATAAGTCAACAAAGCAACCTGTCTGATATGGGCCCAATTTCAAGTGTTGAATGAGGCATGGCCAGCATGTTTTGGCATATAATCCTGATTCTATCCCTGTGCTGGAGCCAGTGACCTCTGATTAGGGATGGGTGACTCCTTGTTAGCTTAGATGCTCCTTGAGATCATTGAACCCAAAACAAAAAATGTGGGAATTTCTTTTAAAAACCACTAACACTTTTGTTTTAAATGCTTTTGCATTCGACTTGTAGCAATGGCAAACACACACACGCACACACACACACACACACACAATCATAAGCATTCAGGAAACTATCAGGTAATCCCAAAAGTACTGTCATTTTTTCAACATGTGAAGAAAAGAAAGAAAAACGTACCTGGAACACATGTTTTAATCCATATAATAAGTGCCCCTGGTAGTTACAACCTTCTTTCATAGATCGACAAGGTTTTGAATCCCAGACTTGTAGAATTCCATGGGTTTTGATGCAAAAAAGGCAGAAAGGGTTCGCCGTACCTCCACATTTTGAAGTGTAGTCCCAGCAAGATGGTTTTGCAGGCTGCGAAAGAGGTAGTAGTCGGATGGGGCAATGTCAGGGGAATATGCTGGACGCGGAAGTTTTTCCTATCCGAAGTTCTGCAACATGGCACTGGTCATTTTCGCGGTGCGTGGTTTTGCGTTGTCCTGCTGCAGCAGCATGCCTTTACGATTCACAAGTGCTAAACGTTTATCCTGCAAAGCAGTGCATAGGTGCTGCGACTGCCGACAGTAGACTTCCCCTGTAATGGTTTTGTTGGGTGGCAGCAGCTTGTAATGGATTATGCCTTGCATATCCCACCACACAGACATCAAAACCTTTTGTGGGAAACGGCCTGGTTTCGCCACTGCTGCAGGCACATTCCCTTTAAGAAGCCACTGCTGTTTACGCTTAATGTTGTGATAAACAATCCATTTCTCATCACCCGTGACAATTCTGTGTAAAAACGGCTCCCTTTTTTCACGGGAGAGCAAAGAAGTGCAAATGTACATACGCTGTTGCAACTGTTGTGGAGTGAGATCATGGGGTACCCACTTATCCAGTTTCGACACATAACCAAGGTCCTGCAGATGCTGGTGAACAGTGGAATGGGTTGAATGAACAAGTGTGGCCAATTCCTCGACTGTTGCCTGCGGATTTCCCTCTACCAGCAGCTTTCAGCACGTCGTTATCCAGCTCAACAGGTCGTCCGGGTCGCTGCATATCCTTGAAGCTGGTGTCCCTCCTTCGAAATTTCTGGAACCAGCATTTACATTTCCTGACCTCTAGGGTACCTGGCCCATATACGGCATTGATGTTTCGTGTTGCTACCGTCGCTGAAGGTCAATGGTAAAACTCATACAGAATAATGTGCCTAATGTGGTCTTTTGACACTGCCATTTCCTATGTGGTTTAAGTACACAATGACTGCACCTAGAACTCCTGTTTGTGATCTCAAGTGACTTGAAGGTCTGCTCGCATCTCCCCTCTTATAAACTCACCGTGGTCGACGTCATAGTCTGGGCACCAGGGGAATCACTACTGTTGGGCTTGCGCAAAACGACGTTACTTCTGGGATGACCTGATAAATGGGATTGTTAATGCTACACAAACACAACGGCTACAGTTGTTAATATCATTCACAGCAGTGGGTGGTGAAAAAATGAAAAAGATAAGGTTCCTCTGCACGAGCCTCTGTAGATTTATCATAGTTCCCACTAATGTGTACAATTAAGTAGATGGTTTAAGAGAAAAATGACTTTTCTGAGCATGCTGCTGCTAAAATATCTTTGGTTCCATTTTTGCTTTTGTCTTAGACAGCAAAAACGTGACTCAAATTTAGCTGAGGTGAAACTTGAAGATGTATAAATGTAATTGAAATTTTCTAGTTACTACTACTTAGAATTAGAAGTAGTAATAGCATTAAAGCCTTATAAAAATCGTTCATCTCTGATGTAAAAACATAATTGATAAGTATATAAACATGTTCTACGGTGTTTCAGTACAGTACTTTCCAAGGGAAGATAGCTTTTTTGTTTTTACTACTGCTGGCATTATACAGCTCGATATTTTAGTGCGTACATTTGCCAGTGTGCGCAATATGCACTCAATGGACAAAACATACATACATATCACTAAGCTGATCTCTGAGATTCAGAGGTTAGCTCCAAAAATAAATACCAACTACCAGATATTTTTACATCAGAGGTACATATACCTAATAACATATTGGTCCTCCTCTAGCATGAATAACAACCTGTGGACGTCAAGGCATAGACTCTCAACAGTTTCCAGTGGTAATGTCAGCCACTCGTGTTGCACCATTGTCAACAACTCTGCCCGAGACGTCAGTTGAGGATCCGTGGATCTGATGTTCCACTCCATGGCGTCCTAGAGAACTTACACAAGGTTTAAATCCGATGACCTTGGTGGCCATTGGATGGTTCCAAACTCAGATGAGTGTTTCTTAAGCTATGCCTGGGGGAGGGGGGCTGTGGCCCTGTGGGACGGTGCATTGAACTGCTGAAAAAGACCCCGGGCTGCTGGATGTGCATTGGCCATGAAAGCATGTAGATGATCAGCCAGCTCATGCTGATAGTGAGGAGCTTTCCAAACACACTAAGGGACCTAATGTGTCCCATGAGAAGGCTCCCCAAACCATCACAGAGCCAGCCTGGCATGACGAGCCATGGTCTCATGCTATCAACACTACACCTGCACCCTCTCGTCAGCTTAGTACAGTTGAGAACGGGATTCATCTGGCCACACGATGTGACACGACTCTGCAAAGGTCCAGTACCATGTCCGATGACAAGCCGTGAACAGTGGCACGCAAGTAGGTTGTCATCTTACGAAAAATACCCAGGGTATGCAGTGTGTGCTGTACCATTCACCCGCGGGGGCTGCTTTGGCTTCTGATATTTTACCTGGATGTGATTTGCACTGCCGTTGCCAAGCTGTCAGTCTGCACGAGCTTGGATGGTGTACGTCGACCCCGGTCATTCGGAGACGTGGTCGGCCACCACTTGCTCTCTGGGCGCTACTAAATCCGTTGATGGTATACTCGTGGTACACCCTTGATATAGTTGCCCTTGGGAATCCTAAGGTTTATACCATTTGGATGATAGAATGACCTGTCTGTCTTGTGCCAACAATGCATCCACGATCAGAGATGCTTAGATCACCACATTTACCCATGTTCGTCAATTGCGGTACACTATTGGGAAGCCCTGCTGTCTGCCTATTTATTGCCTGCGTTCGGTTTAGGTCTGTTCCACTCTGCACATTGGATGCCCATGTCAACTGTCCATCACCCCCGTCTGTAAAGTTTTGTCTGTTGAGTGTATATTCATGTATAAATTAAAATATTTTAGTAGAAATGTTTTTCTAAAAATCAGGGATCAGCCTGCCTATATGTGAGTCAGTTTTGAAAAAAATGTAAATGCTGGTAGTGAAGTAGCACTGCTTCATATTTTTGCATGTATTTTCCTAATGAAATGCATGCTTTCCACTCCTTTATTCTCTCTTCTTGCTGTATCAGTCAATGGAGCAAGTACTTCTTTTTCTTTTGAGCAGATTTTAATTTCAAAATTGCTACTTTTACCATATCATCTGCACTCTTTCATTTTCATGCACATGTGGTTGCTTTCTTTGCAGACAGTACTAGTTTTGAAGTTTGCTTTAAAACAAGAGAGAGAGAATAATTGATCTCTCTATGGATTCTTATACATTCAGTTTAAGTAAAAATAAAGCTTAACAAGAAAGATGACACCAAATTCTTGGGAGTAATAAGCACATCATTAGAACCTCTTCCAATACAGAAAAAAAAATTCAAAAAAAATTTTTAAAAGAAAAAATTCAGCAAAAAAGAGAATGCATTTGCATCTCCCAAAGAAAATCTGCACATAATTTAAAATGTGCAATGTAAGCTGTGTACTTTATAAAGTATTTAACATGTTACGAAAAAAAATGTCAACCAGATTTCTACACTATTGGTAAAAGCATCTACAAATGCAAATAGGTACAAAACTGATAAATGCTGTAAGGGTTTAAAAACTCAGACATTTTACAGAACACATGCAACTCAATATCAAAATAAAAAGGCTGATAAGCCTACCTATTAAATATTTGTAGTAGCTCATCTTTTAAAATTTTCGGCATATCCACTTTGCTAAGCAATATCCTGATGTCGAGATGTCACAGCAATAGCTAGCCTATGTAATTCTATGCTAGTACACCTCGTAATTTATTCCGAAACACTTATTAAAACAACACTTAGCAAAGAGGAATAAATAAGTAATTTTGACCACTAGCGGCTAGGACGTATGCTGTAAAAAATCGCAAATTGTGTACAAAGCATTTCTCATAATGAAAGATGCCCAAGGCAGCCTAGATTTTTTCAAATCAGGTTCTTAGAAACAAAGATATGGTTCCAAGATGGTACAAATAAAAATTAACATTTAACCCCCTAGTGGGAAAACTGTGTGGTACAATAATTGGCAAATATATATAAAATATTCCTCACCACAAATGCTATCAGTAGCAGAAGAATTTTTTTTTCTTTTTTAAATTGGACTTTTATATGAAAGATGTCATCATTACAGAGATTTACATTAATGCTCCATAGTGGGGAAACTAAACATTATTTTAAGAAGAAAAAGTACACACAAATTTTCCACGGGGAGTGGTATCTGACTGAAAAGTAATTTTTTTCAGGTAGATTTTTAGAAACAAGATATGATTGCAAACATGTTAAAATATAAATCTGCACTTATGCCCCTAGTGGCAAAGCATTTTGTCACAAAATATTTATCATCGTGACCTCTGTATAACACAAAAATCAGTTTTAAAATCAAATTTTTAGAGCAGAGATTTTAGGAAAAAATTATATGGATTCATGCATATGACACCATGCATTATTTCAAATAGGAACTAAAATGAAATTCAACATAAAATGGTATATGTAGATAAAAACGATTTGTAGAATTCGTTTTATAAACAACTATAGATTAAAATATATTTTGAATTTAATAGCATGTGCATTTATGCCCCTAGCGGGGAGGTTATGCATTGGAAAAAGACTAAAATATATGGACTGCCATTCTCATAGTTCAGGCTTTTGACTGCAAAAAGAATGTTTCAAATCTAACTAATAGTTGCAAAGATTAAGATGACCAAGATTAGGTGGAAAGGTTGTGTGAGGAACAGTTGAAAGAACTGACTGGAGAGTACTGGTGAAAGTTCAAGAATTCTGGAGGTGAACGTTGGAAGCATTGCTAGTCAGTCACCTTGCCTCAACCACAAAATAGTGATGATGATGACAGTGCTTTAAAGACCAACAGTAAATAACTAACTGCAGCATATGTAACATAACTGCTGATAAAAAGGTTTATGTTTTTGCACTGAGGAAGTCTGTAAAAATAATTTTTGCTACTTCCAACGCTGTTGCCAGTTTTCATGGGTATGTTAAATTTCTTATTAAAATTTTGTGAATTAATTTTGTGTGTCAAGAGTATGCAGACATCAATTTCATGTGCACCAATACACTGCCCTACCATAAGTATCCAGACACCTGCATGCCCGCAAATAATCTTTATAGAAATTTTGATATTGTGTACTGAAAACTTTCATTTATGTTATGGCCTTCATGGAATACTCTACACCAGTTTTTCCTAATTGTCTGACAATGTTTTCCTCCATTCAGTCCTCAAGTTAGTCACCAGTTCAGCTTTCTTTGTTGGGCGGTCTGTTCTTCCATGCACCTGATGATCCAATTCGTCCCAGAGTTTCTCTATAAGATTCAAGTCAAAATTCTGGACTGGTCAGCACAGCTTTAAGATGTACATGTCCTCAAACCAACCTGTAGTAATTAAAACACTTACTCAAGGCTTTACTCAGTTAAATTTATTTGATTCAATTTTAATTTGAAGAACTTTCATTTAATCTTTTATTCTTCTGAGTTCTTTTGCATTTACAGTTATTTCTGGCTTCTGGGTTTTTGTCAAGGCCTGTTCTCAACGTATAGCTAGGCTTTGGATTTTTGTCAAGGCCTGTTCTCAATGTATAGCTAGCCTCTGGATTTTTGAGAGCAGGCCTTGACAAAAATCCAGAGACTAGAAACATCTGTAAATCCAGAAGAACTCAGAAGAATGGAAGATTAAATGAAAGTTCTTCAAGTTAAAATAGAATTAAGTAAGCCTGTAGTAATGCAAGCAGTATGACATGGTGCATCATCCAAGTGACAGAGCTATGTTGTCTTCTCCAAAGTACTGCCACAATGTTGGTAGTGTATATTTGTGTAGGACATCTGAGTATTGCTCAGCATTTTTGGTTTTGTCCAAAATGACTAATGGACCAGAGCCAGGTCATGAAAAAACAGCCCACACCATTGTGCTGCCTCCACCAAGCTTCATTGTTAGCATGATCCAGTCCAAAAAGTACCTTTCTGTCAGCATCTATTCCACCCAGAAATGGCCATTAGACTGGTCGACTACATATTGTGACTCGTCATTAAAAACTAAAGTTTTCCATTGATCTACAGTCCAAGATTGACATTTACAGTATACTAATTGGTATGTGGCATTACTAGAAGTGATTTGTGGTTTATGGGTGTTTGCTGAACTATAGTAATTCCTGTTTTGCAGCATCCTGCAGATATTAGTCCAAATTTTGCATAGCTTTCTTGTCACATTCTGTTAGCTTGGGGTTTTATTGTGTCATTTTTTGGCTGATTCAGCCCCATTGTGCTTCAATTTACAAATCACATCAGCAACCATTGACCTAGGGATCTTCAATGATGCTGAAATGCAACATACTGAGTGATTGCTTGTGTGACACATTAGAAATCAATCCACATTAGCAATCAGTCAACTCTGTTGATCAAGGCATTTCACATTCACGGTTATGCTATTCTCTCATCATAGCTCTAGGAGCATATTTATAGTTGGGTCTGTGACATGGTGCTTGCGTAGAACTTAATTCACTATCAATAGAGGGGTATCCGAATATTAATGCTAGGGCAGTGTATTTATTATAGATTTTGATTTGAGGATGAAAATAATGAATAATATAAATCAAATACGTGGAGATAATGTAAATGGACGATGTCATCGCTCTGTCCACGTTATTTTATACACAACGCATAGCGACTGAAAAATTGTGTTCCGACACCGCTGGGATCGAACCCCAGATCTCTCGATAACTAGTCGAGTGCGTTCGCATTTACGCTATGGCGTCAACAATTCTCAGCGCTATGCGTGGTTTATCAGTCAGCATCTGACTACACGAATCCGTATTGATGGTCTCAGCAACTGAGATATCGTCACCTGGTGGCATTTAACGCAACAGCTATCTAGCTGATAAATTCAAAGGGTATAGAAATGTTAATATAAATTAAAAAAAAAAAAAAAAAAAAAAAAAAAAACGGGGACAGAGCGATGACATCGTCCATTTACATTATCTCCAAGTATTTGATTTATATTAACCATTTCTATCGCCCTTTGAATTTATCAGCTAGAATTAAATAGCTGTTGCGTTAAATGCCACCAGATGACGACATCTCAGTTGCTGAGACCATCAATACAGATTCGTGTAGTCAGATACTGACTGATAAACCACGCATAGCGCTGAGAATTGTTGACGCCATAGCGTAAATGCGAACGCACTCGACTAGTTATCGAGAGATCTGGGGTTCGATCCCAGCGGTGTCGGAACACAATTTTTCAGTCGCTATGCGTTGTGTATAAAATAGCGTGGACAGAGCGATGACATCGTCCATTTAAAATAATGAATACTTGTCTAACAGGTAAACGGAAATGCATGTACCTTATTATAAAGATAATGGTCCGATTTATTGATGTCAAGTAAGAAAAACACACAAATTTCACTCCCCAAGCTTT
This sequence comes from Macrothele yani, assembly GCA_039090855.1. NCBI lineage: Eukaryota > Metazoa > Arthropoda > Arachnida > Araneae > Macrothelidae > Macrothele > Macrothele yani. The sequence continues at coordinate 70,490,798 of CM077028.1, read as the reverse complement.
CCCGTCAATGGATGGCTTCATCAGGCATTTACATAGAAAAAAACATGTTTTCTCTATGTAACCGCCTGATGAAGCCGTCCGTTGACGGGGAAAGCTTGCGGAGTGAAATTTATGTGTGTTTCTTACTTGACACCAATAAATCGGATCATTATCTTTATAATTAGTTTTTGGTGTTAGCATCCTGCAATACATGCATGTACCTTGTTCAACCCAACCACAAGTTACATGTTATTCATATTTCTCTGAATGTGCCCAAAATGTTCACATTGTGTTGGAAATTATTTTCCCTGAACATGTCATATGCATGATTTACAACATTATTATGCTGTCCTTCCAATCATTTCAAGGTTTGAATCATTTTTAGTACATTGTTCTTACGGTATGCTTTAAGAAAATGTTGTATAGTTTGAGATCGGTGAGCTAAGAGGCAGAGCATATTTACATTGTATAAGAACTAGTGGTGAATAATGAGTTGGTGCACCTTCTGCCGGGTAAAAAAACTTTGTGTCTAAATGTGGGGTTTCCAAACTTAGGGTCAAAGTGAATTTAATTTACAAAGGAATTCTGATGGATTGCAAACTTGCAAAATAATCAAACCAAATTGATGGCCAAGATTATAGAAGTGGTTAGTGGTAACAGGTTAATGGTGAAGTATATCGTGGATTTTGGAGGTACCGTATAAGCCATCCTTAATCCATCTGCCATTTTCTCCAGAGTTGCACCTAATCAACAACAAATGACAGTATAAGAAACTTGCATTCCTTTACTCAAAAATAAAATGAAAATAATACAGATTTAAGGCTAGACAAAAATTGGAATTCATGGCAGTTAAAGGAAATGAGTTGGGCAAATCAAAAGCAGTGATAAACCTTATGCTATTTCACCAAAAACAAAGCAAATAATAACACTAAGCAAGCCATTAAATCAGGAACTCTACAGTGTGATGATTTCAAAAGTCAGATGTGAAGAAGTTTGTCTCATACTCAAAAAATGCCTATTATTCACCTTTTTTATTGAAATAATCCATGTAATTAAACCCAATTTATTTTGATGTGTTGAATTTTGTTCACTGTCCTAATGCATAACACTCACTAGTAGTGTCAATTATCAGAAAAGTGCAGAAATGTCCAGCAACTATAATTTAAATATGCCCTGTCATATTGTGATTATTTGAAAATACTTTATGGCAGCAACTGCAAGCAAAAGTTTGTTGAAAATTTTAATTTTCTTTGTTTTACAAACATGCATAGTTATTGACGAAAAGTGTTCCCTTGTTATATGAGATTTTTTCTTTTAAAAAGCCTACAGATGTATTTATTATGGCCCTCAAAAGTATGCATGCACTCTCATGTAACCATAAATTCTTACTGGCAAAGACCGTGCAAGTTCTGTCCAGTTTTATGTGAAATTTGTGACTTGGTAAGTAAGAATATTTCATATGTGTAGATTCCATACTGTGCAGTTTCATGCTGATTCAGTAAAATATTGCTCATATTATACTAGATTTCTCAAAAAAAAAAAAAATGGTGCATATTTTCTGCAAAAAATGTTACTGCCAAAGTTACAGTATGTATACCTTTTCCGTAGGCATAGCACATAGAAAGGTAAATACATACCTTATATACTCATTTATAAGCCTATTTACATATCAGCTAACCCCCAAGTTTAACAGCTAAAAATTGGTAAAAAAAAAAGGTTAACCCACATATAAGCTGACCTTAAATTTCAAGAGAGTTTAGAAAACATGATATTTATTGAAATAAAATTATGCAAACTTCTAAATTATCTTCTGTATAAAACTTCAAAATCTGACTCACTAGTGGTGTTTCCAAATAGTCCTCATAAGATCACTTCCATTAAAGTTGAATCTCCAATATAAACATCATCAAAGTCATTGTGGCTGTTCTATTCATCTGAATCGTAAACCAAATCCTCTTCTTTACCATCCATGGCAGTACTTATGCAGTATTTTTTTTAAAGATTGCAACTTTGTGCTTCCATGACAATAAAAGAAGAGGCACTTATTCTTGCTGTGAAAACATTAAAGATGGCTGATTATTATGCCTCTCCCTAATGGTGAAGTGATTTATATGGTGTCCAACTGGCTCATTGTGTCTCCAGAAAACTTGAAAATTACATCACCATGGAGCGGGAATCGAACCCACATCTTCTAATTTTCATTCAAGCATGCGATTGGGTTGGTGCTAATGAAATGTCCAACAAAAGACCAGCACAAAGACCAGAAAAGTAGGACAACTTACCTAGGCCAAATAATCTGTCTCGGCATCAACACATAGTTGTCATCTGTCTGGCAAAACCATGATCCCGGAATGAAAAAAGTCTTGTGGCTGGGACTCGAAGAAGTCATCAACTGCACGTTGTCTATCATGAACTATTTCCTGGACAGGAAGTGATCCAGGTGATGAAACAGATGCTAGTATGTTGGAGACAAGTCCGGGGAATATGCAAGATGAGGCACTGCTTCATAGCCCATGGCACTTAGTGTCAGCATCGTTCGTTTTGCAGCATGAGGGCGAGCACTGTCCTGGAGCAGAAGAACACCATGTATGTTGACCAAAGCCTGTTGTTTCTGCAGCAATTTCCAGCACATCTGGTGTGATTCAGCAAAATAGCATTCTGCAGTGATAGTTTACCCTCTTGCCAAGAAACTCCAATGAATTATTCTGGCTGTGGACCACCAGACAAAGAGCATCACCTTCTTGGTGCATAGGGGTGGCTTAGGATGCTGTCCAGCAGGCTGTGCCTTGCTTAACTATTGTGCAGATCATTTCCGATTATCATAAAGGACCCACTTCTCATCGCAGGTGACGATTCAATGTGGTAGAGGAATCGGTTGTTTCTGCACCAATTTCTTGTTTACTCCTGGCAAGCAGTGATGAGCAGACTTCCAAACACCTAGTCTTGTTGGCAGTTGTCAACTCATGCAGCAGCCACATGTCCAGCTTTCTTACCTTACCCAGCGCAGCCAGACACCAAACAACTGTCATGTGGTGAACACCTACCTCTGCCGCTATCTCACGACACGTTTTTCGGGAGTCCACTTCAACCACACGTATCAGAACATCATCAGAAACAGCAACAAGTCGGTATCTTCACTTTGAAACTTCACAAACCATCGCCGAATGGTTCGTTCGTTGGCTGTATTCCCCCAAATGCTTTAATGTTTCAAACGGCAATTCCTGCAGAATGGCTCAGTTTAAATTCATATAGGAAGATAACTCAAATCCGGTGTCTGCATATTTCCTTTGTAAGCCATGTTATGTCCAAGCAAACCATGCCTAAACTTTGTTCATCACACACGTGCTAGCTATTTATAGTAACTTTGTGACGTAATACCCACAACACCTGTGAGTGGTTCCATTCCGCTGTGGTGGGGACCTGTTTCCCCTGCTCATTCGCGCCGGACATTTCGTTCGCACCAACCCAATGCCATTACACCACCCAGGACGACGAAGTTCCAAATAACGATCCTGTATCCTGAATGCTGTAACTGCATAATGGCCACTCTGGTGGCACAGTGGTCTAAGCACTGGCTTGTGACCATTCATCTGAGATAGGTCCGGGTTCGAATACCGGTGAGGTATGAATGTTGTGTTTGTCTTACAGCACTGGCTCTTTCCCTTATCTGGAAGCAGTGGCCCTAAATTAGGGACAGGCAACTGCATGTAGTCCATCAAGTTGCTCATGGTGGTCGTTTAACTACCAAACAGCATAGCTAGCATATTTGAACAGAAATCAGATGTGGGTCAATTTCTGCTCCAAGGCTATGTAATTTTCAAGTATTCTAAGGCAATGTTATATGATGAACAGTGAACTGCAAGCTATTCAGTATCACAGTATGATTGCTGAGTATAATGTACTTGTGAATTTCCCTGTATTTGAGAGGAATATTTCTTCCTTAGTTTCTATGATCATAACAAGATGATTACTTACTTTTGGTTGCAAGAAATTCCATGGTCTCACTTTGGGAAAGAATGGATCAGGTTTTGCACTTGCAGCCAGTGGTGTAGCCATGTTTCAAAATCTGGGGGGGAGGAGGTCCGATCACACACACACACATTATATGTATACATATACAGTATATACAATATTATATACATACTGTATAAGGTAGAGTTTGGGACCCCATCCCCCTACACACACACACGCGCAGAAGCAAAGCAGTTGCTGAGGCGCGATCTAATGGGCATGACATAGACGCCTCTGTTGGCGAATTGTGGAACTTAGCAAACACAACTGTAAAACTGTCGTAGATAGGGTAGGTAACTTAGCAAACACAACTGTAAAACTATCATAGGTAGGGTAGTACACATTATACAAGTGTTTGCATTCTACGTAAAATTACAGTCTTATATTATTAAATTTATTTGGTTCACATCATTAAAAAGTGTGCATTATATCTTTATATTCCCAAAAAATTGGGGGAAAGGGTTATTTACATTGGGGGGTCCCTGACTCTGAAAGTGTGGGGTGTCCCGACTCCTCTGACCCCCCCCCCCCCGTGGTTATGCCTATGAACTTGCAGCAGATCGTTCACATCTTGAAATCATACAATTGGTGCAAGAATGTTCCTCTATATATTTATATTTTTAACTCCCTTACATGTAAGGCAACCCCTTCACTTTAAAAGCCGAATTTCTTCCAAAAACTCGCAGCTTATACAGTACATAGGCATATACAGCAAGTAAATAAAATGGGAAATGAATAGCTAACCATGAAGTAAGAAGGTCTCAAGTGTGCTGTTTATAAAACAGCTGTAGAAAAGTGGAAATCATTATACCTAACCTAAGATATACTGTTTATAAATTGTTCTTGGACTCCAGACAAAATGCAATTATACTTGTGAAGGGTATGAAAAGCAGGAAAATGTTTGGATTTGTTTTATGGGTGGCAACCTTAATGGTCGCATGACGATGTCCGTATGTGCTTCCATGTTTTGGGGGATTCTTCTAAATACATCTTTTAACTCTGTTCCATTGACTGTGGTTTCCAAAAACGTATAAAGTTATGTTTGTGGGACATTTTTGCAATTTGTAGTTGATTTTTTCAACAAGGGCATATGTTGCTGCTCAGATTCATAGTATAAATCCCTTACGAAAAACGTTTTATAGTGCCATATAAAGATCTATAGAATTATATCAAATGTTTATTGAACTACTGCGGTGGTGAGTTTATAGAAACAGTTTCCAGTAGAATTCTATAGTGTGTTTTATAGAACTGGATAACCATTGATTCTATAAGGTTTGTTTCTGTAGAATTCCATGTCATCACCATATCTTTGGTTAATTATTAAACATGATGGATAAAAAATTTGTCAAAGGTCATTAAATATTTATTTCAATTCTGCAATTATAGCATTCTATTTGCAAAATCGTATTTTTATGCTTAAATTCTGTAAACATTTCTATAGAGCCTTTGATAGAACCTATAGAATATTTTTTATAGAAAAAGGGACCATAATTCTAAAGATTTATATAAACACTTTTCTATAGGTTTTTTATAGAATTCTATAGAACTTTTCATAAGGGATAGCACATTTTCAATGCTATTTTTGGACATATACAAATTGGCATTCTAAATGTGATTGCATCATGTTGAATATAATCGTTCATATTGGTGAATGCATATTTTTTTTTGGTGGATCTTGGTTCATATAGTCATAAATTGTGATTTACTTTCAAATCTTTTTACTGGCTCCTGCATACATTTTGTAATCAGAGTGTAGCAGCTTAAATTATGTTTTATTTACACATCCAGTTAATGTAATTAAATATTTAAAAGTTATCACAAAAAAGGTAATGTTTATTTTATAAAATCTATTGAGGATTGATCTTGCTCATGAAAGAAAATGAAAATTTTGTTATAGTTAGGAAATTGCAGCATTTTACAGCTAGCTAAATGTTAGCAGAAATTTTGATGTGGAGTTTACAGTATTAAAGCTGTTTTTAGATGAATTTATATTTCAGATGAATTCATTAACATCGTAACTTGATCTTGAGATGTACTTACTGTAATTGCAAGACAGCTTTATATCCACCATTGTTCATGAACCATTGCCCACAACAACAACAACAAAAAAGAAATGTAGTTCCAAGTGTTTAGTGAGAAGTTAAGCATTATAGGATAATAAAAAAGCATCATCTGTATTGTCAACATGTGGATTAGATATTAGGTGTGCAACTTAATTTTCGGCCGCAGGCACGGCACGTTGACAGCAAATTATAGCTAATCGAATACGTACCTAATCAGGGAAATAATCCCCATCATGTTGGATACATTTGAGCCATCGGTCAGGGAGCTGCCGAATGCCACTGTGAAAAAACGAGGGCTGTTTCGAGTTGATAAAGTCATCAATACTTGTGTGGACCTCCTCGACAGAAGTGAAGTGCTTATCACTCAGGTGATGTTGCAGGAAGCAAAAGAGGTGATAATCCGATAGGGCAAAGTCTGGAGAATACGTCGGATGGGACAAAATCTCCCACCCTGGTCGGTGATCATGTTTAAAATCATTTTTGCAGTGTGAGGATGCTCATTATCCTGAAGCAACAGGACAGACCTTCTGTCCTTGCCGGTGTATGGCCTTTTCGCCTCCATTGCATCACTCACACAAATGAGTTGCTGACAATAATGCTCAGCATTGACCGTTTCACCAGGTTTGAGCAACTCATAGTGTAAGACACCGCACTGATCCCACCATATACACAACAACAACTTCCTGGCATGGATATTCAGTTTGGCGGCACTTGTGGTAGGCTGACCTGGATAAACCCACAATTTGCGCTGCTTAGGATTATCTTAAGGACCCACTTCTCATCACAGGTCAAAATCTTTTGGAGGAAATCCTTCTTCTTGAATCTGTAGAGCAAGGACACAGCAACATCATATCGCCTAGACTTGTTCGCAGCTGTGAGTTGGTGGAGCACCCAACAGCCCTCCTTGTGAATCCGTCCAAGCTTGTGCAGGTGCTTTGCAATGGCTTGCCGTGTTACTCAGAGTTCCTGGGCGAGCTCTGCGACAGGGATCCACGTCCAACAGTTGTTCCAGTTCCTCATTGTCAACTTTCTGTGGCTGTCCCGGACGTTCTGCATCATGGAGATCGAAATTTCTCTGCTTAAACCAGGGGAACCACTTCTTACACATACTGTAGGACACAGCAGCCTCCCCCAAAGCAGCACAGATCATTTGCTGGGCTTCTGCAGCATTTTTTTTCAGCTGAAACACGAACAGGAGGCAGTGCCTCAAATGTTGCTTCTCAAACGACATTGCTTTCACCTTCAACTTTCGTCCCTTATGTCACTACAGCTGTGAGCGGTTACGGTTGACTGGAAAGCTGTTATCACACACAGCTATTTGCATTTGCCGACTTTCAATGACCGTTTGCAGTTAAGGGCCGAGAATTAAGTTGCACACCTGATACAGTTTTGAAAAAGAAAGACAAAATTTGATGTAGAATGTTGATGTTTTATTTTTTTAACAATTCTAATCATGTACTTGTTATGCACATATTACTTTTGCCACCTAATTTAGTAATCTGAAAATGGCTTGTGATAACAGATCTACCAACAGTATGGCTGGTCATATGTCATGCATGACTTTTAATTATATTTTTTATAATATACTCATTTTTTTTCTATATATGCTGAACGATTTACAACATTAATGCTATATGTGTCAAGGGATAAGGCAATGGCAAAATTGCCTTATCCTTTGACACATGGCTGAACGATTTACAACATTAATGCTATATGTGTCAAGGGATAAGGCAATGCTTTGGTGGCTTGAATGACCTGAGTTTTCAGATAGGGACCAACCAAAAAATTAGAAGACCTAAGCATGTATTAATAGTATAAATTCAGAGTTTATACTATTCACAGTGCAGAGTGCATTTAATTTCATCCTCATTTTCCTTAAAAATCATAATGTGTTGAACAGAAAATGAGAGTAAGAGTCGGAGCCTGATTTACGCAAGGGCACATGGGGCCGTGCCTAGGGCCCCCATGGATTGAGGGCCCCCAATTTAAGCACTAACATTTGATTTTTATTATTACGGGTAGCAAAAACGGTGATGGCGGCGTGCACCAGTTAATTTTCACTGAGTGCAAATATGCATCAATATGTTGCTTCAAAAAAATCTATTATTAATATCCATTTGAAAGATGGAGATAAAATGTTTTCTTTTAATTTACAATTTTTGAACATTTATTGCTTCTTGCATTTATTAAAGTAGATAGTACTTGTGTATTAAGGCAGCACTTCTTGTGCTTTATACAATTATACGCGCAATTATAGAATAATTGCGCGAAGCATCAGGGGTGCTGCTTTAATACACAAGTACCATTGTTAATTTATTAAGAGTATGATTCATGCCCGGGAATGGGGGGCCCCCAAGTTTTTGTGCCCAGGGCCCCACTAGTCTTAAGTTGGTCTCTGGTAAGAGTTTCATACTGCAAACCTAAATGAATAGTGTCATGTACTAGAGCTGGTTAGGCTTAGGCCTAGAAGCAATTATACTAAATGTTTCTATCCAGTTTTACAAGGATGTACTGAAATATATTGCCTCTTCTTATTTTTTTAATTGATAGTGGCAACAGATTTTTCTTTTCAAACAAAAAAAAAATTGCACATGCTCATTGTTTTTAACATCACACAATTTCTTGCCAGCATAATCACTTGTGTGGTCCTCACACACCTATCAGCATTCAGGTAGTTTGATGAGCTTATCAATGAAGAACATCACACCCCCTTTTTTTTTTTTTTTTTTTTGAAATCTGCATCTTCAGTTATGTGTTGACTTCATCATTTGACAAGGAGTGATATCTTTTCAGGTGTTTAGATGTGGAAAGAAGTGATAGGTGGAATAAAGTTTGGGCTGTATAATGGATGGCAAAAACCAAGGCAGTGATTTGTTTATAGCATGAGACCTCACACCATTGCAGTGGAAGAAAATCTGCTGCTTACCAGTCTGAAGCCTTAATACTTAATATACAGTATATATATCTTCAATTTTTGCATTACTCGAATTTAAACCTTAGATTTCATAGTGAAACTGGTAGACATGAGTTCACAGAGAGTACTGCTTCATTGGCATTATAGGAAGCAGTGTTTCATTGCTAGCAAAGTTTGCTGTCATAAACTATTTGGTGTCCTGATCTAACTGTTTACACAACTACACTGCATGCACCGTCAATGTACGACGAATGGCAGACAGACTGACGTGCTCTGGCGGGTTTTCTCTGCACTTGTTGACTCGCAAGTAACGCACTGCAGCAGGATTGCAGGAATAAACTGACCACGGGAGGAGGAAGGGTGAAAGCAAATATCCAGAAACGAATGAATACGTTTTAGCAGTGACTTGATAATATATATGATTACAATAGAAGAAAATGTATTTGAATTATTCCTTATTGAAAAAGCCGGACATTTGGGCTATTTCTCTTAATGCTTGGAGGACAGGAGGACATGCTAAGAAAAGGGGGACATATCCTCCAAAAGCCGGACGTCTGGTCACCCTGTTTGCATGGGCCTTAATTTAGAAGGCCTGGCCCATCCCAGAACTTTAAATGGCTCAGAATTTCCAGTTTACAACCCTACCCATTTTAGGATTTCTCGAATCATTATCTGCCACTTATTGCCAATAACGCAAGGCTTTCTCTAAATCAGGGGTCTTCAACCCATGGAGCACTTTTTAATGGCTCACGAGATGTCCACAAAGGGAATTCTACAATGGAAATGGAAAAATGAATATCCAGGTACCTTGTGTACATGGACTTTGAATTCCCAAATCTGCTATGAGCTATGGTGTGATAAATTATATAACTAAAATTTTTAAAGAGTTATAAAAAGTATAGGCACATCAGGTACCTACTTCAGACTTCTTTGTAATATAAATATCATGTTAACTGCATGGTTTCTTTTTCCAAAAGTTAAATTTAAGGATTCAAAACCTATCTGACATAACCAATATTCATAAAAAACATATGCATACTCTTCTTTTCTATATGGTCAGTGAGTTCTATTCCCTTTCACCATGTTGTCTGTGATTCAGAAAAGGCTGAGGACTCCCTACTGTAGAGAAACAAAGCTTTTCTATTGAACTATCTTACCTTAGTAGTAAAAGGCATGCAATGCACAGAGATATGTCATTTCTCATAGGAATTCCTCTCGCTGATGAGGTTTAGAGGTGAATACATACTTCTGTTACAAATGTAAGTGCATTTCCACTTCTACACTTAAGTATAAACAAGTTAGCCCTTATTCCCTAAATATGCAAACAAATACTTTCAAACTAACTCATCTCCGTTTGAACAACGAATGGTGCCAGAAGCTCGTTTTGGTTTTATTAAGCTAAATACTCTATGTAAACACTTCTCAGAAAAGAAAAAAAGCCTCTTCTTAGTTGCCAAAGCCAACGAAGTGAAAATGTAATTTGATTTCAATCTTTAAAGAAATAAACCTTTTCATTTCAGACTCTAATCTTACAGCCCAGATTATCAATTTCAGCTGTAATTAATGAATGCATCCAGTGGAAAAACTCTGTGAACTTCGTCATTTGATTATTTAACAAGTCAGTCTGTTTTGTGAGACTTTATTTTTTAATTCAGGAGCAAAATGCTAAATTTTCCAGCCCAAGCCAGGAATTTTTGCTTAACTGATAAAAAATAAGGCTGGCTTGTGCAGACCACTAACTTTGATACCACTTCTGGTATGCTTTAACCTTGAACGCTCTTGAACAAGCCACAAGTGTCGATGTTTCCAAAATGGATGCATCAACCATGTGCCTGCAATTAGGCCTTTCATAAACTCCGAGAAATTTTTGGTTTCACACTCATTGCATTCGTAACTTTGCTGTCAACTGAATGACAAACCTGTTGAATATATTTCTACTTTTTAATCTTTTGTATACACCACTTTAGACCATTTTTCTTTAAGTCAGAATTTTACAAATGTTCTATTCCCACCTCTTTGCTACTCCAATGTTGGGTGTAATTCACTTTGCGTAGGGGTGGACATAATTCAGTGAGTACTCAGAGTATAAGATTCTTAATTACTTAAGAGTCACCATTTAGGTTCAGAATTATTTGCAAAGAGCTGTCACACATGTAAGAAGGAAGTTGTGTATCACACATGTAAGAAGGAAGTTGTGTATCACAAATGATTGGAATTGAAAGCAGTCACCATTGCTGCAAAATTAAGAACATATTTGTTTAAACTGTGATAAAAAAAATGACTTTCTGTCCTATGTAGCATACATGTGTGTCTAGACTTCTAGCTTGACGAAATAAATTCAAATTCAAGAGTGGTGGAACCTCACTTGGCAGGATAAAAGCAATAGTACTATAGATTTGATGATAGAGCATATATTGCTTCCATAGAGTACTACTGGATTGGTCAAGTTTATTAATTAATGAGCTTAATGCATTACCTGGCTCTTTTAAATTTATAATTTAGAATGCATGTGTATGTTAATAGATAAATATTTTATTCAGCTTTTTGGTTTAACATATGTTATTACTGAAGGAAAGAAAGTTTATGTGTCAATAAAAAAGTTAGAAACAAAAAGGATTTAATAATACTTTTTGTAAGCATAAGATTATATGATAAACTGACACTTTACTGTCTTTGTAGGAAGACTTACTATATGTTTCATATTGTTAGTCTATTCATGATATGAACATCATGTGCCTCAGGGTTTGTTGGTTCTTTAGAGGGATCATTATTTAGCTAATGATTATATTATAATTAAATAATTTATGTATTTAAGGAAATTAATGCTATTATTGAAAATTTATCTTACCTTAAAACCATGTGGTCGGGTTATGAGTATATCGTTTTCTTGTTACACAGTTGCCAAATATTTTTTATCTCTTATAAAATGTTTAAATTAGTGTATTTATATGCTGTACGAAGATGGATAGATACTGAAGTTCAGTAATGAATTTAAAACATACCTCTTATATCTGCCATCGTGCTTTTAATTAGTACATTAATTTAAAAATTTTATTAGAGTTAAAAAATATTTGGCAACCATGTAACAAGAGAATGACCGCATCGTTTTAAGGTTAGATAAATTTTCAATACTGTAATAGCATTATTTTCCTTAAGCATATAAATTATTTAACTACAATATAATAACTTGTTAAATAATGATCCCTCTGAAGAATAAGAAAACCCGAAGGTACACAATGTGCATATCGTGAATAGACCAACATCGTGCTGGTCTTGCTACAAAGAAAGTAGTTTAAGTTTATCATATAATCATATGCTTACAAAAGTATTAAATCCTTTTTGCACATTAGATTTACCTAAAAATTGTCTTTAGGTATTTTTGACTTTATATCAATGAGTCAAAAATAATTGCTGCAAGTAAAGGACTGCATTGCTTAAATTCTATTTTAACTTGTGTGAAGAGCTTTCCATTATTCTTCATACCTTCTGAGTTCTTTTGTATTTTCAGACATTTCTGGCCTCTAGATCTTTATCAAGGCCTGTTCTTAAAGATCAGAAAATGTCTTTGAGAAAAAATATTTTAATGTTCAAGTTAAAATAGAACTTAAGTATTTTATTCTGAGTAAAGCCTGTAAGTTAATATTTTTAATTCCTGTTAAGGATTGTAGTCTATCAGTTCCCCAGATGCTTTCGAATTCTTTACTTAATCTTTAGAACTTGACTCAAAATATGTATTTTGATAATTCTTGCATAAAAGAGTTTAAAAGGCTTATAATTCAAAGTGGGCATTTCTACAATAGTCATGCAGTAAGTAATTGATTTTGGTATGACATTGCTCCAATATGTATGTAGGAAAAACATTTAATTATTTCATATTTCACTTGATCCAAAGAAAACAGTGTATTTCTTTTGTTCATGCATTACTTTCGAGCAGTTTGCATAATTCTTTGAAAAGGAAATTCAGTAAGGAAAATTGTGCAATAAAATAACTATTTTAGTATATATAGGGTGGACCAAAATTTGCCCCTGATTAAAAAAGAAGGTAATAACTTAAGAATGAAGGCAACAATTAACATAAAATAAAAAATATTGTATAGGTACAAACTTGATTTTTTTTTTTTCACAAGTCACAGTTTTACAAATGTTCTATGTCTAGGCTACATATTTCATGACAAATGACCCATCTATAACACATTTCATCCCATACCCTGAAATGCCTATCTTTACTTACAGCAGCAGTTAGTACAGGGTGTAGGTACCCCTGATCCTTAATGTAGCCCAGTTTGAAAATATCAGGTGGTGCCAGATCTGTGTATCTTGGAGGCTACCCAATTAGTTTTTCTCAACCTATCCAAGCATTACAGAAGTTCCAAGTCCAGCTAAACCCTCATTTCTAAAAGAAAGTGAGGCAGTGCTCTGTGTTGCTGAAAAGTGATACCTGGAGCATACAAATTGGCATCCTCTAGCTAAGGCACAAGAAACTTCTGCAGCATGCCCAAGTAAATAGTACCAGAGACCATTTTTATCTACAAAGAAAAATGGTCTATAAATCTTCTTACTCCCAGCAGAAAACACATTCTCTTTGGTACTGTGATATCCATATTAATCTGAGTTTTCCATTCCTCATATACATACATCATGCTTGTTTACCTTGCTGCTGATGTACAATGTAGCCTGGTCACTAAAGATAACTCATGTGAGAAAGTGCTCTTCCAAATGAAATCTTTTGCTCATGTTGCTACAGACATGCAGACATTTCTGGTCATTGTTTGACAGTACACAAAGTAGCTATAGCTTATATGGCTTAAAGATAGACTTTTATGCCAAATACAAAACACAGTTGTTTTGGGCACCTGAAGTTCCATGCTCACTTGCCTGGATGATTTATGTAGACTTCTTATAGGCATGCTTCCTGCTCACATTCCACTGTAACTTTGGAAAGAGCTGGCCAACCTTGACTTGATTCATGATGTGTCATGCCTCCTGTGGATATAAAGCTTGAATGTCATTCAGTGATGGAAGAATATGATGGAGATTTATCTTGATATTCATTTAAACAGTGAAACAAAAGCCATTATACAACTTTGTGGCAGTTGTAGAATGGCTTTTGTTTTACTACAAAATACATGCTGTACACTCGCTGCCGGCAGTGAAGTCTGCCATTTTGGATTTCTGACTGCAGCAGCACCATCTGTTTCATATTGCAACAACCAAACCAGGCTATCAAAAAAAAAAAAAGAAAAACATTTCTACCCGTGAATATTGTTTGCTGCATTCGTTCTTTATGTTAATTGCTGCATTCATTCTTAGCTAATGATTTTTTTAATCGATGGCTAATTTTGCTTCCCTGCATATAATGCAGAGGCACATTTGAAAGAAAAAATATTAAATGCATTATTCCACAGCATATGGTATTTGTATTTGAGTATTTTACTTTTAAAATCCATCCACAATAACGTGCAGTTTAATATTGAGAAATATTTTGTAAACTTTATTTTGTTATGTATGTATCCAGCCATTTTGTGAAGTTATTTCATGTCTGTGTCAAAATAGTCAATAATATTTATTTAATTTGCATTTTTGAACTTCACTTTTAGTTGGTAACCTCCAATATCGGAAGTAAATTGAAATATTTATTTAAGTTCAGTCAGATTTAACTGTGCTCATGAGTCAATTTAAGTGAAATGCATTGCAGCTCAGGTAACATGAGTGCCATAATAAAAGATATAATAGTATGTATCATTATTAATTATTATTTAGCTATCATAATAAATGCTTTGTAAAAGCCTAGCACTCAGCAAATTTGTGAATATCACAGGTCCAATTGGATGTGTAAAATTGGCAAAGGAATAATAACATAGTTAATATATATTTCATTTCTATTGTTTTATCTAAGGGGAAATTATTACACAAAATTCTGTAAACCAATGGAGACATTCATTTGCTGAGTTATTATTATTATTATTATTATTATTATTAGATTTTGTAAATTAGCACATTGAAATACCAGTTCTATTTGCAAAGATGAAAATTTTGTGATTTTTATAGGAGCTCTTTTATGACTGTCATTGTTTGCTGCAAATATGTGTATCAATGGATTTGTAAAGAGACAGTACTGAAAGCCATGCACTGTAAAACCAAGCTGAAAAATTTTTATGCCATGAAACATGTTTGATTTCCTTTTATTTTTGTGAAAGGTAAATTTCAGGATCAGGAAATCAATGTTGGAAATAACCAACCGTCTTTGAGCTCTAATTTTAGGTAGGTGCTAGAAAAAAATATACAGTCGAGTCACATTATTGTGACCACCAGCTAGTATCCAGAGTAACTGCCGACTGCCGGGTGCAGCGCAGACAGCAGCTAGATGGACCGGAAGTGATTCAGTAAGGTGCTGGAAGGTGTTCACAGCCATGCTGACTGCAGTGCATCTGACAGCTGCTCAAGGGTGCATAGTGGAGAATCCATAGAGCGACCAACATGATCGAGGTGGTCCCACAGATGCTCAGTTGGGTTTAAGTCTGGGGAATTAGGGGACCAGGGAAGTACTTTGAAGTCTTCATCGTGCTCTTGCAATCACTCTCGGACATTTCTTGCTGTGTTGCACGTTGCATTGTCGTGCTGGAAGGTCCCATCCACCCCAGAGAAGACAATCAGCATGTATGGATGTACGTGGTCTGCAAGGATGAATTCATAATGAATTCGGTCCATAGTGCCTTCCACAGGTATGAGTGGACCCAGGGAATCCCACGAAAACCTTCCCCAGACCATAACTCTGCCCCCACTAGCTTGTGTTCTTCCAGCAGTGGTTGAAGAGGGTTTGTTTTTTGATGTTTTTCCCCATATACGCCAACGTCCATCCGTTTGATGAAGCAGAAAACGTGACTCGTTGGAGAAGGCAATCCTTTGCCAATCAGCAGAGGTCCAATTCCGATACTGCCATGCAAATGTAAGCCTTTTCTGCCAATGCACCTTTGTTAGCATAGATGCAGTGACCATCCGTCTGCATTAGAGCCCCATACACAGCAGGGTTTGCTGAACTGTCATTTTAGACACACTTCCGGTAGCCCCCTGGTTCATTCGGCCAGTGAGTTGCTCCACTGTAGCATATTGATTGGCCCTTACGCAACTTTGCGGCTGACATTCACCTTTCACATCAATGGCACATGGTGCTCTGCAGTTTCCATGTCGCTTATTCGCAATGGTGCCATTTCTCCAATCACGATACTCTTTAACCACAGCAGCACACAAACAGTTCAAAAACTGAGCTGTTTCAGAAATGCTGCCACCCTTGTCCCGAAAGCTGATATTCATTCCTTTTTGAAAATCTGATAGATCGCTCCTTTTATCCATGACAGCAATGAGTGATATATTTTCAGAATTCCTACAGCACACCTTATATACCCTCCAAGCCAGCTCATGACACATGCCTTCTTTCATTGGCTACGTTCTGCTGACATCAAAAGTAGGAGGTGGTCACAATAATCTGACTCGACTGTGTACATGTTTGAGGATTTGCTTTATAAAAGTTAGTTGCAAATATTCCATTAAATGGAACTTTGTTTTCTTGATTCTGGTATAAGTAACAACCATTTATGTCAGTTGTTAACATTGAATATATATTTTCTTCTTGGCATTCTACTGAGAAATATTAGATGGAAAAATAATGAGCAAGTTTCCATCGTATTTACATTATGGTGAAGCTCATAACATGTTTCATGTGGTATGTTGAGCATAGAAACATTTTTTTAGTATTCAAGTTTCTGCCTACAATAAACCTGTGTGCTATTGAATGAAGAAGCAAGGGTTAAAAAAAGTAAATGCAACTGAAGGAAAATTATATACATCCTCTACGCAGTGCATGGAAGTACAAGAAAATTGAGGAAATGCTTCTTGGTTTTACATGTTGTTGAAATCATTCTGTAGAAAGTAAGGAAGCTAACTGCTGTAGTAGGAAAACATATAGCTTTACACAGATATACAAGTTATAATCAGTTGAAGAATTCACTAAATTCTGCTTTTTTTCAGAGTGGTTGCCTTTTAGCAGACATGTGTGGCCTTTTGGTAATCTCTCAAGGCCTGTTCTCAATGCTTTGAATCCAGTTCAAAGTTTGTTTATGCTGAATGCAATTCGGAGTATGTTATCATATTCTACCTGAAGATATTGTACACGCAGAATAAAAAATATAGGCTGTGGTGCTTCCTGAATGTTAATTGATGATATTGAACAATTCATGTTAGTGAAGCCTGAGTTTTATGTCAAGATCGCTGTAAATGGAAGAATGTGATACGGCAACAGTAAGTAAATAATCAGTTAAAAATTATCTGGTAGTTTGCTTTTCTTTGTGGAGCTAACCTCTGACTCCCAGAGAACAGCTTAGTGATATGTATGTATGTATGTATGTATGTATGTATGTATGTATGTATGTATGTATGTATGTATGTATGTATGTATGTATGTATGTATGTATGTATGTATGTATGTATGTATGTATGTATGTATGTATGTATGTATGTATGTATGTATGTATGTATGTATGTATGTATGTATGTATGTATGTATGTATGTATGTATGTATGTATGTATGTATGTATGTATGTATGTATGTATGTATGTATGTATGTATGTATGTATGTATGTATGTATGTATGTATGTATGTATGTATGTATGTATGTATGTATGTATGTATGTATGTATGTATGTATGTATGTATGTATGTATGTATGTATGTATGTATGTATGTATGTATGTATGTATGTATGTATGTATGTATGTATGTATGTATGTATGTATGTATGTATGTATGTATGTATGTATGTATGTATGTATGTATGTATGTATGAATGAATGAATGAATGAATGAATGAATGAATTAGAAATACATCTTATACTTTTTGTAGGTTCATTAACAGGTCCTTTGTCCCTGGTGTGGTAGCTGTGTTTGATAAAACTCCTATTTGTTTTGAGGTTAATAATCAAATATTTGTATATTGTTCCAGAGTGGCTTGCATTTACATGTATCCATGTTTGTGTTAATAGCATTGTTCTGATTTCTTTTCTTTACAGGAGTTGTGTGCTCTAATTCTCTGTTTCAGTTTTCTAGCTGTTTGTTCTGTTTATTTTTTATTACAATCCAATGTAATTTGGCAAAAAAAAATTCTTTTTTTCTCATGATATCGTGTGAAAGTACTGTCATATTTCTATTTGTAATTTTTAGTAACTTACTTATTGTTATTTAGAATGTTTTTAATTAATTGTTTATGCCACTGCTTAGTTTTCAATTCTTTGCTCCTTCCTCCATCTTCATAGACTTAGGGTTTTGCTGTTTTGATTTTCTTTACTTCCTGTTATATATTTATGTCAATTATTTTGGGAAAATATTATGAATTCAAGTTTTGACAATTCTTGCAGCAGTTTTCTGTTATTATGTATTGAAGATGATAATTTAGCTTTTTAAATTAAATTTCTTGCTGTGTTAATTTTAACTAACTATGTTGTAAAATGTATAAATCAGTGTAATATTTTCTTTTTCTCACATGAAATTATGAAAAAAACCCATGTGATCTCTTCGTTTCTCAAAATCTTTACATCCAAGAAGCTGCAGAATGCTTTCCTTTTCTTCTAGTTTGCACTTGATGCTCTGATCCAGTTCTAAACTTGTCAAAAATTTCCTGTGTAAGAAGTGATAAAAAAATAAGAATTTTTTTATTATGAACCTCAAATCAATTAGAGACTTATCAAAGAGAGATACTAACTACATCAGGGATAAAGAATTATGAATCTACAAAAAAGTATTAGTCATATTTTTAACAAATTATTTGCTAGCCAGATATGCAGCAATATGTTATCAATTAGTATTCAGGAAGTTCCATAGGCTATAGCTTTTTGTTTAGCATGAGCATTGTTTTTATGTGGAGTCTAGCAACACACGCTACATTGTATTCAATGTCAGCAAGCTTTAAGAACTGGATTTAAAGCATAGAGAGCAAGTCTTTTTCAGGTGCCAAAAGACCAGAAACATCTACTAAAAGTAGGAACTCAGGGAAAAGGAATAATTAAATGAACTCTTCAATTAAATATAACTGCTTAATGTTACTTGTATTTCAAAAGATATGTAGCCACAGAGAGTGCATACCCAGTTTTGTTTGGTGTGTGTAGTGCTAATTGTATACTACTCCTTTTTACTTCTTAAATGTGATGTAATATTGTTTCTGTCTTAAATCATTAGCTTCCATTGGGTTTCTGTTAAAGTACTTAAAATAACAGTTTATGGTAACTTAGAAAGCATATAATAGTAATGTAAATAAACTTCTGGCACAAGTGTTTATTATTGTTATTATTATTTCAGAGAAATAGTTATCAAAAATAAAGTAGATATTTTTTGTTAATATATATGTATAATATATGGTACTAGCCAGTAGCTCTAATGCACATTTACAGGATAAAAAGAAGTCAGTCAACTTCCTAGAATTTATCATATAATCATCTCTATGCTATGTTGTTAGAGATTATGTCCATACATGCATGTTGTAGTCTTGTGTACTTTATCTCCTGTTCAATTATTTTGATAAGTATTTTCAGCAGCAACACTGAGTATTTTTTATATCAATTTTAATGCTTCTGGTCTTTTGTTCTTTATCAATGCCTGTTTTCAAAGGTCCAGATAACTGTATTATTGTTGTAAAGTTGACAGTTACCTCAGGAAGTTTCTGAAAAAGTGTTGCCAGATTTTGAGTAACAGTTTTTTTTTTTTTTTTTTTTTTTTTTTGTTAAAAATTAAAGTTATCAAAAAAAATGTTTTACTGTGTTTTGAGGTATTCATTAAAGTCATTATTTAATAATTTGGTAGGTTCATTGGTGGTATCAAGAGTTTTTAATGAAAGGTATTCTGTAGTACAGTTTAAAGTCCAGAATTTTTGTTTGGGTTTATACCAGCTGGCATTTGCACGTCTGGATATGCAGTGCTAATACACAGTTCAAGTTACTGTTTCTTGATGCTGCTGTTTATTCCTTGATTCCGTGACACTATCTGCATGCTGTCTGTGCTATGTAGTAAATATTACAGGATAGTGGGATTTAATAAACAACATACCTCAGGCTTGCTCTTAGATCTGATAACAAGTTGAAAGATTTCCTTCCATCTCTAAGACAACAAGAAAAAAGACATACATTTACAAGAAGGAGAAGTCTATAGCATACACTATTGCTGTGGACTAAGCTATGTAGGTGAAACAGAAAGAAGTGTAAAAGTCTGTATGGAGGTACATAAAGCAGCTTTCAAAAACGTAGGAAGTAAAATTGAATTAAATATGCATGTACAAGCAAGTGGACACTCCATAAAATAGGGCTCAATAAAAATAATCACCCACCAATCACATGTAGTAAAGAAGAAACTTGGAGAAAGGACAGAAACAGAAAGAAGAAGCGGTTCTACACTTAATGAGAATTGCAGTCGGGCAATTCCGACTGATTGGCAGCAACTAATCCAGTAATAGTCCTGACAATGAGCTAAGTTATAGTTCGAAAATTTGACCAACAAATATATTATAATTTACACCTATAAAACCCATAATTAAAAAAAAATTCACTGTGATTAATATTTGGAGGTGTCATGATTCATTAATTACTAGCATACCTTTTCCTTCCCAGTTTTATAATGAAGATTTTTTTTTCACGATATCTGAAAGTATGTTATTAGCTACTGTCTCAATTTCTTACTGACATTTATAGGTACTTGCTTATTCTGCTATTAAGGCCTCCATAATTGCTAATGGGAACATATTTTGTTCAGTTTATACTACTGGCTTTTCATTCAGCATTACTGTGCCTGTCCTTTTCTTCCATGACATGTTTACCAGTGGTGTATCTTGGGTCCGAGACCTGAGCTATCTTCCCCCTCCCCCCAGTACTGTTTTTTTTTAATTGTGAAGTTTAATTTTTAATTGTTAAGTAATAGAAGTAACTTTTTCCTTAATTTTAGGTACACGCCATTGCTAACATGATACCAAATAATTATGAGGATTAGGATTTGAACACTTATTTGTACATGAACTCCATTCTTCTTTCCTTTTGTGTGAACTTGAGTGTTACGGTTTCATAAAATGTTTCTTCCGAGTACTTTTTTTATATTTAAAAGGAATGTTTTTCTCTACTGACAAAACAGCCAAGTTTTTCAAATGTGCATGTCGTTGTGTGCCTCTAAGATATATCTTGATTCTTTTTAATGCAGAAAAACTTCTTTTGGCAGTTGCAGTTGTTGATGAAAAGCTTAATATGAGATCTGCTAGTTTGTACACATCACTAAACACTATGTCCAGCTTATTCAACTTTATGTAACACGTGATGTCTGTTACTGATTTGTTTTTGTATTCATCAAGGGAATAAAACACCTTCATTTCATTTTTTAGTCGAGCTGTATCAAAATTTGAAGCATCATCATCATCATCATCAACCATTATCAATCCACTGCTGGACGAAGGTCTCCCCAAGTTTCCTCCACAACGGTCTGTCTTGTGCCAGTCTCCTCCATGTCACTCCTGCATACTTTCGAATTTTATCCACCCATCTCCCATGTGGTCTTCTGGGTCTTTTCCTGTCCCTTGGAATCCAATCTAGAATTTTGGCAGTCCATCGATGGTCTGTCCTTCTGGCAGGATGTCCAGCCCATTGCCATTTCAGGGATTTAACTCTGATCATGATGTCTTCCACTCTTGTCATTTTTCGGATCCACGAGTTCCTCTTCTTATCTCTCCTGGTTACACCAAGCATGCACCTCTCCATGCTCTTTGAGTTGTCTGCAGCCTTTGTATGTCTCTTTTAGTTAAGGTCCACGTCTCTGCACCATACGTAAGCACTGGAAGGATGCATTGATCAAACACTTTTCTTTTAAGACATAATGGCATATTGCTCTTGAAAATTATGCTGTTTCTTCCAAAAGCTCTCCAGGCAAGTTTTGTACGCTGATTAATTTCTTCATCAATGTGACCCTCACTTGGTATCTGCTGTCCAAGATAAACGTACGTGTCTTTTATCTCCAGCTTTTCTCCATCAATCGATAAATCTTCATTTCGTGAAAAAGCATTGAACATCACTTTTGTCTTCTGAAAGTTCATTTTTAATCCCACTTCTTTACTCTTGTCAGCAAGTTCTTGGATCATACTCTGCAGCTCTGATGGGGTAGTTGCAAAAATGACTATGTCATCAGCAAAACGAAGGTGAGTTAGATAATCTCCATTAATCTTTATCCCCTTGTTTTCCCAGCTCAGCGACTGAAAGACACCCTCCAATGTGGCAAAATTTGAAGCATAGAGTTCTTTAAGTTTTGACAGTAGAGGTTCAGGGAAATTTCACAAAATTTATCAAAACAGTTCAAATCCAACAAAGCCACAAATTTAAGATATAATATCTCTGATTTTAATTCATTGGCACCACAAAAACTTAAACAATTCTCGCAAAACACTCTAATGGGCAGGAGTATGCGAGTGCCTGAGATGGTATAAGTCTTCTCTATTCTGAGCGAACCATTTCCCAAAGCAATGGCCCATTCCCCTCTACCAGCTGATTCATGTTGTCATGGAAACGCTAGATGGCGATGGTACGGAAGGTTTTTGCATCAGAACTGCGAAGACTCTGGAAGAGCTGCTTGCGTTATGCCGTTGGTTTTCGCTCGCCAGACTTAATCAAAGAAGCAAATCCGCACATGTTGTTTTTCGCAGTGAAAGCATCAACATATTTTATTACTGTTGATAATTGACTTTTATTTGTGTATATTTAATTCAGTTTTATTTGTGCATTCTCTGGGTTTCGCAGCTAGCTTAGCTAGCCTCGAATATATGCCACTGATGTTTACATATTTTAAGTACTAGCTTCTTTGGGAAATCATTGTCTATGTATTTCCTTGCCAGGATTAAGTTTTCTTTAGTTAAAAACTTCACTTCTCTTTCACTTTTTTTCTGGGCATTTTATTTCCTTGCAGATGTTTCTTGTTTTTGGTTACTTACTATCAATCCCAGTTATCAATGTTTTGCTTCACTCTACCATCATTGTTGACATAGAATGCAATTGAAATATTCCCAGTTATCAATGTTTTGCTTCACTCTACCATCATTTTTGACATAGAATGCAATTGAAATATTGTTGCTAGAACACTAGAGTCATGTTACAGCTTCTTTTAAGTAAAATGTATTTAATGTTATTCTTGAATATTAATTGTTGTCATTAAGCTAAACACTGAATATTGGGCTTATACATTGGGTAGGTTCATTGGTTGGGCCTTTCTCTATGATGTAGTAGATTTCTTGTACAAGTCTTTTGCTGGTTTGAGGTTCATAATCCAAAATTTGAATTTGATCCCGCATTGGATTGCATTTACCTATTTCCATGTGTTTTACAATTGCACTGATCTGGCCATCTTTTTCAATAGCTGTCTTATGTTTGTTCATTCTCAGTTTCAACTTGCAGGCTGTTTGCCCAATGTATTTGTTATTGCAATCCATTGTTATTAGATAAATGACATTCCTCTTCTCCATTTTGTCTTGTTTTTCATTAAAACTCTCTGATGATAAAGTGAAGGAGAAATAAGTGAAGTCTTCAATTAAAGAAAACTTAAAAATATCTCTGAGTAAAGCCAATGAGTTTAGCTTTCTAATGTTGGTAATTGTTTGAGGATAGTATGTTAGCTACAAATAAATTATTTTTCTTCAAATTTATCTTCTAAATAAAATCAGTGAGTTCTTTCTGTTTACAAGTAAATAATTTCAGTTGTAACTGTCTTGTGATTTTTGTCATTTTCAATAAGTGTTGTCATATGTGTTATTGTTGTTAAATCAGCATTAAGATATAAATTGTGATAAGCAAAATGCAGTTCATGTATTATAAGAAAACATGAGTTCTGCATACAACTGTTGTGTTGTGGTTCTCTTTTTGTACTGTCAGCTGAAACATTTTCATAGGAAGATTATTTTATCATTTCACTAGTTGCACAATGTTTTGGGGCTGGAAGTCAACTTTCCCTCACCCATAAAACATGGTTTTAAGTATTCTGTCATATATTAGATTAAATGCATCTACATACCGCCAAATAAAAACTAAAAACAAATGTTTAATCCCCCCCCCAGCAATTTTGAGTTAAACTGGAGGTCAAAGCCTGTAGTTTAAAAGTAAAGTGAAAATCTGTTTGGAAGGGCTACAAATTACTAGAATTCCCAATATACTCTGGAGATGAATAAAGATTTTCTTTGTGTTTGAAACCTGCATGAAAGAAATTCAGCATATCAGTCCATAGAAGTGTAGTTAATTATCATAGCAGCGGCGAGCAGTTCAACACCAAGAATTTCGTGCT
Source organism: Macrothele yani (assembly GCA_039090855.1). Lineage (NCBI taxonomy): Eukaryota > Metazoa > Arthropoda > Arachnida > Araneae > Macrothelidae > Macrothele > Macrothele yani. The sequence continues at coordinate 70,466,492 of CM077028.1, read as the reverse complement.
ATGAGTTGCACATAGGATTATTCCGCCATCTGAGCATGATTAACACAAATTAAAATTGCATCATGGATTTAAAAGCATTTAATATATATTCAGGTTAAAAAATGCCTTAAAAACATGAGTACTTTCAGACCCATTATGGGTCCATCATCAGGTGTTAGTACACTGTGGAACATTATTTGTTCGTATTATTTTTTCATTATTTTGTTTGTTGATTTTATACATTTGGTGGTGAGTTAAATAACTCACCACCAAATGCATAAAATCAACGAACAAAAATAATGACTTTGGTCCACGACAAATGCGCAGAACATCGTTTCCTCCCCACTTTATGCTTTTACGTCACAGTGTTTGAACTCTAATGCTTATATACATGAGCTTCGAACTACGTTCCACAGTGTACTAACACCTGATGATGGACCCATAGTGGGTCTGAAAGTACTCATGTTTTTAAGGCATTTTTTGACCTGTATATATATTAAATGCTTTTAATTCGTGATACAATTTTAATTTGGGTTAACCGTGCTCAGATGGCGGAATAATCCTATGTGTAAATTATCGTACTTGAAGTATCTGCAATAATTTTTGAGTATTTTTATTTAACATGCTTTTTTTGGTGTTAGTGTCACACAGACATGAGTTGTGGTCATGGGCTCCCATCTGGAATGGGAGGCAAGATAGGGAGGGCACTTGCTCCTGGAAGTCTGATGATGCTATTTCTGTACTTGGGAAGTACTACAAAATTTCATAACATTAGTTCAAATGGCTAATTTTTCTGTTGAACTTCTGGATGTGTTTTATGCAGTAAAAATAGTGAAAATGTTGATGTTGGGAATTTGCAGTAGAAAAAGAAGAAATTTACTGTAGATAGTAATAATATTGAATTTTTTTGCATTGAATACTAGAGCACAGTGTATACACACACACGCAGTATGGAAAAGCATGAAAGGTGCAGAAATTGAAAACAATAGCACTGTCCTCTGCAGCAGCCATTCACTGCTGGACAAAGATCTCCGGAAGTTTCTTGCAGAACTTTGTCATCAGCACATTTTTACCTTCTTGATGACAGATTGGGTGATCACTGAGGTTTCGTGGCACATGGGACACAAATTGCCAAAAGGTGTGAAGCCACAGTAGAGAAGTTTCCTTATCAATGTCCCAGTAAACTATTGAATTTCATTTATCCATCACTTTTATGTAGCTTTTGGGTCTACTGGGTCCCAGTTTAATTTATATGTTGTGTTTATGTGTGTAGTAAAAACAAGTTGTAACATAACAAGAATTCACATCGGAAATTTGCGTATGATGTTTGTATATGCCATTCATAGTTACAATTTCTGTTACTGAGCTATGGGTGCCCATGGCTGTGGGTGATGAAAAGCTGCATCATTGTAGCAAGTGGCAAAAAATCCAAACAACATAATATAAATGTTATTTAAATACTATCACATCTTGGATTGAGTATCTTGAAAATATGCATAAGTTGGAATATAACCAATAGATTTACAAAAACAAACGTCATGTTAATATTCAGTGAAGGCACCATAATTTTGAAAATAACTGCACATTATACCATATGGTAATGCAGAATAGACCTTAGGTCGCGGTGGTGGGTCAATGTACCCCCCCTCCCCATTGGTACAATTGGTACCATATGGTAAACAAGGATTTAGCAAAGAGTTATTGATGAACACTGATGTAGTTTTTATGCCCTTTTATGTTTTTATGGCCTTCAAATTAAAACACCTAAGCACAAATAGAAAGCTAAAATGTAAGTCATGCTTTTGTCTTTAAAGAACCAACACATAAAAAAATATTTCTATTTGAGAAGCAAATTCATTTACAGGGGTAACACCCACTTTTTTCATTTTACTAGTCCTTAAATTTAAAGGCTTTAATGGATAAATATAAAAATGTATTTGATTACTGTTTTAACTTTATATTATTTTACCCCCTGTGAACTTAATCAACAGAAATTAAATTAAAATTGTGAATGGCCTAGATAATCCTGTAATAACTCTGCTGGAAACATTTGCTCATGAATAGCAGGAATATAAGATACAAAAAAAGTAAATGTTTGCTGTAAAAAACATTAGGGCAAAAATGCGGAAAGAAACAGTAATTGTTATATTTATACTATATATATATATAAGAGAAAACTAATTAACAAAGATAGAAAAAAAGCAGCTTTTTGATAGACCTGAATGCACAAGATTGAAGCAATGGAAGATAAATAACACACACACACACACACACACACACACACACAAAAGCTGAAATAAGCAAAAGACAAGGTGTCAACCAAATGAAAAAGGAAGCAGAATCCAAAGTTGACAGGTAAAGAAATGGCTGCTGAATGTTCAAAAAAGAAGTACCAACAAAGTGAAAGGCAGAAACATTGAGAGACATCTAACTGGGTTTTTCAAGGGCAAGGCATGTTGAATGTTCCCCCCTGTTTTCACCCCAACCTAGGAGTTTGGATTTTGTCCTGTCCTGTATGTTGTAAGTTAATTTTAGAAGAGGAGACACCCTAAGTACAAAGTTTAAGTCAAAAGTTATAGGAAAATCCAGTAGCAATTGAACAGACAGCACAACTGTTGCCCCACCCAGAACCTTGAGCAAGTCCTATATAAAGACAAATATTTGACACTCAAAAGATATAGTACTGTAACAAGAGATAGAGGAGAAATTTTGAGTAGAGTTAAGAGTTCTATGCTACACTATATGAAAGGGATGATACATCTATTCCAGACATAAAGGTCAAAGATAAAATTGAAGTTAATGGCCATGTACTGTGAAACATTCCCACTCTGTTACATGTCATTTTTTTTTTTTTTACATATCTATCTCCTCCCACTGTGTTAACTATAGTTTTAATACCAAATACATGTTGTGCTTCACGAGTTTCTTACTTCCTTTATTCTGCTGCATTCCCTTTTTATTAGCAAAAATGCACGAGATAAGAGAGATATCTTGTTTATAATATTGTAACAACTAAGGTAATTTGCTCCCTGCCCAAAACTTGATTAAAATGCATTTAAGATTCATGTTCCACTTATATTTTTTGAAAACTTTCATAACAATGTAATGTGCCAAATGATAATGCTGGTGAAGATTTTTTACATACATTTATATTTATTATCATATTTACATAGTTATGCAACTCTGGCATTGTTATATATTTTCATCTGACAATGTTTATTTCCCAACTTAAATCTAGTTTAAGCTTTGCTCATCCATAAAGCAGTTTGCTATCACATTGTGAAAAACTCCTTAAAAACATAAAAATTCCTTACATTTGGCATATTTTTCAAGTATGGAATTTAGATTTGAATGAAAAGCATAATAATAATGAAACATTAATTATCTGTTATTTTACTTAATCTGTGACTTCCTAAGCATTTTCATATTTGTGTGTACACTATATTGACAAAAGTCACCAGACACCTAGAAGAGAAACACAACATAGCATTTATTGACATACATTAGTACAGAGTTGGTCCGCCTTTGGCCTTAATGTATGCATTGAACCTTCAAAACATACTTTTGACAAGGTTTTGGAACACATCGATAGATATGCGCTTGCATTCAATACATAATGCTGCCGCTAACTGTTGCTTAGTAGTAGGCCTTGGTTCCAAACTTCTTATGTGGTACCTTAATTCATCCCATAAGTGCTCTATGAGATTAAGATCAGGGGCTATGTGCTGGCCAGTCCACACACGATACAGAATTATCATCAAGCCACACTATAACAGTCCTAGCTTTATGGCTCGGTGCATTATCCTGGTGGTACCAACATGGCTCAGTTCCATAGTATTATCACAGAGTTGGTAGGTTATAATTGTCCAGAATATCGAGGTAGGCTTGCTGGTTAACAGGTTTGTCCACGATAACCAATGGCCCGGGACCACACCAAGAAAAACCCCCACACGAGTACACTGCCAGCTCCAAACTTGACCATAGGAACAGTACACTGCGGTAAATAGCGTTCCCCCAGCTGCCTCCATACCCACACATGGCCATCAGACGGATGGATCGTGTGTCTGGATTCATCAGTCCATAGGACCCCGTTTCCATTCATCCACGATAAATGTTCACACCATGCTAAATGACGAGTAGCATTCCGAGTGGAGATGAGAGGCTTATGAGCAGCCGCACGGCCATGGTAACCCATGGAATGAAGTTCTCTGCGAATGGTACATGTACATACCGAGGTTCCAGCATTTTTACTCACCTGTACACTCAGGTCTTGTGCAGTACTCCGTCGATTAGCTGTAACGACTCCTGAGGCTTCGACGTCCTCTATCACTGATTTTCTTTGGTCTGCCGGTACGTTTTGCTGCTTCAGGCATGCCATGTGTCTTCCACTTATTCAGTACATCCAAAACAGTTTACTTGGGTATGTTTAAATGCCTCTCGGTTTCTCTTATGGACAACCCACTAATATAACACCCTAAAATCTTTCCTTTCTCAAAGTCAGTTCTCTCCCGCTGCGGCATTTTCACTCAACCTCACAGTGCGACATGATCACGATCAGCTGCAGGCTTGTTTTTATACTGTTTGCAGCTGTACCGCACATCTTAACAATGCAGCGGATCCGTTCATTTGCTTTTGAAGGGGTGTCTCTGGTGACTTGTCAATTTAGTGTATGTAGATATAGTACATTGTGTGGCAAAAACAAATGATGAGAGTGAATTCAAACAAGGCAACATAATGGGTAACAAAAATGCTGTTTTACTCCTCTCCTTCAGAACAGTCTCCAAATGAACAAATTCACTTGCTATAACATTGGTACATGCTTTAGAAAGATTTTGAAAACATTTTTCTGTTGTGATGGTATGTAGTTGTGCTGCCACATGTTACTAAATGTCATGAACACCCTCAGAAATACACTATTTCTATCTCAGTTTAAACTTGGGAAACAAGAAAAAATCTCCTGTAGCCAAGTGACAGAGAGTAAAAATGGTGATTCAGCTCTGAAACCTTCTTGTCAGCCAGAGGAAACATTTGTATCTTAAAACTAACTCCTCTTTCTTTTTTTTCTTTGCTCATACTGACTTAACGGTAGACTTGAAGTGCTCACATGAGAAATGGACCTTCTCTAATAGACCTGAGCTCTTCGTGCTCAAGTCTATTAGAGAAGGGCCATTTCCCACATGCTTCAATATCAGATGAAGCCATAAGTGCCAACTATGGGGGACAATGGGAATCTTACCCCCCCCCCTCCAATAATTTTACTGGGAGGCAGTGCCCACCTAATATTTTTTGTCCTATTTAATTAAACAAGTTTTTGTTTGTTTGTTTGTGTGTGTGTGTGTGTGTGTGTGTGTCATTTTTGAAATGTGTGAGTTGAAATATTTCTATATAGAAAAAATGTTTTCCCATGCTATTCAGGCTATCGTGTGCTGTGCAACTGCAAAAAATGCATTTCTTTTTTTTTTTTTTTTTTTCTTTTTTTTTTTTTTATAGAAATGTGTTATTCTTTATAAGGTGAACCAATCTCCACCTTATGAGGCCAAAGCGATTTATTTCCAAATAATTAATAAGTAAAATTTTTTTCTCATATTCAGCATTGCTCATTTTATAAGAAACTTTATTGCCATCCTTGTATTGTGTTTGACATGTTCTCATGATATGTGGTAAGTGTTTAAAACAATTATCAAAAGTTAAATAAATGAAAAGACAGAAAATTATAATCTCTAACGCTTTTATTTATCTATTTATTTTTTGCACTTCTCATTCTTTGTTTGCTCTAATTCCGATTTTTTTTATAAACTTTTGGAAATAAAATCTCTGGATATTTTTATAAAATCACAGGCTGAATTTTATTTTTTAAAATATTAACATCCAGCAAAAGAGTAGTTCTGTTTTCTTGTTCATTTTCTGATGAGCAATTACAATTTCATTTTGAAATATGTGTATATGTCAAAGCTCATAGTTTATCATTTTGCCCTTTTTTATTTTCCTCTTGACAATGGATGAGACATGCACCCCCCCCTCCCTCTTCTGATCTCTTCACACCTGCCCCCCAATAATTTGGTGAAGTCGGCACCCGTGGATAGAGCCTTTATTTTTAGATGCATGTTAATTTTCAGCATTTGATAAATTCCTTAACTTATTTTAATGCATATACACAAATAATATATGCACTTTCATATTTTTCATTGAAAAACTACACAATTTGCCATGCACAAATGTTATAATAACTTCAGTTTCATAAAAAATGTGAAAGTACGGTAATTTCTGTCATGTAATCCATGGATTATCTGTTTAAAAAATTATAAATTTAAACTCTGCTGGTAATACATCTCTTAAAAAAACTTTTTGTGTGGCAGTTTGATTTTTAAAAAAATCTGCTTGGTAATTGTCAGGAGAGGTCATATGTTTAAAAGATTACAAAAAATGTGTTAACAATAGGAAAATGTTATGCAATACAAGCATAGAGTTTCACAAACAGTTAAAAATATTTTTTTTTTACTTATGAGCATTTTGACAGGAAGCACAAAGCAGAATGCACTTTAAGCATGACAGATTTTTTTATATAGGTGGTATTAAGGGAAGATCAGCATCACATGCATTTGAGGGTGCAGAAGTCTAACTGTGGAACTGAACACTAACGAACTGTCGGGTCTACAGCTGTGATAATGCTGAAATACCTTGCAATTTTAGTGCTTTATTTTTACTTGTAACATAAAAGCACTTTAAACATGACAGATCTTTTAATAAATATTTTTTCTTATTTCTTTGAACTGCTGGGTCATCCCATGAATTGCGACTTTTCTATAGGAAATCATGGTTCATGATCAAAATCACAGTGCGGATTTATTAAAAGCGTATCAACAATTTTCATGGCTCATGGTCAAAATCACAGGTGCATTTATTAAAAGGGTATCAACAATTTTCTGGTCTTAGGTGGGTGCTTATATGAACTGCTATTGAGACCAATGGTTTTATCCTAAAGAAGGGAGAAGGGATTTTGGTTCTACAGGTATTACTTGTTATTATGAATGACTCAGTATTTTCCCACTCATTGAGCTCTAATAAATTATGTTAATTAATGATGTATTATAATTTAATTAATGAACTCCGTAGTGAAAAAGTTTTAGATTTCTTTTTAATGCTTTCCAGCATTGGGTGAAAAAGTGTTTGTCGTCTGGCTTTGCCATTTCTTCCTTATGATAATTTTCATAAAAATGGCTGTTTCAGCAAAATTTTATACTGGATAATAATCATCCTTGAGTTATTTTGCATATGTTCTTCAAAAGTTATGGAAAAGTGTTTGAATTTTTTTCTCCCTCAAAAGTGTATGAATTCTATATAAAGTCATCAGCCATTATTTTTCCAGCAGATATATAAAAACACCACATTCAAAACATGATTTACATCAGTGTCTGCACCACAGGAGCCATTAAGTGTTGTGCAATACAATTTAACTTGGTGTAGCACCAAGTAACATTCTGGAACCACAAAAATCACTCAATGCTTTGTTCTTCCTCTGGCATGGAGCCAGAAACGAGATCCTGTGATTGGTATAACATATGATCAAGTTTAGTTTTGTCATGAGTCGGAAAAATGTGTTAAAAGAGCATTAAATATTCACTTAGATATCTTGAAGTGGTCATAACAATGAAGAGTGTCAGTTGGAAAATAAATGTTTGGCAATAATTCTGTCATACCATGTGAGGATATGTCTTGCTTTTGCCAGGACCAAACCCTTTCTTTGAAAATGGGTGTTATCACAAGGAAGGTAAAGAACAATAGTAAGGTATCCCAAATTGTAAAATCATCACTGATATGTATTATTGATATAATTGCTACTTCCAGTCATGTCATACTTAGTAAGAAAGCTCTTATACCATTTCATGATCTTCACATGGGCTGTAATTTACCTGCAGTTGCTTTGATTTGCATGAAGACATGCTGTTCACAATGTTTTAGCTCTTTGGTGTATTTGAATTACTATGTTACTCTTCAGTTAATCTATGCTAAGGTTGTAGATAAGAATGGTTGTTACCATATCTGTCCTATCTCTTTCTCTGTCTGTTTGTCTGTCTCACTCTCTTGCATGCACACAACTCTCTCTCTCTCTCTCTCTCTCTCTCTCTCTCTCTCTCTCTCTCTCTCTCTCTCTCTCTCTCTCTCTCTCTCTCACTCACTCCACTCCTCACTCTCAAAATGCTTGTTCTTTTTATTTTTATAAATGCTTTTCCTTCCACATGCTTTCCTAGCAATGCTCCTAGGAAATGTTGTTCCTTATTTTTTCTGCATACTGTTCCTTGGAAATCCAGAATACCAGAGACAAGTAACAGATAATAAGAGAACCATAATCTGAAAGAAAAATACACAGTTCATTCAAAATGGAGAAAGTACATCATGGAAATGGTCATGTTAAAAGGGGTGAGGATGTCACAAATTCAAATAGGCAGAAAAAAAGGAAGAGTTACATTCTTGTGTGCAAGCAAAACTGACCATTATGTGGATGCTACTCAAGAAATAAAAGGCTAGTACCTAATCACAATATGAAAATGGATACTTATTGTTCTTCTTACTGTTACTTTTCACTTTTGCCACTCACCATGGTTTCAATCACATGAAAGGAAGCAAAATGTATTTGTTGTAGAGTGGAAGAAAAGCAGTGGAAAGTGAGATGTAAGACCCCATTGCAACCTTTCAGATAATTATTTTTTAATTTGGAAGTGTCATACAAAATGTGACTTTTTTTTTTTTATCAACCATCAGAAGTTCTATAATTGTGTAAGCTACAAGTTGAATGTCTTTGAATTCTAATAAATGGTCTCCATTGAAAAAAAAACAAGAAATAGAAATGGAAAATGGTCTAAGGTATTGTTAACAATGGATTTCACATTTTCCACTTTTGTCAATAGATTGATGGGTGCTGAAAAAGACACTCATTTAAAATGTGAATTCTAAAATTTTTGAGTAAATAAGTGCAGTAATGTTTGGTCAGATAGCGTATTCTGTAGTTGTAATGCTCTGGTGTGTGTTGAAAAAGTAAATGGTAAATACAATATCATATTCTTGTGGATATATCCGAGTCCTCTTAGTTATATATCCTCAAGATCATGAAAATGTTCTGCACGTACATCTGAAGTGCACAGTTAAGGTTTGCTTTTAGGTACATTTAGCATCTGGTAATGAACTATCAAATCTTTTAATTAGTTAAATTGCTGATGTTCATTTCATAGAAAGTTAACGTGTTTTCTTAAATGTTTATTTTAATTCCATGGGACAATTGTGTTCTGTTGATTGTCATAGTCTCATATTTCTTAATAATTATTAACATCAAAATTTGTGTCAAGGACAATACTTGATTCTTTGAACACATTTGACCTGCTAGTTATTAATATGTTTGAAATTCTGTCTGTAGAAATCATAAATCTTCTTGAAAAAGCTCCATGTTAGTAGAATTAAATTTTCAAATACAGGGCCCTTAGCAATTAATGTGAAAAAAAAAAACATTACATAGGCTATTTTTTTGTATAATAATTATTGATATAGTATATGTTTTTTTGAGGAATCAAACTGTTTTGAGAAGGATTTATTAAAACAGATACAACTGTATTTATTATTAATTCCAAGCATATTTGCTTAACAGCTATGACATAAACATAGTTTCCATGATTAATTATTTGTATTGGTTATAGATTTTTGTCTGCTATTGTAAAAGAGTTGTACCTCTGAAGTTTTGTAATTGAAAGCAGCAAAGTGGAGTAGCACTTAGCTGACCATATTAAAATTTAAAGAATTTGCATACTTCATACATTTATGATTGTGCATGAAATACAGTATTACTAGTCTAGATACAAAAAAATAGAAAACCGAAAGAGCAATTTTATTGCATTTAGTGCAACATATAATCTTACATAAATTATATAAACATAACTATATTAAAATCATGGCTAAAAATAAATATAATTAAAATTTTGTAGGTGAAGTATTCATAGAATGAATATTATATATATATATATATATTTTTTTTCATTTTAATAACCACATCTGAGGTTTAAACCAGTTAAAATAACCTCCAAGTGGTGGCTCTTCATGCAGGAAAGCATTCATGTGTTAATGCTTCGAAGTATGCTTTTTCTGAACAGAGTGAAGTGTCATGAAGTTGCATTTCAAATGATGGTGGCACTCATATGGTGTTTTTCTATATAGGCAATGTAATCTTCACCGAGTCACAGATGTTGAATCAGAATTGCACACAAATATGCATTGTTGTCGTGTGATATGAAACCCAGCCATTAAATAAGCAGGGCATGGTACTAGGTTTCAAGATATTATTATTTCATCATTCTTGTCGTTAATGATAAATGTCTGCTAGCTACAACCTACATTTTCATTGCCTGTGAATACTACTGTTAAATGCAATAGTACTAAAAAGTCTATGCATCCATATTGTTTTGTGTGTGTATGTATATGTGTGTGTGTGTGAGATTTAAAAGTATAAATACTAGGAGACATTCTGAATGTAGCTGCTACCTTGGTGGCACAGTGGTCAAAGCACTGGCTTATGACCATTTGCCGGAGATGGGCCCGGGTTCAAATCCTGATGAGGCATAGATGTGTTTGTCTTACAGCATTGGCTCTCTCCCTTCCTTAGAACCAGTGGCTCCAAATTAGGAACAGGTGGCTGCTTTATAGTCCATTGAGTTGCTTACTGTGGTCGTTAAACTCCCAAACAAAAAACAAAAAATTCTGAATGTGGCATTTCTTCTCATGTTCGTACCAGAACAGAGGCATACTCAAAAGAAAATTTGGGGGGACGATCAGTGATGTATTCAGGCATCTTCTCGGGAGTACTTTGCCCCCTAAAAATCCACGAATGCCCCCCCCCTAGGTTTTGGGCGATCTTCCTTATATTTAGCGTAATTGTTTTCGTTTATAGCTGAATGTTTGGAGAAATAATTTTAAAAAAATTAAGAAAATAGGGAAAATATTATAATAAAAAAAATATCCACATGGACTTCAATCTGAAATTTCTGTCATCCTCCAATAAAACATTAAACAGTCCTCGCTGAAGGAGCAAGTTTTCAAGCACTGACAACTCGGACTACTTCCGCAATAAAAACCTGATTTCACAGAGAAGAGATGTTAGCACTGCAATATATCATCATCACATTTTGAAAACTAGCATTCAGCTTTATTGAGTCTTCTGGATGCCAACTTTCCATGAATACGGTTAACCCTCAAAGTAGCTAATGACGTTAGTACTTCCAATACAACAAAATATTTGCTACCTAATTTTTAACTATAGCAAATAGTTAGAAATTCTTCCCATAAAAAGGCATGTGTTTTTCCTGGTGGTGGATGGTTTACACTCTGTGACAAAAAATAGATAAATAAATAAATCGGGGTACCTCAAACTGGCCACCATGTGTTTTCAGGTAACACTGTAATGGTTCCTTAATAATCAGAAATACACTTGAAGTAAGATGAGGACATTTTTACCACTCCTAATGTTGTTGTTGTTTTTTTTTTTTGGGGGGGGGGGTTCTCCAGCGCAGCATTATCTTACTAGCATCCTCAATATTTTACACCACCCCGTGGTAAAATTTGTGATGCATTACTAAATTAAAGCAAAGGCGTTAAATTTTTAATCACTTGTATATGTAGATTTCTTGGAATTTGCTTTTGCAATATACGAGCATAAGAAAATTTTGATACTCTATTTAAAATTTATATGTATATTAATGTATATATAAATAACAAAATTGTGATTATATGTATGTAATCAGTCACCAAGTTTCAGCTCCCTCAAAATTTGTAATTGCCCCCCCCACCCCCCACCAGAAAAAACTCTCTGAATGCAACACTGGGGAGGATGCATCTTTTTTAATCAATTAAAAACTTGATAAATAGTATTTTTACTGTTATTAAGCTTAGTGTAAACAGTGCATTTATTTTCTGGAGAAAATGATGCCAGAACTCTTAAACATAAGTTGTTCGTGAGAGGGGAGCGGGTTGTCATGATAAAAAGCAGATCAAATTCTTGAACATTGTTCTTTAAGCCTTTTCTTTGTTGTATGGCACGAACTGCAAAAACACAATTTACATACATATATGGAATTATTATTATATGGAAAATAGTTACCCCCAACAGTTTTTTATTACTTAAAAAATATTTTGTTTAATTAAATAATTATTTCAAAACTCAAAACCAAGTATTTTGTGTTTAAAAAAAGGGGGTGCAGGAATGCTGTTCTGGCATGTTCCACCAGAAAAAAAAAATCCCTGGGTATAAATAAGTATTATTAGGCTTTGATAATTAAAAAAAAAAAGGTTTTCATGTAAAAATCTTACTTCAAAGATAGCCTGTTCCACTTTCTCACAAACATGACACCATTCTTAGGCTATAGCCCTGCCATAAAAAACACAGACTGACCATTCTGTATGAAGAAAAGTTTGAATGCCTTGCCGTAAAAAATACCCCTAGCCCTAATAAAGCTCCATTCACTTCCTGCACTGTTGTTGCCCAGTGCAATAAAATGCAGCAGACAAAGGGAAGGACAATGTGACAACAAAGCACCATTAGGCAAGGAGGAACTGCTGCACGCCAGTTATGAACATTTCACTTATCTTCAACTACATTACATCTGAGCTATATGGATGAAATTGGAAATAAGATTCTTCTGTCCTTTTTATAATTATTTAAAATTTGGGAAATTGAATGCAATTAAAACATCAGGACACCAGAAATTTTTTTTTGGGGGGGGGTGCATATGCATCCTGGGTGTGCCAATTAACCAGATAAAAAAAAAGAAAAAAAAGAATTGTAACTTTTTTTTTTTTTGCAAGACATTGGGTGTCAACCAAGTGGCATTTTTCAGATGTTGAGTAATTTCTTCCCATGGGAAGAATTGTATACAGGTAACATATTATTGGGCTGAAAGTATGCCACATTTGGAATGCCTGAAAAGATTAGTTGAATAAATGTAACACATTGTTTCTGCCTGAGAAAATTTACAACAAATATGGTGAAAGATTTATCTTCCATTTATGTATTTTGATATGATCAGAAGAGTACATTATGCCAAGTTGAAAATCATAGCAAAGACTTTTCTGGTATTTATTGAATGTTTATTTAAAACTGCAATTAACAGTAACTCCTTAATTTGTCAGATGTCACAGGTAAACTGGACATGCTAATAAAGGAGTTTAAAATGTCACTGTCCTCAAAATCCCCTGGAAAATTGTGATACACATGTGATAAGAAGTAAGTGTATTGTATGCAAGTGTTCTGATACCGTAATATGTGTAAATGTTTTAAAAATGCAGGGCTCCAGTGCAGTAATGGTGGTTCTAACATGATCACATTACTTACTACCCTGTTATTTTTTATTTTATTTTTTTTATTTTATGAATACTGGTGCACAGGAAGAGTAACTTATTAAGACAAGGCCTTCACCAGCTATCAGAATTGCCATTTGTATGGTTAGAACACATCTGTATTTGATTTCATTTATCATAATTCTGAAACAGTTCTTTTTTGTTTCTTTCCCAAAACTTAATATGCCATCAAAATGTTTTTAATTTTAGCAGGGGCACTTCTGTATTCACTCTCATAAATACAATGTGTAATGGATCTTGAGATTTGTTTGTAAATATTTGCTTGTTGTTAGCAGGGGAAATACCTGAAGAACAACAACAGCATCCAAAATTTGTGCCTTGTAGCACAGTTCCACTTTCCACAAGCATTCAAATATCTGAAATGCTTTCATTCAGAGCAGTTCATGGAACATCTGTTGCAGAAATGGTCACCCATGGCCATGGAATCAGTGCATGATCTTAGCTATTGCATCTGCCTGCTTAGGGTAAATTTTAACATTGTTCTGATTGCATTCAGTTTTCACTGGATTTGTGATAAATTACAATATACAGTGGAACTTTGGTTATACATTTTTCTGGGGGATGACCTTACTTACAAATGTATAAATGTAAGAAAAAAAAAGAATAAAAGAAATTTCAAAATGTTAAATACATTTGTAGAATTTTGAATGCCTCAAAAAAGAAAAGGAAACCAAAACTACAGAATTTTTTATTACACTAATTTATAATGTAATATATGCATACATACATAAATGAATACTTTGCTTGCTACCTTAAGCCTATGCCTATTTTGACTTTTGAATTATTTTGTATTTTTTATTTCACTACAAAAATTAGTTAAAGAAATCCTGTATGGCTTCATACTTTCAATACAAGAAAAACAAAAAACTTACCTTTAAAATACAGATAGTAAATCTGAATACAATTTTGTTTGGTATTCAATGCTTCATTTGCTTATAAATAAGCATCACTCTTTTCAAAGCAGTTTGTGCACTAGTTGATTTAGCATTTGTGCCAAGTAAAATATTTACTAATCTTTGCTTATTTCAAATTTCTTAAATTCAGAAAAAAAAAAAAAGATTAGTTTGAGCGTTATTTAATAAATTTTTAGTTGCATCATGTATTTTGTGGCTGCAAAAAAACACTGTCTTGATATTCTCAAAATTGTAACATACTAGGTTACATATAAAAGAATCCAAGAACTGTGTGTTTTTGATAATCTGGCATTCAGAATATAACATATAATCACAAAAGGTGTATAAATGTATTGTGTATAACCTAATATAAAAAAGCGATAGAAACAACTGTATGCCGTCCCAATGGTGCAGTGGTCTAAGCGATGGCTTCTGATCATTCGTCTGAGATGGGTCCGGGTTCGAATCCCGGTAAGGCATGGATGTTGTCTTTATTTTACGGTGCTGACTCTCTCCCTTCCCTGGAACCAGTGGCCCTTAATTAGGGACAGACAACTGCTTATAGCCCATTGAGTTGCTAACAGTGGTCGTTAAACCTCCAATAAAAAAATAAAAAACTACTGTTAGATATCGGGACTAATGCAGAATTTCATATAAAAGTGAAAAACATAATACTGAGGTTCCACTGTTCCTGAAAGTTAGAAGTTTCATTTTTACTCACTTTTTTTTTTTTTTGAGGGTAATTTTTGAAGAAAATTTTAGTGTCTTGATTTATTTCATATTTCTGGAGAAGGGAGGAGAGATAAGTCAGACGTGTTGAGACAATGACACTTACTTAATGACCATTTGGGGTATGCATGAACCGAGGCGTAATCAGGGTGTACCAGGCGGGGCGATTGCCCCTGGTGCAGCTCAAGAGGGAAAGCAAAAAGCACTACTTACCATCTGATAAAATTTGGAATTGAAACTTTTGCACCAGTTTCTGGTGTGTGTGTGGGGTTTTTTTTTTTTTTTTTTTGCTATACTTTGTCATTTGTCCATTTACAGAATTTGCTTATAATATGCTTTGTCCGTTTCAGTAAACTTGGCAAAGTAAAATTCGTATTTCTTTCTCAAAGTGTTCAGAAAATATTAGTTACTCACATTTACAAATAAAGGAGCATTTGTAGATATGTTGCAAGAGAATGTCATTTACGCTGTTGAATATTCTCTGGGGACTAATTTATCGTTACTGCAACTGAGAGCCATGACTTCCAGCTTCATCATCCAGTCCTTTTGATATGGTACTGAAGGTCTGATGTCCAAAGCACTGGGGAAAAGCCATACAAATAGTCAGTCTGGTCGTACCCTCCCCTTAGAGATAACATTGGAATGTGACGTTAATATTGTTTTGTCGAGCAATGTATATATATTTCTTATATGAACTTGCACGCACTATAAAAATGAGTTGTATATACGTATATAGGATAGGAAGGCAGATGGGGAGGGGTGCAGTATTTTGTGGTTTGCCCAGGGCACAGAAATACCTAGTTACGCCTCTGTGCACAGAAATAAATTGTAAGTGGAAACTAATACAAGGTTTCAAGGAAATGTGACTTTTTTAATACATGTACTGATGTTAAAAATAATCATTGTAACTGTTGAATACTAATGAGTTTTAGTGAGCTAAAGTGATGCATTTACCATAAATGTATTTGAAAATAAGTGCACTATGTTTTAACGTCCACTGATGTGTGTCATTGGCTGCATGTCAGATTGTGCATAGATTCATTAGCCCTTTCAATGCCACTTGACTAGTGACAGTACAGTGCCTATTGTTGTCTAAGCAAGCTATGATGTCTTCTTAGTTTTACTTGAAGAAAAGTATTTCATTATGTGTTCTGTGTTTTAAATTACTGAAAATTTTAATAGATAAGACAAAGTGCTTAGTTACGATCCTTTCATTTCAAGATTTTTTTTAAAGCATTATCATGATCTGTTATGAATTTCACTTTTGTTTCTTCTCATTCATAATTAAATTGAGCACTAATCTTCCATCTGTATTTTTTTCAGTTTGTGGATATTAATATCAAATGTGTAATTTGCATTAAGACTTTATGTATCCTGAAAAAAAAATCTTCTGTTGTAGAAAAGGAGAAGGAAAAAAAGTTGTTTGAATTATAATTTTCACATTTAAAGTGGTAGTTTTCTGTAAAGGTTTTCTTATTTTTTGTTTAAAATAAATATCATTTTCTCTATTCTAGATGTTGGTGTCTAGTTTTGAAACTAAGATTTATCATATCATGCATTTATCACATTCATTTCATACTAGCAATTAATGTTGCAACAGAGAATGAATATTTCTACACAATGTTTTTCCCCAGAGAGGAGCTGAAGGAAATTATACAAAATTTATCAGATTAAAAACGCAAGTTATGACGCATAAGGACAATGGTAGAGCCATCTGTGGAAGGGCCCAACAAAGACACTTGGGGTAAGTTGTAGAAACCACAGATTTGTAATAGCAGTTTCAGTAACACTGGTCAACAACCAAAAAAATATGGAAATCAAAGCAGCCGAATTTTGTTTTGATGGACGTTGAACACGAATGTTGGCTCTACTTTTCAAGATCCAGTAGCAACCCTTTTAGAGGGTATGGTGAAAAATTCAATATGATTTGCATCCCTGCTAATATGAAAAAAAAGTAGTTTTTAAAGCAGTTTTTTTGTTTACTTTTTTTTGTCAGAACAATGCTTTTGACTTCAGATTAACATGCATTAAGTTTTAGAGGAATTCTTTGGATTTCTGAGATTTTAGTTCTTCAATTAAGCCAAACATAAAAAAACTACTTTTTTGTACTTTTTTTTTTTTACTTTTTCATTGGAACAATGCTTTTGACTTCAGGTCAACATGCTTAAAGTTTTAGAGGACTTTTTTGGATATCCGAGATTTTAATTATTCGATTAAGCCAAACATTTGACCGTTTTGAGCATGTTTTGATTGAGAGTTTGTTCTTACAAATACTGATTTGCATCCCTGTTTTTCAGGAGTCAATGGATATCATTTAGTTTCCGCTGGGTTTTGTCAACAAAATCAGTTTCCCAATGGAAACTAAATGGGTGTCAGAATAATGAAATGTAGGGGAGGGCAAAGACTAATTTTAATTTCCCCTCTGAATGTAATTTTTTTATATTGCAATTATTACATCATTCGCACTATTTATTTTGAAGAACTTGTAGTGTAGAAAAGTTAATTATTTATTTCTAAAACCATTCACTTATATATATTTGTTTTTTTCATTGCAAATGTGTTCGGTTCTAATGGAAAAGAAAATGAGCAAAAAAAGTGTCATTCTTGTTCTCATAAAACCTAAACCTGCTGCCCCAGTGGCGCAGTGGTCTAAGCGATGGCCTCTGATCATTCGTCCGAAAGGGTTCCGGGTTCAATCATGTAGAAGGGGCTTAGCGGCGCTAAGGCGCTATTTTTTACGCTTTCCAACCGTAGGTTGAAAAAGTGTATATGCACCAGGTTTGCACGTCCGCACGATAACTCGCGTAAAAATTGTTCGATTTCGATGAAATTTTAGTATGTGGTAGGGAAACTACCTGGGGACGAACTCTAGTGAAAATGGACGAAATGGGGTCAAAAGTAACGACATAAGAGCGGGATCCATTCCATTGTCCTTATGCGTCATAACTTGCGTAAAAATGGTTCGATTTCGATGAAATTTTAGTACTGGGTAGGGGACCACCTGTGGACAAACCTTATTGAAAATGGACGAAATGGGATCCATTCCATTGTCCTTATGCGTCATAACTTGCGTAAAAATTGTTCGATTTCGATGAAATTTTAGTAGGCGGTAGGGGACCACCTGGGGACAAACCCTATTGAAAATGGACGAAATGGGATCAAAGGTCACGACATAGGAGTGGGATTCATTCCATTGTCCTTATGCGTCATAACTTGCGTAAAAATGGTTCGATTTCGATGAAATTTTAGTATGCGGTAGGGGACCACCTGGGGACAAACCCTATTGAAAATGGACGAAATGGGGTCAAAGATCAGGACATAGGAGCGGGATCAATTCCATTGCCCTTGTGCGTCATAACTTACGAAAAAATGCTTCGATTGCGACAAAACTTTATCGTGTTATTCCAGAGGTACACTGAACAGGTTCTGTTGAATATCATCGAAATGGGGTCAAAGGTCAGGAGCGATATTTATTTCACAGCCATTATCCTCATAACTTGAGTAATGATTTCCGGCATGTTGGAAAGCGTATCATAATCAATGCATTGCATGATTTTACTAACTTGTTCTATGCTTATAGCGGCGCTAAGGTACTTTTGGTGGTTAGCTGGAAAGGAAAAGCACTAAATTTTTTGATGACCATGTACGTAAAAATAGAGAAAATTGTGTTCTGTATGGAACCATACCAGTATCTTAACCAAATGTTCGTACAGCAGAGATTGCCCCCACCCCCACCCCCGTGGTCGAGCGGTCTGAAGCGCTGTATTCTGATCTTTTGTCAGAGCTTGGCTCGGCTTCAGGTGTGAATGGTATGTTTGTGTCTTGGTGCAGGATCTGTCCCTTCCTTGGAACCAGTGTCCCGAAACTAGGAACGGGCGGCTACTCATAGTCTTGCAAGTTATTCGTATGAACTCCTTTGTCTTGACGGCAGTAAAAATAAAGTTATAGGCGGTGGATACTCCGTAGAAAAAAGCGAATGCCGCACCAGTGGCGCAGGCTTCTGACTTTGGGTCCGGGTTCGAATCCTGGGAGGTATGGATGGTGTGTTTGGCTTATGGTACTGGTTTTCTACCTTCTTTGGAACCAGTGTCCCTAAATTAGGGACGGGCGACTGCTTATAGCCCATCGAGTTGCTCACGGTGGTCGTTAAACCCCCACACCAAAAATAAGCATAAAAAACAACAACAGAAAAATTAAGCATTCGTGACGGCCGAGTGATAAAAGCGTTTACAGAAGTGAAGGGCATTCCTCTTAAACTGCTAGCAACAGACTATGGGCTCAAGTAAAAGTAATTCCCTGAGCTCACTTTCAAATGCCTTTTGGGTAACAAAAGAAATTCCCTAAATCCTCCTCATAATTTTAGTAAATACTGCATAGTGGTCACTATATTGATGTGACTATGTTAGTTACATCTGCTCAATGTAACTAATGTACACTGCCGGACAATTGCTAAGGACGGATGACAATAGCAACGATAGCAACCATAAAATGGAAGGCAGGAAAATGTGGAAATTAGCATAAGTGCGGGATACAGTAAGACGTGTTGTGCGTATGCAAATTTTGGATTGCCGAACTTGTTCGTGACGTCATAGCGCTGATAAGAGATATAAATGATTTGACGCGTATTGACCGTTGTTGTTCAAACGCAAAGTTGAAAGGGAAAGAATCAATTGACGAACTTGCAATTTTTAGTATGTCTTCCCGACATCACCTAGATGATTTTACGCGTGGCCGTATTATTGGCAAGATTGAAGAAGGGCGAAAAACAACAGATGCTGCCAGGGAGTTCGACTTCAGCCACAGTGTTGTTTCAAGGCTTTGGAAATCATTTCAAACAAATGGAGAGTGTAGCAAACGTCACGGGGGAGGTCGTGTTCGCAGTACGACACCTGCAGAAGATCGGTACATATTGCTATCAACAAAAAGACACCGGCGCAGCACAGCTAGTGAGGTAGCAAATCAGTTTATGGCTGCTACTGGCAAGCGGATCTCCCGAAAAACTATCGCCAGACGTTTGCATGAAGGAGGACTATACGCCCGCCGTCCTGTTGTGTGCATCCCATTGTCCAGACGTCACCGTACCGCCCGTTTGCAATGGTGCCATCAACATCGCAATTGGACTGATAACGACTGGTCTGCTGTCCTCTTCTCAGATGAGAGTAGATACAGTCTATCGTCTGATTGTCGACAACAACTGATCTGGCGTGATAGTGGTACTGCATATTGTCCAGCAAACATACAGGAAAGGGACCGATATCCGACATGTAATGTCATGGTATGGGCTGGCATCATGATCAATGGCCGTACGTCCCTCTATGTGCTTCCAACTGGGACTATGACTGGCCAACGATACATTAATGATGTTCTGCTACCTCATGTTCGCATGTTCTGTGGTGCTGTCGGTGATAGATTCATTTTCATGGACGACAACGCAACATGTCATCGAACAGTCGCTGTCCAGGAGTGTCTTGAGAGCGAGGATATTCAACGCCTCGTATGGCCAGCACGTTCTCCAGATCTGAATCCCATTGAAAATGTGTGGGATGCTTTGGGGAGGAGTCTTGCTGGTCGCCAATGCCCTCCAATAAAGAAGGACACCCTCATCCGTGGAGTGACAGAGGAATGGGATAAATTACCCCAACAGCTGCTTGATAATGTTGTGCAAAGCATGACACGACGTGTGGAATCTCGCATCGCCCTCCATGGTGGCCATATCCCGTATTGACATCTTACGCCGGAACTCCTGCGGACGGTAATTGCACTTTTTTCATGTTTACGTATTCTGCACAAAATGGCCTGTTTGTCCCTTGAACACGTTCCAAAGCCTTCAGGATTTCAGAGCACAATAAATTGTCTTTCTTGTAATGTCCTGGCATTCTGACATTATTTTATTTCACTTGGCATCCAACCACACTTACTTTTTTATGCGCTATATAGCCGTTTATGATCCGTCCTTAGCAATTGTCCAGCAGTGTATTATTTTTGAGAGAGGAATCGTGTAGAACGAGAGAGCGATATTAAAATAAAAAAAATTGTATTTCAGCGTATAACTTTCATGTAACATTCTTGCGCTCATTTGAAATTGATCAAATTCAGCAATTTTATTATAAATTGATAAAATTAGTAAGTAATGAAACTTTAATAAAAATGATAAATAAAAACAGCGAGCAAGGCTTTTGAAAATTTTTATTGAATTCTTTTTGGACTGTGTTTTACGATTCCGTTCACAGCTAAGACACTTTTTCATTTGGAACTACATCACTGTCCGGTTTCGAAACCCGGGGACGAATGGATGTTGTGTTTGTCTAACGGCAGTGGCTTTCCCCCTTCCCTGGAACCAGTGACACTAAATTTAGGGACGGGCGACTGCTTATAGCAGTTTAAGCTGCTCACGGTGGTCGTTAAACCTCCAATCAAAAACAAAAAAAAAGCCTAAACCCTTCCTTGCCTTCTCTTTCGCTTTCTGCTCCTGGCCTTTTTTTTTTTTTTTTTACTGTTGTTGTGTAATTTTTTGTGGAGATTGCATCATATTAAGTCATTCAATTGGAACAACTAATAAAAAGCATTTCGTTGGTATTGGCGTAGTACAAAGTGGAGATAGCATCGTCTTCAACCATTAAGTTAAAATCTTAGTCAATACGTTTCGCAAGTTCCTGAAAAGTTCTCTCACTGCTATGTGAGTCTTTCTTTATACGTATTAATAGAATGAATGTAAAGTTGAAGAAATGCCTTATGAGTGTATAAAGAAAGTTAATAATTTCTGCTATATATGTGGTGAAATAACTTTCACTTCACAAAAGCAGAATGTCACTCCAATCATACTATATACCTTATTTTGGATGCCACATCGTAGACCTAGATAAACCGTGGGCCCCAAAGATATGTTGTAACTATTGGGCAAACAATATCTGTCAGTGAGGTTGAATCACAAAAACTCGCAATGCCTTTTTCAGTTATGGTACGGAGCGAACCGACTAAGCCGCCCCGGAGGCGCAGTGGTCTAAGCGATGGCCTCTGATCATTCGTCCGAACGGGGTCCGGGTTCGAATCCCGGTGAGGCATGGATGTTGTGTTTGTCTTACGGCACTGGATCTCTCCCTTCCCTGGAACCAGTGACCCTAAATTAGGGACGGGCGACTGCTTATAGCCCATTGAGTTGCTCACGGTGGTCGTTAAAAATCTAATAAAAAAAACCCGACTAACCATACAAATAACTGTTATTTTTTGTTTGGTGCTTCCAATCTGGAAAGGGCCGCCCCGGTGGCGCAGTAGTCTAAGCGATGGCCTCTGATCATTCGTCCAAAAGGGGTCCGGGTTCGAATCCCGGTGAGGCATGGATGTTGTGTTTGTCTTACGGCACTGGTTCTCTCCCTTCCCTGGAACCAGTGACCCTAAATTAGGGACGGGCGACTGCTTATAGCCCATTGAGTTGCTCATGGTGGTCGTTAAACCTCCAATCAAAAAAAAAAATAAATAAATAAATCTGGAAAGGCATTTTCAAAAAGAAAAAGCACATGGTAAACTACCCAAATATTCCATCTGCTATTCGAAACAGATGGTATTGTTGTTGTCTTTTGTGATGCAAATCGACTGAAGAAAACCCTAAACATCCGTTACAACCCCAGTGACTGGAGACTTCTTATCGACTCATCAAAGACTAGTCTTAAAGCTGTATTGCTTCATGGTAACAACGAATTGTCTTCAATTCCTGTCACACACTCAGTGCACCTGTGGGAGTCATATGAAACATCTTCAGAACATCAACTATGAAGATCACTAGTGATAGATCTGTGGTGATTTAAAAATGCTTGCTTATCTGCTTGGACTTCAGCAAGGTTATACAAAATTTTGTTGCTTCCTCTGTGAATGGAATAGTAGAGACTACATCACATTTCACAAGGAGTAAATGGCTAATGAGGAAATCTTTACAGTCAAGATCGAAAAACAGGGACGTGCCAACAGGGGGGGGGCAATGCACCCCCTGAAATCTTAGTGTAGGGGCAGACTGTGTGTTTTGCCCCTCCAGTTTTAGCACCCAAAATATAAATTCATTAAATTTAACAGAAAAAAAAAAAGCTTTCAAATTGTTTATAAAATAAACGAAATATTGGTGATTTTTATAGCGTTTTAGCAGCTTTTAATTAGCATTTTTACCTTTATGGTATTGGAGAAAAAAAGAAAACAAAATAGTACTGGGAAAAGAACCTCCCCTGTGCTCCTGATTTTTTCTGCTCTGTTCTACGACTGGTTATTGAGTGGGGGTGGGAAGAGTGAGAGAAAATGATCCTACACAAATAAAACAAGAAATAGTTGTGTGTAGAGGAGTCAAGGACAGTCCACTCCATTTTTCCTTTTGCATTCAAGTGATTTTGAAATCCGTTCTATGCGTATATTCCCAATGGGGTAGGGGGGTTCGTGTTTATCTAGTTCTTGAACAATTAGTTTTGTATTGTCGCCTATCAAACATCCCACCCACTTTTCTTAGCTCAATCCATCAATCGGCAAGACCAGACGGCAAGTGCGTTTCTGCCGAAAGCAATAGTCTGAAGTGTAGCATCACTGGAGACACTTTCTGGGACTCTGGGTGGGGCTTTGAGCTGTGTTTTCCCAGTGTAAAGACCTTTCATCACTGCCGCGCCCACTTCCTACCCCATCTGGATTTATCCTCTGGGCTGGGAATCATGAGGGAAACAATCTTCATTGTAGTTTGTGAGTGGCCGGGAGGGAGGGGAAATGCTTTAACCCCAATCTTCACTTCCATGTCCATCATCGTGTTCGTACTGTGACTGTGTAGCCGGTGTTTAGATACTTCACCTGTTTTACTTCCGTGCTTTATGCGTGCTTACAAAAGTGCAATTTTTTTGGAGTGTTTTCGTGAGCAGAGAAGAATTTTGATCTTTGAAGGCTGAATGGAGAAACTTACAAGCAAAAAAAAACGTGAGACTGGTGCAGAATCAATAAATGTAAGTCCCTTTTAAAAATCCTTTTTAACAGATATTTGATATTTTGGGGGAATGCGCCATTGGCTTGTTTCACATAAAAGTATTTTGAATTCAGTTGTAAGATCATGGTGAATTGGTGATGTTGATTGTGGGTAGTGTGAGGAATTCGCACTGGTATGGTGCAAATTCCAACAGGCGCTTGGCGGCGTAAGTGGTCAGAATAATGTGACTCGACCCTGTATATATACACAGTGCGTCAAAGAATTTTTAAGACTGGGTCTGTAAAATGAATTAGAAACAAGAAATTATAATTTGTTTTGGTTTGTTATTCAAAATAAGTCCCTCCGGCTTCAATACACTTGTTACAGCGATTTAATAATGATTCGAATGCCTGTTCCAGTTCACTTTGCGGAATTGTCTCCAAAGCACGCGTCGAAGATGTTTGTATGGTCGAAATATCATTAAAAAAAACATCCTTTTAACGTCATTTTAAGTTTTGGATCAAAGAAAAGTCACAGGGTGCTAAATCAGGCGAATACGGTGGATGATTCAACACACAGACGCTATTTTTCGCCAAAAATCTACGAACAAGAAGTGAGGTGTGACTGGGTGCATTATCGTGCATTAAACACCAACTGTTTTCATCTCGATATTCTGGACGAATTCTGCCCATCAAACGCCTCAAAACATTTAAATAAAACTCACCAGTAATTGTTTGTCCACTTGGAACAAATTCTTTGTGGATAATAATATCCTTACTATCGAAGAATGTAATGAGCATTGTTTTGATTTTTGATGGAACTTTTCTTATTTTTTTGGCTTGTGGCGAGTTTTTTTACTTCCATTCCGCACTTTGTTGCTTTGTTTTAGGATCACATTGAAAACACCATGTTTCATCACCAGTAACAATCGATTTTAAGAAGTTTGGATCATTTTCAGCGGCTGAAATGATGTCTCTGCAATGTACTCTTCTCCTTGATTTTTGTTCATTGGTTAACGTGTGTCGAACAAATTTAGCACAGACTTTTGTTTTGCCCAAATCTTCATGCAGGATGGTTCGAATCATTTCTTTGTTGATGTTTAAAGACTCTTCCATCATTCTTAGTGACGCACGTCGATTGTTTTCCACGAAATCACGCACTTTTGAATAATCTCAGGTGTCCTAGGTGAACTTGGTCTTCCGGTATGCTTATCATCTTTTAGCGTCTCTCTTCCGTCCAAAAAAGTTTGTGCCACAGGAAAACATTTGATCTACTTAAACAAAACTCACCGTAAACTTGTTTCATCATTTGGTACGTTTCCGAGGCACTTTTACCAAGTTTTGCGTTAAATTTAATAAGAGCTCTTTGTTCCATCTTAATAATTCAACATGAAAAAAAATTTTACTTCCCTAATGAACGGCCGTTTCGTTTGAGTTACTTTAACAACTGCGCAGTACTTTTGGCAGAAAGCAAGCAGATGGTCACGGTTTATAACGCATTCGCGATTACACTGGTGGCGCCACCGTAAGCTGAAATCTAGCGCCAGTCTTAAAAATTCTTTGACGCACTGTGTATATATGCGCGAGCGCGATGTTCTGATATAGTTTTAGAGCTTTATTTAGAAAACAGGAAAATACTTGCCCCCCCGCCCCCCTTCCTTCCCAATTTCTGAAACGTTGGCATGTCACTGTCGAAAAATGTTATACATTCACTTTTAATTGAGCCAAAGAAGGTTCTACCGCCTTTGCACATATAATTAGATTTCAGGAAGAACTTCATAAAAGCTACGGACAGATTTAGTGCTGCATTTCATTATCTCAAAGAAAAATGTCCAAAGTTAAGTCCCTGCAGGGATTTTCATAGATCCGCAAGTTCATGACCCCTTCAACAACCCACATTTTGATGAAATATTGTGAGAAGAACAAACAACAACCTGGAATGCTTTCCGCTTGGTGGCCACCCAATTTCTTGGAAACAAAAGAGCTAAGAATTATCAATAATTAGTCAAAGAAATGCTTTCATGTTATAAGAAAATTGGATGTTCAATGTCCTTCAAAAGGCACTTCCGCCCAGATTTCTTTCCAGTTAGTTGTGGGGCAGTAATGAATGACGAACATGGTAAACGATTTCATCAGCAAATTTCCAACATGGAAAACCGATACCTGGATAACCGGAGCTCAGTTCTGCTTGCTGTTCGTTGCAAAGGAATATTATGAGAACATTCATATAAAAGGAAATCAAAAAGCTGTCATGTCACAGAATAAAATCAAGGTACAGATGTGGTTATTAGCAAAACTATGGTTATATTATTCTCATGATGTTTTTCAGTAGCAATATTTTACATCATGTTTGTATCAATAGAGTTTCTCAGTATTTTCTTCCACTGACAACATTGTACCTTTCATCCCTAAGGCATTAGCATGTGATATACATGTACATTGATAGAGATGAAATCATGGGCAGCAGCGGAAGGTAGGGGAGACGCGGGTGTCCGAACCCCCTCTGGAATTTCATGGTCCCCCTCACTCAGGGGTCCACCCAGGAAACGTACGTCCTAAGAATATGTGGTTCACATATAATTTATAGTTTTTTTGTTTGTCTTTTTTGCGATTTCCTGGATACAGTGACCATGCTTCGCAGTTTTCTGGAAAACTGTTAAAGTACAATTTTGAAAATTGATTTCGCACAAATACTCTGAAATTTTACTCAACTCTCCGTTTTTCTCCTTAAAAAAGGTCGTTAAAGAATTATTTAAATTTTAAATTTCTTTAAAACAATAAGCAGAGCGGAGAAGAGGTATCTCTCCTTCCCTCTGTACGTTCTTTTCACTTTTTTTTTTCTTTCCAAGTCCGAATGTGTCTTACTCGAGATCAGAGAGCCCATTAAATATATCTGAGAAATAAATAAATAAATAACTGAACAAAAGAACTAGAACTCAAATTAAGCGGCGAGTATACTACTTGTTGTGCACAGAGCACAGGTCTTTCTTGGTATTTTGTCATATAGAAGATAAACGATCGTGAACGAATGTGCCTACGTTTGCTGCGAGAACAACTATTGTCGAAATAAGGGTATCGAAGTTGCTTGCCACTCACACACTGGGGAGTTCTGGATAGTGTTTTTGCCGAGGGTAGAAACAATTTATCGGCGTGTCCTTGATGTTTGTGTTTTCACCCGTCTTCTTTATGCACCATGCCTGTGTGTGGTAGAAAAAACTCAAGAGACTTGTTTAGGCACTGGGTAAGAACTGGCTTCTACCATATCAACAGCAGACTTACCCGTTTAATCCAAGATATATGTAATTGCAATACTAAATAAATGGTTGTTGTCATCCCAGGTATAATTAGGCGTTCATGTTTAACTATAGCTTATCAGATCTTGACGTTTGTTAGCTGCAGTAAACATCGAAAAATTCAGACACCCTTTTTAATTCATTTGTGACATTCACTGACAGTTGGCTGATAAAAGGATTTCAGCGTGCTTTACAACTTTACACACTTTGTATTTCCCAGGATGAAAGGGGGAGGAGGGGTTTCCCAATCGCCGCACCTCTTTAGCCTTTAGTCTTTAGCCTCCTATTGAGTCCTGCGTCTGCAATTCAGCAGGCAGATGCTACAAGTCAACAAACTGGCTTTGGAATGCACTTCCTTGTGGATATCAGTTGACTGGTGAAAACACATTTTCAGTGGGCCTAACATTTTTAGCACGTTTTTTTGGTAAAAAAAGATCGTGCTTATGTGATTGGTTTGTTTGTCCGCCAAATTTGAATACCATATCTCTACAACTATTTGTCCGAATTGAAAAATTCTCTTTACATTGGAAAGCTTAAAATATGCGAAGATGATCCTTCATTTCGTTTTTTTTTTTGGGGGGGGGGGATGTACAATTTCGCCTGTAGAGGGAGTGAATGCAAATGATATCGAATTCAAAATACAACATCCG
Organism: Macrothele yani; assembly: GCA_039090855.1. Classification (NCBI taxonomy): domain Eukaryota; kingdom Metazoa; phylum Arthropoda; class Arachnida; order Araneae; family Macrothelidae; genus Macrothele; species Macrothele yani. The sequence continues at coordinate 70,438,634 of CM077028.1, read as the reverse complement.
ATTGAAAAAATTATTTTACCTTTCGATTCCATTTATATCAAAGAACATTGTAGGTAGAGTTAAGTTTTCATGTTACTCATAGATTTACCCCTAGGGGGCGTAAAATTAAATTACGTTTCCCCCGATATCTCTACTTCTAAAACTCCCATTTGAAAAATTCCTTCTGCGCCTGCTACAACTCCTGATGGGAAATCTTTTGCATATAATTTCTGATTTTTGGTAAAAAATGGTTTGGCCACCAGGGGACGTAAGTCTTAATTACCGCTTCCGATGTATTTGCAGCAAAATCTGAGCTTCTGAAATCTCGATTAAATAAAAATCGTTTGTGGATCCATACTACTCACATCGATAAACCTTTTCGGAATATTTTCTTCTTAAAATAATACATGATTTCTCCGCCAGGGGGCGTAGGTGTATGTCTTATTTTTGTCAATATCTCTACATCTAAGAATCCAATTTGAAGAATTCATTTTTTGTTGGATAGCGTTTTCGGTGCAAAATGTTTTTCAAGTAACTCATAGACTTTCCGCTAGGGGCATATAGGAAAATTGCATTTTCTCCGATGTTTCTGCTTCTAGAACTGCGATTTTAAAAATTCTTCCTGTATCGCATACAGCTCCTGATGGGAAATGTTTTTCATATAATTTCTAATATTTGGTAAAAAATGGTTTGGCCACCAGGGGGGCATAAGTGTTAATTTCTGCTTCTGATGTATTTGCAGCAAAATCTGAGCTCCTGAAACTCGAGCGAAAAAATTCTTTGCTGCACCGATACCGCTCACATCGAAAAACTTTTTGAGAATACTTTTTTCTTAAAATAATGCATATTTTCCTTGCCAGGGAGCCTAGATGCGTATTCTTTATTTGTCGATATTTTTGCTTCTAAGAGTCCGATTTGAAAAATTATTTCTTTTTTGGAGAGTGTTTCCGCTGCGAAATGTTTCTCATATAATTTCTTTTTTTTTTTTTTTTTTTTTTTTTGATTGGAGGTTTAACGACCACCGTGAGCAACTTAATGGGCTATAAGCAGTCGCCCGTCCCTAATTTAGGGTCACTGGTTCCAGGGAAGGGAGAGAGCCAGTGCCGTAAGACAAACACAACATCCATGCCTCACCGGGATTCGAACCCGGACCCCTTTCGGACGAATGATCAGAGGCCAACGCCTGAGACCACTGCGCCACCGGGGTGGCTCATATAATTTCAAACACAAAAGTCTGCCACAAGAGGGTGTAAGTTCACGATTAGGTTTGCAGCAATATCTGCGAGATTACAAACTCGACTGAAAAACTTCTTTCTTCGGTCAGTTACTACTGTTTTCCATACCGGTTCCAGTGACTTTGAATAACTTTGATAAATTTAATTCGCGTGAGAATGGATTCACCAGAAGTGCTCATTACACACGAAAATTCGGTGTCATCTTTCTTGTCTAATATTTGTTTTCAGTCTAGCTGTTCAGGTTGGGTGCGAATTTTTGTTAGAAAATGAAAGATCTTCTCAATGGCGCAAGCAGAATTTCTGTGTGGGGGTGGCCGAAATATTGAAGATGAAAATAAAATAACTTAGGGAAAACGTCACCCAAAACATTGGGGAGCGATGAACAGAAATGAGTTTCCAATGATTCGTGAAATATGTATTTAAAAATATATACAAATATACTGTATTTAAAAATAGGTAGCGAATTACAAACAACTAAGCACGAAAGACCAAGCGACACCTCGTGGGGAGATAATAGCCTGTACTCGAAGTAGAACAACAGTACTCGAAGAAGTAGTGGCGCAGTGGTCTAAGCGCTGCTTATGACCATTTGTCCGAGAAGAAGGGCTCGAGCCCTGGTCAGGCATGGATGTTATGTTTTTCTTACGGCACTGGTTCTCTTCCTTTTCTGGAACCAGTAATCCTAAATTAGGGACGGGCGACGGCTTATAGCCCATTGAGTTGTTCACGGTGGTCCTTTTTTTTTTTTTTTTTTTTTGGAGTTTTAACGACCACCGTGAGCAACTCAATGGGCTATAAGCAGTCGCCCGTCCCTAATTTAGGGTCACTGGTTCCAGGGAAGGGATAGAGCCAGCGCCGTAAGACAAACACAACATCCATGCCTCACCGGGATTCCAACCCGGGCCCCTTTTGGACGTATGATCAGAGGCCATCGCTTAGACCACTGCGCCACCGGGGCGGCGCGGTGGTCGTTAAACCTTCAATCAAATATAAATAAAATAAAATAAAACTGTTAAATTTACGGTACATTTTAATGTTCTCAACTTATTACAATTTTAGGAGCTCTTAAGTTTGTCCTTCAACTTTGTGCTAAAAAGAATGTCAAACTGATTTTCCTTAAAAATTCGAATTTGCTGAAAAAATTATATAATTTTACCATTTTTTTCTTTTCTGATCTTGGTTACTATATAAATATTCTGTTAACACGCACGTATATATTTACATACATATGTATGTACAGGGTTTTTTATCAAAATAATGGAAACATCGACTGCGACTGGCGTAAACGCAATGCGCTGTATGCAAATCACGGGACGACGCTTAGTCCTATATTCATAGTCTAAGGGACGACGTCATCCTTGATGTGAGGTACATAAAGGGACGCAGTACAATGTTAGCTATCACCTAGGAGTGTCAAAGTCACAGGTGAAACAGCTGTGCCGGCGCAGTGGTCTAAAGCGCTGGCCTCTGATCATTCATCCGTTAGGGGTCCGGGTTCGAATCCCGGTGAGGCATGGATGTTGTGTTTGTCTTACGGCATTAGCTCTCTCCCTTCCCTGGAAGCAGTGACCCTAAATTAGGGACGGGCGAGAAATAATATAGCCCATTGAGTTGCTCACGGTTGTCGTTAAACCTCCAATCAAAAAAAAACCAGCTGTTGATTAATTGTCAACAACGCCAGGTCTTAGTGACGTCAAAAAAAGGCATGATCATTGGTGCGCTCCTTGCAGGGGCTTTACTAACTAGAACGGTAGAAACAGTAGTGTAGCACGAGGAATTGCATTAAAAATTATGAATACCTATCACAATGGATATGGGGTTGCCTCCGAACGTGCAAACTGTGCACGTCATACGAAGATGACCAGGTAGGGATAGGCGAACATTGGCACGGATTGTACAACAGAAGCACAAGACCATGGTACTGCAAATAACAAACAGCCCATGTAACACACATTGCTTATTTCAACGTTCAGAAATGGTTAACAGGTTGGTTGCAGAAACGTTAAAAAGAATACGTTTAAAAAAACACCAGGATGTTTGGTTGATAAATGGTTATATTATATCAACCATTCGAAAAACCAATTTTTGACTTTTATGAAACGTTGAAAAGCTGTTTTCTAACGCATCTAAAGTAACTCTGAAAGGTAGATTTTTGGTTAAAAAGGGGTTGATATAGCGTTTTCATTATGCATTTTTTTTTAATTGGAGGTTTAACGACCACCGTGAGCAACTCAATGGGCTATAAGCAGTCACCCGTCCCTAATTTAGGGTCACTGGTTCCAGGAAAGGGAGAGAGCCAGTGCCGTAAGACAAACACAACATTCATGCCTCACCGGGATTCGAACGCGGACCCCGTTCGGACGAATGATCAGAGGCCATCGCTTAGACCACTGCACCACCGGGGCGGCATTGTGCATTCATAAAGCATTTAACAAAGAAAAATTAATGCAATTAAAGTGATCATTGCATGCGCTTGTACATGGCAGATCGTCAACAAAATCCCTCGGTATACTACCTACTGTCCTTTAAATATGCCTTATTTTCAAGAAGATTTAAGCCCCTTCGTCAGTCTCAGCAACAAGACGAAATTTTCAAGTAGCGGGAGTCCACACAATTTAGAACTGTCGTTTCGTCCTAGAGAGAAATAACTTTTTTTTTATTGGAGGTTTAACGACCACCGTGAGCAACTCAATAGTCTATAAGCAGCTAATTTAGGGTCACTGGTTCCAGGGAAGGGAGAGAGCCGGCACCGTAAAACAAAGACAACATCCATGCCTCAACGGGATTCGAACCCGGACCCCTTTTGGACGTATGATCAGAGGCCATCGCTTAGACCACTGCGCTACCGGAGCGGCGAGAAATAATGAATGACATTCCACGTAAAAAATACCGCTCAGGTACAAGGCTATTTAAGCAAGATATAAACAACACTTGCCGTTTTTACACGATATTATAAAAGTCGATGATGCTGACTATATATGCCGCCCCGGTGGCGCAGTGGTCTAAGGCGCTGGCCTCTGATCATTCGTCCGTAAGGGGTCCGGGTTCGAATCCCGGTCAGGCATGGATGTTGTGTTTGTCTTACGGCACTGGCTCTCTCCCTTCCGTGGAACCAGTGACCCTAAATTAGGGACGGGCGACTGCTTATACCCCATTGAGTTGCTCACGGTGGTCGTTAAACCTCCAATCAAAATAAAAATGCTGACTATAAAACTTTTATCAAAAGGTTGTAATACATTAGTACTTTCGGGTCTACTATAGACCCATCTTCACATTTGAATTAATCGAACTCTGAGATTACATATGGTCATATCAAGAACAATGCCAGATTACAACTTAAAACTTGAGAAGTAAAACACATGTGACGTAGTCAATCAAAAAGCCTGTGCACGAGAGTCAACGTCTTGTGGGAGGGGCACTGTTTGTTCAAAATAAGTTTCTTCCAAACTCCCGGAATGTAATTAGGTAAATCATCATTGCAACAAGAGTCAAAGTTCTTACGTATAAATAAACTTTCTGTAAATAATAAATTTGATTTACATAACGGAGATGCCAGAATTGACAAATTGTCCCAATCTGGAAAAAACTTACCACTGTTAACTTCTCTTGCCAAGACAGTCAGTTGTTTGTGATCCGTTCCGAACATTGTATTTATGTTCAACAAGTCTAGTATGAACCTTCCTAGAAGTTGATCCGATATATAGAGAATCGTTAGTTCCTGGTTCGTTTGATCTCAACGGGATACTGTAAACACCCCATTTGTCGAGGCTTGGCACAGGATCACGGTCGCTACGGATCGATGATAAGATGTTCATGGTTTTGACTCCAAAGTCGACTTGATATCTATGGCAGGCATTCTTTAGGGCATGAACAATGAGTGGAATAAATTGCACTGACCCCACAAATCTTGGCTTCTGATTCTCCTTAGACAAGGAAGTTAAGGTCCTATTTGCAACTTTCCCAATTATACGTTGAACTGTTTTTCGGGGTACCCATAAATTCGTGCTAAGTCTGTAATTTTCTTGAACTCTTGATTACGAGTTATTGAAGAAGAAAAATGTGAGAAGGCGCGATTAACCAAAAAGTAAAACGTTGACAATTTTTGATCATCAGGATGGGCAGATGCAAAAGGAATTAAAGATGAATATGCTAAAGGTTTTCTGTAAACAGAAAAACTGACTGAATGTGAAATAGTATCACGTACAGGGAAGATGTCCAAAAAATAACGAATGGTTATTCTCCATTTCAACCGAATACCTAATGGTTGGATGAAAGGAAGAAAGAAAGTCAACACATTTAGGAAGGTCGCTGTTGGTAGACGGCCAGAAAACCAGGACGTCATCAACGTAACGAATAAAAAGGTAAGGGTTAACATCAAATTGGCCCAGAGCCTGGTTTTCTAAATTTTGAAGTAGAATTTCTGCCAACACAGGAGAAAGGGCTGACCCCATAGGGGCTCCTTCAAGCTGGTGATAAATCTGTTTGTTGAATCTGAAATACGATCTTTCTTCTTACAAGTTTCAAGGCGCGGTCAACGGCTTGTATCTCCAACGGCGAATATAAATTTAAAGCAGACAATTTGGAATTAATAATATTGTGAACAACAGTAAGCGGAACGTTAGGAAAAAGAGAGATGACGTCTAACGAAGCCATGAAGAAAGGTTGACCAGACCATTTAAAAGAACGAATTTTCTCAATTGTTTGGGTAGAACTGGAAATAGAGTAACTAGACGAAGAGGTTAAAGGAGAGAGAAATTTTGCTAACGCCTTTTCATGAGACCTAGTAGGACTTGAACGGCTGGACACCAGTGGGCGAATCGGTAAGCCCTCTTTGTGGGTTTTAACCCTTCCAAATAATTCTGGGATTCTTGGACCTGCTGTTGTATACATAGAATCAACATTGCTGTTTGGAAGACTGTCGTGATTTTTTAAATTGCTCACAGCCCTTAGAATGGCAGCTGTAGGGTCTTTCGAGACAATGATATGAGGAATCTTGCTTAGGTAATCTTGCTCATTGAAAATGACTATTTGTGAAGATTTGTCTGGCGCTACTATAGCCAAGTCCGGATTCTTTTGTAAGAGCTTTAACTGTTTCTGTTCATCTAGTATTGAGGTCGGCTTATGAAACCTTGCTTGGTTTTGAAAACTATTGAAAGCTCTTGCCACTTTGTGTCGACACGAATCTTGTACATCACAAGGTAATGGTATTGCCCTAATGACTTGTTCCGCTTGAGGAATTAAATTGAATTTATTACATGACCACTTCTGATAGGCGAATTTTAAGCCTTACTGCAAAGCAGCGTGTTGTACATTATTAAAGCTGTAGTTGCTTAAGTTTATGTAAGTAGGTTTAAGTACTTCTCGAGTATGAGTCTGAGTATAGCGGACGGGATATCTCAAATCCACATCTCTAGCTACCAGTGAACATAATTTTTTAATATTGTTTGCACTAATCGTCCAACGACATTCTCGCACACTGCTAAAAAAGTCATAATTAATCTGTCGGCAACGTGATTTTAGAATTATTTCTATGGCTGAACAGAAAAGACTTAGAGCTGAAATTCGCTTGAAGCGAGCACGCATAGATTTCCTACAACGTAAATCGTACTGTGCCTTTCAAAACCTGACTCATAGTGTGCATTCAGTTTTTGCCGACAGATTAATTATGACTTTTTCAGCAGTGTGCGAGAATGTCGTTTGGACGATTAGTACAAACACATATTAATAAATTATGTTCACTGGTAGCTAGAGATGTGGATTTGAGATATCCCGTCCGCTATACTCAGACTCATACTCGAGAAGTACTTAAACCTACTTACATAAACTTAAGCAACTACAGCTTTAATAATGTACAACACGCTGCTTTGCAGTAAGGCTTAAAATTCGCCTATCAGAAGTGGTCATGTAATAAATTCAATTTAATTCCTCAAGCGGAACAAGTCATTAGGGCATTACCATTACCTTGTGATGTACAAGATTCGTGTCGACACAAAGTGGCAAGAGCTTTCAATAGTTTTCAAAACCAAGCAAGGTTTCATAAGCCGACCTCAATACTAGATGAACAGAAACAGTTAAAGCTCTTACAAAAGAATCCGGACTTGGCTATAGTAGCGACAGACAAATCTTCACAAATAGTCATTTTCAATGAGCAAGATTACCTAAGCAAGATTCCTCATATCATTGTCTCGAAAGACCCTACAGCTGCCATTCTAAGGGCTGTGAGCAATTTAAAAAATCACGACAGTCTTCCAAAAAGCATTGTTGATTCTATGTATACAACAGCAGGTCCAAGAATCCCAGAATTATTTGGAAGGGTTAAAACCCACAAAGAGGGCTTACCGATTCGCCCACTGGTGTCCAGCCGTTCAAGTCCTACTAGGTCTCTTGAAAAGGCGTTAACAAAATTTCTCTCTCCTTTAACCTCTTCGTCTAGTTACTCTATTTCCAGTTCTACCCAAACAATTGAGAAAATTCGTTCTTTTAAATGGTCTGATCAACCTTTCTTCATGGCTTCGTTAGACGTCATCTCTCTTTTTCCTAACGTTCCGCTTACTGTTGTTCACAATATTATTAATTCCAAATTGTCTGCTTTAAATTTATATTCGCCGTTGGAGATACAAGCCGTTGACCGCGCCTTGAAACTTGTAAAAGAAAGATCGTATTTCAGATTCAACAAACAGATTTATCGGCAGCTTGAAGGAGCCCCTATGGGGTCAGCCCTTTCTCCTGTGTTGGCAGAAATTCTACTTCAAAATTTAGAAAACCAGGCTCTGGGCCAATTTGATGTTAACCCTTACCTTTTTATTCGTTACGTTGATGACGTCCTGGTTTTCTGGCCGTCTACCAACAGCGACCTTCCTAAATTTGTTGACTTTCTTTCTTCCTTTCATCCAAACATCAGGTATTCGGTTGAAATGGAGAATAACCATTCGTTACCTTTTTTGGACATCTTCCTTGCACGTGATCCTGTTTCACATTCAGTCAGTTTTTCTGTTTACAGAAAACCTTCAGCATATTCATCTTTAATTCCTTTTGCATCTGCCCATCCTGATGATCAAAAATTGTCAACGTTTTACTTTTTGGTTAATCGCGCCTTCTCACATTTTTCTTCTTCAATTACTCGTAATCAAGAGTTCAAGAAAATTACAGACCTAGCACGAATTTATGGGTACCGCGAAAAACAGTTCAACGTATAATTGGGAAAGTTGCAAATAGGACCTTAACTTCCTTGTCTAAGGATAATCAGAAGCCAAGATTTGTGGGGTCAGTGCAATTTATTCCACTCATTTTTCATGCCCTAAAGAATGCCTGCCATAGATATCAAGTCGACTTTGGAGTCAAAACCATGAACATCTTATCCTCGATCTGTAGCGACCGTGATCCTGTGCCAAGCCTCGACAAATGGGGTGTTTACAGTATTCCGTTGAGATCAAACGAACCAGGAACTAACGATTCTCTATATATCGAATCAACTTCTAGGAAGGTTCATACTAGACTGGTTGAACATAAATGCAATGTTTGGAACGGATCACAAACGACTGCCTTGGCAAGAGCAGTTAACAGTGGTAAGTTTTTTCCAGATTGGGACAATTTGTCAATTCTGGCATCTCCGTTATGTAAATCAAATTTGTTATTTACAGAAAGTGTATTTGCACTTTAGAACTTTGACTCTTGTTGCAATGATGATTTACCTAATTACATTCCGGGGTTTGGAAGAACCTTATTTTGAACAAACAGTAACCCCTACCACAAGACGTTGACTCTCGTGCACAGGCTTTTTGATTGGCTACGTCACATGTGTTTTATTTCTCAAGTTATAAGTTGTAATCTGGCATTGTTCTTGATATAACCATATGAAATCTCAGAGTTCGATTAATTCAAATCTGAAGATGGGTATATAGTAGACCCGAAAGTACTAATGCATTACAACCTTTTGATTAAAGTTTTATAGTCAGGATCATCGAATTTTATAATATCGTGTAAAAACGGCAAGTGTTGTTTATATTGACTAATACACGAATTAAGCTTTAACCGTATTTTAGCAAGACCCGCGTACCTTTTAAACAATGCAAAAAGCCGTAGAAAATCTTGTGACAATTTGAAGTTCTGCCACGTGGTTTCCGCTAAACGGTTTTTCTTGTAGACCAAAAGATGGCGCTGGATTATGCTTTATGAAAGAAACTGGAAATAGACTCAAGAAATAAAATATGTCTGCCGAAAGATTGAGGATTTTTCAACACATAATAGTTCGTGTCCTTTCAGAAATTTAGTACTTATGTAAAGAAGCTACCACTTTCTATTAAAATTAGGTGTGCTTATCATTAGTTTTTAAGTTTTGTTGATAGATAGCGTTGAGATCTGAGCCTGATTTTGAGCTTTTAAAAATCGTTTTAAAAATCCCACGATTTCAACAAAAATATATCAACTTTACTAAAACGTTTCATAAACGTTCTAAAACATCCACTGTTTCAACGTTCAGCTGTTAACCACATATCAGCGTTTCAAAAAAGATTTAAATCAACCAGAAACCAATTATCAACTACCAAACCCAAATCTGAACGTTCAGACAACGTTACTGTGCTACATGGGAGCATATTTGAACCCAATCGGAATGACCCTGTTTCCGTCACAACAGTTCGTCGGGAACTCCGTCGTGCAGGTGAGCGAAACAGATGGAATTCGGATGGAGCCAAGTCAGAGCTGTATGGAAGATGGGGGTAGTATCATAACCCCTTCCAAGTCCTATAGTTTCAGGCGGACCATTCCGTAGGTGTGCCTTGAGGGTATTGTCCTCAGGCGCTTTCTATTGATGAGTGCTTGATAGCGCAGCGGTTGTTTTGGATAGAGATTCCGTCTGGAGCCCGAATATCTGGCACAAGTTCCCAGTGTAGGGGACCCTCAGAATTACACCAAATGCACAGCATGATTGTTCACTCGCGGTTCCCTCTTTGTGCCACTGGCTATGCTTTCTGGTGTGTCCTCAGCATCTGGTGCCCAGTGGTTCGATAACGTAGGATTATTCACTTTTCATTGCCTGTGGCGATAATACGCCAAAACCTATCGCCCTGTAGATTTGACAGCAATCTTTGACAGAGAGAAACACCTCTTTTCGCCTTCTGTGGTGTCAATGCATGGGGAACCATTTTGATGCACCTGTGGGAGCTTCTGCAGGTGACGAACAAAAGTGGATTGGGAAGACACCACCACAGCTGCCATTTGTCGTGTATTGGTACCGGGGTTCGCTGTCACGGTTACCGCCATGGTGTAAGTGTTGGTGATCGATGGACTTCCGGACCTCGACTTGCGTTCGAGAATGATGCTTGCAGCATTGAAACGCCGGAACCATTTTCGTGCAGTGCTGTTGTCCACTACTTTCTCGCTTTCAAGTGCATAAATTTGTCTCGCTGCTACGCGTTTAACACATTTTTCCAATAATGGAGTAGGTGCATTCAAAGAGTGCATTTATTGACCCCCATGCTTTACTCACCTGATAACGCAATGTGGCTCCGTGCCAAATTGCACGGCATTAGCCTTTTGTGTTTCACGTCATCGCTGTACGCATTCGACGGTGGAGCTCGTTTTTTTTATTATTGAAGGTTTAACGACCATCGTGAGCAACTCCACGGGGTATAAGCAGTCACCCGTCCCTAACTTAGGGCCACTGGTTCCAGGGAAGGGAGAGAGCCAGTGCCGTAAGACAAATATAATATCCCTGCCTCACCGGGATTCGAACTCGGACCCCTCCCGGACGAATGGTTAGAAGCCATCGCTTAGACCACTGCGCCACCTGGGCGGCAGAGCGCGTTTCGCACAGGAATGGAGGCCCGGAATTATGTGGAGCTCAAAATGAGACGAACTTTTGACTCGCTCAGGTAAATAGGCGAACAAAACTTAGTTGGAGAGCATTTGGAAGAAACAGTACATTTTTCGAGAGAAGTTTACCATTATATCTTAAAAGAAAAGTGTTTAATCAATGCATCCTTCTAGTTATTACATATGGAGCAGAGACATTAACCATAACTGAAAAAGAGATACAGAAAATGAAGACAACTCGGGAAGATATGGAAAGGTGCATGATTAGTGTAATAAAAAAAGATAGGAAGAAGAACACATGGATTAGGAAAAGAAACAAAGCTGATGACGTCATGATCAAAGTGAAGACGCTCGAGTGACAATCGGCTGGGCATATTGCTAGAAAAACTGGCCGTGCTTGAGTAACTGAAATATTATATACAATACCAAGGAGCAGGAAAAGCCCCAGAACAAGACTACGTGGAAGATGGTTGGATGAAATACGAAAGTTTGCTCGAGTAACTTGGAAGAGACAGGTTCAAGACAGAAAGTTGTGGAAGGTACTTGGGGAAACTTTCATCCATCAGTGGAGTTACAATGGTTGATGATGTGTACGAGTATATGCTCATCTACACTACGTTGTTTTGTTTCTCTCTCTCTCTCTCTCTCTCTCTCTCCCTTGCTTTTTTTCAAATTGGTTTCGCTCTCGGAGAAGTTGGACAGTAATTTTAACTCAGCAATTCAGCAATTTTATGTTTCTTTCCAAATTCAGCACAGTAATATTAATTATAAGAAACATCATTTGGTCTCAGTACCAAACAACTTAAAATTTGTAGACCCGTGAATCTTAACTATTTATAACGAATTCTAAAGTAAAATTGATTGGGATCTCGAAGTGAGTCAGCAATTTCAGAGAATAGTAACAAAGGGTGTTGTGAAAATTGGAACTGCTCCTTTAATGAAAGCACTGGAAATTGAATGGATCACCTAGAATGGAGAAGACAGTTAAAAAAAATTACATATCTAATATCTGAAGAAAGAAAGAGCCACTTTGTCTCATGGATTTTATAGGGTTCTTCAAAAAAAAAACCACACACACAGTTTGTACACATGCTCAAGTGAAACAATCCCCCCCCCCCTCCGTCGCGCAGTGGTCTAAACACTGGCTTTATGGCCATTTGTCTGTGAAGGGTCCGGTTTTGAATCCCGGTGAGGCATGGATGTTGTATTTGTCTTACGGCACTGGCTCTCTCCCTTCCCTGGAACCAGTGGCCCCAAATAAGGGACGGCGACTGCTTATAGCCCATTCAGTTGCTAACGGTGGTCGTTAAACCTTCATAAAGATAAGAAAAACTGGCGTTAATGCACAATATCATTAAAACCTAAGACTCAAGGTTAAAATTTATTACTATAAAAATTAAAACACAATGACATGAGATCTTTCGGATCTTTAGAAAAGGTCCATCATCAGATGTAAAAAACCAAAACATGGAACTCAAGCTGTTATAATTACATGAAACAAACCTTACATTACATAAGTCTTGATGTGATCCGGTAATGCCCAATACGCAGGCTTGATGAGATAGTTCGTGTTAGACTAAATGTCCGGATCGGAAAGATATTGTTCCTCGGAATACTCCCGAGGAGATCCAGATAAAAAAATCTTCCAAGGGATTGGAACAAACTCAGGAAGGATATGATTACACACTTTTTCTCCATAACTATAAATATAGACACTTTCTGTTAATCGTAACATAGATCTACAGGTTGGGGTATTTAAAATAGTAATTTCTGCCCAAACTGGATAATAAATTCCCTGGTTTACAAGCCAGGAGAGAGCAGTAGTATTGGCATCAATTTTTACACTGTATTTGTGCTCTACTTTTAGAACTTTACAGACCAGATTGGCAGAGCACAAATATAGTGTAAAAATTGATGCCAATACTACTACTACATGTATTTTTAAACAGATTCATTTTTGGAACAGATTCTTTGCTCTAGAAGGTCTAACGCTGGAAGAAGTGGACATCTCTGAAGTTAAGAAAAAACTAACCAAGGCTCTTATGGAAACAGCAAAAAAATTGCTGGTACTAAGAACAAGTTGCATACGAACAAATTATCAGGAAAAACCAAAATTTTGATGCAAAAAAGAAGAGAGATGAGGACAACTAAAGGAGATGTCACTTCCAAAGTGGAATATATAGAGCTATGCAAGGCGGTACGAAAAAGTATCGCTAAAGATGTAAGGAAATTCAACTGTTAACTAGTGAGGATAGCAATTGAAAACAACCAAAGCCTAAAGAGAGCAAAGGGACATCTGAGTAAGGGAAGAAAACAGATTATGGCTCTGAGAAAAGAAGATGGTTCTGTAACAAGAAATACAGGTGACATTTTGACAAGAGTGAAAGATTTCTACTCAAAACTATATGAAAGGGATGATACATGTACTCCAGACATTACAAAAGGTACCAGAGTTTCTCCAGACCTCCCAGCAGAAGTTACACATGCAATCAAGAACATAGAACGGGAAAAGCTCGAGGAGAAGATGGAATTACAGTAGATATCATACAAGAAGCAAGTGGAGAAATTGAAACAGTACTTGCCCAAGTTTTCACTCGATACCTTAATGAAGGGAAGATTCCTGAGGATTGGAACGATGCTACAATGATCCTCCTACATAAAAAAAGGTGATATTGAGGATCTCAGGAGCTACAGACCTATCAGCCTCCTATCAGTGGTTTATAAAATCTTCACTAAAGTTCTTTCACACCGCATGAAGGGGACAATACCGCATGAAGGGGACAATGGACATGGCTCAACCAAGAGAACAAGCTGAATTCAGGAGTGGCTACAGGACTATAGATCATATCCACGTACTGAGAGAACTAATTGAAAGAGCAAGGGAATATTAACTTTTCATTATGCATGGCTTTTATTGACTATGAAAAGGCCTTTGATCCGGTGAAACCATCAGCATTTACATAGGCTTTGAAATCCCGCGTTATTGAAGATGCATACATTAATATTATTCATAACATCTATGAAAATGAAAATGCAAAGATTCGGCTATTTGAGAATACAGCACCCATGAAGATTGGAAAGGGAGTGAGACAAGGTAACACTATATCTCCTAAGCTCTTTAGTGCCACATTGGAAAATATCTTTCAATCACTGAACTGGGAAAACAAAGGGATAATGATTAATGGAGATTATCTAACTCACCTTCGTTTTGCTGATGACGTAGTCATTTTTGCAACTACCCCATCAGAGCTGCAGAGTATGATCCAGGAACTTGCTGACAAGAGTAAAGAAGTGGGATTAAAAATGAACTTTCAGAAGACAAAAGTGATTTACAATGCATTTACAAGAAATGAAGATTTATTGACTGATGGAGAAAAGCTGGAGATAACCAATACCTACATTTATCTTGGACAGCAGATATCAAGTGAGGGTCACATTGATGAAGATATTAATCGGCGTATAAAATTTGCCCGGAGAGCGTTTGGAAGAAACAGTATAATTTTCAAGAGCAATATGCCATTATGTTTTAAAAGAAAAGGGTTTGATTAATGCATCCTTCTAGTGCTTACATACGGTGCAGAGACGTAGACCTTAACTAAAAGAGACATACAAAGACTGCAGTCAACTCAAAGTAGCATGGAGAGATACATGCTTGGTGTAACCAGGAGAGATAAGAAGAGGAACTCGTGGATCATAAAAATGACAAGTGTGGAAGACATCATGACCAGAGTAAAATCCCTGAAATTGCAATGGGCTGGACATATTGCCAGATGGACAGACCATCGATCGACAGCTAAAATTTTAGACTGGATTCCAAGGGACAGGAAAAAACCCAGAAAAAGACCACATGGGAGATGGGCGGATGAAATTCGAAAGTATGCGGGAATAACATGGAAGAGACTGGAACAAGACAGACCGTTGTGAAAGAAACTTGGGGAGACCTTCGTCCAGCAGTGGATTGATAATGGTTGATAATGATGATGATGATATATATATACACAGTCGAGTCACATTATTGTGACCACCTCCTAATTTTAAATCAACAGCGCGTAACCAATGAAAGAAGGCACGTATCGTGAGCTGGCTGGGAGGGTATATAAGGTGAGCAGTAGGCATTCTGAAAACATATCACTCGTTTCTGTCATTGATGAATGGATCGATTTATCAAATTTGCAAAAAGCGATTATTATCGGCTTTCGGGCCATGGGTGGTAGAATTTCTGAAACAGCGCAGTTTGTGAACTATTCGCGCGCTGCTGTGATTAAAATGTATCGTGATTGGAGAAATGGCAACATTGCGAATAAGCGACGTGGAAACTGCGGAGCACCACCTGCCATTGATGTGAGAGGTGAACGTCGTCTGCGAAGGTGCGTGAGTGTCGATCGACACGCCACAGTGGAGCAACGCACGGCCGAATGAACCCGGGGGCTACCGGAAGTGTGTCTAAAACGACAGTTCAGCGAACCCTGCTGCGTATGGGGTTCCGATGCTGACGGATGGTCACTGCACCTGTGCTAACGAAGGTACATTGGCAGAAAAGGTTTATATTTGCACGGCAGTATCGGAATCGGGCCTCCGCTGATTGGCAAAAGTTGCCTTCTCCGATGAATCAGGTTTTCTGCTTCATTGAAAGGATGGACGTTGGCGTATAAGGCGAGAAACATCAGAGAACGACCACTCTTCAACCATTGCTGGAAGTAAATAAATACATCGCTCTTTCCACGTTCCAGAAACACATAGCACCCGAAAAATTGTTTGAGCCGCCGCCGTGGAATTACTGACGCCACGTATTTGGAGGATTTTCACCTTGGATCTCGCCCTTTGGATTTAACTGCTATAATATATATAGCCAGTGCCGTTAATGTCTACCAGATGGAGACGTCTCAATAGCTGAGCCCATCTTACGGATTTATGATGTCAGAAGTTGACTTAAAAATATACATAGCACCGTAGATTGTCTGCCACCGTGGTGTAAAGTTAACGCGCTCGGCTAGATATCGAGAGTTCCGTGATTCATTTCCACGGCGGCGGCTCAAACAATTTTTCGGTTGCTATGTGTTTCTGGAACGTGCAAAGAGCGATGTATTTATTTATTTACTGATGCCACGTATTTGGAGAATTTTCACATTGCTGGAAGAACACAAGTTGGTAGGGCCAGCGTTATGGTCTGGGGAATGTTTTCGTGGTATTCCCTGGGTCTACTCATACATGTGGAAGACACTATGGACTGTGGTTGTGATTGGAGGTTTAACGACCACCGTGAGCAACTCAATGGGCTATAAGCAGTCGCCCGTCCCTAATTTAGGGTCACTGGTTCCAGGGAAGGGAGAGAGCCAGTGCCGTAAGACAAACACAACATCCATGCCTCACCGGGATTCGAACCCGGACCCCGTTCGGACGAATGATCAGAAGCCATCGCTTAGACCACTGCGCCACCGGGGGCGGCTACACTATGGACCGAATTCGTTATGAACCCATCATCGCAGACCACGTACACCCATAGACACTGATTGTATCACACAGCTAGAAATGTTCGAGACTGGTTGGAAGAGCACGATGACTTCAAAGTACTTCCTTGGCGCCCTAATTTCCCAGACTTAAACCCAGTTCAGCATCTGTGGGACCACTTCAATCGTGTTGTTAGGTCTATGGATCCTCCAAACTAACTGATTATTCTAATTGATTATTTACTTACTGTTGCCGTATCAAACTTCTCCATTTACAGCGATCTTGACATACAACTCGGGCTTCACTGACATCCACCACATGACGTACATAAGACCTTCTACACTTCACACTAATAATTTTTTTCTCATGCAGACACTCCTGAATCTGATCCTGCAGTGACTTCCTTGGCTTTCCTCTGCCTTTCCTTCCTTCCACTTGGGCTAAAAAGGTTTTCTTAGTAAGCATCTCATCACTCATTCTTTCAACATGTCCAAACCACCGAAGCATGTTAGTCTCCACCTTGCTAACACCATTTTGCTTCACATTACACAACTGCAACACATCTTCATTCCTCACACGATCAGAATATCTTGCCACAAACCCCCCGAAAGTGACACATTTCTCCAGGACACAAACAACTCCTATGTTTCTTCTGTAGTACCCGGGTTTCTCTGCCATACATCAGAGTAGGAACAAATACATTCTCACACACAGCCATGCGGAACTCTCTTGAGAACCCATCATTCCTGTGAAAACCTCCCAAAGCACCCATGTCTTTCAATGAAGAATTCACCATCCAATTTGTTCTCTCTGTCAAACATGCTTCTTAAATACACAAACTCATTCACTTGGTCAATCACTGTGCCATTTAGACTTATATTACATTCAGTTCTAATAGTTCCTTGCTCAAAAACCGTAAGTTTGGTTTTTTCCTAATTTATACTCAGTTTGAATTTCATGCAGACTTCGTACATCCGGGACAGCATATTCTGTAACTCACGCTCTCTCCCAACAGAACTGTGTCATCAGCACAAAGTAACCTGCACACAAGGATATTTCTCAGACATAAACCAGTATTGCCCAGTGAAACTAGGCATTTATTTAGGCGAAGCTAAACATATCTCAAAACAAAATATGAATCTTTATGTTAATTATTGTGCGTGTTACAATTTTTTCATAAAACTATAACTAGAAGCTGCAGTATGCCCCTTCGTTACCTGCGCCCCTCTTCCTCGCAGCTGCGGGGGTGGTAATTACGTCACTGTGTCATACCCCATATTTTATGTCATATCTTAAGAACAGAGGTAGCTACAGGAAAAACAAAGACATTTTTGTAAACTCTATAAAATTTTCCATGATGATGACATAAACGATGAAATTAAATTTTCCATGATGATGACATAAACGATGAAATACAGTAACTATGAAAATTAGTTAGTTAAAAAATGGGTTAAACTTAAAAATTCACGGTGATGCAATTCACGGTGATCCACTGTAAGAATGAAAAACACATCTCATTCCCTTCTCTCTCTCGCCTTTCAATTTTCTATGTTAAAGAAAGGCTGACTTTATTACAGGTACTTAAATGGAATAGAGAACGCTTCTACTCTTTCTGTAAAAACACAAAAATTTTCAGGACAACTAATTTTTAATAAGGCTTGTACTTAGGACAGTAGCTAGGGAGCCACCATGGGAGGCTGAGGCTACCCCGAAAAAGTTTCAACTCCCCTGAGAGATTACAGAAGTACCCCTTATTCGCGGGGGATAAGTTTCAAGACCACGACTGGATGCTTGAAACCGCGGATAGTACCAAACCCTATATGTATTATGTTTTTTCCTATACATACATACATACATACATACCTATGAATAAAGTTTATTTTATAAATTAAGCACAATAAGAGATAAACAACAGTACCTAATAATAAAATAGAACAATTACTAGACGAAATCCGTCGGAAACGACGGTCAGTTTTTTTTTTTTTTTTTTTTTTTTTCGAAAAGAATAAACTCACATGAAACAACAAATTTGAACTTTATTTGACTGACAAATTCATTCAACCACTTCAGTAAAGGCAACAGTCCAGGTTCGTGATTTTTTTTTTTTTTTACTGAAGGTTTAATGACGACCGTAAGCAACTCAATGGGCTATAAGCAGTCGCCCGTAATATTTTCACTAACAATGGTCAACGGAATGTTTATTTACATCTTTACATAATGGGAAACGTCTTACTTACGAGAATAAACTGGATCGAATGAATATTAAATTATATATATATATATATATACATTACACAATCCACTGGCATAACGCAATCAGGTCTTCGAGAGTGTTCGCTGTTCCGATGAGAACTTTGATGGAAATGCCTGCTAGCGTTGACTTCGGACTTTGGACTATCTCAGCCCCTCCATGCTTTCGCCTTCAACAGCGCGTGAGTAAACCTTACGCTTCTCCTATAGACTTTACATGGAAACTTTGCCGCCCCACAACGCCCGAACCGTTGCTCCAATCTCACTTTTTTCTTCGACTGGCACGTTAACACGGTAAGACTTTTATTTTGATACCTCAACCATGTCTTTACGTTCAGGTGTTCTCTCAAAATAGGACTCACAGTAAAAAACCTTATAGAATTAATATATACAGGGTGCATAGAAAAGTCCCTTTAGTCTGAAATAACTTGCGAACGGAGAGAGGTACAGTTATGCAAGTGAGATAACGGTATAGTAAAGCGACTACGCCCGATCGAATGCAACCAATAACAGCGCCCATAGTGGCGAAATGCGGGTTAGCTATTGCAAATCGAAAACGAAAAAAGATAGAGCAACATTTCCAAGTACAAAGTTGTAGAGCATCAATTAATTAGTACAAAACGACATTTGTTTCACACGGATAAGATAAATTGTCGCCTGAATACCCTAAAATGTCCGAAATCGATGCGGGACCTTTTGTGTGAACGTTTGAAGGGAACACACATAGGTATGAGCAAATACACACAATTTATTGCATAAATGCGTACTTAGTTTGATGACGTCAGGCAAAACAAAAACAAAAAAGGCAAACTGGCGCACAGTGATAAAAAGTTAATGTCGAGTATGTTTGAAGAGTTCGCCATTGCCCACGATACACATTTGTATTTGTGAAAGTAACTCTGCATGCACATTCCTCAGCATGGAAGGTGTCACACTATTGCAAGCATCTGTAACACGACGACGTAGATCCAGCAAACTTTTAGGCGCTGTTGCGTACATCTAATTTTTTACGTAACCCCAGAGGAGGAAATCCAACGGAGTGAGGTCCGGCGATCGTGGAGGCCATTCAACAGCACCACCATACCCGATGATTCGTTGCCCAAAATAATCTGTGAGAAAGCGTCGCATTGCTGCTAACTGGTGTGCAGGGGCACCGTCATTTTGAAACCTCAAGGAACGTAATGCGGACAGGGGAATGTCATCTAAAAAGTCAGGTATGATATCCTGTAATAGTTGGAGGTATCTCTGTCCGTTGGCATTCGCCGTAAATAAGCATCATCTCGCAATATTGGGAGTGAGTGAAGCTCGCCATTCCCACACAGCGTACGTAGACCTAAACTTCTGATCTGGTTTTTATATCGTAGGTACGGTACAACGTCACAATCTGCATTTGCATACGGCTACGTTTGCGAAATGTGAATATGCAGATTCGAATCGTCGCGCATCGATTCGGGACATTTTAGGGTATTCAGGCGACAATTTATCTTATCCGTGTGAAACAAATGCCGTTTTGTACTAATTAATTGATGCTCTACAACTTTGTACTTGGAAATTTTGCTCTATCTCTTTTTGTTTTCGATTTGCAATGTCTAACTTCCGCATTTCGCTACTATAGGTGTGCTGCAATTGGTTGCATTCGACCGGGCGTAGTTGTTTTACTATACCGTTATCTCACTTATATAACTGTACCTCTCTCCGTTCGCAAGTTATTTCAGGCTAAAGGGACTTTTCTATGCACCCTGTAGATAACAATGTAGTGTAATAAAAGTTATGTGAATGTGAAACTAGCACACATTTCTTTTTCTTCTTCACAATTTCACAAACAGAAGATTCCGTCTTACCGTAAATCTTAGCAACCTTAGCATAGGCCTACGATTTTTTTTTCTTTATCTAATTATTAAGTCGAGAACTTTCAGCACTTCAGGGCTTCTCTTTGGCATATCCGAATTGCCAGCATCACTGCTTTTGAGCTTTGAGGCCATTATTAACTAAAATAAGGATTACTTGAACACAAGCACTGCGATACCGCGACAGTCAATCGGATAAACGTGACGGTGACTAACGGGCGAGTAAGCATATGCAGTGTGGATACGCTGGACAGAGGGACAATTCACGTCCCATACGGGACAGAACGAGACGGCGCAGAGTTTTCATCACGCAACTCAAATTAAAATTTACGAATTTTTAATTTCTGGAATATTCCACTTAATATTTTTTGAACCGCAGTTAACTGAAACCTCGGAAATAGAGATCGAGAATAAGGGGAACTACTGTACTCATTTTTTAAATGGTTTTATGTTCAGTTGATAGTAAAGAGATTTTATCTTCGTGTCATTGGATTTTTTTAAAAAAAAGTCACTTTTCTTGAATCACATCTCAAATTGGAAACACCATTTCTGTTACCAATACTTGCAGTAAAGAAAATCTCAGTGCATTGTCCAGCTGACGTAAACCGAGCTACAACTACAGTAAT
This sequence comes from Macrothele yani, assembly GCA_039090855.1. Lineage (NCBI taxonomy): Eukaryota > Metazoa > Arthropoda > Arachnida > Araneae > Macrothelidae > Macrothele > Macrothele yani. The sequence goes on along the minus strand of CM077028.1, from coordinate 70,417,436 downwards.
ACCTATTCTAGTATATATTATAATAATTTTAGTACGTCAGGTTGTGGCTACCGGAAAATGCACATTGGCAGCTGGACTTCAGTTGGCGGGGGGGGGGGGGGGTCTTTTTCTGAAGCGATATTCCGACGGAAAAAGAACGAACCACAGTAAATATAGAAAATAAAGACGCAACCTATATTTCTTCTCATACAAGTTAATTGACCATTTGTCGTATTAAGTAAGTAATCAGCCTATTCCTCTGTTGGTTTTCTGTAAAAATAGTAAAAACTTCTTGTATAGAAGATTTCCAAAAGTATACATAGGAAACGAGCAAACAATGTTTTTTTTTTACTGAAGGTTTAACGACCACTGTAAGCAACTCAATGGGCTATAAGCAGTCGCCCGTCCCTAATTTAGGGTCATTGGTTCCAAGGAAAGGAGAGAGCTAGTGCCGTAAGACAAACACAGCATCCACGCCTCACCGGGACTCGAACACTTCGCGGGCTAATGCTTATAAGCCAGCGCTTAGACCACTGAGCTACCTGGACGGCACGATGGTTGTGCATTATACAGTATATAATATTCTTTAGACAATATTTCTGCGTTCATTATCTTTTTAATAAATAATGGTATATTAGATCTAAGTTAGTGTAACGAAGTAAATAAAAATTCACAAGCGTTCCCCTACATCACCAGTAGCCTCAGGTTCGGATTAAGGCCTTAGTAGGCCCCTAGGCTCTGAGTGGGCCCCCAAAGAACTTATGACGGATAATTGAAGTCCATTAAAATACCAAACTGTAGCAATATGCTTGTGATAACACTGATCTGCAATGTTTCAACTTTTTTCTGTTGTTTTCAAATGAATAGGTGTATCTGAATGGAATTTTTGCGCAGATTCCGAAAATGACCTTCAAAATTCCGTATCACGTCAGGTTTTTTCACAAATGACGGAAATATGAAAATTTTAAAAACCGTTATTTTTTAATGACATTGCTATATGGCAACGTTTGTAACGTGTGAAAATGTTCTCTGGAGGGGCGGAATGATTGTTTAAGGAATAGATAAACATAAATACATATTCAAAAGCAAACATACCTAACATTCGCCGCTCCACTTCATACTTCCTCTTTTTGGATTGTCTTCGGTGTGCATCCGTACAGTCTCTGTTCAACATCCAACAATAGTTGGCCATCATATGTATAGTCCACTTTCCTTGGTATCTTTTTTCCATCACTTTAATATCCTGATGGAAGCGCTCGCCATGTTCTTCCAAAAAATCACCAAGATTGTTATGAAAGTAATTTAGATGAGCATGAAGAAAGTGAACTTTGACGCTCATGTTGCAACCAAGCAGTTCATAGGATTCCAGCATGTCCTCGACTAAATTGGTGTAATTTGAAGCCTTCGTGTTCTCCAAAAAGTTGTGTACCACATTTTTGAATGCAGTCCATGCTCGCAATTCGCACTCACTCATGGTTTCCTCGAATATGTTGTCTGCCATCAATTTTCGTATTTGAGGGCCTATGAAAATGCCAGCTTTAATTTTTTCAGACGTGATTGATGGAAACTTACCACCAAAGATACTGAAAGCATTTACTGTCCCTGCTTAAAGCTGTCACGAATTGCTTCATTAAGCCAAGTTTGATGTGTAAAGGTGGCAACAGTATTTTCGAGGGATCAACCAGTGGAAGCGAAGCAATGTTTTTTTCGCCAGGTGTGAATGTACTTCTGACTGGCCACTGCTGCAGAACCCAATGTTCCGTCCTTGCTCTGGAGTCCTATTCACACAAAAAGCAAGGAAATTTGGTGTAGCCTGCTTATATTCCAATCACCTTGAAATCCCCGCAAAAAGACCATTCATGAAACTTGTACTGCACACTTTCCAGCAGTAATTTAAGGTTCTCGTATGTCTCTTTCAAAGTCACAGAATGTGCTACTGGAATGGATGGATGGATGTTAGTATTGTGTAATAAAACACCTTTTAAACTGGATTTGCTGGCATCTATGAACAACCTCCACTGTCCTGAGTTGTAATTAATGTTGAAGTATTTCATGACTGCCGGAATGTCTCGACAATATACCAAACCGCCTTCCTCAGCAAAAAACGGAACCAATTCTGCTTCTCGGTGTCTGTACCAGGAGAATCTCGTATTAGAACATAGTAAATTCTTTTCCTGAAGTCGTGATTCTAAAAGCTCTGCTGTGTCTTTAGGTAAATTCAGATCACGAACCAAATCATTCAGTTCATGCTGGGTAAATGGCACTGGAGTTTCATCCTCCATGCTGTCCGGTTGGTACATCACTTGTATCACCGTCTGAATCGGTGTCTGTTGGGGGCTTGATATTGGACGGGGATGGCACGGGGATTGATTCACTATGGGGCACTGGTCTTATGGCAGATGGGATATTGGGATACACAATGTTACGCTTACTGGTTCTGGTATGGCCCACGATATTCACTGTGCAGAAGTAGCAGTCGTCGTCACTGTGATTGTTTGGCTCACTCCACACCATGGGTACACCGAACGGCATTGATACCCTTTTTCCACTTTTCCAGTTGCTCAACCCCTCCACACATGCACGGCACACAATGTGAGGAGACCAAACTTTGTCCTGATCTGCTAGTTTAATGCTGAAGTATTGAAAATAAGCATTTTTCACGAAAGGCGTAATATTTTGCCTCTGTTTTTTTCCTGTCTTATAACAGCCACATATGTAGCAAAATATGTCTGGATGATTTACACAACCACGTGAAGCCATTGTACACGCCACAAAGGAACAACCGAACGGGACCAGTCCCTTCTTTGCTCTGACTAGTGTAACACGATCTGCCCCGAATGGCGCCACATGTGACCAATAGAAAGAAGGGAGCAGTGGCGTGAGGTATGAGTCATACTGCCTTGCCAAGATAACAAACATTCTCTCATGTTCCGCCTTTGTGAGTGGCGCAAATCGTGACGTCATACAGATGAAACAGTTGCATTTCCATTATCAGCTATATAATTATGTTTATCTATTCCTTAAATAATCATTCCGCCCCCTCCAGAGAACATTTTTCACACGTAACAAACGTTGCCATATAACAATGTCATTAAAAAATAACGTTTTTTTTTAATTTTCACATTTCCGTCATTTGTGAAAGAACTTGACGTGATACGGAATTTTGAAGGCCATTTTCGGAATCTGCTCAAGAAATCCATTCAGATACACCTATTCATTTCAAAACAACAAAACCTTGCATATTAGTGATAATTGATACGTAGTGCATTCTTGAAACTAATGAATTATCTATTGAGTTTTCATAAAAAGATCACTGTATTTTCCACTGTTCTCACAAGAACAGGAGTTAAAAAGGCTTAAGATTCCAAGATTTTGTCTTGGAATTTTTAATAATTTAGTATTGTTTACTTTTCTTGATGAACCTTTTTTTTTTTTTTTTTTTGTATGCAATGTGAAATCACAGTGGATTTTGCCCATTAACGGTTCAAATTGCAAACAGGGAGGTGTTAGTATCCACTAACACCTCCCTGTTTGCAATTTGAATTTGTAGTGAAAATGCTGAAACTGTCGCGCTGACCCCCACTGTACGCAGTGATATGGAACGTTTATACTTAGTGAGTCACTGCCTTGAAACCTGTTCGTCTTCTAGTCACTGTTTGCGATCGATTATAGAAATCATTTTGTTGTAATGTTCATGAAACATATTTTCACATTTGAACATCACAAAACAGAAGAATGCCTGGCTATTAAAAATTTACATAATTTAGTGGTGTAGTGGGGCCGGAACGGACTGGAACCGCATTCCGGTATTTTTTTACTCCAGCCGGCACACGTCCCGTTAAACTGTATACAGCATAATTTGTATTCTTTTTAAAATGCGAATGTCCTGTAATTCTTCTCTAGTAAAAAATGCAACAGAAAAAAACTATACAATTAGTAAAATTAACGTCCCATGTTTGTTCGAGTTAGCCTCTAAATCCATTCTCATTTGGCAGCCCCTTGAAACTCCTTTTTCAACTGTTGTTAAGAACTTTCAGGTGGGGATACGGCAGTTTCGCAATTATTATAAATTAATTAATCTAGTCATCATTAAGGAGTCCTGTTATGAGTCCCAACGAATTTAGTCCAGTTACGAGTGCCCCTGAATTACGCTGAAAGCAAAGTAGGTTATTTTTATCTCTAAAGCTTTAGGCCCGTTTCACACAGGCGGCAAAAATCCGTCGGAGCAATAAATCTCCAGACTATTCTACAGCTCATTTTCAGGCAGACTCTGTAATTGTCCGTGGTGTATCCAAACTTACCCTATTCAAATATCTCGGGTACCAAGCCTCCCAGTAAGAAATAGCTTTCATCATTGCGCTCTAAATTAGTTTCTGCTTCTAACGAAATCTTACTCGATAATATGGGGCTGATTTAGTTTTTGCATCCCAAAACGGCCCCATTGTGGGCCCCAGTGTTTTCTTACAAAAATAGTGAAATCTTGTTCCTTGAATGCCAAAAAGTGTAAATTTGGAAGTCTGATTTCTATCGATCACTATGCTTTCTTATACTGTATATATAAGACAGTAAAAAGGGGAGAGGCGGAATGGGAGGATAAGAAGGGAAAGGTGTTGAAGGCGTAAAGACACCGCGCGTTCCTGTACTTTTTCAATTAACACTACGCCACCGGTCATTATTATTGACGAGACAAAACTAAAACTATTTTACTTCTATCTATATAAATAATACACTATATAAGCTGCGTATTATTTGCGGTGTAGCAGCATGCCTTCTGGATCCTTGCTAATGGTGGGCCCGTTGGCTATAGCCCCGTTAGAGGCACCCTCCCCTAATCCAGCCCTGAGTAGCCTTCCCTAGAATTTATCGCTTGCTACCGCCCTGTTGGTACTTCGTGAAACTGTTTTGTACGCGCGTTGGACAAGCGATGAGAGTTTAACCGGCGTCTAGTGTTTCAGGAATTCAGAGTTCTAGATGGTTTACAATTAAAGTGAAAAACAGTGGCGCATCTGAAAAACTCGTTAGCTCTCCCCCCTCCCCCAAATTATATTTTCGAGGCCCTTTTGCGAAAATCCATTTGCTTTTAATTACTGAATTTGTTGAATTCCATATTAAGCTAGGTTATACAAGCGTTCTGTAATTCCAGTTCTTTGGAACCCATAGGATTTTTTCGTAAAGCTAAAATTGTTTTATTTTACTGCGTGTAACACAAATGTACACGTTATAATTAAAATAATTGACCTAGTTTTATACCAATATATACAAAGTAGTACAAAACACTTACGCCAAAGTTAATCATATCGTGCAAATTTTATTCTTTTAGAGAACTAAGGCCATGAAATACCTTTGGCCATGAAATACTCTTTGATATAACTCACGATCAAACACATAAAAAGCATTTAACGGGCATCCACGTGGAAGTGTCTAATGACCTGTTTTAATTTATACGAAAATACAGAACATATGTTCTGTATTTTTTAAGCAAATTAAAAAGTAACAAGAATTGTGGCACAAAAAGATTAAAATTATTTAAATTTTTAAAAATAAAAAACACACTTAACATAACATTACAATGTTATGGCCATTGCATTGCAGTCTTTTCTTTTGACTCTGTTTAAAAAAATGACACCGGTCTCCGGTTTTCGTTCCCGCGAAGAATACCTTTTAGCTCATTACGTATATTCTGAAGAATGCGTAGTTTATGTGCAAATAACTGTAAAATATAACACCTTTTCCTCATTGATATAAAAATTGCATTTATTCGACTAATATTTCATTTATATTCATGAAAGAAATACGGGATTACGCCATATAATACAAATTTTGAAGATGACAGTCCGATTTTTGGCGTATGAAAATTTTCAAGTTTTCGGATATTATCTGACTTACCATCCTTGTCACATTTACGCCAAAAATCGGATTGTCATCTTCAAAATTTGTCATTTATATTCTCTTGTTAATATCATGTATAGAAACTATTGCTACGGCAGTGAAAATGGGCCTCAAGTCCTCTGGAGTAGCTGCTTTCTCTCGTCACCCAATTTTCATAAACTAAAGCGGATATGATTTCTTGAAGATTTTACTTATTTACTGAAAAAACAAAACAAAAAACAAATGCTATTCTTTTTAATAGTTCATTCAAAGCTCCGTCAAAAATTCCTGGCTATTTAATCAGTTTTATACGAACTTCCCGCAAAAATTTTGAACAATTCTGCTTCTGTGGCTAGAGGCCTTCTTAGCCGTGAGGCGACCCCCCCCCCCCTGCGGAAGTTGCGGGGGCTATCAGTACGCCCATGGTAAAAGACGACATTTTTGTTTTACAGAAGGAATCCTAAAATGGCAGGAAATAAATTTAAAAAATCCGATTTCTGATTACGGTCATAATTCAAAAGGAAGAAAAGTGAGGGGAAATGTGATGTTTCGACCCTGCGCGCAAATGAGTTTGGGAGTAATTGCCCCCTCTGCCCCCGCGGTTCCGACACCTCTGCCCGAAACACTTTTGCTCTTTTCTTTTTATTCTGTGTGTGGGGGTGGTGGTAAAAGGTTTACCAGTAAATCAGAAAAATTACAGCCAGTAAACCAAATTCTGAAACAGAATGGAAAGAACACACACGCCGGTCTCATCAGCCGATCCTTCGTGCTTAAAACAAACCTTGGGAAAAAGTCGGATTGTCGTTCAACTGTGTTTGCTCCGCGCTGATGCTATCTTGAGGGCCGATTTTTCACGACCGATGTCACTTGTTGAATAAAAGGTAATAGAACAACTGCCTTTCAGTAAATGAGTGCCAAAGGATCACAACTATGCTGTTGTCACCCTGCCTGGTCAACCAAAATTAAGCAGTTCGTTAATAGTCCCACTTAATGTCAACCTGTGGGGATTGAAAAGCAACGTGGAGTATTACGTCGGCGCCAGACACCTACGGAGCTCCCATTCATGAAAAGTCTCTTTTAAAGCTGAGTCTCAGACGACGAGGCGCCTACTGTTTCCACAAACGCGGTGGGTGGTCTGTCATGACCTCTTACCTGACTTCTTTAAAGGCTCCCTTTGGACTTCGAACGGAAAGCCACAGCTATAGCTTGAATTCGGTTTACACAACAAACTGGTAAAGCCCCCCCCCCATTCTAATACAGTGTGAAATATGTCTTACAGCAGGAAATCGTAATAATTTGAATAATTAAAACTTGAGTAACTTAATAAACATCACGTCCAGCACAGGTAAACACAGGGTAAATAGTACCGTCAGTAAACTCCGTCAAAAATGCGTTCACGAATTTTATTGTCAATTTTCTACAATAGGAAAGATACGTATAAAACTTCTAATATTTATAGCTTTAAAGCCTCGCTGATTTTTGGTGATACGCATCTTGCCCGAGGGCAGTAAAGTAAATCCTAAGTTAAAGATTCCGATGTAACAAAAATGGGTAGTGGAAGTAGTCGATATCGTTGCTGAAATCTAATTTTTGAATGCATAAAGGGTACGACAATAATTAATATCATTGTTACTGAACAATATATTTTGCTGAACTATCACCGAACATTATTTCATCACTTTTTACATAAACATAACCATATCTCATTGAAATCCATAGGCGCCTACTGTAGGGGGCAAGGTGAATCTTGTCCCTCTAATAATTTTATACTAAGGGGGCGGTGCCCACCCAACATTTTTCGTCTTATTTAATTAAATAATCGCTTTGGCCTCATAAAGTGGACCAAGTTTCACCTTATGAGACCAAAGCAATTTACTTCCAAAAAAAAATTTAATAGATAGCAATATAAATAAACTTTTTTTCCTCCATTACTCATTTGATAAAAAACTTCATTGCCAGCCCCGTATTGTGTTCGACAGATTCTCGTGATGTTTAAAACAATTATCAAAAATAAAATAAATAAAAATACAGAAACGTATAATCTCTAGCGCCTTCATGTATCTATTTATTTTTTGCGCTTCTCGTTCTTTGTTTGAGTAATAGCGCTAATTTCTCATATTTTTTGTGAACGTTTGGAAACAAAATCTCTTGGGATATTTTTATACAATCGCAGGCTGAATTTTGTTTTTAAAAATATTATTCATCGAAAGAATACTTCTGTTGCCTTGTTCATTTGGTGATGATCAATTGCAGTTGCGTTTTAAAATATACGTCGAATCTTGTAGTTTATCTTTTTGCTCTTCCCCCCCTTTATTTCTTATTTAACTCCTGGCAATGGAACAGACGTCCTCGTCCCACCTCTGATCTCTTCACGCCTGCCACCTCAATAATTTGGTGAAGTTAGTGCCACTGTTGCAATCTGCTTAATAATTACGAGAACCTGGTGTTAAATGGGATAAAAGCCATTACAAAAATACATTTTTGTTGCTATGAAAACGGTACGGGGTAGCAAAATTTGGCTTCCTTTCAATCCCACCGAGGGAGGGGGTTACCTGCTATCGAGGAGAGCCTTAAAATGATGTGCAAAACAATGAGATGTAACCTGCAGATATTCTAAACCAAAAGTTACCAATCCCCTCACTAACACACTTGCGATTCAGCTTTTCTTTCTATCTTGAGGTCAGATTTTAACTTGTGCATGCGCAGATGAACTTTCAGATCTATATCGCATTTCACCGGTGTCAGGCTCGTTTCTTACGTTCGTCTAAATCTGAATACTATATAATTATAATAATAAATATTGTCTTTGAAAAACTAAATAATCGAAATACTATTGTTGCCACTATAATTTAGTAAATGTTTACTTTTATTACTCACAAATCTTCTTTCATTGGATTTCAACAGTAACATTTCTTAATCCACCTACCTAAAGTACCGCTCAGTGTCAGGAGTTAGAAAGGTTATTATTTGTTGTTATGATTTAATTCCACTTAGAATGTACCGTAGCGTGGCTCGGTGTGCTCGCGAGTGACGCCAATAAATGAAATGTGTTGTACTCAAGTAAAATTATACTCTCGTTTGGCACCTGCAAGGATCTTGGCATGAGAAAGATGCATAGCATAAATTATCTACAAAAAGTACCAGGTTGCTCTGTGCCGCCCTGATAGCACAGGGATCTAAGCGCGGACTTATGACCATTCGTCTGAGAAATAGTCCGGGTTTGAATCCCAGTGAGGTATGGATGTTGTGTTTGGCTTACGGCACTGGCTCACTCCCTTCCCTGGAACCAGTGGCCCTAAATTAAGGCCTGGCGACTCCTTACAGCCCATTGAGTTCCTCGCGGTGGTCGTTAAATCTTCAATAAAAAAAATTAAAAAAAAGGCGATGACGAATACTGAGGAATCAAGGAATTATTACACGAAGAGGCAGTTTTTTTTTTTTTTCATATATTTATACATTTACATACATAAAACCGGTCCACTTCTTCCAAAGAACAAGGCCTTTCTAGTCAATATGCCATCATCCTCATCATCATTGCCAACCATTATCAGTTCACTGCTGGATGAAGGTCTCTCCAAGTTTCTTCCACAACGCTCTGTCTTGCGCCAATCTCCTCCATGTCACTCCCGCATGCTGTCGAATTCCATCCACCCATCTCCCATGTGGTCTTCTTTTTGGTCTTTTCCTATCCCTTGGAATCTAGTCTACAATTTCGGTTGGCCATCGGTAGTCCGTTTTTCTGGCAACATGTCTAGCTCATTGTCATTTCACGGATTTTACTCTGATCATGATATGTCTTCCACTCCTGTTATTTCCCTTATCCATGAGTTCCTCTTCTTACTTCTCCTGGTTACATCAAGCACGCATCTTTCCATGCTTCTTTCAGACGTCTGCAGTCTTTTTATTTCTTTTTAAATTAAGGTGCACGTCTCTGCACCATACGTAAGCACTGGAAGGATGCATTAATTAAACACTTTTCTTTTAAGACTTAATGACATATTGTTCTCATAATGGCAGTGCTTACGTATGGTCCACGTCTCTGCACCATACGTAAGCACTGGAAGGATGCATTAATTAAACACTTTTCTTTTAAGACATAATGGCATATTGTTCTTAAAATTTGTCTTGTTTCTTCCTAAATATCTCCAACCAAGTTGTATACGTCGATTAATTTCTTCATAAATGTGACCTTTGCTTGATATCTGCTGTCCAAGGCAAATATATAGGTATCGGTTATTTCCAGCTTTTCCCCATCAATCGATAAATCTTCATTTCTTGTAAAAGCATAGTACGTCAGTGTTGTCTGCTGAAAGTTCATTTTTAATCCCACTTCTTTACCCTTGTCAGCAAGTTCCTGGATCATACTCTGCAGTTCTGAACGGGCAGTTGCAAAAATGACTACATCATCAGGAAAACGAAGGTGAGTTAAGTAATCTCCATTAATCTTTATCCCTTTGTTTTCCCCATTTCAATGATTGAAAAACATTTTGCAATGTGACATTAAAGAGTTTGGAAGATATGATGTCACCTTGTCCCACTTCCTTTCCAATTTTTATGGGTGCTGTATCATCAAATAACCGAATCTTTGCATTTTCATTTTCATAGATGTTACCAATAATACTAATGTATTATGGAATCTCCAATACCACAGGACTTCAAAGCCATTGTGACTGCTGATGGTTTCACGGAATCAAAGGCCTTTTGATAATCAATGAAATCCATACATAATGGGAGTTCATATTCCCTCGTTCTTTCAGTTAGTTCTCTCAGCTCATGGACACGATCTATAGTGCTGTAGCCACACCCGAATCCAGCTTTTTGTCTCGGTTGAGCCATGTCTAGTGCTACCTTCAAGCGATGTGAAAAAAATAATACACACAATTGACGTGGACTAGGAACATCACACAGAAATAATCGCTCTTTCCACATTTATAAGTGAGTCACGGAAAAATTTTCATCGGCCGTCACCTGGAATCGAACCCAGGGTCTTCCAGTTCCAATCCTCATTGGAACTGGCATTGTTCCAATCCTCAGGAATCTTCTCTTCATCGAGACATCTAGTGAAAACTTGGGCGATTCTAGTTTCAATTTCTCCAATTGCTTCTCGTATAATATCACTGAAATTTCATCTTCTTCTGGAGCTTTTCCCCGTTTCATGTTCTTAATTGTAGGTGTAACTATTGCCGGGAGGACTGGAGGGACTTTGGTACTGTTACCTTTCGTAATGTCTAGAGTAGATGTATCATCTCTTTTATATATTTTGAGTAGAAGTCTTTCACTCTTATCAAAATTTCGCCTCTATTTCTTGTTACAGAAGCATCTTCTTTTCTCAGGGCCATAATCAGTTTCCTTCCTTTACTGACATGCCCCTTTGCTCTCTTCAGGCTTTGGTTGTTTTCAATTGCTTTGCTCACTAGTTCACAGTTGAATGTTCTTATGTCTTCAGTGATACTTTTTCGTACTGTCTTGCATAGCACTATATATTCCACTTTGGAAGTCACAACTCCTTTATTTGTCCTCATCTCTCTTCTCTTTGCATCAGAATTTTTGTTTTTCCTGATATTTTGTTCATATGCAGCTTGTTCTTACTACCAGCTATTTTTGCTTCTGTTTCCATCTCGGAAGTCGTGCAGGCACTGGGATTTTCACGAGCCACTGTGTCACGAGTGCACCGTGAGTACATCGAATCCGGTAAAACCATCCCTGCAAGGACCAACCGCCGTGGACAACAACGTGTGAATGAGCGGGGTCATCGTTGGCTAGCTCGCATTGTAACAGCGGATAGACGGGCCTCAGTACAATAAATCAATCGGCGATTTAACGCCGGTGCACAAAAATGTTTAAGCAACCAAACCATCCAGAACCATCTCCTCGCTATGGGGTACAGAAGCCATCGTCCCAGGAGGGTACCGCTGCTGACCGCACATCACAGGGTACAAAGATTAGCATGGGCGAGTGAAATCGCCACTGTACCCTAGACATGTGGGAAAATGTGGCCTGGACTGATGAGTCGAGATTCACGTTGGTATATGCGGATGGCAGGATACGAGTACGGCACAAACCACATGAAGCGATGGATCCTTCTTGCCAGTAGAGTACTCTTCAAGCAGGAGGGGGTGGCATTCTCGTCTGGGGACTGTTTACGTGGACTTAAATGAGACCTCTGGTACGTGTGACATCGTCTCTCACAGGTCAACGTTACCGGGATATGCTGGACGACCATTTGCTCCCGTTTGTGCGTCTTCAACATCCCACTGGGGACTTCATCCTGCAACAAGACAATGCACCGTGCCATCGCTCCCGAATTGTATCTGAATGGTTGGATGAACACTCCAATGACGTGATCTCGCTTCCCTGGACAGCTAGGTCACCTGAACTCAATCCCATCGAGCACATCTGGGATTCCATCGAGAGAGATGTTCGAGGCTCTGACCCACCTCCGTCAAATCTTCGTGAACTGTGGGAGCTTGTTCAGGGGTCGTGGATCCGTATGACTTTCCAATGCTTCCGGTGTCTTGTCGAGTCCATGCCGAGACAAATTGCCGCCGTTATCAGGGCGAAAGGTGGTGCTACACGTTACTAGACAGGTATCTCTAATTCAATTGCTCTTCAGTGTAGATCACCGCTGTCACTGTTTTCTCCTTAAACAAAAAGGGCTCCAACAATTCCGAATATGACAAAGCGCACCAGACGTTCAATACCTATGCGCACCAGACTTTTGTCTATCTCATTCGACTTTGTAACGTATACTCTATATTCACTTTCCTTTTGATTTTACTATCTCTGGTTATTTTATTTTACTATGTAAATTATCTTCCTACTGAACGAAATATTATTTCACCCGCTGAATGAGATCTGGCAATGAGTGTAAGTCATGACGTGGCGGTAGCTAGTATATAGGCGCGTTCATCGAGGTGTGGAGGGGTTGAGTTGTGTTGGAGTTGTGTTGTTGAGGTTGATGTGTTGGCGTTGCGAGGTGTTGTTATGAGAGTGTGTGTACTATAAGAGGAAAGTTTATTCATTATTATGTACAAGATATATGAGTGCCTTAGTTGACCAAGAGTCTTGGAAATAAACAAGTTTGTCAGTAAGTTCAGTCTTTCTCAATTCTTAGTTTTGTCAGACCTCTGTCTGGCTGTTAGGTTTATGACTTTGATTACTTAATATAAATAACCAGCGTTGAGACTTTGTTTAAGTTCATAATTAACGAGTAACAACACCCTTTTGGGAATTCATTATTTTGAAGCTTAGAGCTAGTTATCATTAGCTCGCTGGTAAGAAGAATTATTATCATTCATAATAATTAGCTTAGCAAAAAGATTATAAAGCTAATACATTATAATTGGCGCCCAAACAGGGACGAGATTGTATATCTGGGGTTGAAAATTACTCCCCACGGTTTATTTACTGATAATGAAAAAATTAGGCCTATTGTTGACTTTCCTCGGCCTAAAACGGCAAAAGAACTATCCCGCTTTCTGGGAATGACCGGTTGGTATCAGCAATTCGTCCCCGCTTATGCTACAATATGTGAGCCGTTGTATGCTTTAAAGCGTAAATACAAGAAGTTTATTTGGACACCTGAAGCTAACGCTGCATTCGAAACACTGAAGTCTGCATTGACTCAGCCTCCGGTGTTGGCTTTCCCGGATCATACTAAAGAATTTGATATTTATACTGATGCATCCGGAGTTGGTCTTGGTTGCGTTTTGTCACAAGCTGGGCATCCAATAGCTTTTGCGTCTCGTACTTTAGCCAAAGCTGAACGCAATTATTCAGCTACGGAACGTGAATGTCTTGCTGTTGTGTATGCACTGAATAAATTTCAATGTTATCTTAACGAATTGACAGTTTACATAATTACGGATCATTCTGCCCTTCAGTATTTAAATTCTGCTAAGCACCTATCTCAAAGACTTATGAAGTGGGCTCTGAAGTTACACGAGAGCAATATCAAAATTTCATATCAGCCAGGTAATAAGAATCAATTACCGGACGCATTATCTCGCGTTCCGATTAGTGGGGTCCCCACAGAAACTACTCCTGGATGTCAGCCTTTACTTCTAATAGCTGATATAACATCCAGAGAGCAGATAATGGCAGAATTAATAAATGATCCAGATTTTGGGGATATTTACAATTTTTTGCTTGTGGGTTCGCCCCCACAAAGTGATCCTTCTCTGGCTGGAAGGTCACAACATTTTGAAGTAATAGAGGGTCTTCTTTATTATACAAAGTCTCGGACTACTAGGGCAGAGTTTCGCCCATGTATTCCGCGAACCCTTAGAATGGCTCTTTTAAATGAATTTCATGACAAACCTCTTGCAGGCCATTTAGGTATTCGCAAGACCCGTTGTAAATTGCGGGATGTTGCCTATTGGCCTGGCATGTACCAAAGTGTGCTCGCATACATTCAATCATGTCACTTGTGTCAGATTAATAATTATCGTAATGTAAGACCGGCCGGTCACTTGAAATCTAGTTCAAGTTCTCATGTGTTTGATATTATTTCAATAGATTTATTGGGACCTTATCCATTATCTGTTAAAAATAAAGCTCGTTATGTTTTAGTACTAACTGATAATTTTTCTAAATGGGTTGAAGTTTTTCCCATTAAAGCCGCTACTGCTGAGGTTATTTGTAATGTCTTAGTTAATGAAGTATTTTCTAGATATGGTGCACCTAATAAAGTAGTTTCGGATAATGGTCCTCAATTTATTTCTGACATTTTTGAAAGAATGTGTGCGAGATTACACATTAAACATAAATTCATTTCCCCATATCATCCCCAGAGTAATCCTGCGGAACGTGTTAACCGAACGTTAGTGAAAATGATTGCGACTTTTGTAATGGATCACCATGAAAGATGGGATGACCATTTAGAACTTTTTGCGTTCGCCCTCCGCTCGTCTGTCCACGAGTCTACTAAAATTACTCCTGCAGAACTTTTTCTGGGTCGCAAAATTAAAACCCCTTTTGAAAATTTAACGGGGATTATCGACGAACTAAATCAGCGACCAACTCCGCAATCAGTACACATTATGGCAGAAAAAGCTCGTGTTGCAATGCTAGGAGCACAAGCGGCTCAAGCACGATATTATAATTCTAGGCGTAGGGAACCAGATCTTGTCGTTGGAGATCTCACTCTCGTGGAAACGCACTTCCAGTCTTCTGTTTCGCATACTTTAGTGAAGAAATTTGCACCCAGCTACGAAGGTCCATATCGGGTGGCAAATGTCTTTGAAAATAATATTGTTCTGGAGAAACCAAACAACCATTTTCAATATGTACATGTTGATCAATGTCGCAAGTATCACGAACGGAATATCGACTTCATTATCAATCCTACTCAACCTTCTGTTCCACAGACTCAAGAATCTATATCTCATGTTCAACCGCCGGAAATTGTGGACGAACCACCGAACATTTTTGATGAATCACCAGTGATTTTTCCTTCACCCGCTCCCCTCCAGACGAGTTTCTACACACGCAACCTGATTCTCCCATGAGACCAAGGCTCGAATCGAGTTCGTCGAATACTAGTATCGTTCCTTTCCCTCCAACCATTGCCAAGACTATTGCTGCGCCGTTTCCGGCTAACTCTGCACCAACGCGGGATACTTCTTCTTTGAATACCTCGTCGGAAAGTATTCCTATAGGCAAATCTAAACATCGCCCTGCACGACCGCTGAATTACAGCAGCGACTCAGAGGCGTCGGACATTTCTGATTTATCAGTTATGAATCCAACATTTCATATTCCACACCGTCCAGCACCACCAAAAGCTGGGCGCAAACGTGACTTGTCTCCCCAATCTGCTTCGCCGCAACAGCGACGAAGGCAGAAATCTTTGCATCCACCCGGGTTTCGCCCCTGGAACCTCCGTTCAGGGCAAACAGGGCCGATGCCTGCTACTACTATCATGCCCCGTGGGCGTAAACGAAAGCAAGCGATGTGGCCGGAGACACGTCCGTCCAAAAAGATACTGGAAGGACACAACGGGCCCCAGCACCAAGGGACTTCATATCCAAAGCCTGGGGGAGCCCGTTCCTATCAGCCGCAGCAGGGATTTCCGGACCGCCAGACTTCTGACGTTCCTGACCGTTCTTCTCAGCCGCAGGGATTTCCAGACCGCCAGACTCCTGACCGTTCTTCTCAGCCGCAGGGATTTCCAGACCGCCAGACTCCTGACCGTTCTTCTCAGCCGCAAGGGATTCCGGACCGCCAGACTTCTGACCGTTCTTCTCAGCCGCAGGGATTTCCAGACCGCCAGATTCCTGACCGACAACAGACCGAAGTTCCATTACCGTCCCGGAAGAGATCCAAGCCACCTGATTTCACCAGTCCCATTAGGCCTGGAAAACGTTATCGCACTAGAATTTTTTATGCGTCCTCGAGATAAGTAAGTTCTCGTGGACAGGTTCTTTTCTCAGTTTGTTGTTTTTCCTGCACGACCAGTTGGCGTGTCAGAATTTCTTTTTTTCGTGTGGGCCTATGCATTCTTTTTTGTGTATATATGTGTGTTTTTTTTTTAATATTTCTTCTATGTCCATCTACTAATCCACTTTTTTTTTGTATATATCTATGTGCTTAGGGGTAAAATAATAAAATTGTTACTGTTAGGCAGCTCCAGGTAAATTTCGCTGCTGATACAGTTGTTATGTATTTCAACGACTAAGGCGAACGTAATTGGAAATGAAAATAATAAAATTGTTACTGTTAGGCAGCTTCAGGCAATCTTCGCTGCTGATACAGTTGTTATGTATTTCAACGAATGAGGCGAACGTAATTTGAAATGAAAATAATAAAATTGTTACTGTTAGGCAGCTTCAGGCAATCTTCGCTGCTGATACAGTTGTTATGTATTTCAACGAATGAGGCGCACGTAATTTGAAATTAAAAAAGTGATTCCTGCTAGGCAGAATAAAAGGAAAGTATGCCGATGCAGGTTTGGTTTGTTCTACACTACAAATTTCACAGTCGAATACAGATTCGTAAATTGTCATGCCAAGTTGATAATGTAAATACGGCTACCACCAAACAACAAATCAAAAAAAGATCGAGAAACGTCAATCATCGAAATGTAAGACTTACACTCCAAAATTGATAGGTTTTTCGGACATAAAAAAAGAAAAAAAAAAAAAAAATTAAGGGGGAGATGATGTAACGTATACTCTATATTCACTTTCCTTTTGATTTTACTATCTCTGGTTATTTTATTTTACTATGTAAATTATCTTCCTACTGAACGAAATATTATTTCACCCGCTGAATGAGATCTGGCAATGAGTGTAAGTCATGACGTGGTGGTAGCTAGTATACAGGCGCGTTCATCGAGAGTGTGGGGAGTTGTGTTTGTGTTGTTGTTGAGGTTGATGTGTTGGCGTTGCGAGGTGTTGTTATGAGAGTGTGTGTACTATAAGAGGAAAGTTTATTCATTATTATGTACAAGATATATGAGTGCCTTAGTTGACCAAGAGTCTTGGAAATAAACAAGTTTGTCAGTAAGTTCAGTCTTTCTCAATTCTTAGTTTTGTCAGACCTCTGTCTGGCTGTTAGGTTTATGACTTTGATTACTTAATATAAATAACCAGCGTTGAGACTTTGTTTAAGTTCATAATTAACGAGTAACAACACCCTTTTGGGAATTCATTATTTTGAAGCTTAGAGCTAGTTATCATTAGCTCGCTGGTAAGAAGAATTATTATCATTCATAATAATTAGCTTAGCAAAAAGATTATAAAGCTAATACATTATAACTTGTCGAATGGCGTGAGTGTTTCCTGGGCAATATATTCTGCAGTTATGCCGATGTACCCTCCCTGAGACGGAAAACGTTGTTTCATCATTTAATATCCATGTCCGCAGGTAATGTTCATCAGCTTCGACTTTGGACAAAATGTCTTGGGCAAATTGGAAACGGCGGTTTTATCGTTCCGCTGTAAAGCCTATACAATGTGCAGTTTGTACGCACGGAATTGTTGGCGGTTATGTGGAACCCTCCAATCAGTCGTTTGCGGTATACCTAAGTGCGATGCAGCTCGTCTCGTTGACTTCTGAGGGCTTCGAAAAATGGCCGATCGACACGCTACAGTAGAGCAACTCACTGGCCGAATGAACCAGGGGGCTACCGGAAGTGTGTCTAAAGCGACAGTTCAGCAAACTCTGCTGCGTATGGGGCTCCGATACAGACGCATGGTCATTGCACCTATGCTAACGAAGGTGCATCGTCAGAATGCACCTTCGTTAGCATAGGTGCAATGTACTTGATGCGCTGATGATCTGAAGCCTAGACCAAAGAAAAGTTTATTGGATGTCCAAGAAATGTATCAGAAAGTTTGGAATGCGTTCGAAAGAATTCACTTATATCGTTAAACTTCAGCACGATCCCTGAAGTTTACTGACTGATAAGTTAAAATGTATGTCATCATCATCATCATCATCATTGTCAACCATTATCAATCCACTGCTGGACGAAGGTCTCCCCAAGTTTCCTCCACAACGGTCTGTCTTGTGCCAGTCTCCTCCATGTCACCCCTGCATACTTTCGAATTTCATCCACCCATCTCCCATGTGGTCTTCTTCTGGGTCTTTTCCTGTCCCTTGGAATCCAATCTAAAATTTCGGCTGTCCATCGATGATCTGTCCTTCTGGCAGTATGTCCAGCCCATTGCCATTTCAGGGATTTAACTCTGATCATGATGTCTTCCACTCTTGTCATTTTTCGGATCCACGAGTTCCTCTTTTTATCTCTCCTGGTTATACCAAGCATGCACCTCTCCATGCTGCTTTGAGTTGTCTGCAGCCTTTGTATGTCTCTTTTAGTTAAGGTCCACGTCTCTGCACCATACGTAAGCACTGGAAGGATGCATTGATCAAACACTTTTCTTTTAAGACATAATGGCATATTGCTCTTGAAAATTATGCTGTTTCTTCCAAAAGCTCTCCAGGCAAGTTTTGTACGCCGATTAATTTCTTCATCAATGTGACCCTCACTTGATATCTGCTGTCCAAGATAAACGTACGTGTCTGTTATCTCCAGCTTTTCTCCATCAATCGATAAGTCTTCATTTCTTGTAAAAGCATTGAACATCACTTTTGTCTTCTGAAAGTTCAGTTTTAATCCCACTTCTTTACTCTTGTCAGCAAGTTCCTGGATCATACTCTGCAGCTCTGATGGGGTAGTTGCAAAAATGACTACGTCATCAGCAAAACGAAGGTGGGTTAGATAATCTCCATTAATCTTTATCCCCTTGTTTTCCCAGCTCAGCGACTGAAAAACACCCTCCAATGTGGCATTAAAGAGCTTCGGAGATATGGTGTCACCTTGTCTCACTCCCTTTCCAATTTTTACGTGTGTTGTATTTTCAAACAGCCGAATCTTTGCACTTGCATTTTCATAGATGTTATTAATAATATTAATGTATGCATCTTCAATACCGCAGGTTTTCAGAGCCATTGTAACTGCTGATGGTTTCACCGAATCAAAGGCTTTTTCATAATCGATAAAAGCCATGCACAATGGAAGTTCATATTCCCTCGCTCTTTCAATTAGTTCTCTCAGCACGTGGATATGATCTATTGTGCTGTAGCCACTCCTGAATCCAGCTTGTATGTATGTACATATATTCATGGGCTTACAGTTTTTTTTTTTTTTTGTTACTGAATGTACAATTTGATTTAAATTAAGTTGTGCTAGAGACTAAAGTTCGGATTAGAGAAACTATGAACTTGAATTGTCTACGTTGAACTCTTTTGCAAAGCAGCACTTTAATTTCTACTTACATTCATAGTCACATGTATAAGGATAGTTTCAGAAATATTGACAGTGAAACGTTCCTCCCTGCAAGAAGAACATCGTATAAAAAAGAAAGTACTATGCACAATGACGGAACACATTTGTTAATGCATGTGTTTTCCGTTTTTTAGGGAGTCTGTTAATGTGTTAATTGATATCTTCAATATCGTTACAGTTATTGAAAACTGAAAAAAAAATGTGACATTCAGATTTACCAGCATAAAATTTGCAGTGTTATGTGCATAAATTCGAAGATATCCAAATTAATACATTCCATGTTCATTTGACAAAGAACTTTTCCTAAATGATTCTAATTTATAATTATTATTTTTTTACCTTCTAAAAGTATTTGCAAGATTTGCGCATACATCTTAACCTATTTTCTGTAAATATACTCACTAAATCGGAAATTTTGCTTTCGCTTCGTTGCGTAATTAAGGAAAAATCTTTTTTTTTTTTTTTTTTCATTTTAGTGAATCGAATGCGAAGGGAATTTCTAAAAGTTTTAAGTGAAATGATTATGTTCATACAGTCCTACCAATTTGCCATTAACGCACTTAAAAAAAATCGTTGTTGCAAAAATGCTTAACGTAAAATGCTGGGCTTTTCACATTATGCGTGAAAAACTTATGTTTGTGCTCCTTTAGCCAAATTGCAAACCAAAGGAAAAAATTCCTGAAATATTTAATTTCAAGACCCGTACATGAAATCATTTCCCAGCACAAGAGCAAAATTTTGTAATTCCCCGATTTGCGGGTATCATTGCTGTAAACTGAGAAAAAAAAAAAAAAAATGAGAGCTAAAGATATAATCTTTCGATGTTATCTAAGGATAAAAATTACACAGAAAAAAAAACATGGTCGATTTATTGCTGTGTGCGCAAATTATCTAGTATCGCACTCGAGAAATTATTTCTCTGCGTAAACACCGAGGCACTTCGTTGGCGTTTTTAGGAGCGGAGAGCTCGAGGCTGGTGTCGGTCGGCACACTAGCTCTGACTTCACAGACCAGTTCGGAGGCTTTCTTAGTCTTCAGGGGGTTTTAGCTCAACCCCTGCCATTGTGTGTTAGGATTACCAAAATAGATCCACGTTTCATCGCACGTAACAATTCTCTTGACGAAACGTACATCGCGCGGGTTTTCTAGGATTTTCTTGCACACTTCCACTCGGCGGTTTGCTTCAGCTGGCGACAGTTCGTGAGGGACAATGCGGCAGCTCTTGTAGACCTTGCCGAGGTCTTGAAGGTGACGAACCACGGTGGTCTGTGATATGCCCAGCTCGCCTGATAAATCTCCGAGTGCTAGTTGTCGGATTTACCTCTACGGCCAGTCGCACGGCCTCTGAATCCACTTTTCACGGCTTACCTGACCTTGGCTGATCGTCGAGGTTTCTGTTACCTGAGCGAAATTTCTTGAACCATCTGATTGCGGTGCTCTGGTCCACGGAGCCTTCTCCTTTCCCATGACAAATGTTTCGTGTTGCTTGAGCAGCGTTATGGCCGAGTTCGAACTCGTAAAGCAAAAGTTTCCTAATTAGCCTGTTGTGGCTGTTCATCATTTAGGCGTCCCAACCACAGACAGAACGACGACATGCAATGCTGTTCACAGCAACGACTACAACTGTATATCCCTTTCGACTGTCTGCAGTGCGCGACTTGAACTAGTTTAAACACGTGACTTACCCGCCGCAGCACATGAGTTTACGCAAATATTGCACAACTCTCGACACACCTTCTGCACCTTGCAAAGAAATATTCAAGTCATTTTGCTTTGACATTTCACACAGGAATGCAGCATTTCTTTAGAAATCTTCTTTCAATAATAATTCACATTGCTGATTCTGTTCTTCATAAAATTAAACTATCTGTTCTCGCAAAGATAGCATTTTTACTAACACCTGTCCCTGCGATAGCCAACACACTTTAAAATGATAAGGCAAATCCACGCTGAATACTTCTTTAGTATTTTAAATGCGGTCATTTTAAGATCAAAGTAAAAACAATAAAATACGAACAAAAACGTGTTAATAAAAATAAAAGGTTGTTCTGCAAATTCGTATTCACTGAAAACACCGCAAGTTCCCCACTCTTGGTGTAGATACACTGCTAGCCACCCAGAATGAAACACCAAGAAGGACACGAGATAGCAAAGCCAGATTTACTGGACACATAACAACAGATACAAAGATGAAACGATTGAGCTTACAGGCCCGTGCGACTTGCGGAACACGCAGACATCAATAGTTCGTGTGGCCCCCATAACTGGCAATAACGGCCACTACACGCCGCGACATCAAACGAAAGAGGCTTCGGATGTGGGCTTGGGGTATGTCGGATCCAAGCTGCTTCCACACGTTGCCACAGTTCATCAGGCGTAGCCGTGGGTGGTGCTTGCCGGGCCACTCGGTTGCCGATCAAGCGACCAGACGTGTTCGATGGGCGACATATCGGGAGAACAGGCGGGCCACGGCAGCAGTGACACCTGGTGGGCCGTGAAGAACTGTTGCACGATGCGTGCCACCGTGCGGGCCGCACATTGTCCTGTTGAAACGTGGCCGCTGGCAGGTCCTGCAGGTAAGGGAGGACTACAAGCTCCAAAACGTCGGAGATGGTGCGGTGGCTGTTGAGTGTACCGGCGATACGTACCAGAGGCGTGCGGGTGTCATATCCAATATGACGCCCCAAACCATCTAACGCCAGGCGACGGACCGGTATGGCAATGCATAATACAGGCGTCATACAGTCTCTCGCCGCGGTGCCACCACACGCGGATACGACCATCGTGGTGTTGCAGGCAGAAGCGGGATTCGTCGGAGAAGACAATGTCGTGCTATTCCGTAGTCAAGGTGTAGCGTTCAACGGCCCACTGCCGCCGCACTCGCCGGTGGTGAAACGTCAATGGTAATCGAAGCAAAGGGTGCCGTGCGACAAGTCCCCGCTCCTGCAGACGATGCCGAACGGTACGTGCTGATACAGGTTGTTGCGCAACACACCCTAATTCCTGCGCTAACGTTCGAGATGTGACGGTGCGAGCTATCAATGCCCGCCGCACAACATGCCGGTCCTGTCGCTCGGTGGTGTGCCGCGGCTGTGGCAGTCGCTCACGTCGGTCCGCCCGTCCCTCCTGTACCCACCGAATCCATACTCGCCTCACTGTGGCTGGATGTCGTCCCACACGGGCGCCGATGTCTCGGTACGATAAACCGCTGTCGCGATAGGCCACTATTTGTCCTCTGTCGAACTCCGAAACGTGCTGGAATGACTGCCGTATTCTGCGACTAGGCATCAGGAAGCTTCCCACGCACAAGTCCGGCAACACAACATACTTCCACTACTTACACCCAGCCTTCTGTGCACCCTCCTTATAGTGCTTCTCGGTGGCGTGCCGGGCGCACATGATTTGCATATGCCCTGCAATGCTAATCGTTTGCATGTCCTCTCGCGGGCGACGCATGCTGCGAATTTCAGGCCAATCGGATGCTTCCTTCTTGGTGTTGCATTTTGGGTGGCCAGCAGTATATTTCCATTGAAAGCCGGATAATACAGCATACACTTTCTTTGAAAAATATTGTGTCAGTCCTCAGGCGTCGCTTGATTGGCCTGCTGTATAGGGATGAGTGTGGTTGGTTTACGGCAGTTTCTCGACAGTTGCGCGCTTTCGTGGCGTGGTCGCGGGGAGTGACGGGGAGTTACTGCTAGCTGACCTACCAAGTCTGTACGAACAGGTCTGGATTTCTCAATGAATAAGAATTCGCATATTATATCAAATACTGAATATAGGCAACAGAAAATAAAATTGTCCTTATTTTGATTGTTGTTTTTTCTCATTTATTAACTCATTTGATTTTATCAGCTTTTTTTTTTATTTTTTTTTTTTTGGTTGAAGGTCTAACGACCACCGTGAGCAACTTAATGGGCTATAAGCAGTCGCCCGTCCCAAATTTATGGTCACTGGTTCCATGGGAGGGATAGAGCCAGTGCCGTAAGACTAACACAACATCCATGCCTCACCGGAATTCGAACCCGGACCCTTCCCGGACGAATGGTCATGAGCCAGCGGTTAGATCACTGCGCCACCGGGGCGGCTATCAGTTTTAAATCTTAGCGCCCTAGGCAGATGCCTAGTTCGCCTAGTGGGTGAAGCGGCTCTGGCCACATGACATCCTTACCCTTAGTGAGCCACTGAAATTAGTTCATCTTCTAGCCGCTGTTTCTGATCAAGTGGAAATCATACGAGACAAAACTATTTTATAAACTTGTATCTCTTTCTATAAATATATAAGCTGTGATTCACTAAGGGTAAAGGTTCCATGTGGCGTAGCGGCATGACTCCGGACCCTTAGTAATGGTGGGCCACTGGGCGATAGCCCAGTTGAACCTCCCCTTAATCCGGCCTTGAGTGGTGGCTGCGGTTTACGTAGTGCCCGAGCGATCAGAGGTGCTGGATTCTATCCATCAGTCCGAGATGGGCTGATGGATAGAATTCATATTCCCGATGATTCGGCGCTTATTCTGTCCCCTCTGAGGAAACAGTGGCCCTAAATTAGGGACAGGTGACTGATTATGTCCCTGTGAGTTGCTTACAGTTGTCGTTAAATCACAAAACGAAATAAAAAACAACAACACAAAAAAACCCTCAAAGCGCGTGCGTGTGTGTGTTTTACACCCAGAAACAGAAGTTTGTACGTAAAGCCACATAATAGTCAATACCCATGTGAATCAGAGAATGATTTCATAATTGTCGCCAAGGTCTATTTTTTTTTCTTTGTTAGTACATGATTTCTTTTCCATAAGTCTCTGATACATTGTATATGAATTTCCAAAGTGTTGTTTTTAATTTTACTTGCTTTTCTTGATTTTTATTTTGCTATACGTGAAGAGATCTTTTATACTTCATACTCATAATCTTTTTCTCATGTCCGCATGAGAAAAAGATTATGAGTATGAAGTATAAAAGATCTTGTGTACGGCGTGTAATAGATATCAGTGAAGCACGAGTTATATGTCAAGATCGCTGTAAACGGCGAAGTTTGATACGACAACAATAAGTACAAATATCTGGAAGTTTGTATTTCTTTTTGGAGCTAACCTCTGAATCTCAGAGAACAGCTTAGTGATATGTATGTATGTATGTATATACGTGAAACCGTTGAACATTTTTAAGTCCTTCTATAGAGAAGCATGCAAGACCGGCATCGAAAGAAATCAGTGTGAAAATTTTGGGTGTAAGGGCAGAAAATGTATGCAGCAGCGTCAATATCGAAGTTATATGTGTGCCTTAAGTATTTTTTAATCATCAAAGGATCAAAGGCTGACGCTAAGGATATCTTGGAATTGAAAAAAAAAATGTTCATTTTGACCAGAAACGAAAAAAAAAATGTTCATTTTGACCAGAAACGAAAAAAAAAAAAAAAAAAAGAACAGAAAACATACCACGCCATATGGCATGTTTTCTGTTCCATATGGCGTTGTATGTTTTTTGAACTGCGCACCCAGGAATTTTATGAAGGTGGCCCAATATTTTGAAGAGGCATATAAGAATACCCTGGAGACAACATGGTCCAAAATATTAGAAGGCGGTGAAAATATCTCCGCTACGTTAAAAACAAAACAAGAAAAACAAACTGGCCAATTGGCATGGCATTTTTTATGCCAATACCACTGAAGGCCTCGCTGGAAGAAGGGCAAAATACGATGTATGTGGTGCTATTACTGGCATATTTTCACTGTATTCCATGTAATCACTTCCTTCAGAAAACTTGAAAATTTTCATCGTCCTGGAGCGAGAATTGAAACCGCATCTCCCGATTTCCGGTCGAGATGTGTAAATGATGTATGTGGGTTCGACCTCTCGTTCCTTGAAGTGTAGAGTTTCGGAACACAAATATAACATGAAAACCTCTTCAACTTCTACAGCTCTTTCCAGGATCTACTTAGCGGGTACGCATACCCCTATCTGGGGGGCAGCAATTATACTGAATACTCCCAGACTTCGTTCTACTATTTTCACAGAAAGTTTATGATTTATAAATATAGTCATCTTTGCTGTAATGAAAATTCCCCTTGTACTATCACCCTGTCAAGGAAACAGTTATTGTACCGGGAAAAACACCCCGGGTCTCCAGAAATTAAGATTGACCAATTATTTCAGCACATGCGTTAAACTTCTCTTTTGGACATACTTCACTTGTGACACGACCAGAGGCGTAACTTAGTATTTCTGCGCCCGGGGCAAACCGCAAAATACTGCGCCCCTATCTGCCTTTCAAGGCATTACTGATTTAATAGTTGTACATATACAATGAGTGGCCACTTTATTATGACCACCCCCTCAGTACTTCGTTGGGCCACCTTTTGCCTTTAATACGGCGTCGATTCTTCGTGGCATGGACTCCACGAGATGTTGATGGGTGGTTTGTAGAATCTGAGACCATGCTTGATGAATAGCACTTTCCAGGAGTGTGAGATTGCAGGGTTGTGGATCCAGCTGTCTGATGGCTCGTTCAACTGCATACCACAAATTCTCAATTTGGAGACTGTGGGGGCCACCTAAGAAAAGTAAACTCACCGACATGTTCCTGAAACTAATCCTATACAATACGAGCACTATGGCAGGACGCATTATCTTGTTGAAAGCAGCCATCGACATTGGGATAAACCATCCACATGACAGGATGCACTTGGTCCGCAACGATGTTTAGATATAATGTGCCAGTCAGACGTTGATCAACACGAATTAAAGGGCTCAAAGCATGCCAGGAAAACATTCCCCAAACCATAACGTTGCCTCCACTCCACCATCTTCAAGGGTTGTAGCAATGCATTTGTGGACCATGCTTTCGTGCTGTTTCCGCCAAATTCTCACTCGGTCATCGGCATGGTACAACTGAAAACGTGATTCATCGGACCACACAATTTGTTTCCAATTATCGACTGTCCAATCCTTATGCTCCTGTGAGAACTGGAGACGTTTTCTCTTGTTAACTGCAGACCGCAAAGGTGTTCGAACAGGCCTTCGGCTGCCATGCGTGCAGAGATCATTTGAGAGGATCCTTGATTAAGATGGTCTGTAATTTGCTGCACTGTTGCCCTTCTGTTGTCTGTTACCAGTCTGGACACTCTCCGTTCTGCCCGAGAAGTCACTAGTCGATGACCACCACACGTTGCACGTAGAAACCCAGTTTTTTGGCTGACACTCCAGTATTTAAACACTTTAGCAACAGCTGCTCTGGAACATTTCACGAATGCGGCGGTTTCGGTGATACTCGCTCCATGGCTCCGAGCTCCTACAATCATCCCACGTTGAAAGTCCGTCAAATCGCATTTTTTACCCATCTCGTCACCCAAAAATCACTGCTACTGCTATCGCAAGCACTAAGCTTTCCCTTTTTATACTAGCCTCGCCCTCTGGCGGCAAAAGCGTGCAGCCATAGCTCATTTGCTTGAAACTGTCAGGTGGTCAAAATAAAGTGGCCACTCAGTGTATAACTATCAATTTACTAAACTTGTATATTATATTATTAATAATGTTGGGCAGTGTAATATTCTTCTCGACAAAACAAAATTAACGTCATTCCCCAAAGTTATCTCTACGCGGTAGGTACAATCTAACTGCGAATGTTTGTTTAGTTTTTCGCAAATGATTCGAAGTTCGGACCTATACTGTACCACATCAAATGGACCGAATTCAGTTCGTAGTAGTGGCTTACAGCCACAGAATGATCAAATATCACCCAGAGAATCTTCAACAATGTGAACAACATCTTTTTCTTGCAACGTACATACTGTATAGTCCATCAAACTAAAGAAAAACAGCGGGCCCCAATGTTTGTGAAATTCACAAATTTGTTGGTGACGGAATCGATATCGCGTCTGCTCGCTCTGGAATGAGCCACATCATCTGCCTCTAAATTTTTTCAAGCGAAGAAAGAATTTTTCATTAATTTCAGAAGATATGTGGAGCAAACATCACACATTTTTCGAAGAACCCAACAGCCAGTGGATCCATTTTTACGTTCGGGTGCCAATGTGAAATTCACACATTCGCCGGTGATGGAGATCGAGTCCTCGCTCCGGAGTGAGTCGTTCTAACCAACCAAACTACACCAACGGAATGTATTGCTGCAGATTTGTCGTCTTGACACGTGCTTTACTTCCGTAGTGCGTCACATGTTGCTGACGAAGACTGTAGTTCTTTTTTAATTAGACGGACCATATAATCACGCCTTCATTCCTGAATATGAGCAGGTAGAATCCTCTGAACGTTTAAAGAAAGAAATTCGAATTTTAAGTCTACCAAAAACTTGTGTAAAAGTTACAGTTTCAATTTTAATCAGACTGCAAGCAGTGGTTCTTGCGCCCTCTCTTGAGCTGCGCCGGGGCAGACGGGGGCGGCTGCCCCGCCCTAGTTATACCTCTCGACACGACTGTCATGGTATATATAACCAAAACCTCGTCGCTTATGTTTGTGCATTGTATTTACATCTAAGGTTGAGTTTATTTTAAACTCGAAAGGTCTAATGTGTATATATACACTGACGGGAAAAAAAATCCCAACACCACGAAAAAATAGTTGTAGAGGAATGAAATGGCGGCAATACATTTGTATAGGTAACATATTTAATCGATTAAGGTTTCAAGATTACAGCTTAATGTAAGCGCGAGAAGAGCCATTTTAAATGTGAAATGCTGGTACATTAATAACCGGTGTAACCGCCAGAATGTTGAATGCAAGCACGCAAACGTTCATGCATTGTGTCGTACAGGTGCTGGATGTCAGTTTGTGGGATGGAGTTCCATGCCTGTTGCACTTGGTCGGTCAATACAGAGACGGTTAATACTGGTTGGGGGTGACGCTGGAGTTGTCGTCCAGTGATGTCCCATACGTGCTCGATTGGTGAAAGATATGGTGATCTAGCAGGCCACGGCAACATGTCGACACTCTGTAGAGCATGTTGGGTTACAACAGAGGTATGCGGGCGAGCGTTATCCTGTTGGAAAACACCCCCTGGAATGCTGTTCATGAATGGCAGCACAACAGGTTGAATCACCAGACCGACGTACAACTGTGCCGTCAGGGTGCGTGGGATAACCACGAGAGTGCTCCTGCTTTCATAGGAAATTGCTCCCCAGACCATAACTCCAGGTGTAGGTCCAGTGTGTCTCGGCCGCAGACAGGTTGGTTGCAGGCGCTCACCTGGCCTCCTTTTAACCAACACACGGCCATCACTGGCACCCAGGCAGAACCGGCTTTCATCAGAAAACACAACAGATCTCCACTCCGTCCTCCAATGAGCTCTAGCTTGACACCACTGACGTCTCAAACGGCGGTGGTTTGGAGTAGTGGAATGCACGCTACAGGGCGTCTGGCTCGGAGCTGTCCTTCAAGTAACCGATTTGTAACAGTTCGTTGTGTCACTGTGGTGGCAACTGCAGCTCGAATTGCTGCCACAGACGCGGTACGATGCGCCACGGCCATACGCCGTACACGGCGGTCTTCCCTCTCAGTAGTGCCACGTGGACGGCCGGAACCCGGTCTTCTTGAGGCAGTACCTTCCCTTGACGACCGCTGCCAACAATCATGCAAAGTAGCTACATTCCTGCCAAGTCGTTCTGCAATATTGCGGAAAGAAAATCCACCTTCTCGTAGCCCTATTACACGACCTCGTTCAAACTCCGTGAGCTGTTGATAATGGCTTCTTCGTCTTTTTAAAGGCATTCTTGACTAACATCAACACTCTACGTCGAATCTCAACGATAACTAACGCTCACGAACGTTACAGCGCGTATTTACAGCAAACCTTCTGTGCATGTTCTGAAGGGTGCTACTAGCGCCACACGTATGCGCCGAGCGCGAAATTTGCATAGACGTCATCTTACAGATGTACTCTCACCGCCTACCAACTGTCGTTTATCTAACACAACCCCTTCTTGTTGTTGGGATTTTTTTTTTCCGTCAGTGTATTTCTTAACTTGTATATACACTGAAGAGCAATTGAATTAGAGATACCTGTCTAGTAACGTGTAGCACTACCTTTCGCCCTGATGACGGCGGCGATCCGTCTCGGCATGGACTTGACAAGACACCGGAAGCGTTGGGAAGCCATACGGATCCACGACCCCTGAACAAGCTCCCACAGGTCACGAAGATTTGATGGAGGGGGTCAGAGCCTCAAACATTTCTCTCGATGGCATCCCAGATGTGCTCGATGGGATTGAGGTCAGGTGACCTAGCTGGCCAAGGAAGCGAGATCACGTCCGTGGAGTGTTCATCCAACCATTCGGATACAATCCGGGAGCGATTAGCACGGTGCATTGTCTTGTTGCAGGATGAGGTCCCCAGTGGAATGTTGAAGACGCACAAACGGGAGCAAATGGTCGTCCAGCATATCCCGGTAACGTAGACCTGTGAGGGACGATGTCACACGTACTTACCAGGGGTCCCATTTCAGTCCACGTAAACAATCCCCAGACGAGAATGCCACCCCCACCAGCTTGAAGAGTACCCTGCTGGCAAGAAATATCCGTCGCTTCATGTGGTTTGCGCCGTACTCGTATCCTGCCATCCGCATGTACCAACGTGAATCTCGACTCATCAGTCCAGGCAACATTTTCCCACATGTCTAAGGTCCAGTGGCGATGTTCCCGTGCTCATGCTAATCTGTGCACCCTGTGATGTGCGGTCAGCAGCGGTACCCTCGTGGGACGATGGCTTCTGTACCCCATAGCGAGGAGATGGTTCTGGGTGGTGTGGCTTCTTACACGTTTTTGTGCATCAGCGTTAAATTGCCGAGTGATTTCTTGCACTGTGTCCCGTCCATACGCTGTTACAATGCGAGCTAGCCGACGATGACCCCGCACATCCACGCGCTGTTGTCCACGGCAGTTGGCCCTGGCAAGGATGTGGTTTTACCGGATTCGATGTACTCACGGTGCACCCGTGATACAGTGGCTCGTGAAAATCCCAGTGCCTGCACGACTTCCGAGATGGAGTGACCCATTCGTCGGGCCCCGACAATTTGCCCAGGATCAAATGAGCTTAGATCCTTCGTCTTACCCATACTGCGTCCGACTCTTACTGATTCACGTTGCATCACTCCTTATATTGTCGGATCGCTGCATACGTCATGTCGTTTCCGTTTACAGGACCGCCCACTGCGCCATATTTGCATAACGCTAGCTGTCTCTAATTCAATTGCTCTCCAGTGTAGCTTTTTTACGTTAAATATTTAAATCGTGCGTAAGACGGCATTGTTTTTAACTTAATAGATATCTCCGCTATGTTAAAGTGCGGCGATATTTTACCGGCTTATTAAAAAGTCCTGGGTTCCAATTATTCATGAAACGTATATTTATAAACAAGTTCAAATATATTTGAAATTAAGTAACCAATAACAAAGAACGAAAGACCACGTGATATCTGTAGAGGAGGGCCCGGGCCCATGGGCCACTATGCCACGCAAAAGTAAGAAGTTGCTATGCAGAAAGTTATTGCAAAGAAGATTTTTAATTTAAAATGTTTGAATAACGTGTATCCTGGCATGTTATTTTGTTTATACGTTGTTTTCTGTCTGATGATCACTTTGTGTGTTGAAGTATCTTTTTTTTTTTTTCTCTCAGCCAGTATTGCATTCCTCCTTACACTGCATTTTTACGCTCTAGAACAGATTGATTCTACGAAGATGAAATGGAAAAGTAAATCAAAATATTCAACAACACGTTTATTTCTTCCTTTTTGCTTCACACACATTTAATGGTTATCAGCATTTCAGAATATACAAATAAAAGCTAAATCTTTAATGAGTCTTCAATATTTTTACGACGAATGACAGTATTACGTTTGCTGTTATTACAGCATTTCATATACATATGTGGCGTCTCTTCTTGCGAACATACGCCAGAGGAACAAGATAACATTGAATTCTGTGGTATACAGAGTGAGACATTTATGCACTGAGAGCACAGAATGTTTCCTTTCCTGAAGTACTCGCATCACCAGTGTGTCTTCTTGCTTGACAAACCTTTATTCAAGTAAGCAGGACCTGCCCACCTATAACTTTCACTCAGGAATTACAGCAAATTGTTCAAAAGATGATTGAGTAATATATTTCTTTTACACGCGAGTCATAATGACTCGCAACATATATAGTTCCGTTGTAGGTACCATCATATACATTTATACATAATAATAGTCCAAAAACACAAGAAACCGGTTTATTTGATTAAATTGCGTGAAATGTCAGTATAATAACTGATTAAAACATTTGCTATATACTTCAGTAAGGTAGCAAATTATTAGGAACACCCAATGGCAATCAGGAACGTATCATCACGGGCGCTCATACAGGGGGCAAGAGGAGGCATTTGCCCTCCTCTGGAAATTGGACTGCTCTGGGAAGGTATTACAGAGTAATTCGTGATAACACTAATTCTCGTTGCTATTTTTTCTGTAGAATTTACAGATGAGTGTGTATGCAGTATAAACTTTGGGAGTTTCCAGTGTTAAGAGGAAATTTGCAGTATAGAAAGTAATAATTAAATTTCCAATTGCATGTTGGGGAACGGCGTACATACGTTCAGAAAAAGCATTGACGAAGAAATGAAAAAAATATCATCTTCTGCAGCAGCTATTCTCTGCATGAGAAAAATTTCTCGAAGTTTTTCCCAGAAATTTGTCCTGATGGTATTTTTTTTATTTGTCAGGACCAGTTGTGTAATCTCTGAGACTTTGTGACGCAAAGGGCTAAAAGGATTGTGACGTATATCCTAAATTAACTTTCCTTTTTAGTTTCTTTCCCTATGTAAATCTTGAGTTTATTCTGTTATTCTTCACTCTTAACGTGATATCTTTTCTCTAAAACGAATACGTTTGGCAACACAATTGAGGTTGAATAAACGTGACGAATGCCTGATATTGATAAGAACAAGAGATAAAAGCGAGGTTGCTTGAGAGCGTTGTGAGAGAGCGATTATTACGAGCGTTGGGTTGTAAACTGATAATTGAAAGGAGCGTTGTGTGGTGTGTAGAGAGTTTAGTGCAATATGCTATGCTACGATGCGTTTGCTACATCCTGAATAAAGCATCTTTTCCTTAAGTGTGGCTTCTGTTGTTTACATGTTTCGTCTGGCCGTTAAGGTTTTCTTTCATTTAGGACTATTTCTTAGTATGTTGATGTTTTAAATTAACGTAGAAGTAAGACAAGACTTCTACGTCATAGGATCAAAACAACGACAATGAAATTTCCTTATTGTCCTAACATGTCAAATTTCATTTATCCATCTTTTTTACACAGTTTCTGGGTGTCATTCTGGTTTCCAATTAAATTTAAGTGTTGAGAGTGCGATGAAAACGGTTAGGTAAGAAGAAGGCACAGTGGAAATTTGCTTAAGGTGTATGTATAATAAATATGTTATCCGTAGTTACTATTTATGTTTGCCCCCTTCTGAAGACTTAAGCTATAGGCCCACATCCTCATGTACGCAACTATAACGTTGATGTGATGTCTTCATTAACAACTCACTGCAAAGGATTCAGACGTTTAAAGTTATATAGCGCCAATACGGAAAATACTCATGATTTAATCCCTTAAGCGGCCGATGTACTGTGCTCGAACTAAACGGTACCCAAAACTTTTGCTCCCTCCAAAGAGAAATGTTCATATAGCAACCTGGTTTTACAAAAACTACCGTAAAGTAATTTATTTTGACCCCCTCTCATCTCATCAGCAGCGAAAATAAACCTATTATAGGTGATTAGCTTTCCTTCTAGTCTTATATTTCCTGTTCCATGACCTAAAACATGATAGGGAAGGGCTAGTCTCGCTGACACGAATATCATGCAACGGGGTAAGAAAAAGTTACTCAAATGTCTTATCTCTCCTTCTTTAAACTTGGCTGCATTGCCACAGTCCTTTATCAGTTAATTTCTAAGAAGGCATTGGTGTCAATCATATGCCTGAATGACCAATCTGAATAACAGATCTAAGGGCGAAAGCTACTTTTTTCGATGCTTCAGAAACCTTTCCGAAATTCCTTTCTTATATTAATGGAAAAACTACGTTCTGACTTTTCCCGTATCCATATGACGAATAATTTCCGATGATAGGATAGATTCACGGGAACACTTGGGGGTTTGATTAACTGTTAAATTTCAACAGTCTGTCGAAGTATTTGATTTTGAAGTTCTGTAGCGATATCGGATATTGTGGATAACATACCGCTTGAATTTTGGTTACTGTGGCACACGACATTTCTTCTCCTCTTCCCCATTTTGTGCACCAGCGATTATATACTATATTAACAAAAGTCACCGGATACCCCTTCAAAAGCAAATGAACGGATCCGCTGCGATGTTAAGATGCTCGATACAGCTGCAAAAGCAATAAAAAGAAGCCTGTAGCTGACAGCGATCATATCGCGGTGGAAGAACACTGACTTTGAGAAAGGAAAGATTGTTGGGTGTTATATTAGTGGGTTGTCCATAACAGAAACCGAGAGGCGTTTAAACATACCCAAGTAAACTGTTTTGGATGTACTGAATAAGTGGAAGACACATGGCGTGCCTGAAGCAGCAAAACGTACCGGCAGACCAAAGAAAATCAGTGTTACAGGACGTCGAAGCCTCAGGAGAGTCGTTACAGCTAATCGACGGAGCACTGCACAAGACCTCAGTGTGCAGGTGAGTAAAAATGCTGGAACCTCGGTATGTACACGTACCTTTCGCTGAGAACTTCATTTCATGGGTTACCGTGGTCATGCGGCTGCTCATAAGCCTTTCATCTCCACTCGGAATGCTACTTGTCGTTTAACACGGTGTAAAGAACATATTTCGTGGACCGTAGATAAACGGAAACGGGTCCTATGGACTGATGAATTCAGATACACGATCCATCAGTCTGATGGCCGTGTGTGGGTATGGCGGCAGCCGGGGGAACGCTATTTACAACAGTGTACTGTTCCTACGGTCAAGTTTGGAGCTGGCAGTGCACTCGTGTGGGGGTGTTTTTCGTGGTATGGTCCCTGCCCATTGGTTATGTGGACAAACATGTTAACCAGCACGGCTATCTCGATATTCTGGACAATTATGCCCTACCAAATCTGTGGCAATACTATAGAACCGAGCCTTATTGGTACCAGCAGGATAATGTACCCAGCCATAAACCAAGGACTGTTACGGCGTGGTTTTACGATAATTCCGTATCGTGTGTGGACTGGCCAGCACAGAGCCCTGAACTTAATCCCATAGAGAACCTAAGTGATGAATTAGAACGCCGCATAAGAAGTTTGGAACTAAGGCCTACTACTAAGCAACAGTTAGCGGCAGTATTATGTACTGAATGGAAGCGCAAACCTATCGCTGTGTTCCAAAACCTTGTCGAAAGCATGTCTCGAAGGGTCAGTGCATGCATTAAGGCCAAAGGTGGACATACACCGTACTAATGTTTGTCAATAAATGCTATGCTATGTTTCACTTCTATAGGTGTCCGGTGACTCTTGTCAGTACAGTGTATATTGTGTTACTGTAAGAAATCGGGTATTCAAATACGTATTGTACGGATGATTGTACGATGTCTGTGGAGTCCTTAAGACAGAAGCAGTTATAATTATAGCTATCGAGAGTAAATTTTATATAAGAAGTTTTGTGAAATAATACTATAAAACAGTACATTGCACCTTCTCTTAGAAATAATTGAAAGTTATTGTCTGTTAAAAATATATCTCAAACTCCAAATCATTTTGTTGCTTCGAAAAATCACAAAAAAAAAATACGTATTTTCTAAAAGACCTCGTACAGAAAAAATAAAATTATTACAAACGTATTAAAAAAATAATATATGCGTCAATAGAAAATAAAATGACTAAATCTCTTGCGTCAATGGAAAAAAAATCATTATGGCCCAAATAGTTTTACTGTGAATGTGAGTCTGATTCCTGTGACTTTCTGGCTCAGTGGTTAAGACGCGCGGCTCCAACCCAAACGGGTTGTCGTCGCAATTTCTCGAATTTCTGTTTAAATACGGAAAAAACGTGAAACGGACTTTTCTGAAATAATCGGGATAACTGACAATGAAAAATTTGTGGAAATACGGGTTAGAAAAATAAAGCGGGAACTTTTAAAAACGGAAATTCCTTTAAAAGACGTACACTTCCCGGCAATTTTCTGCACGTTGTTTTCAGAAAATTTCCGTGAATTCGCACCACTTATTTTTTACGTTGAAGAATAACTACACAGAGAGTATATAATGAGTGGTGCACAAACGACAGAACTAGCAATCAGTGGTCTTCTGTGGAAGGAAACGACTGCTTGAGAGGATTGTGCGAGGTAACAGATGGGCTCCATTCCGTCAGGTAACCTCGCAGTACAAGAGAGGTATAGATAGGAGAATTGCAACATACACATCCTGCCCCACATCATCGCTAATGGACTATTACAGCAAACGTCCCATTTGCTTACCACTTGTCTCTGCTAAAGACCGATAAATCTATATGTGGTGGGCACGAGAACGCCAAACTTTAGACCCTTAAGGATTGAAAAAAAGATCGCCTGGTCCGATGATTCACGTTTTCAGTTAATACATACCAACGGATGGTCCAGGATATGGCGTCAACACCAAAAATCGATGGATCCTAACTACTTAGGGTTAACAGTAGAAGCTTGTGGAGGAGATGTAATAGTCTGGGGTGAGATTGCATGGCTGGCATTGGGTTACTTAATATCTCTGGAACAGCATTCGGATGCCACAAGGTATCTTAACAGTCAGACATGTGCATGGTGTTTCTTGATGGAGACTGCTGCTTTCAGAATAACATTGCGCCAGGGCACAAGGCTAAAATTGTAACCCAGTTGTTCCAGAAACATGAAGTGACTTCGGAGTGCTAAAATGGCCCTCACATTCCCCAGATCTTAACCCAATCGGGCTCCTGTGGGATGAGATTGAGACAGCCGTTAGTAACAGAGACCTTCTTCCAGCGAACATTCGGCAACTAACGGACGCCATCACACTGGCTTAGCTGAATATACCTTGAATACGATACCAGCATCTCGTTGAACCCATGCCATATCGAATGGAGGCTGCTTTGATAGCCACGAGCGCTCGAACACGTTATTAGGTAGGTGCACCTAATAATTTGCTACTTCAGTGTATATTCACATTTTTGTGACTTTATCTTGTCCGCCCTCATATCATATCCGCAGAACAGAACATTCATAGATATGTAACTTTGGAAATAACGGTTGTAGATATTATAAGAAATACTGAGCCAGACAAAATTAGCCTAAAACACTCATACTTATTTATCATATTTCAAGAATATGGAAATTTCGATGTGTTAATGGAATAAACTATTTTTAAACTAAAATTTTAAACTAAAATGGCATTGGCTGGATTCTGCGTGAGAGGAAAAGCGATGCTTCAAAATTTAGTGAATCACAGAGACAAAAGTAAATAAACAGTGTTTATTTTATATTGTATTTTAAGAAATTTTATTTCTTGTGGGTGTGATTTTTAGGGATTTCTGATTAACTAAACAAAACAAGTTAGTAAAATCATGCAATGCATTGATTATGATACGCTTTCCAACATACCAGAAATAATTACTCAAATTATGAGGATAATGGCTGTAGAACAAATCTCACTCCTACGACCTGACCTTTGACCCCATTTCGATTATACACTGACGGGAAAAAAATCCCAACACCACGAAAAAATAGTTGTAAAGGAATGAAATGGCGGCAATACATTTGTATAGGTAACATATTTAATCGATTAAGATTTCAAGATCACAGCTTAATGTAAGCGCAAGGAGAACCATTTTAAAGGTGAAATGCTGGTACATTAATAACCGGTGTAACCGCCAGAATGTTGAATGCAAGCACGCAAACGTTCATGCATTGTGTCGTACAGATGCTGGATGTCAGTTTGTGGGATGGAGTTCCATGCCTGTTGCACTTGGTCGGTCAATACAGGGACGGTTAATGCTGGTTGGGGGTGACGCTGGAGTTGTCGTCCAATTATGTGCCATACGTGCTCGATTAATGAAAGATCTGGTGATCTAGCAGGCCACGGCAACATGTCGACACTCTGTAGAGCATGTTGGGTTACAACAGCGGTATGCGGGTGAGCGTTATCCTGTTAGAAAACACCCCCTGGAATGCTGTTCATGAATAGCAGCACAACAGGTTGAATCACCAGACCGACTTACAACTGTGCCGTCAGGGTGCGTGGTATAACCACGAGAGTGCTCCTGCTGTCATAGGAAATTGCTTCCCAGACCATAACTCCAGGTGTAGGTGCAGTGTGTCTCGGCCGCAGACAGGTTGGTTGCAGGCGCTCACCTGGCCTCCTTCTAACCAACACACGGCCATCACCGGCACCCATGCAGAACCGGCTTTCATCAGAAAACACAACAGATCTCCACCCCGTCCTCCAATGAGCTCTAGCTTGACACCACTGGCATCGCAAACTGCAGTGATTTGGAGTAAGTGGAATGCACGCTACAGGGCGTCTGGCTCGGAGCTGTCCTTCAAGTAACCGATTTGTAACAGTTCGTTGTGTCACTGCGGTGGCAACTGCAGCTCGAATCGCTGCCGCAGACGCGGTACGATGCGCCACGGCCATACGCCGTACACGTCGGTCTTCCCTCTCAGTAATGCCTCGTGGCCGGCCGGAACCCGGTCTTCTTGAGGCAGTACCTTCCTTTGACCACCGCTGCCAACAATCATGCACAGTGGCTACATTCCTGCCAAGTCGTTCTGCAATATTGCGGAAAGAAAATGCACCTTCTCGTAGCCCTATTACACGACCTCGTTCAAACTCCGTGAGCTGTTGATAATGGCTTCTTCGTCTTCTTAAAGGCATTCTTGACTAACATCAACACCCTACGTCGAATCTCAATGATAACTAACGCTCAAGAACGTTGCAGCGCGTATTTAGAGCAAACCTGCTTTGCATGTTCCGAGGGGCGCTACTAGCGCCACACGTATGCGCCGAGAGCGAAATTTACATAGACGTCATCTTACAGATGTACTCTCACCGCCTACCAACTGTCGTTTATCTAACACAACCCCTTCTTGGTGTTGGGATTATTTTTTCCGTCAGTGTATTAAACAGAGCCGGTAAAGTATACTTCTGGAAAACCATGATAAAGTTTTGTCTTAATCGAAGCATTTTTACCTAAGTTATAACCCATAAGGGCGATGGAATGGATCCCGATCCTATGTCCTAACCTTTGACCCCATTTCGCCCATTTTCAATAGGGTTCGTTCCCAGTGATCCCTTACCATATACTAAAATTTCATCGAAATCAAACCATATTTACGCAAGTTATGACGCATAAGGGCAATGGAATGCATCCCGCTCCTATGTCCTGGCCTTTGACCCCATTTCGCCCATTTTCAATAGGGTTTGTCCTCAGGTGGTCCCCTACCACATACTGAAATTTCATCGAAATCGAACCATTTTTACGCGAGTTATCGTGCGGACGGACAGACGGACAAAGCTGGAGCATATACGCTTCTTCAACCTACTGTTGGAAAGCGTAAAAAAAGGGGCCATTCTACTGTCTTAAAATTTCTACTCCTAAATTTTTTCGGCATTTTTAAGCGTACATAAAAAAATGTTTTAATTTTTTTTTTTTTTTTACGTAACCAAAGGAAACTCCATAGAAACTGTGTAAAAATGTTGCATTCTTATAACATTGCCTTCGCCCCATTCTCTCTCGTGTTACAAATGCACTTTTCCCGAGGCACATGGATCATATGCTTAATTGATAACAACCGTTTCGTACTGACAGCAACACGAATGATCGCAAGGAGGATGGGGTGGGTAACGTCACTTTTGTTGATCTAAGTAAACATTTTTATTGCTGCATATGATAAGTTTTATGCTAAAGGTCGGCTCTGTTCAAGGCTGTGGTGGCTCTGCGATGGTTTGGGGAGCCTTCTAATGGGACACATTAGGCCCCTTAGTGTATCTGGAGAAGCTCTTAACTGCTGCGCGCTACTAAAAGGTACTGTCTGATATCACCTACACACGTTCATGGCGTTTGCGCATCCTGCGGCTGATGGTCTGTTTCAGCAATACAATGCGTGGCTCCACCGGGCCGCAACCACCGAGGCATGTCTCGAGGAACACTCATCTGAGTTTGGAACCATCCAGTGGCCCCCGAAGTCCCCGGATATAAACCCCGTGGGAGCACTCTGGGATGACGTGGAGCAATATCAGAGCCCTGTATTCTGGATCGACTTGTGGACAATGCTTCAACTGGCATGACTGGCCTTATCTTCGGGAACCCTCCGGCAACTGGTGGAGTCGACGCGCTCAAGAAAGGCCAACATGCAATTAGATAAGTATCTCGAGTGTTCTATCCATTGAGTTGTGAAATTCACAAATTTGCCTGTGACGAAGATCGAATCTCGCCGCTCCGGAGCCAGATTATTTTACCAGTTAAACTACACCGACTGAATTTATTGCCGCAACCTTTCCGTCTTGATATGTGCTTCACCTTTGTAGTACGTCATAGAGTTTACATATCTTGATGCCTTACCCTCGCTGTCAAAAAATAGTTCAGACGTCACTGTATAGGCAGAGTATTCAGGGAATGTATCTTCCTGAATTTCATTCGTTTCTTTGCCCGAATGCATCCACACTTGATTTGATATTAATGTTGATCGATGACGATCAAGAAAATGGTTTCCATATATGTTTATCGATGACGATTAAGAAAATGGCTTCCGTTCATGTCAATCGACGACTATTTAGAAAATGGTTTCCATGTGTGTTAATCGATGACGATTAAGAAAATGGCTTCCGTTCATGCCAATCGAGGACGATTAAGAAAACGGCTTCCGTTCATGCCAATCGATGACGATTAAGAAAATTGCTGCCATTTATGTTAATCCATTACAATTAGGAAAATGAGTTTCATTCATATGTCGATTAAGAAAACGGCTTTCATTTACCAACACTTTCAACTGCCTTTTCGGGTTTCATTGTCTTTGTTGTCACAGGTCTTCAAAAGTTAGTAGAGATGCCTCTGCTTAGCAGTTACAAGAACAGTCGACTGTTATTGGAAATGGAACTACTGTCCACACACATCTCTTCTTTTTCGCTTTCTTTTGATCCCGTTTGTTTCCACTGGAGACTTTTTCAACAGTAACTCTTTCTCGATCGCGGTTAACGTTTTTCCTTTTTTCTCTGCAACGCCACCTGAGAATGTGAACGCTGGTTGCTGTTGCTGGTACGCAGTTCATTCCGGGAGGCCAGGAACACGTACCGCGACGATCCACACAGTCGCCTTTCCTTACCCACCTAGGCCAGAAGGTCGTTCCCAAATCCTGCCACGTGAATTCTACGGGGCAGCTGGCCCTCTTGAGTAGCCACCGACGAATAGCCAACTCGATCTTCGGGTCTGAACCAAGCTCTGTTCCACGAAGTTCTTCTGTGAGATTCATTTCCTGCAAGTGAAAAGCCAGGTTTTCTGCAACCCAGCGATCTCCGAAATCGTCCGAAATCACCTCGTTCGAGGCCACAGGCTCATATTCGCCCTTGGGCTTATTAATGGACATCCAGCGAGCGTCGTAGCCATCTCCGAGAATCTCCAGGAGGTAGGACGAATCGAGGTGCTTCCGGTTCCGGTTGTAAAGGTATCTGCTTCCGCCTTCCGTTCCCCTGATTCTGGAAGATGCACTGATCGGCGGCACTGTCGGTCGACGTCTCAACGGGTGATGATGCCTTGCTTCTTCGGAACTGGATTCAGTGCCTGCAGTATCGCCGGTGATCATTGCAGGCTGGAGTGAAAGGTACAAAATGAAGGGAAGTCCAACAAAGAGGTTCATACAGGTCTTCATTACCTGGAAGGAAATTGAAAGGAACATAATTTTAATTTTCCATTAACAAAGGCAATAAAGAGTATTCATTTCATAAGAGCCAAATGCAAGATTTATACACAGTCGAGTCACATTATTTTGACCACCTACTACTTTTTACATCAACAGCGCGTAGCCAATGAAAGAAGGCAAGTGTCGTGAGCTGGCTTAGAGGGTATATAAGGTATGCTGTAGGCATTCGAATAAACACATCACTCGTTGCTGTCATAGATAAAAGCAGCGATTTATCAGATTTGCAAAAATGGATAGTTAACGGCTTTGGGACCAAGCGTGGCAGTATTTCTGAAACGGCGCAGTTTGTGAACTATTCGCGTGCTACTGTGGTTAAAGTGTATCGTGATTGGAGAAATGGCACCATTGCGAATAAGCGACGTGGAAACTGCGGAGCACCACGTGCAATTGATGGGAGAGGTGAACGTCTGCTTCGAAGGTGCGTGAGAGCCGATTGACACGCTACATTGGAGCAACTCACTGGCCGAATGAACCAGGGAGTTACTGGAAGTGAGCCCAAAACGAGAATTCAGCGAAACCTGCTGCATATGGAGCTCCTATGCAGACGGATGGTCACTGCACCTTTGCTAAGGGATGTGCACTGGCAGAAAAGGCTTACATTTGCACGGCAGTATCGGAATTAGACCTCCGCTGATTGGAAAAGGATTGCCTTCTCCCATGAGTCACGTTTTCTGCTTCATTGAACGGATGGACGTTGGCGTATCAGGCGAGAAACATCGGAGAACAAACACTCTTCAACCATTGCTGGAAGAACACAAGCTGGTGGGGGCAGCATTATGGTCTGGGGAATTTTTTCGTGGCATTCCCTGGGTCCACTCATACCTGTGGAAGGCACTATGGGCCGAAATCGTTATGAATTCATCATTGCAGACCACGTACACCCATACTTGGCGATTGTCTTCCCTGGGGCGGATGGAATCTTCCAGAACGGCAATATGACGTGTTACACTACTAGAAATGTCCGAGAGTGGTTGGAAGAGTACGATGAAGATTTCAAAGTACTTCTCTGGCCCCCTAATTCTCCAGACTTAAACCCAATTGAGCATCTGTGGGACCACATCGATCGTGCTGTTCGCTCTATGGATCTTCCACCGCGCACCCTCCAGCAGCACTTCGGAAGCAGATGTTCTCCGGATAACCGCCAAACCCAGTCGAACGGAATAATGTGAAGCGAGATTCGTCGCATTATAACACCTGCCGCCATTGCGCAAATGTCCAATTTTTGTGCTGTTGACACCATTGTAACCGCGTATCTTTATTGGTCTTTGTAATGAAAGGTTTATGGGCCACTGCTCGGCTATGATCCCACAACAATGGTGTGCATTGGTTGGGACCTAGTTTTCCGCATCTCCCTCTGCAACACCCTCCGGTCTGGAGGTTATATAGTTTCGCGTGTCTTCAAGGGCGACGTGAATTCCTGCAATGTCCTGTCTTCTTCCACTTGCTGATGACAAAGGCTGCAGTCGATTTAGTGACCTGTCTGACATCAGCAATGCTCATACCTCCAATTGAGTGGCAGGGCCGGATGAAAGGGGGTCTATAGGGGCTATAGCCTTGGGGCCCACCCCGACCAAGGGACCAGGGGGCATGTCAGGACAAATAATAGAGTGGTAGAGAGAGAGAGAT
Source organism: Macrothele yani (assembly GCA_039090855.1). Classification (NCBI taxonomy): domain Eukaryota; kingdom Metazoa; phylum Arthropoda; class Arachnida; order Araneae; family Macrothelidae; genus Macrothele; species Macrothele yani. The sequence continues at coordinate 70,374,268 of CM077028.1, read as the reverse complement.
TTATAAAATAGGCTTTTACTTTTGTCTCGTATGATTTCCACTTGGGTAAGAAACAGAGGCTGGAAGACGAACAGATTTAAAGCCAGTTACTCACCAAGGGTAAAGATTTCATGTCTCTGTTTCAGCTTTTTCACTATCATCCGCCAACACCTCCCAATTTCCACTTGGAACAGTTAATAGTCGAAGTCCCCTGTCGCTTTACATTGCATGACAAAAAAGATGAACTAAGAAAAGTATACAATGCAAAATCATTAGAAAATCCAAGACAAAAATAGGAATCTTAAGCTTTTAAGGTGAACCTCAAGTAATTTTGGCAAAACTTCTGTACACATTTTCTTCACAATTAATGCGTTCCCAAGGATGAAAATTTGAACATCGATTAAAATAGCTTTATTTTATAACTTGGAATACTTAATATTTTCTAAAACATAACCATAATTATGCAATCCAACATTTGTTTGTCTACTGACGTAGTACAGGTCGCGCCATCTTTTTCCTGGTTTCAACACCACCAAAGGAAAAGTTATTGATTTTTAATATAATTATGGTTATGTTTTAGAAAATATTAAGTATTCCAAGTTATAAAATGAAGTTATTTTAATCGATGTTCAAATTTTCATCCTTGGGAACGCATTAATTGTGAAGAAAATGTGTACAGAAGTTTTTTCCATTGGAAGTACAGGAAGCAAAATTACTTGACGTCCACCTTAACTCTGTTCTTATGAGAACAATGAAAAATATTATGACTTATTATGAAAACTCTGCAGATAATTTATTAGTTTGAAGAATGCATTACGTACTAATTATCACAAGCACAATACTACAGTTTCGTGTTTTAAGGACTTGCTAATGATTCCCCGTTATAATTCTTTGAAGGTTCACTCAGATGTCTTAGCCCAGGGGACCTACTAAGGCCTTAATCCGGCCCCGTTGATTAGCCTATTATAATGCCATTTTTCAACTTGGAGAGCTCTCTCCTGCTAGCAGTTTTATCAGAGATTGATCTGAGCGTACTCCCGTTGCCATTTTTATACCTTTTCGATCACATGTCTGCTGCGGGAGCACACTACTGCGCCTCCGTGGGGATGTCCAGTCCCTTTTGTCCACATAGTGTATGTACATCAGGCCATGATAAAGAACATACGTATAATAGGAATGACAATGCATGATATACATCCACAACATAATTGTCAAATTCACCGGTGGAAAAACGTTAAGTTTTAAATATAATATAGTTTGCAACAGAACGACTTGGTATACTTTAATGAAATTCGGTGAAATCCGTTTAATGAAATATATCAGACTATGACAAAGAATATATACAAAAATAGGACTGAACGGCTAAGTATAATGGTTGATGCGCCAAAAAAGTCCTTCACTGGCAGCAGCAGAAATGCGTTGAGCCTTTCATCAATAAAGTGTATGATTGCCCGTGACTGCCAAACATGTTGCACAACATAATAAACAAAGTCATCGCTCTTTCCACGTTTATCAACACATAGCAACCGAAAAACTGTTATCCGGTCACCGCTGGGATCGTACCCCAGATCTCTCGATATCTAGCCGAGTGCGTTCGTCTTACGCTACGGGGGCCAACAATCAGCGGCGCTATGTGTGAACACACATAATATCATCTTGCATTTGTTTATCTGTGAGCTGACAGATAAACACACATGGCGCCGTTCATTGTGTGTTTATCACAGCCCCGTTGATATGTGTGTTTATCTGTTACAGATTATCTGTTACAGATAAACACTGTTACTGATAAACACACATATCAACGGCTCTATGATAAACACACAATCAATGGCGTTACAGATAAACACACATATCAACCCCACTATGATGAACACACAATCAACGGCGCTATGTGTGCTTATCTGTGAGCTTACAGATACACAAATGTAAGATGATACTAAGTGTGTTCAACGGACGCTATTTGTGTATTCGCTAAGTGTATCAATGGCGCTTTTTGTGTTTATCTACACAATCAGATAAACACATATATCAACGGCGCTATGATAAACACAAAATCAACGGCGCTCTGTGTGTTTATCTGTCAGCTTACAGATAAACACACCTAGCACCGTTGATTGTTGGCCACCGTAGCGTAAGGCGAACGCATTCGACTGGATATCGAGAGATCTGAGGTTCGATCACAGCGGTGACCAGATAACAATTTTTCGGTTGCTGTGTGTTGATAAACGTGGAAAGACCGATGTCTTTGTTTATTCATTGATGCCACGTATTTAGGATTTTTTGTACAACGATCATGCATGCTATGACAATTAAACGAATGCTGCAAGATGGCAATAAACACCCCCGTTCCGCTAGCGTGGATCTAGGAGATTTCTGATAGGGGCTGAAGATCAGCAACGCGTTTCACCAGATCGCTAACACGTTCAATATAATTAAGATCCGGATACCAGGCTGTATCTTCACTTTCGAGCCTTATGAGAACAAACTTTATGATCCATAAAAATGAACTCGGGACCACTCTCAAAACACATGGAGTGGTGTACGGCTAGTGGGAGATTTAAAAGTTTTGAGGCCTAGGCTAGCGTTGCTTCGAGCCCCCCCGCCCCCCTCTTAAAAATATTAACAAATTTAAGTGCATCGCCGATATTAAAGCCATTTGAAATTACAGTAGAACACCGTTTACATGTCCTTCACTTCCAAATTTTTCTCATTTTTGAGTAAAATGTCATCGATTCAAAAATTCTTAATTTCCTTTAATATTAAATTTTCCATTTCGTTTATACGTTTTTCAATTGTACGTTACTTTTACTTGGTACCTTGTAAAACGTATAATCGGGGTTCCACAGTATTGTTTTACGTACCCTTTAAAATTGCATGTGAATGTGTTTTACCATAACAAAAGCACTGAAAGGGAAAAAAACCTATATATTTTTTTTACTGTATTTAAACAAATTACTAATGAATCAGCTACAAACTAAAATAATTTTAATAGTAAGAAAAAGAAAAAGTGATAAATAAAAAAGTCTGTCTGCATTAAATTTTGTAAATTCGTCTCGAACTACAAAGTGTTGTTATCACTATTAGAAAAGGTTTTCAATGATTCTTCTTCTTAAGAGTCCACTCGACGTGATTTCATGGCAGCAAAGATTTTACTGATATTTTCAAAGTCAAGTTCTTTTACAAGTTTAGCATTTACAACAAATCTAGCAAGTCTCAAATCCGTGGAGGAGTTCTTGAGATAGTTCTTTACTCTTTTAAGAACACTAAACGATATTTCACGAGATGAACTAGAAGTCATCGTGTCGAGGAAAATTCTTAACGCAATGTCCAGGTTAGGAAAGAGTGAATGAACTTAATTGTCTCTCACGAAATACTTTCAGGGATGTCTCTAGCAGATGATGGTCCTCTATATCCAAATCGAATGCCTAACGAATTCCTCGAAGAGTGCACATTTAGTTCGGGAGCTAAATATTTTTTTGCATTTTTTCAAGCAGGACTTCGGTTCTTTCTCAAACGCATTCAGCTTTAGTAATTTGTATAGAAACCCAAAAACTCCTTCAAGTTTGAGGTACGCCTTTGACCTGGCCTCCAAATATGTGGTTTACTTGTCAATGATCAAAATGTGTTTATTCTCATTTCTTCTCTACTATCAAAGAGAAGGGAGGAGTCTTGTTCATGTTACCCATTTTCATCATCAAAGTGTTTTCTCTTCCTTCTTCTCCTAGAATCAAGTCCATACTTCGACCGTATACACTGATTGACTGCATATAGCATCAAAATCTCTGGCTCCAACATCGAAAGCCACGAAATCACGTGACATGTGTCAAAACGACAGGTCACACATGCTGTGCTTATGGTTGCTCTGAGCGATTTAGTAAAGGAAGTTCTATAACTTTTCATGGGTAAGAAACGAATTAAATACCTAAATAGATTCTTTGGATGCTTCATAACAATTTCACTATAGCACTTTGGTGTCGTCATCTTAAAATTTAAGGCTAAACGCCTTTTTTTAAGGTGACCAACAGGTGTGAGACACCGGATAGTTTTAGTTTTTGATGCATTTATAGCATGAATTTTGTGTTTTACTTTATTATTTCTGCTTTAACAGTTGTCCGAAAGACGAAAGGTGTTTACTTAACAAGCATAGTATTTGGCACAAGACGGTTTCAGTAAGTATAATGTTTTTAGTTTATCAGAAAACTTGTCGGTTTGGTATAGAGCGATTCAAAGTTTGCATAAGTTTTCATTAGAGTAGCAAGTACACCATTCCACTTTTTGGGGCCTGTTTTTCATATTTCCAATAATTATTCTAGTGAGGCAGAAATAGTCAATAAGCTTCAATTACCTAACCAGAAAACTTGTGGCTATTGACATAAAAATATAGTAACTTAAGAAAAAAACAAAATGCCGGAATGCATGTTCCAAATTCTTCGTAAATGTTCATCACATTATAAATAACGAAATGTAAACAACTCGATCTGTGCATGTATATATGTCATAAGTAAACTTATTTGAAGAGTTTTCACTATATATCAGCAGTTTTCACATAGTGCACTGAAAATACTGAAATTCTGTGGCGTAAATTAGTAACCATAACACCATTTTTACAGGGAATTTCGAGTACAAACAAACGAATTTGCGTTAGAACGCATGCAAAACTTACGACCACTTTTCCATTTAATTACTTCTAAACAATTTCAATAAAATTTTGGTTGAGGTAGTTTTCTAAACGAGTATATCCTTATATACAATATTCCTAAAACCCACAGTTCAAATGTACACAATTTACTAATCCCTAATATTTTAAAATGGCTTATCAGCACATAGGAAAACGTTGGAATTGAAAGGCATGCCACCATTTCTGACTCATGTCACGTGATCTGATGCCCTCTCACGTTGGGACCACGGCGGCTCTGATACAGCTATTGCAAGTGCGCAGTCCATTAGTATATATGGTCGAAGAGTTCTTATTACTTTGTTTACCGACAGCTGTTTTGTCCTGTGTAGTGAGCTCGCATTTCTCTCACCGCCTGTGAGGCTCTAGCAACCCGGTAGCCCCAGGCCACGGCCTAGTTTAGCCTAGTCGTAAATCTGTTCCTGCGTACTGCCATCCAATTTTATACGTTCTCACACCAAAAGACCTCGTCCTCCATAGCAATCTCACTCCAGAACGTCGCGGGGATAGTTGCGCATTCCAGATCTCTCCAGATGAGCACACTTCGCAAATCCATACTCAGACTGAAACTGAACTCTTCCGTGAAGAGCACACCCGCCCAATGCTGTTTCGTCCAAATATCATGCTGTCTGTACTAAACTCTTCGAGCTCTTTTTAGAGAAGAGCTGAGAGAGACCAAACCATCGATCTCGTCGCATACAAACCCTCTCACGAAGTCGTCTGGACTCGGTTCTTCTTGACACCATCGTGCCTGAAACACAGGGACAGCAAGTTGTCTAGCTGTCATCTATCTCCCTGTGCTTTTCCATTGGTAAGGTCAGATATCGGCCTTCTAGGACGGCGTGTCACTTGAGTGGCCTGCAACTGGTATCCAAACACATCCCCGGATTCTTGACGTTGTCGCAATAGCTTGAAGATGACCACTCGAGGGACACTATACGTTCTGGCTATCTCAGCTAAGGTCTGTCCTTCCAACAACCCACCGATGGCTGTCCATTACTCCCATTCCCCATATCTGACCGTTCCTCTACACGCGAAGCGCGTAATGACCAGCGTCGTATCTTCGTGCTGTTCATCATCTGCCTGCGCAAGCACAGTTAAAATGACTCTTGTTTTTTATTGCCATGTATTGGCGTACCTCTCAACCGATTTTTGTTAAATACAAGCTTAATAGTTATTGTGCTTGCTTTTTTTTGTTATTAATTGAGCTATGTTCACCAGTAAATGCATTACCACCTCCTGGACAATATATATTTCGAGAACCTGACTGATATCTCCTTGGTGCGTGTTGGGGGATTACAGTCCGTCTTTTCGCACACTCTGAATTCGACGTGATTGTTGCAGATGAAATGTCAGAATATGCAGTTTGCCAACGCGATACAAGGTTTTATATGCCATCGTGAAAAAACGTCGAGGTTCAGTATGCGACTGGAATGCGGTTCTAATTGGTTGAGAAACGATTTAACCTTTAGAAAGACGCCCGGATGCTTGAAGGAGTAATGATCTGTAGGAGACAGATCAGGGGAATAAGGCGGATGAGGTAAGTTGTTTTACCTCAACTGGAGGAGCTTTGGATTGTTTGGCACGGGACGTGGTGGAGTCTTGGTTATCATGGAGATGTGTGGGGCCCATGGCGACTGACGTATATAAATTGTTGGAAAGTTTTGCATAAATAATGCGAAATTCTTTACAATACCTGTCCACTGTGATGGTTTGACCCGGTTACAAGGAGGAGGAATGGAGCACACCACCTGCAGACCACCAAACACTGATTGTATTCCAGGAATGGAGCACCCACCTTCGGAGTGTGTTCTGCGGCTTCACTGAGGTCGAGCCGCTGAGCGCCGAATGTCGGCGATTGTCATGGCTATCTCAGCTAAGGCCTGTTCAGTAGTGCCGAATGTCGGCGATTGTCATGGCTATCTCAGCTAAGGCCTGTTCAGTAGCGCCGAATGTCGGCGATTGTCATGGCTATCTCAGCTAAGGCCTGTTCAGTAGTCCTAAAATGTCCAGGGATCCGCATGATCGGGTGTCTCAAAATATCGTTCGTTTCTTTGCTAATAAGCAGAGAGCAGATGTCAAATTGTCGTGTTTTGTGTTGTTCTGCCAACTGGTGCGGGACACATTTATTGTCTCCTTCACTTTGTTTATGGTCGCTTAATGTCGGGAAATGGCTGCATAGTGTACTCCGAGATGCTTGCAGATTTCTTGTTCCGTTTGACGTGCATCACATTCAATTAAGGCTCGGCATCATCGATTTCTCCTTCTGGTCTACTTCCAGGACCGTAACTAGTGCTAAATTCTAGGGAGGCTAGAAAATTTTTTGGTACTTTTAAAAATTCATAAATTAATTTTAACCCATATTGTAGATTAAAATATTATATTATATTATGTTATATTATATTATATTATATTATATTATAGCAGTGTTCAATGAAAACTTTATAAGCACAGTAACACTGTTTCAAGAATATATATCTATAGCGCCAGCGTACCTCCTCTTTTGGTGCCTTTATGGCATAAAAAGTGGAGACATCTTCGGAATATTTTTGTCTAAAATGAAATGACTTAAAAACTGTTTAACAGATAAAGACTAAATTTTATATTTACAAGCTTTGTTAAAAAAATGTTTATATTCGACTTGGTTGAAATTGGACAAAAGTATCCTTTATAAATTGCGAAACCGTTGCTTGTTCCGTCAGGTTAGGCAATGTTTTTAAAAAAATCGGACGAAATCTTTTTAAGAACTGCAAAGGGAAATCATTCAAGGGCGGCCGAAGATAACATACTAATAATTTTTTATACGATGAGTAGTTAATTAACTACTAACCGAAAGCTGTGTTAACTGGAAACTTTACAGAATGTAATTTATTCAACGGAGAAACGCGTTTTCGAGCTGATACAGGGGTCTGCAAATGCCATACATATCTGATAATGATATATGTTTTGCATTAAGTTTCTGTTATTTCTAAACTTCTGAGACATGTAGATTCTTCTCCTTACACGCCATGACTATAGTCGTATCATCATCATCATTGTCAACCATTATCAATCCACTGCTGGACGAAGGTCTCCCCAAGTTTCCTCCACAACGGTTTGTCTTGTGCCAGTCTCCCCCATGTCACTCACGCATACTTTCGAATTTCATCCACTCATCTCCCATGTGGTCTTCTTCTGGGTCTTTTCCTGTCCCTTGGAACCCAATCTAAAATTTTGGCTGTCCATCGATGGTCTGTCCTTCTGGCAGTATGTCCAGCCCATTGCCATTTCAGGGATTTAACTCTGATCATGATGTCTTCCACTCTTGTCATTTTTTGGATCCACGAGTTCCTCTTCTTATCTCTCCTGGTTACACCAAGCATGCACCTCTCCATGCTCTTTGAGTTGTCTGCAGCCTTTGTATGTCTCTTTTAGTAAAAGGTCTACGTCTAAGCACCATACGTAAGCACTGGAAGGATGCATTGATCAAACACTTTTCTTTTAAGACATAATGGCATATTGCTCTTGAAAATTATGCTGTTTCTTCCAAAAGCTCTCCAGGCAAGTTTTGTACGCCGATTAATTTCTTCATCAATGTGACCCTCACTTGATATCTGCTGTCCAAGATAAACTTACGCACCTGTTATCTCCAGCTTTTCTCCATCAATCGATAAATCTTCATTTCTTGTAAAAGCATTGAACGTCGCTTTTGTCTTCTGAAAGTTCATTTTTAATCCCACTTCTTTACTCTTGTCAGCAAGTTCCTGGATCATACTCTGAAGCTCTGATGGGGTAGTTGCAAAAATGACTACGTCATCAGCAAAACGAAGGTGTGTTAGATAATCTCCATTAATCTTTATCCCTTTGTTTTCCCAGTTCAGTGATTGAAAGACATTTTCCAATGTGGCATTAAAGAGCTTCGGAGATATGGTGTCACCTTGTCTCACTCCCTTTCCAATTTTTATCTGCTGCGTTGCGCGTTTTGATCTTCAGGTTATTTTGCAACTTTCGTTTTAAATTCTAAAGTTTTTCCTTTGTTTTCAGTTTTGCTCTTCAGTAACTAATTTCAATTTATTATTTAGCAGCTCATGCGCAAATTCTAGTTGAAATGTTTTATTATTGTTTTATTATTTTTTTATTTTTTATTACTATTTTTTATTTGTGGTTTTTTTTTTCATTTTCTATTTATTTACAATTCAGTCTTATTTTTATTTCTAATTTTTAATTTTAGTATGTTTTGGATGCAGCCTTTTGGAGTGTAGTTTATACTCGAGTTTGGTATTTTCTTGGACTGCTTATTTCTAAAAAGTTTTTCCTAGTTGGTTTGCTCAGAATTTGTATGTTTTGGCCCAAGTGGAGTTCTAAGGACGATGAAAGGATTGGAGGTCAGCTCAGATATTTTAAGTCCTCCCGCTCGGTTAGGCTAGCACCCTTTTCCATAGTGTATGAACTCGCTGGCAAAGGTAATCTAAAGTTATGAAATGACAAACGTTGTTTGACATGTAAATCTGCAGATCCTAACCTGTATTCTTCTGTTGAGAATAATTGCTCCAACAAGTTTTGCAAAGCCTACAATACCATCTATAAGCTCACCTGTACCGTCTGCAACCTTAGCTATATTGGCCAAAGTAAAAATCCTCTTCATCTTAGGATTAATGGTCACAGGTCTCTAGTCAACAAGTTCTCTAATTCAGGAGTGAACCCCTCCACAAATGCTAACCAGTACTCTACCTTTGAATTAGAGCATTTCCATACTCATGGTTTTGACAAAGTGAAGATAGAGGTACTACATATTATCCCTGACCTCTATGCTCGGCTAGAAACTGAATCCCTTGAAATTTTGCAGCATCAGTCTCTTTATCCCTATGGTCTCAAATCCACCCTATCTGACAATAAGCATAATCAGCATAAATTTTCAATTCGTGAACTCTTCTTTCTTGTTAATAATAAGAGCTGCACTAGAGGTAATAGAGGACAGAGGTTATTTCGCACATCAAGCAAAGTTGATTTTGCTAACTTGCTAATAACTCTGGAAAGCTTTAAAACTGGCACTAATTTTGTTAAAAATACTTACAAAATACTCAAGTCCTTCAAGCACTCTGTCCTTAAAAGTTTTTTCAAATTCTGGAAAGAAACTGCAGACCATGTTGATAAGCATGTTTTTGCTTTGGTTCTGGACATTCTTAAACATATTCTTAAAGATAAAATTCCTCTTAAAGAATTTTCCAGTAATTTTGTAACCGTCAGGTTTCTAAATAAAGCCTACGATCATCTCAATGTAAGGAAGCTGTTCTACAATAATGCAATTTTTTTTCCCATCCACAGGCACCAGTCTATTGTAAGTTTTAAATATGTTAAGACCTTAGGGTCAATAGTTAAAAACTACAAACTTAACTCTTCGAGTTACATTCCTGTAATTACTACATGTTCTTGTGATGAACATAAAGAAACAGTTCACTATGATAAGAATTACAACCATATTATCACCGGAAACTTGAGTTTTGTTGAAAATGAAAAGCTTAGGAATTTATTAGAGTATGACTCTAAATTCAGACCTTCCTTCACAATTTCCAAAGAAAGGATTCTTGAGAGCTTCACTCAAGATGTTAATAGGTACATCGTAAAAACCAGTTTAACGTACAATCAGCCTATTGAGGCCTTCGCAGAATGGAAATATAATATAATCAATAGCTTCACCGGTGAGTTGGCAGGTCTGGACTTTTGTTTCGATAGAAATCTCTTTTTCTCTGGAGAAGCTAAAAGGTCACTCTCCAAACTACAAGACCTGTTTATTTTTACCACTACGGATAAAGCTAGCAATAATTTTGCAATTATCTGTAAAAAGTTCTATTTTGAATTGTTAACTATGGAACTCAATAATAGAGTAACATACGAGCCCGTATGTTATTCTACCAAGCAGTTAAAAAATCGGTTTAAGGTATTCTTCAAGAAACTTAAAATTCCACAAACTAGAAGATATGAGCCTGAATTTCCATTTCTTTTTGCAACGGTTAAGTTTCATAAAGATCCTGTGAAGTTCAGGTTCATAGCTAGTGGAGTAAGGAGTCATAAAAAGAAAATAGATCTTGCTTTTGAAGATGTCTTAAAGAAGGTTTTGAAACACATTAGAAACTGTACTAATTTGATGTACAGAGATTTTTGGATAATTAATAATAATGCAGAAGTAATTTCTACTATACTCAAAGTTTGTCCCTTAGATATTAATAGTTATGATTTTGAAAACCTATATACTAATCTGCCTCTATCAGATATAATCACTACCTTTAAAGAGCTGTATGCAGAATTTAAACTTAACCAATTTGTTAATGTAGGAACTTGGAACTCTTATCTCAATTGCTGCATAAAAAATAACCATATCTTATATAATAATACTCTCTATAAGCAAGTGAACGGTATTCCCATGGGAACATCAACGTCCACGAATATCGCTAATCTATTCCTGTTCTTTAAGGAATATAAATTCATTAAAAATCACCCCACCTGCTCAGATAACTACCTTTACACATTTAGATATATTGATGATCTGCTGTGTATCAATAATTCAGAAGTTATAGAGAGTGATTTTGATAATATCTATCCTAGCTCTCTTAACTTATGTAAAACCAACCACAGTAATCAGGAACTTGAGTTCCTAGACTTAAGCATTAAGCTCAACAGAGGTAACCCATCTATTAGCCTCTTTGATAAAAGAGTTAATTTTCCTTTCAAAGTAATTAAATATCTACACTGGAATAATAACATATCAACCAAAGTAATTGAGAATGTACTAATTTCTCAGGTCCTAAGAATTTCAAGAATTTGCAGCAACAATTTGGACTTCAATTACCACATTAATATACTATTAGATAGTTTTCTAGAGAACGAAATTCCTTCTTCTTTCATCAAAAGAACTTTAAGAAAAATTATTCTGAATAATAGAATAAGGTTGGCAGATCTGCTTTAATTTTCTACACAGTTAATAATATGATTCTGACCAATCAAAGCCGTAAGGAAGTTGGCTAGAGGATGCCTATTAACTACTAAAAGGAACCTTAGTGCTATGGATATGAAGGTCCTATTAAAACAAAAAAATTAAATAATATAGACAAAATCACAAAAAAAAAGCTTAAAAATCTGTTTATAAAAAAAATAAAAACAAATAAAAAATAAAAAAGAAAACTAGTTATTCATCACTAGGATAGCTATACTAAAATAGTAAAACTAACATTAAAATTAATAAGATTCTGATTAATCTATAGAAGCTCACTAAGGTGATTTAATACATGCAAAGATTATTAAATACACCACTCGTGTATTTTATAATATTTCTCATGTATTCTGGAGAGTTAATTCTGCTCTTTCTGATCATACAGATCCACAGTCTTAAGTTTATATATATATTTTTTTCTCTGGTTAAAATCTCCGCGAGTTGGTTTCTTTCTGTATGAGGAGGCCATCAGCCCCACCCACACTGCCCCCCAGCAACTAGGGAGTGGCAGAAGTGTTAGGGAAGAGGTCAGCCATGTTTTACTCTTGTGAGGAGAAAGTTTAGTTGCACAAGAGGTAAGCTCTCTTCCTTGTATTTGGGTTTTAGGTTTTATAAGTTCAATGTTTGTACTTCATGTACTTTTTTTCTCTGTTGATTTTTTGCTTTTCTGCTTTTAGGCACTGGCTTGTCTGTTAACATTTTAGCGGATTTTAATTCTTTCTTTTCTTGGTAACTTTGCGCGTCTTTTGGGTACTTAGGCACAGCAGATGGCTAAGCATAGTTCCTTTTCTTTGCGCTGTATTTTCAAAGTAGTTAAGTTCTTAATAACTACTTAATTATGCACTTAAAGCACTGCTGAAATACTTTGTACATATTGCAACTAACTGTTTAAGTCATATAACTTTCACAAAGTTTTCTTTAGTTAATTATTGTCTTTAACTTATTCTCGTTTTCGTGTTGTCAGAAGTTGTAGAGTAGGGGGTTTTAGACTCAAGTTTTCTTTCAAAAAATCTGTTTTTTAAAAAATTAATATTTCCTTTTTTAATTGCAATGTAAAAATTTGGATTTCTTTTGCATTGTTTTTCAGGTTTAAATTCTCTCTCAGACGAACTTGGCATTTCGTTATAGCTGAAAATTATTTCTAATTATTTTGTCACTCTCACAGCTTGAGTTCTCTTTAATCTTCTTCTCTCTGTTTAATAGTAACAGATGAAGAGCATGGGTCGGGCCAGGAGGGTTATGGATGTAAGCGAAATTGTTAACTAGTGCTAGGTCATACAACTCTGAGGAGGACATGACATATATATATTTTTTAAAACAATTTTAGGTGGGCATGTTACTTGCATCTATGGCCCTGCAGAAACCCATTTCCAACTAGGTCTTTGTGGAAGTGAGAAAATGCAGAGTTTTTGCTGGTCCTTGATAAAGCCAAGGCTCAGTATTCTCGACACCTTCTACATTCAGTTGTTTTATTTTATTTTTTTATCTTTTCTCCTTTTACTCACACCGGTAGACACATAACCTTTTCTATGTTGTACTTGGTGTGAGTCAAAATTATATATGTATTTTTTTGCTTAGGTCTCTTCTTAATAGAATGTGAATTCTGAATTTTTAAAACTGCTGCGTTGCGCGTTTTGATCTTCAGGTTATTTTGCAACTTTCGTTTTAAATTCTAAAGTTTTTCCTTTGTTTTCAGTTTTGCTCTTCAGTATATATATATATATATATATATATATATATATATATATCATCATTATCACCATAATCATTGTCAACCATTATCAATCTACTGCTGGATGAAGGTTTCCTCAACTCCCCAAGTTTCTTCCACAACTGTCTGTCTTGAGCTTGTCTCCTCCCGGTTACTCCGGCATGCTTTCGAATTTCATCCATCCATTTCGCATGTGGTCTTCTTCTGGGTATTTTTCTGTCTCTTGGAATCCCGTGTAAAATTTCGGTTGTCCATTGGTGGTCTGTTCTTCTCGCAACATGTCCTGCAAATATATATGCGCTACATATAGTGTCTCTTTGACAAATGCAAACCCCGCCTTCTCGTGGTGCATCCTGATCCCACTACAGGGGCTCTGACGACCGACACATAGCGGTATAACTATACTTCCAGGATTAGAGGAAATGCTATTCACACTCACCAATCAGCTTAGCCATCGTGTTGAGTTATGGCCAACCCCCCCCCCCTCCCGCAAAAGATTACTTCACAACGCAAATTTTGGCCCTCAGTGACTGGCAGCTGCAAGTGCGACATGAAGGCAGAGGGTGGGAGATGGGTGGATGATATTATACATATATTATATATACATTATCTACCAACAAGTAATTGGACACCCCTGCAATCGACGAGATCTGCGGTCCTGATACACGTCACTGCCGCCGCCGTTAAATATCGTGTGGGAAACAACAACGCAACCAGTCGCATGCAAGATGCCACGCAGTTCGGAGCTCTCTGATTTCGAGAAAGGTGTAATCGTCGGGTATCACAGAAATGGCCGATCCATACGTGACATATCCAGCGAGTTGAAGTACCCAAAATCGACAGTGGCCTACGTGATTGGCAAGTGGAAGATGAGAGGTGACTGTCGGAATGTGCCCTGACCCGGCAAACCCACAAAACTGGGAGTTAGAGACTGATGGGTGCCGGCCAGAGAAATTCGGAAGAACCGCACCAAATCGATGGGCCACATCCGCGAGGAGTTTCAACAGGCATCTGGGAGTGTTCTTTCGATGAATATCATCCGTAAGGAAGCCCATCTGATCGGTTATCATGGACGTGCTGACGCCCACAAGCCTTTGATCAACAAGTGCAATAGCGCTGCTCGGCTAACATGGTGCAAAGAACGTCGACAGTGGACCGTTGAACAGTGGAAACAGGTTCTCTGGAGCGACGAATTAAGGTTCACCCTCTACCGTTTGGATGGCAGGGTCTGGGTGTGGCGGCTGCCTGGAGAACGCCTCCTGCCGGAATGTATTGTGCCAACTGTGAAGTTCGGCGGCGGTGGAAATATGCTATGGGGGTGTTTCTCCTGGTATGGCACTGGACCCTTGGTCGCAATTCTTGGTAGACTCAACGCCGAAACCTACTGCACCAATTTGGATGACCATGCGCTTCCTACGTTGTGGCAGTTTTACGGGGTGGACCCATGTTACTTTCAGGATGACAATGCCACCTGTCATGTTGCGAGGTCCACCATGGCTTGGTATGGTGACAATGGGGTTAATCGAATGGACTGGCCTGCGCAGAGCCTGGGCCTTAACCCTATCGAGCACCTCTGGGACGAGTTGGAGCGTCGACTTAAGGGGTGCCCCCACTGTCCGAAATCGGCGAAGGAACTGACCCGTCTTCTCCAAGCCGAGTGGAAGAAAATACCGCTAGCCGTCGTACAACGCCTGGTTGAGAGTATGCCCCGGAGGGTCGCAGCTGTAATCGCCGCTCGTGGAGACTCCAACTATTGAAGGTGAATAAACTTCGTTTTCCTTTGTTTCCTTTGCTATCACAGGTGTCCAATTACTTGTTGGTAGATAGTTTATATTATATATATATATACACATTGCTCGACAAAATGAAATTAACGTCACACCCCAGTGTTATCTCTATGGGAAAGGGCATAATCAAACTATGATTGTTTGTGCAGCTTTTCCCAGCTGCTTCGGAGTTCGGACCTTCAGCGCCACATCAAACACAAACAGACCGAATGCAGGTGGGAGTCGTGGCTCACAGTCGCAGCAATGATCAAATATCCCCCAGAGAAACTTCAACAAATGAACGATATCCTTAACTTCATGATTATATAATATACACATTTACCAAATCTTGGCAAACTGCACATATTTATATGCACACCACAAACTAAATGAATTGTCTGCTTAAAGTGTTTCTGGTATTTCTCTACCATAGGAATTTCTCATACCAACACTTTGCCTTTTTAAACATTATTGGTGTAAAATTTCACAAATTTTGACTCTCAAAATGTCACTATTCCCAGGTTTACACTATTGCATTTCCAATTTTATTTAGTTTAATTCCGACATTATTTACACAATCTGAATTTAAATAACAATTAAATTCATTCTTTATATACACACAAAATGCCCGATATTGTTTTCACGTTTTCAAAAAGTTTCGTTCAGTGAACCAGTTCATAAATTCACTCAACAAAAATGCCAAGTTCTGTGCAGTTCTAAAGAAAAGTCCTTAAAATGCAGTTTAAAAAAATGTTCAGAAAATCCAACCTTCATTATTCCCAATTCCAGTTTGTCAAAACTTTCAATAAACCATCCTGGGTTGTAACCATTTGATAATCCAAACTGTTGCACCTCTTAAGTTTGCCTCTGCTTATAAACAAACATCAAAGTGAAACCTTTAAAATTGTCTAAGCAAAGGAAAAAAAGATTCCTGTTAGAATTACAAATTATTTTATCATCAGCTCCAGGACCGGATTAGGAAGGAAGGGGGGAGGGGGCTGAAGCCTCTTGCCGCAACCTCGGTTGAGTCCTTTATTGATATTCTTAAAAATAAATTTTGTATTTTATACTTATTTGCCTTACTCAAGCTTAATTTTCACACGGATTTAAAATAACGTTTGCAAATAGCACGCCGGAGAAATTTTACCAGCTTTGTTTGAGCTTTAGAAAATTTAGGTATTCGAAAATTCGGTCCAGTCTTCTGTGCTGAAGGAATCTTTTTTGTCTTTCTTATCAAAGTTAATATTGCTTTATGATTATATTTATCAACTCCCGTATTCAACTATTCAAGGTTGAACGGTCCTTCTCAAAATCTCTTTTGAAATCACGAGTTCGATCAAATATGTGAAGAAATTTTTAACGGATTAACTTCAATGCTGTTGAAAGCGATATCTTGCGTGTCTACTGACATTTGAAAAAACTTTGACTTCGCAAACACAAAAATACGAAAGATTTTTTTTTCAAATGTTCTGAAATCACCAGCATTTCTGTCACTTAAAAGGCAAATATGTTAATATATTATATTTCAAGTGAAAGCTTTTTTTCACGCCATATTAACGAAATCATTTCTGAACTAAGAAAATGTATTTAAATACTCCTGAATATAATTTTACTGCTGTAGATAACCTCATAATATTCCAATAAAAATAACTGTCAGCAAAATAACCGATAGAAATAAGAAAATTTTGTGAAAGGGGCCCCGATTCAGTGCCTCCCTGATCAACTCTCACTGTAACAGTGGTCAATAATATCTAAAGATTTTCGGATTTTCAGATTTTCTCCACTAGATGACATAATAGCTTCTAGACTCTATTTGGTATTTAAAAGTAAGATTTGTAAAACTTCTTTTGCATTTGATAACCGCAATCGAGATATAAGTTTTTCATACACTTTCCAGCCTTCCGGATGCACAGTCTTCCCTGAAGAAGACGTCAGACTTGATTTTTAGTTGGAATATATCTTCCTTTTTAACAGTTGGGCAGGAAAATTTCTTTCCACATCAGCTATAGCTGTAATCCTGAACAATATTATCGACAAAATTTCATATTTTTCATCGACAAAATTTCATATTTTTCATCGACAAAATTTCATATTTTTCATCGACAAAATTTCATATTTAATATTATTAGATACAATTTTTTTAATTAATATTATTAGTAGTATTAAAATTGAAAATTAAAAAAAAATCTTATATTTTTTCAACAAAATTTCATATTTTTATTATTATTAAATATTATTTTTAATTATTGTTATTATTATTACTAAGTATGATTTTTTTAATTAATATTATTAATATGAAAACTGACATTTAAAAACATTCTTATTTTTTTCGACAAAATTTCATATTTTTAATATTATTCATATTGATCCATCAGCCTTGGAAGATCGACAGAATTTCATAATTTTCATAATTCATATTGATCCATCAGCCAGTTTGGTATACTGTAAAACATTTTCTGAAATTCACGAGCCTCTTTCCGTCATTTCTTTCGCGAATTAAGGAAGCATGTTTCTGAAACAACCTTTTCCGTGAAATCACGGAAAGAAACCTGAATTTCACGGAATTTTCGTATCACGGGAAAATTTTGAATTTTCAGAAACCTTTCCGCAGTTACTTTCTTATATTGACGGTAAATTCCCGTTTTAGAGATGTGTTAACGGAAAATTCTGAATTTTCAGAAACCTTTCCGCAATTTTCTTTCATATATTAATGGAAAAACTCGGTTCCCGTTTTTTCCGTATCCGTAAAACGAGAAATTACCGTTAATAGGAGCGATTGGTGAGAATACTTGAGGTTTGATTAACTTTTAAATTTCAATCGTCTGTCGAATTTTGAAATTCGGTAGCGAGATCGGATATTGTGGATAGCGTACTGCATGAATTTTGTTTATTGAGGAACAGGATATTTCTTCTTCTCTCCCCTATTTTGAGCACTAGCTATTAATTACACACTATATAGACAAAAGGGATGTAAGGTCAGGTGATGCGTAACATCACAGCCTCTCCTTGACAAATGTCAACCCCGCCTTCTCGTGGTGCATCCTGTTCCCACTAAAGGGGCTCTGACGACCGCCCATAGCGGTATAACTATACCATCGGGATTAGAGGAAATTCTATCCCACACTCACCAACCCGCTTGGCCAGCGTGGTGAGTTATGGCCAAACCCCTCCAAAATGATTCCACAACTTAAATCTTGGCCCTCAGTCTCCGGCAGCTGGAATGTACCTGGCCAAGGCAGCGGCCAGTGCGACATGAAGGCAGAGGGTGCTAGGAATCCCCGGAGGACCGGACTAGGCTGCCATCTGATGCTGACCTTGGCTACTTACAATGGACGCTCCCTATCTTCTGATTCAAGGCTCCTTGAATTGGAAGAGGAACTACAAAGGATCAAGTGGGACATCGTGGGGCTAAGTGAGGTAAGGAGAAAAGGAGAAGATCTCATCGAACTGAAAAGTGGACATCTCTTCTACTATCGTGGGACAGATACTGGCAGAACTAGTGGTGTTGGATTTATAATAAACAAGAAACTGAAGGATAAAGTTGTAGAAGTTGAAAGTTCCTCTGACAGAGCTGCACGACTTGTTATCCAACTCTCGAAAAGATACCAGGCTCAGATTATTCAAACTTATGCACCCACCACAAGTCATCCTGATGAAGAAATTGAAGAATTTTATGAGGAAATTCGTCATCTAAATAATAAAGGTAAGCAGCACTTGAAAATAATTATGGGAGATTTCAATGCAAAAATAGGGCAACTGCAACAGAATGAAACTTTAGTAGGTAAATTCGGTCATGGCAACAGAAACCAGCGTGGAAATACTCTCGTAGAGTTTGCAGAGGCAGAAGGGTTTTTCATCTTGAACTCCTTCTTCAAGAAAAAGCCACACAGGAAATGGACATGGAGACATCCAAATGGGACGACAAGTGAAATTGATTTTATTATGTGTAACAAAAAATTCGTCATAGAAGACTGCAGTGTGCTAAACAAGTTCAACACAGGTAGTGACCATAGATTGGCGAGATGTAAGATGCACCTCAACACTAAACTTGAACGTGGCAAGCTCATAAGACAAACAAAATCTATTGACATAACCAACCTTATAAAACACCATAATACCTTCAAGTTAGAACTGAAGAACAGGTTCTCTGCTTTAGAAGGCCTAACATTGGAAGAAGTGGACATCTCTGAAGTTAACAGAAAAGTAACCAAAGCTCTTATGGAAACAGCAACAAAATTAGCTGGGTCTAAGAACAAGTTGCATGTGAACAAATTATCAGGAAAAACCAAAATGTTGATGCAAAAAGAAGAGAGATGAGGACAACTAAAGAAGATGTGACTTCCAAAGTGGAATATATAGAGCTATGCAAGACAGTAAGAAAAAGTATCACTGAAGACGTAAGGAAATTCAACTGTGAACTAGTGAGGAAAGCAATTGAAAACAACCAAAGCCTAAAGATAGCAAAGGGACATCTCAGTAAGGGAAGAAAACAGATTATGGCACTGAGAAAAGAAGATGGTTCTGTAACAAGAAATAGAGGCGAAATTTTGACAAGAGATTTCTACTCCAAATTATATGAAAGGGATGATATATGTACTCCAGACATCATGAAAGATACCAGTACCAGAGTTCCTCCAGTCCTTCCAGCAGAAGTTGCATATGCAATCAAGAACATGAAGCGAAGAAAAGCTCCAGGAGAAGATGGAATTACTGTAGACATCATACAAGAAGCAAGTGGAGAAATCGAAACAGTACTCGCCCAAATTTTCACTCGATGCCTTAATGAAGGAAAGATTCCTGAGGATTGGAACACCGCTACAATGATCCTGCTACATAAGAAAGGTGACATTGAGGATCTCGGAAACTACAGACCTATCAGCCTCCTATCAGTAGTTTATAAAATCTTCACTAAAGTTCTTTCACACCGCTTGAAGGTAACACTGGACATGGCTCAACCGAGGGAACAAGCTGGATTCAGGATTGGCTACAGCACAATAGATCATATCCACGTGCTGAGAGAACTAATTGAAAGAGCGAGGGAATATGAACTTCCATTGTGCATGGCTTTTATCGATTATGAAAAAGCCTTTGATTCGGTGAAACCATCAGCAGTTACAATGGCTCTGAAAACCTGCGGTATTGAAGATTCATACATTAATATTATTAATAACATCTATGAAAATGCAAGTGCAAAGATTAGGCTGTTTGAAAATACAACACATGTAAAAATTGGAAAGGGAGTGAGACAAGGTGACACCATATCTCCGAAGCTCTTTAATGCCACATTGGAGGGTGTTTTTCAGTCGCTGAGCTGGGAAAACAAGGGGATAAAGATTAATGGAGATTATCTAACCCAATTTCGTTTTGCTGATGGCGTAGTCATTTTTGCAACTACCCCATCAGAGCTGCAGAGTATGATCCAGGAACTTGCTGACAAGAGTAAAGAAGTGGGATTAAAAATGAACTTTCAGAAGACAAAAGTGATGTTCAATGCTTTTACAAGAAATGAAGATTTATCGATTGATGGAGAAAAGCTGGAGATAACAGACACGTACGTTTATCTTGGACAGCAGATATCAAGTGAGGGTCACATTGATGAAGAAATTAATCGGCGTACAAAACTTGCCTGGAGAGCTTTTGGAAGAAACAGCATAATTTTCAAGAGCAATATGCCATTATGTCTTAAAAGAAAAGTGTTTGATCAATGCATCCTTCCAGTGCTTACGTATGGTGCAGAGACGTGGACCTTAACTAAAAGAGACATACAAAGGCTGCAGACAACTCAAACAAGCATGGAGAGGTGCATGCTTGGTGTAACCAGGAGAGATAAGAAGAGGAACTCGTGGATCCGAAAAATGACAAGAGTGGAAGACATCATGATCAGAGTTAAATCCCTGAAATGGCAATGGGCTGGACATACTGCCAGAAGGACAGATCATCGATGGACAGCTGAAATTTTAGATTGGATTCCAAGGGACAGGAAAAGACCCAGAAGAAGACCACATGGGAGATGGGTGGATGAAATTCGAAAGTATGCAGGGGTGACATGGAGGAGACTGGCACAAGACAGACCGTTGTGGAGGAAACTTGGGGAGACCTTCGTCCAGCAGTGGATTGATAATGGTTGACAATGATGATGACGATAGACAAAAGTCACCGGGCACGTAAAAGAGAAACACAACATAGCATTTATTGACATACATTAGTACAGTGTTGGTCCGCCTTTGGCCTTAATGCATGCACTAACCCTTCGAGACAGGTTTTCGACAAAATTTTGGAACACAGCGATAGGTTTGCGCTTCCATTCAGTACATAATGCTGCCGCTAACTGTTGCTTAGTAGTAGGTCTTGGTTCCAAACTTCTTATGCGGCGCTCTAATTCATCCCACAGGTGCTTTTTGGAATTAAGACTAGGGTTCTGTACCGGCCAGTCTACACACGATACGGAATTATCGTCAAACCACGCCGTAACAGTCCTTGCTTTATGGCTGGGTTCATTATCCTGCTGGTACCAACAAGGCTCGGTTCCATAGTATTGCCACAAAGTTGGTAGGGCATAATTGTCCAGAATATTGAGGTAGATGTGCTGGTTAACAGGTTTATCCAGGATAACCAACGGACCAAGACCATACCACGAAAAACACCCCCACACGAGTACATTGCCAGCTCCAAACTTGACCGTAGGAACAGTATATTGTGGTAAATAGCGTTCTCCCGGCTGCCGCCATACCCACACACGGCCATCAGACTGATGGATCGTGTATCTGAAGTTATCAGTCCATAGGACCTGTTTCCATTGATCTACGGTCACGGTTAATGTTCTTTACACCACGCTAAACGACGAGTAGCATTCCGAGTGGAGATGAAAGGCTTATGAGCAGCCGCACGACCACGGTAACCCATGGAATGAAGTTCCCTGCGAATGGTATGTGTACATACCGAGGTTCCAGCAATTTTACTCACCTGTACACTCAGGTCTTGTGCAGTACTCCGTCGATTAGCTGTAACGACTCTTCCGAGGCTTCGACGTCCTCTATTACGAATTTTCTTTGGTCTGCCGGTACGTTTTGCTGCTTCAGGCACGACATGTGTCTTCCACTTATTCAGTACATCCAAAACAGTTTACTTGGGTATGTTTAAACGCCTCTCGGTTTCTCTTGTGGACAACCCACTAATATAACACCCAACAATCTTTCCTTTCTTAAAGTCAGTACTCTGCCGCCGCGACATTTTCTCTCGACCTCACAGTGCGATATGATCGCGGTCAGCTGTACGCTTGTTTTTATACCGTTTGCAGCTGTACCACGCATCTTAACGACGCAGCGGATCCGTTCATTTGCTTTTAAAGGGGTGTCCGGTGACTTTTGTCAATATAGTGCATATGGGAATGGGGGAGGAATTTTACCTTGATCATGAAGAATGTCATCCACTCTTCCCATTTCTGAAAGGAATGGGAACTCGTAGATAAGGAAAATTACAAGAGTTAATAACATCCTCATCAAATTAGAAAACATGGGATGGAGAACTGACTGCCGTTGGAGAACCGAAATATTAGACTGGTTTCCAAGGGACAGGAAAATACCCAAAGGAAGACCACGTGGGAGATGGGTGGATGAAATTCGAAAGCTTGATACTGGAGTGGCGAAGAGAAAACTGACTCAAAACAGATAGTTGTGGAAGAAATTTGGGGAGACCTTCATACAGCAGTCGTTGATGGTGATACAATAAACATACACTTCTCGACAAAACAAAAATTAACGTCACACTCCATGTGGAAGGTACAATCAACTGCAACTCTTTGTTCAGCTTTTCGCAACTGTTTCGGAATTCGGGCCGACAGTCCCAGTGATGAAGGAACAGACATCAGAGAATTTTCAACAATGTGAACGACATAACGAACATCCTTTTCTTGCAACGTACGTATAACCGCGCCTTCTTTTCTGAATGTGGGTAGCTAACATCTCCTGAACATTTGAGCAAGAAATGCGAATTTTAACTGCCAAAGCCACCGAAACTGGAGAAACATATAAATAAATTCTCTAATTGGACAAAAAGCAAATTATGGCGCGAAAAACTAGAGGTTTCAATTCCCTTTTTAATCAGAATGTGTGCAGTGGTTTTTGCGCCCTCTCTTGAGATGCGCCCAGGGCAGACTGCACCGCCCTAGTTACGCCTCTGCATCGGTTATTTTAAGATTTACTCTACCGGTCGTTAATTTCTCAGTTCATCAATAAAGCATGTGAAGCATTAAAGCAGTTAAGTCAGTAGAGAAATGAACCATTGTACATCAGTTTCGTTTTCTGTAAGTTCATTTTTAAGCCCACTTTACTCTTGTCAGCCAATCCAAAACTGTCTGACAGCTCTAAGGAGGTACTTACAAAAAACGGATTATACACTGGGTGGCCACTTTATTATGACCACCTGACAGTTTTAAGCAAATGAGCTATGGCTGCACGCTGTTGCCGCCAGAGGGCGAGGCTAGTATAAAAAGGGAAAGTTTAGTGGAATGTTCCAGAGGAGCCGCGGATGGCTTAGTGGTTAGCGATTCAGACTATCGATGCAGGGTCCTCAGGTTCGAACCTGGGCTGATCTTGCAGAGATGGTGTGATTTACCAACAATCGCTGACTATCCGCCGTGCATCGGACGAGCACGTTAAGTGACGGCCCCCAGGCTGGACCCACTGGTTAAATGGGTATCCTTTCCTATGCCCCCTCTGAAATTCTCTCACCCCCTCTATGTGCAACATCGTACTTGCATCGTACATCTACTGTACTCTAATCTCACTACAAAACTGTTCTGTCAAAGTCGCTAGACTTGCTCTCATTCCTTCCGTTTCTGTGTCCTGCCCGAAAGGCGATCTCGCTGTAGCTGGCTGGGACCTAAACTCTACTCACTGTGGACGGAAGTCCTACAAGAAATTGACACACCTTATATATATATAGAATGTTCCAGAGCAGCTGTTGTTAAAGTGTTTAAAGACTGGACTGTCAGCCAAAAAACTGGGTCTTTACGTGCAACGTGTGGTCGTCATCGACTAGTGACTGCTCGGGAGGAACAAAGAGTGTCCATTCTGGTAACAAACAATAGAAGGGCAACAGTGCAGCAAATTACAGACCATATTAACCAAGGATTCCCTCAAATGATCTCTGAATGCACGGTTCGCCGTACACTGCATCGGATGGGATATGGCAGCCGAAGGCCTGTTCGAACACCTTTGCTGTCTACAGTTAACAAGAGAAAACATCTCCAGTTCGCACAAGGATTGGATAGTCTATAATTGGAAACAAATTATGTGGTCAGATGAATCACGTTTTCAGTTGCACCATGCCAATGGCCGAGCGAGAATTTGGCGGAAACAGCACGAAAGCATGGACCACAAATGCATTGCTACAACCTTTGAAGATGGTGGAGTGGAGGCAACGTCATGGTTTGGGGAATGTTTTCCTGGCATGCTTTGAGCCCTTTAATTCGTGTTGATCAACGTCTGACTGGCACAGCATATCTAACAATCGTTGCCGATCAAGTGCATCCTGTCATGTGAATGGTTTATCCCAATGGCGATGGCTACTTTCAACAAGATAATGCGTCCTTCCATAGTGCTCGTATTGTACAGGGTTGGTTTCAGGAACATGCTGGTGAGTTTACTTTGCTTAGGTGACACCCACAATCTCCAGATCTCAACCCCATTGAGAATTTGTGGGATGAAGTTGAACGAGCCATCAGACAGCTGGATCCATAACTCTGCAATCTCACACTCCTGGAAAGTGTTATTCATCAAGCATGGTCTCAGATTCCACAAACCACCTATCAACATCTCGTGGAGTCTAAGCCACGAAGAATCGACGCAGTATTAAAGGCAAAAGGTGGCCCAACGAAGTACTGAGGGGGTGGTCATAATAAAGTGGCCACTCAGTGTATAGTCAGAAAAACAAAGGAGGATTAAATAATTTCCATTAATTCCTCTCCTGCCCGGTCTTCCCAGTTAAATGACTGAAAAACATAATGCAATGTGGCATTGAACAAATTGAGAGATAATGGAGTCATTTTGTTTCACTCCCTTTCCAATTTTTATAAGTGTCGTGTCCGTCCGTCCGCCTGTAGACACCATATCTCTGCAACTATTAGTATGATTTGAAAAATTCCTTTTGCATTGGGAAGTTTGAAATATGCAAATGATGATCCTTTATTTCGTTTTTTTTTCTACGATGTACAATTTCACTGCTAGAGGGCGTAAATGCAGATGATGTCGAATTTAAAATACATTTTATTCCATACATTTGCTTCTAAATATCCGATTAAAAAAATTATTTTATTTTTCGATTCCATTTATGTCGAAGAGTATTTTAGGTATAGTTACTTTTTCAAGATACGCATAGATTTTCCGATAAGGGGCGTAAAAGTAAATTACGTTTTCCCCGATATCTCTTCTTCTCAAACTCCGATTGACAATTTTTTTTTTCAGCGGATGCAACTCCTGATGGATCAGCTTTGGCATATAATTTGTAATTTTTGGCAAAGAAGATTTTGGCCACCAGGGGGCGTATGTCAATTCTGATGATTTGACATAAAATCTGAGTTTCTAAAATCTCGATTGAAAAAATTCTTTCGTGGACCGATGCCACTCACGTCGAAAAACCTTTACGGCATATTTTCTTCTTAAAACATTGCACACTTTCTCCGCCAGGGGGCGTAGATGTATAATTTATTTTTGTCAATATCTCTGCTTCTAATGGTCCGATTTGAAAATTTTTTTTTTTATTGGATAGAGTTTCCGGTGTGACATGTTTTTCATATAATTTCAAAATTTTCAAGTAATTCATAGACTTTCTGCTAGGGGGCGTAAAAGTAAATTGGGTTTCCCCCGACATCTCTGCTTCTAAAACCCCGATTTAAAACTTTCTTTCTTCATCGGATACAGCTCCTGATGGGAAATCTTTTGCGTATAATTTCTAATTTTTGGTAAAAAATGGTTTGGCCACCAGTAAGCGTAAGTGTTAATTTCTGCTTCCGATGTATTTGCAGCAAAATCTGTTCTTCTAAACTCTCGATTGAAAAAAATTCGTTTGTGGACCGATACTACTCACGTCGACAAACCTTTTAGGAATATTTTCTTCTTAAAATAATGCATGGTTTCTACTCCAGGGGGCTTAGATGTATATCTTATTTTTGTCAAAATCTCTACTTCTAGGAGTCCGATTTGAAAAATTCCTTCTTTGTTGGATAGTGTTTCCGATGCGAAATGTTTTTCACATAAATTCAAAATTTTCAAGTAAATCATAGACTTTCCGCTAGGGGACGCAAATATAAATTGCGTTTTCTTCATTATTTCTGCTTTTAAAACTCCCATTTGGAAAATTCTTCTTGTATCGCATACAGCTTCTGATGGAAAATGTTTTTCACATAATTTCTAATATTTGGTAAAGAACAGTTTCGTGACCAGGGGGCATAAGTGTTAATTTCTGCTTCTGATGTATTTGCAGCAAAATCTGAGCTCTAGAAAACTCGACTAAATTTATTTTTTTTTCTTTTCTTTTTTTTTTTTTTTTTTTGACCAATACCGCTGACATCGAAAAACCTTTTAAAAGTACTTTCTTCCTAAAATAATGCATGGTTTTCTGGCCAAGGGGCGTGCATATCTTTTATTTGTCGATATCTCTGCTTCTAGACCAATTTGAAAAATTATTTCTTTGTTGGAGAGCGTTTCCGCTGCGAAATATTTCTCATATATTTTCAAATTTTTTCTTAACGCACAAGTCTGCATCGCCGCCCCGGTGGCGCAGTGGTCTAAGGCGTTGGCCTCTGATCATTCGTCCGTAAGGGGTCCGGGTTCGAATTCCGTGAGGCATGGATGTTGTGTTTGTCTTACGGCACTGGCTCTTTCACTTCCCTGGAACCAGTGACCCTAAATTAGGGACGGGCGACTGCTTATAGCCCAATAAGTTGCTCACGGTGGTCGTTAAACCCCCAATCAAAAAAAAAAAAAAAAAAAAAAAAAGTCTGCAACATGAATGCATAAGTTCATGATTCCGTTTACAGCAACACCTGCGGGATTGAAAACCCGATTGAAAAACTTCTTTTTTGGGTCAGGTACTACTGTTTTCCATACCGGTTCCACTGACTTTGAATCGCTCTGATAAATTTAATTTGTGTCAGAACGAATTCAAAAGACTACACCCGAAAATTGGGTGTCATCTTTCTTGTTCACTTTTTCTTTTGTAGGGCGGATGTCTTCATTTCTGAATGGAAGCATCTAACACTCCTTGCATATTTTGACAAAGTAATGCGAATTTTAAGCTGCCAGTACTTCCGAAACTGGGAAAACGCATTGTAAGGAAATTCTGAAAATGGAAAAATGCTGTACTGTCTCATCGGGAGCAGCTGTGCACACAGTATAGCGTGGGAAAAAATGTACCAGAAACAGATGCAAAAGATTCAATTCCAATTTTATTATTGTAAGTAATAGTTTCTGCACCCTCTCTTCAGCTGCTCCCGGGACAAGTCTGTCCCGCCCTATAGTTGCGCCTTTGTCTTTTGATAACCAATAAAAGCCGTACATAGTGAGCTCATGCTCATGCGCTCTTTCAACTAATTCTCTCAGTACATGGAAAAATATCAAGTGCATAACAGATGGACGAAATTGAATTTGTTATGTTTTCTCGGGGGTTTAAAAGTATGTGACAAAATTACAAAAAGTGTCTTACTAGAGTATCTGAAATGAACACAAATCACTGAAACATATGTGACGTGCCTGCCCGGCAGGACGCACACGACATAAAGGCAGATAGCAGCAAAAACGAAGGTCTGCGTAGCTCAGTTGGTAGAGCGACTTGTTCCGGAATAAGTGGACTCGGGTTCGATCCCCGGCGTGGACCAAAAATGACGGAGAAATTTTCTTCGTTATAATGGCGCCCGAACTTCCCGGATGACCCGGCCGTTCAAGATCTCGCAATGGTGTGATGTTCTTTCCACACCGCGAGATACGAAAAATAAGAGAATCCCTTCTTCAGCGCTTCGAAAAATAAATGTGTGTGACGTTGCATTCCCCACACCAGATTGACTGGGAGTTCTCAAGTGCACGTTCTACAGCGCATGGCTGCCTGCAACGATTCATGGTCATGGCTGAACCGTGGGCCATGCCCCCGGCCCTCTTTCGGGGGGGGGGGATGTGACGAACCTGCCCCACAGGACGCACGCGACATAAAGGTAGATAGCAGCAAAAACGAACGTCTGCGTAGCTCAGTTGGTAGAGCGACTTGTTCCGGAATAAGCGGACTCGGGTTCGATCCCCGGCGTGGACCAAAAATGACGGAGAAATTTACTTCGTTATACATAGTACTTTGACATACAGTACATTGCTGTGAAATGATTTTACAAATAAAGTAATTATGCGATAAATTTCCCAAGAATTAAAAACATTACACTTACGATGTACACTGAAGAGCTAAAATATTATGACCACCTGCTTAACATGATGTTGGTCATCAACGTGCCACCAAATCAGCTCTGACCCGACGAAACTTCAACGGTACAAGATTTCTAAAGGTGTCTTGTGGAACCTGGTGCCAACACGTTACCAGCACATCCTTTAACTCTTGGCAGATCCTGTGGCCCAGTGGTCTAAGTGATGGCTTCTGATCATTCGTCTGAGATGGGTCCGGGTTCGAATCCCGGTGCGGCATGAATGTTGTGTTTGTTTTACGGCGCTGGCTCTCTTTCTTCCCTGAATCAGTGGTCCTAAATTAGGGACCGGCGATTTCTTATAGCCCACAGAGTTGCTCATGATGGTCATTAAACCTCTAATAAAACAACAACAACAACAACTCATGTTGGTTACATGGTTGAGCCGCCGCAAAACGGATTTGTTGTTCCAACATCAACCACACAGATGCTGGATTGGATTGATGTTTGGGGAATTTGGAGGCCAGGGCCAATACCTGGAGGTCTTCCTCACGTTCCGCAAACCATTCCCGAACAAATCCGGGTAGTGTGGCATGGCGTATTATTTTGCTGAAAGAAGGACTACTAGAGGGGAATACCGTTGCCATGTAAGGATAGATGTACCTTGTCTGCAGTTATGTTTAGGTAGGTGTCATAGTTTCTTGAACATGAGTGACTGGACCCAGGGTTTCACAGCAGAACATTTCCCAAAGTATTACACTTCATCCACTGGCTTGTTCTCGTCCCACTGTGCATCCTGGT
This sequence comes from Macrothele yani, assembly GCA_039090855.1. Classification (NCBI taxonomy): domain Eukaryota; kingdom Metazoa; phylum Arthropoda; class Arachnida; order Araneae; family Macrothelidae; genus Macrothele; species Macrothele yani. Next base: position 70,344,970 of record CM077028.1, on the reverse strand, counting down.
GGCAACACTTCCCCAGGTAAACGACGCACATGAACCTGGCTCTCCACATAGCGCAATAGGAAACGAGATTCATCAGATCAGACCTTCTTCCAATCATTCAAGGTCCAGTTTTGATGCTCGCGTGCCCATTGTAGAAGCTTTCGACAGTGAACAGAGCGGTTAGCATTGGCACTCGGAACCGCCTTAGGGTACACAGCCCCATTTTCAGCAGGGTTGGATGTACTGTGTGTTGTGACACATTACTCTCGTCACCAGCATTCAAATTGCAGGCGAGTTGCACCACAGTATCCCTTCGGTTGTCTCGTAACGTACGGGATAGCCTTCGCTCACCTTAGCATCGATGAACCGCGGTCGACCCTCACCTTGAATGCTGTTCGTGGTTTTTACCTCCTCGGACCACTTTTTGAAGGTACTACCCACAGCAGACCGTGGGCACCCCACAAGCCTTGCCATCTAGGAAATGCCCTGACTTAGTCGTCTGCCCATCTACAATTTGGCCTTTGTCAAACTCGCTTAAATCCTCTGGCTTTTCCATCTGATTAACAGAGCATATCAGATCCTATGTAGAGGATTTTAGGAAGGGAATGTCTGACCCCAGGTCTTAAACAACCCTTAGAAATAGGAAGCTAGGAGATTTGGGCTAGAGTGCCCGCTAGGAAAGTGACACGGAAGCGAGGTAGAAATTGGGAGGAAGACGCCCTTATTTATTACCAAGGAGCCAGTATACCCGGGGCCTCGAAGGCTTAACATGCCCATCCGACGCACGGCGGATATTTAGTGGTTCGAGCGTTCGTAACTTCCTGTTATCGAACCCAAGTCTTCTCCGCGGCAGTCACGAACGTTGACCACTAAGCTACCCGCGGCCTAGATTAACAGAGCTCAGTATCAGGTGTTATTTATACCATTTCATGACCTTCGCACGCGCAGTCGTTTGCTTCGATTTGCATAAAGACGCGCTGGCCATGATGTTTTAACTCTTCGGTACATGTTCATTCTGTAATTTAGCACACTGTCAAAATGACACATTCAAAGTTAGAATCTGCTGCACGAATGATGAAGAAGAGAAGAATGAATGGGAAAGGGAGGCGGAGGAATGGGAGATAAATCACTAGTCAGCTAGATTTTCTTTCCCGGCAACTAAAATTTCTTCGATAAAACGGAAAACCTTCTGTTGCTTTGGCCAATCAATCACCAGCAGATAAATGCGCACACAATAAGCTAAGATCTGATTGCCAGACCACTTCGCCACGCCCAGTCCTAATATGACAAATATCATCCTATTAAACATCCTGTGATTCGACATCAGCACGATGATAGAGATCTACCAAGCAGGCCATTTTGCGACGTTACTAGTGTTGTTTTAAATAATTAAATCAGAAAATAATGAAAGAAACAACTATTCTTCTGCTTTAACATCTAATCAATTATGTTTTAAATTCAAACTTAGAATTTCTCTTAACGAATTACTTCGTTAGTAGTTTGCAATCTTGTACCTTCGTAATTCAAGCAGAAATCTAAGTTTCGTGTTAACGGATTTCATATTCCAAAATAATTGAAATTCGAAAATCGTCGTCTGTATTTAATACAGTCATATGGTACATTGCATCAGCACTCTCAGAAAATACCGACTGCATTTTCAGCCTGTATTGTCATACAGCAGTATGTAGAAGAAAAAAAACAACAACAAAAAAACTTATATTGTTGCTAAGTCTGTCATTCCGTCTTTTGCCACAATTTCTCTGCTTCCAGAAGTGAAATACGAACAGCTAGTTAATCTTGTTTTGTATATTGGGCAGATAAAATCATGATCAACCAAGACACATGTTTCATATATTTCGTATATTTTAAAATCGCACAAAACTGCGCTGTCGCTGTGATATCGACATGGACAGGTAGACGCTGTTCTCGTGCTAGCCAGAAAGTGAACTACCGGGAAATATATAAAAAATGCATTTAAGATTCGTTTTTTTTTTCTCGCAATTTTTTAAATAGAGTATTTGTTGAAAAAAAAAATTAAGGGTTAAGTAGATACGACGTTTCCTTTTCTTTTAAATTGCAACAGGTTTTCAGTCAAAAATACTGGTCCAAAGAGTGACGAATCCGAAAAAAAAAACAAGGTGTGTGTGTGCGTGCGTCGGAGGGAGGGATGGTTGTGCGCGATTTTACCTAATAACTGTCATATTTATATATCACCACCATCACCCATTCTCAATCCACTGCTGGATGAGAGTCTTCCCAAATCTTTCCCACAACTTTTTCTTTGTCTTGAGCCATTGCTTTCCATGTCACTCCTGAATTTCATCCAGTCATCTCCCACATGGTCTTCGTTTGGGCCTTTTCATGTCTCTTGGTATCTACACCGATCAGCCATTACATTATGACCACACCCCAGCCTAGAGAAATGAGCGCGCCTGGAGACCGAACGGTGACATAGGTGAAGTTCATATACAACCCGAGAACCGGCTTTCGGTTAGTAGAGTGTTCGGAGTCAGAATGGGAAAAGATGCCGATGTATCTGAGTTTGATAAAGGACAAATTGTGATGGCACGACGCGACGGAACTACGATCCCGGAAACAGCGTGGCTTGTGGGTTGTTCCCGTGTCGCTGCAGTGAGTACGTATCAAAAGTGGTGCACAGATGACCAAACGACTAACCGTCGTTCAGCCGTGTGGCATTCGCAGCTCATTGATACCAGCGGAGAGCGGAGACTGTCGCGCATTGTTCACAGCGACTGGAGGGCCACAGAGCGACAAACCACCCGCATCATTGGTGATCAGGGCAATGTCTGACAGCACACAGTTCATCGCAGCCTTCTGCGCATGGGCCTGCGTAGCCGAAGACCCAGCCGGGTCCCCATGCTCACTGCACGTCATCGCCAACAACGCATGAAATGGGCCCAAGATAATCGAGATTAGACCGTGGATGATTGGAAGAAAGCGGCCAGGTCTGACGAATCAAGATTCCTGGTGCATCACGTAGACGACCGAGCGCGGATACGCCAATTACTAACGAAGGCTATGGCACGTGGATGCATTGTTGGACGGAAACAGGCCGGCGGCGGCGGTGTTATGCTGTGGCCGATGTTTTCTTGTGACACTTTAGGCCCCAGTATCCCAATAGCACAATCCCTGACAGCTGTCAGGTATCTGAACATCTTTGCGGACCAAGCTCACCCCATTCATGGGAACTGTGTTCCCATGCTGGTGATGGCCATTACCAACAGGATAATCTGCCATGCCATACTGCCAGAATCGTCAAGGAGTCGTTCGAGGAACATTCTGGTGACTTTCGGTTAATACCCTGGCCTCCAAATTGATCTGACATGAACCCTATGGAACATTTGTGGTTCGACTTGGAAAAGCGGGTTCGCGCTAAATCACCCCCACCCGGAAATGTACGGGAACTGGAGGACCTGCTGTTGACATTATGGTACCAGATACTCTAGGATACCTATCGCCACCTCATCGAATCGTTGCCTTGTCGAGTGGCTGCTGTTTTGCTGACTAAAGGGTGTCCTACAGCTTATTAAGTAGGTGGCCATAATGTAATGGTTCATCTGTATAGTCTAGACACAAAATAGTAAAACAATACTAGTAATCCGATTTTTTGACGTAAAAATATTAATATACGTTTCCAAGCTTTTGCACATCAACCAGATGGCTTTTTCAAGGTGCTCATTGTCATTTGAAGGTCTTTATTTGTATCATGATGTCAGACATTCCTGTCACTTTTATGATCTATGAGTTTCACTTTCTGCCTCTCCTGTTTATGCCAAACATTCACCTCTCCGTTCTTCATTCAATTGTTACTCACTCCAACACGTAATGCATGTTGGAGTGATTCAGCAGTACCGACCATAAACCTGTCACAGGTAAAAAGCGTTCCCTTCTAGTCCTCCATGACTGAATACATTGTGGGGGAGGGATAGTCTCTCTAACAAGAACATCATGCAACTGGGTAGAAGCAAGTGACAAAAAAACTACTGCCACTTCTTTTTTAGGTTCGTCACCGTTTTTATAGTCCTTTCTGCTGGCAATCAGTCATCCTCCTCCTAAATGACCATTTTGAATAAAAAGGTAAGGGGAAAGAAATGCCTTCTGATGCGCAGGTTCACTCGTTCCAGCCGAGTTCGGCGCACTTCTTTGAATATATTCTTAAATGAAACAGAAGTCATTGCTCTTTCCACGTTTATGAGTGAGTCACGGAAAAATTCTCATTGGCCGCCACCGGGAATCGAACCCAGGGTCTTCCAGTTACGCGCCGGATATGCTTCCATGCACCACAGCGGCCTTGAATTCCTCCGGACTCACATACGCTAACTGCCAAGCTGGCTTGGATTTGTCGCCCCAATTACTCCCCACGTATGATTAAAATCAGCTGCCATTGCAGATGACGTCAAGCAGCCAGTCGTCTTACCCGGCTATGCTATAGCTCGTCCTGTTATGAGCTACGTCAGGGTTTAAAGTAACACATCTGGCTAGGTTTTTCGTAATTTATTGATGAGTGAAAATGTCTCAAACCAGAAATAAGTTTAATTCAGCCAGAATACTGAATTAAGCCTGGAAACAAAATCAGGAGAAAATGCTGGTAGCAATCTTTTTTTTTTTTTTTTTTTTTTTTTTTATTTCTTTTTTGAGACGCAATAAAGAATAGGCGGGGGAAAAAGAAGAGGAAAAAAAATTGTGCTGTCTTTACTTAACTATACAGAGTTCTGCCAATACTTGAACTGGAAGCGGTGCTGTCCTTAGTTAACTGCACACAATTCCGCTCTTATTCAACTGAACAGAGTTCTGCTCATACTTAACTGGACAAGATGCGGCGTTTATTTAACTAGGAACAGTGCTGTCATCACTTCGCTGGACGCAATTGGATGACTTATTTTTTGTCAGCCATTGAAAACTAAAGACATTTGGCAGATCCTAAATGTCAGGAACGTAGCAGGAGTTTTTTTATCTGGAAGGGAGAGCCTTAAAATTACGCCCATTTGAGTTCAAAAGTTCCTTACTTCCACTCAGATAGAGAGAAATCAGTTCTGTCTTTCTCATACCTTTGTTACAGGAAAATATGATCGTTAAAAATCTCTCTTACACTTTTCGACATAATTTTACTCAAAATTTAGAAATTAGGTGAATACCCAAGAGCCAACGGTTTTAAATATCAAGTGAAACGTAAAAGTTATGTGAAGACTGATAACACAAGATGTGGAGTAATGCAGAATGAAAACAAACCAGCACAGAAGGAATCAATATTAGATAGTAAACGTAACAATAGGAAGATGTTCTCGGAGTATGGCTTGGAAAAATTTCGCTCTAGGTTAAATGCTCAGAGGAACTTACGGCGACAGAGTACAAATGACTAATTAGGTCTTCATCCCTACGACATATTCGGAAAGGTCACGGAGGTTAAGCATGTCAGCATATTGTTTTACATACCTCCACCCACTGTTTCGGACAATTGCATGCATCCATATGAGGTGGGCCCCAACGCAGAGTGTACGTTCGGTACGCTGGTTAGCTGCGCGTAATAGTGTATGCTGCTGATAAAAGTATTTACAAAACTAGATACTAAAGTGTATAACTTTGTTTCTGAGTTAAAATGTGTTCCGGCAGATTTATTCACACTCTGTTCATTTCTGTTTTTTACGCTTCTCAGAGTATGAAATTAAGCCCTTGATATCGCCATCATGGATGGGTAACTGCCTTTCCTGCCCTCCCCGTAGCTATACGGCCCTTCTAAGTGTTGTGTCTACGATAATAACAGCAAAAGCTTCGGAAAGCTACCACTCAGACTCAACGCTATGGGTGGGCTAAGGTGGGCTTCAGCTCTCCCCGTCTTTTCTTTAAAAATCACACTTTATCCCCGCCCGAAAAAAACCCCAAAAAAACAATATTTATGCTTTTAGAACACATTATGAGTGCAGCTATCTAGGATTGTAGGGATTAGGATAAATGTATGTGAATTTTTCGTATTTTACACAGTTATAAACGTTTTTTTTTTTTTTTTTGTTAAATTTAATGTTGAATTATTCCGTGAAATTGAAGGAGTCCCCTGGGCGAATGTGTCATAGGGTAGTATCGTCATAGTAATTGCAGTTTAAAAAGATGAGAGATATTCCTTATCAGGTTACTAAGGAAAATTCGTAAACAGCCAGCAAACATTTAAAAAAGAGCAAAATGACGTACGAAAGCTAAAATCGTGAGAAAATGGTAAATTGTTAAAGGTCATGGTGGCCCGAATTCATGGTTTCCAGTGTTACATACAATGAATATATATTGCATACCGTATGTACCTGAAAACTTTTTCTTTTTACTGGGGATAGTATTGTCAGAGTAGGGTTGCATCTATGTGAAACGGAATTGTTTGCCAACATTTCTGCGACGCAGTTCAAGATAATGAGCCCCACTCGTACGATACTTACGTCTTCCCTAATAGCCTTCCCCCACCTCTGAATATTTCCCCCAAAGGTGGGCAATGCCGCCGCTGCTGCCATTGCCCACCTTTTGGAAAAATACATTCACGGTCGCACTAAGAAGGAAGCATCGGATTGAATTGAAATTTTATGGACGTAATGATACAGATGAATGGTACACATGATAGCAAAAACAGAGCTGTAGGACAATAATAGAGGGATCTGTGGCACTCCGGTCTTCTTCAATAGCACATCGCACCCCCTCGTGCGGCGATACATGCTGCAATACGGTCCGGCATGGAGGCGAACAGACGCCTGATACTGTCCTGCGGCAGACTGGCCCACACGTTTTGGACGGTGTGCTCCAAATCCCTGATAGTGCGGCACGGCGGCAGCTGGCGTTTCAACTGCTCCTACACATGCTCGATAGGGAAAATGTCTGGAGAGCGGGAAGGCCATGGAAGTGTCTGGACATGACGTAGGCAGTCCTGGGTAACCCGAACCATATCCTGCTGGTATGGCGCACCTGGAATCCCGACCTGGAATGGGAGCACATGGGGCCACAGGATCTTACTAGAGCTGATCGGCTATCGTAGGCAATGGCTCCCCAGACCGTAATGCCTGCAGTGGGAGAGGTGTGGCGCTCGATAGCGAGCTTGTGATTGTGGCACTCATCGCTAAACCCCACACGTCGCCAGTTTGTGGCGTTCCACATCTCTCTGGCCTGGCACCACTAAAACGGAGCCGGCGATATTCCGGTGTTAACGGCAGCACACGTAAGGGGCGATGAGATCGCAGATTCGCTTCCGCGAGGCGTCAGAAAATGGTTCGTGGGCACACAGGAGCCACTACATCTGCCTGTATAGTGGACCGGATCCCAGTGGGATCCGTTTGTGACTAGAGCTCGATCCATTAATCCTCTCTACCGATGGTCCTCCTGGTCCTTCAGGAACCGCTCCGCCGTGTGGCAGTGCCGTCACGTGTGCACTGCTCCCAACACAGTCGAACGGTATGGTCAGAACGATCCACGTGGAGGGCTATACGGCGCGCCGACCACCCTGCGGTTTTCAGCCCGATGATCACGGCTCTCTCAAAGTCCGTAAGTTTACTTTGAGAGAGGCCTAAATCGACGTCTCTAGCATCTTACCCGGCATTCTTGTCACTCTATACCCTTGCTTGCGAAGGCCGGTTTTTTTCGCTTTCAAGGGGCATCGACTACACGCCGGTTTAAAAGGCTGCCGGTTCGTGCTTGCAGCGCCACCACAGGGTGTGTGGTGATGCGCAATCGCACCAAACGTGGTTCATTTGCATTCCAGCATGCACTCTAGCTATCTGCAAAGTTTCGCGGTTATAGCATGTTTTCTTCTAGGTGCGCAAATTTTATTGTCCGTGAGTGTATTGAAGAAAATCACTGTATGCCTTGTTGATAATCAGAAGAATTGCTATTTTGTGCATAGAATCAAGAGGTTTTAAGTTTAATTGGGTGCAATACCTAAAATGCTGGAACAGTACTGTAGGTTTGAGCGAAAGTGAGACACGAATAATACCAAAAGTTGTGCAGAGGAAAAACAGTTTCTAGATTCAAAGAGGAATTAACATAAATAAAGAGATAGGCCTGTTCCTTACAGATGAGCTATGTAGAAACAGGGAGAAAAATGACGTTTTTTGAAGTTTACAATAAAACATTGGGGTTTGCAATAATTCCACATGCTTGTGCTCACCCTATATATGAAATAGCAGTGTCACAGTGACTACAAAAAAAAAAAAAAAAAAAAAAAAAAGGAGAGAGTGATAGAAAGAAAAAGAGAAACTTATTACAAATGTGAACATGGAAGCAGGCTATTATTTTTTTTGGTATTAATTGCTACATGCAGTGAATAAATATTGCATACATATATAATATATTGTATTAGTATTCTATTTCGCTTCAGATTGCATTATTCAGACAAAACCATACTGGGGGTGGGGGTGGGGGTAAACATCAGAACTTGCTCTTTCCTGAATGTTTGTTCGCATTTCTACAACTCTTTGGAGCAAACCGCAAGGATCTCCGAATGTTTTGCGGAAGACGTTTTGCATACGCGTAATATGAAACGCAAGAGAAGAACGAAAAAAAAAAGAAACATTTTATTTTCTACATCAGCTGTTCTTTCTTGTTGTTTTACTGGACGAAGGACTTCGTATGATGTCTTTCCTTGCAGAGTTATATATTGATTATAAATTTTCCTTCTAGTTCATCGATTGGCTGATAATTTATTTGTAGGCATTTAACCACCTAAAAGTTTTTAAACCGCAGCTTGGCATATCATGATTATTTACCAAGTGACGAACAACATTTCGTCCGTATGAGCAAATATGATTCCACCTCCTTCTCTTTATCTCTGTTTTTATTTTTTTATTTTTTATTTTTTTAGTAATGTTCTTTTACATTTTTCTCCAAATTCTAGTTTCCTTAACTCTTAGCAACAATAAGTTCGGTGCTCACGTGACATAGAATCATTGGAGCAACTCTTGCTACTGATTCACTTCTAGTAGTAATTTGTTTTAAGTTATCCATCGTCCGCTCTATATTATTTCAATTTTGCTTTTTTAGAAATGTGTGTAAAGTATTTTTGCCTATAATGAAATACAAAAGAAGTCATAACAACAGTTCGAATTGTCATCTTCGAAATTTGTACAAAAGAAGTGTTCATAAACCACCAACAGTAAAAGTTCAGAAAATTCCCAGCGATGTCCATTTCCCGGGAGAGCTTCTTTGCCTCGCGGGGGGGCTCCCTTTAGCTCCCTGCTAGCTACGACCCTGTTGTGATCTTGACGTGAGGCAGCGATTTCAGAGAAGAGTAACAAAGAGTTGTGAAAACTGAAGCAACCGCTTTAATAAAAGCACGGAGATTGACCTCTAAGAGCGGGCAACAAAACCTTCACATAAAATACTGCTTTCAGAGGAATATTTTATTAATAATAGCGATAATAATTATAACAATAATAATGATGAAAAAAAGTTCAATAATCGCTATAGGTGATTTCTAGAAACAATTTTAAAAAGGAGGCCCAGGGCCCGAAGCCTGCTTGCTATCTTCCTCAGCAATCTAACACCGAAAAGTAACGGTGATGTGAGAATCGCGATTAGAACCAGTGGTGTACTTTAAGGAACTCTCCTAGACTTAGCGGCTTTAAAGAATTTTTTCGTTCGTGAGAAGTTAGGTAGATGGAGAAGTTGGCCAAAGAAATTTTTTTAGGTAGACATGTTTGGAAAAAAAGAGTGAACACTTTGTTTTATATACAAGTATGCTAACATCTTAAACGAATTTCGTGTGGCAGGCAGGGGCATACTGATAGCCCCCATAATTGCGGGAGGGGAGGCTAAAGAGACCTCTAACCTCAGCAAAAATATTTTAAAATTTTTTTAGTGGGAACTTCATATGAAACTGGTTAAAGGAATAGCCGAATTTTTTTTTATGGATATTAAAAAGAAAAGCAATTTTCGGTAATTTGTTTTTCAATAAGTAAGTAAATTATTTTTCACTGGTTCAGTTTATAAACACTGGATGACCGGAAAACAGCTATTCCAAAGGACTTGAGGTCCCTTTTCAGAGTCATAACAATAGCTCCTCTACATGTATATTAAACTTAAGCAAGATAATGAGATAGATATACCAGATCAACGGATGAAATGTTTATGTCGATGACGGTAAGTTATGCATTACAGTTTATAACGAAGTAAATTTCTCCGTCATTTTTGTCCACGCCAGGATTCGAACCCGGATCCCCTCATTCCGGAATAAGTTGCTCTACCAATTAAGCTGTACTTGGTACGTTACAAGTTGTTTACCCATAACTAAGCATCTTCAATGAACTAAAAGGGCCGCCCCGGTGGCGCAGTGGTCTAAGGCGCTGGCCTATGATCATTCGTCCGTAAGGGGTCCGGGTTCGAATCCCGGTCAGGCATGGATGTTGTGTTTGTCTTACGGCACTGGCTCTCTCCCTTCCCTGGAACCAGTGACCCTAAATTAGGGACGGGCGACTGCTTATAGCCCATTGAGTTGCTCACGGTGGTCGTTAAACCTCCAATAAAAAAAAAACAAAAAAAAACTAAAAGGTGTTTTTCGCGGGGATGAAAAAACAGAAACCTGTGTTGTTTCTTTTTATTACAGTGAAAAGGAATTTTTTTTTTACTATGTGAAAACCATTGTGACATTGCATATAAGTGTTTTTTATATTGAAGAGTAAATAAATTAGGCAGTTTTACTTTTTTCGTGCCACAGTTCTTTATTACTTACTTATTTGCTTATTCATATTCTGTATTTTCGTACAAATCGGAAAATGTCATTAGACACACGACAGTTACGTGTTTTGTGTGTGCGATCGTAAGACATTTGAAAGGCTGTCCTTAGTTATCTAAAACAGTAACATTTGCGTGATGCGATTAACTTTTTTAATGTGTTCGCGGATGCCGTGAACATACCAATGGGCCATAGTCGTAGTCGATGGTTTGTTGCAGGCAGGGTAGAGAGCCAGTGCTGTAAGATAAGAACACCACCCATGTGTAGCACACCAGAGATACAGTCCCGGACTCATCTCGGGCGAATGAAAAGAAGACCGCGCCTCGTACCTTTCGACCACAGGGGCTGCTATGATTAACTTTGAAGTAAATGTTTCGTAATACTTCGTATTGGTATAAAACTATAGCAATCGTTTTAATTACAACGTGCACATATACATAATATTATTTAATTACAACATGCACAATATTATTGCACTTTATTGTGTTATACACAATAAAGTGCAATAATATTGGTTCTATGAAAAATACCTATAAGTTCCAAAGAATTGGAATTATTAAAAAGCCCATAAATCCTAGTTAATAACTCATCCACCTATTTCACCCCCCCCCCCCCGTTGCAGGTTGGGCCCCACAAAGACGACTATGCGCCTTTGAGAGTTACTGGCAAATTAATGCAGCCGGCTTACCATTCCTCTGCTACATACGAATGACCCAGACAAGGTGAGCCCGGGGCTAACTTCACAGGGAACCATCTGCGCATTCGCGTCACCAACCACAGGGAGCCTATGGAAAACCTCGGAAAAACCGCAGACTAGATGACCGGCAGAAGCGGGATTCGAACACCCGTCAGAAACGTCCGCCTCCCACACAACGACTTAATCAACTGCTGTAGTCGGGAACCTTTCTTAAACTGAGAGCCAAATCAACAAAATTAAAAAAAAACAAAAAAAAAACCGGACAAAATTAATAAATTTCAGAGCCACAACATATTATCTGCAATTACGAATCAATGAGATTTGGTGTTTGAAAATGACCACAACAACACCGGAAAAAAAAAGAGAAAGGATTTTCCGCGACTTTTATTACATGAGCTTTTTGTGGTCATAATTATTTATGTATTGGTTATGCCTTTAAAACTAAGTCGAATACTTTTCGCTTCAATTCTGTTTGTTTACTTCGAGTCACTCGCAGCTAGATGGCACTTTTAAATATACTTTTTCAACAATGCTATATTTTGAAGTGAAAAGTATTAGTCAGGCTTACTGCCCCAAACACCTTTAAACTTTTCTAAATACTGTTTTTAGTTTAAAAGATATATTGATTTTTTCAAATTTAACACTTACATGACAACAAAATAATAGCACAACTAATAATATAAAAAAATTTTGTACACTTTTTAAATTGAACATACTTTATAAAGTACTAAACGCAGAAAGTTGCAAAATTTTACCTTCAAATTCGGCGAGATAAGAGAAAATATTTGGTATTTTTCACTTTTAATAATACCATATGTTGCACATCATCATCATCATCATCATCATTGTCAACCTTTATCAATCCACTGCTGGACGAAGGTCTCCCCAAGTTTCTTCTACAACGGTCTGTCTTGTGCCAGTCTCCTCCATGTTACTCCCGCATATTTTCGAATTTCATCCAACCATCTCCCATTTGGTCTTCTTATGGGGCTTTTCCTGTCCCTTGGAATCCAGTCTAAAATCTCAGCTGTCCATCGATGGTCTGTCCTTCTGGCAATATGTCCAGCCCATTGCCATTTAAGTTTTATACACTCTTGTTATTTTTCTCCATATTGTTATTATCTCCAGGCAAGTTTTATAAACTCTTGTTATTTTTCTGATCCAAAATAACAAGATGATCCAGGAGTTCCTCTTCTTATCTCTCCTGGTTACACCAAGCATGCACCTCTCCATGCTTCTTTGAGTTGTCTGCAGCCTTTGTATGTCTCTTTTAGTTAAGGTCCACGTCTCTGCACCATATGTAAGCACTGGAAGGATGCATTGATTAAACACTTGTTTTTTAAGACGTAATGGGATATTGCTCTTGAAAATTATATTGTTTCTTCTAAAAGCTCTCCAGGCAAATTTTATACGCCGATTAATTTCTTCATCAGTGTGACCCTCACTTGATATCTGCTGTCCAAGATAAATGTAGGTATTGGTTATCTCCAGCTTTCCCCATTGATCGATAAATCTTCATTTCTTGTAAAAGCATTGTACATCACTTTTGTCTTTTGAAAGTTCATTTTTAATCCCACTCCTTTACTCTTGTGTTGCATATGTATATATATAAATAAATAAGATCAGGGGGCCCCGAAAAATGCGACGGCCCAGGGCCTCCAGAAGTGTTAAGACGGCACTGATTTGAATGATACGTATTATTCACTAAAGTACTTATATCATAGTTGAGTACTTATATCATAGTTGTGTGAAATGACAGAGCAGTATTAAAAGAAAACAAATACTAACCTTACTATGTGATTTCCGCGTCACACATGCAATTTTTTAATTTAAAATTTCCCGAACTGAGCGATGTAACAACATAAAAGGGAAAAGACTAAAGTAAAAAATATTAAATTTGAATAAAAATTAATAAATAAAAGCAAAAAACAAAAACAAATTTCTAATCGTTTAAAGACATTTTTAGGCTCCTTTTTTTCCAGGTATTTTTTTTTCAATACATTCATCAATGTGGTACCCTTTTTTTTTTTAATTTAAAAACTACGTCCCTAATTCGAATTTTGACTCTGTAGTACGAGGATCGAGAAACCTCCACTCCACCTCAGGTCACTCCATCACTGTGCAACGTAGATACTCTATTCATAGAATTATTAAATAGTTAAGGGTAAGTTTTGTAAAAAAAATTGAACTGCTTGCGCTAACGGCTTCAAAATAATTAAAATATGCAGATTGAAATTGAGCACACTTAAGCATTAAGAACGAGGTGAATTTGAATATTGAGAATAGTCTCACCTGGAACTTTAAAGAGACGGGAGATGTTCAAGAACGCGAGAGGCCACTGAGCACTTTAAATTTTCCTTTGAATTGCGAAGAACAGGTAAGGATGGGGAGTCTAGCCAGCTGTGCGTTTCAGCTCAACTGAAGAGATCAAACACGGTGAGCTCTCGACAGATGTCAGGCGCAGGTAGTTCTGAAGTTCAGTCTTTCCAGACGATAAGTCCCCCCATCCAAAAACCCTTGGCTTCCCCAGTCTGCATCGCATATACACAGACTAGCGCGACAGTGTGGCGTCGAAGCAACAATGCTGTCTAATTAGGGGAACCAAATCCTGGAATTTTGGGTGCAAGAGACCTATTGTGTATCATGTTCATACCTGTGTCGCCAACGACTGGCCACGGCCGAACTGAAAAACCGAATTCCGTCTCAGGTCGGCAGTTCCGAGAGAATTCTTACTGAGTAGAGTTCCACTGCCATAGATCATTCTTAGGGTAAGATCATTATCTACGAAGTCCCCCCTCGAGGTTTGAGGGGATTGCTCTCCAACGGGGTACGTTTCCTCCAACGCGTTATCGACGAGAACACTTGTATTTCAATGTTCTTTGATTGTTGTAGGTTATTCAGCAATCGTTCACGACAAAAGGGTTTGCTTGTTTTCTGGTGGGGTTACCTGTGTAAGAAGGTGAATTACTCACTTTCTGGATTCTACAAAACAAACAGCGATTTAAAGAGAATTTACCTCGTGGAAAGGGGGAAACGTGTTGTGGGAAAGGGTGTTGTGCTTTTTGCGGACATGCCACTTACTTGCGGAGAGTGGCAGATGAGGACTGAGTAATTTATAAGGGCATTTTTTAAAAATGAAAGCATTTGGAGAAATGATAACAAAACGAAAGAAAATGCATGTAAAAATTGATGAAAGAATTAAAAATATTATTTCAACATTTGAAAAAAATAAAAGGTGCTCAAAAAGCTTTAAGTTTTGTAACAAATTTTGACTAAATTTGAAAAAAAAAAGATATTTTTTTGGATTTTGTAACATAATTTGAAATTTGTAACATTAAAATGACATAAGGAATTATTCTCCTTCAAACCGCCAGTGTGAAATGTCCGCATCTGGCATAACGAACCCTTCCAATCTATTCAATTTCGGTTTGTCCACAACTAACACGTCCGCAAAAAGCACGTAACCGTGGGAAAGATACAGTTAAACCTTGGTTGTATTTTTCTTTACGGGACGGCCTCAAGAAGCGTGTAAATGCATTTTTCGAAATGGAGAAATGAATATCCAGATACCATGGATACGTACACTTTGAATTCCAAAATCTGCTATGATAAATTATATAATTGAAAAGTTTAAAGAGTACTGAAAAATATGGACATATCAGGTATCTACTTCGGAATTCTTTGTAATATCGATATCATGTTAACTGCATCGTTTGTTTTTAAGAAAGTTAAGTTTTAGGATTCAAAATTGCTCTGAAATAATCGATATTCATCATAAACACGCGCATTTTTACTGTTCTTTTCTTTTTCATGTTGTCCGTCCAGTGATGTAGTTCTAAATAAAAAAGTGCCTCTGCACCGAACTGATTAGAAAACCTCAACCCGGGAAGAATACCCTCAATTTTTTTTCAAAAACCCCGTGAAATCTGATTTAATATAATTATTTAGTGATTTCTGTTAAATTTTTATTACTAACTACTTATATCAATTTATATTAAAATTGCACAATTTGTGCAATTTTAAATAAAAGAAAGAATGTTATGTGGTAGTCATATGCTAAGAATACTAAATGTTTAATATATATCAAATACGTGGAGATAATGTAAACGGACGATGTCATCGCTCTGTCCACGTTATTTTATAAACAACGCATAGCGACTGAAAAATTGTGTTCCGACACCGCGGGGATCGAATCCCAGTTCTCTCGATAACTAGTCGAGTGCGTTCGCATTTACGCTACGGTGCCAACAATTCTCAGCGCCATGCGTGGTTTATCAGTCAGCATCTGACTACACGAATCCGTATTGATGGTCTCAGCAACTGAGATGGCGTCATCTGGTGGCATTTAACGCAACAGCTATTTAATTGTAGCTGATAAATTCAAAGGGCGATAGAAATGGTTAATATATATCAAATACGTGGAGTTAATGTAAATGGACGATGTCATCGCTCTGTCCACGTTATTTTATAAATGATTTCTGTTTCGCTATGCGTTGTTTATAAAATAACGTGGACAGAGCGATGACATCGTCCATTTACTAAATGTTTATTTAAATATGGCTGTGTCGTTCTACACGATTCCAAATATTCATGTGAATAATACGTATCAGTCAATTCAAGAAATGCAACTAATACAGTTACATCGACTCAGTGTGACTAATGCGCAGTTTTTTCCTAAGATTATGAGGTGGATGCACAATATGTCTTTTATGTTGACCATAAGGAAGCAGAGAGTGAGACCAGTGGGTAACCTTTACTAGAGCCGATATCGAGAAGTTTAGTAGAAATGCTCTTCACTACCGTTGTTCTCTCTTGGGGCAATGAAATCTTAACCCCACGGAATATCCACCACTTATTTTAACTGCTGTAAAGAAAAACAGAGTTCAGATTGACTTTGCACTCTCGAACCCTTACGATCCACGATGCGCCGACTGCACGATCATTTCATCCATACAGTATTTTTTTGTTTGCTTCTTCACCACCATGAGCAACTCATAAGGCTATATGCAGTCGCCCGTCCCAAATTTCGCGCAACTGTTTGCGGGTAAGTGTCAGATCCAGCGCCATAGGCTAAGCGCATCACCTTTCTGGACTCGAGCCAGGGTCAACTGGAAACAATAGTCAGAGGCCAGTGCCTCAGACTAGGGATAGGCACATCGGTGGCTAACATTGATGATCGACATCCATGGTTACTCATTCCCAGAACATCGATAGTATCGGTGGAAATTTTCGATGTATCTCGATGTTTTGTTAAAAAATTAAGAAATTCGTAGTTTTCAATCTGCAGCAGTAAATGGGCAATAGATGTGAAAAATCTCTGTTCAATAAAACACTGATTGCTCACCAATAACATCGGGTAACTAATAATATTTATTAAAATGTTCGATGTATTAGTAGAAACCTCTATTTCTGTTCGATGCATCGGCGTAAACCTCGATGTTTTTCTGATAAACTGAAGAATTCGCACATTTCCATCGGCAGCAATGAATGGGCAATCCATCTGTAAAATATCTGTTCAATATAACAGTGATACTCACGAATTCAGCATCCAGTAACGTCACAACACCAAACAGAAATCATCACTCTTTCCACGTTAATAAGTGAGTCTCTGTGGCGGCCGATGAGAATATTTCCGAGACTCACTTATTAGCGTGGAAAGAGCAATGCCTTCTATTTGGTTTTCCTAATCCACGTCGAGTGTTTGAATTAATTATCCACTAATGTAATATCTGTTTAAATGCCTCGATATATTGGTAGAAACCTCAATGTTTTGCTGCTAAACTGAAGAACTCGCACTTTTCCATCTGCAGCAGTGAATGGGCAATCGATCTGTAAAATATCTGTTCAATATAACAGTGATACTCACCAATTCAGCGTCCAGTAACGTAATATCTGTTTAAACGCCTCGATATATTGGTGTAAACCTCGATGTTTTGCTGATAAACTGAAGAATTCGCACTTTTCCATCTGCAGCAATGAATGGGCAATCGATCTGTAAAATATCTGTTCAATATAACAGTGATACTCACGAATTCAGCATCCAGTAACGTAATATCTGTTTAAACGCCTCGATATATGGGTGTAAACCTCGATGTTTTGCTGATAAACTGAAGAATTCGCACTTTTCCATCTGCAGCAATGAATGGGCAATCGATCTGTAAAATATCTGTTCAATGTAACAGTGATATTCACGAATTCAGCGTCCAGTAACGTAATATCTGTTTAAACGCCTCGATATATTGGTGTAAACCTCGATGTTTTGCTGATAAACTGAAGAATTCGCACTTTTCCATCTGCAGCAATGAATGGGCAATCGATCTGTAAAATATCTGTTCAATATAACAGTAATACTCACGAATTCAGCGTCCAGTAACGTAATATATGTTCAAACGCCTCGATATATTGGTGTAAACCTCGATGTTTTGCTGATAAACTGAAGAATTCGCACTTTTCCATCTGCAGCAATGAATGGGCAATCGATCCGTAAAATATCAGTTCAATATAACAGTGATACTCACGAATTCAGCATCCAGTAACGTAATATCTGTTTAAACGCCTCGATATATTGGTGTAAACCTCGATGTTTTGCTGATAAACTGAAGAATTCGCACTTTTCCATCTGCAGCAATGAATGGGCAATCGATCTGTAAAATATCTGTTCAATATAACAGTGATACTCACGAATTCAGCGTCCAGTAACGTAATATCTGTTTAAACGCCTCGATATATTGGTGTAAACCTCGATGTTTTGCTGATAAACTGAAGAATTCGCACTTTTCCATCTGCAGCAATGAATGGGCAATCGATCTGTAAAATATCTGTTCAATATAACAGTGATACTCACGAATTCAGCATCCAGTAACGTAATATCTGTTTAAATACCTTGATATATTGGTGGAAACCTCAATGTATTTTCGATGCATCGGTGTGAACTCGACGTTTTGCTAATAAATTAAAGAATTCGTAGTTTTCAATCTGGAGCAGTAAATGGGCAATAGATGTGCAACATCTCTGTTGAATATAACAGTGATTACTCACCAATAACATCGAGTAATTAATCATATTTATTAAAACGCTCGATGTATCGGTGTTAACCTCGATGTTTTTTCGATGTATCGGTGGAAACCTCGATGTTTTTTCGATGCATCGGCTCACGTACCTTGCAGCAAAAGGTTTGGGTTTTCGCCAACGAATCAATTAAAACAGCCAATAGGGATGTGATATTTCTTTCCACTTTATGAAAATATAACAAAAATAAATGCATTTACTTTTCGTAGGAGATATTCTTTACCATTTTCAAAAATCGGTTACAAAACCTAGATGTTTTTTTGACGTGTCGGCTTCTGCAACATCGAATTTAAAACATCGGTCATCGGTGGCAAAACATCGATGTTCAAATACATGGAGGTTTTTTGCCCATCCCTACCTCAGACGACTCGACCGCTGGGGCAGGCATCTCTAGTATGAATATTTGGTTACGATATGAGTTTGTTTGTGTACATAACACAGATTTCCCCAATTTTGGATTTATACACGATCATACACAAAATTCCTTTTCCCAGCTTCTCTTACCATCTAACCACGGGAAGTGGCTTAGTGCTGCTAAGCCTAAAAAAATAGTGCCTTAGCGCCGCTAAAGCGCGTTAGGCCCCTTCTACATCACTGTCCGTGAGGGCTATTTCATTTTTGTCATGTTGTCCGCGCTTCAGAAAAGGCTGAAGACCTCTTCCACTAAAGAAACTCACGAAATGTGATACCAATTTTTCATCCAAACCGAAAATAAGCAATCTACTCTTTTCTGATGGAATCAAGTTTCAACTGTGGCTACACCAAGAAGAAACACAACAACGCTGTCTCAGTTCTCTCAGAGTTGTAAAGTACTGGGTTATATATTTTTGATAATCTGAAATTCAAATTTTAACGTATAATTGATAAAAGTACATAAATGAATTACGTGTAACCGATTTAATAAAGTGATAGAAACTACATACAGTAAAATATCTGTACTAGGGTGGAATTACGTATGAAAGTGAAAAACGTGTAACTGAAAAAACGTACGGAGATTCTATTGTATCTAGAGCTGCAAAACCACAGTGGCACTACATTTAAACCCATCCATGGAAAGCATTCGATTAAGAAAAATAATCGATCTCTTCTGAGACGGTGTAAATTTTGCCTGAAAGTTGTGGTACATCCGCAGGCACTGGCACATTGGGATGAATTTTTAATTTTTGTTATGGAAATTTTGAACTTGCTAGATGGAAGAGATGCATCCATAATTATCCCTCCTGTCATTTTATGGTAACTTTACCTGTGAGTGCGGTAGAATTGCGATATGTTCACCTGCACAGGCATATTTTGAATCACTGTTAATTTTTCCATCGAACAGAGATTCATGGAGAGATTTTAGCCCATCCAGACATTATTACCTTTGCTCGGCAATATGTTTTATGGTCTACTCATAAACAAAATCATTCGCTGCCATTTGGTTTCTTAATTTTCATTTTCTAACCAAAGGCGTTAGTTTATACTTATACAATTCCTAGTATCACATTTTTTTCCAGTGAAGCCAGTTCCAGAATAACTTATATGCTATTTCTAGTGTAACTTCCAGTGGTGTAGGGGGTCCAGAACGGACCGGAACGCCTTTCCGGTATTTTTTTTTTTTCTAGCCGGCACGCTTTTTGGTAAACTCTATAGAGTATAAGTTGTTTTCTTTTTAAAATGCGAATGTTCTATAATTGTTTTCCAATAAAAAAAAATGCAACAGAAAAACTGCACATTTAGCGAAATTAACGCCTCATGTTTGTTTAAAGGTAGAGTTAGTCTCTAAATCCATTCTCTCTTGGCAGTCCCTTGAGACTCATTTTCTACTGTTGTTAAGAACATTGATGTGGGGATATTGCAGTGTCTAAAGTATTGTAATTCGGGATTTAATTAATCTAGTCATCATTAAGGAGTCTAATTGTGAGTCTCAGTGAAATTAGTGCAGTTACGAGTGCCTCCTTAATTACGCTGGAAGCAGAGGAGATTATTTTTCTCTCTGGAGCTTTAGGCCCGTTTCACACAAACGGAAAAAATCCGTCAAAGAAATAGATCTCCAGGATGTTCTACTGCTCGTTTTCAGGCGAAATACAGAATTGTCCGTGCAGCACCCAAACTGCCCCTATCCAAATATCTCGGGAATTAACTCTCCCAGTAATAAATGGCTACCATCATTGCACTTTAAATTAGTTTCCGCTTCCAACGAAACCTTACTCGATGATATGGAGCTGATTTTAGTTTTTGCACCCGAAACGACACCAATTCGAGCCCTAACATTTGAGTATTTTCTTACCAAAATGGTGAAATCTTGTTCCTTGGATGCCAAGATGTGTAAATCCAGAAGTCTGATTTCGAGCGATCACTTACTTCCTTGTACCATAAATATAAGAAAGTAAAAAAAGGTGGAAAGGGGGAAAGGGGATAAGAACGGAAAGATATTCAAGACGTAAAGGCACCGCGTTTCTGTACTTTTTCAATTAGCACTACACCACTGGTAACTTCACTTCCATGTGAGACTTGTTTTGTGTTGGGATGCTGTTCCATGTATTTCATTTCCCAGCTTTCAAATTAATTACCTCTTTCGATTTATTTTCAGGCTTCTTAAACATAGTACTTTATTTTTTTCCCTTTCAGAATTTTTTTAGTACTATAACTTTCTGTCAGGTAATCCCTGTTCCCAAGTTTTTAATTTGGAAATACAAGTTTATCCTAATTCTTGCCTTCGCATCCTTTTTCCCCGTTTTTTTTTCCCTCTGTCAGTTATTGCAGATTTCTAGCAATAGCTCTCTCTCTCTCTCTCTCTCTCTCTCTCTCTCTCTCTCTCTCTCTCTCTCTCTCTCTCTCTCTCTCTCTCTCTCTCTCTCTCTTTCTCTCTTTCTCTTTCTCTCCCTCTCTTTCTCTCTCTCTTTCTCTCTTTCTCTTTCTCTCACTCTCTCTCTCCTTCTCTCTTTCTCTCTCTCTCTTTCTCTCTCTCTCTCTCTCTCTCTCTCTCTCTCTCTCTCTCTCTCTCTCTCTCTCTCTCTCTCTCTCTCTCTCTCTCTCTCTCTCTCTCTCTCTCTTCCCTACCATATAGTTTTTCTGCGCACCAGTGTTTCTTAGCCCCTTGTTTTTAATAAAACTTTCTTTGGATAAGATTTGCAGCTCTTAACCTACGTCGTTCTTATGCTCGTCTTTTTTTCATCTTGTTCTACTTTCGTTTACACTTTATTTTTAAAATTCCTTCATCTTTTATCAATATTTTTTTATGTAATTCTTCAATCTTTCTCGGAAGCAGTTAGCGTGTTTAGGTTTTCCAAGTAATAATTTGTTCCAAAGTATTCAAGCATTCTCAAATTCTCAATTCAACATATTTTTTTTTATTTAGGTATATATATTATAAAAATGCAAGTGCAAAGGTTCGGATATTTGAGGATACAGCACAAATAAGAATTCGAAAAGAAGTGAGACAAGGTGACACCATATCCCCAAACTCTTTAATGCCACATTGCAAAAGGTCTTTCATTCATTCAACTGGGAAAACAAAGGGATAAGAATTAATGGAGATTACTTAACTCATCTTTGTTTTGCTGACGACGTAGTCATCTTTGCAACTACCCCCTCAGTGCGGCAGATATGATTCAAGAACTTGCTGACAAGAGTAAAGAAGTGGGATTAAAAATGAACTTTCAGAAGACAAAAGTGATGTTCAATGCTTTTACAAGAAACGAAGATTTATCGATTGATGGAGAAAAGCTTGAGACAACCGATACCTACATTTATCTTGGGCAGCAGATATTAAGTGAGGGTCACACTGATGAAGAAATTAATCGGCATATAAAACTCGGATGGAGAGCTTTTGGAAGAAACAGTACAATTTTTAAGAGCAGTATGCCATTTTGTCTAAAAAGAAAAGTATTTAATCAGTGCATCCTGCCAGTGCTTATACATATGGAGCAGAGACATGGACCTTAACTAAAAAAGACATACAAAGACTGCAGACAACTCACAGAGGCATGGAGAGATGCATGATTCGTGTAACCAGGAAAGATAAGAAGAGGAACTTGTGGATAAGGAAAATGACAAGAGTAGACGACATCATGACCAGTGTGAAATCACTGAAATGACAATGGGTTGGATACGTTGCCAGAAGAACGGACCACCGATGGACAACCAAAATTTTAAATTGGACTCTAAGGGACGGGAAAAGACCCGGAAGAAGACCCCATGAGAGATGGATGGAAGACATTCGAAAGTATGCT
This sequence comes from Macrothele yani, assembly GCA_039090855.1. NCBI lineage: Eukaryota > Metazoa > Arthropoda > Arachnida > Araneae > Macrothelidae > Macrothele > Macrothele yani. The sequence goes on along the minus strand of CM077028.1, from coordinate 70,322,298 downwards.
GGAGTGACATGGAGGGAACAGGCTCGAGACAGCAATTGTGGAAAAAATTTGGGGAGACCTTCATCCAGCAGTGGATTGATAATGGTTAACGACGAGGATGATATATGTATATGTACATATTCACTGCTCAAAATAATTTGGGAAGCATATATTGAGACTTTGACGACATTTTTCAAGCTAATCGTGTGATATCTAACCGAAACGTAGAAAACGCAAGTCGTGTGTGATGTAGACAGCAAAATCATGCATATCCTTATGTAAATTAGCATCTGTGTCGTCAAATTGCATAAATCATATATTGGGATAAAACAATAGTTTTCCGGGAGCTCCCTTATTCTCGTGCGTTTATCATGTCATTTCGTTTCTTGAAGTCTTCGGTTCGAACGATGTCTCAACAGCATGATTTACCGGAATCAACGGCGTGAAGAGATATCAGCTGGATGGAAGCAGGCCAGATGCAGCCGGTGATAGCGGAAGCCATTGGAATGTCAGGAAGTGTCATTTCTCGACGGTGGACACGATTCCAGGATACGGAAGGTGTTCGAAGATGGCAAGGTCAAGGTTGTCCACGTGCAACTACACCGCTATTTTTTGTCAATCGCCGGTCGATACAAGCGGCAAAATGTTACCCAGCTCCAGCGAGAGCTTCTGGTGTCAACAGGATGGAGGTTGTCAACTCAAACTATCCACAGCCGTCTTCACCTATATGGTCTTTATGCACATAGACCAATGGTGTGTGTGTGTCCCTTTAACACAGGATACTGTGCGGCCCGCATAAACCGGACTGAAGAGCATCGTGGTTGGGGACACGACGAGTGGAGTCAAGTTCTCTTCTCTGATGAACCGAGATTCTGTCTAGAGTCTGATAATCGACGAATTCTTAGCTGTTGGGAATCCTGCAAACGAAACAACCCAGCTTTTGTGCAGAAACATGAACTGATAGTCATTGAATGATGTTCTGGTCAGGCATAAATATCGGTGGACGTACGGACCTGTACGTCATCCGAAATGGCGGTCTGACGGTCCAGAGGTATAGATACGAGATTCTCAGACCTGTTATGATGCTGTGTGACGCAGACGTTGGTAATTCTTTCCTTTTCATGGACGATGACTCTCGACTTCATAGAGCTCGGCTAGTGGACAAAATGTTTCAAGAGGAGGGAATCGAGAGTGTGGAGTGGCCAGCATGCACCCCTGTTAAACCCAACTGAGCATGCAAGCATGCCTGGGACGCACTTGGCAAACTCATTGCTGTCTGGCAAGCACCGCTGTTGACTCTTCGTGAACTCGAGACTTCCCTCATTGAGGAGTGGCGAAGATGCCCCCAAAGTCTCCTTCATAATCTCATTATTTCTATGCCACATTGCTGTGCAGCAAATCTTATCTCACACACCGTGCTCGAGGTCAGGGACAGCTTCGAAAAATCCTTTTTTGCTGTACAGATATGCACATTTTTGTGTAGCATATCGCATTAAATGATAACATTGCATAAAAATTCCCTAAAGTGGATTTTCTTACCAATATTACTGAATATTCTACTGTATCTTACAGAAAAATAATATTTTACATATACAACAACGCCAGTCGCACATGATTTTCCACCAAATCTCTTGCTCCCATAATGCACTGTATATACATGCCGACACTGGACGTGAATCAAGAACATCAAACAGAAATCATCGCTCTTTCCACGTTAATAAGTAAGCCTTGGAAAAACTCTCATCGGCCGCCAGCGGGAATCGAACCCCGGGGCTTCCAGTTACACGCCAGGCATGCTACCACTGCATCACAGCGGACTCGAATTCGCCAGACTCACATGTGATTAGCTTCCAAACTACATGGCAGGTTGCTTCATGGAGCCCCGCACAATGCTGGGGATTAATGCTATGACAGTGTTTGAATTAATTTTCCATTCGCCTCCTAGTTATTTGATCAGTTGCTGCTTGGTGAATCCCCAGCTATGCGCGGGCTCCATGAAGCAACGTGCCATGTAGTTGGCAGTTAATCACATGTGAGTCTGGCGAATTCGATGCCTCTGTGGTGCAGTGGTAGCATGTCCGGCGCGTGATTGGAAGACACTGGGTTCGATTCCCGGTGGTGGCCGATGAGAATTTTTTCGAGGTTCACTTATTAACGTGGAAAGAGCGATGATTCCTGTTTGACAGTATATGTCATTTTTGCAACTACCCCTTCAGAGCTGCAGAGTATGATCCAGAAACTTCCTGACAAGAGTAAAGAGGTGGGATTAAAAATGAACTTTCAGAAAACAAAACTTATGTACGATGCTTTTACACGAAACGAAGATTTATCAATTAATAGGGTAAAGCTGGAGATAACCGATTCCTACATTTACCTTGGGCAGCAGATATCAAGTGAGGGTAATTATTAATGAAGAAATTAATCGACGTATAAAAGTTGCAGAGCTTTTGGAAGCAGCAGCACCATTTTTAAGAGCAATACGCCATTATGTCTTAAAAGAAAAGTGTTTAATCAATGCATCCTTCCAGTGCTTATGTACCGAGCACAGACGTGGACCTTAACTAAAAAAAGATACAAAGACTGCAGACAACTGAAAGAAGTATGGGGACATGCATGTTTGCTGTAACCAAGAAAGATAAGAAGAGGAAGTCGTAGAAAAGGAAAATGACAAGAGTGGAAGATGTCATGATCAGAGTAAAATCGCTGAAATAGCAATGGGCTGGACATATGATATTGCCAGAAGAACGTACTACCGATGGGCAACCAAAATTTTAGACTGGATTCGAAGGGACATAAAAAGACATAAAAGGAGACCACATGGGAGATGGGTAGATGAAATTAGAAAGCATGCTGAAGTGAGATGGGGTAGACTGGCCCAAGATATACCGTTGTGGAAGAAACTTGGGGAGACCTTCATCCAGCAGTGGACTGATAATAGTTGACAATGATTATGATGATGATGGTGATATGTATACCTATCGCATTTCTCAGTGTATCCTTTTACGCGTTATGAATTGTTAAAATTTTTATATTTAAAGTATATAAGAGCCCGGGAAATTTAAAATAAAAGCAAATAATGAATAATTCAGTTACCTCAAATATCTGAAAAATATTCTTTCTCTGATTTGAAAATTACTTTTAACACGGAAGTTGAGGACTAAAGAAAGACATTACATCAAAGTACACCTGGGCCTTTCGTTGGAATACACCTGAGATCAATTGCATCCTTCGGACGAATAGGTACGTATGTAACCAATAGCCGGAAACCTACACTGCTGGACAATTGCTAAGGACGGATCATAAACGGCTATATAGCGCATAAAAAAGTAAGTGTGGTTGGATGCCAAGTAAAATAAAATAATGTCAGAATGACAATTTATTGTGACAATTTATTGTGACAAGAAAGACAATTTATTGTGCTCTGAAATCCAGAAGGCTTTGGAACGTGTTCAAGGGACAAACAGGCCATTTTGTGCAGAATACGTAAACGTGGAAAAAATGCAATTACCGTCCGCAGGTGTTCCGGCGTAAGATGTCAATACGGGATATGGCCACCATGGAGGGCGATGCAAGATTCCACACGTCGTGTCATGCTTTGCACAACATTATCAAGCAGCTGTTGGGGTAATTTATCCCATTCCTCTGTCAGTGCACGGATGAGGGTGTCCTTGTTTATTGGAGGGCATTGGCGACCAGCAAGACTCCTCCCCAAAGCATCCCACACATTTTCAATGGGATTCAGATCTGAAGAACGTGCTTTCCATACGAGGCGTTGAATATCCTCGCTCTCAAGAAACTCCTGGACAGCGACTGTTCGATGACATGTTGCGTTGTCGTCCATGAAAATGAATCTATCACCGACAGCACCACGGAACATGCGAACATGAGGTAGCAGAACATCATTAATGTACCGTTGGCCAGTCATAGTCCCAGTTGGAAGTACATAGAGGGACGTACGGCCATTGATCATGATGCCAGCCCATACCATGATACCACATGTCGGATATCGGTCCCTTTCCTGTATGTTTGCTGGACAATATGCAGTACCACTATCACACAGATCAGTCATCGTCGACAATCAGACGATAGACTGTATCTACTCTCATCTGAGAAGAGGACAGCAGACCAGTCGTTATCAGTCCAATTGCGATGTTGATGGCACCATTGCAAACGGGCGGTACGGTGACGTCTGGACAATGGGAAGCACACAACAGGACGGCGGGCGTATAGTCCTCCTTCATGCAAACGTCTGGCGATAGTTTTTCGGGAGATCCGCTTGCCAGTAGCAGCCATAAACTGATTTGCTACCTCACTAGCTGTGCTGCGCCGGTGTCTTTTTGTTGATAGCACTATGTACCGATCTTCTGCAGGTGTCGTACTGCGAACACGACCTCCCCCGTGACGTTTGCTACACTTTCCATTTGTTTGAAATGATTTCCAAAGCCTTGAAACAACACTGTGGCTAACGTCGAACTCCCTGGCAACATCTGTTATTTTTCGCCCTTTTTCAATCTTGCCAGTAATACGGCCACGCGTAAAATCATCTAGGTGATGTCGGGAAGACATACTGAAAATTGCAAGTTTGTCAATTGATTCCTTCCCTTTCAACTTTGCGTTTGAACAACAACGGTCAGTCGCGTCAAATCCTTTATATCTCTTATCAGCGCTATGACGTCACGAACAAGTTCGGCAATCCAAAATTTGCATACGCACAACACGTCTTACTGTATCCCGCACTTATGCTAATTTCCACATTTTCCTGCCTTCCATTTTATGGCTGCTATCGTTGCTATTGTCATCCGTCCTTAGCAATTGTCCGGCAGTGTATTTATCATATCCTGTGCGTGAATTAAGTTTTTTATATTTGAGGTAATAATGAAGGAACGCGCACATGACTCAGAAAATTCAGAAAACGTAACAAGAGATGCCCAGTTACAAAGTGTTTTAATTTGTTTTCAAAGCGCTTTCTTTCTTAAAATAATTCATTTCCGACTTTGAAAGCTGGCCACAGCAACAGACATTGGCGTACCGCCATACCTCCTCCCCGCGCAAAAAATGTCTTCGAGGCCCTTTTTCGAAAATGAGTCATCTTTCAATTATGAAGTTTCTAAATTCTTATTAATAACTGGGTTTTTATGGTTGTTTTAATAATTCAAAATTTTGGAACATACAAGTATTTCCCGTAAAACCATGTTTATTGCCTGTAACACGAATGAGCATGCTGTAATTAAAATGATTGTCCTAGTTTTATTTCATACCAACACAAAGTACTACGAAACACTTTACTGCTCCGGTGGCCCAGTGTAGCGCTGATTTCTGACCTTTCATCCGTGTATGTCCAGGTTCGAATCCCGGTCAGGCATGGATGTCGCGATGGTCTAAGTGCCGATTTCTAACCTTCCGTTCGTGATGGGTATAGGATTGAATCCTTGTGAGGCAAGGATGTGACGTTTTTCTTACGGCTCTGGCGGTCTCCTTCCCTGGAGCCAGTGTCCCTAAAACAGGGACAGCGAGTGTGAGCAACTCGATGAGCTATATGTACATGGTCGTATCGGAACAATACGACCATTCCCGGAATCACAGTGTACCCGCCCAGAGTGCACGTGACAAGGTCGATCATACGAAGATATAAGAGGCCGGTCAGGACAGATCAGCTATAGTGCGTTACGTGAGAACAATGGGCAGAGGTAGTGATTTAACAGACGCTCAAAAAAAGAATGATCATCGGCTACCGCGCCAAGGGCGAAAGTATCTCAGAATCAGCAGACTTCGTGGGCTGTTCGCCAGGTGCTGTAGAAAGGGTGTACCAAGAATGTACCGCTAGCACACCGAGTACCTCGTGACGTCATCACTGTGGAGCCCCAAAGGCCATTGACTGCAAAGGACAACGTCACCTTCGTTAACTGGCAAAGGGCAATCGATGCGCAACAGTGAAGCAATTGACAATGTAAATGAAAGCTGGGGTACCCAGGTACGTGTCCCCACTAATAGTAGAGCGAACCCTGTTACGCATGGGTCTCTGGAGTCGACGCTGCATCAAAGTCTCCATGTTAATCCAGGTCCATCGGCAACGACGCCTGCAGTTCGCATGGGACTACCCTCATTGGACATTGGAAGAGTGGGAAAAGGTTGCCTTCTCCGACGAATCGAGGTTTCTACTCCGCAGAAGTGACGGACGGTGGCGGATACTGCGTCGTACACACGAGAACCAACATCCGGGAACGCTTGTCGGTCAAGTACATGCCGGCGGTGGCAGTGTGCATTCCTGGTATGACCTGGGACCGCTGGTACTACTGGATGGAATGCCAAAGGATACCTGTCCATCCTCGCTGACCACATGCATTCCTTCATGTTGGACGTTTACCCTAGTGGTAATGGTATCTACCAACAAGACAATGCGCCGTGTCACGCCGCTAAAGGGGTTCGTGACTGGTTACAGGAACACGACAGCATGTCTCCGTTCTGCCTTGGTCGGCGAAATCACCCGACCTCAACCCCATAGAGCACTTGTGGGACTATTTGGATCAACAAGTTCGACGTGCCAACCCACAACCACGTCATCACCGGGTTCTGTGTGCTCTGTTGCCGTCTGAACGGGAACGTGTGCCTCGGGCACACGTGGCCATTCGGACATATAGATACTGTATATATAGGCCTATATAGTATGAATGCCATAAAACATGATGTCTGAGAATTATTGGACACATTACAAAATTATACACAAAAAAACCCTATGTCTGTTTTTCTATGTCACGTATTACTAACACGGTTTCTATATTTTTGTTTTGCAGAATTGTTATTCCCAGAATCCGATAGATGGCGCTAGGTGTGGCCTGATGAGGAATGTATGAGAAATGTGTAATCAGCAGTCATGTCATCCGTACCACATAAGGCGATGTGTGTATTATGGCTTGCGGAATTAAAGTCTGTCATTAAAGTTAAAAGACGGTACCGTTTAGAGTATAGTTGTAATCCTCCATCAACGAATTCAATTAAGCGGTGGATGAAACAGTTTAAAGAAACTGGCAATGTGGAAGATCGTGGAGGAGCCGGTAGGCCTAGCGTCAGCGGTGAGACGGTTGACCAAATTAATGAAAGTTTCCGACGAAGCCCCAGGAAATCCGTTCGTAAAGCAAGCAGAGAACTGTGCATTCCGAAGTCGACAGTTCACGATATCTTGCACAAGAAATTAAAGTTTCATGCTTATAAAATTCAAATAGTGCAAAAGATGCATGTAAATGACCGCATTCTGCGATACGATTTTGCTGTGGATATGCTGAATCGAGTGGAAAACGACGAAAACTTTCTCAGTACTGTATGTAATTTTTAGTGATGAATCCACATTTCATGTATCAGGTATTGTGAATCGTCAAAACTGTAGGACATGGTTAATATATATCAAATACGTGGAGATAACGTAAATGGACGATGTCATCGCTCTTTCCACGTTATTTCATAAACAACGCATAGCGACTGAAAAATTGTGTTCCGACACCGCTGGGATCGAACCCCAGATCTCTCGATAACTAGTCGAGTGCGTTCGCATTTACGCTACTGCGCCAACAATTCTCAGCGCCATGCGTGGTTTATCAGTCAGCATCTGACTACACAAATCCGTATTGATGGTCTCAGGAACTGAGATGTCGTCATCTGGCGGCATTAACGGAACAGCTATTTAATTGTAGCTGATAAATTCAAAGGGCGATAGAAATGGTTAATATATATCAAATACGTGGAGATAACAAAAGTGGAAAGAGCGATGATAATAAAAGTGGAAAGAGCGATGATAATAAAAGTGGAAAGAGCGATGACATCGGCCATTTATGTAGGACATGGGGCAGTGAACCGCCTCATGCTACTATTGAACTGGAACGTGATTCGCCAAAAGTTAATGTGTGGTGCGCCCTGTCAAAAAGAGAAGTGATTGGCCCTTTCTGCTTCTGCGAAAAACCCATAAATGGCGGCATTTACTTGGATATGCTAGAAAATTTCGCTATACCCCAGATCAAAAGATATGACAACGTCGTTTTCCAACAAGACGGCGCGCCTCCGCATTGGTCAACGTGTGTACGTAAGTGCCTAAATGAGCATTTTCCCAACATATGGATTGGGCGTGGTGGTTCCATTCCGTGGCCTCCTCGCTCTCCAGATCTAACTCCATTGGATTATTTCATGTGGGGTTATGTGAAGGATCGTGTCTATCAGACGCCTTGTACTGATTTGCAAGAACTGAAACAGCGTATCGGAGCTGCTATTAATTCAATAACTCGTCAGATGCTTGCTAATACATGGCATGAAATCGAGTATCGCTTGGACGTACTACGAGCAACCAAGGAATCTCACATCGAAATTTATTAACTTGTGTAGTTAGATTGTAAGTTAGTACAGTCAGTTTCTTTCTATCTGTTTAATGTTTTGTTTTATATAATTTTGTAATGTTTCCAATAATTCTCGGACACCCTGTATATACCCTGCGGCTAAATAAACACACGGACACACGTGCGAATACACTGCATTCATGAATGTATGTATTTTTTTAAAAGAATGCTGTCATAAATCAACACTGATGGACACTCAGGTTAAAAATTACTCTTTTCAAGACAAATTTGATAATTAATCACTGTGCGAGCGTAAGACGCAAAGAAAAATAATGATTATTACGAAAACAAATTGTAACATTTAAAAAGCGTGCAAGCGAAATCATGTACTGAAGCAAATAAGCCAAAGATAAGCATTTGTTCGATATTCTATTTATTTTTAAAGTGATCAGTCAGACTGATTTCGTCTTACGCGTTGATGTAATGATCGTATACATAACTGACTCCCTTTGTATATGATTAAAGCAAACTAAATGCCTCAGATTTTCTTGAACATGTAGTGAGAAAAATAATTATCGGTTTTCATAATTTAGTCACGACAGCCGTTTCATTGGTAGATGAATTCTTCAAATCTGTTTCTCTCCTCTGGACACACAGACGATCAAGCTTCTGAGCATATGGGATGAGGAAAAGCATGAAACCACTCAGGGAAATCATGATTCCGGAAAAGAAAAATCCTGGATCGTATGACCCCAAAAAATCATACATCCAACCTGCAAGATACAACACATTATTATTATTATTATTGGGTTGTCGGAAAAGTCATGACGTATTTTAGCCGTGTTTTGCGAAGGTCATTTATTGATAGAAAGAACAGAGATCAATCAATGATATAATGCCCGTTTTGTTCGATAACCTTTTGCCATCTTTCAGTGAGCTGCAGAATGCCTCGTTCATAGAAGGACCTGTCTTTCGTGGCGAAAAACTTTACAAGGTGCTGATTTACAGCCTCATCTGAATTGAACGTTATACCATGCAAGGACTGTTGAAGAGAGAGAAACAAGTGGAAGTCTGACGGCGCAAGGTCAGGCGAGTATAGTGTGCAACACATCCCACCCAAGCTCCAATATTTTTTGGCGGGTGATCAAACTTGTGTGTGGTCTCGCGTTGTCGTGATGGAACATGCACAACACCTTCACGATGAACGAGCTCTGGACGTATCTGGATGATGGATTCGTTCAAACTGTCCAATTGCCGACAGTACACATTCGAATTGATTGTTTGGTTTCGTGGTAGGAGCTCGAAAAACACGACACCTTCAAAATACCACCACACTGAGACCAGAACCTTCCGCTGATGAACGTCTGCTTTGGATGTCATTTGAGGCGAAGAAGCACGTCGGGACCAAGACCGTTTGCGCAGCACATTGTTGAACACAATCCACTTTTCGTCACCAGTTATCAGTGGCTTCAAAATAGGATCGTTTTCCTCACGCTTAATGAGCATATCGCAGATGCTCATTAAACGTGAGGAAAACGATACGCGCCGTCAATTGAGCTTCTTTGAGTTCATGAGGAACCCACACATCGAGCTTGCTTACGTATCCCAGCTTCTTCAGGTGGTCGTGAACGCTTGAATGATGGATGTGCAATGTGTCTGCAATCTCTCGTGTCGTGTAACGTGGGTTTGACTCGATCAGTGCTTTGATTTGGTCGTCATCAGCCTCGGTGGGCCTCCCGGACCGAGGAGCATCATTGAGGTCAAAATCACCAGCACGGAATTTTGCGAACCATCGCTGGCACTGACGTTCTTGTAGAGCATTATCACCGTACACTTTACGCAACTTTTCACAAGCTTGATCCGCGTTCTTCCCTTTACGGAAGTAAAACAGTAAAATATGGCGAAAATGCACAGTTTGGTCTTCCATCTTCAACTTGATGACAAATCTCCACAAATCAACCAAATCGCTCACTATTCCTTTTAGACTGCAGCTAGAACGGGCACCTGTCTGATGCCATAGCGATAAACAGAGCTGCGCATGCCTCTAGTACTTCCAAAACCGCCCAACCGCCATCGGGTGCTAAAATACGTCATGACTTTTCCGACAACCCAATATTAGTATTATAATTATTATCATTATTATTATTATTATTATTATTATCTTCTTTATTCGAAATATACGAATCACAGCCTATGGCAAACAAAATAAACAACAGATCATCATTGACTGGTATTGTTGAACTGATACAAGTTTCCACCGGAGACCTAGGTGTCAGTCAAGAATCGGCGTAAAATATATGATGTCCTAAGTAAAGTGGTCTTCTGCAGTTCTGTAGGTGGTATATCAGAGAGCTGCAATTTTTCAAAATGATTCATAAAATTTTTTGACATTGTTCCAAGTGCCCCGATGACAATGGAGACTACCGTTGTGTGTTTAGTCCATAACCGGGTAACTTCTGTGGCCAGGTCTCTATATTTAGTAATTTTTTTCCAGTTCTTTTTCATCGACTCTGACATCTCCAGGGATCGCTATATCAATTATCCAGACTTTCCGATTTTCTATGACTGTTATGTCTGGTGTATTATGTTCTATGTGTCAATCGGTTTGAATTCTGAAATCCCACAAGATCTTGATTTGATCATTTTCTATGACATTCTCAGCCCTATGTTCCCATGAGTTTTTCGATGCTGGCAGATTGTGCTTTCTGCATAATGACCAGTGAATCAATTTTGCAACCCTTTCATGTCTAGCTTTGTAATCTGTCTGTGCAATTCTGCTACATTCACATATAAGATGAGACACAGTTTCATCTTTATCTTGACAAAGTCGACACTTTGGATTATCACTGACTTTCTGGATTTTAGTTCAAAATATACTTTATTGGCAAAAACATAGGGAATACAGGCGTACCACATATGGCAAAATAAACAACAAAACAATGAGCGATACTGATGAAATATTACAGGTGAATGTGATACGGCAGTCAACTAAGGATGACAAAATGTTAAAATCGTTAAGAAGGAACAATATATGCTTGAGGAAGATGATGCACAAGCAAAAGTAATGATTAATTAATAAAGCATGTGATGACGTGCAGAGTGAAAGCAGAGCACAAAACAACAGGTAAATATATTTACAAGAACATGGCTGTACAACGCAGTGCACAAAAAGAAGGGAACATGTAAAACACAACAAAAGCATATACTACGATGAAGGTACAGAAGTTACCATAATCCAGGAAGCCACACGATATGTGACAAAAACATGATAAGTATTACAGAACATAGTGAAAACTTGGGCAAACTCCCCAAGTGAAACACAAGAATACACAAAATACAAACAGCAAGCCGTGCAGTATTGCATCGGTCCAAAAAACAACGACATGTGACGAGCAAAAAATACATGACGTCAAAGAATGTGAAAGTGCAAGACAGAAATAAGGTATAAATTAAAAGATACAACACAATGCAGCAAGAAAAAACAGAAAGAACAAAGTATCGCAGGGCAATACCTCTCGTATTGCTCATAGAGAACAAATACACGGTGCGCAACTCAATGAAGGTACAGGCAGCAAAAGCACACACATGAGTGAAGAATAAGTATTAAGGACAGGTGCAACGAAGAAACAAATACAACACGGTACATGCACACGAATTACACAAAAATTGCAGAAAAGCCCTACAATACAAATCATAAGCAGTTACATGACAAACACTTAGTAGACGCTGTGACGAAACACCAGGAAGAGAGAACACAAAATCTCGACTGATGCATTCAGATCTTCGAAGCTGAAAAAAAACAAAAAATCAGAAAGAAAGATGAATGGAAGATCCAGTGATTTCGAACCAACCGGTCCCCTGCGCCCAGGTAGACCGGAAAGAGGCTTGAGATTGAGGGGTGGAAGCAGCTAAGTTCTCCAGGCGTAGTCGAAACACGATGCGATTCCTAAAAATCGGCCGTAAGGCCGCGCCAGCAGAGAGGATACTAGGTGTGGTAGCAGGAGAGCGGAGAGATTGATGATAAAGAAAAACGACATATCACAACATTTGTTTGCAATGCCTGTTCTTGTGCAGCAAAAATTAGACCTTCTGTTTCTTTCTCGATGGAACCCAATTTCAGCTGTGCCCAAGTCAAGTTGTTGTCACTTTTTTCATCAGTATTCTTTAGAAATTGTCCATGCAGTGGCCTGTTCTTCCAGCCATATAATCTGCTTTCAAACTGCTTTCTCTTGTATTCAGCCTTGTTTTCTGTTGTTTTTAAGATATTTTCATTATTCACTGCCTGAAGTAGCCTTTCTCTGCTTCTGTTGACGTAATCATTCAGGCTTCCTTTCCCTTCCTCTAATACCTGTTGCACTTGTAGTAGTTCTCTGCCTCCAATTTCCCGAGGTAAATATATAATCTGTCAACATCATTTTTTGGATGGTGTGCATGATGCATGTTCAATAACTTTCGAGTTTTCCGATCGAGTATTTAAAATTCACTTTGGGTCCAATCAATTATTCCAGCTGGGTATCTGATTACTGGAATGGCCCAAGTATTTATGGCTTTGATTGTATTATTATTATTATTATTATTATTATTATTATTACTATTATTGTTATTTTAGTGAGATTCCACCTCTTCCTGAGGTTTTTCTTCTCTTCCTTCCGGGACGGGTACAACGTACCAAGTCTGGGAAGTATTATTTCTATCTCTCAGTTGTCCAGGAACTTCCTTACTATCCTACAGTGTTCAGGATAGCTGCCATCTGTAGTTCCATGTAGGTGTTAGGTTGAAGGCTAGTGTCTGTATAGAGCTGCGAATGGCCTTAGGTACAACTGCTGTGGATGATATTACTATGAGGACGGTGGTGACATTCTTCATATGCCACATTTCCTTTACTTAGTATCGTAGGCCGTTATACTTTGACAGCTTCTCTCCGTACGTCTTCTGGATGTTGCACGTGTTGGGCACGGCTATGTAAATGAGGTATGTTGACTTCTCCTTGTCGACCAGGACGATGTCGGGCCGATTGTGGGGGATGGTCTTATCTGTTCTGATCGATCTGTCCCAGTACATCTTGTGTTGTTCTGTAATAGTGTTGTTGGCTCATACTTGTAGTAGGGGACAGGCTTAGTTGTAATGAGTTGGTGCTTTCTTGCCAATTTCTGATGGACAATATTGTCTACTTGATTGTGCCTGTTCGTGTACTCTGTTTGTGGGAGGTCTCTGCACCCTGCTGTGATATGTTGGATAGTCTCTGGCGCTTGATGGCATAGCCGACATGTGTCGCTTTCCACTGACGTGTTCTTCAGGATATGTTTTCCGTAGTTTCTGATGTTTACAACTTGATCTTGTATAGCCATAAGGAACCCTTCGGTCTCAGGGAAGAGTGATCCGTTTGTTAGCCATGCATTGGGGGCAGTCTTATCCACATGGTCCGATTGCAGATCATTGTAGTGCCTTCCGTGTAGGACTTTCTTGCCCAAAGCTTCTTTTGGCTCACTCGTTCGGTATTCTTTCCAGGTTGAGGTTTCCTAATGAGTTCTGCGCTAAGGCAATTTCTTATTTTGAACCTACATCACTGCGTGAGAGGGAGATGACAGAAACGGAGGGAACTCATCTCTCTAATATCATGGCCTTGTACCGGCTTTGGCTAAGCCTAGTCTTAGTACTGAGGCGGCCCTAGACAAAGATTTGCTTGGCGGCACCCTAATATCATTTTTTACTGGGAAACACACACACACTAAAATTCCAAAAAAAAAAAAAAAACCCAAAAAACAAAAACCTGAGATTCCTCTCTACTACCGCGTTGGTCCTCCTCGCGATCGCATAACAACAGCAATGCGACAGGGCATGGACTCCACGAGCTCTCTGTAGTATTCAACAATTTATTAGCAAAACCGGATACTTGAATTTAAAGAAATAAAAAGGACAATATCAGAACTGGTTTTATGTTGTATATAAAGGCCATTATTCAGTGACTTTCAAAATATTACTAGAAATTAAAACAAAAGTCATATATGAACGCATATAAAAGTTTATAAAAAGTCACAAATTTGTCAGTTACTCCACTTTGCATTAAAAATCAATCACTAAAACATGTATCAGGTGGAGAAAAACTAATTATACGAATTTATGTTAGAGGGATTCTTATTATTTCCTGCACAAAATATTCGCTACACAAAAATATTCACTACGTAGGTATCTTTTTGTCATTTTGTGAGGAAGTTTTTATTAAGATTCACAATATACTCTCAATCCCCCTCTCCCCGGAAAGAAAATCGTAGATTTTAAGACTTCTTACTCTGTCTGTCTGTTTGTCCCTGCATGTCTCTCTCTCTCTTGGAACTTTCAATCCATATTATGGTCTTTCTCTTAAGCTTCTTTGAGATAATCATTAAATACTTCTTTGAGATAATCATCTCTCTCTCTCTATCACTCTCCCTATGTGTCTCTCTGAACTTTTAATCCATATTATGGTCTTTTTCTTAAGCTTAAAGCAAATGTTTCTTTGAGATAGTCATATCTTTCTCTCTCTCTGAACTTTCAATCCATATTATGTTCTTCTTCTTTAGCTTAAAGCAAACACTCCGTTGAGATAATCATCTATCTGTCTCTGAACTTTCAATACATATTATGGTCCTTTTCTTAAGTTTAAAGCAAATACTTCTGTGAGATAATCATCTCTCTCTCTCTCTATCTCTCTCTGTGTCTCTGTCTCTCTCTCTAAACTTTCAGTCCGTATTATGATATTTTTCTTTGGCTTAAAGCAAACGCTTCTTTAAGATAATTATCTCTCATTTTCTGAATTTTAATCCATATTGTGAACCTTTTCTTTAGCTTAAAGCAAATACTTCTTTGAGATAATCATCTGTCTCTCTCTCTCTCTCTCTCTCTCTCTCTGTTTCTCTGTCTCTCTCTCTCTCTCTGTTTCTCTGTCTCTCTCTCTCTCTCTGTTTCTCTGTCTCTCTCTCTGAACTTTCAATCCATATTCTGTTCTTTTTCTTAAGCTTAATTCAAATACTTCTTTGAGATAATCTTTTTGTCTTTATGATAGTTTTTGTGTGTATTCTTTACGGACGACATTTTTTCACATAACGACTTTATTGAAATATGAGATTTATTTTGTAGTTCCCGCAATTAAATTTAGCCTCGGGTCCCCGCAAAAGCTCTATCCGTCGCTGATTGTAATTTGTAACCCTCTATTTTTCTTCCGCCCCCGATTCGACTTTACATAAATATTTTTTAAGATAGCTTGTACTCCTTCAAATCATAAATTTTACAACAGTATTTAACATTTTAAGATTTCATTTGTACGTTGTTGTTTTTTTGCATTTATGCCTTTTTCAAGCTCATATCCCCTAGAAAAACGTATAACTGAGGTTTCACTGCATTTCGAAAATTCTGGTGACGCCATGATCATAAAAGGTATATATAAAGAGGGTATTCTTCTGTTTTATTTAACAAAAAAAACCCCAAACTTTTTGTGTGTTTTAAAAAACAATTTGTGTGTGTGTGGGTGTGTGGGTGTGTTTGTGTTTACCATGCTGTGTGCTTATAATGTGATAGTTTTAAGAAAAACACTGCCGAAAATGCAGAATCATAGAAATAAAAACTGCTACGTACTGTACCTGTGACTGGAGGACCTAGAAAAGCAGCTGTTCCTTCAAAAGCGAGAAATAGGCCAAAGGCAGCTGTTAGTTTCTCCACTCCAAGAATATCTACCAATATTACGGGTCTCAAGATGATGTACGTTCCTGAAATTTTCGGCAAATGTAATATCAAACGTTTACATAAACATGCGTAAAAATGTGGCAATAACAAAACTGGAAAACTGATGTACATAATCAAAATACTTATTTGAAATTGCCAATAAATTAGGGAATTATACGGCTGCCATGTTTTGTGGTCTTCAACAGATCATGGAAGGAATTGCAAAGCCCGGTGTTAACTTGCTGAATAATTTGCATTTCTCCGGACTTGTTAAAATGTTTCTGCTTTTATTTCGGGGTTTATCGACCCCCAGGACATCTACGTTATAGAGAATGACCGCTCCCAAATTTAAGGTCACTGATCTGAGGAAGGAACAGCATTACAGCTGTAAGACAAGCACTCGACTCATGTCTTATCCTCATAAGACACGAGTGGAGTGCTTGTCTTACAGCTTTAATGAAGCGATTAGCCAAGAGAACGCGCCTCTGACCACTTCGCCACGCTCTGTTTCTGCTTCGTATAGTATCCATCACAAACTGTGATTTTGTCACTGCTAAAGGTAAGGTACGGCACTCGGTGTTCTAACTTCTTTGAAGCTCTGTCACCTCTATTGTAAGAGATGATTGTGTCATGGTAAGCTTACTTCGCGAAACTGCCCGAAAATTTCTCTGTACAGTCGCGCCCGTTTGTAACGAAGTCGTTTTTGGCGAAGTTACTGCCATTCCCCTTGATATAGGTAGAAAACTGCATGATAGGCATTTTATTTATAAACGAAGTCAAAATTCCCGGTTACCGAAATTACGAAGTGTTGAGAGTCCTTGATTGTGTTGCCCAAAACGGCAAAGAAGGAAGTGAAGAGTGTCTGAAAAATAAAACAAGAAAAAGTAGACTTCCAACATCCGTAATTGCTTTCCACCGAAGGGTTTTTCATTAGGTTGTAGAGGGAATGAAGCTCACAGTTAAGGAATGACTGGGACGGCGAAAGCAACACATAGCGCTGATTATACAGAGATAGCTTTTGAGGAAACAGATCCTGGACTCGTTCAAATGTGGGACAAAATTGTGCAGAACGAACTAAACGAGACAAGACTTTCACCCCTGAGAAAAAAAAAAACTATTCACTGCTTTAAGCAGAAGGTATTAACGAAAGGGTTTACGTTACGAGCGGTTTCTGACTGCAAAATAATTTTTACAATCCAGTTTTCAGAAACGCCGATATTGCTGGAAATGCATCAGAAAGAGAAATATACACTTACGCCCTCTAGTGGCAAAATCTTTTCTATCAAAAATTAGAAATTATATGCATAACATCACCCACCAAGCTCTATCTGATGCAAAAATAATTTTTCAAATAGGACTTTTACATGCAGAGATATCGGAGAAATATCAATTTAACTTCAAGCTCCTAGCGGGAAAACTGGGAACTACTTGAAACAGAAATTGTACACAAACGAGTTTTTGTTATGAATGGTATTGAAGGGAAGAAATAATTTTTTCAATGGGATATCTAGGAGCAATTTTATGGAATTCGATAGCATTTACATTTACACCTTCTAGCGGCGAAGTTATGAATCGGGACAAAACCGGAAATTAATGATCATCGTTCTCATGGTTTATTCTTTCCAATGCTAAAATATTTTTTTCAGGTCGGACTAATAGTTGCAGAGATGTGGAGTCCACAGATGAACGGGCGGAAGGACAAAGAGACAATATAAGCACAGACATTTTTTTACAAAAAGACGTACATATAAGCATGTATTTTATTTTCAAAAGATGTGCTAAAAATACCACGTTCATTTTGCCCTCAAAGGGAACATAGCTGCGCGTTTCTCAAACAGGGAACTTCAAGAAACACCATTTCTGCTTATTTGCGATATGCATCTTTCGGGCTTCGTGTAAAATGTTGAGACGCAGATGATCTAGCAACATAACGACCTGCTTCAAATGTCAACAACTAATTATACTTTGGTTTGTCGGAGGTGGAAGAAAATCTTTTTCCACGCTGAGAGGGGGTCATTCTCCTATTTCCTTTTGAACTAAAAATAGAGTTGCTAAACGGCATGCATATAATCTTGACTCTCCGTAAGCCCAGCCCATCTTTCAGGTGAGTAATACACATAAAAAAGAATCGGAAATTTTATGTATAATGACCTGATGTATATCCGAAGAGGACAGCATAAAATGACATTGCCGGATAACTGGTACACAAGAAACTTAGAGCTGTTCCAAAGCCGCACACCAGAATGTTTGCACTGAACAGTTTATTCCTGTTAACCCATGCACAATCTGAGAGGAATCCAGAAATAATTTTGCCAAATGTATTTGATATTCCTACCATAGATATTAAATAGCTGCCTTGAGATTCATTAGCGATATGTGATCCAACAGCGCGATCTTTCAGGTACACATAGGGTACGTCGTACCCAAAGCTAACGCAAAAAGCAGAGCAGCAAAGTAAAAGAAACGTCATGTTCTTCAAGAGCTTAATATCCCAATTTTTAATTGAAAACTCCATGTTCTTTGAGCATACACGGGGGCGAATGCGATGCAACCATCCCTCATGGACGCATTCCTCTTTAAATTCGTCTTTTAATTTAAACTGGCTATCACTTATGTCGCAGATACATGCATATTTCGTACACTGAGTCTTATTTGATGACTCTTTCTGGTGCTCATGTACGGGAAATGAAATCTTCATGAATTCCTCAGTACATTTAGGACTTGTTAAGCATGATGCGTGCTGTTGAGGAAGTAAAAGATTCGATAATACACTCCGTTCGGGGTGTACCTCAAAGTTCACAAACTCGTTTGAGCTGAGGCGTGAATCATTAACTGTCCTCGCAGCCCCGTGTGACAATTTGTCTGGAGAGGTTTCTTTTTGAGAATTACTAAGTTCGTCACGAAAGCTTTTTAAGTCCGTATTTAAAGCTCTTGGTTTTTTCGCTTTCCTTTCAATTTCCAGAGGTCTGAAGAAAGCTCCGAAGATGGAACAGTTGAGCACTAGGCCAGATACGATGAGCATTGCACTTCTCCATCCCATGAGGTCCAACATCCACTGTATGAACGGAGACAAAAGAAAAGCGCCGATTCCAGAGCCTGAAACAGCTATTCCAGTGGCGAACGCACGCTTCTTCTCGAAATAAAATGATACACACACTGTCCTAGAAAGATACATCAGTCCTAAACCAGTCCCTGAAAAAGAAAGGGAGAGTAAGAACATTAATCAGTATTAATGACTTCCATGCAATTACCATACATGATTATTCGTAACTTCCACATGACATCACAATAGGTAGTAAACAATCGTGACTTCAATGTCAAATGCGGCATGCTAAATTAATTATAAACCACAAAGTGTTGTAAAGCAGAGCACAAATGGCACGAAATGGAACTGTTCACCAGTGGCGTAGGAACGCTTTTGATTTAGGGGGTACAAGCTCATGAACCTTACATCTCAAAGACTAAGCCATCTATGGATGACCCCCTCCGAATTTTTTTTCAGGGAGGTAGTATATTAGAGTTTTTATAAAATACGTATACTGATTAAGAATTCATCCGAATGAACATTGTTATCAACATATTATTATTAATTATTACTATTATTATTTTTATTGCTGACAAAAAGTTCACATTATTAATTTCTTATCAGAAAATGAATGGAGAAGGGTTTTTTTTTTTTGTGTGTGTTCTCTCTTGTTAATTTTTGTACTTTTTTTTCCATTAAAATATTGAGCAGGGACAAGTCAACATTAGGATGAATTTCTGTCAGCAGGGTTTGAGAAAGAGGGATTTCTCAGGAAAAGTTATATAACTCTTTACAAGAACGAATTAAATTTCTTATCATTTTTGTTTACGTTCATAAAGTAAAGCCGCAGTAAAATAAAAACTGCTCTACCCGCGAAGATAGTACCATTGAAGCATTATGAAGTCTATATTAAAAACTTTGAACGTTACATAGGCTGACAGTTGATGTAAAAAGCACATTGGTCTGGTGCAAAGCTAAATGATGGTGGAGATATCAAGGAATTGTAGTTCTATGAGGTGTATGTGAAATCCTTAATGCACTTGTCGCATTGCTACAGATCCTAAGACAGAAAACAATTCTAGTGCCGGGACTGCGGCGCTGAAATGTCCACTTGTGCATTAATTTTTTTTTTTTAAGTGCAAGAAGGACGACCTGATCAAGATGCATGGAATTTTAAGAGAAAAGAAACACTGATCACAAGTATTTTATCAAGCCCTAGCCCTACCATATGCTGTTTGAAGTTATTAACAAAAACCTGACACTCGTCGTTTCCCTGCAAAACTAATTTGCTGGAGTTTCCCAGATGGTTGGCCAGTTTTTGGTGGATGAAAAGCCTCCCACTACAAGCTTCGGATATAAAAACAACCAGATGATCCCTGATATTTCTTTGAAAAAAAATAAGTAGCATATAAATTTTACAGTTCACTCTTTATGAATGATTGGTTTGTGTTTGCTCATATCTGGGGGGGTTACAGTAGATATTATTGTACCCCTCTCCAAAATGGGGGGCACTTTGTACCCCTACCCCCCGTTCCTACGCCACTGCTGTTCACCCTTCTTTGCACATGGTGACAAAGAAGGCTGTGGTAAGGAATTTCACACTGAGCATACTGTTTTTGACGATGCTTTAGAACAGGGGTCAATAAACACGACCTCCAGGGCCACATGCGGTACGCTGCTTCAGTTTATCAGGCCCGCCAACAATTTATTAAATTAAAATTATAATTGTAACAAGTTAGTAAAATCATGCAATGCATAGATTATGAGATACCCTTTCCAACATGCCAGAAATCATTACTCAGGTTATGAGAATAATGGCTGTGGAATAAATCTAGCTCATGTGCCCTGCCCTTTGACCCCCATTTCGATGATATTAAACAGAATCGGTTCAGTCTACCTCCGGAACGACATACTAAAGTTTTGTCTCAATAGAAGTATTTTTATGTAAATTATGACGCATAAGGGCGATGGAATGGATCTCGCTCCTATGTCCTGATCTTTGACCCCATTTCGTTCATTTTCAATAGGGTTGTCCCCAGGTTGACCTCTAGGACATACTAAAATTTCAACGAAATCGAACCCTTTTTACGCGAGTTATCGGGTGGACAGACAGACAAACAGACGGACAGAGCTGGAGCATATACACTTCTTCAACCTACGGTTGGAAAGCGTGAACAAGTTAGTAAAATCATGCAATGCATTGATTATGATACGCTTTCCAACATAGCAGAAATCATTACTCAAGTTATGAGGTTAATGGCTGTGGAATAAATCTGGCTCCTGTGCCCTGACCTTTGACCCCATTTCGATGATATTAAACAGAATTGGTTCACTATACCTCCGCAACAACATATTAAAGTTTTGTCTCAGTAGAAGCATTTTTAGTCAAGTTATGAGTATAATGGTTTTTAAATAAATCTCGCTCCTGTGTCCTAACCTTTGACCACATTTCGATGGTATTCAACAGAACCGGTTCAGTGCACCTACGGAACATCATGATAACGTTTTGTCGCAATCGAAGCATTTTTAGATATAAGTTATGACGCATAAGAGACTGGATCCCGCTCCTATATCCTGACCTTTGACTCCATTTCGTCCATTTTCAATAGGGTTCTTCCCCAGTTGGTCCTCTTAACTAAAAATGCTTCGATTGCGACAAAGCTTTAGTATGTTGTTCCAGAGGTATACTGAACCAATTCTGTTGAATATCATCGAAATGGGATCAAAGGTCATCGCACAGGAGAGAGATTTATTCCACAGCCTTTATACCTCCGCAACAACATATTAATTATCCTCATAACTGGACTAAAAATGCTTCTATTGCGACAAAACTTTAGTATGTTGTTTCGGTAGTATACTGAACCAATTCTGTTTAGTATAATCGAAATGGAGTCAAAGGTCAGGGCACAGGAGCGATATTTATTTCACATCCATTATCTTAACAACTTAAGTAATGATTTCTGGTATGTTGGAAAACGTATCAAAATCAATGCATTGCATGATTTTACTAACTCCTTAGTTGGTAAAGAGAATTGTTCTGAAACTGGGTCTGGGCTAGGAGCTGCAACTGGGGAGGGCTATTTATCCCTGGCTTGGGAAGCAAATGCCACCAGCCATGTATCAGTGGATTCCTGCGGAAAAGGAAAAGCTTCTTGAAGAGGAACAGATACTAGTTAGTAGATACACATGCCAGAAAAATTATGCTACGTACATCCAAGTGGTAGCTTTCTGCTAATTCTATTGAGAAACGTACGTTGGTTGTTGCGCCGCTCGATCTTTCCGGAATTCCCGAGCCCGAAATCATTTCAGGAGATAACGATTAGTCAAAGAAAATCGTGCGGTAATAATACAGAAGCAGGTAGAGGTCTCTTCCTCACTCTACAGTGGAGAAACACATCGGTTTATCGCAGGGGAAGGATATAATGGAAGTCTGGAAAAAGAAATTAATTTTTTTAATGCCTAAAGAGGTTAGCCATAGTTTTCGGGCTGTTTCGGACCCGGGATCTATCTTGCAGTATAAAATTCGGGCTCGAGCTGTCATACTTCGGGCTCAGGCTCTCAAAATTGAGCCCGAAATCAGCACTGCCGTACGTATGAACATACATAAATACAGGGGTTGAACAGAATAATGTGAACACCACGCTCAGAGATGGCACCGATGTACGCAGTTGACTTCTAATGCAGCTGCGTACATCGCAATATGCAAAAGCATCCACCCCTTTTTGGTTGTAATAACTTTGTTTGGAAATTCAAGGTCCTGTTTAAGTGCATTTAAAGTGTCTTGTTGCCAAATTTCTTTCAGGGTGACGACGAAATGAGTGACTTAACAGACTTTGAAAGAGGGCTAATTGTTGGTGGCCGGCTAGTTGGTACCTCTGTGACAACAGTTGCCAGGGTAGTGGGGGTTTCGAGAGCTACTGTGTCTAGCGTCATCACAACATACCGTGTTCGTGGCAAAACCTCTTTTGCGAAGCACAAGAAAACGAACCTGACTGATAGAGACAGGAGAGCATTAAAGAGGATTGTTACCAGTAATAAGAAGACCACGGTACTGAAAATTTGTGCAGAGCTCAATCCGCATCTCCAGATACCAGTATCAACGAAACAAGTGTGCAGGGAACTGCATAAACAAGATATTTATAGCAGAACTGCTATTACAAAACCTCTGGTGACCAGGGTGAATGCACAACGGTGACAGCAGTAGTGCCAGAAGCATACAACGTGGACTGCCGATACATAGAAGCGTGTAATGTGATCGCATGAATCCACATTCACACTATTCCCCACCTCAGGACGTGTTTAGGTATGGAGAACTCCGTCAGGAGCGCACAGCTCAGAATGTCTGCTCCCAAAAGAGCAGGAGCAGCCCCAAAGAATGTCTGCTCCCAAAGAGCAGGTGGCGCAGTGGTCTAAGCGATGGCCTCTGATCATTCGTCCGAACGGGGTCCGGGTTCGAATCCCGGTAAGGCATGGATGTTGTGTTTGTCTTACGGCACTGGCTCTCTCCCTTCCCTGGAACCAGTGACCCTAAATTAGGGACGGGTGACTGCTTATAGCCCATTGAGTTGCTCACGGGGGTCGTTAAACCTTCAATCAAAAAAAAAAAAAAAAAAAAAAAAAAGAGCAGTATGATGGTGGTTCTGTCATGATCTGGGTAGTCATATCATAGTTTTCACCAGGTCCCCTGATCACCTTGATAGGACGAATGACTGGCAGGGCATATGAAAGCATTTCAGCCGACCAAGTCCATCCGATGACTCAGGCATCATTTCCTGCAGGGGATGCCATCTATCAAGATGATACAGCCCCAATTCAGAGCTCGGAATGTCCTGTCATGGTTTGAGGAACATGAGGACGAACTTCACACCTTCCTTGGTCTCCCCAATCACCAGACTTAAACATCATCGAGCCACTGTGTTGGAAAACAGAGTATGATCCCGTTATATTCCTCCTGCATCTGTCAAAGACCTGGAGCAGTTTCTGCATGAAGAATGGTGTAACATCCCACTAACCACCACCGTACATGATTTGTATGCGTCCATTCCAAGGCAATTTCAGGCGGTTTTGAAAGCCAAACGTGATACCACACCCTATTAGGTACGTAAAATTTTATTTTCCTATGTTTTCACATTATCCTGTCCAACCCCTGTACATACATACATACACTGAGAAAAACGTTTTGTTAATTCAACAAAAACATTTGTCGATATTCAGTCAAAAAAAATTATTTTTAATTTGCAAAATTATTTTGTTGCAAATTATTGTTGATTTAACAAAATTTATTGTTATCACGACAAAACGTTTTGTTCATTTAACAAAATGATTAGGTCTATTTTGGGGAATTTGTTTGATCCAACAAAACATATTGTTATAGCAACAAAACTTATTGTGTCGCGATAACAATGTTTTGTTGCAGCAACAAAACATTTTGTCATGATAACAATATGTTTTGTTGGATCAAACAAATTCCCCAAAATAGACCTAATCATTTTGTTAAATGAACAAAACGTTTTGTCATGATAACAATACATTTTGCTAAATACACAATAATTTTCAACAAAATAATTTTGCAAATTTAACAAATTGTTTTGTTAACTGTATATCGACAAAATGTTTTGTCGATTCAACAAAATTTTTGTTGAATTAACAAAACGTTTTTCTCAGCGTACATATATACATACATACATACATACATACCACTAAGCTGTTCTCTGAGATTCAGAGGTTAGTTTCTCAAAGAGAGCTCATCTGCCACATTAAATTCTAAAAATTGATGGAACTAGATTTTATATGCTGTTGATGCATCGGACGTCTCCATTTACAGCGATCTCGGCACACAACTCGAGCTTCACTGATATCCATCAAACGTCTCACACAAGACCTTTTGTACTTCATACGCATTATCTTTCTCCCATTCAGACATTTCTGACTTAGTCCTCCCATGATTTCCTTCGCTTTCTTTTACCTTCCTTTCCTGCTACTTGGGCTGAATAAAATTTCTTATAGGTAGCATCTCACCACTCGTTCTTTCAGCATGGCAAACATTCCCAGAATATTTGCATGCACCTAACACATTGCACATCTGCAACACATCTTCGTTCCACACATGATCAGAAAGTTTCTTGCCACAAACGCATCTGTTCAGCCCACAAACAATCATGTCTCTCCTACAGTAACCAAATTTCACTGCCGTATATCAGAGTAGAACAATCACGCTTTCATACACAGTCAATCGAGACCTTTTTTTACGGGATTACACGATACAATAAAAATTTTGGAGAAGACAATCTGTTTTTTTTTTTTTTTTTTGGTGTAAATATGACAAGAATGATAATATATGTTGTTGTTTTTTTTGGCGTAAATGATATAAGTCAAATAATATCTTCAAAATTTGTATTATATGGTGTAATCCCGTATTTCATTCATTAATTCATGAATGGACGAGACTTCACGTTGGTTGGGAACGCGGCATCCTGGAAGGGATTCCAAATTCGTGGCAACTCTAGAGAGGTGCTATAATTGCAAGCCTCAATTCTGGCGACGATTTTCAAGGCTTCTCGAATGGCTGTAGATTTAGGGATGGAACAGCTAGCTAATTCCTTTACACCATCCTACATAGGAGCAACGGACTTGAATTTGGCTATATTCTTACGCAAATAAATCGGATTACTTGCATAGTTTTACTATTTTATGCACAGTTGGTGTACTGTTCCTCGTTATTAATTTGCACAGGAAAATATTAGTCGTGAAATGTCTGTACAAGAACTGCATATTACAGTATTCTTCGGTTAAAGTATCAGTGTCTCTAATATCATAAAGTTGCTCTCTATAGCAAAGTAGTATTTTTTACCAGGATATTATTACAAATAGCTAAAAAGTTGTGCATTTGAGCATAAAATATCTGTAGTTCCATTAGTTTCAGAATAAAAATTATGATATTCAAATATCCGATAAATACTTCTTATTTTTTTTTGAGGAATTTCTTATCACAACAGCAATTACGTACGTACTTGCAAATGGGTATTATACCTCACCTGTACAAATCCCAGCTGTGAGTACCAGGTAGGTCACACTTGGCGCTAGCGTACTGGCGATCAGTCCGAATGTTGCGCACATAGATCCCATTATTGTAACGACTCGACAGCCGAATATTTTCGTCAGCTCGCTTGCTAGAGGACCTAAAAAGAACAGAATACTCTCAAGAGGCAGTACATTTGCACGCACTACAACACAGTTAATTTAAAACCGTTGCAATTGGACGTCGTTTTGTTTGATTTAAATGTGTGGTGGTCTATGTAGATGGGCACAGAGAGATTTGCATAAACATTTGCTGGTCTTCGTCAGAGCATCTACTGTTTCTTTTTAAAACACCTGCGGGTTTAGAACTTTTTTTATACAGTTGCGCTTGCCTATGGACACTTTTTCAACATTATTTGACATGAATTTAGGCCGTTTGCGTGGAACTTATTTTTTCTCTTTAGTATCTAAAGAGAAATAATAACTTACAAAAGTGTCTGCTGTTAATGTTTGATGACGAGTGGTTAACGGTCGTACAGAAATTTGAAGGTTTTAGAATACTTAGAATTAAGAAGAGATTAACCCTCCAGGTGGCAAGAACGCATATATACGTTCGGAGATTTCTGTGCCCAAAGCGGTGACAACGCAATAATACGTTCATCGAAAACCTGTTCAAAAGCGGCGAGAACGCATATGTGCGCATCTTAACGACGACGAATACTACAGAAAGACAGGACGCTTTTAGGGGAGTCTGCTGTTATACATGTGACGAAATTTCGCATTGCTTCTTCCAAACCTCCTGCCACTTGAAGAGTTAATCACCTAAGGAAATGATTGGCTAATCGGATTTGGATTTCATAGGGAGAATTGTCATCCGATATGAGTAATAATCCAACGGATCATAACGTTACTCCTCCCCTTGATGGCTTACATTAAAGAGTTAGTTGCCGCAAAATAAGGTGCATAGTCCGAAAGACTTCGAAATAGAAAATTAATTTTATGTTTTGTTTAATAAGGTTACATAATGAAGTAAATGTGAACTTCAGTTAAGGATTGAAATGTTTGCTTTTACCGAATCTTGATACAACCTTGGTGTTACTTTTTTTACCATGGTTTATGTTCTGAATTTTGTTCTTTTAGTAGCATAATTTATATACACATTCCCTAACCTATTTGATTATATTACTGTAAATAAGTGAATCAGTGTGCCTTCAGTTACTGTAACATTATGTTTGCACTGTAAATATATTATTTTATAAATAAATACAGACCTACTATCATTAAAATGTGAATATTTGGTACAGTGATACCACTGCCGTGTGTACACTGTAAAAAAATTCTGAAATTCATCAGCCGTTTTCCGTGATTCCTTCCGTGAATTATCGAAGCATATTTCTGAAACAAGCTTTTCCGTGAAATAACGGGAGACATTTGAATTTTACGGGTCTTTCGTATGCCAGGAAAATTCTAAATTTTCAGAAATCTTTCCGCAGTTCCTTCAGTAGTTCCTTTCAGAATAATAATCAAGTCTTGCTAAATTCGACAACTAATTGTAATTGTAACTTATCGAACAAGAAAGTGTAACATTTAGCGTTGTTGTGTACTCGCATCATATCGCATCTTGTGGCGTAGATTGTCAAGCGCGTAGTTAACGTTAAAAGCAGTAGTTGTGTTGTTGATCGCGCAGAGCCAAAATGTCAGTGCATAACGTTAAGGTGGACGTCAAGTAATTTCGCTTCCTATACTTCCAATGGAAAAACTTTTGTACACATTTCCTTCACAATTAGGGTGTTCCCAAGGATGAAAATTTGAACATCGATTAAAATAACTTCATATTATAACTTGGAATACTTAATATTTTCTAAAACATAACCATAATTATATTAAAAATCAATAACTTTTTCTTTGGTGGTGTTGAAACCAGAAAAAAGATGGCGCGACTTGTACTTTGATGATGTCAGTCGACAAACAAATGTTGGATTGCATAATTACGGTATTGATTTAAAAAATATTAAGCATTCCAAGTTTTAAAATGAAGCTATTTTAATCGATGTTCAAATTTTCATCCTTGAGAACGCATTAATTAGGAAGGAAATGTGTACAGAAGTTTTTCCATTGGAAGTACAGGAAGCAAAATTACTTGACGTCCACCTTAAGACATACAAATTAAATGTTCTATGTATTTATACATGACCATTGTTCATTTCTTCTTTCTCTTCTTTTTTTTTCTATTGGAGGTTTAACGACCACCGTGAGTAACTCAGTCGCCCGTCCCTAATTTAGGTTCATTGGTTCCAGGGAAGGGTGACAGCCAGTGCCGTAAGACAAACACAACATCCATGCCTCACCGGGATTCGAACCCGGACCCCTTTCGGACGAATGATCAAAAGCCATCGCTTAGACAACTGCGCCACCGGGGCGTCGTTCATTTTCATTTCTTCGTGTGACTCCATTTCTTCAAGGGTAAGTTTGTTTGAAGTGGACTAGAACTGAAAGTACACTGTTGTGCCAAAATACGTATGTCAAGCGTGAGTGACTCAGATCAAAAGCTCCTATATAACAGCTCTCTCCAAATCTCCAAATCGAATCTCCGCTGTCTAATCTACAATTCTCCTGTATACAATTCAAAACAGCACTCTTTTCATTTCGTTTTCGCACACGTCATTCTCTTGATCTGTCGTTAAGTTGCTAAAGCACACTCGCCAATGTCGTTAAGTTGCTAAAGCACACTCGCCAATGTCGTTAAGTTGCTAAAGCACACTCGCCAATGTCGTTAAGTTGCTAAAGCACACTCGCCAAGAGAGAAAATGTAGCGCACAGATTAGAAAATTCTTAATCGGAATAAATTCAAATTTACATAAGAAAATAGGAACTAAAACGGAAGATTGGATTAGAGTATACGTTACATGATCAACAAGGGTAGCGGAAGTTACCACCTAACATAAAAGTTTCTTTCTCAATCGTCAATGATGTTATTCACCCAGGGAACTAACAAGGGAAGCAAAGATTAACATGTGGTCCGTGTGGGAATAATGGAAGCATAGGGGCGCCCGATCTTATCCTTTTATATCTATTGTGGCTATCTCAGTTACTATACCTCAACTCATACATGTAAAAACGAGCGATACACTCTTATTTTTTGCTTCGGTATTTAACGACCTCCATGGACAACTCTAAAGGCTATAGGCAGTCGGCTGTCACTTGCTTCATGAAAAAAACAAATACGCGCGCTTATTAAGACTTACCACGAATTTTGTCCAGTACATAACGCTTTTGGTTATTCTCGTTTCTTAAACTTTTTCGGATGGTTTAATACGAAATAATTATATGTGTAAGATACACCCAACAGCCAAAACATTATGACCATATGCTTAATATAACGTTGGTCGAGCACGAGCCGCCAAAATAGCTCTTATCCGGTTAGGCAAAGACGCTACAAGGTTTCAAAAAATTCTTGTAGTATATGATACCAACACGTCACCAGCAGATCATATAAATGTTATAAGTTACGTCGTTCAGCTTCAACAGATTGAATCTCCTGTACCAACACGAACCACAGACAGGGGCGGATTTCCCACTAGGTGCACTAGGCGCGCGCCTAGGGCCTCAGAGCTTGAGGGGCCCCGAAAACGTATAATTAAATTGCCAGTTTTGCTTTGCCTTTTACGGACCGAAATAAATCAATCTTTAAAGTGACCACTTTATTGTCAAATGATAATTTATTTTCTCATTTTAAATTTTAGAATTGTTATCGATGTACTTGCTTTGAAAGAAATTGTTAATGTAGCCTAGCCTTCCTTTTAGTGGTAGGTGAAACAAGAATTGACGCTTTCCATACTTTTCGTTGTTTAAGGCGAATACTTTGCAGGCTGTGATATAAATTACTTTCATATGACACCCAGCCAAGGAAAAACATCTGGGTTGGAACTTTTTACCTGTCTTTCCTGAGCTGCGATGAAGAGTGCTTGTAGAAACTGTCCTGTTGATCCGGGGTGTTTGCTGTTTACTACCGTTTCTCTCTGGAGTAGAATAATCAAGTTCTTCCTTAGCCCTAATCTTCCTACACCACCCTAAACCAAAGTAGCTAATACAATCTTCGCTAAAAAGAAAGAAAGAACAACAAAAAAAGAAAACGAAGCACCCAGAAGGAAGATGAAAATTGGCATGTGTAATATACATGTATAGGAGAGGAGATGATTGCAATTCCACAGCAGTTGAGCCATTTATCCGGATAAAACAGTTACATGAGTAGAAGAAGTCAGTAAGTTGTAGCGCCACCTCTCGTTCGGATACAAGCAGAAACCCAGCGTGGCAGAGACACAAACAATTTACGGATACTGTTCTGAGGTATGGAATGCCAGATGGTGTCCGCATTGTGGGCCAATTCGCCGACAATCCGGGATGGGTGTGGGTGGGGTCCCATCATGTTTGATCGGTGAGAAATCGGGTGATCGGCCTGGCCTAGAAGGGTGTCGACATTACAGAGGTAGGCCCAGGAGAGCTGTGCCGTGTGTGACCGGGTATTATCCTGTTCCAAAATTCCTCGGGGATGTGATACAGGAAAAGTAACACAACAGGTCGTAGAATGCGTCGACTTACCGTTGAGCCGTGAGGGTAGTACGGAGGACTTCGAAGGGTGTCCAGCTGTCGTAGGAAATAGCTTCCTAGACAGTCAGATAGGGTGACCGAGTCCTGTGCCGTTGCACGGTAAAGGCCGGATCCGTGCGCTGGTCGGCTCGTCTCCAGACACGCATGCGCTGGTCATCGGCGCTAAGCGCAAACCGTGACTCATCACTGAAGACAACATGACACCACTGGACATTATCCCTCGTCGATCGGGTCCAACACCACTGCAAGTGGCGTCTGAGATGCTCTCTGATCAGTAGTAGGTGGCGGATTGGCCTCCTCGAATGTAATCCCTGTGCCGCAACTCGTCTGGCAACGGTCCGAATGGCAACTTCCGTACCTGTGGACCTACGCAACATGGCCACGGATTGTTGAGAGTGACGAATTCGGTTTTGTTCGTGCGGCTCTCACAATCGCTCAATGTTCGAGTTCCGTCGTTGCCCTTAGCCGTACACTGCCCGTGTGCCGCTGGAATGTGGTGCCCTGTTCGAACCATTGGCGCCAGCATCGTCCGATTACCGCGTCGCTCCGATCCAAATGCCTGGCGATACGACGACTTGACCAACCGGCTTCTCTCAGCCCAATTATACACTGGCGGAAAGTGAAAAAAGAACACCAAGAAGAAGACGTCTGATACCAATGAAATTTATACAGCATAATAACGGAATACAGAAGATAACGTGATCAAAACATTATGGCAAACTACAGCTGTATTTGCTGGTAAACTGAAAAATAACATTTCCATGTAACATGGTTAGTACGAGGTTGAATCGCCATGAAATGCGTCACACTGTGCAATTCTGGCATGGAGTCTGTCGTATAGATGCTGGATGTAAGTTTGGGGTATTGAGTTCCAACCATGCTCAACCTGGACGCGTAAATCGGGGATGGTCGTGGCTGGCCATGGAGACCGGATAAGTCGTTGTCCCATAAAATCCCACTCGTGCTCAATGGAGGGGGGAATCCGGTGAACGTGCGGGCCATGGAAGTTGTCTCACACCCTGAAGTGCATGTTGCGTTGCACGTGCAGTGTGTGGGCGTGCGTTATCTTGCTGGAAAACACCACGATGGACCGACCTTACAAATGGCATAACAACTGGCTGAATGATGTTGTTGATGTAGGAGGTGCTGTTTAACGTACCCGGTACAAACACTAGTGGTGTACGGGAGTGATAGCTGATCGCTCCCCACACTAACCAGGAGACCAGGTGTAGGCTCTGTGTGTCGCTGGCGGATGCAAGAAGGGTGAAGACGCTCCCCTGTGCGTCTGCGAGCACGCATACGGCCATTGGAGGCTCCCAAGCAGAATCTGCTTTCATCGCTGAATATGACAGATCGCCATTGCGTTCTCCAGTGCAGACCTTGGCGACACCACTGCAGCCGTTCCTGACGGTGGGCTGGAGTCAAAGGTACACATGCCAGAGGCACACGTGCACGTATTCCTGCATCCACTAGACGGTTGCGGATTGTTCGCACAGTCACCTCAGGTGCAACAGCAGCTCGGATTTGCGTCGCAGTGGATGTTCTGCTCGACAACGCCGCTCTTCTTATGCGTCGATCGGTCCGCTCATCAAACCGTCTGTGACTCCCGGCTCCACGTCTTCTCGTGTGGGAATGTTCCTCGGACCATCTACGCCACCATCGTACCACCACCGATACTTCCCGTCCAATTTGCTCCGCAATACAACGATATGACCACCCGGCCTCGCGGAGTCCGACTAGACGACCTCGCACAAAGTCCGATAACTGTTGAAATCGTACACGTCTTCCATGTCCAGGCATTGCAGCTTCTTCAGGGTCTTCGCACGTGTCCGTACGCCGATGACTGATTACATTCACTTTGCTGTATACTCTTTAAATACCACCGACGATAATTTGCATATTATGCCGTGCTGTGGCGTAAGCGCTCACCGGTTGGTCCCGAAATTAACATCACACCTACGTAAGCTCGACCCCATTAACATATGTAAATTTCATGATCGTCCGCCAATTCCTTCGTGGTGTTCTTTTTCACTTTCCTCTCGCAAACCCGCTCGACTTCTCGTGGTGTGCATGGATCCGTCGTCGTGGCATCTTCACAGTCTGGAGGTTAATGTACCAGCAATTCGCTATGACAATTGCCCGGTACGTCGACGCATTTTACGACCTGCTGTTTCGCCCTTCACTCTTGATATTCCCTTCTCGATGCGGTTCCCATGCGCTGTCGCAGGCAGTTATTTAGTCATTGGTCGTTATTTTTTAATTAATCATTTGCATATTCGGCTCTGAGGTACTTGCATGCAGAGTTTCATTAGGATCAAAGGACTTTCTCATGGTGCTTTGTTTTTTTCTTTTTTCTTTTTTTTTTTTTTCACAGAAATTGTGTGCGCTTGGGCTACAAAATAAAGAAATTCGAAAATGCTGTACTGTTTATCTTTTTCTTATTGAATAGTGTTAAAAGAAATTTTTATGGTATTGCAATAGCATTTTCTTATAGCTTTCTCCTGATAATACTGATAATTATCAAGTATTCTCACCTTTTCTATTCCTTAAATTGACAGCAAATCAATATTTGTAAAAGCAATAAAATGTTGTTGTTTTTTATTGAAGGTTTCACGACCACCGTGAGCAACTCAATGGGCTATAAGCAGTCTGCCGTCCCTAATTAAGGGTCACTGGTTCCAGAGTAGGGAGACAGCCAGTGCCGTAAGACAAACAAAACACCCATGCCTTATCGGGATCCGAACTCGGACCCATCTCGGACGAATGGTCATAAGCCAGCGCTTAGACCACTGCGCCAAACGGGCTGCCAATAAAAGTTTCAATGATACTCTTACTCGAAAAACTGTGGTTCCTACTTTTCGGTTTTCAAGCTGGATCTTTCGCACTTAATCCTTATGCTTCTGTTTCTGATAACTGCTTGGAGGTATAAAGAAAATCTTACGAATCTTTTTGACATAATAAAAGAAAACGCAGACCTAATTTTCTGATGAAAGTAATAAGGAAAAATGTTTTCAAGAAACTCTTCACACACTCGCTTATTTGCACTGACTGATGAAATTCTTACTGTCCAACTTTTTTGGTCCATGACATTTGTCTAATCTTTTCGATTTAGAGAATCGTTCGCCACAAGAAACCTCCTCCACGAAAAGTCATCCACCCTTTTTAAGCGAAGTACTGTGCACAAATTTAAGTTTAATCGTATTTTGTAACGTGGAGGACATTTCCGGTTGCCAGTGTCTTCAAGTATTTTACTTTTGCTGGATACCATGCTCGTTGTCTACTAATTTGACTAAAGCAATGGAGAGGGCATGTTTTATGAAACTGATTCCAGTTTCATGACAATTTATACGAAATGTATTGATAAATTTAGCGAAACTCCATTTTCAGCGGCTTTAGCGTTAAATTTGTTAAGTAACTATAGCAACTGAAGATGTACTAAGTAGCCAGTTTTGCCAAACGTGTCAAACTCAAAAAGAACTTTTGCCGTAACCGAAATGGTCTCTCGTAGCGCAAAGCTGAAATTTATTAAATTTCTAATTCCAGAGCTAGAGTGAAATTTATGAACTAGAAGTGAAATTTAAAATGGCCAAAATTTAATAAAAATTTATGTCCTATCATTCGCAAACATAATTTTTGAAGAATCTGTGAAAACCACATTTATTGTCCTTCAGTACCTTTAATTAATGAACTGGTTCGAAAATTTAAGTATTTGAGAAAGAACTGTTAAGCCTAATCTGAGAGGCACAAAAATATTTCTTCACAAGAGAACTTTAAAAATTTCTTGAATGTTCGACTTTGACAGTCCTTAGTCGTAAATTAATAAAGAATATGGGATATTTAAAGTGCCAAACTTAGTGACCTTTGATTTCCTACTAGCCGATAAAATAATTTTTGAAAAATCTGTAAAAACAAAAAGTTCAACGTGCGCGAACAGTCAAACTGATTACATTAGCACTGTTTCTGACAAAACGTCGTAATAATTTATGATAGAATCGCATTTCAAAAAAGCGGAAAAACAGTTTTCTTGACTTTACTTTTTATTTGTTGATCTGACGGATGAAATTTTCTGAGGCGATAAGAAGGGGAAGGAGGGGCCCCAGAATCGTTTAGCGCCTAAGGCCCAAAAAGATTTAAAGTCGCATCTGTTTAGAGGCAGACATTTCATATAAACTAAGCACTTCAGAAACAAGCGAAAGTAAAATGGGTGATTATGAAGTCTTATAGTTATTGGCCTTAACCGTTAAAGTATATTTTACCGAATTCGTTTCTTGCGATAAAATGTACATTCATGCTCATGTATCAGTCCGCGCACGGTGTTAATCCTGATTGGCTGATTGATAACCTTACATTACACAGTGTGGCAAAGAATTTTTAAGACTGGGTCTGTAAAATGAAATAGAAACAAGAAATTATAATTTGTTTTGGTTTGTTATTCAAAATAAGTCCCTCCAGTTTCAATAAACTTGTTACAGCGATTTAATAATGATTCGAATGCCTGTTCCAGTTCACTTTGCGGAATTGCCTCCAAAGCACGCGTCGAAGATGTTTGTATGGTCGAAATATCATCAAAATAACACGCTTTTAACGTCATTTTAAGTTTTGGGAATTAAGAAAAGTCACAGGGTGCTAACTCAGGCGAATAAAGTGGATAATTCAACACACAGACGTTATTTTTCGCCAAAAATCTACGAAGAAGAAGTGAGGTGTGCATGGGTGCATTATCGTGCAACAAACACCAACTGTTTTCATCCCGATATTCTGGACGAATGCGACGAATTCTGCCCATCAAACGCCTCAAAACATTTAAATAAAACTCACCAGTAATTGTTTGTCCACTTGGAACAAATTCTTTGTGGATAATACCCTTAGTATCGAAGAATGTAATGAGCATTGTTTTGATTTTCCATGGAATTTTTCTTGTCTTTTTGGCTTGTGGCAAGTTTTTGACTTCCATTCCGCACTTTGTCGCTTTGTTTTAGGATCATATTGAAAACACCATGTTTCATCACCAGTAACAATCGATTTTAAGAAGTTTGGATAATTTTCAGCGGCTGAAATGATGTCTCTGCAATGTGCACTTCTCCTTGATTTTTGTTCATTGGTTAACGTGTGTGGAACAAATTTAACACAGACTTTTGTTTTGCCCAAATCTTCATGTAGGATGGCTCGAATCGTTTCTTTGTTGATATTTAAAGACTCTTCCATCATTCTTAGTGACGCACATCGATTATTTGCCACGAAATCACGCACTTTTTCAATAATCTCAGGTGTTCTAGATGAACTTGGTCTTCCGGTATGCTTACCATCTTCTAGCATATCTCTTCCGTCCAAAAAACGTTTGTGCCACAGGAAAACATTTGATCTACTTAAACAAAACTCACCGTTAACTTGCTTCATCATTTGGTACGTTTCCGAGGCACTTTTACCAAGTTTTGCGTTAAATTTAATAACAGCCCTTTGTTCCATTTTAATAATTCAACATGAAAAAATTTTTACTTCTCTAATGAACGGCCGTTTCGTTGAGTTACTTTGGGAACTGCGCAGTACTTTTGGAAGAAAGCAAGCAGATGGTCATGGTTCATAACGCATTCGCGATTACACTGGTGGCGCCACCGTAGGCTGAAATCTAGCGCCAGTCTTAAAAATTCTTTGACGCACTGTGTATGTACTTCTGTTCCAAAAATCATTTTAAAGTTAAAAGTACAGGGCTCTAGGTATCTCACTTACTTTACCAGACATTCTCTTCTACCTCTCCCCTTCCCGTCCCCCCTTCCCTGACACACAGCGAAAAACACATCCTTCATCGTGTTCGAAATCCTGGGAAAATGACACTGCTTAGGAGTGCTGAAGTAAATCTTGAGGGGGGGGGGGGTCACGTTGTGCTAGTTACGCCACTGGTGTCATAAAGCATCCATTCCTCATCATACATGACGAGGTGCCTCTAAATATGGTTGCGGATAAGCAGAGAAGAGCAGGCACCAAATCGTCTTGTTTTATACTGTTCCATGAACTCACGTAGGACTAACTTATCTAACTACTTCACTTTGCATTTGGCCATTAAATGTCTGGTAATGGTTGATAGTGGAGTCCAAGTTTCGCACCGAGTTCTCGTTCCATTTGACGTCTAGCGGATTCAGTCACCCAAATAATCACCTATGCAAATGTGTCGGTAACTAAGACTTCCAGTTATAAACGGCTTTCTCCATTGCATTCTGAATTGGTTTCCGATTCTAGCGACATCTTACTGGATAATATGTGATAATTTTGATTTTTACACCCCAAATGGCCCCAACATTTCAGTGTTTTCTTACCGAAATGGTGAAATCTTGTTCCTTGAATACCACAACGTGTAAATCAGGAAGTTTGATTTCGACCGACCAGTGTGCTTTCTTATACTATAAATATAAGAAAGTAGAAAGGGGAGAGGTGGAATGGGGAAGGAGGTTAAGAAGGGAAAGATATTGAAGACGTAAAGGAATCGCGCGTTCCGGTACTTTTTTAATTAGCACTACACCACCAGTTTCTGACAGATGGTGTCAAGAAGAGAAAATATCAAGGGATCAAAAGCTCTTGTAAACACATTATCAAAGTCCTACCTCCACGATTATAATGGATGCCGTATTCTTGAAGAGTAACTGTGTACGCTATCATTCCAATGTGTTGTGTTAATGTACCGGCGCGTGTTTCTAGCTTTTATGAAAGTGAATGGAGATTCAATAGGAAACGCAGGAATTAATCTAAGTGATGGCCTCAAAAACCTCGATTATACGTTTATCTGAGGGGTGACTAAAACCCTCTTTTGTACGTTTATCTAAGTGACAGCCTTAAAATCCTCTTTTATACGTTTATCTAGGAGAGGGCCCTAAAAAAACCTCTCTTGTACGTTTATCTAGAAGATAACCTTAAAAATCTCGTTTGCACGTTCATCTGAAGGGTGACTTCAAAAAACCTCTTTGGTTTATATCTAGGTGACGGCCTTAAAAAAACTATTTTGTACGTTTATCTATGGGAAGGCCTTAAAAAACGTATAAGTGTAAAAAGAAAAATACAACTAAAAGAAATTTCAGAACGTTAAATACTATTAAAAAAATATGCATTGAAAGAGTACAAGATATTCCTTAATAATGATTCATTTAAAGTAAAATTGGTGGCGAAAGGAAAAGAAAGCGTCACAAATTATAATATACTTTATCGCATTGCGAAAATCATTAAGTCTACGAAAATCAAACTTCTATTTCGACAGCTGTATTTGTTTGGAAAAATTCTGATTCTAGATTAAGGGAAATCCCCACCACTGAGAAGCTAAGCCCAGAGCTTCAATATGCAATACATGAATAACAACGTTATGTGGATTCTGGACGCATCCATCTGAAGCCGAAATATATTGGATATTCATGACACATTTACGATTCTATTTTACTACATCATGAAATAGTGGATGCACAAACTCACGTCCCAGAGATTTATCAATTTTTAAAAAGCGCAAATCAATTTTCCATTTCCTTTTCATTGAAGGTTTAACGACCACCGTGAGCAACTCAGTGGGCACCCGTCCCTAATTTAGGACCACTAGTTCCAGGTTAGGGAGAGAGCCAGTGCC
The DNA here is from genome assembly GCA_039090855.1 of Macrothele yani. Taxonomy (NCBI): domain Eukaryota; kingdom Metazoa; phylum Arthropoda; class Arachnida; order Araneae; family Macrothelidae; genus Macrothele; species Macrothele yani. The sequence continues at coordinate 70,284,053 of CM077028.1, read as the reverse complement.
GTAAGACAAACACAACATCCATGCATTACCAGGATTCGAACCCGGACCCATCTCGGACGAATGGTCATAAGCCATCGCTTAGACCATTGCGCCACCGGGGCTGCAATTTTCGATTCAAACCGAAAGTATAAGCACATAACTTTCTCTGATAGGATCAAGGTTCGACTTTTGCTGCACCGAGAAGGAACACAGTAACGCTGTCTCGATTTTTTCAAAATTGTAAAACACCAACCAGGTTACGTATAAAATAATAAAAATACCGTGGAGTTTTGGTAATCTGAAATTCGGAATTTAACACATAATTGCAAAAAAGCGCATAAATAATTACACATAACCGAATTCAACATGCGATAGAAACTGCAGTAAAATATCGTTACTAACGCAGAATTTCGTATAAAAATGAAAAACATGTAACCAAATTTCCGCTGTAGGTATACTCTCCTTGTGTTTGTGCCTAAGCAGGTAGAAAAGAGCTCAAAATAAAAAAGAGCTGCAGAATGTTTCCCGAAATCTCATTGAAACGATTATTTCAATTGAATTTTCCCCAAAAAAGAAAAAAAGAAAAAGAAAAACACAAATTATTGTCTAATACTTCATACTGAGGTATCTACTCAATTTGTAAAGGCACACGGCATTCATAAATTGATGACTCTTTGATTTTGCATCGCAACTACAAACTTATAACTTCCGGGAAACCTATTTTCCCATCTATTTTCAATATTTCTTGCTACGGAACGCTTCCTTTTGCTTTTGTTTCCCAGAAACCCTATGACGTACTACAGAGGTAAAGCATGAATCAATACAACAAATCTGGAGCGCTACATTCCGTCCGTGTAGCTTATTTGGCAGAGCAACTTACTTCGGAGTGAGAGGGCGCGGACAAAGTTTTGTTTTCACATTGGCCCCCGAACGTAAAAACGGATGGACTGGACGTTGGGTTCTTCGAAAAATGTGTGATGTTTGTTCCACACATAAAAATTAATAAAAGATCGTTCTTCGCTTCAAAAAAAAAAAAAATGATAATGTAAGTAGATGATGTGACGTACTAGAGAGGTAAAGCACTTGTCAAGACGACAGATCTGCACCGATACATTCCATCCGTGTAGCTTAGTTGGGAGAGCAACTTACTCCGAAGTGACATGGGCGTGACTTCCATCACGGACAAATTTGTGTTTTCACAACCCTTGTTTTACAAGAAACCTCAAATGGAGGACGCTAAAGCAGAAGAAATCTTTCAGTCTATTCTTCTTTTATGCAAATTGCGCTACCTGAAATGCTGAAAAAAAAAAATGTTTTTTTGGAATTAGATTTCATTCGGTAAATATTAGTGAACGTCCGTATTTTTGTGATTGGAGAACTTGCACGTTTAAATGAACAAGTGGAGGTTAACCGGTTTTCTATTTATACCAAGCTTAGGCTTCCAGGTCCCCTGGGTATTTTAATGCTTCTACTTGGCACAGCTTTTTTACTTCGAAAGCATGCCCATATTGTCCATTTAAAATGGGGGTGTCACCAGTGCCAGTGGCTTTTTGTCACCTGGTTTAAGTACTGGTATTATCACGTGATCCCAGAAATCTGGTAAAATTATGGTTTTAAAAGCTACTCCGATTGGTTTTCTTTCTCATTCATATGCAAACGGTTTCAGTGAACAGCCTTCTATCGCAACAGAAACCAAACATCGAAAGATAAATGAAAAACTAATGAGAAACCAGTGAGGATAAGATGTTGCAGAGTTTTACATCCATCGAGCCCGTGCATTTACTTTCTGAAGGGGTCCTATTCTGTCATGCTGTTGTTGTGTTTTCTATTGTTATCAAGCGAAATGATCTTTTATCAACTTAATGCCATTACATCCTGTAAGTCACATACTTCCAGTAGATTAAGCCTTTCGAGACTTGCAATTTTACTATTTAATTCGTCATCAATGCTAAATATGGCTTTCGATAAGTTATCCAGATGTAATGACCCCTTTTTTCTCAATGCAAGTAGAGATATAGAATTTAAACCGTTTTCGGTCGGTCGATTTTACATTTTGTCATCCAAGTTATGACCCTTTTTCTCTGTGCCCTGTTTATTGGGAAGGGAGTTTGGGAATTTTTGGGGATTGTTTGGGATTTTTTTCGGATTTTTTTGGGTCAGGGATTTTTGGGGATATTTTTTGAGCACAGGCGAATGGTCAGCGTTTACGAATTTCACTAAGTCGACTAACTTAAGAAGTGTTTAAAAATGCAATGACCCTTTAATAACCCTGTCAAACACCTCGAATGAAGCCATTTCATCTCATACCCCATCGATAATATAAGGACCGTTAACCAACCAATAATTTGGCGTCGGTTTCGGAGCGGAGGATTCTTACATTACCAGTATAGCAGCTTACTTAATGAAAAATTATCAAAAATGCAAAGACTCTTTTAGTTATTTCGTACTGCAAAGTATGGTGTCAAAACACATGTAAATGGCATTAGCTGTTTGTTCTGTGGACCACATGACTGCGGCCTCACACCTCGCTTCATAACAAATTAGTGTGTATGTGTTTGTTAAATAAAAGGAGGGTATATATATTTTTTCTTTTTTAGTTAACATGCAAATGCAATGACTTTTTGGATTGCTGGCAAAATCTCATTGAATACTATTATCCTCATGGACGGAACAAACATTTTAGGAAAATTAGGAAGGAATAAAATGTAATTAGAAATACGAGTCAGATTTTGTGTGCGTGACGAGATTTGTGGCTGATGAGTGAGCAGTCACGAACGTGGCAACTTGGGTTGACACGAAGTATCCGGTATGACACACACACATATCGTCGTCAATATTGTGGAAGAGCAGTAGACATCAAATATTGCGCTAGAAGTCATTCTATAATGATTTGTGCTTACATGAATGATTCCTTTTTATTTATTTATTTATTTATTTATTTATTTATTTATTTATTTATTGATTTATTTAATTATTTATTTATTTATTTTTTTATTTGTATACCATTTATTTATAATTTTACCCAGGTAGCAGAGCCTTGCAATTAACGTTGGCCCAACACTGAGCCACAGTCTTCTATTCCTAAAAGAATAGAAGTCAGTGTTGGACATACGTTAAATTGCATGGCTCTGCTAGCTGTGCTACCTGGGCACTTATTTCGTATATTCGCTTTTATTTGGTTCATCTTATTTCTTTAATTTTTCAATTCTCCTTTTCATTTAATTTTTTGCACATTTTTGCTTTTAATATTTTTCTTTTTTAATTTTAATTTTCTTTTTTTTTACATGTTATTTTTTTATTTTCAATTTATTTATTTTTTTACTATTTTTATTTATCTATTTGTTTCATTTATTTATTTGTTTACAATGATATAAAATAAATGCTTTTCATATCCGCGTCGAAACCTAGCTAAGAATAGAGTCACGCCCCAACATATTTTCAACACGAATACAAAACAAATATTGGTTTGTTTCGTAATCATGTGGAAAAACACTATGGCAGGAACCCCGCTTAAGAGGAAGGAACTTGGAGCACTGTTTCCATTTCTAGTCACAGAACTGATACAAATACTGGTTTGTTTTGAGTCCATGTCCAGAAATAATGAAAAATGGAACCGCATTTCTTGATTGGAAGAAATTAACAGTGTTCCTTCTTTGGGTAAGAATATGAAAAAAATATCGGTTTCTTACATATCCACCGTGCCCAAAGAAACCGACCCTATTCATAAAATTTAAGAAACTTCTAGTTGCGTCCTTTTTGGATAAGAAAATGGAAAAAATACTGGTTCTTTCACAATCTAATTCAAAAGCACTTAAGAATGAGGCCCTTCATTTTGAATGGAAGAAACATGGAGCGGTTTCTCTTTTTGGACAGTAACATGAAACAAAAATTGGTTTACTTCACATCCCCATCCAAAAATATTTAAGCAAAGGTCTCTTGATCTTAAACAGAAGCAACTAAAACCTAAAGCCTGTATCTTTGCTTCGGTAAAAATGAAACAAAGATTGGTTTGTTTCATACCGAAGCTTGTAGTTCCATCTTAACATGGCTCTAGGTCCCCTAGTTTTTCAGCTCTAAATAAATTATTTTCATATAATATTCTTTAAGAAGAAAAACTACATTATCCACACACTGTGGGGGTATCACCGATGCCAAAACGGCTTATTGTAACCCAGTTTAGCAAGAGAACTGTTAGAAAACCTATCGTAAATATATATTTTCTGAAGGAACTATGAACACATAATACAATAATGCTATATATAAATCCTGTTCTGAGAAACACGTCTGCTCATTCAGTGAATCAGTGAATGTTATCCTGAAATTAAAAAAGTCCTTAGACCTTTGCCACTTTCAGATTGAAATATTTCCTAAAACGCTGGCGAATACGATTCTAAACGCTGGACTTCCTGTTTTAGAAAACCATAAGATTTGCCTGAAATTCGAAGAAAGAATTTCATTTTGCGCGTAAAGGTTTAATTTTGTACAAAACGTGCCGAGTAACATCTTGATACTTGCTAATAAAATAATCCTTTTGGTGACTTTCCTGTAGTCCACCGAGAAATCGCTGAACCGCTCTGTTCAATCGTGCAAAGCTCGTACGTTCTGACACTGGTCCATTTTACACATAATAACAAATCTCTCACTTTTCTTGAAACTTCGTTCAGTTGCAATGTCCTAAAAATTCGTTCTTCGAAAATGATAGTACTAGTTCGTGCTACACACTAAAGCTTTGTTTAAATGTTGGTTTGACCACTCTTATGAAACTAAGAGTTTGAAATAACTTTTTGCGTTCTGCATATATATATAGATGGGCCGTGTGCATTGTTGTTAACCAAAAACGGAATTGCGTAATCTTCCAAATGGACATTCATTGTTTAAGCAACAAACGAGATGCTTATTGTTTATTAAAAATCATTGTTAGCATTCAAAATTTTGATTTGCTTTTTAATGTCTCTTTTAAAGTAATACGGTCAAACCGCGATCTAACGTTTTCTGTATACCTAACGATTTCTCGCATTTCATTCTACATTTCGAAATCCCAATTTTTTCCTTACATGCATGATATTAGAAAACCCACATATTGCGTTTTGATGTTAATGTTTTCCCGCATCTAACATTCCTGTTTGTCAGTCCCAGATCTTTGTTTCATCCCGAATTTAAAGTGTTTCTTTTGCAATTTGGACCACGATGGCGTAAAGCATCGGTTCTTAAACTTTTTTCTTCAAGTACCCCTTGTATATGAGATATCAAAGATACACTCTAGAAATAATAAAAGCTTTACTCCAGTACGTTCATGTTTATGTGTGTATATATGTGGATATAAAATAAACAAGAAACATGACACCGAATTTTCGGGTGTATAAGCACATCTTTTGAATCCGTTCTGATGAGAATTAAATTTACCAAAGCCATTCAAAATCAATGGAACGGGTATTGAAAACAGTAGTATCAGACTGAAGAAAGAAGCTTTTCAATCGGGTTTTTAATCCCGCAGATATTGCTGTAAACGGAAACGTCAACTTACGCACTCTATTGGCACACTTGTGCGTTAAGAAAAGTTTGAAATTATGTGAGAAACATTTCGCAACGGAAACGCTCTCTAACAAAAAAAAAAAAAATAATAATAATAAAAAGAATTTTTCAAATCAGGCTGTTAGAAGTAGAGATATCGGCAAATATAAGATACGCATCTACGCTCCCCCCCCCCCCGCGCAAGGTTTGAATTGTTAAAAAAAAGTATTTTTAAAATGTTTTTAGATGTGAGTGGTGTCGGCCCATGAAAGAAAAAATTTTGAATAGATTTTTGAGGTGCTCAGATTTTACCGCAAATACATCAGACGCAGAAATTACCTCTTACGCCCCCTGGTGGCCAAACCATTCTTTATCAAATATTAGAAATTATATGCTGAGAATTTCCTATCAGGAGCTGTATCCGCTGTAGAAAGAATTTTTCAAATCGGAGTTTTAGAAGCAGAGATACTGAGGAAAACGCATTTTACCTTTACGCCCCTAGCGGAAAGTCTATGCATAACTTGAAATATTTGAACTAATATGAGAAACATTTTACACCGGATACGTTATCTAACAAAGAAATAATTTTTCAAATCCGACTTTTACAGGCAGAGATATTGGCAGAAATAAGATAGATATCTACGCGTTCTGGTGGAAAAACCATGCATTATTTTAAAAAGAAAATATTCTCAAATGTTTTTCGACAGGTGCGGTATCAGTCCACAAGAGAATTTTTTCAATTGGACTTTTAGAAGCTGAGATTTTGCTGCAAATACCTACGAAGCAGAAATTTAATGCTTACGCCCCCTGGTGGCCAAACCATATTTTACAAAAAATTAGAAATTAAAATAAAAAATGTTCCCACCATGAGCTGTATCCGGTGCTGGAAGAATTTTTCAAATCGTAGTTTTAGAAGCAGAGATATCGGGGAAAGCGCAATGGATATTTGAAAATCAATAAATTATTTGAAAATTTTGAAGTTATATTAGAAACATGTCGCACCGGAAACTCTGTCCAACAAAGAAGAAATTTTTCAAATCAGATCATCAGAAGCAGAGATATTGACAAAAATAAGATATGCATCTACGCTCCCTGGCCCAAAAACCATACATTATTTTAGGAAGAAAATATTCCGGAAACGTTTGTCTGCTTCCGTAGTATTGGTCTACGAAAGAATTTTTTCGATCGAGATTTTATAAGCTCAGATTTTGTTGCAAATACATTTTAAACATAAATCAACGCTTACGCCCCCTGGTGGCCAAGCCATTTTACACCAAAACTGAGAAAAAAGTTTCCCATTACGAGCTGTATCTGCTGAAGGAAACATTCTTCAAATCGGAGTTTTAGAAGCAGAGATATCTGGGGAAAAGAAATTTACTTTTACGCCCCGTAGCGGATAATATATGCGTAACTTGGAAAAGTGACTATGCCTAAAATAATCTTCGACTTGAATGGAATCGAAAAGTAAAAGAATTTTTTGAATTGGATGTTTAGAAGCAAATATATGGATCAGAATGTGCTTTGAATTCGATATCATCTGCATTTACGCCCTCTAGCGGCGAAATTTTGCATCGTTAAAAAAACAACGAAATAAAGGATCATCATTCGCACATTTCAAGCTTCCTAATTCAGAAAGAATTTTTCAAATCGGGCTATAAGTTGCAGAGATATCGCGTCTATAGACGGACGGTTAAACCGATACATAAGCACGATCTTTTTTTACAACAGACATGTACGCACATATATATTTATTTACAAAAATTATGTATCTTAATGTCAAAAAAACTGCATCTAATTACACTGGTAAAGTTGTATTCGTTTAGTAATCAATGAAATATATATGAGGCCGAGCCCCGTGGAGCAGTGGTCTAAGCGATGGCTTCTGATCATTTGTCCGAAAGGGGTTCGGGTTCGAATCCCAAGGAGGCATGGGTGTTGTGTTTGTCTTACGGCAGCGGCTCTCTTCCTTCACTGGAACCAGTGGCCCTAAATTAGGGACGGGCGACTGCTAATAGCCCATTGAGTTGCTCACGGTAGTCGTTAAGCCTCCGATCCAAAAAAAAAAAAAAAAAAAGATTTGTGAACTTGTTTTTACTCGGATTCCTGTGCGGCAGTCAGGTGTTCATCAATACTTGGAGTTATTTTGCTGGACAAGAACCTGGCACATTAGGCTCAAATAATATTAAAGATGTACAGCCACAACTTCACTAGCTTCTTTCCCAGATACTTCTGCACTCTTGGCCTTTGAACCGAGGAGGTTAACCATTTTGTCATAGTCTGTTTTGCTTTTTACTCAGCATTAGGTATCTCCTACATTAACACACGAAAGATTTAGTGTTTTGATTAAAAAAAACAAAAACAAGAAAGATGACACAGAATTTTCGGGTGTAATAAGCACGTCTTTTGAATCCGTTCTGACGCAAATTAAATTTATCAAAGCTATTCAAAGTCAATAGAACCGGTATGGAAAACAATAGTATCTGACGGAAGAAAGAAGTTTTTTAATCGGGTTTTAAATCCCTCAGATATTGCTGTAAACGGAATCATGAACTTACGCCCTCTGGTTGCGGACTTGTGCGTTAAGGAAAACATGGATTTATATGAGAAACATTTCGCACCGGAAACGCTCTCCAACACCGAAATGATTTTTCAAATCGGACTCTTAGAAACAGAGATATGGACAAAAATAAGATGTGACTTTACGTCTCCTGGTGGGAAAACCATGCATCATTTTAGGAAGAAAGTATTCTCAAAAGTTTTTTCCATATGAGCGGTATCAGTCCAAGAAAATTTTAGTCGAGTTTTCAGGAGCCCAGATTTTGCTACAAATGCAGCAGAAGCATAAATAAACACTTATACCCCCTGGTGGCCAAACCATTCTTTACCAAACATTAGAAATTATGTGAAAAATATTTCCCATGAGGTCTTGTATGCGATACAGGAAGAATTTTTCAAATCGGAGTTTTAGTAGCAGAAATAACGCAGAAAACGCAATTTACCTTTGTGTCCCCTAGCGTGAAGTCTATGATTTACTTCAAAATTTTTAATTTATAGGAAAAACTTTTCGCATCGGAAACACTATTCAACAAAGAAGGAATTTTTCAAATCGGACTCCGAGAAGTACAGATATTGACAAATAATAGATATACATCTACGCCCCATGGCGTAGAAACCTTGCATTATTTCAAGAAGAAAATGTCCATAAAAGGTTTGTCGACATGAGTAGTATCGATCAACAAACGACTTTTTTTGCATTCGAGATTTTAGAAGCTCATATTTTGCTGCAAATACATCAGAAGCGGATATTAAGACTTACGCCACCTGGTGGCCAAACCATTTTTTACAAAAATTAGAAATTACGTGCAAAGGATTTCCCATCAGGAGCTGTATCTGGTGCAGAAAGAATTTTTCAAATCGGAGATTTTGAAGCAGTGATATAGAAGGGAAAGCAATATACCTTTACGCTCTCTAGTGGAAAGTCTATGAATTACTTGAAAATTTTGAAATTATGTGAAAAACATGTCACACTGGAAACACTATCCAACAAAGAAATAATTTTTCAAATCGGACTCCTAGAAGTAGAGATATTGACAAAAATAAGATATACATGTACGCCCCTGGCGTAGAAACCATGCATTATTTTAAGAAAAAAGTGTTTCTAAAATGTTTGTCGACTTGAGTAGTATCGGTCTACAAACGACGTTTTTTTCAATCTAGAATTTAGAAGCTCATATTTTGCTGCAAATACATCAGAAGCGGAATTAAGTTTTACGCCCCCTAGTGGCCAAACCATTTTTTTACAAAAATTAGAAATTATGTTCAAACGATTTCCCATCAGGAATTGTATCCGATGCAGAAAGAATTTTTCAAATTGGAGATTTAGAAACAGAGATATAGGGGGAAACGCAATTTACCACTACGACTCCTAGCGGAAAGTCTATGAAATACTTGAAAATTTTGAAATTATGTGAAAAACATGTTACACTGAAAACACTATCTAACAAAGAAGGATTTTTGAAATCGGACTCCTAGAAGTACAGATGTAATGAATAAGATATACATCTACGCTCCCTGGCGGAGAAACCATAGAATATTTTAAGAAGAAAATATTCCGAAAAGGTTTATCGACATGAGTGGCATCAGTCCACGAAAGAATTTTTTCAATCGATATTTTAGAACCTCAGATTTTATGGCAAATACATCAGAAGCAAAAATTAATGCTTACGCCCCCGGTGGCCAAAGTATTCTTTACCACAAATTAGAATTTACATGCAAAAGATTTTCCGTCAGGAGGTGTATCCGCTGAAGAAATTTTTTTCAAGTCGGAGTGTTAGAAGAAGAGTTATCGGGAAAAATGTAATTTACTTTTACGCCCCCTAGCGGGAAATCTATGCGTAATTTGAAAACGTAATGATATGTAAAATGCTCTTCGACATAAATGGAATCGAAAGATGAAATAATTTTTTCACTCGGATGTTTAGAAGCAAATATGTGGAATAAAACGTATTTTTGAATTCGACATCATCTGCCTTTACGCCCTCTAGGGGCGAAATTGTACATCGTAAAAAAACGAAGAACAGAATCATCATTCGCATATTTCAAGCTTCACAATGCAAAAATAATTTTTGAAATTGGACTAATAGTTGCAGAGATATCTTGGGTACAGACGGACGGACGGACCGACGAACAAATCGGTAACGTAAGCACGATCTTTTTTAGCACGTCTTTTGCAAAAAAAATTCAAGTAAATCATAGTCTTTCCGCTAGGGGGCACAAAGATAAATTGCGTTTTCTGCGTTACTTCTGCTTCTAAAACTCCGATTTGAAAAATTCTTCCTGTATCGCATACAAAACCTCATGGAAAACATTTTTCACATAATTTCTAATGTTTGGTAAAGAATGGTTTGGCCACCAGGGGGCATAAGCGTTAATTTATGCTTCTGCTGCATTTGTAGCAAAATCTGGGATCCTGAAAACTCGACTAAACTTTTTTTTTCTTGGACCGATACTGCTCATATGGAGAAAACTTTTGAGAATACTTTCTACCTAAAATGATGCATGGTTTTCCCACCAGGGGACGTAAAGTCACATCTTATTTTTGTCCATATCTCTGTTTCTAAGAGTCCGATTTGAAAAATTATTTCGGTTTTGGAGAGTGTTTCCGGTGCGAAATGTTTATTATATAAATTCATGTTTTTCTTAACGCACAAGTCTGCAACCAGAGGACGTAAGTTCATGATTCCGTTTACAGCAATATCTGAGCGATTTAAAACCCGATTGAGAAACTTCTTTCTTCCGTCAGATACTATTGTTTTCCATGCCGGTTCTATTGACTTTGAATAGCTTTGATAAATTTAATTTGCGTCAGAACGGATTCAGAAGACGTGCTCATTACACCCGAAAATTCGGTGTCATCTTTCTTGTTGTTGTTTTTTTAATCAAAACACTAAATCTTTCGTGCGTTAATGTAGGAGATACCTAATGCTGAGTAAAAAGCAAAAGAGACCATGACAAAATGGTTAACCTCCTCGGTTCAAAGGCCAAGAGTGCAGAAGTATCTGGGAAAGAAGCTAGTGAAGTTGTGGCTGTACATCTTTAATATTATTTGAGCCTAATGTGCCAGGTTCATGTCCAGCAAAATAACTCCAAATATTGATGAACACCTGACTGCCGCACAGGAATCCGAGTAAAAACAAGTTCACAAATCTTTTTTTTTTTTTTTGGATCGGAGGCTTAACGACTACCGTGAGCAACTCAATGGGCTATAAGCAGTCGGCCGTCAATAATTTAGGGCCACTGGTTCCAGTGAAGGAAGAGAGCCACTGCCGTAAATCAAACACAACACCCATGCGTCACCGGGATTCGAACCCGAACTTCTTTCGGGCGAATGATCAGAAGCCATCGCTTAGACCACTGCGCCACGGGGGCTGCCTCATACATTTCATTGATTACTAAAAGAATGCAACTTTACCAGTTTTATTAGATGCAGTTTTTTTTACATTAATATACATAATTTTTGTAAATAAATATATATGTGCGTAGATGTCTGTTGTAAAAAAAGATCGTGCTTATGTTATCGGTTTGACCGTCCGTCTGTAGGTGCGATATCTCTGCAACTTATAGCCCGATTTGAAAAATTCTTTTTGAATTAGGAAGCTTGAAATGTGCGAATGATGATCCTTTATTTCGTTGTTGTTGTTTTTTTACGATGCAAAATTTCGGCGCTAGAGGGCGTAAATGCAGATGATATCAAATTCAAAACACATTCTGATCCATATATTTGCTTCTAAACATCCAATTCAAAAAAATCTTTTACTTATCGATTCCATTCAAGTCGAAAATTATTTTAGGCATAGTCACTTTTCCAAGTTAGTCATATATTATCCGCTACGAGGCGTAAAAATAAATTGCTTTTTCCCAGATATCTCTGCTTCTAAAACTTCGATTTGAAAAATGTTTCCTTCAGTAGATACACTCGTGATGGGAAACATTTTGCATCATTTCTCAGTTTTCGCGTAAAAAGGTTTGGCCACCAGGGGGTGTAAGTGTTGATTTATGTTTAAAATGTATTTGCAACAAAATCTGAGCTTTTAAAATCTCGATCGAAAAAATTCTTTCGTAGACCAATACTACTGAAGCAGACAAACTTTTACGGAATATTTTCTTCCTAAAATAACGCATGGTTTTTGTGCCAGGGAGCGTATATGTATATATCTTATTTTTGTCAATATCTCTGCTTCTGATGACCGGATTTGAAAAATTCTTCCAGCACCGGATATAGCTCATGGTGGGAAATTTTTTTATTGTAATTTCTAATTTTTTTATAGAATGTGGTTTGGCCACCAGGGGCGTAAGCATTAAATTTCTGCTTCGTAGGTATTTGCAGCAAAATCTCAGCTTCTAAAAGCCCAATTGAAAAAATTCTTTTGTGGACTGATACCGCACCTGTTGATCAACATTTGAGAATATCTTCTTAAAATAATGCATGGTTTTTCCACCAGAGGGCGCTGATGTCTATCTTATTTCTGTCAATATCTCTGCCTGTAAAAGTCGGATTTGAAAAATTATTTCTTTGTTAGATAGCGTATCCGGTGTAAAATGTTTCTCATATTAGTTTAAATATTTCAAGTAATGCATAGACTTTCCGCTAGGAGCGTAAAGGTAAAATGCGTTTTCCTCAGTATCTCTGCTTCTAAAACTCCGATTTGAAAAATTCTTTCTAAACCGGATATAGCTCCTGATAGGAAATTCTCAGCATATAATTTCTAATATTTGATAAAGAATGGTTTGGCCACCAGGGGTAGTAAGAGTCAATTTCTGCGCCTGATGTATTTGCAATAAAATCTGAGCTCCTGAAAACTTTATTCAAAAAATTCTTTCATGGGCCGACACAGCTCACATCGAAAATCTTTTTAAAAATATTCTTTTTAAAATAATTCATGTCTTGCGCGATGAATGCAGGGGCGGGGGTGTGGCGCGTAGGTGCATATCTTATATTTGCCGATATCTCTACTTTTAAGAGCCCGATTTTTGAAAAATTCTTTTTTTTTTTTTTTTTTTAGTTAGAGAGCGTTTCCCTTGCGAAATGTTTCTCACATAATTTCAAACTTTTCTTGACGCACAAGTGTGCCAATAGAGTGCGTAAGTTGACGTTTCCGTTTACAGCAATATCTGCGGGATTAAAAACCCGATTGAAAAGCTTCTTTCTTCAGTCTGATACTGCTGTTTTCAATACCCGTTCCATTGATTTTGAATGGCTTTGGTAAATTTAATTCTCATCAGAACGGATTCAAAAGATGTGCTTATACACCCGAAAATTCGGTGTCATGTTTCTTGTTTATTTTATATCCACATATATACACACATAAACATGAACGTACTGGAGTAAAGCTTTTATTTATTTCTAGAGTGTATCTTTGATATCTCATATACAAGGGGTACTTGAAGAAAAAAGTTTAAGAACCGATGCTTTACGCCATCGTGGTCCAAATTGCAAAAGAAACACTTTAAATTCGGGATGAAACAAACATCTGGGACTGACAAATAGGAATGTTGGATGCGGGAAAACATTAACATCAAAACGCAATATGTGGGTTTTCTAATATCATGCATGTAAGGAAAAAATTGGGATTTCGAAATGTAGAATTAAATGCGAGAAATCGTTAGGTATACAGAAAACGTTAGATCGCGGTTTGACCGTATTACTTTAAAAGAGACATTAAAAAGCAAATCAAAATTTTGAATGCTAACAATGATTTTTAATAAACAATAAGCATCTCGTTTGTTGCTTAAACAATGAATGTCCATTTGGAAGATTACGCAATTCCGTTTTTGGTTAACAACAATGCACACGGCCCATCTATATATATATGCAGAACGCAAAAAGTTATTTCAAACTCTTAGTTTCATAAGAGTGGTCAAACCAACATTTAAACAAAGCTTTAGTGTGTAGCACGAACTAGTACTATCATTTTCGAAGAACGAATTTTTAGGACATTGCAACTGAACGAAGTTTCAAGAAAAGTGAGAGATTTGTTATTATGTGTAAAATGGACCAGTGTCAGAACGTACGAGCTTTGCACGATTGAACAGAGCGGTTCAGCGATTTCTGGGTGGACCATACAGGAAAGTCACCAAAAGGATTATTTTATTAGCAAGTATCAAGATGTTACTCGGCACGTTTTGTACAAAATTAAACCTTTACGCGCAAAATGAAATTCTTTCTTCGAATTTCAGGCAAATCTTATATTTTTCTAAAACAGGAAGTCCAGCGTTTAGAATCGTATACGCCAGCGTTTTAGGAAATATTTCAATCTGAAAGTGGCAAAGGTCTAAGGACTTTTTTAATTTTATGATAGCATTCACTGTTTCACTGAATGAGCAGACGTGTTTCTCAGAACAGGATTTATATATAGCATTATTGTATTATGTGTTCATAGTTCCTTCAGAAAATATATATTTACGATAGGTTTTCTAACAGTTCTCTTGCTAAACTGGGTTACAATAAGCCGTTTTGGCATCGGTGATACCCCCACAGTGTGTGGATAATGTAGTTTTTCTTCTTAAAGAATATTATATGAAAATAATTTATTTAGAGCTGAAAAACTAGGGGACCTAGAGCCATGTTAAGATGGAACTACAAGCTTCGGTATGAAACAAACTAATCTTTGTTTCATTTTTACCGAAGCAAAGATACAGGCTTTAGGTTTTAGTTGCTTCTGTTTAAGATCAAGAGACCTTTGCTTAAATATTTTTGGATGGGGATGTGAAGTAAACCAATTTTTGTTTCATGTTACTGTCCAAAAAGAGAAACCGCTCCATGTTTCTTCCATTCAAAATGAAGGGCCTCATTCTTAAGTGCTTTTGAATTAGATTGTGAAAGAACCAGTATTTTTTCCATTTTCTTATCCAAAAAGGACGCAACTAGAAGTTTCTTAAATTTTATGAATAGGGTCGGTTTCTTTGGGCACGGTGGATATGTAAGAAACCGATATTTTTTTCATATTCTTACCCAAAGAAGGAACACTGTTAATTTCTTCCAATCAAGAAATGCGGTTCCATTTTTCATTATTTCTGGACATGGACTCAAAACAAACCAGTATTTGTATCAGTTCTGTGACTAGAAATGGAAACAGTGCTCCAAGTTCCTTCCTCTTAAGCGGGGTTCCTGCCATAGTGTTTTTCCACATGATTACGAAACAAACCAATATTTGTTTTGTATTCGTGTTGAAAATATGTTGGGGTGTGACTCTATTCTTAGCTAGGTTTCGACGCGGATATGAAAAGCATTTATTTTATATCATTGTAAATAAATAAATAAATGAAACAAATAGATAAATAAAAATAGTAAAAAAATAAATAAATTGAAAATAAAAAAAATAACATGTAAAAAATAAAAGAAAATTAAAATTAAAATAGAAAAATATTAAGCAAAGCAAAAATGTGCAAAAAAATTAAATAAAAAGGAGAATTGAAAAATTAAAGAAATAAGATGAACCAAATAAAAGCGAATATACGAAATAAGTGCCCAGGTAGCACAGCTAGCAGAGCCATGCAATTTAACGTATGTCCAACACTGACTTCTATTCTTTTAGGAATAGAAGACTGTGGCTCAGTGTTGGGCCAACGTTAATTGCAAGGCTCTGCTACCTGGGTAAAATTATAAATAAATGGTATACAAATAAAAAAATAAATAAAATAAATAATTAAATAAATAAATAAATAAATAAATAAATAAAAAGGAATCATTCATGTAAGCACAAATCATTGTAGAATGACTTCTAGCGCAATATTTGATGTCTACTGCTCTTCCACAATATTGACGACGATATGTGTGTGTGTCATACCGGATACTTCGTGTCAACCCAAGTTGCCACGTTTGTGACTGCTCACTCATCAGCCACAAATCTCGTCACGCACACAAAATCTGACTCGTATTTCTAATTACATTTTATTCCTTCCTAATTTTCCTAAAATGTTTGTTCCGTCCATGAGGATAATAGTACTCAATGAGATTTTGCCAGCAATCCAAAAAGTCATTGCATTTGCATGTTAACTAAAAAAGAAAAAATATATATACCCTCCTTTTATTTAACAAACACATACACACTAATTTGTTATGAAGCGAGGTGTGAGGCCGCAGTCATGTGGTCCACAGAACAAACAGCTAATGCCATTTACTTGTGTTTTGACACCATACTTTGCAGTACGAAATAACTAAAAGAGTCTTTGCATTTTTGATAATTTTTCATTAAGTAAGCTGCTATACTGGTAATGTAAGAATCCTCCGCTCCGAAACCGACGCCAAATTATTGGTTGGTTAACGGTCCTTATATTATCGATGGGGTATGAGATGAAATGGCTTCATTCGAGGTGTTTGACAGGGTTATTAAAGGGTCATTGCATTTTTAAACACTTCTTAAGTTAGTCGACTTAGTGAAATTCGTAAACGCTGACCATTCGCCTGTGCTCAAAAAATATCCCCAAAAATCCCTGACCCAAAAAAATCCGAAAAAAAATCCCAAACAATCCCCAAAAATTCCCAAACTCCCTTCCCAATGAACAGGGCACAGAGAAAAAGGGTCATAACTTGGATGACAAAATGTAAAATCGACCGACCGAAGTCGGTTTAAATTCTATATCTCTACTTGCATTGAGAAAAAAGGGGTCATTACATCTGGATAACTTATCGAAAGCCATATTTAGCATTGATGACGAATTAAATAGTAAAATTGCAAGTCTCGAAAGGCTTAATCTACTGGAAGTATGTGACTTACAGGATGTAATGGCATTAAGTTGATAAAAGATCATTTCGCTTGATAACAATAGAAAACACAACAACAGCATGACAGGATAGGACCCCTTCAGAAAGTAAATGCACGGGCTCGATGGATGTAAAACTCTGCAACATCTTATCCTCACTGGTTTCTCAAAAGTTTCCCCTTCTCAATAGTTTTTCATTTATCTTTCGATGTTTGGTTTCTATTGCGATAGAAGGCTGTTCACTGAAACCGCTTGCATATGAATGAGAAAGAAAACCAATCGGAGTAGCTTTTAAAACCATAATTTTACCAGATTTCTGGGATCACGTGATAATACCAGTACTTAAACCAGGTGACAAAAAGCCACTGGCACTGGTGACACCCCCATTTTAAATGGACAATATGGGCAGGCTTTCGAAGTAAAAAAGCTGTGAGAAGTAGAAGCATGAAAATACCCAGGGGACCTGGAAGCCTAAGCTTGGTATAAATAGAAAACCGGTTAACTTCCACTTGTTCATTTAAACGTGCAAGTTCTCCAATCACAAAAATACGGACGTTCACTAATATTTACCGAATGGAATCTAATTCGAAAAAAAACATTTTTTTTTTCTGCATTTCAGGTAGCGCAATTTGCATAAAAGAGGAATAGACTGAAAGATTTCTTCTGCTTTAGCGTCCTCCATTTGAGGTTTCTTGTAAAACATGTTGTGAAAACACAAATTTGTCCGTGATGGAAGTCACGCCCATGTCACTTCGGAGTAAGTTGCTCTCCCAACTAAGCTACACGGATGGAATATATCGGTGCAGATCTGTCGTCTTGACAAGTGCTTTACCTCTCTAGTACGTCACATCATCTACTTACATCATCACTTTTTTTTTTTTTTTTTGAAGCGAAGAACGATCTTTTATTAATTTTTATGTGTGGAACAAACATCACACATTTTTCGAAGAACCCAACGTCCAGTCCATCCGTTTTTACGTTTGGGGGCCAATGTGAAAAAATTTAATCGCGCCCTCTCACTCCGAAGTAAGTTGCTCTGCCAAATAAGCTACACGGACGGAATGTAGCGCTCCAGATTTGTTGTATTGATTCACGCTTTACCTCTGTAGTGCGTCATAGGGTTTCTGGGAAACAAAAGCAAAAGGAAGCGTTCCGTAGCTCCGCAAGAAATAATGAAAATAGATGCGAAAATAGGTTTCCCGGAAGTTATAAGTTTGTATTGCGATGCAAAATCAAAGAGTCATCAATTTATGAATGCCGTGTGCCTTTATCAATCCAGTAGATACCTCAGTATGAAGAATTAGACAATAATTTGTGTTTTTCTTTTTTTTTTTTTTTTTTTTTTTTTGGAAAATTCAATCGAAATAATCGTTTCAATGAGATTTCGGGAAACATTCTGCAGCTCTTTTTTATTTTGAGCTCTTTTCTACCTGTTTAAGCACAAACACAAGGAGAGTATACCTACAGTGGAAATTTGGTTACATGTTTTTCATTTTTATACGAAATTCTGCGTTAGTAACGATATTTTACTGTAGTTTCTATCGCATGCTGAATTCGAATATATGTAATTATTTGTACGCTTCTTGCGTAAAAATAAATTCCGAATTTCAGATTACCAAAATTCCACGGTTTTTATACGTAACCTGGTGTTTTACAATTTTGAAAAAATCGAGACAGCGTTACTGTGTTCCTTCTCGGTGCAGCAAAAGTCGAACCTTGATCCTATCAGAGAAAGTTATGTGCTTATACTTTCGGTTTGAATCGAAAATTGCAGCCCCGGTGGCGCAATGGTCTAAGCGATGGCTTATGACCATTCGTCCGAGATGGGTCCGGGTTCGAATCCTGGTAAGGCATGGATGTTGTGTTTGTCTTACGGCACTGGCTCTCTCCCTAACCTGGAACTAGTGGTCCTAAATTAGGGACGGGTGCCCATTGAGTTGCTCACGGTGGTCGTTAAACCTTCAATGAAAAGGAAATGGAAAATTGATTTGCGCTATTTAAAAATTGATAAATCTCTGGGACGTGAGTTTGTGCATCCACTATTTCATGATGTAGTAAAATAGAATCGTAAATGTGTCATAAATATCCAATATATTCCGGCTTCAGATGGATGCGTCCAGAATCCTCATAACGTTGTTATTCATGTGTTGCATATTGAAGATCTGGGCTTAGCTTCTTAGTGGTGGGGATTTCCCGTAATCTAGAATCAGAATTTTTCCAAACAAATACAGCTGTCGAAATAGAAGTTTGATTTTCCTAGACTTTATGATTTTCGCAATACGATAAAATATATTATAATTTGTGACGCTTTCTTTTCCCTTTCGCCGCCAATTTTACTTTAAATGAATCATTATTAAGGAATGTCTTGTACTCTTTCAATACATATTTTTTTTCATAGTATTTAACGTTCTGAAATTTCTTTTAGTTTTTTTTTTCTTTTTACATTTATACGTTTTTTAAGGCCTTCCCATAGATAAACGTACAACATAGGTTTTTTAAGGCCGTCCCCTATACATGAACCAAAGAGGTTTTTTGAAGGCACCCTTCAGATAAACGTGTAAACGAGATTTTTAAGGACATCTTCTAGATAAACGTACAAGAGAGGGTTTTAGTCACCTCTCAGATAAACGTATAATCGAGGTTGTTGAGGCCATCACTTAGATTAATTCCTGCGTTTCCTATTGAATCTCCATTCACTTTCATAAAAGCTAGAAACACGCGCCGGTACATTAACACAACACATTGGAATGATAGCGTGCACAGTTACTCTACAAGAATACGGCATCCATTATAATCTTGTGTTTACAAGAGTTTTTGATCCCTTGATATTTTCTCTTCTTGACGCCATCTGTCAGAAACTGGTGGTTTAGTACCGGAACGCGCGATTCCTTTACGTCTTCAATACCTTTCCCTTCTTAACCTCCTTCCCCATTCCGCCTCTCCCCTTTTTCTTTCTTATATTTATAGTTTAAGAAAGCACACTGGTCGGTCGAAATCAAACTTCCGGATTTACACGTTTGGGCAATTATTTTTGTGGCTAGTAGGAAATCAAAGGTCACTAAGTTTGGCACTTTAAATATCTCATATTCTTTATGAATTTACGATTAAGGGCTGTCAAAGTCGAACATTCAAGAAATTGAAGTTCTCTTGTGAAGAAATATTTTTGTGTCTCTCAGATTAGGTTTAACAGTTCTTCCTCAAATACTTAAATTTTCGAATCAGTTCATTAACTTCCTGCTAGAGGTACTGAAGGACAATAAATGTGGTTTCCACAGATTCTTCAAAAATTGTTTTTGTGAATGATAGGACATAAAATTTCATTAAATTTTGGCCATTTTAAATTTCACTTCTAGTTCATAAATTTCCCTCTAGCTCTGGAATTGGAAATTTAATAAATTTCAGCTTTACGCTACGAGAGACCATTTCGGTTACGGCAAAAGTTATCTTGCTGGAAAACACCACGATGGACCGACCTTACAAATGGCACAACAACTGGCTGAATGATGTTGTTGATGTAGGAGGTGCTGTTTAACGTACCCGGTACAAACACTAGCTGTGTACGGGAGTGATAGCTGATCGCTCCCCACACCAACCAGGAGACCAGGTGTAGGCCCTGTGTGTCGCTGGCGGATGCAAGAAGGGTGGAGACGCTCCCCTGTGCTTCTGCGAGCACGCATACGGCCATTGGAGGCTCCCAGCAGAATCTTCTTTCATCGCTGAACATGACAGATCGCCTTTGCGTTCTCCAGTGCAGACCTTGGCGACACCACTGCAGCCGTTCCTGACGGTGGGCTGGAGTCAAAGGTACACATGCCAGAGGCACACGTGCACGTATTCCTGCATCCAGTAGACGGTTGCGGATTGTTCGCACAGTCACCTCAGGTGCAACAGCAGCTCGGATTTGCGTCGCAGTGGATGTTCTGCTTGACAACGCCGCTCTTCTTATGCGTCGATCGGTCCGCTCATCAAACCGTCTGTGACTCCCGGCTCCACGTCTTCTCGTGTGGGAATGTTCCTCGGACCATCTACGCCACCATCGTACCACCACCGATACTTCCCGTCCAATTCGCTCCGCAATACGACGATACGACCACCCGGCCTCGCGGAGTCCGACTAGACGACCTCGCTCAAAGTCCGATAACTGTTGAAATCGTACACGTCTTCCATGTCCAGGCATTGCAGCTTCTTCAGGGTCTTCGCACGTGTCCGTACGCCGATGACTGATTACATTCACTTTGCTGTATACTCTTTAAATACCACCGACGATAATTTGCATATTATGCCGTGCTGTGGCGTAAGCGCTCACCGGTTGGTCCCGAAATTAACATCACACCTACGTAAGCTCGACCCCATTAACATATGTAAATTTCACTTCTCGTGGTGTGCATGGATCCGTCGTCGTGGTATCTTCACAGTCTGGAGGTTAATGTACCAGCAATTAGCTATGACAATTTGCATTCTACGACCTGTTGTGTCGCCCTTCACTCTTGATATACCCTTCTCGATGCGGTTCCCATGCGCTGTCGCAGGCAGCTATTTAGTCATTGGTCGTTATTTTTTAATTAATCATTTGCATATTCGGCTCTGAGGTATTTGCATGCAGAGTTTCATTAGGATCAAAGGACTTTCTCAGGGTGCTTATATTCTCACCTTTTATATTCCTTAAATTGACTTAAATTGACAGCAAATCAATTAAATTGACTTAAATTGACAGCAAATTGACTTAAAGTATTCTCACCTTTTCTATTCCTTAAATTGACAGCAAATCAATATTTGTAAAAGCAATAAAATGTTGTTGTTTTTTATTGAAGGTTTCACGACCACCGTGAGCAACTCAATGGGCTATAAGCAGTCTCCCGTCCCTAATTTAGGGTCACTGGTTCCAGAGTAGGGAGACAGCCAGTGCCGTAAGACAAACAAAACACCCATGCCTTATCGGGATCCGAACTCGGACCCATCTCGGACGAATGGTCATAAGCCAGCGCTTAGACCACTGCGCCAAACGGGCTGCCAATAAAAGTTTCAATGATACCCTTACTCGGAAAACTGTGGTTCCTACTTTTCGATTTTCAAGCTGGATCTTTTGCACTTGATCCTTATGCTTCTGTTTCTGATAACTGCTTGGGGGTATAAAGAAAACCTTACGAATCTTTTTGACATAATAAAAGAAAACGCAGACCTAATTTTCTGATGAAAGTAATAAGGAAAAATTGTTTCAAGAAACTCTTCACACTCTCGTTTATTTGCACTGACTGATGAAATTCTTACTGTCCAACTTTTTTGGTCCATGACATTTGTCTAATCTTTTCGATTTAGAGAATCGTTCGCCACAAGAAACCTCCTCCACGAAAAGTCATCCACCCTTTTTAAGCAAAGTACTGTGCACAAATTTAAGTTTAATCGTATTTTGTAACGTGGAGGACTTTTCCGGTTACCAGTGTCTTCAAGTATTTTTCTTTTGCTGGATACCATGCTCGTTGTCTACTAATTTGACTAATTTGCTCGTAACGTGAAAACAAGGTGATTTTTTAAAGCTGAAGCAATGGAGAGGGCATGTTTTGTAATTGAAACTGATTCCAGTTTCACGACAATAGGGAAGGAGGGGCCCCAGAATCGTTTAGCGCCTAAGGCCCAAAAAGATTTAAAGTCGCATCTGTTTAGAGACAGACATTTCATATAAACTAAGCACTTCAGAAAAAAGCGAAAGTAAAATGGGTGATTATGAAGTCTTATAGTTATTGGCCTTAACCGTTAAAGTATATTTTACCGAATTCGTTTCTTGCGATAAAATGTACATTCATGCTCATGTATCAGTCCGCGCACGGTGTTAATCCTGATTGGCTGATTGATAACCTTACATTACACAGTGTGGCAAAGAATTTTTAAGACTGGGTCTGTAAAATGAAATAGAAACAAGAAATTATAATTTGTTTTGGTTTGTTATTCAAAATAAGTCCCTCCGGTTTCAATAAACTTGTTACAGCGATTTAATAATGATTCGAATGCCTGTTCCAGTTCACTTTGCGGAATTGCCTCCAAAGCACGCGTCGAAGATGTTTGTATGGTCGAAATATCATCAAAATAACACCCTTTTAACGTCATTTTAAGTTTTGGGAATTAAGAAAAGTCGCAGGGTGCTAACTCAGGCGAATAAAGTGGATGATTCAACACACAGAAGTTATTTTTCGCCAAAAATCTACGAACAAGAAGTGAGGTGTGCCTGGGTGCATTATCGTGCAACAAACACCAACTGTTTTCATCCCGATATTCTGGACGAATGCGACGAATTCTGCCCATCAAACGCCTCAAAACATTTAAATAAAACTCACCAGTAATTGTTTGTCCACTTGGATCAAATTCTTTGTGGATAATAAATACCCTTAGTATCGAAGAATGTAATGAGCATTGTTTTGATTTTCCATGGAATTTTTCTTGTCTTTTTGGCTTGTGGCAAGTTTTTGACTTCCATTCCGCACTTTGTCGCTTTGTTTTAGGATCATATTGAAAACACCATGTTTCATCACCAGTAACAATCGATTTTAAGAAGTTTGGATCATTTTCAGCGGCTGAAATGATGTCTCTGCAATGTGCACTTCTCCTTGATTTTTGTTCATTGGTTAACGTGTGTGGAACAAATTTAACACAGACTTTTGTTTTGCCCAAATCTTCATGTAGGATGGCTCGAATCGTTTCTTTGTTGATATTTAAAGACTCTTCCATCATTCTTAGTGACGCACATCGATTATTTGCCACGAAATCACGCACTTTTTCAATAATCTCGGGTGTCCTAGATGAACTTGGTCTTCCGGTATGCTTATCATCTTCTAGCATATCTCTTCCGTCCAAAAAACGTTTGTGCCACAGAAAAACATTTGATCTACTTAAACAAAACTCACCGTTAACTTGCTTCATCATTTGGTACGTTTCCGAGGCACTTTTACCAAGTTTTGCGTTAAATTTAATAACAGCCCTTTGTTCCATTTTAATAATTCAACATGAAAAAATTTTTACTTCTCTAATGAACGGCCGTTTCGTTTGAGTTACTTTGGGAACTGCGCAGTACTTTTGGCAGAAAGCAAGCAGATGGTCATGGTTCATAACGCATTCGCGATTACACTGGTGGCGCCACCGTAGGCTGACATCTAGCGCCAGTCTTAAAAATTCTTTGACGCACTGTGTATGTACTTCTGTTCCAAAAATCATTTAAAAGTTAAAACTTTTAAATATCTAGGTATCTCACTTACTTTACAGACATTCTCTTCTACCTCTCCCCTTCCCGTCCCCCTTCCCTGACACACAGCGAAAAACACAACCTTTATCGTGTTCGAAATCCTGGGAAAATGACACTGCTTAGGGGTGCTGAAGTAAATCTTGAGGGGGGAGGTCACGTTGTGCTAGTTACGCCACTGGTGTCATAAAGCATCCATTCCTCATCATACATGACGAGGTGCCTCTAAATATGGTTGCGGATCAGCAGAGAAGAGCAGGCACCAAATCGTCTTGTTTTATACTGTTCCATGAACTCACGTAGGACTAACTTATCTAACTACTTCACTTTGCATTTGGCCATTAAATGTCTGGTAATGGTTGATAGTGGAGTCCAAGTTTCGCACCGAGTTCTCGTTCCATTTGACGTCTAACGGATTCAGTCACCCAAATAATCACCTATGCAAATGTGTCGGTAACTAAGACTTCCAGTTATAAACGGCTTTCTCCATTGCATTCTGAATTGGTTTCCGATTCTAGCGACATCTTACGGGATAATATGTGATAATTTTGATTTTTACACCCCAAATGGCCCCAACATTTCAGTGTTTTCTTACCGAAATGGTGAAATCTTGTTCCTTGAATACCACAACGTGTAAATCAGGAAGTTTGATTTCGACCGACCAGTGTGCTTTCTTATACTATAAATATAAGAAAGTAGAAAGGGGAGAGGTGGAATGGGGAAGGAGGTTAAGAAGGGAAAGATATTGAAGACGTAAAGGAATCGCGCGTTCCGGTACTTTTTTAATTAGCACTACACCACCAGTTTCTGACAGATGGTGTCAAGAAGAGAAAATATCAAGGGATCAAAAACTCTTGTAAACACATTATCAAAGTCCTACCTCCACGATTATAATGGATGCCGTATTCTTGAAGAGTAACTGTGTACGCTATCATTCCAATGTGTTGTGTTAATGTACCGGCGCGTGTTTCTAGCTTTTATGAAAGTGAATGGAGATTCAATAGGAAGCGCAGGAATTAATCTAAGTGATGGCCTCAAAAACCTCGATTATACGTTTATCTGAGGGGTGACTAAAACCCTCTTTTGTACGTTTATCTAAGTGACAGCCTTAAAATCCTCGTTTATACGTTTATCTAGGAGAGGGCCCTAAAAAAACATCTCTTGTACGTTTATCTAGAAGATAACCTTAGAAATCACGTTTGCACATTCATCTGAAGGGTGACTTCAAAAAACCTCTTTGGTTCATATCTAGGTGACGGCCTTAAAAAAACTATTTTGTACGTTTATCTATGGGAAGGCCTTAAAAAACGTATAAATGTAAAAAGAAAAATACAACTAAAAAAAAAAATTCAGAACGTTAAATACTATTTAAAAAAAATATGCATTGAAAGAGTACAAGATATTCCTTAATAATGATTCATTTAAAGTAAAATTGGCGCGAAAGGGAAAAGAAAGCGTCACAAATTATAATATATTTTATCGCATTGCGAAAATCATAAAGTCTACGAAAATCAAACTTCTATTTCGACAGCTGTATTTGTTTGGAAATATTCTGATTCTAGATTACGGGAAATCCCCACCACTGAGAAGCTAATCCCAGAGCTTCAATATGCAACACATGAATAACAACGTTATGAGGATTCTGGACGCATCCATCTGAAGCCGAAATATATTGGATATTCATGACACATTTACGATTCTATTTTACTACATCATGAAATAGTGGATGCACAAACTCACGTCCCAGAGATTTATCAATTTTTAAAAAGCGCAAATCAATTTTCCATTTCCTTTTCATTGAAGGTTTAACGACCACCGTGAGCAACTCAATGGGCACCCGTCACTAATTTAGGACCACTAGTTCCAGGTTAGGGAGAGAGCCAGTGCCGTAAGACAAACACAACATCCATGCATTACCAGGATTCGAACCCGGACCCATCTCGGACGAATGGTCATAAGCCATCGCTTAGACCATTGCGCCACCGGGGCTGCAATTTTCGATTCAAACCGAAAGTATAAGCACATAACTTTCTCTGATAGGATCAAGGTTCGACTTTTGCTGCACCGAGAAGGAACACAGTAACGCTGTCTCGATTTTTTCAAAATTGTAAAACACCAGGTTACGTATAAAATAATAAAAATACCGTGGAGTTTTGATAATCTGAAATTCGGAATTTAACACATAATTGCAAAAAAGCGCATAAATAATTACACATAACCGAATTCAACATGCGATAGAAACTGCAGTAAAATATCGTTACTAACGCAGAATTTCGTATAAAAATGAAAAACATGTAACCAAATTTCCGCTGTAGGTATACTCTCCTTGTGTTTGTGCCTAAACAGGTAGAAAAGAGCTCAAAATGAAAAAAGAGCTGCAGAATGTTTCCCGAAATCTCATTGAAACGATTATTTCAATTGAATTTTCCCCAAAAAAGAAAAAAAGAAAAAGAAAAACACAAATTATTGTCTAATACTTCATACTGAGCTATCTACTCAATTTATAAAGGCACACGGCATTCATAAATTGACGACTCTTTGATTTTGCATCGCAATACAAACTTATAACTTCCGGGAAACCTATTTTCCCATCTATTTTCAATATTTCTTGCGGAGCTACGGAACGCTTCCTTTTGCTTTTGTTTCCCAGAAACCCTATGACGTACTACAGAGATAAAGCATGAATCAATACAACAAATCTGGAGCGCTACATTCCGTCCGTGTAGCTTATTTGGCAGAGCAACTTACTTCGGAGTGAGAGGGCGCGGACAAAGTTTTGTTTTCACATTGGCCCCCGAACGTAAAAACGGATGGACTGGACGTTGGGTTCTTCGAAAAATGTGTGATGTTTGTTCCACACATAAAAATTAATAAAAGATCGTTCTTCGCTTCAAAAAAAAAAAAAAAAAAGTGATGATGTAAGTAGATGATGTGACGTACTAGAGAGGTAAAGCATTTGTCAAGACGACAGATCTGCACCGATGTATTCCATCCGTGTAGCTTAGTTGGGAGAGCAACTTACTCCGAAGTGACATGGGCGTGACTTCCATCACGGACAAATTTGTGTTTTCACAACATGTTTTACAAGAAACCTCAAATGGAGGACGCTAAAGCAGAAGAAATCTTTCAGTCTATTCCTCTTTTATGCAAATTGCGCTACCTGAAATGCAGAAAAATTTTTTTTTTTTTTTCGAATTAGATTCCATTCGGTAAATATTAGTGAACGTCCGTATTTTTGTGATTGGAGAACTTGCACGTTAAAATGAACAAGTGGAATTTAACCGGTTTTCTATTTATACCAAGCTTAGGCTTCCAGGTCCCCTGGGTATTTTAATGCTTCTACTTAGCACAGCTTTTTTACTTCGAAGGCATACCCATATTGTCCATTTAAAATGGGGGTGTCACCAGTGCCAGTGGCTTTTTGTCACCTGGTTTAAGTACTGGTATTATCACGTGATCCCAGAAATCTGGTAAAATTATGGTTTTAAAAGCTACTCCGATTGGTTTTCTTTCTCATTCATATGCAAGCGGTTTCAGTGAACAGCCTTCTATCGCAATAGAAACCAAACATCGAAAGATAAATGAAAAACTATTGAGAAGGGGAAACTTTTGAGAAACCAGTGAGGATAAGATGTTGCAGAGTTTTACATCCATCGAGCCCGTGCATTTACTTTCTCAAGGGGTCCTATCCTGTCATGCTGTTGTTGTGTTTTCTATTGTTATCAAGCGAAATGATCTTTTATCAACTTAATGCCATTACATCCTGTAAGTCACATACTTCCAGTAGATTAAGCCTTTCGAGACTTGCAATTTTACTATTTAATTCGTCATCAATGCTAAATATGGCTTTCGATAAGTTATCCAGATGTAATGACCCCTTTTTTCTCAATGCAAGTAGAGATATAGAATTTAAACCGACTTCGGTCGGTCGATTTTACATTTTGTCATCCAAGTTATGACCCTTTTTCTCTGTGCCCTGTTCATTGGGAAGGGAGTTTGGGAATTTTTGGGGATTGTTTGGGATTTTTTTTCGGATTTTTTTGGGTCAGGGATTTTTGGGGATATTTTTTGAGCACAGGCGAATGGTCAGCGTTTACGAATTTCACTAAGTCGACTAACTTAAGAAGTGTTTAAAAATGCAATGACCCTTTAATAACCCTGTCAAACACCTCGAATGAAGCCATTTCATCTCATACCCCATCGATAATATAAGGACCGTTAACCAACCAATAATTTGGCGTCGGTTTCGGAGCGGAGGATTCTTACATTACCAGTATAGCAGCTTACTTAATGAAAAATTATCAAAAATGCAAAGACTCTTTTAGTTATTTCGTACTGCAAAGTATGGTGTCAAAACACAAGTAAATGGCATTAGCTGTTTGTTCTGTGGACCACATGACTGCGGCCTCACACCTCGCTTCATAACAAATTAGTGTGTATGTGTTTGTTAAATAAAAGGAGGATATATATATATTTTCTTTTTTAGTTAACATGCAAATGCAATGACTTTTTGGATTGCTGGTAAAATCTCATTGAGTACTATTATCCTCATGGACGGAACAAACATTTTAGGAAAATTAGGAAGGAATAAAATGTAATTAGAAATACGAGTCAGATTTTGTGTGCGTGACGAGATTTGTGGCTGATGAGTGAGCAGTCACGAACGTGGCAACTTGGGTTGACACGAAGTATCCGGTATGACACACATATCGTCGTCAATATTGTGGAAGAGCAGTAGACATCAAATATTGCGCTAGAAGTCATTCTATAATGATTTGTGCTTACATGAATGATTCCTTTTTATTTATTTATTTATTTATTTATTTATTTAATTATTTTTTTATTTATTTTTTTATTTGTATACCATTTATTTATAATTTTACCCAGGTAGCAGAGCCTTGCAATTAACGTTGGCCCAACACTGAGCCACAGTCTTCTATTCCTAAAAGAATAGAAGTCAGTGTTGGACATACGTTAAATTGCATGGCTCTGCTAGCTGTGCTACCTGGGCACTTATTTCGTATATTCGCTTTTATTTGGTTCATCTTATTTCTTTAATTTTTCAATTCTCCTTTTCATTTAATTTTTTGCACATTTTTGCTTTGCTTAATATTTTTCTATTTTAATTTTAATTTTCTTTTATTTTTTACATGTTATTTTTTTATTTTCAATTTATTTATTTTTTTACTATTTTTATTTATCTATTTGTTACATTTATTTATTTATTTACAATGATATAAAATAAGTGCTTTTCATATCCGCGTCGAAACCTAGCTAAGAATAGAGTCACGCCCCAACATATTTTCAACACGAATACAAAACAAATATTGGTTTGTTTCGTAATCATGTGGAAAAACACTATGGCAGGAACCCCGCTTAAGAGGAAGGAACTTGGAGCACTGTTTCCATTTCTAGTCACAGAACTGATACAAATACTGGTTTGTTTTGAGTCCATGTCCAGAAATAATGAAAAATGGAACCGCATTTCTTGATTGGAAGAAATTAACAGTGTTCCTTCTTTGGGTAAGAATATGAAAAAAATATCGGTTTCTTACATATCCACCGTGCCCAAAGAAACCGACCCTATTCATAAAATTTAAGAAACTTCTAGTTGCGTCCTTTTTGGATAAGAAAATGGAAAAAATACTGGTTCTTTCACAATCTAATTCAAAAGCACTTAAGACTGAGGCCCTTCATTTTGAATGGAAGAAACATGGAGCGGTTTCTCTTTTTGGACAGTAACATGAAACAAAAATTGGTTTACTTCACATCCCCATCCAAAAATATTTAAGCAAAGGTCTCTTGATCTTAAACAGAAGCAACTAAAACCTAAAGCCTGTATCTTTGCTTCGGTAAAAATGAAACAAAGATTAGTTTGTTTCATACCGAAGCTTGTAGTTCCATCTTAACATGGCTCTAGGTCCCCTAGTTTTTCAGCTCTAAATAAATTATTTTCATATAATATTCTTTAAGAAGAAAAACTACATTATCCACACACTGTGGGGGTATCACCGATGCCAAAACGGCTTATTGTAACCCAGTTTAGCAAGAGAACTGTTAGAAAACCTATCGTAAATATATATTTTCTGAAGGAACTATGAACACATAATACAATAATGCTATATATAAATCCTGTTCTGAGAAACACGTCTGCTCATTCAGTGAAACAGTGAATGCTATCATAAAATTAAAAAAGTCCTTAGACCTTTGCCACTTTCAGATTGAAATATTTCCTAAAACGCTGGCGTATACGATTCTAAACGCTGGACTTCCTGTTTTAGAAAAATATAAGATTTGCCTGAAATTCGAAGAAAGAATTTCATTTTGCGCGTAAAGGTTTAATTTTGTACAAAACGTGCCGAGTAACATCTTGATACTTGCTAATAAAATAATCCTTTTGGTGACTTTCCTGTATGGTCCACCCAGAAATCGCTGAACCGCTCTGTTCAATCGTGCAAAGCTCGTACGTTCTGACACTGGTCCATTTTACACATAATAACAAATCTCTCACTTTTCTTGAAACTTCGTTCAGTTGCAATGTCCTAAAAATTCGTTCTTCGAAAATGATAGTACTAGTTCGTGCTACACACTAAAGCTTTGTTTAAATGTTGGTTCGACCACTCTTATGAAACTAAGAGTTTGAAATAACTTTTTGCGTTCTGCATGTATATATAGATCGGCCGTGTGCATTGTTGTTAACCAAAAACGGAATTGCGTAATCTTCCAAATGGACATTCATTGTTTAAGCAACAAACGAGATGCTTATTGTTTATTAAAAATCATTGTTAGCATTCAAAATTTTGATTTGCTTTTTAATGTCTCTTTTAAAGTAATACGGTCAAACCGCGATCTAACGTTTTCTGTATACCTAACGATTTCTCGCATTTAATTCTACATTTCGAAATCCCAATTTTTTCCTTACATGCATGATATTAGAAAACCCACATATTGCGTTTTGATGTTAATGTTTTCCCGCATCCAACATTCCTATTTGTCAGTCCCAGATGTTTGTTTCATCCCGAATTTAAAGTGTTTCTTTTGCAATTTGGACCACGATGGCGTAAAGCATCGGTTCTTAAACTTTTTTCTTCAAGTACCCCTTGTATATGAGATATCAAAGATACACTCTAGAAATAAATAAAAGCTTTACTCCAGTACGTTCATGTTTATGTGTGTATATATGTGGATATAAAATAAACAAGAAACATGACACCGAATTTTCGGGTGTATAAGCACATCTTTTGAATCCGTTCTGATGAGAATTAAATTTACCAAAGCCATTCAAAATCAATGGAACGGGTATTGAAAACAGTAGTATCAGACTGAAGAAAGAAGCTTTTCAATCGGGTTTTTAATCCCGCAGATATTGCTGTAAACGGAAACGTCAACTTACGCACTCTATTGGCACACTTGTGCGTCAAGAAAAGTTTGAAATTATGTGAGAAACATTTCGCAACGGAAACGCTCTCTAACAAAAAAAAAATAATAATAATAAAAAGAATTTTTCAAATCAGGCTGTTAGAAGTAGAGATATCGGCAAATATAAGATACGCATCTACGCTCCCCCCCCCGCGTAAGGTTTGAATTGTTTAAAAAAAAGTATTTTTAAAATGTTTTTAGATGTAAGTGGGGTCGGCCCATGAAAGAAATAATTTTGAATAGATTTTTGAGGTGCTCAGATTTTACCGCAAATACATCAGACGCAGAAATTAACTCTTACGCCCCCTGGTGGCCAAACCATTCTTTATCAAATATTAGAAATTATATGCTGAGAATTTCCTATCAGGAGCTGTATCCGCTGTAGAAAAAATTTTTCAAATCGGAGTTTTAGAAGCAGAGATACTGAGGAAAACGCATTTTACCTTTACGCTCCTAGCGGAAAGTCTATGCATTACTTGAAATATTTGAACTAATATGAGAAACATTTTACACCGGATACGCTATCTAACAAAGAAATAATTTTTCAAATCCGACTTTTACAGAGAGAGATATTGGCAGAAATAAGATAGATATCTACGCGTCCTGGTGGAAAAACCATGCATTATTTTAAAAAGAAAATATTCTCAAATGTTTTTCGACAGGTGCGGTATCAGTCCACAAAAGAATTTTTTCAATTGGACTTTTAGAAGCTGAGATTTTGCTGCAAATATCTACGAAGCAGAAATTTAATGCTTACGCCCCCTGGTGACCAAACCATATTTTATAAAAAATTAGAAATTAAAATAAAAAATGTTCTCACCATGAGCTGTATCCGGTGCTGGAAGAATGTTTCAAATCGGAGTTTTAGAAGCAGAGATATCGGGGAAAGCGCAATGGATATTTGAAAATCAATAAATTATTTGAAAATTTTGAAATTATATTAGAAACATGTCGCACCGGAAACTCTGTCCAACAAAGAAGAAATTTTTCAAATCAGATCATCAGAAGCAGAGATATTGACAAAAATAAGATATGCATCTACGCTCCCTGGCGCAAAAACCATACATTATTTTAATTAGAAATATTCCGGAAAAGTTTCTCTGCTTCAGTAGTATTGGTCTACGAAATAATTTTTTCGATCGAGATTTTATAAGCTCAGATTTTGTTGCAAATACATTTTAAACATAAATCAACGCTTACGCCCCCCCCTGGTGGCCAAACCATTTTACACCAAAACTGAGAAAAAATGTTTCCCATTACGAGCTGTATCTGCTGAAGGAAACATTTTTCAAATCGGAGTTTTAGAAGCAGAGATATCTTAGGAAAAGCAATTTACTTTTACGCCCCTTAGCGGATAATATATGCGTAACTTGGAAAAGTGACTATGCCTAAAATAATCTTCGACTTGAATGGAATCGAAAAGTAAAAGATTTTTTTGAATTGGATGTTTAGAAGCAAATATATGGATCAGAATGTGTTTTGAATTTGATATCATCTGCATTTACGCCCTCTAGCGCCGAAATTTTGCATCATAAAAAAACAACAACAACGAAATAAAGGATCATCATTCGCACATTTCAAGCTTCCTAATTCAAAAAGAATTTTTCAAATCGGGCTATAAGTTGCAGAGATATCGCGCCTACAGACGGACGGTCAAACCGATAACATAAGCACGATCTTTTTTTACAACAGACATGTACGCACATATATATTTATTTACAAAAATTATGTATATTAATGTAAAAAAAACTGCATCTAATAAAACTGGCAAAGTTGCATTCTTTTAGTAATCAATGAAATGTATGAGGCAGCCCCCGTGGCGCAGTGGTCTAAGCGATGGCTTCTGATCATTCGTCTGAAAGAAGTTCGGGTTCGAATCCCGGTGACGCATGGATGTTGTGTTTGATTTACGGCAGTGGCTCTCTTCCTTCACTGGAACCAGTGGCCCTAAATTAGGGACGGGCGACTGCTAATAGCCCATTGAGTTGCTCACGGTAGTCGTTAAGCCTCCGATCCAAAAAAAAAAAAAAAAAAGATTTGTGAACTTGTTTTTACTCGGATTCCTGTGCGGCAGTCAGGTGTTCATCAATATTTGGACTTATTTTGCTGGACAAGTACCTGGCACATTAGGCTCAGATAATATTAAAGATGTACAGCCACAACTTCACTAGCTTCTTTCCCAGATACTTCTGCACTCTTGGCCTTTGAACCGAAGAGGTTAACCATTTTGTCATGGTCTCTTTTGCTTTTTACTCAGCATTAGGTATCTCCTACATTAACGCACGAAAGATTTAGAGTTTTGATTAAAAAAACAACAACAAGAAAGATGACACCGAATTTTCGGGTGTAATGAGCACGTCTTCTGAATCCGTTCTGACGCAAATTAAATTTATCAAAGCTATTGAAAGTCAATAGAACCGGTATGGAAAACAATAGTATCTGACGGAAGAAAGAAGTTTTTTAATCGGGTTTTAAATCCCTCAGATATTGCTGTAAACGGAATCATGAACTTACGCCCTCTGGTTGCGGACTTGTGTGTTAAGGAAAACATGGATTTATATGAGAAACATTTCGCACCGGAAACGCTCTCCAACACCGAAATGATTTTTCAAATCGGACTCTTAGAAACAGAGATATCGACAAAAATAAGATGTGACTTTACGTCTCCTGGTGGGAAAACCATGCATCATTTTAGGAAGAAAGTATTCTCAAAAGTTTTTTCCATATGAGCGGTATCGGTCCAAGAAAAAAAATTTAGTCGAGTTTTCAGGAGCCCAGATTTTGCTACAAATGCAGCAGAAGCATAAATAAACACTTATGCCCCCTGGGGGCCAAACCATTCTTTACCAAACATTAGAAATTATGTGAAAAATATTTCCCATGAGGTCTTGTATGCGATACAGGAAGAATTTTTCAAATCGGAGTTTTAGTAGCAGAAATAATGCAGAAAACGCAATTTACCTTTGTGTCCCCTAGCTAGAAGTCTATGATTTACTTCAAAATTTTTAATTTATAGGAAAAACTTTTCGCATCGGAAACACTATTCAACAAAGAAGGAATATTTCAAATCGGACTCCTAGAAGTACAGATATTGACAAATATAAGATATACATCTACGCCCCATGGCGTAGAAACCTTGCATTATTTCAAGAAGAAAATGTTCCTAAAAGGTTTATCGACATGAGTAGTATCGATCAACAAACGACTTTTTGCATTCGAGATTTTAGAAGCTCATATTTTGCTGCAAATACATCAGAAGCGGATATTAAGACTTACGCCACCTGGTGACCAAACCATTTTTTACAAAAATTAGAAATTACGTGCAAAGGATTTCCCATCAGGAGCTGTATCTGGTGCAGAAAGAATTATTCAAATCGGAGATTTTGAAGCAGTGATATAGAAGGGAAAGCAATATACCTTTACGCCCCCTAGTGGAAAGTCTATGAATTACTTGAAAATTTTGAAATTATGTGAAAAACATGTCACACTGGAAACACTATCCAACAAAGAAATAATTTTTCAAATCGGACTCTTAGAAGTAGAGATATTGACAAAAATAAGATATACATGTACGCCCCCTGGCGTAGAAACCATTATTTATTTTAAGAAAAAAGTGTTTCTAAAATGTTTGTCGACTTGAGTAGTATCGGTCTACAAACGACGTTTTTTTCAATCTAGGATTTAGGAGCTCATATTTTGCTGCAAATACATCAGAAGCGGAATTAAGTTTTACGCCCCCTAGTGGCCAAACCATTTTTTTACAAAAATTAGAAATTATGTTCAAACGATTTCCCATCAGGAATTGTATCCGATGCAGAAAGAATTTTTCAAATTGGAGATTTAGAAACAGAGATATAGGGGGAAACGCAATTTACCACTACGACTCCTAGCGGAAAGTCTATGAATTACTTGAAAATTTTGAAATTATGTGAAAAACATGTTACACTGAAAATATCTAACAAAGAAGGATTTTTTGAAATCGGACTCCTAGAAGTACAGATGTAATGAATAAGATATACATCTACGCTCCCTGGCGGAGAAACCATAGAATATTTTAAGAAGAAAATATTCCGAAAAAGGTTTATCGACGTGAGTGGCATCAGTCCACGAAAGAATTTTCAATCGATATTTTAGAACCTCAGATTTTATGGCAAATACATCAGAAGCAAAAATTAACGCTTACGCCCCCGGTGGCCAAAGTATTCTTTACCACAAATTAGAATTTACATGCAAAAGATTTTCCGTCAGGAGGTGTATCCGCTGAAGAAAATTTTTTTCAAGTCGGAGTGTTAGAAGAAGAGTTATCGGGAAAAATGTAATTTACTTTTACGCCCCCTAGCGGGAAATCTATGCGTAATTTGAAAACGTAACGATATCTAAAATGCTCTTCGACATAAATGGAATCGAAAGATAAAATATTTTTTTCACTCGGATGTTTAGAAGAAAATATGTGGAATAAAACGTATTTTTGAATTCGACATTCTGCCTTTACGCCCTCTAGGGGCGAAATTGTACATCGTAAAAAAAAAAAACGAAGTACAGAATCATCATTCGCATATTTCAAGCTTCACAATGCAAAAATAATTTTTGAAATTGGACTAATAGTTGCAGAGATATCTTGGGTACAGACGGACGGACGGACCGACGAACAAATCGGTAACGTAAGCACGATCTTTTTTAGCACGTCTTTTGCAAAAAAATTCAAGTAAATCATAGTCTTTCCGCTAGGGGCACAAAGATAAATTGCGTTTTCTGCGTTACTTCTGCTTCTAAAACTCCGATCTGAAAAATTCTTCCTGTATCGCATACAAGACCTCATGGAAAACATTTTTCACATAATTTCTAATGTTTGGTAAAGAATGGTTTGGCCACCAGGGGGCATAAGCGTTAATTTATGCTTCTGCTGCATTTGTAGCAAAATCTGGGATCCTGAAAACTCGACTAAATTTTTTTTTTTCTTGGACCGATACTGCTCATATGGAGAAAACTTTTGAGAATACTTTCTTCCTAAAATAATGCATGGTTTTCCCACCAGGGGACGTAAAGTCACATCTTATTTTTGTCCATATCTCTGTTTCTAAGAGTCCGATTTGAAAAATTATTTCGGTTTTGGAGAGCGTTTCCGGTGCGAAATGTTTATTATATAAATTCATGTTTTTCTTAACGCACAAGTCTGCAACCAGAGGGCGTAAGTTCATGATTCCGTTTACAGCAATATCTGAGCGATTTAAAACCCGATTGAGAAACTTCTTTCTTCCGTCAAATACTATTGTTTTCCATACCGGTTCTATTGACATTGAATAGCTTTGATAAATTTAATTTGCGTCAGAACGGATTCAGAAGACGTGCTCATTACACCCGAAAATTCGGTGTCATCTTTCTTGTTGTTGTGTTTTTAATCAAAACACTAAATCTTTCGTGCGTTAATGTAGGAGATACCTAATGCTGAGTAAAAAGCAAAAGAGACCATGACAAAATGGTTAACCTCTTCGGTTCAAAGGCCAAGAGTGCAGAAGTATCTGGGAAAGAAGCTAGTGAAGTTGTGGCTGTACATCTTTAATATTATCTGAGCCTAATGTGCCAGGTACTTGTCCAGCAAAATAAGTCCAAATATTGATGAACACCTGACTGCCGCACAGGAATCCGAGTAAAAACAAGTTCACAAATCTTTTTTTTTTTTTTTTTGGATCGGAGGCTTAACGACTACCGTGAGCAACTCAATGGGCTATTAGCAGTCGCCCGTCCCTAATTTAGGGCCACTGGTTCCAGTGAAGGAAGAGAGCCACTGCCGTAAATCAAACACAACATCCATGCGTCACCGGGATTCGAACCCGAACTTCTTTCAGACGAATGATCAGAAGCCATCGCTTAGACCACTGCGCCACGGTGGCTGCCTCATACATTTCATTGATTACTAAAAGAATGCAACTTTACCAGTTTTATTAGATGCAGTTTTTTTTACATTAATATACATAATTTTTGTAAATAAATATATATGTGCGTACATGTCTGTTGTAAAAAAAGATCGTGCTTATGTTATCGGTTTGACCGTCCGTCTGTAGGCGCGATATCTCTGCAACTTATAGCCCGATTTGAAAAATTCTTTTTGAATTAGGAAGCTTGAAATGTGCGAATGATGATCCTTTATTTCGTTGTTGTTGTTTTTTTATGATGCAAAATTTCGGCGCTAGAGGGCGTAAATGCAGATGATATCAAATTCAAAACACATTCTGATCCATATATTTGCTTCTAAACATCCAATTCAAAAAAATCTTTTACTTATCGATTCCATTCAAGTCGAAGATTATTTTAGGCATAGTCACTTTTCCAAGTTAGGCATATATTATCCGCTACGAGGCGCAAAAATAAATTGCTTTTTCCCAGATATCTCTGCTTCTAAAACTCCGATTTGAAAAATGTTTCCTCCAGTAGATACAGCTCGTGATGGGAAACATTTTGCATCATTTCTCAGTTTTCGTGTAAAAAGGTTTGGCCACCAGGGGGGGGCGTAAGCGTTGATTTATGTTTAAAATGTATTTGCAACAAAATCTGAGCTTTTAAAATCTCGATCGAAAAAATTCTTTCGTAGACCAATACTACTGAAGCAGACAAACTTTTAAAGGAATATTTTCTTCCTAAAATAACGCATGGTTTTTGTGCCAGGGAGCGTATATGTATATATCTTATTTTTGTCAATATCTCTGCTTCTGATGATCTGATTTGAAAAATTTCTTCTTTGTTGGACAGAGTTTCCGGTGCGACATGTTTCTAATATAATTTCAAAATTTTCAAATAATTTATTGATTTTCAAATATCCATTGCGCTTTCCCCGATATCTCTGCTTCTAAAACTCCGATTTGAAAAATTCTTCCAGCACCGGATATAGCTCATGGTGGGAAATTTTTTTATTGTAATTTCTAATTTTTTTATAAAATGTGGTTTGGCCACCAGGGGCGTAAGCATTAAATTTCTGCTTCGTAGGTATTTGCAGCAAAATCTCAGCTTCTAAAAGCCCAATTGAAAAAATTCTTTTGTGGACTGATACCGCACCTGTTGATAAACATTTGAGAATATCTTCTTAAAATAATGCATGGTTTTTCCACCAGAGGGCGTTGATGTCTATCTTATTTCTGTCAATATCTCTGCCTGTAAAAGTCGGATTTGAAAAATTATTTCTTTGTTAGATAGCGTATCCGGTGTAAAATGTTTCTCATATTAGTTTAAATATTTCAAGTAATGCATAGACTTTCCGCTAGGAGCGTAAAGGTAAAATGCGTTTTCCTCAGTATCTCTGCTTTTAAAACTCCGATTTGAAAAATTCTTTCTACACCGGATATAGCTCCTGATAGGAAATTCTCAGCATATAATTTCTAATATTTGATAAAGAATGGTTTGGCCACCAGGGGTCGTAAGAGTTAATTTCTGCGCCTGATGTATTTGCAATAAAATCTGAGCTCCTGAAAACTTTATTCAAAAAATTCTTTCATGGACCGACACAGCTCACATCGAAAATCTTTTTAAAAATACTTTCTTTTTAAAATAATTCATGTCTTGCGCGATGAATGCAGGGGAGGGGGGGGTGGCGCGTAGGTGCATATCTTATATTTGCCGATATCTCTACTTTTAAGAGCCCGATTTTTGAAAAATTCCTTTTTTTTTTTTTTTTTTTAGTTAGAGAGCGTTTCCCTTGCGAAATGTTTCTCACATAATTTCAAACTTTTCTTGACGCACAAGTGTGCCAATAGAGTGCGTAAGTTGACGTTTCCGTTTACAGCAATATCTGCGGGATTAAAAACCCGATTGAAAAGCTTCTTTCTTCAGTCTGATACTGCTGTTTTCAATACCCGTTCCATTGATTTTGAATGGCTTTGGTAAATTTAATTCTCATCAGAACGGATTCAAAAGATGTGCTTATACACCCGAAAATTCGGTGTCATGTTTCTTGTTTATTTTATATCCACATATATACACACATAAACATGAACGTACTGGAGTAAAGCTTTTATTTATTTCTAGAGTGTATCTTTGATATCTCATATACAAGGGGTACTTGAAGAAAAAAGTTTAAGAACCGATGCTTTACGCCATCGTGGTCCAAATTGCAAAAGAAACACTTTAAATTCGGGATGAAACAAACATCTGGGACTGACAAATAGGAATGTTGGATGCGGGAAAACATTAACATCAAAACGAAATATGTGGGTTTTCTAATATCATGCATGTAAGGAAAAAATTGGGATTTCGAAATGTAGAATTAAATGCGAGAAATCGTTAGGTATACAGAAAACGTTAGATCGCGGTTTGACCGTATTACTTTAAAAGAGACATTAAAAAGCAAATCAAAATTTTGAATGCTAACAATGATTTTTAATAAACAATAAGCATCTCGTTTGTTGCTTAAACAATGAATGCCCATTTGGAAGATTACGCAATTCCGTTTTTGGTTAACAACAATGCACACGGCCGGTCTATATATACATGCAGAACGCAAAAAGTTATTTCAAACTCTTAGTTTCATAAGAGTGGTCAAACCAACATTTAAACAAAGCTTTAGTGTGTAGCACGAACTAGTACTATCATTTTCGAAGAACGAATTTTTAGGACATTGCAACTGAACGAAGTTTCAAGAAAAGTGAGAGATTTGTTATTATGTGTAAAATGGACCAGTGTCAGAACGTACGAGCTTTGCACGATTGAACAGAGCGGTTCAGCGATTTCTCGGTGGACTACAGGAAAGTCACCAAAAGGATTATTTTATTAGCAAGTATCAAGATGTTACTCGGCACGTTTTGTACAAAATTAAACCTTTACGCGCAAAATGAAATTCTTTCTTCGAATTTCAGGCAAATCTTATATTTTTCTAAAACAGGAAGTCCAGCGTTTAGAATCGTATACGCCAGCGTTTTAGGAAATATTTCAATCTGAAAGTGGCAAAGGTCTAAGGACTTTTTTAATTTCAGGATAGCATTCACTGTTTCACTGAATGAGCAGACGTGTTTCTCAGAACAGGATTTATATATAGCATTATTGTATTATGTGTTCATAGTTCCTTCAGAAAATATATATTTACGATAGGTTTTCTAACAGTTCTCTTGCTAAACTGGGTTACAATAAGCCGTTTTGGCATCGGTGATACCCCCACAGTGTGTGGATAATGTAGTTTTTCTTCTTAAAGAATATTATATGAAAATAATTTATTTAGAGCTGAAAAACTAGGGGACCTAGAGCCATGTTAAGATGGAACTACAAGCTTCGGTATGAAACAAACTAATCGTTGTTTCATTTTTACCGAAGCAAAGATACAGGCTTTAGGTTTTAGTTGCTTCTGTTTAAGATCAAGAGACCTTTGCTTAAATATTTTTGGATGGGGATGTGAAGTAAACCAATTTTTTGTTTCATGTTACTGTCCAAAAAGAGAAACCGCTCCATGTTTCTTCCATTCAAAATGAAGGGCCTCATTCTTAAGTGCTTTTGAATTAGATTGTGAAAGAACCAGTATTTTTTCCATTTTCTTATCCAAAAAGGACGCAACTAGAAGTTTCTTAAATTTTATGAATAGGGTCGGTTTCTTTGGGCACGGTGGATATGTAAGAAACCGATATTTTTTTCATATTCTTACCCAAAGAAGGAACACTGTTAATTTCTTCCAATCAAGAAATGCGGTTCCATTTTTCATTATTTCTGGACATGGACTCAAAACAAACCAGTATTTGTATCAGTTCTGTGACTAGAAATGGAAACAGTGCTCCAAGTTCCTTCCTCTTAAGCGGGGTTCCTGCCATAGTGTTTTTCCACATGATTACGAAACAAACCAATATTTGTTTTGTATTCGTGTTGAAAATATGTTGGGGCGTGACTCTATTCTTAGCTAGGTTTCGACGCGGATATGAAAAGCATTTATTTTATATCATTGTAAATAAATAAATAAATGTAACAAATAGATAAATAAAAATAGTAAAAAAATAAATAAATTGAAAATAAAAAAATAACATGTAAAAAATAAAAGAAAATTAAAATTAAAATAGAAAAATATTAAGCAAAGCAAAAATGTGCAAAAAATTAAATGAAAAGGAGAATTGAAAAATTAAAGAAATAAGATGAACCAAATAAAAGCGAATATACGAAATAAGTGCCCAGGTAGCACAGCTAGCAGAGCCATGCAATTTAACGTATGTCCAACACTGACTTCTATTCTTTTAGGAATAGAAGACTGTGGCTCAGTGTTGGGCCAACGTTAATTGCAAGGCTCTGCTACCTGGGTAAAATTATAAATAAATGGTATACAAATAAAAAATAAATAAAAAAATAATTAAATAAATAAATAAACAAATAAATAAATAAATAAATAAATAAATAAATAAAAAGGAATCATTCATGTAAGCACAAATCATTATAGAATGACTTCTAGCGCAATATTTGATGTCTACTGCTCTTCCACAATATTGACGACGATATGTGTGTCATACCCGATACTTCGTGGCAACCCAAGTTGCCACGTTCGTGACTGCTCACTCATCAGCCACAAATCTCGTCACGCACACAAAATCTGACTCGTATTTCTAATTACATTTTATTCCTTCCTAATTTTCCTAAAATGTTTGTTCCGTCCATGAGGATAATAGTACTCAATGAGATTTTACCAGCAATCCAAAAAGTCATTGCATTTGCATGTTAACTAAAAAAGAAAAAATATATATACCCTCCTTTTATTTAACAAACACATACACACTAATTTGTTATGAAGCGAGGTGTGAGGCCGCAGTCATGTGGTCCACAGAACAAACAGCTAATGCCATTTACTTGTGTTTTGACACCATACTTTGCAGTACGAAATAACTAAAAGAGTCTTTGCATTTTTGATAATTTTTCATTAAGTAAGCTGCTATACTGGTAATGTAAGAATCCTCCGCTCCGAAACCGACGCCAAATTATTGGTTGGTTAACGGTCCTTATATTATCGATGGGGTATGAGATGAAATGGCTTCATTCGAGGTGTTTGACAGGGTTATTAAAGGGTCATTGCATTTTTAAACACTTCTTAAGTTAGTCGACTTAGTGAAATTCGTAAACGCTGACCATTCGCCTGTGCTCAAAAAATATCCCCAAAAATCCCTGACCCAAAAAAAAATCCGAAAAAAAATCCCAAACAATCCCCAAAAATTCCCAAACTCCCTTCCCAATGAACAGGGCACAGAGAAAAAGGGTCATAACTTGGATGACAAAATGTAAAATCGACCGACCGAAGTCGGTTTAAATTCTATATCTCTACTTGCATTGAGAAAAAAGGGGTCATTACATCTGGATAACTTATCGAAAGCCATATTTAGCATTGATGACGAATTAAATAGTAAAATTGCAAGTCTCGAAAGGCTTAATCTACTGGAAGTATGTGACTTACAGGATGTAATGGCATTAAGTTGATAAAAGATCATTTCGCTTGATAACAATAGAAAACACAACAACAGCATGACAGGATAGGACCCCTTGAGAAAGTAAATGCACGGGCTCGATGGATGTAAAACTCTGCAACATCTTATCCTCACTGGTTTCTCAAAAGTTTCCCCTTCTCAATAGTTTTTCATTTATCTTTCGATGTTTGGTTTCTATTGCGATAGAAGGCTGTTCACTGAAACCGCTTGCATATGAATGAGAAAGAAAACCAATCGGAGTAGCTTTTAAAACCATAATTTTACCAGATTTCTGGGATCACGTGATAATACCAGTACTTAAACCAGGTGACAAAAAGCCACTGGCACTGGTGACACCCCCATTTTAAATGGACAGTATGGGCATGCTTTCGAAGTAAAAAAGCTGTGCCAAGTAGAAGCATGAAAATACCCAGGGGACCTGGAAGCCTAAGCTTGGTATAAATAGAAAACCGGTTAACCTCCACTTGTTCATTTAAACGTGCAAGTTTTCCAATCACAAAAATACGGACGTTCACTAA
Organism: Macrothele yani; assembly: GCA_039090855.1. Taxonomy (NCBI): domain Eukaryota; kingdom Metazoa; phylum Arthropoda; class Arachnida; order Araneae; family Macrothelidae; genus Macrothele; species Macrothele yani. The sequence continues at coordinate 70,240,707 of CM077028.1, read as the reverse complement.
TATTTACCGAATGGAATCTAATTCGAAAAAAAACATTTTTTTTTTCTGCATTTCAGGTAGCGCAATTTGCATAAAAGAGGAATAGACTGAAAGATTTCTTCTGCTTTAGCGTCCTCCATTTGAGGTTTCTTGTAAAACAAGGGTTGTGAAAACACAAATTTGTCCGTGATGGAAGTCATGCCCATGTCACTTCGGAGTAAGTTGCTCTCTCAACTAAGCTACACGGATGGAATATATCGGGGCCGCCCCGGTGGCGCAGTGGTCTAAGGCGTTGGCCTCTGATCATTTGTCCGTAAGGGGTCCGAGTTCGAATCCCGGTGAGGCATGGATGTTGTGTTTGTCTTACGGCACTGGCTCTCTCCCTTCCCTGGAACCAGTGACCCTAAATTAGGGACGGGCGACTGCTTATAGCCCATTTGAGTTGCTCATGGTGGTCGTTAAACCTCCAATCAAAAAAAAAAAAAAAATATATCGGTGCAGATCTGTCGTCTTGACAAGTGCTTTACCTCTCTAGTACGTTACATCATCTACTTACATCATCACTTTTTTTTTTTTTTTTTTTGAAGCGAAGAACGATCTTTTATTAATTTTTATGTGTGGAACAAACATCACACATTTTTCGAAGAACCCAACGTCCAGTCCATCCGCTTTTACGTTTGGGGGCCAATGTGAAAACAAAAATTTAATCGCGCCCTCTCACTCCGAAGTAAGTTGCTCTGCCAAATAAGCTACACGGACGGAATGTAGCGCTCCAGATTTGTTGTATTGATTCACGCTTTACCTCTGTAGTGCGTCATAGGGTTTCTGGAAAACAAAAGCAAAAGGAAGCGTTCCGTAGCTCCGCAAGAAATATTGAAAATAGATGCGAAAATAGGTTTCCCGGAAGTTATAAGTTTGTATTGCGATGCAAAATCAAAGAGTCATCAATTTATGAATGCCGTGTGCCTTTATCAATCCAGTAGATACCTCAGTATGAAGAATTAGACAATAATTTGTGTTTTTCTTTTCCTTTTTTTTTTTTTTTGGAAAATTCAATCGAAATAATCGTTTCAATGAGATTTCGGGAAACATTCTGCAGCTCTTTTTTATTTTGAGCTCTTTTCTACCTGCTTAGGCACAAACACAAGGAGAGTATACCTACAGTGGAAATTTGGTTACATGTTTTTCATTTTTATACGAAATTCTGCGTTAGTAACGATATTTTACTGTAGTTTCTATCGCATGTTGAATTCGAATATATGTAATTATTTATACGCTTCTTACGTATAAATAAATTCCGAATTTCAGATTACCAAAATTCCACGGTTTTTATACGTAACCTGGTGTTTTACAATTTTGAAAAAATCGAGACAGCGTTACTGTGTTCCTTCTCGGTGCAGCAAAAGTCGAACCTTGATCCTATCAGAGAAAGTTATGTGCTTATACTTTCGGTTTCAATCGAAAATTGCAGCCCCGGTGGCGCAATGGTCTAAGCGATGGCTTATGACCATTCGTCCGAGATGGGTCCGGGTTCGAATCCTGGTAAGGCATGGATGTTGTGTTTGTCTTACGGCACTGGCTCTCTCCCTAACCTGGAACGAGTGGTCCTAAATTAGGGACGGGTGCCCATTGAGTTGCTCACGGTGGTCGTTAAACCTTCAATGAAAAGGAAATGGAAAATTGATTTGCGCTATTTAAAAATTGATAAATCTCTGGGACGTGAGTTTGTGCATCCACTATTTCATGATGTAGTAAAATAGAATCGTAAATGTGTCATGAATATCCAATATATTCCGGCTTCAGATGGATGCGTCCAGAATCCTCATAACGTTGTTATTCATGTGTTGCATATTGAAGATCTGGGCTTAGCTTCTTAGTGGTGGGGATTTCCCGTAATCTAGAATCAGAATTTTTCCAAACAAATACAGCTGTCGAAATAGAAGTTTGATTTTCGTAGACTTTATGATTTTCGCAATACGATAAAATATATTATAATTTGTGACGCTTTCTTTTCCCTTTCGCCGCCAATTTTACTTTAAATGAATCATTATTAAGGAATGTCTTGTACTCTTTCAATACATATTTTTTTTAATAGTATTTAACGTTCTGAAATTTCTTTTAGTTTTTTTTCTTTTTACATTTATACGTTTTTTAAGGCCTTCCCATAGATAAACGTACAACATAGGTTTTTTTAAGGCCGTCCCCTATACATGAACCAAAGAGGTTTTTTGAAGTCACCCTTCAGATAAACGTGTAAACGAGATTTTTAAGGACATCTTCTAGATAAACGTACAAGAGAGGGTTTGAGTCACCCCTCAGATAAACGTATAATCGAGGTTTTTGAGGCCATCACTTAGATTAATTCCTGCGTTTCCTATTGAATCTGAATTCACTTTCATAAAAGCTAGAAACACGCGCCGATACATTAACACAACACATTGGAATGATAGCGTGCACAGTTACTCTACAAGAATACGGCATCCATTATAATCTTGTGTTTACAAGAGTTTTTGATCCCTTGATATTTTCTCTTCTTGACGCCATCTGTCAGAAACTGGTGGTTTAGTACTAATTAAAAAAGTACCGGAACGCGCGATTCCTTTACGTCTTCAATACCTTTCCCTTCTTAACCTCCTTCCCCATTCCGCCTCTCCCCTTTTTCTTTCTTATATTTATAGTTTAAGAAAGCACACTGGTCGGCCGAAATCAAACTTCCGGATTTACACGTTTGGGCAATTATTTTTGTGGCTAGTAGGAAATCAAAGGTCACTAAGTTTGGCACTTTAAATATCTCATATTCTTTATGAATTTACGACTAAGGGCTGTCAAAGTCGAACATTCAAGAAATTGAAGTTCTCTTGTGAAGAAATATTTTTGTGCCTCTCAGATTAGGTTTAACAGTTCTTTCTCAAATACTTAAATTTTCGAATCAGTTCATTAACTTCCTGCTAGAGGTACTGAAGGACAATAAATGTGGTTTCCACAGATTCTTCAAAAATTGTTTTTGCGAATGATAGGACATAAAATTTCATTAAATTTTGGCCATTTTAAATTTCACTTCTAGTTCATAAATTTCCCTCTAGCTCTGGAATTGGAAATTTAATAAATTTCAGCTTTACGCTACGAGAGACCATTTCGGTTACGGCAAAAGTTCTTTTTGAGTTTGACACGTTTGGCAAAACTGGCTACTTAGTACATCTTCAGTTGCTATAGTTACTTGGCAAATTTAACACTAAAGCCGCTGAAAATGGAGTTTCGCTAAATTTATCGATACATTTCGTATAAATTGTCATGAAACTGGAATCAGTTTCATAAAACATGCCCTCTCCATTGCTTTAGTCAAATTAGTAGGCAACGAGCATGGTATCCAGCAAAAGTAAAATACTTGAAGACACTGGCAACCGGAGAAGTCCTCCGCGTTACAAAATACGGGTAAATTTAAATTTGTGCACAGTACTTCGCTTAAAAAGGGTGGATGACTTTTCGTGGAGGAGGTTTCTTGTGGCGAAGGATTCTCTAAATCGAAAAGATTAGACAAATGTCATGGACCAAAAAAGTTGGACAGTAAGAATTTCATCAGTCAGTGCAAATAAGCGAGTGTGTGAAGAGTTTCTTGAAAACATTTTTCCTTATTACTTTTATCAGAAAATTAGGTTGCGTTTTCTTTTATTATGTCGAAAAGATGCGTAAGATTTTCTTTACACCTCCACCGCAGTTATCAGAAACAGAAGCATAAAGATTAAGTGCAAAAGATCCAGCTTGAAAATGGAAAAATATGAACCACAATTTTTCGAGTAAGAGTATCATTGAAACTTTTATTGGCCGCCCGGTTGGCGCAGTGGTCTAAGCGCTGGCTTATGACCATTCGTCCGAGATGGGTCCGGGTTCGGATCCCGATGAGGCTTGGGTGTTTTGTTTGTGTTACGGCACTGGCTCTCTCCCTTCCCTGGAACCAGTGATCCTAAATTAGGGACGGGAGACTGCTTATAGCCCATTGAGTTGCTCACGGTGGTCGTTAAACCTTCAATAAAAAACAACAACATTTCATTGCTTTTACAAGTATTAATTTGTTGTCAATTTAAGGAATAGAAAAGGTGAGAATACTTGATAATTATCAGTATTATCAGTATTATCAGGAGAAAGCTATAAGAAAATGCTATTGCAATACCATAAAAATTTCTTTTAACACTATTCAATAGCATTTTCGAATTTCTTTATTTTGTAGCCCAAGCGCACACACCTTCCGTGAAAAAAAAAAAAAAAAAAAAGAAAAAAGAAAAGAACAAAGCACTCTGAGAAAGTCCTTTGATCCTAATGAAACTCTGCATGCAAGTACCTCAGGGCCGAATATGCAAATGATTAATTAAAAAATAACGACCAATGACTAAATAGCTGCCTGCGACAGCGCATGGGAACCGCATCGAGAAGGGTATATCAAGAGCAAAGGGCGAAACAGCAGGTCGAAGAATGCGTCGACGTACCGGACAATTGTACTTAGCGAATTGCTGGTACATTAACCTCCAGACTGTGAAGATACCACGACGACGGATCCATGCACACCACGAGAAGTCGAGCGGGTTTGCGAGAGGAAAGTGAAAAAAAGAACACCACGAAGGAATTGGCGGACGATCATGAAATTTACATATGTTAATGAGGTCGAGTTTACGTAGGTGTGAGCAATACCTGGAAGTCCACCTGACGTTCCGCGTACCACTCTCGAACACATCCGGCAGTGTGGCATGGTGCATTATTCTTCTGAAAAAAGGCACTATTATTACAGGGGAATACCGTTGCCACGAAAAGATGCACGTTGTCTGCAAAGATGTTTAGGTAGGTGGTAGACGTCATAGTTTCCTGTATATGAATGATTGGATTCAGGATTTCCCAGCAGAACATTGCCCAAAGTATTTTTCTTCCTCAACCGAATTGCTTTAACCCCACCGTGCGTCTTGGTGCCGAAACTTCCCCAGGTAAATGGCGCACACGTATCCGGCCGTCCATTTGGCGCAACAGAAAACGAGATTCATCTGACCAGATAACCTTCTTCCTATCATATCAAGGTCCAGTTTTGATGGTCGCGTGCTTGTTGTTGGCGCTTTCAACGGTAAACCGAGGTTAGCATTCGGAGCTGCCTACGGCCACGCAGCCTCATTTCCGGCACGGTTCGATGTACTGTACGTTGTGACACATTAATGCCGTCACCAGCATTCAAATTCCCGGAGAGTTGGACCAAAGTATCCCTTCTTTTGGCTCGTACCATACGGGTTCGAGTTTCCGTTGAGGCATTGGTGATGTGTTTGCCTTACCACACTGGCTCCCTCCCTTTCCCGGAACAAGTACCTTAGCTCACCTTAAGCATCGATGAGCCGTTGTCGGCACTCCATTTTGCCGGCGGTTCGTGGTTTGTTTCCTCCTCGGGCCAATTTTTGAAGGTACTAAACACCACTGACCGTGAGCACTCCACAAACCTGGCCGTCTCGGGAATGCTTTGACCCAATCGTCTGGCCATAACGATTTTGCCATTGTCAAACTCATTTAAGTCTGCTGTCTTTTCTATTTAAAGAACAAGAATAACACTGATCACTGGAGCTCAGTGTCAGGTGTTATTTATGCCGCTTCATGTGCTTCACGCGTGCGCTGTCATTTACCTGCATGAAGTTGCTTCGATTTGCGTAAAGAAGCGTTCATCATGATGCTTTGACTCTTCTGCGTGTAAGGAAATGCATTTTTGACGGGCATATATAGTACATATGATGCTTACCAATGCAGAGAGTGGTTCCTACTAAAGTAGATGCTATCCAGGATGTCAAACCCCGACTCTCTTTGAAATCTTCGAGGAATTCTTTGTAAAATATGCCGAATGTGGTCCCAACACCATCGGCAATGACGTGAATCATGAATGAACAAAAAACAACCATCCATCCCCATCCACCGTCGGGAGTTTTAGGAATGCTGCTTATTTCCTCTGCTACACTACAAGCTATGTTATCTTCTGCACACATGACAGGCTTAATGAATTGAAGTAGCGATATTTTAAACACCAAAATCTCAGTAATTGTCTTTCGGAATGTTGTTTCCTGGACAGTTCACTATCTCGAGAGAAGGATGAGATGCTCCGAAAAGGATAATCGAACATCTACAAAGAAAAATGTAAATACTGCTTTAACACAATGTATTTAATATTCAAATCATTGAAATGTAAACACAATTTTGCACAGAATATACAAGCTCAGTGCATTCAAAATAACGTCTACAAATCTGTCCTTACAGCTTGCTGGGTTTAGTAATCCAGTTGAATCACCCATTTAAACTGAAGTGTCCATTGAAATCTCAGTTCATTTAACCTAACTTGCCTGTAGCAATCCATACCTGTTTGTCCATATCAGGTTGAATGTAATGGGAATGATTACTAGGAACCAGTTCTTACAATACGCAATTACTTATATTTGTTTTTTTACTAGACGTGCCCTTCTCTTTTGGTGTAAATTTTAATGAAAGTGTACATTCGGTTCGGCATTCTTTTGGTTAAACCTGTAACGGCGCACCGACGGGGGCGGGAGAGGCAATAGATTCAGACTCCAATAAAATAATAATAAAAGAATAATAATTATCCCCACTGAGGGTGCCACTTTGTCGCGGTGGTGGGGCTTGTGTGTCCCGATGAGGTTGAGAGCTATGCTGGCGGTAGCATTGCTACCATCAGGGCCACCCAAGCCAGACAAGTCTTGACTGAGGAGCCAGACTAAGAGTACCAAACAACCATCAACCATGATGAGACGAAACAAAAAGAAATCCATACCGGATCGGTGGTCGCCCGTGTCAACAAGGACAGAGTCAGGTACTATGGCTCCAGAACACCCTGTCGACAAATGAGCAACAGGGATCAACAGATCCTGTTGAGGAAACAGGACATGCTGCTGCAGTGCTACTGGAACAAAAGAAACGGAATACTTAGACAGTTGCTGAAAATCAAGAAATCATGAAATACTATTGCCAAGCAAATTCATCAGCCTGTAGTTTTCAAAACAGAATGATCCAAATTTGGAAAGGAAAACATTCATACAATGGAATAACAGAACAAAGAATAATGAATCAAAGAAGGTTTATCATCAGGAATCAAGAAATCATGAAATACTATTGCCAAGCAAATTCATCAGCCTGTAGTTTTCAAAACAGAATGATCCAAATTTGGAAAGGAAAACATTCATACAATGGAATAACAGAACAAAGAATAATGAATCAAAGAAGGTTTATCATCAGGAAAAAGATATTTACAGAACTGGAATTGCAAGAGATGGAGAAATTGGCAAAAGAAGAACCCACACAAAATAAGGTCCACGTCGTGGAAAACATCATGCTAGTAGAAGCTGAAGATCAAATAGATTTACCCGAATAAAATTGTGAAACTACCTGACAACCATGGATTGACACAGCATCAAGGCCTTCTGAAAGAGAAAATTTTTAAACCATATCAGACAAGGTGAGGAACGACAAAAGCTTCCTGTAATTCGCCAAATACGAAGCAAACAAGTAAAAGATTTGTTAAAAACTGCAAATGATGTCATGGACAAAATTCCAACCCATACTTTAGAGGAAGCAAACCAGCTCATGTACAGTACAGCTGCCATAGTAACCATGGGACTTGGTTACAAGATGCCAAAGAAGAAAATGCCTGGCACTCCTAAGTGGAAAATTCGGCTAGAAAATAAAATAAATATACTCCGCAACTTAAAATCCTTGAAAGATTGGAAGCTCAAAAATAGAGAAATAAAAGATGGACTTTGCAAAAAATACGACCTGGAAAGAAAGAAAATTGTTGAAATTATGGAAGAATTGAAACAACGGGTAACAGCTACTGCAAAGAAAATTGAAAGATATGACGGAACAACATAAAACAGTACAAAGAAAAAGTGCAATTTCTGAATAAGCAACAAGCATTTTATAAATCATTGAGACAAAAGGCAATCCAAATAAACATCAGCCCATGTAAGGACAATGCCTTGAAATTCTGGAAAGATACTTGGGAAAACCCAGTTGAACGTAATAGAAATGCCTTGTGGATCAACGATGTCTGTAAAGATCTAAAAGGTATACACATGGATAAAATCTGATGATAACAACTGATATGGTTACACAGCAAGTAAAGAATGTGAAAGCCTGGAGCGCACCTGGACCAGATGAATTGCACGGATTTTGGTTGTAGTATCTAACAAGTCTTCATCAACGTATAGCTATTCAATTCAATATGATGCTGCAGGATTCTACCACAGAAGATTGGATGACAACAGGTCGCACATTCCTTATAATGAAAGATCAAGAAAAAAGCGATGAACCTACTAACTATCGTCCAATTACATGCCTCCCAACAGTATTCAAACTTTTCACAATAATATTAGCAAGATCAATATATGACTACTTATGGGAAAACAATTTGTACCGAATAGAACAGAAGGGGAACTTCTAAAGGTCAAGAGGCACAAAAGACCAGCTACTAATTGATAAAATGTTACTAAAAAACTCCAAACGACGAAAAACGAAATTGAATACGGCATGGATAGATTGTAAAAAAGCCTTTGACTCGCTGCCACATAGCTGGATTAACACTTGTCTGGAACTATTTGGAGTTAGCAAGAACACATGCCGATTCCTCAAAGAAAATATAAGAAACTGGAAAACAGTGTTACATGCATATGGGGAAGAACTCGGAGAAGTTAATATCAAGAGAAGCATATTTCAAGGGGATTCTTTGTCGCCTTTATTGCTTAATATCTCTCTAATCCCATTGTCAATGATTTTAAACAAAACAAAAATGGGCTACCACATTTCGGACCAACATGGAAAAATAAACCATCTGCTGTACATAGATTACCTTAAATTGTATGCAAAAAGTGCTGCATGCAGTGTGTGAAAACACAAGTTTCTCCGCGACGGAAATCAAAACGGTGTCCCCTCACTCCTGACTAAGTCGCTGTCCCAACTGAACTACGCGGACAGAATGTCTAGCTGCAGATTTGTCGTCTTGACACGTGTTTTCACCTCTGTAATACGTCACAAATGTAAATATTTAGTGTTGATATACAAATGGAATTTGGACTGGAAAAATGTGCAGTACTATCCATGCGCAGGGTAAAAGTCCAGAATATAGATGGAATACATGTGTAGAACTAGAAAATGGTAATATAATGAAATCATTGTCAGAAAATGAAAACCACAAGTACCTTGGAATTCTTGAATCAGATAACATCTTGCATACAAAAGTCAAAGGTCTGACTCAGAGTGAGTACATCAAGAGAGTACAAAAAATATTGAAATCAAAACTAAATGGTCGAAATACAATCAAAGCCACAAATACATGGGCCACTCCAGTAATCAGATACCAAGCTGGAATAATTGATTGGACCCGAAGTGAATTAGAAATACTGTATCGGAAAACTCGAAAGTTATTGAACATGCATCATGCACACCATCCAAAAAGGATGTTGACAGATTATATTTACCTCGGAAAATTGGAGGAAGAGGGCTACTACAAGTACAACAGGTAGTAGAGGAGGAGAAAGGAAGCTCGAATGATCACGTCAACAGAAGCAGAGAAAAGCTACTTCAGGCAGTGAATAATAAAAATACACTGCCGGAAAGTGAAAAAAAGAACACCAAGAAGGAGACGTCTGATACCAACGAAATTTATACAGCATAATAACGGAATACAGAGGATAACGTGATCAAAACATTATGGCAAAATACAGCTGTATTTGCTGGTAAACTGAAAAATAACATTTCCATGTAACATGGTTAGTACGAGGTTAAACCGCTATGAACTGCGTCACACTGTGCAATTCTGGCATGGAGTCTGTCGTACAGATGTTGGATGTAAGTTTGAGGTATTGAGTTCCAAACATCCTCAACCTGGACGCGTAAATCTGGGATGGTCGTGGCTGGCCGTGGAGACCGAATAAGTAGTTGTCCCATAAAATCCCACACGTGCTCAATGGGAGACAAATCCGGTGAACGTGAAGGCCATGGAAGTTGTCTCACACCCTGAAGTGCATGTTGCGTTGCACGTGCCGTGTGTGGGCGTGCATTATCTTGCTGGAAAACACCACGATGGACCGACATTACAAATGGCACAACAACGGGTTGAATGATGTTGTTGATGTAGGAGGTGCTGTTTATCGTACCCGGTACAAACACTAGTTGTGTACGGGAGTGATAGCTGATTGCTCCCCACACCAAGAGACCAGGTGTAGACCCTGTGTGTCACTGGCGGATGCAAGAAGGGTGGAGACGCTCCCCTGTGCGTCTGCGAACACGCATACGGCCATCGGAGGCTTCCAAGCAGAATCTGCTTTCATCGCTGAACACGACAGATCGCCATTGCGTTCTCCAGTGCAGACGTTGGCGACACCACTGCAGCCGTTCCTGACGGTGGGCTGGAGTCAGAGGTACGCATGCCAGAGGCACACGTGCACGCAGTACTGCATCCAGTAGACGGTTGCGGATTGTTCGCACAGTCACCTCAGATGCAACGGCAGCTCGAATTTGCGTCGCAGTGGATGTTCCGCTTGACTACGCCGCTCTTCTTATGCGTCGATCGGTCCGCTCATCAGTCCGTCTGTGACTCCCGGTTCCACGTTTTCTCACGTGGGAATGTTCCCCGGACCATCTACGCCACCATCGAACCACCACCGATACTTCCCGTCCAATTCGGTCCGCAATACGCCGATACGCCCACCCTTTCTAGCGGAGTCCTACTAGACGACCTCGCTCAAAGTCCAATAACTGTTTAAATCGTACACGTCTTCCATGTCCAGGCATTGCAGCTTCTTCATGGTCTTCGCACGTGTCCGTACGCCGACGACTGATTACATTCACTTCGCCGTACTCCTTAAATACCACCGACGATAATTTCCATATTATACCATGCTGTGGCGTAAGCGCTCACCGGTTGGTCCCGAAATTAACATCACACCTATACGTAAACTCGACCCCATTAACATATGTAAATTTCATGATCGTACGCCAATTCCTTCTTGGTGTTTTTTTTTCACTTTCCGCCAGGGTATATTAAAAACAAGAGAAAACAAGGCTGAATACAGGAGAAAGCAGTTTGAAAGCAGATTAGATGGCTGGAAGAACAAGCCACTGCATGCACAGTTTCTAAAGAATACTGATGGAAAAAGTGACAACAACTTGATTTGGGCATGGCTGAAATTGGGTTTCCATCAAGAATAAAACAGAAGGTCTGATTTTTGCTGCACAAGAACAGGCATTGCAAACAAATGTAGTGATGGCTAAAATCCAGAAAGTCGGTGATAATCCAAAGTGTCGACTTTGTCAAGAAAAAGATGAAACTGTGTATCATCTTATATGTGAATGTAGCAAAATTGCACAGTCAGATTACAAAGCTAGACATGACAAGGTTGAATAATTGATTCCCTGGCCATTATGCAGAAAGCACAATCTACCAGCTTCGAAAAACTCATGAGAACATCAGGCTGAGAAAGTCATAGAAAATGATCAAGTCAAGATCTTGCGGGATTTTCGACTTCAAACCGATCGACACTAAGAACATAATACATCAGACATAACAGTGATAGAAAATAGGAAAGTCTGGATAATTGATACAACGATCCCTGAAGATGCCAGAGTCGATGAAAAAGAACTGGAAGACATTACTAAATATAGGGACCTGGCCATAGAAAGTTACCCGATTATGGAATAAACACACAATGGTAGTCCCCATTGTCATCGGGGCACTTGGAACAATGTCAAAAAATTTTATGAATCATTTTGAAAATTTTGCAGCTTTCTGATATACCACCTACATGACTGAAGAAGACAGCCTTACTTGGGGCAACATACACTGAAGTGCCAGAAAAACTGGTACACCAGTCTAATACTTGGTAGGTCACCCACGGGAGCGCAGGACTGCAGAAATACGATGGGGCGTGGAGTCCACTAGCTTCTGGAAATATGCTTCAGGTAATGCACGCCATACGTCCTGCAGAGCGTTCAACAATTCGGGTGTATTCCGAGGTCTTGGATTCCTGCGTTCGACAGCACGTTGCATGGCATCACAAATGTGTTCTATCACGTTCAGATCTGGGGACTTGGGTGGAAATGGCAACACCCCAAACTCAGATGAATGCTCCTCTAACACAATTCGACACTTGTGTGGAGGTGCATTGTCCTGTTAGAACAGACCCAACCCATCAGCATGAATGCAGGACATGGATGGGTGTACCTCGTCAGAAAGGATGCGCACATAGCGTTGGCCGGTCACAGACGTTTGTAGACGTACCAGGGGTCTCAGTGAAGTCCAGATAAACACACCCCATACCATTGCGGACTCCCCACCAGCCGGTACAGTTCTCTGTTGACAGGCGGGATCCATGGCTTCATGGGGTTTCCGCCACACACGAATCCTTCCATCTGCCCGATACAGTTCGAAACGCGACTCGTCAGACCAGGCTACTTGTTTCCTCATCAAGTGTCCAGTGGCGGTGTTGCCGTGCCCAAGCGAGGCGCATAGCTCTGTGTCGTGCACCCATCAAGGGGACTCTAGTTGGGCATCGGCTCCCAAAGCCCATATCGTGCAGGGTACGTTGCACAGTCCGGACGCTGATGTTTGTTGAGGTACCAGCATTGAATTCCGATGATACCTGCGAGAGTGTTGCACGCCTATCACGTGAAACGATTATTGACAGCTGACAATGGTCATGTTCACCCAATGTATTTTTACGGCCACACTTGTATCATAGGTTGGAGGTTTTGCCGGAATTCTTGTAGTCACGGTACACATTTGCAATGGTCGTCCGTGAAAATCCGAACTTCGTTTCTACCTCCGAAATACTATGGCTCATCTCACGAGCGCCAACTATGACACCGCATTGAAAATCGCTTAAATCGTTATTACTTGTTATTCTCATGCTGAAAACAGCTCTGACAGCTGGCAAGGATGTCTATTACTTTATATACGCACTGGCGGACGCAACCGAGTACACACATAGGTGACGTTGCTATGTATTTTGCATAATCTCGTCTGTACCAATTTTTCTGGTACTTCAGTGTATATTTTACGCAGATTCTTGACTAATAGTTAGGTCTCCGGTTGAAACTCGTATCAGCTCAACAACACCAGTCAATGATAAATTTGTTGTTTATTTTGTTTGCCATAGGCTGTGTTTCGTATAATTCGAATAAAGAAGATAGAATAATAATAATAATAGTAATAGTAATAATAAATACAGACATTTAACGTGGACCAGGAACATCAAACAACGTTCTTCGCTCTTTCCACGAAAGAGCGAAGATCTTTGTTTGAATAGTAATAATAATAATGACTTAAGGTTGAAGATGGGTACTACGACGTTTTGGATGAAATGAGAAAAAGCCAGAAATATGCTTTTATACTGTGAAAAACGCTCATGTGATTATTACACTTACAACCAAATTATTCCACAAATATTAATCAGAGCACAAGAACAGACGAAAGCACAAAGTGCTTACATTGTGTGAGAGTTACGTTAGTTACCTACAAGCTATCCAGATATTTTCAAGTCATTATCTCAAACTACTTCAGAGACATTCATCGGAAACATATGACAGACGGACGAACGAGCTAATGGATAGCCACACAAAGTGCAAACAGGTTGTGTCAGTCACTCATGATTCTTGAAAGCCGTCCAGAAAATATCATATCTACACTGCTGGCCACCCAAAATGCAACACCAAGAAGGACACTAGATAGCAAAGCCAGATTTACTGGACACATAACAACAGATACAAAGATGAAGTGATTGAGCTTACAGGCCCGTGCGACTTGCGGAACACGCAGACATCAATAGTTCGTGTGGCCCCCATGGCTGGCAATAACGGCCGCTACACGCCGCGGCATCGAACGAAAGAGGTTTTGGATGTGGGCTTTGGGTATGTCGGTCCAGGCTACTTACACATACACGTTGCCACAGTTTATCAGGCGTAGCCGCGGGTGGTGCTTACCGGGCCCCTCGGTTGCCGATCAGCGACCAGACGTGTTCGATGGGCGACATATCGGGAGAACAGGTGGGCCACGGCAGCAGTGACACCTGGTGGGCCGTGAAGAATTGTTACACGATGCGTGCCACGTGCGGGCGCGCATCGTCCTGTTGAAACGTGGCCGCTGGCACTCCTGCAGGTAAGGGAGAACTACAGACTCCAAAACGTCGGAGATGTAGCGGTAGCTGTTGAGTGTACCGGCGATGCGTACCAGAGGGGTGCCGGTGTCATATCCAATTTGCGCTCCAAACCATAACGCCAGGCGACGGACCGGTATTGCGATGCATAAGGCAGGCGTCATACAGTCTTTTGCCGCGGTTCCACCACACGAGGAGCTGACCATCGTGGTGTTGCAGGCAGAAGCGGGATTCGTCTGAGAAGCCAATGTCTTGCCATTCCGTAGTCCAGGTGCGGCGTTCAACGACCCACTGCCGCCGCACTCGCCGGTGGTGTAACGTCAATGGTAATCGGAGCAATGGGCGCCGTGCGACAAGTCCCCGCTCCTGCAGACGACGTCGAACGGTACATGCTGACACAGGTTGTTGCGCAACACACCCTAATTCCTGCGCTAACGTTCGTGATGTGGCGGTGCCAGCCGTCAATGCCCGTCGCACAACATGCCGTTCCTCTCGTTCGGTGGTGTGCCGCGGCAGCGGCAATCGTTCAAGTCGGTCCGTTCGTCCCTCCTGCACCCACCGAATCAATACTCGCCTCACAGTGGCTGGATGTCATCCCACACGGGTGCCGATGTCTCGGTACGATAAACCGCTGTCGCAATAAGCCACTATTCGTACTCTGTCGAACTCCGAAACGTGCTGGAATGACTGCCGTATTCTGCGACGAGGCATCAGGAAGCTTCTCACGCACAGTTCGGGCAGCACAACACACTTCCACTACTTACAACCCCGCCTTCTGTGCACCCTTCTTATAGCGCTTCTCGGTGGTGTGCCGGTTGCACATGATTTGCATATGCCGTGCAATGCTAATCGTTTGCATGTCCTCTCGCGGGCGACACATGCTGCGAATTTCAGGCCAATCGGATGCTTCCTTCTTGGTGTTGCATTTTGGTTGACCAGCAGTGTATCTCAAAAGATTACTAAGAGCCTAGTAATATATCAAAAACAGGAGGAAGTACGTACAAACAGGCAGACGGAAAGCAAAGTGCTATCGTGGTACCCGTACACTAGATGATCTGGTCCGACCAATAATCACTTGTACGTTTTCTAAATTAGGAGAGATTTTACATTCCTCAAGTATGCCGAAGGAAGCCCATAATCATGACTATCATGGGTGGGGGATTAGCAATGGATTTGGCAGCGATCACTTGGCATTCTTTAGGTCCTTTCGTCACCCTGAATGGATCGATAACAGCCACCGCATACCTAGCTGAATAGGTTCATCCCCATGACGCAAACATTGCTTTCCGCCAAAGATGCCGTCTTCCAAGACGATAATTTCACGCAGCCAGATGTGCCCAATCTTAGTTTGCGAGAATGAAACTGGAGGTAAGCATCGCCCATGGCCTGCACAATCACCAGATTTAAATATTTTTGGGCTTCCGCGGGCAGAATTGCAGAGGCGAGTGAGAAACAGATTTCTCCTACCATCGTCCCTCAAGAAGTGCTAGACTTTCCTCCACAGAAATAGTCCAATATTTCTCGGAAGACTGTTCACGATTATTTTATATTTCTCGGAAGACTTTCACGATTATATTTATCTATTCCTCGTCAAATACAAACTGTTGCAGAAGCAAAGGGTGGCTGAAAGTCGTAATAAAGCACACCCGTAGCTTTCCTCACAGGTGTTTCCATTCTTTTATCCACCTCTTGTAGGTTTCCTTACACATATAAAGCTAGTCTGAAGAGAAAGCACAGCTCTTTTTGTTTTATAAATGACTACTCAATGAAATACAACTCTTTGACTTTAATATTTGTCAGCTTTAAAGTTCAATTTTCATATGTTCTTTAAGAAATACGATTTTTTCTTATTCTCCAATCAATAAAATTGCGTTTAAATTGTACAACAATTGTAGCAAAATTTTATTGTTGCAAGGTCAATTTTTTTTTTTTTTTTGTATACATGCCGTCGAACCTGGACTAACTGACACCCCCCCCTCCTCGCTTTAAACTACCAGCCCCGACTTCCGCCTCTGATCACGAGTTACAAATCTTATTCTATTCTACTAAATGAAAATTTCGTCCCCTTAAGAACCGCCACCGCGCTGACCAAAATTTTGTTGAACAATACAATTCCGAATTTTTTTTTTTTTTTTTTTTTTTTTTGGAGATTTAAGGACCACAGTGAGTAACTCAATGGGATATAAGAAGTCGCCCGTCCTTATTTTAGGGTCACTGGCTCCAGGGAAGGGAGAGAGCCAGTGTCGTAAGACAAACACAACATCCATGGCTCACCGGGATTCCAACCCGGACCCCTTTCGGACGAATGATCAGAGGCCATCGCTTAGACCACTACGCCACCGGGGCGGCCAATTCCGAATTCACATTAGATCTTCAGTGAATTGAATTTCGGTTGTTAGCTTCTTTTTTTGATAGTTCACGCGACAATTTGAACAACAAATTTCGATCGGGTGTAAGTCCGGTGACTGTGATGGAAATCAAGATGCTGAACATCC
This sequence comes from Macrothele yani, assembly GCA_039090855.1. Classification (NCBI taxonomy): domain Eukaryota; kingdom Metazoa; phylum Arthropoda; class Arachnida; order Araneae; family Macrothelidae; genus Macrothele; species Macrothele yani. The sequence continues at coordinate 70,224,062 of CM077028.1, read as the reverse complement.
CCCCCTTCCTCCCATGAAACCACATTTTCACTACTTTAGCACGATGACAGGATCATTGTCATCTTGAAAACTAAAATTCGATAAGCTTCGTCGGTGTAGTTTAAGTGGCCGAACAACTGGATCCAGAGCGAGAAGGCATGGTTTCCAGCTCCATTACCGGCAAATGGGCTGTTTCACTATATTGGGATATGTGACGTACCAACCTCAGAGGTGACGCTCATGTCAAGACGGCAAAGTTGCGGCGATAAACTTGGTAGATGCAGTTTAGTTGGGAGAACAAATGGATCCGGAGCTAAGAACCGTGGGTCCCACCACCGGCAAAGAGTGGGTTTGAACTTCACACAGGTGCACTTAATAAACTGGCATCTCATTAGCTTTTTGTCAATTCTCACATTTTCAAAAAGAAAAAAAAAAAAAATGAGGGAGCTTCTTTTCAAAATACAAAAACAGGAGCCTTTTTTTAAATGAACAAATTGCTCGTAAACAACTTCCTGTAATGCTGATTCTGATCATGTCAACGAATTTTATTGATCAGGCCTGCTATTCATCGGAAAATAAATAAAATTATAAGTAACGGTGAATTACGGATCGTCATTAAAAATAAATTACGGAGCATTAAATGTTAATATCACGACTGGCAAGTGTTTCGCGGATTATATTATAGATAGGAATCAGGGTAGTAGATGATTTTACCTGGTCTTCGCAAATAAGAAATCCCTGACCGACCAATTTACTTATCATTTGGGATCTCATGCTTTCTTTAAAGTTTGCCAGACAGAAGGGACAAAACTTTGAACATGAACATGAAAAGGTACTGTACCTAGTTATATATACGTATGTAGGGGTAACATGGGGGGGGGGGGGCGGAGGGGCACGTACATCTCAACTTTAGAAAATTTAAATGCGAGGACAAGCCTGCCATGGGGCAGCAAATATGAATGGGAGGCTTAATGGAGTCACTACGAAGTTCAAAGAGGAAAAGACAAACGCTTTATAAACACACACAAACACATACACCCCTTTTAGATTTGGCTGTAACTTGTTTTTGTGCGGGAGTGAAACCACGGCAAAATGCTTTTAATTCGGAGAACTCATTATATAAAATTCATGTATCAGTAAACAGATTTGTGATATTTAAGAGAATTTGTAAAAAAAAAAGAGAGAGCTTTATTTTCAGAACACTTAGTATCTTGTCAAAAATACGTTGGATTATCCGTCATCCTACAGGGACGCATTTAGAGAATGACAAGAAGGCTTGGTCCCCTCTGAAAGTGTTTCATTATTTGTTAAAATGCGACTTACATTAGAAAATATCCTTTATTTTTTTTTCTATTTTTCATTAATTTTATTCTATTTTTCATTAACTATGGATTTCAAAAACTTGCATTTTCCGTCGCCCCCCCTCGAAAAAATCTATATACATCCCTGTCATCGTACATTATGAGGAATAGCGCACCCAGGATTGGCTTTAGGATGGGGTTGGTACATAATACTGAAGATGTAAATAAAAATACCTCGGAGAAACATCGCCTGAAATATTGGGAAGCAATAAAAATATCTCGGCCATATTAAAGTGCTTTTCCAATTATTCGTAATATATCATCATCATCATCATTGTCAACCATTATCAATCCACTGCTGGACGAAGGTCTCCCCAAGTTTCCTCCACAACGGTCTGTCTTGTGCCAGTCTCCTCCATGTCACTCCCGCATATTTACGAATTTCATCCACCCATCTCCCATGTGGTCTTTTTCTGGGTCTTTTCCTGTCCCTTGGAATCCAATCTAAAATTTCGGCTGTCCATCGATGGTCTGTCCTTCTGGCAGTATGTCCAGCCCATTGCCATTTCAGGGATTTAACTCTGATCATGATGTCTTCCACTCTCGTCATTTTTCGGATCCACGAGTTCCTCTTCTTATCTCTCCTGGTTACGCCAAGTATGCACCTCTCCATGCCTCTTTGAGTTGTCTGCAGCCTTTGTATGTCTCTTTTAGTTAAGGTCCACGTCTCTGCACCATACGTAAGCACTGGAAGGATGCATTGATCAAACACTTTTCTTTTAAGACATAATGGCATATTGCTCTTGAAAATTATGCTGTTTCTTCCAAAAGCTCTCCAGGCAAGTTTTGTACGCCGATTAATTTCTTCATCAATGTGACCCTCACTTGATATCTGCTGTCCAAGATAAACATACGTATATGTTATCTCCAGTTTTTCTCCATCAATCGATAAATCTTCATTTCTTGTAAAAGCATTGAACATCACTTTTTGTCTTCTGAAAGTTCATTTTTAATCCCACTTCTTTACTCTTGTCAGCAAGTTCCTGGATCATACTCTGTAGCTCTGATGGGGTAGTTGCAAAAATGACTACGTCATCAGCAAAACGAAGGTGGGTTAGATAATCTCCATTAATCTTTATCCCCTTTTTTCCCAGTTCAGTGATTGAAAGACATTTTCCAATGTGGCATTAAAGAGCTTCGGAGATATGGTGTCACCTTGTCTCACTCCCTTTCCAATTTTTATGTGTGTTGTATTTTCAAACAGCCGAATCTTTGCCCTTGCATTTTCATAGATGTTATTAATAATATTAATGTATGCATCTTCAATACCGCAGGATTTCAGAGCCGTGGTAACTGCTGATGGTTTCACCGAATCAAAGGCTTTTTCATAATCGATAAAAGCCATGCACAATGGAAGTTCATATTCCCTCGCTCTTTCAATTAGTTCTCTCAGTACGTGGATATGATCTATTGTGCTGTAGCCACTCCTGAATCCAGCTTGTTCTCTCGGTTGAGCCATGTCCAGTGTTACCTTCAAGCGGTGTGAAAGAACTTTAGTGAAGATTTTATAAACCACTGATAGGAGGCTGATAGGTCTGTAGTTCCTGAGATCCTCAATGTCACCTTTTTTATGTAGCAGGATCATTGTAGCATTGTTCCAATCCTCAGGAATCTTCCCTTCATTAAGGTATCGAGTGAAAATTTGGGCGAGTACTGTTTCAATTTCTCCACTTGCTTCTTGTATGATGTCTATAGTAATTCCATCTTCTCCTGGAGCTTTCCCCCGCTTCATGACCTTGATTGCATGAGCAACTTCTGCTGGGAGGACTGGAAGAACTCTGGTACCTTTCATGATGTCTGGAGTACATGTATCATCCCTTTCATATAATTTGGAGTAGAAATCTTTCACTCTTGTCAAAATTTCGCCTCTATTTCTTGTTATAGAACCATCTTCTTTTCTCAGAGCCATAATCTGTTTTCTTCCCTTACTGAGATGTCCCTTTGCTATCTTAAGGCTTTGGTTGTTTTCAATTGCTTTCCTCACTAGCTCACAGTTGAATTTCCTTACATCTTCAGTGATACTTTTTCGTGTTGTCTTGCATAGCTCTATATATTCCACTTTGGAAGTCACATCTTCTTTAGTTGTCCTCATCTCTCTTCTTTTTTGCATCAACATTTTGGTTTTTCCTGATAATTTGTTCACATGCAACTTGTTCTTAGACCCAGCTAATTTTGTTGCTGTTTCCATTAGAGCTTTGGTTACTTTTCTGTTAACTTCCGAAATATCCACTTCTTCCGATGTTAGGCCTTCTAAATCAGAGAATCTGTTCTTCAGTTCCAACTTGAAAGTATTATGGTGTTTTTTAAGGTTGGTTATGTCAATACATTTTGTTTGTCTTATGAGCTTGCCACGTTCCAGTTTAGTGTTGAGGTGCATCTTACATCTCACCAATCTATGGTCACTACCTGTGTTGAACTTGTTCAGCACACTGCAGTCTTGGATGACGAATTTTTTGTTACACATAATAAAATCAATTTCACTTGTCGTCCCAATTGGATGTCTCCATGTCCATTTCCTGTGTGGCTTTTTCTTGAAAAAGGAGTTCAAGATGAAAAATCCTTCTGCCTCTGCAAACTCAACGAGAGTATTTCCACGCTGGTTTCTGTTGCCGTGACCGAATTTACCTACTGAAGTTTCATTCTGTTGCCGTTGCCCTATTTTTGCATTGAAATCTCCCATAATTATCTTCAAGTGGTGCTTACCTTTATTATTTAGATGACGAATTTCCTCATAAAATCCTTCAATTTCTTCTTCAGAATGACTTGTGGTGGGTGCATAAGTTTGAATAATCTGAGCCTGGTATCTTCTCGATAGTTGGATAACGAGTCGTGCAGCTCTGTCAGAGGAACTTTCAACTTCTACCACTTTATCCTTCAGTTTCTTGTTTATTATAAATCCAACACCACTAGTTCTGCCAGTATCTGTCCCACGATAATAGAAGAGATGTCCACTTTTTCAGTTCAATGAGATCTTCTCCTTTTCTCCTTACCTCACTTAGCCCGACGATGTCCCACTTGTTCCTTTGTAGTTCCTCTTCCAATTCAAGAAGCCTTGAATCAGAAGATAGGGAGCGTCCGTTATAGGTAGCCAAGGTCAGCATCCAATGGCAGCCTAGTCCGGTCCTCCGGGGATTCTTAGCACCCTCTGCCTTCATGTCGCACTGGCCGCTGCCTTGGCCAGGTACATTCCAGCTGCCGGAGACTGAGGGCCAAGATTTAAGTTGTGGAGTCATTTTGGAGGTGTTTGGCCATAACTCACCACGCTGGCCAAGCGGGTTGGTGAGTGTGGGATAGCATTTCCTCTGATCCCGATGGTATAGTTATACCGCTATTGGCGGTCGTCAGAGCCCCTTTAGTGGGAACAGGATGCACCACGAGAAGGCGGGGTTGACATTTGTCAAGGAGAGGCTGTGATGTTACGCATCACCTGACCTTACATCCCGTAATATATATATATACTTAAAAACATATACACGCATATTTAAAAACAAGCAGACAATAACAAAGAACGAAGGCCTGTCCCCGACCACCACTGAGTGCTGCATTGGTTAAAGAGTAATGCATATATATTAAAAAAAAGATTTGTTATGCACTTAAAATATATAAATTTGGTAACATTTACGGAGAAACTGCTTCCAAGAATTGCTCCCCCCCCCCCCCCCAATTTTTCTTGTCGCGTTACGCCTACATACACGTTCGTGAAAAATAGGCAACACAGCATCAGGAAAGAATTTTCACTTACTAGTTCAGAATAAGGAACGGACTTGGTTACTGCAGAAAGAACAGCAGCTGAACAAGGTAATTTGGGGGAGTCCAATCTAATGAATGCACAGCTGAAGTATTTTTGAACTTCTTGGCAAGGATTTTCATATATTGGCACCACATCAAACTTGATGCATACTTCTACCATGAAACCGGTGGAACTGTCAAGAGATAGCAGACGGCGGAGAATACATGATACATGCATTCCCTTTATTCTTAAAACTTCTCAAAGACTTCACGCGTAGATGAGATGTGGCAAATAGGGGAAAAAATGGAGGGCATTTCATGTTCGATGTAGTATCTCGCCTTACTAAATAAAGCGAACCTGAAAATATTGAGAAAAACAAAAATGCGAATTTCGAACGAAATAAGATGTATAATTTTCACGGTAAGGGCTATACTTCACTAAAACCAGTTATGGTACATTATGAACTTTGTTTTTGATTCCCTACACCTACCCCTTCCACTTTTTTAAAAAAAGGAAGTCAGTAATTCTTGGTATTTTCAGGCTAGTTCAGGAGAATTGATACTACAAATAAAACAGTAGTTGGAATTGGTTCAGAAAGGTAAAGGAAATGGATGTTGCATAAAATGAAGTTAGGTAGGTGAAACATTAAAATTCAAGAAAGAGAAAATGAGTTCTGATTAACCCTTTTCAAAGTAGAACATTCATTCTTAGCGATCTTGTAAATATTCTCAGTTATTCGTAATGAACATGATCACCAGATGACGCCACATTCCGTGTGAAACTCAGGTTATCAGTTTGTTTGTTTTTAATTGGAGGTTTAACGACCACCGTGAGCAACTCAATGGGCTATAAGCGGAGCAGTCGCCCGTCCCTAATTTAGGGTCACTGGTTCCAGGGATGGGAGAGAGCCAGTGCCGTAAGACAAAACACGACATCCATGCCTGACCGGGATTCGAACCCGGACCCCTTTCGGACGAATGATCAGAGGCCATTGCCTTAGACCACTGCACCAACGGAGCGGCGCTTAACAGTTGCAACTCTATGTCAGAATCAATAACCTTTTTTTTTCCCCTTTCTTTTTTTCTTTAATTTCTGATAAGCGACCATTGAACTTATAGCAATATAGACACGTCTATGATTGTTTTTATTATTTATTGTTTCTATTTCGGTGAAGTAATAATTGAACCTGTAGCAAGGCAATCTAAAGCCGTAAATCCTTTATTAGGTGCACAAATAAGTTTTAAAGCGTTTTTTGTGTGACGTACAACGACCACCGTAAGCAGGTTCAATTATTACTTAACCGTTTTGGAGATATTTAAAAAACAAATGGGCTACAAGCAGTCGCCCGTCGCTAATTTAGGACCGCTGGTTCCAAGGAAGGGAGAGCCAGTACCGTAAGACGAACACAACATCCATGCCTCACCGGGATTCGAACCCGGACTCCTTTCGGACGAATGATCAGAGGCCATCGCTTAGACCAACGCGCCACCAGGGCGGCCTCCCTCGTCCAAAGTATAAAATGTGACACAGAAGTTTGCTCTGGTCAATGCCGCTGATGGCTTAGTGGTTAGTGTTTCAGACTATTGATGCTGGGTCCCCAGGTTCTAGCCTGGGCTGATCTTTCAGAGATGGTGTGATTTACTAACAATCGCTGAATATCGGACGAGCACGTAAAGTGACGGCCCCCAGGCTGGACCCACTGGTTAAATGGGTATCCTTTCCTATGTCCTCCCTGAAATTCTATTACCCATCTATGTGCAATATCGTACTTGTACGGTGGCGCCATCTACTGTACTCTAATATCACTACAAACTGTTCTGTCAAAAAGTCGCTAGACTTGCAGGTGCATTTCACCAGCCCCACCCACCCACCACGGAATTTTTTAATTTTTCAGACACCATTCGTTTGTACCACGTATGAACCGGAATGAACTCAATTTTTTTCGTTTGAACCGGAATAGTTTTTGAGTTATTTAAAAAACAAAGTGGGGGGGGGGGGGGCTGGTGAAATGCACCTTAGACTTGCTCTCATTCCTTCCGTTTCTGTGTCCTGCCCAAAAGGCGATCTCGCTGTAGGTGGCTGGGACCTAATCTCTACTCTCTGTGGACGGAAGTCCTACATGAAAAAAATTACAAATGCTCTGGTCAAACGCAGGTAGGTGAAAGATGGCAAGCGATACTGCATTTATTCGACACTGCATTCGTTACGAATTTCATCAAGGAAAAAGTGCTGCAAAAGCATGTGCATCGATCTGTTCTGGGAGAGAATATTGTATTGAAAAGCACGTGTGAGTTTTAGTTTAGACGGTTGAAAGCAGGTGAATCTGATGTTAGCGATCGAGAATGTAGCGGCGCCCCGCAGAAGCTTGAACATGAGGAAGTGCAAGCATTGCTGGATAAATATTCGTCTCAAACGCAAAAAGAACTAGCTGAACAACTGGGGGTAACTCGATAAATCATTTCCAATCGTTTACGCGCAATGAGGAAGATTCAGAAGGAAAAAAATTGGGTGCCACAATACCTGAGCCAGAGGAACAAAGATGTGCGTATCATGAAGTGTTTGAATCTGTTGAATAAACAACACAGAAAGTCTTTCCTGTGGAAGTTCCTTTACGGGTAATGAAAAATGGATATGGTACGACAATCCCAAACACACACACAAAAAAAAAAAAAAAAAAAAAAAAAATACACTGGGTAGACCCCGGTGAAGTAACGACTTCGACACCATAACGCAATATTCACTCCAAGAAAGTTTTGCTGTGCATCTGGTGGGATATAAAGAGTGTGCTCTATTGTGAACTATTGGAACCGGGTCAACCTGTTACTGCTGATCGTTACAAGCAACAGTTGCTGCAATTGAACCAGGAAATCTGTCGGAAATGTCCATTCACAGGTAAAGGATTGCGTCCTGTGAAATTACTGCATGACAACACTAGGCCGCAAGTTGCGAAATCCGTCAAGGAAAGGTTATTGACGCTTGGCTGGGAAGTTTTGGAGCACCCGGCGTATAGTCCCGACATAGCCCCTTCAGACTACCATTTGTTCCGATCGATGCAACATGGTTCGCCTGCTTTACGGTTCCGGACATGTGACGAAGTGCAAAAATGGGTTGACGACTTCATCGCGTCACACGACGATGTTATTCTTCATGGCTGGAATCTATCAGCTGTCTGACCGATGGCGGAAGGTGATAGATAATGACGACGCATAGTTTGATTCGTAAAGGTATTGTTTTCTCTCAAATTACATGTTGCGTTGTCTTAAAATGCTTTAAAACTTATTTCTACACCTAATATTATCAGCGGCGTAGGTTGAGCTAAAATTTATGTGGACCTAAATATTTTTAAAATTGCTCTCAACCTGCTTCCGTACTGTGAAATATAATTTCAGTAGATTGTGAGGTTTCTAAACGCCACCTGCTGAAATTTTTTTCAACCACATAGAATGAAGTAGAAATTTTACTTATGTATACTGAAAAGCAATTGAATTAGAGACAGCTGGCGTTATGCAAATGTGGCGCTGTGGGCGGCCATGTAAACAGAAACGATATGACGTATGCAGCGATCCGACAATATAAGGAGTGATGCGACGGGAATCAGTAAGAGTCGGATGCGGTATGGGTAAGACGAAGGATCTAAGCGCATTTGATCGTGGGCAAATTGTCGGGGCCCGACGAATGGGTCACTCCATCTCGGAAGTCGTGCAGGCACTGAGATTTTCACGAGCCACTGTGTCACGGGTGCACCGTGAGTACATCGAATCCGGTAAAACCGTCCCTGCAAGGGCCAACTGCCGTGGACAACAGCGTGTGGATGAGCGGGGTCATCGTCGGCTAGCTCGCATTGTAACAGCGGATAAACGGGCCACAGTGCAAGAAATCACTCGGCAATTTAACGCTGGAGCACAAAAACGTGTAAGCAGCCACACCATCCAAAACCATCTCCTCGCTATGGGGTACAGAAACCATTGCACCACGAGGGTACCGCTGCTGACCGCACATCACAGGGTACAAAGATTAGCATGGGCGCGGGAACATCGCCAGTAGACCCTAGACATGTGGGAAAATGTTGCCTGGACTGATGAGTCGAGATTCACGTTGGTACATGAGGATGGCCGGATACGAGTACGGCGCAAACCACATAAAGCGATGGATCCTTCTTGCCAGCAGGGTACTCTTCAAGCTGGTGAGGGTGGCATTATCATCTGGGGACTGTTTACGTGAACTGAAATAGGACCCCTGGTACGTGTGACATCGTCGTTCACAGGTCAACGTTAGCTGGATATCCTGGACGACCATTTGCTCCTGTTTGTGCGTCCTCAACATCCCACTGAGGATCTCATCCTGCAACAAGGCAATGCAGCTCCCGAATTGTATCCGAATGGTTGGATGAACACTCCACCGACGTGACCTCGCTTCCTTGGCCAGCTACGTCACCTGACCTCAATCCCATCGAGCACATCTGGGATGCCATCCAGAGAGATGTTCGAGGCTGTGACTCCCTCCATCAAATCTTCGTGAACTGTGGGAGCTTGTTCAGGGGTCATGGATCCGTATGGCTTCCCAACGCTTCCGGTGTCTTGTCGAGTCTATGCCGAGACGAATCGCCGCCGTCATCAGGGCGAAAGGTGGTGCTACACGTTACTAGACATGTATCTCTAATTCAATTGTTCTTCAGTGTATATGCAATGCAAACAGTAGAAACAAAACAAAGTGTGTTTGATTTCGCATCCAGTTAACCAGAATATTTTGCTATAATTCAACATTGAAAGTTTCAAACTGATTCTTATGTTTTTGCACCAAACAAATATTTGGTCGATGTGGTCCCAAGTCTTAAACGGTTTATTTCCTTCGTCCCTTAATAAACTAAATAGGTATTCTAATAAAAAGTCGCATTGTTCATTTTACTTACACAAGCGAACCTTACAGTTTGCTGAACTTCACAAACGAAAATCAGGCTCACTGTCCGACGACGCAGAAGCAAAATTGCTACTGTTAAACTGAAAAGCGACCAGACCCGAAAGGTGGTTTTACGCATGCGCAGTTCAGCGCACATCTGCTCATTCATTACTGTTTTAGCTTCGCAAGGCAGCCAAGGCGACGAGTTGAAGGGAGTTCCCTGTGCCACCACACTGTATTCATTGCGCTTTAGTGAACGGATATGGAACGCTGTGATGTGTTTTCCTGTTACTTAACTATTGTAATGGCTCACATTTGCATTCAGCAAATCTGGGAACTGGTTACTAATATGGATTTTTTTCGGAATTTTTCCAATTAAAGGAATTTTTTTCCTCATTTTCATGTGGGGGGCTAGCCCCAGATGGCCATAATGACCCGATGCCACTGATTATTATTACTTACCATCGCGGCCGGATGGAACTTTGGCGGGTCCGGGGCGAAATTTTATAGCAGGGCCCTGATCAAAATTTCATTGCGGGCCCTACGAAATAAATTTCATAGTTTAATAAAATCGTTTCTTAAAAAATGAAAACACACGAAAAGTGTCAGAAAGAAAAAACAATAGCTCAAATTACTGGGAGTTTAAGAAAAAGACCATAATATGGATTGAAATTTCAGTGACAAAGAGAGAGAGAGAGAGAGAGAGAGAGAGAGAGAGAGAGAGAGAGAGGCAGACAAACAGACAAAGAGAGAGAGAGAGAGAGAGAGAGAGAGAGAGAGACAGACAGACAGACAAAGAGAGAGAGAGAGAGAGAGAGAGACAGACAGACAGACAAAGAGACAGACAGACAGACATAAAAGAGAGAGATACAGAGAAAGACAGACAGAAAGATTGAGGCAGGCAGGCAGACAGACAAAGAGAGAGATACAAAGAAAGACAGACAGACAGAAAGAGAGATTGTACAGTGCTAAAACCTACGATTTTCTTTCCGGGTAAAAGGAGGGAGGGACTAGGTTGTGTTGTGATTTTTATAAAAACTTTCTCACAAAATGGTAAAACGATAACTTATCTGCATAGCGAATAATAAGAATCTTTAAATAAATTCGTTTATATATATTTTTTTCGTTGTACATGCTTCGTGATTGATTTTTCATGAAATGTGGAATAACTGGCAAATTAACGACTTTTCTTAACTTTTATACACTCTCATGTATAATTATTTTTTTTTTAATTTCTAGTATTATTTTTGAAGTTAAAGAACAATTGGCCTGCCTATATAGCCCAAAAACAACTTCGATATTGTTCTTTTTTCTTTTTTTTTTTTTATTTCAGTACCTGGTTTATACACAAATTGTTGAGCATAGAGTAATAGGGAGTCACAAAGTGTAATGAAATTTAATTTGCTATTTCATGAATGTGGAAAACTTTAAGCTCTAAAAAAGTGGAGGGGGGATTGTAAACTAGAAAAAAGAATTATAAAAATATATTTTAAAAGCCTCGCAGAAGCCAGCGCTTGGACCACTGAGCCACTGGGACGGATCCACTTGTGTAGAACCATTGTGGGACAAGGGGAAAGCGGCGTGTCAGCCTCAACTGTTTTTTAAGTAGGGACCGTCCCCTTCAACTTTTGGCTTTTGTTTGGCACCCAGAGCACTACACTTCCTTACATTTTTTCAATTTTAAACGCTCATACATTTTAGAATTTAAATTAAAAGTTGGTGTAGTCGAACGCTACTTTTTTATAATACCAAATGTAGCGTTGTGAGGTTATTTTTGTCTTCATTTCAATGAATGTAATGTAATCGCATGGGAACGGGATTTGCTGGGTGACGTCGGTAGGTACGACGTAGTGCGAGCTTGGAGCCTCCGGCATTGTACCCTTCCTAATCCTCCTTGCTTGCTCCGGATGTCTTATGCAATCTGCAGACCCAAAGTGACCCTCCTTATTTATAGATTGCCATTCAAGTAGCCCCTCAGTTCGTTTATCATTAATTAACCACAGTGAGAATGACCGCAGCGATCATTTTCACTCTCCTTAGGTGTAATGAAGTGTGAAGCCTTAGCTTATCATTTTCGCTGTATCTCGTATTCGACTGTTTGATTTAATATTGTCCTGTATATTATCGAGCGGGGTGAAATCTTGAACTAGTAACAGTTCTGCAGGCTACCTTTAGAATATCGAAATCAAATTAATTCATAGTGCTGTACAATTCGGTACATAGCAGCTGAAGAGGGCCCCACTATAATTTCCGGGGAAGACAGCTTCCTCTAATTGTTTAAAATGATGTCTAACAGTACTGGTTTCTTTGTTAACTTAACCTTTGAAAGGAACATCCTCAGAGGTCAGTTGAGTGGTCACAATTTTTTTGGGGGGGAGGGGTACGAATTTTTTCCGGTGGGTTACATTTTTTTTTATGCAACTAAATGTCTTACGAGCGCACTTTTAAAAGGTACGCAACATTCGTGAAAAAATATTCAAATAAACATAGCTTGAAATTATTATTACCACATAATGGTTGACTACTCATACACTGAAGAGCAATTGAATTAGAGATACCTGTCTAGTAACGTGTAGCACCACCTTTTGCCCTGATGACGGCGGCGATTCGTCTCGGCATGGACTCGACAAGACACCGGAAGCGTTGGAAAGCCATACGGATCCAGGACCCCTGAACAAGCTCCCACAGTTCACGAAGATTTGATAGAGGGGGTCAGAGCCTCGAACATCTCTCTCGATGGCATCCCAGATGTGCTCGATGGGATTGAGGTCAGGTGTCCTAGCTGGCCAAGGAAGCGAGGTCACGTCGGTGGAGTGTTCATCCAACCATTCGGATACAATTCGGGACCTGCAGTCTTGTTGCAGGATGTGGTCCACAGTGGGATGTTGAAGACGCACAAACGAGAGCAAATGGTCGTCCAGGATATCCCGGTGACGTTGATTTGTGAGGAAAGGTGTCACATATACCAGTGGTCCCATTTCAGTCCACGTAAACAGTCCCCAGACGAGAATGCCCCCCCCCCCCAAACACACACACCAGCTTGAAGAGTACCCTGCTGGCAAGAAGGATCCATCGCTTCATGTGGTTTGCGCCGTAATCGTATCCTGCCATCCGCATGTACCAACGTGAATCTCGACTCATCAGTCCAGGCAACAATTTTCCACATGTCTCGGGTCCAGTGGCGATGTTCGCGCGCCCATGCTAATCTTTGCACCCTGTGATGTGCGGTCAGCAGCGGTACCCTCGTGGGACGATGGCTTCTGTGCCCCATAGCGAGGAGATGGGTTTGAATGGTGTGGCTGCTTACACGTTTTTGTGTACCAGCGTTAAATTGCCGAGTGATTTCTTGCACTGTGGCCCGTCTATCCGCTGTTACAATGCGAGCTAGCCGACGATGACCCCGCTCATCCACACGCTGTTGTCCACGGCAGTTGGCCCTTGCAGGGATGGTTTTACCGGATTCGATGTACTCACGGTGCACCCGTGACACAGTGGCTCGTGAAAATCCCAGTGCCTGCACGGCTTTCGAGATGGAGTGACCCATTCGTCGGGCCCCGACAATTTGCCAACGATCAAATGCTCTTAGATCCTTCTTCTTACCCATACTGCGTCCGACTCTTACTGATTCCCGTCGCATCACTCCTTATATTGTCGGATCGCTGCATACGTCATATCGTTTCCGTATACAGGGCCGCCTACAGCGCCGCATTTGCATAACGCCAGCTGTCTCTAATTCAATTTCTCTTCAGTGTGTTTTGCTATTTATCTGTGCAGAAAACAAGAATACTACACTACTTACTGTTCAATGGTTAAAAAACAAAAGTAATTCTAGAACGAAATAAAAATTTACCTCAGTGAAACATTCTTAATTTGTATAATAGTCCTTTTTTCATTGTGACGGCACTCATTTCGACAATTTTTTTTTTATTTGATTCAGCTGCTATGTTGTTTTTGTTTATTTCAGGGTGTCCCACTCGCTACCGAACCCGGCATTTCTTTTATAATATTAACACCAAAGAAGATATTGCAGCGAAATTTGAAATAGGCTTACCTCATTTTCTGCAAAATATGATGACATCACAACATGTGATGGAAGTGGCCACCATTTGCTTCCAGACAGGGTTGAACCCAGCGCACCATATTGTGGAAAGTCCTTGCCAGTATGTCCGCCGTCACTGCCTGAATTTCTTCGGTGATGTTTGCTTTCAAGGCATCTATGGTTCGCGGTTTCTTTTGGTAAACTCTCCCTTTTAGATATCCCCATAAAAAGTAATCAGGAGGCGTCAGATCGAGCGAGCGCGGTGGCCATAGATCCTTCGAAATGACGCAGTCGCTGAAAAAGGACTGAATTTCTGCCATACTGGTGTGTGATGTCGCTCTATCATGCTGATACAATCCAATGGAGAGTTCTTCGTCGTCCAATTGATTTACAAAAGTGTTGAAGATTTCCATATAGCTGTTCTGATGGTTGTATCGAAGAACATGGGACCAATTATGCGGCTCAGGTTCATCCCACACCAAACACAAATCTCCTGTGAATGAAGGGGTTCATGTATCGCGTTGGGATTTTCACTGGCCCCAAATATACGGGAATTTCGAGAATTGACGAATCCGGACAGGTGAAACCACGTTTCGTCAGAGAACCACTGTAGTCCAGAATGCCCGGATTTTCCTGAAGAAACGTCTGAAACCATCGACAGCATGTCACGTGGTCAGGCTCTTTCAGTTCGTGGACCACGGAGATACGGTACGCATGACGTTTCGCTTTTTTCACAGCACATTGACAAGTGCTTTTGTACAACCCTGTTTCGTGTGACAGTCGGCAAAGTGACTACCTGGGAGACGCAAGTAGTCCCTTTACGTTATAGATTGTTTTCTCAGACATTTCTGGACGACCTCCTGCATGGTCGTCTAATAATGTCACCTTGGTTTCAAATTTCTTCGACAATACCCAAATGGTGGACTTGCTTGGTGGATGTCTGCCTGCAAACCTCTCCCGGAATTGCTGTTGACAAGACTTTGTCGATTCTGTTTTCCAATAAGTGCGAACAATAAACACTCGATCTTCCAGAGTATACCGATACATTTTCGCACATACGCGAACAGCCACGAGCACTTACTAGAAACAACCGTATTGTGTAGACACGTTCAGCGAAATGGCATAACAAAGCAGCAGAGAGGGGCGTCCGGCTGGCTGGCGGACTGCTCCTCAGTGCCGCAACACTTAGGAATGTGTCTGCCACTAAGGAGCACTTCTGCTGGCTGGCTGATAGCGCCGGGTTCAATGCTGTCTAGACGCAAATGGTGGCCACTTCCAGCACATGTTGTGATGTCATCACATTTCGCACGAAATGAGGAAAGTGCACTTCAAATTTCGTTGCAATATCTTCATTGGTGTTAATATTGTTAAAAAAAATGCCGTGTTAGGTAGCGAGTGGGACTGACACCCCGTATTATTTGAGTCGTATTTCCAGCCTTCTGGTTGTTTTTGCTAGTTCATCTAAAACTTTTTCAGCTTTCGGTGTGAATTCTCGATGAATGTGAAGTGATGCTAACCCATTGAGTCTCATTTCTGAAATGGTATTACGTAGATATGATTTTAAGAGACGCAGTGTTCAAACCGAAAGCTCACTTTCTGAAGTTGTCACTAGTTGAGTGCCTAGTAGGTGAAACAATGTTTTTTATTGGGTAACACCTCACTGTAGCACAGTTTTAAAGCACTTAACGCATCTTTTGGCCAGCGCTCCCTCTCTTTATGGACGATCCTACGGTACCAGAATTTCAATTCTGGATTAGTGCTCCTTGCGAGCCATTCAAGTCACCTGTATGAATTAATTTAAACTTTTAAAACCACCAGTGTCTTGAGAAGATGGTGGCACATTGAGATTTGCTGGGAACAGTGACTGGGATCCTGATAAGACTGATTCCTGTGCGAGAAATCTATTTTCCAAAGCACTAATAAACATGTCTAAAAATGGTATATAAATTGTAATCTTGTAATAGTTTTCTGGGTTTATGTTACAGCGTTTGTTTTTATGTGATTTTCAGAGTACTTTAAATTAAGCTGAAACAAATCATGGGACTCAAATTTGGCATTGCCTTGTCGCCACAAAAACTTTCAGTATAACCATGTATTATTTATTGGCTTTTCATTGGAATGGTACATACTGGTCCTTGGCTCCTTGCCGTTTCCTCGTCTTCATGAAAAAAAAAAAAACACGTTCAATTGTCGCCATGAGATGTAAAACAATTTCAAATACTAACAAAACTTTGCTTTTTAAAATCATGTTTTTGAAATATCCAAAGGTTACAATTTTGGGGGGTTAGTCCCCCACCCCCTTGGACACGCCACTGTCTGAGGTGTACCTTTGTAAGTTACCCGGGGTGTGTAGATCTGCTGTCAAAGGAAAATCTTGTTGTTCTGATGCCGCATTATGTAGATCACTGAATAATTACTATGTACATTCAGGTAGGAAAACTGTTTGTGAATTCCAACTCTTTTTCAACAACGCAACTAAGGAAAACGAAACTCCTTCAGATTGCACGTAACCTGCGCTTTGTGATATAGACATTTTTAGGGAATTTCAAATTTATCAGGGTTTATATACGGTGTATATCATCATCATCAACCATTATCAATCCACTGCTGGATGAAAATCTCCCCAAGTCTCTTCCACAATGGTCTATCTTGCGCCAGTCTCCTCCATGTCACTCCCGCATGTTTCGTAGTTTCATCCATCCATCTCCCATGTGGTCATCTTCTGGGTTTTTTCCTGTCTCTTAGAATTCAGTCTAGAATTTCGGTTGTCCATCGATGGCTCGTTCTTCTGGTAATATGTCCAGCCCATTGCCATTTCTGGGATTTTACTCTGATCATGATGTCTTCCACTCTGGTCATTTTCCTTATCCATGTCACTTATACCTATGTCACCCCTTCTTATCTCCCCTGGTTACACCAAGCATGCATTTCTCCAGGTTTCTTTCAGTCGTCTGCAGTCTTTGTGTGTGTTTTTTTAGTTAAAATCTACGTCTCTGCTCTATACGTATGTATGGAGCAGAGACGTGAAGGAAAATCAGCGCATTGATTAAAAGTGTTTAATCAATGCATCCTTCCAGTGCATTGATTAAACACTTTTATTTTAAGTCATAATGGCATATGGCTCTTAAAAATTGTACTGTTTCTTCCAAAAGCTCTCCAACCAAATTTCATACTTCGATTAATTTCTTCATCACTGTAACCTTTGCTTGATATCTGCTGTCAAAGGTAAATGTAGGTATCGGCTATCTCCAGCTTTTCCCCATTAATCGATAAATCTTCATTTCTTGTAAAAGTATTGTACATCAGTTTTGTCTTCTGAAAGTTCTTTTCTAATCCCATTTCTTTACTCTTGTCAGCAAGTTCTCTGCAGCTCTATGGGGTGGTTGCAAAAATGACTACGTCATCAGCAAAACGAAAGTGAGTTAAATAATCTCCATTAATCTTTATCCCTTTGTTTTCCCAGTTCAGTGTTTGAAAGACATTTTGCAATGTGACATTAAAAAGCTTGGGAGATATGGTGTCACCCTGTCTGACACCCTTTCTAATTTTTATTGGTGCCGTATCCTCGAATAATCGGACCTTTGCACTTGCATTTTCATAGATATTACTAAAATACTAATGTATGCATCTTCAATATCGTATGATTTCAACGCCATTGTAACTGCTGATGGTTTCACAAAATCAAACACCTTTTCATAATCTATGAAAGCCATACATAATGGGAGTTCACGTTCCCTCGTTCTTTCAGTTAGTTCTCTCAGCACATGGACATGATGCATATAGTGCTGTGGCCACTCCTGAATCCAGCTGGTTCTCTCAATTGAGCCATGTCCAGTGTTACCTTCAAGCGATGAGAAAGAACCTTAGTGAAGTTTTTATAAACCACTGATAGGAGGCTTATGGGCCTGTAGCTCCTAAGATCCTAACTGTCACTTTTTTAGCACGTCTTTTGTAAAAAAAGATCGTGCTTCTGTTATCGGTTTGTCCGTCCGTCCGTCTGTACCCACGATATCTCAGCAACTATTAGTCCGATTTGAAAAAATAGTTTTGCATTGGGAAGCTTGAAATATGCAAATGATGATCCTTTATTTCGTTTTTTTTTTTTACAATGTACAATTTTGCCGATAGAGGGCGTAAATGCAAATGATGTTGAATTCAAAAATACGTTTTATTCCACATATTTGCTTCTAAACATCCGATTGAAAAAAAATTATATCTTTCGATTCCATTTATGTCGAAGACTATTTTAGATATAGTTACTTTTTCAAATTACGCATAGATTTTCCGATAGGGGGCGTAAATGTAAATTACATTTTCCCCGATAACTCTTCTTCTAAAACTCCGATTTGAAATTTTTTTTTCAGTGGATACATCTCCTGATGGAAAATCTTTTGCATATAATTTCAAATTTTTGGTAAAGAATACTTTGGCCACCAGGGGCGTAAGTGTTAATTTTTGCTTCTGATGTATTTGCCATAAAATCGTAGCTTATAAAATATCGAATAAAAAATTCTTTCGTGGAATGATGCCACTCACATCGATAAACCTTTTCGGAATATTTTCTTCTTAAAATATTCCACAGTTTCTCCGCCAGGGGGCGTAGATGTACATCTTATTTTTGCCAATATCTCTACTTCTAGGAGTCGGATTTGAAAAATTCCTTCTTTGTTGGATAGTGTTTTCCGTGTGACATGTTTTTCATATAATTTCAAAATTTTCAAGTAATTCATAGAATTTCCGCTAGGGGGCGTAGCGGTAAATTGCGTTTCCCCCTATATCTTTGCTTCTAAATCTAATGTTTGGTAAAGAATGGTTTATCCACCAGGGGTCATATGTGTTAATTTCTGCTTCTGAAGTATTTGTTGCAAAATCTGGGCTCCTGAAAACTCGACTAATTTTTTTTCTTCGACCGATACCGCTTATACGGATAAACCTTTTGAGAATACTTTCTTCCTAACATAATGCATGGTTTTCCCACCAGGGGACGTAAAGTCACATCTTATTTTTGTCGATATCTCTGTTTCTAAGAGTTCGTAAGCTCACGATTCCGTTTACAGCAATATCTGAGGGATTAAAAACCCGATTGAAAATCGTCTTTCTTTGGTCAGATCTATTGTTTTCCATACCCGTTCCATTGACTTTGAATAGCTTTGATAAATTTAATTTGCGTCAGAACGAATTCAAAAGACGTGCTTATTACACCCGAAAATTCGGTGTCAACTTTCTTGTTTTATGTAGCATTATCATTGTAACATTGTTTCAGTCTTCAGGAATCTGTCCTTCATTGAGACATCTAGTGTAAATTTGGACGATTCTAATTTCAATTTCTCCACTTGCTTCTTGCATAATGTCCACGATAATTCCATCTTCTCCTCGAACTTTTCCCCGTTTCATGCTCTTCATTGCATGTGTAACTTGTGCCGGGAGAACTGGAGGAACTTTGGTACTGTTACCTTTTGTATTGTCTAAAGTAGATGTACACTGAAGAGCAATTGAATTAGAGATACCTGTCTAGTAACGTGTAGCACCACCTTTCGCCCTGATGACGGCGGCGATTCGTCTCGGCATGGACTCGACAAGACACCAGAAGTGTTGAGAAGCCATACGGATCCACGACCCCTGAACAAGCTCCCACACTTCACGAAGATTTGATGGACGGGGTCAGAGCCTCGAACATCTCTCTCGATGGCATCCCAGATGTGCTCGATGGGATTGAGGTTAGATGACCTAGCTGGCCAAGGAAGCGAAGTCACGTCGGTGAAGTGTTCATTCAACCACTGGGATATAATTCTGGAGCGATGGTACGGTGCATTGTCTTGTTGCAGGATGAGGTCCCCAGTGGGATGTTGAAGACGCACAAACGAGAGCAAATGGTCGTCCAGGATATCCCGGTGACGTTGACCTGTGAAGGACGATGTCACACGTACCAGGTGTCCCATTTCAGTCCACGTAAACAGTCCGCAGACGAGAATGCTACCCCCACCAGCTTGAAGAGTACCCTGCTGGCAAGAAAGATCCATCGCTTCATGTGGTTTGCGCCGTACTCGTATCCTGCCATCCGCATGTACCAACGTGAATCTCGACTCATCAGTCGAGGCTACATTTCCCCACATTTTTAGGGTCCAGTGGCGATGTTCCCGCGCCCATGCTAATCTTTGCACCCTGTGATGTGCGGTCAACAGCTGTACCCTCGTGGGACGATGGCTTCTGTACCCCATAGCGAGGAGATGGCTCTGGATTATGTAGCTGTATACACGTTTTTGTGCACCAGCGTTAAATTGCCATGTGATTTCTTGCACTGTGGCCCGTCTATCCGCTGTTACAATGCAAGCTAGCCGACAATGACCCCGCACATCCACACGCTGTTTTCCACGGCAGTTGGCCCTTGCAGGGATGGTTTTACCGGATTAGACGTACTGTACTTACGGTGCACCCGTGAAACAGTGGCTCGTGAAAATCCCAGTGCCTGCACGACTTCCAAGATGGAGTGACCCATTCGTCGGGCCCCGACAATTTGCCCACGATCAAACGCGCTTAGATCCTTCGTCTTACCCATACTGCGTCAGACCCTTACTGATTCACGTCGCTTCACTCCTTATAATGTCGGATCGCTGCATACGTGATGTCGTTTCCGTTTACAGGGCCGCCGACATCGCCACATTTGCATAACGCCAGCTGTCTCTAATTCAATTGCTCTTCAGTGTATAATCTCTTTCATACAGTTTTGAGTAGAAATCTTTCACTCTTGTGAACACTTCGCCTCTATTTCTTGTTACAGTGCCATCTTCTTTTCTCAGTGCCATAATCTGTTTTCTTTCTTTACCGAGCTGTCCCTTTGCTCTCTTCAGGTTTTTTTTTTTTCAGTTACTTTTCTCTCTAGTTTGCAATCGAATTGCTTTATGTTTTCAACGATACTTTTTCGTACTGTCCTGCACAGCTCTATATACTCTACCTTGGAAGTTAAAGTTTCTGAATTTGTCCTCATATCCTTTCTCTTTTGCATCATAATTTTTGTTTTTCTTGACATTTTCTTTATATGTTACTTGTTCTTAGTGCCACCTGTTTTTGTTGCTGTTTCCATAAGACTTGGTTAGTTTTCTGTTAACTTCAGAGATGTCTACTTCTTCTGATACGGAGAATCCGTTCCCCAGTTCAAATTTAAAATCATTATGATACTTTTTATGGTTGACCATGTCAATACATAATTTTATAAGCTTGCCGCTCGAGTTTAGTGTTGAGGGGTATCTTACATCTCACCATTCTATAATCAATCCCTGTGTTGAACCTTTTCAGCACACTGCGGTCTTCGATGACAAATTTCTTGTTACACGTAATAAATCAATTTCACTTGCCATTCCATTGGGATGCTTCCATGTCCATTTCCTATATGTTTTTTTTTTCTTTGAAAAAGAGTTCATGATGAAAAACATTTCTTTCTGCCTCTGCAAACTTTACGAGAGTGTTTCCACGCTGGTTTCCGTTTTCCATGCCCGAATTCACCTACCGAAGTTTCTTCCTGTTGTTGTTGCCCTGTTTTTGCATTGAAGTCACCCATAATGATCTTCAAGCGCTGTTGGCCTTTATTATTGGTATGACGAATTTCTTCGTAAAATTTTTCCTCAGGATGACTTGTGGTGGATGTGTAAGCTTGAACAATGTAAGTCTGGTTGGTATCTTTTTGAGAGTTGGATAACGAGTCGCGCAGCTCTGTCCGAGGAACTTTCAATTTCTAGGACATTGTCCTTCAGTTTCTCGTTTATGATAAATCCAACACCACTAGTTCTGCTAGTATCTGCCCCACGATAGCAGAAGAGATGTCCACTTTTCAGTTCAATGAGATCTGCTTTTCTTCTTACCTCACGTAGCTCGACGATGTTCCACTTGATTCGTTGGAGTTCCTTCTCTAATTCAGGGAGCCTTGAACCAGAAGACAGAAGTCTTCGATTAAACGTTGCCAAGGTCAGCATCCGATGGCAGCCTAGTCAGGTTCACCTGTGATTCTTGGAACCCTCTGCCTTCAAGTCGCACTAGCCGCTGCCTTGGCCAGGCATATTCCAGCAGCTGGAGACTGAGTGCCAAAATTTACATTGCGAAGTCCTCTTTTGGGGGAGTTTGGCCATTGGAGGTTGGTAAGTGTGAGATTGAATATCTTCTAACCCCGATAGTACACTTATACCGCTATTTGTCGGTTGTCAGAGCCTCTTTAGTGGAAACAGGGTACAACGCTAGAAGGCGGATTGTATGCCAATCGCCGCATCGCACAGGAGGGTTACTCTGAATTGGGCCCGATGACATCACCCCTGAACCTCTGATCAATGTGCCAGTGCTTTTTTTAGCGACGAGTCGCAGTACAGCCTAAACATTTCTCGGTGTGACTGTGCACATTTGGAAAGGGATGGTAAGCCGAAATCTTCTCTCCAATATTTTGGAAATTGGCTGCGGTGGAGTAGGACGCCTGGTTTGTGCTGGCATCACGTTGGATCGACTCATGCCTCTGCAGATGTTTCCAGGAGAAAACCTGACTGATGCACTTTATAGGGATAACACTGCACAGCCCTATGTACTTCTTTTCAGGGGAGTTGTTAGCCACCAGTTCCTCTTTATGGACGATAACACCTGTTCCCGTAGGACTCGGTTAGTCAACTAATACCTGGGAATGAGGATATTCACAGGATGGACAGGCCAGCAAGATCTCTGGAACTGAACTCGATGGAGAATGTGTGGAATGCCCTGGAAAAAGCAATTGCAAGCCGGCAGCTCCCTTCTAAAACCCACACGGAACTCTGACGCGCTTTGGTGAAAGGGTGACACTTGTTGTCCCAAACTCTCATTCACAGTGTTGCAGAAAGCATGAGGGCTCGTTTTGTGAGCTGTATCGCTTTTCGGGGTAATCACACTTTCTGTTGTCCTAACGAATTTCTCTCCACCTGCTGCATCAGTTTTGGACTGCTGGCAGTCATGCTCATGATTCCTACTCATGAGGAGATGCCATTTCTTTCTGTTGTGAATTGCTGCGTTATCGGTATATGTATGTACTATAGCTGTCATTAAACTCCGTGTGGATTTTGCGTTATTCATGATTTTATGTTTGACAAGTTGATTTTAGACACCGGTCTGCATATAAGGGAAATACATTTTATGGTGAACAAGAAGTCAGGAAGTCATCTAATAGGTTTGAGCTCAATAAAAGAGATATGATTCGTGGTTTCAAAGGATATCTACAACTTCAAAGAAAAGAAATACCTAACCAACTTTTATAGATGAAGTGAGCTTTACCAACCATTGTGCTATCTTCTAACTAATATGAAAGAGTATTTTCTCAGACGAAGTTAATTATCACCCAGTTGGGTCTTCTCTTTAAATCACTGCAATGTAACAGCATTCTCTTCATAACAAGAAAGATGACACCGAATTTTCGGGTGTAATGAGCAGGTCTTTTGAATCCATTCTGACGCAAATTAAATTTATCAAAGCTGTTCAAAATCAATGGAACCGATATGGAAAACAATAGTATCTGACGGAAGAAAGTAGTTTTTTCAATCGGGTTTTTAATCCCGCAGATATTGGTATAAACGGAATCGTGGGCTTTGGTTGCAGGCTTGTGCGTTAAAAAAAAAATTGAGTTTATGTGAAAAACATTTCGCAGTGGAAATGCTCTCCAACAAAGAAAGATTTTTTCTAATCGCATTCTTCGAAGCACAGATATGGGCAAATATGCATGTACGCCTAATGGCGGGAAAACCTTGCATTATTTTAAGAATGTATTCTCAAACGGTTTTTCGATGTGAGCGGTATCGGTCCAAGAGAAATAATTTTTTGTGGAGTTTTCAGAAGGTCAGATTTTGCTGCAAATACACCAGAAGCAAAAATTAACCCCTCTGGTGGCCAAACCATGCTTCATCCAATATTAGAAATTATATGAAAAACGTTTTCCATCAGGAGCTGTATGTACAGGAAGAATTTTTCGAATCGGAGTTTTAGAAGCAGAAATCACGCAGAAAACGCAATTTACCATTGCGCCCCCTAGCGAAAAGTCTATGATTTACTTGAGAATTTGAATTTATATGAGAAACATTTCGCATTGGCAACACTGCCCAAGAAACAAGGATTTTTTTCAAATCGTACTCCTAGAAGTAGAGATATTGATAAAAATAATATATACATTTACGCCGCCTGACGTAGAAACCATGAATTGTTTGAAGAAAATTTTCCTGAAAGGGTTGCAAACATTAGTATCGGTCCACAAACGAATTTTTTTCAATCGAGATATTAGAAGCTCAGATTTTGCTGCAAATGCATCAGAAGCGGAAGTTAAGGTTCCCCCCCCCTGGTGGGCAAACCATTTTTTACCAAAATTGGAAAATATATACAAAGGACTTCCGATCAGCAGCTGCATCCAGTGCAGAAAGAATTTTTCTAAAAGGAGTTTTAGAAGCAGGGATATCGGGGGAAATCGCAATTTACCTTTACGCCCCCTAGCGGAAAGTCTATGAATTACTTGAAAATTTTGAAATTGTATGTAAAACATGTCACACCGGAAACTCTATTCAATAAAGAACGAATTTTCCGAATCGGACTATTAGAAGCAGAGATATTGACAAAAATAAGATGTACATCTACGTCTCCTGGCGGAGAAACCATGAAATCTTTTAAGAAGAAAATAATCCGAAAAGTTTTATCGACGTAATATACATCAGTCCACAACACAATTTTTTCAAATGAGATTTTAGAATTTAATTTTAATAAATAATGAGATTTTAGAAGCTCAGATTTTATGGCATAAACATCAGAAGCAAATATTAACGCTTACGCCCCCTTGGTGGCCAAAGTATTGTTTACTAGAAATTAGGAATTATATGCGAAAGATTTTCCATAAGGACCTGTATCCGCTGAAGAAAAAAAATTTCGAACCGGAGTTTTAGAAGAAGAGAAATCGGGGAAAACGTAATTTATTTTACGCCCACTGACGGAAAATCTATGCGTAACTTGAAAAAATAGCTATACCTAAAATATTCTTTGACATAAATAGAATCGAAAGATAAAATAATTTTTCAAACGGATGTTTAGAAGCAAATATATGGAATAAAATGTATTTTGAATTTGACATCATGTGAATTTACGCGCTCTAGGGGCGAAATTGGACATCGTAATAAAAAACGAAATGAAGGATCATCATTCGCATATTTCACACTTCCCAATGAAAAAAGCATGAATTTTTCAAATCGGACTAATAGTTGCAGAGACACAGACTGACGGACGGAAGGACGGACAAACCGATAACATAAGCACGATATTGTTTTTACAAAAGACGTGCTAAAAAAAGACGCGCAAAAAAAAACACCTCAGTAATATTAATCTTGCCGCCCCGGTGGCTCAGTGGTCTAAGCGATGCCCTCTGATCATTCGTCCGTAAGGGGTCCAGGTTCGAATCCCGGTGAGGCATGGATGTTGTGTTTGTCTTACGGCACTGGCTCTCTCCCTTCCCTGGAACCAGTGACCCTAAATTAGGGACGGGCGACTGCTTATAGCCCATTGAGTTGCTCACGGTGGTCGTTAAACCTCCAATCAAAAAAAAAAAAAAAGACAAAAAAAATATTAATCACATCGAAAAAATTACATGGGCATTCGATAACCCAATTTGATCCTACAAAGCAGGTCCGATCGTTGCTTATTGGATAAGCTTGACGGATATTTTAATTTGAGCATTTGCTAGGCATTGTAAAACAGTTACGGAATCTGAATTGTTAACACAATAATCAGATAGCTTTCAGTTGAGTGTATTCAACTGTTTCTCACGTAATATTAATCACATCGGAAGAATTACATGGAGCCTTGGAGCGAAAATCGAACCCGCATCTCGTTATTTCCGATCGACCATGCTAACCGTTACACCACCTAGGACGACAAAGTCCCATGTACCTGAGTGTTAAGAACTAGAGTTGGCTCTGACTTTCGCCAGTCGAAGCGAAATTCCGCTTTATCGTAGCGTAGCTAAGTGAGCCTCTAGTCCCTTAAAAATCGCGAATAATTTCGTGCAGAAATCACTAGCTGTGGTAATAACGCCGTCTCGGCACGATATTGAACATAGTCTTGAGTCAAAGTGAATGATGAGTATCACTTTAATTACACTATGAAATAATTATAAGTGTATGAATATTTGTTAAAACATCAAACGAGACTTTTCGTGCCAGCGACTGCCACATCATCAGGTTAAAGTTAAAATCCTGGGATAGTGTAAAACAACTTTTAAAACAAGTTAGTAAAATCCTGTAATGCATTGATTCACAGGCCTGCAACCAAAAAAGTGTTTAGAAACCAATAGCTGATGCTGATAGATTTTTGGATGCTGATTTCAGGAAAAATAGTCAAAAAATTCCATCACGTACCATTTTTTCACAAATTGAAAATTTTGATTTTCGTAGCCACCAATCCATTGTGTTATAATCTACTAAGGAAGGGGATGAGCATTTAGTGTCTCATAAGTCGTCATTACTGGCGAAAACTGAAGAGTTTTAGGGCAGTCTCTGGTGCGAAAAAAAAAAAAAAAACAATTTTCAAGTAATAATATGTCCAAAAAAAAGTTTTGTTTGGACAGATTTTACTTCAAAATGGCTCTTATTCGTCGAGAGCCTACGTTAAAAATCACCATGATTCACCAGTCGTTATCATGAGGAGAATTCCAGGAACATCAAGTGGGACCGGAAATGAGTTAGTTGATGACTCACTCCCTTTCGTTCCTCTCCCCTATTCCACGCTTCCCTCTCTCTGCACAGTTGTACTTTGATCTTTGAGTGAAACGGTTGTGTGCTGAGCAGTGCAATTTTTCTCAAGATGTTATATCTGTAGAGGTTAAATTTTTTTTTCCCGCAGCGGATGAGTATATTCATTTTTATAGTTTTCATATTTAAAGTTTTAACCTATAAAATGTACTAAATGGCAGGCAGCAAGGGCTTGTCTTAATTCACCTGATTCCTTTTGTTATATTTGTGGGGAATTTGTAGTGAAGAAAAATCAAAGAAATATAACAGATAATTATATTATGCATATTTCGGTGTAAAACTTGGTGACCAGAATAAGCCATGGGCCCCACATAAAGTGTGTTACCCTTGTGTAGAAGAATTGCGAAAGTGGTCAAAAGGCACGAAAAAGTCTTTCCGTTTTGGAATCATTATGATCTGGAGGGAACCTAAAAATCATAGTGATGACTGCTACTTCTCTGTTCATGTAACGTACAGGGGCACAATTTAATTAATAAGAGAGAAATATTTTATCCAAACCTCCCATCGGCAATACATTTCCTCATAGCTCAGAAATATCTGTACCTAAAACTACTGAGAAACTAGAAGACATTCCTGAAGACTCTGAATACGAAGGTCAGGCCTATGACTAGGACTTTCACGCAGTTCCAGATAGCAGCGAGCCCCAACCTTTTTCCCAGCGGGAATGGAATGATTTAGTCAGAGATTTGGGTCTTTCTAAAGAATCTGCAGAACTCTTAGGCTCTAGGCTAAAAGAAAATAATTTATTGGCTACTGGAACCTCTTTCTCATGGTTCAGAAAGAGAGAAACAGATTTCGTTCCATACTTTTCTCAAGATAGTGGCTTGGTTTACTGTTGCAATGTCCCTGGATTGATGGAAATGTTTAATATACAGTATGACGTGAACGAGTGGAGTCTCTTTATTGACTCGTCAAAAAGAAGACTCAAAGCAGTGCTTCTGCATAATGGCAGCAAGTATGCTATAACGAAGTGAATTTCTCCGTCATTTTTATCCGCGCCAGGATTCGAACCCGGGTCCCCTCATTCCGGAATAAGTTGCTCTACCAATTGAGCTACGCGGACATTTTATTCTGATTCCTATCTGCCTTTATGTCGTGTGCGTCTTTCTGGCAGGTACGTCACATCTCGTGGTACGTTACATCATCTCCCCCTTATTATTTTTTTTTTTTTTTCGAAGTGCTGTTCTTATTTTTCCTATCTCGCGGTGTGGAAATAACATCACACCATTGCGAGATTGTGAACGGTCGGGTCATCCGGATAGTTCGGGCGCCATTATAACGAAGTAAATTTCTCCGTCAGTTTCATCCGCGCCAGGATTCGAACCCGGGTCCACTCATTCCGGAATAAGTTGCTCTACCAATTAAGCTACGCGGACGTTTTATTCTGATTCCTATCTGCCTTTATGTCGTGTGCGTCCTTCTGGCAGGTACGTCACATCTCCTGGTACGTTACAATGCTTCAGTGCCATTAGGGCATTCTGTGTACCTGAAAGAAAGTTACGAGAATTTAGCCTTGATTCTCACCAAATTGAAATATAAATATATTGGAAGAACGATATGCGGTGATCTAAAAGTGCTTTCCATGGTTCTTGGACAACAAGCAGGATACCCCAAGTACCCTTGCTTCTTGTGTGAATGGGACAGTCGGGATAAGGGCAATCACTGGATCAAAACGGAGTGGCCGCATAGGAAAGCATTAAAACCTGGAAACAAAAATGTAGTAAAGGAAAGTTTGATTGATCCCAGTAAAGTCCTCTTGCCTCCATTTCACATCAAGCTTGGCTTGATGAAACAATTTGTTAAGGCTCTATCAAAAGAAGGAGAGTGCTTTAAATACCTTGGCAACAAGTTTCCAGGACTGTCGGAAGCAAAACTAAAGGAAGGTGTTTTCGTAGGTCCAGATATTCGGAAACTTTTTACAGATGAAATGTTTGAAAGTAAAATGGTTTTGAGTGAAAAAGAGGCCTGGGGAGCTTCTAAGGAAGTCGTCAAAAAATTCCTCGGGAACTTTAAGGACTCCAACTTTAAATGTATCGTGGAAAACATGTTAACGAAATTCAAAGACTTGGGTTGTTCGATAGTGCATTTTTTAAAATCGCATTTGGACTACTTTCCCGAAAATCTTGGTGCTGTTAGTGAAACAGGGAGAAAGATTTCACCAAGATATCAAGGAGATAGAGCGTAGATACCAAGGTAGGTGGAACGTCAATATGATGGCGGACTACTGTTGGATGCTGCACAGAGAAGACTCGCATACCGCCTACAAGAGACAAAGTGCCAAAAGGAGCTTTCAGGGAAAAAGGAAAAGATAGCATAAGGCCTATGAATACCAGGATGTATTAACAATGGTAACTGCTCTTATTAATATAATTTAGCAAATCATTTCCAATAGTTTGATAAATAATAAATTTGTAAATAAAACACTTAAAAATATTTTGAAAAGACCTGCTTTTCGCCAGAATATGTAAAATAGGCTTTCTTCCCCATATATTCAAGCCCATTTTGTGAAAAATCCTTACGTGATTGAGAAAAATGGATGCCATATTTGAAATCAGCGCAAGAAACAATATAAAAATCAGTCATTACATTGCAAACACTTTTTCATGACTCAAATTTTGCAGGCCTGTGTTATGCTACGCGATTTCCAACATACCAGAAATCATTACTCAAATTATGAGGATAATGGCAGTGGAATAAATTTCGGTCCTGTGCCCTGACCTTTGACCCCATTTCGATTATACTAAACAGAATTGGTTCAGTATACCTCCGGAACAACATGATGAAGTTTTGTTGCAATCGAAGCATTTTTACTTAAGTAATGACGCATAAGGGCGATGGAATAGATCCCATACCTATGTCCTGACCTTTGACCCCATTTTGTCCATTTTCTACAATGTTCGTCCCCAGGTAGTCTCCTACCACATACTAAAATTTCATCGAAATCGAACCATTTTTACGGGAGTTATCGTGCGGAGGCACAAAGCTAGAGCATTTACGCTTCTTCAACCTACTGTTGGAAAGCATAAAAAAGGGGTTTCTAACTCCTGCAGCTCTTTATACACTGCTGGCCACCCAAAATGCAACACCAAGAAGGACACCAGATAGCAAAGCCAGATTTACTGGACACATAACAACAGATACAGAGATGAAACGATTGAGCTTACAGGCCCGTGCGACTTGCGGAACACGCAGACATCAATAGTTCGCGTGGTCCCCATGGCTGGCAATAACGGCCGCTACACGCCGCGGCATCGAACGAAAGACGCTTTGGATGTGGGCTTGGGGTATGTCGGTCCAGGCTGCTTCCACACCTTGCCACAGTTAATCAGGCGTAGCCGCGGCCCAGCAAAAACAGTATTGCTGGCAGCCAGCACTGCCAGCAATGGCCCAGCACTATGTTGCCGCTGCCGAACCGTAAATAAAATGTCCGGGCGGCCAACAGAAGGGCCAGCAGTTCAGGCCAACAGCTGGCCAACAGTTGGCACCCCATCAGTTGTCATATGCCACAACAGGGTCATCAGAGGTCCATCACAGGCAGTAGCTGCCACAAGTGGCCCTTCAGTGGCCCTGCAAGTACTTGCCAGAAATGATGGCTAGCCTAATGTGGTCCGCTAGTGGGCCGTTAGTGGCAGCCAGAAACCACGTGACTTAACTGGTGGCTTGCCAAATCTTGTCCGCCAATTTCCCAGTAGTAGCAATAATAATAAAAAAAAAGCAAGGATAACCGCAGTTTCCTAAAGCTACTTTTTTTACTACCCTTACGAACCTTGTGAATTTACGCACTGCGCTGGGGAAATTTTCTCAACAGACCGGAAAAACGCCGTTTGCATCTGACTAGATTCGATCCTGAGCCGTTTACGTGGAAGCCGCGCTCGCTACCGAGCGGACTAATTCACAACACCTGGGTACGTGCTGGAAGCTATCTGTTTAGTATGCAATTTGTAATCGAATGCTTCCCTCTTTCATTTTATAATATTGCGAGGTATTTTTCATAAAAGTCAGTTTCATATAATTAATAAATTAATTTTTTCAACGTAACAATAGTTTTTTTTTTACCTTAAGGGAACTTCACTCATTTTCAAGGCGTGTACATACTTAGAGTCGCTTTCCAAAGTTTTGTACTGTCCTTGCCGTCTTGAAAAGAGATTGTTGAATAAATATATATTTACCCGGGTTCATGTCACATTCTGTTACATTTTTAACGTTGTGTCTTTCCTTTCCGTTGTCCGAAGCTACATTTGTTTTAAAGAGTAAAAGTTATTTTATTTTACTTCTCGTTATTTTTAGAAGCGAATTCCTCCCAGTCTTGTGTATTCAATCCATGGATGAGTACACCACATAGCGTTGCTTCTTTTTTCTTTCAAATAATTAATAAATTTTGTACGCGTATAATTCTTGTTTTTTCCCAACAAACGCTATTTTAATGGTTTTCCAGGATATGTGTTTCACGGTTTCAAATTTTTTCTTGTTATTCATCCACTCCATTCCATGAATTGTTATTCATGGGAATGAAGTGGATGTATTTCATGGCTGTAATCTAGTATTTCACGGCTTAATCTGATATCTTCGTCTACGTAAAATTTCATTAGGAAATTAATTCGCCTCTCCACATATGGATTTTCTTCTTAACATCCACTAAAATAAAACGATGGCGATAGCGTCGTCTTCAACTAACTGGTACCATGAGAGACACAGGAAGTGTTGCTTCTGCGCATGCGCAGTCCCGATGCTTCCACCTGCTGTTGGGGGTTGCATTGGTTGCCAGCAAAGGGCCACTAGTGGCACTTGCTTGGAGGCCCACAATTCACGGCGATGCTGCAGGGCCACCAATGGCTCGCCAACTGATAGCGCTGCCACCAACGGACCACTACCGGGCCGTGAGCGGCAGATTTCAGCCAGCAGTGACCCATCACTGCCAGCTGGTGGCCAGCAGTTTCCCAGCACTTGTGTTTTTGCTGGGGGGTGGTGCTTGCCGAGCCACTCGGTTGCCGATCAGCGACCAGACGTGTTCGATGGGCGACATATCGGGAGGACAGACGGGCAACGGCAGCAGTGACACCTGTTGGGCCGTGAAGAATTGTTGCACGATGCGTGCCCCGTGCGGTTGCGCATTGTCCTGTTGAAACGTGGCCGCTGGCAAGTCCTGCAGGTAAGGGAGTACTACAGGCTCCAATACGTCGGAGATGTAGTGGTGGCTGTTGAGTGCACCGGCGATGCGTACCAAAGGGGTGCGGGTGTCATATCCAATTGCGCCCTAAACCATAACGCCAGACGACGGACCGGTATGGCGATGCATAATGCAGGCGTCATACAGTCTCCCGCCGCGGAGCCGCCACACGCGGATCTGACCATCGTGGTGTTGCAGGCAGAAGCGGGATTCGTCGGAGAAGACAATGTCGTGCCATTCCGTAGTTCAGGTGCAGCGTTCAACGGCCACTGCCGCCGCACTCGCCGGTGGTGTAACGTCAATGGTAATCGGAGCAATGGGCGCCGTGCGACAGGTTACCGCTCCTGCAGACGATGTCGAACGGTACGTGCTGACACAAGTTGTTGCGTAACACACCCTAATTCCTGCGCTAACGTTCGTGATGTGGCGGTGCGAGCCGTCAATGCTCGCCGCACAACATGCCAGTCCTCTCGGTCGGTGGTGTGCCGCGGCTGCGGCAATCATTCACATCGGTCCGTCCGTCCCTCCTGCACCCACCGAATCCATACTCGCCTCACTGTGGCTGGATGTCGTCCCACACGTGCGCCGATGTCTCGGTACGATAAACCGCTGTCGCGATAAGCCACTATTCGTTCTCTGTCGAACTCCGAAACGAGCTGGAATGACTGCCGTATTGTGCGACGAGGCATCAGGAAGCTTTCCACGCACAGGTCCGGCAGCACAATAAACTTCCACTATTTACACCCCGCCTTCTGTGCACCCTTCTTATAGTGCTTCTCGGTGGCGTTCCGGGCGCACATGATTTGCATATGCCCTGCAATGCTAATCGTTTGCATGTCCTCTCGCGGGCGACGCATGCTGCGAATTTCAGACCAATCGGACGCATCCTTGTTGGTGTTGCGTTTTGGGTGGGCAGCAGTGTATATACAACACCAATGAGTCATAGACGTAGTGGGCATGCGTCTTGATACTGATGCGATTCCCTAGGTATTTTCGGAGAATGATACAAGTGTGTGTGTGTGGGGGGGGGGCAAGACAGTTATGTATTTAATGAAATGAAAGGTATTTTGTGGTTGTATTGTCTTTAAAAATTGACTTCCATTTGTTCGGACTCTTAAAAAAAACTCTAAAGGGAAAACGATTCCACTCCTATGCAGATGTCACGACCGCGCTGACCAAATGGTTCAAGGAGCATCCGAAGTCCTTCTTCGTGAATGGTATCCGCTGTCTATGTAATCAGTGGAATGCGTGTCCGAATGCCTACGGCGACTTCTGCTAACGAACACTGGTGCATCCTTGCTTCTTTTTATGTTACTTTGTTTAATTTTGCCAAAACAGCGGATGTACCTCTTCTTTCGTCTTAATAAAGCCACTCGAACAGGTTTCATTTGCTCATGCCTAATAGATGCTAAATGATTCACAACATATTTTATTCAATATCAATGGTCCTAATAAATCGATTAGAAGAATTATTTTTCTTCGATAGCATTTTTTTGATTGAAGGTTTAACGACCGCCGAGAGCAACTCAATGGGTTATAAGAAGTCGCCCGTCCCTAATTTAGAGCCACTGGCCAAAGGGAAGGGATAGAGCCAGTGCCGTAAGACAAACACAGCATCCATACCAGACGGGATTCGAACCCGGACACTCTCATGGACGAATGGTCATAAGCCATCGCTTAGACTAACGATTCCCAACGCTTTCTACATTATTCCTCCCCGATCGGGGCTAGCTCGCAATGATGGCGCCCCCCCCGGTATACGCACTGATGTTCATTGCTCTGTAATCAGCATTTATTTCCTTTTATTATAAATTCAATGATACCAGTAAGGCTCGATTGGAAATATTATGCAAAATTACAACTACACTACTAAAAATTCAAATATACCTACCTACAGCACTTTGCACAAATAAAGTGGGTAATATCCGTACATAGAATACAACCAGGAGTTTATTTGTCCTGAATAAAGTTATAATAATGTAAATTAAGAAAATGTTTTCCATATTTTCACAAACTGTACACATCAATGTGAAACTTGGGCTTGTTTTGAATTGCACAAACGATCGATGTTTGATTCTATTAATAACTGTGTCAGTCTCACACGCAGGTCGTTCTAGAAATCAGTGCATTTCCGAAACAACGAGGGAGAAATTAAGTAGGAAATGGGAACTATAAATATGTTCCAAATATATATAATATGTTCTAAATGTTCTAAATACACATAAACGTGTTCTAACTTGGTAGGCAGTAGATTTGGTGATTCTCCGTTCAATAGTTTTGGCTTCCCGAGAAAAGAGTGGAAAATGTTTCAGGAACAACGAGGGAGAAATTAACTTGGAAACGGGTACTCAAACAGCGAAGTAACCGAGCAAAACACATAATAGGACAAGCAGGAACAGATCAATTCGCAAAAAATAAAATGAGTGATGTAGAAAACAGCAGAAACAAATCCGCGATCTTCCCTCGATGCTGCATTGAATAAAGAGCACCACTGAAAAAGAACGAGTTCTGATTCGGCTGGTAATTCATTCATTTCATCATCGGCGAAAAATATTGTTAAATCCTGGAACTATTAAATTTTCTTACTGGCAATGGCCTGACGAACCCGCGTGACGGAGAAGTGAAAGTAATCCAGTGAACAGCCATGTAACAAAGCATATTTGCATTATATGTAATACAAACTACATTTTTGTGGATATTTATTTAGCAGTAAACTAAGATTTGAAAGATACCTACCACACATACCCATAGGGCAAAGGGTAAGGAAAAGGAGTGTGCTTTTGAAAGTTTATTTTATTAAAAAAGTGATTTCTCCTGTTCTTGTATAAATTTAAGCAAATTTATAAAAATTAGAATAGAGTATGCAGTATTATAATACTGTCATATAATAAAATAAATTCTTTATGCAGAATAAAAAAAAATATATGGGCAACATTTCACAAATTTAGTTATTTAAGACCTGTAAACAATGCGCAGTAAATGCTCCGGTTGAATTTGTGAACGCTATTCGTTCTGGTGTACGCACAACAATTCAAACACGTTGCTGTGGCGAAGATAGGTCGACGTTAAAGTGGATTGGGTATCCAAGCGTTGTGAACTTAGCATCTCCCTTCGTGTGAGATTCTGTTCTTTCTTTCATAAGCGCGGCCAGCTAACTCTACAGTTGTGGACCGCGGATGGCCTAGTGGTCAACGCGATCCTGAGAGACTTTTTCCGTGACAGTCATCGTCACGGAAAAAGTATCAGGATGGATCCCAGGAAGGTATGAACCATCGAACCACTAAATAACAGCCGTGCGTCGGATGGGCACACTACACAGTCGGACACTGGCTCCCCCGTTATAAATAAGGGCGTCTTCCGCCCTCTTTCGACCTCATTTCCGTGTGACTTTCCTGACGGGCACTTAAGCCCAAATCTCCTAGCTTCCTACTTCTAAGGGAGCTTTAAGACTCAGGATCAGATACTCCCTTCCTAAAATCCTCAATGCCATCAACTCTGCAGTTGCACTTCAGTGTCTAACATATTTCTTTGCTATAGTATACCCTAGCCCTTATCTCTAAGCTTGTTCTTTCCAAGGGCTGTTTAGGAATAGACGTCAGACACTGCTTTCCTAAAATCCTTTGCACCATGATTTTTTTATTTAATTATAATACAGTAGAAGCTTGTTATAACCCGGGTATTCGGGGACTAGGTGATTACCGCGTTATAGAGATACCCGCGGTATATCCGAATCTGAGTATGTATTTGTCTGTGTATGTATTTTGCTTGAGGGACACGATCGAATCCGCGTTATATCCGATTCAGCGGTATAACCGACTGCGTTATATTCGACTTCCAGCGCACTGAGTTTTGTTCAGTACTCACAGCATTTGCAGAAAGCATTGTAACCGGTTTCTTTGTGCAAAAGAGTGCTTATGTATCAGCGGGCGCCAGTACAAATGTCGCAATCGTCGATAGATGGCAGCACATGAGAAGGGAAAAAACTAAAATAGTACTCTAAATGACGATCAAGCGATGGCTAATAACAAATATTTCTTTATTACAATAATAATAAAAAAGTAGATGACAGCACATGAGTAGAAAATATACTTCGCTTCCGTGTCACTTTCCTATCGGGCGCTCTAGACCAAATCTCCTAGTTTCCTATTTCTAAGTGTTGTTTAAGATGTTGCCGCGGAACTACTTCATAGTTCGGGTCACATTGTTTGCGGCCTAATTAAATTTAAAGACCAGGAGTAATTCACCTAAATTATTTTTTTTACTTAATTTAAATTATTTTTCATTTGCTCCCTTCCTGCCTCATAAACCCCTTTTTTCTCCACTGAAGCAGAAAACCCAGGTAGTCAAAACGGTTTGTCGGACACCCGTGGAGAATGCCCAAGGAATTCATATTATTTTCATTCTTGTGAGTAGAAGCACATCATTCACAAAATTACGAAATGGCCCCAGTTGCTGATGGGACAATACATCCCGGTATTTCAGAAGGCACAGGCGAGTCCGAAACGCGGTCAGATGAATAGGCGAGTTGCGGTTTAAGACTTCTCCTCTATGAGGGAGGCACCAGCAAAAGTCGTAAAGTACATCGCGGTGTCACAGGAAAGTCGTAACTCTGGCAGAGGAAAGCCCCTTTAAATTCTTCGCTATTCATCTGAGCGTTAAAATAGGCCCTAATGAATTCGCAAAAGGCACCACCTGCACAACAGGCCAGCTGCCGCGAAAAGGTAGCCAACTGGATGATGAGAGATAGAAAAATTGGTATCGGAGATTCGTATTCGAGATGGTTGTCGACATATGGTAGTCGAAGGACAATTTTAAGAGGATAGATGTTCGAGAATGAGAAAGATTAGGTAGTTAGGAAACGTACAGAGTACGCGGTCCCAGCTCGAGAGATACAGCGA
Organism: Macrothele yani; assembly: GCA_039090855.1. NCBI lineage: Eukaryota > Metazoa > Arthropoda > Arachnida > Araneae > Macrothelidae > Macrothele > Macrothele yani. The sequence goes on along the minus strand of CM077028.1, from coordinate 70,187,213 downwards.
ACCAACCACGCGGTCAACGAACCAACCACGCGGTTAAAGGAAATTAAGATGACGTTATTTTCCCCGATTCCAGTTCCCATGTTAACTAGTTATATACATATGTATGGTCGCTATTCCTCCTCGAAATAGGTTGAGGGAGTTAATTTAAAGTTAAGCTTAAGGGTGTGACAGACGTACGCAGCAGGGACCAGTAACATGGCTAATTCCAATATCTTTTAATTTAACGTAACTTTTATTTGGCCTCCACCTGAAGGATGTAATTGCGTAAATATACTTTTTCTTTTATTAAACATTGTTAATTACTTAACCTGGTGTAGCTAACTTCTCTGGGGTGTATATTTCTCTAAATTCACAATTTGCGGCATATGGGTTTTTTACGAATAGCTCGTAACGAGCCCATATGAAACACAACGCGACGTCCGTAAACTTTGAGATCGGATTCCTTACATTTATGGGAACGCAACCTCACTGTTTATCCAATCAGATGAGTATTAAGTATTCCGCGACCACCGGACTACCGGGGCCGTGGTAATTAAGACCTGGGGTCAAACACTCTCTTCCTAAAATCCTCTACATATGATCTTTGCCGTTGCCGGGGCCGCAGGTGGCCTACGTTCGTGACTGCCGCGGAAAGGACCTCAGGTTCGATCCACTAAATATCCGCTGTGCGTCGGATGGGCACTTTAAGCCGTCGGAACCCGGGTACTGGCCCCCGGTAATAGATAAGGGCGTCTTTCTACTTCGCTTCCGTGTCACTTTCCTATCGGGCACTCTAGCCCAAATCTCCTAGCTTCCTATTTCTAAGGGTTGTTTAAGACCTGGGGTCAGACACTCCCTTCCTAAAATCCTCTACATATGATCATTTATCTTGTCCTGCGGGTGGCCTAGTGGTCAGCGTTCGTGACTGCCATGGAGATAACCTCAAGTTCGATCCTGGGCAGACGAACGCTCGATCCACTAAATATCTGCCGTGCGTCGGATGGGCACGTTAAGCCGTCGGCACCCGGGTACTGGCCCTTCCGGTAATAAATAAGGGCGTCTTCCTTCCCCTTTCTACTTCGCTTCCGTGTCACTTTTCTATCGGGCACTCTAGCCCAAATCTCTTAGCTTCCTATTTCTAAGGGTTGTTTAAGACATGGGGTCAGACACTCTAGCCCAAATCTCCTAGCTTCCTATTTCTACGGATTGTTTGAGACCTGGGGTCAGACACTCCCTTCCTAAAATCCGGTACAAATGAACATATCATCATTTATCTTGTCCTGGCCGCGGGTGGCCTAGTGGGCAACGTTCGTGACTGACACGGAAAGGACCTCAGGTTCGATCCCAGACAGGTACGAACACTCGATTCACTAAATATCCGTCGTGCGTGGGATGGGCACGTTAAGCCGTCGGACCCCGGGTGCTGGCCCCCGGTATTAAATAAGAGCGTCTTCCTCCCCCTTTCTACTTCGCTTCCATGTCACTTTCCTATCGGGCACTCTAGCCCAAATCTCCTAGCTTACTATTTCTAAGGGTTGTTTAAGACCTGGGGTCAGACACTCCCTTCCTAAAATCCTCTACATATGAAAATTTATCTTGTCCTGCGGGTGGGCCAGTGGTCAGCGTTCGTGACTGCCATGGAGATAACCTCAAGTTCGATCCTGGGCAGGTACGAACGTTCGAACCACTAAATACCAGCTGTGTGTCGGATGGGCACATTAAGCCGTCGGACCCCGGGTTCTGGCCCCCGGTAATAAATAAGGGCGTCTTTCTACTTCAATTTCGTGTCACTTTCCTATCGGGCACTCTAGCTTAAATCTCCTAGCTTCCCATTTCTAAGGGTTGTTTAAGGCCTGGGGTCAGACACTCCCTTCGTGAAATCCTCTACATAAGATCTGAAGATCTTTATCTTGTCCCAGCTGTTTACTTATAAGTATATATAGTTATTTTAGACAAATCTAAAAATGATCTATTTTCAGAAATTAAGTTTTAAAATTAGACCAACACACCATGCGTAAATATGCAGTGTTTGGGAGACAAGGATGCCAATGAGTTGATGGGGGAAGTGATTGACAGCTGCTAATAGCAGGACATAGTGGGGAGTGACGCGGATGAACATAACTCTCGTCCGTCCCCGAAGGCTCAGTGAGTGTATAGGCTGTTGTACCTTAAACTGCAGTGTCATCGTAGGGTGAATCGAAGTATAGTAATGTTGGTAATTCTTCAGTTTACCTCGGACCTAGGTTTTGAACACTTTTTCCACGCTATATGGAATATTAGTCCCTATAGAAGATGAAAGTGTAGTCCTTATGTGGAACTGAGGCATATTTTTGGTTTACGGATTTTTAAAGTTTGGACTGTTTTTTGCTCCGTGTAGTGCTTACCATCGCAAGTGATTCGGCATTTTCGTATTAGAAGTTACCTCCGACATAGGTTTTGTAGATTTTGTATAGACCGACTAAGCAGGACAAGATAACTACTGGGCAAAAGCAATTGCACTTTTTCTTATATGCAGATGTCTTTGTTTATTAAAATATATACATTGAAATAAATACAAACATTTTAAAAGAAATATAGAGATTTTGTAATATACACTGAAGGAAAAAAAATCCTAACACCAAGAAGGGGTTGTGTTAGATAAACGACAGTTGGTAGGCGGTAAGAGTACATCTGTAAGATGACGTCTATGCAAATTTTGCGCTCGGCGCATACGTGTGTCGCTAGTAGCGCCCCTCGAAACATGCAAAGTAGGTTTGCTGTAAATACGCGCTGTAACGTTCGTGAGCGTTAGTTATCGTTGAGATTCAACGTAGGGTGTTGATCTTAGTCGAGAATGCCTTTAAGAAGACGAAGAAGCCATTATCAACAGCTCACGGAGTTTGAACGAGGTCGTGTAATAGGGCTACGAGAAGGTGGATTTTCTTTCCCCAATATTGCAGAACGACTTGGCAGGAATGTAGCCACTGTGCATGATTGTTGGCAGCGGTCGTCAAGGGAAGGTACTGCCTCAAGAAGACCGGGTTCCGGCCGGCCACGCACTACTGAGAGGGAAGACCGCCGTGTACGGCGTATGGCCGTGGCGCATCGTACCGCGTCTGCGGAAGCAATTCGAGCTGCGGTTGCCACCACAGTGACACAACGAACAGTTACAAATTGGTTACTTGAAGGACAGCTCCGAGCCAGACGCCCTGTAGCGTGCATTCCACTTACTCCAAACCACCGCCGTTTGAGACGTCAGTGGTGTCTAGATAGAGCTCATTGGAGGACGGAGTGGAGATCTGTTGTGTTTTCTGATGAAAGCCGGCTCTGCCTGGGTGCCAGTGATGGCCGTGTGTTGGTTAGAAGGAGGCCAGGTGAGCGCCTGCAACCAACCTGTCTGCGGCCGAGACACACTGGACCTACACCTGGAGTTATGGTCTGGGGAGCAATTTCCTATGACAGCAGGAGCACTCTCGTGGTTATCCCACGCACCCTGACGGCACAGTTGTACGTCGGTCTGGTGATTCAACCTGTTGTGCTGCCATTCATGAACAGCATTTCAGGGGTGTTTTCCAACAGGATAACGCTCGCCCGCATACCGCTGTTGTAACCCAACATGCTCTACAGAGTGTCGACATGTTGCCATGGCCTGCTAGATCACCAGATCTTTCACCAATCGAGCACGTATGGGACATCATTGGACGACAACTCCAGCGTCACCCCCAACCAGCATTAACCGCCCCTGTATTGACCGACTAAGTGCAACAGGCATGGAACTCCATCCCACAAACTGACATCCAGCACCTGTACGACACAATCCATGAACGTTTGCGTGCTTGCATTCAACATTCTGGCGGTTACACCGGTTATTAATGTACCAGCATTTCACATTTAAAATGGCTCTTCTCGCGCTTACAATAAGCTGTGATCTTGAAACCTTAATCGATTAAATACACTGACAGAAAAAAAATCCCAACACCACGAAAAAATAATTGTAGAGGAATGAAATGGCGGCAATACATTTGTATAGGTAACATATTTAATCGATTAAGGTTTCAAGTTCACAGCTTAATGTAAGCGCGAGAAGAGCCATTTTAAATGTGAAATGCTGGTACATTAATAACCGGTGTAACCGCCAGAATGTTGAATGCAAGCACGCAAACGTTCATGCATTGTGTCGTACAGGTGCTGGATGTCAGTTTGTGGGATGGAGTTCCATGCCTGTTGCACTTGGTCGGTCAATACAGGGACGGTTAATGCTGGTTGGGGGTGACGCTGGAGTTGTCGTCCCATGATGTCCCATACGTGCTAGATTGGTGAAATATAACTAACGCTCACGAACGCTACAGCGCGTATTTACAGCAAACCTGCTTTGCATGTTCCAAAGGGACGCTACTAGCGCCTCACCTATGCGCCGAGCGCGAAATTTGCATAGACGTCATCTTACACATGTACTCTCACCGCCTACCAACTGTCGTTTATCTAACGCAACCCCTTCTTGGTGTTGGGATTTTTTTTTCCGTCAGTGTATGTTACCTATACAAATGTATTGCCGCCATTTCATTCCTCTACAACTATTTTTTCGTGGTGTTGGGATTTTTTTTTTCCGTCAGTGTATATACAGATGTGGCTATTTAATGAAATTTGTCCTACGCATTCGGCGACATTTGAAATCCAAATTTTTCCTCATCCATAGAAGTCTGTCGATTACAAGTAGAACAGCACGCTGTTGAAATCATACAACCATAGACTTGTGTTTCTCCCCCTGTAGGAGGCGGGGCTAGTCCTCCGGTCATCACATTAACGACAGCTTCCCACAAAGACACTAATGCTTGTGGTTTACGCCTGAAGCTCCGCTCCAGAAAGATAAAACAAAAAGTCCCTTAGAGGAGGGTGCTGCTTTGCTCTTTCACTCGCCTCAGAAAACTGGGTATGGAGAAGTGGCCACGGGAGAACTGGACACCAAAGAACTGGACACACGGAGAATTGAACACATTGGAATTTCAGTGCCATAAAATTGTTTTGCATAAACAAATTTCATGTGGCTATATTCCCTACTTGAGCAACTATCGTTCATAAAATATTTTTTTAATATTTCATTTTCATTAAGAAATTTAAACACAAAAGACAAAGCGGAGAACTGGCCACCAAAATTTAAGGGGCCGTAAAAAAAAAATTGCGTTCTGGACTGCTCCCTGGTACGTCTCTCGAGATTGGTTATCTGACTCACGTAAAAAAAATTATTTACGATATTTTTCAAGGTTTGTAAATCACAGCTAAACAAATTCTCTGAGGTATGTGCAAACCTAGGAAACTTGTCGGGGGGGGGGGGGGTCTTAAAACCTAAAATATGAAATATAAAGAATTTTTAGTCCGATCGGGAGAACTTAATGAATTATCTGGTACAGTTCAACAAATTATCTGAGGGCATGTGCCTATCCAGGAAACCTATTGGAGGGGGGATAATACCAAAAGTGTAAAATATAAAGAATTTCTCGTCCGATCGGGAGATTTTCAGCATTTACAAGTTACTACTCGACACATTATCTGAGGGCATGTGCTAACGCAGAAAACCTGTCTCGGGCGGGCTAATTGGAAAAGTGTTAAATATAAAAAAATTCTGGTCCGATCGGGAGATTTTCAGCATTTACAACCAGAAATACTTTATGTTTTATATTTTAGCTATACCCCCTCCTTCCCGGCAGGTTTCCTGAGTTAGCACATGCCCTCAGATAATTTATTGACTGGTAGGTACTAATTGCTGAAAATCTCCCGATCGGACAGGAAATTCTTTATATTTACACATTTGGTAACCCCCCCCCCCCGACAAGTTTGCTGAGTCAGCACATGCCCTCAGTTAATGTGTCGAGTTGTGGCTTGTAAATGCTGAAAATTTCCCGATCGGACCAGAATTACTTTATATTTCATATTTAAGGTATTACCTCCCCCCCCACCCACAGGTTGCCTAAGTAGGCACGTGCCCTCAGAAAATTTGTCGAGTTGTACGTTTTAAAAGCTGAAAAACTCTTGATCGGACCAAACATACTTCATATTTGGTCGAGTTGCAGCTTGTAAATGCTGAAAATTTCCCGATCGGACCAGAATTACTTTATATTTCCCATTAAAGGTATTTATTACCAATTATCCCCAACAGGTTGTCTAAGTAGGCACATGACCTCAGAAAATTTGTCGAGTTGTAGGTTGTAAATACTGAAGATCTCCCGATCAGACCAAAAATACTTCATATTTTACACTTTTGGTATTACCTTAATCTCTCTTCATATTTTACACTTTTGGTATTACCTTAATCTCTCTTCATATTTTACACTTTTGGTATTACCTTAATCTCTCTTCATACGTATTTTACACTTTTGGCATTACCTTAATCTCTGCGCGCTTTCACCATTTGCTGGTTGATCACCTACACGCTTTCATGGCCTTCCGGCACTCTGCGGCCGATGGTCTGTTTCAGAAGGACAATGAGCCGCCCCACTGGACCGCATCCACCCAGGCATGTCTCGAGAAACACTCATCTGAGTTTGGAACCATCCAGTGGCCCCAAGGTGCCAGGATGAAGGGTCTCTGGGATGACATGGAGGGGAACATCAGATCCATGGATTCTGAATCGTCTCGGGCAGACTTGAAAACAATTCTGCAACAGGCGTGGCTGGCAGTACCTCGGGAAACCCTCCGACATCCGATACAGTTTGTTACTCACAGTGGAGGAGGCCCAACCCGCTATTAGGTAGGTATTTCTTATGTTTTGTCCATTGAGTCTATATTTAGAGAGAGAGTGGAGAATATTATGATCAAAAGTAAAATTACTGAAATGGCAATGGGCTGAACATGGGCAACTGAGATATTAAACTGGATACCGAGACACAGAAGACAGAAAATAACTCAGAGGATCACATGGTAGATGGATGGATGAAATTGGAAAGACGGACAGTTATGAAAGAAACTTGGAAACTTGTGACTTGGGGGAGCAAGCTTTCCAATTTCACCCACCTATCTCCCATGTGATCTTCTGGATCATTTCATCCAGCAGTAGATTGATAATGATAACGGTTGACAATGATGATATACACTGACGGAAAAAAATCCCAACACCAAGAAGGGGTTGTGTTAGATAAACGACAGTTGGTAGGCGGTGAGAGTACATCTGTAAGATGACGTCTATGCAAATTTCGCGCTCGGCGCATACGTGTGGCGCTAGTAGCGCCCCTCGGATCATGCAAAGCAGGTTTGCTGTAAATACGCGCTGTAACGTTCGTGAGCGTTGGTTATCGTTGAGATTCGACGTAGTGTGTTGTTGTTAGTCAAGAATGCTTTTAAGAAGAAGAAGAATCCATTATCAACAGCTCACGGAGTTTTTTTTTTTTTTGATTGGAGTTTTAACGACCACCGTGAGCAACTCAATGGGCTATAAGCAGTCGCCCGTCCCTAATTTAGGGTCACTGGTTCCAGGGAAGGGAAAGAGCCAGTGCCGTAAGACAAACACAACATCCATGCCCGACCGGGATTCGAACCCGGACCCCTTACGGACGAATGATCAGAGGCCAGTGCCTTAGACCACTGCGCCACCGGGGCGGCCTCACGGAGTTTGAACGAGGTCGTGTAATAGGGCTACGAGAAGGTGGAGTTTCTTTCCGCAATATTGCAGAACGACTTGGAAGGAATGTAGCCACTGTGCATGATTGTTGGCAGCGGTCGTCAAGGGAAGGTACTGCCTCAAGAAGACCGGGATCCGGCCGGCCACGCACTACTGAGAGGGAAGAGCGCCGTGTACGGCGTATGGCCGTGGCGCATCGTACCGCGTCTGCGGCAGCAATTCGAGCTGCAGTTGTCACCACAGTGACACAACGAACTGTTACAAATCGGTTACTTGAAGGACAGCTCCGAGCCAGACGCCGTGTAGCGTGCATTCCACTCACTCCAAACCACTGCCGTTTGCGACGTCAGTGGTGTCAAGCTAGAACTCATTGGAGGACGGAGTGGAGATCGGTTGTGTTTTCTGATGAAAGCCGGTTCTGCCTGGGTGCCAGTGATGGCCGTATGTTGGTTAGAAGGAGGCCAGGTGTGCGCCTGCAACCAACCAGTCTGCGGCCGAGACACACTGGACCTACACCTGGAGTTATGGTCTGGGGAGCAATTTCCTATCACAGCAGGAGCACTCTCGTGGTTATCCCACGCACCCTGACGGCACAGTTGTACGTCGGTCTGGTGATTCAACCTGTTGTGCTGCCATTCATGAACAGCATTCCAAGGGGTGTTTTCCAACAGGATAACGCTCGCCCGCATACCGCTGTTGTAACCCAACATGCTCTACAGAGTGTCGACATGTTGCCGTGGCCTGCTAGATCACCAGATCTTTCACCAATCGAGAACGTATGGGACATCATTGGACGACAACTCCAGCGTCACCCCCAAGCAGCATGAACCGTCCCTGTATTGACCGACCAAGTGCAACAGGCATGGAACTCCATCAAAAAAACTGACATCCAGCACCTGTACAACACAATGCATGAACGCTTGCGTGCTTGCATTCAACATTCTGGCGATTACACCGGTTATTAATGTACCAGCATTTCACATTTAAAATGGCTCTTCTCGCGCTTGCAATAAGCTGTGATCTTGAAACCTTAATCGATTAAATATGTTACCTATACAAATGTATTGCCGCCATTTCATTCCTCTACAACTATTTTTTCGTGGTGTTGGGATTTTTTTCCGTCAGTGTATATCATCATCATCATTGTCAACCATTATCAATCCACTGCTGGACGAAGGTCTCCCCAAGTTTCCTCCACAACGGTCTGTCTTGTGCCAGTCTCCTCCATGTCACCCCTGCATACTTTCGAATTTCATCCACCCATCTCCCATGTGGTCTTCTTCTGGGTCTTTTCCTGTCCCTTGGAATCCAATCTAAAATTTCGGCTGTCCATCGATGATCTGTCCTTCTGGCAGTATGTCCAGCCCATTGCCATTTCAGGGATTTAACTCTGATCATGATGTCTTCCACTCTTGTCATTTTTCGGATCCATGAGTTCCTCTTCTTATCTCTCCTGGTTACACCAAGCATGTGCCTCTCCATGCTGCTTTGAGTTGTCTGCAGCCTTTGTATGTCTCTTTTAGTTAAGGTCCACGTCTCTGCACCATACGTAAGCACTGGAAGGATGCATTGATCAAACACTTTTCTTTTAAGACATAATGGCATATTGCTCTTGAAAATTATGCTGTTTCTTCCAAAAGCTCTCCAGGCAAGTTTTGTACGCCGATTAATTTCTTCATCAATGTGACCCTGACTTGATATCTGCTGTCCAAGATAAACGTACGTATCTGTTATCTCCAGCTTTTCTCCATCAATCGATAAATCTTCATTTCTTGTAAAAGCATTGAACATCACTTTTGTCTTCTGAAAGTTCATTTTTAATCCCACTTCTTTACTCTTGTCAGCAAGTTCCTGGATCATACTCTGCAGCTCTGATGGGCTAGTTGCAAAAATGACTACTTCATCAGCAAAACGAAGGTGGGTTAGATAATCTCCATTAATCTTTATCCCCTTGTTTTCCCAGCTCAGTGACTGAAAAACACCCTCCAATGTGGCATTAAAGAGCTTCGGAGATATGGTGTCACCTTGTCTCACTCCCTTTCCAATTTTTATGTGTGTTGTATTTTCAAACAGCCTAATCTTTGCAGTTGCATTTTCATAGATGTTATTAATAATATTAATGTATGCATCTTCAATACCGCAGGTTTTCAGAGCCATTGTAACTGCTGATGGTTTCACCGAATCAAAGGCTTTTTCATAATCGATAAAAGCCATGCACAATGAAAGTTCATATTCCCTCGCTCTTTCAATTAGTTCTCTCAGCACATGGATATGATCTATTGTGCTCTAGCCACTCCTGAATCCAGCTTGTTCTCTCGGTTGAGCCATGTCCAGTGTTACCTTCAAGCGGTGTGAAAGAACTTTAGTGAAGATTTTATAAACTACTGATAGGAGGCTGATAGGTCTGTAGTTTCCGAGATCCTCAATTTCACCTTTCTTATGTAGCAGGATCATTGTAGCGGTGTTCCAATCCTCAGGAATCTTTCCTTCATTAAGGCATCGAGTGAAAATTTGGGCGAGTACTGTTTCGATTTCTCCACTTGCTTCTTGTATGATGTCTACAGTAATTCCATCTTCTCCTGGAGCTTTTCCCAGCTTCATGTTCTTGATTGCATGTGCAACCTCTGCTGGAAGGACTGGAGGAACTCTGGTACTGGTATCTTTCATGATGTCTGGAGTGCATGTATCATCCCTTTCATATAATTTGGAGTAGAAATCTTTCATATTTGTCAAAATTTCGCCTCTATTTCTTGTTACAGAACCATCTTCTTTTCTCAGTGCCATAATCTGTTTTCTTCCCTTACTGAGATGTCCCTTTGCTATCTTTAGGCTTTGGTTGTTTTCAATTGCTTTCCTCACTAGTTCACAGTTGAATTTTCCTTACGTCTTCAGTGATACTTTTTCGTACTGTCTTGCATAGCTTTATATATTTCCACTTTGGAAGTCACATCTTCTTTAGTTGTCCTCATCTCTCTTCTTTTTTTTCATCAACATTTTCGTTTTTCCTGATAATTTATTTACATGCAACTTGTTCTTAGACCCAGCTAATGTTGTTGCTGTTTCCATAAGAGCTTTGGTTACTTTTCTGTTAACTTCAGAGATGTCCACTTCTTCCGATGTTAGGCCTTCTAAAGCAGAGAACCTGTTCTTCAGTTCCAACTTGAAGGTATTATGGTGTTTTTAAGGTTGGTTATGTCAATAGATTTTGTTTGTCTTATGAGCTTGCCACGTTCAAGTTTAGTGTTGAGGTGCATCTTACATCTCACCAATGGTCACTACCTGTGTTGAACTTGTTTAGCACACTGCAGTCTTCTATGACGAATTTTTTGTTACACATAATAAAATCAATTTCACTTGTCGTCCCATTTGGATGTCTCCATGTCCATTTCCTGTGTGGCTTTTTCTTGAAGAAGGAGTTCAAGACGAAAAACCCTTCTGCCTCTGCAAACTCAACGAGAGTATTTCCACGCTGGTTTCTGTTGCCGTGACCGAATTTACCTACTGAAGTTTCATTCTGTTGCCGTTGCCCTATTTTTGCATTGAAATCTCCCATAATTATTTTCAAGTGCTGCTTACCTTTATTATTTAGATGACAAATTTCCTCATAAAATTCTTCAATTTCTTCTTCAGGATGACTTGTGGTGGGTGCATAAGTTTGAATAATCTGAGCCTGGTATCTTTTCGAGAGTTGGATAACAAGCCGTGCAGCTCTGTCAGAGGAACTTTCAACTTCTACAACTTTATCCTTCAGTTTCTTGTTTATTATAAATCCAACACCACTAGTTCTGCCAGTATCTGTCCCACGATAGTAGAAGAGATGTCCACTTTTCAGTTCGATGAGATCTTCTCCTTTTCTCCTTACCTCACTTAGCCCCACGATGTCCCACTTGATCCTTTGTAGTTCCTCTTCCAATTCAAGAAGCCTTGAATCAGAAGATAGGGAGCGTCCATTGTACGTTGCCAAGGTCAGCATCAGATGGCAGCCTAGTCCGGTCCTCCGGGGATTCTTAGCACCCTCTGCCTTCATGTCGCACTGGCCGCTGCCTTGGCCAGGTACATTCCAGCTGCCGGAGACTGAGGGCCAAGATTTAAGTTGTGGAGTCATTTTGGAGGGGTTTGGCCATAACCTACCACGCTGGCCAAGCGGGTTGGTGAGTGTGGGATAGAATTTCCTCTGATCCCGATGGTATAGTTATACCGCTATTGGCGGTCGTCAGAGCCCCTTTAGCGGGAACAGGATGCACCACGAGAAGGCGGGGTTGACATTTGTCAAGGAGAGGCTGTGATGTTACGCATCACCTGACCTTACATCCCAGTGTATATATACACTGCCGGACAATTGCTAAGGACGGATGACAATAGCAACGATAGCAACCATAAAATGGAAGGCAGGAAAATGTGGAAATTAGCATAAGTGCGGGATACATTAAGACGTGTTGTGCGTATGCAAATTTTGGATTGCCGAACTTGTTCGTGACGTCAGAGCGCTGATAAGAGATATAAAGGATTTGACGCGTATTGACCGTTGTTGTTCAAACGCAAAGTTGAAAGGGAAAGAATAGATTGACGAACTTGCAATTTTCAGTGTGTCTTCCCGACATCACCTAGATGATTTTACGCGTGGCCGTATTATTGGCAAGATTGAAGAAAGGCGAAAAATAACAGATGTTGCCAAGGAGTTCGACGTCAGCCACAGTGTTGTTTCAAGGCTTTGGAAATCATTTCAAACAAATGGAGAGTGTAGCAAACGTCACGGGGGAGGTCGTGTTCGCAGTACGACACCTGCAGAAGATCGGTACATAGTGCTATCAACAAAAAGACACCGGCGCAGCACAGCTAGTGAGGTAGCAAATCAGTTTATGGCTGCTACTGGCAAGCGGATCTCCCGAAAAACTGTCGCCAGACGTTTGCATGAAGGAGGACTATACGCCCGCCGTCCTGTTGTGGGCATCCCATTGTCCAGACGTCACCGTACCGCCCGTTTGCAATGGTGTCATCAACATCGCAATTGGACTGATAACGACTGGTCTGCTGTCCTCTTCTCAGATGAGAGTAGATACAGTTTATCGTCTGATTGTCGACGACAACTGATCTGGCGTGATAGTGGTACTGCATATTGTCCAGCAAACATACAGGAAAGGGACCGATATCCGACATGTAGTGTCACGGTATAGGCTGGAATCATGATCAATGGCTGCACGTCCCTCTATGTGCTTCCAACTGGGACTATGACTGGCCAACGATACATTAATGATGTTCTGCTACCTCATGTTCGCATGTTCCGTGGTGCTGTCGGTGATAGATTCATTTTCATGGACGACAACGCAACATGTTATCGAACAGTCTCTGTGCAGGAGTGTCTTGAGAGCGAGGATATTCAACGCCTCGTATGGCCAGCACGTTCTCCAGATCTGAATCCCATTGAAAATGTGTGGGATGCTTTGGGGAGGAGTCTTGCTGGTCGCCAATACCCTCCAATAAACAAGGACACCCTCATCCGTGCACTGACAGAGGAATGGGATAAATTACCCCAACAGCTGCTTGATAATGTTGTGCAAAGCATGACACGACGTGTGGAATCTTGCATCGCCCTCCATGGTGGCCATATCCCGTACTGATATCTTACGCCGGAACGCCTGCGGACGGTAATTGCATTTTTTTCACGTTTACGTATTCTGCACAAAATGGCCTGTTTGTCCCTTGAACACGTTCCAAAGCCTTCTGGATTTAAGAGCACAATAAATTGTCTTTCTTGTAATGTCCTGGCATTCTGACATTATTTTATTTCACTTGGCATCCAACCACACTTACTTTTTTATGCGCTATAGAGCCGTTTATGATCCGTCCTTAGCAATTGATTAGCAGTGTATATATATATATATATATATACTTGCACGAGTATATATATATATTCTTCCCAGTCAAGTGTATGAATAATGTAACGCATCTCCTTCTGTCTTGCATTATGAGTTATTTCAAGAGCGACAACCAAGAGAACTGTATTTTCACTATAATTTACTAAAATATTTTTTTTTCACTAATTTACTTGGAAAAGAAATTAATCAGTGAATTCACTAAATTATATTTATCTTTTTCTTTTAAAAAATTTGAAACTTTTCGTTTGCGTTTGTTATTCAGGTGAGTGAGAAAAACAATAGCTTTCGGCAATCAGAAAGGTTCATTTTCTTTCTCTTAATTGCGATCTAAACACCAGAAATTATTCGTTCTACTTACGAAATGCATTGAAAGCACTAAAATTCTGAACATTTTGCTCTAATCACTTAATTTAAAAGAATTTACAGACTCAGACATTAAATAATAAATACCACACTCAGCAACATTATTTTTAATGCACCACAATGTGAGTACTCAAGAAACGCATATAGCGTATTAAACCCGTTTATTTTTATGGTGTAATAAGCACAGAGATTCGCCAAGCTTTCGCACTCCACTAGGAGGCTTTTTTAAGGCAGTGCTAGACATAAAACGTTGAATTATCTTGACGTCGCTCTCAGAAAAAATAGAACATCCAGTTTCGATTTTAACGTTTATTATAAACCGACCGCAGTACCGAACCTTGTCCCTCCTGATTGGCACTGCCAAAAAGAGTACAAACTTTCTGCTTTTAGAGCATGGTTCTACAGAGCGTATAACATATGCCAACTCGACTACCTAAATAACAAAGAAATCGATATTATTTATATAGCAAAGGTTTCAAAGCTGGATATAAGGGGGATGAAATAGACAGAATACATAGAACTGTAAGAAATCGTATAATGTCAGTAACAACAAAATTACCTAGTAAGACAATGAGGTACGCAGGATCCATTCCATATATCCCAGGCTTTGCATATTGGTTAATGAATTTGTTACGTAAATACAAAATATTAATAGCAATGAAGTCCCCGACCCCATTATCATACATAGTATCAAGCTGCAAGGAGAGGCAGTGTGAAAAAGAAATGGCGGGTGTGTACGCTATACCGTTGGTATATCCTGACAACTCGGAAAATATATATATCGGAATGACAAAGCGATCTGTGGACACTAGATGTAAAGAACACTTGCGAAGTATCAACCAGGACATGCAGAATACAGCCTTCGCCAGATAAGTCATGCATTAATCGGCCGCTCCAGTATGGAATAGTATTAGAAGAATCGCCCCTTACATGAACTTTAAAAAGACTGCCATCAGGCAAACTGTCGAAATCCTCTCCAGCAAAGTAGCATGCAATGACATGATCTCTACTGAACTACCAATGGTTTGGCATGCGTTATTAAAAGACGAGAACACGTCGCGGTGCGCCATGTAATTACGTGCTAAAAAATTTCATGAAGTATGCTCGTGATGTCACCCACGTTATTTTCAAAACTCATCTTTGTTCCTTATGTGTTCCAATTCCCTGCATTTTATGTCTACCATTGCCTTGAAAAAGCCTCCCAGTGGAGTGCGAAAGCTTTGCGAATCACTGTGCTTATTACACCATAAAAATAAACGGATTTAATAAGCTATATGCGTTTCTTGAGTACCACACTCAGGTTTTATAGATTTTTTGCTCATATCTGAAATAAGGAATGCACGGAATAAATGAAGCTAACATACAAGGATGAATTGCCTAAATCTTCAAATCAATATATACTGATTGACCCAGGGTATCTTCCTCATTCCAACAATGGGCCTTTGTAAGAAGACTTCGTTCCCTTTCAACCCCCGCAAGACCGTCCTTCCCGGGGCTAATCTATCCCCGATTCATCTTAACGAGCGGGCGTGGTTTAGCTCCTAATGGAAGGGGAGTGAAGATGAGTATATATGCGTGCTCGCCGCTTTTGGACAGGTTTTCGGGACGCGGGTGGCCTAGTGGGCAACGTTCGTGACTGCCACGGAAAGGGCCACATGTTCGATCCCAGGCAGGTACCAACGCTCGATCCACTAAATATCCGCCGTGCGTCGGATGGGCACATTAAGCCGTCGGACCCCGGGTGCTGGCTCCCCGGTAATAAATAAGGGCGTCTTCCTCCACCTTTCTACTTCGCTTCCGTTTCACTTTCCTATCGGACGCTCTAGCCCAAATCTTCTAGTTTCCTATTTCTAAGGGTTGTTTAAGACCTGGGGTCAGACACTCTCTTCCTAAAATCCTCTACATATGATCTGATCTGATCTTTGAACAAGTTTTTGATGGACGTAATATTGCGTACTCGCCGCTTTTGAGCAGGGCTTCGATGAACATAATATTGCGTCACTGCCGCTTTTGAACAGATCCTATGTAGAGGATTTTAGGATGGGAGTGTCTGACCCCAGATCTTAAACAACCCTTAGAAATAGGAAGCTAGGAGATTTGGGCTGGAGTGCCTGATAGGAAAGTAACGCGGAAGCAAAGTAGAAAGGGGGAGGAAGATGCCCTTATTTATTACCGAGGGGCCAGTACTCGGGTTCCGACGGCTTGCCGTGCCCACCCGATGCACGGCGTGTGTTTAGTGGTTTGAAGTTTGTACCTGCCTGGGATCGAACCTGAGGTTATCTCCGTGGCGGTCACGAACGTTGACTACTAGGCCACCCGCGGCCTCGCTTTTGAGCAAGTTCTGGAGAACGTATATATGCGTCCTCGCCGCCTAGAAGGTTAAAACAACAAGAACGGCTCGAAAGCTCTAAAATCTCTTGCACGGAAATGCCGAATCACTTGCGATGGTAAGAACTACGCGGAGCAAAAAGTAGTCCTCACCTTGCCCCACATAAGGACTTCACTTTCATGTTCCATAGGGACTAATATTCCATACAGCGTGGAAAAAGTCCACAAAACCTAGGTCCGCGATAAACTGAAGTACAACCCTTATTTTTTCCCTTTGTTTGTATTGTCTGCCTTCAGCGGCGGAGCTAATTTCTTTGCCCCGTGATGGTGAATGTACGCAGGTCTTACGTAAACATAGCGGAGTGATATAAGAGCTGATAATTCACCAGTAATTTTTATTTCGATTTCAAATGGAAGAACGGGATTTTTTATTGGCACAGTAAGAAATCTTTGAAAAAAGTGTCCGCTTACGTTAAAAAAAAAAAAAAAAAAATTCTGTAATCTGAAGAACAGCCAAAGAATTTTGAAGCTGTATTGGTGCTAATGAGAGCGAAATTTCCTACGGAGCTGACACCAAATGATTCCCCTGACTTCCAGCTGTTAGTTTCAGGATCGCATGTTTTTAAATGTACATCATCCTTGTCATTGATCAATCCAGCAGCATAGGTGCAAATCTTTCCAGAACACGAAACCGAATGCCTGCAGAAGAATACACCTCTCATTGGAGTTACTAAAGTCCACTGGGCGGTTAACGGGTTATACATCTCCATTGAGAAGACAAACTGAAACACTCCAGCCTGTCCTCCATATATATATACACTGCCGGACAATAGCTAAGGACGGATGACAATAGCAACGATAGCAACCATAAAATGGAAGGCAGGAAAATGTGGAAATTAGCATAAGTGCGGGATACAGTAAGACGTGTTGTGCGTATGCAAATTTTGGATTGCCGAACTTGTTCGTGACGTCATAGCGCTGTTAAGAGATATAAAGGATTTGATGCGTATTGACCGTTGTTGTTCAAACACAAAGTTGAAAGGGAAAGAATCAATTGACGAACTTGCAATTTTCAGTATGTCTTCCCGACGTCACCTAGATGATTTTACGCGTGGCCGTATTATTGGCAAGCTTGAAGAAGGGCGAAAAATAACAGATGTTGCCTCCCTGGCAACATCTGTTATTTATACGTCAGCCACAGTGTTGTTTCAAGGCTTTGGAAATCATTTCAAACAAATGGAGAGTGTAGCAAACGTCACGGGGGAGGTCGTGTTCGCAGTACGACACCTGCAGAAGATCGGTACATAGTGCTATCAACAAAAAAACACCGGCGCAGCACAGCTAGTGAGGTAGCAAATCAGTTTATGGCTGCTACTGGCAAGCGGATCTCCCGAAAAACAGTCGCCAGACGTTTGCATGAAGGAGGACTATACGCCCGCCGTCCTCTTGTGTGCATCCTATTGTCTAGACGTCACCGTACCGCCCGTTTGCAATGGTGCCATCAACATCGCAATTGGACTGATAACGACTGGTCTGCTGTCCTCTTCTCAGATGAGAGTAGATACAGTCTATCGTCTGATTGTCGACGACAACTGATCTAGCGTGATAGTGGTACTGCATATTGTCCAGCAAACATACAGGAAAGGGACCGATATCCGACATGTAGTGTCATGGTATGGTCTGGCATCATGATCAATGGCCGTACGTCCCTCCATGTGCTTCCAACTGGGACTATGACTGGCCAACGATACATTAATGATGTTCTGCTACCTCATGTTCACATGTTCCGTGGCGCTGTCGGTGATAGATTCATTTTCATGGACGACAACGCAACATGTCATCGAACAGTCGCTGTCCAGGAGTGTCTTGAGAGCGAGGATATTCAACGCCTCGTATGGCCAGCACGTGCTCCAGATCTGAATCCCATTGAAAATGTGTGGGATGCTTTGGGGAGGAGTCTTGCTGGTCGCCAATGCCCTCCAATAAACAAGGACACCTTCATCCGTGCACTGACAGAGGAAAGGGATAAATTACCCCAACAGCTGCTTGATAATGTTGTGCAAAGCATGACACGACGTGTGGAATCTTGCATCGCCCTCCATGGTGGCCATATCCCGTATTGACATCTTACGCCGGAACGCCTGCGGACGGTAATTGCATTTTTCACGTTTACGTATTCTGCACAAAATGGCCTGTTTGTCCCTTGAACACGTTCCAAAGCCTTCTGGATTTCAGAGCACAATAAATTGTCTTTCTTGTAATGTCCTGGTATTCTGACATTATTTTATTTCACTTGGCATCCAAACACACTTACTTTTTTATGCGCTATATAGCCGTTTATGATCCGTCCTTAGCAATTGTCCAGCAGTGTATATACAATGCAACCCGCAGAGCAACAGAGGTGTGAGAAGTCCATTGAAAATCTTTGAGGCAAAGTATACACACGAGTCCTTCCTTGATAAACACAATTTTCCTTTCCATGCAAGCAAAATAAACTACACTGAATCTAAACAATTGATCTATCTCTGAGAAAGTGCACAAGTTAACCCATTTATCTCCGTGGAGGGTGTCACTGAAGTTGACCGTGAAGGTTTTCGCAGATGCAAAAATATATTACATAGCGCAGCTTTTTTTGCCTGCTTGAGATGCTCTTTGGACTGACAACATCTTTCTGGTACAAGATATTCAGGTTTGCAGTTGCATGCAGTAATTTCATTAAGTATATTCCTGCAAGCATCTGACGATTCCATGAGTTTTTCTGTCAGTACATTCTTTTCTATATAAGATGGGGTCAAGAGATGCATCCGAATAAGATACAGTAGATCTGGTAGACAGACGACTCTGTCTGCTTCTTCCGCTTTTACCCACCTCATAACAGCTTCGAATACGATGTCTTCCCTCATTACGAATAAGTCGTCTCTTCCTATTAACTCTTTCAGTTTGGAGCAAGATAAGTTCAGGAACTCTTGCGAATGGGCAACATTCTCGAAATTTTCACGGACATAGTGGCTGGATATTTCAATAGCACCGAAATCTTGGCACTGTTCCGCTTGTAAGAGGACGTCAAGAGTAGTTTCAGGATCGATTCTCCTCACCATGAATTGAAAGCATGCGGTAACAACTCTGTTAAACTGTAAGTATGACGCTGTAGCGAGTAAACATTTGACATTATCAGATGTAATGCGTATTTTGCCGCTGTATGAAAAATCAATGAGCTTCTCCAGTGCACAGGCGTTTACGTTAACCAGTGTGATTACGGATTTTGAGCTGTCTGAAAAATTACTTGTGAACATCGTTCGGAAGTACGGATTTCCACCAGCCAAGATGATGCGATGGGCTACAAAAGACTGTTCTTCAGCTTTTACGATCACATCACAAAGTTCTCCGGATTCTTTCAGTTCTTCCTCGTAGAAAATGCATAGGACAGGAACGAAGTATCTGGAACATCTAATATATTACCAGAAAAGTCCATAATTTTATATTGCCCTTCGCTAAACCTCTAAAGGTTATATACAGAATTTACAGCATGATTTGTGCCTTTTCATAATTTTTTGTCACGTATACTTTTATAATGGATTTCATCTAAACAAGAAATATTTAATTTGCGTTTGTACCGCAGAATATAAATTTTTGGTGGGGTTTCATGATATAAATTTTTCCAGTAATCAACCTGTCAGTTTTGGTATCATAGTAGTCAGAATGGAAACTATTGTTTCCAAAGAGGTAGCCTTTTGCTGGAAGTTTGAAACCACAGGTAACGGAAATGCGTAAACCGTACATAGCCTTTGACATTGATGCCAGCTCGCTCCATGCGTTATTTGCAATGTCATATATTTCACAGGGCAAAACAGCAGTAAAGTTTAACTCCTCTGACTGGCCCCCACAAACAAATATTTTTCCATTTACGGACGCTGATGAATGAAGATAGCGTCGAAATAACATTGGCGAGAGGTGATCCCGAATTTTGCTTTTAATTTCGAAGCGTTCGCAAGAATTGGTGACGGTTGTGTTCATAGATAAGTTATCATAATTGATGATACCGTTAAGCGCATATATGACGTTTTTTACGACGCAAGAGGACAAACTTTTGCGACCTACAAGAATTTCTCCTAGCATTATAGTAGAAAAACTTGGCACGATTAATACACGGATTTCTTTTCCTTCTGTTTCTTCTCCCCCGACAAAAAGGATATCAGTTGCCGATACCACACAGGAAGCAGAGTCAGGAGCTTTGAAATTTGTTACCACCCAGTTACATTCGAAATTGTGTACGTTCAAACTAAACGCTTTAAATTTTTTTATGAAAATAATGGTGCGTTTGTATAGTATTACGTATGGGTATGAGTGAAGGCTTTGGAAGTCGGGATTTTCTTGAACTGCGCGTACCTTCACCCATTTTTTAGTAACCCTACAGTCGTAGTTATATAGTGACAAGGCTGAACTGGTGCCGCACCGGTGGCGCAGTGGTCTAAGCGATGGTCTCTGATCATTCGTCCGACAGGGTCCGGGTTCGAATCCCGGTGAGGCATGGATGTTGTGTTTGTCTTACGGCACTGGCTCTCTCCCTTCCCTGGAACTAGTGACCCTAAATTAGGGACGGGCGACTGCTTATAGCCCATTGAGTTGCTCATGGTGGTCGTTAAACCTCCAATCAAAAAAAAAAAAAAAAAAAAGGCTGAGCTGGATCCTATCAGGCTGTAACATTACCGTTGAAGACACTAGACTTTTGGTGACTGGCCAGTGGGCGTTAGGGATGATTTCAGCCGTTAGATGGCACTGCGTCCCAAGGTATAAACACCTCAGTTTCTGCGTTGTTTGAATTGCGGGATTGTGTATGTTCGTCGGTTTTTCTTGTTCCTTTTTAAAAAACCTTCTAGTTTTAAAACCAAACTGTTGTTTTCACAACAAAATCTAACCCATTTTCAAAATGGTTTACTGCTGTGTGCCGATGTGCACATCTTCTAAGAAGAAAAACGTGGGATTTTCATTCCATGAGTTTTCCTCAAATCAGAACCTAAAGCAACTGTTGCTGAAAAGAAATATCTCGTCAGGATTTTGCTCCAAATGACAAGTTACCTTCAATTGTTGTTTGTGGTAAGCATTTTCATTCTGATAATTACGTACCTAATTCAATTTTAGAAAAAAAAACCAGCTATATAAACTCATATTAAGTAAAATAGTAGGTAAATGTGTAGATTTGCGTTTTAAATTATTTCGTCGGAAAAAGATTAGTACTTCGAAAAAGTGCGACGTACAGGTTTTATATTGTGAAAATTAATGGCAAATGGTGCAGAAATTTTCTGTTTCAAATGTCTTTTAAAGATTTTTATCGTAACATTTACCAGTACGTTCGATACGTTAGGCCTACGCAGCGTCTCTTCACAGCATCGAACTTGCAGGTAAATGTTACGATAAAAATCTTTAAGAGACATTTAAAATACGAAATTTCTGCACCATTTGCCATTAATTTCTATACTTTAAAATCTGTACGTCGCACTTTTTCCAGGTACTAACATTTTTCCGACGAAATAATTTAAGACGCTAATCTACACATTTACCAAAATCTTGGGCCTAGATCGTTGAAAAATAAAGGAGGAATGAGATTTACACATGAATTACACCAGTTCCTACAGAAAAATTATCTTGCCCAAGTACTACGAATTCAGAATACAAATATCCATCTGTTAATGTGAAAGTGAATATAAATAAAATCTCAAATGTAAATAATGATACGGAATCAGTTTGTTAATGCGAAAACGTCAATAGATGGCGCTGCGTCCCAACTCATCTTTTCTGTCCTCGCTGTTTTTGCTTAATGTTACAGCCTGATAGGATCGTGTTCAGCCTTGATAGTGATAAGTTGCCACCAGAAGTGAAAACTCTGTAGAGTGCGCATCCTTTTACTTCGTAGTGTTTAATATGTTCTTTTTTAGCAGAATACCTTTCCTGTTTCTCTCTGTGTTCTTTCGTGAATGTACATGTTCTTATTCTTTCAATTATTTTTGTGCGCCCTTTTGAGGACAGAATTAAGTCTTCACGTAAGACTTTCGTTTCGAAACATGTTGTTGTCAACAGGGACATGCGAACGAGTTTCAGCAAATCCGCTAAGTACACCACTCTTAGTTTCTTCCGCTTTCACCCATCTCATAACTGCGTCGAATACAATGTCCTCATTAATTACGAATACGTCGTCTTGTTCAATCAAGGCCCCTACGACGGAGAAAGATAAGCTCAGAAAGGCATCTGATGTGGTTAGCCTCTTCGAAATTTTCTCTGACATAGGCACTGCACTTTGTGACGATACTCAAACTTTCGTAGCCTTCCGACTGTGCTAGAATGCTTAACGCTGTTTCGATACTCATTGTCTTTGTTAAGAAACTGAAACACGCTTCAACGACTCGGTTGAACTGCAACTGAGAAGCTGCGCTGAGTAAACTCTGCGCGTTCGAAGATTCGATGCTTAATTTCCCTGTGTACAGATAACTCACAAGGGATTGGAATGCACTCGGATCTATATCATCTAAATTTATTTCAGCCTCGGTGCTTTCGGCATGCTCAGGTAACTTGTTTTCTAAGTATGGAATTCCTGCTGAAAGAATTAATCGATGTACACGAAAACGCTCTTCTTTCACAGTTATGGTGATATCACAGAGCGTTTGACATACTCTTAGTTCCCTGATTTCACTTAATATATCCCTTAACAACAACTCGTCGGACATTTCTATTTCCTCTTCGGAATCCATTTTGCAAAGTTTCAAACTAAGAGCAATATTTAAGAACTAATAATGTTCTGTATCAGCCGGCGCGTGACTGTACATGGCATACCGTTTTTCCTTCAGTACAGAATTCTTTTGCGCAGTTCGTTGCTTCACGCATGCAGTCTTCTCTCTTCGCACGTTTTTTCTTTCATGTGGAATTTCATCTCGGGTTAGTAATAATGTATTATTCTAGCTTTTGAGGGACATGAGTGTAATAAATGTGCGATTTGTCACATTTTCTGCTGCACACTTTACTAAGGTTAACTGCTGGTGGAAAGTGTGTATATTCTTGCAAGGCAACGTAAATATGTATGTAGGCTTAGCTGTGTCTAGGGGAATTTCATTACTGCTTCACTGATTCAGTCAGCCATCTTAGCTATAACATCTTTATTAAAAGAGCACACAACTCGAATAACATAAGACGATAATTAACAATTTAAAATGTAAATATTCCATAGCTAACAACGGCCACACTACAAGATTAAAATTCCTGGCCTAGTTTTCCCCACCCAATCCGTCCTTGCTTGAGTCCTTTCTTGTTTACTGAACATTAAGAATTATTTTACAAAGCACAGTAGTACGGGGCGGGGCTTTCCTCATGAGAATGTTTTCGCGTTCAGGTGAGCTTCTTGAATGCATGTGAGAAATAGCATGAGCTTCGGGATACATATGAGAAATCCTAAATAGGATAGTTCAGGGCCGGATTATTAAGACCTTAGTGGGCCCCTAGGCTAAGACGTTTGAGTGGGTCCCAAGGCTATAGTTCCTATAGACCCCACCTTAATCCAGTTCTGTTAGTCTTCCTGCTCACCCCCCCCCAAAAAATTCACAGTGCAATGGTATAATTTTCTTCTCAACCCCATATGGCCCAAGTAAATATTGTTGCAATGGCGAATAGGGCACTGAAAGGGATTCAGTGACTAACCCTGTAACAAGTGGACATGTGAGCGGGATCAAGTATCTATTTAACTTTGTGCTGGTCATAGCTTTGTTAAATTGGTCTCTCCCCCCCCAGATGCCCAATGTAATGGTATAACTTTTTGTCTCAACCCCATATGCCCAAGTAAATATGTTGCAATGGCGAACTTTTGTACTATCATTCACTTCTCTTCCTACTTTACTCGTATGGAAATACCGTTACATGAGTGGGATTTCAGATACATTAAAATAACTTGTTTCGTTAAAAATGCTAATTTCGAAACTACGCTAAGGCTACAAATCTACAAAATAACTAAAGACCATAACACGCACTGAGCATTACTCGTGAAATTCTTCTTAATATCATAGCGGCTTGGATCCGGGGAACAAAACTGTCTACTGAAGATGGAATGGTTTACCCGGGCATCGCTCTTTAAATGAGAAATCTTTTCGTACAATCCGGCGTCAGAGAGATAGAGAAAAAAAGGTATAAATCGCTGAGAACTAAGGGTAGTATTCCGCAGGTTTCAGAACCTGAACACAGATAAGATCGCGGCTTCTAGGAAGAGTTCTTGCCGCGCTGTTCTTTTTCTCATAATGAAACAGGGCTTGTCTTACTGTAGCTACCGATGAGGTGACTCTTCAAAAATGCGAAAAGAGCATAGACCCACTGCGATGAAATATAACCTTTAAAATGAACTGCCCAAAATAAAACAAAGCGGCAGTTGGTATTGCCCGTAAACTACTGCAATATTGCTAATTGCCGGACATAAATTATCGCGATATTTCGAGGGCTGTTGGAACTTTTTAAAAAATTACAAAATATTTTTATCGTAGAACTCCTGATGTTGTTCTGAAGAACGATGGTCTCCAGACTTTAGTTCAATGGTGTTAGGCATATGTTCCACTACTAAACGTATGATGATCATTGCTGTCGAATAGAGATTTAGTACACGTTTCTAGATGGCAAGCTGGATACAAATAACCCCTTACCCAACCCAAGCTATGGTCAAACAATAATCACTTATTGCCAATAAATTGTCATGGGTGTACTAAAGATAACTCACACTAAAACACTAGTTATATGGATGAATAAATAGGAACACCATCCATTACAAGGGGAAGTTTCGTACCTGATATATATATACACTGGCAGAAAGTGAAAAAAGAACACCAAGAAGGAGACGTCTGATACCAACGAAATTTATACAGCATGATAACGGAATACAGAGGATAATGTGATTAAAACATTATGGCAAAATACAGCAGTATTTGCTGGTAAACTGAAAAATAACATTTTCATGTAACATGGTTAGTACGAGGTTGAACCGCCATGAACTGCGTCACACTGTGCAATTCTGGCATGGAATCTGTCGTATAGATGCTGGATGTAAGTTTGGGGTATTGAGTTCCAAGCATCCTCAACCTGGACGCGTAAATCAAGGATGGTCGTTGCTGGCCGTGGAGACCGGATAAGTCGTTGTCCCATAAAATCCCACACGTGCTCAATGAGGGACAAATCCGGTGAACGTGCAGGCCATGGAAGTTGTCTCACACCCTGAAGTGCATGTTGCGTTGCACGTGCCGTGTGTGGGCGTGCGTTATCTTGCTGGAAAACACCACGATGGACCGACCTTACAAATGGCACAACAACGGGCTGAATGGTGTTGTTGATGTAGGAGGTGCTGTTTAACGTACCCGGTACAAACACTAGTTGTGTAAGGGAGTGATAGCTGATCACTCCCCACACCAGGAGACCAGGTGTAGGCTCTGTGTGTCGCTGGCGGATGCAAGAAGGGTGAAGACGCTCCCCTGTGCGTCTGCGAACACGCATACGCCCATCGGAGGCTCCCAAGCAGAATGTGCTTTTATCGTTGAACACGACAGATCGCCATTGCGTTCTCCAGTGCAAACGTTGGCGACACCACTGCAGCCTTTCCTGACGGTGGGCTGGAGTCAGAGGTACGCACGCCAGAGGCACACGTGCACGTAGTTCTGCATCCAGTAGACGGTTGCTGATTGTTCGCACAGTCACCTCAGGTGCAACTGCAGCTCGGATTTGCGTCGCAGTGGATGATCTGCTTGACAACGCCGCTCTTCTTATGAGTCGATCGGTCAGCTCATCAGTCCGTCTGTGACTCCCGGTTCCACGTCTTCTCGTTTGGAAATGTTCCTCGGACCATTTACGCCACCATCGTACCACCACCGATACTTCCCGTCCAATTCGCTCCGCAATGCGACGATACGACCACCTGGCCTCGCGGAGTCCGACTAGACGACCTCGCTCAAAGTCCGATAACTGCTAAAATCGTACACGTCTTCCATGTCCAGGCATTACAGCTTCTTCAGGGTCTTCGTACGTGTCCGTACGCCGACGACTGATTACATTCACTTCGCGCCGTACTCCTTAAATACCACCGACGATAATTTGCATATTATGCCGTGCTGTGGCTTAAGCGCTCACTGGTTGGTCCCGAAATTAACATCACACCTACGTAAACTCGACCTCATTAACATATGTACATTTCATGATCGTCCGCCAATTCCTTCTTGGTGTTCTTTTTTCACTTTCCGCCAGTGTATATAGGCAAGAACAGCCTGCTACAACAAATACAGGATGTTTCACTTTAGGTAGTCCAATCCAAAGAAACAGTCATATTTTGCAACACATTCTACTGGAAAACATAACATGTGTTTTACAACGTACCCTAGTTCATGGACATGTAGCACCATTCACTATAAATGTTGGAAATGCCCTCCACCGACATCCAAGCACACATGAATGCGACGCTGCATATCATCGAAGATCCTCCGCAGCATATCCTCATCAATAGTCCAAATTGCTGCGTATTCTAACGTGCAAGACTTATTGTTGTAAGCACGACACTACAAACATCCGCAAAAGGAAAAATCGGGAGGAGTCAGATCGGGTGAAAGAGATGGCCACAGTCCTTGGGATATCACTCGGTCACCGAAGAAACAGGAAATTTCACTCGTGCTCACACGGGACGTGTGGCATGTCGCTCCATCCTGCTGAAAGTACCACGTTGTCAAATCGATGTCGGTAAATTGGTCCAGAAATTGTCTGAAAATGTTCACATATGACTCCGAATTTACTACGTTTCTGAAGAAAATGGGTCCAATTATTCTGGTTTGGGAAACAGCACACCAAACACCGATTTTTACAGGATGTAATGGGGTTTCTTGTAATTCATGTGGTTTAACTGTAGCACAGATGCGGAAGTTTTGGGAATTGGCATACCCGTCCAAATGAAACCATGATTCGTCAGTGAACCATGTAAAATCCATAATGTTCGGAATTGAGAGTAAAAATGTCAAGAACGATTGACAATAAGGCACACGCTTTTCAAGATCCGGTTCGTGCAACTCTTGCACAGCTGTCACACGGTACGAATGAAGAAACGCTTTCTTCGCAGCTCTTCGGCAGGTGAAAACAGAGTACCCACTTCCTTCTGACAAACGTTGTAGTGACTTCTTCGCGGATGCCAGCAGCCTGCGCTTCACCTCTTATTTCATTTCTTCCGCCTTTAGGATGTCTGCCACTGTATTGGTTCAAAACACTACCCGTGGTTTAAACTTTCTTCGCTAACTTGGCGATGCAACGTTTTCCTGGTGCTTTTCTTCCCCAAAACTTCTCCAGGAATTCACGATGCGTTACCTTTATAGACTTTGTTATCCAATAAGTTCACACAATAAACACCCGCTCCGCAACGGTATACACGGCTATCCTGAACGAGGTTCAACGGCACAGTAAAACACGCAGATTGCCTCCGCACAGAATTAACCTGCCCGGACATCTGATGGGGGTCACAATGAGCCATCGGCTCATCATGAAAATCACTCCCGCGCACTTCTCAAGGATCAAGGTCACTTGTAAACCAAACATCGTGTTTCTATTTAGAGTGGAAAGAAAACAATAGTTGGTTCGGGGGGGGGATACCTAGTGAACCCATAGATCGAATCGACAGGACCGCAGCTTTTTCTTTATTTCTGTGCAGTGGCGTATAACTGAACATTTCAGCACCAGGGGCAAAGCACAGAATATTGCGCCACCATTCATAACATTCTTCGATAATATTTTTATAACATTTCGATATCATCATCATCATCATCATCATTGTCAACCATTATCAATCCACTGCTGGACGAAGGTCTCCCCAAGTTTACTCCACAACGGTCTGTCTTGTGCCAGTCTCCTCCATGTCACCCCTGCATACTTTCGAATTTCATCTACCCATCTCCCATGTGGTCTTCTTCTGGGTCTTTTCCTGTCCCTTGGAATCCAATCTAAAATTTCGGCTGTCCATCGATGATCTGTCCTTCTGGCAGTATGTCCAGCCCATTGCCATTTCAGGGATTTAACTCTGATCATGATGTCTTCCACTCTTGTCATTTTTCGGATCCACGAGTTCCTCTTCTTATCTCTCCTGGTTACACCAAGCATGCACCTCTCCATGCTTTTTTGAGTTGTCTGCAGCCTTTGTATGTCTCTTTTAGTTAAGGTCCACGTCTCTGCACCATACGTAAGCACTGGAAGGATGCATTGATCAAACACTTTTCTTTTAAGACATAATGGCATATTGCTCTTGAAAATTATGCTGTTTCTTCCAAAAGCTCTCCAGGCAAGTTTTGTACGCCGATTAATTTCTTCATCAATGTGACCCTCACTTGATATCTGCTGTCCAAGATAAACGTACGTGTCTGTTATCTCCAGCTTTTTTCCATCAATCGATAAATCTTCATTTCTTGTAAAAGCATTGAACATCACTTTTGTCTTCTGAAAGTTCATTTTTAATCCCACTTCTTTACTCTTGTCAGCAAGTTCCTGGATCATACTCTGCAGCTCTGATGGGCTAGTTGCAAAAATGACTACGTCATCAGCAAAACGAAGGTGGGTTAGATAATCTCCATTAATCTTTATCCCCTTGTTTTCCCAGCTCAGTGACTGAAAAACACCCTCCAATGTGGCATTAAAGAGCTTCGGAGATATGGTGTCACCTTGTCTCACTCCCTTTCCAATTTTTATGTGTGTTGTATTTTCAAACAGTCTAATCTTTGCACTTGCATTTTCATAGATGTTATTAATAATATTAATGTATGCATCTTCAATACCGCAGGTTTTCAGAGCCATTGTAACTGCTGATGGTTTCACCGAATCAAAGGCTTTTTCATAATCGATAAAAGCCATGCACAATGGAAGTTCATATTCCCTCGCTCTTTCAATTAGTTCTCTCAGCACATGGATATGATCTATTGTGCTGTAGCCACTCCTGAATCCAGCTTGTTCTCTCGGTTGAGCCATGTCCAGTGTTACCTTCAAGCGGTGTGAAAGAACTTTAGTGAAGATTTTATAAACTACTGATAGGAGGCTGATAGGTCTGTAGTTTCCGAGATCCTCAATGACACCTTTCTTATGTAGCAGGATCATTGTAGCGGTGTTCCAATCCTCAAGAATCTTTCCTTCATTAAGGCATCGAGTGAAAATTTGGGCGAGTACTGTTTCGATTTCTCCACTTGCTTCTTGTATGATGTCTACAGTAATTCCATCTTCTCCTGGAGCTTTTCCCCGCTTCATGTTCTTGATTGCATGTGCAACTTCTGCTGGAAGGACTGGAGGAACTCTGGTACTGGTATCTTTCATGATGTCTGGAGTGCATGTATCATCCCTTTCATATAATTTGGAGTAGAAATCTTTCACTCTTGTCAAAATTTCGCCTCTATTTCTTGTTACAGAACCATCTTCTTTTCTCAGTGCCATAATCTGTTTTCTTCCCTTACTGAGATGTCCCTTTGCTATCTTTAGGCTTTGGTTGTTTTCAATTGCTTTCCTCACTAGTTCACAGTTGAATTTTCTTACGTCTTCAGTGATACTTTTTCGTACTGTCTTGCATAGCTCTATATATTCCACTTTGGAAGTCACATCTTCTTTAGTTGTCCTCATCTCTCTTCTTTTTTTCATCAACATTTTCGTTTTTCCTGATAATTTATTTACATGCAACTTGTTCTTAGACCCAGCTAATTTTGTTGCTGTTTCCATAAGAGCTTTGGTTACTTTTCTGTTAACTTCAGAGATGTCCACTTCTTCCGATGTTAGGCCTTCTAAAGCAGAGAACCTGTTCTTCAGTTCCAACTTGAAGGTATTATGGTGTTTTTTAAGGTTGGTTATGTCAATAGATTTTGTTTGTCTTATGAGCTTGCCACGTTCAAGTTTAGTGTTGAGGTGCATCTTACATCTCACCAATCTATGGTCACTACCTGTGTTGAACTTGTTTAGCACACTGCAGTCTTCTATGACGAATTTTTTGTTACACATAATAAAATCAATTTCACTTGTCGTCCCATTTGGATGTCTCCATGTCCATTTCCTGTGTGGCTTTTTCTTGAAGAAGGAGTTCAAGATGAAAAACCCTTCTGCCTCTGCAAACTCAACGAGAGTATTTCCACGCTGGTTTCTGTTGCCGTGACCGAATTTACCTACTGAAGTTTCATTCTGTTGCCGTTGCCCTATTTTTGCATTGAAATCTCCCATAATTATTTTCAAGTGCTGCTTACCTTTATTATTTAGATGACAAATTTCCTCATAAAATTCTTCAATTTCTTCTTCAGGATGACTTGTGGTGGGTGCATAAGTTTGAATAATCTGAGCCTGGTATCTTTTCGAGAGTTGGATAACAAGCCGTGCAGCTCTGTCAGAGGAACTTTCAACTTCTACAACTTTATCCTTCAGTTTCTTGTTTATTATAAATCCAACACCACTAGTTATATTGCTGCTCGATGATCGGTTTGTTTCTACGTTGCATGCACAAGTTCGTTTGTTTTTATTTTGAGCCGCCTGTTCAAGAATGTTGTTTCTGTGACCCTTGGAGAGCTGAACTCACAAAGTCCGTCATCCAGCGCTCACGTCATAGGTTTGTAGCTCTAGCCGCTGTCCACGTGATTGATAGCAGTATTGCCCAAAGATTCTCAAGGTCTCTGGCACGGTGGGTTTTGCAAAAATCTTGTTAAGTTATCGAGTGCGTACTATGGAGATGTTTCAGGCAGCCATTAATTGAGATGGAGTGTTGTGTGGTAGTCGCAAGGGAGCTTCTTTTATTGATATATACTGTGTGATTGTGACTCGGCAAAAATTATGAATGTACATTCAAAAGAGTACTAAAATGTTCGAAAAGTGTTTGCCGTGTTGTGCATAATATCAGGTAAATATCATATTGGGTTGCTATTAATTCTCATGTTTGCTTCGTTTTTGTCAAATTCATATATTCAGAATAAATCACAAATTAAGATCGAAAAGAAACTTTTAAAATACCAACTACGTAAATGTTTCTAATGAATGTATTTTTTGTTATTTCTAAGGGTGGTATTTCCACCGAATCTTAACCCATGAACTTTCCGCGTATACTTTCTTTTTCTTTTTTTTTTTTTTTTTTTACAGAACAGAAATAAGTTTCACAGGGAAAGATTATTCGAAATATGAATTTTGCTACACCACCAATTGGTGGTTGAAATTTCGTATATTTTGTGATAATATAAAGAAAAAAAATTTACCATTTTGTGAAATTTCATGCCTCTTTTCTTGAAGATGTTCGCAAATCTTCAAAAAGCTTGCACCCATTATTTGAGAACCACAAATATAGTCAGTGACGCCTTACCCGTGGGGTGCATGTGGCCCAGATCAGGGTCTGGGTAGGCAATGAGTGCCCCATGGGTTCCGTAAGCCCCAGAATCTTAGTAAGCATCATGTTTATATGTTGTGTTTCTTTCTATTTCTTATGCTTGCACCAAATCGAACACCTACAAACGCTCTCTCTACCTCACGTCACAGTGGGTCGGATTTGGGTGGGCTAAGTCTCGCCCCTCTTAATAAAAAAAAAAAAAATTAGCCCCCAAAGATTTACTGTCAGGAGGGGGTTTCAGTTGGAACTCAGCCCCCACCCCCTCTGAGATCACACTACGCCCACGAGCACCGGGTGGCACCTACCAGTGTGTCCTTATCTATGCCCTTGACCTCCACATGACCATAAATTAATATTCCGTTTCCTGCACTTTCGACTACGACACAGTGACAGAGGATAGCTTATCACTCACTAAGGAAACGGTAAACGTTTCTCACTCAGAGAGTGAGGAGAAAGTTTTCTAAATCACTGTTACATTAAGACTGAAAAGTCCAGAAACTCATGAAAAATTCCATCACCTTAAAGTATAGTTAATTGTCTAACACACGCTGCGGAAAAGGGAATGCTTCTCGCTGGTGGCTTTTTTTTTTTTTAATTTTCTTTCTTTATGGGAGGGAACAGGGCCGGATTAAGTCTTTAGTGGGCCCCTAGGCTAAGACATCTGAGTTGGCCCTCAAAGAATTATGACGGGAACCATTATGAAATCCGTTAAAACACGAAACTGTTGTGATATGTTTGTGATAATTAATACGTGGTGTATTCTTCAAACTAATAAATTATCTGTAGAGTTTTCATAATAATTGACTGTACTTTTTATTGTTCTCATAAGAACATGAGTTAAAAGCTTAAGATTCCTAGATTTTGTCTTGAATTATTTTAACGGTTTCGCGCTGTATACTTTTCTTGGCGCATCTTTTTTGATATGCAATGTGAAGACACAGGGATATTTCGACCATTAACGGTTCGAAGTGCAAATTGGGAGCTGTGGGTGGATGGTAGTGTAAAAGCTGAAACTGTTTCGCCGACCCCGCTGTACACAGCGACATGAAACCTTTACATTTTGTAAGGCACTGCCTTGAAATCTGTTCGTCTGCCAGCCTCTGTTTCTGACCAAGCGGAAATCATACGAGACAAAAATAAAACTAGTTTACACACCTGGGGTGGTAGGGGACCACCCCAGGTGGTCCCCTACCACATACTAAAATTTCATCGAAATCAAACAATTTTTACGCAAGTTATGACGCAAAACGGCAATGGAAAGGGTCCCGCTCTTATGTCGTGACCTTTGACCCCATTTCGCTTATTTTCAATTTGGTCTGTCCCCAGGGGTTTCATACCGCACACTAAAATTTCATCGAAATCGAACCATTTTTACGCGAGTTATCGTGCGGAAAGACAGACAGACGGACAAAGCTGGAGCATATACGCTTCTTCAACATACGGTTGGAAAGGGTTAACAAGTTAGTAAAATCATGCAATACATTGATTATGATACGCTTTCCAATATACTAGAAATCATTACTCAAGCTATTATTCAAGTTATGAGGAAAATGGCTGTGGAATAAATCTCACCTCTGTGCCCCGACCTTTGATCCATTTGGATGATATTCAACAGAACTGGTTCAGTATATCTCCGAAATAACATGATAAAGTTTTGTCGCAATCGAAGCAATTTTACGTAAGTTATGATACATAAGCGCTATGGAATAGATCCTGCTCCTGTGTCCTAACTTTTCACCCCATTTCGCCCATTTGCAATAGGATTCGTCTCCAGATAGGTTCCTACAACATACCAACATTTTCATCCAAATCGAAACATTTTTACGTAAGGTATGACTCATAATGGCGATGGAAGTGATTCCGCTCCTATGTCCTGACCTTTGACCCCCATTTCGCCAATTTTCAATAGGGTTTGTCCCCAGGTGGTCTCCTACCACATACTAAAATTTAATCGAAATCGAACCTTTTTTACGTTAGTTATGACGCATAAGAGCAGTGGAATGGATCCCGCTCTTATGTCCTGACCTTTGACCCCATTTCGTTCACTTTCAATAGGGTTCCTTCCCAGGTGTTCCCCTACCACATAATAAAATTTCATCGAAATCGAACGATTTTTACGCAAGTTATCGTGCGGACGAACATACGCACACAACGCGTGACGTAATGAGGCAGATGGGAATCGCAACCATCTGCTAGCAAGGTGTGACGTCATAAAACTTTAATAGGATCCATAAACAACGCGTGACGTAATGAGATAGATGGCATGACCGCGCGCCAACATCTAATGGGGCGACGCCATGACACCACACTACAAACTTGGTAATTCGGGGTGGTTATTTAACCCACTAAACAAATTTTCTTAAAGTCGAGATCAAGCTAAATCGATTTCTAGTACCAGAAAACGGTAGGTTAACGACTTTCATCAAAATCCTTAGAGCCGTTTTCAAAATAAAATTTACAAGAATTGCTCCTTTAAGGTTATATACAAGAATTGCTCCTTTAAGGTTATATACAAGAATTGCTCCTTTAAGGTTATATACAAGAATTGCTCCTTTAAGGTTTTCAAAAAAAAAAAAAAAATTGCTTCCTGTACTTCGAATGAAAAAATTTCTGTACACATTTTCTTCCCAATTAATGCGTTCCCAATAATGAAAATTTGAACATCGATTAACATATCTTCATTTTATAACTTGGAATACTTAATATTTTCTAAAACATAACCATAATTATGCAATCCAACATTTTTTTGTCTGCTGACGTCATGAAAATACAGGTCGCGCCATCTTTTTTCTGGACAATTAATGCGCTCACAAGGATGAAAATTTGAATGTCGATTAAAATAGCTTCATTTTATAACTTGGAATACTTAATATTTTCTAAAACATAACCATAATTATGCAATCCAACAATTGTTTGTCTACTGACGTCATGAAAATACAGGTCGCGCCATCTTTTTCTGGACAATTAATGCATTCACAAGGATGAAAATTTGAACATCGATTAAAATAACTTCGTTTTATAACTTGGAATACTTAATATTTTTGTAAAACATAACCATAATTATGCAATCCAACATTTGTTTGTCTACTGACGTCATCAAAGTTCAGGTCGCGCCATCCTTTTTCTGGTTTCAACACCACCAAAGGAAAGGTTATTGATTTTTAATATAATTATGGTTATGTTTTAGAAAATATTAAGTATTTCAAGTTATAATAAAGTTATTTTAAGCGATGTTCGAATTTTCATCCTTGGGAACACATTATTTGTAAAGGAAATGTGTACAAAAGTTTTTCCTTTGGAAGTATAGTAAGCAAAATTACTTGACGTCCACCTTAATAATATGGGATAAGAGCGATGGAATGGATCGCAATCCTATGTCCTGACCTTTGACCCCATTTCGTCCACATTCAATAGGGTGCGTCCCCAGGTGATCCCCTACCACATACTGAAATTTCATCGAAATAAAACCATTTTTACGCACGTTATGACGCATAAGGGCAATGGAATGCATCCCGCTCTTATGTCCTGACCTTTGACCCCACTTCACCCATTTTGAATAAGATTTGTCCCCAGGCAGTCCCCTACCACATAGTAAAATTTCATTGAAATCGAACCATATTTACGCAAGTTATGACGCATAAAGGCAATGGAATGATCCCGCTCCTACGTCGTGACCTTTGATCCCATCTGTCCCATTTTCAATAGGGTTCGTCCCCAGGTGGTCCCCTACCACATAGTACACTTTCATTGAAATCGAACCATATTTACGCAAGTTGTGACGCATAAGGGCAATGGAAGGATCCCGCTCCTACGTCGTGACCTTTGACCCCATTTGTCCCATTTTCAATAGGGTTCGTCCCCAGGTGATCCCCTACCACATACTAAAATTTCATCGAAATCGAACCATTTTTACGCCAGTTATCGTGCGGACGGACGGACAAAGCTGGAGCATATACGCGTCTTCAACCTTACGGTTGGAAAGAGTAAAAAGTCCGTAAGGGGTCCGGGTTCGAATCCCGGTGAGGCATGGATGTTGTGTTTGTCTTACGGCACTGGCTCTCTCCCTTCCCTGGAACCAGTGACCCTAAATTAGGGACGGGCGACTGCTTATAGCCCATTGAGTTGCTCACGGTGGTCGTTAAACCTCCAATCAAAAAAAAAAAAAAAAAGAGTAAAAAACCGGTCTTTAGCAGCTGATGATGCTATGATGCCATCTCAGCCAAAGCATTCTGACATGACCTCAAATCTGCGTTACGTTACACGATCAAGGTCGTTTCAGCAAATACTTAGAAATAAGAAAGCGTTACGTCGGTAATATTCGTTCTCTTATAAACGACCTTTGAGGAACATAACTCATGGTTTTACAAATAATTAAGCGAATTTTTTCCCTCCTTTTGCAGCTACGCACGAGGAAGGGTGGGATTTACAAATACGATGAATTAAGATTCGCGTGTCTTTAATAACGTTCTTCAGAAACTACAAACGGAACTGAATATTTAGAAGTGATTTGACTCGAGGCTAAACTATGTGTTTTCCGCAAAGACCTTTAAGATACATAGACTGGAAAACCATAAGTTAACCGGCCGACATTTGAAGTTCAGCGTTGTACGGCAAAAATCTGTCACATCTGGTTCTTTACTAAACGCGTTCGCATGTTTATATCAAATACATCCATTTTTTTATATGTATAACCAGTAAGATTTAATTTTTTTGTTTTTATAAATAGCGTGTATATATTGTAAAGTATTTCAGAAAATAATATAGCCGAATTTAATGAGCTAAACAGATTTTTTAAATGGTTATATCTTGCGTAGCATACGAATGTACCAATGAACAAACAACTGGCCAGCAGACACTTTCATTTTATAGGTTTCCTCGTAATAATTGTGTTACTTTGGGTAAATGCTCTAAGACGTGCTAACTGGAAACGAAGCTAAGATAAGCCAAAATCTGACGATTGCCATTTAGCAAGGGGTATCACACACGTTTGCGCTCTCATTATACTGGTATCCCCTGTCAGGAAAAAGAAAAGAGTAGTGCGACACCCAAGTTGTCCCCAAGAAAAAAAACCTGAGAAAAAAAAAAGGAAACATATTCATATTTTCATCCGGATTTAAGCGCTAGTCACAGCAATGTTGCCGTGACTTGCAGTTTCAATCTAGGATTCTCAATTCCTTTTCTAATCTTTCTCAGGAAATAATAGAGGTGTTTTAGTATTTTAAGTGCAAGATAGTTAGCTAATAACCTTTTGCACTTACTTTAGTCCTAAATATTAAGTTGAGGGACTCAGTTTTTACTAGAACCTTGTGTCATTTACCATGACTTACAGTTTCAATCTAGGCTTCTCACCTCCTTTCCTAATCTTTCCCTTGAAATAATAGAGTGTTTTAGTATTTTAAGTGCAGGATATTAGCTAGTAACCTTTTGCAATTACTTTATCTCTAAATATTAAGTTGAGGGACTGTTTTTACTAGAACCTTGTGTCATTTATCGTGACTTGCAGTTTCAATCAAGGCTTCTCACCTTTTTTCGTAAATTTTCCCTTGAAATAATAGAGGTATTTTAGTATTTTAAGTGCCAAATAGTAAGCTAGTAACCTTTTGCACTTGTTTGAGCTCTAAATATTAAATTAAAGGACTTACTTTTTACTAGACCCTTGTGTCATTCACCAGACTGAGTATGGCTCTAAAGTGAAGGTTTGTGGTCAAACCTACACATGGCTTGCTAACTCGTGTTTCTTTTCCCAGACTTTTCGTCCTCGAGATTTGTATTTGTCTAAACTCTAAATTATATTTCTTCTTATCATATTTAACTTTATTTATTTTTTTCTCCCGTTGAGTTACTATTTACACGAACTCATAATACTGAAGGAAAAACTTCCGAAATTGAAAGTTTTGTTCTCGGCAATTTCTTTTAAGAATAAACAAATGGCCACATTAAAACGATTTTTGACATAACTTAAGAGTGTGAAATACGAATTTCATGCAACTAGATCAAGCAGTTGGCAAGCAACTGAAGACGAAATATATTTTACGCGTAGGACAGGAGACGTTTCCCTTCAGTTATTTCATATCTCACAAAATTACGATAATGATGTTTTCTTTAATCGTAAGTTAAAAGGCGCAATGTCTAATTTATACCCCATTAAAAAAAATCAATACGCAGTATTAAAACAAGGTAATTTTTTTTTTTTTTCTTTTTGGCGCATGTAAAAGAGCTTAATTAACGTTGCTCACATACGACACATGCCATTTTTGCGTTACAAGCTCTGCGATCAAAATGTTGCCAGCTGCTACCACTCATTTACACAAGAACTTCCAGCCTATGTATCTTTAAAGGTCTTTGGTTTTCCGGTACTTGTTTACTTATTAGTGCATTAATTTAGTGTGGATATATTGACTTAAAAATGTATTAATTTTAACATGCAAACCGACGGAAACTGTTTATTTATGTGTGTATTAATTCATTGCGGACACATTGACTTAATAGTCTAAAGATTTATTCAATTTAATTATGGCCACTGATAATAAAAAAAGAAACTCATTAGGTGACCTGCGTTATCAAACAGCTGCTATGTCACACGTTGGCATACTTTAGTCCGGGAAGCAGTTTCCAGTAAAAGAACACCAGCCCGAATACACGAAAAGCTAAGCGTGACGTAACATTTTTCGGGGTTAACGACCACCATGAAAAAATCATAGTTCTATAAGAAGCAGTTTTTCTCTAATTTAGAGCCACTGGCTTAAAAGTGGACGTCAAGTAATTTTGCTTCCTATACTTCCAATGTAAAAAGTTTTGTACACATTTCTTTTTTTTTTTTTTAGTTGGAGGTTTAACGACCACCGTGAGCAACTCAATGGGCTATAAGCAGTCGCCCGTCCCTAATTTAGGGTCACTGGTTCCAGGGAAGGGAGAGAGCCAGTGCCGTAAGACAAACACAACATCCATGCCTCACTGGGATTCGAATCCGGACCCCGTTCAGACGAATGATCAGAGGCCATCGCTTAGACCACTGCGCCACCGGGCGGTCCTTCACAATTAGTGTGTTCCCAAGGATGAAAATGTGAACATCGATTAAAATGACTTCATATTATAACTTGGAATACTTAATATTTTCTAAAACATAATCATAATTATATTAAAAATCAATAACTTTTCCTTTGGTGGTGTTGAAACCAGAAAAAAAGATGGCGCGACCTGTACTTTGATTACGTCAGTAAACAAACAAATGTTGGATTACATAAATATGGTTATGTTTTAGAAAATATTAAGTATTCCAAGTTATAAAATGAAGCTATTTTAATCGATGTTCAAAATTTCATCATTGGGAACGCATTAATTGTGTAGAAAATGTGTACAGAAGTTTTTCCATTGGAAGTATAGGAAACAAAATTACTTGGCGTCCATTTTAAAGAAATGGACAGAGCCAGAGCCATCAGGCGAACATACCATCCGTGCTTCAAGCCAAGGCCCATTCAAGGCCGTCTAGAGAGTACAAGGTTTCCAACTCTGCTGTTATGATGTCAAATGCGACGCCCACGCATCAAGCCATGCAACATGAGAGTGACGTCTCATATTTCTAATGTCGTGGGTTATTTTCTATACGGCCTTGATCCACCACGGACAATTGGTCGCAAAACATTCGTCCGCCGGAGAGGTCGAAATGAAGTTATAGTGTTCTAGGGAAAAATTGCATTCGTCCTCATTGCGATATTCAGTATTGAAATCAGATAGCTAATTTTACCTTGGATCTCCAAGGTAAGAAAATACACCAGCTTTTGCCAATTTACTTACCATCTGGGAACAGATGTTTTGTTTAAAGTCTTGTTCGGCTCATGTGACAAAACTCCGAAGAAAACACAAAGCTTGTCAGGGAAGAATTTCCACTTTCTGTGGCTCAAAATCAGAAGAAAATTTCGTTATAGTACGAAAAGCACGAGTTGCACAAGGATGCGAACAAACCACAGATATCATATCTGTGGAACTAACAACTTGATTTGGCGAATACTCACTAATGAATGAATAAAGTATTTTGTACCTCTGGGCAGGTATTTTTAGCACGTCTTTTGTAAAAAAAGATTGTGCTCATGCTATCGGTTCGTCCGTTCGTCCGTCCGCCTGTACCCACGATATCTCTGCAACTATTAGTCCGATTTGAAAAATTCTTTTTGCATTGGGAAGCTTGAAATATGCGAATGATGATCCTTTATTTCGTTTTTTTTTACGATGTACAATTTCGTCGTTAGAGGGCGTAAATGCAGATGATGTCGAATTCAAAAATACGTTTTATTCCACAATCCACATATTTGCTTCTAAATATCCGATTGAAAAAAATCTTTTATCTTTCGATTCCATTTATGTCGAAGAGTATTTTAGATATAATTACTTTTTCAAATTACTCGTAGATTTTCCGCTAGGGGCGTAAAGGTAATTAATTACATTTCCCCCGATAACCCTTTTTCTAAAACTCCGATTTGAAAAAAAATTTCTTCAGCTGATACATCTCCTGATGGAAAATCTTTTGCATATAATTTCAAATTTTTGGTAAAGAATACTTTGGCCACCAGGGGGCGTAAGTGTTAATTTTTGCTTCTTATGTATTTGCCATAAAATCTGAGCTTTTAACATATCGATTGAAAAAATTCTTTCGTGGACTGATACCACTCACATCGATAAACCTTTTCGGAATATTTTCTTCTTAAAATATTCCACAGTTTTTCCGACAGTGGGCGTAGATGTACATCTTATTTTGCCAATATTTCTACTTCTAAGAGTCCGTTTTAAAAAAATTCTTCTTTGTTGGACAGTGTATTCCGTGTGACATGTTTTTCATATAATTTCAAAATTTTCAAGTAATTCATAGACTTTCCGCTAGGGGGCGTAGCGGTAAATTGCGTTTCCCCCTATATCTCTGCTTCTAAATCTCCGATTTGAAAAATTCTTCCTGCACCGGATACAGCTACTGGTGGGAAATCGTTTGCACACAATTTCTAATTTTTGTAAAAAAATAGTTTGGTCACCAGGGGGCGTAAATCTTAATTTCCGCTTCCCATGTATTTGCAGCAAAATATGAGCTTCTAAATTCTTGACTGAAAAAAAAACGTCGTTCGTTGACCGATACTACTCATGTCGGCAAACCTATTAGAAACATTTTATTCTTAAAATAGTGCATGATTTCTACGCCAGGGGCGTGGATGTATATTTTATTTTTGTCAATATCACTACTTCTAGGAGTCCGATTTGAAAAATTCCTTCTTTGTTGGATAGTGTTTCTAGTGTAACATGTGGTTCATATAATTTCAAAATTTTCAAGTAATTCATAGATTTTCCGCTAGGGGGCGTAAAGGTAAATTGCGTTTTCCCCTATATCTCTGCTTCTAAATCTCCGATTTGAAACATTCTTTCTGCACCTCATACAGCTTCCGATGGGAAATCGTTTGCACATAATTTCTAATTTTTGTGAAAAATGGTTTGGCCATCAGATGGTGTAAGTCTTAATTTCCGCTTCTGATGTATTTGCAGCAAAACATGAGCTTCTAAAATCTCGATTGAAAAAAAGTCGTTTGTTGACCGATACTGCTCATGTCGACAAACCTTTTAGGAAAATGTTCTTCCTGAAATAATGCATGGTTTCTACGCCAGGGGGCGTAGATGTGCATCTTATTTTTGTCAACATCTCTACTTCTAAGAGTCCGGTTTGAAAAATTCATTCTTTGTTGGATAGTGTTTCCGATGCGAAATGTTTTTACTATAAATTCAAAATTTACAAGTAAATCATAGACTTTCCGCTAGGCGGCAAATTGCGTTTTCTACGTTATTTCTGTCTCAAAAGCTCCGATTTGAAAAATTCTTCCTGTATCGCATACAAGACCTGATGGAAAATATTTTTCTCATAATTTCTAATGTTTGGTAAAGAATGGTTTATCCACCAGGGGGCATAAGTGTTAATTTCTGCTTCTGAAGTATTCGCAGCAAAATCTGGGCTCCTGAAAACTCGACTAATTTTTTTTTTCTTGGACCGATACAGCTTATATGGATAAACCTTTTGAGAATACTTTCTTCCTAAAATAATGCATGGTTTTCCCACCAGGGGACGTAAAGTCACATCTTATTTTTGTCGATATCTCTGTTTCTAAGAGTGCGTAAGCTCACGATTCCGTTTACAGCAATACCTGAGGGATTAAAAACCCGATTGAAAATCTTCTTTCTTTCGTCAAATCTATTGTTTTCCATACCGGTTCCATTGAATTTGAATAGCTTTGATAAATTTAATTTGCGTCCGAAGGTATTCAAAAGATGTGCTTATTACACCCGAAAATTCGGTGACATCTTTCTTGTTAAATACTGGCACCAGACCAAGTTTACCATGTGGCTCTACAAACAAATTGGTGAAACAGAAAAGAAACAACAAATGCACAAATGCAGAAGGGTAAACGATGTACCTTCGGCCTCCTCCTACTTTTTAGCACGGCTTTTGTAAAAAAAGATCTTGCTTAT
Organism: Macrothele yani; assembly: GCA_039090855.1. Lineage (NCBI taxonomy): Eukaryota > Metazoa > Arthropoda > Arachnida > Araneae > Macrothelidae > Macrothele > Macrothele yani. The sequence goes on along the minus strand of CM077028.1, from coordinate 70,145,209 downwards.
GTTACCGGTTTGTCCGTCCGTCCGTCCGTCCGTCCGTCCGTACGATATCCCTGCAAATATTAGTCCGATTTGAAAAATTCTTTTTGTATTGTGAAGCTTAAAATATGCGAATGATAATCCTTCATTTAATTTTTTTACGATGTACAATTTCGCCGCTAGAGGGCGTAAATGAAGATGATGTCGAATTCAAAAATACGTGTTTTCCACATATTTGCTTCTAAACATCCGATTGAAAAAAATCTTTTATCTTTCGATTCCATTTATGTCGAAGAGTATTTTAGATATAGTTACTTTTTTAAATTAAGCACAGATTTTCCACTAGGGGCGTAAAAGTAAATTACACTTTTCCCGATAACTCTTCTTCTAAAACTCCGATTTGAAAAATTTTTTCTTCAGCGGATACACCTCCTGGTGGAAAATCTTTTGCATGTAATTTCAAATATGATAAATCGCTCCTGTTATCCATGACAGTAACGAGTGCTATGTTTTCAGATTGCCTACAGCACATCTTATATACCTTCCAAGCCAGCTCACGACACGTGCCTTCTTTCATTGGCTATGTGCTGTTGACGTCAAAAATAGGAGGTGGTCACAATAATGTGACTGGACTGTGTATAATGCAATGACATTCTCAAATGAGCAAAATCCCAACAATTAAACACACATAATTTCATGAAAGGTATTCACTAATTTCTTTTCACCAGTTCGTTACATTAGATATTTTTCCTGTTTGGGTACTGGCGATGCAAAAAAGAAATGACTCACTCTATTATGTCGCATACTTTTGAATCAAGTGGTTGACGTCTAATTATTTTAACATTAAATGCAGCTTCCTGTGATGCATGATGGTTCAGTGCATGGGCGTAAACTTGTCCTAACAGTTGATACGATAAAAAATAATTTTAAGCGATTTGTAGATATATACATATACACTGAGAGGGCAGAAACCATGGGTTACCTGGCTCCTGTGCAACACGACCCTGTCACCTCTCTCGCTGGTCGACGAACCCACTGCTTATTATGGATTAGGTGTATGCAAAAGTTCTACTCTTTTTAGCACGTCTTTTGTAAAAAAAGATCGTGCTTATGTTATCGGTTTGTCCGTCCGTCCGTCCGTCTGTACCCACGGTATCTCTGCAACTATTAGTCCGATTTGAAAAATTCTTTTTGCATTCGAAAGCTGAAATATGCGAATGAGGATCCTTTATTTCGTTTTTTTTACGATGTACAATTTTGCCGCTAGAGGGCGTAAATGCAGATGATGTCGATTTCAAAAATACGTTTTATTCCACATATTTGCTTCTAAACATCTGATTGAAAAAAATCTTTTATCTTTCGATTTCATTTATGTCGAAGAGTATTTTGGACATAGTTTCCTTTTCAAATTACGCATAGATTTTCCGCTAGGTGGCGTAAAAGTAAATTCCATTTGTTCCGATAACTCTTCTTCTAAAACTCCGATTTGAATTTTTTTTCAGCGGATACATCTTCTGATGCACAATCTTTTGCATATAATTCCGAATTTTTGGTAAAGAATACTTTGGCCACCAGGGGGCGTAAATGTTAATTTTCGCTTCTGATGTATTTGCCATAAAATCTGAGCTTCTAAAATATCGATTGAAAAAATTCTTTCGTGGACTGATGCCACTCACATCGATAAACCTTTTCGGGATATTTTCTTCCTAAAATATTTCACAGTTTCTCCTCCAGGGGGCGTAGATGTGTATCTTATTTTTGTCAATATCTCGACTTCTAGGAGTCCGATTTCAAAAATCCCTTCTTTGTTGGATAGTGTTTTCCGTGTGACCTGTTTTTCATATAATTTCAAAATTTTCAAGTAATTCATAGACTTTCCGCTAGGTGGCGTAAGGGTAAATTGCGCTTTCCCCTATATCTCTGTTTCTAAATCTCCGATCGGAAAAATTCTTTCTGCACCGGATACAGCTCCTGATGGGAAATCGTTTGCACATAATTTCGAATTTTTGTAAAAAAATGGTTTGGCCACCATGGGGCGTAAACCTTAATTTCCGCTTCTGATGTATTTGCAGCAAAATATGAGCTTCTAAATTCTCGATTGAAAATAACATCGTTTGTAGACCGATACTACTCATGTCGACAAACCTTTTAAAAACATTTTCTTCTTAAAATAGTGCACGGTTTCTACACCAGGGGCCGTAGATGTATATCTTATTTTTGTCAATATCTTGACTTCTAGGAGTCCGATTTGAAAAATTCCTTCTTTGTTGGATAGTGTTTTCCGTGTCACATGTTTTCCCAATAAATTCAAAATTTTCAAGTAATTCATAGACTTTCCGCTAGGGGTCGTAAAGGTAAATTGCGTTTTCCCCTATATCTCTGCTTCTAAATCTCCGATCTGAAAAAAATCTTTCTGCACCGGATACAGCTCCTGATGGGAAATCGTTTGCATGTAATTTCAAATTTTTGTAAAAAATTGTTTGGCCACCAGGTAGCGTAAGTTTTAATTTCCGCTTCTGATGCATTTGCAGCAAAATATGAGCTTCTAAAATCTCGATTGAAAAAAAAGTCTTTTATGGACCGATACTACTCATGTCGACAAACATTTTAGGAACATTTTCTTCTAGAAATAATGCATGGTTTCTACGCCAGGGCGTAGATGTATATCTTATTTTTGTCAATATCTCTACTTTTTAAAAGTCCGATTTGAAAAATTCCGTCTTTGTTGCATAGTGTTTCCGATGCGAAATGTTTTCCTATAAATTCAAAATTTTCAAGTAAATCATAGACTTTCCGCTAGGGCGCACAATGATAAATTGCGTTTTCTGCTCCTAAAACTCCGATTTGAAAAATTCTTCCTGTATCGCATACAAGACCTGACGGAAAATATTTTTCACACGTAAGTTCTAATGTTTGGTAAAGAATGGTTTGGCCACCAGGGGTCATAAGTGTTAATTTCTACTTCTGATGTATTTGTAGCAAAATCTGGGCTCCTGAAAACTCGACTAGAATTTTTTTCTTGGACCGATACCGCTCCTATGGATAAACCTTTTGTGAATACTTTCTTCCTAAAGTAATGCATGGACTTCCCACCAAGGGACGTAAAGTCACATCTTATTTTTGTCGATAACTCTGTTTCTAAGAGTTCGTAAGCTCACGATTCCGTTTACAGCAATATCTGAGGGATTAAAGACCCGATTGAAAAACTTCTTTCTTCCGTCAGATACTATTGTTTTCCATACCGGTTCCGTTGACTTTGAATAACTTTGATAAATTTAATTTGCGTCAGAACGGATTCAAAAGACGTGCTTATTACACCCGAAAATTCGGTGTCATCTTTCTTGTTTTTTTTTTATTGAAGGTTTAACAAGCATTTTGAGCAACTCAATGCAGGGTCGCCCATATGAATTGTGGGCCCCCTACAAATATGATATATAGAAAACCCAAAGTGATAAAATAACAAAATAAATGAATGTAATGGAAAAAATATTAACACAAATGTTAATCAAAACATCGAAATATTTATGTGCTTATTTTTCGACTGCAGAAAAAAGTACACTATACTGTAAACTTTTAAAATCATATTTATTGTTATGTACACTTTGGGGGGGGCACCACTTCAAGGCCGGAGACCAGGGCTGCCCCGCGCTTTGCCCGCCCCTAGAAACTGCCTTGGGGCCTGAGTCAGTGTAGTGTAGTCTAATTCATTGTTGTAAAATAGTATCCTAATTCAAGCATCACATTTGTAGAAGCTCTTGAGAAGTAGGCTATTTCAGTCAATCTAATTCATGAGAATTCAAAGCAGACGGGAACTTGAATCGTCTTACTTTAGCAGACACGAATTATTCTATGACCTCACTAAAGTCAATCTTTGAAACCAGGTCACACTCAATGGATAGCGTTGTTAGACTGTTGAGATTTTCTTGACCTAAGAATGTTCGCAAGTGATTCTTGATCAACTTTAATTTACTGAACCCACGTTCACCACATGCTACACTAACAGGGAGAGTGACGAAAAGTCTTAATGCAATACATAACCCTGGGAACACACTGTGGAGTTTAGTCTGGTAGATGTTGTTTAGAATGTGTAAGGGCAGGCTTTTAGTGTTTATTTTTTAACTAATTGTGGAAAGGTTGCAGCAAAAATTGTTTCAAAATGTTCAATTTCACTCAAGAGATTTAATGATAAATTTTCTGGATATCTCAAAAGGGCAAAGGACTTCTACAGATTTCTTAGTTTTCAAACTTCTCGTCAGTTCCTTCCTGGTCTTGGGCTGGACATTCAAAATAGCTGCAAAATCATTACAAATGTCTATTTCCTGAAATTTTGTACTCAGCCGGGTTGTAATCTTGTCAACTATTACATAAAACACATTTATTTTAGACGTTTCATCCTCTGTCTTTTCAAGTAGAGAGTCTTTATCATCTTCTTCCTCACCTCAAAAAAGTTTTCTTTTTTCTTTAAATTCTGATTTGGTTTTCAATTTCTCAGCTATTTCTTTTGCTTCACTTAGGTATCTCAGCCAATTTTCTCTTTCTTCTTGGATGTCTCGGAGTAATGACTCTATGTTGTCTCTTTCTACTTCTAAAGAAAAAAATTCTTCTGATTGTAAAATCAGGCTTCTCTGATTAATTTTTTTCAAAATTTCTGCCCGAATGATGGCCAAAACAATAGTTTCAAACTTATTAAAGTGTATCAAAAGACTGTTCAATTCTGTTCTGCCATCACTGGAGAGATTACAGTTGTCTCTGATGTACTGGACAGCTGCAATGATTTCTGGCAGATTTTCACACAAAGTTTTGACGGCATCGATTCTTGAGCTCCACCTTGTGTCTGACAATATACTTACCGATTTGCCAGTGTTCTCTTTCACAATTTTCTACCTTTCAGAGCAGTTACTAATGAAGTTGTACAGCTGGTTGATGGTTGAAAAAATGTGCTGGCGTCTGTGACCGCTTTTGCTGCATACACACCAACTAAGTTCAACGTGTGAGCAGCACAAGGGGAAAATGTTGCAAATGGATCGAGGTTTTTTATGAGGGGCTTGATCTCCTTTTATATGACCAGCCATGTTAGCACTGTAATCATAACATTGTCCTCTGCAATTACTCAGATCCAACTCATTCTTTCGGAACTCTTTTAAAATTGCATTTGTTATTTCTTTGACTGTTTTCTTGTAGCAGTCAAAAAAAGTAAGATATCTTTCTTCAATACCCCATTGATTTTATTTTAAATGAACATACCTCAATATCAGCACATTCTGTTCAGTTTTGGACAAATCTGGAGTAGCGTCACACATAAAAGCAAAGTATGTGGCATCTTTTACTTCCTTTAGAATTTGTTTTAAAACCTCATTGCCACACAATGTCAGAAATTCATGAGAACGCCAAGATAAAAAATGAACATTCTTTTTGTTCTCATTTTGGCATTTTTTCACATAGTTACAATACTCTTTAAGGAAAGGATCATATTTAGCCAACAGCTCCATAGCGCCCAAAACGTTTCCATTGTTGTTTTCTCCTAATCTGGAACTAGCCCCACTAAATGATAGGTTTCTAGAAGCTAAAAACAAAACTACATCAATTACCCTTTTTAATGCCTCTTTCATACATACACTGCCGGAAAGTGAAAAAAGAACACCAAGAAGGAATTGGCGGACGATCATGAAATTTACATATGTTAATGGGGTCGAGTTTACGTAGGTGTGATATTAATTTCGGGACCAACCGGTGAGCGCTTACACCACAGCACGGCATAATATGCAAATTATTGTCGGTGGTATTTAAGGAGTACGGCGAAGTGAATGTAATCAGTCGTCGGCGTACGGACACGTGCGAAAACCCTGAAGAAGCTGCAATGCCTGGACATGGAAGACGTGTACGATTTCAGCAGTTATCGGACTTTGAGCTAGGTCGTCTAGTCGGACTCCGCGAGGCCGGGTGGTCGTATCGTCGTATTGCGGAGCGAATTGGACGGGAAGTATCGGTGGTGGTACGATGGTGGCGTAGATAGTTCGAGGAACATTTCCACACGAGAAGACGTGGAACCGGGAGTCACAGACGGACTGATGAGCGGACCGATCGACGCATAAGAAGAGCGGCGTTGTCAAGCAGATCATCCACTGCGACGCAAATCCGAGCTGCCGTTGCACCTGAGGTGACTGTGCGAACAATCCGCAACCGTCTACTGGATGCAGGACTACGTGCACGTGTGCCTCTGACTCCAGCATACCGTCAGGAACTGCTGCAGGGGTGTTGCCAACGTCTGCACTGGAGAACGCAATGGCGATCAGTCGTGTTCAGCGATGAAAGCAGATTCTGCTTGGGAGCCTCCGATGGCCGTATGCTTGTTTGCAGACGCACAGGGGAGCGTCTCCACCCTTCTTGCATCCGCTAGCGACACACAGAGCCTACACCTGGTCTCCTGGTGTGAGGAGCGATCAGCTATCACTCCCGTACACAACTACTGTTTGTACCGGGTACGTTAAACAGCACCTCCTACATCAACAACATCATCCAGCCCGTTGTTGTGCCATTTGTAAGGTCGGTCCATCGTGGTGTTTTCCAGCAAGATAACGCACGCCCACACACGGCACTTGCAACGCAACATGCACTTCAGGGTGCGAGATAACTTCCATGGCCTGCACGTTCACCGGATTTGTCCCCCATTGAGCACGTGTGGGATTTTATGGGACAACGACTTATCCGGTCTCCACGGCCAGCCACGACCATCCCCCGATTTACGTGTCCAGGTTGAGGATGCTTTGAACTCAATACCCCAAACTTACATCCAACACCTGTACGACAGACTCTATGCCAGAATTGCACAGTGTGACGCAGTTCATGGCGATTCAACCTCGTACTAACCATTTTACATGAAAATGTTATTTTTCAGTTTACCAGCAAATACAGCTGTATTTTGCCATAATGTTTTGATCACGTTATCCTCTGTATTCCGTTATTATGCTGTATAAATTTCGTTAGTATCAGACGTGTCCTTCATGGTGTTCTTTTTTCACTTTCCGCCAGTGTATATTCATGCTCTCTTCTGATTTATTTTTGCAAAGAGCTGTCAATGCCCAGGCCAGACAGGCTTCGTTCGAGTAATCTCCCCGACACATAGTTTTCTTTATGGTAAAAGGTGTTTTCATGACGTGGGAGCACTTGATAAAGGTCATGCCAGTGTTTCTTTCTTTTTTTTTTTGTGGAGTCAAAACTCTCTCTTTTCCGAGTTTTGAAACAGGCTTGTCTTGAGTAAATTCATCTTGGTTAAAAATCAGACATGGGCCACAGAAAAGTCCCTGTTGAGATTTACTCCACAACAACCAGTCTCTTTTTTACCGAAAATTTACCTTGACTGCACTTAGAAAACAGGTGATGTTCACTGAACTTCCTGTTTAGGCTGTCGCGCAAGGTCTCTATTTCTTTTAAACCAATTTCAATAAAACCTTGACGTACTATTTTTTCTCCGTCATGGTCAGTGATATGTGCAGGCCACTGGCATGGGACACTAACATGCCATATTTTGTGTACATCATCAAAATCAGAATCTATAACATCTACACATAATGTAGCAGGCATACCTTCCAAACCAACTGCCTCCCTTTCAGCAGCTTGTTCTGGTGTACACCTTTCGTCCTCTATGCAGACATTTTCAACAGTTTGAGTGGGTAGATTTAGCTCATTATCTCCCAATTCTCGCGCTTCTACTCTGGTAACATTCCCTGTAGATTCGTTATCTAAATCCGACACAGAGGTATTTGTGATACCTGGTAACGTGGGTTTAAAATAGTCAGATATAGGCATCTTAATTTTCTTAAGTTCCTCCTTGATCTGTTCATTTTTCGTGCCTTTTCTAGGCACCTGACTTGCGCTTATATCCAGAAGACGATAACCCTTGATCGGCCATGGTTTGGTATATCCGTATATACACACAAATATTCACTCAAACGATATTTTAATAGCTATAAACCGTTTGATTTAGTTATTCCCACAGATCACGTATGTAACACCAAATCACTAAGGAATCTAAAGCCAAACAATTTAGTTAAAAAAATCTTGAAAACTGCAGAAACTAACAACTTAAACACATAAGGCAGCCGACTAATTGAAACAGTGTTGCTAACGTCACGTGTTAGGTAGCCGCCGGTGAAAGAATTCCCTCACGCACAACACAACACAATTTCCCTACGAAGAAGGAAATATCTTTTTATTAGTGTTGAAATAAAATCAAGCCTACAGCTTTCTCTCTTACCTTGTGACGTCTTCCATCCTATTGCTGCAGTAATCCATAAACTGATGCACATCAATAACGATTACTTTTTACTTTACTTTAACAACACACACCATAACGAAAACATGAGACAAATCTTTGCTAAAACATGAACAACTCTGTTTACGTCCTCTTTTCCCATGCTCCAGCGACCTCTCACGGTAGCGACATCAGCAATGCGTTATGCAATCTCCAAGCGTCACAAATGCTACCAACCAAAGCAATAGCCGGAGAAGCCAGGTTTGCCACCCGGGTGGCGCAGTGGTCTAAGCGGTGGCTTCTGATCATGAGGCATGGATGTTGTGTTTGTCTTACGGCACTGGTTTTCTCCCTTCCCTGGAACCAGTGACCATAAATTAGGGACGGGCGATTGCTTATAGCCCATTGAGTTGCTCACGGTGGTCGTTAAACCTCCAATAAAAAAAAAAAAAAAAAGAAGCCAGGTTTCGCTCTGCAACCTGTCTCTTCAGAGAGAGGTCAGAGTCGCGAAGAGAAGGCGAACGAAGTATGAAGTTTATTTTTCCTCGTGCAACTCTTAACTGTGTATGAGATTCTGAAATATTAAATCTGTGCGCGTCAAATAGAAATGTGTGATCAATCATTACGACGTAACAGAAGCCAACACCTTTCAGGCCGGTCTCCCCACTCGAGTGGCGTTTGCCCCCCCTATGGGCGGCCCTGCTGAATGGGCTATGAGCAGTCGTTCGTCCCTAATTTAGGATCACTGGTTTCAGGGAAGGGAAGAGAATCGGTGCCGTAAGACAAACACAACATCCATGCCTCACCGGGATTCGAACCAGGACGAATGATCAGCCATCGCTTAGACCACTGCGCCACCTTTTTTTAGTAAAGAAAAATGTTTTTGAATAATATCTTTATTCTTCCACACAATTGCCATTGTCTTTGACCTTTTACCATCTTTCTGGTAGTAATTGAATTCCCCTTCTGTAAAGCACCTCCGTTTTGGAGTAAAAAAACTCTTGTAATGCAGTTGCGACATCTTCAATTTCACCGACGATTTTTCTGGTCTTCTTGATTGGAGGTTTAACTACCACAGTGAGCAACTCAATGGGCTATAAGCAGTCGCCCGTCCCTAATTTAGGGTCACTGACTCCAGGGAAGGGAGAGGGCCAGTACCGTAAGACAAGCACAACATCCATGCCCCTCCGGGATTCGAACCCGGACCAATCTCGGACGAATGGTCAGAAACCATCACTTAGACCACCGGGATTCGAACCCAGACCCATCTTAGATAAATGGTCAGAAATCAGCGCTTAGACCATTGCGTCACCAAGGCGGCAAGATTTTTCCAGCGAAGTTGTTCTGAAGAGTTCGAAAAAGCTGGTATTCCATAGATGCAAGGTCTGCAGAATACGGCGGGGGTACCACTTCCCATCCAATGTCCAGTAGTTTTCTCTAAATGGCTAAAGCTGTATGGGGTCTTGCGTTATGTTGCAAGATGACACTTTTACGAGTAACCAGTGCTGGACGCAGGGGCGGATTCACCACTAGGCGCACTAGGCGCGCGCCTAGGGCCTCAGAGCTTGAGGGGTCCCGAAAACGTATAATTGGATTACCAGTTTTGCTTTGCTTTTCACGGACCGAAATAAATAAATCCCTAAAGTGACCACTTTATTGTCAAATGATAATTCATTTTCTCATTTTAAATTTGCGAATTGCTATCGATGTACTTGTTTTGAAAGAAACTTAAAATAGCATAGCCTTCCTTTTAGTGGTAGGTGAAACAAGAATTGACGCTTCCCACACTTTTCATTGTTTAAGGCGAATACTTAGCTGGCTGTGATATAAATTACTTTCATATGACACCCAGCCAAGGAAAAACATCTGGGTTGGAACTTTTTACCTGTCTTTCCTGAGCTGCGATGAAGAGTGCTTGTAGAAACTGTCCTGATGATCCGGGGTGTTTGCTGTTTACTACCTTTTCTCTCTGGAGTAGTATAATCAAGTTCTTCCTTAACCCTAATTTTCCTACACCACCCTAAACCAAAGCAGCTAATACCGCTAAAAAGAAAGAAAGAACAACAACAAAAAAAAAAAAGAAAACAAAAAACCCAAAAGGAAGATGAAAATTGGTATATGTGTAATATGCATGTATATGAGAGGAGATGATTGCAATTCCCCAGCAGCGGGCCATTTATCCAGATAAAACAGTTACATGAGTAGAAGAACTCAGTAAGTTGTAGCGCCACCTCTCTCTCGGATACAAGCAGAAACCCAGCGTGGCAGAGACCAAACAGTTTACGGATACTGTTCTGACTTATGGAATGCCAGATGGTGTCCAAATTGTGGGCCAATTCGCCTACATTCCGGGATGGGTGTAGGTGGGGTCCCCATCATGTTTGATCGGTGAGAAATCGGGTGATCGGCCAGGCCTAGAAGGGTGTCGACATTACAGAGGCAGGCCCAGGAGAGCTGTGCCGTGTGTGGCCGGGTATTATTCTGTTCCAAAATTCCTCGGTGATGTGCTACAGGAAGGGCAACACATCAGGTCGTAGAATGCGTCGACTTACCGTTGAGTCATGAGGGTAGTACGGAAGACTTCGAAGGGTGTCCAGCTGTCGTAGGAAATAGTTTTCCTAGACAGTCAGATTGGGTGCCCGTGCCCTGTGCCGTTGCTCGGTAAAGACAGGATCCGTTCGCTGGTCGGCTCGTCTCCAGACACGCATGCGCTGGTCATCGGCGCTAAGCGCAAACCGTAACTCATCACTGAAGACAACATGATAGCACTGGACAGTATCCCTCGTCGATCGGGTCCGACACCACTGCAAGTGGCGTCTGCGATGCTCTCTGATCAGTAGTAGGCGGCGGATTGGCCTCCTCGAATGTAATCCCTGTGCCGCAACTCGTCTGGCAAAGGTCCGAATGGCCACTTCCGTACCTGTGTACGACGCAACATGACCACGGATTGTTGAGAGCGACGAATTCGGTTCTGTTCGTGCGGCTCTCACAATCGCTCAATGTTCGAGTTCCGTCGTTGCCCTCGGCCGTCCACTGCCCGTGTGCCGCTGGATTGTGGTGCCCTGTTCGAACCATAGGCGCCAACATCGTCCAATTACCGCTTCGCTCCGATCCAAATGCCTGGCGATACGGCGACTTGACCAGCCGGCTTCTCTCAGCCCAATTATATATCCTCTCGCAAACCCGATCGATTTCTCGTGGTGTGCATGGATCCGTCGTCATGGCATCTTCACAGTCTGGAGGTTAATGTACCAGCAATTCACTGTACAGTTGTCCGGTACGTCGACGCATTCTACGACCTGTTGTGTCGCCCTTTGCTCTTGATATACCCTTCTCGATGCGGTTCCCATGCGCTGTCGCAGGCAGCTATTTAGTCATTGGTCTTTATTTTTTAATTAATCATTTGCATATTCGGCCCTGAGGTACTTGCATGCAGAGTTTCATTAAGATCAAAGGACTTTCTCAGTGTGCTTCGTTCTTTCCTTTTTTTTTTTTTTTTCGCAAAAAGTGTGTGTGCTTCGGCTGCAAAATCAAGAAATTCGGAAATGTTGCACCGTTTATCTTTTTCTTATTGAATAGTATTAAAATAAATTTTTATTGTATTGCAATAGCATTTTCTTATAGCTTTCTCCTCCCCTAGTTTAATACTGATAATTATTAAGTATTCTCACCTTTTCTATTCCTTAAATTGACAACAAATTAATATTTGAAAAGCAATAAAAGTTTTTTTTTTTATTGAAGGTTTAACGACCACCGTGAGCAACTCAATGGGCTATAAGCAGTCGCCCGTCCCTAATTTAGGGTCACTGGTTTCAGAGTAGGGAGAGAGCCAGTACCGTAAGACAAACAAAACACCCATGCCCCACGGGATCCGAATCCGGACCCATCTCGGACGAATGGTCATAAGCCTTCTCTTAGACCACTGCGCCAACCGAGCTGCCAATAAAAGTTTCAATGATACTCTTACTCGAAAAATTGTTGTTCCTACTTTTCGATTTTCAAGCTGGATCTTTTGCACTTAATCCTTATGCTTCTGTTTTTGATAACTGCTGTGGAGGTATAAAGAAAATCTTACGCAAATGAAAATCTTACGAAATGTGTTGATAAATTCAGCGAAACTCCATTTTCAGCGCCTTTAGCGTTAAATTTGCCAAATAACTATAGCAACTGAAGATGTACTAAGTAGCCAGTTTTTGAGTTTGACAAAACTGTCAAACTCAAAAAGAACTTTTGCCGTAACCGAAATGATCTCTCGTAGCGTAAAGCTGAAATTTATTAAATTTCCAATTCCAGCACTAGAGGGAAATTTATGAACTGGAAGTGAAATTTAAAATGGCCAAAATTTAATGAAATTTTATGTCCTATCATTCGCAAAAATAATTTTTGAAGAATCTGCGAAAACCATATTTATTTTCCTTCAGTACCTTTACAAGAAATTAATGAACTGATTCGAAAATTTAAGTATTTGAGAAAGAACTGTTAAGCCTAATCTGAGAGGCACAAAAATATTTCTTCACAAGAGAACTTCAATTTCTTGAATGTTCGACTTTGACAGCCCTTAGCCGTAAATTGATAAAGAATATGGGATATTTAAAGTGCCAAATTTAGTGACCTTTGATTTCCTACTAGCCGCAAAATAATTTTTGAAGTATCTGTAAAAACAAAATGTCAATGTGCGCGAACAGTCAAACTGATTGCATTAGCACTGTTTCTGACAAAACGTCGTAATAACTTATGATAGAATCGCATTTGAAAAAGCGCAAAAACATTTTTTTTTACTTTACTTTTTTTTTTGATCTGACGGATGAAAATTTCTGAGGCGATAAGAAGGGGAAGGAAGGGTCCCAGAATCGTTTAGCGCCTAGAGCCCCAAAAGATTTAAAGTCGCATCTGGCTGGACGCTTAGATTTCAATTTTTCTTTCAGCCTTTCCAACTGTTGGCAATACAGGTCGGCATTCATCGTTTGTTATATGCAAACAAGTCCCACTGTCATGATAATTAATACAGCAATCGGACATCGCCGAATTGCTGTGTTAATTATCATGACGTATTTACCACGTATTATGAGCAAAAATATTTCTTCAACTCTGAAGTGCCACTGTATTATCCCCTTGATATGCCACAATACACGTAACAAGAACTTCTCCGATGCAGTCCTCCCCTTGAAGTCGATGAAGACTCCAACTCTGCACGCAGTCTTTTGACACTTTACCTTTCAGTAAAGTACCCACTTTTTTAATTGGAGATTTAACGACCACCGTGAGCAACTCAATGGGCTATAAGCAGCCGCCCGTACCTAATTTAGGGTCACTGCTTCCAGGGAAGGGAAAGAGCCAGTGTCGTAAGACAAACACAGCATCCATGCCTCACCGGGATTCAAACTCGGACCCCTTTCGGAGGAATGATCAGAGGCCATCGCTTAGACCACTGCGCCACCGGGATGGCGAAATCATCTTCAGAAACCTCTGATGGACGTCCAGAATGTGGTTGATCTCTGCAGCTTCTGTCTTCTTCACGGAATTTCTAGAACCACTAGCAACATGTGCATTTGTTTACAGCATATTCACCATACACCTCACAAATGTTGCAGCAGGCTTCAGCTGCATTGTTGCCTTTGCTGAACTCATAAAGCAAACAGTGCTTAATGTGATCCTTATTACTTGACATGTTGACCCTTGTGTGACTTGTTTACGAATGAGATACATCTGCATACTTGGTACCATTTTATAGCCCACTCCTGAAAGCTTTTTGGCCATCACACGCAGCATTTGTTATTGCACTTGTCACTTAAATTTTTTACTTGGAAAAGAAAATAGAAATAATGCACAAATAAATATTCAACCACTTGAATCATCATCATCATTGTCAACCATTATCAATCCACTTCTGGACGAAGGTCTCCCCAAATTTCCTCCACAACGGTCTGTCTTGTGCCAGTCTCTTCCATGTCACTCCTGCATACTTTCGAACTTCATCCACCCATCTCCCATGTGGTCTTCTTCTGGGTCTTTTCCTGTCCCTTGGAATCCAATCTAAAATTTCGGCTGTCCATTGATGGTCTGTCCTTCTGGCAGTATGCCCAGCCCATTGCCATTTCAGGGATTTCACTATGATCATGATGTCTTCCACTCTTGTCATTTTTCGGATCCATGAGTTCCTCTTCTTATCTCTCCTGGTTACACCAAGCATGCACCTCTCCATGCTTTTTTGAGTTGTCTGCAGCCTTTGTATGTCTCTTTTAGTTAAGGTCCATGTCTCGGCACCATACGTAAGCACTAGAAGGATGCATTGATCAAACACTTTTCTTTTAAGACATAATGGCATATTGCTCTTGAAAATTATGCTGTTTCTTCCAAAAGCTCTCCAGGCAAGTTTTGTACGCCGATTAATTTCTTCATCAATGTGACCCTCACTTGATATCTGCTGTCCAAGATAAACGTATGTGTCTGTTACCTCCAGCTTTCCTCCATCAATCGATAAATCTTCATTTCTTGTAAAAGCATTGAACATCACTTTTGTCTTCTGAAAGTTCATTTTTAATCCCACTTCTTTACTCTTGTCAGCAAGTTCCTGAATCATACTCTGCAGCTCTAATGGGGTAGTTTTAAAAATTACTACGTCATCAGCAAAACGAAGGTGGGTTAGATAATCTCCATTAATCTTTATCCTCTTGTTTTCCCAGCTCAGCGACTGAAAGACACCCTCCAATGTGACATTAAAGAGCTTCGGAGATATGGTGTCCCCTTGTCTCACTCCCTTTCCAATTTTTATGTGTGTTGTATTCTCAAACAGCAGAATCTTTGCACTTGCATTTTCATAGATGTTATTAATAATATTAATGTATGCATCTTCAATACCGCAGGATTTCAGGGCCATTGTAACTGCTGATGGTTTCACCGAATCAAAGGCTTTTTCATAATCGATAAAAGCCATGCACAATGGAAGTTCATATTCCCTCGCTCTTTCAATTAGTTCTCTCAGTGCGTGGATATGATCTATTGTGCTGTAGCCACTCCTGAATCCAGCTTGTTCTCTCGGTTGAGCCATGTCCAGTGTCACCTTTAAGCGGTGTGAAAGAACTTTAGTGAAGATTTTATAAACCGCTGATAGGTCTGTAGTTCCTGAGATCCTCAATGTCACCTTTTTTATGTAGCAGGATCATTGTAGCGTTGTTCCAATCCTCAGGAATCTTCCCTTCATTAAGGCATCGAGTGAAAATTTGGGCGAGTACTGTTTCGATTTCTCCACTTGCTTCTTGTATGATGTCTACAGTAATTCCATCTTCTCCTGGAGCTTTCCCCCGCTTCATGTTCTTGATTGCATGTGCAACTTCTGCTGGGAGAACTGGAAAAAACTCTGGTATCTTTCATGATGTCTGGAGTACATATCATCCCTTTCATATAATTTGGAGTAAAAATCTTTCACTCTTGTCAAAATTTCGCCTCTATTTCTTGTTACAGAACCATTTTCTTTTTTCAGTGCCATAATCTGTTTTCTTCCCTTACTGAGATGTCCCTTTACTATCTTTAGGCTTTGGTTGTTTTCAATTGCTTTCCTCACTAGTTCACAGTTGAATTCCCTTACGTCTTCAGTGATACTTTTTTTGTACTGCCTTGCATAGCTCTATATATTCCACTTTGGAAGTCACATCTTCTTTAGTTGTCCTCATCTCACTTCTTTTTTGCATCAACATTTTGGTTTTTCCTGATAATTTGTTCACATGCAACTTGTTCTTAGCCCCAGCTAATTTTACTGGCCATAATTGAATATGGCCAGTAAATCGCCGTCATATTTTTTTTTCAATATTCTAACAAGTTTTTGAGCTCGTTTTGCCAAGTTTCTGACAAAATTTAGAGCAACACCTTGTTCAGCTCTTCATTATAAATCACACACACACAACTATATCTATGACAAAATGTGCCTTACTGAGCAGAGCCGGCAACAACACACACACTGGTAACAAGGGTCGAGGATACCCACATTCGTTTCTTACCTTCAAGTGCCTTCCCACATCACAGTAACAGAAACCAGTCACAATACATTTTCATCAGGTCTTGTGTACAGCAGATTGATAAAACAATGGAAACACTAGTGACAAGCATATGCGTATATTCCTGTCACTAGTGGGGGACTACCATTTGCAGGGGTGATTGTGAAACTGAATAAAAAATCAGAAACAAGTGAGGAAAATTAATTAATAACGAAGCGTTGAAATCAAATCTAAAAAGTGAGCAATTTAAAATAATATAAATTACTACATGCATTATACAGTATAATGCATATATACAGGGTGATTCCTAAAGTCCTAAGTCACCTCAATAACTTGGGAACAAAGACAGCTACTGCTATGGAAGTAAGGTATGGTATAGTAAAACAACCATGCGCTATCGGATGAGAGTGACTGCAGTGCCCTAGTGACAAAAATGTGGAAGTTAGCACTCCTATCTCAGAAACCATGAGAGATACGGGAAAGAAATCAAAGAGTACACTGACGTGCACAAATTAAGGACGAGACGGTTTTTCGAATGTAACGTGGTGCAGAAGTGCTCCACATCGACTCAAATCATACCATAAGATCCCCAAGATGCAAGAACATGGGACAAGTGAGCAAAACCGTTTTAACAAGGGATCCAAATGATACAAAGGCACTTTATTGAACAGGCAGCTTCGAGCACAACTGGACAGAAACGTCCGTGTGACAGGCGACTGCCAAGAAAAATCCAGTCTTTAGCAGGGGATATGAGCACCCCTGACTGCGTTTCAGGATTTACAACGTCTGTCCATGCTGAGGACGAGGTTGTCAAGGAGCTGTTGAGGCATCGCGGTTCATTCCTCTTGTAGCGCCAACCGCAGCTGCGGAATCGTAGCTGGCGGCTGGTGACGTGCTGCCAAGCGTCTCCTGAGAAGGTCCCACACGTGTTCGATTGGATTTAGGTCCGGGGACCTTGGGGGCCAATCGATGCGTTGAATATCTTCACTCTCCAACAGCTCTGCGACAGCCACTGTACGATGAGGTGTAGTGTTGTCGTCCATGAACAGAAACTCAGGACCCACAGCACCTCTAAACAGACGCACGTGACGGAGGAGAACCCGGTACAATAGCGGACACCAGTGAATGAGCCTCCTTGGAAGATGTGGAGGTCAGTGCGGCTACCAAGCATGATACCGCCTCAAACGAGAACTCCGCCACCTTCAAACCCGTTCCTTTCGATGATGTTGGAGGTGTGATTGCGTGTTCCCTGCTTTCTCCAGACGTGTATACGTCCAGAATCGCTCGTCAGACTAAATCGGCTCTCATCCATAAAGAGAATTCGACCCCATTGCTGATGTGTCCGGTTCTTGTGTTCCTGGCACCACAGAAACCGTCGTCACCGATGAGCAGGCGTTAATGGCACACCCCATACTGGTCGTCGTGTAAATAGACCATCTTTGTGCAGCCTCATGGCCACGGTAAATCGCGATAACGGACGTCCAGTTGTCGGTTGCATGTGCCTTGCGATTTCTTCCGCTGTATGTCTCTTCTCGCCTGTAGGACAATATACCGGTGGTCCGCCGCTTGGGTTGCTCGTGGACGACCACTACTAAACTCTCGGACAGCTGTTCCTGTCGTTTGAAATGCTCTCCAAGCTCGTGAAACGATGCTATGAGCGATCCCGAACTCTTCGGCCACACTTCGAACTTCTTCCAACTTCCCAATGATGCGACCTCGGGTAAAGTCATCCAGATGGCGTCTACTGGATTGCCTGTTGGCCATATCACACGGTGGCAGCAACTCGATGTGGTTCAAACCGATGTACACCGTGCAATAGCTTTCACCGAATTGCTGAGCGTACACCGCCCGTGTGCTTTATATCATTCCGATACTCCCACTCCCACTACGACATGCTGCATATATACACATGCCCTACCGTACCGGACCCTAGTCTATCTCCTTAGTGGTCTTTCGGTCCGTTCTGCCTGCTCGTTCCGCTCTTATGCTAATTTCCCCTCTTCGTCCTTAATTTTTGCACACCAGTGTAGGAAACGACATATGGTAGAAATGGCTGGGGTAAGTAGAAGGCTGGAAACGCGAACTTGTGCGTAGCTGGTTCGTGTCGTTCTCGCGGTAACAGTCTAGCAGAGAGAAATGCATGACGTATGCGACCGCACGCCTGTGAGTGTCGTATGCAAATTCTGCTGTGACATAACGCCTCGCCTGCCGTATCAGGCAAGGCGTGGCAATGTATAAAGGATCGTTGGTCAGGAGCTATGTCATTCGTAACGTGAGTATCGGGTAAAGAACGAGCATGGCAGGCTATTCGAATGAACAGTATTGCGAGATGGTACTGCTATATGGAGAATTGGGACGCAACGTGAGGGAAGCGGCACGCCAGTATGGCTTACGACTCATCCATCGCCGACAACGTGGAACATCATTTGCGCGGTTCGACGGCTACGAGAGACAGGCAGTATTGCAGCGCGTTCCCGTTCGGGCCAACCCACCGGAATGGGTAGGGATGTGTAACCAATCGATGTTCTGGCATACGTTTTGGCCAACCCACACACCAGTACGAGGGAAGTCAGTATGGCATGTGGCTTATCACAATCCCGTGTGTGGAACATTTTGCATTAGCATGGTGCCCACCCGTACCGTACAGACGGTACAGTACCGCTGCACATACTGATGCCAGGGGATAACAAACGACATCTAGATTGGTGCAATTTTTTTATGAACACCGTAGAAGAAAATGCGGTCTTTCTATCAAACACCCTTTGGATTGACGAGGCGCAGTTCACACGCGCCGGGATGCTGAACAAACAAAACACCCATTACTGGGAATTTCAGAATCCATTTTTTACACGGGAAATGAGGCATCAGATGCGCTGGTCGATCAATGTCTGGTGTGGCATCTGGAAGGACCGACTTGTTGGGTCTGTGTTCTATGAAGGCGCATTAAATGGACGAAGATACCTGCAGCTGTTACAAAGCACATTACCTGAGTGGTTAGATGATGTCTCTGCAAGATGCACGCTCATTATGGATTCAGCATGACGGCATTTCGGCACATCAACCAACAGCGGTACAGCACTTCCTGTCCGACACTTTCGGGCAACAGATCATCGGTTATGGTGGTCCCGTAGCGTGGCCTCCACGATCCCCGGATCTAACTCCCATGGATTTCTTCCTCTGGGGTTACCTAAAGGATCACGCGTACAGGGTGAAACCGACGATCTCCGACTGCGTATCGTCGCTGCGTGTGAGAGCGTGACACCTGTTATGCTGGCGAACGTACAACGGGAAGTTCTGTCTCGCATTCAAATGTGTATTGTGGCAGATGGTGGCAATACTGAAACCTATTTACGTTAAACGCAACGTTGTGTAAGTACCGCTGTTGCATTAAATACGACCAATGTACTCCATTTGTATTAATGCCTGCGAATAATGAACCTTGCGTTTCCCTCACGTTTCCAGCCTTCTACTTACCCCTGCTGTTTCTACCATATATCGTTTCCTACTAATTCGTTGATGCTCCACAAGTTTCTAATTGATCTCTTTCCCGTATCTCACATGGTTTCTGAGATAGGAGTGCCAACTTCCACATTTTGTCACTAGGGACGACGCAGTCCCTCATCCGATAGCGCATGGTTGTTTTACTATACCATACCTTACTTCCACAGCTCTAGCTGCCTTTGTCCCCAAGTTATTGAGGTGACTTAGGACTTTAGGAATCACCCTGTATATACAGGGTGTCCCACGATTCATTGGGCAGTGTAATATCTCGTGATCGGACGTAGCTATTGAGGTGAAACAAAAAGCAATGTAAATTAGTGAAGATGAGCTACCACGGAATGCAAAAGTTGACCCCCTTCCCCGGGGTTTGGGGGAATGGGAGAAAAATGAAAACGAAAATCTGAGATAAAAAAAAATTCGTCAATGTACAACGTATGTCCAAAAACTGCTCATTTGAAAGCCATGCTTATGAACAGATCATTGGCGAAAACATAATTGAATTTCACCGAAAACGCGCGAAATGTCATGTTCCATGTCTCCAAAACCCCAGAAGGAAACTGTTCGTTGAAAATGTAGATGCATGGAGGCATAAAACAACGTTCTACCAGACCCTTGTAGCCGTACACATCCACGCAATGTGTGTGCCGTGACGAGCCAGTACTGTTTGTTGTTTGGATGCACCGATGACATTACGCATGCTAACTAAACAACAAAATGGATACAACACCGAAGAGTCACTGTTTCGAGACATAAAAACCAATTTTATTTCCATATTGGAAAGTACAGGTCTTATGACTTATGACCTAAAATAAAGTGCCCAAATGTGTGCGTGCCTGCATGCACAAGTTCGAGTCAGCGTTAATTCCAGAGTGTGGAACTTGTTGGATGTCAGAGCAGTCCTCAGCCCAGACAACATATCATGTGTGCAGATTAGCTGTTCAACTGGATAACAAAAGATAAAAGGAAGCAAACTACGACCACATCACATTACGTGTTCAAAGTGACCACCATTCTGGAGACACATTTCGAATCTGGTCATAAGTACTTTCTGTGTTGCTGAATGCACAGTTCTGGGCAATATTCTTCCACATTCTGCACGTATTCTTTGTTGCAGTTCGTCCAGTGTATGCACTTCATTTGAATAAACAACTGTTTTCAAATGACCCCATAGGAAATAATCTAGTGGTGTCAAATCAGGAGATCTCGGAGGCCACTCGATTGGTCCATGGGTACCAATCCATCGGTTAGGAAAGTGAACATTCAAATATTCTGTCACAGGGCGAAAAGTATGTGGTGGTGCACCATCGTGCTGAAACCACATGTCCTCCAGCAACCCAGGTAAAATATTCCTCAAGAAATGAAGATAGCGATTGCCTGTCAAAATACCTTCGTAAAAATAAGGACCTACGATGTGGTTATTCAGCATGCCACACCATACATTTATACCCCAAACACGTTGAAACCGCGTTTGTCTCATCCAGTGAGGATTTATGTCATTCCAATAATGGCAATTGTGCCGATTTACAACTCCATTGTTGTGGAACCGTGCTTCGTCGCTCCATAGAATTTTCGCCTTAACGTTGACATTGTTCATGAGGACAGAGAAACAGGCCAGGAATTCTAACCTCCTTTCCGGATCATTGGCGTACAATCCTTGTGTTAAGTGTAGCTTGTAAGGGTGATATTTGTTATTGCGGAAAATACGGTGCACAGATGTTTCCGAAACGCCTACTTTTTTTGATTGGAGGTTTAGCGACCACCGTGAGCAACTCAATGGGCTATAAGCAGTCGCCCGTCCCTAATTTAGAGTCACTGGTTCCAGGGAAGGGAGAGAGCCAGTGCCGTAAGACAAACACAACATCCATGCCTCACCGGGATTCGAACCCGGACCCCGTTCGGACGAATGATCACAGGCCATCGCTTAGACCACTGCGCCACCGGGGCGGCAAATGCCTACTTCTTTTTTTTTTTTTTTTTTTGGATTGGAGGTTTAACGACCACCGTGAGCAACTCAAATGGGCTATAAGCAGTCGCCCGTCCCTAATTTAGGGTCACTGGTTCCAGGGAAGGGAGAGAGCCAGTGCCGTAAGACAAACACAACATCCATACCTCACCGGGATTCGAACCCGGACCACTTACGGACGAATGATCAGAGGCCAGTGCCTTAGACCACTGCGCCACCGGGGCGGCCAAATGCCTACTTCACCGGATACTTGTCGCACTGAGGTACATGGATTCAAATGAAATGTACCCAGTACTGCAGTAGCATGTGCCTCATCAGTTGCAGTTTTTGAATGGTACGCCTTTTTCATGGATGGCAATGTGCCACTACTGCGCAGTGGACCTTATTCATGTGACGTCAGAAGTGGATTTCTGCGTACCAACATGGCTGCTGATTCAATGTTTTCGCTATTTGATTATCCCTTACTGTTGCCTAATTTTTACAATCCTAACGTCATAGATTCTGCCGAGGAATTAATAGAGCTATAGGGCGAAGAAAAATAAATTAATTTCTTAGAAGAACAAATCAAGTTTGCAAAAATATACAAAGACAATTTTCTGTTCGATATTTATTTCGCATGACACAGGAAAGCCGTTAGTCATAATGAAGTTTTAATGTAGCATTTCTCGTACACGCTATATTAAATTTTCATGTTCTTATTGCCAGATATTGGCGAAATATCTGAAACATAAAATTTAGTACCTTGTTTTGTAAAACAAAAACATTTAAAAGATCAGAAAAATACGTAATAAGGAAACAAACTAGGGTTCGCACGCTAGGCAATCTGCTTAAAAATTAAATGAATGCGTAACATTAAATAAAAGAGAAATTATAGATATGTTTATTTTATTCTTTGAGGAAAGTAGAACTTAATTCGTAATTTACCGACCCAAATATTTCATCAATTTTCGCCTTCCTTTTTGTTTTCTTTTTTTAAATTGAAATTCGAAGTAATACTACGAGGTTTCAACTGCTTTTGATTCGTAGTGTCATAATATCCAAAAGCTTTTTCGTTAAAGTGGACAGAACGTATTGGAGAGTGCACATCGGAATGGAAATCACCGCGTTTCATTTTACACAGCCATTCCCTTAATAATTTCGTCTTTTTCAGCGGAAAACTAAAAAATGTTTTTCTTTCGTCTACACAATTTAGGTTGCAGGATTTATTAGCACGACCATACGATGAGCAAAAGTTATACATGTCGTTAATAAATTTACGAAAGTCACGTTTTTCCTTAACCCTTGCAACGTAACGCCATGTTAAGCAATGGGAAAATGCATGTAAACAAATCCTTGTTGGTCCTCGGCCTCGGAAAGGCTTTCCCGTGATGCAATGCGAGGTGAATAAAGTCCGTTTGTGTTCCATATGTCAAAATAAGTTTTTACTAGGCGGATGACGGTCTGGATATTTCTCTTTGTACATTTGGGCTGCTGAACGACAATTTCGTTTACACTGTCCGTAAATCAGTAGCATATCTTCATATTCATCCTTGGAGAACACCATCGTACCTTATGGTCTCCGCAGGTTAAAGAAAACAAACTGACCTGAAAAGCTTTGTCGACAACGCTGTGCAATAATTACGGAATACCACTGAACCACACTATTGTCTACAACACGATTACAGCAGGAAATGCCAGCATTCAGTCTGCGACATGTATTCAGTTGGTTTAGGTGTTGCCGAACAAGGAACGTATGACCTCACACCTCTTGGTACGTAATTTCGTACAAAATCTGCATAATCCCGTGAACGCTAACATGGCGATATTCCCTATGACGACATCGAAAGTCTTTTGGTAGATATCTTTTACACCGCAAACTCATTTTCGCGATGTTTTTCGTCCATTTCTACCTTACACCCCCCCCTCCAACACGGGAGAACAGTTAATTGCATAAGCTGTTGTGTCTACTGTTCGGTATTTCATGTGGTTTTTTTACATCGCATAACAGACCAATGGAATCAGCGAACGGCACAATTGCATTTATTCGCGGAATGTCGTACATTCACCCTCGATGAGCCGTAATCTGTTTCAATGAGTATGGGAATTACACTTATGGCGCAGCATGCGTTACCACTATAATGGTATTTTGCAATATTCTGCGTAGTTTGCTGGAGGACTTACATTAAGTGAATTGGAAAACCCATGGTTTCAGCCAGATGGTGCGCCGCCTCGTCCTTATGACCCGATATGAGGATCGGGGAGTTGTCAATATCCTATAGCACGTTTGTTTCACGCCTCCATTCATCTACACTTGCAACGAACAGTTTCCTTTCTGGGTTATTTCTGGGGTTTTGGAGACTTGGAACATGACTTTTCGCACCCCCCCCCGCCATTTCGCTCGTTTTCGGTGAAATTCAAGTGTGTTTTCGCTAATGATCTGTTCATAAGCATGGCTTTCAAATGAGCAGTCTTTGGACATACGTTGTACATTGACGAAATTTTTTTATCACAGATTTTCGTTTTCATTTTCCTTCCATTCCCCCAAACCCAGGGGAAAGAGGTCAACTTTTGCATTCTGTGGTAGCTCATCTTCACTACTTTACATTGCTTTTTGTTTCACCTCAATAGCTTCGTCAGATCACGAGATATTCCACTGTCCAATAAATCGTGGGACACCCTGTACATATCATCAACGATCAATCAAATTTTATGATGTAGCATTGTTTAAAAATGGCACATCTTTCTGATTTTTTTATCTATTTTAATTATCAGTTTTCTGAATTGCCTATAAGAAATAATTTTGAATAATTCAGGACACACACAAATATTGTATCATTTCAAAACATGTTAATGTGAAGTTCATAATCAAATAATTACTTAAAAACACAATATTCACCCAAATTAATTATTTGTGAATGGTAAACAGACAATGTGACAAATTTAATTGCCTTTTTTTAATACCTTGTCAATTTGATTTAAGAGTTGATGTGGTTTCAGGCATATATGTCAGCATATAAAAATTGCATAATTCTGACAAATGTTAAATGCACAGTTGATAATTCTGGTTCAAACTGTACCACAGTAATGTAGGCCCCAAGAGCAAGTTCTACTGAAAATTACTGAACTGCTAATCAAGATAGCAAATCAAATGAATTAGAATTGAATAATTGTCCTAAAAATATTCTAAAAACAAATACTGTCCCTTACTCATCGAGTTATTTAAAAAAAAATGTGGAACACAGACCTATATACATCCCAAACTATAGAAAATACTGTTCATAGTCAATGAAAAGACAGATATTGTATAAAACAAATATGTTATGTGTAGTGATGGACCATTCATGAACGATTCATCTACAACAAATGATTCTTCACTGTGAATGATCATTTAATCAACCATTACTGAAACACATACTTTAGTTGCACAAGTTCTACCCACAAGTGTTTAGAAATGAATTCCCAATAAGAAAAATAGTGTTGAGAATTAATAAGTGTCAACCATTATGTAAAAAATGAGCACTCATCTAAGAAATAATGGTGAAACTTAAGAATGGGAATGATACATAAATGCAATCTATTTGAATGGTGTAATCAAATTGTTTGAGACGAGATTCATTCATGAAAGAACTGTGAATGGGTCTGCTCAGCTCTTGCTCTTTTGAGCAGTTTGCCAAAAAGATCTCCGAATGCATTTGTTTACTAAAATCATTCATCTTGAATAGCAGAGATCTGGCAGTTTGCCAAGAAGATTTGTGGATTTGCACTGGCAGATGCTTTGGATCAAAGAATGATTTGCTTGGTGAATGTATTGAGACAACAGCAGGGTAGTGGATATGGAAAGTGAATGATCATACCTTTGAATGAAAATTTGTGAATAACTCTTTTGTAAGAATGAATCCCATGATTGAATGACTTATGCAATCACTAGTATAATCTATGTCTGCTTTATTTCCACACTTTATTGTTGTCAGAGTAAAATAAATTGCAAACATTTATGTAGAGAACACTAAATTTATTGTTCTGTACTACATGCTACAAATACTGAACACTATATTTTGCCAATTTACTAAATAAATTCTATATGAAAAGTATAAAGGAAATGCATTTATTATTAACAAACATTTAAATGAATAAAAACAACTATGTTGTGCTATACATGAACATCACATTATCATTATATACAGTTTTAAAAGGCAGTTAATATGCATATTGACTAGTGTTTTAATAAATTAACAGCTTTACAAATGTTTGACATTATCAATGCTTCCTTAACTTGTGTTTGCAGAACAATGGGATCAGATATATTCATGAAAAAAATATTACCAACAAAATAAGCAGCATCCAAAATAATTAAAAAAACATACTCATGAATATCCTCCACATAACCTCTTTGTTTTATGCAAAGCTTTCAAAATCGCACATACAAATGATACAGCGTCATGTTTAGCAATACATCACAGACAATACAAAAGTATCCAATTATCAAACGTAGACAGTATTAACATTCTAGGATCTTTACATACGCAAATATTTTAAAGCATACAACAATATAATGTGCTACAAAAACACATGGCACATAAGCCAAGAATTAGAAAATATTTTTGTTTACTACACAGTTTTAAACGTACTGGAGGGAAATACTTTTAGAAACAGTAAACATATACTAAAACTGATAAGATTTAAAGCAATAGAAACAGACTGAAATGCTATTTTTTTTATTGTTCTGCAGAATAATTGAATATTTAGTATGTGCTTTATTTATTTTGATGAATCTTACTAACATTTTACATGGCTTTAGATTAATGAAATATAAAACTAATCGTCTAAAATTTAATTTGTGCAATATGTATCCACTATAGGTGCACAGCAGTAATTTTTGATACCCATGAAAATTGACAATTGATTATGGAGTTAAACTGTGGGGGGGGGGATTCAAAATAGAGAGCACTTTAACAAAATTACATCCTTTGAAGGCAACAGAGCTTTACAGTGTTAGTCAATTTTATGGAACACATAAGAATTCTATGAGAGGTTTAAATGTGAATTACACAAAGTAAATTAGGGCACCAAAAATAAATTACACAAGAATTAAGTAACATAAAAACTAAGAAAGCATACAGAGCTGGCTGAAACCTCAACTCCCAGTCTCAAAAGCAAACTACTTCTACAATGGTGATACGCAAAAGTCAAAAAATGTCTGCTACAAAAGTAATGCTACATAGCAACCCATGTAAACTATTATTGATATGTAAGAGCTGAAATATAGTAAAATAGTACACGAAAGTAAATTTCTTTTTAGGCAACAATTTTTTTTTTTTTTATTCTGAATGCTTCTTTTTGTAGGACTACACTTAACCATTAAATGTCCCAGTACAGAAATGGAGCAGGTGCACTACTACATGATATAGAAAATGCAAGAGTAATCTCTTTTAAAACAGGTCAATTTCCAATCAACTGACACACCAAATGTTGTTTTATACATACCCTGAAAGGACAAATTATCACATATACTCCACTGAAAACACGCAAAGCAGTAGGACAGCAGCAAATCGCTGTGTGCAGGAAAACTGGTTGGAACTATAAATTGAATGGGTTGGTACGCACAGGAAACATTCTGCCAAATACCAGCATGGGTGGAGGACGAGACTTAAGTGAGTTTGATCGAAGTCAAGCCGTGGGAGCCAGGAAGGCCAAATGTTCAATCAGCGCAACCGTTAGGAATTCTGCGACAAACCATAGCAAGTGTGTGCCAAGAGTATGTGAAATCCTGCAAAACCGCTAACAGTTGGACGAAATGTGGCTGTAAAAGTGCATTGGATGATCGAGGGCACCGACAATTGGCCCGCATCGTACAGACAAATTAGAAGGCTGGTTTGCAGCAAATCACATTACAATTTAATGAAGGGAGCACCCACAAGCCCTATGCTTAAAAGACAATCCGTCGACACTTGGACCAACTTGGCTGGGGCAGTTGACCACCACATTGTGTCCTGATGTTAATGGCACAGCATCGCATGATTTGGCTGCAGTTTGCGAAGGTCCATCGAAAACGGAGCAAGGATTATTGGAAACGCATCATATGGTCTGACGAATCTCGTTTCACACTGTGTCGCACCGATAGCAGGCAGCATGTGTGGCATAAACCACACGGAGCTATGGACCCTGCATGCCAAGTTGGGGTTCTACAGGCCGCTGGAGGTTGTGTAACTGTATGGGTAGCTTTCACGTGGTCTGGCCTGGGTCCCTTGGTACCTTTTGGGTCTTCTGTTACTGGTTCCAGCTCTGTTCGAACCAAGTTCTGATCTTTCAACAGGACAACGCTCCACCCCATCGGTCTCGGCTAGCGATCGATTGGCTCCAGGAGCATAGCAGTGAGCTTACCGCACTTGCATGGCCCCCTCCCTCACAGGACATCAATCCCATAGAGAATTTATGGGACATATTGGAATGAGCTGTTCGTGATCAACCATCCCCAACTGGTTTAAAACTCAGGCTTCACACGACAATAACACACAAACATAGAAATCGAGCAAAAACACTCAGAGTCACATATGGTAAAAGGTTCATTTAGCGGTAGCTTTCGGTCATCCTACGACCTTAATCACCTGCAATCAACTGGATGGGCTGGTTGCCAGAACTAGAATTTGAAGTTGGGGTGTTGGAAATGTTGCCAGATTTTAGTAGAGAGATCCAAATAAATGGGATTTGGTGAGCGGTATTTATTTGAATCCCTCTTCTAAAATCTGGCAACATTTCCAACACCCCAACTTCAAATTGTAGTTCTGGCAACCAGCCCATCCAGTCGATCGCAGGTGATTAAGGTCATAGGATGACCGAAAGCTACCGCTAAACGAACCTTTTACCATACGTGACTGTGTGTGTTTTTGCTCGATTTCTATGTTTACTTCGCCACCTACATCTTTGCCTGCTGTACATCAAGCACTCTTAGATTGTTGGTCAGCGATACCTGAGTCTGTGTTGAACCTCACTGCATCCGTACCAAGATGTTTGAATGCTGTCCTGCGTGCAAAAGGTGGTGCCACACACTATTAGGTGGGTGTGCGTAATAATTTGCCCTTTCAGTGTAGATGCCAACCTCTAGAAGTTGCTTTCAGTAATAAACATGTCTTTTTTTTTTTTTCAGTAATTTTCAGTAATCCAGCACACAGAGGCAAATTTGCATACCTACCATGGCAAATAATTTCTGCCTGTCACAACAGTTATTACAAAAATAAAAAAACAATAAATACATTAAACAATAATTTGCTAGTGGCAAAATTAAAAATGCTGTCTACTGCGAAACTCCAAAAGATTGCCTTCAATAATAAGATTTTTGTTTCTCTCTCTTTTTTAATGCCCTCAGATTTGGCAGAGTTGGAATCCCTACTTCTCCTATACAACCTATTTTACTGAAGAGATGAACTGTAGACTTACCCTGTGTTTTAAGTTTGTAGTTCACAGTTTGAAAAAACCAAATAGGTTTCGATGTTCATTCTTCCTAACTTTATGACTATAGTTTCATTCATCATGCTGAAAGAACTCAGCCTGAAGACTATGAACACATAATAAAAAACTTTCACAATTTTAGACAAATGGTGCTCATTTGAGACTATGAATACTTTTGAACACCATGCATCAGTTCTTACAAATTTTCTAACTTCGTCACTTCCGTTTTCAGAAAATGTTCCCTCTCTTATTAAGCTAAAATGCAAACATAAATAATATTTAACAACTATACTGAACAGTGGAAACATTGCGGGGGAAAAAAAAAGACTATGAGAGATATCCATGCTCTATTAGACTTCCTTTTTCGGAAATATTTCCTCCATTTTCAAGCTGAAATTGAAATAATTACGGAATAAAACTATAACAACAATAAGGGCAAGAAACAGAATTTGCAAATTACAGGAACATTTTCGCTCCATCTGACTTCCGGTTTTGGAGATTGTAGTCTACATTTTCAAGCTCAAATATACACAAGCGTGCAAAAAATCATATTTAACAATACTAGATAGAGGAAACATTGTGAGTAAAATAATTACGATTACAGGGAAAATCCTGACTTTATCTAGCTTCCATTTTCAAAAATTCTGAAAGATAGAATTCCATCCTCGAACGGGAAATTACCCCCCCCCCCCCCAATTATATTTGGTGTAGCATCGATCTTGAAATAACCCAAATTACGATGAAAAAGCAGAAATCCATGATCCCACGGAAGGATTTCATGCTTGTTTCTGATGCAGCAGAAAAATCAAATGGTGATTTTCTGTAATTTTATCATTATGTCCGTACTTCCGTAATTCCAACCAAAAATTCGTAATATTACGGAAAAACCGTACTGGTTGGCATCTATGTTTATACCATAAAATTTTTTTATGGTGGAGATTTCTACATTACTGGGTTAAGTGAATGCAGAGTCTGATGTACCACCACAGTTGCCTTTAACTTCTACATGTACACTAACCTGAATGTCACTTCTAGCTGTAGGATATGCTGGAATGCCAAAACTGGCATACACATCTGTATAAAGCAGTGAACTTCCATAAAGAAGTATACATTTATCATACGTATGCCCACATTCACTCTGAGCTTATATATCGGCAAGGCACAATTCTTAATTTAAAAAACAAACAAACCAAAAAAAAAAAAAAAAAACTTTTTTAACCCCAAGGAGCATTAATTTTTGATTTCTGTTTATTTAGTAATCTGTGTTACAAAGTTTCTTAAAAGGTACATCATAACCTTCACATCAGTTTGTTAAAAACAGAAAGATTAAAAGGCCTTTTAAACACTACACCCATTTTTTTTTTCAGCACACTGGTTTAATCTTTCACACATGCAGAAGTAGTACAGAAATGAGAAATAGAAATAACAAATATAGGTAAATAATAAAAGTGGAAAACTTTCACTTCCTGCAAACCAAATCTGAAAGTGATTAGTAAATTTATTCTAGGTGAAGTTATGGGAGAACATTGTATCCATCCAGTTTTTTCTGGAGCATGTTGAAACAAGCCTTGGAAATCGAGGAAACATTTGATGTGCATGAAATCTCACTTCTGCATGCACTCCCAAAATTGAAAATTAAGAAAAAAGAAAGAGAAAACTAAGCAATCCAAAATTGAAAAGGAAGTTAGAGAAAACTAATCAAATTGAAATGAGGCTATTCAGGACCACTGAAAAGCAAAATACTGCTCCTGTGAATTCCCCAAGTGCAAAATATAGATGTGTGTGTGTGTGTGTGTGTGTGTGTGTGTGTGTGTGTGTGTGTGTGTGTGTGTGAGAGAGAGAGAGAGAGAGAGAGAGAGAGAGAGAGAGAGAGAGAGAGAGAGAGAGAGAGAGGGAGGGAGAGATAGGAGAGAGAGAGAGAGAGAGAGGGGGGAAGAGACTTTCTGACTTTCTGGAGGACACACAAGAACTGATTCATGGCATTCAATTGCCAGCTTTAAGAGGAAACCAGCTTATTGTTTTTTAAATCTCATGGCTGGTTAAAACCTTTCAAAATAGTTTGATCCCTTCCATTCAGATGGGTTGAAGTACCAGACAATTTTCCAGTTTGCGAATTTGTTACAAGTTTTTATTTATGACTTGATTGTGGTACGTACTTTACTCTGTCACCCACTCTCTCTCTCTCTCTCTCTCTCTCTCTCTCTCTCTCTCTCTCACACACACTTCAAAGTCTAACCCACACAGTGACTTTCCCTGTTTCCAATTACTAATAATGCCAGACAATACCAGACCTACCAACCTCTCAGAACCAAAAAACGTAACACTCAAGTAGAAAAATCGTAACATGATGTGTGCTGATAATTTTTGAAGCTTCTTTCATCTATATAAATTCTCGGTGGTGTAAGGTGTAGCTATATAAATGCTTGATGGTTGCAGGTGTAAGGGGAGGGAGGTTGCTTCGAATAAACAGACACTCATCCACATTCCAGCACCGACCAATCAGCAGCTTTAAGTATGACGAAGAGTTGATAATACGAATCAGTCTCCAACGTTATACGAAGCGAGTCGGGATTCGTCCATTGGTTGCTGGTTGCTTGACTTGACTTACTTTATTTCTGTTAGAAAACTATACTCAGAGTCACTCTAAAAGTGTACTGTTGTTAAAGGCTGAAGAGCCATATCACGACTCGTCGTGGAACACAAGAACGGTATCCATCCACTTTAATGTGCTCTCCTTCTGCTTCCTTTCTGATACCCCCACCCACTCACACATCACACAACAGTAGATATTGTGAATGGGAGACTGGTCGAGTCCAAATTTCTTCCCCTACTGCCTGCTTAAGTAACCTTCCCTTCGAGTTTCCCCAATTGTCAATTTTTGCCTGTTTGTAGTAAATATCGGGAGCTCTTCTACCCTCCCCCTCTCCAAGTTGTATCCCAAATGGCCAGCAACAGCCAAGAGTGCGAAGCTCTTGATCAAGGAACTTCTCATATCAAATATATTTCTAAAAGCGCTCTAACTTCTTTCTGGAAATTTTTTTAGACAGCAATTTTTTCTGATAAACTGCTGAGCAAACAAAAATGGATTATAAGCAATAGTTCTACTGCTTTTTGTTCTAAACGCTAGGGACTATTTTTGTAGCGGAGGTAGCAGTTTCGTACTCTTCATAGTGGTACGCTCTCAGGTTGACTCGGAGTACAGAGGCAGGGAAATTTTTTAAGAGAAATAGGAAACCTCTCTGAGAAAAAAATCTTTTAAAGGGGGAAAAACAGATTACACATAAATTTTTCCCTACTTCTGTCTGAAAAGGAGGAAAACAAGACTTTTTAAAAAAAATCGTATATTTGGCATCAAAATCACATATCGTACTAAATATGATAAAATCGTAACAGTTGGCAGGTCTGCAAAACTAAAAAAAAAAAAAAAAAAAAAACAGAACAAAGCTCATCCATTGCTTTTCATTATAAGTCAGAACTTTTTTTCACTTTTGCTCTCATCTTTCTCTGCTTCTGAACCCCTACACCTTTTTTTTTTTTTGCTGAAGCTAAAACAGAAAATTTTATCTCCAAATTTACAGCAAATTTCAGTATTATGGAAACCCTTTAACCTCAGCAGTACCAATTATAAACCTGCCACTGGTGTGATTAGTGCTTCCTTGTAGTCCTTCATTCACTGTTCTGTGGTCCAAGGCATGACAGAAAGGGTTGTTTTAAGAAATGTCCCCTCCGACACAGACATGATCATGCCCCTGGATAGAAACAAGTAACAGAAGTTGAACATTTTCATGTTCCGAAATGTATTTTTAAATGGCTTTTGAATTTACTTTGAATTAACTCTGACCACCTACGAAAAACAAATAAGTAAAAAAAATGCTTTTTAGCTGTTAAAAAAGAAATAAAGAAACAAAACAATGTAGCTGTCATTTGTTTAAGTTAACATGGCCATATGAGGATAAACACTACAATTACTCAATACATTTGGCTTTGATTCATGCCAATTACAAAATTCATTATGCACAACTTTTTAATTAATGAGATTCAAAGTTTGATTTCCAAAAAAGCAATGGCCAACTGATGTTATGACATGCAACTGCTATTACAGATCTTAATTTACAATCTTCACATCAAGACAAAAACTGATAAGGAGAAAATTGTTGTTTCTGTGATGTTAATAAAACATATATAAATGCACTTTGAAAAAAAAAAATGCTTTTTGTCATATCTGACAGATTCACACAATTAAAAGCCTACATCGCTCTTCAGTTTCTTCAACAAACACAAACTAAGATGCATATGTAGTCAGAAACTCACTTTAGAATCCTATAAAAGCATGGTTTTGCAGAGAATAAGACAACATTTTTTGTTCAGAAATGTTTTTCATCTTTTATGTACAGTGATACATAAATATGCACACACACACTCACATAAACATCTCGCTATTGTGATTGCATTCGCAAGAGGCATAGCCACAGAAATGGCAAGAAAAGCGTTCTTTTAGTTATTAGTAATATGAAAGATTGCACTAAAAGAACAGAATACATTTGTACATAATCAAAACATGATGTGACAAAATCTAGCAAATGAGGTTACATGACACAATACATATGCAGCATGTTTAGACACAAATATGTGCTTGAATGATGGAAGAACTTCATATTTTACTTCTAAAACAGACAGTACAAGGCCACACAGTTCTAAACCCTAGCACTCAATTTATGTGTTATATGAAATGGTATGGTAACATCATAAAAGAGAAAAGCAAGTTGGGGTTTTCTTACACAAGTTATTTCAAAAGCTCCTGACACACAAATAATTTTACCCAGATAAAGCTCATAAATCCTCAATAAATTCGAGGGATGGTTGGATTTTTTTTACACCAACTGAAAAGTGACTCTCACATAAACATTTCAAAATATGTAGGATCACATATTTTCCAGTTTTCATGCCACCACTTGGTCAGTTTTCATAGGAAATTGTAAAATGTTTGACACCATGCTTCATTTATTCCCCAAGAGTCAAAGTAGATGCTACAAATAATGAATTTATCTCATTTAATTGTTTTAATTCTAATTTTTACTTGATAAACTGCATTTATAATAACAGTTTTTTTTCCTTTCCCAGTTCCACAATTAAGTAAATGAACCTCAAGGGAGAGGGGAAAAACCGCATCTAGTACATGAAGGACATATTCCGTAATATACTTAAAATCAAAATGGTGTAACTCCAATGTGGGGCAGTCCAGCAGGACTGCTTACCAAGTATGAAGTTTAACTGCACACAATTTCTAAAGACAACCACAAGAGATTACTGAAACAATGTTGCATGATGTTTCACTTTATTGGTTTGGATTTATATATTTTCCTTTTTGTTTTTTCACATAATAATTCTAACACGTGGATCAGCTTTCTGAAATTTCAACACACTTGATATTTAAACCATTTTTTTCTTTTGTGAATGAAATATTTTAAAATTTGGTGAATAATGATTCAAAACACAATAAAAGCTAATAACAGGGATGCTTATTCTGAAGAATCAAATTTCCTGAAACCAAACCCAAATTTCCTGAAATTAACATAGATCAATATTTTTACAAAAAAAAAAAAAAAAAAAATCAGAATGTATGTAAAATATAAAAACTGTACTAGTTATCCGAATTTATTGGCGTAGATAAAATCAAGGTTTCCAAGCTTTCGCACATCAACGAGATGGCTTTTTCAAAGAAGGTAGACAGCAAACTGCAAACTGGATAATAGAACATTTCAACAATCTGAACGTGGTGACTTGACAATAAACGAAGAGATGCAAATGTAATTATTCAATAAAAACATGAGGCATCATGTTCGCTTTGCAAGCGGAATCCTTGGAAGAAAACAAAAGGCATTCATTATTTGAAAAATTGGTTCCAAATTCGCGATAATTCTAGCGAGACGCTATCATTGCAGGCCTCATCATTGGTAATGATCTCCAATGTTTCCCGAATGGCAGTAGATTTAGGAGTAGGGTAGGAAGCTAATTTCTTTATGTCATCCCACATAGGATCGGTGGACTTGAACTGGACTTCTCTGGATAGGGCCATGGTTAATTTGCCATTCTTTATGTCCCTCTTACGCTCGTTGACTCTAATTCTAAATGAGCGTTTGGTCATCCCAATGTAGTATTGCTCGGAGCCATCCGGATATTGTAGAGGGATGGCATAAAAACCTGCTTCGTTGGAAAGTGGGAGCTCATCAGTATTTCACTTACGCATAGCATATAAAGTTGTCGGAGATCTTATGCCGACACCGAGGTTCATCTTTTTGAGCACATTCTTAAAAGCAGCAGGCAAGGGAATAAACTATTGCAGCAGAGTGGGTGGGCCACTAAACCCTGGGATGGGGCAGGAGCAAAGGAGTGCTGGCAGGAAAAGGGGTGAGGAACTTCTTTTGTTTGGAGTAGCTCCAGAGGAACCCAGCACCAAACCATGAAGGAAAGCAAACAGTTAACAACACTATCAGAAGAGAAACATAACATTGGATGGGGGGTGGGAGGGGATCACTCCCAGTGGAATTGGGTAGACATAGAGTCTACCTCTGTCTCTTCTCCTCTGTGGGGGTGCAATTCGACATCCCAACTTCCAGTGGCATTGAGTTTTACTTTGGCCGCCAATCAAGGGAACAGGGAAATACCACTCTTTTGTAAGGGGCTACAAAATACAAACAGAAAAATAAATTTTTGAGTTTGGTTTTAAAAATGTTTTTCAAGAGAAAAATATAGAAAATTTCTAAAACAAAAAATGCCAAATATTTCCAGAAAATAAGCACCCCTGTAATAAAATTAAAACAAAAAATTATTTTTTCACAAACAGTTCACACACATTTCTCATAAAGACCAATTATTTCTTACATTGGCAATAAACAATACACGGCAAAGAAATAACGTGGCCAGCCAACATATCTATATCAAAACACATAGAGCATTTCTGCTATGGGTGACACTGAACTTGGGCCACACTCATCACATTCGCCACTCCTTGAACCTCCTGATTATTTGACCACGAATAAAATCATCAAGATGTTCTCGACGCGCCATTTTGTCATCTCTAGCACACAACAAACTTCTGTAATATTTATGCAAACCATCCAGTGACTTCTGTTCACCTGATCCTATTGGACCGCATGAGCTCATTTTGTTCTCATGTCACACAAACCACAACTCATGCTCCATTATTATGCATGTGTTGTTGCTCCTGTTCCCAGACATAGTGCTGAGCTAATTTATGTTTGGGTGCTGCTGCTATTTACAGGGCTATTTTACTTTTTCCATTTTGTAGTAGATGAGGATCAAAACAAGCCATATTGTACTAAGCACCACACTATACATGGTTAAGGGATCTGACTGCACTGGCCACAAAAGAATAAGACAACCATAGCTTGTAGCATCACGCCAATTTTATTTTTTTAAACTAAGAGTACGCTAACTGCCCAAACAAAATGAATCACCATATGGGTCAGTTTTTAAGAACACCAGATGATAATGTTCACCAACACAACAAAAATGCTAATTACTAAAAATTATAATGATTAACCTCAAGAGTACTTTATATTTCAATAAACTTCAAAGAAACTATATAATTAAAAGAGAGCATTCACAAGATACCTTGTCTTGATCCTCATCTATATCCCTTTGGTGCCAAAATGAAACTTAATAAAAAGAAATATATTTTACTAGTTGTCCTCCCAGAAGATCATCAGCATTTGGTAAGCCACCTCTGAAAGAAGGCTCTAAAGAAAAAGATGGCTGCCCGCCTGTCTGTGATGAGTTGTATTTGCAAGCAGCAAAGATTTCGATATCTCCTGAATGGAGGTGAGCCATTTGTGGCAAATCCTGTATAAAATACTTGGTTAACAACATGAATGATACGACTAGCTCAGGAATTGCAAGAAACATCATTTTTGAACAATGTTATCAGGTCTTTAAGGTGAGGTTAGTCATGTTGTCTTTAAAAACAGAGGGGCAGCCCTCGTAATTTTTGCTCTTTATTCATTGGAATGTAACAGAAATGCATTAACATTTTTTTTTAAACAAGAAGATCGTTGTTTACCCCTAGTTTTTAGGACTGATGGGTCATTCTGTGAATCGCAACTTTTCTGTGTAAAATTATGGTTTCGGATCAATAGTGGTTGCAGTTATTCGGTGCACCCACCCCTCCAGTTGGCCTGGGGTATATGCGCTGCCACGGATAATACAAAGGATGTATTTTTTTCTTTTTCTGAATTTCAAGGTGGTCTATGGATTATACGGAAGAAAAATATGGTGCTTCCTTTTTCACATTTAAGCATTGATTTCTTTTGGAATATTTAATGCATTTGTCAATTGCAGGAAGATATTTCAGTCTGTGTTGTTTTGAAAAACAAAAATGCTATACAATAAGATGAAGGTACTGAATATGCAAAACACTTTTTCTATAGTGTGCTGTACTTTCAACAACATGCTAATACTTATGGTGATAAAGCAAATGATAAACTGTAAGTTGCCCTTCACTCCAAGAAATTATATATGACAGACCAATTCATGACATGACTGCAACTTGCAGCATACCTTACTTTCCACATACAATGATAAATAAAAGACATCACCAATGTTTCTTTTCCTTAGCATACTGCATTGTAAAGGAACGTTTCAGAATATGTGAATAAGTTGTGAACCTTTAACATGATCTCAATGATATTTTTCAGCAAATGACCATGATATTCTAGCTACTACAGCTTCTCAAACATGGCTTCTACCTGGTTTGTTTCGTGCAGCCACAGGAAAAATAAGCACTGAAGATTAGCAGCAATGATTTTGATTTTTTATAGGATTGTTACTTAAACTGCCAGCGTCAATGACAATATTCCAGGCATTAACAAGCATGTATACAACTCAAAGACACATGTGATGATCTTTGTATTTATTCTTGTGCTTACAGGTTTTCCGATGCAAAAACAGAACTTTGCCACAAGAAAACACAACATTAATGAGAAAAATCCAGGCAACACACAAAAGTACAGTTTCAGTTAACTGAATAAATAGAAACACAGTATCCTTAAGCAATTCTACAAAGTTAATATTTTCAATGCTTAAATTTAGATCTCTTCCGAATGAGGAACCATTTGTCAAAATATGACATTTTATAGAAACCACTTTATCGCATATTTGAAATTTTCAAGGTGATGTACTTTTATGAGCAATTATATATTCTAGCCAGTGTAAAAGTGACATAATTAAATTTTTACAGTTTCATTCATATAGTTTGATGCATATAACAAACAGCATAACATTTTTGACTTTAAAAATGTAACTGACCCAAATACAGTTATTTCCAGAATAACAGTTACCAAGCTGTTGTATTCTAATATACTTAAAGAAGGAATTTAATCAAAAATTTGGGAGAATACAATGGCAGAGACATTCCTGATATGATTGAATAAGCTCATTACACAAAATATAGTAATACAGAACCTTCTGCTTCAAACTAACACTACTATCATATCTCCTGTGCAATATTTTTCAAAATTTTGCAGGGAAATTGTACAATACACTACAGAATACAGAGGTGTAATAAAAAATCCACTGCAATTAAATAAAACAGTAAGTCTGAATGCTAGGGAAACTAGCCGATAATCGAAAAAGTGTGAATTGGGTATAAAAAGTCAGAGCCACAAAAACAGTTAAAAAGAAAAATAAACTGAACACCAACATCAGGGATTCCTTTAATATCTGAAGACTGAAGAAGAAGCCACAATGTTTTAAAAGATAAGGAAATGCAAACAGGAACCTGAAGAATAAATGAGTCCAGGCAACATTGACAAAAGAGTTAATTGCATCTTTCAGTGAAAGAGGTAATTCATTATGGGAAAGCATGACAGGAAAGAAATAATATCTATTGCCACAGCTGTTAATTTTACATATCCTTCTTCATATGGAATTAACAGATCATAAGATCCCTTGCAGTGGAATGGGGGTTGAGGCCTCCATTAGGGTATTCTCAGCCGAAAATCAATAATATATCAAATACAGTGGAACCTTGGTTATTCATTTTTCTAGGGTATGGCAGACTTAAAAATGCATATACATAAAAAAAAGTATAAAAGAAAATTCAAAATGTTTAACACAATTGAAAAATTTGAATGCCTTGATATGGAGCTTTGGGGGGGGGGGGGGGTTGTTACTTTAGATTATTCAAATTTACAATGTAAGATATACAAACACGAATACTCTTTAGCTACCTTAAAGCCTATGTTTATTTTGACTTTCATTTTTTTTTATTCTACTTTCATTATAAAAACTATAAAAACTAGGTTAAGAAATTCTGCATGATTTCATGTTTTTAACACATGGGGGGGGGGGTAAAAAGAACACCTTACCTTTGAAATACAAGGTAAAAAGAACAAATATGATTTTGTTTTATATTAATTATCCCTATTACACATCACTCTTTTCAAAGAACTTTGTGTGTACTAGTTGATTTAGCATTAGTGTCGAATAAAATAGTCACTAAATATTTAGTTGCATCATCTACATATTTCATGGCTGCAAGAAAAATAAAACCAAAAAACACTGTCTTGATTTCCTTAAAGTTGTAACACCATGTTATGTATAGAAGAATCCAAGGATCATGTGTTTTTGATATCCTGAAATTCATAATTTAACATATAATCACAAAAAATGTATAAATGAATTACGTATAAACGAACTGAAAAAATATCAGAACTAGCACAGAGTTCCATATAAAAGTGAAAAACATATAATCCAGTATATAAGTTTTCAATCCAGTATATATATATATATATAAACTTATCTCCATTTCTCCTATACAACTAGCACTCAAAAATGACAATTTTCTGAAAAAATTCTTTGGTTTTATCTGAAAAGGGATGCCACAAAGGGGAGGGGGAGGAGAGGAAAGAAAACAGAAAAATTTATCAAAGCCAGTTCCCTGGAATTTCAATAACTATGCACCTTGAAAACAGGCACTGTTAGGAGCAATGGCTCAATCCTGATAGTTTATACAGCAAGCCTATATGGGAGTGCAGAGGAATTTTTTTTTTCAAAGTCTCAAAATGTATCCAACATACACCACTGATTCCAGAAAAATCAAGAACAGATAATGATACAAAATCCCTAAAACATGACATGGTGAAATCAGCAGAAAATGACGGTACGTGTTATTATTGCCACTGCTAAAACCTGTAATAAAGAAGAAGCATGTATTCCACAGTGTCTAGTAGAAACCACATGAACAGTACCCAGCACACATCCATTAAAACCACAGACAGATTAGCTAGCTGAATGTGGAATTAGATTTACATTTGGAATGCAAGCTTCTCTCAAAAATGAAGCTGAAGCACCATGATTGATTGAGCTATGGGCAAGTTCTATCATTTTTTCATTCTGCACACAGAAAAAAAAAAAAGAAAACTTAAAATATAAATACATTTTCTGGATTTAAGTCACATAGCCATCAACAAAGAAAATACATGCATAATGATTTTCTTGCATGGTGTATTTCTCATAAATATTGATAACACATATGTGAAGGAACGTTAGATGAAGTTTCGCATATTAAGAGAAAAAGTTATAAGAATAAAATGTAGGATGTAATATATCTCTGATTCGTGTGTTTTAATTATGTTTCATAATAAACCTTTTTAGCAAATAAGATCCAACACACACTGCTGATCCACTGAATCAATTAAAAAATCAAGTGTATGACAAAATAAAAACTAATCATGGTAACATGACCTGTCAAGTTCAGTACAAAATATTAGCACAAAGGGTCTTTGTCACTTCCAATCAATTTTCCTTGAGAAAGAGAAATTCATCGAAGTCCATAGTTACTCCTCCTTGATGAAGAATTGCTTGAGTGAGGACGAATGTCATCAGAACTGCTGAATTCATCAAACTGAGCAATAGGAGCGAGTCTCACCTAGATGTTAAACATAATTTATGTAAACACAGAATTTTGTGTGTGTTTGTAAAGACATTTTTATTGTTTTTTGTTGTTGTTATTGTTAACTTTTAAATTGTCTCAGACATCACCAAAATTTTAGCGTACATATTAAAATATCAAAAGATTATTCTCCCCTTCCCCAACCCCTTTTCTTTTTTAATCAGCAGTTGTAAAGAATAACATTAACTTCTCATGCACTCCAGGGATTAGGCAATTCACAGATTTTCGTACAGCCCTAAAGATATAAAGTTTCGCTCATTTCTAATTTAGGGCTACTGGTTCCAGAGATTGGCAAGAATTAGAACAAGAGAAAATAAATATTGTTCATTAGGATGGGTCGAAAAACCCCAAAATTCTCTGATCGACACTCCCTAATGTGGAAAAGTTGTAAGTGAGCACCACTAAGAATTGTGTGAAATATTTTTCGAATCAGTTAATATCTTTGGCTCTGACCAGAGGCTCAAAGTTTAGAAATTTTACAAAAACATGAAATTTTCGAGTGTCCATTGAAAATACCAGAATTACTCAGATCGAACTGCCCTAATGCAGAAAAGGTTTTAACAACCATCAACAACAAATGTGTAAAGTATAATTCTAATCAGTTAATTTATTACTGATTGGAATTATACTTTGCACATTTGTTGTCTTAGTGAGAGATGGGTTTGCCTCCTCGGGGTACTCCATGGAAACAATGGCACACACAACAGCAACTAGGGCCTCTGTGAATCTTGGAGAGGTGCTAGCTAGTTCTGTGTGACATTGACAAAAAAGACCCCAACTCACTGGGTTTTGTTCCAGAATCCTTAGGTTGAATGACCAACTAGAACTGTCAGCTGTGGATTAATCCCCCACACTGATGTACTGACCTGATTAAAAAGACAAAAAGAAATATTAAAAATGACTCAAGTGTGGGATATGGTGGACATACCACACTTGAGAAGGGTGGTCCAACACGAAATCGACCTAGGTACTCTAATCAGCATATGAGAAAGAGATCTCGGCTGAGAGAGTGTAAGTTTGGTGTATGGAATACTAGAGGTATAAATGGCAAGATGAATGAGGTGATTGAAGAGATGAATAAGTATAAATTGGATGTGTTGTGTAAGTGAAACCAAAAAGAAGGAAATTGAGATAGAAGAAGTGAATAGAACGGTGAGTGTGTGGTCTGGAATATTGGATAATGTGAGAGGACAGGCTAGTGTAGGTGTGATTTTAAGTGAAAAGATGAAGAACAATTTGATTCACTATAGTTGCATAAGTGAGTGAATTCTTTGGATTCGTTTGAAAGTGAAACTTCAGAGAATTGTAATTGTTGTAGTGTATGCTCTTTGTGACTCTGAACCCTCTGATAGGAAACAATATTTCTGGAATGAGTTAAAAGCTGTTTTGAGCCAGTTTGGTGCTAAAGAGAAAGTTATAATAGCAGGGGATTTCAATGCTAGCGTAGGTGTGCAGAATGCAATTTCTGACAATGTTCTGGGTAAGTTTAATGATCCTTTGTGAATGATAATGGTGAAAGATTAATTGAACTCTGCATTGAGAATGGTTTGTATGTATTTAATACATTTTTCAAATACAAGTATATCCACACATATACTTGGGAAAATCGTACTCTTGGTCAAAAGAGTGTGATAGATTTTGTTGTCTATGATCAGCGTCTGAAACACTTAGTTGTTGACACTCGTGTGATGAGAGGTGCAGATGTTGGCTCTGATCATTACTTGATAGCGTAATGAGTGAAACTGAATGTTGGTTAGAGGAAAAAGAATAGGAAGAGGCCCAGGATGGAAAGAATAAAGGTTGAAAGGCTCCCTGAAAATCATCAGCATTATTCTGACATACCCAGGGAAAGACTGAAGAAGCTGAAGTCTTGTGAGAGGGATGTAGAAAAGAAGTGGGAATGTTTTAAAAACTGTGCAGTCACTGCTGCTGAAGAGGTCTGTGGCACCACAATAGTGGTAACAATAGACGTGATGCTTGGTGGAATAGTGAGATTGAATAGGCAGTAAAGAGAAAGAAGGAAGACTATTTGGGGATGTTGCAAGGTAAAGTTTCTGTGGATGAATATCGTTGTAGAGTTTCTGTGGATGAATATCGCTCACCAGAGTAAGGCAAAAGATAGGAAGGAGAAGGTGGAAAGGCATGAATTGGCTTTTTGGAAAGATAGGAAGTCTTTCTGGAAGTACATAAGACTCAGGAAAAAACAGGGTAAACAAAGTGTTAAGTTGTGTGAAGAATAGGGTTGGAGAAATGATATGGGAGCGCAATGAGTTAAGTGAAAGATGGGGTGAATATTTCTGTGAGTTATTAGATCAGGAAAACAAAGATGATTCTGAGACAGATGCAGATGATGTCACAGTGAAGGATGAAAGCACAGGAGGGATCTCAAGAGAAGAAGTGAGTAAAGCTCTAAAATCTCTTTAGAATGGTAAGGCTCCAGGAGTTGATGGCACAGGCACAACTGCTGAGATGTTGAAATATGGTGGTGGCTCTGTAATTGATTGGTTAACTGAAATTTGCCAATTGTGCTGGGAGTTAGGAATGGTCTCTCGGGATTGGAGGGATGCTATCATTGTTCCATTGTATAAGGGAAAAGGTGATCAGACTGAATGCAAGAACTATCATGGTATTAGCCTACTAAGCATGCCAGGGAAAGTGTTTGGTAAGGTCGTTATTGAAAAAGTACGGGGTCTTACATCAGAGAAAGTGTGGGATGTTCAGAGTGGTTTTATGCCTGGTAAAGGCTGCACTAACCAAATTTTTGCATTATGAATAATGATTGAAAAGTATCTGGCTGTTGGTAAGAAAGTTTTTGCTGCCTTCATAGATTTAGAGAAAGCTTATGACCGAGTAAATAGGAAACTTTTGTGGAAGATATTGAATGAATATGGTGTTACTGGGAATCTACTTAATAGTGTAAAAGCCATGTATGCTGACAGTAGAGCCTGTGTACGAGTAAATGGTGTTTTATCAAAATTGTTTTCTATTGGTGCAGGAGTCAGGCAAGGTTGTGTAATGTCTCTATGGCTGTTTAATATATTTATGGATGCGCGATGCCAAAATAGATAATACTGGTTTATGTCTTGGTGATATCCATGTGTGCAGATTGCTGTATGCTGATGACACTGTCCTGTTGGCAGAGGGCAAAAGTGAGTTACAGAGTATGTTGTCCTGGATGTACAAAGTTTGCATGAAATTCAAACTGACTATAAATAAGGGAAAAAACAAAGTTATGGCTTTTGAGAGAAGAACTGGTAGCATTGAATGTAATGCAAGTGTAAATTTCACAGTGATTGACCAGGTGAGTGAGTTCGTATATTTAGAAAGCATGTTTGACAGAGAGAACAAATTGGATGAGGAAATTAGTAGACGAGTGAATTCTTCATTGAAAGTCATGGCTGATCTGCGAGGTTTTCACAGGAATGATGGGTTCTCAAGAGAGTCGTGCATGGCTG
The DNA here is from genome assembly GCA_039090855.1 of Macrothele yani. Lineage (NCBI taxonomy): Eukaryota > Metazoa > Arthropoda > Arachnida > Araneae > Macrothelidae > Macrothele > Macrothele yani. The sequence continues at coordinate 70,100,676 of CM077028.1, read as the reverse complement.
TGTATGAGAGTGTAATTGTTCCTACTCTGATGTATGGCAGTGAAACCTGGGTACTGCAGAAGAAACATAGGAGTTGTTTGTGTGTGCTGGAGAAATGCGTTACTTACGGGGGAGGGGGTGGTGGCAAGACACGTTCTGATTGTGTGAGGAATGAAGATGTGTTGCAGTTGTGTAATGTGAAGCAAAATGTTGTTAGCAAGGTGGAGACTAATATGCTTCGGTGGTTTGGTCATGTTGAAAGAATGAGCGATGAGATGCTTACTAAGAAAATCTTTTTAGCCCAAGTGGCAGGAAGGAAAGGCAGAGGAAGGCCAAGGAAGTCATGAGAGGATCAGATTCAGGAGTGTCTGCATGAGAAACAAATCCCGAGTATGAAGTATAGAAGATCTTGTGTACTGCGTGTAATGAATGTCAGTGAAGCCCGAGTTGTATGTCTAGATCGCTGTAAATGGAGACGTTTTATACGGCAACAGTAAGTAAAAACTATCTGGTAGTTTGTATTTCTTTTTGGAGCTAACCTCTGAATCTCAAAGAACAGCTTAGTGATATGTATGTATGTATGTATGTAATTTACTTGGCTCTGACCAAAGGCTCGAAATTTCGAAATTTTACATAAAAAACGTGAAACGTATTGCAATAATACACTCGCGTTCACGCTCCCTTTCAGCCAATCCAGCCATCATCTCTTGGTCTACATCCTCAGAATGAATTTGGCTGCTGTTGCTCTTACCAATGTGGGATAAAGTGGGTAGGGGAAGGAATTCGAGGCCACCTCCGGCACCGCACCATTTCCACTAGTTTGACTGTAATGACACGCTACAGTATAACTTTGCTGGTGTAATGGCGAAAGCGATGGCAATTCCAAAGTCTTCAAGTTCAAAGCCTCCTCCGAGACAAATGTTTGTTTGTCCCATTTTTGGAATCCCGAAAGATCTGTGTGACAGCCAGCTGGCTAGCCTTGAAAGAATATGAATGAGCACATATCTGTTTTTGCATTTTGCTAGTAGACTACAAACTACAACGCTCGCGATCCGTTTTATAGGCATATATCAATATAGGCTACCCTAAGATGAAATTAGTTGATAGAGTGAAAGAGTTTAACCACGAGGGATTGTATTTAAGCGATACAAATATCGTGATGTGCAAATTTTGTAATGTTCGTCTAGCAGTGGTGGAAGTGCAAACTACCCATTTTGGAGCAGCCTCTGGAGCAGGAAAATCCACATTTCGGAGCAGCTAATAAAATGATACTCTGAGCGTCATTTGGAAGGGAAAAATCTATATTTTTCAGCACCAATTAATACTTGGAAAGACACAGCAAAATTTCCAAGCATGATTACTCACAATCACACAATAATGGTAGTTCTAATTTCGTATTATGTAAAATCACTACCTTTCAAAAGTGAAAAATCTGAACTATCACAGTCTTTTCATGAGCACATTGGCAAACTAATTTCGGAAACAAAAATGTTAAGATAAATAATTAATTATACATTCTAAACCTTTTTCACAAATCAAAACTATTTAATAAATAAATGCTTACCAGTTAATTACAGCTTTGATGTTTCAATTTCCATTGAATGAGATTCATATTTATAATCCTACATCACTGTGCGACTAAATGTGAATTAAAATTGTCAATTTTATGCTAGTAAATCTTCATGTCAAAGTCATATGACGAAGGTTGGTGTATAGGAGAACTGAACTCATTTTTTAAACAAGGATATATATACTATCCCTGAAGCAGAATCTTTTTCAGGAGTCTGCAACACAGAAAGGAAAAGCTAAAAACTGTCTGCAAGATAAAGAGAAGCCTAAATATTTTTTTCTAGGAAATTTATCATTCTGCACTGCAACAAAGCAAAATTTTAGAAAATTGGCAAATTTGTGATTTTGATAACTGTACAAATTGGTATTTAGTCGCAATAATCAAACTAGCTTTTCCCTGATAAGAAAAACAGAAAGATTTTATTTTATTCAGAATTTAAACATCATTCCTTAAATGCTTTTGAATTTTTTGTTAAATAATCAGGAAGTATAAACAACAGTAAATAATTTGACATTTGTAAAATGATTTCTTTTTATTTTGCATTTAGTTAATTGATTAAACTTTCAACTCCATCCTTTAAAGGATGTTCCACACAATACAATTGTGCTCTTATTATTTCCTGTAGCAATTCTGTTGTATTGGAGGCCTCATCAGCTGATGATTCAGACAGCTGTGTCAGCGTAATGATCATGTCAAGTGTGGAAATGATAGCAATCATATATGCTGTTTGAAATCTCTTTTATGAATTGACTGCGGTTTTTGAGAAAAATTTAGTGAATTTGTTAAAATGTGGGAGCATTTTCACTTATATAATTAAACCCCAAATATAATAAAATTAAAGTGAGAAATAAGGCAAGAGTTCTTGTAAAGAAAAAAAAAAACTTTCCCTCATCAATCTGAAATAAAATTATCTGAAAGTAAATAAAGAAGAAAAAAAATCGTGTTCATCAGCTATTGGAATGCTGCGTAATACAACTGTGGAAATGCAACAAGAGACATTAAATATACGATTTTAAAAGGTAGAAATACGATTTTAGTAAACACACACGCGCACGCACACACACACACACACACACACACACACACACACACACACAAAACTTTCACCTCAATCTACCTAAGATAAAGCTATCTTGAAGAATAAAATAAAAGTAAAAAAAAAAAAAACCCTGCGACTGTCAACTTCCGGAATGCCACGGAAACGGAGAACGAGATGTTGGAAACGCTAAAAAAGATATGGCTCTTCAAAAAAGTGCACACGCACTTCTTTAATCTAACTGAAATAAAGCTAGCTGGAAGCTAAAAACAGAAAATTTGTGATTATCAGCTCCCGGAATGCCACATAATACGCCCGTAAAAATAAAGGAGTGACGATAAAAAACACGTAAAAATATGATTTTTGAAAAAAAAAAAAAAAAAAGAGAGAAGCTTCATAAATCTAACTGAGTTTTATAAAGCCATCTGGAAGAAAAAAAAAACAAAAAAATAAATAAAACAATTTGGACGTCAAGTTCTGGAACATCGACGGCCGCGAAAACGGAGAAGAGAACGTTGAAAATGCTTTAAAAATATTGGTCTTGTAAAAAAAAACCTCATAAATGTAACAAATGAGATTATATGGATGCCAAAATAAGGAAAATTTCGGCCATCAGCTCCCGGAATGCCGCGTAAGACGGACGCTGTGGAAACAGAAAAGCCGTTAAAAGTGCGCAAAAGCATCGCTTCCTAGCTTTATTATTGAATGAAAGCAACATGTCTCATCAACTTGTAGTGATATATTTGTGAAATAAGGAAGAAAGAAAATTAAAATAAAATGAAATACAATAATTGCCTACATGATCTGTCGATATAACTTCATGTCTGGAAGGGGGATACAACGTTAAAATTGCGCCAAAATTTTCCCTTCCTTTGTTTTAAAATTGAAAGGAAGGCTAGAAACAATGAATGTCGAAAAAATAGCTGAAGAAAAAACAAAAACAAACAAAAACCTGATTGCCCACCTATCCTAAAATCTGAGACGGATGTCACGGTGTTGTGCTGTTTCCCATGGTGAGTTCAGTAAATAGTAAAGAATTTTTTTTTTTTTAATATATGAAAAAAATAATATAAACTTTTGAAACTTTCTAAAAGCAATCGAAGTAATTTGCGGCGCCTGCCGCCGTTCCGCGTGCAACTTTTCTTCTACTGGGAAGAAGTGTAAGGCAATCGCAATGCATTCTGGGGCCCCACCAGAGAGGCTAAAAACAGATGGTGAGAATGGAAGTAGGTGACAGTTTTTACAGAACAGAAGCAGGGGGATTCCGCTGGGGGAAAATCAGCAAATGTATAATCATTTAATCACAGTCATTTTAAAATTGATTTGAGAGCTTTTTAAGATTTCAGGATGTTAGGAAATTTATTTCTATATCAAAACAGAATTTTTTTTTAAACATACTATATTTTGGCGTAAGCTTGGCGCAATTCGATGAAAATTATGCATTTAGGAGCAGCACTGCGCAGAACTTGAAAATGTGCGCACTTCGGTGCAGCTCTTCCACCACTGGTCTAGAAGGGCAGAAAAGGGATACTTTAATGAAATATACGACCTCTGCTACTCACTTAAAAAAGAAAAGCGTAGCTCAGCCAGGCCCATCTGGAGCTAAACAGCAGACTACAATCATTGGTGGTTTTCAAGCGCAAAAACGTGCCAAGAAGGAAAGAGGTGATTTTGCAGAAGACACAGTAAGAATATGTTTAAAAGCCAATATTCCCATGCATAAACTAGATCACCCAGCTGTTCGTGATTATTTCACAAAATATGTGTCTAGTTCAGGTAACTTTCCTTCTGGAGATACTTTGAGACGTAAATACGTACCACTTTGCGGAATTTCGGAGAAAGAGGCAATAAAAGAGCAACTGAAAAATAAACCAGTAGTTGTAGTGGCCGATGAAACATCTGATAAACAAGGGAGGTGTTTTTTCAGTCCTATTGAAAACTATTAAGTCAGAACTAGAGCAATCATGTTTCCTGGCAAGTGTATATTTTTTAAACGTTGCTAATTCTTCCACTTGCTCACAAGCAATAATTGACACCTTGAAAGAATACGAAATTGAATAACCTCAAGTAAAGGGCCTAGCATCAGACTTTGCATGTTACATGACTGTGTGCTTCAACTTATTAGAAATACTTCTTGGAGGCCATATTTTGCACTACCAATGTTGGGCGCATAAGGTGAATCTTGTGGGCGACGTATTTATAAAAGAGTTCAAAGAATTGAATTCCATTGTGGCTAAGACGAAGAAAGCAGTTTTGCACTCCAGAAAAACGAAAATAGCATATTTAAGCTACCTGAAAGAAAAGGCACCTCAACTGCCAGCAAAACTCTATCCCACGCCTGTTGTAACCAGGTGAAATTCTTAGTTCAAAGCTGTCATTTATTTGTGCAAATATATGGAGCATATTGTTGCTTTTCTCAGTGAATATGAGGACGATAACTAGAGTACCAGTTTCCTAAAGGAAAGTTTTGAAAATGAAATTCTAGCTAGTAAAATCGCATTCAATTGATTTTCGTTTATGAATTCAGTCCGAAAATTATGAAATTAATTGAAAATTTAGAAGGATCAAACTATCCGTTCGCATGCCTTTTGTGGAGTAAATTAGTAGATTTACAGTCTTTTCTTGGGCGCCAAAGTCAAGGCAGTGGTGGCTTTTCAGGTGAAGTAGGTGAAGTGCTTCTTCACCTATTTTACTTAAAATAAAGTTTTATTCAGTAATTTGTATAATATATTCTTTTTTGTCTCTATTGTGTTACAAAATACTCAAAATTTTGATTAGATATCAATTCACATAGCGCGTTCAATATGTAAAACAAGTCCTCATACGCAAAACAGTGCAAGTGAAGAGCCGAAATGAAAACCCTTGGAAGTCTGCAGCTTTCGACCGAGTTGCTATGGTAACCGTGACGTCAACCTCCCTATCAGGCGCACAAGTGAAGTGTTTTATCTTTCGGCGCCGAAGCTCTGCAGATGGAATCGTGACCTTCGAAGGAGAACACGGTGAAACGGGATGGTTTACACAGGGTATCTTGCAGTGTTGTGGTACATGCTTTCCAAAAGGGATTTGTTTTTTCATGCTTTGTGATTATTCGTCAAAAAGTTTAGCTGTTACTCTAGTTTCGTGTACAGTTTAACAGTTAGTGATAGTTTTAATTAAAGTATGTATCCTGTGAATGACATTGTTTGTAATTTATTACGAACTCCATTTAATCGGTGGAAAAATGAAGATAAAAGAGACATTTTACTTCAAGGACGACCAACGAATTCACTGACAATTGTTGCCAAAAAAGAAATCAAGAAGAGCGGTAAATCTTACAATATTAATTGAAAAAATTGTTGGTTTACTGAATATAAATGGCTTTGTAGTACTTCTGTGTTACAAAAAACATCGCGGAAAATCTGTCAAGAAATTTTATTAAAAAAATAGAACTAAAAACGGTGAATGGCGCGATTCGTAATAAATTCAAAACTATTGAGCAATGCGAACGAATAGAAGCTCGTATTTGGACCTCTTCATTAGGTGAAATTCCGGAAGCAGAAAAGAAAAATATTGATAATTGGTTAGCTAAAGCAGTGAGAGATAAAAACAAAAAGTTTAAGGAAAAATTGAAGATTAAAGAGAATAAGTGGTTGAATCCAAAGTTAATGTCTACAGCACCTGGCCCACGGTTAATACCATCCCCCACTAACAAACATGTCATGGATCTGACGGAAGAAGGAGTAGATGAAAACCTGATTAATCTCCTCAATAAGGGATATAATTATAACCTTTCCTCCGCAACACTTGATAAAAAACGTATACTGATTGATTTAGAAAGCATCTGTAGTAAGGTAGAAAGAGAAGATGAAAATACAGCAGTTACTTTAAGGAAAGAATTCTCAGACTGCGTCTCAAAATTTGTAAAAAAGCCAGTAAAAGTTGATTACAATTTTAATAGAAATGCCATTGCTGACCTTAAAAAATTCAAAGCCAATGATAAAGTTGTAGCACTGAGAGCAGATAAGAGCAAAGTTTTGGTATTGGTAGAAAAAGAGAAGTATTACAATAAAATGGAAGCTGAATTGAGCAAGCCTTATTATGAAGAACTCAATGGTAACCCTATAGATCAAACTGTCAAAAATCTTAAGAAATTAATCAGCTCTTTAAGAAATAAAAAACAGCTTAATGAGCTCTTCAAAAACTTCTCCAAAATCCAGTCAAGAATTCCACAGATCTATGGTACGATAAAAGTTCACAAAGAAGGCCATCCAGTAAGACCTATAATAGACACTAGAAATTCGCCACTCTCCAACATTAATTATTATTTACTTGGTCACCTCAGAGATATGTTCCCTTCTCCTCCCTACCTACTAAAAAATTCCATGCAGCTAAAAGGAAAACTGGACAACTTGCCAGAATTAATTCATCCAGTAATGGCAAGCCTGGATATAGTCTCTATGTATACCAACATTAACCTGGACCTCCTCCTGGAATTCATTGCAGATGACCTTGCGGAAAAAATAGTATTCCATAATCACAATAGAGAAATACTACTTGGCATATATGAACTGCTCCTATTTTCCTTCAAGAATAATTTCTTCCAGTTTGGAAAGAAATATTACAGACAAACTTCAGGACTTGCAATGGGTTCTCCACTAGCACCTCTGCTAGCAAATTATTATATAAGTAAACTAGAGGCAAAAATCCTTATACAACCCTCCTTGTTTGCTCTCTATGTAAGGTACATGGATGATGTCCTAATTATAGTAGATACTGTGGACCAATCTCTACCCTCTCAGATTCTGGAAGAATTTAACTTACTAGAGAATACCTTGCAGTATACCCTAGAACAGGAAAGAGACCATAGCATCAATTACCTAGATTTAACCTTGACCTCAAGAGAGGGAAAAATATTCACTCAGCTTTTTAGAAAACCCACCAACACAGGGAAGATGTTAGACTTCTGCTCATTCCACCCTGATTATATTAAATCGAATACGGCAAGACAATTTTTGGAAAAGATTGAAATCCTGGTCTCTTCAGCTACTCAGAAAGATCTTCACAAAGAAGAATTAAAGGAAATATTGGCAGAAAACAATTACCCCTCCCCATATGTTGAAAAAATATTTAAACAAGTGCCAAAAAAGAAGCAGGAGAAAACCAACTTCAAATTCACCAGCAAAATTACGTACCACAAGGGACTTTTCGAGAAACTGAAAAGGATCGGAGCAAAATATAATATCAGGCTAGCTCCAGATCTTAATAACAAAATAAAGAAATTCCTACCAGCTTTAAAGCAGAAAGAATTGGACATCCAATTGCAGGAAGGAGTAATTTACTGCATCGACTGTAACTGCGGACTCAGCTATATAGGAGAAACAGGGAGAAGTATTAAGGTCCGAATGAAAGAACACCAAGCAGCTATTAGGAACATTGGGAACAAAACAGGGCTAGACAGACATATACAAGCAAGTGGACACTCCATAAATTGGGACTCAGTGAAAATAATCGCCCACCAGTCAAACTTAGTAAAGAGGAAACTAGAAGAAGGGATCGAAATAGCAAGAAGAAGAAGTACCACAATTAATGATAATTGCGGATGGACTCTTCCAATTGAGTGGCAGCAACTACTCCAAGTGACATAGTCCTGATGACGAACTAGGCTTTAGTTCGAAAATTTGACAACCAACTTTGAAGAAAAATAACCTCTATAAGACCCGTAAAAGAGTTATTCCACAATCACTATGAATAGAGGTGCCATAAATGCATTTACAACTAAAATTATTTTGTTGGCCCTACTTACTTTTTAGTAATAAACATTTGGCGTGGAATAAAGACAGATTCTCAGATTTATTAAATATAACACGCTCACTTCATAAACATGGTGATTCTAGTGAACACCTGAAATGCGAGTTAATGCTAAGGAATTTTGAAAAAAATCAGAACACCATTGTCGATGCCCTGAGGGAGAATGCTAGGCTTTTGAAAATACATTTCAACGAAAACGTTTGTTAAAATAGACTTTTCCTGCAGACAGTGATTGATGCAGCATTATTTTTGAGCAAACAAGAACTAGCATTCCGTGGCCATGACGAAAGCATGGACTCGATAAATCGTGGAAATTTCAAGGAATTACTTTCATTGTTGATATCAAGAAGTCCTTTAGAAATTCAAAATCAATACGAAAAGATAAAAAATGCCTTCACCTGTGACTCAAAAACTATTCAAAATGAATTAATTGAATGTATTTCTGAATATATAAACAATCACGTTAAAAATGAAATAAATGAAGTTCAATGCTTTTCTATTCAAGTAGATGACACCACAGACATAAATCAGACTTCTCAGTGCTCTTTAATAATCAGATTTGTTGATTCAGAAGGTGTATTGGCTGAGCGATTTTTGGGTTCCCATGACGTGAGTGGAGATCGAACATCAGAAGCTTTATACAAAACGCTAGACAAAATTTTGGAACAATTCGATTATCAACACAAATTAATAGGACAATGTTACGATGGGGCAAGTGTAATGTCTGGACACTTGAATGGGCTCCAGAAAAAAATCAAGGATAAAGCTTCTCAATCTGTTTTGTTCATTGCTTAGCACATCCTTTGAACCTTGTATTACAGCAGAGTTTTTCTAAAATTTCAAAGTGTCGTATATTTTACGCAAGCCTCACTGGAATTCCTTCGTTTTTTCACCACTCAGTGAAGCGATCTTATACACTCACATCTACAACCGCAAGACGCATACCAACCACAGCAGAAACTCGATGGTCCTCCACTTCGAAGTTAGTAAGTGTAATTGTTGAAGATTGGGATAAATTGAAGGAAGTATTCGAATTTCTGACAAATAGTGGGCAATCAGACAAAAAATCAATTCAACTTGCCAAGGGGTTTTTGAACGATATGAAAACTTTTGAATTCACATTTTTGGCAATAGTATTTAATGAAATTTTTGGCCTCACTGATCTATTATTCGAAATTTTGCAGAAAAAAAAAATAACTAGACATAAACTACTGTGTAACTCAAATGAAAAAAACCTGTGAAATTTTGAGTCATAAAAGGAACGATGAAATATTTGAAACACTGTTTGGAAAAGCTAGCAAAATCACAGAAATAAGCAGATCTAAATGGGAATATGATGCTATTACACAAGAAACAATTTTTCAAATTTATAAACAATTGTATTTTGAAATTTTAGACCACATTCTTATGGAAATGGATATAAGATTTCAAGACTGTGAAAAACTTCAATTTGTTTGTCTTGCTGACACAACCAAATTCAAACAATTTAATTCAAGCTTTCCCTCTCACGCTTTTGAAAATCTACAACATTTTTATGGAAAAATATTTATTAAACTCCAGCAGCTTAAAAATGAACTGAGTCTTGTATATGCCAACGAAAAATTAAGGAATATATCGACTCAAGAACTTCTTCGAGTGCTTCATGAAGATAAAGGCATTTTTACAGAAGCTTATAAATTGGTTGCCCTCATTTTAACCATTCCATATACAAGTGTGTCAGGGGAAAGAAGTTTTTCTTGCCTTAAAAGAATACAAACTTACTGAAGAAACACTATTTCTCAAGACAGACTTGCTTCTTTGGCAAATATTTGTATTCAGAAAGATATTTTATTGATGCTCACAAAGAAAAAACCATTCTATGACGACATAATCGACAAATTTGCAGCTTTAAAAGAAAGAAGAATTGATCTAATATACAAAAAACAGGTAAGTCCTCATATAGTGATTTTCACTGAAGACAGTAGATATCTTTTCATATTGCTCTTGTAGCTCTTCACCTATTTTTTCAACCACGAGTCGCCACTGAGTCAAGGGTGTTTTAGCGAAATGACAGAACGCGTTTTGACAAACGAGAATGGTGAAATTGATCAGGAGCACAATATTATGCTGAAGACAGCAGCAGATAAGAGTTTTAATAAATTGACTCTCCACATGACATCCAACGCAACAAATGAAGCCTACCAGCATATTGGCACACTATTTTGTCCATCCGTAGCCGCGACTACACCCACATCATCTTTGAACACAAATTTATTATTGGAAAGCTTCTCTAAAACACCATTTTTAAAGAAATACCACGGGATGAGCTCATCGATGAATCATTTTCACAGACAGCTACTTACAGTGGTCAACCAAGAGACTTTTGTTAATGTCATACAGATTTTAAAAGCAACAAAATGCTGCTACCTAAACTATGCAAAGGCAGCTATTCAAAGCCTCCATAGTCCCATTAACAGCGTGGATGCTGAGAGATATTTCAGAACGTACAACATCGTTATTACTGACGGAAGGCAAAGGCTAAAGGAAGAGAGTATAGAGACTACTACAATGTTAGCTTTTAACTAAGTGTTTTGGTACTTAGCCTACCAGTAAGTAAACTTTGAAAAAAAAATTTTTGTGTCTTCAGTTTTTGCGAATAAATGCGAAATATTTGACTTAATTTTTTTTTTTTTTTGCGAGATTTTGATTTTGTTTCGGCGAAATTTACATATCCCTAGCTATGTTGCTCTCATATTACAAGAAGTATGTTAACATGAAGAGTTCTAGTAGACATGTTACTAAAAGTCAAACAGTGAAAGATATGGCTGAAAAGTTTAGGCCTGAAGCAAATGCAACACTTTTTGATATAGCTACTTGCAAGTGTTCAGATATAAATAAATGCACTTGCTCTTCAGTGAATAAATTCCAAAGCAAAAAACGACTGTTCCTTGTGGATCAGAGATCAACCAGGAAATGTTACATAGGTCCCGTTGATCTCATCGAAACACAGAAGCTCCAAAAGCGAATCAAGAGAAAATTACAAAATTCTGCTCTTCCCAAAAAACAGGAAAATGCATGTGTTTTCCAGTGGGACTGACGATGACGATCAAACTGAAACAGAAACCAAATTCATTTCTGACAAAGGAACATATGATATGTATCGCCCCAGTACCAGTAAGCCAACTCAATCCCCATCTCAAATGCGAGTACCACTTTCCACAACTGTACTTAGTAGTCAGCGATTTGGTGTGTCTGACAGAGCAACTGCTGCAATAGCATCTAGTGTACTTCAGGATATGGGCCTCATATCGAAATCAGACACTTCACTTGTAACAGACAAAAGCAAAATTTGAAAGGAAAAGGGAAAATGTTGCAGGCAGCTTCAAACAAAGACTCCATTTGATACTGCCTTGAGAGGTTTATATTTTGATGGCCATAAGGTCCAGACATTAGCTCAAGTAAAAATCGGGTCAAAATTTTACAGGAGAACAGTCACAGAGGAACACATCTCGCTAGTGAAGGAGCCATTGTCACAGTATGCTGGACATGTGACTCCCAAATCTGGCACATCACTTGAAATAGCTGACAGCATATATGAGTATGTGGTGTTGAAGGTTTGTGACTTTAGTGAACTTCAAGTAATTGGTTGTGATGGAACCGCAGTAAATACTGGGTACAAATCTGGTATAATTTGTCATCTGGAGCTAAAAAATTGGCAGGCCTTTGCAATGGGTAATTTGCCTCCTCCATTTGAATGAGCTACCTCTCAGACACCTGTTCAAACATATAGATAGCCCAACAAGTGGTTCCAAGTCGTATAGTGGTCTCAAAGGTAAACAACTTCCTGGATGCGAAGAGTTACCCGTAGTCAAATATGAACACGTGGATTGTGATTTACCTTCAATTACAGCTTCAGACTTGAGTACAGACCAAAGATATTTGCTGGAAATATCACATGCAGTTCAATTAGGCACCTGCTCATCTGATCTCAGTAAACGTAATCCGGGGCCACTCTTACACTCCCGTTGGTAGACAACTGCAAACAGATTATTGAGGCAATACATCGCTACTGCAAATCCAGCTTCAGAATGATTGTGGAATACTTTATGAAAGTTTACACACCTTTATGGTTTACTGTCAAAACCAAACACGCTATCGACAATGGTGCAAAGCACTTATGGGAACTTGTTAACAGATCCAGATTCTTGCCAGAGAACCTTCTAGAGGTTATTGATCCAGTCATTGCTAGAAATGCATTCTTCGCTTCCACTGAAAATTTGCTTTTGGTATGCTTAAAGATGATAGAGCCGAAATTAGACAGCTCCCAGTTCGGAGAATAATCAAGGCAAGGGGGACTGTTAGTGATTAGACAGCTCCCAGTCCGGAGAATAATCAAGGCAAGGGAGACTGTTAGTGATTAGACAGCTCCCAGTCCGGAGAATAATCAAGGCAAGGGGGACTGTTAGTGATTAGACAGCTCCCAGTCCGGAGAATAATCAAGGCAAGGCGGACTGTTAGTGATTAGACAGCTCCCAGTCCAGAGAATAATCAAGGCAAGGGGGACTGTTAGTGAATCTGTCCGCAGATTTGTTGTGCCTAAGCTTAACTTCGAAGCCCAGGACTACGTAGACATTTTCGACTGGTTTCACTGTGAAGTTACACCACCGCCAGTCTTGAGCCGAGTGAGCTCAGAGAAACTGATGAGTCTCAATGAAAAGGCCAACGGCTAGGACTTCTCCCAATTTTTGTGTCACAAGTAAGCTGTCGAGTGGATGGTGAAACTAGTGGCTGAGGCATCCACTCGCGTGTGTGGGCATTACAACATGGATAGATACATACGACCCATCCTACTGTCTAGAAAAATCATGCCACAGTTTGATCACAAATCTGACTTTAACAAATCAACCTCAAGACGTCATAAACTGAATAATTATGAGACAATGACGAGACGTCGGAGTCAAGTTTTAATCTATAAACAATCGCATACATTTCAAATTTTTTTATGTAAAATTTCAAAATTTTGAGCCTTTTGTCAGAGCCGAATAAATTAACTGATTGGAATTATACTTTATACATTTGTTGTTGATGGTTATTAAAATATTTTCTGCACTAGGGCATTTCGATCTGAGTAATTCTGGTATTTTCAACGGACACTCGAAAATTTCATGTTTTTTGTGAAATTTTCAAACTTTGAGCCTCTGGTCAGAGCTAAAGACATTAACCAATTTAAAAAATATTTCACACAATTCTTAGTGGGGCTCACTCAACTTTTCTGCACTAGGGCATTTCTATCTAAGTAGTTCTGGTATTTTCGATGGACACTCGAAAATTTCATGTTTGTAGTGAAATTACAAAACTTTGAGCCTCTGGTCAGAGCCAAAGATATTAACCGATACAAAAACATATTTCACACAATTCTTAGTGGTGCTCACTCACAACTTTTCCACACTAGGGAGTTTCGATCAGAGAATTTTGGGTTTTTTCGACCCACCCTATAAGTTAGCATTCAGAACACATAACCACTAATGCAATATTGCAAAGGCAGCATACTTATCACTGAATTTACACGTAACTCACAGTTCCAGGTTTTTGAAAAATAACTGCACTTTACAGAATTTATACAGCAAAGAAGCATCTCTCTATAAAAGTGAAAAATCTCTCAGTTTTTCTGTTTTCTGAAGAGGTACTTCATTATTTAAGTATAAAGGAGTAATTTAGAAATTAGTGTTCTACAGGAGTATTTAGTCACTTACAAGAACAACATTTTTAGAAAGATCATGAATAATAACTATGACTTAGTTATTTTTGGTGCAGTTTTCTAGGAACATGAACACCACATACATAATTTAAATTAAAAACAATGATAATAATAAGGGTTTAAAGGCAAATATTCCTACTGAAAAATACTATATCACTAAATAAAGTTACCAACAATTAAAAACATATTAAGAGTGATATGTAGTAAAAAACCAATACAACGTGGTATCAAACGAAAATTTAAAACAAATTTACACTTCAAAATTTCCAGGTAAAACTTTGCTCAGGTACTACATTGATCAAATAAAATTTCAAAGTAATTACAAGACAACCTTCTTGCAGCAAGAGTCTGGGATTAAGTCTCAGGCCAAACATAAGTTTTGTCTTTATTCTCCAGTTTCTGGTGCTCCCCCTTTCATATGGCCCACTCTGAACTATTTGCTAAATGTGCAAGTGAAGGAAATCTGTACAATGTTTCATATTTCAACATTATTTCTGACAAGAAAAAAAGCAGCACCATTCCTCATAAAGATTTTGATACAAGGTTAGGAGCTATGCTGGAAAAATTCCACAAAAGATTTCAACATTTTCAAAAATTTTCAATTTACTTCCGATATTGGAGGTTATATTTTTAACGTGCATTAATGCATTTGCATTTTTGAACTTCACTTTTAGTTGGTAAAGTTCGATGAACACTTACCGCACGTGGGGCTTGGCTTTCAATTCTTATTTCCGTTATGTGGATGCGGCATGGGGGTTTTTCATTTGGTCACGGGTCCACTTCTTTTTTTTCTTTCCGTTGGTATTTATTTGGCCTCGTCACTAAATGAGTTTTTTTTCCTTTGCTGCATCCTCATTTACTTTCATAATTTTTTATAACCCTAGTACTTTCGGTAATACTCCATTACCGTCATCGAGGGGACGTTTTGCTCTGACTAGCACGGACCGTGTCAGCTGGGCATTTCGGTGGTTCTCGCGGGCTGCTTCTGTCATCGGCTATCGCTTCTTCTTGGGCGTTGTGGCGCCATCTCTTGTTGGTCACTGATCTCATTTTTCGAACTTTTTCATTTTTTTTGCTCAATTTTAATTAAATTTCTCTAGCTGTTTCTCAAAATATTAGGGTCATTATGGTTGCAAACTTTTGCCCTATTTTTTTCAATCATTACCGACTCTGCTACTCTGAGGTGTTTTTCGGATTTACAGCTTTTAATGATTTTTATATTTTCGAATTTAGGATATTTTTGGTTATCCAGACAGTATTGAATAAGTGCTGTTTTTTCTTCTTTTTTCAGCCAATTTTTTACGTGTTGTTTTAATCTGTGTTTAAGCTTATTTTTGGTACTTCCTATATAAGCCATTGGAGGATTTTCAGTAATAGGAATTGAGTAAATACCTGCTTTTTCTAACATTTTTATTTTTTCATTATTTTTTATTACCATATTTTTGATGGTATTTACTTTTCCTCCAATTTGAATGTTATGCTTTTTACAAATCTTATAAATTTCATTGGTAGTACCTTTAATGTAAGGAAAACCATTTAAATATTTGACTTCTTTTTTATTTACTACAGCATTATTTTTTATTTTCTTTATTACTTCTGTGTTCCATTTTTTTATTAAATGGTTAGGATAATCAAAGCTACCTGCAATTTTTTTTATGAATTTGATTTCTTCATTGATGAACTGACTATCTTCAGAATGCGTATATGCTCTTTTAATTAAGGTTTTTATACTATTGCATTTTTGAGGATAAGGATGTGCCGAATTGTACGGGATTAGGACCGGAACAAATGGACTTTTCCGATAAACCTTGTATAGTAACTTATCTGTGGATTTGATAACTTGTACGTCCGAAAATCCTCCAATGGCTTATATAGGAAGTACTAAAAATAAGCTTAAACACAGATTAAAACAACACGTAAAAAATTGGCAGAAAAAAGAAGAAAAAACAGCACTTATTCAATACTGTCTGGATAACCAAAAATATCCTAAATTCGAAAATATAAAAATCATTAAAAGCTGTAAATCCGAAAAACACCTCAGAATAGCAGAGTCGGTAACGATTGAAAAAAATAGGGCAAAAGTTTGCAACCATAATGACCCTAATATTTTGAGAAACAGCTGGAGAAATTTAATTAAAATTGAGCAAAAAAATGAAAAAGTTCGAAAAATGAGATCAGTGACCAACAAGAGATGGCGCCACAACGCCCAAGAAGAAGCGATAGCCGATGACAGAAGCAGCCCGCGAGAACCACCGAAATGCCCAGCTGACACGGTCCGTGCTAGTCAGAGCAAAACGTCCCCTCGATGACGGTAATGGAGTATTACCGAAAGTACTAGGGTTATGAAAAATTATGAAAGGATATGAGAAAGCAGCAAAGGAAAAAAAAAACTCATTTAGTGACGAGGCCAAATAAATACCAACGGGGGAAAAAAAAAAAGAAGTGGACCCGTGACCAAATGAAAAACCCCCATGCCGCATCCACATAACGGAAATAAGAATTGAAAGCCAAGCCCCACGTGCAGTAAGTGTTCATCAAACTTTACCAACTAAAAGTGAAGTTCAAAAATGCAAATTTTCAAAAAATGCTTCAAAATTTATCTGATTCAACAGAAAAAGTGAAAATAAACCAAAAGACTTCCATTCAAATACAATTTTACAAATGACTTTCATATTTTATGCTCTATTATATAAAAGACTTGCAGCCAGAAAAAGAGACAAAACAGCTCTTACTGGCGAGGCATGGACAGTACAACATTTCTAAAGGTGTCTTCTGGTATTTGTTACCAGCAGTTCTATTAACTCTTGCATGTTATGTGGTTTGAGCTACCACAGAATGTATCTGTTGTTCCAACACAAACCACAGATGCTAGATTGAATTGATGTCTGGAGAATTTGGAAGTCAGGGAAATATCTGGAAGTCTTCCTCATGTTCCACAAACCATTTTTGAACAATCCAGATAGTGTGGCATGGTACATTATCCTTCTGAAAGAAAGCACTACTAGAGAGGAATACCATTGCCATGAAAGGATGTAAGTGGTTTGCAATAATATTTAGGTAGACAGTAGATGTTATAGTTTCCTAAAGATGAATGACTAGACCCAGGGTTTCCAGCAGAACATTGCCCAAAGCATCACACTTCCTCCAAAGGCTTGTTTTCATCCCAAAGTACGTCCTGGTTCCAACACTTACCCAGGTAAACGATGCACATGTACCTGGCCATCCACATAGTGCAACAGGAAACAAGATTCATCTGACCAGATGACCTTCTTCCAATAATTCAAGGACCAGTTTTGATGCTTGCGTGCCCAATGTAAGCGCCTTCAGCTATGAATCAAGGTTAGCATGGGCACTGGAAACTGCCTGCGGCTATGCAGCTTCAATTTCAGCCAGGTTTGATGCACTGTGGGAGTTAAACATTACTTGCATTGCCAGCATTCAAATTACCAGCAAGCTGTGCCACAGTATCCCTTAATGTCTTCCTTTTTTCATCCTTAATGCACCACATTGCTTTTGCAACAGGTTATTTATGAAAATTATGGAAGAAGTATTTTTCACAAATACATGGAACAACTATAGGATTAAGGTAATTCAGCTGACATTAATAATCCTGCAGCTGATCCACGTATTTGCAAATAATATTTCTTCCATAATTTCCATACCTGACAACACACTGGTGATTTATTAAGCTACATAGAAGCACCTGATTGCTTCAACTGGTGAAAATCTAAAGTCATTCAGACAGTTATCTTGGGTGGTGTAATGGATCGCATGCTCAAACGAAAATTGAGCGACGAGGGTTCAGTTTCCCCTCCAGGGTGATGTAATTTTCAAGTTTTCTGATGAGATGTTACATGGTGAACAATAAACTAGACAATTCAGGTTATTCTGATTGCCGCATTAATAATCAAGCCATTTAGTTTTGTTCCCAGCCTGTGAATAATCAGGCCATTTTGTTTTGTTCCCAGTCTATAATAATCAGGCCATTTTGTTTTGTTCCCAGTCTATAATAATCAGGCCATTTAGTTTTGTTCCTAGCCTCTGAATAAGTTAAATACTTCCTCTAAGTATACAATTTTTGGCATAGAAGTGCCACTTTCAACTGTTGCCTGTATGTCTCACAAAATCATGGAAGACAAGCATGTTATTTTGTCACAGAAATGTATTTATTTCTGTGTCTCTTCAGAAAACTTGAAAATTGGATCATCATGGATTGAGGATTGAATCTATTCAAACACATTACCATTACACCAGTCAGGAAATCACCATAAGGGTTCAGTGGTCTAAGTGCTGACTTCTGACTAATCGTCTGAGTGTGCTCAGGTTCAAATCTCAAATGAGGCATGAGTAGTGTGTCTGTCTTAAGGCTCTGGCTCTTTCCCTTCCCTGGAAACAGTGTCCTTAAATTAGGGATAGGCGAGTGCTTACAGCCCATTGAGTTGCTGACGATTGCCATTAAACACACAAACAATCACTCAGGAAAACACATACCGAATAAATACATTTCTGTGACAAAAATAACATGCTTGCCTTCCATGCTTTTATGAGAAAGATTCATGCTTCATTAATTTCTATGATACTTTCTATTAACTTTTTCATTAAAAGTTTTACTAAGTACAAATGGGTTCTGATTTTTCAACCCTTATAACACTGAAGAGCAATTGAATTAGAGACAGCTGGTGTTATGCAAATGTGGCGCTGTGGGCGGCCCTGTAAATGGAAACGACACGATGTATGCAGCGATCCGACGGGAATCAGTAAGAGTCGGACGCAGTATGGGTAAGACGAAGGATCTAAGCGCATTTGATCGTGGGCAAATTGTCCGGGCCCGACGAATGGGTCACTCCATCTCGGAAGTCGTGCAGGCACTGTGATTTTCACGAGCTACTGTGTCACGGGTGCACCGTGAGTACATCGAATCCAGTAAAACCATTCCTGCAAGGACCAACTGCCGTGGACAACAGCGTGTGGATGAGCGGGGTCATCGTCGGGCAGCTCGCATTGTAACAGCAGATAGACGGGCCACAGTGCAAGAAATCACTCAGCAATTTAATGCTGGTGCACAAAAACGTGTAAGCAGCCACACCATCCAGAACCATCTCCTCGCTATGGGGTACAGAAGCCATCGTCCCACAAGGGTACCGCTGCTGAACGCACATCACAGGGTGCAAAGATTAACGTGAGCGCGGGAACATCGCCACTGGACCCTAGACATGTGGAAAAATCTTGCCTGGACTGATGAGTCCAGATTCACGTTGGTACATACGGATGGCAGGATACGAGTACGGCGCAAACCACATGAAGCGATGGATCCTTTTTGCCAGCAGGGTACTCTTCAAGCTGGTGGGGGTGGCATTCTCGTATGGGGACTGTTTACGTGGACTGAAATGGGACCCCTGGTATGTGTGCCATCGTCCCTCACAGGTCAACGTTACCGGGATATCCTGGACGACCATTTGCTCCCGTTTGTGCGTGTTCAACATCCCACTGGGGACCTCATCCTGCAACAAGATAATGCACCGTGCCATCGTTCCCGAATTTTATCCAAATGGTTGGATAAACACTCCACCGATGTGACCTTGCTTTCTTGGCCAGCTAGGTCACCTGACCTCAAACCCATCGAGCATATCTGGGATGCCATCGAGAGAGATGTTCGAGGCTCTGACACCCCACCACCAAATCTTCGTGAACTGTGGGAGCTTGTTCAGGGATCGTGGATCCGTATGGCTTCCCAACGTTTCCGGTGTCTTTTAGAGTCCATGCCAAGACGTATCACCACCATCATCAGGGCGAAAAGTGGTGCTACATGTTACTAGAGAGGTATCTCTAATTCAATTGCTCTTCAGTGTATAGCACCATTACAAATGCTTTCTCTGTAGCCACAAACTCATCCTTAGTACCTTTTTCAGGCAACCTCAAAGTTTTCTCTAGTGATACTTCAATTTTACCAAAAGTTTCAGCAATTTGCCACTGGAAAAGTCCTGCCTTCTATATTATTCGATCTATCAACCTCAGTATATATTATTCGGTGGTTTCTTAGCTACTTGACAACTAACACTAGATGCTACTAAAAACCATGACTGCTTATTTCAAAACCTCTGAAAATTCAAGAATTTTTAATAAAGTTTCAGCAGCCTTTCTATTATGACATAGGAATTATGTTTCTTCTAGTTCCAGTCTGTTCCCACTAAGTGAAATCATGAATGCTTTTGTGTCATTTTGTGTCAAAAGATAGGCAATGATCTCAATAGTAATACTAAGTATAATTTGCAAACACACACTGAACAAATATACTATATATTTCAAACATGCCTATTCTCTGATAAATATTATTCTCCCTTTTAATTTGGCACATAAATAACTAAGTTGTTATGGAAAAAATGTATTCATAAATATTATTTATGGAAGGCCTAAATTTACCTTAATTTATTCCTTTATTAAATGAGCAGCATCAAAAGAAGAAAGCATATATTAGCAGGCAAATCATTACAAAGTAATGTTAACATTATTTCTAAATATTTTTGATACACATAATTAACTTAATATTTATGTAAAAGAAGCTCAAGTGCAGGTAATACATACCATTTGCAGGACAAGGCAAGCAAAACATTTTAGAATACTGATTGTTAAAATTGGAGAACTTTGGCTTTTTATTGTCCCATAATTCAAAGCAAGGGTTATTAATAATGTTATACATTCTTATAATTTAAAACTAAAAATTCTGCCATTGTCTTACTTTCTTATCAGCAAGATAGGCACAAAATATTGAAAATGAACATATTATATTGTATTCATACATAAGACTGATGAAGTAATAAAAAAAGCTGAACTTTTTAACCAGGTTAAAAATGTGAACATGCAACAAAAAAGTATGAATTAATGCAGCATGAAACTATTCACTATAATTTACTTATGTAAATATTAAATAGGAGCACATCACTGTATTCACAATATAAACTTGCTGAATTCAAAACAAAATAAAATGATTTTAAAAAACATTGCTTCAAACACAATTTGTTCCTGTTTTGTTGTTGTACTTGCCTGCACTTATCAGCTTAAGTTTTCTTTCCACTCAGAAAGTTTCACAGCCATATTTGTCTTTTGTTGACTTTGCAGCTGCACAGCATCCATTGCTAAATCTTATTTTCAAATGATTTCCTTCCATTCCCAATTTCTTTATAGTGGCTTTTCTTTTCTTTTAAGGCCCTCAGATTTTAGCAAAGTTGGAATCAACTGCTTCTCCCAAATAACTTATTTTATGGAAGAAATGAACTGCAGACTTACTCTGTCCTTCAAGTTTGTGGTTCATGGGTTGTATAGCTGAATATGCTTCAATCTTCCTGACTTTATGAATATAATTTGATGAGGTGTTAACTAAGAGAATTCCATTCAGCACAAGTGGCAGAAAAGAAGAGAAAGGCTAAGAAAATTTTGGAATGACTAGATTCAGAAATGCCTACAAAAGATGGAGATAATGAATATGAAATAAAAAAGGTCTAGTGTGTGCAATATGCCAGTAAAGCTCAAGCTGTGGGCCAAGGTAGCTGTAAATGGCAATGTTTTATACAACAACAGCAAGTAAAAAAAAAAAAGAGAGAGAGAGAGAGAGAGGAGAGGAGAGGAGAGGAGAGGAGAGGAGAGGAGAGGAGAGAGAGAGAGAGAGAGAGAGAGAGAGAGAGAGAGAGAGAGAGAGAAGCCTAGTGATATGTATGTATCAATAGTACACTATATTCTTTTTATATCACGATAGTTCAATAGTTTATGCAGAACAAGTGCCTTTCAGAGTAAGAATAGAGATAAAGATTACCATTATTGTTACTTGGCACCCTTTTCACATCCTCTAATTCAAAATTCAACATAATAAATTATGCTTCCAATTTAACATGTATCCCCAACAGTTATAAATATAGGAGATATAATGAATTCCATGGCATTTCCTAAAGTTATAAACATCCAAAAGTGTAAAAACCATGTATGCTGGCAGTAGAGCTTGTGCATGAGTGAATGATGTTTTAGCAAAATGGTTTTCTATTAGTGCTGGAGTCAGACAAATTTGGGTAATGTCACCATGGCTGTTTAATATATTTATGGATATGTGCATATGTGATGCCAAAATACATAATACTGGCTTATGTCTCTGTGATATTCATGTGTGTAGATTGCTGTACGCTAATGACACTGTCCTGTTGGCAGAGAGCAAAAGTGAGTTGCAGAGTATGTTGTCCCGGATGTACAAAGTCTGCATGAAATTCAAACTGAGTACAAATAAGGGAAAGACCAAAGTTATGGTTTTTGAGAGAGGAACTGGTAGTATTGAATGTAATATAAGTCGAAATGGCACAGTGATTGACCAGGTGAATGAGTTTGTGTATTTAGGAAGCATGTTTGACAGAGATAACAAATTGGATAGGGAAATTAGTAGGCGAGTGAATTCTTCATTGAAAGTCATAGCGGCTTTGGGAGGAGTTCACTTGAATGATGGGTTCTCAAGAGAGTCCTTGGGTTCTCAAGAGAGTCCTGCATGGCTGTGTATGAGAGTGTAATTGTTCCTGCTCTGATGTATGGCAGTGAAACCTGGGTACTGCAGAAGAAGCATAGGAGTCGTTTGAGTGCTGAAGAAATGCATTACTCACGGGGGGTTTGTGGCAAGACACGTTCTGATTGTGTGAGGAATGAAAATGTGTTGCAGTTGTGCAATGTGAAGCAAAATGTTGTTAGCAAGGTGGAGACTAATATGCTTCGGTGGTTTGGCCATATTGAAAGAATAAGTGATAAGATGTTTATTAAGAAAATCTTTTTAGCCCAAGTGGCAGGAAGGAAAGGTCAAGGAAGTCATGGGCGGATCAGATTCAGAAGTATCTGCATGAGAAAAAGATTATGAGTATGAAGTATAGAAGGTCTTGTGTACTGCATGTGATGGATGTCAGTGAAGCCCGGGTTGTATGTCAAGATCGCTGTAAATGGAGAAGTTTGATATGGCAACGGTAAGTAAAAATGATCCAGATGGTAGTTTGTATTTCTTTGTGGAGCTAACCTCTGAATTTCAGAGAACAGCTTAGTGATAGATAGATATGCACTATGTATGTATGTATGTATGTATGTATGTATGTATGTATGTATGTATGTATGTATGTATGTATGTATGTATGTATGTATGTATGTATGTATGTATGTATAAACATTCATCTATGTCTTTGGTAATTATATTTAGAATAGTAGGAAATTTAAAGAAAATTTGACACCTAAGTAGATGACTTTTATATACTTATATGCAATAATAATGGGGGGGGTCAAAACCAGTGATGAAGGAAAAAATAAGTAAGGAATATATAGTTCACACTACTTTTTGATTAAAAATTTTCATTTCTTGAACAACTTTTTGGGAAAGGGAGAAAACTTTAAATCTTAACTTCTACTTCTTTTTACTTCTATTCTCCTCTCTTCTTTATGAGATTTATCTCCTTAACTGACTATGCATTCCAAAAAGTATTTTATGATTTGGAGTACAGATTAACAAACAAACAACAACAACAACAACAACCCCCTTCTCTTCATGTTATTTTAAACATAACCAAAGATAGGGATGTTGTTAACCCTCTGAAATGCCCTGGAGTTTACTTTGTGAAATGCTATGAAATTCAGTCTACAACTGAACCGGATATATGCTATACAGTTTAACTCCAATCTTGTCCCCACATTTTACGTTTTTCAATTTCGAGTGACGTTTTTCTGAAGTCCCGAAAATTTTCCTACATTTTTCTCGTGTTATACGTTTTTTCAATCAAACAATTTTTCGCATCAAACATCATTTAAAGTTTTTGGTGCCGAACCTGATTTTTCTCTAATTTCATATCTTCCTAGGTTTCTGCACGTGTACGGTTGCTTTAAACTGGTTCTTCCCCCCCTACTACATTTTTCAGCAGAATCTGATAACCAGGCTGTTGCTTCTCCCCAGAATTTATAATAACCACCAGTAACCACCAGTTGCTTCTCCCCAGAATTTGTCAAAAGCACATGATGACCAGTTGGGGCAGTGCTGCATTCCTCAGACTGCACGTGTCTTATCTTAGCAACTTGACTGGAGTGCTTTGTGTAGTGCAGTTAATCCCCGTGTTGAACGTACCTGCGTCTCAGCTTGGCAAGATCGGTGTGAGGTTCTGGGAGCAATTAAGTCAGTTTGCTGTCTGTTCAAATCTCGCTTTTTAGATGTGAGAGTGAAGATGTTGAGTAAGAAGTGCAAATGCCACTGTTTCACCGGGATTTCCGCTTTATCGTTCGCGACCATATCAAGCGAACGTGGCAGGGTCTGTGGGACCAACAGGTGGAAAATAAGCTGCATCGTATTAAACCTAATCTTGAAGTCTGGAAATCCTCATATCATCGGAACCGTAGGGATGAAGTGGTGTTTACGCGTCTCCGCATTGGGCATTGTCGTTTCACTCACCGCTTTTTGCTGTGTGGCGACACTGCGCCGATGTGCGAGACGTGCAATTGCCGACTCACTGTCACTCATCTTTTGTGTAGTTGCGTTCATTTTCGTGATGTGCGTTTTCATTTCTTTCATTCTCATATGTTGACCGAGGATGCCACTGCACTGCAGCGGCTACTAGGTGACCACTGTGATACTGTCGCTGTCTTCTCATTTTTAAAACACATTGACTTTTTTTAAACGTATCTAGATTTTGGCCCTATCATCATTCTCATTCCTCAGTTTTACTTAATCAGCTAGTTTTTAACCATTGTACCATGTTTTAATACTGTTTGTTTCATTGTCTTTTTAGCCCTTCCATCATTCTCATTCTTCAGTTTTATTTGATCAGCCAGATTTTAAGCTTCATACCACGTTTTTAATACTGTTTGTTTGTCTTGTGTCTGGCGCTCTTTGGCCAAACATGGCCCTTGCTCCATAAAAATCAATCAACCAACCAACCAAATGTCTTTCCTTAGCTGTAAAAATCTCCATTATACAAAAAGATAGCAAATTTCATCAAACTAAAGTTGAATTTGCCAAGCGTCTAGGATTACCAGTTTCAACACTCAAAATGATTTTAAAACAGAAAGAGTCAATTAAAATTACTTCGGAAAGGTTAGGTAATTGTGCTAATAAGAGAAGGACTTTGAAAAGTTCACATTACAGTGAATTGGAAACAATTTTAATGACACAGTTCAGGCACACTTCAGCGGCAAACGTACTTCTAAATGCCAAGTTGGAGCTGCAAATGCTCAAACAATCTCCAATGTAATGGGTTGTTCACTGGAAGAAGATAATGCCAATGACAATGTAGCCAAAATTTCGGAACCTATTCCTTCTTTCAAAGTGGCATTAAATGGATTAAAACTTGTGTAAAACTTTTTCCTTGGTCACGATTCTTAAGAAAAACATTTGCAAAGCCTTTCAATTATTCAGAAAGCTTTGCTTGAGCTAAACACTAAAAATAGAAAGCAAAAGGAAATGCATGTAGTTATACTGCATTTTTGGATCTTGCATTAATGTATCTACAATACATACTATGTACAAGTATAGTACTGTACTACTAGTGCACATTGGTTTCTATGTTTTGTACACATTATGTATGCCTGTAAAGTTTATTTTACCTTGATCTCGGTTTTACGTTTTCCCCGCATCGTATGACTTTTTATGCTGGTCCCCTGAAAAGTGTAAAATCAGGGTTTCACTATATCAGCAATGCAAACTGTTTTATGATGATTTGTGCTTTGCTGTAATAAACAAAAGAAAAACGTGAAATCATTCTATTCGCTTGTTATTTTTACCCTGGTGACAGTCCTGCTTTGCCAACTTGTCTGCTTAATATATTACTTCTTTCATCAATAAAGCAGCAGTATACACTGAGATGTGCCAGTTTATAAGGTGCAGTCACCCTCATCACACAAATGGATTACTCCATCCAGCAGGTAAGGCAGCATTATTCAACCAATGACAGGTAAGACAGGCACAAATCTGGCAGACCAGTTTCACTGCTTATCAGTTAGAATTCACCTGCAGGTAGGAATGTGATAAAGAGTGATCTGCGCAACTTTGAAAATGGCATGATAGTTGGCACCAAGGCTGGCTGGTTTAAGCGTCTGTTAAACAGCCATCACCCTGGGGTTTTCATGCCCAATCACAGCAAAGATTTATCATGAATGGGTGCAACACGTTAAATACTTCCAGCAATTGGTGACCTGATCCTATTGATGATAGCAGCTGATCAATCAGAAAAGTTAAGAGACTGGTGAGAATTGTGAAAGCAAACAGATAGCCACAACCCAGAAGGTCACTGCAGAGTTCAACATTGAGGGGCCGAAGGTAATTTCCAAATGCACTGTGTATCATACTATATTACGAATGGGATACAACAGCCAATGGCCATGTCACTAGTATACTTTGACCATTCTGATCCACCATAGGTTTGCAGAATCACATGTATTGGAAAATTTTTGAGTGTTACACTATTCAGGGTTAACCCTTGCTATGGTTGTGTGTGAAAAATCCAAGAGGAGCCATTTAAAAGACACCTTAACTGGCATCAACTATAATGCCAGAATCAGAGTTATCAGATCATTTTAACCCTCAATCAAATGCTAACTAATGCTTGATGAGCTGGTATGCCTGGTTTCTAGATTTATACTACACACCGTTCTCATGTGATGTCTTATGCGTGCAGGTGTACCTAATAAACTAGCATCACACTGTATAATAGTGATGAAAACACTGAAAAGGTTTTCTTACTCCCCATAGTTACAACTAGGAAATCTCTACTAGGATTTTTTTTTTTACTTTAATTGCAAATTTTCAAAGAAAACTCTTCTCCTTCTTTAGTCTGTCTTTTGTTGTCACTTTTTGCTGTCACTATCGCGGTTATGGTTATTTTTCACCAAATTCTGCCAGATGTTAGGCAGGGATAATCCTCTGCAGTCACTGAAGATGGAATTCTGATTTTTCTCAATTTATATGTCTTTTCTTAGCTTTCTTTTTCGAAAATTGCTTTGGAAACTGATGACTTTAAGGGAATTCCAGTCCTCATTGTGACCAGTTTCTCTAACATGCCTATCAAAAACCTGTAATGCTGGAGCAATTTTTTATAGCAGCTTTATGCTCTGCTATAAGAGTTTCTAGTCTGCAACCTGTCTTATCTATGTAAGGTTTAGATAGGCATGTTAGAGAAACTGGTCACAATATGGAATGGAATTTCCTTAAATTCATCAGTTTCCACAGCAATTTTCAAAAAAGAAAGCTAAAAGAAGGAATAGAAATTGAGAAAAATCAGAATTCCATGTTAAATCAGAATTCAGATGTTAGGCAGGGATAATAATCCTCTACAGTCATTTTTCAATGACTACAGAGGATTATCCCTGCCTAACATCTGGCAGGATTTGGTGAAAAATAACCGTAACCATCAAAGTTAACTGTAACCACGGTAGTGACAGGGGAAAAGTGACAACAAAAGACAGCCTGAAGAAGGAGAAGAGTTTTCTCCGAAAATTTGCAATTAAAATAAAAAATATAGTAAAAATTCCCATAATAGAAGTTTTAATTAGTAATTGAATTAAGAAACCAGGAAGCCAATTATCAACATGCGTATAGATTAAGATAATACAACGTAGTTGTCACAAATGTTTATTTTCTCAAGCCGACCATGGTTTCGCTGGGTATTGACCTAGCTTCATCAGGACGAATGGCACGTAAATATTCAAATTGTATATGGCATCATAAATGGTGTTTACAGTCACGTGTTTTGGTTAGATCTTCCATGTGTTTGATAGAAATGGCGTGGATGCCATGTCATTAACAAGTTGCGAAGACTTCTGATATACATGGAAAGCTTCCAAAATATTAAGTTTGGTGGTTGAATCTGGCTTGTCAATAAGTTTTGCTTCCTCAAAGAGAAATTTGTGGTCCTTTTCGTAACAGTGTTTAGCCAGAGATGACTTTAGGTCACAATTCCGAATGTAGGTCTTGTGCTCCTTCAATCGAAAACGCAAGGCTGGGTCTGTCCTATGTACGAAGCGCCACATTCACATGGAATTTGATAAATTCCCCACGAGTTTTTGTCTTCAACATAGTCCTTTGATCCTAAAAATCTCATTTTGTTTATGGGTTTAAAAATCACCTTACAATTAAAGGTTTTGAGAATTTTTGTAATTTTGAAGGCAATGTCATGGGAAAATAGAATAATGGCAAAATTCTCTCGTAATGGGTGCATCACAGGAGTTAATGTGGAGATGGGCTTCGGTTTCCGGAATTTTGTTAGAGCCTTGTCTATAATGGAAGGGTTGTATCCTCGCTGTACTGCAACACGTTTTAGGAAATAAAGTTCTTTTTCCAAACTGTCCTTATCTGAACATATATGTATCGCACGATATACGCAACTGTAAAAGGCACTGAGTTTTTGTTGATAAGGGTGATTAGACTTGGCATGTGGAAGTGAAAAAATAGCGAAAGGCTTCCGATAAATTGTGGTTCCGAGCGATTGATTTAAGCGAGTTACCAGGACGTCAAGGAATGGTAGGCATCAGTTGTTTTCAGTTTCATAACTGAATTGAATGTGAGGATCAATGGAATTTATAAATTTGACTAATTCCAGAATTTCACAATGTTTTCCCTTCCATAGAACGAAAGTATCGTGTACATATCGTATCCATAAGTCAAATTTCACGAGTTTGAAAAGTTTTTCTTCAAATTGACGCATGTAGATTTCACATAATATTGATGACAGTGGGCTGCCCATGGCTAGACCTTCCGTCTGTTCATAAAATGTTCCACGGAAAGTAAATCTGTTCTGTTTTATGCAAATGTCCACTAGTCGTGTTATTTCCTCAACTTCAGGTTGGCTGTAACATACATGAGACCGGCCGATGACAAAAAAAGCTGAACTTTTTAACTGGGTGGAAAATTGGGACACGCGAACGCGCGGTATGAGCAAATTCAAATACAGCATATACAATATTTAAGATTGCACAAGCCATATGGAATTATTTTCTGTAAATTATGTAAGTAAATATTAAAGTGAAGCACATTATTATATTCACAATAGAAAAGTAGGGAATCAAGAACAAAATAAAATGAGATATTTTTAAAAATCAGATTTAAAACATACATGTAAATCTTTACTAGCTAAATCCTGGGGTGAAAAGTATTTGTCTAGGAAAGTTTGTGCATTTAGTCAAGCAATTAGAAGCATATCCACAGATTAGTTTTGGTCAAACATCAGAGTACAAGAGATAAGTCAGTCTTGTTGGCTTAGTAGCACTCTAATGTACCAAATTTTTCAAAAATGAAATGTGTGTGGAAATAAGTTAAATTCACAGATTCTTACTAAATGATAATTGGAATATGTATTTGAATATGTACAAATTAAAAAAAACATGACTAGAAGTTATGGTTTTTAAACAGATTGCTTCAAAGATATTTTGCCCCTTTTTTGTTGTACTTGCTTGCACACCAATTCGAATTTCCTCTTCTGAGCAAGCCTGGCTTTCTTCTCAGCAAGCTGCACTGCCATATTTATTTTACGTTGACTGCAGCTGAACAGCATCCATTGCTAACTTTTTCTTTTTGCTGATAATTCATTTTCTTTTCCTCTCTATTTCTTTGGTATAACTTGTTTCTGATGTCCTATGATTTTGGCAGAGGTTGGCATCAACTGCTTCTTGGAAAAAAATTTCTTTACTGAAGAAATTAACTGCAGACTTACCCTGTGCTTTAAGTTTATACTACACAGTTTGTATAGCTGAATAGGTTTCAATGTTCATTCTTCCTGATTTTATATCTATGGTTTCAGCCATCATGCTGAAAGAACTTTCAACCTGTGGACCATGGAAGCATGATATAAAGGCTTTTACTACTTTAGATAACATAGTGTACTTGTAGAGGTCAAACACCTTTGCCCACCACGCATCAATTTTTACAAAGTCAGGAGATGGAAGTCGTGATTCAAACTGATACTGGTGAATTTCTAGAGCATAGCTTTCCATTTCCTCTGAATTCAATATATTTCAAAGAAACTGTGGAAGTTTTTCAGTCTTTTTAAAGTTAGATTATGTCCCCTTGTAGAAGGATCAATGATATGTACATTAAAAGATCACTACATAATGGTAGTGTCTTTGGCATGTATTTTGCATGCTGAATATAAGCTTCAGCAGCCTGGCTTACAAAAATTCCCCACAATGTCATTTGATTCGCTTTTCAAAATAATGTTCCTGATCCAAGAATCTTTCACAGGTTTGCCTTATCAAATATTTCATAGGTTTGCCTTTCAGTATCTCTTGTTTTAAGAAACAAGCTAAGAAATCCAAGAATAGTTGCTTTTGCTCATCAAAAACTTTATGAATTAATGGCTCCTTTGTTTGAAATAAGCATACATATTTTTTCAAAAGAGGTAGAGCTGCAACATAAAAATTTAATATAAGCAAGGTTTTTTTTTTTTTTTTTGAGCTTTCAAATAATTTTGCAACAATTCTAGATTTCCATTTTCTTCCATCTTTTGTTAGATTTTTTTCCCGTAATTTCTTCCAAAGCTCCTGGAATTTTAACTTTTTCTTTCTAATCTTTACATATTTTATTTATCACATCCATGTATATTGGTCTTTCATTAGGCTGCACAAATCCATAATACAGCAGCATAAGGGCATCATGGATATGTAAACTGTTTAATGCCACATGATAGAATGACAACCACCTGCATTGCACCATGTTCTTAATTTCAGTGAATTTTAGCCCTATAATTTCACAAATTTCAGCAAGGGCTTCATGTTGATCTGCCGACCATTTAAAGTAATTGAAGAAGTCAATAAAGTATTTCTCAATGTAAGCTTAAAATGGTTTGCAAATTTTTTTACTTGCATTGTGAATATGGTGACATGAATCTCCATCAATGTCAAGCAAGTGGGGAGATTTTCTCTGCCGAATTCTTGTTTTTAACCATGTTTTTGGGCCACTCATGACACATTCTTTCCATTTAGCTTTCAAACAAGCAAAACAAATTCCTCCTCAGAAAGAAAGAAAAAAAACGGAAAGCTGCGCCACGAACTTTGTTTAGAGGGTTCGGGCCGACGTAATACTGGCCCGAAGCCGTGCTTTTTTCCCCACTTAGCTTTCATACATGCAAAACACATTTTTCCTTAGGAAAAAACGAAAGAAAGGAGAGAAACAGGGTTGCGTCACGAACTTTGTTCAGAGGCTACGGGCCGACGTTATCCTAGCCGGGCGCCGTGCTTTCTTTTCACTAAGTTTTCAAACAAGCAAAACACATTCCTCCTCCTCAGAAAAAAAAAACAAAAAACACAGAGGTGCGTCACGAACTTGGTTCAGAGGCATCGGGCCGGCGCAATTCCGGGCCACAGCGAAAGAAGCACGTCCGAGCCAACGTAATTCCGGATCACGGCAAAAGAAGCACACCAGGCCTACGTAATTCCGGCGTGGCGCCATGCTTCCTTTCCACTTAGCTTTCAAACAAGCAAAACAATTTCTCCTCCTCAGAAAGAAAAAAACCACAACGGAAAGCTGTGTCACGAACTTTGTTTAGAAGCTTCAGGCCGACGTAATACTGGCCGGGCGCCGTGCTTTCTTTCCACTAAGTTTTCAAGCAAGCAAAACACATTCCTCCTCATTAGAAAAAAAGAAAACAAAGAGGTGCGTCACGAACTTGTTTCAGAGGCATCGGGCTGACGCAAGTCCGGGCCACAGCGAAAGAAGCACGTCCGAGCCAACGTAATTCCGGATCACGGCAAAAGAAGCACGCCATGCCTATACGTAATCCCGGCGCGGCGCCGTGCTTCCTTTCCACTTGGCTTTCAAACAAGCAAAATAAATTCCTTCTCTTTGGGATGGGGGGGGGGGAGAGAATTTAAGAAAAGAAAGCTGCGTCACGAACTTTATTCAGATGCTTCAGGCCGACGTAATCTCGGGCCACAGCGAAAGAAGCACGTAATAGCGGGCCATGCCGAAAGAAGCACGCCGGATTTATGCAATCCTAGTGCCGTGCTTTTTTTTTTTTTTTTTTACACTTTCGAACAAGCAAAACAAATTCCGCCACCTCAGAAGAAAAAAAAAAAAAAAAGGATACTAAGGGCTGTGTTACGAACTTTATTCAGAGGCTTTTCATCGATTATTTACAAAACCATTAAAACTTTCTTAATAACAGCGAAAATCTGAATATCCATAATTTTTTGTTAGTCACCCGTAATCCCGGGAAATCCGTAATAATTACGGAGATTCCATAATTTTTGGCAATTACGGAGATTCCGTAATTTATGTGCGTCCTTTGTAGAAAGCGATTTCACGAGAACTTCGATTCTCTAACGATCTCAGAAAAGTGGGAACGCATTCGGATACATCGCAAATTACAAGAGAGAGAGTTCCTGGCGATGACGTCACGGATAGAATGCAGAGTGGCGATTTCCCGCAAGACACGGAATGGCTCGTGGGCTGCGGCAGTTTCCCTAAAGCACGAAGTAGGCGGAGCTTCCACTCTTCGCGCTGCGATGCTCATGTGACTGACCCCATCCATTGTTGACAGCAGTAAACGAATTGAGCTCCTGACTCCACCCTCCATTTCTTCTTGCCCCCAGCGCCTGCTCCAAAAACAACGCTCTCAGCTAGAAAGCGCTTAGTTCTTTTACACCACAAAAAAGCGGAATCGCGGAATTCCGCTTTTTCAAGGATTTTTCTATAGAACGACCCCCCCCCCCAAAAAAAATTCTGAAAATTTTCTCTTCATTTTTGCAATGACCTTGAGGATGACCAAAATGATGCCGAAAAAAGCGGAATTCCGCGAATTCGCGGAAGAATCTCATGTATGCTGTAATGATGCTCTGCAAGACTTGATTTTAGGGATTCCAGAGCTCCTTTTACTGGAACATTGGTGAACATGTAGTCTTTGAGATAAAGTATCAACATGAGCTTTATTCAAAGAATTAGGAAATCTCTTCTAGCAACAGACAAGGAAAACTCTCCTACAATGACTCTGAAATTATTCTTCCATCTTAGAGAGAGAGAATGAGTGAAAGTTCTGTGTGGTGTGTACAAAGTACTTAAACTTCATAACATACTAAAGAGATCTTGAGAATGTGCTTGGCAGTTCAGATTTTTAACATTCTAAGAGGAATGGGAAGGGGGGGGGGCTGTTTCTTTTACATCAAATGTTAGACTACAAAACCACCTAAGTGAATGGACAGTGTGGTGACATATGGTCCTGTCTCCTTCCTTCCAAA
The DNA here is from genome assembly GCA_039090855.1 of Macrothele yani. NCBI lineage: Eukaryota > Metazoa > Arthropoda > Arachnida > Araneae > Macrothelidae > Macrothele > Macrothele yani. Next base: position 70,067,355 of record CM077028.1, on the reverse strand, counting down.
GTTTTTCCTATAGTTTCAATTTAAAACATGATGCATTAAACTGAAATTCATAAACATTTAAATTAAGATACCCAACCTGTAGAGATGCTGTAGACACCGAATGACCAGGTGTTTGCTGAGATTCTGCATCCTCAGAAGCTCTATCTGTAAGAAATATAAAAGTATATATTAAAACACCAGTTGTTATTAGTATTAGCACAAACATGAAGTGTAGCAATACTTTATGTTTAACATGACATATTTACAGCCATCAATCAGAAACATTTTCTAAAGTTCTAGTCACAGACCTTCCAATGCTTTTGTGAAAGAAAATAAATATATACCCATACATCATATAAACTTCAAATCAAGTATTTAAATGAGTGCAAAACATCATCTATTAATATGCAAATGCACCTTATTTCTTCTCTTGGTATATTCACAAACTGATAAAGTAGAATAATCTCATTATGGTTATCATTAGACCAACAACCACACGCATTATGTGGTTACCATAATTTTATTCGAACAATAGGTTATTGTTACTAATACAACTGTTTCACATGTTGTATATGATAATGTCTTTTGGTGCTGGATGCCGTGCTATAAATGTTGAACATAATATTATCATCACAGTATCAAAGTATAAAACACTAAAAATAGAATAAACACACCCATGTTCTGTCTTAGGTTGTTATTTCTTATTCACTGAACAGTACTTGTATTCATGCCTTTGGTCAATTTACTTGGTATTCTTTCTCATCATGTTCACAAAATAGCTGACCGTTGGTAACATTCTATTTGGTGTGTATATGGCATCATTTGATGAGCTTGACAAGCTATTGCTGAATTTGGAATCAATTCTTCATGACCAAAGGTTCAAAAGATTTGCTGTTAGTTCAAAGCAAAAAGTAGACAATTTACTAAAATCAATGATTTGAATTTACAATACGAAGTCAACCTCGTAAAATCACGGTACGGAAACAGAAAGGAAAGGAACCATTAAAAGCCAATAAGATCTTAAAAACCTCTAAAAAAGTTGCAAAAAGCAAACTGCATCCAGCCTTCAAACGTTACCAGACTAGTTTTGACAGCATATCCTCTGCTGTCATTCTCAGTGGTCACATATGCCGACGCTGCGGCCTGCTCTACTACATGCAATGTCGGTCTTCTTCACAAATCTCCTCGAAACCTGTTGGCACATGAAATCGCTTTTCATTGCCTAGTTCCGGCATGTGTCCCAGCCTGTCGTCGCTCTGTGGCACCATCTAGTGGCCATTAGATATTTTTAAAATTGTCTTGCAACTGTTGTTCTTTTATGCTGTATTATTATTATTGTTGTTATTATTATTTTTGTTTTCTCTCATTTTCTTTTTCTTTTGTTTATTACTGCTCTGTTTTATTAAATACTTCCATGGGTAAGCTAGCTCATATGGTGAAGAGGTGTTGCCGTTTTCGTCCTTAATTTTTTCAATAATCGTGGATTCTGATAGTAAGATGTGGTTATGCTTTTTATGTGGTTAATACTTTAGAGTTTTCCCCGTTGGGAACAAGCTGATGTTGGTTGCAGTGTTGTATCAGTGAAATTTTTTCTTCTTTTTTGAGCCAATTATTATGGTGTTCTTGTAATCTTGCAGAAAACTGCCTTTTGGTGCTACCAATATAGAAGCTATCAAGCTCTCCATTATTTAGGATATTCTATATTGGTAGCACCAAAAGGCAGAATGGTATCATTGCTGACACAACATCTGGTGTCAGCAATACCATTCCACCTTTTGGTGCTACCAATATAGGTGGTGCGACGCGCTATTGAAGATGACCGGACTGCGTACCACAGATCCCTCTGTAATTGTCTTGCAGGTCTGTTTTGCCATCTGAACATAATTTGACAAAACAATATTTGAGTAACAATTCACATTTTTGACATTTTTCTTTAATAACAAAAGTTCCTAAACCTTTTTAAATCAAAGCAAGTGTAGAGGTAGGGAGAATTATTTCAAGAGTTAATGTAGATAAACACTAAACATGGAACACTAAATTGAGTAAATTCTTTCCAGAAAATTAAGAAAAATCAAAAACATGTTTGTTTTAAGAGTTAATAAAAACACTGAACTCTTTCAGGGCAATGTAAAGAAATCAGAAACCTTTAATAGAGATTTTTATTTAAAAACACTTAGCATTCGAACTCGCTCTGCGTCTAGCCTATTTCGTTTTTTATCAACTATGACACCTGATGTGCTGAATAGTCTTTCTGACATTACTGTCGATGGTGGTGTGATTAACAACCATTTATAGTTTCCTTAAATTTTGATATTTTTTGTTGTTGTTCCAGTATTTAAAGATGTCAGCAGATGGTGGAAGCAGTGTTTCTGCTAAGTAGGCATTTATTTCTTCTTCAGGAGACAAACTGTAACTTTACTCACTGCTGGTAAATGGTGTCATCACTTGAGAATAGTAACTCCACATGCTATGAACTCCTTGTTGTTGAGTTAACGATTCTTGAGTGGTATCTCTGACTTTGTTCTGATGACTGCAGATCCCTGTCATCTGCTTGCAAAATACTAATATTAGAAATTTCAATGGCCACTGTTGATTTAACTTGCTCAAGGTTTTCTTTGCTCAAAAATGCACTTCCTTTGAATCAGGGATCCAATATAGTTCTAAGAGCATACAATTCTTTGGTCCCAACAGATTTGATAGTGCCTTTTTACAGATGTAAGCTAGTCATTTTGAAAACCCTGTATGGAACCTAAAATTAATTTGAAGTTTTGTAGAATATTAATGGTGCTATTCACTAAAAAAATTATTTCTGAGATTGTTACTTCGCTGGAACTGGCCACAAATGTAGCTCTATCGAACCCATCTAGGATTCGTATAACTTCTTCCATAGTTGTCCACTGTCGAGCACTAAGATCTACCTAAAAATTTAACTCTGAAACAAATAATAAAACAGCTTGCTTTTGTTCCATGAGACGAATGATCATGTGAAGCTGAGAATTCCATCTATTCGGTTCATCTTGAATCAAACGATGGGGTTTAAGACTTAGCTTGAGAAGCTCGTAAGACTTCCATGGCTTTAGAAGAGTGCTTGAAATGTACCACAATACTCTGGCAGGTTGACATTATTTCCTTAATTTCACTCTTGTTCAGTAACCCATCTTTGAGAACTAATTGAAATGTATGAGTAAGGCATGGCAAGTGGTCAAAAGTACTGCTTTCTAAAGCTGCAACTATATTAAGCCCATTGTCTCTCATGAAACACACAACGTTTTCTAAGAGATTCCGTTCTTTCATAGTGTTGGTAATGAAAGTTTCTATTGCAGGTGCTGTATGTGAAACTTCTGCAAAAGGAACACATTCTAAGCACAAGTGATGATACTCAAAGTTTTCATCTATGAAGTGAACTGTGAAAATGCGGTAATCGTCAGAAAATTTTGATGTCCATGTGTCTGCTGTGACTGCAATAAACTTGGTTTTATCTAAAAGATTCTCAACTTTTATTTTTTCTTCTTCATACATCTCTGGAATTACCTTTTGGGCAAAGTGTTTCCTGCTTGGGATGATATGTCTTGGCTCAAAGTGGTTTATCAACTTTTTAAAACCTTTACCTTCTACTATGGACAATGGTTGGTTATCTTTGCAGATCATTTCAGTGACTAATTTGGTAATTGTTTTAGCTCTTTTGTCTCCAGGCTTAAAACTTTGCATTTTATCAATAAATGCTTTCAGAGTCGGTTGGTTAAAAGATACTGCATTGTGTTTTACTGGAGGTGCTTCGAAAGGGCTTTGTTCTCCACAAGAAGAATCTTCTGAACCTGGACTAAGAGTTGAACTAACTGATGCAAGACTCCCAGTGACAGCTGGATCATCTGGGTCTTTGTTGTCTTCCAATCGGAAGTCAATTCTGACAGTCAAAGGGCTTAACGGTGCAGCTGAAATCAGTAGCGGGGATGTTGAAATTCTATCTTTCAGTTCTTGGAAGAATGTTTGGCTTTCAAATGTTTCCACATTGCTGAAGTAGTATGTGACCCTTTTCCTCTGGATATTTTTGCAGAACACAGACTGCAATTCGCATAATTTTCATTATCCGAAATTTAGAAATAGTTCCAGATATTAGAAGATGCTTGAGATGATGTCATCTCATATGTCGACAATCGTTGCAGGCTATAGGAAATGCGATGATTGTGTGACAGGAACAAGATAAATCACTCCTAAGTATGCGTAAATGCTGTGGTTAGCGACAGAAACTACATAGGAATAAAAACAATAAAGCATGAGAAACGCTGAGATTGAGACAAAAAAAATACAGACTGGATAATGCCGAGCGTATACTGATAGCTTGTGCAGGACACTGCAGAGAGTTGAGTAGAACTAGAAACGCTGAGCTGTAGACAGAGTAACTTGAGTCGTGTGCGACACCACTCAAGGTCACCCCCTTCCCCTCCGTTCTCACGCTCATTACCATGGTAACGGCTGCCGGGAAAGAGATAAAATATGGCTAAGTCACTTTACCCTCTATACTTGAGGTATGGTGGCTAAGGCACTGTCCGATGGGAGACGCCAGTCGCTTCAGCAGTTGCTCTCTGTGTTTGGCTGAACAATTCCTTCACTGCTGCATCCGGTTTGGAAGTAATGAGCTATTTCAAATAGCTGTGTACACACTATAGACGATCTTCTTCGATTGTTTTCTAATGTCAGAACTTGTCATGCTGGCAAAAATTCGAACAAATATCGCTCTAGAACAAGCACCAAATGCCAAGTTTTTTAGGTTAAGATTTGAAAGATTCGAATGACGAAAAAAAGCGCAAAGATTTGAGTTTACGAATCTTGAATCTTTTTCAAGATTCGTGGGATTCGAGGATTTGAATGTCCCATCCTTAGTAAAAAGCCAGAATGAGACACATGCATTTTAGATCAATTTGGCAATAAATATAAAATCTCCAGAATGTGTATGACAATTCTGATGAAATGTGATATAAGAAACCCAAATACGAAAACAAATCCCAAATGGAACGATGATATACATGTACATTCGTACAATAGTGATGTATTACATAAAAGCACAAATATTGTATATATGGTACGTATATAAGGAATGATTTTTTGACATTCACAAGATTTACAAAAGAGTACCAATGAATTTATGCATAGGGTGTGAAGAAAATCTCTTTCGGATAGCACACCTTCCTGTGCATTGCAGGCTATGCAAAGTCATCTACTTTTAATTTAGGGTCATTGGCTTTAGGTAAAGAAAAGTGTGAGAAGTGAAAAACAAATCTAATCCCAATAATTTGTGCAGGAGTTGTTTCACAAAGGCCCTGACCACAAGATTATAGAATACTAAAATTTCTTGGACATTGAAAAAAAAAAAAAAAAAAAAAAAAACCAAACACTTATGACACATATGAATCAAGAAAAGGAAAAGAAAGAGGAAAATATGAGAAATAAATGTCTTGTATCAGTGGTCAAGCAGGTAAGTGAAATAATAAATTACCTTGTAACAATGGTGAAGCATCTGCAGAAAGTTGTTCTGGGGAACCTGGTGCTGAACTACCATTCACAATGGCTGGACTAAAAGCTGACTGTGTGCTGCAAAGAAATTAATTGAAAGTACTCAGCTCTCTATATTTGAAGTATTACATTTTCAGGTCTATTTAAATGTAAAAAAGAAAAAAAGTGTTGCATTTCCCACAGGCAATTAATAAATTTTTATCTCTAACATGACTCAACAACTGAAAATTTTGCATTGTTTGTAACATCAGAGTTAAATGGTAAAGTACCCAGAAGAAGGGCACCTTAAAAATATGTATGAGGGGTATTTAACATTTTAGAAACCTTACACGGGAATTACCACAACATGACATGAACCTTGTGAGATAAGAAGATAAGAATGCAAGATTTATGTAAAGAACTAATTTTATTTGGCATTAGAACAAAAGTAAGGATTCAATTTTCATAAAAAATAAACTAGAAATACAATATTTAAAAACAATCATTACAGGATTTACTAAAAATATTTTTTAATATTTCTTGTAAATATCATAAGAAATTTTAAAAGTACAGAATCAGTAAACAGTAACTATAAACATCCAAAATAAAATGAGCTTCATTTCTAGATATACCAGTAATTCGACATCACTTCCTTCTTTCAGAACTCAATGGGTAAATTCAGTCATTGAAGATAATGCAAATTTCATGGTTTTCCTTTCATCATGTAAGTGGCCAAATTTTTAAAGAAGAATACAGGTGACTTTCCATACATTTTGTAATTTTCTAAACTTTGACTGAATCAAAATTAAAGAACTGTACAAAATCCAGATCCTTTTTGTATATTCCAATGCAAATTTGTGTCCACATCTTGCAGATTTGAAACCAAATCATTGTTGTACCCCTGAAGGCTTGCCTAGTTGTTAGTTCCTTAATTTTCCAACCCACACAGGCACACATGTTCTTGCTGTGGCTCGTGACTAAGAAATTTTACTCAGATATCATATTGCAGTCTTTTTTATGATAATTAAGATTGATAAACTTTTTATACATAACTGAACATGGCAGCCATAACTGAAGTAAACTGCAAGTTTCAAATGTCTTCTTATAAAATATGATAGCAATATCTTGAAAATAAAAAATGTTGTAATACTATATTTGAGACAAATTTTGGCTTTCATAATAAATTAAAAGTTGACTGTTACCATTAGGTGTAAAGTGGCTTAAATGGTGTGCCAGTGAAAAACTTGTGCAACAACTTTGTACAAGGCATGTTTGAAAAGTTTTAGGACTACATTTATAAAAAAATTGGTATTTCCAGGAAAAAATACACTCACAGGAATTTCTAGGAAAAAATACACTCACAGACAATGAAATTTGCGCACCTAGAAGAAAGCATGCTACAACCACAAAACTTTGCAAATAGCTAGTTTGCGTGCTGGTATGCAAATGATCCATGTTTGGTGCAATTGCGTATGACAGCACACCCTGTGGTGGCGCGGCAAGCACGAACCGACAGCCATATAAACTGGCGTGTAGTTGATGCCCCATGAAAGCAAAAAGCACCAGCCGATGCAAGCAAGAGTACAGAGTGACAAGAATGCTGGGTAGATGCCAAAAACATCAACTTACACAACATATGGACTTTGAGAGAGGCCTGATCATCAGGATGAAAACTGCACGGTGGTCGGCGCGCCGTGTAGCCCCCATGTGAATCGTTCTGACCATACTGTCCAACTGTGTTGGGAGCAGTGGACACGTGACGACACTGACACATGGCGGAGCGGCTCTGGACTGACCAGGAGGATCATCGGCAGAGAGGATCGACAGATTGTGTGCCAGGCATGAACAGATCCCACGGGGACACGGTTCACTATACAGGCAGATGTAGCGGCTCTTGTGTGCCTATAAATCACTTCCCAATGTCTTGTGGAAGCAAATCTGCAATCCCAGCGCCCCTTACGTGTGCTGCCATTAACGCCGGAACATTGGCAGCTCCTTTTATAGTGGTGCCAGGCCAGAGCGACGTGGAACACCACAGACTGGTAACGTGTGGTTTTTAGCGATGAGTGCCACTTCATTTTGGGGACAGATGATCATCGTATCCAAGTGTGGAGGTTCCCGAGTCAACGGCACAATCCAAACTTCGATATCAAGCACCACATCTCCCCCACTGCAGGCATTATGGTCTGGGAAGCCATTGCCTGCGATAGCTGATCAGCTCTAGTAGTGGTACATAGATCATCAACGAGCCAGCGGTATGTGGATGAGATCCTATGGCCCCATGTGTTCCCATTCCTGGCCGGGATTCCAGGTGCGCTATACCGGCAGGATAATGGTCACCCGCACACGACTCGGGTTGCCCAGGACTGCTTACTTCATGTCCAGACACTTCCATGGCCTGCCCGCTTCACGGACATGCCCCTCATCGAGCATGTGTCTGACCAGTTAAAACACCAGCTGCCGCCGTGCCACACTTTCCGGGAATTGGAGCACACCGTCCAACAGATGTGCGCCAGTTTGCCACAGGAGAACATCAGGCATCTGTTTGCCTCCATGCTGGACCATATTGCAGTGTGTATCGCCACACGAGGCGGTGTGACGCGCTATTGAAGATGACCGGACTGTGTACCACAGATCCCTCTGTAATTGTCTTGCAGGTCTGTTTTTGCCATCATGTGTATCATTCATCTGTATCATTATGTACATAAAAAATTCAGTTCAATCCGATGCTTCCTTCTTGGTGCGCAAATTTCATTGTCCGTGAGTGTACATTACCATTTAACCTCCAAAGTGCATCCCTCCGAACTCCATACAACTCCCTGCATGGCTCTGTAAAAGTATGATGCTGTTTAATTCCCTTGTCGTGCTATTTTCAGTCTCTAAAATGCTGTCAAAATGATGATCCTCCAGGTGGGATTTCACTTTAGAAAACAGAGAATAATCAGAAGGTGTCAAAATCCAGTAAATAGTGGGGATGGGTATGGTAATGCGCTTCCATGCAAGAAGAAATAAAAAAAAAGAAAAAGAAGAGTACAAATGTGTTAGGTGTCATGGCTAAGAGGTCAAAAAGATTAAGAAGGTGTTGACCTGCAAACATAGACATTAGTATCCAATTTTCATTACTGTGATCTTATTTCTTCCTCTTTAGTACCCCCATCCCATTGTTAGGCTGTGCTGTTGTTTTTTTTGGGAGGGGGAGGGGAGTTGTGCTTGTAGATCATTTTAACAACCCAACAGTTGCATCATTACTAACATATGCACTTCACATCACCATGTGGTCTAGTTTCACATTCCATCTGTTATACACTGAAGAGCAATTGAATTAGAGATACCTGTCTAGTAACGTGTAGCACCACCTTTTGCCCTGATGACAGCAGCGATTCGGAAGCGTTGGGAAGCCATATGGATCCACGACCCCTGAACAAGCTCCCACAGTTCACGAAGATTTGATGGAGGGGGGTCAGAGCCTCGAACATCTCTCTCTCAATGGCATCCCAGATTTGCTCGATGGGATTGAGGTCAAGTGACCTAGCTGGCCAAGGAAGTGAGGTCACGTCGGTGGAGTGTTCATCCAACCATTTGGATACAATTCGGGAGCAATGGCACGGTGCATTGTCTTGTTGCAGGATGAGGTCCCCAGTGGGATGTTGAAGATGCACAAACGGGAGCAAATGGTCATCCAGGATATTCCGGTAACGTTGACCTATGAGGGATGATGTCACACGTACCAGGAGTCCCATTTCAATCCATGTAAACAGTCCCCAGACGAGAATGCCACCCCCACCAGCTTGAAGAGTACCCTGCTGGCAAGAAGGATCCATCGTTTCATGTGGTTTGTGCCATACTCGTATCCTGCCATCCGAATGTACCAACGTGAATCTCGACTCATCAGTCCAGCCAACATTTTCCCACATGTCTAGGGTCCAGTGGCGATGTTCCCGCGCCCATGCTAATCTTTGCACCCTGTGATATGCGGTCAGCAGCGGTACCCTCGTGGGACGATGGCTTCTGTACCCCATAGCGAGGAGATGGTTCTGGATGGTGTGGCTGCTTACACGTTTTTGTGCACCAGCGTTAAATTGCAGAGTGATTTCTTGCACTGTGGCCCGTCTATCCGCTGTTACAATGCGAGCTAGCCGATGATGACCCCACTCATCCACACGCTGTTGTCCATGGCAGTTGGCCCTTTCAGGGATGGTTTTATCGGATTCGATGTACTCACGGTGCACCCGTGACACAGTGGCATCTTGAAAATCCCAGTGCCTGCACAACTTCCGAGATGGAGTGACCCATTCGTCGGGCCCCAACAATTTGCCCACGATCAAATGCGTTTAGATCCTTCGTCTCACCCATACTGCGTCTGATCTTACTGATTCTTGTCGCATCACTCCTTATATTGTCGGATCACTGCATACGTCATGTCGTTTCCATTTACTGAGCCGCCCACAGCACCACATTTGCATAACGCCAGCTGTCACTAATTCAATTGTTCTTCAGTGTACATGGGATGAAACGAGAAACTGGACCAACCATTACCCAAAACCCTATTATCCATGTTAGAGCTTTTATATTTATGTTCGAGCAGTAACTGGCACGAAAGCAGTTAGTTCTTTCTTCTGTAGTAGAATTATACAGGAAGGTGAATTCCTGCTTTTCAAACACTACCACATACAATGTGGAAGAAATATTCTTCTCATAATACGTAGCCAATAAGTCCTAATATAATCAACACAGCAATCAGACATCACCGAATTGACTATAATTATAGTTCCACACATAATATCAATCACAGCAGAAAATTTCATCGGCCTGAAGCGGGAATTGAACCCGCATCTCCCGATTACTGGTCCAGCATGCTATCTGTTACACCAGGGGTGCCACCAAGATTAGTTTCAAAGTCCTCCCACCAACAGTAAAAAATCCTGTAAAATCCTGTAATATGTAAAAAAAAATCCTGTAAAGTTCTGTAATATGTAAATTGGAGTTCACAATATTTTTTTAAGTTAATTTTAATTACAAAGTGCAAACAGTCAACTGAGAAAGAAGTCACTCTTCATTTCATCGCTTTATAAAAACAGAATATATAAGCTAATAAAGCAATGTAAATTTTTCAAATTTCCTATGCAAAAAAGTGAATACACATAAGCTATTAATAATGTCATTTTTCCATATAGATATTTAAAAACAGAGTACTTGCTTAACACATTACTAATTTTTTCAAATTTCTTGCTTTTTTCCTCAGTTCATCAGTTGGTTTGAAATCTTTCTAAACTTTTTCTTATTCTGCAGTGCAACAAAGCATTCAGCATTGGAGATTCTACTGATGATCTGTGTGCAGTTTTCACCATCTTCAGGTTGCTGAATACTCTTTCTACAGCATCATTGCTGTGTGGCAGAATTAGCATGGTCTTTGCGAGTTTTGATAGCATTGGGTACACCATTTCAGCATTCTCTCTATGTTCAGGTACCCTGTGCCAGTATGAGTCTATATCGAGTTCTAGATTTTCTTGTGGTTCCCAAAGGCAATATGCAATAAATTCAGCATTAAGTTTGTACATATCATCTTCACCAATGACATTTGGAAATCTGTTAGCAAGATTTTCTATTTTTTGCCAGTTCCCTGATGATTTGTGGCGATAATCAAGGATTGTAATGCTTTTCAGAACATCATCATCAAGAGGCAAGAGACGATAAAGTTCTCTTGTTCCTACTTCATAGAATTTCCTCACATTACAATTTTTTTTTTCTCTGGTGAGGACAAATTGTAGGTTGTAAGCAGACTCCGTGTTTTGTGGCCTATGAAAATTCCTGCATCTGAATGATGCCAAATTGGACATAACTTGCAATAAATTGGTAAAGAAGCACACAAATTTCTGGGTATAATTTGTGAATGTATGGCCTTTTTTGCTGAAACATACAATTGAATTTTGAAATTTTTGGAAGTACTGCCTGGAAAAACAGAAAATAAAGTTTCGCTAGATCTGAATATAAAGTATTTCTGATATGATGAACAGATTCCAATTTACTCTCTCATCTAGATGGTTAAAATATTCTGTCAGTGCTGGCCACTGTTCCAACAACCGTTCTACACACTGTAGTAGAGCTAATCACCTCGTGAAACAAGGCCGAATAATGTTGTGACTTTCAACTTCCATCAATTCCTGAATCTTATTAAATTGATCTTTTTGCTTTCCAGAGACCTTGAAATGGATATACACATCTTTAACAACTTCTCCCACACATCTGGCAGTTTGCTGCAGGCATGAGATGCAGCTAGGTGAGCTACATGGCATGTACAATGTAAGAACCATACATTCGCTTGTTGCTGTTTCACTTTAGAAAGAACAGAATTGAATTCTCCTACTATGGCTTTTGCTCCATCAGATAACATGCTGAGGCAGTTTTCCCATGGAATCCTATCTTCTTCAAATGCAGAACTGACCAGACCAAAAATATTTTCTCCACTTGCCTTGCCACTGATTACCATCACTTTGTACAGTAGTTTCTACTTTCTCAGAAACAAAAAATCTAGCTAACACTACCAGTTGCCTTGTAGCAATAATTTCAGTAGATTCGTCAATCAAAAGTGTGAAAAAAGATGTTTTCATGACACTGGAAACATAATCTGCAGCTGATGTACCAAGTGCTTGAACAATAATTTGGCTAGTTTTAGAGCAAGAACAGTGGAATCCATTAATATAACAGTGTGTGTGTGTGGGGGGGGGGAGAGGGGGGGAGGCTCGCTTACGGAAACGCAGAGCGTCATCTTTTTTACTTTTGAGGGACATGCCCTAATTGCTTTAATCAAACATGAGATTTTCTTGCGGATTCACGCAAGTCCGCTTTATTCGTCATTTGAATTTTGGATCATTCTGAAGAACGATGCAAAACTGAGGAAAAAAAATTGGGGAAACTGGTTAGACAGGTGTTGAGGTTCCTTTCCTACAGAGAAATCCTTGCTTAGTATCTGGGTCATGCAGTTTGTCAGAAGTGCCATTGAGAGGTTGGAAGCAGTGATGTGCATGTGTGTGCGCGCGCGTGCGTTCAGGCAGTGTGATTTCCGGCAGATGGGCCAGGTTTTCCGTTGGACTTGGATAGAAAAATAAAAAACATGTCTTTGCAAATATTTTTTTGAAACTGGCTGAAATTTAAATGAACTCCATAAACTGCTAGCTAATAGGAACATGAGTTCCAAATTTTGCCTGAATTGGTTAAAAATTTTTTCAATTAGCTCTCAAAATTTTATGAACCATTTCTATGTATGCCATTTTTGTTTACCGATGATAAAAATTTTCCTTGGCTAATTAAAAAAGTTTGTAACCGATTTCACCTATTATCAATTCATGGTGTTCATCAAAATTTCAGCCAGTTTCGTGAAGATTTCACAAAGTTAGTTTTTGCGTTTTTTTTATGCATAGTTCTGACTCATTGGTGGTGCGGGACTGTGACTTCTCCACCATCTCCTTTCTTTCGGTGGGGAGATCCTAGCTTATACTTTGATTCACCCTAAGATGACACTGCAGTTTAAGGTACAAGAGCCTAGCACTCACTGAGACTTTGGGGACAGCCGAAAGTTATGTTCATCCATGTCACACCCACAGTGTCTTGCTGTTAGCAGCTGTCAATCACTTACCCCATCAACTCACTGGCATCCCTGTCTCCCAAACACTGGATATATACACATGTGTGGGTTGGTCTAATTTTAAAACTTAATTTCTGAAAATAGATCATTTTTAGATTTGTCTAAAATAACTATATATACTTATAATTAACACCTATCAGCCACCTATCAGTGGTTTATAAATTCTTCACTAAAGTTCTTTCACACCGCTTGAAGGTAACACAGGACGTGGCTCAACCGAGAGAACAAGCTGGATTCAGGAGTGGCTACAGCACTGTAGATCATATCCACGTACTGAGAGAACTAATTGAAAGAGCGAGGGAATATGAACTTCCATTGTGCATGGCTTTTATCGATTATGAAAAAGCCTCTGATTCAGTGAAACCATCAGCAGTTACAATGGCTTTGAAATCCTGCGGTGTTGAAGATGCATACATTAATATTATTAATAACATATATGAAAATGCAAGTGCAAAGATTTGGCTGTTTGAGAATACAGCACACATAAAAATTGGAAAGGGAGTGAGACAAGGTGACCCCATATCTCCCAAGCTCTTTAATGCCACATTGGAAAATGTCTTTCAATCACTGAACTGGGAAAACAAAGGGATAGAGATTAATGGAAATGATCTAAATCACCTTTGTTTTGCTGATGACGTAGTCATTTTTGCAACTACCCCAACAGAGCTGCAGAGTATGATCCAGGAACTTGCTGACAAGAGTAAAGAAGTGGTATTAAAAATGAACTTTCAGAAGACAAAAGTGATGTACAATGCTTTTACAAGAAATGAAGATTTATCAATTGATGGAGAAAAGCTGGAGATAACAGATACGTATGTTTATCTTGGACAGCAGATATCAAGTGAGGGTCACATTGATGAAGAAATTAATCGGCGTATAAAACTTGCCTGGAGAGCTGTTGGAAGAAACAGCATAATTTTCAAGAGCAATATGCCATTATATCTTAAAAGAAAAGTGTTTGATCAATGCATCCTTCCAGTGCTTATGTATGGTGCAGAAACATGGACCTTAACTAAAAGAGACATACAAAGGCTGCAGACAACTCAAAGCAGCATGGAGAGGTGCATACTTGGTGTAACCAGAAGAGATAAGAAGAGGAACTCGTGGATCAGAAAAATGACAAGAGTGGAAGACATCATGATCAGAGTAAAATCCCTGAAATGGCAATGGGCTGGCTGGACATATTGCCAGAAGGACAGACCATCGATGGACAGTCTAAATTTTAGATTGGATTACAAGGGACAGGAAAAGGCCCAGAATAAGACCACATGGAAGATAGGTGGATGAAATTCAAAGGAATGTGGGAGTAACATGGAGGAGACTGGCACAAGACAGACCGTTGTGGAAGAGGCTTGGAGAGACCTTCGTCCAGCAGTGGATTGAAAATGGATGATGAAGTAAACAGCTAGGACAATAAAAATTATGATTCTGGGCAATAAATGCGTTGGTTTTCATGGAAAATGAATAGTATCTGGGCCCTGCAGTTTGTCAGAAGTGCCATTGAGAGGTCCGAAGCAGTGATGCACGTGTGTGTGTGTGTGCGTGGATGGGGTGATCTCTGGCAGATAAGCCAGGATTTCCATTAGACTTGGATAAAAAAGTAAAAAAACGTATCTTTGCGAATATTTTATGAAATTGGCTGAAATTTTAATGACCACCATAAACTACTAATAGGAACATGACATCCATATTTTGCCAGAATCGGTTAAAAACTTTTTCAATTAGCCCTTAAAATTTTATTAACCGTTTCTTCTGTGTATACCATTTGTGTTTACCAATCATTAAAAATTTCCATGGCTAATTTAAAAAGTTTGTAACCGATTTCGGCGTAATTTGGAGGGTCTCTTCCTATTACCAATTAATGGTGTTGATCAAAACTTCAGCCAGTTTCGTGAAGATTTCGCAAAGTTAGTTTTTGCTTTTTTTTATGCATAATTCTGAATCAATGGTGGTGGAAGATAGGAACTTCTCCACCATCTCCTTTCTTTTGATGAGGGGTGGTGTGGCGGAGATGTAGGCACCTTATTTATCGTCGCGAGGAGTCAGGACGGGCTGATTTTTTAATATTTTTTTTGATTGGAGGTTTAACGACCACCGTGAGCAACTCAATGGGCTATAAGCAGTCGCCCGTCCCTAATTTAGGGTCACTGGTTCTAGGGAAGGGAGAGAGCCAGTGCCGTAAGACAAACACAACATCCATGCCTCACCGGGATTCGAACCCGGACCCCGTTCGGACGAATGATCAGAGGCCATCGCTTAGACCACTCCGCCACCGGGGCGGCCAGGACGGGCTGTCAATCAATTAATGAACAGGTTTCCTCCTTTCAGCAAAGCTGGGGAGATCCATTTCAAAGCCAAAAGCCTCATAGATTTCTGGTGTATTGAAAGCCCAAGGTGCAGTTTTAAAAAATAATTTCTTCTTTGAATAAAGCTCATGTTGAGAATTAGCTTCCTAGTTTCTTAATTCAATTACTAATCAAAAACAACTATTATGGGAATTTTACTAGGAATTTGTTTTATTAAAATTGCAAATTTTCGGAGAAAACTCTTCTCCTTCTTCAGGCTGTCTTTTTGTTGTCACTTATTCCCGTCACTATCGCGGTTACGGTTAACCTTGAAGGTTGCGGTTATTTTTCATCAATGACTTAATTGGAATTCCCTTAAAGTCATCAGTTTCCAAAGCAATTTTCAAAAAAGGAAGCTAAAAGAAGGAATAGAGATTGAGAAAAAATCAAAATTCCATCATCAATGACTGCAAAGGATTTTCCCCATCTAACATCTGGCAGGATTTGATGAAAAATAATCGTAACCTTCAAGGTTAACCGTAAGTGCGATAATGACGGGAATAAGTGACAACAAAAAGACAGCCTGATGAAGGAGAAGAGTTTTCTCCAAAAATTTGCAATTTAAATAAAAAAAATTCCTACTAAAATTCCCATAATAGTTGTTTTTGATTAGTAAGATAATTTCTTGTTAAGAATCAGTACTATGTACTTATGTTTTAGAAACTGAAAAAACAACACCCCCCTAAAATTGAGCATTTTCCCGTTCGTCCGTTTTAACTCTTAAATATCCGTAAAAACGGATAAAATCCATAAAACCGCAAGCCTTGCGTTCCACCATCCAGGACAGCAAAGTCCCAAGTATCTGAGTATTAAGAGCTTTGGAATATTCTACGAATGCATTCTTTTAATCATATTCTACGAATGCATTCTTTTAATCAAAGCATATTGTGCTGTCATCTAGCATTGCTGTCCTGGATGGTGTAATGGATAGCATGCTCGACCAGTAGTTGGGAGATGAGGGTTTGATTCCCGCTAAAGGCGACAAAAATTTTCAAATTTTCTGATGTGATTGATATTACATGTGGAACTGTAATTACAGTCGATTCGGCAATATCTGATTGCTGTGTTGATTATATCATGACGTATTGCCCACATATTATGAGAAGAATATTTCTTCCACATTGTTTACCTGAACAACTGGAGATTTGCTTAACAACAGTAGATGGCAGCACAATATGCTTTCATTAAAAAATGCAGTCGGAGAAAGTTCCGAAGTTCTTAACACTCAGATACTTGGGACTTTGCTGTCCTGGATGGTCGACCGGCAATCAGGAGATGCGGGTGTGATTCACCGCTCCAGGGCGACGAAATTTTTTTCAAATTTTCTGATGTGACTGATATTATGTGGAACTGTAATTACAGTCAATTCGGCGATGTCTGATTGCTGTGTTGGCTATAGCATGAGTACCACATACATTTAAGGAATATAAATTACAGAAAATACAACTAACTGTTTTGATGTAATTCCAACAAAGTTCTCCATATGGTTAAAAAGCTGCTGAAGCCATTGCTTTGCCAAATATGACATTAGATATATTAAAATGCACTACAGAAGAAAAAAAAATAGAAAAAAAAAAAGAAAGTGTTTTGGAAATATTAGCAATTTTTAAGGTGGGTATGGGGGCTTGCAAAATGAAATTTACCTGTCACTCCCAATAGAATTAGTGACTTGCTGTTGCTCATCTTGAGCCTCATCCAGTTCCTCTTCATTTTCTTCTGAGAGAACTCCATTAATTCTGAAAATAAATAAATGAAACCAAAAACTTATAGCAAGCTGTTAAATAACCAATGAGGGGGGGGGGCATGCTGAATTTAAATATAATGATACCAAGTAAAAAAAAAAAAAAATGCAGTTTTAGAGCTTTGCATAGGTACCTGAACTTTTAGAAAAGGTTTAAGAATCTAAATTGCTTCTTTCCCATTCAGAAGCTGACCAGATGTAATTTTGTTTTCTTTTGTAAAGACAATTCAGCATTTGGAGTAACCTGAGTAACTCCTATTTCCAATACTTAAAAAGATGGCAAGCTGTTAGGCTGCCAACTTTATGATCTTCATCATGTAACTGTTGCAATAAGTGATTTTAATAGCACAACTGATTAATACACCAAGTATATAAGACTGAAGCGGTTATCCGTTTAATTGGTGTATGAAAACAAAATACAATTTGCCAAGTTTTCGCTCATCTACAGATGGCTTTTTCAAAGCTAATTGCATAAACAAACTGAAATATTAGAATGATTACAATTTAAATATGAGAAGGGTTACACAAGACACATAAAAAGAATGATTAAATATGCAGTGTAGCGTGTTCTGAATATAAAGTAACGAGATGTGTTCATGATGGTTTTCAGAGGGGAAATCATTAAAGCACTGTATTCAGATTTTTGGCAACTCTAGGGAGACGCTGTCATTGCAGGCTTCATGACTGGTATGAGGTTAATTACAATTGTTAAAAAAAATAAACATCGTCAAATATAGGTTACAATCTTACCTTTATAACAACAAAAGAAGGGGAACCTCATTATAACATATGTTCAAAGTGGGATCCGTGTTTGCGAATGCAAATGCGCGCTCTTTTTACCAAGTTTGATGACACCTTGTGAAGCACCTCCACACTGATGTTTTCAATCGCTGTTGTGATGTTCATTTTAAGTTCATCCAGGGTGTGAGGATATTGTGATACACAACACCTTTGAGAGGCGATAAATCTGGGGATCTGGGAGGCCACAGGTCTTTGGAGATGAGGCGTTCACTGAAAAAATCTCACAAAAAAATTGATGGCACTAACCAACGTGTGGCATGTGGCATTGTCTTGCTGGAGCCAACAATGTCATTCGCTGACATCAAGGAGTGCCAGAAACTGTGTGATAATGTCTTGGTAGACGGAATTATCCACAGTCGTTTCGAAAAATCAGTCCCACTATGGGACGGCACGATATCGCACACTAAACTCCAAGTTTTTTCGAATGCAAACCTTTTTCAAGAAAAACGTGGATTTTCACATGACCAAATCCTATGGATCCGACTATTGACATAACCTTCGAGGTGAAACCAGGCCTCATCACTGAAGAAAACTGTATCCAGAGTTTGTATTCCATGTTGTTCAAGGAATGAGTGGAACCATCAGCAGAACTGTATTCGTTTGCCTGCATCTGGGGCCTTGATTTCATACACTGCATGAATATGATATGGACGAAGATGTAACAATCTCGCAGCTTTATGAGCACCACCGTATGAGATTGATGATTGCACGGTGAGTTTCCGGAGGCTTTTTCATGGTGACAGCTGCAGTGCTCGCTTTATCTTATCCACTTTATGGCCAGTCAAAATGGAGGGTCTCCCGGAGTATTTTTTTTATCCGCAACAGACCCAGTGTCCTGAAAATGCTGCACTAATTACAAGAGTGTGGACTTTATTGGGGACTGCTGTACCTGGAAATTTCTTGCGAAAGTCCTCGGCAACTCGTCCGTATGAACGAGTAGCGAAATAACTTTCCAGGATGAAAATTCGCTGCGTCTGGGGAAAAAGACATTTCATCTCCACATCGAATGAAATTACACTACAAACAACCTGTACACATCACAGTGACCTCGGCTTCACTGATACTTCCTAACAGTATGGTAGTGACAGCTAGTGGCAGAAAGAAAGATTATAACGATTTAGCAACAATTTATGAAATTTCAAACTTTGGGTTGTGCGAGTTTATGATCACCCTGTAGGTACCACAGACTTGAAACACACTTCTCTGGATAGAGCTGTGTAAGATCTTCCTTCTTTTGCATCCCTTTTGTGTTCTCTGATTCTGATTCCAAATAAGTGTTTTGTCATTCCGATGTAATGTCAATGGGTGTCGTCAGGGTACGATAATGGTATGGCAAAAACACCAGCTTCGTTGTTGATTGTAGGTGTGCCACAGAATTTGGAAAGTATGCTGTACAAAGATTTTGGGGTGCGGTAAACACCAGCTTCGTACCAAGTCCCATTTTTCTTAGGACGTTTTTTAGGATGTAAGACAAGCCTGGAATATATGGTATTGATCAAGTACTGCAATTAAGTCATGGAATTAGTGCATATTGCACATAGTGTGGCCTTGTCTTCCTGATTATGCTGAGAATACTTTTGCACAAGTACCCTGTTTTTGTGGCTAGATTAATTATTTTACTTAGTTTAGATTGTCTGGCAGAAACATCTGAGCTTACAGTAAAAGCTCTTTGAATCCGTGATATGTAAAACTCAGACCTGTGTTCCATTGGGCAAAATGAGCTGCTAAACATCAGATTACGTAGAGACGTGGATTTGAAATAGACATGAGAACAGAGCCGGTTGTCTGGTAATTTAGTTAAAAGAATGTCCAGATAACGTAATGAGCTGTCTCTTTCGATCTCCATCCATAATGAATCGGATTGAAGAGTGAACAAAGTTGATTTGATGTAGAAAAGGCTGAAGAGTGTCTTTCCCATGAGACCATATGAAAAACATGTCGTCTGCATATCTTAATCAAGTAGAAGGCTTTGGGTTAATGTTGGTGAAGATATGGTCCTCTATGGGGCAGAGCACAAGAAGGAAGATCTACAGCTCTATCCAGAGAAGTGTGTTCCCAGTCCACAGTAAATTATTAACAGCTGCTGTCATAACACGCAACAATTCACTCATATTTCTGATATAATGTGTAACAGTTAGCCAGTGAAATTTCCAATTTTTTGCTGTTACTTTAAAAACATTTATATTAATCAAATATTTTGCTTACTGAAAACTAAAATTTATTAATTAATGAGTATTACTTGCTTTTTATTAATTGATAAACAGTTTATGATTGACTAGTTTTAGACTGACATGATGTAATATGCTAAAAATAGTCCATTTTTTTTATCTGTTTGGTAATAATGAAGTGTGTGTATATTGAATATTTTGAACTATCCCTTCAACTTTGTTATATACAGTTTCAACTGCATACACACACACACACACAATACAATCCACTAAGAACAAGCCCATATCTAGTGAAATCCCGGTTTTAATGAGCAAAATAAGGAACATTGTTTAGTACAATGCAAATTCAAAGCCAATTTGATAATTTTTAAAGAACAAAATTAAATGAAATCCTTGGATTTAATAAGGGAGAGAAAAGCTAAGAGTATCACTTTTAACATGTGAAGTAACAAAATTCAATGAGATTCCATATTTAATGAGGGAAAGAAAATCTGCAGCTCACTGTCCAAGAAGCGAGGAATACAAATGCTGGCTTACAGGAAGGAACTGCAACAATGCAGGGGAATTTGGTGTTCTAGCAGAAGAATATTGAAAGAAAAACAGTGGGAACAGAATACATCAAATGCTTAAAAGTGAGTGGCAAAACAGACCCTCTCCATCACCCATTCACAGAGTCTATTCCTTGGAAGTATCTTTTTTTTTTCTTCTGTTTTTTTAATGTTTCCACATGTGCTTGTGTTGACCCATCAGGCTATATTGTATATACATACATACACACTGAGTGATCACTGTTATTTATGAATGCCCGACTAATACTTCATATGTCATATATTCATACAGCATTGCAAATGTCTACAAATGTCACTTAGCTGCTTTAATATTAACGTGCTACATTGGCGGAAAGTGAAAAAAGAACACCAAGAAGGAATTGGCGGACGATCATGAAATTTACATATGTTAATGGGGTCGAGTTTACATAGGTGTGATGTTAATTTCGGGACCAACCAGTGAGCGCATACGCCAGAGCACAGCATAATATGCAAATTATCGTCGGTGGTATTTAAGGAGTACGGCGAAGTGAATGTAATCAGTCATCGGCGTACGGACACCTGCGAAGACCCTGAAGAAGCTGCAATGCCTGGACATGGAAGACCTGTATGATTTCAGCAGTTATCGGACTTTGAGCGAGGTCGTCTAGTCGGACTCCGCGAGGCCGGGTGGTCGTATCATCGTATTGCGGAGCGAATTGGACGGGAAGTATCGGTGGTGGTACGATGGTGGCATAGATGGTCCAAGGAACATTCCCACATGAGAAGACGTGGAACCGGGAGTCACAGACGGACTGATGAGCGGACCGATCGATGCATAAGAAGAGCGGCGTTGTCAAGCAGAACATCAACTGCGACGCAAATCCGAGCTGCCGTTGCACCTGAGGTGACTGTGCGAACAATCCGCAACCGTCTACTGGATGCAGGACTACGTGCATGTGTGCCTCTGACTCCAGCCCACCGTCAGGAACGGCTGCAATGGTGTCGCCAACGTCTGCACTGGAGAACGCAATGGCGATCTGTCGTGTTCAGCGATGAAAGCAGATTCTGCTCGGGAGCCTCTGATGGCCGTATGTGTGTTCGCAGACGCACAGGGGAGCGTCTCCACCCTTTTTGCATCCGCCAGCGACACACAGGGCCTACACCTGGTCTCCTGGTGTAGGGAGCAATCAGCTATCAGTCCCGTACACAACTAGTGTTTGTACCGGGTACGTTAAACAGCACCTCCTACATCAACAACATCGTTCAGCCCGTTGTTGTGCCATTTGTAAGGTCGGTCCATCGTGGTGTTTTCCAGCAAGATACCGCACGCCCACACACGGCACGTGCAACGCAACATGCACTTCAGGGTATGAGACAACTTCCATGGCCTGCACGTTCACCGGATTTGTCCCCCATTGAGCACGTGTGGGATTTTATGGGACAACGACTTATCCGGTCTCCATGGCCAGCCACGACCATCCTCGATTTACGCGTCCAGGTTGAGGATGCTTGGAACTCAATACCCCAAACTTACATCCAACATCTGTACGACAGACTCCATGCCAGAATTGCACAGTGTGACACAGTTCATGGCGGTTTAACCTCGTACTAACCATGTTACATGGAAATGTTATTTTTCAGTTTACCAGCAAATGCAGCTGCATTTTGTCATAATGTTTTGATCACGTTATCCTCTGTATTCCGTTATTATGCTGTATAAATTTTGTTGGTATCAGAAGTCTCCTTCTTGGTATTCTTTTTTCACTTTCTGCCAGTGTATTTAGACATAATCTGCATTTTGAGGTTACTCACCTTTATCCCAAATATCATTTAGGAGGTTTTCATCTCTTACACACATTTCCAACACATAGTTTTCGATAGTCACATCGTGGTTCAAGCCCCCCCCCCAAAAAAAAAAACACACACACACGTCATTTTCAAATCACGCAAAACTTTGGAAGTTTTTCTTGTTTGTTTTTTTCCCTGGAAAAAAAAAAAAAAAAAAAAAAACTTCCGAAGTTTTGCGTGATTTCAAAATGATGTGCATTTTTGGGCCTTGAACCACAATATTACTACTGAAAATTATGTGTTGGAAATGTGTGTAAGAGATGAAAACCTTCTAAATGATATTTGGGATAAAGGTGAGTAACCTCAAAATGTAGATTACTTCATATGTCTTTCTGCCACCCTCAGTACAGCAGCATTCCAACATGGCATTGATTCAGTAAGATGCCAGATGCAATTGGGAGGTATGGCCAAACAAGCTGCGTGTAATGTGATCTTCAATGCAAGTATGGAGGTGATTGGTATATCCAGATGCCTGATATACCATTCCATAGTGTCCAGTCCAGTGCTCTATGATTGATATCGTGGAGTTTGGAGGCCAGTTGATATGCTGGAAGTCTGAACTGTGTCCCTTAAACCATTCCTGCACAACATTGGACCTGCGGCTCGGCATATTGTCATCTTGGAAGACACCGTTGTCATTCAGGAAAAAGTGCAACATTGTTGGGTGTACAGAGTCAGCAAGCTATTCACGATAGTGAGCACCAGTTATATGTTGTTCCCATGCACCAGGAGTCAAAGTTCTGCCAGGTAAATGTGCACCACACCATACAACTGCCTCCACCGACTTGCACTGTGGAGACAATGCAGGATGGATTGAGTGCCTCATATTGTTTGTGCCAATATGCACGAGGCAAGTCTTTTGTGCAGATGAACCATGGTTAGAAAACGATGTTGTCAGGGTCATCTGCTTTTATAGCCCACACATGCAACACATGACCATGACAGATACTGTTCCGAGTTGATCTCTGTTGTATTGGGTAATAAACTGTTGAACAGTGCTGTGTCTGTTGGCCTGTAGGAGCAGTCGGACCCTGCACTCACCTCTCACAACAAGATTTCACTGTCCTGTGCAGTTTTGCCTACGGTTTGTTGTTTGACCATTTCTACACCAGTCCAGATATATTTTAACGACAGTGACTCGCGAACAACCCACCATTACAGTCGTTTGGGAAATTGAGGCACCCGCTCTCCGAGCTCCCACAATCTGTCCTTTCTCAAAGTCTGATAAATCCTTGTTCTGACTCATCATGATCCGAATTTTACTACCTACTACTCCACTCACACTTTACATATGCTACATTGGTCGACTAATCGCGCCCTCTCGGAAATGACGTGGTCAACAGGCCACATCTACTTTTGATAGGGGTGGTCAATTCAGTGATCACTTGGTGTGTATAAGACAGTAATATTTTTATAATTTAACATCTGGCACCTCTATAATTGTGTGTATCAGCCACAACATTTATCATAAAAAATTATCAGTCCACAGAGTACACCTGTTTTACATGTAACTCCAACAGAGAAGAAAATTTTCCTCTCATTTTAACATGGATGATTATTAAAAAGATCCTCTTGTTACCTGTTGGGCACTAATGCTGCCGGTTCCTTCAATATTATTATTACTTTATTTATGCCTTAACACTGGATTTGACTGGAGGCAAGGCACACGAAAAGTCTTGTAAAGCAGAAAAGACATATTCAGGAACTGCTCAACTTTTTCAAGCTCATAAAATGTACTAAAATGTGATAGTTTTGTAAGTGTTTTACTTTCTCAAAATTTTTACAGTTTACAAACACAAACGCATTCGTATGTTTGAAAAGGTTTTGTTTTGAAAATGTGCAATAAAGAAAGCTGTGTGTTCTATCAAGATTTCCATAGCATTCGTTCATTCTCAGTGGCTCACATTCCTGAACTCAATGTGTTCTAGTCACCATGCATCTCGAGCAAAACTTAGGGGTCTAAGCCTCCCAATTTCCCAGATCGTTACATTGAATTCCAAAGAAACCTCAGGCACAATTGCCCTCAAATATAACTTTTCATTCTTATTAAGAATAAAAAATAAAATTATTACTTTCCATTAATTACACAGATATTAGTGTTTTCTTCCCTGTTCTCTTCCTCACAAGGAAGTGCAGAGTGTACCTGTGCAATATTAAACAAGTTTTCCACATCCATGATAATTTACTCCTCATATCATCATTGTCAACCATTATCAATCCACTGCTGGATGAAGGTCTCTCCAAGCCTCTTCCACAACGGTCTGTGTTGTCCCAGTCTCCTCCATGTTACTCATGCATACTTTCGAATTTCATCCACCCATCTTCCATGTGGTCTTCTTCTGGGTATTTTCTTGTCATTTGGAATCCAATCTAAAATTTCGACTGTCCATCGATGGTCTGTCCTTCTGGCAATATGTCCAGCCCATTGCCATTTCAGGGATTTTACTCTGATCATGATGTCTTCCACTCTTGTCATTTTTCTGACCCACGGGTTCCTCTTCTTATCTCTTCTGGTTACACCAAGCATGCATCTCTTCATGCTCTTTGAGTTGTCTGCAGTCTTTGTATGTCTCTTTTAGTTAAGGTCCACGTCTCTGCACCATACGTAAGCACTGGAAGGATGCATTGATCAAACACTTTTCTTTTAAGACATAATGGCATATTGCTCTTGAAAATTATGCTGTTTCTTCCAAAAGCTGTCCAGGCAAGTTTTATACGCCGATTAATTTCTTCATCAATGTGACCCTCACTTGATATCTGCTGTCCAAGATAAATGTAGGTATTGGATATCTCCAGCTTTTCCCCATCAATTGATAAATCTTCATTTTTTGTAAAAGCATTGTACATCACTTTTGTCTTCTGAAAGTTCATTTTTAATACCACTTCTTTACTCTTGTCAGCAAGTTTCTGGATCATACTCTGCAGCTCTGATGGGGTAGTTGCAAAAATGACTACGTCATCAGCAAAACAAAGGTGAGTTAGATAATCTCCATTAATTTTCATCCCTTTGTTTTCCCAGTTCAGTGACTGAAAGACATTTTCCAATGTGGCATTAAAGAGCTTGGGAGATATGGTGTCACCTTGTCTCACTCCCTTTCCAATTTTTATGGGTGCTGTATTCTCAAATAGCCAAATCTTTGCACTTGCATTTTCATAGGTGTTATTAATAATATTAATGTATGCATCTTCAAAACCGCAGGATTTCAAAGCCCTTGTAACTGCTGATGGTATACATGGTCGTATCAGAATAATATGACCACCCCCAGAATCATTGTGTGCCCGCCCAGGCGCGTCACAGAGTACATGTGACAAGGTCAACCACATGGAAACATAAGCAGCTTGCCAGGACAGATGAGCCACAGTGAATCACGTGAGCACAATGGGCAGATATAGTGTTTGGACAGACGTTCGAAAAGGAATGATCATCGGCCACCACGCCAAGGGAGGAAGCAGTGCAGAAACAGCAGACTTCATGGGCTGTTCGCGAGGTGTAGTAAGGGTGTAGCAAGAATGGACCGCTGGCACACCGAGTACCTCATGACGTCGTAACTGTGGAGGTCCAAAGGCCGTCGACCCCAGAGGAGAACGTCGCCTCCATCAACTGGTAAAGGGCAATTGACAAGAACAGTGCAGCAATGGACCACACAAATGAGCGCTGGGGCACCCAGGTATGTGTCCCTGATAACAGTAGAGTGAACCCTGTTATGCATGGGTCTTCGGAGTCGACGCAACGTCAAGGCGCCCATGTTAACCAAAGTCCATCGACAACAATGCCTGCAGTTCGCATGGGACTCCCATCATTGAATAGTGGAAAAACGTTACCTTCTCCGACAAATCGAGGTTTCTACTTCACAGAAGTGACGGGTGGTGGAGTGTATGGCATCAGACACATGAGAACCTACACCCAGACACACTTATCAGTCAAGTACAGGCTGGTGGTGGCAGTGTGCATGTCTGGAGGATGTTTTCTTGGTATGGTCTGGGACCGCTGGTACCACTGGATGGAATCCTGAATGCCAATGGCTACCTGTCCATGCTCACTGACCACATGCATCTCTTCATGTTGGATATTTACCCTGGTGGTGATGGTGTCTACCAACAGGACAATGCACCATGCCACATCACTAAGGGGGTGCGCGACTGGTTCCAGGAAAAATCGCCCGACCTCAATCCCACGGAACACTTGTGGGACTGTTTGGATTGACAGGTTCGACGTGCCGACCCACAAACATGTCATCTTTGGGGCCTCTGTACTCTTCTGCAGTCCGAATGGGCACATGTGCTTCGGGCAACCTTCCAGGGCCTCATTGCATCCATGCCATTCCATCTAACCGCTGTCATCCAGGCCAAGGGTGGTTATTCCCATTATTAGGCAAGTGGCAATATTATTCTGATACCACTGCGTATGTTTAAGAATTAGCATCCAGTAACAGATTTAAAGAGTAATAAATACTAAAGCATAGTAATAACTGATAAATCTAAACATACAAGGTAGGTTCAAAAAGTTCTTCGAATTGCCCCTAACTGTGGGAATGGAGAATCGTGGAGGGGATTTTCGGGGTCAGAGGTTGGCAGCACCCATGACACCATCTGACGGCAAATGGCCTCATCCCATTTCCTGTCTGTGTGGAGCACCAGTAATTTCATTGTTTACTGTGTGTTTATAACATCGCAGCTGAAAATGTCAGTAACTGAGCAATGTGGAAGCATCAATTTTGTGTTTTCTTCAAAAACCACCATTAGAGACATTAGTCATGCTTCAGCAAGCATACAGTGAAATGTTAAGGAAAATCACAAGTCTACACATGGCATAAGCATTTATGCAATGGTCGTGTGAGTGTTCACGAGTGCTGAGGACAGTATAAAAAAATGACAAAGGCACTGAAAGATGTTTCAAAGAATGGATTACGTCAAACAACTTCATGGATGTTGACAAAAGTGTATAAAGGAAACTATTTTGAATGAAATGCTGTGTAATAAATAACAGTAATATTATTGCCTTCTGTATAAAAAGAAATTTCCAGAAACTTTTTAGAACTACCTTGAATATATTCATATAAACTATTTTCTTGAATGACAAAAAATACCTGCTATTTTCTTCCAAACAGATGTTATGCACATTCAGAACTACATCACTTGCAGGTTGAGGGTCTACTCGGGCATCTTCCGGTAATTCAATTTTACACACTGCTTTTTGTGTTGAGGATGCTGACAGGGAGGTCATTTCAAACTCAGACAGTGAATTCAAATGTATTAAATGCCCATCACTAGCAAACATTACGCTTGTTAAAATGCTAAAGAAAAGATAAATCTCATGTGAGTTAAGAGAAAGGAGATTCTTTTAAGTACAAAGCACTGAGTAACATATAAGTTAAAAGAAAAACATCCTAAAAACAAATTTTTGTTTAAAATATATAATCAATTTGCTATAATATGACACTTGGTTCATTAAAAAAATGCCTCAGCATCTTCAAATTTATCTAGTAGTTTTATTGGTGATTACTTAAAAAATGAAATTCAGTCTAAAGGTCTGAAAATGTGTTGTGTAAAAAAAAATTCCAACTATTACTCATACTCCTGTATATGCATTTATATATCAAACAGACAGCTCCATTATCTTACATATAAAACACAAAACGTCTGTTTGTCTGAAGCAGCAAAAACTCTCGAACACCGAACAGTGGCATCATAACATTTGCATAGCTTATTAATACTGGAATTTTTAGGTCAATGCAACTATTTTAAGATCTCTACATTGTTCTGTTCGCGAGTTATGAATTAATTAATAAGCTAATCAATAAAGTCAGCGTTGTTTCCTATGTCATTGTTACCCTGTTCCAAATCTGAAAGCATGTGACTGCATTCATCACCACAGCACATCCACAGGTGTTTCTATTCTTTGAGGCAAAAGTGTATAAAGTGCATAAAAAAATGCAAAAACGAACTTTGCGAAATCTTAACAAAACGGGCTGAAATTTTTATCAACACCATGAATTGGTAATAAGAGAAGTTCCTCAAAATTTCACCGGAATCCGGAGAAAACTTTTGAAAATAGGCATGAACTTTTTAATTCATCAGTAAACAAAAATATATACGCAAAAACGGTTAATAAAATTGACGGCTATTTTAAAAGTTATTTACCGATTCAGGCAAAATTTGGAGGTCATGTTCCTATTACAGGGTTCATACTCTTTTTTGAAAATGGAAATTAAGGAGTTCTTATGGACCTTCAGGCTATTTTTAAGGACTTCATAATCGCTGCATGCAAATATACACAATATACAAAATGTGAGTTTACTATTACAACATAAGTCATTTTAACACAATAAATTAATTTTGTTGAAACTAATGAATATTCCATTGCACAAATGCGAGTATATGAATTAAAATTAGTTCTACTAAAATAAACCTAAATACTCCAACAGAAAAACCAACTAACTTAAAAGTTCCTTATATACATTATTTACTGGTAATACTGGATCCAGTATTTGTCCTGAAGCATATCTTTGCACCTACAGAACTAACACTCTGCTTCTTCGTATTGTGGTATGAAGCATAAAATTTATTTACTTTGGAATTTCAATTTTCAACAAATTTTCACCCATTAATTGTGATTATAGGCCCATCTTGTGGTTTCGGAAACTTTTTAAATTTGCATTTGTTTTTCCTTCAAAGTTTATCCGAATTTCTGTTTTTTTTATTAATTTACAAATTCATTTTAACAAAAACAGTATTACAAATACAGCTTAGAATTTCATATGGCTGTGATTGTCAGTCTTTAAAATTTTTGGTATCTTTACCTTTCCATTCAATAACTTAATTCCTTCCATTAGAATTACTTTTACAAATATGTACGGACACAGGCTAAGAAACTAAATGCATTAATTCTGTGGGTGGCATCACTACAAGTGCTGCAGCTGGAAAAATAACACTTTTATAAAAATGCAGCACAGCTTGTTAGACCTGTTTTAGGTTAATGAAGCAAGTAAACACACTATCTAAATCAAATCGAAACACACAAGCTCATCGTAACTTAAATCATATCATCGGAATTGAAAGCCTTAAGTTCAATAAAAATGTTTGCATAAATTTCAAAACTACATTGGCAGAATTCAAAGAATCAAAATTGAACAGTGAAGCATCCCTTTTTTTAAAGTTTTTTTTTTTTTTTTATTTACTACACAGCTTCCGAATTCCCAAATCTGGAGAAAAATTTGGTTTTTGCAGATTTGGATGAATAACACATTTTTGCTTGTGTAACTGTTGCATTTTTATTTTTATTTTATTTTTTAATTCTACAGCTGTAGCACGTGTAGTAACTTCTTCCATACACTTAATGCAGTTGATTTTCAACATTTGGCAATAGCAGGGGTGTTAGTGCCCCTACCATGTTTTGGAGCAATTCTTGGAGCAGGGAAATATGCAATTTGGAGCAGAAAATTTGCATTTTGGAGCTGCTAATGATAGTATTTTTAATTGTTTTAAGTCCATGCTGTGCTTTAAGTTATGTTTATATACTGAATTACAATTATTTTATGAACTATGAAAAAATGTTATATTTCAGGTTTGTTGACATTTTACTGCTTCTCTTACTACTGTTAATTAGCATTTCTGTCATTCCTACAGTGAGATAAACAGGAAAACAATTATACTACCCACAATTTATTGAAAACTACATGACCTGCATAATTTTAAGCGTAACACATTAATATCAGGGATTTTCTTCTGAATACATTTGTTTCGCTGTGACACAAATAGGATGCTGCCACGTCCAAGAACTGTTGTTATTGATACTGAACGCTTGCTAATATACACTTGGGAAGAATAAATAATATGTAATTACTGTTTGTTGTTTGGTTGGTTTTCAGCAGCATATTTTTCGAGATTCATGGCATTCATATTAAAATACATTATTTCTGAAACCAACTGGCAAGCCACGCATACGTGGTTTGCGTGTTCATCCCAAACTCCTAAGGTTTTCTGAAGGAAAGCATACCTTCGATATAAACGGAAAACTAATGTAACATTTAATAATCAAATTGGATCCAAAACTATAAAATAACAGTGAAAACTATATGCATCATCTTTAAGCAGTTGCACCATGATACTCTTCATACAATGTATTTTATCAAGTAATTATCAGTGTCAAACTTTCATTATTGCTGTGAACAATTACAACTGGAACCAAAACTATAAGATGATAGTGAGATTTAGTAAAGTTGGTTAGATAAAAGCTGCTTCTATCGCTTAACGATTGCACAGTGACGTTTTGGCACGAGATCCCCCCTCCCCCTCTCTTCTTCAGTAGTAGAATCAGTGTATGACTTTTTTGTTGTTGCTATCTGAAAGAGCCACTGTTTTAAGCAGACGATTGCGAGTTAGTAAGTGGTTCAACACACCTTCCATCTGGAAAAAAAAAGGGTGAGGGTGAAGATGTTCCCCAAGGTAGATCAAAATGAGAAAAAAAAAACCTTCTAAAAATTCTGATCCCTGAACGTACGGGGTAAAATTCAGACTTTAAGTAAGAACCAAAAGATCAGTATTCCTGATAATCGATTACAAGATATGCGATATAAACAATCCTTTCATTTATCCATAGCGCTCGTGAGTGATTTTAATTAACATACATGAGACTGATGAAGAAAAAAACAAAGCTGTACTTTTTAATTTGGTGAAAAATCAGACTTAACGGTGAGAAAGTGTGAATATTACAAAGCATGAACAAAACTGAATCGTTTACTGTAATTTATTTATGAAAATATTTAACTAGATCACACCACTGTATTCACAATTATAAAATTAGTGAATTCCAAACAAAATAGGGTGGTTTTGAAAGAGAGCTTCAAACAGTTTTTTTTCCTGATTTTGTTCTCGTACTTGCTAAAACATTAGCTCTGGTTTCCTCTTGCGAGCAAACCTTACTTTCTTCTCAGCAAGTTCCACGGCCATATTTGTCTTTTCTTGACTCTGCCACTGCACAGCATCCACTGTTTATTTTTTTCTGCTCATAGTTTTCCCTTTACCATTTTTCTTTGTTACTTTTCTCTCTTTTTTTATTCCCTCAGATGACAATTTTATCCATATGCTTAAAGAACTTTCAGCCTGAGAACCATGAATTATGATGTCAGAGCTTTAACTATTTTAGATAAATGGTGTAATTTTCAGAGAATGAATACTTTTTTTTTTTAACACCATGCATCAATTCTTACAAATTTCCAAACTTCGTCACTTCTGTTTTTGGAAATCCCCCCCCCCCACCCTTGTCAAGCTAAAATGCACACACATTTATGAGGGTGATGACATTTAACAACTACACAGGAGTGGAAACATCGCGGGGGAGGGGGAAACAATTACGGAAGAAATCTTCGCTCCGTCTGACTTCAGTTTTTTAGTTTTCGGAAATTTATCCAACATTTTCAAGCTGAAATACAAATATTTATGGAATAAAATGATATCTAACAATACTGGGTAGAGGAAACATCGCGAGAAAAAAATTACGATTACCAGAGAAATCTTACCTCCGGCTACTTTCCGTTTTCGAAGGATGAAATTCCGTCCTCTGACAGAGAAAACGACTCCCCTCCCCCACCATCCTCCCAAAATTTCAGTTCAGTTATGCATCGATTTCGTACATGGTCCAAATGATAACAAAAAAAGACGGAATTCCTCGAATCAGCGTGAGAATCTCGTCGCCGAAGAGTAAGGGGAAAATTTCGGGAGGCCTAACTTCCATTTTCGGAAATCGTTGCCTACAATTTCAAGCTGAAATTATGCAATGAAATTGTATTTAACAATATTGAACAGAAGCAACATCGCGCGAGAAAAAAAAAAAAATATGATTACGGGAAAAATCTGCACTTCGTTTAACTTCCGTGTCTCCGAACGTTTAAAAAGACAAAACAACGTCGCCAGACGGAATACGACCCCCCCCCAACTAATATCCCGAAATTTTTTTAACTTTTGCATCGATCTTGAAAATAACAAAAAAAAAAAAAAAAAAAAAGCGGAGGGGAATCCGCGGAAGAATCTCACGTACGAATTAACAGCTGAATCGATTTCGAATGTCGTAAGATAACGCTAAAATATCGATGACCGGTAAATTTTAACTTTTGGCGCAAAATTGGAGCAGATTTCGTCGAAATGGCGATTTTTTAGCAGAATGGCGCAAGAACAACGTTTTGGCACGGGCTGGCGCAATTGGCGCAGGTCTGGCAGCCCTGCAATAGTGTATAGGTGTAAAAGCTAAAACAAACTGCAGTAACAACAAGACACCTATGAAATTTCCTTCAGAATATTTACTTCTATTATACATCTTGTTTTGCTCTTAAACTTAAAAAACAGTAATGCAATTTAACAATGACTGCAAGGAAATTATATTATGTACATATTCACTTTTTGAGGTCAAACAAAGGATGTAGGCCTACAATGAAATCAATTTTTCAGCTCCTTTTTGCAACTACTGGTATGGTAATTTCTGCCAATTCTTCATTTTTTTCCTTTATTAATATTCGAAAACTATCTGATTGAAGGAAGCAGTTCATATCTCTCATCAATTCCCCTTGGGCGCCAAGGTCATCTGCACGTTTCTCTAATTGGGCAATGTTTTTTCTACTTTCAGTTTTTTCGTACTAAGCATTTGCAATTCCTCCTCAATCAATTTATGTTTCCTCCCAGATGTTGCTTGGCACATTTTTTTTTTTTTTGGCATCTAAATATTGAACATATTTCTGTCTAGCTGAAAAGACAGAAGCTCTTTACTTAGTACCACATTATCTACTAAATAACAGAAGATAACGATCTGAACTGCACTGACCCCGCGCAAAGAAATCAAGAAGCCAGCAATAAATCTAATCTAAACCAAAGGGATTTGAAGGTAGCTGGTTGGCAAACAGCCAAAAGCAATACAGAACATGGATAAACTTTTGCGACATGTGATCTAGTGACATAAAACCATAACCATCATCAGTACGCTAATGAAACCAGCTGGCCTGTGTAACGCGTGCATTTCTTTGGTTAAAAAAAAAAAAAATTACGACCTTTTTATCGACCGAATATAATATAATTACGGTGTTTTCAAGGACTTTTTAAGAGCCCTTAAAAACAACAGAAATTAAGGAGTTCTTAAGGGCCCTTAAAAAAGGTAAATGGAAATTAAGAAGTTCTTAAGGACTTTTTAAGGGCCCTTAAAAAGGCAAATGGAAATTAAGGAGTTCTTAAGGACTTTTAAGGACCGTACGAACCCTGTATTAATGATTTCTGATGTTCATTAAAATTTCAGCCAGTTTCATAAAATATTCGCAAAGATACGTTTCTAACTTTTTTATACCAGAGATTCACCCCTCAAAGACGTCTGAAACTGAAAGCATGTGATACATTTGATCGTCGATAACAAATTGCTAACAAATTTTGTTCAGTCAGTGTTCTAATGCTGTGTCTCCTGCAAACGTGTTAAATAATTCATAACGCTTTTGGTCCGTTTGATTCTACAGATTCCATACATTCTGTACATTTCATTGCTTTAATTCTCGACAAATATTTGTGACAGCAACGCCCAAAAGGAAGAGACTAATTTTTAATCAAACATGAATCAACACAAAACGGCAAAATATCTCTTGAACCATGCAATCGGAAGAGGAAAGATTACAAGCATGTGAAGCGGACAAAACTCAACAAGGTGTCCGCGAAGCAACAAAACTGCTGACGAAACAGAGGCACGACTTGCTGAACAAAGATTTCAAACTGCTACAAGACAAAGCAATGAGACTGCTGAAGAGACGAACGAGCGCCGAACGTCCGATCACCGACGAGCTTCAAACTCGAGAGCTACTGTTGTTCACCAGAACCGAATTTTGCCTGAAACTGTTGAAGCACGCAGAAATCGACTCCAGCAGGAGATAATTCAACAAGGCACCACACAGGCAAGTAAGTGGCTACATTTGAAGGATGAAGCATTCAATTATGATCCTGAGTTGGATTATTCAAACTATCCTCCGATTGTCATTGGTAGCATGTCTTTGAAGCGCAGTTTTTGCGATGTGCTGAAGTTTGAAGGCGAGACACCAGTATTGTGCTGCTCCAGAAGGAAAGATTTCGTTGCCAGAGCTTCCAGAATTGCCAGAACCATTTAAGAGCCTTATGAAAGGTGATCATCTGAAGTCGAAAGAATTTCTAAAGCTGATCCACAAATACAATTGCTGTTTTCAAATGACTTCGTTTGAAACATCTGTGCCTATGCCTCAGTCAACTGGATTCATGCCAACGTTTAAAATTCAAGGGCAAGTGTACCACAAGATAGGTCACTCCTGCCACTGCCCAACAAAGAGTAAAGTATACAAAAGTTTGATCAATTCTTTACAAAAGATGCTGCACAAAAACAATCACTGTGTTCAGCAATTCAAAATGGCACTTGACGATAATCCAGTTACTTTTTTGGCGACGAAGAAATTGAAGCGCAACAACGTTGTGCTGTGATTCCTGGCACCAACAAAAGTTTGATCAATTCTTTACAAAAGATGCTGCATGAAAACAATCACTGCGTTCAGCAATTCAAAATGGAACTTGACGATAATCCAAGTGAAAACCTGAAGATGATTATTAAGGCAGACAAGAAACCAGTACAAGGTCATGCACATGTCTTTAATGCACCGGTAGTCAACGAAGTCGCCATAATCATTGCTGGAAATGAGTTTGAAAAGCACAATATTGTTTTGACTGTGCGTAGCAATGAGCTTAAGAGTATATCCGAGACGCACACTTCATATGATGCCTTGCAATATCCGCTGATGTTTCCACGAGGCGAGGAGGGATATGCCATCAACATCAATCAAGTTCAGCCAGGAACATCAAATAAAGTCAACAAAATGGTGTCGGCAATGTCGTACTACGCCTATCGATTGATGGTGCAATCGAATGAGAACTGATTGCTAAATTACCGACAGTTACTGCATCAGTATTTGGTAGAAATGTATGCTAAGATTCAGACAGAAAGATTGCTCTTCATCCGACTAAATCAAAAGAAGCTTCGTGTCGATGATTACGTTCACTTGAAAGATGTGATTGTGAACAATGGTAATGCAGAAAATCACAACAAGTTAGTGATTCTGTAATCAACATATACCGGAGGGCCACGAAACATGCACAAATATGCACAAGACGCCATCACCTATGCTAGTCATGGAGGTAAGTCATCATTATTCATCACACACACATTCAATCCAAACTGCAAAGAGATGGAAGAGAATTTGATTAACGGCCAATCAAGAACGGACCGACATGATTTGGTGGCAAGAATTTTCCGGCAGAAGATCATCATATTCATGAATGTTCTCAACAAAGGCAAAGTTTTTGCTTCGGTTAAATATTGGCTTCATTCCGTTGAGTGGCAAAAGAGAGGTCTCCCACATGCACACATTTTGATTTGGCTGAACAACGGACTCAAAACAAATCAAATTGATGACATTATCTCTGCTGAGATTCCCGATACCGACAAGAAGCTTCATGACATCGTCATTAAAAACATGGTACGTGGTCCTTGCGGTGCTTTGAATAGACAGTCTCCATGCATGACAGATAATATGCGCAGCAAGATGTTTCCACGTCAATTTATCATGGAAACGCAAACATTAACAGATGGCTACACATTGTATCGTCATCATAAACCTGCAGATGGTGGACAAACGGCAACCATTAAAATGAAATATCAGGATGTGGAAACTGATAATCGGTGGATCGTTCCATACAGTCCTTTGCTTCTGAAAATGTTTGATGCCCACATCAACGTTGAGTGGTGCAATTCCGTGCAACCAATTAAATACATCTTCAAGTATGTCCACAAGGGATCCGATCAAGGAGTTTTTACTATGACACGTGACAATGGTGAAATTGATGAAATCGCGGAGTACCAAGCAGGTCGGTACATCTCCAGTAATGAAGCGGCATGGCGCATTTTCGGATTTCCGATCCACGAACGATACCTTACAGTTGTGCATCTTGATGTTCACCCCGAAAACGGTCAGTGCATCTATTTTGGCTTGGTTAAATTTGCAAACACAACATTGACAAGATTCTTTGAGCTATGCAAAACAGACGATTTTGCAAAAACACTGCTCTATTGTGAAGTTCCGAAATATTACACATGGGACAAGTCAAAGAAAGTCTTCAGCCGACACAAACAAGGTGCAATTGTAGAGGGACATGTTGGCATTCGATCTAGCAATGCTCTTGGCCGTGTCTACACAGTTCACTTGAGAAACTTTGATTGCTACTACTTGAGAATGTTGTTGTACAAAGTCAAAGGCCCGACTTGCTTTAAGAATCTCCGAACAGTCGATGGAGTTGAACACGACATGTATCACGCAGCTTGCCTGGCATTGGGACTACTAGAGAGCGACAATCACTGGGACGAAACATTGAAGGAAGCAAAGGAATCGGATTCACCATCAAAAATCAGAACTCTCTTTGCAGTCATCCTATCGTTTTGTGAACCATCAAATCCAAAATCACTTTGGGAGACCACAAGGACTGCATGTCTGAAGACATTTTAAATAGACTTTGACAAGAGAATCCTCAAATGACTTTAGAATTCCCTGATGACATCTATAATGAGGCACTAATCATAATTGAAGACAAAGCTTTGGAGATGATCAGAAAATCGTTGTCGAAGATCGGCACGAAAAGTCCTTCACGACAGCAAGCAGCGAACATGACTCGAGAAATGCTTCGAGAGTTGTCATATGACTCTGACAAAATGCTGGATTACGTTGCGCAGAATGAGCCACTATTTAATACAGAATGACAAAGAATTTACCAAGAGGTTCTATGACGACATTACAACAACAAAGGTGGAGCCATTTTCATCAATGCGCCTGGAGGAACCGGAAAGACATTTTTGATCAATTTGTTGCTGGCCCGCATCAGAGGGGCAAAAGAAGATTGCACTTGCTGTTGCATCTTCAGGTATCGCTGCAACGTTGATGACCGGTGGACGAACAGCACATTCAACTCTTCAAATCTCGATGGAATTGGTACATAATGAAGCGCCTTTTTGCAACATCAAGAAAAGTGGAAAGGCCAAAGTACTGCTTGAAGCTAAAGCATTATTCTGAGATGAAATTTCGATGATGCATAAGCACGGATTTGAGGCAGTCAACAGAACACTGCAGGACATTTGTGGCAACAAAAATATTACGGGCGGTTTGATCATTGTCCTTGCTGGTGATTTTCGCCAAACATTGCCAGTGATTCCAAGAGGCACGATTGGTTGATGAGATCACAGCCAGCATGAAATCATCACAGCTTTGGAGAGACATACAACAATGAAGCTCACAACCAACGTGAGAGTTCAATAATCTCATAGCTATGACTCCGAGAAGTTTCATGAGTATTTGCTCAACATTGGTGACGGCAAGGAAGCAACAAGTGAAACTGGAAAAACCAAGCTCTCCAAAAAATTCGGCAAATTTTGTCCTACTCTGAAGAGTCATTAATTGTGTGTATACAAACATCGGAGCAAATCTTCTGAATCGCAAATGGCTAAAAGAACGTGCAATTCTGACACCACTAAACGTCAAAGT
Source organism: Macrothele yani (assembly GCA_039090855.1). NCBI lineage: Eukaryota > Metazoa > Arthropoda > Arachnida > Araneae > Macrothelidae > Macrothele > Macrothele yani. The sequence continues at coordinate 70,029,239 of CM077028.1, read as the reverse complement.
TGAGGAAATCAACTATTCCATTCAAGAAATAATTCCAGCCCTTTCATGAACATTCTTCTCCATTGACAAATGTATCAATGGAGATGAAGCGACAAGCTATCCAGTAGAATTTTTGAATTCTTTGAATCCAAACGGAATTCCGCCACACAAATTAGTGCTGAGAGTTAGATCACCAATCATGCTGTTAAGAAATTTGGACCCACAAAAAATGTGTAACGGATCAAGACTGACAGTGAAGGCTTTAAATGCTTATTTCATCGACGCAACGATTCTAACTGGACCATTTGAAGGCAAGCACGTCTTCATTCCAAGGATTCCGTTAATTCCAACTGATTTGCCATTTTCATTCAAACGATTACAACTTCCTGTTCGGCTTGCATTTGCAATCATCATTAATAAATCGCAGGGAAAAAATGCTTAAATTTACGGGCTTGGATTTGACAGATGAATGCTTCTCAATTACAGCTGTATGTTGGAATGTCAAGAGCAAAGGATCTAACAAAATTACATATTGTCGCCAATGAAGGAGAAACCAAAAATGTTGTGTATGGCCAAGTGCTGAAATAATCACACTGTGAATAAATAATTTGTATACATACATACATACATACATATCACTAAGCTGTTCTCTGAGATTCCGAGGTTAGCTCCAAAAAGAAATACAAACTTCCAGAAATTTTTACTTATTGTTGTCGTATCAAACTTCGCCATTTACAGCGATCTTGACATACAACTCGTGCTTCACTGATATCCATTACACGCCTTACACAAGATCTTTTATACTTCATACTCATAATCTTTTTCTCATGCAGACACTCCTGAATCTGATCCACTAATGTCTTCCTTGGCCTTCCTCTGCCTTTCCTTCCTGCCACTTGGGTTGAAAATATTTTCTTAGTAAGCATTTCATCACTCATTCTTTCAACATGGACAAACCACCGAAGCATATTGGTCACCACCTTGCTAACAACATTTTGCTTTACATCACACAACTGCAATATATCTTCATTCCTCACACAATCAGATCGTGTCTTGCCACAAACCCCACATCAGTAACGCATTTCTCCAGCACACAAACAACCCCTATGCTTCTTCTGCAGTACCCAGGTTTCACTGCCATACATCAGAGTAGGAACTGTTTCATACACAGCCATGCGGGACTCTCTAGAGAACTCATCATTCCTGTGAAAACCTCCCAGCGCAGCTATGATTTTCAAAGAAGAATTCACTCGCCTACTGATTTCACCATCCAACTTGTTCTCTCTGTCAAACATGCTTCCTAAATACACAAACTCACTCACCTGGTCAATCACAGTGCCATTTATACTTACATTACATTCAGTGCTACCCATTCCTCTCTCAAACACCATAACTTTGGTTTTCCCCTTATTTATACTCAGTTTGAATTTCATGCAAACTTCGTGCATCCGCGTCAACATACTCTGCAACTCACTTTTGCTCTCTGCCAACAGGACAGTGTCATCAGCATACAGCAATCTGCACACACAGATATCACAAAGACATAACCCACTATTATCTATTTTCTCAGCTGCAAGTGAGTGGAGGGAGAAGGATTTGGTACTTAGAACGAATATCTACATATGTCTAAATTTGTGAAATATCCATAATTTCGATTGTCATGCGCAAACGGAAAATATTCAAAAACCTTTTTCTACATTATCTTTAACTATACCAGGGGCAACTTTCTACCCCATAGGGAATCAGTCACAAACATTTTGGTATTTTCGACTCAACCTAATTAGCACGTCATTTGAACCCTTTCCGACACACAAAAAATATGTATTTATGCCCCCTACAAAAAAAAAAAAAAAAAAAAAAAAGCTGTGGATAATTTGAAATACACAATGTGAGCAGTGTTCTACACCATAAATTTTTTCTGTTATGAGGGGGGGGGGGAATTAACTGGATTTCTACAATCCATAAAACATCCACAAACAGAAATAGCTACTTTCAGTCACTAGCAGCTGAAATGTGTGCTGTTGGACATTACAAATTATGCACAAACTTTTCTCATAGTGGAAGATATTTGTGTCAAAAGGGATGTTACAAATCGAATGATGAGAACAAGAGATAATGTGACATCTCTAAGCAGGAGAGTTGTGCATTACATAAAGGAGGGGTGCAAAATAAGTCTCCATAATGAAGTGTATCCCACCAAGAAAAGATTTTTCCAAGGGATTTTTAGAATCAGAGATATTCCTTCAAATAAAAATAAATGCTGGTGTCCCTGGATGCAGAATTATTAATAACAAAAAAGTAGGAAATATACACAAAGCATTCTTCATAGAAAAAGTTATGTGAAGGAGAAATACTTTTTCAAATACGACTTCTGCAAGAAGAGATAGCAAGAAAACAAGTTCTTGCATATACACCTCCTAGCAAGAAAACTGTGCATTATTTAAAGAGGATGATGTTCCAAATCTTTACTGTAGAGAATGGCATAGAACATATAATAATGATTTTTTCAATCAGGTTTTTAGAAGTAGAGATACAGTTGTTGCAAACAGAAATACATGTTTATGCCATCTAAACGCAGAACTGACAATCATAAAAAATTAAAAGGCAGAAGCAAAATGTTCCCAAAAGTAAATGGTATTTGATGCAAAAAGAATTAATAGAGTATGCATTTGTGCTCCCTAGAAAGTAAATTGCATGTTACAATACATTGGGCAGGAAATCTGCATAAATTTGTTTTCGTAGTTAGATGAATCTGACTGAAAAATAATGTTTTCATTCAGGGTTTTTAGTCACCCAGATACTATAGCAAATATGTTGCAAACAGAAACATGAACTTACACCCTCTAGCAGCAAAATGGTGAATTATGAAATATTAGAAATTATATGTAAAACATTCTTTACCAGATACACTGTTCAACAAAGTAAGAATTTTTTTTTTTAAATCAAAGACTGTTACAAGCAGAGAAATTGAAAAAAATACCGTACATGTCTACATCCTCTCTCATGGAAAAACTGCATTATTATGAGCAGAAATTCTGTTGGTCAGTGGTATCAGTAAAGGATTCCTTTCAATAATTTTTTAGAAGGATATATCAGAAACAGAATATACACTTATGCTTCCTAGTAACAAAAGTGTTCAACACGAAAAATTAGGAATTATTTGCAAAGAATTCCTCACCATGAACTCCATCTGAAATGAAATGAATTTTTCAAATCAGACTTTTAGAAGCACAGATATTGTAGGAAATGCTGTTCAGGGCTTGAAAAATAACATGCCCGAGATGTCCGGGGTATGTAAATTATTGGCCTGGGTAAGTAAAAATGAAATTTAGTTGGCCAACCGGGCAACTAGGTTTAAAGAAAAAAAAAATTGGAATGGAGAATTTTCTACTCTAGAAAAAAAAAAGAAGACTTGTTGCGTGTTTTTCATTTTACTGCAAATCACCAGAAGTTGTATTATTGTTACGTAATGAATGCCAAGGCCAGGAGGATAGTGCTTCTTCAATTATATTATGCTCTACATCCATAAATTGGGGCCATAAGTAGCTTTGCTCCAGATGTCATTTACAGTTAACGACAGGATGCTTGCCTCGGATGAAACTAGCCTCCGGTGTTTAGTGACAAAATGCATAAACTGCCATGAAACAGGAGGACGCAGACTGATGGGCAAAAAAGCTGTGCCTTATAAGGAGGGAGTGACAACGGAATATTTATTGCACAGCCTCGGTTGGGGTTTGGTCTCTGATACAACTTGCGTGAGTGAGGGAGGGAGGGGAAATGGAAGCTTCCGCCCGAGCACGCCCCTTCCCCCCGCCCACCTGCACACACACACGAGCAAAAGCGGTACTACTGAAACAAAGCCTAAGTTTCGTTTTAGATTTAAGAACGAGTCTGTACACTTAGCCGGGAGAAGAGTGAAAATTACAGACACTGATAACTTACCTACTTTGTCTGAGAGAACAGTAGTTCGTGTTAGCTGCAGATATAAGTTGTATTTAGTAATGGATATGTGATTTCTTTTTTGGAAAAAAATCCATTAATGAGAGTATATCTCATAGTAATCAATTATGAGAAATTCCTGATCTGTCAGCGGTTGTTACAAATTCGTCTTCTGCATTGTTGAGTGACGTAGTTTCAGAATCGGAATCTGTGTCGTTGGCAAAATTGAAATTTACGCAAGCGGACTACGATAAAACGTATGAAAAAAAACTCCGTCGCACAGTTCAGAAATCTTGGATAAAAAACATTTAATTGGCTAAAGTCAAATGATGACAAGACTATTATGTGGTACACTGCTTGCCAAAACCATCCTAAAATTGCTGATACCACCAGCAATCTTATCAAGGAATGTGGGGAGGGGGTCCAGGTAATACTCAGGGATCATAGCATACTTCTGGAAAATTTTAGGTAAGAATTTTAGGAATTTTAGGAATTTTTAGAAAAATTTTAGGAAAATTTTAGGAGTGTATTTCAATAAAAACTAGATGTATATTTGTATACATCTAGTAAAACAACTTTGTATACATTGTAAAGAGTTTGCTTCACACCCTTCAACCATATATACTGATAGACTGCACATGACATCAAAATTTCTGGCTCCAACATAAAATCACATGACAACAGTCAAAAAGATGGGTTACACCTGCTGTGCTTATGGTTGCTCTGACCGATATAGTAAAGAAAGTTCTATGATTTTTCATGGGTAAGAAACGAATTAAATACCTAAGTCAATAAAGTTCAATTACTTAACCAGAAACTTGCAGCTATTGATATAAAAATATAGTAACTTAAGAAAAAAAAATGGAATGCATGTTCCAAATTCTTCGCAAATGTTCATCACATTATAAATCACAAAATGTAAACAACACGATCATGCATGTATATAGCTCATAAGTAAACTTACCTGAAGAGTTTTCATTATATATGAGGTGCATTCACATAATACACCGAAAACACTGAAGTTCTGCAGCGTAAATTAGTAATCATAACAGCATTTGTACACGAAATTTGGAGTCTGATGATGACGTGCCCAATGTTTGAGCCATGGCGGCTTTGATGCAGCTATTGCCAATGCGCAGTCCATTAGTATATATGGTCGAAGTTCACACCCAAATTTTTTGCATAACGTCTAATGTCTAAAGTTTAAGTATGATTTACTTCTAATGTTCAGTTCTTATCTTTTCACGTGTTATTATCATATTCAAGTATATTTACCACATTCAAGTTTCACTTTGAACATTAATATGCTGTTGAACCAGAAGCAATTCACGATTATCACAGTAAAGTTTTCAGGTTTCACATTAAACTATAATATCCTAAAAAGGTAATTGAAAACCAAGAACTATGTACAATTGTTCACTGAATTACTTTTTTCATATTATTGTTTTAACCTTTTCCTGATTAGCCTATCTTTTTCTGCTTCCACCACAACTAATTTACTTTCAGTTTTCTTTATTTCAGCTGAACCTTGTATGATCAAGTTAGAGGCAACTGCTATTTCAACAGTATTTTGTTTTTCTACAGCTTTTCTCATTCTTTCTGTTCCCTCTTGAATTACTGCTAGGGAGGCTTCTTTATCTTTTTTAAGTCTATTTATTTCTGCATCATTTTCTTTTATTTTGTCATCAAACTCAGCTTTTCTTTTTTTCTCTAGCTGCTTTTCCTTATTTTCCCTCTCTTTCTGCTTCCTTTCTTTTACCTTTTTTGATTCTTCTTCCTTCAGCTTATCAACATACTCTTTATAAAATTTATGTGAATCACGAACACTATTTAACAAATTTCTTGTTATGGGAACTTTACTTACACATCCATAGTGTTTAATGGCCCCTTTAACTATTCTTAATGACGTTATAGTTGAGTCTTTTAAGTTAGCCTTGTCCTTCCTTAACAGAGCAGTGTTAACCGAAAATCCCCTTTCTGCATCAGCATTACCATGAGGTAAAACTAAAATTGACTTTATGAGTTTAGCAAGATTTGAGTATTTTTCTTTTCCGCTAGAGTCTTTAATACTAAATATATTACGCCAGTAATGATCAATCCGCACTGGAATATGCCCTTCCTCTGAAAATTTCACTAGTTCATCTAGAGTTGGCTTATCACAACTTAAAAGTTTCCACTCTTCTCTTACTCTATCAATTTGTTCCTCAGAAAGATGCAAAACACTTGAAATTCTGGTTATTTCCAAAAATCCTTCAGTGACTGAAAGTTGAGTTGACTCTTTCTTTGGTTCTTTTACCTTTAAAACTTCTATGTCTCTTAGCTTTTGATTGCAGAATGGCAAATTTGACTTTAAATATTTTGTGGTTGCGATTAGTGATGATCTTACATCTAAGAGAAATAATTTCTGCCTGGTCTCCTAAACATTCCTGAGGAGATTTTTTGTCTTCATACCAACTTCTAACTCCCCTAGTGTTTTCCATGAATTTTTGTTTTCAAAATCTACATTCTTTAGGTCTTCTCCAAATTTCCCTGCAATAACATCATCTTGGATAAACTGAGCCATAACATTCTTCATTAAAGTATTTAAATCAGAATATAACTGGTGTATTTTTGGTTCTTCACTCTGATAACATAATGAAAACTTTTCAAAATTTTGGTGTGAAAATGAAATTAATGCTAAATAGCAAGGAGTTAGCTCATTTTTCAGGAAACAGTGAATTCTTTTATACCTTGCCGAATTGCGTAGTTGTTTTTCAAATATTTTTTGAGATGGCAAGAAGTTTAAAAAATATTCTGTAATATTTAGCCATTGATCCAAGAGTCTCTGGGCTACAGAACCAACGGTTAACCATCCGTTGCTGACATGACGCAAAAGAAATTTGGCAATGACCAATGTTATATCCTCGACAGATTTATAATCCTCTCGTCTTGCAGCACTACTCTTTAAAAAGTAATGCATATCAGTAGCAAATTCATCAAAATCTATATTTAAGCTTGTCAAAAAAATTTTAAATGCATTACTAACAACATGCAGGTTGCAAAAACCTAGTTCCAAAGATTTCTGGCCTGTTTCTTGTTTTACAACTTCATCGAATTTGCGTAAAAAGCACTTATTTACATTTGGGCTGTCCATGGATACACAAATAATTCTGTTCAACGAAATATTGAAGGATGATAACACATCAAGAATTTCTTTTAGCAAAATATCTGCTGTTGCATGACCCAGAAAAACGCTTGTTAGGTATCGGCAAGAAACTGAATTTATTTCTGAAGACCAGTATCTGAGATACACATCCAACTGCCGTTTCACTTGTGTATTTGTAGTTTCATCAAATGCTATAGTAACCTTTCCTGGGCTACTAGATGCAATGTCTTTTTTCAAATCCTCTTCAAAATATTTTGACAATCCATGTGATATCACATAAGCAACTTTTTTTTCTTTAAGTTGCATTTTGGCTGCAATAGCAGAATCAGGAAACATTTCTTTGAAAAGTTCAACTGTTTCAGTGCATGAAACAAAAGACATATTGTCCTTAGCAACTTTCATGGCCCATAATGCTTCGGCTTTAGCCAACTGTAAATCATGACTCAGTACTTCACTAATATTTGTTTTGGGCTGAAGATCCCGTCCTCTAAAGGCTTTCAGGATGGACTTATTTTGAAATTTACTTTGAAATTTCTGCAAATGTTTTTTCCTTTATAATGTGCTTTTACTTGTGAAAAGCCACTATTAGAAATGTTGAAAATTTCTGAAAACAATATACACTTAGCAGAAAATATTGTTTCAGTTGCAGAACACCATTCTTTCAACTTCACTCCGTCCAATTCTTTGGCGAGCCACGCATCTTGAAATTTCATTTTGGATTTAGGCATCTTAAACACTTGTATTACTAAACAGAAAATGAAAGGGAAGTACAAAAACACGTTCCAATATTGCAAAACCAGACAACTTCCCGAAATTTGGCTGCAAGGATGTCAGAAGATAGAAAAAAAAAAAAAAAAAAAAAGCAGGTCACCACTAGAGAACTGAACCTGCACACAGCACAGAGAACACCATAAAAGACACAAAACCAGAAACTATCATACGCATCTCACGCAAGTTCAGTCAAAGCGAGTCGGAGCCGAGATATATTGCGCATCGAAGGTCGCTGTCGCCGACGCACGATCGAAGGTCAATGATCACGTGCTCTACTGCCTGTCACGATAACACTCAGCTACCATCCCATCGTCATTACCGGAGGTTACGGAAGGAGATCACATGTTTCCTCTTTGCTTCCACCCACCTGCGGTTTACAATAACAAAACATCAGCAGAAAGAGGAGGTTCCACAAGGCATGTACAAAAATAAAGTACGATCTTCTGCGTGCCACGGAGTTCGTCTGCAAAGCGCAAACCAGGGGTGAAAATGACCCCTCCCCTTTTCCCTTAGATCTCTTGTTACTCTCGAAAACTGTCTGAAGGCAAAAAAGTGGAGCGCCCGCCCCGAAGCAAGTGCATCTCGATGGCGTCATTTTCCCTCCCTTCAGCAGCACAGCATATAGGCTGTGTTTCTACAATAACAGGTCTTTTTACCTTACCGTAATGGTAAATTTATTGGCGTTAATAACGGTTGTGTTTTTAATAAATAAGCTTACGAAAATTTTAGGATGAATAGCAAATTTTAGGTATAATTTTAGGAATTTAAGGAGGGTCACAAAATATTAGGAATTTTAGGAATTTTAGGAGGAATGCGATCCCTGAATACTGTAATATAGTTTAATAACTATAAGTGCACACAAAAGTAGTTGAAAACGTAAAGATTGCCTTTGTTTCTAAAAAATTCTTGGGATATTTTATGATGTGAAATCACTTCTGTTTGCACAAAAGAAAAAGGTAAAAAAATTTTGCATTCAAAATTGTTGAAAACTACTTAAACTGCTGTAAAGTTAACTATGATTTTTTTGTTTTTTTTTGTTTTGCAAAACACAGGATGTATGTTAACAATTCTTGAACATGGCATAATCACTAAATTTCTCAAATGCCATCGATTACCTTTCTTAAAACTTGAGATATATTATTTTGTGCACTTTGAACACAGACACGTTAAAATGGTGATGCAAAAGATGTATAAAAAGTTTAGCATAATTTTGAACTTTAAAAAAATGAGGCTTCTGTTTTGTTATGTTAAAAGATAAATTTTTCTGGGCATGTAGATTTTACTTCTGGGCAAGTAAATATTTTCTGCACTTGCCCAGCTGGGCATGTAACTTTTCAGATATTTTTCAAGCCCTGCTGTTTACATTCAATCTCCTAGCAAAAAAACTGTGCATAATTTGAAAAAGAAACTGTACCCAAGTAGCCTTCATTGTACATGGAATTGAAGGAAAGAAATAATTTTTATAAAACCATATATTAAGAATGAATAATATAGTTTGTTTGTTTAGGGGTTTAATGACCACTGTCAGCAACTCAATGGGCTATAAGAAGTCATCCTTCTCTAATTTAGGGCCACTGGTTCCAGGGAAGGAAGAGAGCCAGTGCCGTAAAACAAACACAACATCTATGCCTTACTGGGATTCGTACCCGGACCCATCTTGGATGAATGGTCAGGAACCAGTGTTTAGAACACTATGTCAGCGGGGCAGCTAATAATATGGAATAACATGTATTTTGTATTAAATACCATCTGCATTTGTGCTGTCTAAAGGTGAAGTTCTGGATTGGAGGTTTAACGACCACCGTGAGCAACTCAATGGGCTATAAGCAGTCGCCCGTCCCTAATTTTGGGTCACTGGTTCCAGGGAAGGGAAAGAGCCAGTGCCGTAAGACAAACACAAGATCCATGCCTCACCGGGATTCTAACCCGGACCCCGTTCGGACGAATGATCAGAGGCCATCGCTTAGACCACTGCGCCACTGGGGCGGCAAGGTGAAGCTCTTTGTTGGGAAAAGAGCAATATGTAAGGACACATTGTTTCCACATATCTGGCTTTCCACTACAAATAGAATTTTTCAAACTGGACTAACATTTGCAGAAATACGGTGTTCTCAAATGGACATGGTGATATTTTAAGCATGCACTTTTTCATCAAAAGACGTGTTAAAAAAGGCTTACGTATTTCAGAGTTAAACATTCTACATCATATATGGGAATGCTCAACATAAGCCTCTGTAATTTGTATTTTGATTGCTAAGAATTTTACTTTAATTTATAGAATCAAGCCAACCTGTTTTACTTTCTTTTTTTTTTCTTTTTTTTTCAATTAAATTTTGACATATTTCACTGGTTACTAAAATTGCCAATATAACAAAAGTTATCTGAAAATGCATGAAATACAAAACGTTAATTATTAATTTTATTTTTTATTTAGATGAAATAAATCAACAGAAATAACTGAACTTTTCAACAGAAATAATGAAGCCTTTCTCCTTCCACAGCTGTGCGATTTTCAGGTTTTCTTAGAAGTTCTCAACATCAGTGAGCTTCTGATAGCAGTTAAAATAGGCTCCAGCAAACATATTCATAGTAGAGAAAGTGTCACCTAAAAAAAACTAAGGAATTGAAAAATGTATTACGGAACCAGATCTTTTATCTAGGAAACTGTGGACTGCAGCAGTGTTGGTTTTGAAGTTTTCCCGGATTTCGGGTCTCATAGTCTAGCTTGGGTGAATCACATGGTAAGTAACATGAATCATGTGGCACTGTGAGTACCCTTGACTCAATCAAAACCAATTTTCAATCAGAAAAATAACAATAATCAAGGTGACAGGAAGGAAAGATGTGTACTTTACGAAATAACAAATTTATGTGAATTAATTTTTAGTTTGGGTGTGTTTCAGTTGACATTTCTTTTAACTTTGCAAAATTGCCATACTTTTTGGTCAAATTTATTGGCAAATGAAGCAATTAGTTTTGTTTTATAAGCCACATTAATGAAATGGGTATTTATTTTTCCTTTTGCCTTAAAAGCTAAAATGTTATAAGCAACAACATGTCTGTTGCACCCTTTACAATAAAACTCGTCCAAGCTATGGTTCAATTCTTGAAAACTGCTGTAATGAATAACCACACAATACTGTAAATGAAAGTATGTGGTTTGTTTTACAGCAAAACTGTTTTTATTACTAATACACTACTCTGCATGGGCTGATATGCAGAGCATCTGAGAATTAAAAAAAAAAATCCTTATGCTATTGCACTGTTTTAGCTCCCTGTGCTTTTCCAAGATGTGGCTGGCCCTGGCGACAGCTGCTCTTCTTTAGCTGCAGCAACTGTATAATGTAATAAAAAATTTCATGGAAAGTTTAAAACTTTATCAAATTCATACATAATTTAGAGAATCCATTCCTATTAGCAATGTATCAAATTCATTAAAATTTCAGCTAGTTTTGTGAATATTTTGCAAAAATATATTTTTCTTATTTTTTTTTTTTTCAGTCTCAATGATGGATGCAGGAAGCACATCAAAGCCACTGAGCAGGTGCAGGTAGGTAGGTGTGTGTGTGTGTGTGTGTGTGTGTGTGTGTGTGTGTGTGTGGAAGGAAGGACTTTATGCACATATTCTCCCAGTTGTGGGTATTATTGTTGTTGCTGTAATATGCTGGTACCAGCAACACAACATATAGATATGATGCAATACACACCTAGTGATGAGCAAAAAGTATTCATAAATTGAATACATTATTCATGAACAAAGTAATTATTTAGAAACCTAATACTTTATTCGGAAACCAGATACTTTATTCGGAAACCAAATACTTTATTCCGAAACCGGATACTTTATTCGGAAACCAAATACTTTATTCGTTAAGAGAAAACAGTATTTGGAAATGGAATACATTATTCAGAAACCGAATTATTGATCTGGAAACCTAACGAATGACACAGAAACCAAACGAAAGAAATATTAAGTGGAAGAAAGTGCTCTGTTGACCCCTGAAGCTCAGGACTTTTTAGTTCTACTCAGTGGTGTCTCTTTCCATCACAGTAGTTAGGCCCCTGGAGTCTATGATGTTACCACACAGCACAGTGATTAAGCAACAGTACCTCAAGACTATACCTCGATAGCTTTTTATCACGTCAAACGCAACCTATCCGGTGGGGGTCATAATATCGATGGTAAAAATGTCAACAGTCAAAACGTCCCCATAATGTCGACAGTCAAAATGTCAACACACTCATAATGATGACAGGGTCCAGAAAATGTCCACATGGTACTCTAACTTAGACCGCAGACAGTTCTTGGAAGGGGTCGGAGCCCTGGGTCGAGAAGCCCCCAAACAAAATTTTCATAAAATCTACAGTTTTTAATTTAGAACCACTAAATTTGGTGTACTATCTCATGGTACTCTAACTTAGACTGTGGACAGTTTTTGGAAGGGGTCGGAGCCCAGGGTTGCATTTTTGATTTAGTTAACTTAATCTTACAGAAAAAAGAAGAAAGGAAGAGGAATGGAAACACTTACCTTCGAGGAGACATCTGAGAATCCCACGGCACTGAAATGCAATGTATCTATGCGTGCATGTGACTTGACAACGGCATCGATCATCCTTTTGTTTATCGTTTTGAATATCTGGAAATCTCTATTTACATTACATTGTATTTCTTCCTGATGAAGCCGCTGGTTGGTGGTGAAAGCTAATGTTTATTCATTTGTGTTTTTAATACACCATTAACCGGATATTTTTGCACTTTATTATTATGTACGGTCTCTAACTTGGCCCGTAGATCGGGTATTGGAGTGCTGAATTGTGCTGCAGTTCTTAAGAGTAAAAATGGGACTTTTTACGAAAATTTTGCATGTGGGCCCCTTGACCTAGGGCCCCGACCCCTTCCAAAAATCGACTATGGTCTAAGTTCGAGTTCCATGAGATAGTATACCAAACTTGGTGTTTCTAATTTGAAAACTGTAGATTTTACCAACATTTTGTATGGGGGCCCTCTTGACCATGGGCCCGACCTTTACCAAAAACCATCTACAGTCTAAGTTCGGTGAAATAGTATACCAAATTTGGTGATTCTAAATTGAAAACTGTAGACTTTACAAAAATTCTGCATGGGGGCCCCATTGACTCCGGGCCCCAACCCCTTCCAAAAACAGTCTACCATCTAAGTTAGAGCACCATGAGATAGTATACCAAATTTGGTGGTTCTAAATTGAAAACTGTAGATTTTACGAAAATTTTGTATGGGGAGCCCCTCAACCCAAGGCTCCGACCCCTTCCAAGAACAGTCTACGGCCTAAGTTAGAGTACCATATGGACATTTTCTGGACCCTGTTGACATTATGAATGTGTTGACATTTTGACTGCCGACATTTTTACCATCGACGTTATGACCCCCACAGCACAGGTTGCGTTCGATGTGATAAAAAGCTGGCAAGGTATAGTCTTGAGGTACCGTCGCTTAATCACTGTGCTGTGCGGTAACATCATAGACTCTAGGGGCCTAACTACTGTGATGGAAAGATACACCACTGAGTAGAACTAAGAAGTCCTGAGCTTTAGGGGTCAACAGAGCACTTTCTTCCGTTTAATATTTCTTTCGTTTGGTTTCTGAGTCTTTCATTTCGTTTCCGGATCAATAATTCGGTTTCCGAATAATGTATTCCGTTTCCAAATACTGTTTTCTCTTAACAAATAAAGTAATCGGGGTCCAAATAAAGTATTCGATTTCCGAATAACTACTCGGTTCACGAATAACATATTCGATTTATGAATACTTTTTGCCCATCACTATGCACACGTAACAGATAAATATAAATATAGGTTGTAATAGAACATGCAATGCTAAGTTCCAAAAGAACTAAAGATACACAGACGTTTTTAATCCAACTTATTATTTTATTATTTTTTATTTATTTTTTTAATTTTTATTTATTTATTTATATATTTTTTGTGATCAACTGTTCACAAGTGATCAAACTTCGAGTTGAGTTGAAAGCTTCTGTGTATGTTGTTTCTTTTCATATGTAAAGTTGTGTGTTCCGTCACAGCCTATATTTACACCATATATCTAGCCTTAAAAAAAATATTTCACCCCCAAAATATAACAAATATTGAGGAATAAAAAGAAGGAAAGCCCCCCCCCCCCAGGCAGCTTTAAAAATTTGCTAGTTTTGGGGTCATTCTGGATTTTGAGACGCCAATAATAGGTCTGGTACTGTAACATTTCTTCTTTTAAGGTTTATGAAACGTATTTCAATAAGTTCTTTAAAGCTTCCCACCCCTTTTTTTGAATAATTTTTAACCCTCTGTTAAGGCACATATTTCTAGAAACTGTATCATTAAGCTAAGAATCAATAAGCTATTTAAGCCCTATCTGCTATTTTCTTTTCTTTTCTTTCAATCACATAACATCAGTTTCAAACAACAGGTTCATTTTATATGTTTATTTTCGATCATTTTTGTATTTACAGCTATAACAAAGTTTGAACACAAGTATGAGGATAGCTTAAAAAATAAAATTCTTGAAATTCACATGCACTAACATTTAGAGCTGAAAATAATGTAGCTTCAGCAAATTGATTCAAAGAGTACAGGATTGTCCCAAAAGATCTGTAACTCAAAGTGTGATGGCAAGTGAGCAGATCCATCCTTCAATACAGACTTTTTCTGTAGGTAACAGTTCAAGTGCTTAACTCACTGCTCAGACTTCTGGAAAACATCTTTATGTTAAAGACTGTGCATCATTTAGCTAAAACTCAAATGTTATTATTGATTCTTAATACTTTGTAGAAAGCTTTAACTTTTCAATATGGGGAGGTGGGGTATGATAACAGAACAAAACTACAGCCAATTAAACACATCTTCCTCAATGTGTAGGCCTCCTTATATTCTGAGTACCTATCATTTTTTATGTATGAGCTGGATACCACTGCAGCCAATTCAAACTGATTACAGATACCTAAAAAAAGCATAATAAAGAAGTTTAAAAATGCACAGTAAAAAACAAAACAATTCAATACAGTTTCTGTTCATTTGTTTCTTTTGGAACATAACATTGTGTTGTGGAATAACTTTTTTATGGGTCTTATAGAGGTTATTTTTCATGAAAGTTGGTTGTCAAATTTTCGAACTAAAGCCTAGTTCGTCATCAGGACTATGTCACTGGAGTAGTTGCTGCCACTCAGTTGGAAGAGTCCAACCGCAATTATCGTTAATTGTGGTACTACTTCTTCTTGCTATTTCGATCCCTTCTTCTAGTTTCCTCTTTACTAAGTTTGACTGGTGGGCGATTATTTTTACTGAGTCCCAATTTATGGAGTGTCCACTTGCTTGTATATGTCTGTCTAGCCCTGTTTTGTTACTAATGTTCCTAATAGCTGCTTGGTGTTCTTTCATTCGGACCTTAATACTTTTCCCTGTTTCTCCTATATAGCTGAGTCCGCAGTTACAGTCGATGCAATAAATTACTCCTTCTTCCAAATGGATGTCCAATTCTTTCTGCTTTAAAGCTGGCAGGAATTTCTTTATTTTGTTATTAAGATCTGGAGCTAGCCTGATATTTTATTTTGCTCCGATCCTTTTCAGTTTCTCGAAAAGTCCCTTGTGGTACGTAATTTTGCTGGTGAATTTGAAGTTGGTTTTTTCCTGTTTCTTTTTTGCCACTTGTCTGAATATCTTCTTAACATATGGGGAGGGGTAATTGTTTTCTTCCAATATTTCCTTTAATTTTTCTTTGTGAAGATCTTTTTGAGTAGCTGAAGAGACCAGGATTTCAATTTTTTCCAAAAATTGTCTCGCCGTATTCGATTTAATATAATCAGGGTGGAATGAGCAGAAGTCTAACATCTTCCCTGAGTTGGTGGGTTTTCTAAAAAGCTGAGTGAGTATTTTCCCCTCTCTTGAGGTTAAGGTTAAATCTAGGAAATTGATGCTATGGTCTTTTTCCTGTTCCAGGGTGTACTGCAAGGTATTTTCTAGTAAGTTAAATTCTGCCAGAATCTGAGAGGGTAGAGATTGGTCCACAGTATCTACTATAATTAGGACATCATCCATGTATCTTACATAGAGAGCAAATAAGGAGGGTTGTATAAGGATTTTTGCCTCTAGTTTACTTATATAATAATTTGCTAGCAGAGGTGCTACTGGAGAACCCATTGCAAGTCCTGAAGTTTGCCTGTAATATTTCTTTTCAAACTGAAAGAAATTATTCTTGAAGGAAAATAGGAGCAGTTCATATATGCCAAGCAGTATTTCTCTATTGTGATTATGGAATACTATTTTTTCCGCGAGGTCATCCGCAATGAATTCCAGTAGGAGGTCCAGGTTAATGTTGGTATACATAGAGACTATATCCAGGCTTGCCATTACTGGATGAATTAATTCTGGCAAGTTGTCCCGTTTTCCTTTTAGCTGCATGGAATTTTTCAGTAGGTAGTGTAACATCACAGACACTCGATCACAACACAAAACATTTATTACTTTACACAAAAACATAAACTGGAATACACTCCGCGGTACAAACTGAACTTATTGTCTTAGCCAAAGCTTGGCATGTCCTACTCCTTCAATATCTTTCACGCAACTCCCCACATCACTCACCACACGCTCAAGTCATTAAATGTCAATGTATCATTCCGCACTTTTGTGCGTGGAAGTTCGTATTTTACAACCCCTCCTCACTCCAGAGGAACTTTTTCCAGTGGTAAAAAGTTCTTGTCATTTTACAATACAATAGTCATAGTTCACATAATGAGTCATAATGCATTTACAAAGAGTTAATTTAACAATCATCTTTACGTGTTTTCCAACAATTTCTATGTATTATATACCACCACCAAAAACAAAAAAACAAAAAAAAAAAAAAATGTTTTCACTAGCAGACACATAGCATGATCAAGGTGGATCATCTAAAGTTGGAACTCTGCTCAGTCCATCAGCATTTTTGTGCGCAGTTCCCGATCAATGAATTATAACAAAATCATATGCTTGTAAAGCAAGGGCCCATCTAATCAGACGAGCATTTGAACTTGGGTTGGTGCGTAACCAAACGAGAGGGTTATGATCAGTTTGTATGAGGAAATTTTGACCATCCAGGTAGCATTTCCGTTTCTGTACCGCAAATATAATGGCGGCACATTCTTTTTCACTGGTACTGTATGTCTTCTCTGCTGTCGAAAGTTTTCTGCTTAGAGTACAGGATGTTCAGCGCCATCTTCTTGTTCTTGCGAGAGGACGACTCCCATTCCTTGATCTGAAGCATCAGTTTGTAGAATAAATCTACGTTCATAGTCAGGGGCATACAGAACAGGAAAACTAGATAAAGATTTTTTTAGTTCCACAAAAGCTTTCTCACATTGTTCTGACCATATAATTTCCTCTTTACGATTTTTACCCTTCAAGATGTCTGTCAAGGGAGCTGCTATCGAAGAAAACATTGGAATATATCTGCTGTAATATCCCGCCAGGCCTAAGAAAGATCTTACTTGCGTCTTGTTCTTTGGCGTAGGAAAATTTTGTATGGCTTGAACCTTTCGTTCCGCTGGTTTTCGATATCCTTGTCCAACAATATGACCCAAATACAAGACGTGATCTTGAGCAAACTTACATTTGGAAGGTTTTATGGTCAAGGAAGCCCTCTGCAACCTCTGTAGCACTTCTTCAAGATGTATCAAATGATCCCCCCAGTTTTCGGAAAAAATGGCAACATCATCTAGATATGGTATGGCAAACTCTTCGCAGCCTCTCAAAAGTTCCGACATCATTTTGCTAAAGAAATAAGGTGCATTCTTAAGGCCAAATGGCATCTTTAAGGGCCGATACGTTCCAAAAGTAGTCACAAACGCTGCCAATCGTTGAGCTCTAGCACTTAATGGAATTTGCCAGTACCCTTTTGTTAAATCTAATACTGTAATATACTTCGCTCCAGAAACCTTTTCGACTCTTTCTTCTATGTTAGGCAATGGATAGAACTGGGTCCTCGTCACTTCATTCAATCGCCTGTAGTCAATACATGGGCGTGGATCTCTTCCGGGTACTTCTACCAAAATCATGGGTGATGTATAGTCTGATTCACCAACTTCTATAATCTTGTACTGCAGCATTTTATCTATCTCGGCTTTAAGAATATTTATCTGCCTGGGTGACATTCTATAAGGCTTAACTCTTACAATAGCATTACTAGCTAGCTCGATATCATGTTCGACCAAATGAGTCTTTCCTGGAATATTAGAAAACATTTTCAAGTAATGACATAATAGTTTTTTCAGATCCTGAATTTGTTGGCCACTTAGGCGCTCTCGAAGTTTACTGTTCTCCTCGATATCAGAGAAGTTAAATATATTGGGATTTTTTTCAACTTGCGGAAATTTAATCTCTAAATCCATTTCACCATTTTCACAAACGGGCAATAAGTTCACAAATTCTGGTCGTTTATGGTATGGTTTCAGCATGTTAATGTGATATACTTGATGCTTTACATTTTTACCTTCAAAGCTTACTACATAATTAGTCTCAGAAATTTTTTTCTCAATTTTCTCTGATCCTTTCCACTGTTCCGCTAACTTATTTGGCCTGCAGGTAACAAAAACCAATACTAAATCTCCTTCTTGAAATTCACGTTTTACCGCATTTCTGTCATACCAATATTTTCTTTTCAATTGAGCCACTTCCATGTTTTTAATGGCAAGTTCTTGACATCTTTTCATCCTATTTATTAACTCAAATACATATTCAGTGACATAGTTTTCTTCTTCAGGATGACCCATCCATTTTTCATACAATAGTGTCATTGGCGTCCTCAAATTTTTTCCATGCACCAATTCAGCAGGCGTAAACCCTGTGCTTTCATGTGTCACAGTTCTCAAAGCAAACAGCGCCGCCGGTAACTGTTTCTCCCAATCCGGAGCAGACTCAAGACATAAAACTCTCAACATCCTTTTAATAGTTCGATGGAATCGTTCTACCAGATTACTTTGGGGATGATATACAGAACTATGAGTAACTTTTATTCCAAACCGCTCCAGAAATTCTAGTGTCAAAATGCTTACAAAACTGGCTCCTTGATCAGTTTGAATTTCTTTCGGAAATCCCATGCGGCTAAAAATGTGTAACAAAGCGTCAACTACCGACTTGGATCCTATGTCTGGTACTGGTACTGCATCTGGATATTTGGACGACAAACACATAGCTGTAATTATGTATCTATTTCCACTTGAAGTCTCGGGCAAAGGCCCACAGGCATCAACGTTGATTTTTGTAAAAATTTCAGGAATAATTGGAACTATTTTTAAAGGTGCTTTCTTTTTGTCCCCAGCTTTTCCAGCATGTTGGCATGAATCACAAGATTTTAGAAACTCTTCCATGTCTTTATAACAGTTAGGCCAATAAAAATACTTCGCTAGTCTGTCTTTGGTTTTTGTCACTCCTAAATGTCCCGAAGTTCCCTCATGACACATGTTTTTTATTTGTTCTCTATATTGTTCTGGAACAACAATAAGATCTCCCTCTTCGCCAATCTTGTTGATCTTCTTCTTCACCAACATCCCATTTCTTAGTACAGCATAACCATTTGCCTTTTTAAAATCTGTTTTCTCTATTTCTTTGAGAATTTTTTTCAATTCCAAACTTTGACGCTGATCTTCCATGAAACTTTTTGAATCCATTTTTACCAACTCTATCATGGCTTTATCTTCATCATGCCTCAATGGCATAATTTCTTCTTCTAATTCATCTGATTCTTCGGAACCCACAGCCTCTCCTTCAAGGGCTTGTTTTTCTTTCTTCCTTGAATAATTTTTTACTGAATTTCTCTCTTCGTTGTTTCGTTTCTGTTTTTCTTGATACCGAGTAATCACAACATTTACCTGTTCTGAATTAAGTGGCCACTCCATATCAATTTTTTTTAACAAAGCGGCAGTCTTATTTCCAAGTAAATATCTACCTTGATCTAGCGACTTTCTAATCACTGCAGCCTTAGTTACAATATGACCTAATTCACATTCTAGTTCAACTTCTGCCAATGGTAAACAAACCTTTTGTTCATCCAGAAGATGCTGTACCCACACATGTTCTCCAGTAAACTCACCTGGCAACACATACTCTTGACAAATGATATCAACTGATGAACCTGTATCCCGGAGAATAGGCATGGTAACTCCATTTATTTTTCCTTCAAAGGTATAGGGTGCCAAGAGATCCCCTTCAGTTTCCTCTCTGATTCTATTTACGCTTCCTGAGTTCTGTGATTTTAGCTTAGGACACTGAGGTCGAATGTGATCATAAGATGCACACTCATAACATTGAATCTTCCGTCTGCGATCATACTTTTCTTCATTCTGAGATACATTCCGTTTTGACCACCCTTGTCCTACATCTGACTTAACATAATTTTTGTTATAAAATCCATTTTTCATAAAATTTCCCCGATCATAGTTATCTCTAGTTTTTTTCTCACTGCCTTGCATTTTCTTTGAAGCACAAAATTCATTCGACGAAGTTTTCTTGATTCCTCCTCTTACACTTTCATAATTGTCCACCATATCAGCCAAATCTGAAGGTGAGACAATATTCGACCATTTATCAATAAAATGCTCCCTTATTTCTATAGGCACTCTCCGCTTCAATTGATCTGTTATCATTAATTCCATTCATTAAAATAATTTTCTAACTCGAAGGCGAAATCTCTCCAGGTCTTCTCTGATGTACGCATGTGTTGTACAAATTTCAATCTAAATTTCTCTGGACTTAACTTATATCTTTTAAAAAGTAACCTTTTAACATATTCATAGTTTTTAGCATCTTCCACATTTTCTCTGGCAATCAATTGTGATATTTCGTAGGGCAAAAGTCCTATCAAATTTGTGACCCAATCTTTCCTTTTTATTTCTGCTTGTTGTG
Organism: Macrothele yani; assembly: GCA_039090855.1. Taxonomy (NCBI): domain Eukaryota; kingdom Metazoa; phylum Arthropoda; class Arachnida; order Araneae; family Macrothelidae; genus Macrothele; species Macrothele yani. The sequence goes on along the minus strand of CM077028.1, from coordinate 70,008,499 downwards.
CTTGCCTTTCAAATAAAACTAAGTAAATACTTATATCACTGTCTTTTGGGTCAAATGTTTTCATCAAATGACGAAGTTCTAATCTTGGTTTATGAGAATTTCCATTTTGCTCCAAACTACCTCCCAGCGGCTGACGCCCAGCTTCTATTCTGAGTTTTTCAAGCTCAAATTCCATTTGTCTTTCTGTTTCTCTACGCTCTTTTATATCTGCCAAAAGTTCTTTCATGAAATCCTCTTCATAACCTTCAAAGTTGACAATTTTATTTTTTAATTCCAGAATTTTGAGATTTGGCATAACTTCTATACCCAATTCTTCCGCCAACTGCAGAAGTTCTTTTCGAGCTCTTCCTAAGAAAGCCATTTCAACAAGCTCTACGTGTACCCAATGTTTATTTATTATCGTATATGTGTATACGTTCACAGAATTGTTTACAACAATATTCTACATTTACCTATACTCTAGGCTCAAACAGTTGTTCTGAATGTACTATTTCTTGACAGAAATTATTTCCTTCTATTATCGTATATGTGTATACGTTCACAGAAATTGTTTACAACAATATTCTACATTTACCTATAATTTAGGCTCAAACAGTTGTTCTGAATGTACTATTTCTTGACAGAAATTATTTCCTTCTATTTAATTCCGTGCCCGGAAACTTCTAAAAAACTTGCTTTGATTTTTCATTCCTTTGGATAATTCTCTAAGCACAACAACAAAAACAGTACTTACATAAACATCTAACGTAAATCCGATACGGAACTTTTTTTTTTTTTTCACGAACTGATTTCGAAAAACAACAGTCACCATCTGTTGTTCTTCCCAACACAAAGAGGAAAAAAAAATATATATATCCCTGTCGCGTTGGTTCTTTTGCACGCTTGAAGATCTTTCAACTCATCGATTCCCATGGTCATAAAAAACGCCGCTGAAGTTGCACAATCCCGTCTCACCGGCGCCTCCACTTCTATCTTTGGTCTGTAACATCACAGACACTCGATCACAACACAAAACATTTATTACTTTACACAAAAACATAAACTGGAATACACTCCACGGTACAAACTGAACTTGCTGTCTTAGCCAAAGCTCGGCATGTCCTACTCCTTCAATATCTCACATGCAACTCCCCACATCACTCGCCACACGCTCAAGTAATTAAATGTCAATGTATCATTCCGCACTTTTGTGCGTGGAAGTTCGTATTTTACAGTAGGGAGGAGAAGGGAAAATATCTCTGAGGTGACCAAGTAAATAATAATTAATGCTGGAGAGTGGCGAATTTTTAGTGTTTATTATAGGTCTTATTGGATGGCCTTCTTTGTGAACTTTTATTGTACCATAGATCTGTGGAACTCTTGACTAGATTTTGAAGAAGTTTTTGAAGAGCTTATTTAGCTGTTTTTATTTTTAAAGAGCTGATTAATTTCTTAAAATTTTTGACAGTTTGATCTATAGGGTTACCATTGAGTTCTTCATAATAAGGCTTGCTCAATTCAGCTTCCATTTTATTGTAATACTTCTCTTTTTCTACCAATACCAAAACTTTGCTTTTATCTGCTTTCAGTGCTACAACTTTATCATTGGCTTTGAATTTTTTAAGGTCAGTAATGGCATTTCTATTAAAATTGTAAGCAATTTTTACTGGCTTTTTACAAATTTTGAGACGCAGTCTGAGAATTCTTTCCTTAAAGTGGCTGCTGTATTTTCATCCTCTATTTCTACCTTACTACAGATGCTTTCTAAATCTATCGGCATACGTTTTTATCAGGTGTTGTGGAGGAAAGATTGTAATTATATCCCTTATTGAGGAGATTAATCAGGTTTCCATCTACTCCTTCTTCCGTCAGATCTATGACATGTTTGTTTGTGGGGGATGGGATTAACTGTGGGCCAGGAGCTGTAGACATTAACTTTGGACTCAACCACTAATTCTCTTTAATCTTCAATTTTTCTTTAAACTTTTTGTTTTTATCTCTCACTGCTTTAGCTAACCAGTTATCAATATTTTTCTTTTCAGCTTCAGTAAGAGAGCTAATTTTGTTCCACCTTATTTGAGACTCACGAAAAACATCGCAGAGAATCTGTCAAGAAATTTTATTAAAAAAATAGAACAAAAACGGTAAATGGCGCGATTCGTAATAAATTCAAAACTATTGAGCAATGCGAACGAATAGAAGGTCGTATTTGGACCTCTTCATTAGGTGAAATTCCGGAAGCTGAAAAGAAAAATATTGATAACTGGTTAGCTAAAGCAGTGAGAGATAAAAACAAAAAGTTTAAAGAAAAATTGAAGATTAAAGAGAATAAGTGGTTGAGTCCAAAGTTAATGTCTACAGCTCCTGGCCCACAGTTAATCCCATCCCCCACAAACAAACATGTCATAGATCTGACGGAAGAAGGAGTAGATGGAAACCTGATTAATCTCCTCAATAAGGGATATAATTACAACCTTTCCTCCGCAATACCTGATAAAAAACGTATGCCGATAGATTTAGAAAGCATCTGCAGTAAGGTAGAAAGAGAGGATGAAAATACAACAGCCACTTTAAGGAAAGAATTCTCAGACTGCGTCTCAAAATTTGTAAAAAAGCCAGTAAAAATTGCTTACAATTTTAATAGAAATGCCATTACTGACCTTAAAAAATTCAAAGCCAATGATAAAGTTGTAGCACTGAAAGCAGATAAAAGCAGAGTTTTAGTATTGGTAGAAAAAGAGAAGTATTACAATAAAATGGAAGCTGAATTGAGCAAGCCTTATTATGAAGAACTCAATGGTAACCCTATAGATCAAACAGTCAAAAATCTTAAGAAATTAATCAGCTCTTTAAAAAACAAAAAACAGCTAAATGAGCTCTTCAAAAACTTCTCCAAAATCCAGTCAAGAGTTCCACAGATCTATGGTACAATAAAAGTTCACAAAGATGGCCATCCAATAAGACCTATAATAAACACTAAAAATTCGCCACTCTCCAACATTAATTATTATTTACTTGGTCATCTCAGAGATATTTTCCCTTCTCCTCCCTACCTACTAAAAATTCCATGCAGCTAAAAGGAAAACTGGACAACTTGCCAGAATTAATTCATCCAGTAATGGCAAGCCTGGATATAGTATCTATGTATACCAACATTAACCTGGACCTCCTACTGGAATTCATTGTGGATGACCTCGCGGAAAAAATAGTATTCCATAATCACAAAAGAGAAATACTGCTTGGCATATATTAACTGCTCCTATTTTCCTTCAAGAATAATTTCTTCCAGTTTGAAAAGAAATATTACAGGAAAACTTCAGGACTTACAATGGGTTCTCCACTAGCACCTCTGCTAGCAAATTATTATATAAGTAAACTAGAGGCAACAATCCTTATACAACCCTCCTTATTTGCTTTCTATGTAAGATACATGGATGATGTCCTAATTATATTAGATACTGTGGACCAATCTCTACCCTCTCAGATTCTGGCAGAATTTAACTTACTAGAAAATACCTTGCAGTACACCCTGGAACAGGAAAAAGACCATAGCATCAATTTCCTAGATTTAACCTTGACCTCAAGAGAGGGGGAAATATTCACTCAGCTTTTTAGAAAACCCACCAATACAGGGGAGATGTTAGACTTCTGCTCATTCCACCCTGATTATATTAAATCGAATACGGCGAGACAATTTTTGGAAAAAATTGAAATCCTGGTCTCTTCAGCTACTCAAAAAGATCTTCACAAAAAAGAATTAAAGGAAATATTGGCAGAAAACAATTACTCCTCCCCATATGTTAAGAAGATATTCAGACAAGTGCCAAAAAAGAAACAGGAAAAAACCAACTTCAAATTCACCAGCAAAATTACGTACCACAAGGAACTTTTCGAGAAACTGAAAAGGATCGGAGCAAAATATAATATCAGGCTAGCTCCAGATCTTAATAACAAAATAAAGAAATTCCTGCCAGCTTTAAAGCAGGAAGAATTGGACATCCATTTGCAAGAAGGAGTAATTTATTGCATCGACTGTAACTGCGGACTCAGCTATATAGGAGAAACAGGGAGAAGTATTAAGGTCCGAATGAAAGAACACCAAGCAGCTATTAGGAACATTAGTAACAGAACAGGGCTAGACAGACATATACAAGCAAGTGGACACTCCATAAATTGGGACTCAGTAAAAATAATCGCTCATCAGTCAAACTTAGTAAAGAGGAAACTAGAAGAAGGGATCGAAATAGCAAGAAGAAGAAGTACCACAATTAACTATAATTGCGGTTGGACTCTTCCAACTGAGTGGCAGCAACTACTCCAGTACATAGTCCTGATGACGAACTAGGCTTTAGTTCGAAAATTTGACAACCAACTTTCATGAAAAATAACCTCTATAAGACCCGTAAAAAAGTTATTCCACAATACAAGATGAATAGAGGTGCCATAAATTCATTTACAACTAGAAATAACATTGTGTGTTCCGTCACAATTTTTGTCATATTATTTTTTTTAACAATTTTTTTCATGTGGTTTAAGAGTACTACAAAATACACTTCAGCAGATTAAATTACATATTTTCAAGAAAAGGAAATATGAACTGAAACCTCACAAAAAATTTTTTTTTGAAAATTTTGTAGTGATACTGAAATTTGAAAATACATAAAATTAAGGAAATATTCAAAGCACAGTTTAAATTGAGAATCCTAATGATAACCTACTAAACGTCTTCTAGAAAAATACGTCTGTAAGATACTTGTTTCTTCAAATCAGGAACACTATAAATATTGACGTCACCATAATTTGTGAGGCAAACCACACAGTTTTCACTTGACTTTGGATCTGAAAGTGAAGAACAACTTTAACACTTAAGGAATATAATGAATTTACACACACACACACACACACACACACACACACACACACACACACACACACACACACACACACACACACACACACACACACACACACACACACACACAGAGACATATATCACTCTCTGACATTCAGAGGGGTTAGCTTCTCAAAGAAAACTCACTTGCCAGAAAAAATGTTTAAAACTGATGGGGCTAGATTTTCTTTTGTGTTGATGTATCAAATGTCTTAGTTTACAACAATCTTATCACACAATTTCAGCTTCACTGACATCCATCACATGTCTCAAATAAGACCTCTTTCATAATTCATACTTGTTATTTTTTTCTTATGCAGTCCTCTCATGATTTCTTTGGCCTTCCTCTCTCTACCTTTCCTTCCTGTTACTTGAGCAGAATAAATTCTCTTACTTAGCATCTCATCACTCATTCTTTCAACATGGCCAAACCACCTTAAAACACTTGTCTACACTTTATTAACAACATTTTGCTTCATATTACACATTTACATTCCTCACATGATCACACCGTGTCTTGCTATTCCCCACCCCCTAAATAATGCATCACTGCAAGCACATAAATGACTGCTACGTATGTTCTGAAGTATCCAAGTTTAGCAGTACCTCATAGTAAGAACAATTACACTTTTAAGTACAGCCATTTGGGACCTTTCAGAGAACCCATTAGTCCTGCTAATCCTCCTAAGGGAAGATAAGGAGCTACAAAGCTGAATTCATTCAACTACTAATTTCATTATCTAATCTGTTTTCTCTATCAAACATACATCCAGATTATAAAAATTTGCACCCCTGGTCTATCTCTGTGCCATTTAGACTGATCTTGCATTCAGCACTAACAGTTCCTTGCTCAAAAACCATAATCTCGAAACAGAGATAATTTGGGTGAATATATTCATTCAAACCTCTAAAGAATATAAAATGTGCAGCTTAAAAATAATATAAAAAAATAAAAAATTTACTAATGGCACATTTTATGTCACCTATTCTTACTTCAAAAGAACATTTCATGTACATGGTTTTTAGTTATTATGCCTCAAACTCCCAGCGGGATAATATGCTCATCCATACCCCAAGGTTACCAAGAATCAATTAAAAATTTAGTAAAAACACCTACCAAACATGAAATTAGCTCGTCAAAATAAAGAATGTTTAAGTTAATAGCAAAAAAGAAACACACTTAGGCATCAATAGCATTCATACCCCCCAACACAAGCACTCTGAAAACCAATTCATGACGGGTACGAGTTGAGGGGCATAAATGCTTTTGATGCCTAAGATAACTAAAAACTATGTGCATGAAATGTTCTTTTGAACTAGGAACAGGCAACATGAAATGTGACATTAGTAAGTTTCTATTTTTTTGATATTATAAAAACCATAATTTTGGTTTTCTCCTTATTTTACAGTTTGAATTTCATACAAGCTTTGTACATCTGGCATAACATACTCAGCAACTCACTTTTGCTTTCCACCAACAGGACTGTGTCATCAGCATACAGTAATCTGCACATACAGAAATTACCAAGACATAAACCAGTACTGTCTATTTTGGCATCATGCATGTATATGTTAACATAAAAACCCGAAATCCGATATTTCACGAAATTACTAGTAAGAACGCGAAGTGTCCATGAGCAATGGTAACTTCAGGTTTTTACTAGTAACATCTAGAAATGGCTAGCATCCTCAGTAAAATGCAAAATAAAAAGTTTACACCAGGTATTTACTTAATTTTTTAGTCAAAATCCATTCTCACTAGATGTGAAACAGTAAAAATCCAAAATGATTACAATAGATATGAACTCATATGGTAAAAATAAAACACGCTGAATAAAATACAAAAAGTGTACTTTGAAAGCTTCACGTCATAACTAGTTAATAAATCGTTTATAAATTTCTCAATACACACATTAAGCAAAGAATGATTCATTTTGAAACACTAACACAGATTTTAAACTGAAAAAAATTCTCAACACGTGTTATAAAACTCACGACTTCACTCTTTGATACATGGTGCCCAACATTCTAACTTTGCAGCTGCATTGCATGATGCTCATATGATTGATGACACATGATCGCATTAACCAACTGGAGCGCACCTTTTGTATAGAACACAGCAGTTCAGATTTTTACTGTTCTATGTCTAGTGAGAACAGGTTTTGACTAAAAAATTAATACCCTGTATAAATTTTTTATTCTGCCTTTTACTGAGGATGTTAGTCATTTTTAGATGTTACTAGTTAAAACCCGAAGTCACCAATGCCATTGGACACTGCGTTCTTACTAGTAATTTCGTGAAATAATGTTTTTTTTTGTTTTTATGGTAACATATACATCCATAAATATATTAAACAGCCATGATGACATTACACAACCTTGTCTGACACCTACATGAATAGAAAACCATTACACTAAAACACCATTCATTTGTAGACATACTCTACTGCCAGGATACATAGTTCTTTCACACTTTGAGTTTAATAAGTACTCTACATGTGAGCACAAGAATAAATCAGCATAATGCTAGAACCCTAATTACAAGAATGACAAAACAAAGCCTAGTGGCTGTGAACTGGAAAAAAATTTATATCGTCAATCAGATCATTTTTATTATCTGGGAGGTGGAGGATTATTGAACACCATGAGCAACTCCAAGGGCTATAAAGCAGACACCCAACCCTAATTTAGGGCCTCTGGTGGTTCCAGGAAAGGGAGACAGCCAGTGTCATAACACAAACACATCAACCCTGCCTTGTACAGGACTCAAAACCAGACCCACTTGGACAAGCAGTGGGAAGACAGTGCTTAGAACACAGCACTGTCATCAGAGTGGCCATTTTTACTTCACTAGATATCAGATGTCTTTAGTAACTATTACATGGTGTCACCACTTGCAACACATGGAATGGAGGAAAAACCTAAATGAATCTAGTGCTACCACCATAACAGAATTCAATGCACAACTGAAGATGGGCTTTTCATATAATGACATTCCTACAGTTTGCGATCTTTCCAAAACTGACTGCCACCATGCACTCTTTTACTCCTAGATAATGTTATTTTAGGTCAAGATTACAGTTAGAAAAGCAATGGTTGGTAATTAATTAGCGGTAGAACTTTGAAATGACATTGGAAGGGGGGTAATGAATAATGGAATGCAAATGTAATATTTACTAGGGTTAAAATATCTGTTATTTCACATATGCCATGGATATAAACATTACAAAGCACTAAAACAAATTAAAATATTAACACACTACAACACAAATTTGCCAACTAATGACAAAACATTAATTAAAGGATGAACACTTCCAACTTTTTACTGGAATAACTTTGCTCTGCTGCCATAAAAATTATTGGTACTTATGCGTTAGCTGGGCGCCAGTAGAAATGTGTCAGTAAATGTCACAATTCTCGATAGATGGCGCCACATGAATGGTTATTTCTTTTTAGAATTTAGCTGTAATGAACGATGAGATGAGTTAATTTTTTGTAAATACAATTTATGAAGGAAATACACTTTATTGACAAAAGTCACCTGACACCTAGAAGAGAAACACAACATAGCATTTATTGACATACATTAGTACGGTGTCGGTCACCTTTGGCCTTAATGCATGCACTGACCCTTCGACACATGCTTTCGACAAGGTTTTAGAACACAGCAATAGGTATGCACTTCTATTCAGCGCATAATGCTGCCGCTAACTGTTGCTTAGTAGAAGGGCTTAGTTCCAAACTTCTTATGTAGCACTTTAATTCATCCCATCGGTGCTCTATGAGATTAAGATCAGAGATCTGTGCTGGCCAGTCCACACACGATACGGAATTATCGTCAAACCACGCCGCAACAGTCCTTGCTTTATAGCTCGGTGCATTATACAGGGATCATAGCATACTTCTGGAAAATTTTAGGTAAGAATTTTAGGAATTTTAGGAATTTTTAGAAAAATTTTAGGAAAATTTTAGGAGTGTATTTCAATAAAAACTAGATGTATATTTGTATACATCTAGTAAAACAACTTTGTATACATTGTAAAGAGTTTGCTTCACACCCTTCAACCATATATACTGATAGACTGCGCACGGCATCAAAATTTCTGGCTCCAACATAAAATCACATGACAACAGTCAAAAAGATGGGTTACACCTGCTGTGCTTATGGTTGCTCTGACCGATATAGTAAAGAAAGTTCTATGATTTTTCATGGGTAAGAAACGAATTAAATACCTAAGTCAATAAAGTTCAATTACTTAACCAGAAACTTGCAGCTATTGATATAAAAATATAGTAACGTAAGAAAAAAAAAAAATGGAATGCATGTTCCAAATTCTTCGCAAATGTTCATCACATTATAAATCACAAAATGTAAACAACACGATCATGCATGTATATAGCTCATAAGTAAACTTACCTGAAGAGTTTTCATTATATATGAGGTGCATTCACATAATACACCGAAAACACTGAAGTTCTGCAGCGTAAATTAGTAATCATAACAGCATTTGTACACGAAATTTGGAGTCTGATGATGACGTGCCCAATGTTTGAGCCATGGCGGCTTTGATGCAGCTATTGCCAATGCGCAGTCCATTAGTATATATGGTCGAAGTTCACACCCAAATTTTTTGCATAACGTCTAATGTCTAAAGTTTAAGTATGATTTACTTCTAATGTTCAGTTCTTATCTTTTCACGTGTTATTATCATATTCAAGTATATTTACCACATTCAAGTTTCACTTTGAACATTAATATGCTGTTGAACCAGAAGCAATTCACGATTTTCACAGTAAAGTTTTCAGGTTTCACATTAAACTATAATATCCTAAAAAGGTAATTGAAAACCAAGAACTATGTACAATTGTTCACTGAATTACTTTTTTCATATTATTGTTTTAACCTTTTCCTGATTAGCCTATCTTTTTCTGCTTCCACCACAACTAATTTACTTTCAGTTTTCTTTATTTCAGCTGAACCTTGTATGATCAAGTTAGAGGCAACTGCTATTTCAACAGTATTTTGTTTTTCTACAGCTTTTCTCATTCTTTCTGTTCCCTCTTGAATTTCTGCTAGGGAGGCTTCTTTATCTTTTTTTAAGACTATTTATTTCTGCATCATTTTCTTTTATTTTGTCATCAAACTCAGCTTTTCTTTTTTTCTCTAGCTGCTTTTCCTTATTTTCCCTCTCTTTCTGCTTCCTTTCTTTTACCTTTTTTGATTCTTCTTCCTTCAGCTTATCAACATACTCTTTATAAAATTTATGTGAATCACGAACACTATTTAACAAATTTCTTGTTATGGGAACTTTACTTACACATCCATAGTGTTTAATGGCCCCTTTAACTATTCTTAATGATGTTATAGTTGAGTCTTTTAAGTTAGCCTTGTCCTTCCTTAACAGAGCAGTGTTAACTGAAAATCCCCTTTCTGCATCAGCATTACCATGAGGTAAAACTAAAATTGACTTTATGAGTTTAGCAAGATTTGAGTATTTTTCTTTTCCGCTAGAGTCTTTAATACTAAATATATTACGCCAGTAATGATCAATCCGCACTGGAATATGCCCTTCCTCTGAAAATTTCACTAGTTCATCTAGAGTTGGCTTATTGCAACTTAAAAGTTTCCACTCTTCTCTTACTCTATCAATTTGTTCCTCAGAAAGATGCAAAACACTTGAAATTCTGGTTATTTCCGAAAGTCCTTCAGTGACTGAAAGTTGAGTTGACTCTTTTTTTGGTTCTTTTACCTTTAAAACTTCTATGTCTCTTAGCTTTTGATTGCAGAATGGCAAATTTGACTTTAAATATTTTGTGGTTGCAATTAGTGATGATCTTACATCTAAGAGAAATAATTTCTGCCTGGTCTCCTGAACATTCCTGAGGAGATTTTTTGTCTTCATACCAACTTCTAACTCCCCTAGTTTTTTCCATGAATTTCTGTTTTCAAAATCTACATTCTTTAGATCTTCTCCAAATTTCCCTGCAATAACATCATCTTGGATAAACTGAGCCATAACATTCTTCATTAAAGTATTTAAATCAGAATATAACTGGTGTATTTTTGGTTCTTCACTCTGATAACATAATGAAAACTTTTCAAAATTTTGGTGTGAAAATGAAATTAATGCTAAATAGCAAGGAGTTAGCTCATTTTTCAGGAAACAGTGAATTCTTTTATACCTTGCCGAATTGCGTAGTTGTTTTTCAAATATTTTTTGAGATGGCAAGAAGTTTAAAAAATATTCTGTAATATTTAGCCATTGATCCAAGAGCCTCTGGGCTACAGAACCAACGGTTAACCATCTGTTGCTGACATGACGTAAAAGAAATTTGGCAGTGACCAATGTTATATCCTCGACAGATTTATAATCCTCTCGTCTTGCAGCACTACTCTTTAAAAAGTAATGCATATCAGTAGCAAATTCGTCAAAATCTATATTTAAGCTTGTCAAAAAAATTTTAAATGCATTACTAACAACATGCAGGTTGCAAAAACCTAGTTCCAAAGATTTCTGGCCTGTTTCTTGTTTTACAACTTCATTGAATTTGCGTAAAAAGCACTTATTTACATTTGGGCTGTCCATGGATACACAAATAATTCTGTTCAACGAAATATTGAAGGATGATAACACATCAAGAATTTCTTTTAGCAAAATATCTGCTGTTGCATGACCCAGAAAAACGCTTGTTAGGTATCGGCAAGAAACTGAATTTATTTCTGAAGACCAGTACCTGAGATACACATCCAACTGCCGTTTCACTTGTGTATTTGTAGTTTCATCAAATGCTATAGTAACCTTTCCTGGGCTACTAGATGCAATGTCTTTTTTCAAATCCTCTTCAAAATATTTTGACAATCCATGTGATATCACATAAGCAACTTTTTTTCTTTAAGTTGCATTTTGGCTGCAATAGCAGAATAAGGAAACATTTCTTTGAAAAGTTCAACTGTTTCAGTGCATGAAACAAAAGACACATTGTCCTTAGCAACTTTCATGGCCCATAATGCTTTGGCTTTAGCCAACTGTAAATCATGACTCAGTACTTCACTAATATTTGTTTTGGGCTGAAGATCCCGTCCTCCAAAGGCTTTCAGGATGGACTTATTTTGAAATTTACTTTGAAATTTCTGCAAATGTTTTTTTCCTTTATGATGCGCTTTTACTTGTGAAAAGCCACTATTAGAAATGTTGAAAATTTCTGAACACAATATACACTTAGCAGAAAATATTGTTTCAGTTGCAGAACACCATTCTTTCAACTTCACTCCGTCCAATTCTTTGGCGAGCCACGCATCTTGAAATTTCGTTTTGGATTTAGGCATCTTAAACACTTGTATTACTAACCATAAAATGAAAGGGAAGTACAAAAACACGTTCCAATATTGCAAAACCAGACAACTTCCCGAAATTTGGCTGCGAGGATGTCAGTAGAAAAAAAAAAAAAAAAAAAAAAAAAGCAGGTCACCACTAGAGAACTGAACCTGCACACAGCACAGAGAACACCATAAAAGACACAAAACCAGAAACTATCATACGCATCTCACGCAAGTTCAGTCAAAGCGAGTCGGAGCCGAGATATATTGCGCATCGAAGGTCGCTGTCGCCGACGCACGATCGAAGGTCAATGATCACGTGCTCTACTGCCTGTCACGATAACACTCAGCTACCATCCCATCGTCATTACCGGAGGTTACGGAAGGAGATCACATGTTTCCTCTTTGCTTCCACCCACCTGCGGTTTACAATAACAAAACATTAGCAGAAAGAGGAGGTTCCACAAGGCATGTACAAAAATAAAGTACGATCTTCTGCGTGCCACGGAGTTCGTCTGCAAAGCGCAAACCAGGGGTGAAAATGACCCCTCCCCTTTTCCCTTAGATCTCTTGTTACTCTCGAAAACTGTCTGAAGGCAAAAAAGTGGAGCGCCCGCCCCCTCCCTTCAGCAGCACAGCATATAGGCTGTGTTTCTACAATAACAGGTCTTTTTACCTTACCGTAATGGTAAATTTATTGGCGTTAATAACGGTTGTGTTTTTAATAAATAAGCTTACGAAAATTTTAGGATGAATAGCAAATTTTAGGTATAAGTTTAGGAATTTAAGGAGGGTCACAAAATATTAGGAATTTTAGGAGGAATGCGATCCCTGAATTTATACTGCTGGTACCAACAAGGCTCGGTTCCATAGTATTGCCACAGAGTTGGTAGGGCATAATTATCCAGAATACTGAGGTAGACATGCTGGTTAACAGGTTTGTCCACGATAACCAATGGGCCGGGACCATACCATGAAAAACACCCCCACATGAGTACACTGCCAGCTCCAAACTTGGCCGTAGGAACAGTAGTACACTGTGGTAAATAGTGTTTCCCTGGCTGCCACCATACCCACACACGGCCATCAAACTGATTGATCATGTATCTGAATTCATCAGTCCATAGGACCCGTTTCCTTTGATCTACAGTCCACGATAAATGTTCTTTACATCATGCTAAATGACGAGTAGATTCTGAGCGGAGATGAAAGGCTTATGAGCAGCCACACGACCACAGTAACTCATGGAATGAAGTTCTCTGCGAATGGTACGTGTACATACCGAGGTTCCAGCATTTTTACTCACCTTTACATTGAGATCTTGTGCAGTACTCCATCGATTAGCTGTAATGACTCTTCTGAGGCATCAACTTCCTCTATCACCGATTTCCTTTGGCCTGCCGGTACGTTTTGCTGCTTCAGGCATGCCATGTATCTTCCACTTATTCGGTACATCCAAAACAGTTGACTTGGGTATGTTTAGAAGCCTCTCAGTTTCTTTTATGGACAACCCACTAATATAACACGGAACAATCTTTCCTTTCTCAAAGTCAGTTCTCTCCCGCCACGACATTTTCACTCAATCTCACACAGCGATATGATCAAGGTCAGCTGCAGGCTTGTTTTCATACCATTTGCAGCTGTACCGCGCATCTTAACAATGCAGTGGATCTGTTCATTTGCTTTTGAAGGGGAGTCCAGTGACTTTTGTCAATATAGTGTATATCACAAAAATGGCAGTAATATTGCGATTTATTTTAAAATCTGGAGTAGTGTATTTGTATGCGAAGCTGTACATGGCGCTACATCAGTACCGCAGATAACGTCTCGTTATGTGGGCTTTATCTCAAAATGAAAGAAGTGCTGTGTCATTTTTTCAAAGTAAAGGAATTTTGCTGACTGAAAGGATCTGTAAATTGGGCCATAATATGAAGTTATACTTTGGAAGTGAAAGTATTCAATGGCGGAGCAACATTAAAACATGCAGATCTAAGGTAGGCTTAGTGAAAATGCCAGACAGAAGTGCAAAAACCCTGTTGAAGGAAATTAAGAATCATGTTGCGGAACAATCTATTCGGATTAATGGAAGGCATATACGACTGAGGAGCTAGAAGAGGCATGTATTGAACATTTCAAAGTCAATCGTAAATACAACTTTCTCGACCCGCAGAGTGGAGCCCATACTCAAATAATAGAAAGTTTGTAGGGATCAGCTAAATGGAGAAACAAATGTCATCACGGAACTGCTAGACAGCATATCGATTCATACTTAGCTGAGTTCATGTGGAGACATCATTTAGCTTCATCAGACCCATGTGTGTCAAAAACACGTGTTTCAATTCCTCAAATACTGACTGCTGGCACAGAAAAAAATGAAAAAATTTAAATGTACACAGCATTATTTTTCTTTTCTTCAAGCTACTTATTTAGAAGATGAAAAACTTCATCCTCATACCATTTACAAGAAACACTCTAAGTTTTATGGCAAATTCCCATTACTCAGAAAATGGAATGGAACGTGTGTGCAGTTATTCCACCTAAGACTTTCTATAAGAAAAACAAGAACTATGTTGATTTCAGCAAATGCTGGAATTTATCTATCTCTAAAACGTCTATGGCACTGAAATCATTGTCATAAGTCTCTTTCATGCAGATGTCCGTAGTACAGATAAGAAATGTGATAATGACTTTCTCAGCTTGCATTTGTTTTCTCCATTATACTTTTTCAGCTTTCACTTTCCTGCATTACCCTTTTCTTCACAGCCAGAATTCCATTGTGTTACTACAAGACAATAACTTTGACTAACTACATAACTAAACATGATGCAGTTTCAGAAGAAATGTGTTCATAGCACTGTATTCATGAACATTGCCTTTTGAATGCCACCAACAATTTGTACATTATTTGACTGAAATGCTTTGCATTCAAAGAAAGGAGCACTTTCAATTTTCATAAAGCCCTTTCGTTACCCTTCTCTGAAATTACTGCCTCACTTCAAGATCACAATCCATTTTGCTTCTAAGATTATTAAAAGCTATTATTAGAAATGTGTATTTTATTAAACCAATTCTATGACATTTCAACCATTATACAATCAAGTTTACTACAAAAAATGAAATATGGATAAGCTTTCTCATTTGATGCAAATGTTAAATACAAGGAAATATGAGTAAAAATATATAAAGTTATGTCACATGCATCATGCGACATTTCCAGTGTTATGCCTTCATGAAACATTTTGTTTCAATGGGGACCTTGGCATTATCCTGGACCTGGGTACCTAGATGTCTTAGTCATGCCCTGATTAGGAACCCTGCAAACAATATGTGGCAATAGGTTTGGAAACTAAAAAAAAAAGGGATTTATCGATATTATACTATTAATAATATTGATAAATCCTAATTTTGAAACTAAAAAGGGATTTATCAATATTATACTATTTAAGAGGAACTCCTCAAGACTTCTAGATGGCATTTAGTAATTTACAGTGGCGGCTTGTGGGTTCAAAAATAGGGTGTTGCACATATATCGTTTTCCTTAGAAGCACTACTCACGAGCACTGTTTTTTGTTTCTGTTGTTGGTGTACTTGGAGGGAGAGGATGCTGCGCAGGAGGATATTAGCATTATTAAAAGCAACGTAATGTAGCAACAAGATACTTTCTACATAATTACCATATTCCAAAATTTCAAATTACGTAATAACAATTAATGGATAAGAACATGAAATCAGTTCTTACCATAAGTTATTTGAAGAGAAAGTCGATCCTTCTCTCTTTTTGCATAGCGAATTTGTCAATAACTCTCTGGTTGAAGTCGGGAATATCTATGATAAGATCCTTTTCAATAGAAAGCATGGCCAAGGCTAACAACCTTTCCTGTGTCATTGAGTTCCTCAAAAATGTTTTTATTCGCTTTAAAGTGGAAAAACACCGTTCTGCTTCAACTGATGTCATAGGAATTGTTAGGATAAGTTTCAGTAACGTGTAACATTCACTAAATGTGTTTCCTAAATTGTTCTTCATGAGGAACTCGCATAAGCTACCCCCCCCCGACTGATCTGAACTCTTCTGCAGCATGGTAGATGGAAAAAGTTCATGGTGGTTTCATTTTATCTATAAATGGATACACAGCACACACTGTTTTCAATGTCTCCGCTGGGAATTTAGTGGCATAATGAGGGAACATTTGTGGTAAAAATAACAAAGCTGCAACTAGATGCCCTGTGAAAGTAAACCTTTCCTTAGCCTGAGAAATAATGACATCACAGACTTCTTTTTCTTCTCTCATCCACTCAAAGTAGTCAGTTTTCCGTTTTTTAAAAGCAGCAGATGTACCCTGTGTCGTTGCACTCTCATCAACATCAATTTGTTCCCTAACTGTCACTGCATTTGTCTCAAACACAGAAATAGCTTTCTTTGCTGTAGAGGGATCAAGGTAACTTTTTTGAAGTTGACCGAACAAAATTTCTACAGGAGGCTAGATTTTAGCAAAAAATGAAAGCCAAAAGCTGAAGCTGTAACTTGTAGGAAACTTTAAATGACCATTAGCCTGGCAAATAGTACTTTCACTTTTAATGTCATTAGACTTAAGATTGGTCTTCAGAGATACGATAATCTCTCTTTTTATCAAAAACCGTATTGACACTGCGTGAGAGAAAATTCCTTCTTGTAGGGGAAGCTTGGGATAAACGTTTTTTCACAGCCTGATCAAGTACTGCAGTTCGTTGTGGGCTATTTGAAAAAACATACAGATGTCTTGCAACTTTGAGAAAAAAATTTCTACATTTCTATTTATAGAAGCAGCTTTCATCATAACTAAATTTATTTGATGAGCATAGCAATGTATATATTCAGCAGCTGGATAAGATTCCTTCACAACTGCTTGCACGCCGTGAGAAGAACCAGCCATATAACAGATGCTCTGTCATACATTTGTGCAATTAATTTTTCGTGATTTTCATTACTTTTATGTTTCTTCAGCTTTTCTAGTAAACAAGAAGCCAAGGTTTGTGCGTCATGTTGTGAAGGAGAAATAAAATCCCAAAACCTTTCAACTGGTTTTCCCTTTTACCACGTACTGGTAAACAATGGCCATTTGAAATATATTTGAAATGTCACTTGTTTCATCCGCAATGATGGCTAAAAACTGTGCTTCTTTAATTTCCTTTGTTATTTCATCATGACACACTTCTAACATTATTTGCAAAATTTCATTTTGAATTGTTTTCGATGTTCCTTTAAAGACAGTTGCCTTTTCTAAATGAGTTTTTAATGCAGCATCTAGTTCCGAACAAAAATTAACCAAACCTTTAAATATTCCAGGGTTAGATGATGTTTCAGTTTCATCATGACCTCTCAATGTTAACTCGAAAACCCCACAAAACCTAACACAATTTATTAAAATATTTAAAACATATCTGTTATGCCTACCCTTTTCATTGTCCTCTAAAACTTTTTGTCTATATGCTGTGTCTAACCGTTCAGATATATTGACAGCACCAAAAAGTGACAATTTTAAAACATTTTTAATGTGCTTCTCCGAAGCCTCGTTTTTTTTTAATGCGAGTGGTCAAATGATTAATATCTGTCAGGCCTGATTTTGTCCACGAATCCTCGCCTCCAAACAATAAACACGGGAAACAAAATAGTGCATTTTTTACATCACGCCCATACAACCACTCATTATTTCCGTAGAATTCTCTTTAAAAAAATCTTTTAAATCGTCGCCTACCAGTTGTTATGTTCTGGACAATATTCAAATCAGGTAATGGCTGTCCAAGTTTTCGTATATTTTGCTTTTCTTCATAGGAAAGTCCAGGAAAAGTATTTGATAAAAGATTTTCAACACTATTCATTTTAAATTTGCAAAAAAACAACAACATTAATTTATTAATAACAACAAAGCTAATAACGTATGTTTTATTGGCACAATAAAAGAATAACGAATTAGAAAATTAACAAATACTACACAGCACACACATAACCTCTCCTGAAACGCAAACATCCGCTGTCAGACTATTAAGTTTGCACATGGTGACAAAACAAGAACGCGGAGCTCATCTGCGGGTTTCAGGTGACATGTGATCTCGAGACCAATGGGTTACTAAGCATGCTCTAGCGGGAGAAAAGCGAAACGATGTCATTGGTAGTGGGGGTTGCCAAGCGTTTGCAACAACCACATATCTACTGGTTGGGGATGCAATGACTTGGTCTAGCATTTCGAGTCATACCTAGGACATTACGGCGTCGGGGTTGCAGCTCGACTGCAACACCCAGTCAAGCGACGGCCAGCTCGTACACTTCTCCCAACATCGCATCAGTTATTGGATTGTTTGAGTTGACTGCACTATTTATTTTTGAATGATTTCAAGCTAAATAAACCAATTTCTAATAAAACAAATTAATGTTTTATTAACAAAATATTATTTTTCTTTATAATGAAACTGGTTGTTGTGCAACACTGCAACCTGATCACCGGCCGCCACTGGTAATTTATCCAATATTAAGCAACTGTAGATTTTTTAGATAAAACTGCAGCTGATGGTGATGAATCTTCTTCTTCTTCCATGAACTTCAGACAAATGGTAGAAGTTTGTGAAAGGAAAAAGGCCTGTTTGGTGAAAGGAAGAACATCTGTTTTTAGCTTGTTTCTGTTTCAGTCAGTCTTTTCAACAACAGGTTGAGGCAGAAACAAGCCAAAAACGGCCTTCCTTTGTTTTTCAATCCATTACGTCTGCAATCAATTATTTTCCTACATTCTTTTTTTCAAGATGATCTATCTAATTTTTCCTGTATTTTTGAGCTATTTTATTATTGGTGTTTAACTTGCTTCTTTCAATACATCTTAATTGTTTTGTTTATCAAATATATACTGTACATACATCGATGAGCCATTACATTATCACCATTTATCTAATACACTGTAGGACACCCTTTAGTCTGGAAAACAGCAACCACTTGGCAAGGCGTTGACTTGATGAGGTGGTGATAGGTATCCTGTGGTATCTGATACCATAATGTCAACAGCAGGTCCTCCAGTTCCCGTACATTTCGGGGTGGTGGTGATTTAGCATGAACCAGCTTTTCCAAGTCAAACCACAAATGTTCGATTGGGTTCATGTCAGGTGAATTTGGAGGCCAGGTCATTAACAGGAAGTCACGAGCATGTTTCTCGAACCACTTCTTGACGATTCTGGCTGTGTAGCACGGCGCATTATCCTGTTGGTAATGGCCACATCAACAGCAGGGAACACAGTTGCCGTGAATGGGTGAACTTGGTCCGCAACGATGTTCAGATACCTGACAGCTGTCAGGGATTGTGCTATTGAGATAATGGGGTCTAAAGTGTCCCAAGAAAGCATTGCCTACAGCATAACACCACTTTCTACCCAACAGTGCATCCAGGTGCCATAGCATCTGTTGGTAATCGATGTATCCATGCTCGGCAGTCTATGTGATGCACCAGGAATCTTGATTCGTCAGACCAGGCTACTTTCTTCCAATCATCCACGGTCCAATCTTGATGATCTTGGGCCTTTTTCATGCATTGTTGGCGATGACGTGCAGTGAGCATGCGGAACCAGCTGGGTCTTCGGCTACGCAGGCCCATGCGCAGAAAGCTGTGATGAACTGTGTGCTGCAACACATTGTACTGACCACCACTGTTGTAGCTGTGGATGATTTGTCACAATGTGGCCTTGCAGTCACTGTGAACAATGTGCGACAGTCTCCGCTCTCCTCTGGCATCAATGAGCTGAAGACGAAACACGGCTGAACAACGGTTTGTCATTTGGCCATCTGTGTACCACTTTTGATATGTACTCACTACAGCAGCACATGAACAATCCACAAGCAGCACCGTTTCTGATATCGTAGTTCTGAGGCACAGTGCCATCACAATTTGTCCTTTATCAAACTCAGATAAATCGGTAGCCGATTCCAAACACTGTACTAACTGAAAGTCGGTCCTCGGGTTGTATATATACTGCTCTGCGAACTTCTCCTGTGCAACCGTTCGGTCTCCAGGCGTGCTCATTTCTCTAGGCTGGGGGGGGTGTGTGTGGCCATAATGTAATGGCTCATTGGTGTATAGTACATGGTTTTCTTCATAAACCTCATCTCTGTTTTAGTGATTCTCTTCATACCTTGCTCTGTTCACACTGCACAGCCATATAGCAGTGTTGGTTTGATAGAGTATTACATATCTTAATCCACAACTTTTGTGACAAATTTTAGGGCAATTGATTCCTATCCAAAAACATGACATCCAGAATATGGTGGTAATGTGCAAAATAATTAAGAAGTCAAATATCCACTGGAACATATAACCAGAAAAACAATTTCGCTTGTGAAATTGTTTTTCTGGTTATATATCACATTATAGCTGCAAACTTCTTATGACAGCGTTGCTAGTAATAGCTGCACTGTCTTTTAGCACACAGGATATGGAGAGTGCGGTCAAATCCTTCTGTGCACTTCGTAAAAAACTTTCCATCAATCAAGCCCATTTGTATTTTCTCATCGACTGTAAAGCTTTAAAAGTGATGCCTAGTTTTCTCAGGATATGTACCCATTTGATATCTCAGCGGGATCTGCGAGTTATCATCAATGCTGAATCTAAGCGCCTGAGTGCTGAAATTAGAAGAAAACGTGCCTACAGTGACCTTCTCAATCGCAAGTCTTTGATGCTTATTTGCTCATGGCAGGGTTAACACATCATGTCATTTTGGGTAAGACTTTAGTGATATTTTTTACCTCATTACAAACTCAACTCAATGTCATCAATCAACGACACATCAAAAAACTTTGTGAACTTGTGTCAACTAAACCTTCCAAGTTCCAATCCTTTGGTTGCACCTGTTGACAAATCTCATACTTATCAACCTTACTTGAACCTTAGTTCTGTTCAAATTACAGAAGGCCAGCATATAGCCTTGAATAGAGGTCTCAAGTACAGCTATCCCATTATGAAGTTTAATCCTCTGCACTCTGTCCCTCAGATTGAGAATATTACAAATGCTTTACCAAATGATGAACGGGATTCTACACGTTATGCTTTGATTAAATTTATTTCAAATGCCACCAATTCCTCAAAGTTTTTCAAGTACGAAAGGGAACAGCTGATTTCTTTGGCTAATAACCCTAATCTTTCTATTGTAGAGGCGGACAAGTCTCAGCAAATTTTTATTTTGGATAAAACTAATTATTCTGCCAAAATGACTCAGGCTGTTAATCTAATTCCACACCAAATTCTTAAGTCGGACCCTACTGCAGCTACGGTGGCGGAACTTAGTAAACTCAGAAATCAGGGTTTCCTTCATGTTTCAATATCCTCTAAAATGAAACCTCCTACTGGACCCAGAGTACCAGAACTTTTTGGCAAGCTAAAATGACATAAACCAGAACATCCCTTAAGATTATTAGTCTCGGGCCGTGCTAGCCCTACAAGGCCTCTTGAGTCTGTGCTGGCTACTTATCTGAGACCCTTCACTTTGAACTCTAATGTATCAATTAAAAGTTCCATACAGGCTTTGGAACGTATTAAAGGCTTTGACCCACCACAAACTGGATTTATTATGGCCTCTCTGGATGTGGTGTCGCTTTTCCCGAATGTACCACTAGACACGGTACAATCCATCATTGCTGACAGATTGCAAGAAGACTCTATCCCATATTTAGAAGTACATGCTATTCTCACAGCTCTGAAATTAGTAGCCAAAGGATCATATTTTAAATATGAGGACATAATCTATCAACAGAGAGAGGGTGCACCCATGGGTTCCTCACTCTCTTCGGTGCTGGCAGAAATACTTTTGCAGTTTCTGGAAGACAAGGTCTTGCGTGATTATCCGTTTCAACCGTCATTAATCCTTAGGTATGTTGACGATATGCTGGTCTTCTGGCCACATTCAATTCACCAACTTGATGATCTCATTTCTTGCTTATCATCACAGTATTCTACAATAAAATTCACCAAAGAAGTTGAACAAAATGGAAAGTTACCCTTCCTTGATTTCTTGTTATGTAGAAACCTAAATACTCAACAGATCAAATACTCTGTTTACAGAAAACCCACTTTCACCCCATGTATCATACCGTTCAACTCATCTCACCCCCCCCCCAGAACATAACTCTGCAGCTTTTTGCTTCTTGATTAAATGTGCTTATACACCTTCTACATCAGGCAAAGCAAGATGTGAAGAACTTTCCAGAACCTTGTCTTTGGCTCGCAAATTCGGCTACCCGGAACAATTTTTTCAGAAGTTGTTGAGAAGATCTACTAGACTGAACTTCACCACTTTGTCTAGGGAAATTCGGACAACTAGATTTGTAGGTAAAGTAGATTACCTCCCTCCTATAGTCTCCATACTCAGAAAAATCTGTCAGCGACATGACATCTCTTTTGGATTATGCACCAGAAATATCTTTGATATGGTCAGGAATGACCGGGACAGAATTCCTAATCTCAGAAAACATGGGGTATACCTGCATTCCTCTTACCCATGGAGACCCGAATGTTACTGAGAATTGTTATATAGGTTCTACTCTCAGGTGCTTAAATACCCGTCTGAGAGAACACCAGTACACGCTTCGAGTTGGCACTACTCATACTGTCTTTACGTTAGCTGTCACACAGGGCGGTTACTCACCAGATTGGGAAAATGTGAAAATTCTGAAAGCAAATCTCAATAAAAGTACTGTTTTTCTTTCCGAAAGCCTGTATATTCTTGCTTATGGTGACAGATGTTGTAATTTTTTTTTTTATTAGAGGTTTAACGACCACCGTGAGCAACTCAATGGGCTATAAGCAGTCGCCCGTCTCTAATTTAGGGTCACTGGTTCCAGGGAAGGGAGAGAGCCAGTGTCGTAAGACAAACACAACATCCATGCCTCACCA
Organism: Macrothele yani; assembly: GCA_039090855.1. NCBI lineage: Eukaryota > Metazoa > Arthropoda > Arachnida > Araneae > Macrothelidae > Macrothele > Macrothele yani. The sequence continues at coordinate 69,985,413 of CM077028.1, read as the reverse complement.
GGATTCGAACCCGGACCCCGTTCGGATGAATGATCAGAGGCCATTGCTTAGACCGCTGTGCCACCGGGGCGGCTGTTGTAATTTGGACTTGCCCGCATATGTACCGGGACCTTGGCGTGGATTGGTTGCCCAGACAGAGACTTTGTCCAATGGCTAATCTGCACTTCTTGCCTAGTGTCATTTGTAATTTCTTATACTTAGTGTAATATCAGCTGTTGATAACATGTACGGCTTTTCTGTTTAAATGTTGGCATCACTAAAATGTTGGTGATGTGGTGCACTTGGGGGGGGGGGTTATCTGTATATAATGACTGCCTCTATCGTGTCCCTGTGGTGCTTTGGACCCATAGATGGGGACAACGGGATCCCCGAAAGTGCTAGTCTGTTTTTTAACCTACTTTTAAATTGCAAATAAAGTGATTTTAATTTGCAACTTATGGTATGGTGCATTTTTGAACTTCCCTTTTTGTTGGTAAAGTTCGATTAACACTTACCGCACGTGGGGCTTGGCTTTCAATTCTTATTTCCGTTATGTGGATGCGGCATGCGGGTTTTTCATTTAGTCGCGGGTCCACTTCATTTTTTTTTCCCGTTGGTATTTATCTGGCCTTGTCACTAAATGAGTTTTTTTCCTTTGCTGCCTCCTCATTTACTTCAATAATTTTTCATAACCCGAGTACTTTCGGTAATAATCCATTACCGTCATCTAGGGGACGTTTTGGTGGTTCTCGCGGGCTGCTTCTGTTATCGGCTATCGCTTCTTCTTGGGCGTTGTGGTGCCATCTCTTGTTGGTCACTGATCTCATTTTTCGAACTTTTTCATTTTTTTGCTCAATTTTAAATAAATTTCTCCAGCTGTTTCTCAAAATATTAGGGTCATTATGGTTGCAAACTTTTGCTCTATTTTTTTCAATCATTACCGACTCTGAAAAAGTTCGAAAAATGAGATCAGTGACCAACAAGAGATGGCGCCACAACGCCCAAGAAGAAGCGATAGCCGATAACAGAGGCAGCCCGCAAGAACCACCAAAATGCCCAGCTGACACAGTCCGTGCTAGTCGGAGCAAAACGTCCCCTAGATGACGGTAATGGATTATTACCGAAAGTACTCGGTTATGAAAAATTATTGAGGTAAATGAGGAGGCAGCAAAGGAAAAAAACTCATTTAGTGACGAGGCCAGATAAATACCAATGGGAAAAAAAAAAAAATGAAGTGGACCCGCGACTAAATGAAAAACCCCCATGCCGCATCCACATAACGGAAATAAGAATTGAAAGCCAAGCCCCACGTGTGGTAAGTGTTAATCGAACTTTACCAACAAAAAGGGAAGTTCAAAAATGCAAATGCATTAATGCACGTTAAAAAATAACCTCCAATATCGGAAGTAAATTGAAACTTATGGTATGGTGTTTTATCGCACAGGTAGACAGCTGAATTCTTGCATATATACACTGGAACATTTTTTGTCACCTATTACACCTTCAACCATTCTTGACTTAAAAGAACTGTGGGTACATTCTCAGAGATACAGAAAAAAACACTGCACCATCTGTGTACAGCAATTAAGAGCATGTTTCTCAAAGGCTCACAAGAAGTGTCCACACCATCAAGAAAATGAAACCATTTGAATAAGATCAAATGGAAAATACATAAGAATTTTCCACACACTTGGGTTTTCATTGCAACTCATTGTTATTTACAAATGATGATAATGAATAAATGAAAAGGTCAGACCTCACAGAATGATTCATGTAAGAGCTGCAAGAGCTTTATACAGTAGCTAACTGACTGAACATTCAGCTGAATGCCACAGATTCTGTGAGAGCAAATTTTCCAGAACATGTGATACAGTCATCCAGCAGGCTTCTAATGTGCACTTATTTTTGCAGAATCTTTGAAATTTTTAAACAGACTTACCACTTTTGCTTTGGAATGTAGAAAATCCAACCCTATACATGTGGCAGTCTTCTGTGGCAGTTATTTTGTACTTGCAAAATGGTTTCATGCTTGGTAATGTGAATATCTATAGAATCAAACATCATTTTATTAGTGCACAAACATTGGAACAAAAACAAAGGAACACAAATAATGAAGTTCTAAGCATTTCAAAAATTTCAACAAACTGTGTAAAGTTCAGGAACTTGATACTGTAAATCAACAGAAACTGCTAAGTACCACTATAACCTGCCAAGACCCTTATGGGAACTTGGGGTATAAGTTTCTAAGCAATTTATGTTACCAAATATTAGTGACAAATGATGACACACTGGATCTCCTTATTTCAGGTTACCTGGCTTCATGATTTGGAAACATATGTATTATGTTAATACTAGTGAGCCCTTATAAGTGTACCATGAGCAGGAACTAGTGGTGCCAAAGGAAAGGTAGTCCATGAACTAATGAAAAAATAAAAAATTAAAAAAGAAACAAGAAAGAAAGAAAGAAAGCAACAGTTCATTTCTGAACCAGGTCATTATTGACTGCAAAGCAGTGTGCCTTGCAAAATTCTCAGACCCTGTCTCAATGTGTAAATAAGTACCTACATTTTAATTTTCACCATTTGATCAAAAGGTATTTTTGTTTGAGCTATTTTGTGCAGTGTACATGAGAATGGAAATGTTTCAAACAACTGGAAACAAGGATAGAAAGCAACACACGATTAAGAATTCTTGTATACACATCAACAATACTGATCACCTGATTGAAAATGGGTGCATTAATGCAGCAGATTAGTGGTACATACTAATGTATTATTTCAATATGTTGTGTTAATATGTCTGCATGTGTTTGTTATTTTTGTGTCACTGGCTAGAGAAGGTACTAGAAGGCATAAAAGATAAGGGACTTTAAAGGTGCTTATATATTAGCAATGACATAAGCTTTGATTAGTTACATAAGCATTGTTTTACAAAGGAGGGGGCTCTTGTTGTTCAGTCTGTGCTAATGTTGAGCATGAATAGTCCCAAGTTAAGGAGGATGCTTTATTTGGACCAGCTACATACGCTGGTGGGTGTTTTTGCACTCAGCATAGAAAGAACATGAGAAATGGGGTTCCTGCCCCAAGGTTGGACAATAGTCCTTGGTGTTAAGGACTGTTGTTCAACCTTGGTTAAATTCCTTTGTTAAGTTTTAAAAAAGACTTGGTGTATTGTCAAGGACTGGTCAAACTCTAAGCATAATTAATTAGTTTTTTGGACATATTTTAAGAAGGGGGAACTAACAGCTTCCTTTCACAGAGGAAATGAACCAAAGTGCATATGATCGTTCTCAGGGGTTTTCTAACACTGATTAAATCTTACACAAGGAAAAAAACAAAACAACAACAAGGGCTGTTATATGCTCAAAATTCTAAGTATTTTTGCAACACCACCACTAAAGTAAATACCTCTACAAACAGTCCTCGTTCACAAGTTAATTAACTGCTTCTGAAGAAATTTTATTCATGGGAATGCAAAATTTACTTAAGTTTTCATGTAACTTATGGTAAAAGCATGGAATTCTGTTTCTCTTCTAAAAAGTTTCTTTTCAATTTTTTTAATACCATATTTCGTTACAAAATGAACCAATTGAGATGTCAATGATTATCCTCTTGGTGAATAATATTTTGTTATAAATGCCACTAAAGTAATTTCTTGTACTTTATCTTAATTTTACATTGATGAAGAAGCATTCTTTTCCCTTTCAGTCAGTGTACAGTGAATGAACTTTCCTTAAAAGTTTCTTCCACATCACCATTGGGTAAATGTGTGAGTTAGGGGTTTTTCTGATGCCGTGACATGATACATCAAATACAAATGAGTTAAGAGGTAAACAATCCAGACTATGGGGACATAGCCACCAAATCAACTAGCATACCAGCTAACTTCATGTAAGATGTCTTCTAAAATAGCTTATAAGAATATTTTCTTGTCTACTGCATAGCATCATCACACAAAATGAACAGAAATTTCCCTTAAATTTTGAAACGCACAACAAAGAAAAAAAATTACATAATTTCAAATAATGCTAGTTACATATTATATATCACACTATAAGCTGTTCTCTGAGATTCAGAGGTTAGCTCCAAAAAGAAATACAAACTAGCAGATATTTTTGCTTATTGTTGTCGTATCAAACTTCGCTATTTACAGCAATCCTGACACACAACTCGTGCTTCACTGATATCCATTACACGCCGTACACAAGATCTTTTATACTTCATACTCATAATCTTTTTCTCATGCAGACACTCCTGAATCTGATCCACACATGTCTTACTTGGCCTTCCTCTGCCTTTCCTTCCTGCCACTTGGGCTGAAAAGATTTTCTTAGTAAGCATTTCATCACCCATTCTTTCAACATGGCCAAGCCACCGAAGCATATTGGTCTCCACCTTGCTAACAACATTTTGCTTCACATTACACAACTGCAATAAATCTTCATTTCTCACACAATCATATCGTGTCTTGCCACAAACCCCACATAAGTAACTCATTTCTCCAGAACACAAATGACTCCTATGTTTCTTCTGCAGTACCCAGGTTTCACTACCATACATCAGAGTAGGAACAATTACACTTTCAAACACAGCCATGCGGGACCCTCTAGAAAACTCATCATTTCTGTGAAAACCTCCCAGAGCAACTATGACTTTCAAAGAAGAATTCACTCGCCTACTGATTTCACCATCCAACTTGTTATCTCTGTCAAACATGCTTCCTAAATACACAAACTAACTCACCTGGTCAATCACAGTGCCATTAATACTTACATTACATTCAGTGCTACCCATTCCTCTCTCAAACACCATAACTTTGGTTTTTCCCTTATTTATACTCAGTTTGAATTTCATGCAAACTTCGTGCATCCGAGTCAACATACTCTGCAACTCACTTTTGCTCTCTACCAACAGGACAGTGTCATCAGCATACAGCAATCTGCACACACAGATATCACCAAGACATAAACCACTATTATCTATTTTGGCATCACACATGCATCCATAAATATATTAAACAGCCATGGTGACATTACACAACCTTGTCTAATTCCTGCACCAATGGAAAACCATTTTGATAAAACACCATTCACTCGTACACAAGCTCTACTACCAGCATACATGGCTTTTACACTATTAAGTAGATTCCCAGTAACACCATATTCATTCAATACCTTCCACAAAAGTGTCCTATTTACTTAGTCGTAAGCTTTCTCTAATGAAGGCAGTAAAAACTTTCTTCCCAACAGGCAGATACTTTTTAATCATCGTGCGTAATGCAAAGATCTGATTAGTGCAGCCTTTACCAGGCATAAAACCACTCTGAACATCCCACACTTTCAATGATGTAACACCCCGTACTTTTTCAATAACAACCTTACCAAACACTTTCCCTGGCACACTTAGTAGGCTAATACCACGATAATTCTTGCATTCAGTCTGATCACCTTTTCTCTTATACAAGGGAACAATGATAGCATCCTTCCAATCCCGAGGGACCATTCCTAACTCCCAGCACAACTGGCAAATTTCAGTTAACCAGTCAATTATAGAGTCCCCACCATATTTCAACATCTCGGCAGTTATGCCATCAACTCCTGGAGCCTTACCATTCTGAAGAGATTTTAGAGCTTTACTCACTTCTTCTCTTGAGATCCCTCCTGTGCTTTCATCCCTCATTGTGACATCATCTGCATCTGTCTCAGAATCATCTTTGCTTTCCTGATCTAAAAACTTACAGAAGTATTCACCCCATCTGTCACTTAACTCATTGGGCTCCCATATCTTTTCCCCAATCTCATTCTTCATACAACTTACAACTTTGTTTCCCCTATTTTTCCTGAGTCTCATGTACTTCCAGAAGGACTTTCTATCTTTCCAAAAAGCCAGTTCATGCCTTTCCACTTTCTCCTTCCTATCTTTTGCCTTACTGTGGCAAACCAGCTTAGCAGCTTCACGCTTCTTACAGCGATATTCATCCACAGAGACTCTACCTTGCAACATCCCCAAATAGGCTTCTTTCTTTCTCTTTACTGCCTCTTCAATCTCACTATTCCACCAAGCATCACCTCTATTGTTACCCACTATTGTGGTGCCACAGGCAGCAGTGACAACACAGTTCTTAAAACATTCCCACTTCTTTTCTATATCCCTCTCACCAGACTTCAAATCCTTCAGTCGTTCTCTGAGTAAGTCAGAATACCGCTGATGATCTTCAAGGAGCCTATCAACCTTTATTCTTTCTATCCTGGGTTTCTTCCTATTCCTTTTCCTCCAAGCAACATTAAGTTTCACTCGTGACACTACCAAGTAATGATCAGAACCAACATCTGCACCTCTCATCACACGGGTGTCAACAACTAAGTGTTTCAAACGCTGATCGTAGACAACAAAATCTATCACACTCTTTTGACCAAGAGTACGATTTTCCCAAGTATATGTGTGGATATACTTGTGGTTGAAAAATGTATTAGATACACACAAATCATTCTCAATGCAGAGTTCAATTAATCTTTCACCATTATCATTCACACAAGGATCATTAAACTTACCCAGAACATTGTCAGAAATTGCATTCTGCACACCTACTCTAGCATTGAAATCCCCAGCTATTATAACTTTTTCTTTAGCACCAAACTGGCTCAAAACAGCTTTTAGCTCATTCCAGAAATTTTCCTTCTTATCAGAAGGTTCCGAGTCACAAGGAGCATACACTACAACAATTACAATTATCTGAAGTTTCACTTTCAAACGAATTCAGAGAATTCTCTCACTTACGCAACTATAGTGAATCAAGTTGTTCTTCATCTTTTTGCTTAAAATCACACCTACACCAGCCTGTCCTCTCATATTATCCAATACTCCAGACCACACACTCACAGTGCCATTCACTTCTTCTACCCCAATTTCCTTCTTTTTGGTTTCACTTACACACAGCACATCCAGTGCCAAAACTAAATTACATTACTAATTCAAGGTAAACAACAAACTAAAAATGACAAATTGGCACAGTACCCTGAAGTAAAGGCCAAAAGTTGAATTAAATCAATCATGATTATGTAATTACAGAAAAAAACAAAGTTACCAGATTTAAAGTAGACATTAAAATTACAGTCATTACTTAAATAGTGCATGAACACTTATACAACACACATAAGACTACTCCAAGCACATAGGAATATATTACCCTGAAACATATTACACAAAGGAAAATACATAAGAAAAAACTCTTGATCCCATAAGTACGGCATAATAACAGTGATATCATTTCACTGTATAAATTGTTACAAGATACTTATTACATAAATATTAAACGGAGTAAAGCAACTATATCTTTGCACAATTATATGCTTTGAAACATACAGATCAAATACAACAGAAATAAAAGTTTCAGACACCAAAGAAAAGGTTTAGAAACATGCTACCAACATAAGACACTACTTTTCTTATTGACTAATTTTTTTCAAATCCCTTTTACAGTGGAATATTTTGTATTCCACAAGCACATACACAAAATATGTGGATCTGTACAACATGAATCAATACTATACACTGTTCTCCAACATCCATTAGGAACTTTTGAATTAATTCCCACTGTAAATTTTCACTCTCCTTCTAACATGTAAAAACATTTACATTACACACACAAACACACAAAAGAATACCATAATAATAATAATAATTAGTAAGAGTGTTATCAATAAAATATTTGTAGTCATCCCCAAAAATTTAAAAAAGGTATAGGAAAGCACTCCTTTTCAGCCCCCCCTCCCATGGGTACCTTTGCTTCTTTCTACAATAATTCTGCGTACATCTAACACTTCATGTATTTAACCATTCAAATCACAAATTACCCTTATCACATATGCCTTAAAAATGAAAAACGTTTCAGTTCATACTTTTATTTGCTCTTCAGTGCACACAACAACTCTGTGACTTCCAGAAAGATCAGCTGGTTTGGCCCTCTGGTACTGAATATCAAGAGGATCAGGTAAAGGATATCCTCTATGATCAATGATTTGGATACTTAAGACTGGAGCTTGATGCCTAAGCTGAATTTCTTTGCCTTTGAGAAAAAGAAACAACTTACAATTAGTTGCTAACAAACACAACATGAGAAAGGATTTACTACAGCAAAGCAAAAACTTCATGTAGGTAAAAGAAAGGACAAGAAAAATGGAAAAACACTTAGAATGCAGAAAGGGACCAAACATTGTAGAAAACAATACAGAAGAAAAAGTGAAAAAAAAAAATTGTTGAAGACACCTCTGTTTATGAGGAATACCAGAAATAAACTTTTGATGCAATGGATAAAAAAAAAAAAAAAAAAAAAAAGAATGATCCTTGGGTGAAAAAATATGATCTTTTATTGAAGTTACATAAGTAATAATCAGAATAAAATGCTTGTCATGACCCAATGGATGGAGTAAGAACATGTTATTACACTGATCTACTTAATATTTTAGAATTTACTTTTATTATATGTATGTGTCTGTGAACCCTGCAGAAGTGTACCACCCTGACTGTTTGGTTCCCACTGCGAAACATGGAGGTGTATTCCTGATGCTGTGGGGTGCTATATCATGGCATTCCTTAGGAACATTAGTTATTCTACAGGGTTGTATCACATCAGCAACGTACAAATCCATTCTTGGGAACCACCTGCACTCAATACTGCATGAATTGTTTCCTAATGACCGTCCTTGTTTCAAGCAGATAATGCACCTGTGCATTGTGTGAAATGTGTCAAAGTGTGGTTTGCAGAGCATGAGGATGATATTTCCACTTCAATCTCCAGATCTCAATATTATTGAACATTTGTGGGAATATCTGGAGTGTAAGGTGAGATCACACTTTCCACCTCTAATATTACTTTACTGGCACAGTTGGGACACATTTTACAGGAAGAATAGTCCCAAATTCCATTATTGTATGTGCGTGACTTGTACAAGTTAATTCCAAGCCAAACAGATTGTGTTCTGAAAGCCTGAGGTGGGCCTACAGTTTATTAATCAAAAGATTTCCACAAACAGGAAGTGTTTCCATTATCTTGATAAACCCCTGTAGACAGTTACATGGAAACTGAAAATATGACACCATTGTGCCAATAGTGACATTAGCCTGTGCCTCCATATAAGTTGAATGGGTAATCAATCCTCAGTATAAAATGAGGGTAAAACAAAGAGTTAATGACTTAATAACTAGAAAGAAATCCAACTTACCCTTAAGGTCATTTCTTCCTTCAATAAAACACTTCATGCATGTTAGCCAAAAACGATTCTTATGCAAATGTCCTTTCGGGCTTTCTCATTCTTCCTATCTGCATGCAAGTTGCTGATGTTATCTCACAGACCATGAATATTTTTTGTTTCGTTCTTAGAACGATATTATATGTTGACCACTTTATAAGTTTGACGCTTGTGGTAACTCTTTATATTACAAACATACTCACTAGCATTAAAGTGTCATTTTCTTTTGGTCTTTTTTTTTTTTTTGTATCTCATTTTATATTACCTTGCCTTCAAACACACAACTGAACACCAAAGCTTCTATCAATAAATACATACATACTCAATAAATACGCATTTAATTTGCACATATATACCACTCAATAAAAACAACTATCATACTATTTCCACACTGCATTCACTCAATATAATATAAAATCTCTATCTAGACAACCCACATTACACTATTTACATCACGGTGGCCAAACTTCCATCACCTATAAATTCATATACCGTCTTACTTACCTCATAAGACGCTATATGACCTATAGGTGATGGAAGTTTGACCACCGTGATGTAAATGGTGTCATATAGGTTGTCTAGATAGAGATTTTATATTGTATTAAGTGACTGCAGTGCAGAAATAGTACGTAAGGTGTTTTTTATAGAGTGGTATATATGTGTGAATTAAGTGCATAAATATTGAGTATGTATGTATTTATTGATAGGAGCTTTAGTGTTCAGTTGTGTGTGTTTGAGGGCAAGGTAATATAAAACGAGATAAAGGATTAAAAAAAAAACAAGAAGAAAATGACAAACACTTTAATGCTAGTGAGTATGTTTGTAATATAAAGAGTTATCATGAGTGTCAAACTAATGAAAGTGGTCAACATATAATAGTGTTCTAAGAACGAAACAAAAAATATTCATGGCCTGTGAGATAACATCGGCAACTTGCATGCAGATAAGAAGAATGAGAAAGTCCAAAAGGACAGTCACATAAGAATTGTTTTTGGCTAATGTGCATGAAGTGTTTTATTGAAGGAAGACACAACCTTAAGGGTAAGTTGGATTTCTTTCTAGTTATGAAGTCATTATTGACTTGCACGTGAATAAATGCACTTGAATGGTAGTTAATTGCCATAAAGATGCAAATATTGAGAAATAGAGTTAAGTGTTACAAAATTCTGTAACTATATTTTTAATGCATCAGCAAAAATTAAAAGGAAGAGCAAATGAGGTAACTTCTGCATTTTTTGTTCCAGCAAAAAGTTGAATTTTGTAAGCTTATTTTTTTATACCAAACTGATCCTACCATAATAATTCCTTCCAATCAACTAGTTGAAGAAGCAGCCATGCAATGGTATAAAAACAAAATGAAGCAAACATAAAAGAAATTCTGCAACTATAATTTTAATGTTTGAGTAAATGTTAAAAGGGAGAAGTGAGGTACCTTCCGCATTTTGCCTTTCAGCAAAAAGTTGAATTTTGCAAGCTGATTTGTTTCTTACAAACTGATGCTGCCATACACTCCCCTCTCCCTGACCAACCAGTAGGAGAAGATGCCGAGAAAAGGTGAATAAAAAACAAGGTTACAAAAGTGTGCCAAATCAGAGTGATGCTTGCAGTGTGAGTTATCATTTGCTGCTTTTTTACAAAGTCCAACTGAAAACAGAAACCAAAGGAGTTTTTGATTTCAATCAGAAACATTACATAAATTATGATAACCATAATAAATGGAAGCAGTAGTTGATTTTAATTCAGTTGAGAGATACAATTCAGAGATTGACAGAGCAAAAAAAGACTGCCTATGCTAGCCACTGGCCATTGCTGTTCTTCGAGAGCATGCACTGCCAGCTGACATGATTGTCACCAGCCAATCAATTGCGTGGCAGCAACGAGTTTCAGAGGTTTAATCAGTGCGAGACAAAATGAGGTGCCCCCATTGTGGTTCTGGTGGCTTTGCAAAACTAGGGATGAATGCCAGCCAAGGGATTCTGGAGGGATCGTAAGGGGATGCAATTAACATACCACAGCTGCCACTCCAAATTGGCCACAGCAATTTTATTAATGTTTCTGTCGAGCAGAAATATCCATTTCAGTACTTTTTAAAACAAGTTAGAGAATAGAATTTTACATTTCATAAGCTTACAGAATGTTTTGTAATGAATGTAATACGCATTTCGGGTGCTCAGATCATGACAAAATTTAAGGCACAATACTTTTTTTCCATTGAGAAATTTCAATGGCCAATCAATAGATAAGTCAATGTGGTGTATAAGTTGACATGCAGACTTCTGAAGAAAAAGTCTCATCTTAGAAGTGACAAAAAATGATAATTCTGAAAAATTATAGGTGTCCAGTTAATCATATTAATTTAGGACAATAACTAGAAAACATTTTAAATGGATGCCATCACAGGTCAGTGCATTAACATCAATTTTAAAATAATGGAAGCAGCTTTTAATGAATTCCAGAACCTTGATTATATTTCTTTCAACAGAGATGAAACTCTTGTCTGAAATGCATGATAAATAGCAGATCATTTGAATGTCATCATTGGCATCCTATTTTCCTACTGTTTCCCATACGGCCATCTCTTTAAAAAAAACAACTGATAATTGCATTATCCTGGAGCAGGAATCGAACCCACATCTTGTGATTTCTATTTGAGGAGACATGGGTTCATTTAAGGATTTCGGTTTAAGGAGTCTGGGAAATGCGGATTCGATGTTCACTCCAGGGCAATGCGAATTTTCAGGTTTTCTAAAGAGATAGCTACATTGGAAAACAATGAAAAATATGACAACTCTTTGTCAATACCAACATTCATAAGTGTCTACCATGTAATAGTGAAGAATAATTTTTTCATGAGGATAGTAAACCATCTTTAATGGCAGCTCCCTGATAGTCATAATGCTTAATGGCATATGCACACATTTTTCTTTATCTTGAGGACATCCCCCCCCCCCCCAGTATAAGAAGCTTTTATTATTAATATTTTTTTTAAGTTTTTAATTCCAGTCTTAATGACAGTGTTCATTACTGGATTTTACATGTTTAATCTGGAAATGGCAGTGAAAGAATTTTGAATGGCCACAAAATGTTCATTATTTCTGAAACAGGGCAATAGCCACATGTACAGTGGGAATTGATGGACTATTCAAAAGTTATAAAATGCTACAAGGTTAGCAAGACACAACATGAGTAGATGGATTACCATCATCCTAATGATTAACAGAAAACATATTTTTTTTTTCATTGTTTGAAAAGGAAAAGTCACAGTGTTACTATAACCATTCAACAATTTATGTGCCTACAATTACTTTAATAAGAGTAATAAGAACCTTACCTTTGCTAGAAGTTCTGTTCTCATTTGAAAAATATACATTTCTCTGCACGTTTTCCCCCGTTTGAGTTCTACAGTTGGTTTAGGCTTCTGGTGTGGCGGTTTTATGTTGTCTTCAGCTCCTTCTTTATTTGACAGAATGCCCTTATATACTCGCATATAAGTCGACCTCCCCACTTTCAGAGGAAAAAATCGCAAGAAATCGGAAACTCGAGTATAAGTCGATCCCCCCACTTTCAGAGGAAAAAAATCGTAAGAAATCGGAAACTCGCGTATAAGTCGATCCCGGAATGAGAAAAAAAAATGTCAATGAACTTATTCAAAAACATTTGAAAACGAACAAAATCATATATATAATACTAAATTTAATTTGCATACCCAAAAACTTCATCGGAACCCTTCAAAATCCGATTCCGAGTCAGGCTTGCAAAACAGTTAAAAAAAGTCTTTCTCAGTCATCGGCGCGTCATCATAAACATCAGTATTCCCATCTATGCCTGTGTCATCAGAATCACTGTCATCATCACTCATAAAAATCTCATCATCCTCTGTGCCATCAAGTTTGTTACTAATGCAACATTTCTTGAATGATTTCACAACCATTTCTGCAGGTATCGCATCCCAAGCATCCTTGACCCATCGCGCAATCAAAACGATATCCGGCTTCTTTAGATTTCCGCCGTTGGTTTCAGTCGGCAAATCGGAACTTATCCAATCTGCCCAATACCTCCGCACATTGTCCTTGAAGGGCTTATTAAGGCAGACATCTAGTGGTTGAAGAACAGATGTCAACGCACCTGGGATGACAGCAAGAGTTGTTTTTGAATTTTCTGCAGTTTTTTTCACTTCTGCACAACGGTGTGCAACAAACATATCCCACACCAAAAGAGAAGGTTTCCTCAAAAGTGCACCTGGCCTTTTGTTCCACACATTCTGTAACCAGTCAATTGTTCCGGATTCGTTCATCCATCCTTTTTCATGGACACGAACGAGCACACCAGACGGAAAGACAACGCTTTTCGGCAGAGTTTTGCGTTTGAAAATAATTACCGGAGGTAGCTTACTGCCGTCGGCCAAACAGGAAAGAACAACCATGAAACTGGATTTTTCGTGGACCGTCGTTTTAATCAAGATATTTTTTTCGCCCTTTTGGTTCACCGTCTTATTTCCAGGAAGGTCGAAACACATGGCGGTTTCATCCATGTTCCCTATTTGGGAAAGTTCAAAAGCAGTCTCTTTTCTCTTTTGAATTACGTACTTTTGAAATTCCATTATCTTTGCTTCGAGGTCACGAGGTAACTTTTGTGCAATTTTGGTGCGCTGGTGTAGACACAACCCATAGCGGTTCATGAATCTTGTGCACCAACCTGGTGAGGCACGAAAAGTGTTATTTGCGGCTGCAAACTTTTCATCTTTTGTGAGCTTCATTGCTCGCAAACGTATACCAGTTCGCGTTACAATGTAACCATTTTGTCTGCAGCCCACAATCCAATCATTCAAGACACTTTCCAGCTCTGGGAAAGATGTCGTTCCACGGCGCAGCGCCTTTTGCGATTTTGGGATTGTCACCATGTCCGTTTTTTTTTTTACGCCAATCTCGAATGAGTTTTTCGTTAATGCCAAATTGACGTGAAGCAGCACAGTTGTTAGTATTTTCTGCAAAAGAAACCACTTTCAACTTGAATCCTGCGTTATAGGACATCCGTTTCTTTACACAATCCGTGTCACCCATAATAGGAGAAGCGAGACACGTGCGATTAAGAACAAGCAACACCCAAGGTCTTTGAGCAACACCTAACACTGGCTGTAGCATGGCTCCGTTTCTAAAGAAAAATGCTTCGCGCGATATTCTTTCCCGTTACGTCAGTGCAGTCAACTGGTAGTCAGAAGGGCGGAGCTTTCTATGTGCGACTGTGACTGCGCTGTGGATACGCAAAGCCAGGAGAGAGCCTTCTCAAAGCGCGGAGAAATTCTTAGGTTTGCGATTTCGTAATTCTACCACATCGGCGTTTTTTCTTTCTTTCTTTCTTTTTTTTTTTTTTCGGAGGGTTGCGATTTCGTAATTAATACCGCATCAGTATTTTTTTTGGGATGGATTGACTTTTGCCTCTCGGGAGGAACTTTTGGACTTACGATTTTTTTAGACCCCGCGTATAAGTCGACCCCATTACTTTGAAGCTCTCATTTTGTCCCAAATTTCTCGACTTATACGCGAGTATATACGGTAATTCCTTTAGCCATACTGCGGCAATGATACGTGGTCTACGAACCCTTTTTTTTACTTAAAAACCTATTATCTCACTGACGTTTATATAGGTTAAGGTTATATAAACGTCAGTGAGATAATAGGATTTTAAGTAAAAAAAAAAGGGTTCTTAGACCACGTATCATTGCTGCAGTATGGATAAAGGAATTACTCATTCTGTCAAATAAGGAAGGAGCTGAAGACAACATAAAACCGCCGCACCAGAAGCCTAAACCAACTGTAGAACTCAAAGAGGGGAGAAAACGTGCAGAGAAATGTATATTTTTCAAATGAGAACAGACCTTCTAGCAAAGGTAAGGTTCTTATTACTCTTATTAAACTTTTTTTTTTTTTTTTTTTACACTTTCCAACCGTAGGTTGAAGAAGCGTATATGCTCGAGCTTTGTCCGTCCGCCCGTCTGTCCGCACGATAACTGGCGTAAAAATGGGTCGATTTCGATGAAATTTTAGTATGTGGTACGGGACCATCCGGGGACGAACCCTGTTGAAAATGGGACAAATGGGGTCAAAGGGCACGACGTAGGAGCGGAATCATTCCATTGCCCTTATGCGTCATAACTTGCGTAAAAATGGTTCGATTTCAATGAAAGTTTACTATGTGGTACAGAACCACCTAGGGACAAACCCTATTGAAAATGGGACAAACGGGGTCAAAGATCATGACGTAGAAGCGGGATCATTTCATTACCCTTATGCGTCATAACTTGCGTAAATATGGTTCAATTTCAATGAAAGTTTACTATGTGGTAGGAGACGGCCTGGGGACGAACCCTATTCAGAATGGGTGAAGTGGGGTCAAAGGTCAGGACATAAGATCGGGATGCATTCCATTGCCCTTATGCGTCATAATGTGCGTAAACATGGTTCAATTTCGATGAAATGTCAGTATGTAGTAGGGGACCACCTGGGGACGAACCCTAATGAAAATGGACGAAATGTGGTCAAGGGTCAGGACATAGGATTGTGATCCATTCCATTGTCCTTATCCCATATTATTAAGGTGGACGTCAAGTAATTTTGCATCCTATACTTCCAATGGAAAAACTTTTGTACACATTTCCTTCACAATTAATGTGTTCCCAAGGATGAAAATTTGAACATCGATTAAAATAACTTCATATTATAACTTAGAAAACTTAATATTTTCTAAAACATAACCATAATTATATTAAAAATCAATAACTTTTCCTTTGGTTGTGTTGAAACCAGAGAAAAGATGGCGCGACCTGAACTTTGATGACTTCAGTGGACAAAAAAATGTTGGATTGCATAATTATGGTTATAGTTTAGAAAATATTAAGTATTCCAAGTTATGAAATGAAGCTATTTTAATCGATGTTCGAATTTTCATCCTTGTGAACGCATTAATTATCCAGAAAAAAAGATGGCGCGACCTGTATTTTCATGACGTCAGTAGACAAACAAATGTTGAATTGCATAATTATGGTTATGTTGCAGAAAATATTAAGTATTGCAAGTTATAAAATGAAGATATTTTAATCGATGTTCAAATTTTCATCCTTGGGAACGCATTAATTGTGAAGAAAATGTGTACAAAAGTTTTTCCATTGGAAGTATAGGAAGCAAAGTTACTTGACGTCCACCTTAAAGTAGCAATTCTTGTATGTATGTATGTACATTTTATTTTGAAAACGGCTCTAAGAATTTTGATGAAAGTCGTTAACCTACCGTTTTCTGGTACTAGAAATCGATTTAGCTTGATCTCGACTTTAGAAGAATTCGTTTAGTGGGTTAAATAACCACCGCAAATTATAACGTTTTTAGTGATGGCGTTGTTCCATTAATGTTACCAATGCTTAGAAATTTATGACGTCACAACTCGCGTTTGAGAATGTTGGCGCGCGGTCACGCCATCTGTCTCATTACTTCACGCATTGTGTGTGGATCCTATTAAAGATTTATGACGTCACACTCTTGCAGCGGGCAGATGGTCGCGATTCCCATCTGCCTCATTATGTCACGCGTTGTGTGCGTATGTCCGTCAGCACGATAACTCGTGTAACAACCGTTTGATTTCGATGAAATTTTAGTGTCTGGTAGGGGATTACCTGGGAAGGAAACCTATTTAAAGTGAACGAAATGGGGTCAAAGGTCAGTACATAGGAGAGGGATCCATTCCACTGCTGTTATGCGCCATAACTAACGTAAAAAAGGTTTGGTTTCGATGAAATTTTAGTATGTTGTAGGGGACCACCTGGCGACAAACCTTATTGAAAATGGGCGAAATGGGGTCAAAGGTTAGGACACAGGAGCGGGATCTATTCCATAGCCCTTATGCATCATAACTTACGTAAAAATGCTTCGATTGCGACAAAACTTTATCATGTTATTTTGGAGGTATACCAAGCCGGTTCTGTTGAATATCATCGAAATGGGATCAAAGGTCAGGGCACAGGACCGAGATTTATTCCACAGACATTATTCTCATAACTTGAGTGATACCTTGAGTAATGATTTCTGTAATGTTGGAAAGCGTATTATAATCAATGCATTGCATGATTTTACTAACTTGTTTATAATAGCTCTTTTTTCCAGTGTATCTACCAGTCGCACTGCTGTAGTAAGCATTATTTTGCAAATTTTGCATTATCACAGCAAATATCTTGCAATTTCCCAAAGTAGAAATGCCATGAAGTGTTGCAAACTTGAAAAAAAAATTACAAATCGATAAAATCTAGCTGTTGCATAAATCTGTTCATTCGCATACTAGTGCATGGCTAAATTAGTACATATGTACCTACCTACAATATCTACATACATACCATTAAGCTCTTCTCTGAGATTCAGAGGTTAGCTCCTCAAAGAAAGACAATTTGCCAGATAAATGTTTAACTGATGGAACTAGAATTTACTTATATTACTGTTGCTGTGTCAAACATCTCCATTTACAGCGATCTAGGCAGGATTGGCTGAGTAAATTACATGATGCATATCTTACATAAATTACGTGTAATTTATATGTATTTTACATCACATAGAAAACTAATTCGTTACACAATTTTCTATGTGGCATAATAATTTATTTACATGAAAATAAATTAATAAATAATGTTAACGCAAATAGAAGTAAGCATTTATTTTAAATTGTTTAGTTTATAACCACAGAAATGAAAATAATTAGTGGTGAAATATCAAAAACACACATAGGTAATGCAAATGATTAAACATTTTTTTCAAGAAGATTAACGTTTCTTTTAATTTGGCAGTTGTTGGTAATGTACATGATTACCCACCTAAACTAATATCACAGTTAACAACGTCAGTGCCATTCATTTTATCCAACGTAACAAGAAAAATTAAATGTCTTTTACAGTTAAACTAGAATTGCACTTTTTTAACACTCAATAATATGTTATACAGTGACATTAATTCTATTCAAAGGAAAATAAACAAAGAATAAAATCTTACTACAAAAAAAGTTTCACACTTTTCACTGTCATTTTTTAAAATTGAAAGATTATTAACCTGTGAATTGTTCATACACTTTTTGATAATTCATAGCATTTATTAAAACAGGGTGTCCAAGGATTATTGGACACATTATAAAATTATATAAAACAAAACATTAAACAGATAGAAAGAAACTGACTGTACTAACTTACAATGTAACTACATAAGTTAATAAATTTCGATGTGAGATCCCTTGGTTACTCGTAGTATGTCCAAGTGATACTCGATTTCATTCCATGTATTGGCAAGCATCTGAGGAGTTATTGAATTAATAGCAGCTCTGATACGCTGCTTCAGTTCCTGCAAAACAGTACAAGGCGTCTGACAGACATGATCCTTCACATAACCCCACATGAAATAATCCAATGGAGTTAGATCTGGAGAGCGAGGAGGCCACGGAATGGGACACCCACGCCCAATCTATCTGTTGGGAAATGCTCATTTAGGCACTTATGTACACACGTTGACCAATGTGGAGGCACACCGTCTTGTTGAAAAAAACCGTTGTCATATCTCTTGATCTGGAGTATAGCAAAATTTTCTAGCATATGCAAGTAAATGTCACCATTTACGGGGGTTTTTTGCCGAAGAAGAAAGGGCCAATCACTTCTCTTTTTGATAGGGCGCACCATACACTAACTTTTGGAGAATCATGTTCCAGTTCAATAGCAGCATGAGGCGGTTCACTGCCCCATATCCTACAGTTGTGTCGATTCACAATACCTGATATACGAAATGTGGATTCATCACTAAAAATTACAGTACTGAGATAGTTTTCGTCGGTTTCCACTCGATTTAGCATATCCACAGCGAAATCGTATCGCAGAGTGTAATCATTTACATGCATCTTTTGCACTATTTGAATTTTATAAGCATGAAACTTTAATTTCTAGTGCGAGATATCGTGAACTGTTGATTTCGGAATGCACAGTTCTCTACTTGCTTTACGAACGGATTTCCTGGGGCTTTGTCTGAAACTTTCATTAACTTGGTCAACCGTCTCACAGCTGATGCTAGGCCTACCAACTCCTCCACGATCTTCCACATTGCCAGTTTCTTTAAACTGTTTCATCCACCGCTTAATTGAATTCGTTGACGGAAGATTACAACCATACTCTAAACGGTACTGTCTTTTAACTTTAATGACAGACTTTAATTCCGCAAGCCTAATACACACATCGCCTTCTGTGGTACGGATGACATAACTACTGATTGCGCATTTCTCATACATTCCTCATCAGGCCACACCTAGCGCCATCTATCGGATTCTGGGAATAACAATTCTGCAAAACAAAAGTACAGAAATCGTGTTAGTAATACGTGACATAGAAAAACAGACAATGCTCATAGTTTTTTTTGTACATAATTTTTTAATGTGTCCAATAATTCTCAGACACCCTGTATATTCTTCACTATATCCAGGCATCATTGTTGCTTTAATTTGTGTTTTACTTTAATAATGTCACATTATTAATAATTTTATCAATACTAAATTCAAACTAAAAGAACATCTGACATTACATTATCACATATTGTCTACATATAATTTGTATATCACTTGCCTAAGAGTTTCATTCATTCTAATTTTTCCTAGCAGCTAATCACATTTTTGATCTTTCATTTGTAGAATGTAATATATATGCACCAGTTTCTTAGGATTTTCAAAGCCTAGTCGATTTCTTGTTGCGTTATGAATGTATAACAAAATCCAAGTGACATACAAAATGACAAAATTCACATGATGAAAATTGTCTGCAGCCTTTGATGACTAGTAATAATGTTGGATATCATCCATGAGTAGCAAAGCAACATGGGGAAACCAATGTGTGGTGTCGGCATGTTGTTAGAAATGATAGAAGAAATGAAAAATGTAATATGGAGAGCTCGTTTGATTTGCCGCAAGTAACCCACGTAAGTTTCGCTGTTAGCCTGGGAACTCGAGTAACATTATAACACTTCATTTTTTTTAATTGTATTTAAAGCACGTTTTGAATTTATTACATTTATGACATAAATTACGCAGTTTTTAAGTGTCACATAGAAAACAATTTTTTACGTGTCACATAAGAAAACAATTTTTTACACATAGCTTCCCAACCCTGGATCTTGGCACACAGGGAGCTTCACTGACATCCATAACATGCTGGCTAAATTAGTGTGCCTAGAAAATTTATTAAATTGATGTTAGCTGAACTCAAAACACAGCATATTATTAAAAATGTGGTAATCTGTGAGACTCCATGCACTAGTTCTGCATCTAAGCCAAAGTACTTCTTGGTAGAGTAATGCTTCAGATATTAAAAGCACTGAAAATTTTCACAGGCTAACACAAAAATAACTAACTAAATAAATAAAAATGCAAGTACATTCATACAAATGAGAGAGAAAGTTGAATGTTTTATGGAACAAATGACATGAATCTAACCATATACTCCCTTTAATATATTGATAGCACATATTATAACAGGTTTCAGCTTTAAAAATATTTTTTTTGATTTCAGCATATTTGTGTATATGCAAGAATGTTCATAATTAGATGTGATGTAATCATTTGCTCTTGAACTGCAGTACTTTTATAGCAAATACAAAGTTTTTAAAAACACATTTTGTCATTGAAAAAATGGAATACACACACATAACACATAAATATAGGTTGCAGTAGAACATGCATCTCGCATTATGAAAGAAACTTAAGATACACACAAGTTTCCACCCCAGCATGGGTCTTGATCACCTGTTCAGTTGGTACCACAGTTCACATTGGACGCACATTTTGCAGCATTACTAAACGTTTGGCTGAGCACAAAAGGGGCATTACCCACATAGACAGCCCTAAGTCTCCCTTCGCTTTACTCACTCTCACTAATACTTCAGCAGTGGCTCTTGGAAGAATACTGAGAAAATTACTCTGTTCATCGATATAAGGGATTTATGTTTTTATGAGAGCATTGAAACATCCACCTCTTTAAATTGCCATACCAACCGTCCTTATTTTGTCCCCATCATTAAGAAATCCCTCCCATCATTTGTCAACAACCATAACCAAGAAATTCAAAAACAAACCTAGCAACCAGTCTAGCTCCAAATGTTAACACATGATCAAAATCCCAGCAGGGTTAAAAGCTTCTGTGTAATGTAAGTTTGTTTCTTAATATGCCATACCTTCTAGTAATTAATACCTTCATGGCTTCCTCTAATTATTGTCAGTAACAGAAATTTGTGCACCAAGAAAGAAGCATTGGATTGAACTGAAATTTTATGGACGTAATGATACAGATGAATGATACACATGATGGTAAAAATAGAGCTGCAGAACAATTACAGAGGAATCTGCGGCACAAAGTCTGGTCATCTTCAATAGCGTGTTGCACTGCCTCGTGTGGCGATACATGCTGCAATACGGTCTGGCATAGAGGTGAACAGATGCCTGATGTTGTCCTGCAGCAGACTGGCCTAGACATGTTGGACAGTGTGCTCCAAATCCCAGATAGTGTGGCACGGTGGCAGCTGGAGTTTTAACTGGTACCACACATGCTTGATAGGAGACATGTCCGGGGAGCGGGCAGGTCATGGAAGTGTCTGGTCATAACGTAGGCAGTCCTGGGTAACCTGAGTCATGTGCGGGCGGGCATTATCCTGCTGGTATAGCACACCTGGAATCCCGGCCTGGAATGGGAGCACATGGGGCTGTAGGATCTCATCCACATACCACTGGCCAGTCAATGATCCATGTACCACTACTAGAGCTGATTGGCTATTGTAGGCAATGACTCACCATACCGTAATGCCTGCAGTGGGGGAGGTATGGTGCTCGATAGCGAGGTTGGGATTGTGCTGTTGACCTCTATAACTGGACACAATGATTATCTGTCCCCAAAACAAAGCAGCACTGACTGCTAAACACCACATGTCGCCAGTCTGTGGTGTTCCACGTCGCTCTGGCCTTGCACCACTACACACAGAGCCAGCGATGTTCTGGTGCTAA
This sequence comes from Macrothele yani, assembly GCA_039090855.1. NCBI lineage: Eukaryota > Metazoa > Arthropoda > Arachnida > Araneae > Macrothelidae > Macrothele > Macrothele yani. The sequence continues at coordinate 69,963,137 of CM077028.1, read as the reverse complement.
TGGCAGCACACGTAAGGGGCACTTGGATTGCAGATTCACTTCCGCGAGCCGTCGGGAAATGGTTCGTGGGCACACAGGAGGTGCTACATCTGCCTGTATAGTGGACCGGGTCCCCGTGGAATCTGTTCGCATCTGGCACACGATCCGTCAATCCTCTCTACCGGTGGTCCTCCTGGTCCATCCAGAGCCACTCCGCCATGTGACTGTGTCGTCACGTGTCCACTACTCCCAACACAGTCAGATGGTATGGTCAGAATGATCCACATGGCAGGCTATACTGCACGGCGACCACCCTGCGGCTTTCAGTCCGATGATCCAGCCTCTCTCAAAGTCCGTAAGTTGCATAAATCAATGTCTCTGGTGTCTACCCGGCGTTCTTCTCACCCTGTACTCTTGCCTGTGTTGGCCGGTGCTTTTCGTTTTCATGGGGCATCGACTACATGCCAGTTTATAAGGCTGCCGGTTTGTACTTGCAGCGCCACCACAGGGTGTGTGGTCATACGCACCCACACCAAACACGGATCATTTGCAAAATTTTGCGGTTGTAGCATGTTTTCTTCTAGGTGAGCAAATTTCATTGTCTGTGAATGTATTAACGGGAATTATAGAAGATAAATTTTTACTTACATTACCTCTTAAATTTTTGATCTATACACTAGATCAGTGGTTCCAAACCTTTTCTATTTGCGAACTGGCAAAACATTGGGGAAACCTTTGTGAGCCTGTGCTGCCGAAACCAAACTTTTAAGCTATTTTTGAGCATTTAATCTTGTAATATTCTATATTATAATTATCACTGTGTGCAATCCATAACTTATATACTAGATTATATAATTTAATCTGTTAATATTCTTTAATGATTAATAAGTGCAATCTATAATCAATATAACACAATATTCTCCTTACCATTAATTATGTCAATATTTCTCCTTACATTAATTATGTCTGTGTTGCTGCTTCGTGATAATTTTCTCAAGCTGTGGTTTCAGCGTCGTTTCTGCAAGGTGCAGAACAGTGTTAATGTCCATTATGTTCCTGTACTTTGTTTAGATTGCCATAATGGATGAAAAGTTTTTCTGGCAATAAATACATAGTCGAAAAAGTTACTAATAATTTTAGAGCTTTATCGCTGAGACTTGAAAATTCTTTCTCCATAATGCTCCAAAACTGAGTCAGACATTTGGATCTAAATATCGATAACAGACTGGAATCAGAAGGAAGTTCAACAAAGCTATCACAGCTTCCCTCGACAGGTGTTAAAAAGCGACAGGTGTTAAAAAGAATTTGGATCTAGATTTCCTCTTACTTTGACTCCATTTCGATTTAAAAGAAACATAAATTCACTCATTTCCACGCACCAGCAGAAAAATACTCATGAACCAGTGGCTGGGAAACACTGCACTAAATCATCACCAGGAGTGTCTGTGGCTTACTTCCTCCACAGATTGCAGTGGAAGAAGTATATAAATGGACACAGGAACTCTTGATGATGAGCTAGCGTGCAGATTGAAAATTTGAGAGGTAGCGCACCTAAAAATTTACCGTCTATAATTCCGTTGATAAGATTTATGTTACTGATAACATGTATGTTCTACTACAATCCACACATTTTGTAATACCATTCAAGCTTTTGACTAACCTGTTTTTCTATAGGTAATCAGTTACAATCTACAGGTTGAGTGCATCTCTATTTCTGTACAAAATTACATTCTGGTGTCTGTTTAAAACCATTGACAAAAACCCAATCTGTATTTTATGTTACTTTAGTTTTAGGTTAAAAACACTTAAAATGGCAATTAGAAACATCTTTAATCACTTATACATTTCTAATGCATTTTGAAAATTCAATTATTGTTATTGTTAGAGGATTTTCCATAGCTTTACAAGCATTGTTGCTCTCATGGCTGTTGATATGGCACTGAGCTGTTTCAAAACACAAAATGTGTTTTTAAAAAGTTTATTATCACAAATGGCAGTAAAACAGTTCAAATATCATCCATTGCACTTAATTTAGTCTTTGCATTACATGCAGTGCAGAACTTCATTGAACCTAAATCTGTGAATGCAGAAATAAACTAACATTGAAAAGAATAAGATGAAAATCTATCCAAGTAAGAAATTTGTTGTAAACAGTAAAAAAAAAATCTGTATCAAAATGGAAAGTTTTTCATCCATTATGAAAAGAACTGCATAAAGGAATAGCGTGGAAATGAACCATCAGTGAATAAGACTTACCTAACTGGCAAATTACAGCTTCAGATGTTCTCACATCAGGATTTGGCATAGTAATAGTGAAGATGAAAATATTTCCTTTGTTTGTACCTGCCCAGAATGTTGGAGTGGTGATCACATCTAAAGACATGTGAATATACATTAAAGAACTAGACAGCATTTGTACAGTAAATCACTAGAAAACATTGCACATTAAAGAACTGGACAGTGTTTGCACATAAAATAACTAGACTACATTTGCAGATTAAAGACTTGAACAGTGCTAGCATATTACAGAGCAACAACAGACACAGTATTGGCAAACAAACATAAAATATGACAAAGGTTCAAGTAACATTTCTGCGAAACACAAACAATAAAAGATAAAGTTTAACCTTTAAAACTTTATCTGAAGAATGGTGAAATGGATAACAGTGAAGTGTATGGCACCTATACGCCGACAGTGATACCTTTAAAATGTTATTAAAATTGTCTAAAAGGTTCTGTACGAGACGCTATTTTATATTCGCTAATGCTAAAAACTTAAGAAAAACTACACTTTGATAAATCAGGAAGTTGAAGCTTTGCATCATATGTTTCTATTTTGCAAAGTAAAAAAATTGTTCAGGGTTATCCCTCTATCTATCAGCATAGCAAGTCTGTGTGCATGTCTAACTTAATGTCTGAACTGCTAAGGTCTTAAAACATGTCATACTAGACAGTACAAGAACAATGCAGAAGTGCAACATGTATATACTCGTACGAGAAGCATACCAAAAGTAATTAGTGATGTCAATAAAAGTTAATGTATTAGGTGCTTGAATTAATTCCCGCTGTTGACCAATAGAGTGCAGCAGTGGTGCGCTGTGACCTGGGCCACATGTGACCTTTCTTGCGCACGCACGTACCATCCGTAGTCTGGGCGAAGCAGTGTTTGACACGCGACGGAGGGCATAGAACACGAGTTTGTATCGCATTCACAATGTCGAGTTTCGTACCAAAAAAGGAGCATTTACGGGAAGCATTACTCTTCTGCTTTCATCTCAAGAAATCTGCAGCGGAAAGTCATCATTTGCTAGTGCAGGCCTATGGGGAACATGCCCTATCGGAAACAACATGCAGAGAGTGGTTTCGATGCTTCAAAGCCAACGAATATGATGTGAAGGACAAAGAGTGCCATGGGCAGCCGAAAAAGTTCGTAGATGGCACATTGAAGGCCTTATTGGACAAGGATTCATGTCAGATGCTCCACGAGTGGTCTGAAACACTTCGGGTCGATGAGTCAATGGTTAGCAAATGTTTAAAGGCAATGAGAATGATACAGAAGCTCGGAAACTGGATCCCACATGCATTGCGGGAAAGCGACATCACCAAACGTGAAACCATGTGTGAATTGCTGCTGCAACGACACAAACGGAAGTGGTTTTTGCATCGAATAGTGACTGGCGATGAAAAATGGATTCATTATGACAATCCTAAGCGCAAGAAATCATGGGTTCGTCCCGGCGAGCCATAAACCTACACGCCTAAACCGGACATCCATGGCAGGAAGGTGATGCTGTGCATTTGGTGGGATCAAGTCGGTGATGTGTATTCTGAGCTGCTGCAACCTGGTGAAACCATCAATGCTGAACGGTACCGACATCAATAACTCAATGTGAAACATGCACTCACAAAGAAACGACCGCAATACGCCAAAAGACGACCAGGTCATTCTTCTGCACAACAACGCTAGACCTCATGTCGTCAAATCCGTGAAGGAACTCTTGGAGGCACTTGGCTGGCCTTATTCCCTGGACATTGCTCCCTCGGTCTTCCATTTGTTCTGGTCGCTACAACATGGCCTGTCGGAGCAGCACTTCCTTTCTGTCGCGAATATCCAAAAATGGCTCGATGAACAGTTCGCCTCAAAAGAAGCTGCATTTTTCTACTGCAAAATCCATTTCTTACCCCAACAGTTGGAAAGGGTCGTAGCTGCCAACGGACACTATTTTGAATAGACTATCCTGTACCATTCTGTGGCAAGACACAGGTGTTTGTGTGGCAAAAAATAGCAGGAATTAATTCAAGCATCTAAAGCTTTTCCAAGTACGTATTATGCACTTCTGCATCCATCCAAACCACTTTGAAAATGTCTCTGCCCAGGATGGTTTCTCAAGTGCCTCTAAATACACAAACACAGCCTCTTCTCATCAGATGAAAAACTGATGTCCCTGAAGTGTTTCCTTGGTTTTCAGAAACAGACAGAAGGAAGTCACACAGCGCCAAGTCAGGAGGATAAGCTGGATGAGGCAACACCTGTTCTGCTTCCATGGTCATTCATGGTCTTCACTGCAGTATGGGCAGCCACATTGTTGTGGTGAAGGAGCAGAAGTTCGTTCTTCAATCTAGGAAGCTGTTTCTGCAATGCCCTTTGGAAGACAGCAGGAGGTATACTATTCTGGAGTGACAGTTTGTTGGTTTTCAAGAACAACTGTCAGCACATGTCTCGTTTTAAAGAAAAAGACAACCATTTTTTCCATGTACTGTAGGTTCTTCAGACTTTCATCCATGGCTCATCACTTTGGAAGTGCCAGACCCTCAATTGCTGTTTAATTTCCAGGTCATAGTTGTCTATTCATGATTTACCACCAGTCACAATGTTGTTCTCTGCTTTACTTGCCAATTTGGTGAGCATGAAATATCAACTTTCAACATGATTTGACTTCTTCTGTTATCCATCAGTGAATGAGGCACCCATCGAGCACATCGCTTGCTGACAAATAAATAGTCATGCACGATTATTTGCGCTACTGTTGATCTGGTGTTGAGGAATGTCTGTATTTCAAAAATCATGATATGAGGATTTTCTTTTATTGTTTTCCTCACAGCAACAACATTTTCAGTCATTACAGCAGTATAAGGACAACAGGATTGAGGCTTCTTCCAGTGAATTTTGGTTCCTGCCAAATTCACGAAATCAGTTTCCGACTGTTGCTCTTGAAGGAGTGGAGTCCGTATTTGATAGCAATTCAAAACTCTGCTCTGCACTTGAACCTTTTTTTTTTTTCTCTCTCTTCAAAACAAAATAAATCATAGCATGAAAACCAAGTCAAGAGAGATCCACTGCAAATGAAGGTCAGACCAGTGTTGCCATATTTTCATGTCAGCAGACTAAAAACTGGATTTAGCCAGAAACTTTGCACAACGTAATTATACTAATAGCATTTTATTTTTTCCATATGAGCTGTGTTTCAAGGTCATCCAATCTCCAGTTTGACTGCAGCTGAAAACTTTCAGCATAGCCTACTATATCATAAGCAAAACATGTGGACAGATCCTGATAAATTTTGTAATGGAAAACATGAAAACACATTTTAAACACACTAATGATACAGAATACCAGCAACTGGGTCTAATAAAATTACAGAAATATAAGAATGTTTGTAGACATTCTGACAAAATTTAGACAATATTAATTTGATACCTATTCAAATCATAAGTTACACTACACTCTAGTGGGAAACCCACACAGTTTGAAAATGCCTATTAATAGTTTAGTCTCCTAACCACACAGTCATCAAGTGAGACTGAAGTCCAATACACTCTTTCACACATCGTGGTCAAGATCCACAGCTACAGTCAGAAGACATCAGTAATTAAAACATGCACATTTATGTTACCACAGGGTTAGGACAAAGTGCACAAAGAAAGTGAATTATAATGGATACCACATGATCATGTCAAACCAAAATTATGAAGGAACTCCTTCCATATATATATATATTCTATGCTAAGAATTTCCAAAAAAATTGGAAATTCTTAGCATAGAATATACAATGATGAGCCATTACGTTATTACCACCTACCTAATAAGCTATAGGACCCCCTTTAGCCCGCAAAACAGTGGCCACTCGGTGACGCACTGATTCAATGAGATGGCGATAAGTATCCTGGGGTATTTGATACCATAATGTCAACAGCAGGATCCTCCAGTTCCCGTACATTTCGGGGCGGTGGTGATTTAGTGTGAACCCGCTTTTCCAAGTTGAACAACAAATGTTCGATTGGGTTCATGTCAGGTGAATTTGGAGACCAGGGCGTTAACAGAAAGTCACCAGCATGTTCTTTGAACCACTCCTTGACGATTCTGACAATGTGGCGTGGCGCATTATCCTGTTGGTAATGGCCATCACCAGCAGAGAACACAGTTGCCATGAATGGGTGAACTTGGTCTGCAACAAAGTTCAGATACCCGACAGATTGAGATAATGGGGCCTAAAATGTCCCAAGAAAACATTGCCCACAGCATAACACTGCCACTGCCTGCCTGTTTCGGCCCAACAGTGCATCCAGGTGCCATAACCTCTGTCGGTAATTGGCGTATCTGCGCTCGGCTATCTACATGATGTACCAGGAATCTGGATTCGTCAGACCAGGCCACTTTTTTTCAATCATCCACGGTCCAATCTTTATGATCTTGGGCTAATTTCATGGGTTGTTGGCGATGACGTGCAGTGAGCATGGGGACCTGGCTTGGTCTTCGGCTATGCAGGCTCATATGCAGAAGTCTGTGATGAACTGTGTGCTGTGATACATTGGTCTGGTCACTATTATTGTAGCTGCAGGTGATTTGTCACACTGTGGTCCTGCAGTCGCTGTGAACAACACTCAACAGTCTCCGCTTTCCTCTGGCATCAATGAGCTGCGGACGACGGCTTGTTGTTTGCCCATCTGTGCACCACTTTTGATATGTACTCACTACAGCATCATGTGAACAACCCCCAAGCTGTGCTGTTTCCGAGATCATAGTTCTGAGGCGCAGTACCAACACAATTTGTCCTTTATCAAACTCCGATAAATTAGCAGCTTTTCCGATTCCGGCTCCGAACACTCTACAAACCGAAAGCCGGTCCTTGGGTTGCATTCACCTATGAACTTCACCTATGCCACCATTCGGTCTATGGTGCGCTCATTTCTCTAGGCTGGGGGTGATCATAATGTAATGGCTCATTGGTGTAGTTACTGGAAAACAGCATAATGCAAAATATTTCATATTTTCAACTAATCATAAAACCAAATACAGTGAAACCTTGGTTTTACATATTCCAATGATACATTTTTGGCATTTGTATGTAATTCTGCATTATTCCCAATATTTTACTGTACTAGTTTCTGTCATTTTTCAATTTGGTTGAACGTAATTCCATTATATGCTTTTTTGATTATACATAAAATTTTGAATTTCAGGTTATCAAAAATACACAGTTCTTTGATTCGTTTATATGTAACCTGGTATGTTACAACTTTGAGAGAATTGAGACAGCATTGCTGAGTTCTTTTTGGTGTAACCAAAGTTGAACCTTGATCCCATCAGAAAAGGCTATTTTCGTTATGTTTGGTTTGGATGAAAATTGGTTTTGCAATTCCATGTTATGAGTAAAAAGTGCCACCAACTTTTAGGAAAGCTATAGCTTCTTTTGGTGTGGTGTGGGTGTTTTTTTTTTATTATTATTTTGGCAGCCATGAAATAGATGGTGCACCTAAAAACTTACTAAATAACATTTGCAGTTATCTTTTTTCTCTGAATTTAGGAAATTTTAAACAATGCGATGATTATGTAAGCTTTACATTTTACCCAACACTAATGCTAAATCAACTAGGTAACAAATTGCTTTGAAAAGAGTGATGCTGATAAGCAAGGAATGTGTAATAGAGGTATTGAATATAAAACATAATGGTATTCGGATTTACTACTAAGTTTTTCAAAGGTAGTTTTTTTTCAAAATATGACATTGTACAGAATTTCTCAATTTTTTTTCTGTGATAGCGAAATCAGAATAAAAATTTAATACAAAAATTCAAAATAGACAGGCTTAAGGTAGTGAATGAAGTATTCATGTATGTATGTCTTCCATTATGAATTAACGTAATCTAAAATCATGTTGTCCCCTCCCCTCTTTTTGTTTTTGGAAGCATTAAAATTTTACAATAGTATTTAACATTTAGAAATTTCTTTTATAGGTTTTTTAAGGGGACTGTAGAAAAACGAATAACCAAAGTCCTACTGTAATTCTAAATTTCTGTGAAGACCAAAGGACAATGAAGTTATCTATATTAAAAAATTTACTTCCTTTCCCTCAACTCCACATAAATGAACATATTAACACACACATATATATGACCTCTGACATTTTGCTTTACAGCAACTCTGGTGAGAAAGAACTTAGAATTGCCGAGTCTGTATTCACTGAAAAAAATAAAAAATAAGTTTGTAATAATCATGATCCTACAGCTTTACCTGACCCATGGAAAATTCTTATTAAGTATCATCAAAAAAGACATAAGTACTCTTATTTGGATTTGATCCCGCCAGATGGCAGCACAGGGCATGAGTTGCGTACAGCCCCAGCGATGACGCGCTTTCGATTTGAAAAAAGTATCCCCCAGCATGAGAGATGAGAAAGCTTCCTTTATTAGCCTGGTTTCAGTTAGTGGACATTGTTGTGCTTCTGATCTGGGAGGGAGAAAAAGTTCTTGAGTGAACGTGAATGTTTGCTGACAAATGGGGAACAATGAGATGAGGTGCAGGAAGTAGTTTCTTTTTTTAAGCTTATTACAAACTTTTAAATTAAGTCATTTTAATAATAATTGATAAATAGTAATGTTTTATCTGAGTTTGAATGCATTTTTGATGTTGTGTTAGTAATGAAGATATTTTTAAAAATGAATTGTAAATTTTGGCTTAAACTTTTACGAAAAATCCAATTCATGAGACAACCTTATAGGTTGTCTTATGTTATAAACGTGCTTTTAATTAAACTATACATAATATCTAAGGTATTTTATCTGATATTGTCAAAGTATTTCTCACGTTGTTTGCGCTGTGAGGCACGTGCTCCCGGCCCCGAGAGGTCTCTTACGTTACGGACTAGCTATAAAAAAGAAATTGGCTAGCTATAAAAAAAATTTTTTTGGAGAAATAAAACAGTTAGGTTATATATTTTCAGTTCCACATTCATTCACTTGCACAATCAAACGTTTAAAATTTACTATTAATTAAAAGATTTTAGTAGAAAGAGTTATACTCATCGGGTCAGGAGACATCTCCCACGGGGTTCGTTGTTAAGGCGAGCGCTTTCTGCGGTACATTTACCGCCATCTTCGGGCCATTATTTCTACACGAGGGTTCTTCGCGTGTGTGTAGTTTTGGAGTTGTATGTCGGGAATCGATGGGAAGGTTTGCTGCCTGTATGTGTTAGGTGGTTTGTTTCCAATGTGTCGCCACAGCAAACCTTCCCATCAATTCCCGACATGCAACTCCAAAACTACACACACGCGAAGAACCCTCATGAAGAAATAATGGCCCAAAGATGGCGGTAAACATACCGCACAAAGCGCTCGCCGTAACAACGAACCCCATGTGAGATGTCTCCTGACATGATGAGTATAACTCTTTCTACTAAAATCTTTTAATTAATAGTAAATTTTAAACGTTTGATTGTGCAAGTGAATGAATGTGGAACTAAAAATATATAACCTAATTGTTTTATTTCTCCAATTTTTTTTTATAACTAACCAAAGGTCTGCAACATAAGAGACCTCTCGGGGCCAGGAGCACATGCCTCACAGAGCAAACAACGTGAGAAATACTTTGACAATATCAGGTAAAATACCTTAGATATTATGTATAGTTTAACCTTTTTATTTTAACGTTCATTTCATTTGTAAGTTAGTATTAGTGTTTAATATGAATAAAGGATGGTTGAGGTTGAAATAATTTTCTAAATGAGTTTGTGTTTAGTGTTTTTCGGGCTTCCCTCCGGAGTTGCCCCAAAGCAAAAATGTCGGAGGTCATATGTGTGCTAATATGTTTATTTCCATGGAGTTGAGGGCAAGGAGGTAAGTTTTTTAATATAGATAACTTCATTGTCCTTTGGTCTTCACAGATATTTAGCGTTACCACTATACACTTTAGGAATGCTTATAACCAGTGAGATAAGATTAGGCTTTTCTCATTGAAGTTTATAGTAAAGCATTATACCCACTGTAATCATTAATTTATGTACTTCTAACAAAGGAAATGCAGCATGTAAAAAGGATTATTTACATACACAGATTAATAAATATGTCTTACTATTGATTATAAAACTTTGAGCAAAATAAACACTTTGTACAACAGAGCCCAACATATCTTCAGCATGATAAGATTCCATATCTCCATCAAAGGAACGAAGTTCTGGTGATGGTGAACTGGCTGTGGTAGGAACAGGGCTAGAAGCAATGCTATCTCTTTGGTGAATGCTGCTGTCTTTTGACCTATAGAATAAAGAAAACTAGAACTGCATAAGAAATATGTACTTTTACAATGAGAGACAAAAGCATGATTTTTTAACATGATCACTTACAGTTTTGAATATAACATCATAAAATCTAAAAAACAGGAAGAAAATGCAATGTTTGATAACTGCAAACATTTTAAACAGCAGTATCTGACTTTTTTTTTTTTTTTGATTGAAGGTTTAACGACCACCGTGAGCAACTCAATGGGCTATAAGCAGTCGCCCGTCCCTAATTTAGGGTCACTGGTTCCAGGGAAGGGAGAGAGCCTGTGCCATAAGACAAACACAACATCCATGCCTCACCGGGATTCGAACCCGGACCCCTTTCAGACGAATGATCAGAGGCCATCGCTTAGACCACTGCGCCACCGGGGCGGCTATCTGACTTTCACACCTAAGAATAATACAGCTCATGAATTTTTTGTAATGTCACTCTGAACAGAGCGTCACTTGATGCAATTACAAAAGCAGCACTATGTATAATACTCTGAATTAAAAATTTTCTTGCTCAATAAATATAGTTATAAGCAGGGGTAGACAAAATTGCAAAATTTTCAGGCACTATCTCCTTTTGTTCAGGTGGAAGAATAATTTTTCACAAGACATCCATGAAACTCAAAAAGACCATAATCGCTCTAAATAAAAACCTCACACACAGAAATTTGATCAACAATTAAAATTAATGCATTATTTGTTAGATATTGTTCAATAATTCAGTACAACATCCACAACTAAAACTAGGGAACATGTTATACACTTGTATTAATTAGCTGAATTTCAAAATAGGCTTTCATTTCAGCAAATTGAGCTTTGTCTTCTGGTGCATAGCATTCAATAAAACCATTACTTACTGAATAAATTCACTTATAAGCACCCCCCATCAAATCAATGTCATAGCTATGGACATCTCTGATGCTTTCTCTGTATATGTGTGCACGTACATGTCTTGGGTTACACCACAGAACTTCAGCCTAATTCACTATTGCCGATATGACTGAAGAACGCACAACTCTGCTGACAATAGTGCCAAAAATAGATATTGGAAACTTAAGTATTCTGATTTTATGGTTAGCTGTCTAGAAAAATGTGCAAACAGAAAAAATCTGCATAGTGCATTTACTGCTTAATTAAAGTGACGGAAGCTTCATAATAGAACTCCAAATTCTGAAAAATAAAATTTTCAAAACAGAATTTGAAAACTGAGGCGCTAGGTAAAAGTTTTCAGGTGACATGGTGACTGGATTTCTCAGATTTGTTTACCCCCAGCTATAAGCAATGGTGCAGATTTCTTAAATTTGAAATACCCTTTTATGGGACCAATGAGAAATAACTTCAAGTTAGAAATGGCAGAAAAGGTAAAATCAAATTAAATAAAAGTGGCCCTTATTCATTTTAACTAATTTCAAGTTTCCTAAGCAGAAATATAAAAACAACGAATAATGAAATTCATTGATGTAACATCTTTAAATTACTGCAGCACGGTGTCTTGATCTGGATAAGGAAAAAAAAATTACAAATATTGTAAGAGCATAATGAAAAGGAATGGCAGAAATCCATGCCACACAATGACAACTGAACTAAAGTACTGCTAAAGAAATCAATGCTAAAGTGATGTAAAAGGGGCGTAATAAAATTGAGATGCTTCAGCAGCTACTTTTAATTTCTTCAGTTATGAAATGAATGAATAACAGGAGGTATTTACATTCATATCATGAATCAAATTTTACCAGATTTTACAATTGATTTCCAGATAATAGGAATTTGATGAAGTCTGTATTATTACATGTATTAGGGGAAAAGTAAATTTCCATACTTTCATAACAAATAAATAAAATATTTTCTATTAATGAATTTAGGAATGCATTTTGTGTATTTCCAATGTAAAACAGCAGAAATATAACTGATGGCTAATAACAAAAGAGAAGTAGATAAGCTACCTCTCTTATCATTAAACATATGTTCTTCCAGATACTAACTGATACTATGGTAAGTACTTCAGATGTAATCTGATAACTTCTGCTGTGGTGTTGACTGGGATGGAATAAAAACAAGGCAAATCACAAGGGGTTTGTCTGGATCTCTGTCTTTAAGATATAGATTGATACGATGTGAAGAAGGCTTAATAATTGCAATGTTGAAGACTGAAATTTGAAGATTGAGCAAAACTTTGCACAATCCTCTGGGCCATTGCAGTTAAGCTTAATCTACAACTTATCAACCTAATGCTTCAAAGATGGAGATCCAAACAAAACCCTGGATTTACCTTGTGTTTATTCCATCCTAGTCAATACCACATAAGGAGTTATCCCCTACATCCCAAGTATTATCACATAATAAAAGGTCTGTAACTCAAGATTTAGTAAACAAAGATCAGAAGCTCCTGACAATAGGGAAAGATATACTAAGTAAAGGGAGTGAGTATTTTGAAGACCCTGTGAAATGAGTACCAAGGGAATAGTTGGTAAATAATTAATTAATAGAAGCATATTGTTTCATCAAATATTTTGATAAAACACCATTCACTCGTACACAAGCTCTACTGCGAGCATACATGGCTTTTACACTATTAAGTATGGGGTTACTGGGAATCTATTTAATAGTGTAAAAGCCATGTATGCTGGCAGTAGAGCTTGTGTACGAGTGAATGGTGTTTTATCAAAATAGTTTTCTGTTGGTGCAGGAGTCAGACAAGGTTGTGTAATGTCACCATGGCTGTTTAATATATTTATGGATGCATGCATGCATGCGTGATGCCAAAATAGATAATACTGGATTATGTTTCGGTGATAACCGTGTGTGCAGATTGCTGTATGCTGATGACATTGTCTTGTTGGCAGAGAGCAAAAGTGAGTTGCAGAGTATGTTGCCCCGGACGTACGAAGTTTGCATGAAATTCAAACTGAGTATTAATAAGGGAAAAACCAAAGTTATGGTTTTTGAGTGGGGAACTGGTAGTACTGAATGTAGCTAAGTCTAAATGGCACCGTGATTGACCAGGTGAATGAGTTTGTGTATTTAGGAAGCATGTTTGACAGAGAGAACAAATTGGTTGGTGAAATTAGTAGGAGAGTGAATACTTCCTTGAAATTCATAGCTGCCTTGGGAGATTTTCACGGGAATGATGGGTTCTCAAGGGAGTCCCGCATGGCTGTGTATGAAAGTGTAATTGTTCCTATTCTGATGTATGGCAAGAAAACTTGGGTACTACAGAAGAAACATAGAAGTTGTTTGTGTGCTGGAGAAATGCATTAATTACGGGGAGGGGGGGGCAAGACACGTTCTGATTGTGTGAGGAATGAAGATGTGTTGGAGTTGTGTAATGTGAAGAAAAATGTTGTTAGCAAGGTGGAGACTAATATGCTTCGGTGGAGACTAATATGCTTCGGTGGTTTGGCCATGTTGAAAGAATGAGTGACGAGATGCTTACTAAGAAAACTCTTTTAGCCCACGTGGCAGAAAGGAAAGGTAGAGGATGGCCAAGGAAGTCATGTGAGGATCAGATTCAGGAGTGTCTGCATGAGAAAAAATCTTGTGTGCGTCGTGTGATGGATGTCAGTGAAGCCCGAGTTGTATGTTAAGATCACTGTAAATGGAGAAGTTTGATATGGCAACAGTAAGTAAATAATCAGTTAAAAATTATCTGGTAGTTTGTTTTTCTTTGCGGAGCTAACCTCTGAATCCCAGAGAAGAGCTTAGTGATATATATGTATGTATATTTGTGAAGATGACCAGTAGTTCACAGAAAGATACTATCTGGTCTGTTGAATTGTGGCATAGCTGCCAATTTTGATAAAATCTGTCCATAAGTGTTTAAAAGCACAGTGGATTGGCTCATGCCCTTTGGTTGTAAGATAAGAAATGATTAAAAATCATTATGGTATCCATTGGCTATACAGAATCAGCCCTATCAGCATTTTTCTTTTCGTTGACAACTACTTGATTCTGCTGTGACCTAAGAGTTTTAGGAATTCCTTATTCTCACAAAATGCCTTGCCATATACTTTTATTAGGGCCTCAGCACCCATATGTTATATCTATTCCACACAACCTCAATGCATTTACTAGGTGGTATTTATATTTTGTTGTAACCTTCAGAAACTTCGATTTAATTTCTATGTTATTCACCTGTCAAACCTACTGCATTTTAATATCTGTGATGTTTCTTTTTTAATTATTTGACAACTGGATCTCACAGTTGATGCAGCCAAAAATGATTATTGTATTTTTTGGCATATTAGACAAGACTTTTTCTTCAGAAGACTGGGCATCGACTTATCTGTTGATTGGTCATGAAATTTCTCAAAGTGAAAAAAAAAAAAAAAGTTGTGCCTTAAATCTGGTCATGATCTGAGCACCTGAAACACAGTATTATGTTCATAAGGAACCATTCTAAAAGTGTACAAAACACATTTCATTCACTAAGAACTTGTTTGAAAGCTGCTAAAACAGATATTTTCATTCAACACAAACATAATTATATAAAATTGCATCAGCCCCCCCCACCTGCTATATCTCCAAGACCACAGAGGTGGCATTTCCCCCTGATTTCCAAAGCCACCAAAACTACAACAATGGGTGCACCTCATTTCACTTGCAATGATTGAATGGCTACCAGGCAGCTGATTGGCTGGTGACAATCATGTCAACAGTGAGCAGTGCATGCACTTTTAAAGAGCAGCAATGACCGAAAGCAGTCCTTTGTTGCTCTGTCAATATCTAAATTGTATCACTCATTTGAATTAAAATCAACTACTGCTTCAATTTATTATGCTTACCTTAATTTATTTCATCTTTCCAATTGAAATCAAAAGCTGTTTTGGTTTCTGATTTCAAATCAGCCTCAGTGAGAAAGAAAGCAGTGAATAATAACCCATGCTGCAAGCGTCACTCTGATTTGGCACACACTAGTGTGACCTTGGTTTTTATTTTAACCTTCATGTGGCAGCTTCTTTGGCTCGTCAGTCAGAGGGAAGAAATACAGCAGCATCAGTTCATAAGAAAAGTCAACTCACAAAATCAAACTTTTTTTGCTGGAAAGAAAAATGCCATACCTCACTTTCAATTTTTACTGAAACAAATTTTGAAGATGACAATCCGATTTTTGGCGTAAATGTGACAAGGATGGTAAGTCAGATAATATCCGAAAACTTGAAAATTTCATCGTCCTGGAGCGGGACTCGAACCCACATCTCCGAGAAAACACCCGGGTATGCTAACCACTACACCACCCAGAACGATCAAGTTTCAAGTTTCCAATCAATTTGAATATAACAATCACAGGATTTGCTAGTCGAAGCAGTTAGGATTCGCTAGTCGAAGAAGTTAGCATACTCGGGCGTTTTCTGGGAGACGCGGGTTCGAGTCCTGCTCCAGGACGATGAAATTTTCAAGTTTTCGGATATTATCTAGATGACTTACCATCCTTGTCACATTTACACCATAAAATAAGATTGTCATCTTCAAAATTTGTATTATATGACGTAATCCCGTATTTCTTTTTTTTACTGAAACATTCATTTACAGTATAGTTACAGCATTTCGGAATGCTAACTGTATTTGCTCTAGCCTCATTTTACACTCGGGATCAATTTATCTAAGAATGAAAGTAAAGAAATTGAGAAATTAATCCCATTTGACTAATACTCCATCTCGAAATATAAGCTGAGTTTTCGGATATTATCTGACTTACCATCCTTGTCACATTTACACCAAAAAACGGATTGTCATCTTCAAAATTTGTATTATATGGTGTAATCCCATATTTCATTCATGATTTATGTGCTTCTCCGGGCAATCACAGCATAGGTTTCTTAATCTCCAGATTCACTAAACATGAATGCCGGTTGCTTTGACTAGCGAATCCTGTGATGGTTATATTCAAATTAACCAGAAACTTGAGACTTGGTCATTCTGGGTGGATAATTACATATATAAACACTGAGTGGACAGAAATCATGAGGTACCTCCTTCGTAACAGGTCTGTCTATCTTTCGCCTACATAAGGGGGCAGTCACATGATGACCCATTGATTCCACTAGTCACGACAGCATTCCACAAGTATCTTCACCCTTGCTTGCTAGACTCTTTCACTGTCTGTCATTCCATTGCATTCCTGGGTGGAGGATCCAAAGCTCGAATGGACCTTTCCACAGCATTTCAAAAATTTTCCACAGGGTTCATTGTCTGGTGAACAGAAGGGCCATTCCAGAGTAAAAACTTCTGTGAAATTTTCTTTTAACCATGTTCTAGTCACCATGGCTGTGTGGAGAGGTGCATTGTCTTTCTGAAAGAGTCCATTGATTTGTGGGTGCATGATGACCACAAATGGATGCAGATAGTCTGCAAGGATGAACATTTAGTGTGGACCACTCAGAGAAGCATCAAGATGTACCAGAGGTCCCAACTTGTGACAAACATGTCTGACACCATAACCAAGCCTCCACCAGCCTGAACAGTTCCATGTTGACATGCCAGGTCCATCAATTTGAGGAGTTTCCATCTGATCGACATCCCTTCCGTCTGTGCGAAATAACTAGAAATGGGACTTGATGGATCAGGATACTGTCTCCAATCATTAAGGTCCAGTGTTAAAGTTCTATTGCCCAGTATAGGCTTTTACAGTCTAGTGATATGGCATTAGCAATTGGACCCTGGTGGGTGGATGGCTCCTATAACCTATTGCAGTTAATGATTATCTGAAGGTCTTGGAGGAGATATTTCTGGCAACTCTCTCATTGAAATGGGCAGTGATTTATGACATTGTTGCTCTCCAGTTGGTTGCAAACATGAGGTTGAGGGCCATGTTCATCCACCACCTTTCTCCACCCACAGTGCTGTCCACGACGCAATGTTATTCTGGAAATGGCATATTTCTGATACACTCTTGATGTCGAACAGGGACAATGCAATTTTTGTAGCACCTCCACAACAGTGACCCATGCATTAGGCACCACTATCATCCCTCTTTCAAACTATTATTTTTCCATATTGACATCAA
This sequence comes from Macrothele yani, assembly GCA_039090855.1. NCBI lineage: Eukaryota > Metazoa > Arthropoda > Arachnida > Araneae > Macrothelidae > Macrothele > Macrothele yani. Next base: position 69,945,608 of record CM077028.1, on the reverse strand, counting down.
ATTACTGTCTACATGAATGCAGTGATGTCCTATCTATACACCAGCCAGGAGGTGAGTTTGTCCATTAATGAGAAGGGTGACAGTGTCATGCTGCCCAGAAACCAGGTATCTTATGATTTCTGTGCTTGCAGTGTATAAAGGCTAATGCTATGTTTACTCATTCTTGGATTTTTCTTTACCTGGAATAAATCACATGAAACCTATCCCTGATATATGGTCTCACTGATGTGTGCTATATTTAAATTTTGCCATGTTCTGCTTCTTACCCACTTGCACCTTATCTCTTCACAATCATGTGATAACTTTCTGAAGGTCTTTCCTGCTTATGGATTTGCTATTTTAGAAACACTTTATCCATAATCAGCAAATGCATAGAAAATAAAGCAGTGAAGATAATTTTGAGTTTGTGCTGTAAAAAGCTTTCAATTTACAAATCACATCTAAATATCTGGCGTTAGTTGAATAAATAAATCTATCGCTCTTTCCACGTTAAGCAACACACAGTAACCAAAAAATTGTTATTCGGCCGCCGTCGGGGAATCAAACCCCGAATCTCTCGATATCCAGCCAAATCAAGAGATTCGGGATTCAATTCCCCGACGGTGGCCGAATAACAATTTTTTGGTTGCTGTGCGTTGCTTAACATGGAAATAGCAATGGACTTATTTATGACAAATCACATCTTTCTTTCTTTCTTTTTTTTTTTTTTTAAATTCATGAGTTCTGAGTTGAAACTTTTGCACAAAGAAGTTAAATCAAAATTAAAAACAAAGTTACAAAACAAAAGATACAAAAATTACGAACCCATATTTCTGTAGGTCACTACTAAGAGACCCAGTTCGCTCCTTTCGAACTTTCTGTGGTTTTCCTTTCCTCAATTTACGGAAGGATTCCCTGAGAGAGTTTTTCAGTGATTTTGATCGTGGGGAAAGTTCTCCACTGGAAACAGGCACATCCACTGTGAAACACATACATATCATATATAAATGAACATACATAAAAAAGACAGAACAGATCACTGAAAGAATGATAATAATAAAAGTACTAAATAAATGGATTTCTTTATCCGAAAGAAACTGAAAATAACAAAGTTGTACAGAATGTAAGTTTGCATGACCAGTATGCTCTGCATTATACACGTTACTATAATTGTACTAGTAAAGCACATATTTACATTAACTGGTTATGACAAATTATATAACTCAGTATAAGTGACATAGTCCTAAAAGTACAGTCAAACTTCAATAAACAGCCCCCCCTCCACTTAAACCACGACCCCTGCCTTCCGTCCACTGCTCATGGGTTACAAATCTTATCATACTGTAATAATATATCAATACAGCATTGCTAATGTCTATATTAACATAGCTACTTCCAAGGAGGTTAGAATAGATGGAGTAAGGGCCAGTCATTCCCCTCGTGTAATCAAAGTGAAACCACCGAAACGTCACGATCATGATGTCACCAGCCAATCACAGCCTCTGCCACCATGTTGGTGAGACGTTTGAGATGAGTCGTGGCCAATCACAGTCTCTGCTGCCATGTTGGTGAGACGTTTGAGCATTTAATTCATCTGCTCAAAGTGCTTCAAGTTTGGGACGTCATCCTTACTCCATTTATTCTAACCTCCTTGGCTGCTTCTAATATTAACGTGCTATTTAGAATTCAAATAAACTCAGGTTACTCGCCTTCTCACCTAAAATCTTTCAAGAGGTTTTCCTTTCATTAACAAACATTTCCAACTTGTTAGTTTTAGAACATGAACTAACAAGTTGGAAATGTTTGTTAACGAGATGAAAACCCCTTGAAAGATTTTAGGTGAAAAGGTGAGTAATCTCAGAGTTTATTTGAAATCTTATCATGTTCTACTAAATGGAAATTTCCACCTTTAAATCATTCTTCTGCTGACTGCCATTGGCCAGGGCATTCTAGCGACATTTTGGTGTTTTTCATTGGAGAATAATCCACTGAACGGGCTCTCAAAATATTAACTTTAAATGAACACTCAAAATCGCCCACCTTATCTTCTTAAGTGTGTCCTAAAAGCATTTTAGACAGGTCCTCCTCAAAGGAGTTTTGTGGAATGGGTAAGACAACAGCTATTTCCACTTCCACTCCCCTGGGGGGGGGGAAATATGCTGTTAATGAAGTGTGGTTCGCTTCAGAAAATCAAGGATAGACTCTTATGTGATTTATTGCATTTAACAGAAGTAAGACAATTGGTGTGTATGTGTGTGGGTGTGGGTGTGTATACGTGTGCCCTGTTAAATATCAAAGTTTACTAAATGTTCTTTTTACAATTTGACCAGTGACAAAGCTTAACTGCTGTGACTTACATTTCCATAAAGACCATAATCACTCAGAAAATAACATTTCATGTCACGTATTTCACATTTTGGATTCTAAAACCTCTAGTTATCTAATGCCTTTGGTAGTCACTGTTTTTTGCAGGTGCTGCTTGCTGTGTGGGCTTTTTACATTCAACAGTTTTTGTTCACTTTAAAGCATCCTGTTCATAAGAAAATTTTGATATGCAAATTCAAAGATTGTAATAGACATCACACATGAGCAAATTACTTTTCCAAACTTTTTGACAAGTCTGTTAGCAGAAGAACAGTAGGAGACATACTAATTGGTAAACATAAATGGATGGGATCTTTAAAACAACTGTTCTCAATTAAAATTTTTTAAAGTGGCAAGCATGAAATTTAGAGAAAACTCTTGTTTTATGGATTGACCTGGTCCTATATGGGCTACAGAAGAATATGCAATTAGAGATATTTTAAGTCTTTTTGTCAGGTACATTTGGTTCTGGTAAAGAGTGCTCCTATAATTCTAATTGAGACAAATAAATTTTTAAGTAAAAGGGATATAATGCCAAACATGACATTATTACCGATGAAGTTATTCTTGAAAACAAAAATTCAGCTACAGTAATGGTTGGCTTCACAGATTTGAAAATTGGCATGGATTATCATTGAGAACATGGGCAGGTGAAACAGCCAAAACCTCTGAAAGTTGAATTCAAAGATGCGCATAAAGTGGATGAATCTGGTTTGTTTTACAAGATGATACCCAATATGCTGATTTCAAACAAAAATGAAAAAGGCTGCAAAAACATGAAAGATGGAATTCCCATAATAAAAGTTTTTGATTAGTAAGTGAAAAACCATGTTGTTTCAAGAATCTCTGTCATGAACTACATTCTCAAAATTAGAGATCTGATACAAAAGAATGTGTTTTTTTTATATCTCTTTTTAATACTGTCATTCAATTAATTTTACCTCCTTTTCTTACATTAACCTCTTTATCCACTCTCATTTATCGCCAGTTTAGCATGATGCACAAAATATGGCGATTTAATGAGGTTCAACTGCACAGGAGCAGATTAGTGTTCTGCATCATTACTTCCAAAGATTGTAAATGTTCTGCGGGCAAAGAGTAAAACACTTTGACCAAATTACATAAAAAAAAAAAAAAAAAGTGAATAAATCACAATTAAACAAACATTAAAAAATTACCATCAGTTGAAACCCCTTGTTAAATATAACAATACATAAACCTGTTATTTAAATCAAATAAATTTATTTAGAACCCGGGTATGTATTTAGAATTTGATATTCTGTTAATAACTTTTGAAGTTAAATATGTACCATTGTTGCAGATGAATTATTTACAAAGTGTTTGTGGCAATTCGGTTCATACATTAAAACTAGGGCAGCTTTCAGTATTTTCCGGACTGACTTACGTCCAAACTGTGCTCTGTTTGACATTTATAAACATTCATTTATCATGTGTTCCAACTATAACACCAGCTTTGTCATTAGTATTGGGTCTTTTACTTATACAATATGTCAATTGCTGAACCCCAGGATTCACAGATTGTCTCTGAGACAGGCAGAGAAAGAATAAAAACAACAAACTTAATAAATTTTGGAATCTCTGCATTTATTTCATTTAGAGCTTGTTTTAAAAGAGCTTTAATCTGGAAAAAATGTTCTACTTGCCCTACTTTCTTGTATATTTCTATAGACCCAAGTGACAAAAACAGTGTACTCAAAGAATAAACCTTTTTTTTTTTTTTTTCTTCAGAGTGTGGAACACATGGAAAAAAATTTACAAATTCAATGAAATTGGAAAGAATCTTCCAATTTTTTCTCCTGCTCACAACTGACATACGTTCTTGGAAATATTAATTATTCAAAATTCAATAAAATACCTGCTCTTACAATTATGTCAACAATTTCCTCATTTTCAAGATATAACACAGTATTATTCTAATAGCTCAGCTATGTATATAATTTATGACTACTAAGCTTGTGGTGTTAAGATAGAATAATAATAACATCATTTTGCACAATAAAATGTTTATTATACATCGACTATAGTTTCACAGAGCTTTTGGCTCAACTTCCTCGGGACAAAAGCCAAAAGCTCTGCAAAACTATAGTCGATGTATAATAAACATTTTATTGTGTGAAACGTTGTTATTCTTATTCTATCAGCTATGTCGCCTGTTATCTTCTGAATATCACAACATAAGGGAGCTATGTCAGAGTTATTCTGAGTGGAGCGCAGTTTTTCGAACTCTTCTCTCAGTCAGATTTCCATTTTCGGAAATTTTTCCTCCATTTTGAAGCTGAAACAATCATTTATTGAATAAAATCATATTTAACATTAATACTGAACAGAGGGAATCACGAGAAAAAAATTACGATTACAGCAGAAATCGTCACTCCATCTAGCTTTCGTTTTCAAAAGACGGAATTCCGTTTACAGCCGGAAAAAGTCCCCCCCGCCCTACCAAATTCTCTTTGCTTTCGAGAATGATGCAAATGATGACAACAAAGGCAAAATTTCCCGAACAAAAGATTACATGGAAATTTTCGCTGTGTCGAATTTACGTTTTCGGAAAATTGTTGCCTACAGTTTCAAGCTGAAATACAAACATTTATGCAATAGACTGATATATTTAGCAACAATAATGGGCAGAGGCAACTTGGCAAGAAACAGAAATAACGATTACGAGAAATTTTTTAGGTTTCAGAATACTGTTCTCAGATGGGAAATGACTCCCCCCTACACACACATTAATCCTCTGCAGTTTTGTATCGATCCCAAATAATGAAAAACGTGGAATTCTGCAAAAGAATCTTGTACCTGATTTGTAACAGTCGGCAATATGCAAAAGGAATTGTCCAAGCTGCTTTGTATGGAAGCCGATTCATGTGTCAGTAAATTGATTATATTCTGGACATGAACAATGTATTCGACCGCAATTTTTGTAACTCAGGGAAAAATTTGTTTTTAACGCACGTAATTTAAAAAAGGATATGTTTTTAAAGCTCGAATTTTGTGAGTGGTCAAAATACGGACCCAGATTATAAATAAATATATTTTTTCATTAACATTTTCTAAGGCGGGAGACTCCTTCCTCGCGACTTTACTTTGGCGGGAGTTTAAAACTTCGAGCGGGAATCCTGCAATCCCGCGTGTTATGCTGTTGTTGACTTGAGGTGATTTTTTTCAAGATGGACACCTAACAAATACTCTCACCAGCAATATGTGGTTTAGCATGGCTTGACGCCTCCCACTTTCACAACATACTAGCGGGATAGGGGAAACAATCAGCTATCATCCTAAATGGTAGAGGTGGGTGGATGGATGTGTGGGGGAGAGGGGGGATTGTTTGGTGCTCAGGGCAGAAGGGCGGGGAGTGTAGACCAGAGGAGTTACCGGCAGATTGGGGTACACGAGCAACTGCTGCATTTGCAAAATTATGATAAATAAATGTTCTGCAAGGGATTGAAATTTAAGGTTTAACAAAATATATTCTGCAAGGCATTGAAATCTAAGATTATAAAGAAAATGTTCTACAAGGGCAGAGGGGGGAGGCTTTGCTTTGCGACGCACATTGCAGTTTTAAATATTTAAGTACTTTCTGCTCCTGGGTTCAATATCACAAAAGCCAAAAGGTGTGATCAGAGAAAACTGCCATCTTTATAACATCCAATTAAACCCACAAAGTAACAGGTACAAGACAGACCTTTAAAGAGAATATTGTGTGAGGAACCTTTTCAAAATTACCCAAGAAATCTGTAAGACTTACTAACAATTCATCAAAATTACAAATGTGTCTCATTTTCAGCAGTTTATTGATCTAAGACACAAATGTTTCTTAAATAGGCACATTCTCTGTTGGCAAGAATTATCAAGGAAAAGTCTGTATTCTGACATCATGCATTAATTGTTATTTTTTTTTTTACTTTTCGTTAATTGATTGGCTAACTTTAATGCTTGCACTCTGCTCTCCCATTATGATGCAAGATGGCTGGATTTAGTTAAGATCAACACTATTATTGCTATTACACAAATTACAGTATTTTCATCCAGGCGGGCAAGACCAAAAACATGAGTAACTACATCAAAGCAGCAAACTTCCAAGATGATCATCAGTTGAGTACAAAAGTTTCCTTTATGAGCTTTTAAGTTGTTAACATTTCACTTATATTAAGTTTTACTCTTACAATTTAATAGGATATGACAGCATAAAATTAATACCTTACCTCCTGTACTTAATAATGTGCACTTTGACACAATGCATTTCTTCTGAATAATATCATACACTAGAAATCCATGAAATGTACCAATGGCTAAACTGAAAAAAAAAAAAAAAAAGAACAATAAATAAATAAACAAGAGAAGTGATTCTGTAATTTTTGAACTTTATATAAGCTTTGTTAACTGACAGGTTGTTATATTGGAAATCATCTGTTAGTTTAAGTAAGATTTTTGAGTTATTATATAACAAACTGCTGTTCTGAAGGTGTTACATACTTTCCTGGATAACAAACAATTTGAGCTCAGTCAGTCCAATTTTATAAATATTTTGCTTTTCTTAATTCACTTCCAATTTGATTTCATAATCCAAAACAATCATCACAGAACACAATAAGTAAGTTGTTCTTAGAAATAATACATAAAAAAAATGCTATCCTGCTTACAAAACAACAACTAGTGTTTTCCTTTTTGAGATACATAAGAACTTATTCTGCCATAAAAATTAATACACCATGAGCATAATTATGCACCCCATGTAATAAGCTATGAACAGTCATCATCATCATCATTGTCAACCATTATCAATCCACTGCTGGACGAAGGTCTCCCCAAGTTTCCTCCACAACGGTCTGTCTTGTGCCAGTCTCCTCCATGTCACCCCTGCATACTTTCGAATTTCATCCACCCATCTCCCATGTGGTCTTCTTCTGGGTCTTTTCCTGTCCCTTGGAATCCAATCTAAAATTTCAGCTGTCCATCGATGATCTGTCCTTCTGGCAGTATGTCCAGCCCATTGCCATTTCAGGGATTTAACTCTGATCATGATGTCTTCCACTCTTGTCATTTTTCGGATCCACGAGTTCCTCTTCTTATCTCTCCTGGTTACACCAAGCATGCACCTCTCCATGCTTCTTTGAGTTGTCTGCAGCCTTTGTATGTCTCTTTTAGTTAAGGTCCACGTCTCCGCACCATACGTAAGCACTGGAAGGATGCATTGATCAAACACTTTTCTTTTAAGACATAATGGCATATTGCTCTTGAAAATTATGCTGTTTCTTCCAAAAGCTCTCCAGGCAAGTTTTGTACGCCGATTAATTTCTTCATCAATGTGACCCTCACTTGATATCTGCTGTCCAAGATAAACGTACGTGTCTGTTATCTCCAGCTTTTCTCCATCAATCGATAAATCTTCATTTTTTGTAAAAGCATTGAACATCACTTTTGTCTTCTGAAAGTTCATTTTTAATCCCACTTCTTTACTCTTGTCAGCAAGTTCCTGGATCATACTCTGCAGCTCTGATGGGGTAGTTGCAAAAATGACTACGTCATCAGCAAAACGAAGGTGGGTTAGATAATCTCCATTAATCTTTATCCCCTTGTTTTCCCAGCTCAGTGACTGAAAAACACCCTCCAATGTGGCATTAAAGAGCTTCGGAGATATGGTGTCACCTTGTCTCACTCCCTTTCCAATTTTTACGTGTGTTGTATTTTCAAACAGCCTAATCTTTGCACTTGCATTTTCATAGATGTTATTAATAATATTAATGTATGCATCTTCAATACCGCAGGTTTTCAGAGCCATTGTAACTGCTGATGGTTTCACCGAATCAAAGGCTTTTTCATAATCGATAAAAGCCATGCACAATGGAAGTTCATATTCCCTCGCTCTTTCAATTAGTTCTCTCAGCACGTGGATATGATCTATTGTGCTGTAGCCACTCCTGAATCCAGCTTGTTCTCTCGGTTGAGCCATGTCCAGTGTTACCTTCAAGCGGTGTGAAAGAACTTTAGTGAAGATTTTATAAACTACTGATAGGAGGCTGATAGGTCTGTAGTTTCCGAGATCCTCAATGTCACCTTTCTTATGTAGCAGGATCATTGTAGCGGTGTTCCAATCCTCAGGAATCTTTCCTTCATTAAGGCATCGAGTGAAAATTTGGGCGAGTACTGTTTCGATTTCTCCACTTGCTTCTTGTATGATGTCTACAGTAATTCCATCTTCTCCTGGAGCTTTTCCTCGCTTCATGTTCTTGATTGCATGTGCAACTTCTGCTGGAAGGACTGGAGGAACTCTGGTACTGGTATCTTTCATGATGTCTGGAGTGCATATATCATCCCTTTCATATAATTTGGAGTAGAAATCTTTCACTCTTGTCAAAATTTCGCCTCTATTTCTTGTTACAGAACCATCTTCTTTTCTCAGTGCCATAATCTGTTTTCTTCCCTTACTGAGATGTCCCTTTGCTATCTTTAGGCTTTGGTTGTTTTCAATTGCTTTCCTCACTAGCTCACAGTTGAATTTCCTTACGTCTTCAGTGATACTTTTTCTTACTGTCTTGCATAGCTCTATATATTCCACTTTGGAAGTCACATCTTCTTTAGTTGTCCTCATCTCTCTTCTTTTTTGCATCAACATTTTGGTTTTTCCTGATAATTTGTTCACATGCAACTTGTTCTTAGACCCAGCTAATTTTGTTGCTGTTTCCATAAGAGCTTTGGTTACTTTTCTGTTAACTTCAGAGATGTCCACTTCTTCCGATGTTAGGTCTTCTAAAGCAGAGAACCTGTTCTTCAGTTCTAACTTGAAGGTATTATGGTGTTTTTTAAGGTTGGTCATGTCAATAGATTTTGTTTGTCCTATGAGCTTGCCACGTTCAAGTTTAGTGTTGAGGTGCATTTTACATCTCACCAATCTATGGTCACTACCTGTGTTGAACTTGTTTAGCACACTGCAGTCTTCTATGACGAATTTTTTGTTACACATAATAAAATCAATTTCACTTGTCGTCCCATTTGGATGTCTCCATGTCCATTTCCTGTGTGGCTTTTTCTTGAAGAAGGAGTTCAAGATGAAAAACCCTTCTGCCTCTGCAAACTCAACGAGAGTATTTCCACGCTGGTTTCTGTTGCCATGACCGAATTTACCTACCGAAGTTTCATTCTGTTGCCGTTGCCCTATTTTTGCATTGAAATCTCCCATAATTATTTTCAAGTGCTGCTTACCTTTATTATTTAGATGACAAATTTCCTCATAAAATTCTTCAATTTCTTCTTCAGGATAACTTGTGGTGGGTGCATAAGTTTGAATAATCTGAGCCTGGTATCTTTTCGAGAGTTGGATAACAAGTCGTGCAGCTCTGTCAGAGGAACTTTCCACTTCTACAACTTTATCCTTCAGTTTCTTGTTTATTATAAATCCAACACCACTAGTTCTGCCAGTATCTGTCCCACGATAGTAGAAGAGATGTCCACTTTTCAGTTCGATGAGATTTTCTCCTTTTCTCCTTACCTCACTTAGCCCAACGATGTCCCACTTGATCCTTTGTAGTTCCTCTTCCAATTCAAGAAGCCTTGAATCAGAAGATAGGGAGCGTCCATTGTAAGTAGCCAAGGTCAGCATCAGATGGCAGCCTAGTCCGGTCCTCCGGGGATTCTTAGCACCCTCTGCCTTCATGTCGCACTGGCCGCTGCCTTGGCCAGGTACATTCCAGCTGCCGGAGACTGAGGGCCAAGATTTAAGTTGTGGAATCATTTTGGAGGGGTTTGGCCATAACTCACCACGCTGGCCAAGCGGGTTGGTGAGTGTGGGATAGCATTTCCTCTGATCCCGATGGTATAGTTATACCGCTATGGGCGGTCGTCAGAGCCCCTTTAGTGGGAACAGGATGCACCACGAGAAGGCGGGGTTGACATTTGTCAAGGAGAGGCTGTGATGTTACGCATCACCTGACCTTACATCCCTATGAACAGTATATCCCATCAAATAAGATTTGGGTATTGAAGTTGTGTGCCAACATATTTATAGCATAATGCGTGTCTACTACATACATACATTTCATTAAGCTGTTCTCTAGATTCAGAGGTTAGCTCCTCAAAGAAAGTCCATCTACAGATTAACATTTGGCTGATGGAAGATTTTGCTTACTGCTGATGTATTAAATGTTTCCATTTAGAGCAATCTCAGCACACACACAGCTCGAGCTTCACTGAAATCCATCACACGTCTCACACAAGACCTTTTGTACTTCATGCTCATAATCTTTTTATCACGCAGACATTCATGAATCTGATCCTCGCATGATTTCCTTGGCCTTCTTCTACCTTTCTTTCCTACCACTTGGGTTAAAGAAATTCTCTTAGTAAGGCATCTCATCACTCATTCTTTCAACATGGCCAAACCACCTAAGAATATTTGTCTCCACCTTACTAACAACATTTTGTCTCACATTATGCAACTGCAAAACATCTTCGTTCCTCTCATGATCACAGTGTGTTTTGCCCCCCCCCCCCCCCTGTAAGTAACATATTTCTCCAGCACACAGAAAGGTTTCACTGCTGTACATCAGAGTAGGAACAATATCACTTTTGCATACAGCCATTAGGGACCTTCTTGAGAATCCTCTTAAGGTAGCTATGACTTCAAAGAAGAATTCGCTCGCCTACTCTTTTGCCATCTAATATGTTCTCTCTGTTGAACATATTTCCTAAACACACAAACTCATTCACCGGGTCAATCTCTGTGCAGACTTAACTTGCATTCAGTACCAGCAGTTCCCCACTCAAAAACCATAACTTTAATTTTTTCCTTATTTATACTGAGTTTAAATTTCATACAAACTTCATACATCCAGGACAACATACTGAGCAACTCGCTTTTGCTCTTTGCCAACAGGACGGTGCCAACAATCTGTACACACGGATACTACCAAGACATAAACTAGTATATATATGGTCCATTTTGGCATCATGCATATATGCATCCATAAATATATTAAACAGCCATGGAGACATTACACAACCTTGTCCAACTCCTGCACCAATAGAAAACCACTTCGATAAAACAGCATTCCCTTATACATATGCGCTACTGCCCATATAAATGGATTTCACACTATTAAGAAGATTCCCAGTAGTACCATATTTACTCAATACCTTCAACAGTAGAATCCTATTTACTCAGTCATAAGCTTTCTCTAAATCTATGAAGGCAGCAAACACTTTCTTACAGACAGAAATATACCTTTCAATCATTATATGTAATGTAAAAATTTGGTTAGTGCAGCCCTTACCAGGCATAAAACCTCTCTGTATATCCCACACTGTCTCTGATGTAAGATTTCATACCTTGTCAATAATGACCTAACCAAACACTTTCCCCGGCACACTCAATACGCTAAAATCATGATAGGTCTTGCATTCAGTCTGATCACCTTTCCCTTATACAAGAAAACAATTATAGCATCCCTCCAATCCTGAGGGACCATTCCTAACTCCCAATACAACTGGCAAATTTTAGTTAATCAGTCAATTACAGTTATCATCATATTTTAACATCTCAGCAGTTATGCCATCCACTGCCTGAAGCCCTACCATTCTGAAGAAATTTTAGAACTTTACACACCTCTTCTCTTGAGTTCCCTCCTATGCTTCCTTCTCTCACCATGACATCAACTGCTTCTGCCTCAAATCACCTTTGCTTTCATGTTCTAACAACTCACAGAAGTATTCACCCCATCTTTCACTTGTTTACTCTAGCTCCAAAATCAAAAATATTAAGATAAAATGAAAAATTTACTATGAGAACACACAGATTCAAGTCACATTTTAATATGTGTACAAAAGAACCATATATGAAAAAAAAAAAAATACTGGGTACAGGATTTTTCTACTTAATATTCCTTTAACCAACACAGAGACAGAATGGCAGTTGGAGGGATGTTCTTGAACACAAGTCAAGTATCTGGAAGCAGCCATTGCATTTTTGTTATGTTTTCTTTGTGGATCTCTCATCAATTTTTGACAGTTAACAAATATAACAATTGTTCATATATTTTCCAACTTTGTACTTTGTTATTTTCACAGTTAGTAAAAAGTAAATCAGTGAAACAATACAACACATTTTCATAACTAGTGTACACTACAAAAAAATGTGTAGTTATTGCACTTACAGATTCCATTCGGCATGAAAAGCAAGGGCCGTAACTGCTGCTGGGGGAATAACTTGTATAAGGCACTGCAAATGAAATCCCTTCTCAAACTTTTGATTCCCTGATCTCACTGACAAAGGAGGTTGACCATTCCATGTTAAGTTGTCATAGTCTGTCACCAAATGAGCCAAAGACACCTTAAAAAAGGGGTGACGGGGACATAAAATAGTTTCAAAATAAAAACAATGCTATTTTACATATCTAGTTTTGTCACAAAAGAACCATAAATTTTTCTTTCATATTTTTATTAAAGTTCAATAACTAAAACATTTAAATATTGTAATTTATGAGAAATACAGATTGAGAATGACAAAAAGTGAATCTTTGAAATTATTTTTGTTCTTTTTTATACAGGGTGTCCCGGAACTTCGTGTACAAACTTGGAGGGGAGGTAGAGAACAGCGTTAGGAACCAGAATTAAATAGGAAAGCATGGGCGGAAACGTCACCCTCACGTGAGAAAGAGACACAAAGACACAGTAAGGCCACAATGCAGAAAGCAGTGCAAAATGCTTTATTACACAACAAAAGAGTACAATGTAGGACTTACAAGCATCACAGGAGGTGTTCAAAATTGCGTCCATTGGCCTGGATGCACGCATGACACCTACGCGACATGGATTAGCGAACATTGTCGAAGATACCTGGCGTTTCGCGGATCATAGCAGCAGCGATGGAGATTCGTACCACCAGGTCCATCACAGAATTTACTGGCGTGTTGTACACAATGCTCTTCATGGCACCCCAGAGATAACAATCAAAAGGAGATAAATCAGGTGATCTGGGGAGCCATTCGACGGGACCGGCGCACCCAATTCACTTGGTTCCAAATGTCCGGTCCAAATGGTCACGTACGCACCTTGCGTAATGAGATGGCGCCCCATCATGTTGCAACCACATTCTGCGTCGAACATGTGCGGGGACACCGTGCAGCATTTCCGGAAGAACCTCCTGAAGAAAGACGAGATACTTGCGAGGTGATAAGATGTATGGCCCGACTAAACTGTCCGCCACGATACCCGCCCACACATTAACAATGAAGCGTTGTTGTGCGGCTCGTGGTCGGGTTCCGTTTGGGTTGTCTACGGCCCACATGTGCTCGTTGTGCGTATTGAACACCCCGTCACATGAAAAGGTTGCTTCATCACTGAACATAACAGAACTGGGAAATTGTGGGTCGCCCACACTTTGGTGCAGAAACCACTGTGCAAACGCAAAACGTCGTGGGTGATTATCCGGCTGCAGTAATTGAACTCTCTGAAGATGAAAGGGATGTAAGGCTTCGTCCTGCAGAACGCGCGACAGTTGATAGAGACGTTCCGGCGGCAGCAGCAAGCGCCTGTACACTGGCCTCGTGATTTCGGTCCACAGCATGCAACAGACGCTCTTCCAATATGGGTGTTCGTGCTGTTTGCGACCGCCCGGTATCCTGCATCGTTGCTGTGAAGGATCCACGTTTCGCTAGGTTCTGATGTACTCGAGCGAATATTTGATGATTTGGTTGGCGCCTCGTTGGATATCTTTCCCGATACAACCGACCAGCAGCGCGTCCATTTCCGTTGGTTAGGCCATAGACGAAGTGCATATCCGTAAACTCGGCGTGTCTGAAACGATTCATGTTTATCGCACGCAGTCCGCGTCTACGATGAGGAAGCCACACGTGCCGACCTTGCGAGCTTGCGTACAGCGCCACCTATCGTTTCCGCCCATGCTTTCCTATTTAATTCTGGTTCCTAACGCTGTTCTCTACCTCCCCTCCAAGTTTGTACACGAAGTTCCGGGACACCCTGTATAAAACATACATGAGACTGATGAAGAAAAAAAAATGCTGAACTTTTTAACAGGGTGAAAAATCAAAACAGGTAGCAAGAAATTCTGAACATAATGCAGTGTCAAAAAGAAAGAATTGTTTACTTTACTGTATTTATGTAAATACTAAACTGGAGCACATCACAGGATTCACAGTACAAAACTAGTGAATTCAAAACAAAATAAAATGGTTTTAAAACACATAGCTTCAAATAGTTTTTTTTTCCTTGTTTTGTTGATGTACTTCCCAAAACATCAGCTCGAGTTTCCTCTTGTGAGCAAGCCTTGCTTTCTTTTCAGCAAAGTCTACAGCAGCATTTATCTTTTGTTGACTCTGCAGTTGCACAGCATACACTGCTTAATTTTTCTTTCTGATCTTTCCCTTTCCATTTTTCATTGTTGTTTTCCATTCTTTTTTTACTTTTTATGCCTTCACATGACAATATTATTCATCATGCTGAAAGAACTTTCAGTCTGAGGACCATGAATGCATGATATCAGAGCTTTCACTATTTTGGATAAATGTTGTAACTCTGAGAATATAAATACTTTTGAACATCATGCATCAATTCTTAAAAACATTTTCAACTTTGTCATTTCTGTTTTCAGAAAAATTTCCCTTCCTTATCAAGCTTAAATGCAAACATTTATAAGGGGAAAATAACATTTAACAGCAGAAAAAAAGTGGGAATGCTGTGCGGACAAAAAATAAATAAATAAATATTACTGGAAAAATATTTGCTCCATCTGACTTTATTTTTGGAATTCCCCTTTCCCATGTTCAAACTGAAATACAATACAATGGAATGAAATGATATTTAACAACAATAATTGGCAGAATGGACACAGTGAGAAAAAAAAAATACAATTATGGGAGAACACTTCACTCCATCAACCTTCCATTTTCGAAAGTTTCAAAAGACAGAATTCCACACTCAGATGCAAAATGAACTCCTCCCCAAAACTACTGCTGCCATCTCCAAATCCCCCAAAATTTTGGTTCAGTTGTATGTTGATCTAAAGAATAACCCAAATGATAACAGAAAAGGTGGAATTCCTCGAATCTGAGGAAGAATCTCAGGCTTGAAGATTACAGGGAAATTTTCACACTGTGTAACTTCCATTCTTGAAAATTGTTGCCTACAGTTTCAAGTTGAAATACAAACATTTATGCAATAAAATGATATTTAATAGCCATACTGGAGAAAGGCTACATCTCCAGTACAAAATTAAAATTACGAGGAGAATCTTCACTCTGTTTAACTTTAGTATTTGAAAATTCTGAAAGATGAAATACCGTCCCAGAACGGAAAATGACCCTCCCTCCCACACACATGCTAATCCTTTAAATTTCTCTTCAGTTTTGCATCAATCTCGAGAAAGACCTAAATGATGGTGACCAAAAATAAAAAAGAAAAAAAAAATGGAATTCCACGAATCCATGGAAGAATCCCATGTATGGTTAAAACATTACTGAAAAAACTTAATTTTCACTTTTGGAAGAAAACTGAAATTAGCACACAAATGCATAAATTTTTATTTTGTTTACAAATAAACTGAATGTTATGTTACATGTTATCTTACATGTAGAACAGTAAAACTGTTAGATACTTCATGTATATCTTCCACATAAGGAAGTCACAAGTTATAAGTGGATAAAATACACAATATATAGAGATCCAGTACCTCTTTTAGAATTGCTATTGCACACGTTAAAATATGGACATGTGATTATGGTGGTGCAGTCAATTATGACTTTTATTATTTCAAAAAATAAAGACTGAAAGAAGCTAACAGCAATTACTTGCATATATTCGTCCAGAGGTCTCCTTCATTTGTATATTACCATAGTTCCGCCCCAGATGTTCAGCAGCTATGCATTGCAAAAGAGTCCGATGGTGACTATAATAAAGTGATTAGCAATGCAAAGGTAGTAGTCGGCATCAAGAAGCATGCTATATATTGTATCGTAAGCTCAAAGAATAATACAACTGAAACTAAAAACCATGTATTTACCTACGTGGCCACGGTCAGGTTAAAAGGCTAACAATGAACAAATCCAAAAAACTATAATGAACGAGTCTAAAAGGCTAATTGTGAACAAATTTAAAAGAACAAAATAAAACATGAACAGCCAGAAGGAACGATGAGTGAACTATTTACATAATGCGTGCACCACCTCCTCACATCCACCAGCATCCCCGCACACGTTTTGCCATAGCCTCTTCCTAGGCGTTTTCAACGGAAAATGAAACATTTGTTGGCAAGTGGCAACGCTTCGTACCTCCGGAAGTCATGATGTACGTTGACAATGGGTCATTTTTCTTCCTATATGGTGGTGCCATCCGGTGTCATACTTTGATTTTCCTGTACTTGTCATAGTCTTTTTATTTTATTTTTATGTTCTTCTTTCAATCTTTTTTCGGTGTCCACTAAATTCCTCCAGGCATATGAAAGGTCATATGGTGAATTACTATTGCGGTTTGATGATTTGGTCTTCTCTATTAAGATGGATTCAGCAATCTGCATGGTCCTCCAGCTTTTTTGCTGATTTATCAATTTTATTTCCTCCCATGTGTTGTGCATTGGTTATTTATACAAAAGTCGATAAGTGCAGTTTTATTTTATTTTCTGAACCAATTGCCAATGTGTTCCGATAGTCTTATCTTGATATTTCTTTTGGTGCTTCCTATATATTGGCTGTCCCCTATTGGAATTGAGTAAAAACCCACTTTCTGCAATATCGGCGTGTTTCCGTGATCAGAAGTTAATGTGTTCTCGATATTTTTGGTTTTTATGCCAAAGCCCAAGTTAAATTTTGTGCATGCTTCTTTGAATATACTATTAATTTTGTGGTTGTAAGATATTGATCCACAATATTTTATTTCCTTTTATTAGTTGGTATTCTGAAATGATCATTTCTTGTCTTCTCTGTTATTTTCTTTATAAGATTATTTATTACTTTAAGGTCATATTTAAAAGCAGTGGCCACATTTCTGATCCAATTGAGTTCTTTATTTAACAATCGGTTATTGGAGGTATGGATTATCGCTCTATTGATGTATGACCTGAAGGCTGAGTATTTATATGATACAGGATGGTGAGAATTAGGTGGAATAGCGTTGGCAATATAGTTACGTTTATGGTATATCTGGAAGTTAATTCTATGATTTCGGTTATTGTGAAATAAAATATCTAAATAAGGTAATGTCTTATTCTGTTCTTTTTCTATTGTCACATTAATTGATGCATAATATTTGTTATATGCTTCGAGAAAAACCTGTAATTCCTGTTCACTACGTTCCCAAATATTAAAGATGTCATCCACGTATCTACAAATAAAATGCTGGTTGTGGAATATTATTATTTTGCATTATGTATTTTTCAATCTGCTGTAAGACCACTTTAGAAAGCAATCCTGAAATAGGGAGCCCATAGGAGCACCTGCAATTTGTTTGTATATTGTACCTTCAAAACCAAAATAATTATTTTGGTCAATAAAAATCAATGCTTTTTTGATGTCTTCAAATTTGCACTATTGGGATATTAAATTCAGGTTAAAACATCTATAGCAGAAGCTAGAGTTGTTCTTAAATTTACGTGCATACAATTATAATAATAACAAGGTTGCTTATCTTTTTCACATTTCACTGCACGTTTTATTCTTTTTGTTGTCATGCTTGGTTCAAGCCTCCGGTGCGGTGTTCTATTTTTGTCTTCAGGTTCTTTCAAATGTTCGACGAACACTCAAGTCCATGAAGTGCCTTGCTTTCCAGGTCACAAAATTGTATCCTCCCTCCTTACCACCCTTCCCACTAGTGGGTAAAACCCAACCTTTGCTGGTAAAAACCCCAATTCTTGAACTCAAAACCTTTTGATATTATCAACGAACACAAACTGCCTATTTACATACATACATATTTTCATTCGGCATTTTGTATGTATGTAAATAGGCAGTTTGTGTTCGTTGATAATATCAAAAGGTTTTGAGTTCAAGAATTGGGGGTTTTACCCACTAGTGGGAAGGGTGGTAAGGAGGGAGGATACAATTTTGCGACCTGGAAAGCAAGGCACTTCATGGACTTAAGCTTTCGTCGAACATTTGAAAGAACCTGAAGACAAAAAATAGAACACCGCACCGGAGGCTTAAACCAAGCATGACAACAAAAAGAATAAAACGTGCAGTGAAATGTGAAAAAGGTAAGCAACCCAACCTTGTTATTATTATTGGGATATTGTTTCTACACTGCCGGACAATTGCTAAGGACGGATGACAATAGCAACGATAGCAACCATAAAATGGAAGGCAGGAAAATGTGGAAATTAGCATAAGTGCGGGATACAGTAAGACGTGTTGTGCGTATGCAAATTTTGGATTGCCGAACTTGTTCGTGACGTCATAGCGCTGATAAGAGATATAAAGGATTTGACGCGTATTGACCGTTGTTGTTCAAACGCAAAGTTGAAAGGGAAAGAATCAATTGACGAACTTGCAATTTTCAGTATGTCTTCCCGACATCACCTAGATGATTTTACGCATGGCCGTATTATTGGCAAGATTGAAGAAGGGCGAAAAATAACAGATGTTGCCAGGGAGTTCGACGCCAGCCACAATGTTGTTTCAAGGCTTTGGAAATCATTTCAAACAAATGGAGAGTGTAGCAAACGTCACGGGGGAGGTCGTGTTCGCAGTACGACACCTGCAGAAGATCGGTACATAGTGCTATCAACAAAAAGACACCAGCGCAGCACAGCTAGTGAGGCAGCAAATCAGTTTATGGCTGCTACTGGCAAGCGGATCTCCCGAAAAACTGTCGCCAGACGTTTGCATGAAGGAGGACTATACGCCCGCCGTCCTGTTGTGTGCATCCCATTGTCCAGACGTTACCGTACCGCCCGTTTGCAATGGTGCCATCAACATCGCAATTGGACTGATAACGACTGGTCTGCTGTCCTCTTCTCAGATGAGAGTAGATACAGTCTATCGTCTGATTGTCGACGACAACTGATCTGGCATGATAGTGGTACTGCATATTGTTCAGCAAACATACAGGAAGGGGACCGATATCCAACATGCAGTGTCATGGTATGGGCTGGCATCATGATCAATGGCCATACGTCCCTCTATGTGCTTCCAACTGGGACTATGACTGGCCAACGATACATTAATGATGTTCTGCTACCTCATGTTCGCATGTTCCGTGGTGCTGTCGGTGATAGATTCATTTTCATGGACGACAACGCAACATGTCATCGAACAGTTGCTGTCCAGGATTTTCTTGAGAGCGAGGATATTCAACGCCTCGTATGGCCAGCACGTTCTCCAGATCTGAATCCCATTGAAAATGTGTGGGATGCTTTGGGGAGGAGTCTTGCTGGTCGCCAATGCCCTCCAATAAACAAGGACACCCTCATCCGTGCACTGACAGAGGAATGGGATAAATTACCCCAACAGCTGCTTGATAATGTTGTGCAAAGCATGACACGACCTGTGGAATCTTGCATCGCCCTCCATGGTGGCCATATCCTGTATTGATATCTTACGCCGGAACGCCTGCGGACGGTAATTGCGTTTTTTTCATGTTTACGTATTCTGCACAAAATGGCCTGTTTGTCCCTTGAACACGTTCCAAAGCCTTCTGGATTTCAGAGCACAATAAATTGTCTTTCTTGTAATGTCCTGGCATTCTGACATTATTTTATTTCACTTGGCATCCAACCACACTTACTTTTTACGCGCTTTATAGCCGTTTATGATCCGTCCTTAGCAATTGTCCAGCAGTGTATGTAATTCTAATTCAATAAGATTTATAGCTTCTAGCATGAGAGTATTTGGATATAATGATACAATATCTAAACTGGTAAGTATTGCTTGGCTATTGTTCTTCATACTATTATTTCTAATTTGAATTAGTTTAAAAACTTCATCAGAGCTGTTAGCAGAAAATTCATACTGTTTATAACAGGGTGCCAGATATCTATATAATGCTCTTTCGAGGTTTATTTCGTTGGTGCTGTATTTTTCGCTACTATTGGTTTAAGAGGATTATCTGCTTTGCGAGTCTTACTTTCCCGAAGATTTTGGGAATAGTTGTTCCTATTGGTGGGTATGCATTCTTCTTAATTGAGTCTGGAAGGAAACTGTGGTTTTTGAAGGTAGCAAGTTGATGTTTTATTCTTTCAATTGGATCTTTCTGAATTACTTTAACCTTCAATTTTTGTATTGTCTTTATCATTTTTTCTTCCTAGTCCATTTTATCCATTATAATGAGTTGTTTATTGCCGGATTTCGTTGTAAATCCATCAAAGCTTGTTTTTCGTATGTTATTAAGTTTGGTTTTTCATTTACTTTTTCCTTCATGATTCTTGTTGCAGTTCAATTTATTTTGAAACATATGGGATCTTGAGCTGTTCTTGGTAATGCAGTGATTATCTCTTCAATCTCTGGGATTAGTTGTTCTGTACTTCTTATGTCCTGTTTATAAGCATACTTGCCTCCTCTATTGAGTGCATTCATTTGTAGTTGGCTCAATTTCACTTTTGATAGATTTATATAAGTATTTGGTACACCAGTTACATGATGTTTTTGTTTTTGGTTCTTTTCTATTAGTGCACTTAGTTTTTGCAAATGGCAATTTTGATTTGCTTTCTTACTTTTTTCTCTATATATATGTATTATTGTTAATACAGTATCAGCATCATCTTCGTGGTAATTCTTTCTGATATCACAGTATTGCAGAAAACGGGTGTTTACTCAATTCCAATAGGAGACAGCCAAAACAAAATTGTCAGCCAATATATAGGAAGCACCAAAAGAAATATCACGATAAGACTATCGGAACACATCGGCAATTGGTTCAGAAAATTTAAAAAAACTGCATTTATCGACTTTTGTATAAATAACCAATGCACACCACTATGGGAGGAAATAAAATTGACAAATCAGCAAAAAAGCTGGAGGACCATACAGATTGCTGAATCCATCTTAATAGAGAAAACCAAATCATCAAACTGCAATAGTAATTCACCATATGACTTTCATATGCCTGGAAGAATTTAGTTGACACCGAAAAAAGATTAAAAGAATATAAAAATAAAATTAAAAGATGACGACAAATACAGGAAAATCAAACTATGACACCAGATGGCACCACCACATAGGAGGAAAACTGACTCATGCGCAATGTACATCATGACTTCCGGAGGTACGAAACGTTGCCATTTGCCAACAAACGTTTCATTTTCCATTGAAAACGCTCAGGAGGAGGCTAGGGGCGAAACGCATCCGGGAACGATGGTGGCCGTGAGGAGGTGGTGCACACATTATGTAAATAGTTCACTCATCGTTCCTTCTGGCTGTTCATGCTTCATTTTGTTCTTTTAAATTTGTTCACTATCGGCCTTTTAGACTCGTTCATTATAGTTTTTTTGGATTTGTTCATTGTTAGCCTTTTAACCTGACCGTGGCATAGGTAATTGCATGGTTTTTAGTTTCAGTTGTATTATTATTCTTTGAGCTTACCATACAATATATAGCATGGTTCTTGAGGCCGACTACTACCTTTGCATTGCTAATCACTTTATTATAGTCACCATCGGACTCTTTGCAATGCATAGCCGCTGAACATCTGGGGCGGAACTATGGTAATATACAAACGAAGGCCGACCTCTGGGCGAATATACGTAATTGCTCCTACCTTCTTTTAGTCTTTATTTTTTGAAATAATAAAAGTCATAATTGACTGCACCACCATAATCACATGTCCATATTTTAATGTACATAATAGCAATTCTAAAAGAGGTACTGAATCTCTATATATTAAGTAAAACTGTTGCTAATACATTAAAGTGTTGCTAAAGAAAGCAACCCTGAAGTTATGTAAAAAAGAAAATACAATTGTGATATTGGATAGAAGCGGTAGCTACTTCTACCTTCTTCAGCCATGGAATGAATAAAATAACACATGGTGAATCAAATGTGATGAGATTTTAAAATGGATTTCCAAATATAATTGGATATTAAATGAGGTGAGTCTGTATCACATGTATTTGGGAAAATTTACATATGTACTTTCACAATACCTTAGGGATTTTCCATTGAAGAATGCTCGCAAATAAAACAGCAAAAATATTGCTGATGGTTAACTATGAAAGGTAAGTAGAAGGACTCCCTGTTTTAACACCAGACCTACGTTCATCGAGATGCTAGTTAATACTACAGCAAGTACAATAATAATTAAACTCAGTTTATTTGGCGTATAAATAATGAAAACATGAGCTGCTAGCTTTTGCTACCTCTGGGTAGCTTCATCAGGCAGTTAGTAGTTTAGATTACAGAATCAAGGAAGAAATAAAACACTTCTAGGAATATGAGTAAGCTCAAAGAAATAAGACACTTGCACAATGCCACAAGTGGTTAGATCTCAGGGTGGGGTGCTCACGTGGAACATCAAGAAGTCGGTACCATGTCATAGGAAGGCTCATGGTTATGTCCTTGTTGCACACATTCCATTGCGTAATGATTTCAATTGTTTTGCGGAGCGCAGCAGCCCTTGCGCTATCGTAAGGGGGTTAGCCTTCTACATCCGCTTCATCTGGGTATAGCCCCCTCAGTTGTAACATAACGGGCCAGGGCAGTCATATGTTTTCCAGCCTTCACGTCCCTTTGGTGCTCAGAAATACGGACTTGGATCGGCCTCTTTGTCATTCCGACATAGAACTTAACGGATGTGTCGCAGTGATCTAAAGGAATCGCATAGATCCCAGCATCAGAGAGTGTAGTAGGTGCATGCTGGTCCGCTGCAAGGTTATCAGAAAAAGGCCTAGGTGTCCTCACGCCGATATTGTAACCCAGTCTTTGGAGAGTATTCTTTAGAAAGTACATCAGCCTAGGAATGTAGGGCAGTGAACCCACAAATCGGATGGGCAGTGCTGTGGGATTAGCATGAAGCTGGGCGCGTGCCCTGGTTGCTGCTTTTCTGACAATTTCGTCAATTCTGAGCATGTTGTACTCTGCTAGGTCTCTACGGCTACGGATCTCTTCTTCGCATGCGGCTTTGTCAGACGAGAGTTCAAAGGTTCATTTTGCTGGGAACCTGAAAAGTGCACATTTGTGTGCGGCTGGGCCGGCTGAGTCTGGCAGTACAGAGTTGTCCACGTGGGTGGGTTTGTAGTAGACCCCTACGCCAAGTTTTCCACAGGGCAATCTCCTTACCCATACATCCAGAAAAGGCAAAGCGCCTCCGGATTCATATTCAGCGGTAAATTTAATTTCCAGCTGCAAAGCGTTCATTGTGGTGAGAGAATCACAGAGGCAGGCTTCTCCGTGCTGCCAAATAAAGAAGATATCGTCCGCGTACCTTCACCAGATTTTAGGTAATAGGGCTAAAGACTGCAAAAAGTCATTTTCAAGAGGCCAGAGATCTGCTTTCCCAAGGACCGCCACCATTCAGCACGCCATAGGTACTTCTTTGTGTTGCTCGTAAATACTGGATCAGAAGCTGAAGAAATTTGAATACGTGACTGTGTCCAGTAGTTTTAAAATAGCTTCAACAGATTCCGCAGGGAACAGGTTCAACTCAGCAACAGAGCGCTTGAGGTTTGTGGTTGCTTCATGCATCGTTACTGAGGGATATATAACGACTCGATGTCAAAGCTTTCTAATGATTTCACCTGACGATACGCTCCTGGTCCTCAGTCTGGAGACAAAGTCAGCCAAAGAGAGTAAGACAACTTCTGCTGGTGGAAGGAATGGCTGTAAGGATGAGAAGGCTTTTTTCTAAATTTGCTGAAGGGGCGAGCTTCCTGCAGATTAAAGGTCTGACTGGGTTGCCGGGCTTGTGATGTTTTGGCCTACCAAAAAGGCTAGGAACTTTTGGCCCACCAAAAAGGCTAGGAACTTTTGGCCCTGGTGGGATCTTGGCCACTCTTCTAAGTATGTCAGGTAGTGCCTTCATTCTTGCTGCTTGCTGAATCATGGCCACCCACTTGTTAAGCGGGTTCACAGTCTGCAAGATGGAATCAGATTGGGTGATGAACTCCTCTAGTTTCTGGTCGTAGTCAGGCTCATCCGTTACTGCAATTTGTCCAGATTTGTCTGTGAGGGTAAAGATGAGGGAGTGGAGTAATCTTTGTTGAGGTGGGTGATGGATTTAGGGATTCCTAGCATGTTAGCGAGTCGGTGGTACTTTATAGAACGAGTCAGTCTGTCAGCACATCTGAGCCAGATCAGATCTTTCTCCAGGGATGGAACTCTTTGCATAATGCTTTCAATGGCGAGAATAACAGCCTTAAGGTTGACTGGTTCACCAAATACAAATTTTGGACCTTTTTGTAGTATTTTCATGAAACTCTTTGGGTGAGAATGTCCGTTTAGAGAGGTTGACTATTGGGATCATTGCTGCATGTCGCGGTGTGCCTAGTTTATCTCTAAAGTGGGTCAGCTTGTCTTGGTGCTTGGCCATTCGGGAGCAATGTTGGCGCCTTGTAAGCATATCAACTTTGTGGAGAAGTGCATCAAACTCCAGGAGGTAACCTGCTCTGCAAGGTTTGAATAGAAGTGGAATACACGACACTCTAGAGCCACAACAATGATAGTTTGCATGTGTACTAGATGGCTAAGCATCTGTAATTGAAATACGGAATTTTTCGTTGGAACCAATTATCATCCACTGTGGACCTGAAGTGGAGGAATTTTGGGATGAAACCCAGTATTTTGCAAGTGCTATGGTACAATTGTAATTTTTATTATCTAATTTTTATTAATTAGTACCTTGCAATGCTTATTCTCTTCTCATTGCCTTGGGGTATGGAAACCCGCTTTTCCATCAGTTGTGTACAGCAAGTACTTCTGTTATAGTGTGTAACTCCTGCTGAAGTGTTAACTGGAATAGAATAAGCACAAGGTAAATCAAAGGGCATGTTTAAAAGAAAATCCGTTAGGTATCATAAAAGCATAAAAATTTTCCTTTCCCCTAATACCTGTAATATGGACTCACTTCATTACATTTCTATTATCAGGAAGTCCATTTAAAATCTGGCAACATTTGACTCACCATGTGTTAACACCTCATGTTATTTCATTCATTCCAAGCCTGATGAAGGTAGAAGTAGCTACCAAACGCTTCACTATTACATTTGTATTTCCTTTTTCAGCACCGATTTCTTAAGCAATACTTGAATGAATTTGTTATTTTGTCATTCCATAAATATGATGATACAATCGTAACACTTTTGATAAGAATTGGATAAGAAAAACAAATCTTAACTGCATTACTCAAAAGGTAGTCAATATTTAACAACCAAAGTTATTTGCAAAAAAAAAAAAAAAAAGAAATAAAAAAGAAAAGGAAAAGAAAAGGCAGGAATATTGTGATCAATTGTGATAGTAGATTGATTGTCAATAGCTTTTTATATACCATGAGACCACCTGAGCTTAAATACCAAGTAAAGTACAGGGCACATGCGTTCTCCCTGCCTACCCTTCTCCCTTGGTTTTGAATCATATTTGCATAATATGGATGGTCTGTGACCTTACAAAAGAGAAAAATTTGAATTTTTTATTGTTGTTTTCAAAACGGTTTTCAGTGACCTTCTCCGCTTTTCCTAATCCAAAGCCAAAAATTGTATGCAAACACAAACTACTGTTAAATTCCAAACTATCTTTAAAAGAATACTTAAACAGAATTATGCCATAGCAAATTATTCTGTGTACAATTTTAATTCTTGCTAATTTGAAAGAAAACAACACACACACACACACACACACACACACACACACACACACACAGTACTACAACTCAAACATAATGATTGTATTTAGTTAGGACCTAAATTTAATGAGGAAAACCTGATCACTTGTTTTCAATACTGTTAATTCAATACATTTAATTGTCTTAAAAGAGAAGAATTTAATAAACTTCCCGGATTTATCAAAAAAGAGGAAAGCTAAGCTAATTAGTTTCAATGAATGAAACAACAAAATTTACTGAACCTTATATTAAACAAGGAGAGAAACATTGTGCAGTGAATTAGAAAGGATTTATAGAAATAGGGGTGCATACACCGACGAGCCATTACATTATGACCACCTACCTAATAAGCTGTAGGACCCCCTTTAGCCAGCAAAACAGCGGCCACTTGCCGAGGCATTGATTTGATGAGGTGGTGACAGGTATCCTGGGGTACCTGGTACCATAATGCCAACAGTAGGTCCTCCAGTTCCCGTACATTTCAGGATGGTGGTGATTTAGTGCAAACCCGCTTTTCCAAATCCAACCTCAAATGTTTGATTGGGTTCCTCTCAGGTGAATTTGGAGGCCAGGGCATTAACAGAAAGTCACCAGCATGTTCCTCGAACCACTCCTTGACGATGCTGCCAGTGTGGCATGGCGCATTGTCTTGTTGGTAATGGCCATCACCAGCAGGGAACAAAGTTGCCATGAATGGGTGAACTTGGCCTGCAATGATGTTCAGATACCTGACAGCTGTCAGGGATTGTGCTATTGGGATAATGGGGACTAAAGTGGCCCAAGGAAACTTCGCCCACAGCATAACACCACCGCCCACAATGCATCCAGCGCTTGGCCATCTACATGACGCACCAGGAATCTTGATTCGTCAGACCAGGCCACTTTCTTCCAATTATCCAAGGTCCAATGTCCAGGTATCGTTGGCAATGACATGCAGTGAGCATGGGGACCCGGCTGGGTCTTCGGCTGCGCAGGGCCATGCGCAGAAGGCTGCAATTAACTGTGTGCTGTGACACATTGCCATGATCCCCATTGTTGTAGCTGCGAGTGATTTTTCGCACTGTGGCCCTGCGGTCGCCGTGAACAATGTGCGACAGTCTCCGCTCCCCTCTGGCATCAATGAACTGCGGACGACACACGGCTGGATGCCAGTTTGCGATTTGGCCATCTGTGCACCACTTTTGATACGCACGCACTACAGTGGCATGTGAACAACCCACCAAGTCACGCTGTTTCCGAGATCGTACTTCCGAGGTGCCGTGCCATCACAATTTGTCCTTTATCAAACTCTGATAAATTGGCAGCTTTTGTTATTCTGACTCTGAACACTCTACTAACCAAATGCCGGTCCTTGGGTTGTATATATACTACTCTGTTAACTTCACCTGCACCACTGTTCGGTCTCCAGGTGCACTCATTTCCCTAGGCTGGGTGTGGTCATAATGGAATGGTTCATCGGTGTATAACAGGTGGGTTTGGACAGAATCTGATCAGCAAGGAAAAGGAATAGGAGTCATTCTTAACAAACCAGTTTTCATGACACTCCTTACCCCACTTACACACTACAGGCAGACATTGGGAAAACGCAACCAATATGGTCGAAAGCAAATTATATATTGTGCTCTCAAGAACAAAGGTGAATGAATGCATGTGCACGGAAACAAATGTCTGGGTACTAACTGCAGAGAACCAAGGGGTGGAAGAACAGATGGAAAGTGAAAGTCACCTAAGAAGAAATGAAAGGTGTAAGTCTGTGGAACTATGTTCATTGCTGCATGCCTAATGCATTTTAACAAGGTTCCTGTAACAGATGACTTCATTCAAGTAAATGATGTTACCACATCTTGCATTCTTTTGGCAGGCGATATCCTAGAGGCAGTCAAGTTATCCTAAACTACTGAGGTAAGTAAAAAGGTGAAGAGAACAACTACTGATTCTGAAGAAAATCTCCTATGTTTTCATAAGGCAACAAACCATGATGATCATAAGATATCTATTATTAGGCAAAAATTAAAGAATTAAAAGACAGAAATAAGCTGGTGTCATTGAATTAGAGATACCTGTTTAGTAGTGAGTTGGGCCACCTCTTATCCTAAATTAAATGACTGCTACCCAACGAGGCATGAAGGTATCTCCAATCATGCCTCCTCCAAAGCTGTCCATAATTTGCTCAGGCTCATTTTGTATATATTTCATCGTAGCTGATGGGACATGTGCCAGAACAGCATGTGCAACAGTATCCTAAAGATGTTCAATGGGGTTTAAATCTAAGCTTTTCTAGATGGCCAAAGAAGCATTTTGAATTCACTACAATGCTGTTCTAATCATGCAGTAGCTAGATGGGACCTGTGGGATGGGCAATTATATAGCTGGAATGTGCCATTGCCACTGAGATGCATACTAGAAATGAATGGATGAAATGGTTGGTTAAAATATCCACATACTTGGGGGCACTGAAAGTCAACTGTACACATACCAAAAGTCCCAAAACATTCCAACTGAATACACCGCACACCACCATTCAGCCACCTCCAGCCTGTACTGTTCCAACTTGACATGAGGGGTCTGTGGCTTCATAAGGTTGACGCAAGACTCACATCATTGACAATACTCGCATCGAGCCGGCTAAGATGTCCTGAAGTATGTGGACATCCTAGCTGGCTCAGGCCGTTCATTTCCAGTCTCCTGTGGTCCAGTATCAGTGTGCTTTTGTACAAGCAAGGCGCTGAGCCTGATGTCATGCCATTAATAGTGGGACTTTAGTGGGCTAGTGGCTCCCAAACTCTAGACATTGAAGAGTGTGTTGCACTGTACTTGCACTGACATGGCGACTTGATCCACTATTCAAATTGGTGGTGATCTGTGATATTGCCTTGCACTATCAGTTCAAACAACACAGCCCAAACGGCATACACCATGAGTTGTCAAGGCAGGTACACCTCTGCAATTCCTTTGGGAGCTTATTCTTTTGCTAGAATTTGCATATTCCCGAAACATTCTGAACACTATAGCATGAGAAAACCCTAGTCTGCTGAAGTGGCCCATTCTGTGGGCACCTACAATCTGCCCTCTGTCAAAAGCACCCAAATCACGCGTCATACCCATCACGCCTGTGATCGATCACTATTGAGGAAGATGTGGGTGACTGTTGTAATTTAACCACAGTTTCAGTAAGGTGTGTACTATGATGTGGGAGTAGCAGACAAGCATTTGCATAACTTCTGCTATCCCTAATTCAATGGCACTTCAACGTATTAACATCGCCATCAACCATTTTTAATCTACTGTTGGATAAAGGTCACCCCAAGTTTTTTCCACATCTTTCTGTTTTCAGACAGTCCTGAACATCACTTAGACATGCTTTCAGATTTCATCCACCTATCTCCCACGTGGGACGTGGTCCTTGTCTGGGTCTTTTCCTCTCCCTTGGAATCCATTCCAGTATTTCAGTTGTCAGTTCTTCTAGCAATATGTCCAGCCCATTGCCATTTTAGGGATTTTACCTTGATCATGATATCATCAACACTTGACATTTCCCTAATCCATAAGTTATGATTCATATCTTCCCTGGTTATACCAAGCATGCATCTCTTCATGCGTCTTTGAGCGGTTTGCAACCTCTGCATGCTTTTTTTTTTTTTTTTTTTTTCCAGCTAACATCTATGTTTCTGACCCATAAGTAACAACCGGAAGGAGCAATGGATAAACACTTTTCTTTAAAAGCACAATAGTAAATTGCTCTTGAAAATTGCACTCTTTCTCCCAAATGCTGTCTAGCCAAATTTTATGTCTATTAATTTCTTCTTCAATATGACAACTTGCTATCTGTTGTCCACGGTAAATGTAAGCACTGGTTACTTCAAGATTTGCACCTTCAGTTGCTAAATCTTTAATTCTTCTAAAAGCACTGTACATCAGTTTTGTTTTCCATAAGTTCATTTTTAAGTCGACTTCTTTACTCTTGTCAACAAATTGGTGGACCATACCTCCACAGCTTTGAGGGGTACTTGCAAAAATGCCTATGCCATCAGCAAAATAAAGATGAGCTGAATAATTTCCATTAATATTTATCCCCTTATCGTTTCAATTCAATGATTGAAAGACATTCTGCAATGTAGCATTAAAAAAGCTTGGGAGATATGGTGTAACCTTGCCTCAATCTCTTTCCAAGTTTTAATATACAGGGTTACAAGTAAAGTCGGTGATCAGGCCAATATCTCACAAACTATGGCAGTTAACGATTTACTTCTTGTGCAGTTGTATAGGAAACCCCCTATGGTGCATACAATAACACCACAAAGGATCCCCTCACCCCCTTAGGGGGCTATTGAACCTCCCCCCACCCCATGTAGATAGGGCAAAAAAGTCAATTACAAACTTCTTCAGCGAGGCAAAAATAGTACATAAATGTTTTTTGTCCCGTAAGAAAAGATGGAAGGGGACTCTCCAAATGAGAAAAGCTATCTGAGTCACTGTGCCAGAAGTATATTTGCATGGATATTAAATGTGCTCTCTGCTCTGTCATCAGAATACAAAAATTATATGCGTGGTCGGTATGCCAACACTTCGTGAACCAGTGACGGGAAGTCAAAAGCTTTGCCACATACGCAAGTCAATTAGATGTGCATACAGTTTTCCTATTGGATGAGTGTTTTGCCACTTTATACTATTTCTTCTTGTCTCAGTGTATTTTTTACTGTATTGGACATCAAAGTCTGATATTGAATATGTCAAGGAATTGCATTTTATTTCAGAACAAGAACTGTTGATAATATCTGTAGGAAAACTTTCCCGTTGTGCTTTTATTTACTCAGAACTTACCAGCTTAAATAAGTTTTAAGTAAAAAGTTCTTGTCTAAATACTCTGTCATTGCTTCCGAATGTTGTGATTTTCTTGGGGCCACATTCCCGCTCCCCTTCCATCTTTTGTTATGGGACAAAAACATTTGTGTACTATTTTTGTCTCGCTGAACAAGTTTGTAATTGACTTTTCTGCCCTATCTGCAAAGGGAGGAGCAATAGCCCCCTCACACACACCCCCAAGGAGGAGAGGGGATCATTCGTGGTGTTATTGTGTGCACCATAAGGGGTTTCCTATACAACTGCGCAAGAAGTAAATCGCTAACTACCATAGTTTGTGAAATATTGGCCTGTCAAGGACTTTCCTTGTAACCCTGTATAAACACACACAAAACTGATTTTAAAAAAATGGTCCACATGATGCTGCTTAAAGATTTGCTGGCTATGATTCAAGGTAAGGTTGCCTATAGGACATGCAGGGCATAAGCCTATTGAATTTTAATACATAGTATAGTATATTTCATTAATTACATCTTTTAAGTATGCACAATAGCTATCAATATAAATGTATATGAATACTCTTATCAGATATGTAAATGTTTACAAATTAAAAATTTTCACCCTGAAGTACTTCATTAAGGGTGCGTTATACCGTACTAAGATCTTTAATTCTATTTTAACTTGAACAGCTTTCCATTATTCTTCATATCTGCTGAGTTCTTTTTCATTTTTTTCATTTTCACACATTCTAATCATTGAGAACAGGCCTTCAAAAAGATCTAGAGGTCAGAAACGTCTGAAAATACGGAAGAATATGAAGAATAATAGAAAGCTCATCAAGTTAAAATATAATTTAGGTACAACTTACATCCATTAAGTTTCGGGACTGACCACATAACTGACGTAATAGTAGTGGGATAAAAACATCACGAGTATGCAAGAAGACAACAGTCTTTGGCCAAACAAGAACAGCTGGAAACCAGCTTATATCTGTATTAACAGCTGGCAGATGGGCATTAAGGGAGTAATAGCAACAGGGTTCATATAGCAGGATCAAAAACTTTTTCCACAACGATTTAAGGACTTTCAACAACTAATATACATCATTTTCAAGGTTTGCATTTTTATCACCATGCATTAAATACGTACATTAATTTAGTAAAATAATTAATACAGAAAGAAAAAAATTACCTCAATAACTGTGAAACAGCTCAGATTGATTTTTTATCACCCACTCATTGTTTCACTGCACAGTGAGTATATTATTGTTGCATTCTTATTTTACTTAGTAGATATTAAACAAAAAAAGCAAAAAAAAAAAAAAACATAATTATGCCAAAGGACTTTTAGTTAACACTTTATATTTATTAAGCTTCCTTTGCATGATTTATATGAATAGTGGCTATATATAATTTTCACATGATGATGGTAAATTTGGTGGCTTTTCCATGTGGTATTGCACTTTTACGTAATCAGTAATTATGGTACAGGTAGAAATAGCGGTATTTGCACATTTAACAATTTCCAAAAGTTTTTTTCTTAACCTCTCATGTGGCTTTTCAATCCAGATACACCCATGTTGGAAATGTCACAGCTTTTCACACACAATTTGCAATGAGCTCTAGATTTGTTAAGTACTGGTATCGGGTAACAGCAACCCTGAAAATAAACTATTCTCTAACCAAACTTCTTGGAATACACATTTTGCAGCCATACTCTGAAAGAAGGAAGAAAACAAACAACACACCACAACCTCGTTGTTAAATGAACAAAATAACAAACGTGAGTGATGGAATGGAAAACATAAACAGATGAGCACGAACAAACAATAATAAAAATGGAGCTCAGGTGAGGATGGAAGTACCTTACCTAACGAATAGCGTAGCCTGCGAGTGTTCCTCAAGACACAACACAGTGCACACCGGGTGGGGGTTATTGAGCCGAGCCCAGATGGCCACTGCTCAACGCTTCAGTGGCAGAAACATGGTAGTTTTAACGGAGATTGCGACCCCCCACATAACTGCTTTTGCCTCCAAATCTTTTAGCCAGTCGGGGGGTTACTTTATGTGCTTGGTACATGCCTGATGCACACCACACAGTCCTCCCTTTAAGACCACTTTGCATCATGGCGCATGCAGGAATTCTAGTGCGATAGCCCAGGATCCAGCTATCGGACTTTTTATCACCCAGTTTATGACACAAAGAGAAGGCAGACATGGTGACAGGAGTTACATATCAAGCTTTACAGAAGAAGAAAAAATCCGTATTTCCAAATAAAATCTGATTTCAAGGTCTTTACACAAAAAAAAAAAAAATTAAATAAATAAAAACATCTAGGACTCCATAAGAGCAAATCTACCATTTTCAAAGAATTCCAGGCCTGGAAATTAAAAATATTAGTTTCTAAGACTTCCCAGGATTTTTAGATCCTGTTTGAGCCCTGTAGCAAGTGTTCTCATCTCATTTCATTTTAGCCATGAAAGTGCAGAGAGGAAACATCCTTTTTGTAGGAAACTTGATAAATCAGCTACTAAAACTCACAGAATGTTAAAAGAAGTGTATGGAGACACAGCATTATCCTGCAGCACAGTTTTCTAATAGTATGCATGGTTTCATGACAGGTGGGAATCCTTCGATGGTGATCCGAGATCTAGGCGTCCCTCCAGTGTGCGGACAGGGGGGGGAAATCGAAAAGGTGCAGAATCAGTTAAAGAAAAATCACCAAATTACAGTGAGACTTTTGGCTGAGTTGGTGGGTATCAGTAAGTCTATCTGTCATGAGATTCTATGCAAAGATCTGGGAAAACAAAAACTTAATGCCAGATTGGTACTTATCATTCTGAATGATGACCAAAAGGAGGTTTGTTTATCACCCTGTGACATCTTCTGGTCCCCCAGCATATAAATATGGGCACTAAAAAAGGTCAGTAACATGTAGGCATTACATGTATCCCAGCTGCCATGACAAAACTTGCAGACACTCTGGAAAGTGTCTTCCAAAACTGTTTCCAGGATCTTCAGAAATGCTGGAAGTTGTATGTTGATTCAGAAGGGCCGTAATTTGAAGGTGACCAACATTTATTGTGAGTATGGTACTTTTTGTATTCTTTATTACGTCAGTCCTAGAACTTTTTAATGTAGGTTGTATTTTAATCTGTGTAAAGCATGTAAGTAAGGGTTCTTAATATTAAGATATTTTTCATTCAAAAAGAACAAAAGTTCACAACAGGTCAAGCGACTGAAAGATTTAAAAGTCACACTAAACTTAAAAATAACTTTTACTTAAAACTAGAAGAAAACATCCTACAATGTTACTATTAAAGGCAAATATAATCTAACATAACAAACAAGCATTTATAAGTGTTTTCACACATCTATGATCGTTTCTAAAACTAAGAGAAATTATCTGAACCCTACATGTTCCCCAACAGGCTTAACCCACGTTTTAACTAAGAAACAAGAATCAAACAGTCCAAGATCATCTCAAAACTTTTGAAAGACTTAAAAAGCAAAGCAAGAAACTGGGCAACTGTGGGAATATATTCATATCTGAAATGTCAAGACTAACTACTTATATACGACTAATAGAATCATTCAGCAACAATAGTCATCAAATATTATGTCTGAATGTCAGAATTTCTGAAATCCATAATAACTATTCCTGCAAAAGATAGAACAATGCCACCACACAACACAGCAAAGGTATGTATCATATTAAAGGAAGTCATGTACTGTAGTAAAAGAAAAACGTACAAACAACAAAAACATACCTTTGTTTCCTTTTCTGAAGCCATTTCGATCCATTGTAAAACAAGAACTTGTCCTGCTGAGCCACCTACTATGAGTGTTCGGGTGATGTCATTTAACACAAGTTTTCTTATAGCAAGGCGAGAGTCTTCACTGAATGCCTCAAAATTTCCAATCTAATAAATAATTTCAAAGCATTAAGTTCATATGCAAAAGTGTATAACAAAGGAAATAACTGCAATCAAAATGGTGCTGTTCATAAAATGACGGCAGAAATCATGTTTTCAAAACAGAACTTGAATCACATTTTGTACACAATTTTCCAAAAGGATATTCAAAATAAAAAACAGACATTCATTTAAACTCAAACTCACAAATAAAAACTTAACATTTAGTAAAAAATACTTTATAAGCTTCATATGTTCAAATTTCTGTCCTGTTCACCTTAGCCTACACTGATATCTGTTTTGTAGTTCAAAAATGTTATTATTGTATAAATGCTCTCTTTCTGTCAAATCTAAGCAAATAACTTGAAAGTAATCCAGATACGAAACAATAATGTTTTATATCATATATATATATACCGGTATACTAAATTTTGTCAAATGCTGTTCGTTTTAAGTCTTGTTTGTGTTTTGCTTTTCTGTTAAGTTTTAAGACTTGTTTAAACATGCTCTGTTTTTCTGTTATTACAGATAAAATATTAAATATAAGTACAAAACACGACGTTTTAGACGTATTATGCAGTTCTAAAGAAAAAAAGAGACAAAAATACAGAAAGTACATGGCAACGGTTACTTGGATTTCGGGTTTACATGCACTTTAGTAGGAAATGAAGAGTGTCCACAGTCTGTCAATTGTTTTAAAGTACTGGCCACTGACAGCATACTTTCTAATAAAGTAAAACGTCTTTTGGAGACAGTTCGTGGTAGTTAGGTAAATAAACCACTTAATTATTTTTCTCGCAAGTTAAAATAAATTACCGAACAGAAAGTAACTTTCTCTAAAGAAGCTACGAATCCTACAAAAGCTCTTCTTTCATCTTACAAAGATGCTTACCGTGTGGCATAGAGCAAGAAACCTCACATTATTGCACAAGACTTTATTTTACCAGGTGCTATGGACATGGTATGATGTCTATTATGATAGGCGGTCTGCTGCCAAGCAACTGCTAAGTGTGTCTTTGTCAAAAAACACTATTAGTCATCGAACACTGGATATGGCTGATGATATTAACGAACAGTTGAATGAAAAACTGAAAGGTAATTTTGCTATTCAGTTGGATGAAGCCGCTGACAGCTACAATGATGTGTATCTAATTTTTATGTGCGCTTTATAGATGATAATAACAAGTTTCACGAAGATCTTCTTTTCTGCAAACATGTAAAGTCTGGAATAAAAGCAGCAGACTTCTTTGAAATACTAGATTATTTTATGGAAGATGTTAATTGGGAGAAATGTGTAGGTGTGTGTACAGATGGAAGTCGTTCTATGGCTGGTTATGGCAGACTGCAAGCTCTGATACGCAAAAAGCTTCTCTGCGCTGTTTGGACACACTGCATTATTCACAGGAAATCACCTGCATCACAAAACATCAGCCCTGCCCTCAATGTCGTCCTTCAATCAGTGATCGAAGTGGTAAACTTCTTTAAAACTCCACCACTTAAGTCCAGGTGTTTTGAACAAATGTGCACTAATATAGTGGCTGAACACACTTCCCGACTTTATTATAGTAATGCTCGCTGGCTTTCACGTGGACATATTTTGAAAAGGGTGTGAATTCTTATCTTGTTCAAGAAAATCATTCCAGTTCCGAGAAGTACGTGGACGGTGAATTTGTTTCGAAGTTAGTATATTTTTCTGATATCTTTGAAAAACTCATTTCATTAAATGTTTCTGCAAAGTACCAAGACACACATTTTACAACTGTCAGACAAAATTTCAACTTCTAGAAAGAAATTTGTATTGATTGTGGAAGAAAAAGTTGGATGATAAATATGCAAATCTTTCTTGCTCTGCACACATGTTTAGAAAACAATGATTTGGAGTTAATAGAGGTGTGTGTTTGCAGACCATTTCACACAGCTCAGTGTTTACTTTGACAAGCCCCGTTCTGTTTCATAATTTATTCTTAATTTATCTGTTGATGTTTTTTGAATCGTCATAATGTACACTTCATATGTTGCTTCACCGTTTGACCAGCTGCTGCATGCGCTACCTTCGGACATAAGATATTTTATCGTTTATTGTGTCTTGTTTCTGTTCAGTTTTTGGCCGTTATAGCTTTGTCTCATTTTTATGCTATATATATATCATCATCATCAACATTGTCAACCATTATCAATCCACTGCTGAACGAAAGTCTCCCCAAGTTTCCTCCACAATGGTCTGTCTTGTGCTAGTCTCCTCCATGTCACTCCCGCATACTTTTGAATTTCATCCACCCATCTCCCATGTTGTCTTCTTCTGGGTCTTTTCCTGTCCCTTGGAATTCAATCTAAAATTTCGGCTGCCCATCGATGGTCTGTCCTTCTGGCAGTATGTCCAGCCCATTGCCATTTCAGGGATTTAACTCTTATCATGATGTCTTCCACTCTTGTCATTTTTCGGATCCACGAGTTCCTCTTCTTATATCTCCTGGTTACACCAAGCATGCACCTCTCCATGCCACTTTGAGTTGTCTGCAGCCTTTGTATGCCTCTTTTAGTTAAGGTCCACGTCTCTGCACCATACGTAAAAACTGGAAGGATGCATTGATCAAACACTTTTCTTTTAAGACATAATGGCATATTGCTCTTGAAAATTAAGCTGTTTCTTCCAAAAGCTCTCCAGGCAAGTTTTGTGCGCCGATTAATTTCTTCATCAATGTGACCCTCACTTGATATCTGCTGTCCAAGATAAACGTACGTGTCTGTTATCTCCAGCTTTTCTCCATCAATCGATAAATCTTCATTTCGTGTAAAAGCATTGAACATCACTTTTGTCTTCTGAAAGTTCATTTTTAAACCCACTTCTTTACACTTGTCAGCAAGTTCTTGGATCATACTCTGCAGCTCTGATGAGGTAGATGCAAAAATGACTATGTCATCAGCAAAATGAAGGTGGGTTAGATAATCTCCATTAATGTTTATCCCTTTGTTTTCCCAGTTCAGTGATTGAAAGACATTTTCCAATGTGGCGTTAAAAGAGCTTTGGAGATATGGTGTCGCCTTGTCTCACTCCCTTTCCAATTTGTATGTGTGTTGTATTTTCAAACAGCTGAATCTTTGCACTTGCATTTTCATTGATGTTATTAATAATATTAATGTATGCATCTTCAATACCACAGGATTTCAGAGCCATTGTAACTGCTGATGGTTTCACTGAATCAAAGGCTTTTTCATAATCGATAAAAGCCATGCACAATGGAAGTTCATATTCCCTCGCTCTTTCAATTAGTTCTCTCAGTACGTGGATATGATCTATTGTGCTGTAGCCACTCCTGAATCCAGCTTGTTCTCTCGGTTGAGCCATGACCAGTGTTACCTTCAAACGGTGTGAAAGAACTTTAGTGAAGATTTTATAAACCACTGATAGGAGGCTGATAGGTCTGTAGTTCACGAGATCCTCAATGTCACCTTTTTTATGTAGCAGGATCATTATAGTGTTGTTCCAATCCTCTGGATTCTTCCCTTCATTAAGGCATTGAGTGAAAATTTGGGAGAGTACTGTTTCGATTTCTCCACTTGCTTCTTGTATGATGTCTACAGTAATTAAATCTTCTCCTGGAGCTTTTCCCTGCTTCATGTTCTTGATTGCATGTGCAACTTCTGCTGGGAGGACTGGAAGAACTGTGGTACTGCTACCTTTCATGATGTCTGGAGTACATGTATAATCCCTTTCATATAATTTGGAGTAGAAATCTTTCACTCTTGTCAAAATTTTGCCTCTATTTCTTGTTACAGAACCATCTCCTTTTCTCAGTGCCATAATCTGTTTTCTTCCCTTACTGAGATGTCCCTTTGCTATCTTTAGGCTTTGGTTGTTTTCAATTGCTTTCCTCACTAGTTCACAGTTGAATTTCCTTACGTCTTCAGTGATACTTTTTCGTACTGTCTTGCATAGCTCTATATATTCCACTTTGGAAGTCACATCTTCTTTAGTTGTCCTCATCTCTCTTCTTTTTTGCATCAAGATTTTGGTTTTTCCTGATAATTTGTTCACATGCAACTTGTTCTTAGACTCAGCTAATTTTGTTGCTGTTTCCATAAGAGCTTTGGTTACTTTTCCGTTAACTTCAGAAATATCCACTTCTTCCAATGTTAGGCCTTCTAGAGCAGAGAATCTGTTCTTCAGTTCCAACTTGAAGGTATTTTGGTGTTTTTTAAGGTTGGTTATGTCAATACATTTTGTTTGTCTTATGAGCTTGCCACGTTCGAGTTTAGTGTTGAGGTGCATCTTACATCTCACCAATCTATGGTCACTACCTGTGTTGCACTTGTTTAGCACACTGCAGTCTTCTATGACGAATTTTTTGTTACACATAATAAAATCAATTTCACTTGTCGTCCCATTTGGATGTCTCCATGTCCATTTCCTGTGCGTCTTTTTCTTGAAAAAGGAGTTCAAGATGAAAAACCCTTGTGCCTCTGCAAACTCAACGAGAGTATTTCCACGCTGGTTTCTGTTGCTGTTGCCCTATTTTTGCATTGAAA
This sequence comes from Macrothele yani, assembly GCA_039090855.1. NCBI lineage: Eukaryota > Metazoa > Arthropoda > Arachnida > Araneae > Macrothelidae > Macrothele > Macrothele yani. The sequence continues at coordinate 69,906,261 of CM077028.1, read as the reverse complement.
TCTCTCATAATTATCTTCAAGTGCTGCTTACCTTTATTATTTAGATGACGAATTTCCTCATAAAATTCTTCAATTTCTTCTTCAGGATGACTTGTGGTGGGTGCATAAGTTTGAATAATCTGAGCCTGGTATCTTCTCGAGAGTTGGATAACAAGTCGTGCAGCTCTGTCAGAGGAACTTTCAACTTCTACAACTTTATCCTTCAGTTTCTGGCTTATTATAAATCCAACACCACTAGTTCTGCCAGTATCTGTCCCACGATAGTAGAAGAGATGTACACTTTTCAGTTCAATGAGATCTTCTCCTTTTCTCCTTACCTCACTTAGCCCGACGATGTCCCACTTGATCCTTTGGAGTTCCTCTTCCAATTCAAGAAGCCTTGAATCAGAAGATAGGGAGCGTCCATTATACGTAGCCAAGGTCAGCATCAGATGGCAGCCTAGTCCGGTCTTCCGGGGATTCTTAGCACCCTCTGCCTTCATATCGCACTGGCCACTGCCTTGGCCAGGTACATTCCAGCTGCCGGAGACTGAGGGACAAGATTTTAGTTGTGGAGTCATTTTGGAGGGGTTTGGCCATAACTCACCACGCTGGCCAAGCAGGTTGGTGAGTGCGGGATAGCATTTCCTCTAATCCCGATGGTATAGTTATACCACTATTGGCGGTCGTCAGAGCCCCTTTAGTGGGAACAGGATGCACCACAAGAAGGCGGGGTTGTCAAGGAGAGGCTGTGAGGTTACGCATCACCTGACCTTACATCCCATATATATATATATATATCATCATCATCATCATCATTGTCAACCATTATCAATCCACTGCTGGACGAAGGTCTCCCCAAGTTTCCTCCACAACGGTCTGTCTTGTGCCAGTCTCCTCCATGTCGCCCCTGCATACTTTCGAAGTGTTGAGGTATATATATATAAATATATATATATATAAGTGATGCGTAACATCACAGCTTCTCCTTGACAAATGTCAACCCCGCCTTCTTGTGGTGCATCCTGTTCCCACTAACGGGGTTCTGACAACCACCAATAGCGGAATAACTATACCATCGGGATTAGAGGAAATGCTATCCCGCACTCACCAACCCGCTTGGCCAGCGTGGTGAGTTATGGCCAAACCCCTCCAAAATGACTCCACAACTTAAATCTTGGCTCTCAGTCTCCGGCAGCTGGAATGTACCTGGCCAAGGCAGCGGCCAGTGCGACATGAAGGCAGAGGGTGCTAAGAATCACCGGAGGACCGGACTAGGCTGCCATCTGATGCTGACCTTGGCTACGTATAATGGACACTCCCTATCTTCTGATTAAAGGCTTCTTGAATTGGAAGAGGAACTACAAAAGATCATGTGGGACATCGTTGGGCTAAGTGAGGTAAGGAGAAAAGGAGAAGATCTCATTGAACTGAAAAGTGGACATCTCTTCTACTATCGTGGGACAGATACTGGCAGAACTAGTGGTGTTGGATTTATAATAAACAAGAAACTGAAGGATAAAGTTGTAGAAGTTGAAAGTTCCTCAGACAGAGCTGCACGACTCTTTATCCAACTCTCGAGAAGATACAAGGCTCAGATTATTCAAACTTATGCACCCACCACAAGTCATCCTGAAGAAGAAATTGAAGAATTTTATGAGTAAATTCATCATCTAAATAATAAAGGTAAGCAGCACTTGAAGATAATTATGGAAGATTTCAATGCAAAAATAGGGCAACAGCAACAGAATGAAACTTCAGTAGGTAAATTCGGTCACAGCAAACAGAAACCAGCGTGGAAATACTCTCGTTGAGTTTGCAGAGGCAGAAGGGTTTTTCATCTTGAACTCCTTTTTCAAGAAAAAGCCACACAGGAAATGGACATGGAGACATCCAAATGGGATGACAAATGAAATTGATTTTATTATGTGTAACAAAAAATTCGTCATAGAAGACTGCAGTGTGCTAAACAAATTCAACACAGGTAGTGACCATAGATTGGTGAGATGTAAGATGCACCTTAACACTAAACTCGAACGTGGCAAGTTCATAAAACAAACAAGATGTATTGACATAACCAACCTTAAAAAACCCCATAATACCTTCAAGTTGGAACTGAAGAACAGATTCTCTGCTTTAGAAGGCCTAACATTGGAAGAAGTGGATATTTCTGAAGTTAACAGAAAAGTAACCAAAGCTCTTATGGAAACAGCAACAAAATTAGCTGGGTCTAAGAACAAGTTGCATGTGAACAAATTATCAGGAAAAACCAAAATGTTGATGCAAAAAGAAGAGAGATGAGGACAACTAAAGAAGATGTGACTTCCAAAGTGGAATATATAGAGCTATGCAAGACAGTACGAAAAAGTATCACTGAAGACGTACGGAAATTCAACTGTGAACTAGTGAGGAAAGCAGTTGAAAACAACCAAAGCCTAAAGATAGCAAAGGGACATCTCAGTAAGGGAAGAAAACAGATTATGGCACTGAGAAAAGGAGATGGTTCTGTAACAAGAAATAGAGGCAAAATTTTGACAAGAGTGAAAGATTTCTACTCCAAATTATATGAAAGGGATTATACATGTACTCCAGACATCATGAAAGGTAGCAGTACCACAGTTCTTCCAGTCCTCCCAGCAGAAGTTGCACATGCAATCAATAACATGAAATGGGAAAAAGCTCCAGGAGAAGATGGAATTACTGTAGACATCATACAAGAAGCAAGTGAAGAAATCAAAACAGTACTCGCCCAAATTTTCACTCAATGCCTTAATGAAGGGAAGATTCCTGAGGATTGGAACAACGCTACAATGATCCTGCTACATAAGAAAAACTGACATTGAGGATCTCAGGAACTACAGACCTATCAGCCTCCTATCAGTGGTTTATAAAATCTTCACTAAAGTTTTTTTACACCGCTTGAAGGTAACACTGGACATGGCTCAACCGAGAGAACAAGCTGGATTCAGGAGTGGCTACAGCACAATAGATCATATCCACGTACTGAGAGAACTAATTGAAAGAGCGAGGGAATATGAACTTCCACTGTGCATGGCTTTTATCGATTATGAAAAAGCCTTTGATTCGGTGAAACCATCAGCAGTTACAATGGCTCTGAAATCCTGCGGTATTGAAGATGCATACATTAATATTATTAATAACATCTATGAAAATGCAAGTGCAAAGATTTAGCTGTTTGAAAATACAACACACACATAAAAATTGGAAAGGGAGTGAGACAAGGTGACACCATATTTCTGAAGCTCTTTAATGCCACATTGGAAAATGTCTTCCAGTCCTCCCAGCAGAAGTTGCACATGCAATCAATAACATGAAATGGGGAAAAGCTCCAGGAGAAGATGGAATTACTGTAGACATCATACAAGAAGCAAGTGGAGAAATCAAAACAGTACTCGCCCAAATTTTCACTCGATGCCTTAATGAAGGGAAGATTCCTGAGGATTGGAACAACGCTACAATGATCCTGCTACATAAGAAAAACTGACATTGAGGATCTCAGGAACTACAGACCTATCAGTCTCCTATCAGTGGTTTATAAAATCTTCACTAAAGTTCTTTCACACCGCTTGAAGGTAACACTGGACATGGCTCAACCGAGAGAACAAGCTGGATTCAGGAGTGCCTACAGCACAATAGATCATATCCACGTACTGAGAGAACTAATTGAAAGAGCGAGGGAATATGAACTTCCATTGTGCATGGCTTTTATCGATTATGAAAAAGCCTTTGATTCGGTGAAACCATCAGCAGTTACAATGGCTCTGAAATCCTGTGGTATTGAAGATGCATACATTAATATTATTAATAACATCTATGAAAATGCAAGTGCAAAGATTTAGCTGTTTGAAAATACAACACACATAAAAATTGGAAAGGGAGTGAGACAAGGTGACATCATATCTCTGAAGCTCTTTAATGCCACATTGGAAAATGTCTTTCAATCACTGAACTGGGAAAACAAAGGGATAAAAATTAATGGAGATTATCTAACCCACCTTCATTTTGCTGATGACGTAGTCATTTTTGCAACTACCTCATCAGAGTTGCAGAGTATGATCCAAGAACTTGCTGATAAGAGTAAAGAAGTGGGATTAAAAATGAACTTTCAGAAGAAAAAGTGATGTTCAATGCTTTTACAAGAAATGAAGATTTATCGATTGATGGAGAAAAGCTGGAGATAACAGAAACGTACGTTTATCTTGGACAGCAGATATCAAGTGAAGGTCACATTGATGAAGAAATTAATCGGCGTATAAAACTTGCCTGGAGAGCTTTTGGAAGAAACAGCTTAATTTTCAAGAGCAATATGCCATTATGTCTTAAAAGAAAAGTGTTTGATCAATGCATCCTTCCAGTTTTTACGTATGGTGCAGAGACGTGGACCTTAACTAAAAGAGGCATACAAAGGCTGCAGACAACTCAAAGCAGCATGGAGAGGTGCACAGGAGAGATAAGAAGAGGAACTCGTGGATCCGAAAAATGACAAGAGTGGAAGACATCATGATCAGAGTTAAATCCCTGAAATGGCAATGGGTTGGACATACTGCCAGAAGGACAGACCATGGATGGACAGCCGAAATTTTAGATTGGATTCCAAGTGACAGGAAAAGACCCAGAAGAAGACCACATGGGAGATGGGTGGATGGAATTTGAAAGTATGCAGGAGTGACATGGAGGAGACTGGCACAAGACAGACCATTGTGGAGGAAACTTGGGGAGACCTTCATCCAGCAGTGGATTTATAATGGTTGACAATGATGATGATGATTTTTAAAAATAATTTATTATAAAGCAAACAGAACTATTTAAGTACTGTATCCACTCTTGATTGGCAACTAGATTAGTACTAAAATCATGTTTCATGCAGAGCATAAAATTAATTTGAAACTAATGGAATGATTAGTTATCATGAATTTAATGGAGCAACACTGATCAATAAATTTTTCAAGATAACGAGAATTCACACGCTATATATAAGTACAATTTATTAAAATTATTTGATTAATTAATCAGGTTTGAACTTAAGAAAGAGAACTTTCATCTTTAGCTTTGATGATTTACCAGCTTTTCTTAATGAAAATGCTTTAAAACCTATGAATTTTACAGAATTATATGCAGCACTCCCAGAGTTATAATTCATTTTGTTGTTAGCTTCTCTTATTCTCCATCTTCGAGTTCGATTTCCGTGAAACAAGAAATTTTCAAAAAGGAACGAACTATCTTGGTTTTCCCAATTATTTTTTGATGAGAATCTTTTCACTTAATGTTGTACATTAAGTTAAAAACTTTAGCAGACCTTTAAAATTTATGAACTTTATTAACTTCAAAGACTTGCTAAAGCTGTAGAAATTTAAGGAATACTTAAAAGTACACAGTCTTCAGCAAAGTTAATTTAACTGATGATAATCTGTTTCTCAAAATGCCCTTCATAACCAATTAATGAAACTTCAATACCAAAATTTTGAAAGCTTTCAGAAATGAATGAGACTGAGCTGGATTGTGTGCATCCAAGACACCCTAACTCTGGTATGAGTTCCAAATGCTTAACATACATTACATACATTACATACATATCACTAAGCTGTTCTCTGAGATTCAAAGGTTAGCTTCAAAAAGAAATACAAACTACCAGATAATTTTTACTTACTGTTGACGTATCAAACTTCTCCATTTACAGCGATCTTGGCATACAACTCGGGCTTCACTGACATCCATCACACGCCGTACACAAGACCTACTATACTTCATACTTATAATCTTTTTCTCATGCAGACACTCCTGAATCTGATACTCCCATGACTTCCTTGGCCTTCCCTTCCTGCCACTTGGACTAAAATGATTTTTTTAGTAAGCATTTCATCACTCATTCTTTCAACATGGCTAAACTACTAAAGCATTTTAGTCTAAAACCTTGCTAACAACATTTTGCTTCACATCACACAACTGCAACACATCTTCATTCCTCACACAATCAGAAGGTGTCTTGCCACCCCCCATAACGCATTTCTCCAGCACACAAACAACTCCTATGTTTCTTCTGTAGTACCCAGGTTTCACTGCCATACATCAAAGTAGGGAAAATTACACTCTCATACACAGCAATGTGGGACTCTCTTGAGAACCCATCATTCCTGTGAAAACCTCCCAGATCAGCCACGACTTTCAATGAAAAATTCACTCGCCTACTATTTTCACCATCCAATTTGTTTTCTCTGTCAAACATGCTTCCTAAATACACAAACGCACTCACTTGGTCAATCACTGTGCCGTTTAGACTTATTACATTCAGTGCTACCAGTTCCTCTCTCAAAAACCATAACTTTGGTTTTTCCCTTATTTATACATGGTTTGAATTTCATGAAAACTTCGTACATCCGGGACAACATACTCTGCAACTCACTTTTGCTCTCTGCCAACAGGACAGTGTCATCAGCACAAGGCAATTTGCATGCACAGATATCACCAAGACATAAACCAGTATTACCTATTTTGGCATCATGCATACACGCATCCATAAATATATTAAACAGCCATGGTGACATTACACAATCTTGTCCGACTCCTGCAATAATAGAAAACCATTTTGAAAAAACACCATTCACTCATACACAGGCTCTACTGCCAGCATACATGGCTAGTAGGTTCCCAGTAACACCATATATTCATTCAACACCTTTCACAAAAGTGTCCTATTTACTCGGTCATAAGCTTTCTCTAAATCTATGAAGGCAGCAAAAACTTTCTTACCAACTGTCTAAATGCTTAAAAAACTTTGTAAACAGAATGATGCAGCCTTTCCATACTGCACCAACTTTTGGATGGTATGAGTGAATGTACTCACAGACTGGCTTGAAACTAGCTCTTGTGTACTGTCACTACCAACTAACACTATGTTTTTAATATAAAACTGCTATTGAAAGCAGCAAAAATACTGTTTGTCACATATATTTTGTTTAAGTATGTAGAGTGGAGTAGTTAGGTCCATATAATGACATGAAAATATAAAATGAACATTAATGGTAAAAAAATTTTTCACTTATTCATAGCAATTTAGGCTTATCATATGTCGGCATTTTTGTCACTGTGGCAAAGCACCTGCTCGATAGAACGGACATTAGCTTATTTAGACGAGATTCTGGTTCTGCCTGAACGGAAGATTCACGGATTAAAAAAACCCTATTTCAAGTTAAAATTCTATACGCTTGTATAGGTATTTGCAAGGAATGATGATTAAAAAACGTGAAAGTTAAAACCCAAATGAATAAAAAAGGACAAAAAAGAATAAAAGATAGACCTAAACACTATTCACCACCGCAACACACTTCCAAACATGTTTCGGCAAGAATTTTGCCTTCTTCAGTAGAAACTTCAAGGTGTACATGGGCACTAAGTCCTCGTTGACGATCTTCAAAAGACTGATGTAATATCTTGCTCTGCCTTCAGCCTTCGTCATCGCAGACCATGGATAACTGTGTATCACTGCGCAAGCCGTTAGTGGTGACATCTATGGCATTGTGTTCTTCTTGGTCAACCTTTGCCATTCTGCACCTGCAATCTTTGAACATGTGTTTATTGGTTTTTTGAAATTGACTGTTTTCATGTTCGATCAGATATCGCCAAGCACGAGGTGATTCAATTGGCAAATTAGTGTTGTAGCATTTATTTCCGAATTTCTCAATGACTAAAGCTTCCGATGTTATGATTTGTCTACGAGTCCTGTGAGATGTTAAAAGTCTAATAATATCTCAGTCGGGCTGCGATTGATTTTCCATGCAGTGTTGTATCAGAGCTGTTTTTGGTCTTTTCTTTTGCCAATCTTGAATACAGGGTATCTACTATTTTTAGGAGAATCAATTTCTTGACCTTTTCTTGACTTTTACGGGGCATTTCTTGACCCTAAAGCTAAGTTTTCTCGACTAATCTTTCTGTCAACAGTGTAGGAGTTTGGCCATTATAATTAGTTAAATACAAAATCTGATTATGTAATTAAGAAATTAAAAGGGTAAATTGAGTATATAAAATGATTTCTAAAACGTTAAAATAAATAGCAATTTTTTTACCAATAAGCTTGCATTTAGGGAAAAACTCAAAATATCACACTATAAAGAATCACTTGTAACCAGGAAATCTGCATGTTACACAAAAGTATGTTAAGCGAGTATAGGAAGTATGTTATAAAGGTTTAGACTGCTATCAACAATTAAAATTAATAGCAATTTATTTCAATTTTTGATAACATTATTTACTCAGCAAATAAATGCTATTCAAAACAAGCTTCACACTCTTGCACAAAGTATCCAAACATATGTATAACTGAAGAACTGCACTCAATATCAGGGGCACACTTATCAATTTTATTTACAAGCTGCTCTATGATTTTGAAAGTTTTATCAAGAATGTTTGTCAGTTTACATTTTTTTTAGTAATTTATTCAACTGAGTCATCTTATGAGCCACTTTCCTTGACCATGTTTCCAGTTTAATCAAGCCTGCAGTGCTAAGTCTTTTACTGTGTGAGGCTAACAATTCTTTCACAACATTAGTTTCCAAATCAAGCTTTTCAGGTAGCCAGAGAATTTCTTGAACAATATAATTAATCTAACAGTTGATTCAAATCCTTCCAAATCTGTCACTAATTGTGGACAAAAAGTTTATGTCAAAGTCCAACCATGCATTACTGTGTCATCATTTTTCATGCACTATCAAAGTTCCTGTGATACTGCATACAAAATATTATAATCATGACTAAACTGTTTAACAGTTGCCTTGTCCTTACTAACCATTACTAAAATAAGCTGTCTTCAGATCACAATGCAATAAATAATACGATTTAAAAGTGAAAATAGTTCCTTGTTCCATAGGATAAACTTAAGGTGCGTTTGTTACGAAGCAAAAAAAAAAAATATGTAAGAGTATGGTCTGTTGAATATGTGGGGTGGCTAGGACCATTTCATAGAGTTTGAAAGTTTAGTTATTAACTCACCCGCCTCATATTTATTATGTCCACTTTTTCTTGTAATTTTATGGATTTTTGTGGCATTTTACCAATCTTTCACTTTCAGCACCACTTTTTTCTTTTATTGAAAGACATTTTTACAAGAATGTCCTTAGTAAATCAATAAAAAAAGCAATACCAATGCGAATTCCTCCTCCTCCAATCAGAGAAGCCAGAAACAAGCGTACCATAAACAAAGATTTCTAGACTTCAAAGTATGCAGCTTCCAATTGGTGGAAATTTTCAGTGTTTTGTTAATAAGTTGTGTCGGGAATGGGTAAAGATGTTGTACATATGTTATAGCAAACATGTATTAAGTAGACATGTAAGGCTCGGTATTACTATGCATACATAAAACTAAAAAAAGTTATCTAAACCAAACACTTCCTCATTGGATAACATTTAGCCCCCAGGGCACTAATGAAGAGCTTTAACAATCCAAATGCAATGTATGGCATAGCTTTAACTCTGCAGTTTGTTTGTACGTGTATGCTGCTTTAATTTCTGTTTCTATTGCATTAGCTTCTTTAGCCTGTTCCAATAACTTTTTCTTTCTTTCAGTTTCTTATTTCTTCCCACAGCACATCTGATTTCCTTTTCTTTCTCTGCTTGCTGACTTTTCTGTTTTCTTAGTGCTTCTTTACATTTTGATGCAGCATTTAGTTTTATTATTTTGAATATATGTTGAATATGTGGCCTGATTTTTTTTAATATAATGTTATTCTGTTTTAATATAATGTTTTTTTTTTAATATAATGTTATTCTGTCCATCTACTTCACGCTTAGAACATTTGTACAGATTTTTCTGGTGAAGTTCCATCAGGAAGTACCCAAACCTATGGTTAGGCTTTTTTTTTTTTTTTTTTTTTGTGCTTAGCCTAGGCCTATTAAAAATTTTGAAAGTGTGATATTTTTCTGTCTGTCTACTCAACATGTAGTGCATTATTTATTTATAACTATTTTCAGGGTAAAATTCCGTCGGAAAGTATCCAAATCTGCAGTCAGGCATTTTCTTTTTTTGTGCCTAGCCTAGGCCTGACTAAATCTGGGAGACGCGGGTTTGAGTCCCGCTCCAGGACGATGAAATTTTCAAGTTTTCGGATATTATCTGACTTACCATCCTTGTCACATTTACACCAAAAATCGGATTGTCATCTTCAAAATTCGTAATATATGGTGTAATCCCGTATTTCTTTCATGAATAAAATGTGTTTGAGAACTCCAACAGAAAATTATTCACAGGAGATCTTTTTTTTTGTTTTTTTATTTTGGTTGGAGGTTTAACGACCACCGTGAGCAACTCAATGGGCTATAAGCAGTCGCACGTCCCTAATTTAGGGTCACTGTCCCTAGGGAAGGGAGAGAGCCAGTGCCGTAGTAAGACAAACACAACATCCATGCCTCACCAGGATTCGAACCCCGACCCCTTTCGGACGAATGATCAGATGCCATCGCTTAGACCACTGCGCACCGGGGCGGCCATGGGAGATCAAACACAACAAAAGGATTAATTTTTATAATATAAATACAGTGGAACCTCGGTTTTCGTGATTATTCCGTTCGAAAAAGTCTGACGAAAACCAAATGTACAAAAACTGAAGCAATATTTCCCATAAGAAATAATGTAAATCCAATTAATCCGTTCCAGACACCCAAAAATATTAACAAAAAAAAAACATTTTATAGAGAATAACTATATTTTTACATACAGAAGACAATGAGAAATAAATATAAATGACTAATGAAATAGATAAATGAACATTTAACATCACAAATTTTGAAGATAATCCTGTATTTCTTTCATGATTTAACATCACTTTTACCGTTATTGAAGACTCTTGTTGGCGCATGGAAGACAGCGAGGAGGGGAGAGGCTATTGTTTGGAAGGGGAATCGCCCTCAATAAGGACTTCTGGTATTAAGGCCCTATCTTCCCTTCTTTGTCTTTTACTGGCACTAGGACCAGCTTGAGAGTCACTGGACCCCTGTCGCACAAAATCTGTCCACAGAGGTCTGTTTCTGGCGTCTCTTTAAGATTTGCCTAAAATGGAACAAGGCATTGTCATTGAACATGCTGCAGACACGGCTTGCAACAGCTTTGTTAGGGTGATATTTCTCCACAAAACTTTGCAACTCACTCCACTTTGCACACATGTCCTTAATGACTAAAGAAGGCACATTCTCCCCTCTCTCTTCCTCCTCCTCTGAAGCAATTTCATCAGCTGCCATCTGTTGCTGTTCCAGTTGAAGGTCTTGCAGCTCTTCAGTGGTTAGCTCTTCCCTGTGGTCGTCCACTAAGTCTTCCACATCCTGGCCACTCACATCTAACCCCATGGACTTCCCCAAAGACACAATAGATTCCGCAACATGCGTATGGTTGTCAGGGTCAGCCTCAAACCCTTCAAAATCCTTCTGGAGGACACATTCTGGCCACAATTTTCTCCAAGCAGAGTTTATCGTCCTGGAAGTCACTCCCTGCCAAGCCTTATCTATAAGGCATATGCAATTGAGGATACTGAAGTCATTCCTCCAGAACTCTCTTAGGGTTAATTCAGTGTCCGAGGTCACTTCAAAGCCCATTTGAAACAGCACTTTGGTGTAAAGTTTTTGAAGTTTGAAATGACCTGCTGGTCCATGGGCTTGATGAGAGGAGGAGTATTAGGGGGCAAGAACTTCACTGTGATGAAACTAAAGTCCTCCAACAATTGGTCTTCAAGCCTGGAGGATGAGCAGGAGCATTGTCCATTACCAGGAGGCACTTGAGTGGCAATTGATTTTCCAGGAGGTATTTCTTCACACTCAGGCGAAACACTTCATCGACCCACTCAATGAAAATTCGCCTCATGACCCATGCCTTAGTGTTAGACTTCCACATCACACACAATTTACTCTTGATGACATTGTTTTTCTTGAACACTCGGGATTTTCAGAGTGATACACCAGTAAAGGCTTCACTTTGAAATCCCCACTAGCGTTACCACAGAACTAAAGAGTTAACCTATCCTTCATAGGCTTGTGTCCTGGCAGTGCCTTTTCCTCCTGCATGATCCTCTTTGGCATTTTCTTCCAAAAGAGACCTGTTTTGCCACAATTGAAGACTTGTTGGGGGAAGAATCCTTCAGCTTCTACGTACTTCTTGAATTCATCAACAAATTCTTCGGCCCCACGTTTGTCTGAACTTGCAGCCTCGCCATGCCTTACCACACTGCGTATGCCAGTTCGCTTCTTAAATTTGTCGAACCAGCCTCTGCTGGCCTTAAATTCACTAACAGCAGCACTCGTACCAGGCATTTTCTTTGTGACATCTGCATGCAACAGCCTTGCCTTTTCGCAAATTATCGCCTCTGAAACACTATCTCCCGCGAACTGTTTTTCGTTGATCCACACCAACAACAACTTCTCAACATCTTCGATTGTTTGTGATCTCTGTTTCGTTAGCACATTTACCCCTTTCGCAACATCAGCTTTCTTGATTTCGTTTTTCTTCACCAGGATGGAACTGATCGTTGATGCGGACTTCCCGTACATCCTGGCAAGATCGGCCATGCGTACACCACTTTCGTACTTTGCTACGAGTTCTTTCTTGAATTCTATCGTGTTTCTCGCCTTCTTTATCAAAGGGCTGGTACTTGGAACTTTCTTTGGCCCCATGGTGACTTATTTAGCAGTCGCACTCAATAAACAAACACAAAAAACAATGGATTACGTTTACGAAATGTTTGGGATGAACGCGCAGGGTGATCCTCACTCAACGAGAAACAGAGGCAGAAATGAGAAACATGTGGTCATTTTTGTTGGAATGAAGGGTTTCTAGCAAAATGTTTTAGGGTCTTTCTTTAAATTACGATATGATATAGGGTTTCACCATATTTAATAACATTTCATTATGTATTTTTTGAGTTATTGCAATTTTTCTGTTTTTCCCTTAATCTATGAAACTCGGTAAGAATTTGATATGTTTCAGGAACTGTGTTGTCACTGCTGATGAAGAGGTCTGTGGCACCACAATAGTGGGTAAAAATGGAGCTGATGTTTGGTGGAAAAGTAAGGTTGAACAGACAGTAAAGAGAAAGAAGGAAGCCTATTTGGAAATGTTGCAAGGAGGAGTTTCTGTGGATGAATATCGCAGTAAGTAGCGTGAAGCAGCTAAGATGGTTCGCCAGAGTAAGGCAAAAGATAGGGAGGAGAAGGTGGAAAGTCATGAAAACTCTTTAGTTCTGTGGTAGAGTCACGAACGCATGAGATGCTTTGTGTGGGAGCTCGCTGCTTCCGGCGTGGGAAAGGAATGGCTGAGTCACGCGGGCAGGCGGAAGAGTTCATTTTCAACTGTACGAAAACCGAGCGGATGTACGAAAACTGGGACAAAATTTTGACAAGAAAAGTAGTCGAAAAGTGAATCGTACGAAAACCAGGGCATACGAAAACCGAGGTTTGACTGTAGTTAATTAACTATTAATTTAAAATTGCATTAACCAAAAACTCTACAGAATTTAATATATCCCACTGAAAGAGGTTAGTGGAAATATATGCACATGGTTAATAATGGCATGTTTTGTCAGTTTGAAGTGTTTCAGCTACCCCAGTGGTGCAGTGGTCTAAGCATTGGCTTCTGATCATTCGTCCAAAATGGGTCTGGGGTCAAATCCCGGTGAGGCATGGATGTTGTGTTTGTCTTATGGAACTGGCTCTCTCCCTTCACTGGAGCCATTGGCCCTAAATTAAGGACTGGGGACTGTTTATAGCCCACTGAGTCACTGCGATGGTCATTAACCCCCCCCCCTCAAAGTGTTCCACTTGCTTTTAAAGATTTGCTATCCTTTGTTTCAGTTTTTTAGCACGTCTTTTGTAAAAAAAGATTGTGCTTATGTTATCAATTTGTTTGTCCGTCCGTCTGTACCCACGGTATCTCTGCAACTATTAGTCCGATTTGAAAATTTCTTTTTGCATTCAAAAGCTTGAAATATGCGAATGATGATCCTTTATTTCGGTTTTTACGATGTACAATTTCGCCGCTAGAGGGCGTAAATGCAGATGATGTTGAATTCAAAAATATGTTTTATTCCACATATTTGCTTCTAAACATCCGATTGAAAAAAATCTTTTATCTTTCGATTACATTTATGTCGAAGAGTATTTTGGATATATTTTCTTTTTCAAATTACGCATAGATTTTCCACTAGGGGGCGTAAAAGTAAATTGCATTTTTTCCGATAACTCTTCTTCTAAAATTCCGATTTGAAAAATTTTTTCTCAGCGGATACATCTCCTGATGCACAATCTTTTGCATATAATTTCGAATTTTTGGTAAAGAATACTTTGGCCACCAGGGGCCGTAAGTGTTAATTTTCGCTTCTGATGTATTTACCATAAAATCTGAGCTTCTAAAATATCGATTGAAAAAATTCTTTCGTGGACTGATGCCATCACATCGATAAACCTTTTCGGAATATTTTCTTCCTTAAATATTCCACAGTTTCTCTGAAAGGGGGCGTAGATGTATATCTTATTTTTGTCAATATCTCGACTTCTAGGAGTCCAATTTGAAAAATTCCTTCTTTGTTGGATAGTGTTTTCTGTGTGACATGTTTTTCATATAATTTCAAAATTTTCAAGTAATTCATAGACTTTCCGCTAGGGGGCACAAAGGTAAATTATGTTTCTCCCTATATCTCTGCTTTTAAATCTCCGATCTGAAAAATTCTTTCTGCACTGGATACAGCTCCCGATGGGAAATCGTTTGCACATAATTTCTAAATTTTGTAAAAAAAAAATGGTTTGGCCACCAAGGGGGGGGAGGGGGTAAACCTTAATTTCCGCTTCTGATGTATTTGCAGCAAAATATGAGCTTCTAAATTCTCGACTGAAAATAACGTCATTTGTAGACCGATACTACTCATGCCGACAAACGTTTTAGAAACATTTTCTTCTTATAATAGTGCATGGTTTCTACGCCAGAGGGCGTAGATTTATATATTATTTTTGTCAATATCTCGACTTCTAGGAGTCCATACATACATACATATCACTAAGCTGTTCTCTGAGATTCAGAGGTTAGCTCCAAAAAGAAATACAAACTTCCAGATATTTTTGCTTATTGTTGTCGTATCAAACTTCGCCATTTACAGCGATCTTGACATACAACTCCTGCTTCACTAATATCCATTACACGCCTTACACAAGATCTTTTATACTTCATACTCATAATCTTTTTCTCATGCAGACACTCCTGAATCTGATCCACCCATGTTTTCCTTGGCCTTCCTCTGCCTTTCCTTCCTGCCACTTGGGCTGAAAAGATTTTCTTAGTAAGCATTTCACCACTCATTCTTTCAACATGGCCAAACCACGGAAGCATATTGGTCTCCACCTTGCTACCAACATTTTGCTTTACATCACACAACTGCAATACATCTTCATTCCTCACACAATCAGATCGTGTCTTGCCACAAACCCCATGTAAGTAACTCATTTCTCCAGCACACAAACGACTCCTATGTTTCTTCTGCAGTACCCAGGTTTCACTGCCATACATCAGTGTAGGAACAATTACTGTTTCATACACAGCCATGCGGGACTCTCTAGAGAACCCATCATTCCTGTGAAAACCTCTCAGAGCAGCTATGACTTTCAAAGAAGAATTCACTCGCCTACTGATTTCACCATCCAACTTGTTCTCTCTGTCAAACATGCTTCCTAAATACACAAACTCACTCACTTGGTCAATCACAGTTCCATTTATACTTACATTACATTCAGTGCAACCCATTCCTCTCTCAAACACCATAACTTTGGTTTTTCCCTTATTTATACTCAGTTTGAATTTCATGCAAACTTCGTGCATCAGAGTCAACATACTCTGCAACTCACTTTTGCTCTCTGCCAACAGGACAGTGTCATCAGCATACAGCAATCTGCACACATGGATATCACCAAGACATAAACCACTATTATCTATTTTGGCCTCACGCATGCATGCGTCCATAAATATATTAAACAGCCATGGTGACATTACACAACCTTGTCTAATTCCTGCACCAATGGAAAACCATTTTGATAAAACACCATTCACTCGTACAAAAGCTCTACTACCAGCATACATGGCTTTTACACTATTAAGTAGATTCCCAGTAACACCATTTTCATTCAATACCTTCCACAACAGTGTCCTATTCACTCGGTCGTAAGCTTTCTCTAAATCTATGAAGGCAGTAAAAACTTTCTTCCCAACAGCCAGATACTTTTCAACCATCATGCGTAATGCAAAAATCTGGTTAGTGCAGCCTTTACCAGGCATAAAACCACTCTGAACATCCCACACTTTCAATGATGCAAGACCCCGTACTTTTTCAATAACAACCTTACCAAACACTTTCCCTGGCACACTCAGTAGGCTAATACCACAATAGTTCTTGCATTCAGTCTGATCACCTTTTCCCTTATACAAGGGAACAATAATAGCATCCTTCCAATCCCGAGGGACCATTCCTAACACCCAGCATAGCTGGCAAATTTCAGTTAACCAGTCAATTATAGAGTCACCACCATACTTCAACATCTCTGCAGTTATACCATCAATTCCTGGAGCCTTACCATTCTGAAGAGATTTTAGAGCTTTACACACTTCTTCTCTTGAGATCCCTCCTGTGCTTTCATCCCTCATTGTGACATCTGCATCTGTCTCAGAATCATTTTTGCTCTCCTGATCTAATAACTCACAGAAGTATTCACCCCATCTGTCACTTAACTCATTGGGCTCCCATATCATTTCCCCAATCTCATTCTTCACACAACTTACAACTTTGTTTCCCCTATTTTTCCTGAGTATCATGTACTTCCAGAAGGACTTTCTATCTTTCCAAAAAGCCACTTCATGCCTTTCTACTTTCTCCTTCCTATCTTTTGTCTTACTGTGGCGAATCAGCTTAGCAGCTTCACGCTTCTTACAGCTATATTCATCCACAGAGACTCTACTCTGCAACATCCCCAAATAGGCTTCCTTCTTTTTCTTTACTGCCTCTTCAATCTAACTATTTCACGAAGCATCACCTCTATTGTTACCCACTATTGTGGTGCCACAGACCTCTTTAGCAGCAGTGACAACACAGTTTTTAAAACATTCCCACTTCTTTTCTACATCCCTCTCACCAGACTTCAGATCCTTCAGTCATTCTCTGAGTAAGTCAGAATACCACTGATGATCTTCAAGGAGCCTATCAACCTTTATTCTTTCTATCCTGGGTCTCTTCCTTTTCCTTTTCCTCCAACCAACATTAAGTTTCACTCGTGACACTACCAAGTAATGATCAGAACCAACATCCATACCTCTCATCACACGGGTGTCAACAACTAAGTGTTTCAAACGCTGATCGTAGAAAACAAAATCTATCACACTCTTTTGACCAAGAGTACGATTTTCCCAAGTATATGTGTGGATATACTTGTGGTTCAAAAATGTATTAGATGCACACAAACCATTCTCAATGCAGAGTTCAATTAATCTTTCACCATTATCATTCACACAAGGATCATTAAACTCACCCAGAACATTGTCAGAAATGGCATTCTGCACACCTACTCTAGCATTGAAATCCCCTGCTGTTATAACTTTTTCTTTAGCACCAAACTCGCTCAAAACAGCTTTTAGCTCATTCCAGAAATCTTCTTTCTTATCAGAAGGTTCTGAGTCACAAGGAGCATACACTACAACAATTACAATTCTCTGAAGTTTCACTTTCAAACGAATCCAGAGAATTCTCTCACTTATGCAACTATAGTGAATCAAGTTGTTCTTCATCTTTTCACTTAAAATCACACCTACACCAGCCTGTCTTCTCATATTATCCAATACTCCAGACCACACACTCACCGTGCCATTCACTTCTTCTACCCCAATTTCCTTCTTTTTGGTTTCACTTACACACAGCACATCCAGTCTATACTAATTCATCTCCTCAATCACCTCACTCATCTTGCCATTTATACCTCTAGTATTCCATACACCAATCTTACATTCACTCAGCCGAGATCTCTTTCTTATACGCCGTTTAGAAAGTCCAGGTCGATTCCGTGGTGGACCGTCCTTCTCAAGTGTGGTAGGTCCACCATATCCCACACTTGAGTCATTCTTAATATTTCTTTTTGTCTTTTTAATCTGAATAAAAAGACAAAAAGAAATATTCTAGGAGTCCGATTTGAAAAATTCCTTCTTTGTTGGATAGCGTTTCCCGTGTCGCATGTTTTTCGTATAATTTCAAAATTTTCACGTAATTCATAGACTTTCCGCTAGGGGGCATAAAGGTAAATTGCGTTTTCCCCTATATCTCTGCTTCTAAATCTCCGACCTGAAAAATTCTTTCTGCACTGGATACAGCTCTTGATGGGAAATCGTTTGCACATAATTTCTAATTTTTTTAAACGATTGACCACCAGGGGACGCAAACCTTAATTTCTTTTTCTGATGTACTTGCAGCAAAATATCAGCTCCTAGATTCTCGATTGAAAATAACATGACCGATACAACTCATGTCGACAAACCTTTTAGAAACATTTTCTTCTTAAAATAGTGCACGGTTTCTATGCCAGGAGGCATAGATGTATATCTTATTTTTGTCAATATCTCGACTTCTAAGAGTCTGATTTAAAAATTCCTTCTTTGTTGGATAGTGTTTTAGTGTTTCTAGTGTGACATGTTTTTCCTATAAATTCAAAATTTTCAAGTAATTCATAGACTTTCCGCTAGGGGCGTAAAGGTAAATTGTGTTTCCCCCTATATCTCTGCTTTTAAATCTCTGATCTGAAAAATTCTCTCTGCACCGGATACAGCTCTTGATTGGAAATCGCTTGCACGTAATTTCAAATTTTTGTAAAAAATTGTTTGGCTACCATGTGGCGTAAGTCTTAATTTCTGCTTTTGATGTATATGCAGCAAAATATGAGCTTCTAAAATCTCGATTGAAAAAAAGTCTTTTGTGGACCGATACTACTCATGTTGACAAACATTTTAGGAACATTTTCTTCTTGAAACAATGCATGGTTTCTACGCCAGGGGCGTAGATGTATATCTTATTTTTGTCAATATCTCTACTTCTAAAAGTCCGATTTGAAAAATTCCTTCTTTGTTGGATAGCGTTTCCGATGCAAAATGTTTTTCCTATAAATTCAAAATTTTTAAGTAAATCATAGAGTTTCCGCTAGGGCGCACAATGGTAAATTGCGTTTTCTGCTCCTAAAACTCCGATTTGAAAAATTCTTCCTGTATCGCATACAAGACCTGATGGAAAATATTTTTCACATAATTTCTAATGTTTGGTAAAGAACAGTTTGGCCACCAGGAGGCATAAGTGTTAATTTCTGCTTCTGATGTATTTGTAGCAAAATCTGGGCTCCTGAAAACTAGACTAAAATTTTTTTTCTTGGACCGATACCGCTCATATGGATAAACCTTTTGTGAATACTTTCTTCCTAAAATAATGCATGGTTTTGCCACCAAGGGACGTAAAGTCACATCTTATTTTTGTCGATAACTCTGTTTCTAAGAGTTCGTAAGCTCACGAGTCCGTTTACAGCAATATCTGAGGGATTAAAGACCCGACTGAAAAACTTCTTTCTTCCGTCAGATACTATTGTTTTCCATACCGGTTCCATTGACTTTGAATAGCTTTGATAAATTTAATTTGCGTCAGAACGGATTCAAAAGACGTGCTTATTACACCCGAAAATTCGGTGTCATCTTTCTTGTTACATTTAGCATCAATATTTATTTGTGCCTAAATATCTGCAACAAACCTTACTGAAAGCAAAAAACATTTCAAAAATGAGTAATCATAATGAGTACGGGGAAATGGACGGAATGATTGCAACAGTTTATCATGGAAGACAAAGCAATAAATCATACTGATGTGTGATGATGTGTCTTAAACAAGTTTCTGTAAAAACACTCATTATTTTAAAGCTTCCAATTTCAATAGCGATGGCTTGACGTACATTATCTTGAATCCGCTCATTTACTGACTTTTCTGCTGAGTTAGATCTGTATATAGCGCTTGTTTGTTTGATATTGAAATAATTTCCGTTACTTTTTTCCCCCAAATATAGCATGTGCTCATTATTATTAAGTTTGTTGTGTCTTTTGTAGCAGAGGCTGAGAATCCCTGGCGGCTCCCAAGCTACAGACCTGAGCATGAGGCCTCATTACTTCCACAGTCAAAAATGGATTGATGAGGGTTAAAAAATGGCCCATACAGATGCTTCAGGTACTGCAACGCATGAAGATCAACAATCGTACATCAAGATTTAAACTTTATGTGGCAAAACTCCAATCGATATTCACAGTGCTTTGAGTGAAATTTGTGGTGATGAAACAGCAGATTGGAGTACAGTTTCCTGCTGGGTTACTCACTTTCATGCAGGATGCTTTAGCAGAAACAATGACCACAAGTCAGGGAGGCAGAAAACGGCAGAGGATGAGCAAAGTGCGAAACTTGTCGCAGATTGTGTTAAACAAGACCATAAGCAACACGCAAGAAAATTTAAGAAGTTACAGGAATTTAAGTGACATCAGTAATGCACGTTTTGATGAATCATTTGTGGAAAAGAAAATTTTCAACAAGATGGGTCCCTCATGACTTGACTACCACACAGAAACAGACTCGTGTATCCAATGCAACAGTGCTGAAGCAAAGATTTGTAGCTGAAGGCAACGCCTTCCTGTTATGAATTGTTGCTATAGATGAAACGTGGGTTAGGGATATTGAACCTGAGTTGAAATTGCAGTTAAATGAGTGGGGAAGTTCATGCTTCCCAAAAAATCCAATGGGCACAATTGAAGTTCAAGCAAATGATGACCTCTGCATATGATCACCTTAGCATTATCATGACAGATAGGGTATCACATGGAACAAGTGCCACAGCAGCCTATTACCATGACTTCTAGCGAACCGGCTGTTGTGTGCTGAAAAACACACAACAGCCGGCCTGACTTGCTCAGAGATGGGTCTCTCATTTCGCATGACAATGTAAGACCACACAAGGGGAAAGTGGAGAAGTACAGGTGGGAAGTGTTACCTCATGGCCCCGACACGAGTCCAGCAGACTTTGACTTGTTCCCAAGCTCAACCAACCTATGCATGGAAAGCGATTTTCCTTCCTGGAAGACCTTTCTGCAGCAGTTACCCAGCATGTCTGACACTGAACAAAAGAGGGGAACTGACTGGAATTGTGGACCTCTCAGAACATTGGGATGCCATCATTCAGAAGCAGGGAGACAACAAAGAAAGACTGTAAAGATACATCACCTAAGACACTTCTGGTATGTCATCAAACATAAGTCATCGCTCTTTCCACATTTATAAGTGAATCATGGAAAAATTCTCATTGGCTGCCACCGGGAATCGAACCCAGGGTCTTCCAGTTACGCGCCGGACATGCTTCCATTGCACCACAGCGGCCTCGACTCCCTCCAGACTTACATACTGTAGGCTGCTGTGGTGCAGTGGAGGCATGTCCGACGCGTAACTGGAAGACCCTGGGTTCAATTCCCGGTGGCAGCCAATGAGAATTTTTTCATGACTCACTTATACACGTGGAAAAAGCAATGACTTCTGTTTGATGTTCCTAATTAACGTCAAGTGTCTGTATTAATTATTCATTCGCCTTCTAATTATTTGTTCAGTTGCTGCTTACCATCTTTGGTGAATCCCCAGCATTGTGCCGGGCTCCAAGAAGCAACCTGCCAAATGGCTTGGCAGTTAGTCGTATGCGAGTCTGGAGGAATTCGAGGCTGCTGTGGTGCAGTGGAAGCATGTCCGGCGCATAACTGAAAGACCCTGGGTTCAATTCTCGGTGGCAGCCAATGAGAATTTTTCTGTAACTGACTTATACACGTGGAAAGAGCGATTACTTCTGTTTGATGTTCCTAATCCACGTCAAGTGTCTGTATTAATTGCTTCCGGTATGTATAAAAAAAAAAAAAATGTGTGAATTACATGGAAAATGACCTATGCATGTAGAGGAAGCCATCATGTCATTAACTGTAAGAATTATTTGTTTGTCAAATTGGCAGATGGCAGCTTCTTGGGCATAAGAGTTCTACAACATATGTTCAAATATCAAAACTTATAAACATGTGAGGTTCTTGTTTTCACTTCATGTGTTGCACGCAGTATGTGTTTTCACTTCATAAAGTTATTTTTTGTGCATCTCACAACAAAAAGCAAATGAACCTTAGATATCAATCCCAGCATGGGTTCAGAAAAAGTGTGGAACAACGTGTGCTGCTGTAAAGAACTGTCCCATTAAAATGAAGAACTTATTCACACTTTTAATGAAGTATCTTCCAAGCTTCATTGATTACTCCAAAATCACTTATCATTAATGTCATGCATTACAACTGATCAACAATTCATTATCAATCTCACTCAAACAAAAGTAACACTTCAACAGAAGCCAGCACCAATTCAATAAGTAAAATACCCATAATACTATTAAATACTCTGCCAGAGACACACTGTTATTACATACTTTTATAGGGAATTAACTAAAAAAATTGCATCAGGCATGTTTGTATTTGTGCAAGACAGAAAATCATTTCATAAACATTTTTTTTATTAAATCATTATTCTGTTCTGGGGGTGGAAAAGAAACTACGTAATTTAAATTAAAGTTGACTGATGAAAATTCAAATTTAAATAAATTTCAACAATTTCACCCAGAATATGACTATTAGAAACAGACATGCAAAAAATTATATATATACATATATAAAGTTTAATTTATTCCCACAACTATGATAAAATTTTCAAAAAAAGAGAAAATAGTCGTTGCAGTACAAGATGATTATTTAATTTTTATGGCCGAGAAAAAAAAAAGAACCAATTTTGTTATTCCAGGACTATTGCGGTTTGTGACGCACAAAATAAATGAAAAAGCCCATGTATGATCTACCCACTAGTCTAGGCTAGTGTGGACACATGCTATTGACTAACATATATTAAACACACAACACATTACAACACTCAAGAATGCAATTTTGAAAAAGACCAGTTGGTCTGCATTTATTGTGATTAATTTCAATGAGGGGTTGTAATTCCCCCACCCCTTTTTTTAGACAATGAGAAATATGGTTAGCAAGTATTTGGCACTACAATATAAAGGCACATTTTGTACAATTCTGACCTTTTTTAATTAGATTTACAGGCCTGTGACACAGCTTTGCTTTTAAAATCACTAAGGAAGGTGAGGAAATTTCCAATTTTTGTTTTACAACCACCATTTTAATTCATGATACCCAAAACTTCTAGAACACATTTCCAGAGGAGAACTGTCTGCTCTTATCACTCCATTACTAAATGACAATTATGAAAATGTCAGATATTTTCCAGTGGTATTCGGTATATCTCGTATATATATTTTAACACTGTCCCCACAGAAGCAAGCTGAAAGTAGGCCTAAAACAAGTTTGAAGTGTAAATGTTGGGTTTAATTTACAGCTGCTCTGGTTGTGAGAAACTAAAAGGATAAGTAAAAAAAAGGATTTAAATTTAAGGTAAGAAGTTACATTAAAGTTTATAAATAATTTTGGGCCACACAACAAATAAAAAAAAATGCTTTTTCTTCGATTTTTTTTTTCTTGTTAACCAATCGTCAAGATTTCTTTTGTTTTCAGCAGCAGTTCATCATGGCTATAACATATGCAAGCAATTTTACTGCGAAATGTGAGATCTTGGATGTTGGCCAAGGTTCCAAATACAAGGTTTATGTTAGATCACCAAAATTTTCATTCTGACAAACAAACAAAAAAACTGTCACTCTTTGGGAGTAACTTGAGGGGAAAATGGATTTTATGTAACATATACATTTTTTCCTTATTGCTGACCAACTGCCCCCCCCTCCCATGATTTTTTTTGTAGTTTTTCTTTTATTTCATATTAAAAATTCATCCCCCCCCTTTTCCAAATGGGAAGGTGGTGAGAAAAAAAGTCTCCTAATGAGGAAATAGCTGATAATGGGAGGACCAAAATTGCAGGCTAGAGGTGAGAAATGTTCTGTGGAAAGGAGAGGATTTAAAATGTGCAGCTTGCCGCTTCTTGAGATCCCATTTTGGCTCCAGGTGAAAAACAAACTCAGTTCCTTTAATGGAAAATCACTGTGGCAGGATGGTTGTGGAACAGTAGTGGTAATGGAGTGGCACCTTTAACATTGCCACACTTGTCTCCTAAATCTGGTTAGCTGGCAGGGACGGGAAGAGTCGGTCACCTCAGCTCTGAGCCATCGGCCTATGAGGTTTACTTCCTTTAGGTGGAGAGGAGGAGGTAAGAAGAGATGAATTTCTTCATGTTGCTGCACTCCAGCCTCCTACTTGATTAGAGTCTCCATCGAAGAAAGTCAGCTCAGTGTGCAGTACTGAGGGTTTCCGCAGGCATATCAAGTTCTTTTAGTTCTCTTAAAAGGGAAAGACACATGTCCCTCCAAAAACACAAAAGAGGAATGTAGAATTTAGGCTCTGTCTCAGGAGCTCTCCTACATCAGTCAGGGGGAAAAAATGTTTCTTTCCAAACTTCAGTGGAGTGCGAAAGCTTGGCGAATATTTGTGCTGACACCACCACAAAAATAAACGGATTTCTTATGCTATATGCGTTTCATTATTCAACTCTGGTGTATTTAAAATAAAGTGTTTCTTTCCATCCTGCTGGATGAGCGAAAGGATTCCAGAAAGGTAACCAATAATTTTTTTTCTGTTGTGCGTCCTTTCAGAGTCAGCAGATATTTTTCTTTGGAAGAACCTTTCTGATCACCAGAAAAATCGTGAGTCTCTAAAATTTTTCAAATCATATGCTTCGCAGGAAGATAAGAAAAAAAAAAAATGCCAGCGCCCTCTGAGACAAACAAAAATGCACAGCCAATGGAATTGCTAAGAGCCACCTGCCCAGTCCTTTTGCCCAGTGTGGGAAAGCAAAACACACACAAAAAAGAAATTATTTCTGTGTGCGAAGATGGTCCATGCTCCAAACACGCAACTTGAGTTGTCTTGAATTATCACCTCATGCAAAAGGGTGACCGCACTCCCAAAGTGAAATTTGATATCCACCAGCTTCCTAACAACTTTTTTCTCACGCGGATGGAGGTGGCTTGGCCAAAATAGTTGACCGCACTGGTCAGCCAATAAATTTTGAGAGGGAAAACTGCTAGCGCCCTGCTTAGCAGTAAATCTGCCACAATTGTGGACACCCAGCAACTTTGAGAAAAACTAGAATGCATGTGAAAGTCCAACTATGGTACCTATGTTAAGTGAGCATGCTGAGTCGTTTGCACGCCCTCCCATACATAAAGAGGGGACAGGAAATCTATCCATCTTTTGACCACCCGGCTGCAGTTTTAAATCGAGAGAGAAGAGGGGAAAAAGAAAGGATAAGAAGATCTCAAAGTCATTATATAGATTGCATCTTTACACTGACATATTCACAAACTCAGGGGGGGCAGACTGTTCCAAACAACAAATAATTATTTCATAATTTTTTTTATAATTTACATACACTTTTCCTTATGATGAAGGTTAAAAAAAATAAAAAGGTAGATGCTATAGCAACAACTTTATTATTATATTTTTTTCTCTCCTCCAGAAAAACAAAGGGGGGGGGGAATCATGAAGAAGTGAAGTTACACAGATACACTCAAAGTAAAATGTCCTCACGCTGACCTACTGACAACAGGGAGGAAAGGGAGAAAAAAACTAAAGTTACCCAAAGGAAACACACGGAACAACACTCACAGGAAGATAAAGATTAATTTTGAGATATTTCCGAGAAAAGATTTCTGACTTTTACTCAACTTTTTCTAAGATGATGTATAATATAGCCCCTCCTGCATAAGGTCAAAAGAAATGCGAGACCACTAAGAAAAAAAATGCCCACACAATTATTCTCATTTTCTCTAATAGAAAATGTGTTGGACTGTTGTCAGTCCTGAACAAAAATTCACATAAATTGGCTAGCTTTATATGCTTCCAGGACTGAGCAACAGGACAATATCACAAAAATGTTACATCACTAAAATATAACTTAAAGAAAATTCTACCTTTTTTTAAATTTTAAAGTAATGCTTCACTACATCACATGATTTAAAAAAAAATCATTGACAAATATTCACATGATGAAAAGTTTTATTGCAACACACAGCACTAAGAAATTATTTCTATGGAAGGGGATCACTTCTACACTATTTAGTACAAACGCCTATGAATAAGCACATAACTGGTAATGCATCACATCAGGTTCAAGTTTTGATAATAACAATGCTTGTGCAAAGCAAAGTTTTTACAGGAACCATATTTAAATAAAATCAATTTCCAGATGAATTACACACTCACTACAAAATAAAAGCAGTTCCTGAATAAACTCACTTTTCAGTGAAATACCTAAGGTTAGTTAGCATGTAATCTCACCAAAATGACCCTGCAATAAAGCAAAATGTTTACAGTAAAATGAATTTTCAATAGTTTTTTTGTTGAAGCAACTTGTTAGCAAACCAACCCCATAAAATAAGTTTTGGCATACTAAAAATGTATGGCAATCTTTTTATGTGTGTATTTATTCTGGCAAAAAAAAATATGCATTATGAATTTTCATATACTATGATGTAATTGAAATCTATGACTTGAAATTAATGAGAAAAGTTTTTTTTATTTTACATTCATTCACTAGATCAGTGCTGCTTAAAATGGTGGTCCAGAGACTGCTGGCAGTTTGTAAATAATGTGTTACTATTATTCTGCAATGAACTTTCAGGAAAGAAACATGTTTACGTGTTTTTAAGAAGCACGCCTATAAATGCTATACTGGTATAAAAAGGGGTGGGAGAGGGGTACTGCTCTGCTACATCAGACAGTTTGAGCAGCATATGCTAGAAGATGATTTATTACTGGGACATGTGAGTTATCAAAATCAAGGAGCAACTGTACTAAAATTGATCACTGCTTTGTCTAAGCATGCACATTTTTGCTCATCTTTCTCTCATTCATTCTCTTTTTCATCATCTAAGAACTAAGCAAGACTTGCACAAACTGACAGATATGCATTCAATATGCAGACATATAAGAATTAGGAACTGCTGAAAAGTAATATTTGGCTAATTAAGAAGAAGGTAGTGTAGAACACGCTAAGTTATGTATAAAAATATGTAACTTAGCGTGTTCTACACTATCTTCTTCTTAATTAGTTTGTTAGTTACATGCATTGCCTACCACTCATTTATGTAATAATTGGCATAGAAGTAACTTAGGAGGGGGATCTGCCCCATCTATTAGTCTTCAACAACCAAGTATTTACATTTTTATTACTTTCCAAAATTACATTTGGCAAAAAAAAAAAAAAATCATTTCAATCTCAACTTCATTAAGTTGCAATAAAAATTCATTAAACTGCCAAAATGTAAGGGTTAAATTTTTAAATGTTACATAGTAAAATTTAGTAATCCCCCCTCCCCCCAAGAATATAATCCAAGTTATGCTTTTGATATATGGGCTAATCAAAAAAGCATTCAGAAGGAAAGTTATTGCAATGTCAGATGCAATTGAAATGTTTCTATCTTCCTGGGTGTATGAACACCCAACTCACAAGTTAGTAAAATCATGCAATGCATTGATTATGATACGCTTTCCAACATACCAGAAATCATTACTCAAGTTATCAGGGTAAAGGCTGTGGAATAAATCTTGCTCCTGTGTCCTGATCTTTGACCTCATTTCGATTATATTAAACAGAACCTGTTCAGTATACCTCCGGAACAACATACTAAAAAAAATTAAAGAACAACATACTATTGTCCCAATAGAAGCATTTTTAGTTAAGTTATGAAGATAATGGCTGTGGAATAAATCTTGCTCCTGTGCCCTGACCTTTGACCCCATTTCGATGATATTCAACAGAACCGATTCTGCATACCTCCGGAACAACATATCAAAGTTTTGTCGCAATAGAAGCATTTTTAGTCATGAGGATAATGGCTGTGGAATAAATCTTGCTCCTGTGTCCTGACTTTTGACCCCATTTCGGTGATATTAAACAGAACCGGTTCAGTATACCTCCGGAACAACATAAAGTTTTGTTGCAATCGAAGCATTTTTATGTAAGTTATGATGCATAAGGGCAATAGAATGGATCCCGCTTTTATGTCCTGATCTTCATCCCCAGGTGGTCCCCTACGACATACTAAAATTTCATTGAAATCGAACCATTTTTACGCAAGTTATGACGCATAAGGGCAATGGAATGGATCTCGCTCCTATGTCCTGACCTTTGACCCCATTTCGCCCATTTTCAATAGGGTTTGTCCCTAGGTGGTCCCCTACTACATACTAAAATTTCATCGAAATCGAACTACTTTTACGCAAGTTATAAGGGCAATGGAATGGATCCTGCTTCTATGTCCTGACCTTTGACCCCATTTCACCCATTTTCAATAGGGTTCATCCTCAGGTGGTCCCCTACCACATACTAAAATTTCTACGAAATCAAACCATTTTTACGCAAGTTATCGTGCGGACAGACGGACAAAGCTGGAGCATATACGCTTCTTCAACCTACGGTTGGAAAGCGTAAAAAATACACACATACAGTAGGTAGTTAACTACTCATTCTTTGAAGCTCTGTTAGATGATTTCATGATAAATCCAAAGGCATTTTTCAGCAAAAATTGCAGCCTCCCAATGAAATTACTTTATTTAAACATTTTACAGTATGGCAATCTGTATACACTATAAGTGATAAAATGCACAAAACTCCAACAACTATAAAGTTTGCTCACAAACATTTCTGTAAGTGAATACCCATAATAACAAGCCTAGTAAGTGAATACCTATAATAGTAAGAACTAGTGGAATAAAATGCAAGATATATTTCAATACAAAGCAAATTTCAGCCACACCTTACAAAATGGAAGCCACTCTACTTCTTCCTCAATGTTGGCATTGTGTTCTCCTGTGACAAAGATATTGGATGTATGGAATGTATACAAGAGCTGCATCGACACTGGAGATATTCCCCACAATTTAACACTTCCATCCTCATGACCAGTGACTAGAAGGTTTGAGGCAGGAGTTTCTAGAAGACTCTTCCCTCCATGGATAGGCCATGCCTTGGAAGATAGAAAAACAGAGACATAATGAGCGAAGTATGCACAATCACTGTAAGCACAATATCAAGCAAAAAGTCACAACATTAATATTTGATCCACAAACCAAGGTGACCAGACATCCAGCATTTGGAGAACATGTCCTCCTTTTCTTACCATGTTCTCCTGTACTTCAGGCATTAAGGGAAATAGCCCAAATGTCCGGCTTTTTAAATAAGGAATTTACAATTCAAATACGTTTTGATCAAATTCTATTGTAATCATATAAAAATGCCACCCTAAAATGTATTCATTCTTTTTGGATTCTCACTGACACCCTCCCTTCTTCCCCAGTCAGTTTATTCTTGCAATCCTGCTGTAGTGCATCACTTGTGAGTCAACAGCGCAGAGAAAACCTGCTGCTGTGTGTTAGTCTGCCTGTCATTCATCGCACGAGGATGGTACCATGGGTGCGGTTGTGTAAATAGTGAGCTCATACTGCTTGTTATGTGTGTTTTGAGTCGTTGCTGTGAGAGTTTTCTATTTATGATTCAAGTTCCTTAATCAATCAGTGAGGGGTATATTGCTTGTTAAATACAATTTGGAAGACATGTCATGCTCTGAATTTCACAAATATTTGTTAAAGAAACCCAATCTACTGAAAAAAATATCTTCCAGTGAAAAATATAAGTAAAAATGTCAAGCAGATTAAAATCTTTCTTTCTTTTTTTTAAGGTTTACACATATAAACTCTCAAACTGTAAAATTTAAATACAGTGTGTGCATTAATATATATTTTATTACAACTTTATTGTGTCCTTTTTCTCGAAATGTCCTTTCTTTAATGAAAATGTCCTCCCATTCCAAAAAAAGTCATCTAGTCACCCTGTCCACAAACATTTTTAACTATTCTTCTAATTAAATTAATAAAAATAATTTGTACAGATATGTCAAAGCCACTAAAAATAATGCTTAAAAGGCAGTCACCCAAGAAATATGCATGGATGGCTGGAAGTGTGGGGGCAGACTTCATTGTTCTACTCAAGCTTGTTTCAAAAAGTTCAAAGGTGGTAATATGAGCCTTAAACAAGAAAGAAGGCACCAAATTTTTGGTTGCAAAGAGCAAGTCTTTTGAATCCTTTCTGACGTGAAGTACATTTACAGAGGTGCATACTTTCTGAGGCATCTATCAGTAATCATTATACAAAGCCTCATTGTTAATGCACAGAAAAGGTATTTCATGAGAAATTAAGATGTGAAATATGTAATAATAATAACCTTATAAGTTTACACTATCCTGACACACAATTATGAAATTAAATTACCATAATTTCGGGTAGATAAGCCACGGCACGGCGTATATGAGTTCAAAATAAAATTTTCGGACCGCACGGCTCATACGATTTTATTTTTTTTATTTTTTTTTGGCGGAGCAGCATTATGTAACAAAAAACGTTTTGGCTTGTTCCATTCTTTTTCCTGCGGGAAGATATCTCAATAGAGAGGTAAGAATAGAATAACGATGTTTACAGCCACGTGCAATAAATTCTACCCACCCCCTCTTAAAACAAGACATGACAATAATAGGTTATAGGATTGAGGTGGGACAAGTAAGAGAGAGGTGACTCCGATAAAACTCGGAAAAAATCCGTGGCGGGGGAAGCTTCGCAGGGAATCGATCTTGTTAGCAAGGATCGCCTTTGTTTCATGCTCTGAGCAACTAACTCTCTTTGAACTCATGACTTCATTAGCTTCGCTCCGAGGCTAACGCTCTCTCTCCCCTCTTGAAACAGGATATTCAACTACCATCCAAGATCGATTGTCATTGGTCAATGACAGAACGTGCAAATTTCGACAGTGACGTAAGCGCTAGTTGCATTCAGTTCACCAAATCGCATTTTCTCAAGTATGCGTAGGTCTACGCTATCATGGAAAGTAAAATGACGAAACGCAGAAGTTATACTTCTAGTTTTAAGCTAATGGTAAATAAATACGTTTTTCCGAATCCTGGAAAAACATCAAAACGTTGACGATTATTTTGGGCTTTACTGAAGCAAATATTATTTCTAAAAACTGCGGTGAAATGCCAGAAGACTGCGAAAGTGATGCGGACAACCCCGAAATTTTTTCAGATGACGAGCTTTTAAAATTTTTAATTCGGACAGTGAAGTTTCCGATTTTAATGGATTTGATTGAAAAACTATGCGTAACATATATTTTCAGAATGTTGTGTGTGTATTTTTTAAATTCTTGAGGTATAAATGCTTTATATAATTGGTTTAAGCGCCTTATGAATTCTTCGAGTAAATTTTTATAAAATAAGTAGTAGGGTACCGTATATACTCGCGTATAAGTCGACCCCCCCACTTTCAAAGGAAAAAAAATTATACATATAATACTAAATTTAATTTGCATACCCAAAAACTTCATCTGAACCCTTCAAAATCCGATTCCGAGTCAGACTCGCCAAACAGTTAAAAAAGTCTTTCTCCGTCATCGGCGCGTCATCATAAACATCAGTATTCCTATCTATGCCTGTGTCATCAGAATCACTGTCATCATCACTCATAAAAATCTCATCATCCTCTGTGCCATGAAGTTTGTTACTAATGCAACATTTCTTGAATGATTTCATGACCATTTCTGCAGGTATCGCATCCCAAGCATCCTTGACCCATCGCGCAATCAAAACGATATCCGGCTTCTTTAGATTTCCGCCCTTGGTTTCAGTCGGCAAATCGGAACTTATCCAATCTGCCCAATACCTCCACACATTGTCCTTGAAGGGCTTATTAAGGCAGGCACTAGTGGTTGAAGAACAGATGTCAACCCACCTGGGATGACAGCAAGAGTTGTTTTTGAATTTTCTGCAGTTTTTTCACTTCTGCACAACGGTGTGCAACAAACATATCCCACACCAAAAGAGAAGGCTTCCTCAAAAGTGCACCTGGCCTTTTGTTCCACACATTCTTTAACCAGTCAATTGTTCCGGATTCGTTCATCCAGCACACCAGACGGAAAGACAACGCTTTTCGGCAGAGTTTTGCGTTTGAAAATAATTACCGGAGGTAGCTTACTGCCGTCGGCCAAACAGGAAAGAACAACCGTGAAACTGGATTTTTCTTGGTCAGTCATTTTGATCAAGATATTTTTTTCGCCCTTTTGGTTCACCGTCTTATTTCCAGGAAGGTCGAAACACGTGGCGGTTTCATCCATGTTCCCTATTTGGGAAAGTCCAAAAGCAGTCTCTTTTCTCTTTTGAATTACATACTTTTGAAATTCCATTATCTTTGCTTCGAGGTCACGAGGTAACTTTTGAGCAATTTTGGTGCGCTGGCGTAGACACAACCCATAGCGGTTCATGAACCTTGTGCACCAACCTGGTGAGGCACGAAAAGTGTTATTTGCGGCTGCAAACTTTTCATCTTTTGCGAGCTTCATTGATCGCAAACGTATACCAGTTCGCGTTACAATGTAACCATTTTGTCTGCAGCCCACAATCCAATCATTCAAGACACTTTCCAGCTCTGGGAAAAATGTCGCTCCACGGCACAGCGCCTTTTGGGATTTTCACCAAGTCCGGTTTTTTTTACGCCAATCTCGAATCAGTTTTTCGTTAATGCCAAATTGACGTGAAGCAGCACAGTTGTTAGTATTTTCTGCAAAAGAAACCACTTTCAACTTGAATCCTGCGTTATAGGACATCCGTTTCCTTACACAATCCGTGTCACCCATAATAGGAGAAGCGAGACACGTGCGATTAAGAACAAGAAAAACACGTGCGCTTAAGAACAAGCAACACCTAACACTGGCTGACGCATGGCTCCGTTACGTCGAAGGTCAGCGCTATTAACTGGTAGTCGGAAGGGCGGAGCTTTCTATGCGCGGCTGTGACTGCGCTGTAGATACGCAAAGCCAGGAGAGAGGAGATTTTTCAAAGCGCGGAGAAATTCGGAGGGTTGTGATTTCGTAATTCTACCACATCGGTGGTTTTTCTTCCTTTCTTTCTTTTTCTTTTTTTTTTTCTTTCGGAGGGTTGCGATTTCGTAATTAATACCGCATCAGCATTTTTATTTCTTTTGGGATGGATTGCCTTTTGCCTCACGGGAAGAACTTTTGGACTTACGATTTTTTTAGACCCCGCGTATAAGTTGACCCCATTACTTTGAAGCTCTCATTTTGTCCCAAATTTCTCGACTTATACGCGAGTACATACGTAAGTGTTACTATATTTTTATCTACGTAATGTTTTCAAGATTCCAACGTGGTACTACCCCACCTTACTGCGAAGGTGCAGCATTTCTGATGATTTTTTTTTCATTCCGCCCCTTTTTTTTATCACTGCAGCGTATATGCCAGTGCAGCTTAATTACCCAAAATTATGGTAGCAATATTGAACTTACCTCAAGTCATTGCTAACATAAAGACTCCCTTGTTGCTTGTTTTGCAGTGGTATATTCTTTTTATAACACTGATCACCTGAGAAAAATGCTTTACTTTTCTGTACAAGAAGGACACTTAATGTTTCAGTACTCACTGTTGGGTGGAAGTCTGTGTGGTTTTTCATCATTATACTAAATATTCCTTCTGTAGAGGAATTGCTTGTGAGGGATAATCAATACTGCCAACATTAGTTTAGGCAAACCAGCATGGAAATACTCTCATTGAGTTTGCAGAGACAGAAGGGTTTTTCATCTTGAACTCCTTTTTCAAGAAAAAGCCACGCAGGAAATGGACATGGAGACATCCAAATGGGACAACAAGTGAAATTGATTTTATTATGTGTAACAAAAAATTTGTCGTAGAAGACTGCAGTGTGCTAAATAAGTTCAACACAGGTAGTGACCATAGATTGGTGAGATGTAAAATTCACCTCAACACTAAACTCGAACGTGGCAAGCTCATAAAACAAACAAAACGTATTGAATAACCAACCTTAAAAAACACCATAATACCTTCAAGTTGGAACTGAAGAACAGATTCTCTGCTCTAGAAGGCCTAACATCGGAAGAAATGGATATTTCTGAAGTTAACAGAAAAGTAACCAAAGCTCTTATGGAAACAGCAACAAAATTAACTGGGTCTAAGAACAAGTTGCACGTGAACAAATTATCAGGAAAAACCAAAATGTTGATGCAAAAAAGAAGAGAGATGAGGACAACTAAAGGAGATGTGACTTCTAAAGTGGAATATATAGAGCTATGCAAGACAGTATGAAATAGCATCACTGAAGACGTAAGGAAATTCAACTGTGAACTAGTGAGGAAAGCAACTGAAAACAACCAAAGCCTAAAGATAGCAAAGGGACATCTCAGTAAGGGAAGAAAACAGATTATGGCACTGAAATAAGAAGATGGTTCTGTAACAAGAAATAGAGGTGAAATTTTGACAAGAGCGAAAGATTTCTACTCCAAATTATATGAAAGGGATGATACATGTACTCCAGACATCATGAAAGGTACCAGTACCAGAGTTCTTCCAGTCCTCCCAGCAGAAGTTGCACATGCAATCAATAACATGAAATGGGAAAAAGCTCCAGGAGAAGATGGAATTACTGTAGACATCATACAAGAAGCAAGTGGAGAAATCAAAACAGTACTCGCCCAAATTTTCACTCGATGCCTTAATGAAGGGAAGATTCCTGAGGATTGGAACAACGCTACAATGATCCTGCTACATAAAAAAGGTGGCATTGAGGATATCAGGAACTACAGACCTATCAGCCTCCTATCAGTGGTTTATAAAATCTTCACTAAAGTTCTTTCACACCGCTTGAAGGTAACACTGGACATGGCTCAACCGAGAGAACAAGCTGGATTCAGGAGTGGCTACAGCACAATAGATCATGTCCACGTACTGAGAGAACTAATTGAAAGAGTGAGGGAATATGAACTTCCATTGTGCATGGCTTTTATCGATTATGAAAAAGCCTTTGATTCGGTGAAACCATCAGCAGTTACAATGGCTCTGAAATCCTGCGGTATTGAAGATGCATACATTAATATTATTAATAACATCTATGAAAATGCAAGTGCAAAGATTCGGCTGTTTGAAAATACAACACACATAAAAATTGGAAAGAGAGTGAGACAAGGTGACACTATATCTTCGAAGCTCTTTAACGCCACGTTGGAAAATGTCTTTCAATTACTGAACTGGGAAAACAAAGGGATAAAGATTAATGGAGATTATCTAACCCACCTTTGTTTTGCTGATGACATAGTCATTTTTGCAACTACCTCATCAGAGCTACAAAGTATGATCCAGGAACTTGCTGACAAGAGTAAAGAAGTGGGATTAAAAGTGAACTTTCAGAAGATAAAAGTGATGTTCAACGCTTTTACAAGAAATGAAGATTTTATCGATTGATGGAGAAAAGCTGGAGATAACAGACACGTACGTTTATCTTGGACAGCAGATATCAAGTGAAGGTCACATTGATGAAGAAATTAATCGGCGTACAAAACTTTCCTGGAGAGCTTTTGGAAGAAACAGCATAATTTTCAAGAGCAATATGCCATTATGTCTTAAAAGAAAAGTGTTTGATCAATGCATCCTTCCAGTGCTTACGTATGGTGCAGAGACGTGGACCTTAACTAAAAGAGGCATACAAAGGCTGCAGTCAACTCAAAGAAGCATGGAGAGGTGCATGCTTGGTGTAACCAGGAGAGATAAGAAGAGGAACTCGTGGATCCGAAAAATGACAAGAGTGGAAGACATCATGATCAGAGTTAAATCCCTGAAATGGCAATGGGCTGGACATACTGCCAGAAGGACAGACCATCGATGGACAGCCGAAATTTTAGATTGGATTCAAAGGGACAGGAAAAGACCCAGAAGAAGACCACATGGAAAATGGGTGGATGAAATTCGAAAGTATGCGGGAGTGACATGGAGGAGACTGGCACAAGACAGACCGTTGTGGAGGAAACTTGGGGAGACCTTCGTCCAGCAGTGGATTGATAATGGTTGACAATGATGATGATGATGATACAGCTTCATTGATAGAGTCAAACTGATATGCAGCAAACTCTGCATCTAGTTCACACACTTCTTCAGAGTTCAGCACATCTGGAAATGAGACCATGCATTAGTCTATGGAAGCATAAAAGCCTTCTTTTACATTGAGATATCCGCACTACAGAATGCTTCAGAAGTTCACTTTGCATGGGAAACTTCTTCAGTAAATACGCATAGGCCACTTTGTAGAAGTATCTGACACTAGAATAGAACCTGCTTAACTGTATACTAGAAAAACTACTTGATTTTATATAAGCTCTGGCTGCCCCACCAATTACCAGGACACAATATTTTTTTTTTGATATTTCATTCATGCAAAATTGACATCTATGATTGATGTTGATGCTTCACATAAAGCAGATGGTTTAACAAACCTTACCAATAGATCTGTGAAAAGGCTTATTAGTTTTCTGTGTATGAGATGTATGGCAGATTCTTCACACTGGAAAAATACATTGAAAGAAGTGAACACTGGTAGTGCATTATTAAGGAATAAACGATACAGTTTAAACATCGGATCTTTAATTTGGGCAGTAAGTTGCACATTTTCTACATCCCCCCCCCCCAAACTGCTGCAAAGCTTCCCGCTGCTCCAGGACCTGGTTCACAGCATCAATAAGTGACAGCCAATGAGTGCTGACATACTTTAAAATTTTATGTTCTTTAACACCACAGACTGACTGCCTGACACAAGCTGAGACTGTTTTTAAGTTTTGAACTCTTATCAAGATAATAGTACAGCTATACTAAAAACTGTTCCACATTTATTTCCTGAAGTGCAGCTGTAGCTATTTTTGCAGCCAAATGAATCAAATGGCAAGCACAACTCTGAATAACTATTGTGGGTTGAACTTCTTTTAAAAAAGCAGCAACACCTTTAATATGACCTAACATTGTGTTTGAATTATCACATGCAAAAGACAAACAGTTTTTCCATGGAATATTCCACTTGCTGAATTCAGCATTTATATTTTTTTAAATGCCCTTGCCTGTGTTGTCGTTGAACTCTAGTATTGCCAACAACAGAGCAGATTTGACCCATGGCTTCATCAAAATATCATAACACTAGTGGATATAACTTGCGATCACCTGAATCAGTACTCCCATCTGTAGCTAATGAAAATGAATTTTTCTGCAAAGCAGAGACAATATCTTGCTGTGTTGATCTCACCATGTTTTGGATTAGTGCACCAGTTTTTATTTGAGCACAGCCATATTTTTTTGCGATATCCGAGTCTGGTAACATAGCACGGAACAAGGGACCAGCATGATCACAGCTTGCTATAGGTAGGTTATGCTCCACAACGAAGGTAGTAAACATACATGAGACCGGACTAGAAACAAAAAAGCTGAACTTTTTAATCGGATGAAAAATAAGAACGCGTGATGAGAAAATGTGAATATAACACAGCATGAGATGAAATTGTTCACTGTATTTTATTTATGTAAATATTAAACTGGAACACATCGCTGTATTCACAATATAAAGTTACTGAACTCAAAACAAAATACTATGGTTTTAAAACATTGCTTTAAACACAGTATTTTTTATTTGTTTTGTTGTTATACTTGCGAGAACATTAGCTCAAATTTCCTCCTGTATTGCTTTCTTCAAGTTTCACAGCTATATTTGTGTTTTATTGACTCTGCAGTTGCACAGCATTCATTGCTTAGTTTTATTTTTTGTTGATATAATTGACTTCTCATGTCTTCATTGTTGCTTTCCTTTTTTTTTTTTTTTTTTAATTCCCTCAGATTAATCATGTTGAAAAAACTCTCAGCCTGAGGATCATGAATGCATGATATCAAAGCTTTTAATATTTTAGATAACGTGGAGAATATGAATACTTTGAATGTCATGCATCAATGCATACAAATTTCTCTTCCCTTATCAAGTATTTATGGGGAAAAGTGCCGTTTAACAGCAACGCAAGATAAGGAGAGCATCGCGCGCGGGGGGGGGATACGATTACAGAAGAAATTTTGTCCAACCTCCGATTTCAGAAAATTTCCCCCTATTTTTAGGCTGAGATGCAAATATTTATGGAATAAAAGGATATTTAACAAGAATACTGGACAGAAAGTACCTTGCCAGAGGGAAAAAAAGTTACAATTACAGGAGAAATCTTCACTCCGTCTAACTTCCGTTTTTGAATGTTTCGAAAGATGAAATTCTATCCTCAAATGGAAAACAAATTACCCCCCCCCTCAATTTCTGTTCAGTTGTGCACTGATCAAGAATGCCCCATGTGATAATGGAAATGGCAGAATTCCTCGAATCCGGGGAAGAATCTAATGCCTGAAGACTGCGAAGAAATCATTGAGCCATCTCAACTTCCGTTTTCGGAAATTGTTGCCCTCAGTTTGATGCTGAAATACAAACATTTATGCACTAAAATCACATTTAACAACAATACTGGGGCAAAGCCAACATTGTGAGAAAAAAGACATTTCGATCACGGGAAAAATCTTTACTTCGTTTTCGGAAGTTTTGGAAGGCAAACTACCATTTCCAGATGGGAGAAACGACCCCCACCCTTCCCCCCGCATTAATTCCCCCAAAATCTCTTTTATTTTTGCATCGATCTCAAGAACAAACAAAATGACGAAAAAAAAAAAAAACCCTAATTCCACGAATCCACAGAAGAATCTCCTGTACGAGTAAAAAGCAATTCAGCATTTATCACGCTATTCTCATTCTTTGCAAAAATGTTACCCAAAGGCTTTGAGTCTTTAATTTGACATAATCCTCATGTCTTTTTTTACTGTAGATGCCTTCAGCAATTATCTCGCCCTGCATAGGCTACTGAAAAACTGCAGACACACACAGTACAAAGCACGTGGCTTTCGGAAACATTTGATTTCGTTATGCACGCGCATGTCTTAGAGTATTCATCGCGGTAACGTTGCTGGACTTTGACTCTCTTACTCCCTTTCATATTTCCACTCATTGTCAAAGACAGAAGACAGACAATTAAGGAAAAACAATAAACCTTACTGACATTAGAAGTGAAGATTTGTTGTCAGAAGAAATAAAAAACAAACAAATGATGTTTGCTTGTTTTTGTTTGAAAATTTTGAAATTACATGAAAAACAGTTTGCACCAGAAATGCTGTCCAATAAGAAGGAAGCAGAGATATTGAAAAAAAATAAGATATGTATCTATGCCCCCTGGTGGAGGAACCATGCATTACTTTAAGAAGAAAATATTCGGAAAGGTTTATCGAAGAAAGTGGTATCGATCCACGAAAGAATTGTTTCAATCGAGATTTTAGAAGCTCAGATTTTGCTGCAAACGCATCAGAAGCAGAAATTAACAGTTACAACCCCTGATGAACAAACCATTTTTACCAAAAAATTAGAAACTATGTGCAAGCGATTTTCCATCAGGAGCTGTATTCTCTGCAGAAAGATGTTTTTAAATCCAAGTTTTAGAAGCAGAGATATCTGCTTCTAAAACTTGGATTTAAAAACAAGGTAAATGGCATCCGGTGTTAAACGAATTTTTAAATCGCACATTTAGAAGCAGGGCTGTTAAGAAAAACAAATTAAACATTGGCTCCCTCTAGCGGCGAAATTGTGCATTATTTTGGGAAAAAATACATTTGTCATAATTAGTAGTATCTAACTAAAAAAGAATTTTTTCTGTCAGGTTTTTAGTCCCCCAGATATTGCTGTAAATGGAAACATGAAGTTATGCCCTCTAGTGGCAAACTTTTGCGTTAAGAAAAACTTTAAATTGTGTGAGAAACACATTGCACACCGGAAACGCTCTCGAACAAAATAAGAATTTTTCAAACTGGACTCTTCATCATCATCATCGTCGTCAACCATTATCAATCCACTGCTGGACGAAGGCCTCCCCAAGTTTCCTCCACAACGGTCTGTCTTGTGCCAGTCTCCTCCATGTCACTCCTGCATACTTTTGAATTTCATACTTTTGAATACCCATCTCCCATGTGGTCTCCTTCTGGGTCTTTTCCTGTCCCTTAGAATCCAATCTAAAATTTCGGCTGTCCATCGATGGTCTGTCCTTCTGGCAGTATGTCGGACTCTTACATGCAGAAATATCGATAAAAATAAGATATATATCTACACCCCCTGGTAGGGAAACGATGCACTATTTTAAGCAGGAGGTATTCTCAAAAGCTATTTCAAGGTGAGCAGCATCGGTCCACAAAATATTTTCAATAGATTTTTCAGAAGCTGATTTTGCTACAAATATGCCAGAAGCAGAAATAAACACTTATTTTTCCTGGTGGCCAAACCATTTTCTATTAAAAATTAATAATTAGAATCAAAACATTTCCCATCAGGAGCTATATATGATGCATGAAGAATTTTTTTAAATCAGAGTTTTAGAAGCAGAGATATTGAGGAAAATGCAGTTTAACTTTATGCCCCTTAGCAGAAAATTTATGAATTACTTGAAAACTTTGAAACAATGTGAGAAACATTTTGCACCAGAAATGCTCTCCACTATAGAAAGAATTTTTCAAATCAGACTCTTAAGAGCAGTGATATCAATAAAAAAAAAAAAAAGATATACATCTACACCCCCTGGAGGGAATCCTCAAAAGGTTTTCCGACTTGAGTGGTATCGGTCCACGAAAGAATATTTTTCAATCTAGTTTTCAGAAGCTCTTATTTTGCTGCAAATACATCCAAAGCAGAAATAAGCACTTACGCCCTCTGGTGGCCAAATAGTTGCTCACCAAAATTAGAAATTATAAGCAAAACACTTCACATGAGAGTC
This sequence comes from Macrothele yani, assembly GCA_039090855.1. Classification (NCBI taxonomy): domain Eukaryota; kingdom Metazoa; phylum Arthropoda; class Arachnida; order Araneae; family Macrothelidae; genus Macrothele; species Macrothele yani. The sequence goes on along the minus strand of CM077028.1, from coordinate 69,865,387 downwards.
TCTTTCCAATGCAGGAACAATTTTCCAAATCGGACTTTTAGAACCAAAGATATCAGAGAAAACACAATTTACCTATGCCTTCCTGGCGGAAAATCTATGAAGTACTTGAAAAAGAAACTGTGCCTAAAATAGTCTTTTTTATATAGCATTGAAAGAATGAAATAACTTTTTCTATCGGATATTTAGAAGCAAATACATGCAATAAAATGTATTTTGAATTCAATATCATCTGCATTTACACGCACTAGTGGCAAAATTGTGCATCGGGAGAAAATCAAAGTACAAGGATCACCATTGTCACATTTCAAGCTTCCCAATGTAAGAAGATTTTTTCAAATAGGACTGATAATTGCAGAGATATGGTCCACAGACAGACGAACGGAAAAACCAATAACATAAGCAAGATGTTTTTTACGAAAGATGTGCTAAAAAGTAACCTGCAACTGGGACATTCGAAGAAGTTCACCACTGAAAATATGACCCTCAACAGTAAGCCACAATTCAGATGTTCAAAGATGGCAATATGAACCTAAACGTAAGTTTAAATTTGGATGTTCAAAAAAGTTCAAAGGTAGTAGGCAAAATGAACCTCAAAAGTAATCTGCAACTGGGATGTTCAAAGAAGTTAACAAAAGGTGGTAATATGAGCCTCAAAAGTAAGCTGTATAATTGGGATATTCAAAAAAGTTCATTGGAAATGTGGGCCTCCAAACGTAAGCCACAATTGGAATGTTCAAAGTTTAAACATATGAACCTCAAAAGTAAACTGCAATTCAGACATTCAAAGTTCAAATGTGGTAATATTAACCTCAAAAGTAAGCTGCAATAGAATATCAGTAGATCAAAACATTCTCTGTCATGCTTTTGAAGCTGACAGAGAATGTGCTTGTGAACAACTGAACTTGGATGAAAGCACTTTGGCTTTCATCTAAGTTCAGTTGTTCACAAGCACTCGTACTACAGCATCTGCAAAGCAATCAGGATTAACCAGTTTCCACTGATTACTGAACAAGACAACCAGTGCAACAAGTCCTTCAGGAAAATTTGAGCAAATCAATGTAACCATTTCAAGTGAATTGTTACATGCAATGGATTTATTTCAACAACCTAAACAGCTAAATGCAGTGGCTTCACATGGGTCACCTCACACTCACTGTCAATTCACTATATTTCTTTTATTATTCTTTTTCAGAGTTCATTTACAGTGTACTATGACATGTTAAAAAGTAGTCAAATAAAATTAATGCAACTACCATCCTTTGGTGAATCAATACAGAATGACTCTAAGGCAATAATATTTGGTGGCATTTTGGGGATGCAGTGACATTCAAACTAGTTGATAGATCGAGCTACCAATGTCGACCTCCACTCAGCAGTACTGGAGTGCATGCACTCTGTCATACTTCAACACTATCCCAGATTGGTAGATAGGAGGTAGACCCCCAGTGTGACAGAATGCCAAACTGCACACTGTGGTACAGACTAGAGGTCTGCCCAGGCCTGGACTTGCTCCTGGATATAAGAAAAACTTTGTCTCACAAAACAAATACTGACTTGCTGAATAATCTATTGGCAAAGTTCACTGGGTGAAATGAAAGATCCTACTTGCAGGCATGAAAGCGGTCATGGTGGGAAAAGGCTGAACTTTTCCCACATAGGAATAAGCAAAAATAATTAACCTTTCAGCATTTATTAACTACCCTAAGCACCATATATGCATATATAAAAGCAATAAAATTGTCTGACATTTCTTTAGGAATTAATAAGAATTTTATTTTAGCCAATGTACTTACACCAAACAAATAATGTCAATCCCATATTTATACTGATCTAATTTGTTTTATTGCAATTACTGCATTTCTGCATCAATCTCAGGAACTCCTCAGATGACTTCCAAAAAGGCTGAATTCCTCCTTTTAGAGGAACTCTTTCACCCCTGAATCTGCCACCAGATGAATTGATTAGTTATGGCTAAAACCAAGAAGCCAAACTGTAAGATGAGTCTGAAATGGGACAATTTATTTCTTTAATGATTGAAACCAAATTCCATTTTTGCTTCATTGGCTTCAGTGATTAAAACATGTGGCTTTTTGTCTTTTCTAATAAATGCTTTAAATAAATAGAACTTCCAGCTCAAGGAAACAAAAACAAACATTAATGCAATTCGTTGTACACAGAGGTGAGGAAGTTTGAAGTATTTCTTTACATATTTGGGGGTAGAGGACTACTCTGTTTATACACTGGTGTGCAAAAATTAAGGACGGAGAGGAGAAATTAGCATAACAGCGGAAAGAGGAGGCAGAATGAACCGAAAGACCACTCAGGAGACAGACTAGGGTCCGGTACGGTAGGGCATGTGCATATATGCAGCATGACCCGGGGGGGAAGTGTAGGAAGGGTATAAAGCACACGGGCGGGGTGTAACGGTGTACATCGGTTTGAATGACGTTGAGTTGCTGACACCATGTGATATGGCCAACAGGCAATCCAGTAGACGACATCTGGATGACTTTACCCGAGGTCGTGTGATTGGGAAGTTGGAAGAAGGTCGAAGTGTGACTAGTGTGGCCGAGGAATTCGGGATCGCTCACAGCATCGTTTCACGAGCTTGGAGAGCATTTCAAATGACATGAACAGCTGTTCGAGAGTTTAGCAGTGGTCGTCTATGAGCAACCACAGCGGTGGACGACCGGTATATTGTCCTACAGGCGAGAAGAGACAGACGGCAGACAGTGGGACAAATCACAAGGCACATGCAACACACAACTGGACATCCGTTATCGCGTTTTACCATGGCCAGGAGGCTCAACAAAGCTGGTCTATTTGCACGACGACCAGTACAGTGTGTGCCATTAACGCCTGCTCATCAGAGACGGTGGTTTCTGTGGTGCCAGGAACACAAGAACTGGACACATCAGCAATGGCGTCAAGTTCTCTTTACGGATGAGAGCCAATTTAGTCAGACGAGCGATTCTGGACGTATACACATCCAACATCATCGAAAGGGACCGGTTCAGAGGTGGCGGAGTTCTCCTTTGGGGCGGTATCATGCTTGGTAGCCGTACTGACCTCCACATCTTCCAAGGAGGTTTAATCACTGGTGTCCGCTATTGTACCGAGGTTCTCCTGCCTCACGTGCATCTGTTTAGAGGTGCTGTGGGTCCTGAGTTCCTCTTCATGGACGACAACGCTACACCTCATCGTACAGTGGCTGTCGCAGAGCTGTTGGAGAGTGAAGATATTCAATGCATGGATTGGCCCGCAAGGTCCCCCCCCCAGACCTAAATGCAATCGAACACGTGTGGGACCTTCTCGGGAGATGCTTGGCAGCACGTCACCAGCTGCCAGCAACGATTCCACAGCTGCGACTGGCACTACAAGAGGAACGGGCCGCGATGCCACAACAGCTCCTTGACAACCTCGTCCTCAGCATGGACAGATGTTGTAAATCCTGCAACGCAGTCAGGGGTGATCATATCCCCTACTAAAGAATGAAATTTGGCAGCCGCCTGTCACATGGACGTTTCAGTCTTCTGTCCAGTTGTGCTCGAAGCTACCTTTTCAATAAAGTGCCTTTGTATCCTTTGGATTCCTTGTTTGGACGGTTTTGCTCACTTGTCCCATATTCTTACATTTTGGGGATCTTATGGTATGATTTGAGTCGATGTGGAGCACTTCTGCACGACGTTACATTCGAAAAACAGTCTCGTACTTAAATTTTGCACGCCAGTGTACTTAAGTGTAGAACAGGAAACATGTTTATATTTGTAACAGAAGTATGTAGTCAGATCTGAACCTCATCTTTGGGAGGAATTCCTACAAGAAATGGCAGGTTTCTCTATGCTACATTCCCTTTACTACTAAAGTAGTTCGGTTTGGTAGAACAGCTTTGTTTCTCTAGAACAGGGAGTCTTCCAACATTTTCCGAATTGCGGACTACGTGAAAAAATGCAATAGGACTCACGAGCCAAATGAAAAAGAAGAATGAAACTGCAGGGGTTTATTATGAATATTAATTATTTCAGAGAGATTTCTGAATCCTAAAATTTAACTTTCAGAAAAAGAAACTATGAAGTTAACATGATATTTGTGTTAAAAGAATTTCAAGTAGGTACCTGATATGACTACATTTTTTAGTACTCTTTAAAAATTTCAATTATAGAATTTATCATAGCATATTTCATGGCAGATTTGGGAATTCAAAAGTCCATTTATCCAAGATATCAGGATATTCATTTTTTCCATTTCAAAAATGCATTTTTTTTTTCTATTTTAGAATTTCTTTTGTGGACAACTTCTCACAAACCATTAAAATGTGCTCCACAGGTTGCAGATTGAAGATCTCAGCTCTAGAGGAAGCCCTGTGTTATCTGCAATAAGTGGTGGAGAAGGCATTATGAAAGTTTGAAATGGGTTGGGCCAGGCAGTAAACTGGAAATTCTGAGATGGGGCCCCTAAACTTCTGATCTGGACTGGACTGGACTTTCCGAATTCAGGCCCCCGTGCAAGACCTCTAAATCCTAACCACAAAAACAAAAAACAAATCTTAAAAAGATCTGGTAATCAAGCTGCTTTTTCACTAAGCATATAGTTCAAACCTCATTCCCTTTGATTAGCACATCTTTTAATCCATGACATACATATAGTTTTTTTTTGTTTTTTTGATTGGGTGTTTAACAACTACCACGAGCAACTCAATGGGCTATAAGCAGTCACCCATCCCTAATTTAGGGCGACTGGTTCCAGGGAAGAGAGAGAGAGAGCCAGTGCTGTTAGACAAACACAACATCCATGCCTCAACAGGATTCGAACCTGAACCCATTGCGGATGAACAACCAGAAATCATCGCTTAGACCACTGCCTTATCCTTCAAGGCAGGTGATTAAAGCACTGAAGGAAGTTGGAAACCAATGCTTGGAGGGGGAGGAAGGGGTTTGCTTGCAAGGATCAAGCATAGCATTGAAACAAACTGACCAACTTTTTAATGAATGGTTATGATCAATGAAAATGTTGGATGGTATTTTGCTGAGTAACGTTTATTATTTACATTGTTAAGTCATTTTACAAATATATAATTAAACACATACACTTATGGGTCATCCTGGTCAAACTGTGGTCTTTATCTTGTATTTGTAAGATCAGCTTTAGAAAAACATGAGGATAAATTTTTGCTTCGGATTACTTGTTTGATTCTGCTTAGTTCCCGATTATGTTCATGATGGCTGTGGTGTTGATACTAAACTTATAGATATGCTCTATGACAACAAAAACTTTATAGATGGGAAGGAAATGCAAAGGAAAGCCTAATAGTATCTTCAGAATCCTTATAACAAAGTCACTGTCTTCTACTGCACTGCCTACAATTACAATGGCTTTGATAACAAAATTAAAAAAACAAAAAAACTTGCAACCAATGCAGTGTAATGGCATGGTGTTAACAGATTCTGATTTCCCAAACATGTGATGAAATATGTAGTAAATTCCCTGTGGTTTTCTGGTCTTCATGTAACATTTCCTCAAACAACTTGAAAATTACATCGCCCTGGAACGGGAATTGAACCTGCATCTCTAAATTTCTGTTCGAGCATGCTAGCCGTTACACCAGCCAGGACAACGAATTTCCAAGCAACTAACATTAGGGTGCCACTCTATTACATGGAAAAAATAAATTAAAAAAATTTTCACGGTTTTTTTTTGTTTTTTTTTTAATTCTTTAAATTTGTTCCTTGCCATAATGAATAAAAACGTGTGAAAATTTTCAATCCAATTGAAAAATGTTCTGAGGTTTCACAGCAAGGTCATATTTAAGCAATGTGTTCACCACAGTGCATATACCAGTGGCATGCCGTGAACGTTATGTGTAGGCATGCAAAATAAAAAAAAATTAAAAAAAAATAAAAACGTACGTCATTGATAGCGTAATTCCATCCTGCGACTTTTTTCATTCTTCCGTTACTTTGGTGTGACATCAAAATCTTCAGAACTTTTTCAATCGTTATTAAATTTTTTTTTAGAAAATATATCTTGCCTTTGTGTATACTGCGTGAATAGGTAGGTTTTATTCACACAATTTAATGACACAAGGTACTATTATTTCCCTCACACATTTGTCCAAACTAAGTTCATGCAAAGTTTTGAACAATTTGTAGATTGTTTTAGTGCTTAATAAAGGAGAAAGAGTAAAACACACTTCCCTTTTGAACCTAACGAAATCAAAATGAGTATAGAAAAACATTTCATTGTGAGAAGTGTTGCTATTTTTATTTTATCTCAACATCACAAGTTTTGTAATCATAATTTATATATGAATTTTCCATTGATTGATGCAACTTTCTGTTTCGCATTTTGACCAGGAAAATAACGAAGGCCCCAACCGAAGTGGAAATAAACATTGGGGACAGAGTGAATGGACCCAGGTTCTCTGATTGGTTGACTGCTCAAGCCCTGAATGCAACAGAAATTTTGCATGTGGTGTATTTCTTCGTTGCTGTTCGTACTTACCTGGCAGGGATATGCTCACTCCAACAGCACAATCTTACATGAGTATGGACATACGAAGTTAGGTTCGCTTTTAATTCCGGCTAAAATGCACACAAATATGTGAATTTAATTTTGAATAAACTTTTTAAAACAGACCCTTAGTCTAATCATGAAAGAATCCTGTGATGGTTATATTCAAATTAATTGGAAACTTAAGACTCGATCGTTCTGGGTGGTGTAGTGGTTAGCATTCCGGGGCACTATCTAGGCGACGCTGTTTCGAGTCCCACTCCAGGACGGTGAAATTTGCAAGTTTTTGGATATTATCTGACTTAATATCCTTGTCACATTTACACCAAAAATCGGATTGCCATCTTCAAAATTTGCACTTAGTTTAAATTTTCCCGTAAAAAAACTGCAGAACAAAGCTTTTCGTCTTACAATTCTGTTTTTTTTTTCTCAGAGAGTAAATTTTTGCACGTAATTAGGGCATGCAATGCATACAGCGACCGCACGCCACTGGTATATACAGTATGGCACAGAAGTCCCGAAAAACTCCATTTAAATTTTGTTTGATTTTCCAGAAAAACCAAGATAGCCCTCTTTACGGCAAGGGGAACATTTTCGAGGCATAGAACCAGGGCGGGGGGGGGTCTGGTGACTTTGTAGGAGGCGAGGCTGGGCGGTTACTCAAAATTTTCAAATGGAAAGTAGGAATATGCGACATATTGCTGGAAAGATCTCCGAAAATGTAGTAAGTTTGTTTTAAAATCTTTGTTTTATCTTTATTAGGTACAAAATTGTGTTACTTCTGACACATTTGTGTTCTTTCTTTGGTTTGTGTGAATGTACAATACTTTCTGTGTTTTATGGCAAGGAAACACGTTTTTTCTGACCACGAATCAAAGCATCTGGTGACGCCGTTGGGGGCGGATATCAGGATCATTTAATAATTGCAGATGGAAAGGGGGAGGGGGTAGTGTAACACATCACTAGAAAGATCTTTGTATTTGACATAACATGGCTATTGCATTATTCTGTATCTTTACTAGATGAAATGTTGTAGGCCAAGGTCGTAAAATTATTTCACTTGACGATGATGGGCAAAACACGTAACAATAATAACAAATAAAGGTAACTTGATCACGCTAGTTACGTTACATGAAAAAAACTTTTACAAGAAAGTTCGTAAGTTGGGAGCTTTCGACCTTATCTTAGGTCTTCATCATCACGCCAATGGAGGACTAAGATTGTTGCCAGATTCTACATTTGAATTTTTCTATTTTTGTTGCCAAAACTTAGAATTGAGCCTTGTCTATTTTGACAATGGAAGACACATCTGCAGTTCCCCGCTGTAACGAAGCAAAACGAATTGCTTCTTTTGACAATCGTTTTGCCCTCTGTTACCGTGAAAGCCTGGGAATTATTTTCAACTCAATGACTTGCAATTCCGAATCTCCTCGCTACATTCTGATGATCTGGAGATCAGTTCTAACTTTTGGCAACAAAAATAGAAAACAAATTCAAATGTAGAATCTGGCAACAATCTTAGTCCTCCATCGGCGTGATGAAGACCTAAGATAAGGTCGAAAGCTCCCAACTTACGAACTTTCTTGTATAAGTTTTTTTTCATGCAACGTAACTAGCATGATCAAGTTACCTTTATTTATTATTTTACTAAGCAATATTTTGCAAATTTATTTTCCTGCACCCTTTAGTTCTGAAAACTTACCATAGTCACTTTTATGGCCAAGGTGACAGTCTGTGGGAAAAAAACCAAATTTTCATATGTTTGCAAAACGTGATGTTGCCTTGATAGTCTGTAATGAAGTCTGCTATCGCCATTTCAGGCCATCAGTCAGCATCGCATTGTGACATTATGCAAATAGCACAATGTGTCAATTATGCAGATTTCTGCCTGCTATGTTTTTGTCTTTGGACAGTTGCGAAATGTTAGTGGCATTTAAAGTTTCCGCTGGCATTCAAAGGTCTGTAAAATGTATGTTCTATTTTAGTTTGTTAAGATGATCCACACATATTCCTCTCAGGTTTATGTTCAGCTATTGGTTTTGTACTTTAGGAATGATGAGAAAGCTTCTCAAGCAGCCCGGCAATTTCACCAGCAAAATGTTGATAGGTCACAAGCTTTTGTGAAAGCAGTCTGTAATTTAATACACTGTTTCATGAAAACTGGAAGCGTCGTAGAGCGAAACCGGGAAGATCAAAATCAGTTACCATTGCGGACAAGGAAATCGACATTTTAGCTAATGTCGAAACAAAACCGGACATTATCACTACAGCATTGTGCTCAAGGGGCTGGTATGTCTCATACTTCCATTCACAGAATAATGAAGGCAAACAGATGTCGTTCTTACAAGACAAAATTCGTACAGCAGCTGCTAACAATAGAGTATAATAGGTGACTACAGTTTTTCTATGGGTACGGCAAGAAATGCAAAGCAATGAAATTTTTAAGCAAAGTCTCATCTTCACGGATTAAGCAATGTTCATCAGACACAGGCAAGTCAGTCGAAATTGGACTTACCATTGGCCATCGACGAATCCACATGTTCTTTATGGGAGGTATTCACAGTACATACAAAAACTTAACGTATGATTTGGTATCTGGGACGATGTAATTATAGGCCCATTTTTTATTGAAGGAAATTTAAATTGTGAGTCCTATCGAAATTTGTTCGAAAATGAAATATGGCCCTGCCTGGAGCCATTTGTGGATGTGAATGCAGACTTACAGTCGTACTTCATGCAAGATGGAGCACCTACTCATCATTCCCATCTAGCAACAAAATGCCTGAATGAGAAGTTTCTAAATAGATGGATTGAAAATAACAGACCTGTCCAAAGGCCTGCTCAATCTCCAGATCTCACACCATGCGACTTTTTTCTTTGAGGATATCTCAAAAACTGCATTTATTCTGCTTCCATTGCACAGCTGATAAATTCAAAGGGCGATAGAAATGGTTAATATGTATCAAATACGTGGAGATAATGTAAATGGACGATGTCATCGCTCTGTCCACGTTATTTTATAAACAACGTATAGCGACTGAAAAATTGTGTTCCGATACCGCTGGGATCGAACCCCAGATCTCTCGATAACTAGTCGAGTGCGTTCGCATTTATGCTATGGCGTCAACAATTCTCAGCGCCATGCGTAACTTATCAGTTAGCATCTGACTACACAAATCCGTATTGATGGTCTCAGCAACTGAGATGTCGTCATCTAGTGGCATTCAACGGAACAGCTATTTAATTGTAGCTGATAAATTCAAAGGGCGATAGAAATGGTTAATATGTATCAAATATGTGGAGATAATGTAAATGGACGATGTCATCGCTCTGTCCACGTTATTTTATAAACAACGCATAGCGACTGAAAAATTGACAGAGTGATGACATCGTCCATTTACATTATCTCCACGTATTTGATACATATTAACCATTTCTATCGCCCTTTGAATTTATCAGCTACAATTAAATAGCTGTTCCGTTGAATGCCACCGGATGACATCTCAGTTGCTGAGACCATCAATACGGATTCGTGTAGTCAGATGCTGACTGATAAGCCACGCATGGCACTGAGAATTGTTGACGCCGTAGCATAAATGCGAACGCACTCGACTAGTTATCGAGAGATCTGGGGTTCGATCCCAGCGATGTCGGAACACAATTTTTCAGTCGCTATGCGTTGTTTATTGGTTTGACTTGGAAAATGTGCCATTTTACAGTAGACTCCAAAGATTTAAAACTGGACTATCTTTTGCAGTATTTTATATTCCCCAATTATAAGTTGACCTCAACAGTTTGGCATAACACATTTGATAAAATAAAGATATGACAAATGTTAAAAGCAGAAGTTGTTCCCATTTCTGACATCTTCCCGGTGATATGGCCTGACCCCACTTTGCCATGCAACATTTTGTGAAACTCCCAACCCGGATCCTCACAAGGTCGCAAAACCCCTCGGTTCCTATCCTATATGGCGTCCCCTTTGACATAAAACATAACGACTATTATATGTTTTTTTAACTACAAAGTGCAATAAATTAAATTTGCAAAATTCATAATGATGTATTACACTACCCCCCCCCCTTTCCATCTGCAATTATTGAATGACCCTGTTCTCTGCCCCCAATGGGGTCACCAGACCCCTTGATTTGAGGCCGGAAACATGGTTCCTTGCTATAAAACACAATAAGTATGGTACATTCACACAAACCAAAGAAAGAAGACAAATGTGTCGGAAGTAACGCAAGTTTTCCTACCACTCATAGTGCACTTTATGTCGCTAATGTGGGCTATGACTTTGTACCTAATAAAGATAAAACAAAAATTTGAAAACCAACTTACTACATTTTCAGAGATCTTTCCAGCAATATGTCACATGACCCCTCTTTCCATTTGAAAAATTCGAGTAACTCCCAGTCCCACCCCTAGGGGTCACCAGACTCCGGTTCTATGTCCCAAAAGTCTACGCCTTGATATGAAGAGAAATGGTTATCTTGGTTTTTCTGGAAAAGCAACCAATAAAAATTTAAATGGAGTTTTTCGGGACTTCTGTGCCATACTGTATATTACATCACTGACCACAGTAGTCAAGGTCAGTCGATTTCAGCCACGACAAACAGTGACTGAGTGCAGCATGCAACGTGTATGCCTTGATACACTTCAACTTACCATTATGATGAAAGACCACCATTTATGGAATAAAATTGTATTTAACAATACATGGCAAAAGATACATCATGAAGAAAACATCGCTTCATCAAACTTCCATTTTTAGAAAATTTTGCCCCTAATTTCAAGCAGAAATACAAGATTTATGGAATAAAATTATATTTAACAAATATAAGACAGAGGACATATTGTGAGAGAGAAAAAATACAATTATGGGTGAAATTTTCCATTTTTTAGTCTCAAATACCAATATCTGTGTAATTAAATGGTACTTAACAACAATAATGGATGGGGGGGGAGGTACAAAATGAAAAAAAATATATGATTACTGGAAAAATTGATGCTCCCTTTAGCTTCTGTTGTTGGAAATTTTTGCCTCAATCTTCAAGCTGAAACAAACATTTATGCAGCAAAATGATATTTAATAACAATATTGAATAAAATTATGGGAAAACAAATTAGGACTATGGTGGAAATTTTCGCTCTGTCCGACTTCCATTTTTGAACATTTTCCCTCCATTTTCAAGCTGAAATACAAATATTTATTAACAGAATTATATTTAACAACAATACAGGGCAAAGGAAAACATCATAAGAAAAAGAATTTAATATTACAGTGCTTCGTCTAACTTCTGCTTTCAGAAATAGTTGCCTCCAATTTTAAGCTGAAACACAAACATTTATGCAATAAAAAGATATTTAACAACAATATGAACAGAGGGAACATGTGTGTGTAGGTGAGTGGGTGTGTAGGGGATATGATTATGAAAAAAATATTGACTCCGTTCTAATTTCTGTTTTCAGAAAGTTCTGAAAGACTGAATTCCGTCCACAGAAAGAAACTTGCATCTATGATTGGAAGTCTGCAAGAGAGGATTAAAAAAGGTTCTTGGAATATTGCCAGCCACTGCAATTCTGCTATTTGGAGATGGACAATTCATAATTTGCTTAGCATGCATCATTGCATTCATTTCGATTTGCACTGTTGTTAAATAACAGATTTTTGTTCATGAAATTAGCAGCTAATAAATAACATGTCAGCATACTGAATATAAAACTAATGAAAACTTATAAATCAACAATATTAGAAATATGTATAAAAAATTTGCAGTTGTTTACCCAATATACTGTTGCAAATAACTTTCAATTATTTCAACTTGGATTCATGATTTATATGGAGCATAAAAAGTTAAGTGCATTCTGTTAATCAAAATTTTAGGAAGTCAATTTCTCAATATGTTCATAGTGAGAATAATTGGAAGTGAAACACGTAACACACAAAACATTAGAATAATTCTTGATGCCGACAAATCACGCATAAGTTACGTAAAAATGACAAGTGATGAGACGGTGTTTCGGTAGCGACTTCTACCTTCCATGGCTGATGAAGGTACTCAAACGTCATCCCACCACTTGTAATTTTTACGTAACTTATGTGTGATTTGTTGCCATCAAGAATTATTCTGATGTCTCAATATGTTATTTGACTTAAAGGCCATCTCACATAACTGCATCAAACTTTAATCAAACAAGCTATAAACTAGCATTGTCAGTAACAAAGTAATCTTGAAAGTTAATGACATTTTAAAACAATAGCTATCACTATAATTAACAATAGCAAAAGTTTATGGAGGATTTTTTTATTTCTTTTAACATTTTGTCTATGCAATCTCAATAAATCAACCCTAAATAAGAATGGTTAATCTGAAGTGCAAATGTATCTAAGTTCAGTTGTTCTTGGCCTTAAAAGTTTTGCATTTGTGTTTTAGAAAAAAAAAAACACACTTCCTGAAACATATTAGATTAAATCATATTATTGGCAGTTTACTTCAAGAGCAAGGAGAGATATAAACATATAACTCACATTTTCAGAAATTTTTTCTGCAGCACCTAACTGACTAATATTTACAAGTTGTTTCCACAAATCTTTATGGACATTGGCACAATAATTAACACAAGTTATAGGAGAGGAATGTGGACAGTCCAAATATGGTAATCGAAAAGGACAGCCAGTTGTCAGACTCTAAATCAATTGCAATCAGCTCTTCTTCAAGTAAAATGATGAGTGAGTGGGGGTTGTCAAAATCTAAAACACAAGTATCAGATATCATAATGACAAAAACAAAATATCATAAAACAAAGTTTTTCAGTGCTACACAACAAAAATTAATGGACATATTAAATGAAAATTACATGATAAAAAATGGAAAACAAAAACAAAGAAAAAAAAAACTGCCCAGCTGTACAGGTACAGCTCAATACTGAAACCTTACACATTACAACCCTGCCCAAAAAAGAGAACCAATCCTAGACTGCAAAGCTGCTTCTATGATTTACCAATTACAAGGCTGAAAATAAATATTGTCCTAAATATTGAAAAAAAAAAAAAAAAAAAAAAAAAACTTGTTATTATTACTAGGAAATAGATTTTTAGGTGCTATAAAACAGAAAAATATTTTTTTACATGCTAATAATTTCAAAAACACACTGTTTGTGAAAATTGCAACACCAAGAAAGAGAATTGCACTATTCAAACAAAATTTATATCACAGATTTCTCATGTATTACAAGAGATAAATCATTATATTTGTAGAGCTATACAAGATTTTTTTGCTTCGAAACCCAATATATCACATAAAGCCACCTCGAGTAACAATAACAACCACCCCACAGTGTGGCATTGAATGGAAGAGGTTTTTTATATTGTTTTGGGGAATAGCCTGCTTTTATGTGAGACCAAAGTTAATTTGTGGTGATTGGTGACGGCATTTGATGGGCCAGTCACTTAGCTACCATGTCCCACACACGTTTAATCAGGAACACATCAGGCGAACGTGCAGGCCAAGAAAGAATCGGTAACTGCCATGCATGGAAGAAGTCTTGCACATTCCAGGCCACATGAAGCTGAGCAGTGCCAGGACAACTCTGAAAGAAGGGTATCACTTCTGCACCTAAAACAACCCTGATGTATTGCTGGTTGTTTAGGGTCCAACAATTCGTATGAGGCAAAATTGCAAATTGAACCCAATGGTGACCCAAACCATGGTACTTGGCATTAGGCCAATTTGACATGGCAAAATGCAAGCTACTGTTCACCGTATATGCGACTATCATGGTGCATCAAGTTGAATTGAGACTCGTCAGAAAACATGACATGTTGCCAATCAGCACACCAATGTCTGTGTTCGAGACACCATTGCAGCCTAAGGTGTCTGTGGTTGAGGGTCAAAAGAATGTGCAGCAATGGACAGCTAGCGACCAGTCCTCTGTTAAGCACATGGTGTCTAACTGTGCTGGAGGACAAAGCCCGGCCTATAATAGTGACCCACTGCTGCGCTAACACCGTGGATGTTGCTGTGCAATCAGTCACGGCCATGTGGTACAGGTGTCTGTGACTCTGTGCAGTCATGCGATTTTGCGGTCCATTTTCTGGATTTCTGTGTGTCCAAGCCTCATCTGCCCACTAATGCCACGTTCGCATCACTGTACTGGTGTTTGTTCCTATATGAGTAGCAATATTGCAGTAGGAAAATCCAGCTTCTTTCATCTCAACATTCCTTTCTTGCTCAAAGTCCGTCAGGTGTTTATAATGAGACCTTCGGCAACAGGTACAGTGAGACACAAGGAACAACCTTTGAACTCATTGTGGCTCTTCACTGATTGCAACATCTCATTTAAGCCAGCTCTGTATACCCAAGACTGGACAGTTCTGTGGCCACTGCTCCAAAATCACATGCACATTTTCACTGACATTTTAATCATTTGCATGTCACAACCTGTTGCATTGGGTTGGAAAGAAAGTAACATCTGATTAAGAGGTACCTGAAGTCGAAGCCTCGGCCATGGCACACATTGGCCACTGAGATTGCGCAGCACACCGGCATGACATCAGCAGGTAGGTGGCTTAAGTCAGTGGCAGTTAGCCATTAGAAGGGGAAGAGTGTAAGCACCAGCCAACATGGAAGTAGACAAGAAGAACATCTGCCATTACATGCTGTAAGGAACATTACCAGTGTGTAATCCAATGCCATATCACATCATCAGTGCTGTCATTGGTTCGAACGGTTTCAAGACGGAAAGTTTGACCTGTCAGACCATCCCAAAGCCGGAAGACCCACAACTGTGGATATGAACAAGCTGAAGACCTTAGTGGAGACCCGCAACTGTGGATATGAACAAGCTGAAGACCTTAGTGGAGACCGACCCATCTGTGACCATGTGGGAATTGGCCGAACAACTGGGGACTAGTCACATGACCATTATTACACACCTGTGTCAACTTAGGAAGGTGCACAAGAGGGGAGTTTGGGTACTCCATCAACTCACAGTTGAGCAGAATGCAAATTGCATGACAGTGTTCCCACTAAAATCCCTTAATTTCACTGACCCAAATTCAGCAATTTCCCTGACCAAACGTGAAAACCAGATATGAAATGATATGTACGAATATTGTTGCAATTTCATACCTTTTGTACATAACACAGTTACATGCCCAGTTTCAGTTTCATAGATACTAAAAGAAAATGTCATATAGAAAGAGTGGCAAAAAATGTTTAAAAATTCCACATTTGTTTCAGAGAAGATTAAAATAAACAATTTCTACTGGGTCCATCAGAGAATTAGTAACAGTGAAAAAACATGATCTAAACATAACCTACAGTATTTAACAAAATATGAGAGGCAAATAAATTTCAAACAGTGCTTAAAAATCCTTAGAGATAAGAAGCATTTACAATACTATACAGCACATGTTTAATGATTGTTTTCATTGATATTTGTTTATATCGAGTAACAGAAATCCAAATTTTTATTTAAATGTGTTATGTGTTTTCAAAGCATGGTTATTTTTTAATTTTGTTTTCTTAAATTTATTAAAAAACATGAAAATCGCTACACCTCTTTAATTAAATAAAACTTTTTGCCACTTTTTTAAATGCATAATATCTTTCTGCAACAACTTTTCTTTTTGCAAAGCATCTTTCTTAACATTGTTTTTAGTGTCTTCTAAATGTTTGCTTTTTTTTTTTTTAAGTTCCTCATTTTCTTTCCGCATTTTCTGTTTTCCATTTTCTGCTTGTTGGTTTTCTTCCAAGTGCAGCATATTTGTATGGCGTGAAGATTTAACAAATGAAAGCATCTTTTTATCAATAATTATTTCATTAACATCTGCCTGCTAAAAGGATAGTCTACTGCATCATAGACTACCCTTTGTGCTATCTCTCTCTCTCTCTCTCTACTATGGTATTTTCTTTCCTGCTTTCTAAAACCAATGCTTTATTTATAGAAAAACCACTTTCTACTGATGCATTATCATGTGAAAACATGATGCATATTTTAATTACTTCAAAAAGTTCAACAAAATCCTTTTCTAAACCTAATTACTCAAAATAAAAGCTATCAAGTCCAGTTAAATCACACAAATTTGCTTGATATTCATCAAATTTAGACTTTAATCTGCTTTTAGCAGATGTAGACAGATTACTATACTGATATTTTGCTTTTTCAGCAATTGAAACTTAAATTCTGTCAGCCATGTGTATACTGTGTAGGCATTCTAACACAGTTTTGAATCTTGATGCTCCAATTTTGGGCTTATGAAGTACAATAAATGGATCTAGTGAAGATAGTCCTTTAACAATTGGATATTTTAATGAACTTCTTTCTTTCATTTTTTTTTTTTTTTTTTTTTACAATTGCCACTAACATCTTTTGACATTCAAATTTAAATTCAATAAATTTTACCTTCACTTGCATTTGAAAATTTTAAAAGTTTTAATAGAAGAAATCCAATGTCTACATCCAATAAATTTGTGATTAAATTTAAGCCTACATCAAGTAGCTTCTGTGGAGTACTTGTCTCTTTCAATATGCTATCATTTACAAATTGTGACATGAAGTTTCACACCATATTGTGCAAATTTTCATATAAGAAAGGTACTAAATGGTTTCAAGCTTTGAAAACGATGCAGAAATGGTTCAGATTCTGCTGCAATTGTTTTGATAAAAGCCATTTTACATTCCATCGGAGGATCTTTGGTTGCTAATCTAACTGTCATAGCAGGCTTAGTGACCAAAGATTTTTCCTCATCTAAATATTTTTTGATATTATCGAAAATGTTTATTGCTCTCTCTAATATTTCACATTTTCTACCCACCTTGTGGAACAAAATTTAAGAGGGAAAAAAACCTTGGATTCCGTAATTTTTGTGTAATTAGCCTGATGAGCACGCGAATCCTTAAACAAAAACACATATGTTATAATACAGTTTTTATATCCCAGTTTGCAGCTTGCAAACCATTTTTAAATGATCCATGCACAACATGCAATATACACGTTCCTATATCTAACTTTTTATTCGGGTTATTTTCTTCCTCTAACTGGGCATTAAGTTTGTTATAGAAACTTAAGTTGACATTTGGACCAACCATGGACACTTGGAGTAAGTTATCAAGGGATAAAGGTTTATTTCCTTCAGAAAAATTTTCAACTAAATTTGAAGCAGTTGCACGCTGTGAAAAGACACTATTCATAGTCTCTGAAAAGACACTATTCATAGTGGGTTGAAACTTTTTGGTTATTAACATCCCAGAAACAAACCATTTTGTCCATTTGTCCTTTTTTGACAACTTTATTCAATTCTTTATCAAAGCATAAAATTTTGACACATCTTCACTTGATTTAAAAGCAAGGATCTAAAATATACTGCTAAGCCATACGATACGATGTAAGCCAATTTGGTGGAACCAAGTAGAAATTGCTTTGCAATTGAGCTGTCAGGGAACATAATTTGAAAAAGGTTTCCAATATTTGCACAGGAGTTAAAAGAAATATTTGTTGCAACTTGTAAAGCTCAAAGGCATTCATTCTGCTTTGCTGTTATCATCTTTCAAAACAAATAAGTTCAATGTAGCAGGGGTTTCACTACACTTCAAAGCAACACCTGTGTCAGTGCTTTCCTTCTGTTTCACAGTAAAAAAATGTTGAAGAAGACTTCCGCATGGACTTCATCTTAAGCATCTTAATATGGAGGAGACCTCTCGCATGTGAATGAATGGCCTGAATACTCATATTACTAAGGACAAATGTTTTGGAACACACTTTGCAGTAAGCTTTTCCTTCATTATTGGGTACATCAGAAAGCCAACATACAAACTGAGCATTTACAGAGCAACACTTATGGGTTGGACCTACAGAATATTGTATAAATTGTATGTTTCTGGTGGACTTATAATTTCCCTGACTTTACCTGACTTTTTTGGGGGAAATCCCAATTTTCCCTGACTATCCATGTCTATTTTTAATTTCCCTGACTTTCCAGGTGAGTGGGAACCCTGCATGAGTGCATGCATTTCCCTGTTTACAAGAGACAAAGTTGAACCGTTGTTGGACAGCATTGTGACAGTTGAAGAGAAATGGGTCTTGCATGAAAATATCATCTCCTGGAAACAGTAGTTAGACTGAAAACAGAAGCTCATGCCGACCCCCAAAGCCAGGGAACACCCACATGAGGTCTTGCTGTCTGTTTGGTCGAATATGCGGGGTGTCATGTTTTTTGAGCAGCTATCAGACAACACCACTATTACTCCGATGTGTACCACCATCAGCTCGACGATCTGCAAGCATCGCTCATGTTGTAACAACCAGCACTGCTGACCCGCAAGGACGTCCTCCTACAGCAGGATGGAGTGAGACCTCACACAGCACGGGTGACCTGTCACGTGATCAGGGACCTGGGCTGGGAGCTGCTGACACACCCAGCCTATTTCCACAGACATTGCCCCAAGCGAATACCACCTTTTCTGGTCATTGCAGCGTTTCTTGGATGGCAGCAACAAGCAACTGGGACAATGTCAAATGCACACTTACTCCCTTTTTGCGTCCAAGCTACCACAATTGTTCAGGGACAGTATCCAAGAGCTGCCCAGATGATAGAAGCAGGTCGTGGCAAACGATCGCAACTACATTTTGTACTGATTTGTATACACTGAGTGGCCACTTTATTATGACCACCCCTCAGTACTTTATTGGGCCACCTTTTGCCTTTAATACTGTGTCGATTCTTTGTGGCATGGACTCCACGAGATGTCGATAGGTGGTTTGTGGGATCTGAGACCATGCTTGATTAATAGCACTTTCCAGGAGTGTGAGATTGCAGGGTTGTGGATCTAGCTGTCTGATGGCTCGTTCAACTTCATCCCACAAATTCTCAATGGGGTTGAGATCTGGAGATTGTGGGGGCCACCTAAGCAAAGTAAACTCACCGGCATGTTCCTGAAACCAATCCTGTACAATACGAGCACTATGGCAGGACGCATTATCTTGTTGAAAGTAGCCATCACCATTGGGATAAACCATCCACACGACAGGACGCACTTGGTCCGTAACGATATTTAGATATGATGTGCCAGTCAGACGTTGATCAACACGAATTAAAGGGCCCAAAGCATGCCAGGAAAACATTCCCCAAACCATAACGTTGCCTTCACCAACTTGAAGGGTTGTAGCAATGCATTTGGGGTCCATGTTTTCGTGTTGTTTCCATCAAATTCTCACTCGGCCATCGGCATGGGCTACTGAAAACGTGATTCTTCGGACCACATAATTTGTTTCCAATTATCGACTGTCCAATCCTTGTGCTCCTGTGCGAACTGGAGACGTTTTCTCTTGTTAACTGCAGACAGCAAAGGTGTTCGAACAGGCCTGTGGCTGCCATATCCCATCTGATGCAGTGTATGGCGAACAGTGCGTGCAGAGATCATTTGAGGGGATCCTTGATTAAGATGGTCTGTAATTTGCTGCACTGTTGCCCTTCTGTTGTCTGTTACCAGTCTGGACACTCTCCATTCCGCCCGAGCAGTCACTAATCGATGACGACCACACGTTGCACATAGAGACCCAGTTTTTTGGCTGACAGTCCAGTCTTTAAACACTTTAACAACAGCTGCTCTGGAACATTTCACGAATGCGGCAGTTTCGGTGATACTCGCTCCATGGCTACGAGCTCCTACAATCCTCCCATGTTGAAAGTACGTCAAATCGCATTTTTTACCCATCGCGTCACCCAAAAATCACTTCTACTACAGTCGCAAGCACTAAGCTTTCACTTTTTATACTAGCCTCACCCTCTGGTGGCAACAGCGTGCAGCTATAGCTCATTTGCTTAAAACTGTCAGGTGGTCATAATAAAGTGGCCACTCAATGTATATGGTAATTAGCATTTTTCTGTTGCCTTGCATTTGCAGACATTACTTTCTTTCCAACCCAATACATATCCTGTAAGTTTCAAGCTAATACCAACAGTAATATATTTGCTAAAAACAAAAATAATTGCAAAAAACAGAAATTATTTGCTGAAAATTAAAATACATTTTCTTTAACAATAAAGTAATCGAGTATTTTCTGTAATAAAAAAGATAATGTGTTAGTATTCAACCTACTAATCACAGCTACACATTTGATAGAAAAAGTTCTTCAGAGTTACAGTGGACTGTATCATGACTCATCTGTGAAAAGCACATGTGCCCAGCTATCTGATCTCCACAGGCAATGTTGGCAACTCCATTTTAAACAGGTCTCCCTGAAAGAGGAGTTGGAGAACACAAATCATAGGAGAGACTCCTCACAGAGGGACCTCTCTCATGCAACCTATGATAAACTGCAAATCAAATAATTCTCATGTCAGTGGTTGCTGTGAGATCCAGAGTCAGCTTCCTACCTGTTATTTGCCGATGTCTTCTTGCTGTTAGAGCCACATAGTGGTCTTCAACAGCAGTGATAGCCTTGGGATAGCCTTGTCTTTGTCGATGGCAACCCTTTCCTGTACTAAGGAACCACCTCCATAGTCTTGCGATGACATTTAAAGCTCTAAATACCTCCAACTGGGACTGACCTGCTTCCATCCTACAGTTGAAATGCTGTCTTTGAGACATTTTCAACTCAATCTAATATTGCAATAACATGCAGCCTACTTTGAGAAGGAATATGAGGTGTGATGAAAAGCGAGCTAATTTACTGCCTTTGTAACACAGTCTTGATTTGCATATTCTGCACTAAAAGACATGTGCATGCATGATTTCTTTTTCGGTATCACTACATTTGCATATTCACCTGCTTTCACTGCATTTCCATCCATGCACTGAGTGTTTAGTGCAATTTTTTCTATTATTTTTTAATTTCGCACACCATTGCACTTAAGTTCAGATTACATAAGAAAAAATAATAAAGAATTGTTTCAAATTTTACTACTAGTGACATAATAAAGAGCATTATTAGTTATTTGCATTGCCTTGAGACCACCACTGTGGGTGAAGAACAGAACAAGAGCAGGTGTATGGCAACATGTGGTATAATATGGCTAGGCATTTCTGATTGAAGCATGATGAGGTACTTTACAGATTTATATGTCTGGGGCACTACCAGAATCTAGAAGTAACTAATGCCTACATCTGCCTTGGATGACAGACATAATGAAGGCCACAATGAAAAATTAAATAAGCATTCAAAACTTGGCTGGAATGCATTTGGAAGACAGTACAACTTTCAAGAGCAATTTATGATTAATGCATCATTGCAGTTCTTACTTATGGATCAGAGAGACATTTTAACAAAAAAAAAAAAAAAAAAAAAAAAAAGACATATAGAGGCTGTGGCAACAAAAAGAAGCATGAAAAGGCCCATGCTTAGTGTAACCAACAAAGATAGGAACTCATGAATCAGAAAAATGACATGAGTTGATGAAAACATATCAAAATAAAGACCCTCAGGTGGTAATGGGCTGGATATATAGAACAGAAACCTTGTTGCAAACTGGGAAAGCATGAACCATGATTAGCAATAATAAATAAAAAATAACTGAAAGCATAATAAAACAATAATTGCTGTCAGAATAATGACTGTAGAGGATTGAAATTGCTCTAAATTAAAAAAAAAAGGCAAAATTCACAAAAAGTAGGGTAAATTTCACAAAAATAAGCAGAATTTCACAAAAATGGATATCATCTTTAAAAACCTGGATCAACCTCTGCATATCTGTCATCAAATCAAGGTTCTGATAAGCCACACTAAACGCCTTAATACCATTTAAGCTTTTTTCACAGGAGGGGTCATAAGTTTTTATATGCAGCACTGTATAGATATTTTAAAAGGGCACCCTACAATTCATACTATACCACTACTGCACAGAAAATAAAATCCCCTCCCCCTCCAATCCCCCGGTCTAAGAGCCCTTGATGGCAGAACTCATATACCGTATTCTGAGCTCCATCATGTGAAAACCAATAAATCACCCTTTCTCATCTGACAGTTGTGCAGCAAATACACAAAGTGGAAACTAAAATTTCTTGCCACTGTATCCTACATATAAAATCTAAAATGGCCCACACAATGGTTTTCTTCCTTATAAAACTGCTGCTTATATGCTTTGCTAATACTGAACATACAGCAACAGCACGAGAAACTTAAAGAAGAAATTATTATGTCAGCAACATCACGAGAAACTTAGAGTGATCATGCATGTACAATTGCTTCGCCATCATAAACCATGAAAAATTTTTCATTTGCACAGCCTCATGCTTACTATACAATGCATTCTGCATAGTTATCATCCTCCTTTTATTTATTTTGTTTCTTCAACTTCAAAGACTGTGGAAGTAAATGTGGAAATATTTATGATCAAAAATCTGGTAAGATTCAGACATTTTTCTTTTCTATAAATTACAAGTATAGTAGTAATACAGATAGGTAGCAACATTTTTAATACAAGGGTCCAAATCTGTAATACTATATGAAAGAAAATTTTCCTTTAGAAATTTTTTCAGAGTTTCTCAAATGATTCAGTGAAAGCTAGTATTTGGTCAACCTAAACCCAGAACAACTTTTATGGATAAATTTTAAAAATACCAAAATTTCATTCAGAGCCAGTAAATAAATGAAACAAGAAAGATGACACCGAATTTTCTGGTGTAAAGAGTACGTCTTTTGAATCCATGCTTAAGCGAATTAAATTTAGCAAAGCTATTCAAAGTCAATGGAATCGGTATGGAAAACAATAGTATCTGACCAAAGAAAGAAGTTTTTCAATCGTGTTTTTAATCCCACAGATTTTGCGGTAAACGGAATCATGAACTTACGCCCTCTGGTTGCAGACTTGTGTGTTAAGAAAAATTTGAAATTATATGAGAAACATTTTGCAGTGGAAGCGCTTTCTAACAAAGAAAGAATTTTCCAAATCGAACTTTTTTTTTCTTTTTCTTTATTGGAGGTTTAACAACCACTGTGAGCAACTCAATGGGCTATAAGCAGTCGCCCGTTCCTAATTTAGGGTCACTGGTTCCAGGGAAGGGAGGGAAGGGAGAGAGCTAGTGCCGTAAGACAAACACAACATCTATGCCACACCAGGATTCGAACCCCTTTCGGACAAATGATCAGAGGCCATCGTTTAGACCACTGTGCCGGGGGGGGGGGGGGGGGTAAATCGGAGACTCTTAGAAGCAGAGATATGATCATATATATGATATGCATCTACGCCCCCTGGCACGAAAACAATGCATTATTTTAGGAAGAAAGTATTCTCAAAAGGGTTTTCGAAGTGAGCGGTATCGGTCCAGGACAAAAAAAAAAAAAATTTAGGCAAGTTTTCAGGAGCTAAGATTTTGCTGCAAATACACCAGAAACTGAAATGAACACTTATGTGCCCTGGTGGCCAAACCATTCTTTACCAAATATTAGAAATTATACGGAAAGGATTTCTCATCGGGAGCTGTATCCAGTTCAAAAAGAATTTTTCAAATCAGAGTTTAAGAAGCAGAGATATAGGGGGGATGCAATTGACCTTTATGCCCTCTAGTGGAAGCTCTATGAATAGCATGAAAATTTTGAAATTATATGAAAAACATGTTGCACTGGAAACTATCCAATAAAGAAGGGATTTTTCAAATTGGACCATTAAAAGCAGAAATATTGACAAAAATAAGATATACATCTGCACCCCCTGATGGAGAAACCATGCAATATTTTAGGAAGAAAATATTCTGAAAAGGTTTATTGACATGAGTGGCATCGGTCCACGAACGAATTTTTCAATCAAGATTTTAGAAGCTCAGATTTTGTGGCAAACACACTTACACCCTCTGGTGGCCAAACTATTCTCTACCAAAAATTAGAAATTATATGCAAAAGATTTCTCATCAGGACCTGTATCCTCTGAAGAAAAAAGTTTTCAAATTTGGAGTTGTAGAAGCAGAGATATCGGGGAAAATGCAATTTATTTTTACGCCCCCTAGGGGAAAATCCATGTGTAATTTGAAAAAGTGACAATACCTAAATTACTCTTTGACAGAAATGGAATTGAAAGATAAAATAATGTTTTCAATCAGATGTTTAAAAGCAAATATATGGAATAAAAATGTATTTTGAATTCGATATCCTCCGCATTTACGTCTTCAAGTGGTGAAATTGTACATCGTTGAAAAAAAAAAAGGATACTCATTTGCATATTTTAAGCTTCCCAATGCAAAATGAATTTTTCAAATTGGACTAATAGTGGCAGAGATATGGTGTCTACAGACGGGCGGACGGACAAACCAATAGCATAAGGACGATCTTTTTTTACAAAAGACTTGCTAAAAAATTCACATGCACCTAATAACTGCACTTATTTTTTTTTACTATATTTGCACAGCTGAATATAGTTTCTTTATCAAGTGGTAGAACACAGAATTTCATACACATAGATTAATAGTCCTATTCATTAAAATCACTTATAAGTGCTGGCAAAGTAAGCCTGAAAACAAAGCAAGCATACAAAATGAATATTTCTGGAAATTTATTTAAATGAAGAACATCTGCAGTACACTATAATATATAAAAGGATAAGCTAGTAATGATAATGTCTGCACCTGATTCATCAAAAACATCAGATATGGTGAAGAAGTCCACTACTTTTGACGTTAAATCAAACACTTGATGCATATCACCACACATGACTGCAACAGTATTCTTTTCACCATGATGGGATCGTGGCATACCACCAGAAAAAATGATGTAATCATCTCTAAAATTAAAACAATGTACTATCACAAAATGAAAGGGGGGAAAGTTTTAAATCACTCACAATTACAGTTTAAAGATAACTAATTTAATTTGGTAAAAAATATCTTTAGCATGAGTGAAATAATGCTGAAAAGGTTACACTGAATATAGATGTACATAATTACAGAAATCCTTAGTATAGCTTTAAGGCCAGTTAACTTTTTATTTATTAAGTTAAAACCAGTACATTATGCAAATTACAAAGTTCACTGCAATCCTATCTAACTTTGTGAAATATCAAAACTTTCAAAAGTACTCCTGTCCCTTTGACTTACACCTCCGGCAATTTTTCTATAAACTTACTTATTAATACAATTTTTTTTAATCTTGAAAGTGTGGGTATTACATTAATCCAATGTGGAAAAGAAATAAACCAAATTCAAACAATTTATTTGTAAAACAGCATAAAACTGAACTCTCAAAGCTTTATCCAGATATATTTATTTAATTCTATTTTCATTTGAAAAACTTTCATTTAATCTTCCCTTCTTCCAAGTTCTTTTGGTTTTTACAGACGTTTCTGGACTCTGGATTTTAGTCAACGCCTGTTCTTAATGTATAGAAGCATTATCAAAAGTTTTGTTTACACCTGAAGAATTTAAATTTTGTTGCTAGGTTCCACATACTGTTGCCAGTTATTAAACTGAAATGTTTTCATTGTGTATTTCATAATTCTGTTGTTGTAGTTAAGTTTTTGAAAACACCACTGATTATTTTTGAAAACACGATTAATGGTATTTTTTTTTTTTTTTTTTTTTTTTTTTTGGATGTGATAACTTTCTTCTTTAATCAGTCTCTTGTTTTTATGAGATTCTGTTTCATCAGATATTATGAAATCTTAGTACACCATACCCCCTTTCACCAAGGTACTGCACTAAATATACAATGTCTCACTTCATTCATAAATTCTTCAGCTTGAATGGCCTGACACAAACTGTCTTTAGAAATTCCAACCTGTTCAGCTATATCATGAATGCTCTAACTCCAGCCATTTCAAGATAAATTGCATTCTTGAGCCACAAATCATGCATTTTTATCAGTGTGCATTGTCACTTTTGATTTTTACTTCTTTTTAAAATGCCTGCCCCACATGTGCACATGAAAAATAAAAATTAAAAGAAAAAAGACAACTTTCATTAACTAATAAGTTTGGCATAGACTTACCAATTTTCTCCCAAAATGGCAAAGTGAATTGCTCTGTACTCTAAAATATGATTAACCCTGCAACATTACATACATTCATATCACAAGGGCCTAGGAAGAAATGCTATTAAAATTGAAAAAAAAATGCCCTTAAAATTGAGAAAAGGTAGCATTAAAATTGAAAAGATAAACCAACCTGTTACAGCTTTACCTCAATTTTTAATGAAAATCGTTAGATTATCTTTAGCAAATTGATAGATTACATTGCTAATCTTTAAGTGCCAAAAATACTGAAATAACTTCAGAAGTAAAAAAAAAAAAAAAAAAAACAGTACATACATGATTTCACTTTTCATGCACACTAAAAAATCCCTTTTCATGTAAGTGTATCATAATTGCTGTGAATTATTGTGTATCTTAATGCTTTCTAATGGAAACGAATGAGCACCTGTCTGAAAGCAAATTTTTATACCTCTGGAAGCTTATCTCAACATCTACTGATATGTTTGAGGCATACTTTAAAAAAAAAAAACTGGTTTGCTTATAAATAATTCTTTATTAATTTTAAAAGTGTCTGTCAAGATATATTTTCATTATTATTTATATTATTTTCAAAAGTGATATGAGATTTTCATTTATTCTTTATTATTTTCAAAAGAATGTTTTCAAAATATGAAATTTTCCTCGAAGTCTAGAACCCAATGTATTTTTCCAAAATTTTGTTTAATTTGGCAGCAACAGTACCCCAAATTTTGCCTTTTGCTTTGCTCTGGCAATGTAAACAATGATATCAACAAGTTCCAAGTGGATTCTCTTTTACTCAAGCCAGAGAACACAAGGCATTGTTCAATAGAAAAAAAAACACTTTTGAGTTCTGGAAAATGTACTTTCAAAAAGAAAAATGCTCAGGGGAGGGGGATACAGTAAAATACTGAGAAATGCCCTAAAAAATTCCCTCAGATAGGAGGAACCCTCCGAAATGCAAGCAATTCAAGTCTGGGCCTTAAATTTCACTAAGCTGTTCTTTGAGATTCAGAGGTTAGCTCTTTAAAGTCAGATTAGCTGCCAAGATCGAAGTCACTGATGGTATTAAATTTTATGGTTGAAGTATGAAACGCATCTATTTACAGAAATCTTGGCACATAACTTGAGTTACACTGACATCCAACATACATTTCACACAAGAGACCTTTCATACTTCATATGTATTAAGTTTTTCTTTTGAATGCAATTTGGAATCTAGTCCTTCCTTGATTTCTTTACTTCTCTTTTCTGCCAATCTTTTGGTTAGTACCTCATCACTCATTATTTCAACACTGCTATACCATCTCAGAACATTTGTTTCCACTTCAGTTTCATATCTGCATTCCTCACATAATGTGTGTGTGTGAGAGAGAGAGAGAGAGAGAGAGAGAGAGAGAGAGAGAGAGAGAGAGAGAGAGAGAGAGAGAGCCTCACCACAGACTAACTGTAAATAACAAACATCTATAGCACACAAATGAATTCTATGTCTTCTGCAGTACCAGGTTTCATTGCCATACATCAGAATAAGAACAATTACACTTTCAAACAGTCATTTGGGACCTTGTTGAGAACTCTATATAGTCCATTACTTTTAAATTAGCGGCTCAACATCACCCGATCCTACCGTAGCCTCGCCCGTAACCATGGTAGCGTCTACTGCAAAGGGGACTCAAGATGGCGAACTCACTTTCTCCACTTTAGTTTAAGATAAATTGGAGTATGAACAACACCAATCTGGTCACAGATAAAACCAGTTTTCCTTCCTAAAGTGAAGTGGGGAAAAATGAGTTCAGCATCTCAATTGTGGCAGATGCTATCATGGTTACAAGCGAGGGTAGGGAGGGAGTAGGTGACCTTGAGCTGCCGATTTAAAAGTAATGGACTATAGTCCTGTGAAATCCTCCTAAAGCACCTCCGAGTTTCAAAGTTGAATTTACTTTTACTTGCATACTGATTTCAACACCTAATCCGTTTTCTCTGTGAGACATCCTTCCTTAACACACAAACTCATTCACCTCTGTACCATTTAGACTGATCTTGCATGCAGTATTAACAGTTCCTTTCTCAAAAGCTATAACTTTGGGTTTCCCTTATTTATACTCAATTTGAATTTCATATAAACTCTGTATATTTGGGCAACATATTCTGCAACTCAGGGGCCTCCTAAATCTGAGAAGCTGACCCAGAATTAATTTGCAGTACAACTGATGAAGTACCAGCTAGTTGTGTGTGATACCGGCTGAGACTCTAACATGCTGGATGTTAGTTCCAGAACTTTTAGGTGGAATGACCAACTGGAACCATTGGCAATGGGATGTTCCCCCATATCAATGTATTCTTTATGATTTTCAAAACTCAAAGAAATGCAACACTGAAAGGGGGGGAAAAATCCCTCACAATTCAAAGTTGGTTACAAATTACTTTATAGCATTAAAAATTTACTGTGAGTATACCCAGATATTCAGTTACAAACTAGATAAAAATCAAGTTGTAACTCATGTGCCTCAGTGTGTTTACTTACAATAGATCTACTGACAATACTTTTTGACCACATCTTGTGTACAGATGGAAATGGCAAAAAATCGTAACAAAAATGTATAACTAATAACCATAACATAAGACAGACAGCGAGAGAGAGAGAGAGAGAGAGAGAGAGAGAGAGAGAGAGAGAGAGAGAGAGAGAGAGAGAGAGAGAGAGAGAGAGAGAGAGAGAGAGAGAGAGAGAGAGAGAGAGAGAGAGAGAGAGAGAGAGAGAGAGAGAGAGAGAGAGAGAGAGAGAGAGAGAGAGGTAGGTAGGTGTGGGAAGAAGTGTCAACAAGTAAGCTACCATTCAGTCATGAGGGAAAACGTACTAAAAATTAATACAGACATTTAACGTGGACCAGGAACATCAAACAAAGATCTTTGCTCTTTCCACATTTATAAGTGAGTCACGGAAAAATTCTCATTGGCCGCCACTGGGAGTCGAACCCAGGGCCTTCCAGTTACGCGCCGGATATGCTTCCGCTACACCACAGCGGCCTCAAATTCCTCCGGACTCACACACGCTAACTGCCAAGCCAATTTGGCAGGTTGCTTCTTGGAGCCCCGCACAATGCTGGGGATTCACCAAAGAAGCATATCCGGCGCATAACTGGAAGACCCTGGGTTCGACTCCCAGTGGCGGCCAATGAGAATTTTTCCGTGACTCACTTATAAACGTGGAAAGAACGAAGATCTTTGTTTGATGACGTACTAAAAACTTCCAGAACCATTTATTTTTTCCTTAAGCTTTTTCTAAATCGAGTTAGGTCAACTTCCTCACAGAGCTGCAAAACTCCATGGCTTTTAGCAGTTTTCCAAAATCTATGGCTTTTAGCAGTTTTCCAAAATCCATGAAATTTTGTCTTAATACTGTTACATTTATGAGCATATGGATGATAAGAATCATATGGTATAATCACAGGTACGTATGACGGTTTTCTGTAAACGGTATAATCTAATGTGTTGGGTTGTTTTATGATCTGTACATCCAGGTAAGCCAAAGTATCCTGCTGTTCAATTTCAATTGTTACTTCAATGGATGAATACTGTTCTTTAAATTTCTTGCCATGTCATCTAGTTCTGTGGAATTCAATTTTGATAAGATGAAAATATCATCAACATATCTACAATATATTAATGGAGGTTCATTCAGGTTATTTATCACTTTGGCTTCAATATCTGTCATAACAACTTCTGCAAATAATGTAGACAGGGGTGATCCCATAGGTCCTCCTGTATTTTGCTTATAAATAATATCCTCAAATGCAAAAACATTATTTTCGTATATATATAACTAAAGCCTGGAAGTTGAGGCAGTAAAAATGCTAAAAATAGGCAGGCAAATAAGCGAAATAAAGCGTCAAAATAGGCATCAAAAATAGACATTTATAGAAGTGGTCAAAATATTCTGAATCATACACAGATGTTAAGCTGAACTGGCAAAATCAATTATCAGATTAACACTTACTTATTTTTGCGGTTACACATAAGTACTAGGTGTTTTTATAAATGTTCAAACGTGAAACTCTGCCTTCTGTCACTTAGGATATGTTTTAGAAGCGAAAATGATCTTTCAACTTCTATGGAGGTAATGGGAGCGCATTTGAAACATGAGGCAGTTGTAGGATCCATTTCAATAGAAGTTGAACTTTCACCTTGGAGTATTTTAGCGATGGCTTTGATTTTCTCCAAGTCATTATTTGCTGAAAGAACTCGTTGACATTTTTCACTCACGATTTGACCCTTTCTCCCAGGAACACATTTAATTGTACTAACTACATCATTTAATATTTTCAAGGCATTCACTAACGTTTCGTTCCTTTTTTCCAGCAAAGTAATCATATCGGACAACTGTGAAAAGTGTGCTTGAATAAAAGTTAAAATCTTATGAATGGAATCTTTAGCTAGTATCTGTTTGTTGATCATTGCGTATTGCGCAGGATTCATCCTCTTTAAAACTGTTAACGATTTCAGCAATCTTGTTCAAATTATTTGCGTAATATACAGCGGCTGATATCCATGTTCCCCATCTTGTCAAAATCGGTTTAGGCGGTAAAGCAAGATTTGTTTCCATCTCTTTGAATAAGTGAACTCGATGAGGAGCTTTAAAGAAAATTTTCTTCACATTACTCACTAATGCATCAATATCCGGAAATAACCCATGTACTTCCTCCGCTACTCTGTGGAGAGCATGAACCTAACAAGTTAAATGAAGCATTTTTGGAAAGAGAACTTTCAGGCAGTAGGCAGCCTTTTTCATATAAGGAGCTGCGTCTGTTAAAAACAATAGTACATTTTCATACTTTATTCCGCCAGGCCAAAGAAGAGCTAATGAAGAGGAAAAAAGCTGAGAAATCGTGCTACTTTTTGGAAGTTGTTCTGATGTAAGTAAGTAGATAGTTGAGGGCTGAGCAGGTTCCATTGTACCTATAACAACATTTGCCACATACCTTCCCGTGGCGTCTGTTGTCTCATCGATAGTGATCCAGATATTTTTATCCTCAACATCATCTCGTATTTCTTTCATTATACCAACGTAGCAGGAATCTAAGTATATTTTCCGCAAAGTTGCTTCGCATGGAATATTTTCCTTTGTATATTTCTCCAAAAAATTATTCAGTGAATTATTTTCCAGCTTCCACAAAGGTATTCCAGCATCTATAAAAGCATGGCACAAATCACTTGTAAACTGTGACTGCTTGCTCGAAGTAGAAGCAAATGACGATATCAAACATGTCTTTTCTTCACCAATCTTCTGAATAACAGCAGCTTTATGTTTAGCTGCTGCCAAATGTTGTGAAATGAAGAATTTCTTTTCGTAATTCAGTTTCGTATCGCATATTTTACAAAACAACACCATTCCATCAGTGGACAAGATATCACTTCCATACTCTTGAACATACGGACTTAATTTAACACTGGTTGAAGAAGCAGTTTTTGGCATTATTGTTTCACTTGGACGCAAGGTGAGATCTATTAGGAGTAGCGACCTAACAGAATCTTCCTCCCTTGTTTTGCACTTACGTTCAAGGTCTTATGTGTGTAAGTGCATTTGATTGGTTACAATGTTATCTGACTGGATTCGGCTATTTCCGCCATGCGCAGAAACTGTCATCTAGGACTCTAGGGAGAGCAAAACATAAAATGAGATACCGACTATCGCAGATTCTGCGCATGCGTCTGCCACCGCTGCTTAAATTGGAGCACCTCGTTTTGGATGTACCGATTGTACTCGTGTTTACTTTCAGATGTCTGCCGACTGTGATTTCGTTTTAGAAAAAATGCCACCTACCTTACGATTTGTACATCTATACCCTAAAAAGGAGTTTTTAAAAGAAATGAATAACTTAAAAAAATTATGTGTTTACCCGGAAACACTACGTACTGCATGCTAGATTGTTATCAAAACTTTGATTTTATTGCATTCTTAAGAAGAAATCATTTTTTAATAGTGCATTTGTTGAGTATAGGCAAAAAAAGGCATTAAAAACAAAAAGGCATTTTCTTCAAATATGAGCAGAAAAGGCAAAAAAAGCATTTTAAGGCATTTTTTGCCTCAACTTCCGGGCTTTATATATAACAATACATTTTTTAACTCTTGTACTTGTATTCCTGTTAGAATTTTTGATGCATTAGTTCTTGAGTAATAATGTCAATGGCCTGAGGTACTGGAGTACTTGGATACAAAGCAAAGCTTTAACATCTTAGTATGGATGTTAAAGCTTTGTATCCAAGTACTCCAGTACCTCAGGCCATTGACATTATTACTCAAGAACTAATGCATCAAAAAATTCTAACAGGAATACAAGTACAAGAGTTAAAAAATGTATTGTTATATATATACGAAAATAATGTTTTTGCATTTGAGGATATTATTTATATGCAAAATACAGGAGGACCTATGGGATCACCCCTGTCTACATTATTTGCAGAAATTATGAAAGATATTGAAGCCAAAGTGATAAATAACCTGAATGAACCTCCATTAATATATTGTAGATAAGTTGATGATATTTTAATCTTATCAAAATTGAATTCCACAGAACTAGATGACATAGCCAAAAAATTTAAAGAAGAGTATTCATCCATTGAAGTAACAATTGAAATTGAACAGCAGGATACTTTGGCTTACCTGGA
Source organism: Macrothele yani (assembly GCA_039090855.1). NCBI lineage: Eukaryota > Metazoa > Arthropoda > Arachnida > Araneae > Macrothelidae > Macrothele > Macrothele yani. The sequence continues at coordinate 69,832,293 of CM077028.1, read as the reverse complement.
TGCACAGATTATAAAACAACCAAACACATTAGATTATACCGTTTACAGAAAACCGTCATACGTACCTGTGATTATACCATATGATTCTTATCATCCATATGCTCATAAATGTAACAGTATTAAGACTTTAATAAAAAGAGCTTTCACTACGCACACGTCAAATATGCAATACAGAAAGGATGAATTGAAAAACATTACTCATGTTACAAAAAATTATGGATATCCCAGTAAAAAAATAAAAAAATGGATTAAGGAAGTGCAGAACAGTTGTATTAACTCTTCAAACATAAGAAGAAATATTAATAAGCAGATTAAATATATTGGATCATTTCAATACATAAAAGGAATTTCAGATGAAATTAATAAATTGTGTAATAGATATAATTTACAATTGGGCAATAAAGTACATACCATTAAAAATTTTGTAATCAATACAAAAGAAAACAAGAAGTGCTTGGATAGAGCTGGCGTTTAGAAAATTCCTATAAGCAACAATCCTACAGTATCATATATAGGAAGCACTAAAAATAAACTAAAACATCGTTTACAACAGCACTTGTCACGGAATTGGCAAAATAAAAAGAAGCAAAAACTGCATTGGTCCAGTACTGTATTGAACAAAGGCAATACCCAAAGTTTGATGAAATAAAAATTATTAAGAATTGTCATACAGAAAGGCAATTTGAGATTGGCGGAGACAGTGTTGATAGAAAAAAATAGACACAGATTATCTAACGTTAATGATCCTAATAGCTTAAACGCATATTGGAAGGATTTGATCAGAAAGGAAAGCCACAGAGAAGAACAGAGGGGAAAAGGCAAGAGGGGGAAAAAAAGATGTAATATAAAAAAAACGTGTTAGAATATAAGATGATTGGTTTCAAGAATCAAATAAATCGAACAGATATTTATAAGTACAAAAGGAAAAGAAGGCTATTGGATCATCTGATAGATGGCGCCACTGCACCTGAACAACGGAGAACGGGAAATCAGACGAACCACCTGAGCACTGGAACATTCGCTACATTTCGCGGAGGTGACGGGTGGTAGATCTGTTGCGTCCGCTCCTTGAAAATGGCCGGGGCAGAGGCTGAAAGTGCTAGGATGTTAAGCTTGCTTTCTGAGGGGAGAGAGGCCCTTAATTGTTGAATATTGCGGTTGTGTCAGGTATTTGGGTTTATTTTTTTTTATTTATTTATTTTTTTTTTTTGATTGGAGGTTTAACGACCACCGTGAGCAACTCAATGGGCTATAAACAGTCGCCTGTCCCTAATTTAGGGTCACTGGTTCCAGGGAAGGGAAAGCGCCAGTGCCGTAAGACAAACACGACATCCATGCTTCACCGGGATTCGAACACGGACCTCGTTCGGACGAATGATCAGAGGCCATCGCTTAGACCACTGCGCCACCGGGGCGGCTTATTTTAATTTGGCACTGATGTGCAATTGTAAATAATTTTGGGTTACAGCTTTTAACTTTGACGTTTTAGGAAAGTGTAAATAGGTTTTTATTGATTGAAGTTTTAATTAGATTAATGTGTTTTAGGGAGTTCAATTGTATATATTTGTGGTAGATTATTTTGAATCGGAATTTGGGTCATAGTGAAAAGAAAGGAAGGGAGTGAAATTTGCGTGTGTTGAAAAAGATTTTTATTTATTATTATTTTTTGTGTTTATTTTGCTGCCTTGAACCACTATGTAAATGAGAAAAATACGTGTTGGAAATGTGTAGAGACGAAAACCTCCTGAAAGAGTTAGGGATTAAAGGTGAGTAACCTCAAAATACAGATTCTCTAAATAGGACGTGAATAATTAAGCAGCTAGATGACATTTGACACATTTGCAATGCTGTATGAGTATATGATATGCAAAATAATTTAAGCTTGTGAACATAATAAATTAGAATTCATGCAATTTAAAAGACTGTTCTGCTGGTGAAATCCTATTAGAGAATAATCACATATGAAATAAAGTATATGTAAATTGTAAAACTGTAGTTAAAGTTATGAGTTTAAGACTTTAATTTTTGCACGTAATCCACCTTATGTTTAAACTGCAAAATTTGAACCAAATTCAAAATTTTGTGTTAACTATTGTTTGCATATACAAAAAGTGGAAATACAGAAGTGAAGTACCAAGAAATGGTGAAGGGGTTTGTTACATGGAATCTTCTGGATGTGTTTAATTTAGCCCAAGGTGCTTCACTTTTTCAACATATTACTTATTTCACACTGTCCCAGGCTCTTCCATGGGCTGACGTCACATGACATCAACATAACCAACCAGCAGCAAAAGTTCTAGGCAACACATTGTAACTACCAGATTTGGCACCTCCAGTTAGGAAAAATAAGTACTTTTTAAACACTTTTTACCATTTTTGGCAAAAAATAAGGGCTTTACGCACCTAAAAAAAATCAGCATTTTAAAGGACTTTTAAGGATTTATAAGCACCATGAGAAACCTGCTAAATTCATAGGGTTTTTTTTTTTTTTTAGAAGACAGACTGGAAAAATATTCTTCTTTGAATCTGACAGAAACAAACCATGACCATGATTTTCTATACATTTTCCATTTCTCTCTAGTGCAGAATTTTCTGAACAGCTGATGTAAATGCAGATTTGTATTTTACCACAAAGGAAAAGGGTGGATTGAAAAAAAAATATTTTGGATTGCGCAGAAACTACAATGATTACCATTTTCCACAAGTGCAGAATTTTCCCACTAAAAGTAAAAAGCAGGAGTACATACCATAATTGAAAAAGGAAATGGTACTGCCATCCTGTTCACATGGTATCTTTGTAAATAAGGCTCCCACAAAACAGAATGAGATATTGTGTGATATTTTAAACTCACAATTTCACTTATTATTTTTATGAACAACAGATGCAATTAATATAACACTATTTGATGGCATCCTTATTAAGATTCACATAATAATTATGGCACTGCATTTTTAAGAAAATTTTACCAAGTACTTAAAAACATTTCCTTGGTATAAACAAATTTGAAACATAGTTATAGTTTAAAACAACATAGGTAACTTACCCTCCTTTCACAGATTTCCATATCACTTTATTTATAGCTTTGCAAGCAAATGGTCCTGGAAAGAATTGTTTTCACACAGTTAGTAAGGAAGAAAGCATTAAAATAAAATTAATAGAATGAATTACTTTCAGACAGTTTAAAATTACCTAGAAGGTTGCATATGATGAAAATATAACCGAACTGTAAAGAGCTTCACAAATGAATTTTAGATGAAAAAAACAACAACACAGATTGCAACTAGAGGCAAAGGTGTCACTCCCTTTCACTGCCTGAGAAACAACATTCTTAAAAATTACACAACAAAACAAAGTTAAGACAGATGAGTAAAATCTTTATATAAACTCAATTAAAACTTCCACCTACTGAAATAAATTAAAAAAAAAATGATGCCTGAATATGAAGAAATTTTACTCCTCATAACCACAATGAATAAGTTACAAGTCCAATTATTTTTTGTAGCATTTCATATGCCTTTTTATGCAAATACATACACATGTAAAATATTCATGTCATCACTTTCCATTACCTGAGAAGTCTGATGGAAAATATATACAGGGTGCATTGGAAAGTCCCTTTAGCCTAGAATAACTTACGAATGGAGAGAGGTACAGTTATGCAAGTGAGATAACGGTATAGTAAAGCGACTACGCCCGATCGAATGCAACCAACCAATAGCAGTTCCTCTAGTGGCGACATGCGGAAGTTAGCCATTGCAAATCAAAAACGCAAAGAGATAGAGCAAAATTTCCAATTACAAAGTTGTAGAGCATCAATTAATTAGTACGAAATGACATTTGTTTCACACAGATAAGATAAATTGTCGCCTGAATACCCTACAATGTCCGAAATTGATGCACGACGATTCGAATCTGCACATTCACATTTTGCAAATGTAGCCGTATGCAAATGCAGATTGTGACGTTGTACCGTACCCACGATATAAAAACCAGTAGCAGGATGTACCCTGATCAGAAGTTTAGGTCTACGTACGCTGTGTGAGAGTGGCGAGCTTGGATTTCTGGGGTTATGTAAAAAATCAGGTGTATGCAACAGCGCCTACAAGTCTGCTGGATCTACGTCGTCGTGTTACAGATGCTTGCAATAGTGTGACACCTTCCATACTGAGGAATGTGCATGCAGAGTTACTTTCACGAATACAAATGTGTATCATGGGCAATGGCAAACTCTTCGAACATACTCGACATAAACTTTTTATCATTGTGTGCCAGTTTGCCTTTTTTGTTTTTGTTTTGTCTGATGTCATCAAACTGTATTGACATAAGTACGCATTTATGCAATAAATTGTGTGTATTTGCTCATACCTATGTTCCCTTCAAATATTCACACAAAAGGTCGTGCATCGATTTCGGACATTTTAGGGTATTCAGGGGACAATTTATCTTATCCGTGTGAAACAAATGCTGTTTTGTGCTAATTAATTGATGCTCTACAACTTTGTAATTGGGAAATTTTGCTCTATCTCGTTCCGTTTTCGATTTGCAATTGCTAACTTCCGCATTTTGCCACTAGGTGCGCTGCTATCAGTTGCATTCGATCGGGCGTAGTCGCTTTACCATACCTTTATACCTGTCTTCGTTCGCAAGTTATTCCAGGCTAAAGGGACTTTCCTATGCACCCTGTATTTTGTTTAATGCAGCAGAAAAAGAGTGGCACTATTGTAATTATCAGCACAAAGGTACCATATTTTCACTATAATACAGGGTGTTTCATTCACTCTAAGTCCCCAATTTTCCCTTATAACTTGCAAACTAATGGACGTAATTCAGTGAAATTTGACACGGACCTACCTTGGTGTGTGAGAAGCACGGCAAGTGAACTGCTGAGGACAGTAAACACGCAATCAGCCTTCACTTCGAACAAGTGCAACACACGGGCTAGAGAGAGTAGCGAGTTGTGACGCTACCCTGTAACCCATGTGCCGCACCTGCGTGATATGAAGGCCGATTACATGTTCGCTACTTTCTAGCCCATGTGTTGTGCCTGCTTGAAGGCCGACATGCACGTTCGCCTTCCTCAGCAGTTGGTGTGATACATCTGACTGTGCTGTTATTATGGGATCGTCAACGGTCATCGCGCCTTTGTATTACGAGCAATTACAGTATGAACTGGTACACAGTGAAACGGCACATGTTTATTGTCCTCACGCACAGGAAAATTGCGTAGTGCCAAAGACAATTTATTGCGCAGTATGGGGTACAGAAACCACCGGCAAAATCCTCCACTCAGTATCTGGTGAAGAAACTGGAAACCACGGGAACATTGTTGGATGTCCATAAAGGAGGGCATCAGAAACTGCCAGAAGCCATTGCATAAACTGTCACAGGAGGCGGAGGTTTCCACAAGCACATGTCGACGAGCTGCAAAAAGCAAAGCTATATGCATATCGAGTTACTGCTGTGCAAGAATTAAAACCTTCCGACAAACAGAAGAGACTGAATTACTGTCATTGCTTCCAGAAGTTTGTCAACGCACATCCAAGAATACTGGACTACACTTGGTTCTCCGACGAGGAGTGGTTCCACCTAAATAGGCACATCAATTCCCAGAATAGCCGTACTTGGGCTAGTGGGAATCCCAACACCGTGAAGGAGACACCTTTTCATGATGAAAAATTGGGGGGTGTGGTGTACTCTCTGTCGCAGCGCCGCTTTATTGGCCCAATCTTCTTCCATACGACAGTGTATACCGTAGTCTACGTGGAAATCTTCCACGAGTTTGCAAATCAGTTGGTCGACGTTGAACTCCGTTCCTGGCTATTTTCAGCACGATTGTGACTTTCGGTCGACAAAATCCTGACCGTGGGCCATGCATTCTTTCCACTTAGCTTTCAAACAAGTAAAACAAATTCCAGCTCCTGGGGGAGGGGGGGCAACGGCAAAAGAAGCATGTGAGGCCGATTTAATACCGACGCAGCACCATAGTTTCTTTCCACTTAGCTTTTGAAAAAGCAAAGCAAATTTCTCCTCCTCAGAAAAAAAAAAAAAAAGAAAAAAAAGAAAAGAAAAGAAAAAGAAACAAACAAAGATCAGCGCCATGAACTTTGTTCAGACTTCGGGCCGACGAAATCACGGCCTGACGCCGTGACTTCTTTCCACTTAGCTTTCAAACAGGCAGAACAAATTTCTCCTCCTCGGAAAGAAAAGAAAAAAAGAGCTGCGTCACGAACTTTGTTCAGAGATTTCAGGCCGATGTAGTCCCGCCACGGCGAAAGAAGCACGCCGGGCTGGGGCCTTGCGTGCTTTCTTTCCACTCGGCTTTCAAACAAGCAAAACAAATTCTCCTCCTCCTCGGGGGGAAAAAAAGAAACAAAGAGCTGCATTATGAACTTTGTTCAGAGGCTTTTACATTGATTAATTACAAAACCAGTAAAACATTCTTAATAACAGCAAAAATCTGAATTTCAGTAATTTTTCGTTAGCCATTCGTAATTCCGTAATCCCAGAATTATTCCAAAAACTAGTAAAACATTCTTAGTATCAGCGAAAATCTGAATTTCTGTAATTTTTTGTTAGTCACCCGTAATTTCGTAATCCCGGGGGAAATCTGTAATGGTTTGAATCTCTGGATGTGTACGACACTTTCACCCGCCAGTGAGAGAGGTTTGTAATGCAAATATCCAATCACACGTGAACAGAACTTTTCTTTCTCGTTGATCTCTTGGCAGCTGCGTACGATGGCTCAAGGCTCCACCCAGTGTTTCAACGGATTTTGCCCCCCAGCAAATAAATAAAGCACATAAGCAGTAGAAAGGATGGAGGTGAATTGAAACAGCGGAGTGTTCCCCGAAGAAAACCGGTTTCGAGCACTCCGAGACGTTTGCAGTGACATCACCTGCAGCAGCAGTGTCAGTCCGGAGATGCTAGTCAGCCACGCAGCAGCAGAAAGAGTACGCCTTACGACTAAAATATCGCCACCTACCTAACTAATATTTCGCTCTTGACCCGATTTTTTTATCAACATGTCAACAATGAGTTCGCAAATAAATTTAAAGTTTAGCAGATTTCAGTTTTTTCTAAAAAGTAAATTCACGGAATTTCGCTAATTAGTGGAAGAATCACATGCCTGAAGCTAATACTTTTATCCACTCGGGCACTGGGTGTCTCCTTTAGTCATCTTGTTCTCGTGTCTTTGTAACTACACGGCTGGCCACCCAAAATGCAACAACAAGAAGGAAGCATACGATTGGCCTAAAATTCGCAGCATGTGTCGCCCGCGAGAGGACATACAAACAATTAGCATTGCAGGGCATATGCAAATCATGTGCGCCCGGCACACCACCGAGAAGCACTATAAGAAAGGTGCAGAGAAGTGGGGTGTAAGTAGTGGAAGTGTGTTGTGCTGCCGGACGTGTGCATGGGAAGCTTCCTGATGCCTCGTCGCAGAATACGGCAGTCATTCCAGCACGTTTTGGAGTTCGACAGAGGATGAATAGTGGCTTATCGCGACAGCGGTTTATCGTACCGAGACATCGGCGCCCCGGGTGGGACAACATCCAGCCACAGTGAAGGCGAGTATGGATTCGGTGGGTGCAGGAGGGACGGATGGACTGATGTGAGCGATTGCCGCAGCCGCGGCACACCACCAAACGAGAGGACTGGCATGTTGTGCTGCGGGCATTGACAGCTTGCACCGCCACATCACGAATGTTAGCGCAGGAATTAGGGTGTGTTGTGCAACGACCTGTGTCAGCACGTACTGTTCGACGTCGTCTGCAGGAGTGGGGACTTGTCGCACGGTGGCCATTGTTCCGATTACCATTGACGTTACACCAGCGGCAAGTGCGGCGGCAGTGAGCCGTTGAATGCCGCATCTGGACTACAGAATGGCACGACATTGTCTTCTCCGACGAATCCCGCTTCTGCCTGCAACACCACGATGGTCGGATCCGCGTGTAGCGGCACCGCGGTGAGAGACTGTATGATGCCTGCATTATGCATCGCCATACAGGTTCGTCGCCTGGCGTTATGGTTTGGGGCGCAATTGGATATGACACCCGCACCCCTCTGGTACGCATCGCCGGTACACTCAACAGCCACCGCTACATCTCCGACGTTTAGGAGCCTGTAGTCCTCCCTTACCTGCAGGACCTGCCAGCGGCCACGTTTTAACAGGACAACGCACGCCCGCATCGTGCAACAATTCTTCACGGCCCACCAGGTGTCACTGCTGCTGTGGCCCGCCTGTTCTCCCGATACGTCGCCCATCAAACACGTCTGGTCGCTGATTGGCAACCGAGTGGCCCGGCAAGCACCCTCCGCGGCTACGCCTTATGAACTGTGGCAACGTCTGGAAGCAGCCTGGACCAACATACCCCAACCCACATCCAAAGCCTCTTTCGTTCGATGCCGCAGCATGTAGCAGCCGTTATTGCCAGGCATAGGGGCCACACGAACTATTGATGCCTGCGTGTTCTGCAAGTTGTACGGGCCTGTAAGCTCAATCATTTTATCTTTGTATCTGTAGTTATGTGTATAGTAAATCTGGCTTTGCTATCTCGTGTCCTTCTTGGTGTTGCATTTTGGGTGGCCAGCAGTGTATATTGAGTTTAGTCATATAGTTAGTGTAGACTATTTAACCACTATAAAAAAAAATTTGCTTGCAATAAACTTGCTCGATCTCTTTTTGTCCATAGCAACCCCCCTCCCCCATATATATTTCCTTGATCACTGATGGATCAGAATGCACAAATATTTTCAGCATAAAACAGAGAAAACTGTTTGCATTATTTCTCTCAGGGATGACATTCTTTGGGAGTGCAGTTATTACATTGTACCATTGGTTACAATATCGTAAACTGGTGGTACAAAATAACAACTGCACTCCCAAAGAATGTCACATTGGAATCAGTGTCCTGTTATAATAAATGCTTATTCAATGGGAATAACATACTCTGCTGAATGGTTGATACATTCAAAGCATCATCACAAATGATACTTTTCGTAGAATCATTGCATTAGTGACAATTCTTGCATGTTTATTTCCAATACTGCAACACTGAATCACGTAACTAACTGAAAAATGAAAAGGAGAAACTGAGAAAAATATTGCCAAATAAATAAAAAAATATATCTATGTTTTCCTGGCATAAATGATTTCATGGACATTTAATGACCATACAAAGAAAGTTCATCTTTTGTTTTCTTTGGTAATTTAAAAACCCTTGAATGTCTATGATTATGTATAACAGTTACTAACCTTATTCAAGATTTTTATGTTAGCTCAATGGAAGACAGTAAAGGGAGATCTACAACCAAAGAAATGACAGGGGCTGAAATATAGACCCTTGAAGGTGAAGAACACAAATTATCCATTGAAGGATACCTCACACTGATGCTCCAGCAACAAAACAATTGGTTCCTTCTTCCTTAAAAAGCACTCTATGAGGTGGTAACTCCTGAAAAGAATGAAAGACAAGCATGTTTCCTCAGAGCCAGTCAATCTCATATCCACATACACCTTGAACAACATATGCTGAAAAGCTGCTAGAGGTAGATCTCAAAAGTCAGACAAGACACCACTAAAATATGCTCACTGAAATATGCTAGAGGAAAGATATTGCTTTTAGATACTGCCTTCTCACATAATGTCCATTATGGAAGCATCAAACAGCTACTTTGATATCATTTTTAGGAGGTGCCACTGAATATTAATTTTGTAGTAGCAGTAAACAGTACAGAACAGAGAAGTCACAGTGATCGCCTGCTGATGCATTGATAGAACCACATAGGAATTTTGTAATTCCTCACACAGTTCATTTCCTCTTGTAACACAAGGATAAGTGAATGTTACTTTCAAGCACTAGAATGTTAAAAAAAAAGTTTGGAGATGTGTATTAGAAAAAAAAACAAAAAATGATTTGGAAATGTGCCTTAAAATGTATCAAAAATGTTCTGATTTGTTCATTACAAATGTGTGAATCTTGTAAATTGACATGTAGAAATTAAACAAAAAGGGATATAAAACTTATATGCTTATACAAAAATGCCTTAAGTGTGTACTAAAAAATTTAGTTTAAAGAACTGCATTGTAATTACAAATGTCTGCCGTCATACCAGATTCATCAACAGCATCAAAAGTAATTATTAAATTCATTGTATTAGCATAGATTACAATAGACAAGGTTGCTGAATTCTCACCATGCAACTTACATCATCTGTTACTATTCCTCTAAGAGATTAAAAAATATTCTAGTCAAACAGAACATTAACAGCTTTTTATGAATTAAATATATATGAATGTATAAACATGACATAAGCAGAAAATATCATGATCAAAGTAAAGTCCCTGAAATGAAAACGGGCTAGACATATTGCTAGAATAACTGACCACCGATAGACAACTGAAATATTAGAATATTAGACTAGATACCAAGGAACAGAAAAAGACCCCCCCCCCCCAAAAAAAAGACCTTGTGGGAGGTGGGTGGATGAAATTTGAAAGCATGTTGGAATGACATGTAGGAGACTGGCTCAAGACAGACAGCTGGGGAAGAAACTTGGGGAGACCTTCATCCAGCAGTGGCTAATAATGGATGATGATGACATGTACATGCTGAATGCTTGTTTGTTTATTTTAATAAATTGTAAACATCAATTTTATTGAGGAAAGAAATAGGATATAATGTTTTCCAACACAGCATATTCTATTATATTGCTTTAATATTTGTAGTCCACCAGTGTTTAATAATTAATAATTTTATTCGGAAAGAGTGCTGAAATTTGATTTCTTGAAACAGGAAAAGCATTACCATTTCATGTTAGCATGAGTCAAACACACAACAATATTAACCTTTGAAGCACTGAACATTCATTTACCATAGGGTGTTATTGGTACTTCAGCAGGTTTTGACAAGTCATCAGCATTCCAAATAACATAACTTCCATCACTGTGAGAACTCATAAATTGTGATCCTCTGTGATGCCAGGACACTGATTCCAAACTCTACAAAAAAACACAGCAGATGTTTTTCATGTAAATCAACTCATTTCAATTGAGAGGGGGGAGCACATATAGAAAAGAAAAAAAAAGGCAGGAAAAAAAAAGCACTATTTTAGTGAGTCAGATACTGAATACACCTAAAGGCTGTACAAACACAGTGAAGTATAATAAACTTGCACAGATATTTTTAAGTAAATGTCCAGCAGAAATCCATTTGATTCTGGATGAGAAATATGGGTCTGAAATGTTGTGACATCCTTTTCCATGTATAACACTATTTCCATGATCTCCAACAATGAAAAAAATGATATTTCCTAGAATAATGAAAGTGTTGTCTTGTGAAGCTCTTATTTGTACAATGCAGGGTGATTATAAAGTCGCACAACCAGAAATATATATATATATATATATATATATATATATATATATATATATATATCATCATCATCATCATTGTCAACCATTATCAATCCACTGCTGGACGAAGGTCTCCCAAGTTTCCTCCACAACGGTCTGTCTTGTGCCAGTCTACTCCATGTCACCCCTGCATACTTTCGAATTTCATCCACCCATCTCCCATGTGGTCTTCTTCTGGGTCTTTTCCTGTCCCTTGGAATCCAATCTAAAATTTTGGCTGTCCATCGATGATCTGTCCTTCTGGCAGTATGTCCAGCACATTGCCATTTCAGGGATTTAACTCTGATCATGATGTCTTCCACTCTTGTCATTTTTCGGATCCACGAGTTCCTCTTCTTATCTCTCCTGGTTACACCAAGCATGCATCTCTCCATGCTTCTTTGAGTTGTCTGCAGCCTTTGCATGTCTCTTTTAGTTAAGGTCCACGTCTCTGCACCATACGTAAGCACTGGAAGGATGCATTGATCAAACACTTTTCTTTTAAGACATAATGGCATATTGCTCTTGAAAATTATGCTGTTTCTTCCAAAAGCTCTCCAGGCAAGTTTTGTACGCCGATTAATTTCTTCATCAATGTGACCCTCACTTGATATCTGCTGTCCAAGATAAACGTACGTGTCTGTTATCTCCAGCTTTTCTCCATCAATCGATAAATCTTCATTTCTTGTAAAAGCATTGAACATCACTTTTGTCTTCTGAAAGTTCATTTTTAATCCCACTTCTTTACTCTTGTCAGCAAGTTCCTGGATCATACTCTGCAGCTCTGATGGGCTAGTTGCAAAAATGACTACGTCATCAGCAAAACGAAGGTGGGTTAGATAATCTCCATTAATCTTTATCCCCTTGTTTTCCCAGCTCAGTGACTGAAAAACACCCTCCAATGTGGCATTAAAGAGCTTCGGAGATATGGTGTCACCTTGTCTCACTCCCTTTCCAATTTTTATATGTGTTGTATTTTCAAACAGCCTAATCTTTGCACTTGCATTTTCATAGATGTTATTAATAATATTAATGTATGCATCTTCAATACCGCAGGTTTTCAGAGCCCTTGTAACTGCTGATGGTTTCACCGAATCAAAGGCTTTTTCATAATCGATAAAAGCCATGCACAATGGAAGTTCATATTCCCTCGCTCTTTCAATTAGTTCTCTCAGCACATGGATATGATCTATTGTGCTGTAGCCACTCCTGAATCCAGCTTGTTCTCTCGGTTGAGCCATGTCCAGTGTTACCTTCAAGCGGTGTGAAAGAACTTTAGTGAAGATTTTATAAACTACTGATAGGAGGCTGATAGGTCAGTAGTTTCCGAGATCCTCAATGTCACCTTTCTTATGTAGCAGGATCATTGTAGCGGTGTTCCAATCCTCAGGAATCTTTCCTTCATTAAGGCATCGAGTGAAAATTTGGGCGAGTACTGTTTCGATTTCTCCACTTGCTTCTTGTATGATGTCTACAGTAATTCCATCTTCTCCTGGAGCTTTTCCCCGTTTCATGTTCTTGATTGCATGTGCAACTTCTGTTGGAAGGACTGAGGAACTCTGGTACTGGTATCTTTCATGATGTCTGGAGTGCATGTATCATCCCTTTCATATAATTTGGAGTAGAAATCTTTCACTCTTGTCAAAATTTCGCCTCTATTTCTTGTTACAGAACCATCTTCTTTTCTCAGTGCCATAATCTGTTTTCTTCCTTACTGAGATGTCCCTTTGCTATCTTTAGGCTTTGGTTGTTTTCAATTGCTTTCCTCACTAGTTCACAGTTGAATTTTCTTATGTCTTCAGTGATACTTTTTCGTACTGTCTTGCATAGCTCTATATATTCCACTTTGGAAGTCACATCTTCTTTAGTTGTCCTCATCTCTCTTTCTTTTTTGCATCAACATTTTTGTTTTTCCTGATAATTTATTTACATGCAACTTGTTCTTAGACCCAGCTAATTTTGTTGCTGTTTCCATAAGAGCTTTGGTTACTTTTCTGTTAACTTCAGAGATGTCCACTTCTTCAGATGTTAGGCCTTCTAAAGCAGAGAACCTGTTCTTCAGTTCCAACTTGAAGGTATTATGGTGTTTTTTAAGGTTGGTTATGTCAATAGATTTTGTTTGTCTTATGAGCTTGCTACGTTCAAGTTTAGTGTTGAGGTGCATCTTACATCTCACCAATCTATGGTCACTACCTGTGTTGAACTTGTTTAGCACACTGCAGTCTTCTATGACGAATTTTTTGTTACACATAATAAAATCAATTTCACTTGTCGTCCCATTTGGATGTATCCATGTCCATTTCCTGTGTGGCTTTTTCTTGAAGAAGGAGTTCAAGATGAAAAACCCTTCTGCCTCTGCAAACTCAATGAGAGTATTTCCACGCTGGTTTCTGTTGCCGTGACCGAATTTACCTACTGAAGTTTCATTCTGTTGCCGTTGCCCTATTTTTGCATTGAAATCTCCCATAATTATTTTCAAGTGCTGCTTACCTTTATTATTTAGATGACAAATTTCCTCATAAAATTCTTCAATTTCTTCTTCAGGATGACTTGTGGTGGGTGCATAAGTTTGAATAATCTGAGCCTGGTATCTTCTCGATAGTTGGATAACGAGTCGTGCAGCTCTGTCAGAGGAACTTTCAACTTCTACCACTTTATCCTTCAGTTTCTTGTTTATTATAAATCCAACACCACTAGTTCTGCCAGTATCTGTCCCACGATAGTAGAAGAGATGTCCACTTTTCAGTTCGATGAGATCTTCTCCTTTTCTCCTTACCTCACTTAGCCCCACGATGTCCCACTTGATCCTTTGTAGTTCCTCTTCCAATTCAAGAAGCCTTGAATCAGAAGATAGGGAGCGTCCATTGTACGTTGCCAAGGTCAGCATCAGATGGCAGCCTAGTCCGGTCCTCCGGGATTCTTAGCACCCTCTGCCTTCATGTCGCACTGGCCGCTGCCTTGGCCAGGTACATTCCAGCTGCCGGAGACTGAGGGCCAAGATTTAAGTTGTGGAGTCATTTTGGAGGGGTTTGGCCATAACTCACCACGCTGGCCAAGCGGGTTGGAGAGTGTGGGATAGAATTTCCTCTAATCCCGATGGTATAGTTATACCGCTATTGGCGGTCGTCAGAGCCCCTTTAGTGGGAACAGGATGCACCACGAGAAGGCGGGGTTGACATTTGTCAGGGAGAGGCTGTGATGTTACGCATCACCTGACCTTACATCCCATATATATATATATATATATATATATATATATTCAAGAGCAATATGCCATTATGTCTTAAAAGAAAAGTGTTTGATCAATGCATCCTTCCAGTGCTTACGTATGGTGCAGAGACGTGGACCTTAACTAAAAGAGACATACAAAAGCTGCAGACAACTCAAAGAAGCATGGAGAGGTGCATGCTTGGTATAACCAGGAGAGATAAGAAGAGGAACTCGTGGATCCGAAAAATGACGAGAGTGGAAGACATCATGATCAGAGTTAAATCCCTGAAATGGCAATGGGCTGGACATACTGCCAGAAGGACAGACCATAGATGGACAGCCGAAATTTTAGATTGGATTCCAAGGGACAGGAAAAGACCCAGAAAAAGACCACATGGGAGATGGGTGGATGAAATTCGTAAATATGCGGGAGTGACATGGAGGAGACTGGCACAAGACAGACCGTTGTGGAGGAAACTTGGGGAGACCTTCGTCCAGCAGTGGATTGATAATGGTTGACAATGATGATGATGATGATGATGATATATTATAAGGTTAATTACAATTGTTAAAAAAATAAACATTGTCAAATATAGGTTACAATCTTACCTTTATTACAACAAAAGAAGGGGAACCTCATTATAACATATGTTCAAAGTGAGCTCCGTGTTCGCGAATGCAAATGCGCACTCTTTTTACCAAGTTTGATGACACCTTGTGAAGCACCTCCACACTGATGTTTTCAATCGCTGTTGTGATGTTCATTTTAAGTTCATCCAGGGTGTGAGGATTATTGTGATACACAACACCTTTGAGAGGGGATAAATCTGGGGATCTGGGAGGCCACAGGTCTTTGGAGATGAGGCGTTCACTGAAAAAATCTCACAAAAAAATTGATGGCACTAACCAACGTGTGGCATGTGGCATTGTCTTGCTGGAGCCAACAATGTCATTCGCTGCCATCAAGGAGTGCCACTAACTGTGTGATAATGTCTTGGTAGACAGAACTATCCACAGTCGTTTCTAAAAACGGTCCCACTATGCGACGGCACAATATCGCAACCAAACTCCAAGTTTTTTCGAATGCAAACTTTTTCAAGAAAAACATGCGGATTTTTCACATGACCAAATCGTACTGTTCTGACTATTGATTAACATAACCTCTGAGGTGAAACCAGGCCTTGTCACTGAAGAAAATGTATCCAGGCTCTGTATCCCACGTTGTTCAAGGAATGAGTGGAACCATTGGCAGAAGTGTATTCGTTTGCCTGCATTTGGGGCCTTGAGTTCATGCACTGTGCGAATATGATATGGACGAAGACGTAACAATCTCGAAGCTTTATGAGCACTACTACATGAGATTGATGATTGCATGGCAAGTTTCCGGAGGCTTTTTCTTGGTGACCGATGCAGTGCTCACTTTATCTCATCCACTTTATGGTCAGTCCAAATGGAGGGTTACCCAGAGCGTTTTTTTATCCGCAACAGATCAAGTGTCCCAAAAACGCTGCACTAATCACGATATTGTGGACTGCTGTACCCGGAAATTTCTTGTGAAAGTCCTTGGCAACACATCCGTATAAACGAGTTGGGAAATAACTTTCCAGAATGAAAATTCGCTGCATCGGGGAAAAAGACATTTTATCTCCACAACGAACAACCTGTACACATCGCAGTGACCTCAGCTTCACTGACACTTTCTAACAGTATGGTAGTGACATCTAGTGGCAGAAAGAATGATTATAACGATTTAGCAACAATTTATGAAAATTCCAACTTTGGGTTGCGCGAGTTTACGATCACCCTGTACAAGAGTTGTACTGAAAATAATGCAAAAGTGGGCATAACTTTTTTATTAATTGATAAGAGGTTGTTCAAATTGCACGTGTTGGTAGAGTAACTCTTCCTCTATAGTAACAATTCTTCATTGTAGGTAAATAATGGATTCCAAGCAGAAGCAACGTGCCGTCATTGTCCTGACGATGGAAGGGTACAGGCTGTCCAACATCCGCGGAAGGCTACAGAATGTTTACAGAGATGACAACATTGACAAGAGCAATGTCCACAGGTGGATAAAGAAATTTAAAGTAGGGGAAACCAGCATTGAAGACAAACCACACAGTGGGAGTCCACCGTGAAAGACCACTGACACAAATCATCAGCGAGTGGATGAATTGATTCACGTGGAGACACGAGTCACAATCCGTGAGCTTGTTGCACAACTGGACTGTGGTCACAAAGTCATACAAAAGATGATGGAAGACTTAGGGTATCGGAAAGTGTGCCAAAGTGGTTACCTTGGCAGTTGACACCTGATTTGAAGGAGAGAAGGGTGGAAGTCTGCTCTGATCTGTTAGAAGCATTTGAAGCCAATGATGTTTTTTTCCTGATCTGGTGACAGGGTGAAACATGGGCGTATCTTTACGATCCGAAAAATGAAGAATCAATCCATGGAATGGTGTCACACCTCTTCACCAAGGCCTAAGAAGTTCAAGAGCCAGAGATCAGCACAGGGGTGTCATTCTCCTTGATATTCTGGTACATGGCAGTGCCATGATCAGTGAGCAGTACATTGAGAAACTCAAGAAGATTAGAGAAGCCATAAGGAGGAAGAGACCCAACAAGAATCTGAAAAGGATCCACATTCAGCATGACAACGTAAGACCACACACATCTTTGGCAACAAATCAGGTGATCAGCAAATTAGGCTTGTCAGTGGTCCCCCATCCACCGTACAGCCCGGATCTGGTGCCCACCGACTTCCACCTGTTTGATCCGATGAAGGACAGTCTCCGGGGACAACGATTTGATGACACGGACGAGATGAAAGTGGCTACACGAAGAAGTGGGTACAACAGTCCAGACTTGAATTTTTTTCAGAGAGGATTCGAGAGTTGGGTTCAATGATGGCACAAATGCATCGCTTGTGATGGAGACAATGTTGAGTACTGCCTTTGTATAGAGAAAGAGTTACTCTACCAACATGTGCAATTTGAACAACCTCTGTCAGTTAATAAAAAAGTTCTGTACACATTTTTGTTGAGTGTGAAAAAACATTTGGATATTGTTAAAGACTTACTTAAATATTAAAGGAGGGTTTTGACAGTAAAGAAATCTTATATCATGCACCTTTAAAATATAGTGATTTAAAAAGTAATGCAATTCATTATCTAATAGCAATTACAAAATATAATCTGTGGAAGAATAGAAATTTAATGTCATTTAATCAGAAATAACGAAATTCGGAGCAGATAAAATTAGAAATAAAATGTGATTTTCGAAGAGTTCTGAAATTTAAAAATAGGAAATATGGTGTAAATAAAACTTTTAAACAAGAAAGATGACACCGAATTTTCGCAAATTAAATTTATCAAAGCTATTCAAAGTCAATGGAACCAGTATGGAAAACAATAGTACCTGACGGAAGAAAGAAATTTTTCAGTCGGGTTTTTAATCCCTCAGATATTGAGGTAAACGGAATCATGAGCTTACGCCCTCTGGTTGCAGACTTGTGCATTAAGAAAAACATGAATTTATATGAGAAATATTTCGCAGAGGAAACGCTCTCCAACACAGAAATAATTTTTCAAATTGGACTCTTAGAAACAGAGATATTGACAATAATCAGATGTGACTTTATGTCCCCTAGTGGGAATACCATGCATTATTTTAGGAAGAAAGTATTCTCAAAAGGTTTATCCATATGAGCGGTATCGGGTCCAAGAAAAAAAAATTAGTCGAGTTTTCAGGAGCCCAGATTTTGCTACAAATACATCAGAAGCAGAAATTAACACTTATGCCGCCTGGTGGCCAAACTATTCTTTACCAAACATTAGAAATTATGTGAAAAATATTTTCCATCAGGTCTTGTATGCGATACATGAAGAATTTTTCAAATCAGAGTTTTAGAAGCAGAAATAACGCAGAACATGACATTTACCTTTGAGCCCCTAGCAAAAAGTCTATGATTTACTTGAAAATTTTGAATTTATAGGGAAAACATTTCTCATCGGAAACACTGTCTAACAAAGAAGAAATTTTTCAAATCGGACTCCTAGAAGTAGAGATATTGACAAAAATAAGATATACATCTACGCCCCCTGGCATAGAAACCATGCATTATTTCAAGAAGAAAATGTTCCTAAAAGGTTTGTCGACATGAGTAGTATCGGTCAGCAAACGACTTTTTTTGCAATCGAGATTTTAGAAGCTCATATTTTGCTGCAAATACTTCAGAAGCAGAAATTGAGACTTACGCCACCTGGTGGCCAAACCATTTTTTACAAAAATTAGAAATTACGTGCAAAGGATTTCCCATCAGGAGCTGTATCCGGTGCAGAAAGAATTTTTCAAATCGGAGATTTAGAAGCAGAGATATAGGATGAAAAGTAATTTACCTATACGCCCCTAGCAGAAAGTCTATGAATTACTTGAAAATTTTGAAACTATATGAAAAACATGTCACACTGGAAACACTATCCAACAAAGAAGGAATTTTTCAAATCGGACTCCTAGAAGTAGAGATGTTGACAAAAAATAAGATATGCATCTACGCACCCTGGTGGAGAAACTATGGAATATTAAAAAGAAAATATTCCGAAAAGGTTTATCAATGTTCAATCGATATTTTTGAAGCTCAGATTTTATGGCAAATACATCAGAAGCATGCATACATCATGGATGTACGGTCAGGTGATGCGTAACATCACAGCCTCTCCTTGACAAATGCCAACCCCGCCTTCTCGTGGTACATCCTGTTCCCACTAAAGGGACTCTGACGACCGCTAATAGCGGTATAATTATACCATCGGGATTAGAGGAAATGCTATCCCACACTCACCAACCCGCTTGGCCAGCGTGGTGAGTTATGGCCAAACCCCTCCAAAATGACTCCACAACTTAAATCTTGGCCCTCAGTCTCCGGCAGCTGGAATGTACCTGGCCAAGGCAGTGGCCAGTAAGACATGAAGGCAGAGGGTGCTAAGAATCCCCGGAGGATCGGACTAGGCTGCCATCTGATGCTGACCTTGGCTACGTATAATAGACATATTCCCTATCTTCTGATTCAAGGCTTCTTGAATTGGAAGAGGAACTACAAAGGATCAAGTGCGACATTGTCGGGCTAAGTGAGGTAAGGAGAAAAGGAGATCTCATTGAACTGAAAAGTGGACATCTCTTCTACTATCGTGGGACAGATACTGGCAGAACTAGTGGTGTTGGATTTATAATAAACAAGAAACTGAAGGATAAAGTTGTAGAAGTTGAAAGTTCCTCTGACAGAGCTGCACGACTCGTTATCCAACTCTCGAGAAGATACCAGGCTCAGATTATTCAAATTTATGCACCCACCACAAGTCATCCTGAAGAAGAAATTGAAGAATTTTATGAGGAATTTCGTCATCTAAATAATAAAGGTAAGCAGCACTTGAAGATAATTATGGGAGATTTCAATGCAAAAATAGGGCAACGGCAACAGAATGAAACTTCAGTAGGTAAATTCGGTCACAGCAACAGAAACCAGCGTGGAAATACTCTCGTAGAGTTTGCAGAGGCAGAAGGGTTTTTCATCTTGAACTCCTTTTTCGAGAAAAAGTCACACAGGAAATGGACATGGAGACATCCAAATGGGACGACAAGTGAAATTGATTTTATTATGTGTAAAACAAAAAAATCGTCATAGAAGACTGCAGTGTGCTAAACAAGTTCAACACAGGTAGTGACCATAGATTAGTGAGATTTAAGATGCACCTCAACACTAAACTCGAACGTGGCTTCACAAGGCAGTTATGATATAAAAAAAAATGAAAACCACAACTGCATCAAAACTAGATCTGAAAAAGTAAATTGTAGTGAAGCACTATTTCTCGTATTTTTCTATGCAATTTGGAAGTTATTTCATTTGTGTCATATATGTGGTAAAAATGTTGTTGATGTTGCAACTAAAACAAAAGGAACAATGCTAATCCTTACTTCAAAATGTGTAAATACACACGTTTATGTTTGGCGCTCTCAGAACGTCTGCAATCGATATGCCTTAGGCAATATCAAACTTTCTGCTGCAATTTATACAACTGGAATGAATTTTAAGCAGTTTACGGATTTCGCTGAAATCCTTGGTTTACAATCACTCAGTAGCACTACTTTTTACAAAGTGGTGAAATTTTTAGTTGGGCCAATAATCAAGTTTACGTGGCACAGTTTGAAAAAAACAAATTACTGATGATTTTAAATTATGCGATTCCAAAATTTAGGTGAGCGGAGACGGACAGTTTGATTTGCCAGGTTTTTGCACCAAATACTGTACACATATATCAGATAGACATGAAGCATCCGTGCCCTCATGAAGAAAAAATATCCCCAAATTGATCATCAGTTTGATGTGAGGCACATGGCCAAAAGTATGACTAAAAATCTAAAAGCTGCTGAAAAGAAAGCTCCTTTACTAGAAGCATAGTGGTCCAGTATAATCAACCATTTACGGTGGTCAGCTAAAACGTGTAATGGAGATGTTGAACTGCTAGTAGAAAAATTTCTATCTGTGACTAACCATATCACTAACCAACACACGTGGACTGGCAACAAGCACTTCCATGAATGTGCGCACGGACCTTTCAACGAAGTCGACTCTAAAGACATAGCGTGGTTACCTCCATGTTCTAATGTTTCTGTTTTGAAGTCTGTGGTTGCAAATAAATCCTTTCTGAAAGACGTAGCAAGAATAAATAAATATTGCCATACCGGTGCTTTGGTGAGCTATCACAGCGAAAGACTGAAATACCTACCAAAACGAAATCACTTTTCATACAATGGAATGGTGCTGCACGTTATGTTAGCAGCATTACACAAAAACTCTAACGTTGGCCTCAAAAAAGTTGGTGAATCTCAAAGATTTTCACTCCCCCCTAAAATGGGTATATACGTCCAAGTATGATAAAAAGTGTAATGAATGGTGCCTCAAATTGATAAAAACTATTTCTGAATATGCTAGTGGAAGTTTTCAGATTCTACAGTATGAAGATACATTTCACTATATGGCAACACCAAAGTCCATAGCTACTCAGCCTAAGCCATCTACGAAATAAACTCGTTATCATTATTTCTGCAGATTCTAATGATGTAAGTAGAAATAATATTTCACTATTCTGTTTTGGTGTTGCAGAACTACCCTAGGTCCCATGTAAATTTTGCAGGGAAACATTTTTGCACTAACTCATTGCTTTTTAGCGCACAACTTTGAGCTACAGTATTCTAGTAATATCATAAAGAATTTCGATTAAACATTTCTGCTGTTCATTTTTATCAAATTGTTATCTTTGTACCTTTACAGCGACGTCCTCCGCTGATTAAATCTAGGCTGTAACGTAATGTTGTGCTTTAGCAAGGGTCTAATCAACGAAGGGGCGGGGGATTTTTCCCTTTCCTGAAGACATATTCCCATCTCATCGACCTTATACCAGTCTCACCCCTTTTAAAAATGTTTTCAGAATTTCAAATATACCCATCTGTGCTGCATACATTTTTGTTTCCGTCCTGCCTTTTTATCTGACTGTTATTTTTAGAGCTATATATCATGTTCAACTATTGCGGTATTTTTATTTTTGTAGGCAGGGAAGGGTCATTACAACTTTGCACTTGGGCTACAAGAAATACTCATAAAGTTGCTTCTCCCATGACAATAGGAGAAACTATTAAAAAAAAGAAAAAAAAAGTGCACTTACTTCAATAAAAAATAACTTTATATACCAGTATATAGACAGCAGCTCACAAATCTTTAGTGACAGTGGAAGTTAATCGAAATAGTCTGGGTCATTTCCAGGGCAACAAACAAAACCCAAGTACTGTTCATTAGATTCAGGAAAACATTCTCTAATTTTACTCACAACACAGGAAGGGATTACTTTTCTGATTTTTCGCCCAACAGGTATCCAGGCATTCACCCAATATACGAATTGTTTGTATGCAACGTGTCTCCATAGTTTGTTACATACAAGTTCATATTTTTCTTCTCGTTTTTTCCTGCCCGAAGAATCATTTGATAACGACTTGCCTGTAAGGTGTGGATGTTTAAAACAAAACTGTCGAATGATTCATGATTTATTATACATTGGGCACTACCTTTTATTTTCATCATCTGGTCACTCTCGTTGCAACACAAACACTCAGCGTCTGTTGACATTCTCTCGCAGTTATCACATTGGCACCAGTCAAGATTACCTTTTCTACCCTCGAATTTGTTTTCACATTCCTTGTTAAACAGTCGTACTGTACCGGCAGAATATCATGGTTCAAATGAATAAGGATTCACACCAGCCATTTTACAGATTGATGGGATCGACTGCGCTGCACAGAACGGTAAACAGCCCCGAATGGAGCCCTCCGCACGCTGAGCATCCGGTGCCTTGTCTAGTATGACGCCACTGCTGGTTTTTAAAAAACACTCTAGCGGGGAAAACTACATGAGATAAAGCATTTCTGATTGCTTCAGTTTTCATGTCTCTTTCGACATTACATTTTCGTGCAGGGAAAAAAATGCCCGAAATGAGTTTACTGTTCCTTTAATAAATGCCTTGACTGATATCACAGAGTATTTATAATGAATTGAATTTGAAGCTGAAGAGAACAAGGAAAGTTCAAGTCTTACACTGTTTGATCATGTGCAAGCTTTTGGAAGGAAACTTGACTGCTTCAGAAACAGTTGAAAGAAGGCAACATACATACTACACTGCTGGCCACCCAAAATGCAACACCAAGAAGGACACGAGATAGCAAAGCCAGATTTACTGGACACATAACAACAGATACAAAGATGAAACAATTGAGCTTACAGGCCCATGCGAGTTGCGGAACACGCAGACATCAGTAGTTCGTGCGACCCCCATGGCTGGCAATAACGGCCGCCACACGCCGCGGCATCAAACGAAAGGGGCTTTGGATGTGGGCTTGGAGTACGTTGGTCCAGGTTGCTTCCACACGTTGTCACAGTTCTTTTTTTTTTTTTTGGAGGTTTAACGACCACCGTGAGCAACTCAATGGGCTATAAGCAGTCGCCCATCCCTAATTTAGGGTCACTGGTTCCAGGGAAGGGAGAGAGCCAGTGCCGTAAGACAAACACAACATCCATGCCTCACCGGGATTCGAACTCGGACCCCTTTCGGACGAATGATCAGAGGCCAACGCCTTAGACCACTGCGCCACCGGGGCGGCTTGTCACAGTTCATCAGGCGTAGCCGTGGGTGGTGCTTGCCGGGCCACCCGGTTGCCGATCAGCGACCACACGTGTTCGATGGACGACATATTGGGAGAACAGGTGGGCCGTGAAGAATTGTTGCACGATGTGTGCCACATGCGGCCGCGCATTGTCTTGTTGAAACGTGGCCGCTGGCAGGTCCTGCAGGTAAGGGAGGACCACAGGCTCCAAAATGTGGGTGATGTAGCGGTGGCTGTTGAGTGTGCCGGCGATGCGTACCAGAGAGGTGCGGGTGTCACATCCAATTGCACCCCAAACCATAACGCCAAGCGACGCACCGGTATGGCAATACATAATGCAGGCGTCATACAGTCTCTCGCTACGGTGCCATTACACGCGGATCCGACCATTGTGGTGTTGCAGGCAGAAGCGGGATTCGTCAGAGAAGACGATGTCGTGCCATTCCGTAGTCCAGGTGTGGCGTTCAACGACCCACTGCCGCCGCACTTGCCGGTGGTGTAACGTCAATGGTAATCGGAGCAATGGGCGCCATGCTACAAGTCCCCATTCCTGCAGATGACGTCGAACGGTACATGTTGACACGGGTTGTTGCGCAACACACCCGAATTCCTGTGCTAACGTTCGTGACGTGGCGATGTGAGCCGGCAATGCCCACCACACAACATGTCGGCCCTCTCGTTCGGTGGTGTGACGTGGCTGCGGCAATCGCTCACGTCAGTCCGTCCGTCCCTCCTGCACACACCAAATCCATACTCGCCTCACTGTGGCTGGATGTTGTCCCACACGGACGCCGATGTCTCGTTACAATAAACCGCTGTCGCGATAAGCCACTATTCATCCTCTGTCGAACTCAAAAACATGCTGGAATGATTGCTGTATTCTGCAACGAGGCATCGGGAAGCTTCCCACGCACAGGTTCGGCAGCACAACACACTTCCACTACTTAACCCTGCCTTCTGTGCACCCTTCTTATAGTGCTTCTTGGTGGCGTACCAGGCGCACATGATTTGCATATGCCCTGCACTGCTAATCGTTTGCATGTTCTCTCGCGGGCAACGCATGCTGCGAATTGCAGGCCAATCGGATGCTTCCTTCTTGGTGTTGCATTTTGGGTGGCCAGCAGTGTAATTGCTCAGCTTGTCAAGAACTCTCTATGAGTGAAGATCAAGACCAGCGCATCACAATTCAATTTGTGCACCCTGAGAAACACACTATGTATACCTAAAGTTTTGTAGAACAACATGAAGATAGAATTTATACATGGTTCACACACTTTTCCACTCACAAAATTCCAGGAATTTTCCAGCACATTTTCAGAACTTTTCGATTTTTTCCCAGGACATACGATCCAATCAATGTTACTTAAAATATAATGAAACCATAGGTCTGTTCAACCTGTAACCTACAACAAACAACTTCTTACATGCTTGGGCAAACTTAATGCAGAATGTTAGAAATGTTGTCCGCTGCAGCTAATCAGAAACTTAGAATCACGGACAAATACTAAAATACCAAAACTGTCACTGAAAATGTGACCAGGTTTAATATCTGCTAAACTTTTGTATACTATACTACACTGATTGAGAAACTTTTATTTTTTCTACTTTGGCTTTAGTTCAATTATTGAAGCAAATTACAGAACAAAAAAAAACAACAACATAAAACTCAAAAATGCATAGGTATGTGGCATTACTCTTAAAATGCTTCCATATACCACACAATTAATACATAAAATACTATTTATATTTAATTATGTTACATTTTATTTAGGGAAGGAATTTTCAACACAGTATTGATGCTGTAGCTATGTTTTACATTTGTACTCGCCAGCAAACAAAGTATGCACAAAAATTTCCGACGTGAAATGAAAAAGAGAATAACAGGAAACCCTTAAATCCAAGGGCTGTGTACAATGGTATTCATTAGTGATCAAGGCAATTTAACTGGGCATGATTAGAAAACTAATTACAGAAGATGCAAAGTGATTAGTTTGCTCAGAAAATACTAAGAAACAACTAGATTTAAGTTTCTGATATTAGAAAGCAATCTGATTTTATGGCAAGTTTTTATATAAAGCATGCATTAGAAAATTTCAGTAAAGGTTAAAATACCCACCCCATCCCCCACCCCTAGGCCCCTCCCCCCCCAAAAAAACAAACAAAAAAAAACAGCTACTTCTAAAACATCAGCTACATACTTCCACCAGTGGCTAAAAAGTATTTTACAAAAATTAACAAATGGCACAAAAAAATTTCCATGGCAGAAGGAAGGTATTAGAGACAAAAAGATTTTCAAATTGAACAGTTAAAAGAAGAGATGAAGAAGGAAACGTGATATAACTTTATGCCTTTTATAAGCGGAAGAATTTTGCATAATGGGAAAGTTGAAAACAGGCAAAATGTACTCAAGAGATGCATATAGCGTATTAAATCCATTTATTTTTGTGGTATAGTAAGCACAAAGATTCGCCAAGCATTCACACTCTACTTCAAGGCAACGGTAGGCATAAAAGCATTTTTATGTCTACTGTTGCCTTGAAAAAGCCTCCCAGTGGAGTGCAAAAGCCTAGCAAATATTTGTGCTTACTATACCACAAAAATTTCTGTTAAACGTATTTAACATGCTACATGAGTCTCTTGAGTATTCACAGTGTGGTGTCTTTATAATTATGTTAGACAAAAAGTATTATCCAGCAGCAAAAGCTATGCTAAGGAAAAAGAACTTTTCAAATATGTCTTTCGGAAGCAGAGATAGCAAGAAAAACGTTTTGGACCTTTACAACTTCTAGGGGGAAAGTTCTACATTATTTGAAGAGGATGTTCTTATTGTAGTAAAAATCTTATTCACTCTTCATCTTTTTATAGCAAATGGCATACAGTAAAAAAAGAAAATTCTGAATAGGGTTTTCAAAGGCAGAAATAGGCTGCAAACAGAAGTACACAAACACCACCTAGTGGCAGAATTGTGAACCACAAACCTCCTCAAATACAAATCTAAAGTGTTCCATAAAGTAAATGGTATCTGGTGTTAAAAGAATTTTTTAAATTGGACATTTAGAAGTACAGATATTGAGAAAAATAGATTAAATACATGCACCCCCTAGCGGCAAAACTGTGCATTATTTTGGGAAGAAAATACACACAAGGAGTTTTCATAGTTAGTAGTATCTGATCAAAAGAGAATATTTTTCAATCGGGTTTTTAGTCACGCAGATGTTGGTGTAAACAGAAACGTAAACTTACGCCCTCTAGTGGTGCACTTGCACGTTAGGAAATATTTGAAATTATATGAGAAACATTTCACACTGAAATGTTCTCCTACAAAGAAAGAATTTTTCAAATCGGACTCCTAGAAACTGAGATATGGGCAAAAATAAGATATATGTGTACACCCCTGGAGAAAAAATTATGCACTATTTTAAGCAGGAGGTATTCTCAAAAAGTTTTCCGAGGTGAGCGGTATTGGCCCACAAAGGATTTTTTCAATCGAGTTTCCAGCTCAGATTTTGTTGCAAATACATCAAAAGCAAAATTAAACACTTATGCCCCCTGGTGGCCAAACCATTCTTTACCAAAAATGAGAAATTATAAGCAAAACATTTCCCCTCAAGAGCAGTATCTGACACAGGAAGAATTTTTCAAATCAAACTTTTAGAAGCAGAGATATTGGGAAAATCGCAATTCACCTTTACGTCCCTAGCGGAAAATTTATGCATTATTTGAAAAAGAACTGTAACTAAAAAGCTTTTGATATAAATGCCACCGAAAGAAAAAACATTTTTTTCAATTGGATATTTAGAAGCAAATATATGAAAGAAAATGCATTTTAAATTCGACATGATCTCCATTTGCGCCTTCTAGCAGCGAAGTTGTGCATTGGAAAAAATCGGAACGCATGGATCATGATTCTCACATTTTAAGCTTCCCAATACAAGAAAAATTTTAGAAATCGAACTAATAATTGCACAGATATGGTCTCCTTAGTCGGACAAACAAAGTGAATAACATAAGCATGATGCAAAAGATGCTAATAATGCACCTTCAGTTGTCCTAACAGACAAGAAAACCAATGCCCCCCCTCCCTCCCGCATTTTGCAGGGGTGGGGAGGGAAATTTGTCAGACATAAGTTATGTCAGTAGAAAAATCCTCAACTACAAAATGTCACACAGGGACAAAAAGGCAGGAACAGATAAAATTCCAGGACATGTAACAGAATTTTAAGGCATTTTCGGGACAAAATGGAATTCCAGGACTTCTTCAAGATTTCCAGGGTGCGTACGAACTATGTTTATACTTTTACATTCATTAACAAGAGCTGACAATTTTCATGGATCCCATTTCAAACAACTGCGAGACTGCACCAACACACATGCAGATGGAACTTGCTGGACTGAAAAAGACCCTTTCAGACTTTAAACCTTGACCAATTTCATTCAGGGCTTTCAACTCACAGTGCCTCCTTGAAAGAAGAAGCATACTTTTATAAGACCTTTTCAGTTATGAGCCTCAATAAAACTGACTGACTAACAAGACTCACTGATAAGCACCTTTACTCAGTGCTGGAAGTCTTAACTACAATCTTATTGTACATACCCCACAATAAAAATTACTGATATTTTTTTAATATCTGCCCTTTAAAAAATGTAGACCTTATTGAACTCTCAGAGCTTTGGGCATTTCTCATTTATAGCTTCAATATAACATTCTGAGCAGGATCGCTAACTCCCACATCAGTCAAGCAATTGCTTTTAAAAACACATATTAAGAAGATATTTCATGTAGATAATAAATAACTAAGTATTTAAATAAAAATGCAACACCATTCTCCTCCTTATCTGGAGAAGTATGCTGGTAGTAAAAATATTATGTAAAAGTTCTGTGATATTTACACAGTGTTAATGCTCCTAGTATGCAAATTACAGATAAAAGCCAGTCTAAAATTTAAGATGATCAAGGCATACCTCAGATGAAAACCCTAACAACAAGGAAAGGTTTTCCAGTTAAGCTGCACTTTTAACAGAAGTTGATCATGAATCAGCAAGCTGAAATGTCTCCCTAACTCACATCAAAAAGTCATGTGAGTATTCTTTAATGAAGCTTCTCATCTCAAAGCAATAAAGCCAAATCTTTGCTTTTTCGGTTTACGAAATTTTTATGGGCTCCCCTGTGGTGCAGTGATCTAAGCGATGGCCTCTGATCATTCATCCAAAAGGGGTCCGGGTTCGAATCCCAGTGAGGCATGGATGTTGTGTTTTGTCTTACAGCACTGGCTCCATCCCTTCCCTGGACCAGTGACCCTAAATTAGGGATGGGCAACTGCTCATAGCTCATTGAGCTGCTCACGGTGGTTGTTAAAAGTCCAATCCCAAAAAAAAAAAAAAAAAAAAAAAAAACATTTTTCATGAAATAGTTTAAAATTATTGACACTGAAAATGAAACTGTCATATTTTAATACAGCTTTGAATTGTTAATTAGCATCTAGTATCAAAACACAATTACAAGTGAAATGTGCTA
The DNA here is from genome assembly GCA_039090855.1 of Macrothele yani. NCBI lineage: Eukaryota > Metazoa > Arthropoda > Arachnida > Araneae > Macrothelidae > Macrothele > Macrothele yani. Next base: position 69,802,962 of record CM077028.1, on the reverse strand, counting down.
TGACATGTACTGCATAGTAAACTATGCATTTTTCATTCTGAAATTGCCACATTTCCATTCAGAGGGGAGCAAGTGGTTACTAATGTATAAACAGAATACCATGATGTCATGACCTATACTAATATGTATATGACTTTACCCCAATCTTTGAAACAAAAACATCCTGTTCATTCAAAAAAACTGAATCATCTGAATGCCTTGTAAGGTTTTAAAATGTCCCACTGTACACAATCTGCAACTTCATTTCATGTTGCCTAGAGCTAAGAGAATGAATTGTCCAACTCAATGACATTTAACTTGACAACTGCAAATTCTGTCCAATTAAAAAAAAATTACCATAGCTTTCATATTTGTATTCTACATAGCTGCTGTTGATGTAGAGCATTTTTTCAAAAGGTAAAACTTCATCAAACTGCATGCAGGTGCCCTCTTCAACATTATTTGGTGATTCTCTAAGGCAAATATATCTAGAATAAATAGTGACTTCTAAATTTTACTCAAACATGTATTTCAGAAGCAGCAAAAAAAAAAAAAAAATGCAGAAGCATTATGACATTATTTTAAACAAAAGTGCTCTGGTGCAGTTGTAAAGTCAGCAGAACCACTGCTCAATGATTTGTTTTCCTTTAATAAAACACACTTGCAACTCTGGCACACTAACTATTTTTAATAAGTATAAAACAACCAAGATAAATATTGCATAGTAACTTTTAATGAAAATTTAATTTTGTTAATTAATGAGTAACAATAACTTCAGAGAAATTATCTATACAATTCAATATTTTTGGCAAAGTAAGATTAAAAGTTACTACGATAGATAAAAAATGGTTAAACCACAGCAGCTAAAGCAAAGTAATTTCCGCGATGGGTCTGCAATGCAAACATTTTTACAAACTGAACTCTAACTTCAGAGTTGCATGAAGTACTTTAGATATTAACATAGACAATCCCAAAATACATCACTCATAGTCATAAATAAACTACAATGAATATAATGTACAACTCATAGAAGCTTATTGCTCTGATCTCAACAAATGTGCAGCTGAGTTGTTAATTCACATAACCATGGAAAATAAAAATTCTATGACAACAAAACTACCAATTTATTTTGCAATTACAACATACCTGACTTCCAAAGGTGCCCACAACAGAGATTGTTCTAATATTCCACAAGACTATAAGACCTTGATGATAACCAATAAGAAGGCAATCAGGATTATTTGGTTGTTCAAGTATAGTCTTTACTGCACCCTGATTTAATTTGCTGTCATCTGGTATACTATATTTGAGAAAGAAAGCAAAGGAATTTAAAAGGAATTCAGAAATTACCTGAAAAAAAAAAAAGCACACTGTAAGCTGCACAAATATGAGAAAAATTACCACATACTGCAAAACATGTTCTGCAATGCAGAAACTGTGTTACCACAATGAGACATGTACACACTCTCAGTATATAAGCTGCAATTAAGTTTTAAAGATTTTACAAACATGCTCAAAACACCAGGAATTTCATTAAGAGGGACACCAACCAAAATTTTTCCCATCAGAAAAACTTCATGAAAAGGAAGTTGCAAGAAGGTGCAGAAATAGGATGAAGAAGAGGAGGAGCCATAACTAATGACCAAAAAGTTTGGACATTGCATCATGAATGGCAACACATACTTTCCTGAATAACTCCAGAAAATGGATTCAAGTATAACCTTGTTTATGATTTTCTAGTAATCATTGTAACTTAATCACATTCCAGTTAAATACAGTTATCACTTAGGTCACCATGATTTAACTTATTTAGAACAAGTTTGCTTTCTTAACTAACTTAATTGTTTTTGAAATAATAAGCATATGTTAATGAAATTTAGAAACATTCTATTTCAATGCTACCTATAACAGTTACAATTTAAGCACAAATATGTTATGTGTTGCATGCTTTAGAAATGAACAAGAACAGATAGAAAGCTGAAAACACATCTACAAAAGTAAAAACTCAAAAAATTATTAATTAATAAAAGTTAATAACTGTATAATGATATCTGAATGAACCTTTCAAGTCACAAAGCAAAATGATCTGCGGTAAAGAAAACTGAAACTTTCGTTACTTCATTTTGGGACTAATTCAAGTAGGAGGATAATGAGCAATGCTTATGTGCCTAAAATAGTACTCTTTCCGTGAGAGTTTATTTATAGAGATACTAAAAAACCATGTTCTTAAAAAAAGCATAAAATCTTAATGGAGGACAACATAGTTCACATGTTCCTGATTAAAAAATGCCCAGAACGACTTAGTGAGAGATGGGTTTGCCTCCTCGGGGTGCTCCGTGGTCAACAATAGCTCATAGAACAGCAATAAAGTTTTCTGTGAATCTTAGAGAGGTACCAGCTTGTTCTGTGTGTCATTGGCAAAAAGACCCTAACTCACTGGGTTATGTTCCAAAATCCTTAGTGGAATGACCAACTGGAACCATCAGCTGTGGGCTAATCCCCTGCACTGATGTACTTTCCTGATTACAAAGACTCAAAGAATGCTAAAAAAAAAAAAAAAGGACTCAAGCACTGGATATGGTGGACCACCCACATTTGAGAAAGATGGTCCAACATGAAATCGACCTGAAACTGGAAAAAGGCGACACAGAAAGAGACCTCGATAGTGAGTGTAAGATTGGTGTATGGAATACCAGAGGTATAAATGGAAAAATAAATTAAGTGATTCAAGAAATTAATAAGTACATATTGGATGTGCTGTGTGTAAATGAAACCAAAAGAAAGAAATTGGGATAGAAGAAATGAATGGAACGGTGAGTGTGTGGTCTGGAGTGTTGGATAATGTGAAAGAACAGGCTGGTGTAGGTGTGATTTTAAGTGAAATGATGAAGAACAACTTGATTCAATATAACTGCATAAGTGAAAGAATTCTCTGGATTTGTTTGAAAGCGAAACTCCATGAATAGTAATTCTTGTAGTGTATGCTCCTTGTGATTCAGAACCTTCTGATAGGAAGGAAGATTTCTGGAATGAGCTACAAGCTGTTTTAAGCCAGTTTGTTGCTAAAGAGAAAGTTATAATAGCAGGGGATTTCAATGTTAGAGTAGGTATGCAGAATGCGATTTCTGATAACATTCTGGGTAAGTTTAATGATCCTGGTGTGAATGACAATGGTGAAAGATTAATTGAACTCTACATCGAAAATGGATTGTGGGTATCTAATAGGTTTTCCAACCACAAGTATATCCACACTTACACTTGGGAAAATTGTACAATTGGATTAAAGAGTGTACTAGATTTTGTTGTTTATGATAAGCATCTGAAACACTTAGTAGTTGATACCTGGGTGATGAAAGGTGCAGATGTTGGCTCTGATAATTACCTGTTAGTGTCATGGGTGAAACTGAATGTTGGTTGGAAGAGGTATAAGAAGATACCTGTGGTGAAAAGAATAAAGGTTGAAAAGCTGTCTGAAGAGCATCAGAGTTAGTTTGATTTACTCAGTGAATGTCTGAATGAGGGATGTAGAAAAGAAGTGGACATGCTTTAAGAACTGTGTTGTCGCTGCCACTGAAGAGGCCTGCGGTACTGCAACAATGTGTAACTTTAAAAGTGATGCTTGGTGGAACAGTGAGGTTAAAGAAGCAGTAAAGAGAAAGAAGGAAGCATACTTGGGGATGTTGCAAGGTATGAGGATTAATATCGCTGTAAGAAGCGTGAGGCAGCAAAGTGGGTTCACCACAGTAAGGCAAAAGATAGGAAGGAGAAAGTGGAAAGGCATGAACTGGCTTTTTGGAAAGATAGGAAGTCCTTCTGGAAGTACATGAAACTCAGGAAAAACAGGGGAAACAAAGTTGTAAGTTGTGTGAAGAATGAGATTGGGGAAATGATATGGGAGCCCAATGAGTTAAGTGAAAGATGGGGTGAGTACTTCTGTGATTTATTAGGACACTAAAGCACAGATGATTCTGAGGCAGAAGCAGATGATGTCATAGTGAGAGATGGAAGCACTGGTGGGATCTCAAGAGAAGAGGTGTGTAAAGCTGTAAAAGTTCTTCACAATGGTAAGGCTTTGGGAGTAGATGGCATATCTGCTGAGATGCCAAAATATGGTGGTGACTCTGTGATTAACTGCTTAACTGAAATTTGCCAGTTATGTTGGGAGTTAGGAATAGTCCCTCAGGATTGGAGGGATGATATCACTGTTTTCTTGAACAAGGGAAAATGTGGTCAGACTGAATGCAAGAACTATTGTGGTAGCAGTTTGCTGAGTGTGCCAGGAAAAGTGTTTGGGAATGTCATTATTGATAAGGTACGAGGTCTTACGCCGGAGAAAATGTAGGATGTACAGAGTGCTTTTATGCCTGGTAAGAGCTGCACTAATCAAATTTTTGCTTTGCACATGATGATTGAAAAGTATCTGTCTGTTGGTAAAAAAAGTGTTTGTGGCCTTCATAGATTTAGAGAAAGCTTATGACAAAGTAAATAGGACTCTTCAGTGGAAGGTAATGAATAGATATGGTATTCCTATGAATCTACTTAATAGTGTGAAAGCCATGTACACTGACAGTAGATAATGTGTACCAGTGAATGGTGTTTTATTGAAATGGTTTTCTATTGGTGCAGGACTACAATACCCAACCATGGGAGAGAGGGGACAGATTCCCGGGGCCCGGGTTTCCAGGGGGCCAACGGTTCAGCAAGGCTGGTCAAGTGACAATTTAAATTATAAAAAAAAAAAAAATGTGGAAAAAACTGGAAAACTTTAAACTAAATTTTCAACTATACAAATCCATGAAGATTGAACATTGGAAGCAGCCAAGTGCAGTTTTCTCAGGGATTATCGCCACTCCCACCTGTGAGAATGTGTAGGCAATGCAGAAATGACGAAACTCTGGCGAACATCAGCAGATCGCAATTGCCTTTTCCCCCCACAAATGGACAAGGAATTAACCAAATAAATAGGAAGTTGTTGAAAATGGACTCTTGAGTTTCCGGTTTCTCTCCCCCTTGAAGATCAAGGTCATGGTCACAAACGCTGGTTTTGAAACATCATACTTTTTTTGGGTGCTGTATTCCAGGGAATGAAGGGAGAAACATTAGCACCTTACCGCCTGTTGCCTAAAGGCAAAACCCAACTGTCAATCTCAAAAGCCCTTCTCCCATTTTTTTTTTTTTTTTTCTTTTTTTGAAAAGGCTGTTATTGGAGAACAACTGATCTCCTTAGATATCTGTTCCATCCCACTCAGTAATAAATTCGGATGTCTATAGTCTGTATAAACTTTGTTGAACACAATGTTGTAGGAGCTAGATGAAATTGAATATTTATTTATGCCTTCGTATATTTCTTAGACCCAAAATCATCTGGCAATAATTTTTTCCGTGAAATTTCTTTCATGCAGTAAGAGCTGAAAATGTCATATAAGCACAAATCAGGAAGCCAAAAACGTAAAGAGCAGAAGGTTAAGCGGAGCAATGAAGAGAAAGGACGGCAGAGGATTACTCAATTTTTTGTAACAGATTCTACTGAAAGAGAAGAATGGGATTTCTCAGTGTCCTCATCTCATGCAGAAGAAAACATCAATGTCAACACAATGACAGAGGAACAAGGTAGTTCTGCTGCTCCTTTAAATTAACAGGGGGAACGCAGTGGAAGTCGAACTATTTTAACAGAGGAGAGCAAACTTATAAATTCAAAAAGTGATGAAAACTTTACCAGTTCAAGTCAAAATGTTTCAAAAATCCATTGGATGCTAATTATTTAAAAGATCCTGGACTCTGGCCTACTCGTGCCACCGATTCTGTGCACCAAAATATAACTTTCGCTACACCGAGCCATGAAAAAATTCTTAAAGACTAAGTCCTTTCCGAAAGATATTGATGGGCACTGTTTCCCTGAGTTCCTCCTATTTTAAAATTTTTCTAACAGTGAAAAACATTCTCGTGATTGGCTAGTTTGGAGTGCTAGCAATAATGCTTTGTACTGTTTTCCATGTTTGTTGTTCGCTAACTCGCATGATAATGGTACAGTACGCAGCGCTTTAGCAAGAAGTGAAGGCTATTTACCAGCCATTAAGAAATGGCAAAAACTATACGCAAAACTTCCTGAACATGAAAAAAGTAACGATCACAAAACATGTTACTGTAAATGGAACAGTCTAGAAACCTCAGTCAAAGGCTTAAGACCTGAAATCAAGGCAGGTATTCAGAGGTAAATCTTGACTGAAATCGAAAAGTGGAAAGCAATTCTTTACAGACTGCTTGATGTTACATTATACCTAGCATCAAGAGGGCTTTCCTTCCAAGGAGACAACAGCAAAATAGGTGATTCTCATAATGGTAACTTTGGGGGTACACTTGAGTTGCTGGGTTGCTATGATCATGTGACACACAAGCATTTGGCAAAAGTGCAAAAAATGCAAACTGAAGGAAAATCAATGCAAGGCCAGGCATATTATTTATCATGGAAAAGTCAAAATGAGTTCATTGCATTATGTGATGAGAAGGTGAAAAACATTATTCTTGGCAAAAGAGAAAAAAACATATATTATTCCATCATAGCAAATACAACTCCTGATAATACATCCCACAGTGAGCAACATGTTTTGATCCTGAGATATGTTACACAGAACCAAGAATCTGGCAAAATTGAAATTCATGAAAGATTTCTTGAGTTCGTCAAATTTCATTAGAAAACTGGAGAAGAAATCGTTGAGATGTTAATTTTGTGATTAGAATACTATAATATTCCATTAAATGATTGTAGAGGTCAAGGTTTTGATAATGGGTCTAACATGTCTGGAAGGATAAAAGGTGCCCAAGCTCACATTCTTCAAAAAATAAGGCTGCCATATACTCCCCTTGTGGTGCTCACACATTAAATCTTATAGGTGTTCATGCTGCAGCACAATATTCTAAAACTATCACATTCTTTGGATGCATTCAGCACTTGTATGTGTTGTTTAGCAGCAGCCCAAAGAGATTGAAACTTTTAGCTGATGAAGTACATTGCACTCTTCATTGTCAGCATACATGAGACCGGCCGATGACAAAAAAAGCTGAACTTTTTAACTGGGTGGAAAATTGGGACACGCGACGCACGGTGTGAGCAAATTCAAATACAGCATATACAATATTTAAGATTGCACAAGCCATATGGAATTATTTTCTGTAAATTATGTAAGTAAATATTAAAGTGAAGCACATTATTATATTCACAATAGAAAAGTAATGAATCAAGAACAAAATAAAATGAGATATTTTTAAAAATCAGATTTAAAACATACATGTAAATCTTTACTAGCTAAATCCTGGGGTGAAAAGTATTTGTCTAGGAAAGTTTGTGCATTTAGTCAAGCAATTAAAAGCATATCCACAGATTAGTTTTGGTCAAACATCAGAGTACAAGAGATAAGTCAGTCTTGTTGGCTTAGTAGCACTCTAATGTACCAAATTTTTCAAAAATGAAATGTGTGTGGAAATAAGTTAAATTCACAGATTCTTACTAAATGATAATTGGAATATGTATTTGAATATGTACAAATTAAAAAAAAAACATGACTAGAAGTTATGGTTTTTAAACAGATTGCTTCAAAGATATTTTGCCCCTTTTTTGTTGTACTTGCTTGCACAACAATTCGAATTTCCTCTTCTGAGCAAGCCTGGCGTTCTTCTCAGCAAGCTGCACGGCCATATTTATTTTACGTTGACTGCAGCTGAACAGCATCCATTGCTAACTTTTTCTTTTTGCTGATAATTCCTTTTCTTTTCCTCTCTATTTCTTTGGTATAACTTGTTTCTGATGTCCTAAGATTTTGGCAGAGGTTGGCATCAACTGCTTCTTGGAAAAAAATTTCTTTACTGAAGAAATTAACTGCAGACTTACCCTGTGCTTTAAGTTTATACTACACAGTTTGTATAGCTGAATAGGTTTCAATGTTCATTCTTCCTGATTTTATATCTATGGTTTCAGCCATCATGCTGAAAGAACTTTCAACCTGTGGACCATGAAAGCATGATATAAAGGCTTTTATTACTTTAGATAACATAGTGTACTTGTAGAGGTCAAACACCTTTGCCCACCACGCATCAATTTTTACAAAGTCAGGAGATGGAAGTCGTGATTCAAACTGATACTGGTGAATTTCTAGAGCATAGCTTTCCATTTCCTCTGAATTCAATATATTTCAAAGAAACTGTGGAAGTTTTTCAGTCTTTTAAAGTTAGATTATGTCCCCTTGTAGAAGGATCAATGATATGTACATTAAAAGATCACTACATAATGGTAGTGTCTTTTGCATGTATTTTGCATGCTGAATATAAGCTTCAGCAGCCTGGCTTAAAAAAATTCCCCACAATGTCATTTGATTCGCTTTTCAAAATAATGTTCCTGATCCAAGAATCTTTCACAGGTTTGCCTTATCAAATATTTCATAGGTTTGCCTTTCAGTATCTCTTGTTTTAAGAAACAAGCTAAGAAATCCAAGAATAGTTGCTTCTGCTCATCAAAAACTTTATGAATTAATGGCTCCTTTGCTTGAAATAAGCATACATATTTTTTCAAAAGAGGTAGAGCTGCAACATAAAAATTTAATATAAGCAAGGTTTTTTTTTTTTTTTTTTTTTGAGCTTTCAAATAATTTTGCAACAATTCTAGATTTCCATTTTCTTCCATCTTCTGTTAGATTTTTTTTTTCCCGTAATTTCTTCCAAAGCTCCTGGAATTTCAACTTTTTCTTTCTAATCTTTACATATTTTATTTATCACATCCATGTATATTGGTCTTTCATTAGGCTGCACAAATCCATAATACAGCAGCAAAAGGGCATCATGGATATGTAAACTGTTTAATGCCACATGATAGAATGACAACCACCTGCATTGCACCATGTTCTTAATTTCAGTGAATTTTAGCCCTATAATTTCACAAATTTCAGCAAAGGGCTTCATGTTGATCTGCCGACCATTTAAAGTAATTGAAGAAGTCAATAAAGTATTTCTCAATGTAAGCTTAAAATGGCTTGCAAAATTTTTTACTTGCATTGTGAATATGGTGACATGAATCTCCATCAATGTCAAGCAAGTGGGGAGATTTTCTCTGCCGAATTCTTGTTTTTAACCATGTTTTTGGGCCACTCATGACACATTCTTTCCATTTAGCTTTCAAACAAGCAAAACAAAGTCCTCCTCAGAAAGAAAGAAAAAAAAAAAACGGAAAGCTGCGCCACGAACTTTGTTTAGAGGGTTCGGGCCGACGTAATACTGGCCCCGAAGCCGTGCTTTTTTTCCCACTTAGCTTTCATACATGCAAAACACATTTTCCTTAGGAAAAAACGAAAGAAAGGAGAGAAACAGGGTTGCGTCACGAACTTTGTTCAGAGGCTACGGGCCGACGTTATCCTAGCCGGGCGCCGTGCTTTCTTTTCACTAAGTTTTCAAACAAGCAAAACACATTCCTCCTCCTCAGAAAAAAAAAAAAAACACAGAGGTGCGTCACGAACTTGGTTCAGAGGCATCGGGCCGGCGCAATTCCGGGCCACAGCGAAAGAAGCACGTCCGAGCCAACGTAATTCCGGATCACGGCAAAAAGAAGCACGCCAGGCCTACGTAATTCCGGCGTGGCGCCATGCTTCCTTTCCACTTAGCTTTCAAACAAGCAAAACAATTTCTCCTCCTCAGAAAGAAAAAAACAACAACGGAAAGCTGTGTCACGAACTTTGTTTAGAAGCTTCAGGCCGACGTAATACTGGCCGGGTGCCGTGCTTTCTTTCCACTAAGTTTTCAAGCAAGCAAAACACATTCCTCCTCATTAGAAAAAAAAAGAAAACAAAGAGCTGCGTCACGAACTTGTTTCAGAGGCATCGGGCTGACGCAAGTCCGGGCCACAGCGAAAGAAGCACGTCCGAGCCAACGTAATTCCGGATCACGGCAAAAGAAGCACGCCATGCCTATACGTAATCCCGGCGCGGCGCCGTGCTTCCTTTCCACTTGGCTTTCAAACAAGCAAAATAAATTCCTTCTCTTCGGGATGGGGAAGAGAATTTAAGAAAAGAAAGCTGCGTCACGAACTTTATTCAGATGCTTCAGGCCGACGTAATCTCGGGCCACAGCGAAAGAAGCACGTAATAGCGGGCCATGCCGAAAGAAGCACGCCGGATTTATGCAATCCTAGTGCCGTGCTTTTTTTTTACACTTTCGAACAAGCAAAACAAATTCCGCCACCTCAGAAGAAAAAAAAAAAGGATACAAAGGGCTGTGTTACGAACTTTATTCAGAGGTTTTCATCGATTATTTACAAAACCATTAAAACTTTCTTAATAACAGCGAAAATCTGAATATCCATAATTTTTTGTTAGTCACCCGTAATCCCGGGGAAATCCGTAATAATTACGGAGATTCCATAATTTTTGGCAATTACGGAGATTCCGTAATTTATGTGCGTCCTTTGTAGAAAGAGATTTCACGAGAACTTCGATTCTCTAACGATCTCAGAAAAGTGGGAACGCATTCGGATACATCGCAAATTACAAGAGAGTTCCTGGGATGCGTCACGGATAGAATGCTGAGTGGCGATTTCCCGCAAGACACGGAATGGCTCGTGGGCTGCGGCAGTTTACCTAAAGCACGAAGTAGGCGGAGCTTCCACCCTTCGCGCTGCGATGCTCAAGTGACTGACCCCATCCATTGTTGACAGCAGTAAACGAATTGAGCTCCTGACTCCACCCTCCAACATTTCTTCTTGCCCCCCCAGCGCCTGCTCCAAAAACAACGCTCTCAGCTAGAAAGCGCTTAGTTCTTTTACACCACAAAAAAGCGGAATCGCGGAATTCCGCTTTTTCAAGGATTTTTCTATAGAACGACCCCCCCCTAAAAATTCTGAAAATTTTCTCTTCATTTTTGCAATGACCTCGAGGATGACCAAAATGATGCCGAAAAAAAGCGGAATTTCCGCGATTCGCGGAAGAATCTCATGTATGTGTCAGTCAAACACAAGGTGGAGTTCAAAGATTGCTGCTGTTCAGCCAGTTGCAACGCATTTTCCTGAAATTATCAAAGCATTAGGCTCTGCAATGAATTCAACAAGTCTTACACATGAATCCTTTTAAGAGGCAAAAAGTTTGAAAAAATATTTCAATTCATTTACAGCAATCTTTATGGCTACTTTCTGGTTGAAAGTCCAATCAAGTATTGGTGACAGGAATAAAATTATACAGTCTAGAGGTATATCCCTCGAAGTCAAATGCGATTTGATTCGCAATCTTATTACTGAGTTGGAACAGTTAAGAGACAAATGGCCCATGATATCAGAAGCATGTACAATTGCAGAAGGCATGGGACTTCCATCATACTTTCCTATAAAAAGAATAAAGAAAAGAAAAAAATTATGTGATGATGTTGCTTCGAGAGATGCAGATATTGTGTGTAGTGATGGTCAATCTGAATCATCATTTAGAATAAATGTATTCTATGCAATTCTGGATTACATTACAAATGACTTGGAGCACAGATTCACAACTGCCAAAATTATAAGCATAGTGTTCAGCCCTATCTTAACATATCTGAATTCTCCAGAAGATATTCTTGAAGAAAAATGTAACTTGTGAAAATGTATCCCACAGATCTTGTAAACTGCAAACTTTGTCAATGAAATACTGCACCTGAGAAAAATATTTCAATGCGCATTTGGAAAGAACTTCGAAGCTCACAGTTCTGCACTACCACCACTCATTCTTCTGGAAGAAATTTACGCCAAAAGACAGCAGTTAGAGTTTGGTGAAATATGTATTGCTCTGAGGATGTTCTGCACATTGCCTGTAACTATTGCTGAGGCAGAACATAGTTTCAGTAAACTATACTTTATAAAGAACAGTAGAAGGTCCACAATGGGCAATGAACGCTTATCTGCATTATCTATGTTATGTATAGAAAACAAGTTCTCCAGGAAAGTTGATTTCAGCGAAGTAATCCACGATTTTGGTGCAAAAAAAGCAAGAAAAGTTCATTTTAGTTTCTTGCAGGCTTGGAAGATGTGAAACATCTAATATAAAAGGTACAAAATTCCTTCCCATTTTATGTAGTTTATTCAAATAAAACATTGTGTATTATTTTCCAGGGTTGTTATGTACCAAAAGGTAGTGTACAAAAAGAATGAGAAAAAAAAAATGGCCACAAAAATATTACGCACAAGAAAAAGTGCTGGTATTCGAAAAATAGAGGGGAACTCCCACTGTTAAATTACATTACTCCGTGTGACTCATGTTTCTTTTCACGTCGACGTGACTAAACCTCAGAATTGAAAAGCAAGTGCAATTCGCAGTACACCACTTCACAATTCACATAGTGCAGGGACATAGCTAGCAGAGGGCTAAATGGGGCTCAGCCCCCGCAAGGCGAGCAAGCCCTCCTGGAAAATGTACGTGGCTGAAAATTCTGTGATCTGTAATTTATGAAAACGACCTTTGTATTTTATTATATAAATACGTTAATCATTCGTGTATTGCACTTTTGTTTTTAAAGAAAACAAATTTGGTATGCCACAGGAGGATGAATGGTGGATAACTCAACTTCCTGATGTGAATCAGTAGGAACAGCTATGCCAATAATTCTCTACCACACGGACACATGACTTTCTGGTATCAAGAGCTATAGAAAAGAGAAATGTCTTCATTAAGAAAAAATAAAATTTGGAAGAACATTATTAAAAAAAAAAAAGCGGAAGTGGAGTCGTAATCGCGCTGAATAATAAAACACTATTTGTCACTGGGTAAGGTGCCATGAAATGCTAAGTTGCTGTTAAAAACTTCCTGGTTGTTAATTATTATTTGCAAAGAACTGTGAGGAGATTGCTGCTAAATGTATCCCTCTTGGCTTTGGAAAATAGTACTGGGGGAAAGTCTTTGTGCGAGTGTGAGAGTAGTACATGTTTTTCCAGCGATAGTAGTCCATCGCAAGTCCATCTTTTTTCTTTGCTATGTTTTATTAACAAGAACAGTTATTCAGAAGGCATGCAAAAGGAATCAATAGAAACTGTAAGTGATTTACATCCCCAAAACTAAAATTGCATTGCACCCAGTAAACCAAGACGAGAATCGAAACTAAGCAATATTATTTATGTAAAATTGCCATGGGCATTTTTGCATATTTTCCAAATTTGTGCATTCCTTCCAAGGGCACTTTTATGTGGTTGTTTTTTCTGTAGACATTTTTAATGATTCTTAAGAAGTTTTGCAAAGAGCAGGTAAATAGCTATTAGTTTTTAATTTTCATCAATATTCGCTTTAAATTTTATAGCTTGTGAAGTCGTGAGTAACTGAAATTTCTCTTGTGCAAAAATCAAACTAAGTGGAGATTTTTCTGTGCAGGAGAGAGAAAGGAGCAAGCATGGTTGGTGCTTATTGCAGAACAGATTTCTTTTCTCTAGAAATAGGTGTTTTTATTACTTTTAAACTTTTTTTTTTTTTTGCTACGAAAAGTTTTTCTAAACTGATCTTCTACCGATAAGCATTAATTTTATGTTTATTTGTTTTGTTGCCCCATCCAACCGTGTGCCGATACTCAGACTTGGAGCTTAAGACGGAACAGCTAACACCATGCATTCTTATCGATTAAATTTAGTTTACTGCATATTAGTCACGGGCTAAGCCTGTGAAACTATAAAACTTTGTATCTGGGGTAGAAATTTTAGGAGGGAAATATGTGTAAAACTTAAAACAGCATTTGTCATCCAATGGTTTTTCTACATTTTTGCTTTTATTTATCTTTCATGTTGTTCATAAACCACAGTAAAGCAGAAACCACCATTATATAATTTTGCATTTGTTTTGATTGCACAAACTATTTTTGTTTTCACAGAAAGGGCCTATTGACATTCCAGAAGGTAGGCGAGGGGGGGGGGAGGATTTCTTACTTTTTCCCGGGGCCTGTAAATTGATGGTTGGGCACTGTGCAGGAGTCAGGCAATGTTGTGTAATGTCACCTTGGCTGTTTAAATGTATTTATGGATGCATGCATGCATGGTGCCAAAGTGGACAATATTGGTTTATGTCTTAGTAATATGCATGTGTGCAGATTGCTCTATGCTGAAGACACAGTCCTGTTGGCAGAGAGCAAAAGTGTTGCAGATTATGTTGTCCCGGATGTACGAAATTCAAACTGAGTATAAATAAGGGAAAAATTAAAGTTATGGTTTTTGAGCAAGGAACTGTTCATACTGAATGCAAGATAAGCCTTAACGGCACAGAGATTGGACAGGTGAATGAATTTGTATGTTTAGAAAGTATGTTTGACAGAGAGGACAAAGTAGATGGCAAAATTAGTAGGTGAATGATTTCATTGAAAATCATAGCTGCATTAGAAGGATTTCACAGGAATGATGGGTTCTCAAGAAAGTCCCAAATAGCTGTATATGAAAGTGTAATTGTTCCTACTCTGATGTACAGCAGTGAAACCTGAGTACTACAGAAAAGACATAGGAGTTGTCTGTGTGTTGGCAAGATGCATTACTTACGGGGGGGGGGGGTGTGGTAAGACACATGCTGATCATGAAAGGAATGCGGATATGTTGCAGATGTGTAATGTGAGGCAAAATGTTGTTAGTAAGGTGAAGACTAATATTCTTAGGTGGTTTGGCCATGTTTGAAGAATGAGTGATCAAGTGCTGACTAAGAGAATTTTCCCCACCCAAGTGGCAGGAAAGAAAGGTACAGGAAGGCCAAGGAAATCATGGGAGGACCAGATTCAGGAATGGCTGCTTGAGAAGAAGATTGCGAGTATGAAGTAAAAAAGGTTTTGTGCGTGGCGTGTGATGGATATTAATGACGCTCGAGAGGTGCGCAGAGATCGTTGTAAATCAAGACATTTCATACACCAACAGTAAGTAAATTCTAGTTCTATCAGTTAAATGTGTACTTGGCACATGGTCTTTCTTTGAGGAGCTAACCTCTGAATTTCAGAGAACAGCTTAATGATATGTATGTATAGTTATGTCAATTTTCATGTTCATGGTAAATACCTATAAGTTCAATATAATTCTTTGACCCTGAAAATGTAGTCTTGTTTCAAAACTTTAAAAATGTACTTTCTGCCTTAAGTACTGAACACAAAATGCACCTATCAATTAACAGCTCTACAACTGTGACTAAAATTTGAAATAGTGGCATTACAAATACATTGTGGTCCAAAAGTCTTGCCCTATTTTTAGAAAATAATTTTAAAAACTACACCACTTACAGACATAAAACTTGCTGTGTTTGAAAGGTAAATATCTAAAGTTTTTAAATACAAACTATGATACTTCTTTATGTGTTCCCTTAGTTGTACAGAGGATGTCCAAGCTGTACTCAATTTATCACAATGTCCATTGCAATAAATCCATATCAACAGCAGCAATGGCATTTAGGATGCATTCTCACTTTAGGTCTTTTAAATCACTCACCTTTGTTCTACATACTGTCTTTGACAAAGTTCCATATTTTTTTTATTTTTTTTTAATCCAATGGAATTATGTCAGGTGAATGGGCTGGGCATGGAATCTGTCCATCTTGGCCAATCCAGCATCCTAGGAACACAGCAGCTAAGCAAACTCTTGTTACCCAGTGGGGAGGAGCTGTGTTTTGTTGAAAGATTACATCTGGCTGAAAGTCTTCGACTTATAGCATAGCAGAATTTTGCAGCATATTTAAGTAGATATTTCTGTTGATCAATTTTCTATGCGAAAAAAAAGGGGGGGGGGGGCAATACTGAGGTAGTACATAAGCCCACACCCAACATTTACTTTGGGGCTATAGCAAATATAAGTTTGCAAGACGTGTATTTTCTGAACTCCCAATTGCTCCTGATATATGAAATGTTGACTTGTCACTAAAAAGCACACATTACAGGAAGTGTTCACAATTATCTAGGTGATCCATTAAGCTACAAGCAAATTTGAAATGGCAAGACATCATTCACCTCCAAATGTTTAACAATCTGAGCATCGTATGAACATAACGATGGTCTTTCATGCAAAATTTGCATTATTGTTGGGTTGATTTCTTCAGACTCTGGGGAAATGCTGCCTGTACTCATTCCGTGTCATCTTTTAAAACACCTGGACATCCACTTCTTGGTTTGACCAACATACTCCCAGTTTCCAGAAATTCATCTTTCCAATGCTTAATTGTTTTAGCATCATGTGGATTCCTGCTGAAATGTGTACAAAGACTTTTTTGTACTTAATTACTGATTTCCCTAAAAAAAAAAAAAAAAAAAACCCACAAAAATCACATTTTCCTGCACATTTGCCATTGCAGCTTGTAGCTATGAACAGGAAAAAGAAATAGTACCATCTACACACAGTGATAAACATCAAAACTTCAGAAGTTTGCCTTTTAAGCACTCCAAATCTTATTTCTGTAAGTGGTGTAGTTATTTTTTATTAATTTTCTAAAAATAAGCAAGACTTCTGGACCATCCTGTGCTATATAAAGTACACATATCGAAATGACATGTGAATGGTAAGAAAACAATCACAGGTCCTGGTCATCATTTTAAATAGATAGATATTCATAAACAAGAAAAGATGCGAGCAACTTATAAATGAAAAGGAAAAATATCTTTGTGTCACCAACATGAAGCAAATCTCCCTGAAAAATTTTTATCAAAAACTTTCACAGATAACATTCATGTATATTCATGCAATTTTTTAAATTTTTATTTGTCTTAAATTAATTGGAATTTTCTACACAACACCCACAAATATAATTGTGATCATCTTTGTGTGTGTGTGTGTGTGTGTGTGTGTACAACTTACTCATATCTTAATTTCTTCAAACAGTTACTAGTAAAGATATGGTTAAAAGAACAGTTAAATGAAAAATCTGATAAGAAGAAAGAAATAATAATATAAATTTCACAAAGCACACATAGTTCAAATAGCCTGGGTTAAAGGTTTTCATTAAATCAATTAATGAATGAAAACCCTGTTTGTTTTCTCCCCTTCCCCTTTTACTGGGAACTTCTGCCCTGGGCACCAGTTACCTTCACTATACTACTAGGCTCAATGGCACATATACGATTAACATATATTTACCATTAGCAGATAAAAGATGCTTTCTTGTGTGCTTTATTTTTAATTTTTTTACAATCTATGAATCATATGATCTGCAAAACAGGCAAAATTACTTACTTCAGCTTTACTCAGAGTCAAGCATCACAAACTTTTTATTCTAAACTGGAAATGAAATGGAAGACAAACAATTTTCAGAGTGACAAAAAGAAATCTTTTTTTGTCTTCCCTCTCCATTTTTGGAATAAAAAGTTGGAAGGAGGGGAGGGATCAGTTGACTGTTTGGACCTGTATCCCTGTATTTCTGTATTTTCACGGATGTGGGTCATCACTAATATTGCCTACTCCCACCCCCACCACCACGATTTAAAAAAAAAATCCCCCACACACGCCATTGTTTTGCTGATGCCAGTCATTTCTGCAAGTCCCTCTGCAGAGCTGCAGAGTATGACCCAGAAACTACTAGCTGACAAAAGTAATGAAGTAGGATTGAAAAAGGAACTTTCAAAAAATGAAACTGATGTACAATGTTTCACAAGAACTGAAGATTTAGAGGTTGGTGAGGCAAATCTTGAGGTGACTGATGCCTAACTGTACAATTTATCTTTTGTTTTAAAAGAATTGTTTAATAAATGCATACCTCCAGTTCTTACTTACAGATCAGACACCTAGACCTTAACTATAAAAGATATACAGAGGCTGCAGACAGCTGAAAGGGGAATGGAGAGATGAATGCTTGGTGTAACCAGGAAAGATAAGAAAAGGAACTTGTGGATCAGGAAAGTGACAAGAGTGGAAGACATCACAATCAAAGTAAAATCCCTGAAATGGCAATGGGCTGGATATACTGCTAGAAGAACTAATAACCATTGGACAAGTGAAATATTAGACTGAATACCAAGGGACAGAAAAAGACAAAAGACCAAATGGGATATAGGTAGATGAAGTTTGAAAGCATGTGCTAGTAATATGGAGGAAACTAGCTCAATACATACATACACAGTTGTGGAAGAAACTTTGGGGAAACCTTTATCCAGCAATGGGTTCATAAGATGATGATCATATACATAGAAAAAATCTATGGATCACATGATACCATGGTTCACTCACAATTGCTGATCCACTATGTTGAAACAATGAACTTATCAACTATGTCAAGTAAATGCATTTTATCCTACACTACCACAGAACTACAGGTAACTATCCCGACATTTTTTCAGCAACAAATACTCTGGTGGGTGGACTTCCATGAATTGACACCAGTCAAGAAAACTTCAATGCACAACTCTACCCACGCCACCTTACATTTCTTACAAAGATCCAGTCAATGTTCACAGTAAATTTTAAATAAAAGGAATATTCACAATACGTGCTTAAATACAGATATACACATTCTTCCTATGCAACAAAGTTTAAAAAATGTTTTAGTAACTTTTTGCTGAATGATGATCATTTTCTTCCAAAATGGCATTATATTTGATCAAGAATTAATCATGACTAAAAGACAAGTTTACTGCTGCTGAAATATGTACAAAATTTTTTTCAAGGTATTTAAAATTTGTGAAAAATGTTGCCATTTCTACAATAAGATTAAAAAAAAAAATGTTTGTTGTACAGGGAACAGCTCACTCACCCTACTGATTTTTGTACAACTTTTCAGATCCAGACCAGAAACACTATGGCCTTTACACCAATATTTATTTTCTTACATAGAAAAGATCACCACAAACACTGCAACTTATTGCTCTCCTCTGTTACCGACAACATGTGGGCAGGAGAGTAATGAAAATAATAAAACAAATAGCAAAGTCCTACAAACACTTCATACATACTTTTGAATGATGACATCTTGATAAATAACACTTTCACCCATTTCGAAGCTCGCAACATTTAAAGTGTATATATTTCCACACACTGTTCCCATGTACAGTATCGTAGAGTTTGAGTTCAGAAAAATGGAGGTGATCTTCTTCATTCTATATAAAAAAAAATAGACAATTAACTTAAATAAATCAAAATGACAAACAAGAAACTGCATTCACTTTCAAACTAAAGAGAATCAAGGGAAAGGTTTGATCTAATAAAACATTTACATTTGAGCTAGAAAAAAAAATGTAAGCTCAGAATGACTGTACATTATTAACAGCAATCGGGTTTCAGAAATGAATTGCCTTTAGCTCACTGTACCCCCATGTAGCATTTCTTCAGAAAATTTGAATGTTACATCACCCTGGAGTGAGAATCAAACTCACATCAACCAATTTTTGCTCAAGTATGCTTTTGTTACACCACCCAGGACAAGAATACTTTTAAGACACTGAAGGTAAGCGATTGTAGCTTAGGAATCTGAATGACTTCAGATTTGTGCTAAATGTAATGAATCTTTCTAATACAGAAATTTACATAGGTCATAAATCACCAGGGCATCACATATATTTTTGTGATTATAATGGCTGTTTAAATATATATATACTCCACATTTTTCAGGAAAATAAGGGTAAATTAGTTTTTTATTCATTTGAAAACAGACAGTATATGATAAGAGGGTAAGACTGATTACCATAACCCACACCACCAAGAAGGCATAGCGGGTTTAAGGGCGAAAAATAATAATGAGATGCACATCAATTAAGATATGATCAAGTGTTAATCTATGTATATAAAAAAAGAAAAAAAAAGGGGCTATGTCATGTGCAGTGGGACGACGAAATGTCGCCCGAGAAGAATATTTGTTTTACTCAGGAAATAACTTTATTTCATTAACTGTGTGCATATACAATGCAAAATGCCTGGCGTACATTGACGACGTCAGGAGGTATGTAGCTAATCCAAAGCTGCGGAAAGACATTGTTTCGTAGTACATTGCCGGACACAGAAAATCTGGTCCAAGTTAATACCTGCACAAATGCAGACAATGCCCAATGGTAGAAGGGCACCAGCTTGTCTAGGAGGTCTGAATACGTCCTTTATGTGAAAGAATGTCAGTATTGTTGTATGCTTTGTTCTGTCTGTATAGAGTCTGGTTTCCACGCACAGAAGTTCGTTAGAAGGAAAGTCAAACATGCGGTCGTCAGACACGAAGACAATAAGTGGGGGCCAGTTCTAAGAAGCAGGAACTTGCTGATACGAAGCAAGTTGGCCTGCGGACAAAGGTCAGGTTCGCTCCGGAATTTGACAAGGTCGAAGGTCAGCGCCTCGTGGTAGGGGGGCAGAGAAAAGGAGGGGTTCTCCAAAGCGAGGGAGATAAGAGACAGGGCTTCTTGCAAAGGAGAGGAAGAGTGAGAGGTGAGCTTGGAAGGCAGATAGATGTGGGGAGTTTAGGCTCCAAGGAACAAAGTTCCTGTTTTTAGCGTGAAGCCGAGTGCTTCGGGAGAAAGCGTGGAGTCGGAATGACTCTGATATAAGAGTTGCCATAAGGCAACTGATTTTTGATTGAACAATTCGTGACGGACGTCGCATGTGAAATAAGTTCTTCGACATGGACATTGGCACCGGAACCAGACTCTTACCAATACTTTGGCTTCATTAAATTTATTGTCTTTATTATTCACGGAGTAATTATTGAAACTGGATGAAGTGCTTTATGGTAGCCATTCTCTCCCTTCCTTGATTCGCGGATAATTTATACAAAAAGTCAGAGGAAGAGGGGCCTGGATAATAAATTTATAATTAATAAATTACGAGAGAGAACCTCAGATAATTTGCTGTCAGTGGGGAGTTGTTAAAATAACTCATGGACGCCTATCGGAAAGAAGGCGGGACTTAGCTTGAGAGCCTATGTCTCACCCCATACAGCGGGATTTCATGGAACTCACTGTGCATGTTTGAAAGGATGCTATAACAATAACTCTGTCCACGGAAACCACAGGCAAGGCATCTGGACAGGTGGAGTGAAGCGGGGAGAATTTTGAACACCAACTGGGAGTTTGTTCCCCGTGCGAACAATATCTCTCCTTCTTTTAGGGCAAAATGTCTTTATTTCATTATAAAACAAAGTACAAAATAAGAATGAACTAAGTTACAAACTTAAAATTTTTCAAACAATGTAAGAATGTGAACAAAACTTCCTCAACAACTTGCCAAGAGGATGAAAACAAAATTAAAATAATTACTTAGAAAGCAGATAAACTCACTGCATTTCATGAAATTAATTAAGGCACTCAGTTTAGTGCAAAAAAATCACATCTTAAACAGATCCTTCTTCATGGACACCTTTATGAACAATTAAGAAAAATAAACAACTTCATAACAAAACCTCCATTAAAAGGAAATATTCATAGAAACTAATACGCAAAAAATAAACACTTCAATGGATTAATTGTGGGTGGACTTTAGAGTTCGGCCCGCGTCATCTGCTTCAACCAATGTTGCTCTTGGATTCACGGGAAATGGACACGTGTAGCGATAGGCGGCGCTGCCGCCGTTTTCTCGTAATTGGTGTTTGCTCCCACGCTGTTTGCGTTACCTAATAGCTCTTTGCCCAGTGCGCGAGCCGTGAGGCCCCTTCACTTACTTCTGTTCGCCCTGTTTTAAGCAATAGGTGGCTTGTGTTTTTTCCAGCGTGAGTTGTAGCTCTGTTAGTCTCGAGATGTGGAATTGGCGGCATTTCTTCGACGAAGTTGAGAAGGATGAAGAAACATGCATTGCATGGTGTGAGCGGAAAAGATTGCTTCCAACCGAACAAAGTAGTTCTGCAGGTCATCCAATGAGTTTGAGAGTGGATATGTGTCATCGTTTAGGACAATTCAGGTGTAGGAAGAATCATGTTACAGGGGAAAGTGAGCAGTGTTCCCGTTTACTTGGAATGTGGTTTGAAGCTGCTTGTATTCCTCTTGATAACGTGATGACTCTTGTGTATTGCTTTGCCAAATGATTATCCTACGATGATGCAATTGAGGAATCTTTCCAGGGTGGGGTTTCCACATCCTCTACGACAGTCAGCGACTATTATCAGTCTTGCAAAGAACTAGTCACAGAGTTTATGGGAGCCTACAAACAAGACGAATGACAGCTTGGAGGTCCCGGTGTAATCGTAGAAGTGGATGAGGCGAAGGTTGGAAAGTGGAAGTATAATCGTGGTTGTCTCGTTGAGGGCACCTGAATCCTTGGCATCTTTGAACGAAATTCTAAACGATTCAGGGTAGAGATCTGCCCGGAAAATAACCGCTCTGCTCACACATTGCTGCCGCTCATCCAGAAACATGTTCAACTTGGAAGTACTGTAATGACGGATCAGTAGGCTACGTACCACAACTTCCCATCATGTGGTTTCCAACATCTCTCAGTTAACCGCTCACTCAGCTTCGTTGATCCGAATACTGGGGAGCATACTCAAGGTGTTGAGAGCAATTGGCGGCCCCTCAAACGCACACTATCTAATGGAATTCACAAAGACCATTTGACAGACCACATTCTGGAATATTTATTCCGATGAAATTGTAGTCTTTCCTTTGAACACTGCTTTGAGGTGATGATTGGTATTATCAAACAGTTCTTCCCTAGTACGTAATTTTTTCCAGTGAAATATTTGTACTAGATAGATCATTGAAGAGGAAACACTTCTTTTCAGTCATTATAAATATTTAAAAATACCTGAACTACTCACATTCCATAAAGGCCCTTTTCAGGGCCAGCCATATTACCAAATTAAATAAACCCATTCCTTTAAAAAATAACCCATGGCACATATTTCTCGTCCTTAAGAGTCGTCCCACACACACCAATTACATAATGCAGACAGTGAAGGAGCAAACGACGCTGACGCAGCTGCAGCGCTACCTGTTGCGAAACATTTCTCCTATGATTCCAGGAGCACGTTGGTTGAAGCAGACAATGAGGGCCGAACTTTAAAGTGCATCCTTAATTGTATTATGAACAGAAATGCTTCTGAAACATAGCAATATTTCATTAAAAACAATCTCAGCACAGAAAACAGCACGATTCATTTCTTAATTTCTTGTACCAGATCGATAAATTGCATCATTCAACTATCCAAGTCTGAAGAGGTACTAAGGTCCGGAGAGCACTCATGTTGGATCAAACAAAGTTCAGCGTTTCTTGTCTCCAGCACTCTCACAAACTCAATTTGATTTGTTGTATAAGATTTGGATTTTATTAATTCCCTAAAAAGGTTGGGAACCATCTCCAAGGTTAAATTTCTGTTGAATGTCAACTGTAGCAGGACAGTGAAACAAGGCATGATCAGCATCTCCTCTCTTGGATCCACAAACGCAGATACAGAACTTAATTGAGAATCGTAATAAGAGGATAAGTCAAAAGCTTGTCTCGTTCACAGCTAAAAAGTTTAATGATGCAAGAAAGCCATACACACTCACCTCATTCTACAAAAGTACAAGTCAAAGTTTCCTATCTTCCTTTGAACAACATTCTCAAGCAGAGCAATAATCCCACAGCAATCTCACTTGGCAAGTTTCAAGGGCAATGATGCCAGATTCTGCATCTACTAATGAAACAAAATGCAGTCCTTGTAAAAAATAGGCCATGGAGTGAAACAGGTGTTAGTCAGATGAAGCAAGGTTCAGACTATATGGAGGATGGAGTAGGAATCTCTCAGCCTCTTCCAATTCCTGTAGTTTTCGATGGACCACTCAAGAGGTGTGACTTGGGGCATTATCCACTTGCAGCAATGCCCACTTTCTATTGACGAGCACTGGACAACATTGGAGCTGAGCATCATGGATCTTCTGCAGTTGTTCAACATACAGGTTCCCGCCCACAGCCTGGCCATCTGGCACGAGTTTCCAGTGCAAGGACCCTCACAATTCCATTAAATGCAGAGCATGACATTCCTCCTGAATTACCGTTTTACAATTTGCTGTGCCTCTTGGCACAGCATCAGCCAATGGTAGTTTAACATAGGAATATCCACTTCTCATCTTCTGTGATGGCATGACAAAACCTATCATCCCGTGGATTTGACATTAATCTATGAAAGCGAGTGACAAGTTCTACCTGCTGGGGTGTCAATTGATAGGAAAACCATTTCAACTGGAAAGACCCTACCTCAACTGCCAATTGTCACATACTGACCAAGGTTCACTATCACAGCTTCGAACAGAGTCAGTGATGGTGGTCGGTAAGATGTTCTGATCTAGTCTTAGAGACGGTGTCACTGGAACCATTTTTGCGCAGTGATGCTGTTCATTGTATCCTCGTCTTCAAATGCACAAATTTATCTCACTGCTACTGTATTTAACCCTTTTTTTCCAATAATGGCATAGAAGCATCTGAACAGCACATTTATTGACCTCCATCCTTGGCTCACCTGATAATGCAACATGGCTTCATGCTAAATGCACATCATCAGCTTCATGTGTGTGTCCACATAATCGCTGTACCAAGTCAACACTGGTATGTGTTTTCACAGGAATGTTGGCCTAAAGTGTGAAGCTCAAAACAGGATGAACTTTTGACTCACCTTAGCAGAAAACAACAGTGGCCTTCAGGGTATTAATGAACTTGTGATGACCGGTATGGCAGAAATTTAGCATTACCTGCAGGTTGCAATCTTAACTAAATACACAAAAATGATCACTTATTATTGATTAAATTATAAGAATTGGGAAGCTCAGAAAGGATATGTGGTCTGCTGACAATTCTTTTCTTACACTGAATTAATTTTGATTTGATGTTTATGGCCCCCTTGATTACTTGCCAGGTTTCAATCTTTGACACCAAGCCTCTGTAGTCAAGATCCCAGAAATGTTGATAATTACTTTAAAAAAAATGAATTCTTACTAAACTTTATTCAATTTTCATTCAATTTGTTAAGTTCTTAACTTCAAGTGAAATTAAACTTCTGTACACAATTACACATATAAACAATTTATTGTTGCACTAAAATAGAAATTTATATGTTATACATACTGTCCTTCTAAAATAAATGATTTCACAATGCTGAGGTCCCATTTATCACCAACTTCATTAAGTTCCCACAAGTGAAGACTGTTATCAGAACAAAGTGAAATTAAACGACCCTGAAAAATAATCACACGTCAATATCACATATACAATGGTACTGAACTTTAAAGTATTTTCAAGAGCCACATGTCAAACATTACTACAGTATTATGCCTAGAATAACAGCACGCCAAAAGACCACTGTATTCTAGGATCAACAATTGTGAATGCTGCAGATGGCAACATATGCATGGAAAGAATATGTCTCACTGGAAAATTCTTTAAACAGAACAATCAACTAAAAGTAAGTCCAATATTTTATCAACTGCTTTATTTTTTAACAATTTAAATACATAGAGATAAAAATAAACAACAGATACTGCATCAGCAAGGCATACCAAGCCTAGTAAAAAAACATGTGAAGAGCATTTAAACTTTTTCTTTTTTTGGGTGTATTCATATATATTTTTAATGAATTAAGCCAAAATATTCTTAGTGATATGAAATATTGTTGAAAAAATGGAAGTTCTGCAGCTAATGAAAATAAAAAATAGAACTTACAACAATATATGCCTTATCACAACTATATGTTAAATTAGTTTTCACTCATTAAGTACTCAAACAATAAAGGATTTAAAAATTAATGAAAATTATAGATTGCAGCCACATTAAAAAATTCAAAATACTTAAAATGAAAAACACTATTTACATTGTATGTTACTCCTTCTTGGTAAGGAAGCAAGTTATATATGCATAGTATAAAATAAAGTTCCCGGTAGGCGTCTGTCTGTTTGTTCGGGCTAATCTCAAAAATCGCTCGACTCATTTTGATGCGGTTTTCACCATTCCATAGAGCATTTGTCGAGGAAGGTTTAGGTGTATGAAACATTAATCTATGACAAAAGGGAGCCGAGCAGTAACTATTTTAGTGACAAGTCAAAGAAAAACCGCCATTCGCATTCTTTCGTGGCTTCCACTGCCTATGAGGATGCAGTAGACACGTGACTTTCTTCATGGCAATGAGCCTTAGTAACGTACGTGAAGGACAACCAGTCCCCATTGAAATGATGGTGTCTTACTTTGAAAGTTTAACTTTTGAGTACAAAATGTGGTATTCTGAAAAAATTTAAAAAAATTAAAGAGATTGAAGGAAAAGATCCCTATGTGCTGAATGTAAGTATCTTCGAAGGTGACACGAAAAGTTTTCCAGAAGTGCAAATAGTAAATATTTTCTATTACTTCGTCTTTGGTCGAAGTGCCATTACCATACATCAGTTAGAGGCATTAGAATCATATAAAATTCTCGAAGCATATAAAAATTTCTCATTGAGCATATTCTTTTACATGGTAATTTAGTGAGATCACTAATTATTGAGCAATTAGTAACTCTTCAATAAAAAGTGTTTTTCTATGCTCTGGGAAGCGATTTTCAAGACTTAGAAAAATTGAGAGAAAAATCTGGTAATCTATATACAGTATATAAAAGTGAACGTTTGCATATTTGTATGTTTGTCCGCTATACAAATCTATAATTTTCAACTTAGAACCACCAAATTTGGTATACTATCTCATGGTACTCTGACTTAAGACTGTACATGGTTTTGGGAAGAGGTCGGAGCCCGGGAATTAAAGGGCTCCCATACAAAATTTTCGTAAAAAATTCTACAGTTTTCAATTTACAACCACCCAAATTTGGTAATTATCTCATGATACTCTGACTTAGACCGTAGACAGTTCATGGAAGGGGTCAGAGTGGGGGGGAGGGGGTTAAGGGGCCCCTCCATACAAAATTTTTGTAAAAAGTTCTACAGTTTTCAATTTAGTACCACCAAATTTGGTATTAATGGGAAAATTACAGGAATATGTTTTTCATTCATAAAATTTCACCCGCTGAACTTGGCGATTCCACAAATATTTACCCGGGAAATACTGGGTACCCTTGCTAGTTAGTAATATTTCAGTTTTTGTCATATTTCCTTCTCAACACCTATAAGGATCACATGCACTCCATTGATATTGAGCAAACATTCTTTTGTCTCGACTCTTCTTTTCCACATCTCGTGAAACCTTTTAATTAATTTCAAGTAGCCATTTGTGTTTAGAGGATGTGTTTTGCATTGAAGGCTTTCCAGTCTCAGCATAATATTTTTAAACTAACCCTGTGTTTTGTGAACAATGCATTCATTAGTTACTTTTAGAATAACATTTTTGGACATAACACCCTGGACTGAAGTCCTGTGCCCATATAACTCTGAGAATATGAACACATGCAAAATTATTTACCAAGCAAAGCCCTGCACATTCCAGCTGGTACCAAATATGCATACCTGCCAACACTGGCAAGACTCTTGTCAGTAGTAACTAGTATTATTGTGCGCCACACATAGACGCTTTTTTACGAAATGACCCATTTCTTTGTGAAAAAGAAATACATGCCACACAGAACGTCACAACAAACAAGGACACTAATGAAACGAACTTAACACATGTGAACCACAAAGTTAATTCCTCTTCTGATGACACAATAAGTAATATTGCGAGATTTAAGGTAGAAACTTCCACCAGTAAAAATCAGTCAGATGTGTTGAGAATTCCACAATGCTTGACAGATGAGAAATCTGAAACTTGTAAAAAAATTCATCAATTTTTCCAAATTTGTCACTCCCATTTGCGAGAATTGCCCCCTCCCTTATCAAATTTAAATGCAAAAACTTATGGAACTCAGGATATCTAACAATGCAGGAGAGTAAGAACATCACGGGGGAGGGGGATTATGGGGAAAATCTTTGCTCCGTCCGACTTCCGGTTTTGTGAATTTTCCCCCAATTTTCAAGCTGAAAAAAAAAAAAATACATGTTTATACAGTAAAATGTTATTTAACAATAATATCGGACAGAGGCAACATCACGAGAAAAAGAAATCACGATTACGGAAAAAATATGAACTCAGTCGAACTTCCGTTTCAGAAAGTTCCGTAAAGATGGAATTCGGTCCTCCGACGAACATCCTACCTCCCTTGTCACTCCCCAATCTCTGTTCATTGATCCCGTGGATGATCAAAATAAATACGAAAATGGCGGAATTCCTCGAATTCGCGGAAGAATCTTATGCCTGAAGATTATGGAGAAATTTTCACGGAATCTAACATCCTTTTTTGCAAATTGTTGCCTATAGTTTCAAGCCGAAATACAAACATTTATGCAATAAAATAATATTTAACAAGAATACTGGACGAAAGGACAGAAAAATCGGGAGAAAAAAATGACGATTAAGAGAAATAATTACGATTTACACAATTTTTTTTATTTCGTTCAACTACCATTTTCGAAAGTTTTGAAACACGAGATATCATCACAAAACGAAAAACGACCGCCCCTCCCTCCAATTCTCTTCAGTTTTGCATCGATCTTGAGAATGATCTAAATAATGACAAAAAAAAACCTCAATTCTGAGAATCTGCTTAAGAATGTCATGTACATCATAAAATATTAGCAAAATAAAAAAAAACAACAGTTAAACAAAATGAAAATTCGTAGAATCCGTAGTTTCGACAGTGAGTTTCGTAGTCAGACAATAAAATCCGTAGAAACTATGGACATTCCGTAGTAGTTGGCAGGTACGGATATGAATTAAACAAGATGCAAGACATATACACACAAAATACACACAATAGCCACTGAATTAGAAACCTTTATGCAGACGTACTACGTAATATATGCAAAATACTTGGTCATGTGTGTCACCATATGATCTAGTCAAACATTTAAGCCTGCTGCTTGTCAGTAATCATCAACTGGTACTGTTGATCACAATGGTAAAACAAAGAACCTTTTGGAGTTCAATAAAGGGCTTATTGTGGGTGCCAGTCTGGTTGGAGTGACGATTCTGAAAACAGCAGAGCTGACTGGTTTCTCAAAAGGTGAGATATCCCAGGTCTTGAATCAGTTGAAAAATAACCCACACTGCTTGTCTAAGAGGAGTAACTGTAGCACGACGACAGTCTGTCCGGAACGAGATTGCCCTCATCTGAGAAGGAAGAACAGTACTTCCCATGTGCAGCAATTGAACAAAGTATCTAATGAAGGCTGTTTCCAACTCGTATCTCAGCAAACTATGCGCAGGGAATTCAAGAGGATCGCCACTGGCAGTTGTGTGCCTATACGGAAACCACCGATTTCTTTGAAGAACTGGAAAGTTCATCTACAGTGGCGTCAAGAACACTGAAAACAAAAAAGTAATGTGGCCTGATGAGTTGCATTACACCTTATTATTCTGTGCTGACAGTAGGCAGAGTTTGGTGGGAGCCCTACAAAGCAATGGACACAGCTTGCTTTGTAAACACAACTCAAAGTTCTGGAGGTGGTGTTATGATTTATGGCACATTCTATTAGTACGGAACAGGTCCCCTGATATTGCTGGAAGGTGGGATGCCCTCCAAGGATTATCTGAATATTGTTGCTGATTGAGTCCATCCTACACTGTTGATGTTTTATCCAGCATGTGACTGCTGTTTCCTGAATGACAATGCTACTGTCCATCATGCAAAATATGTTCGGTAATGATTCAGCATGCAAGACAGTGACTTCCATCATCTTTACTGGCCAACACAAAGCCCACATCTGAACCCTATTGAGAATGTATGGGGCATGTTAGAAAACAGATCTGTGAGCACAGTCCGCTCCCATCAAATCTGTCAGGTGAAAGCCTGGTATGCTGTAAACGCATATGCACTATAACATCTTGAGGAATCTGTGCCAAACAACATACATCCTGTAATTTGGCCTAAAGGTGGTCTACCCAGATACTGAATAAAAGTTTCTAATTCAGTGGCTGGTATGTGCAGTACAGTTGGTAAAGCTGATCAACACTCGCATCAATGGGTACATTACTGCAACAGTGTATTTTAAAAATCACAGATGTAAAAAGTCTTATATAAAACTGGATGAAATGTTCATATCTAATTGAGGGTTGCCAGCTGAAAAGAAACAGAACAGCAGGAAGCAATAAACAAGGACAAAACTCAGAAACTATTGATGCTATGTTATGGGACACTTTTGCATGAACAACAAAATGTTCTGAAAAAATTAATTTTTCTTTCATATACTTTACACTTATTTTACTGAAAACTGACATACCTTTTTAGAAACAAAAATTAAACTGATAATGCTACATTTATTCTTCATTTCACCACTGAACTGCACACCTGATGCTCCATATCTAATATATGTTAAGAAAATCATCAAAATAAGACTGCAATTCAATATGATAAATAACAATATAAAATAAAGAGGGAAAAGCAGCAGAGAAGAGCTCATTTGCACATGTGCAATCATTATTATCATCATAACACAAAGGTGACTACAACCATCTTACACAATTGCTAAAATGTCAATCACAATAATAATAAAAAAACTATTTCAAGTTGGCTTATTTTCTTAAATATGCAAATATGTAACTCTTTTAGTGACAGTTTGAGTGAAATTTCAATAATGAAATTTTAGTGATATATATAATTACAACCTAACAATTTCCAAAAAAAATGGCCAAATTATAATAGAAATTGTTAGAGCCAAATTATATGGAAATTAAGATCATTACCTCTTTCTTTTTATCAAATTATAATAATGATGGATTGAAATGTAAAATCAATCATTAATATTCAAGGAAGTAATACATTAGAACATTTTCAAATGACCAAAGTATTGACGGAGAAAGTTTGTTGCAAACGGCCATTAATTATCATTGTTTTTAATTACATCCTTTCATTTTTGCTCTCTCTCTCACTCTCTCTACTGGTTCACATGTACAGCATCCCAGAACACAATACTGATATGGCTGTGTGGGATGATAATGAATGTTCAAGTTGTGCTAATGAATTTGGCGAAACAAGACAATTAACTAAAATAGGAGCACCAAAGAAAAACGTTTCATAGCAGCAAAGTTCTAAAAATAAAAAATAAAAAGCTGAGAATAAAGGGCGCAATTTAAATGATAGCATCAATCTCACTTCTGCTAAAAAGCAGGCTTCAGTTTACTTTTTAAAGTTCATGAAACCAGCTTGTTGAGAGTGCCAACTTACCCCCATTTGGGATAGGTCTACACTACAAGCTTGAACCGAAGAATCATGTCAGTCAGTTTACATCATGCAGAACTGCATTTGCATAGTATTGGCTCACTGAAGTAGTTCCACAGGAATATCATGCTTTTTTCATTCATTGAAAGGAAATTTAGCCTCATTGTGTGTTTAAGAAAAAGAGCTAACAAACTAATCAGGAACTTCATCAACACCTCATGGCTTTGATCATTCTTCCTGAGATAAAATGAGGGTGTCTACCAGAATATAAAATACAAGTTTATGACCTTTTTGTAACATTACATACAAAATTTGTGACCTTCAGAAATATGCTAACATTACAATAAAACCCTTAATGCCAAAACAAAAACACAGGAAACCTGTCTAAGGTTAATCAAAGAGACTGGAACTATTTTCCATTTCATACAGGTGCATCCATGGGATCTATTGATATGTAAATGTTTGCATTTTTGTCATGCTAATAACAGATTCTACATAATTATTAATTACTTAGGAAAATGTATTGCTCATAGTACCTTAATCAACTAACAACTACAAATGTCTATCTTCTTAAATAATTGCTTATATATAATAATAATTTTATAATAATTTATATATAATAATTATTTTCTTAATTATTATGTTGGATTATAATACAACATTACTTTCTGTATACAGTAACACTTACAAATATGTCACTCAGTGAGAGCACATGAGTTGCACATTAACTGAAATAATTCAGTCACCTCAGAGAAGTGCCAAATCTTGATTATCCTGAATATTTTGCAATGCTTTGATGTTAATAATTTTCATATCCAATTCAAAACTTTTCTTTTTTTTTAACATCTGCCGCTTTACCACAAACTTCCTATAATGAAATGTTGTGTCTCTTTCAAAAACTCTCTATTCTTTTAAAATATGGAACTCTTTTCTAAATTGTTTTCCGCTACATCTCTTACCTGTGTTTGCAGCATAGGACCTGAAATTGGAAAATTTCTCACTCTTGTACTAACAAACAATTCCCAGACAACCTTATTCAATCAGCTACCTCGGCCTCTTTATTTCCGGCTTTCCACATTTTTCTCTTCATTGAGCTATTTCCTTTACGCCACTGCTTTGTTATTTCATCTTTTCGCTTTGCAATAACATAATTTTTTTTCTAGCATTAAAAATGTTTGCCAAATGCTGGACACTCACAATTTCTCTTTTGTGCATTTCAATAACTAACTTTTGTATCTAAATTGAAATCGTTATTCTTCGGCACCATGGTAATAGGCAAGCGAATGAGCACAACTCACAACAAGCAAAGGTTGTGAGTAATCACCTCAAAGAATAAATGTTAAGAGAATTACTAGTACATTAAAAAGTTCCAAAACTTTTTGAATATTTACCAAATGTCAGTGAATTATGTCATTCCCCACTGAGCAAGCAAGAGCATCATCTGACCAACCAGCCAGTACTGGTTTGATACAGATCCAACACACACAGCGTATGTGCATAGTTCCTGATTACAGGCACTCAAGACTCTTCATTGCGAGGACAACAATGTCGAATTTTGAACAGCGTTCAAGTGAAAAATTTTGTGTTCTGCTCAGAAAATCTTTCTCTGAGACTTTTCAAATCATTAAGTCAGCGAATGGGGAGAGTGCAATGAGTCAAACTAGAGTTTATGAGTGGCATCGACGATTCGAAAACGGGCGACAGAGTATCGAAGATGATGAGAGGTCAAGACGACCTTCAACATCCACAACAGATGAACAAATCGCCATTGTCAAAGAAATTGTGGAAAATGACTGTTGAAAAACTGTTGCACTGATTGCAGAAGTTGCCGGCATCTAAGTTGGAAGTTACCATGCCATTTTAACAGAGAAACTGGGCATGCATCACGTGTGCCAACAAATTCTTCCTAAAAAACCTGACAAGAAAAAATGGATGAGCGCATGCAAGTTTGCGGGGATAACATCGATGCAGTGGATTCAGATCTCGATCTCTTGAATCGATTGATCATTGGCGATGAGACTTGGTGCTTTCTGTACAACTCCCAATCCAACTGACAGTCAAAAGTGTGGAAATCATCGTTGTCACCACGACCAAAAAAGTTCAAGGCTGACTGCTCCAAAGGAAAGGTCTTGTTAACAGTTTTCTTCGATTGCAAGGGGTCGTACACAAGGAATTCCTTCAACATGGTCGTACAGTCACTAAAGAAGAGTATGTCAATGTCCTGAAACGTCTCCGAGAATCAGTGAGATGCAAGCAACCTGATCTTTGGAAGACCAACTCCTGGGTGCTCCAACACGATAATGCGCCAGCTCACAGATCCCTCCTGGTGTCCAATTACCTGTCCAAACATCACATTCCCATTTTTCCACAACCAGCTTATTCCCCTGTTCTCGCCCCATGTGGCTTTTTCCTTTATCCCTGGATGAAGAATTTGCTTAAGGGGCGACGCTTCTCAAGTTCTGAAGAAGTGCAACAAGCTGCGATGGTGGCACTGGAGGATGTGGCAAAAGAAGGCTTGTAATCTGCATTTAAATCTTTGCATGGGTGCTGGCAAAAATGCATAGTTGCACAGGGTAACTACTTCAAGGAAACACAGCATAAACAGGTATTATTAGTACTCATTCTGTTTTAATATAAAAAGTTCTGGAACTTTTTGAACGTACTGGTAAATTGAAGCATCTCATTGAAATCTGTACAAAACAACCAGTTGTGACGACTTTGGACTTTGACTTTAGACCAGCCAAGAGAGCAATGCTGATCACATGAACTAAACTTAAGTAGCAGCACATGCTTAAGAAGCTAAACAGTGGATGTGCTGCAGTTTGTGTGAATAACCTAAAAGCAATCTCTCTCAGATTATGTCATTTACAACTTCAACCATATCTTTCCTGC
Organism: Macrothele yani; assembly: GCA_039090855.1. Lineage (NCBI taxonomy): Eukaryota > Metazoa > Arthropoda > Arachnida > Araneae > Macrothelidae > Macrothele > Macrothele yani. The sequence goes on along the minus strand of CM077028.1, from coordinate 69,769,054 downwards.
GTGAATTCATCATTACATTTTATCGTGTTATGTTTTGTATTCAATTAAAATACTTGACAGCACAGGAATATCCAGGAGCTTTCCATTGTTCCCAGGTTGATTCACTCTCTTGTCATTTCCGTTTCAGTGTTAGGCAGGTTCCGTTTTACACAGGTTGAATAGTATATAATTTGTCTTTCATTTTGGGTATGTTTCAGTTTTATATAGGTTCTGTCTTAAATGGGTTTTACTGTATTATCAGCTAAATTAATTAACAGCTAACTGTTACATAGGCAGAACATAACTTTGCAGTGAATAAATAGGAATCTATAGTAAATGCCATCTTGCATAACTATTTCCCAGCATATTAAAACATTAAATATGCACAGGAAGAACAAACATTTATCATACAACGTGGTTTGTATCATGGAAGCTGTTAATGCAATTTTACAGCGATTGATTTCTCCATGTGTAACTTTTTCAGAGAAAGGCAGTATAAAAAAAAAACAGGATTCTACATTAAACTCAATACCTACTCCAATGACACATGGGTAGTCAAAAACGAGTACCTAACAACCTCAATGGCAAATTCAAGCAAAAAAATTTCTCTTATAGATTTGAATTTGCACTTCTTTTGCAAAATACAAGCTAGCAGCATCTTGTGATGCCATCACCTTTTCCGGCACTACTTCAAGATTTTAATTAAACCTGAACATCATGTTAGGAACACCCTTTCTGAAAATTTAAGGGCTGTGAGTGCCAATTTGTAAAGATCATTCTAGGCTAATGTAGCAGTTCAGTCCAAGGTTTTTGCAAAGATCTTCCCAGTGTGATGTCTAGATTTCATTAGAAGCCTGGTATCACAGAAAAAACTGAAATTACATAACAAAACTTGGGAGGTTTACATAAAAAAAACAAAAAAACCTTGAACAATTTTTCTTACACTTTTCCAAAGAACTGCCTCTAAGGGCTTTGGGGCACCCATTTCTGATGACCATCCTGAGCACACAGTATAACTTGAGCTGCCGGGTAATCATTTTCCCTCACAGAATGCATGTTGTTCCTACAAGTTAAGTTCTGTATGAAAATAAGATACATGCACATGGAAGTCTTAGTTTACATATATCAAGCTAGCCTGCCATATGCAAACAGAAATCAACTCATTCTTAAAACTGAGTGAAATGGTACCCAGGGCAGGTACTGCGATGCTTGGCACCCTAGGCGCCCCAAAAATGTATGTTGTTCATTTGTGTGGCTAAACATATTGCATTTACTGAATAATTTCAAGATGCAAAAATACATTGTAAACTAAATAGAAATAAACTAATGGAAACTTCATTTATTTTATTACTGGTCCAATGTAAATTATAATTAAATTAAAAATTTATTTTGTGTGCTTCATTGTTCACAAAATCACCAACAAGTGTCTTGAAATCTATGTCACTGGCAATTTCTTGTTCAATTGATAACCCAACAAAGTTCTTTCCTGGATACCCCAATAGAAAACAAAAAAATAACAAGAATTCCAACTGAATTAATAAAGTAATAGAGCCTCTCTTACTCTTGCACCTGTTCTAATTAGAAAATAGTCTGAGTGCGACCATTGCTAACCTTTAGGTATTGAACATTGCCACTATTTGGAATAGAAGTGAACAGTTGATATTTCCACTGAAGGCCAGATAATACAGAATGCTTTTTCTTTAAATATTTTGTGCTGCTAAAAGGTGTTCGCCTTACATGCCTGCTACATAAGGACGGGCCTGATTTATGGCAGTTTTTTGACAGATTTCTGCTTTCATGTCAGCACCAGATTTACTACAAATTGATTTGCCCAATCTATAAATTGCAGTTCCTTGTTTCTCACTTAATCAAGAAATAAGAATTTGCAAATTCTATCGAATATTGAAAGGCCATTATAATAGCTTACATTAAGTGAATTTGTTGTTTTATCTGTAGTTTTTTTTTCTCTCTCATTTATTACAGCATTCGATTTTATTCATTCTAAATCTTGACACTCTAGACTGCCACCTAGTTCACCTAGTGGTTGAACCGGCCCAGCTGGTACCACATGCTAAAATGGTTAATAGTGTTTCTGAGAGATATACATATGGATGTTTTAAAACATAACCAAAATAATAAAGAAAAAAATTGTTACTTGAACTTCAAAAATTGATCAGTTTTTATTGCCTTCACACCTCCTGTATATGGATGTCAGTATGGTCACTGATGCACTGATAGTAATGCCAGCAGTCCCACACCAACAATGACCCTAATGTAATGAGGTGAAACATTCTGTTCCATCTCTCTCCATTCTTTCCACACAAATATTCAGTTAGGTCTCTCTTAAACAAGACATCGACAATCCTATTTTAGAAAATAAGAAACCATGAGCAACTACTCCACAGTACATAAAACCAAATGAAATATGGTAAAGTGTGTGACAAATATATTAGCTCTGTCACCAAAATCATATGCTTAATTAATGCTAACACACATGTGCTACTGAATGACATGAATATATCACTAAGTCAGGAACACTGAAAGTACCCCCCCCCCCCCAAGGCTTACTATCCCTCAAATATTTTCCTGCTTTGAAACATGTTTTTTGCCTATATAATTCAGACTAAAAAAACTTTCCTACACAAGAAATATGTAATAACACTAGTCAGATTCAATGCAACCTGAAGGATACATCCTCAAGGAACCATTCTGAGTGCCAATGGCCATAAGGCAGAGAGCAGGATCCCATGCTAATGCGCTTGGCTTGTGAGGAAATCCAAAAGTGGCAATCTGTGAAACAAGAAACCTGAGACATTAAAGAGTACAGCACCTGGAAGAGCACATTAATTTTAATCAATATAGCTGCAAGTAACTTCACTGCATAAGACAAAATACAAATTAAACATATTAGGAAAAATCAGTGCTACCTGTGGTTGCCAAGTGGTCTGAGGCAAAGGCCATAAAAACGTTGCTCATACCTAATTTAGGGATCTTGGCTGCAACTTCAGAGCCAATAATAAATAAATAAATATATAAGATCTCATCGAACTGAAAAGTGGACATCTCTTCTACTATCGTGGGACAGATACTGGCAGAACTAGTGGTGTTGGATTTATAATAAACAAGAAACTGAAGGATAAAGTTGTAGAAGTTGAAAGTTCCTCTGACAGAGCTGCACGACTTGTTATCCAACTCTCGAAAAGATACCAGGCTCAGATTATTCAAACTTATGCACCCACCACAAGTCATCCTGAAGAAGAAATTGAAGAATTTTATGAGGAAATTTGTCATCTAAATAATAAAGGTAAGCAGCACTTGAAAATAATTATGGGAGATTTCAATGCAAAAATAGGGCAACGGCAACAGAATGAAACTTCGGTAGGTAAATTCGGTCATGGCAACAGAAACCAGCGTGGAAATACTCTCGTTGAGTTTGCAGAGGCAGAAGGGTTTTTCATCTTGAACTCCTTCTTCAAGAAAAAGCCACACAGGAAATGGACATGGACACATCCAAATGGGACGACAAGTGAAATTGATTTTATTATGTGTAACAAAAAAATTCGTCATAGAAGACTGCAGTGTGCTGAACAAGTTCAACACAGGTAGTGACCATAGATTGGTGAGATGTAAGATGCACCTGAACACTAAACTTGAACGTGGCAAGCTCATAGGACAAACAAAATCTATTGACATAACCAACCTTAAAAAACACCATAATACCTTCAAGTTAGAACTGAAGAACAGGTTCTCTGCTTTAGAAGGCCTAACATCGGAAGAAGTGGACATCTCTGAAGTTAACAGAAAAGTAACCAAAGCTCTTATGGAAACAGCAACAAAATTAGCTGGGTCTAAGAACAAGTTGCATGTGAACAAATTATCAGGAAAAACCAAAATGTTGATGCAAAAAAGAAGAGAGATGAGGACAACTAAAGAAGATGTGACTTCCAAAGTGGAATATATAGAGCTATGCAAGACAGTAAGAAAAAGTATCACTGAAGACGTAAGGAAATTCAACTGTGAACTAGTGAGGAAAGCAATTGAAAACAACCAAAGCCTAAAGATAGCAAAGGGACATCTCAGTAAGGGAAGAAAACAGATTATGGCACTGAGAAAAGAAGATGGTTCTGTAACAAGAAATAGAGGCGAAATTTTGACAAGAGTGAAAGATTTCTACTCCAAATTATATGAAAGGGATGATATATGCACTCCAGACATCATGAAAGATACCAGTACCAGAGTTCCTCCAGTCCTTCCAGCAAGAAGTTGCACATGCAATCAAGAACATGAAGCGAGGAAAAGCTCCAGGAGAAGATGGAATTACTGTAGACATCATACAAGAAGCAAGTGGAGAAATCGAAAACAGTACTGCCCAAATTTTCACTCGATGCCTTAATGAAGGAAAGATTCCTGAGGATTGGAACACCGCTACAATGATCCTGCTACATAAGAAAGGTGACATTGAGGATCTGGAAACTACAGACCTATCAGCCTCCTATCAGTAGTTTATAAAATCTTCACTAAAGTTCTTTCACACCGCTTGAGGTAACACTGGACATGGCTCAACCGAGAGAACAAGCTGGATTCAGGAGTGGCTACAGCACAATAGATCATATCCACGTGCTGAGAGAACTAATTGAAAGAACGAGGGAATATGAACTTCCATTGTGCATGGCTTTTATCGATTATGAAAAAGCCTTTGATTTGAAACCATCAGCAGTTACAATGGCTCTGAAAACCTGCGGTATTGAAGATGCATACATTAATATTATTAATAACATCTATGAAAATGCAAGTGCAAAGATTAGGCTGTTTGAAAATACAACACACGTAAAAATTGGAAAGGGAGTGAGACAGGTGACACCATATCTCCGGCTCTTTAATGCCACATTGGAGGGTGTTTTTCAGTCACTGAGCTGGGAAAACAAGGGGATAAAGATTAATGGAGATTATCTAACCCACCTTCGTTTTGCTGATGACGTAGTCATTTTTGCAACTACCCATCAGAGCTGCAGAGTATGATCCAGGAACTTGCTGACAAGAGTAAAAGAAGTGGGATTAAAAATGAACTTTCAGAAGACAAAAGTGATGTTCAATGCTTTTACAGAAATGAAGATTTATCGATTGATGAGAAAAGCTGGAGATATGAACACGTACGTTTATCTTGGACAGCAGATATCAAGTGAGGGTCACATTGATGAAGAAATGAGCGTACAAAACTTGCCTGAGAGCTTTTGGGAAGAAACAGCATAATTTTCAAGAGCAATATGCCATTATGTCTTAAAAGAAAAGTGTTTGATCAATGCATCCTTCCAGTGCTTACGTATGGTGCAGAGACGTGGACCTTAACTAAAGAGACATACAAAGGCTGCAGACAACTCAAAGAAGCATGGAGAGGTGCATGGTGTAACCAGGAGAGATAAGAAGAGAATGGATCCGAAAAATGACAAGAGTGGAAGACATCATGATCAGAGTTAAATCCCTGAAATGGCAATGGGCTGGACATACTGCCAGAAGGACAGACCATCGATGGACAGCCGAAATTTTAGATTGGATTCCAAGGGACAGGAAAAGACCCAGAAGAAGACCACATGTAAGATGGGTGGATGAAATTCGAGAAAGTATGCAGGGGTGACATGGTGGAGACTGGCACAAGACAGACCGTTGTGGAGAAACTTGGGGAGACCTTCGTCCAGCAGTGGATTGATAATGGTTTACAATGATGATGATGAATGATATATATATATATATATATATATATATATATATATATATATATATATATATATATATATATATATATCATCATCATCATTGTCAACCATTATCAATCCACTGCTGGACGAAGGTCTCCCCAAGTTTCCTCCACAACAATCTGTCTTGTGCCAGTCTCCTCCATGTCACTCCCGCATACTTTCGAATTTCATCCAAACATCTCCCATGTGGTCTTCTTCTGGGTCTTTTCCTCTCCCTTGGAATCCAATCTAAAATTTCGGCTGCCCATCGATGGTCTGTCCTTCTGGCAGTATGCCCAGCCCATTGCCATTTCAGGGATTTAATTCTGATCATGATGTCTTCCACTCTTGTCATTTTTTGGATCCACAAGTTCCTCTTCTTATCTCTCCTGGTTACACCAAGCATGCACCTCTCCATGTTGCTTTGAGTTGTCTGCAGCCTTTGTATGTCTCTTTTAGTTAAGGTCCACGTCTCTGCACCATACGTAAGCACTGGAAGGATGCATTGATCAAACACTTTTCTTTTAAGACATAATGGCATATTGCTCGTGAAAATTATGCTGTTTCTTCCAAAAGCTCTCCAGGCAAGTTTTGTACGCCAATTAATTTCTTCATCAATGTGACCCTCACTTGATATCAGCTGTCCAAGATAAACGTATGTGTCTGTTATCTCCAGCTTTTCTCCATCAATTGATAAATCTTCATTTCGTGTAAAAGCATTGAACATCACTTTTGTCTTCTGAAAGTTCATTTTAAATCCCACTTCTTTACTCTTATCAGCAAGTTCTTGGATCATACTCTGCAGCTCTGATGGGGTAGTTGCAAAAATGACTATGTCATCAGCAAAACGAAGGTGGGTTAGATAATCTCTATTAATCTTTATCCCTTTGTTTTCCCAGTTCAGTGGTTCAAAAACATTTTCCAATGTGGCGTTAAAGAGCTTCGGAGATATGGTGTCACCTTGTCTCACTCCCTTTCCAATTTTTATGTGTGTTGTATTTTCAAACAGCCAAATCTTTGCACTTGCATTTTCATAGATGTTATTAATAATATTAATGTATGCATCTTCAGTACCGCAGGATTTCAGAGCCATTGTAACTGCTGATGGTTTCACTGAATCAAAGGCTTTTTCATATTCGATAAAAGCCATGCACAATGGAAGTTCATATTCCCTCACTCTTTCAATGAGTTCTCTCAGTATGTGGATATGATCTATTGTGCTGTAGCCACTCCTGAATCCAGCTTGTTCTCTCGGTTGAGCCATGTCCAGTGTTACCTTCAAACGGTGTGAAAGAACTTTAGTGAAGATTTTATAAACCACTGATAGGAGGCTGATAGGTCTGTAGTTCCTGAGATCCTCAATATATATATATATATATATATATTCTATTAAGAGACCTAAGCAAAAAAATGTACATATTTTTGACTCATACCAAGTACAACATAGAAAAGGTTATGTATCTACCGGTGTGAGTAAAAGGAGAAAAGATAAAAAATAAAATAAAACAACTGAATGTAGAAAGTGTCGAGAATACTGAGCCTTGGCTTTATCAAGGACCAGCAAAAACTCTGCATTTTCTCACTTCCACAAAGACCTAGTTGGAAATGGGTTTCTGCAAAGCCATAGATGCAAGTAATAAGCCCACCAAAAATTGTTTTAAAAAATATATATATGTCATGACCTCCTCAGAGTTGTATGACCTAGCACTGGTTAACAATTTCGCTTGCATCCATAACCTTCCTGGCCCGACCCATGCTCTTCATCTGTTACTATTAAACAGAGAGAAGAAGATTAAAGAGAACTCAAGTTGTGAGAGTGACATAATAATTAGAAATAATTTTCAGCTATAACGAAATGCCAAGTTCGCCTGAGAGAGAATTTAAACCTGAATAGCAATGCAAAAGAATTCCAAAATTTTACATTGCAATTAAAAAAGGAAATATTAATTTTTAAAACTCAGATTTTTGAAAGAAAACTTGATTCTAAAACCCCTTACTCCACAACTTCTGACAACACAAAAACGAGAATAAATTAAAGACAATAATTAACTAAAGAAAAGCTTTGTGAAAGTTATATGACTTAAACAATTAGTTGCAATATGTACAAAGTATTTCAGCAGTGCTTTAAGTGCATAATTAAGTAGTTATTAAGAACTTAACTACTTTGAAAATACAGCGCAAAGTTAAGGAACTATGCTTAGCCAGCTGCTGGGCCTAAGTTTCCTAAAAGACGCGCAAAGTTACCAAGAAAAGAAAGAGTTAAAACCCGCAAAAATGTTAACAGACTAGCCAGTGCCTAAATGCTTAAAAGCAAAAAACAACAGAGAAAAAAAGTACAAGTACAAACATTGAACTTATAAAACCTAAAACCCAAAGACAATGAAGAGAGCTTACCTCTTATGCAACTAAACTTTCTCCACACAGGAGGAAACATGGCTGACCTTTTCCCCAAACGTCCAAACACCTCTGCCACTCCCTAGTCGCTGGGGGGCAGTGTGGGTGGGGCTGATGGCCTCCTCACACTGAAAGAAACCAACTCGCGGAGATTTTAACCAGAGAAAAAAATATATATATATATATACTTAAGACTGTGGACCTGTATGATCAGAAAGAGCAGAATTAACTCTCCAGAATACATGAGAAATATTATAAAATACACAAGTGGTGTATTTAATAATCTTTGCATGTATTAAATCACCTTAGTGAGCTTCTATAGATTATTCAGAATCTTATTAATTTTAATGTTAGTTTTACTATTTTTAGTATAGCTATTCTAGTGAGTGAATAACTAGTTTTCTTTTTTATTTGTTTTTATTTTCTTTTATAAACAGATTTTTAAGCTTTTTTTTGTGATTTTGTCTATATTATTTAATTTTTTGTTTTAATAGGACCTTCATATCCATAGCACTAAGGTTCCTTTTAGTAGTTAATAGGCATCCTCTAGCAAACTTCCTTACGGCTTTGATTGGTCAGAATCATATTATTAACTGTGTAGAAAATTAAAGCAGATCTGCCAACCTTACTCTATTATTCAGAATAATTTTTCTTAAAGTTCTTTTGATGAAAGAAGAAGGAATTTCGTTCTCTAGAAAACTATCTAATAGTATATTAATGTGGTAATTGAAGTCCAAATTGTTGCTGCAAATTCTTGAAATTCTTAGGACCTGAGAAATTAGTACATTCTCAATTACTTTGGTTGATATGTTATTATTCCAGTGTAGATATTTAATTACTTTGAAAGGAAAATTAACTCTTTTATCAAAGAGGCTAATAGATGGGTTACCTCTGTTGAGCTTAATGCTTTTAAGTCTAAGAACTCAAGTTCCTGATTACTGTGGTTGGTTTTACATAAGTTAAGAGAGCTAGGATAGATATTATTAAAATCACTTTCTATAACTTCTGAATTATTGATACACAGCAGATCATCAATATATCTAAATGTGTAAAGGTAGTTATCTGAGCAGGTGGGGTGATTTTTAATGAATTTATATTCCTTAAAGAACAGGAATAGATTAGAAATATTCGTGGAGGTTGATGTTCCCATGGGTATACCGTTCACTTGCTTATAGAGAGTATTATTATATAAGATATGGTTATTTTTTATGCAGCAATTGAGATAAGAGTTCCAGGCTCCTACATTAACAAATTGGTTAAGTTTAAATTCTGCATCATCATCATCATCATTGTCAACCATTATCAATCCACTGCTGGACGAAGGTCTCCTCAAGTTTCCTCCACAACGGTCTGTCTTGTGCCAGTCTCCTCCATGTCACTCCCGCATATTTACGAATTTCATCCACCCATCTCCCATGTGGTCTTCTTCTGGGTCTTTTCCTGTCCCTTGGAATCCAATCTAAAATCTCGGCTGTCCATCTATGGTCTGTCCTTCTGGCAGTATGTCCAGCCCATTGCCATTTCAGGGATTTAACTCTGATCATGATGTCTTCCACTCTCGTCATTTTTCGGATCCACGAGTTCCTCTTCTTATCTCTCCTGGTTATACCAAGCATGCACCTCTCCATGCTTCTTTGAGTTGTCTGCAGCCTTTGTATGTCTCTTTTAGTTAAGGTCCACGTCTCTGCACCATACGTAAGCACTGGAAGGATGCATTGATCAAACACTTTTCTTTTAAGACATAATGGCATATTGCTCTTGAAAATTATGCTGTTTCTTCCAAAAGCTCTCCAGGCAAGTTTTGTACGCCGATTAATTTCTTCATCAATGTGACCCTCACTTGATATCTGCTGTCCAAGATAAACGTACGTATCTGTTATCTCCAGCTTTTCTCCATCAATCGATAAATCTTCATTTCTTGTAAAAGCATTGAACATCACTTTTGTCTTCTGAAAGTTCATTTTTAATCCCACTTCTTTACTCTTGTCAGCAAGTTCCTGGATCATACTCTGCAGCTCTGATGGGGTAGTTGCAAAAATGACTACGTCATCAGCAAAACGAAGGTGGGTTAGATAATCTCCATTAATCTTTATCCCTTTGTTTTCCCAGTTCAGTGATTGAAAGACATTTTCCAATGTGGCATTAAAAGAGCTTCGGAGATATGGTGTCACCTTGTCTCACTCCCTTTCCAATTTTTATGTGTGTTGTATTTTCAAACAGCCGAATCTTTGCACTTGCATTTTCATAGATGTTATTAATAATATTAATGTATGCATCTTCAATACCGCAGGATTTCAGAGCCGTGGTAACTGCTGATGGTTTCACCGAATCAAAGGCTTTTTCATAATCGATAAAAGCCATGCACAATGGAAGTTCATATTCCCTCGCTCTTTCAATTAGTTCTCTCAGTACGTGGATATGATCTATTGTGCTGTAGCCACTCCTGAATCCAGCTTGTTCTCTCGGTTGAGCCATGTCCAGTGTTACCTTCAAGCGGTGTGAAAGAACTTTAGTGAAGATTTTATAAACCACTGATAGGAGGCTGATAGGTCTGTAGTTCCTGAGATCCTCAATGTCACCTTTTTTATGTAGCAGGATCATTGTAGCATTGTTCCAATCCTCAGGAATCTTCCCTTCATTAAGGCATCGAGTAAAAATTTGGGCGAGTACTGTTTCAATTTCTCCACTTGCTTCTTGTATGATGTCTATAGTAATTCCATCTTCTCCTGGAGCTTTCCCCGCTTAATGTTCTTGATTGCATGAGCAACTTCTGCTGGGAGGACTGGAAGAACTCTGGTACCTTTCATGATGTCTGGAGTGCATATATCATCCCTTTCATATAGTTTGGAGTAGAAATCTTTCACTCTTGTCAAAATTTCGCCTCTATTTCTTGTTATAGAACCATCTTCTTTTCTCAGTGCCATAATCTGTTTTCTTCCCTTACTGAGATGTCCCTTTGCTATCTTTAGGCTTTGGTTGTTTTCAATTGCTTTCCTCACTAGCTCACAGTTGAATTTCCTTACGTCTTCAGTGATACTTTTTCGTGCTGTCTTGCATAGCTCTATATATTCCACTTTGGAAGTCACATCTTCTTTAGTTGTCCTCATCTCTCTTCTTTTTGCATCAACATTTTGGTTTTTCCTGATAATTTGTTTACATGCAACTTGTTCTTAGACCCAGCTAATTTTGTTGCTGTTTCCATAAGAGCTTTGGTTACTTTTCTGTTAACTTCAGAAATATCCACTTCTTCCGATGTTAGGCCTTCTAAAGCAGAGAATCTGTTCTTCAGTTCCAACTTGAAAGTATTATGGTGTTTTTTAAGGTTGGTTATGTCAATACATTTTGTTTGTCTTATGAGCTTGCCACGTTCCAGTTTAGTGTTGAGGTGCATCTTACATCTCACCAATCTATGGTCACTACCTGTGTTGAACTTGTTTAGCACACTGCAGTCTTCGATGACGAATTTTTTGTTACACATAATAAAATCAATTTCACTTGTCGTCCCAATTGGATGTCTCCATGTCCATTTCCTGTGTGGCTTTTTCTTGAAAAAGGAATTCAAGATGAAAAATCCTTCTGCCTCTGCAAACTCAACGAGAGTATTTCCACGCTGGTTTCTGTTGCCGTGACCGAATTTACCTACTGAAGTTTCATTCTGTTGCCGGTGCCCTATTTTTGCATTGAAATCTCCCATAATTATCTTCAAGTGCTGCTTACCTTTATTATTTAGATGACGAATTTCCTCATAAAATTCTTCAATTTCTTCTTCAGGATGACTTGTGGTGGGTGCATAAGTTTGAATAATCTGAGCCTGGTATCTTCTCGATACTTGGATAACGAGTCGTGCAGCTCTGTCAGAGGAACTTTCAACTTCTACCACTTTATCCTTCAGTTTCTTGTTTATTATAAATCCAACACCACTAGTTCTGCCAGTATCTGTCCCACGATAATAGAAGAGATGTCCACTTTTCAGTTCAATGAGATCTTCTCCTTTCTCCTTACCTCACTCAGCCCGACGATGTCCCACTTGATCCTTTGTAGTTCCTCTTCCAATTCAAGAAGCCTTGAATCAGAAGATAGGGAGCGTCCGTTGTACGTTGCCAAGGTCAGCATCAAATGGCAGCCTAGTCCGGTCCTCCGGGGATTCTTAGCACCCTCTGCCTTCATGTCGCACTGGCCGCTGCCTTGGCCAGGTACATTCCAGCTGCCGGAGACTGAGGGCCAAGATTTAAGTTGTAGAGTCATTTTGGAGGTGTTTGGCCATAACTCACCACGCTGGCCAAGCGGGTTGGTGAGTGTGGGATAGCATTTCCTCTGATCCCGATGGTATAGTTATACCGCTATTTGCGGTCGTCAGAGCCCCTTTAGTGGGAACAGGATGCACCACGAGAAGGCGGGGTTGACATTTGTCAAGGAGAGGCTGTGATGTTACGCATCACCTGACCTTACATCCCGCATACAGCTCTTTAAAGGTAGTGATTATATCTAATAGAGGCAGATTAGTATATAGGTTCTCAAAATCATAACTATTAATATCTAAGGGACTTACTTTGAGTATAGTAGAAATTACTTCTGCATTATTATTAATTATCCAAAAATCTCTGTACATCAAATTAGTACAGTTTCTAATGTGTTTCAAAACCTTCTTTAAGACATCTTCAAAAGCAAGATCTATTTTCTTTTTATGACTCCTTACTCCACTAGCTATGAACCTGAACTTCACAGGATCTTTATGAAACTTAACCGTTGCAAAAAGAAATGGAAATTCAGGCTCATATCTTCTAGTTTGTGGAATTTTAAGTTTCTTGAAGAATGCCTTAAACCGATTTTCTAACTGCTTGGTAGAATAACTTACGGGCTCGTAGGTTACTCTATTATTGAGTTCCATAGTTAACAGTTCAAAATAGAACTTCTTACAGATAATTGCAAAATTATTGCTAGCTTTATCCGTAGTGGTAAAAATAAATAGGTCTTGTAGTTTGGAGAGTGACCTTTTAGCATCTCCAGAGAAAAAGAGATTTCTATCGAAACAAAAGTCCAGACCTGCCAACTCACAAGTGAAGCTATTGATTACGTTATATTTCCATTTTGCGAAGGCCTCAATAGGCTGATTGTATATATATATATATATATTTATTTATTTATTTGCTTACCATCTGAACCAGACTTGTGCCACATAAGTTAGTTTCCAAATAATACATTTGCATAAGCAGTTAGCATAGCTACAATACTAGTTTTTTTATTTTTCATTTATTTTCCAAGGCCAGGGTTCAAGCATCCAGGTGAGTATGGGAGGAGAGGACTTCATTCATTAGGGATTTAGTCTTTCTTTTTGGCAGAGGATCCCCCCTCAGGGTGTCCACAGAATTATCAAACCTGATTTCCCTGACCAAATATATAAGAAATCCCTGACCTTACACAAATAGGTTTATTTGAGGTTTTCACTATATGTGTCATGATAATAAATAAAACTGAATTGGATAATTGAGAAACTTATATTATTTAAAAGTGTTTCCGTTTGACGTATAAAGTTTCCCAAATAACTCATTCATTTAATTTTTTTTTCTTTTTTATCGGCCTCCACCTTCTTTATAGCCATTCAACTCACACCTTTTTAATTTTAAGTTTACCCTTTTTTTCATGGTTTTACATTTATTGAAGAAACACTCAAACAAACCCATGCACAATATTCAGAACAATTACTATAAAAATATTACAGTAGGAACACAGTCACTGTTTTTATATTACACACCACTTTTCTTCTTTTCCCAATCTGAAATCTTCACCTGCAAAGCTGCTTCTTTCAACTCTAGTTCCTTCCGTACTCTTTGTCTTTTTTCCTTCAATTCCCTTATTTCATGATCAATTTTTTTTTTCGTTCAGTTTTCTTTGTTCTTCATTTTGAAGAACACTTTTTTTCTCAGGATAATCCTGATATCTTTGTCTGGAAGCTCTTACAGAAAGAAGCCTTTTATTGATGGCAATGTGTTCTACTCCTCCCACATTTTTAATGGCATCAAAAACTGCTCTCTGACAAATCAGGGATTCTTCCAAGAGATTTTCCACAAGAAGAGACTTATTGACAGAAATCCACCTTCCACTGAAGCATTTACATGAGACATAATAAGACACATTTTTATTACATCCCAAAGTTCACAGAATTGTTTTTGGTTGTCAAGTAGAGCACTGTAAAATTTGACTAATCCAATGGAATCATCATAACTGTCTAAAAATTCATCAAACTGAGACTAAAGCAGACTGAGCTTCTACACACAATGAAGCATACTGTTTATTAGCTTTTTCAGCACAGTCATCTGAAATCCTGTTTGCACTAAGTAAAACTTTGAGCACAATTTCCACTCTCTTCTTGCCTAGACTCGGCTGCTGCACTATAATATTTGGGTCCAAACAAGTCACCCCGCGGACAAACTTAAATTTTAGTGGGCTTTTCTCATGAAGTTTTTCAATCATACTGGTCACAAGTTTCCAAAATTCAAGCTCAAACTCTAATTTCTCCCTTTCTGAGCACTTCACTTCTTTTAATAGCTTTTTAGCACTAAATCCAACATCAACTTTCTCAATTGAGAGAATATTTTCACTTTTTGATACATCTAAAGTTAACAGTTTTGAGACACTATCAGCTTCACTTAAATTTGTCAGGCTTCAAGCTTCGTGCCATCAAATTTTTCATCAGATCCAGCAAATCAGTGTGTAAGAAAGGAATTAAAGGCTTTGGGCTCTGGAACCTTCTCAAAAAAGATTCACACTTTGAAGCTATAGTCCTAAATGTAGCCAATTTGCATTTCGACAGTAGACTTTCCATGAATTCTGCAAGAAACCTTTGCTGTTTGCTGGAAACCGATGATTCTTGAACATATTTCTTGATATGATCATAGACAAGCAATGCCCTAGTCAAACAATTAATGTTTTCCAACCACCTTACAGTGCAAAATTTCAAAAGCGAAATCTTTACATCCAGTAATCATAGTATAATTTGCACAGCGAGCAGGACTATCTTTTAGAAGGTAGTACAAGTTATGCAGAAAGTGATGTATATCCCATTTCACTGCTTCAAGTCTAGTTTTCATAGCTCCATTGACCACGTGAAGACCACATACTCCAATGTCAACTAATGAGGGCGTCACTCCCTGACGCCGGGTTAAAACTAGTTGTAGTCTAACTGTGATTGAAGTTTCCCTGACTTTTTTTTAAATATCACTGATTTTCCCTGACTTTTACCAACATTTCAGGCATTTCCCTGACCAATTTTCATTTCCCTGACTTTCCCCTGACTTTCCAGAATGTGGACACCCTGCCCCTACCAACTCCTCCTCCTCCACACACACCTCTCAGGATTGAGACCCCACTCTGTGAGGAACCTGACATAACTTGAATGACAACAAGAGTTAGATGACAACTTGTATTTTGCTCTCCCCAAAAATTTCATCAACCCTTCCCAGCAAACAAAATGTTTTGGAAACAGATCCTGAAAAAGCAGCTATTGCAGGAAAAGGGGAAGACTGTACATAACAGAGATGGATAAATTGACTGCTTATTGAGACAATATGGAAATTTTGTTGTTGTTGTTCTGCACCTTTTGGCCTTTTTGTGCTTATGCACCTCAAAACTCCAATCTGTCATCAAGAAAGAAGAAATATCCTTAAGACAAAGTTCTGTAAAAAATCTTATCTAACAGTGAATAGCTGCTGCAAAGGATGGTACCATAGTTTTCATTTTCCCACCTTTCATGCTTTTCCCATACTGTACGTATGTATGCTGTGCTGTAATATTCAATACAAAAATTCAATGTTGCTATTTTTAATTATAAATTTTCACTTTTTCTACTGTAGATTCATACTGTTTTTCCTATCTGTGCTGCATACACATGCGTCCAGAAGTTCAACAGAAACATTAGCAATCAAAATTGGTGTTATTATTATTATTATTATTATTATTTTGATTGGAGGTTTAACGACCACTGTGAGCAACTCAATGGGCTATAAGCAGTCGCCCGTCCCTAATTTAGGGTCACTGGTTCCAGGGAAGGAAGAGAGCCAGCGCCATAAGACAAACACAACATCCATACCTCACCGGGATTCGAAATCGGACCCCTTTCGGACGAATGATCAGAGGCCATCGCTTAGACCACTGCGCCACCGGGGGGGGGGGCAGTGGTGTTATTATGAAAATCTTTGTAGTAACTAACACCCAAGCACTGAAATGGAATTGTCAAATTTCCAGGGGTAAGTCAATGCCCACTACTTGCCCCCCTTCCCTCCTGGGCACCCAAGCACACAAATACCTTTTTATTTTTTTTTAACAGGAAGTGATGAGCTTGTTTAATACAGGTGTGTATGTGAACTAGGCCCTTGTCTTGGGCAGAATAAAATAACAAGAATTAAGAAAGGGCTATTTGTTTGCACTGGAAAGATTTCAAATTATTGCTCAATGAAAAATTGTATACTTTTTGGGTAACATACACTACATTGTGACAGATACAAAATTTATTAGATTGCCCATGGTTTTCATTCATTCATGTACCTGTTTTCCTTTATTACCACTGATTATTGAGGTGATACAGTAAAATATTTCATGAGAAAAAGGCAATATATTTCATATTGAATTTTCATCCATCTTAAATGTTTTGAGTTAAAAAATATTTCCAAATTAAACTTCCCACATTGCAAATGGCACCATATTGTGACTATATTAATCCTGAATATAAATGAAATCTAACAAGAAATAAACACACCATACTTATAGGAAGAGAAATCAGGGGACCTGAAAGTAAATGACCATCCAATAGAAAATTGGTATGCTGTTCTCCCAATAACTAAAAAATAATCATTAATCAAATGGTAAAAGTTAACTTGTTCAGTTATGTGTGATATGATAAAGCATCAAACAGAGGTCATCACTCTTTCCACGTTTATAAGTGAATCACGGAAAAATTCTCATTGGCTGCCACCGGGAATCGAACCCAGGGTCTTCCAGTTACGCGCCGGATATGCTTCCACTGCACCATGGTGGCCTCGAATTCCTCCAGACTCACACACACTAACTGCCAAGCCAATTTGGCAGGTTGCTTCTTGGAGCCCCGCACAATGCTGGGGATTCACCAAAGATGGTAAGCAGCAACTGAATAAATAATTAGAGGACGAATGAATAATTAATACAGACATTTGACGTGGACTGTGGTGCAGTGGAAGCATATCCGGCATGTAACTGGAAGATCCTAGGTTTGATTCCCTGTGGCGGCCAATGAGAATTTTTCCGTGACTCACTTAAAAACGTGGAAAGAGCGATTACCTCTATTTGATGTTCCTAGTTAACGTCAAATGTCTGTATTAATTAAGATAAAGCATTATTTACAATCAGGGACAGATTCAAGCACACCTGTTAGAATGATAGCAGCATATTTATTACCAAATGACATACTATATAAAATGATTACAAATAAGGGAATAGCTTTTATCATCAGAAAATACTGAGTCATAATCAAAAGAAATCACCCCATATTAGCAATTACCAAAGAAACTGTAGCTGAGTGGTACGACACGCTGGCTTCAAACCATTCATCGGAGATGTTCAAATCCCAGGTTAAGCCTGGGTGGTTGGTGTGTTCGTCTTATGGCACCGGCTCTCTCCCTTCCCTGGAACCAGTGGCTCCAAATTAAGGACAAGTATCTGCTTATAGACCATTGAATTGCTCACAGTGGTCGTTACCCCAAACAAAACAAAAAGACTGATCCAGCAGAATGGCTAGTACTTTTGTAGAAGAGTGTGGGCAGCAGTAATGAAGGCCTCTTCATTTCTCCTTTGAAAATGACAAAGTGAATATAGCAATTATTACTTTCTCTAAATGGTAAGAATTTGTGCCCCCTCCCCTACAAGTACACTCTGAATGTATGCCCCCCCCCCTTCTTATTCTTATTTTTACATATATTTATTAATGTTTCTACTCAAACAAGTCTTGCCCTAGATATGGGTAATACAGTACTATGGTATGGTGGATTAGTAAACATCACTCTTCTGCATGGAAAGGATTTTTAAAAAGTCTCTATTTTTTGTTACCAGTTTGGTTTCAATAATCACCATGAGTATCTCTAAGGCTATAAGCAGTTGCCTATCTCCAACTTAAGGCCACTGGTTCTAGGAAAGTGAGAGAACCAGTGCTGTAAGGAAAGCACACTAACCATGCCCATCTTGAACAAATGGTGAAAAGCCAGAGCTTTAGAGCACTCGCACACCAAGGTGATCTAATCTGTACTCATGTTAGACTTATTCAAGGTAGTTGTTCATTATAAACCACAGCATTTTGTTTATTTAAAATTTTAAGGTGCCCAGACCGAAAATATTTAAGAAATGTAGATGTGCATTTATTGTCATGATAGAGTTGATAACACACCAACATGACTAGCTAAGCAGAGATACATAATAGACACCACTAATCAGTCATTTAATACACTATAAATTTCACTAGATTATGGGTTTTACACAGGAGTAAAGGAAATTATTTACAGTCAAATTTTTGGGTAGCACCCCTACCCCTCAGGACTATCTGAGGAAGGGTAGGCAGGGTTCATACTCTTTTCTGAAAATGCAAATTAAGGAGTTCTTAAGGACCTTCAGGCTATTTTAAGGACCTTTAAATATTTTTTAAGGACTTCATAATCACTGCATGCAAATATACACAATATGCAAAATGTAAGTTAAATATTACAACATAAGTCATTTTAACACAATAAATCAATTTTGTTGAAACTAATGAATATTTCATTGCACAAATATATGAATTAAAATTAGTTCTACTAAAATAAACCTAAATACTCCAACAGAAATACCAACTAATTTAAAAGTTCCTTATATACATTTTTTACTGGTAATACTGGATCCATTATTTGTCTTGAAGCATATCTTTGCATCTACAGAACTAACACTCTGCTTCTTCGTATTGTGGTGTGAAGCATAAAATTTATTTACTTTGGAATTTCAATTTTCAACAAATTTTCGCCCATTAATTGTGATTATAGGCCCATCTTTGTGGTTTCGGAAACTTTTTAAATTTGCATTTGATTTTCCTTCAAAGTTTATCCGAATTTATATTTTTTTATTAATTTACAAATTCATTTTAACAAAAATAGTATTACAAATACATCTTAGAATTTCATATGGCTGTGATAGTCAGTCTTTAAAATTTTTGGTATCTTTACCTTTCCATTCAATAACTTAATTCCTTCCATTAGAATTACTTTTACAAATATGTACGGACACAGGCTAAGAAACTAAATGCATTAATTCTGTGGGTGGCATCACTACAAGTGCTGCAGCTGGAAAAATAACACTTTTATAAAAATGCAGCACAGCTTGTTAGACCTGTTTTAGGTTAATGAAGCAAGTAAACACACTATCTAAATCAAATCGAAACACACAAGTTCATCGTAACTTAAATCATATCATCGGAATTGAAAGCCTTAAGTTCAATAAAAATGTTTGCATAAATTTCAAAACTACATTGACAGAATTCAAAGAATCAAAACTGAACAGTGAAGCATCACTTTCTTTTAAGTATTTATTTATTTATTTTTTTATTTACTACACAGCTTCCGAATTCCCAAACCTGGAGAAAAATTTGGTTTTCGTAGATTTGGATGAATAACACATTTTTGCTTGTGTAACTGTTGCATTTTTATTTTTATTTATTTTTTAAATTCTACAGCTGTAGCACTTGTAAGTAACTTCTTCCATACACTTAATGCAGGTTGATTTTCAACATTTGGCAATAGCAGGGGTGTTAGTGCCCCTACCATGTTTTGGAGCAATTCTTGGAGCAGGGAAATGTGCAATTTGGAGCAGAAAAGTTGGGTTTTGGAGCAAGAAAATTTGCATTTTGGAGCTGAACTCAGGTTTTGGAGCAGCTAATGATAGTATTTTTAATTGTTTTAAGTCCATGCAGTGCTTTAAGTTATGTTTATATACTGAATTACCATTATTTTATGAACTATGAAAAAATGTTATATTTCAGGTTTGTTGACATTTTACTGCTTCTCTTACTACTGTTAATTAGCATTTCTGTCGTTCCTACAGTGAGATAAATAGGAAAACAATTATACTACCCACGATTTATTGAAAACTATATGACCTGCAATATTTTAAGCGTAACACATTAATATCAGGGATTTTCTTTTGAATGCATTTGTTTCGCTGTAACACAAATAGGATGCTGCCGCGTCCAAGAACTGTTGCTATTGATACTGAACGCTTGTGAATATACACTTAGGAAGAATAAATAATATGTAATTACTATTTGTTGTTTGGTTGGTTTTCAGCAGCATATTTTTTGAGATTCATGGCATTCATATTAAAATACATTATTTCTGAAACCAACCAACTGGCAAGCCACGCATACGTGGTTTGCGTGTTCATCACAAACTCCTAAGGTTTTCTGAAAGGAAAGCATACCTTCGATATAAACAGAAAACTAATGTAACATTTAATAATCAAATTGGAACCAAAACTATAAGATAACAGTGAAAACTATAGCATCATCTTTAAGCAGTTGCACCATGATACTCTTCATACAATGTATTTTATCAAGTAATTATCAATGTCAAACTTTCGTTATTGCTGTGAACAATTACAACTGGAACCCAAACTATAAGATGATAGTGAGATTTAGTAAAGTTGGTTAGATAAAAGCTGCTTTTATCGCTTAACCCTTGCACAGTGAGGTTTTGGCACGAGATCCCCCTCCCCCTCTCTTCTTCAGCAGTAGAATCAGTGTATGACTTTTTTGTTCTTGCTGTCTGAAAGAGCCACTGTTCTTGCATACATGGGATCCTGCATGAATGGACATGAACATTACGCAGACGATTGCAAGTTAGTAAGTGGTTCAACGCACCTTCCATCTGGAAAAAGAAAAGTCTGAGGGTGAAGATGTTCCCCAAGGTAGATCAAAATGAGAAAAAGAAAACCTCCTAAAAATTCTGATCCCTGAACGTACGGGGCAAAATTCAGACTTTAAGTAAGAACCAAAAGATCAGTATTCCTGATAATTGATTACAAGTTATGCGATATAAACAATCCTTTTATTTATCCATAGCGCTCGTGATCGATTTTAATTAACATACATGAGACTGACGAAGAAAAATAACAAAGCTGTACTTTTTAATTTGGTGAAAAATCAGACTTAATGGTGAGAAAGTGTGAATATTACAAAGCATGAACAAAACTGAATCGTTTACTGTAATTGATTTATGAAAATATTTAACTAGATCACACCACTGTATTCACAATTATAAAATTAGTGAATTCCAAACAAAATAGGATGGTTTTGAAAGAGAGCTTCAAACAGTTTTTTTTTTTTTTTTCCTGGTTTTGTTCTTGTACTTGCTAAAACATTAGCTTTGGTTTCCTCTTGCGAGCAAACCCTACTTTCTTCTCAGCAAGTTCCACGGCCATATTTGTCTTTCGTTGACTCTGCCACTGCACAGCACCCACTGTTTATTTATTTTTTCTGCTCATAGTTTTCCCTTTACCATTTTTCTTTGTTACTTTTCTTTCTTTTTTCGTTTTTTTTTATTCCCTCAGATGACAATTTTATCCATCATGCTTAAAGAACTTTTAGCCTGAGAACCATGAATTCTGATATCAGAGCTTTAACTACTTTAGATAAATGGTGTAATTTTCAGAGAATGAATACTTTTTTTTTAACACCATGCATCAATTCTTACAAACTTCCAAACTTCGTCACTTCTGTTTTTGGAAATTTCTCCCCACCCTTATCAAGCTAAAATGCACACACATTTATGAGGGTGATGACATTTAACAACTACATAGGAGTGGAAACATCGCGGGGAAGGGGAGAGGGATACAATTACAGAAGAAATCTTTGCTCCGTCTGACTTCAGTTTTCGGAAATTTATCCAATATTTTCAAGCTGAAATACAAATATTTATGGATTAAAAGGTAACATTGCAAGAAAAAAATTTACAATTACCAGAGAAATCTTACCTCCGTCTACTTTCCGTTTTCGAAGGATGAAATTCCGTCCCCATCCCCCCCCCCCCCCCCCAACCAATCCTCCCAAAATTTCAGTTCAGTTATGCATCGATTTCGTACATGGTCCAAATGATAACAAAAAAGACGGAATTCCTCGAATCAGCGTAAGAATCTCATCGCCAAAGATTACGGGGAAATTTTCGGGCGGCCTAACTTCCGTTTTCGGAAATCGTTGCTTACAATTTCAAGCTGAAATTATATTTAACAATACTGAACAGAAGCAACATCGCGAGAGAGAAAAAATATGATTACGGGAAAAATATGCACTTTGTTTAACTTCCATTTCGGAACGTTTAAAAAAGACAAAACAACATCCCCAGATGGAAATACGACCCCCCCCCCCACACTAATACCTTGAAAATGTCTTAACTTTTTCATTGATATAAAAAATGACACAAAAATGGGGGGGGATCTCCATGAAACCGCGGAAGAATCTCACGTACGAATTAACCACTGAATTGATTTCGAATGTCGTAATATAACACTAAAATATCGATGACCGGTAAATTTTAACTTTTGGAACAAAATTGGCGCAGATTTTGTCGAAATGGCGATTTTTTAGCAGAATGGTGCAAGAACAACGTTTTGGTGCGGGCTGGCACAATTGGCGCAGGTCTGGCAGCCCTGCAATAGTGTACAGGTGTAAAAGCTAAAACAAACTGCAGTAACAACAAGACAAGACACCTATGAAATTTCCTTCAGAATTTTTACTTCTATTATACATCTTTTTTTTTTTTGCTCTTAAACTTAAAAAACAGTAATGCAATTTAACAATGACTGCAAGGAAATTATATTATGTACATATTCACTTTTTTGAGGTTAAACAAAGGACGTAGGCCTACAATGAAATCAATTTTTCAGCTCCTTTCTTGCAACTACTGACATGGTAATTTCTGCCAATTCTTCATTTTTTTCTTTATTAATTTTCGAAAACTATTTGATTGAAGGAAGCAGTTCATATCTCTAATCAATTCCCCTTGGGCGGCAAGGTCATCTGCACGTTCTAATTTGGCAATATTTTTTTCTACTTTCAGTTTTTTCGTACTAAGCATTTGCAATTCCTCCTCAATCAATTTATGTTTCCTCCCAGATGTTGCTTGGCACATTTTTTTTTTTTTTGGCATCCAAATATTGAACATATTTCTGTCTAGCTGAAAAGACAGAAGCTCTAAGCTCTTTACTTAGTACCACATTCTCTAACAAATAACAGAAGATAACGATCTGAACTGCACTGACCCCACGCAAAGAAAACAAGAAGCCAGCAATAAATCAAATCTAAACCAAAGGGATTTGAAGGTAGCTGGTTGGCAAACTGCCAAAAGCAATACAGAACATGAGTAAACTTTTGGGACATGCGATCTAGTGGATCTAGAGACGTAAAACCATCATCAGTAAGCTAATGAAACCAGCTGGCCTGCGTAACACGCACATTTCTTTGGTTAAAAAAAAAAAATTAAGACCTTTTTAACGACCGAATATAATATAATTACGGTGTTTTCAAAAACTTTTTAATAGCCCTTAAAAATAGAACAGAAATTAAGGAGTTCTTAAGGGCCCTTAAAAAAGGTAAATGGAAATTAAGGAATTCTTAAGGACTTTTTAAGGGCCCTTAAAAAGGCAAATGGAAATTAAGGAGTTCTTAAGGACTTTTAAGGACCGTACGAACCCTGGTGGTGCTACCCAAAAATTTGACTGTAAGTAATTTCCTTTATTCCTGTGTAAAACCCATAACTTAGTGAAATTTATAGTGCATCAAGTTCAGGAATAGCCATAACATCAATTATTACCAGTCATTTAAGTAAAATGAAAAGCTGGCTTGATCTGCTATAACATGGGATTGTTCATATGATTTTGTATGAGTATAAACATAGGCAAGCATTGGGTAATGTGCCCCTACCCAATTTTAGAAAATTTAAATGCAAGGGCAAGCCTACAATGGGGAAGCAAATATGAGTGAGATGCTTAATAAAGTCACTACAAAGTTCAAAGAGGGCAAAAACCAGGTGCTATAGAAACATTTTAACTCATTGTGATACTCACTTAGTGTTCTCCCTAGAGCCTTTTTTATAGGGCGGCCCGCCGAGTTAATTTTGTCTGCCGCCGCCCAGCTACATTTCCTTTAATGAATGTTTTCACGATGCACATAATAGTAAGAATAGAAAACTTATTCTCACATATGCCATCAGTGTTGATGAAAAATGGCTGAAATCTTTGTCACCGCCCTAGTGGTGCAGTGGTCGAAGCGCTGGCTCATGACCATTCGTCAGAGAAGGGCCCAGGTTCGAATCCTGGTGGGGCATAGATGTTGTGTTTGCCTTACGTCACTGGTTCTCTCCCTTTCCTGGAACCAGTGGCCATAAATTAGGGACAAGTGACTGCTTATAAAGCCTATTTAGTTGCTCACGGTGGTCGTTAAACCTTCAATCTACAAAAAAAAAAAATTGTGTTGAATGTGATTTGTTAGTAAATATTCATTTTTAAATCATTTTTGTACAATTTCCTAACTTTGTTTATCATGTTATATTACATTAATGCCTACCACACCGTCACAGATAAGTATAATAATGTTAAGCAAAACATTTTTTTTTCGATTGGGGAAAGGGTCGTTAAAAGTACCACCCAGCTAAACTTTCTTGCTGCCTGGCTGTAAAAAAACAACTAGGGAGAACACTACTCACTTTTATTAAGATTTGGTGGCACTTCATTTTTTAGAGGAAATAAAACCACAGCAAAATGACAAACTGTTGAGAACTCATTATGTAACATTTCTTATAATCACCAAAAATATTCATGATTTTAAAATAATTTGTAATAAAACAGAGAACCATATTTTGAGAAAACTTAGCATCTTGTCAAAAATATGCTGGACTGTTCATTGTTCATTATTCATAAGCAGTGGGTAAATAATAATGCGCAATAAAAAAGTTTATGTACTTAAAAGATCCAAATATCGTGTCATTTATAGAGAAACAGTTCCCAAGAACACCTCCCCCCCCCCAAGGAAACAAAACATTGCATTTTTTGTGCCTCTCAGGAAATAATCACTATATGCTTATTCATGCCCTTTCTCCCAATTTTTGGTCATGCTACACCTGAGTATAAAAACAA
Organism: Macrothele yani; assembly: GCA_039090855.1. Classification (NCBI taxonomy): domain Eukaryota; kingdom Metazoa; phylum Arthropoda; class Arachnida; order Araneae; family Macrothelidae; genus Macrothele; species Macrothele yani. The sequence goes on along the minus strand of CM077028.1, from coordinate 69,743,780 downwards.
GTCTAATCACCCTTATCAACAAAAACTCAGCGCCTTTTACAGTTGCGTATATCATGCGATACATATATGTTCAGATAAGGACAGTTTGGAAAAAGAACTTTATTTCCTTAAACATGTTACAGTACAGCGAGGATACAACCCTTCCATTATAGACAAGGCTCTAACAAAATTCTGGAAACCGAAGCCCATCTCCACATTAACTCCTGTGATGCGCCCATTGCGAGTTACGAGAGAATTTTGCCATTATTCTATTTTCCCATGAATTCTATTTTCCCATGAATTCTATTTTCCCATGCCTTCAAAATTACAAAAATTCTCAAAACCTTTAATTTTAAGGGGATTTTTAAACCCATAAACAAAGTGAGATTTTTAGGATCAAAGGACTATGTTGAAGACAAAAACTCGTGGGGAATTTATCAAATGTCATGTGAATGTGGCGCTTCATACATAGGACAGACTCCGTAGAGCCTTGCGTTTTCGATTGAAGGAGCACATGACCTACATTCGGAATTGTGACCTAAAGAAGTCATCGATGGTTAAACACTGTTACGAAAAGGACCACAAATTTCTCTTTGAAGAAGCAAAACTAATTGACAAGCCAGATTCAACCACGAAACTTGATATTTTGGAAGCTTTCCATATACATCAGAAGTTTTCGCAACTTGTTAATGACATGACATCCACGCCATTTCTATCAAGCGCATGAAAGCATCTAACCAAAACACGGGACTGTAAACACCATTTATGATGTCATATACAATTTGAATATTTACGTGCCATTTGTCCTGGTGAAGCTAGGTCAACACCCAGCAAAACCATGGTCGGCTTGGAAAAAATAAACATTTGTGACAACTACCTTGTATTATCTTAATCTATATATAATCGTCACAAGACTGTAGTCTTTGAGATAAAGAAAAGCAAGTGTTATTTACATATTCTGAAGTGAAATTTTTTTTTCATAAAAACAATTCATATGCAGAAAAAAAAAGGGCATCAATCAGTTTCATAAAGAAATATCTGATCTCATTGAGTGAAGCCACATCCTAAGGCAATGGCCTCTTGTGTTTATGACTCCCTTACATGAAAGTTCACCAACTTCCATAGCCTTAGGTAATAATATGAGAAAGGACAGGTGACTGTAACATTGAAGGCTAGGAAATAGTTACTTCTGATTTAAGGTCATGTGTTCCATAAAATGAGAAAATCTTTGCAAAAGGAATCAACATTGCACCAATTTCTTACAAAAGATTCAAACCTTAGTATAGAAATACAAAGATTCAGAAGTATACACCTTAGCACACCCCACAGAGTTTTGACACAAAAACCATACGTGGAAACAGAGTGCTGCAACCCACATTAACATTTGTAGGAAAGAATTTGTTTGAAGATTTAATATGTGCCATTATTTGGGTTATGGGATACCACTACCCAATCAACTGACACCCATTAGCATGTACTTATATGAGTGAGGAGTAAACACAATATCAATCTCTCCGTCTCTCAGTCAGTGTAGCACCAAAGAGGTTATTTAAAACCCTTCGCAAATATTTAACATTCACACAATTCCACTATCATAAAAATTTGAGATGTTGAAAATAGTAACACAAAATATCATACAAACCTTGGAAAAAGCGTAGAAATCTTCTTGGGATCTCGATTCCTCCATGCTTGACTGTTGACCTTTATTCATAATGAACTTGAACATATTCACTATAAAAAAAATATATATTTTTGTTTTTTACGGTATGCATGAAACCATCACAATAAACCATACCACACACGCAAAAACAAAACAAAAAAATTACAAAGAAAAATACCGACAGCCAGTTTTTAAACTTCCGTATCACATGTGGTCATCGGATCAATTTACACCAATGTCAAGGATTTAACCATACCAAAATATGATCAGCTGTGTGTCAAATTTAATAATCCATATGTCCAGACATGACAAATAAATATTACTTACACTCGGCAAATTTAATGAGATCAAAAGTTTAGCTTCGCTGACTGCGAAAACAATTCATAGTAACGAACCACATAAATTTCACAGGAAACATAACTTCTTCAAACACGGATCCACCGGAAGGCTGAAGTTTCAAACAACATGCAATTTTTCTAGCAGCCCAAACTCAGTGATCGTGGCTGTTGCCATCCTATTGCGGAAAACTCATCTCAAGGCTCAAGCGCAAATTCCAGAAGATGAAGGCAAATTTGTAAAGATTTTCAAAAAAATTCAGTGGGAATCACTAACATATTTATCAATTAGTTTGGCAGCATGAACAAATTTAAATGTTTCCCGAAGTACCTTTCATTTTAAATGGCTGTAAACAGATCTACAATTACATTAAAACGCATTTTTGGTAATGAAGAGTTTTGTTTGTTTGGGGTTTTTACGACCACTATGAGCAACTGAGTGAGCTATAAGCACTCACCCGTCCCGGATTTGAGACCACTTTTTTCACGGGTGGGAGAGCTCCAGTGCCACAAGGCAAACACACCATCAATACCTTAACCTTACCCTTGATTTCAACCCGGACGCAGCTGAGACGAATGATTAATAGTCAATATTTGACACCGCTCGCCAACCGGAGAGGCTTTACCTAAGACTGTAAGTTATCATACGTCTCCAATTCAGAGAGTGGACAAGCACTCCACTCTCGTCTCATCCGGACTTGAATCAGGGCCGAATTGCGACAGTTAGAAAAAGGAAAGCTCCTTTTATTCCAATCATGATGAGTCGCACAAGCTATATCTCTCGAGTAAAGCCGTCTTTGTGCGGATAATTGAAAATAAAATAAAACTCGGTTTAACTTAAATCAAATTAACTCATGGTATGAGACACCATGTTCATTCATCCGCCACCAGGACAGAGAATGCAGTTTCCAGAAACTTCTGAGAAACACATCAAATTCAAGTTCACAATCCGATTTGATATTAAAATTTCGGATGCCTGAATAATCTCATGCCACTAGGCAAGTACAATACATTTTAAACACTTAGGCATACTTTATATGCTAAGCCGAATATAATGCGCCGCCCCGGTGGCGCAGTGGTCTAAGGCGCTGGCCTCTGATCATTCGTCCGAACGGGGTCCGGGTTCGAATCCCGGTGAGGCATGGATGTTGTGTTTGTCTTACGGCACTGGCTCTCTCCCTTCCCTGGAACGTGGCAAGCTCATAAGACAAACAAAATGTATTGACATAACCAACCTTAAAAAAACACCATAATACTTTCAAGTTGGAACTGAAGAACAGATTCTCTGCTTTAGAAGGCCTAACATCGGAAGAAGTGGATATTTCGAAGTTAACAGAAAAGTAACCAAAGCTCTAATGGAAACAGCAACAAAATTAGCTGGGTCTAAGAACAAGTTGGGGCATGTGAACAAATTATCAGGAAAAACCAAAATGTTGATGCAAAAAGAAGAGAGATGAGGACAACTAAAGAAGATGTGACTTCCAAAGTGGAATATATAGAGCTATGCAAGACAACACGAAAAAGTATCACTGAAGACGTAAGGAAATTCAACTGTGAGCTAGTGAGGAAAGCAATTGAAAACAACCAAAGCCTTAAGATAGCAAAGGGACATCTCAGTAAGGGAAGAAAACAGATTATGGCTCTGAGAAAGAAGATGGTTCTATAACAAGAAATAGAGGCGAAATTTTGACAAGAGTGAAAGATTTCTACTCCAAATTATATGAAAGGGATGATACATGTACTCCAGACATCATGAAAGGTACCAGAGTTCTTCCAGTCCTCCCAGCAGAAGTTGCTCATGCAATCAAGAACATGAAGCGGGGGAAAGCTCCAGGAGAAGATGGAATTACTATAGACATCATACAAGAAGCAAGTGGAGAAATTGAAACAGTACTCGCCCAAATTTTCACTCGATGCCTTAATGAAGGGAAGATTCCTGAGGATTGGAACAATGCTACAATGATCCTGCTACATAAAAAAGGTGACATTGAGGATCTCAGGAACTACAGAATTATCAGCTCCCTATCAGTGGTTTATAAAATCTTCACTAAAGTTCTTTTTTCACACCGATTGAAGGTAACACTGGACATGGCTCAACCGAGAGAACAAGCTGGATTCAGGAGTGGCTACAGCACAATAGATCATATCCACGTACTGAGAGAACTAATTGAAAGAGCGAGGAATATGAACTTCCATTGTGCAGGGCTTTTATCGATTATGAAAAAGCCTTTGATTCGGTGAAACCATCAGCAGTTACCACGGCTCTGAAATCCTGCGGTATTGAAGATGCATACATTAATATTATTAATAACATCTATGAAAATGCAAGTGCAAAGATTCGGCTGTTTGAAAATACAAATACACATAAAAATTGGAAAGGGAGTGAGACAAGGTGACACCCATATCTCCGAAGCTCTTTAATGCCACATTGGAAAATGTCTTTCAATCACTGAACTGGGAAAACAAAGGGATAAAGATTAATGGAGATTATCTAACCCACCTTCGTTTTGCTGATGACGTAGTCATTTTTGCAACTACCCCATCAGAGCTGCAGAGTATGATCCAGGAACTTGCTGACAAGAGTAAAGAAGTGGGATTAAAAATGAACTTTCAGAAGACAAAAGTGATGTTCAATGCTTTTACAAGAAATGAAGATTTATCGATTGATGGAGAAAAACTGGAGATAACAGATACGTATGTTTTTATCTTGGACAGCAGATATCAAGTGAGGGTCACATTGATGAAGAAATTAATCGGCGTACAAAACTTGCCTGGAGAGCTTTTGGAAGAAACAGCATAATTTTCAAGAGCAATATGCCATTATGTCCTAAAAGAAAAGTGTTTGATCAATGCATCCTTCCAGTGCTTACGTATGGTGCAGAGACGTGGACCTTAACTAAAGAGACATACAAAGGCTGCAGACAACTCAAAAGTGTCATGGAGAGGTGCATGCTTGGTATAACCAGGAGAGATAAGAAAAGGAACTCGTGGATCCGAAAAATGACGAGAGTGGAAGACATCATGATCAGAGTTAAATCCCTGAAATGGCAATGGGCTGGACATACTGCCAGAAGGACAGACCATAGATGGACAGCGAAATTTTAGATTGGATTCCAAGGGACTGGAAAAGACCCAGAAAAAGACCACATGGGAGATGGGTGGATGAAATTCGCAAATATGCGGGAGTGACATGGAGGAGACTGGCACAAGACAGACCGTTGTGGAGGAAACTTGGGGAGACCTTCGTCCAGCAGTGGATTGATAATGGTTGACAATGATGATGATGATGATATGCTAAGCCGAATCTAATGCGGCTAATCGCGAGCTATCGGCCACTAATAGCCTTATTTTGTGGGCTCTGCCCTAAAATAGCGCGAACAAGGAAATTCCACGTGAGATGAACATATTGATACGAAAATTGGGACTAAATTAATTACTATTAAAAATGGGGACGGACTCGATAGGCGTTGTTAAATTATGATGATTAAATTAAATATTTGGCCTATTGCAAATTAATTGGAAGATTAACTCATTTTTAATTGGGGAAGTCTTGTAATTCTCTTTGTCTGGGTGAAAGTAACGGAATTAGGAGATCACCTTTGGAGGCCTATTCAACAACAAGGAGACCACCCTGTCGGCGACTGAGAGGCATCCAGATCCTCATAAATACGACTTCAAGTGTGCCATTTATAGTGACAAAAATCTGTAGGGAATGCCGAAAATTACGATTATGAGGGGTGAGAGTCAGTGCGGAACTATTCTTGCAGAAGCGACGGCGCTCTGTACGAAATACAAGGGAGAAATCTCAAGTTTTGACAGAAAAGAGGCAGATAAAGTCACGTGACAGGGGATAGCCGAAAGGAAGCAGACAAAAAGAGAGAGTTAGTTATCTCGGTACGCAGCAGTAAGACGCACGGAGAGAAACTGCTACGAAAAGAATACGCCATACGGCTCTACGCAGTGGTAAGACGTATGGGACCGTCATGTGCGAAGCCGACGTCCGGTGAGACCTAAGAGAGTCCACGGTACCTGACGTGCAGCCGTAAGACTCATAGGTACGATTAAAAGCAAAGGATTAAATGATACTTGGTGGCTGGGGGTAAGCCCGCCAGGTATGTCCGATTTGGGAACCGTAAAGAAACGATTCAACCACCGTTGAAAGGGAGATGCTATATTTATTGACAGAAGCCATCAGCCGTTAACCAAGCGATACCCTAAGACAGTGTCGATCTTCTCATGAACCTGCATCCAGCCAAGAAATCACGCCAAATTTCACGCTAGCAATCAGGCACCGGACGCCAAGCAAAGATAATTTGTTTCTCTTAAGGAAGTTCTCCCCTTGGAAATGTCCTCCTCCATCCAAAGAAGGAAGGTCGCTGACCTGTACGAAGCAATAAGCAAGTGTCTCTCTCACTGCTGCCGACGAAGTTTCTTGACGGAGTTCAAAAGGGAGCAGTCACCCGTCCAACCTACAGCCATCGCTCTGCTGGGTGAAAGGAATCAGCTAGGGGTGTTACCCCCCCTACGCACGGTCAGGGAAGAGCGGGGGAGTTCTCTCTCTGCGTCGTAGAAAGATAGAGGGGAAAGCCAGCAAATTAGTGAAGACCCTCTGTTTTTTTTTTTTTTTTTGATTGGAGGTTTAACGACCACCATGAGCAACTCAATGGGCTATAAGCTGTCGCCCGTCCCTAATTTAGGGTCACTGGTTCCAGGGAAGGGAGAGAGCCAGTGCCGTAAGACAAACACAACATCCATGCCTCACCGGGATTCGAACCCGGACCCCGTTCGGACGAATGATCAGAGGCCATCGCTTAGACCACTGCGCCACCGGGGCGGCAGACCCTCTGTTACACACAAGTGAAATCCTCCCCACAAGTTCGGTACTCATCGAAGGAAGTAAAAATCCTCCTGCGCTTAACACACACAGGAGAAATGCCATCGCAAGCCAAATAAATTGCAACAGTGTGTGGAAGGGGCCAACAAAGCATCATAATAATTTGAATAGTTCTTTGCAAAGATGGATTACAAAACAAGCTGCAAGCAATAAGTGAGTACTTTTTTTATGTTTATTGTTATCCTTTTCGCAGAGTCGAAGAACTAAGATCATTAACTGAATCCAGACTTTAGTTCAAAACTTTGATACGCCTTTTGGGGCGGAAGTGTGATTCCAGAATCCAGGGGCAGATGATATTAGCTACGAATAAGGAGCATAACTTGTGTTTGTATCGCCGTGTTCAATGCCCCGGGATACAGTTTCCTCCTACAAATAAAGATGTTTAAGTGTTAATCTTACTCTGTTCTTTTAGGCTCTGGTGCTGTAAATAACTCCTGTAATAAATTAATGTGTTTCAGCTAGCCGCTATTGTTCTCGCTAAAATATACCAGCTCCCGAATTAAAATAACCCACAAGTCTCGTATCCAAATAAAGGATTGATTGCCGACTGCGGCAGGATCGAGACCACGAATGAATAATTTGGTGACAAGTGTTAAGAAATTATATCGCTCGGCACATTTGTATCAATTGGTGGTCGACGGTGGGATAACGACTCACGAGACCGTAACAATTGGTAGAGTGGCCGAGTTCGGATCAATTGGTGGCGAGCGGTGAATGCATAACGACCCACGAGACCGTAACAATTGGTAGAGTGGCCGAGTTCGGATCAATTGGTGAGGAGCGGTGAATGCATAACGACCCACGAGACCGTAACAATTGGTAGAGTGGCCGAGTTCGGATCAATTGGTGGCGAGCGGAGAATGCATAACTACCCACGAGACCGTAACAATTGTTAGAGTGGCCGAGTTCGGATCAATTGGTGAGGAGCGGTGAATGCATAACGACCCACGAGACCGTAACAATTGGTAGAGTGGCCGAGTTCGGATCAATTGGTGAGGAGCGGTGAATGCATAACGACCCACGAGACCGTAACAATTGGTAGAGTGGCCGAGTTCGGATCAATTGGTGGCGAGCGGTGAATGCATAACGACCCACGAGACCGTAACAATTGGTAGAGTGGCCGAGTTCGGATCAATTGGTGGCGAGCGGTGAATGCATAACCTAGCTCGGCCCGGTACCGGATCAATATGCATACATATTTATAATTATTCTTATTGACCTGCGGCTGGAGAATCTTACATCAACCTTTTTATAAACTATTAGTTCTCTGGCTTATCGTCCAGCTCGTACGACAGGAAGGGCTTGATTTCTGCACGTGCACAGGGCCTCAGAATTTGGGAGCCCTCCAAACTACTTTGAAAAAGTTGATAAAAAAATCAAAAGGTTTCTTTTTTAAGTCATGAAATTGAATATATACATATATATATACAGTATATACATATACAGTACACCTACCTTCGTTTTGCTGATGACGTAGTCATTTTTGCAACTAACCCATCAGAGCTGCAGAGTATTATCCAGGAACTTGCTGGCCGCCCCGGTGGCGCAGTGGCTAAGCGATGGCCTCTGATCATTCGTCCGAACGGGGTCCGGGTTCGAATCCCGGTGAGGCATGGATGTTGTGTTTGTCTTACGGCACTGGCTCTTTCCCTTCCCTGGAACCAGTGACCCTAAATTAGGGACGGGCGACTGCTTATAGCCCATTGAGTTGCTCACGGTGGTCGTTAAACCTCCCATTAAAAAAAAAAAAAAGAACTTGCTGACAAGAGTAAAGAAGTGGGATTAAAAATGAACTTTCAGAAGACAAAAGTGATGTTCAATGCTTTTACAAGAAATGAAGATTTATCGATTGATGGAGAAAAGCTAGAGATAACGGACACGTACGTTTATCTTGGACAGCAGATATCAAGTGAGGGTCACATTGATGAAGAAATTAATCGGCGTACAAAACTTGCCTGGAGAGTTTTTGAAAGAAACAGCATAATTTCCAAGAGCAATATGCCATTATGTCTTAAAAGAAAAGTGTTTGATCAATGCATCCTTCCAGTGCTTACGTATGGTGCAGAGACATGGACCTTAACTAAAAGAGACATACAATGGCTGCAGACAACTCAAAATGGCATGGAGAGGTGCATGCTTGGTGTAACCAGGAGAGATAAGAAGATGAACTCGTGGATCCGAAAATGAGAAGAGTGGAAGACATCATGATCAGAGTTAAATCCCTGAAATGGCAATGGGCAGGACATACTGCCAGAAGGACAGACCATCGATGGACAGCCGAAATTTTAGATTGGATTCCAAGGGACAGGAAAAGACCCAGAAGAAGACCACATGGGAGATGGGTGGATGAAATTCGAAAGTATGCGGGAGTGACATGGAGGAGACTGGCACAAGACAGACCGTTGAGGAGGAAACTTGGGAAGACCTTCGTCCAGCAGTGGATTGATAATGGTTGACAATGATGATGATGATGATGATACAGTACAGTGAGTACAATGCAGGGACTAAGTATGAAGCACTTTGCAACATATCAAAAGCCATTTTCATAGAATACTTTTCTTCTGTGTGAAAGGCAGGAGGTTCTCCCATGTGGTCAGAATTCAGACAGATGGGCAAAGGCAGAGCGGCCGCCCCGGTGGCGCAGTGGTCTAGGCGATGGCCTCTGATCATTCGTCCGAACGGGGTCCAGGTTCGAATCCCGGTGAGGCATGGATGTTGTGTTTGTCTTACGGCACTGGCTCTCTCCCTTCCCTGGAACCAGTGACCCTAAATTAGGGACGGGCGACTGCTTATAGCCCATTGAGTTGCTCACGGTGGTCGTTAAACCTCCAACCAAAAAAAAAAAAAAAAAAAGCCAGAGCGTAAATGGGTCTTCACCCTCTAGTTGGAAAGCATAATAAAAGACTCGTACTCTGGGGTCACTACTTGGGCAAAAAAGTGGTGCTGTCTTAATCCAAGTATTTTGATTTGGAATTCGGTTTCCTACAGTCCAAAATTTTCATAAAACTGAAGTATGATCTGCAATTCCGATATTCAGATTTTGAGTAGTAAATATCTGAATTTCAAAAAATTCGAAAACCGCTAAACAAACCTCAGTATTTTGAGATTTGGTTCAGTTCTTTATAAACCTGTAAATTCCAAAAAAAAACGGACAAAAAAAACAGTGGCCATCCGGGCCAGTAGCATAAATAATTACCTGGCCCTATGAAATTTTTACTGGCCAGTGGTCAGTGGACCAGGTAATTCAAACGCTGCTGTTGTAATAATTTACATGGACTGTTGCAATAATTTATCCCACAGTGTGTGTGGTCAGCTTGTGAGGGATTACTTCTTACAGCTTAAACTATTATCAGTTCATCATTTCCATTAAATTTATAGTAAACTAGAGGTTTTAAATTATAACTCTGGGAGGATAGTTATTTGCTTCCGTAAATGATACTATGAAACAAAAAAAATTCAAGAGTAATTAATGTTGCAGCTGTAAGCTCTGCGGGTGTGGGAAAGTACAAATGGTGTGAATGCTCGTGTATTACAAGACACATTGGCTGTAAAGTTGACTAGCATGTGAGATGTGTTTTAATGCATTTACTGCTACTCGTAGAAAAACTGCTTGCAACAAAATATTTACCAGAAAATATTCATTTCAACTGTTGACAGAAAATTTTTGATCGAGGAGGCTTCGGACATATTATGTGCACAGGACCTCGACTGACCAAAGTCGGACCCTGACGACAAGCGGTGGCGTAACTAGCACAGCGAGCGCCCCCCCCCCTCCCCGTAAGATTTACTTAGCGCAGTAATTTTCCCAGGATTTCAAATATGAGGGAGGACGCGTTTTTCGCTGGTATGTGTGGTGGTTGGGGGGAGGGGGCAGTCCGGAAGTCAAGGAGAGTGTCTGAAAAAGTAATGCTGGTACCAAGAGCTCTGTAGTTTGAACTTTTTAAGTAATAGATTTAACAATACTTGTAACTGTTTTGTACAAAACTAAAGCAAATCAATTGGAAAAATCACCCTCTTGTACATGGCAGATCCGCGGCTGCTGTGAACAAACGTTGGCGCCTGCCGTGTACGTAATCCTATAGGTGACTGACTGACTGATTGTTTCCCCATATCCTCTATGGGGAATCCCCATGTGACCTCGCGCTTTTCCTCAGCAACGCAGAGAGAGGGCGATTGGAGAACGATCGCATGACAAACCGGAGCCAAAATGCCGAATAGCTTCAATGTGTAGGACATCCAGTGCTTTAAAAGTGAAACTTGACATTTATTTAGGCAAAGCTAAATGTACCTTAAAAGAAAATATGAACCTTTGGGTTAATTATTTGTTTGTCTTTGTGCGTGTTGGAATTTTTTCGAAAAACTATAACTGGAATCTGCAGTACGCCCCTTAGTTACCTGCGCCCACCGCAACTGCGGGGTGGTAGTTACCGCACTGACGACAAGCCAGAAAATTACACCTGTAATCATTCGGCTAACGGAGCGGCCCTTTCCAGGACTGCGCCCCCTTCGGAGAATCATGGACCGTCTCTTCTTTTGCTAGACTGAGATAGGAGCACATTTCTGGCGCAATTTCCTTTACTCCAATTTCTTCGTTAAAATTCTGAAGCATAAGCTTACACTTTTTTCATCTCTAACTTTGTTTCTACCTTTTTCTTTTCTTTCTTTCTTTCTGTTTTTTTTTTTTTTTTTTGCAAGACTGCCCGGATGTGCTCACTGACTCCTAACTAAAGAATATTAATCTTGGGACCATTGCTAATGAGACTTTCTTTCACGCATACTACTGAGAGCACCAAACTTAGCGGGAGCCTGTAATTGTTCCCTCTGGAGGTAAAGGCCGGGCTGTAGCTACGTCCCAGCACCTGAAGAAGGGATGAAGAGTCATCTTGGACGAGGGGCGAGGGTCACCAGGGGGCGGAAGCGCTGAAGAGTCATCTGGGACGAGGGTCACCAGGGGGCGGAAGCGCTGAAGAGTCATCTGGGACGAGGGTGACCAGGGGGCGGAAGCGCTGAAGAGTCATCTGGGACGAGGGTCACCAGGGGGCGGAAGCGCTCTGTGTTCAACCACAAACTGCATTATTTCCCGAATACAGATGCAAGTTTTCTCTGTTTTAAATCTACTTTTCTTAATTTGCTTCACTAGCGAATGATTTTTAGCAAAAAATAAAACCAATTAGATAAAATGCAAATTACGTATAATGATTTATGGTGGTTGTGTTCCGCGTTTCTTATCACTGGAAGCAAAACAACTTCCAACTGGCGTGTTTTTTTTTTAGTTTACTGTTCTGGTCTCTTTTCTCTCTCTCTCTCTCTCTCTCTCTCTTCGTGGATCTACACAATGGCATCGAGGATTTACTGATATCATATTTCAACTTTTTCTACTCCTTTTCTTCGATTCCACTTTTTTCTCCATCTCTAATCTCGTATTCTCCTTCGATCGGTGATACCACCGTACCACTTTTTGTGTGGTCAATAACCAAACCCCTTTCCCTCTCAACCAACCCAATAGCTCCAGATACCCGCAAAAAAAAAAAAAAAGAAAAAATCTTTCTCCAACATAAGCATCGTAAAACCATTCGTATTAGACGAAAAGCAATCGACGGGAAGACGTTAAAAGCTCATCTGTTATTGAGAACGTTAACGATTTCTCTTCAGTGCTATTTTCCAAAGCAGAGCGGCATGCATTTAGCTAGGATATCCCTACGACAGCACTTATTTATAGAGAACGAACTCTCTGGAAGTTTTTAAACAGCAGCTTAGCATCTCATAGTCATTTCCATAATGAAAGTGGTGGAAGTGGAGACATAGTTAGCCTTCGGCACTACTATGTCTCCACCTCCGCCACTTTTTTCCTATCTTTTTTCTTTTTGGTGATGTTTTTTAAAATTTTACGTTTCTCCGAAAAAGAATAGAAAGAAAAAAAAACCCAAAAAAGAAAAAAAAATAAGAAAACACAAAAAAGAAAAGGCATTGCTCTCTTCCGTGGTCCATAACACAAACAAGCCCTGTCATCATGTGGCAGAGAATCATTGGCGCAAATACTCCTACTGATTCACTTCGAAAAGTAATTTCTTTGTGCTAATTCATCGTTCGTGTAATATCACTTTAATTTTTCTTTTTGTTAAAAGTGTAATTGATGAGAAAATAAGGTGAAGTATTTATGTTTAAAATGAAATGCACAAGTCATTTTCGTAAAACACCAAAATAAATAAAAATACAAAGACTTTACAAAGTGTATTTTCCGGGGGAGGGGGCGGGCTTGCTTGCCTTGCAGGAGGGCGAGTCCTCTCTAGCCTCCTGCTAGCTACGTTTCTCAGTAATGGCAACTCAAAAACAAAAAATAACTGTTAACCATGTTGAAAACTGCACTTTGAACCTTCCTGGAAATTTCATTAGCATCTCCAGAGAAAATGTTTTGGAACTAGTCAGGTATTTTCATAACGCTTTTATTGCGAAAACATCCATATCAGTCAAAAACCCACATAAATGATAATTCTGTTTGTATTGCGTTCAATGTGTTAGTGGTACAGCTCCTCATCCCATGTTGAACGTCTTTGCAGAGCTTCCCCTCTCAGCTTCCACAGATCTCTATGATGACCGGCTTGGCCTCCATTTCTGCGTGACAGAGCCCACTTAAGAGAGGGGCTAGGGGGATACAGCCCCGGGACAGGGACAGGTTATTCATGAGACTGTAGAGGCTACTGTCTCAGGGCGCACGGTTTTTAGGGGTATAAAATTTGTTATTGTGCATAAAATATTATTTTGACCGATATGCGTAAAACAATGCATCGTACCCTGTACTTTGGTAATGCGCAGTAATGATGATGTAATGTATATATAAATATTGTTATGCACGATCCCGTTTTCTTTGATTAACTGTCACCATCGTCTGTGGGTTTATCGTTTATCCTTGCCCACCCTCTTTGTTATTAAATTATCGACAATGTTCTGTTGGGGTGACACCTGTTTTTAGATTCAATTTTGCTCACTTTGGTTTCATTGAATCACAACCCTGCAGAAAAAAATGCAGAAAAGAACTTTGCGAAATCTTAACGAAATGGGCTGAAATTTTGATCAACACCATGAATGGTAATAGTAAGAGTGCCTCAAAATTTCCCCGGAATCGGTTAGAAACTTTTTAAAATAGGCATGGAATTTTTAATTCATCGGAAAATAGAAATGTATACACAAAAACGGTTAATAAAATTTTGACGGTTAATTAAAAAAAAAATTACCGATTCAGGCAAAATTTGGAGGTCATGTTCCTATTAGCGATTTATGGTGTTCATTAAATTTTCAGCTGGTTTCATAAAATATTCGCAAAGATACGTTTCTAACTTTTTTATCCAAGTGTAATGAAAATCACCATCTGCCAGAGATTCGCCACCCACAGACACGATCACCTCGACATCTGAAACTGACAGCGTGCGATTGCGCAAAAATGCAGACATTGCTTGCTGTGACATCACGCGTTCCCGACAGATCGGGATCTTTATTATATCTAATAAAGCTTTGTTTGCCTCTTCCACCGACGAGTGTGTGTTCATTTGCGGAAAACGAAAGAACTCCGAAGTAGACGTAACAGTGCCCGATGACCGAAATGCAACGAAGGGAAAGTTGTCACCAGGGTCGAAAACGTAGAGCTAAAAGTGAGGCTGCTTCTGCCAAACTGCTTGGCAAGGTTCCCAAGATGACCAAGTTTTACAAACCAGAAAGAAATGATGACTCCACCGCTACTGGGGCGGAATCAGTGGAGTCTGGTGCACAGGCACAGTCTCATTCCTCTGCGCATGTTACTGAAACTGAAGACCAACCACATCCAAGGATGTAGCAGCACCAGCACTAGCAGTCTTCAAATTTGATAAAGATCCAGCTAACTGGAAATCTAATGCTAAGGAAGAAATTTTGATCATCTTGCAGTAATAAAGTTTCCAGATAGAAACATAGCTGGTAAGTTTCTTGAATCAATGAGAGTATACCAAAATCAACGCAGCTACCTTTCCAAAGATTTGTTCTCTTTCATGATGCCGAATGGAGAAAAGGTTGAACGAGACTTACTAATTTATTCGAAATCTACAGGAAACGTGTAATACTTTCTATGCAAGCTTTTCTCAGTCGAAGAGTAACCATTTGTGAATGGTTTCAGTGACTGGAAAAATGCCACTCTTGGTGTGGAAATGCACGAAAACAGCATGCGGAATCGAAATTGTGCTGTTACTTGGTCGAGAAGATGTTCTCAAAAATCAGGAGTGTAAGTTCATTTTCAAAGTCAGTGCAGAAAGGAGTATAAGTATTGGAGATAAGTTCTGAAGCGAGTCGTTGAAGTGACAAAATTCTTATGTCAGCGAAGTTTGTCTTTCAGAGGAAACAATGAGTCCATTGGATCACCACAAAATGGAAATTTCCTAGGAATAGTTGAATTGCTGGCAAAGTTTGATCCATTCATGTAAGAGCACCTTGAAAGATATGGCAATAAGGGCCGAGGAAACCCATCATATTTATCATGGACTGTGTATGAAGAACTCATTCAACTGCTCACTGCAAGAGTTTCTCAGGCTATAGTGTGTGAAGTAAAAGAATCTAAGTATAATGCCATTAGCGTCGACTCTACGCCAGACATTTCGCATACGGATCAATTGACGCTTACATTACGATATTTTAAAAAGTGTGGCAAATCAGTGGAGCGCTTCGTAATGTTCATTCCGATCGAAAGTCACAAAGCACAAGATCTAGTTACAGTTGCTATGGAGAAATTAAACCAATTAGACATTCCAATAGATTATTGTAGATGACAGATACACTGGTGTGCAAAAATTAAGGACGAAGAAGAGAAATTAGCATAACAGCGGAATGAGCAGGCAGAACGGACCGAAAGACCACTCAGGAGATAGACTAGGGTCCGGTACGGTAGGGCATGCGCATATATGCAGCATGACGTAGGGGTGGGGTGTCGGAAGGGTATAAAGCACACGGGCGGTGTACGCTCAGCAATTCGGTGAAAGCTATTGCACGGTGTACATCGGTTTGAACGACGTAGAGTTGCTACCACCGTGTGATATGTCCAACAGGCAATCCAGTAGACGACATCTGGATGACTCTACCAGAGGTCGCGTCATTGGAAGTTGGAAGAAGGTCGAAGTGTGACTAGTGTGGCCGAGGTGTTCGGGATCGCTCACAGCATCGTTTCACGAGCTTGGAGAGCATTTCAAACGACAGAAACAGCTGTCCGAGAGTTTAGCAGTGGTCGTCCACGAGCAACCATGGCGGCGGACGACCGGTATATTGTCCTACAGGCGACAAGAGACAGACTGCAGACAGCGGGAGAAATCGCAAAGCACACGTAACAGACAACTGGAAGTCCGTTATCGCGTTTTACCGTGGCCAGGAGGCTGCACAAAGGTGGTCGATTTGCACGACAACCAGTACGGTGTGTGCCATTAACGCTTGCTCATCGGAGACGGCGGTTTCTGTGGTGCCAGGAACACAAGAACTGGACACATCAGCAATGGGGTCGAGTTCTCTTTACGGATGAGAGCCGATTTAGTCTGACGAGCGATTCTGGACGTATACACATCTGGAGAGAGCAGGGAACACGCAATCACACTTCCAACATCATCGAAACGGACCGGTTTGGAGGTGGTCGAGTTCTCGTTTGGGGCGGTATCATGCTTGGTAGCCGTACTGACCTCCCCATCTTCCAAGGAGGTTGTAACGTACCAGGAGATGTGACGTACCTGCCAGAAGGACGCACACAACATAAAGGCAGATAGGAATCAGAATAAAACGTCCGCGTAGCTCAATTGGTAGAGCGACTTATTCTGGAATGAGAGGATCCGTGTTCGAATCCTGGCGTGGACAGAAATGACGGAGAAATTTTCTTCGTTATAAGGTTCAGTCACTGGTGTTCGCTATTGTACCGAGGTTCTCCTGCCTCACGTGCATCTGTTTAGAGGTGTTGTGGGTCGTGAGTTCCTCTTCATGGACGACAACGATACACCTCATCGTACAGTGTCGGCCGCAGAGCTGTTGGAGAGTGAAGATATTCAACACATGAATTGGCCGGCAAGGTCCCCGGACCTAAATCCAATCGAACACGTGTGGGACCTTCTCGGGAGACGCTTGGCAGCACGTCACCAGCCGCCAGCAACGATTCCGCAGCTGCGATTGGCGCTACAAGAGGAATGGGCCGCGATGCCTCAACAGCTCCTTGACAACCTCGTCTTCAGCATGGACAGATGTTGTAAATCCTGCAACACAGTCAGGGGAGATCATATCCCCTGCTGAAGAATGGATTTTTCTTGGCAGCCGCCTGTCACATGGACGTTTCTGTCTTCTGTCCAGTTGTGCTCGAAGATACCTTTTCAATAAAGTGCCTTTGTATCCTTTGGATTCCTTGTTTGGACGGTTTTCTCACTTGTCCCATATTCTTACATCTTGGGGATCTTATGGTATGGTTTGATTCGATGTGAAGCACTTCTGCACGACGTTACGTTCGATAAACCGCCTCGTCCTTAATTTTTGCACGCCAGTGTATATGACGACGCAAGCAATATGGCAGAGAAATATTCTGGTTTACAGCAGCGAATAAAGGATGTCAACCCGCTTGCCGGTTTCATCCCCTGTGCAGCACATTCCTTAAATATAGTTGGAGTTACTGCCGCTGAAAGTGCACTCTGGGCTGTGAAGTATTTTGATTTTGCTCAGAAGCAATACAATTTCTTCTCAGCCTCAAATCATCGGAGGAACTGTCTTGTAAAACCTTTGAAAGATGGAGGTACAGGTTTTAGAAATCCCTCAGTAACTCGTTGATCTGCACGTGCAGATGCAGCTCAATCATTTATGAAAAGTTATCACGAAACTCAGCAGGCTCTTATGGAACTCGCAAATGATACTGATCAGAAACACGCGTAGAAACTGAAAGCCTGGCATCAAAATTTGAAGTGCTTGAAGTTGCACTTTTGGCAATATTGTGGGATAAAATGTTACAACGTTTAAACAGAGCTAACTTATCGCTTTAGTCACCTGAAATTGGCATTGGGACAGTAGTGAGGCTCTATGACTCGCTTGTAGGTTACATTGACACCCTTCGTGATAAAAATATCCTCACTGACATAGAGAAAAAAGTCATGCAGCTTGAAACTTTCAAAAACTATAAAACATCCACATCACGGAAGAAAATAAGGAAAAAGCATTTTGATGAAAATCCCGAAGAAGATCTAAGCCAAGATCCTTCAGTCGAATTCTGTGTTAACAGCTATTACGCGATTCCAGATAATCTATAGTCAGCATTGGTTACGCGGTCTACAGCTTATAAAGAGTTTAGATACAAGTGTGGGTTTTTGAACAACTTAACCACACTTTCGGCAGATCAGATTCGTGAGGGTGCTGAGCATCTTATGAGAGAATGTCCTAATGATATCACAAGTTCATTTGAAGAAGAACTGGTTCAATTTGGAGAGTTCGTAAAAAATTATGATGACCGTAATCTACCGAACATGCTTTTGATAATAAGTGATAGTTTGCAGTTCACCTATCCCAACACTGATATTGTGCTGCTTATTTTCCTATCAAATTTTGCAACCAACTGTACGGGAGAACGTCATTTTTTAAACTTAAAAGGATCAACAATGAGTTGCGTTCAAACATGGGTGATTCTCAATTGTCAACTTTGACTTTACTGTCGAGAGAGAACGCCATTTTAGATCAATTATTAATCGATGAGGTTGTAGCTGACTTTGCAGCAGCTACGGCTAGAAAAGGCTATTTTTAAAAGTCTAAGTGTCTATGTCTAGCAGGATTTGGCATTAATAATTTGTAAATTGTAACTAAGTTGATAAATCGATGAATGATTATTGGTGTGTATGCAGGCTTCTGCAGTTATTTAATAATTAAAAGTGCAGTTTTATCAAAATTTGTGCAATAGGTTTATTTCATTTCAAGGATCCAGAAAAAGTAGGGGCGCTCAAACTTAGTTTGCCTCAGGGTGCATAGGGAGTTAATCCGGCCCTGCCCCGGGCCCCGCATTTTCATGGAACCCCAGAATTATGTAAGATGCTTGAAGAATTCACAGATTTCCACAGGGGTTTTTTTTTTGTTTTTTTATGTAGATAGATAGCATAGCGAAACCTATAAGAAACTACCTAGTGAAAATTTTTCCTATTTCTTTCTCCTTTTTTAGGAGGAGTCCGCAAAAAGTATAGTCGCCCATAGTCCATCCTCAATTTTGAAAGCATTAAAAATGTTTTTTTTTTGTACACATCTGAAAATGGAGGAAATTTTCATGCATTAAGAATTCATATGAATCATGATATTTGGATCATATTATTTTGACCACTACTTCGATATAATTTCAACAAGCTGAACCCTTGGGGGAGGGGGTTAAAGCGCAGAACTGAACTGGTGTCAGTTTTTCAACCAAGCAGTTTTACATTTTTTTACTAACACTGATTCGTCCATGAATCATGGGGAACACACTTCAATATAACAGGGATTTTCTTTTTATGGCTCCTTCTTCACATTTTGCGAATGTTTTCTTCTGGGTATCTTTATTCGGCCACCCATAGTGAAATCCTAGATGTAATGGATGCTGGGGACCCCAAATACGGTCCAGTCCCCTGTCTCCTTAAATGGGTTCTGCTGCTTGGGAAGCAGCAGTGGTTAAGTAAAACAAGTTCGTAAAATCATGCAATGCATTGATTATGATACGCTTTCCAACATACCAGAAATCATTACTCAAGTTATGAGGATAATGACTGTGGAATAAATCTTGCTCCTACGACCCGACCTTTGACCCCATTTAGATGATATTCAACAGAACCGGTAAAGCATACTTCCCGAACAACATGAAAAGTTTTGTCTAATTGAGGCAATTTTAAAGTTAAAACGCACAAGGGCAGTGGAATGGATCCCGATCCTATGTCCTGACTTTTGACCCCACTTCACCCATTTTCAATAGGGTACGTTCCCAGGTGGTTCTCCACGACATACTAAAAGTTCATCGAAATCGAACCATATTTACGCAAGTTATGAAGAATAAGGGCAATGGAATGCATCCCGCTCCTATGTCCTGACCTTTGACCCCATTTCATCCATTTTCAATAGGGTTCGTCCCCAGGTTTTCAATGACCTCTGACCCACTTCACCCATTTTCAGTAGGGTTCGTCCCCTACCACATACTAAAATGTCATCGAAATCGAACCATATTTACGCAAGTTATGACGCATAAGGGCAATGGAATGCATCCCGCTCCTATGTCCTGACCTTTGACCCCACTTCATCCATTTTCAATAGGGTTCGTCCCCTACCACATACTAAAATTTCATCGAAATCGAACTATATTTACGCAAGTTATGACCCATAAGGGCAATGGAATGCATCCCGCTCCTATGTCCTGACCTTTTACCCCATTTCGCCCATTTTCAATAGGGTTCCTCCCCAGGTGATCCCCTATCATATACTAAAATTTAATCGAAATCGAACCATTTTTACGCGAGTTATCGTGCG
Source organism: Macrothele yani (assembly GCA_039090855.1). NCBI lineage: Eukaryota > Metazoa > Arthropoda > Arachnida > Araneae > Macrothelidae > Macrothele > Macrothele yani. Next base: position 69,723,412 of record CM077028.1, on the reverse strand, counting down.
GATAGACAGACGGACGGACAAAGCTGGAGAATATACGTTTCTTCAACCTACGGTTGGAAAGCGTAAACAAAATGATATCTCAAATTTTGAAGATGACAATCCGGTTTTTGGCGTAAATGTGACAAGGATGGTAAGTCAGATAATATCCGAAAACTTGAAAATTTTCATCGTCCTGGAGCGGGACTCGAACCCGCGTCTCCCAGAAAACGCCTAGGTATGCTAACCACTACACCACCCAGAACGACCAAGTTTCAAGTTTCCGATCAATTTGAATTTAACCATCACAGGATTCGCTAGTCGAAGCAACCGGCATTCATGTTTAGCGAATCTGGAGGTTAATAATCCTATCCCGGGTTCGAGTCCCGCTCCAGGACGATGAAAATTTTCAAGTTTTCGGATATTATCTGACTTAAAATCCTTGTCACATTTACGCCAAAAACCGGATTGTCATCTTCAAAATTTGTATTATATGGCGTAATCCCGTATTTCTTTCATGATTTATCTGCTTCTCCGGGCAATCACGGGATAGGATTATTAACCTCCAGATTCGCTAAACATGAATGCCGGTTGCTTCGACTAGCGAATCCTGTGATGGTTAAATTCAAATAATGATCGGAAACTTGAAACTTGGTCGTTCTGGGTGGTGTAGTGGTTAGCATACCTAGGCGTTTTCTGGGAGACGCGGGTTCGAGTCCCGCTCCAGGACGATGAAAATTTTCAAGTTTTCGGATATTATCTGACTTACCATCCTTGTCACATTTACGCCAAAAACCGGATTGTCATCTTCAAAATTTGTATTATATGGCGTAATCCCGTATTTCTTTCATGATTTATCTGCTTCTCCGGGCAATCACGGGATAGGATTATTAACCTCCAGATTCGCTAAACATGAATGCCGGTTGCTTCGACTAGCGAATCCTGTGATGGTTAAATTCAAATTGATCGGAAACTTGAAACTTGGTCGTTCTGGGTGGTGTAGTGGTTAGCATACCTAGGCGTTTTCTGGGAGACGCGGGTTCGAGTCCCGCTCCAGGACGATGAAAATTTTCAAGTTTTCGGATATTATCTGACTTACCATCCTTGTCACATTTACGCCAAAAACCGGATTGTCATCTTCAAAATTTGTATTATATGGCGTAATCCCGTATTTCTTTCAAAATGATATCTGCTACCACATCGGATAAGTACTCAAACATCGAAAATTGTTTGCGCATAGAACGGGTGTAGAGAGATCCACGAAGTTGCATATCCATTCAGTAATGTCAGCGTAATTGTCCTAATAGCCGAGTAGTTATATGCGCGGGCTTTTAACTAATTGTCTTAGATTGTTAGTAGGCTTCGGCTTGACTTTAGCATAAGTCATGGGTGCTGAATTTGTCTCACAGTATTAAGTAAATGTTCATTTCGTGGTTACGTTGAATTTCTGTGTTGATTTCCGCCGTCTTTACACGATCATTATTCTAAAAACAGAATCAAATAAACACATTTGACTGTTTAGATGATTTATTGTGATGAATTTAATTATTAAATTCATATAGAAGACATTAGAACTTTCAGGCCCGCAACGGACCCATCTTCAGATGTTATTAACAGAACGGAACTGAGCATGATTTAAATACATTAATGTTATGTGGTTTTCTTGATATTGTGACCTGCTCGTGATGGACATCATATCTCGTGAAAGGTTTGTTAACATCGATAACTATATTACGTGTCAAGCAACGTATTAAAAACTATGTTTGAAGGAAATAATTGGTGTAAGTCTCTACATGTTATAACTCACAGTGGTGAGTATATCCTTTCCGTGGAATCAATGACTCTAAATTAGGGACGGGCGACTCCGAATTTCGTTAGATCAATATTTTGTTAAATTTTATAACCGTCACCCTCCGCTTTTTTGGCAGGTCTTTTTTCAAAAAAGATCGTGCTTATGTTACCGGTTTGTACGTCCTTCCGTCAGTCCGTCTGTCCGTCCGTCTGTACCCACGATATCTCTGCAACTATTAGTCCGATTTGAAAAATTCTTATTTTTGCATTAGGAAGCTTGAAATATGCCAATGATGATCCTTTATTTCGTTCTTTTTTTTACGACGTACAATTTCGCCGCTAGGAGCGTAAATGCAGATGATGTCGAATTCAAAAATACGTTTTATACCACATATTTGCTTCTAAACATCCGATTGAAAAAATTATTTTATCTTTCGATTCCATTTATGTCGAAGAGTATTTTAGATACAGTTACTTTTTCAAATTACGCGTAGATGTTCCGCTAGGGGACGTAAAATATATTACATTTTTCCCGATAACTGCTCTTCTAAAACTCCGATTTGAAAACTTATTTCTTCAGCGGGTACACCTCCCGATGGAAAATCTTGTGCATATAATTTCAAATTTTTGGTACAGAATACTTTAGCCACCAGGGGGCGTAAGTGTTAATCTTTGCTTCTGGTGTATTTGCCATAAAATCTGAGCTTCTAAAATATCGATTGAAAAAATTATTTCGTGGACTGATGCCACTCACATCGATATACCTTTTCGGAATATTTTCTTTTTAAAACATTATATGGTTTCTCCGCCAGGGGGCGCAGATGCACATCTTATTTTTGTCAATATCTCTACTTCTAGGAGTCCGATTTGAAAAATTCCTTCTTTGTTAGATAGTATTTCCAGTGTAACATGTTTTTCATATAATTTCAAAATTTTCAAGTAATTCATAGACTTTCCGTTAGGGGCGTAGAGGTAAATTGCATTTCCCTCTATATCTCTGCTTTTAAATCTCCGATTTAAAAAGTTCTTTCTGCACCGGATACAGCTCCTGATTGGAAATCGTTTGCACATAATTTTTAAGTTTTGTAAAAAAATGGTTTGGCCACCAGGGGGCGTAAATTTTAATTTCCGCTTCTGATGTATTTTCAGCAAAATATGAGCTTTTAAATTCTCGATTGAAAAAATTCGTCTTTTGTAGACTGATAGTACTCATGTCGGCATACCTTTTAGAAACGATTTCTTCTTAAAATAATGCATTGTTTTTACGCCAGGGGGCGTAGATGTATATCTTATTTTTGTCAGTATCTCTACATTTAGGAGTCCGATTTGAAAAATTCTTTCTTTGTTGGATAGTGTTTCCAGTGTGACATGTTTTTCATATAATTTCAAACTTTTCAAGTAATTCATAGTCTTTACACTAGGGGGCGTAATGGTAAATTGCTTTCCCCCTTATATCTCTGCTTCTAAATCTCCGATTTGAAAAATTCTTTCTGCATCGGATACAGCTCCTGATGGGAAATCCTTTGCACATAATTTCCAATTTTTGTAAAAAATGGTTTGGCCACCAGGTGGCGTAAGTCTCAATTTCCGCTTCTGAAGTATTTGCAGCAAAATATGAGCTTCTAAAATCTCGATTGCAAAAAAGTCGTTTGCTGACCGATACTACTCAATTCGACAAACCTTTTAAGAATATTTTCTTCTTGAAATAATGCATGGTTTCTACGCCAGGGGCGTAGATGTATATATTATTTTTGTCAATATCTCTACTTCTAGGAGTCCGATTTGAAAAATTCCTACTTTGTTGGATAGTGTTTCCGATGCGAAATGTTTTTCCTATAAATTCAAGATTTTCAAGTAAATCATAGACTTTCCGCTAGGGGGCACAAAGATAAATTGCGTTTTCTGCGTTATTTCTGCTTCTAAAACTCCGATTTGAAAAATTCTTCCTGTATCGCATACAAGAGCTGATGGAAAACATTTTTCACATAATTTCTAATGTTTGGTAAAGAATAGTTTGGCCACCAGGGAGCATAATTGTTAATTTCTGCTTCTGATGTATTTGTAGCAAAATCTGGGCTACTGAAAACTCGAGTAATTTTTTTTTCTTGGACCGATAGTGCTCATATGGAAAAACCTTTTGAGAATACTTTCTTCCTAAAATAATGTATAGTTTTTCCACCAGGGGACGTAAAGTCACATCTTATTTTTCTCGATATCTGTGTTTCTAAGAGTCCGATTTGAAAAATTCTTTCTATGTTGGAGCGCGTTTCCGGTGCGAAATGTTTCTCATATAAATTCATGTTTTTCTTACGCTTGAAGTCTGCGAACAAAGGGCGTAAGCTCACGATTCCGTTCACAGCAATATCTGAGGGATTAAAAATCCGATTGAAACATTTCTTTCTTCCGTCAGATACTATTGTTTTCCATACCGGTTCCATTGACTTTGAATAGCTTTGATAAATTTAATTTGCGTCAGAACGGATTCAAAAGACGTGCTTATTACACCCGAAAATTCGGTGTTATCTTTCTTGTTTAACGTTCTTCCGAATCTCGTGTTCCCGAAAAAGATCTCTTGAGTCTTTAAGTCTCCTTTCCCTTACAGACATACTCTGTAGCCGTGCAGCAGAAAATTTCTGGCTCAACTGTTTCTACTTGTTTTTAGCTGTGAACCATTTGCGCAGTTTTTATCTGGATTTTTCTTTACAAAAAATATCAATACATGAATAAATAAAATAAAGCATGACGTCGTTTAGGAAGTAAGTGAACAATTTCAGCTTACCATAATTACTGCAATGTGAAAGCAGTGATCACAATATTTAAGGGTGATTATTAGTAATTCCCTTCATTATCAATAATGCACTGTAAAACATTTTCTGAAATTCACGAGCCACTTTCCGTGACTTCTTTCATGAGTTAACGAAGCAAGTTTCTAATATAACTTCTTCCGTGAAACAACGTAAAAAGCTCTGAATTTTCGTACGCCAGAAAAATTCTGAATTTTATAAAATGTTTCCGCAATTCCTTTCTAATATTGACGGTAAATTGTCATTTTAAAGATGTGTTAACGAAAAATTCTGAATTTTCCGAAATCTTTCCGCAATTCCTTTCTTATATTAACGGAAAAACTCCGTTCTCACTTTTTCCGTATCCATATGAAGAAAAATAGAACTCACGGGAATGCTTGGGGGTTTGATTAACCGATAAAATTCAATAGTTTGTCAAAATTTTCGGATATAATGGATAGTACAGTATATCGCATGAATTTCGATTACTATGGCACAGGACTTTTTTCTCCTCTTCCCCATTTTGTGCACCAGCTATTACATATTGCATTGCCGCAAGAAACCGGGCACTTAATTTACTTTACAGGCGATTGTGCGATGTCTATGTATTAGTCTGTGGAGTCCTTAAGACAAAAGCTATATAGCTATCAAGAGTAAATTTTATATTTAGAAGTTTTGTGAAATAAAACAGTACATTGCACCTTAGCTTAAAAAGAATTGAAAGTTATTTTTCAGTTAAAAAAAAAACCCCTCAAGTTCCAAAGCATTCTGTTGCTTCGAAAAATCACGTTGAAAAAAATTCTTAATTTGTGACAAGACCTCCTACAGAAAAAATAAAATTATTACAAACATATTAAAAAATAATGAGCACCAATAGAAAATATAATGACTAAATCAATCGCATTAAGGAAATAAAATCATCGTCGCCCAATTAGTTTTCCCTTGAACGTGAGACTGAATCCTGTGACTTTCTGGCTCAATGGTTAAGGCGTGCGGCTTCAACAGAAACGACTGGGCTCGATCAAGGCCGTCTAGAAAACACAAGGCTATGGCATTAGAGAGATGAGTTCTCTCTTTTAGTTAAGTCACGCGGAAACCAAGGCTTCCTACTGGTTTCCAATGGTGTCGTGTATGACGTGAAACACGACACCGACATATCAGTCCGTGTAACATGAGAGTGACGTCACAAACGGAGGGAACTCTTCTCTCTAATGTCTCGGCCTTGTGTTTTCTAGACGGCCTTGGCTCGATCCCTATCACCGGTGCAAAAGGATCCTCTTGCATGAGGGCTGAAATATTCAGCATGTTGGATTTCGCGGAATTTCTGTCTAAATAACGAAAAACTTGAAACGGTCTTTTCTGAAATAAACGGAATTACTGACTAAGGAAGATCTGTGTAAATACGGTAGTTAAAAAACCCCGGAAATTCCGTTAAAAGAGTGATACTTAATGCTAACTTTGTTCCACGTTATTTTCAGAAATTTTCCGTGAATTCACACCACTTTTTTTACAGTGCAAGTTCCAAAACTGTGAGTAGTACACAAACATCATTAAAAGTATCATAATCATTAACTCTGTAGAGAATGTCTGTAATTCGGAGACCCAAATTCTGTTTGTTGTAGTGAGTACCAGACACCTCCGTTTTCAAACGGCCAAAACTGTTGAAATTAGAGGGTCATATCCAGTGAATACGGTGGGTGGCGCCGCTCCGTCCAACCGCTCTGCTCAATGGACAATCGAGCAATACGGGCCTTTTGCACCGTGCGTTTTGCTGTAGGAGGACAAATTTCTACAAATTATGCCCCAGTGCCCATGCCGGATATGTTCCTCTAGAACCGTCTTATACTGCTGTGATGTCATGGTGATGTTCTGATCATGTCTTCCAAAAGACACGCAGCAAACATCCACACTAACGACCGTAGAGTTTTACGCGCATAAAAACGCCGAGGAAGTATCACGTTCAACCAAGGATCGTGACTATTGTCGTTGCCTGGGTGTGTAAAATTTCACCAAATTTTCATCTAAGTATTAATACGAAGTAGGGTCCAAAAGTTCCCGGACTGGGTCCGTAAGTCCATAGATAGTTAGAGTTACAAAGCTGAAGCACATCTTCCTTCAAAATATGACCCTCTTGCAGCAGCACACTTCTGCGAGCGGCTGTAGAGTTCGTCAAACCACTTCTGGAACTCATTATTTGCAATGTCCTTCCGTGCAACCAGAGATGCGTTTTTCACTTCTTCTGCGTTCGAAAACCGACGACCCTGAAGTCGACGTGTCAGAGCATGGAAGATGTAGAAGTAGCAGGGGGAGAGGCCAGGTGAGCACGGTGGCTGTGGGAGGAGAACAGTTCTTGTTTTGGCGAGAAACTCACGAACGATGAGTTACTTGTGTGCCGTGACGTAGATGGACGAAACCAATTTCCCTGTGAGGGAAGGGGGAATAATGTCGTAACGTAATCAAATAATCACCATGGGTATGCGACACACGTACTCTGCCGGACAGGTGCATTCCGGGAACTTTAGGATCCAACTCCGTGTACGAACCCTGTAAGCAGAGGCGTAACTAGGGCGGAACGCAGGGCGGCTGCCCCGGGCATAGGTCAAGAGAGAGCGCAATACTCTCTGCTTCCAATCTGATTAGGCCACCCCGGTGTCGCAGTGGTCTAAGCGAGGGCCTCTGATCATTCGCCCGAAAGGGGTCCGGATTCGAATCCTGGTGAGGCATGGATGTTGTGTTTGTCTTACGGCACTGGCTCTGTCTCTTCCCTGGAACCAGTGACCCTAAATTAGGGACGGGCGACTGCTTATAGCCCATTGAGTTGCTCACGGTGGTCGTTAAACCTCCAGTCAAAAAAAAAATATGATTAAAATTGAAATCGAAACTGTTGCACGAGTTTTTGGTGCATATTTTTCGGGCCGTAGTTCGTCATTTGTCCATTTGCAGAATTTTCTTATACGTTTCACCAGTTTCAGTCACTTTAACAATTTGAAATTCGCATTTCTGCCTCAAAATGTTCAAGGGATGTTGGCTGCTCGAATTCAGAAATGAAGAAGAGGTCGCAATATAAAGATCCCCGGTAGCACATTACATCGATTCGACGTCGAATTTTTAATCGATTTTTGGTCGATATGAAACGTCGAATATAGATATCCATGTCCACTTTTGTTACGTCTTTTCGACGTCGAATTTTAAACCTATTAAGTCGATATCAAGTCAACAGTAGACAAAGATTCGACCTTTCGAGAGAAACATATACATCGTTTCTATGTAGTGTAGACGTCGATACTACGTTGATATTACAGAGTTTAGTCATCGATTCTAGTACTGTTGTAATGTAGAATCTACGTTTATTCTACAATTTAGATGTTGGAACATGAAATTCTAAGCTTTTAATCGTTTCATAAAACGTCGTATTTGTAGTACGATTTTACGACGCTGTCTACGATTAAAAGATCATATAATTTTTTTTATTGTTTTAACGCCCAAGTCGTTTTGGACGCATTCGAAAAGACATGTAATTCTCGAAATTTCACAGAATTTTTGGTGATCTGTCAGCATCGCGCTAGGCCTATCCCTAATTGGAATATGCGTACGTACAAATTATATATCTCAAAAAGTAATTCTACTAGGAACGAGACTCAACTTCTTATAAACATACTTAAGCAAAAAACAACAACTTTTGACCTGCCAGCGAAAAAGGAGACAGGTAAGAATCTCGTCTTACAACAGAAAGAATGTTTGGCGTAATGGTTTCAAAGGCGCATGCGCGCGATGCTGACAGATCGCATTGAAAACATCGATTATTCGACCTAATGGAACTAAAGGGATAAACTGCGTAAAACCTATAGGTGTATACTGAAATTCAATATAATGATTTTTCTTGACGTTCCGTCTCACCGATTTTGCGGCGAAAACTATGCCTCGACGTAATATCGACCTGGTAACAAAAAATCGACGTCGATTCGATATTACTGTGCTACCGGGGATGTCGTTCACATTGTTGAAGGTTCTCTGAGGGCTATTCTATCATTACTGCGGGTGCGAGCCACGGCTACCAGCTGTATTCGGCCCGCTTGATGTGTCATCGAAGGTCCAAACTTGGAATCAGTTGGTAAAAGGTACACAAACAGTCATAGTTTGATTGTTTGTTTGGATGATATAACGACCACTGTGCTCAACTAAATGGGCTATAAGCAGTCACCCGTACCTAATTTAGAGGCAGAGGCTCCAGTGAAGGGAGATAACCAGTTCCATAGGACAAACACACTATCCATGCTTCTCCTCTGAAGCATGGATAGAAGCCAGTGTCTCCTAGCACTCGACCACCGCTGCGGCACAAATTGATTGCGTCTTTCACACAGAGATGCCATTGAGGTATGTCGTTAACTGTTTTGTCGGTATTGTGTATAGTGTATCAGGAACAAGTTTCGTTGTGTATAGTGTATCAGGAACAAGTTTCGTTAACAAGTTTTATATATTGTATCAGGAACAAGTTTCGTTAATAAGTTTTATATGGTGTATCAGGAACAAGTTTCGTTAACAAGTTTTATATGGTGTATCAGGAACAAGTTTCGTTCATTGATGAAATGAATCACAGAAAACGGCTCCTGAATTTCAGAAAATTTTTACAGAGTATAAGATCAAAATATTTATATATTATTAGAAACTTTTTAATATGCTAACAGGCATTACCTACGTGTGATTAAAAGTTGCTACGTTTCTATTCGGAATCACTGAAAGTGTACAAAGCAAATTTTTGTTGGAAGACGCCCTGAATATTTATTTGCTGGAGCACTCGCACTTTTCAGTTATACGCCACCGTTGAGGAATTTACCAGAGCGTATGAAATGGATGCTTTCTCTTTTTCTTTTCCTTTCATTTTTTTGGTCAAATACCACTGCTTACGGAAAATCTTATTATGCCAATACTGAAAGAAATAAAACATCTATTTAAGCACTGCTAGAGACGTTAATGTATTTTATTTGCCTCGATCTTCCTTCTTGTAAAAGTCCGATTTGAAAAATCATTCTTACTTCGGATGCCATTCCGTAGAGGAAATATTGTCTTAATCTTCCATAATATACAGTTCTGCTACTATGTGTTGTAAGTGTGTTTTTATGTTTGTGACTGATTCTGCGCTTCTACAAATCCAATTAAAAAAAAGCCATAAAACTATCTAAATCAGCAAGGCCAAATCATGACAAATTTAACGCCCCTGACAAACTAAAAAAATGTTGCATTTTTCTCAATTATGTAAAGACACCGTGGCAGGATTAGGGAGGGGGGTCTACAGGCGTTATGGCCTTGGGGCCCACCATTACCAAGGGCCCAGAAGCTCTTCCTGGGCAAATAACAGATACTCTGAAGTAGTTTTACTTTTGTCAAGTACGAATTTAGGCTGGAAGACGAACAGATTTCAAGGCAGTGACTCACCAAGGGCAAAGGTTTCACGTTGTTGTGTACAGCGAGGTCGGTGATAAAGTTTCAACTTTTTCACTACCATCTACCCACACTTCCCAGTTTGCACTTGGAGTCGTTAATGGTACCCTGTGGCTTCAGATTGCATAACAAGAAAGACGCACTAAGAAAAGTATACAATGCTGAATAATTAGAAAATCGAAGACAAAATCTAGGAATCTTAAGCATTTAATTCATGTTCTTATGAGAACAATGAAACATACAGTGACTTACAATGAAAACTTTGCAGGTAGCTTAGTAATTACAGTTTCGTGTTCCAACGGACTTCATAATTATTCCCCGTCATAAGTTATTTGGGTGCCTCTCAGATGTCTTAGCCTAAGGGCCCACTCAGATGTCTCAGGCTAAGGTCCCAGTATGGACTTAATGCGGCCCTGAACGACCCTATCATCTACTGCTTCAGATATCCCTATAGGTTAGCTACAGTTCCTCTGCTGGCTTGTCCTAAATCCTGCACCACAAAGGAGAAACTAAATTTCCTCTCCGCGTTTTAAAACAACGTAAAGTCTTCCAGAGTCATCACTCATCATCATGGCTAAAAATTTTAACTCGCAGATTTCCTGTAATCGACAGCTGTCAGTATACATATTTATACAGACATACATACATATCACAAAGCTGTTCTCTTACATTCTTAGGTTAACTTCTCAAAGAAAGATCAACTGCCAAATCCAGGTTACAGATGGCGTTAGGTTTTATTTACTGTTCATGTATCAAGCATCTCCATTTATAGCGATCTTGCCATACAACTCGAGCTCCACTGATATCCATCGCACGTCTCACACAAGACTTTTTGTGCTTCACATTTATTTTTTCCCCTCTTGCAGGTATTCCTCAGTCTGCACCGATGAGACATTGCATTATGACCACCCCCAGGCTAGAGAAATGAGCGCGCATGGAGACCGAACGGTGGCACTGTTGAAGTTCACAGAGCAGTATATATACAACCCGAGGACCGACTTTCGGTTACTAGAGTGTTAGGAGTCAGAATGGGAAAAGCTACCGATTTATCGGAGTTGGATAAAGAACAAATTGTGATGGTACTGCGCCTTGGAACTACGATCTGGGAAACAACGCGGCTTGTGGGTTGTTCACGTTCCGCTGTAGTGAGTACGCATCAAAAGTGGTGCACAGATGGCCAAACGACGAACCGTCGTCCAGTCGTGTCGCCCTCAGCTCATTGATGCCAGAAGGGAGCGGAGACTGTCGCGCATTGTTCACAGCGACCTCAGGACCACAGTGCGACAAATCGTCCGTAGCTACAACAGTGGGGATCAGGGCAATGCGTCACAGCACAGAGTTCATCGCCGCCTTCTGCGCATGGGCCTGCGTAGCCGAAGACCCAGAGCCATGCCCCCATGCTCACTGCACGTCATCGCCAACAACGCATGAAATGGGCCCAAGATCATCGTGATGGGACCATGGATGATTAGAAGAAAGTGGCCTCGTCTGAGGAATCAAGATTTATGGTGCATCACGTAAACGGTCGAGCGCTGATATGCCGATTACCAACGAAGGCTATGGCACCTGAATGCACTGTTGCGCGGAAACCGGCCGGGGCAGTGGTGTTATGCTGTGGGCGATGTTTACTTGGGACATTTTAGTCCCCATTATCCCAATAGCACAATCTCTGACAACTGTCACATAACTGAACATCTTTGCGGGCCAAGTTCACCTTTTCATGGTAAATGTGTTCCCTGCTGGTGATGGTCCCTACCAACAGGATTATGCGCCATGCCACACTGCTAGAATCGTCAAAGAGTGGTTCGAGGAGCATGCTGGTGACTTTATGTTCATCCCCTGGCCTCTAAATTCACCCGACATGAACCCAATCGAGAATTTGTATTTCGACTGGAAAATCGGGTTCGCGCTAAATCACTACCACCCCGAAATGTACGGGAACTGGAAGACCTGCTGTTGACATTACGGTACCAGATACCCCAGGATACCTATCGCCACCTCATCGAATCGATGCCTCGCCGAGTGGCCGCTGTTTTGCGGGCTGAAGGGGGTCCTACAGTTATTAGTCACGTGGTCATAATGTAATGGATCATCGGTGTATATTTTCCTATTATTTCCTTGGCATCCTTCTAACTCTCATCCCTGCCCCCTTGGGCTGACTAAATTCTCTTAGTTAGACTCTCACCACTCATTCTTTCGACTTGGCTATATCAATCTCAAAATATGTTTCTCCACTCTACCAACAACATTTTGTTCCGCGTTACACATGTGCAATACATCTCCATTCCTCACATGATCAGAATGTGTCTTGCCTCAAACCCTCCGTAGGCAAGTCATCCCACCAACACACAAACAATTCTTAAGCCTCTTCTGCAGTACCTAGGTCTCACTGTCGGAGTGTTGGACTTGGGTGGGTAAAACCGCTGATGAGGAAATTAGTGAGTGCTCTTGAACCACAACCAAAACCGAAACTGATCGCGTGATAATTAGTCATCAGCCCAAAGAGGCATATACAGATGAAGAGCGTAAAACACTTTCGGTTCCTTTTAGAGCAGTAATTTGTGCAAAGTGTCTGAGCTGCGCTTGAAAGTTTTTTTAACTGTGTGTGTGTGTGTTTCAATTTCTTACAAGCTACGTTTATGTGTCCTGAAACAGAATGGGTTACATTGTAATCATCATTAAAGTTTCTTTTCTAAAGGAGAACTAAAGGTAATATATTTTTTTGCCTTTCTTATTTTTCAATCGAATCTCGTGACTGTAGTTTTGTTACATCGTCAGCATAGGAAAGCGCATCCTTTTTCTGACTCACGCCCAACACAGTGTATGTAAAGTTTTCGTTAATATGTCACTGCTCAAACATTACCTTCGTACTATTACAGTCAGCTGTTCTTGTATCACTGGAACTATGTACTGTTAAGCCTCGGGCAATTAGTTCCTAAATACATCTTAATTACACACTTAGCTAAATTAGTCGACCTAACGGCCCGAAGAGAGAAGTTCTTGAAAACACTTACAATAAAACAGTCTTTACTGTAGTAACTTATCAACAAGGGGTCTCATCAGCACAATTCACAATAGTGATCCTATATTAGCTTTTTTTTAAAATTGGAGTTTAAGAACCGCCGTGAGCAACTGAATGGGCTATAAGCTGTCGCCCGTCCTTAATTTAGGGCCACTGATTCCAGGGAAGAGAGAGAGAGAGACAGTGCCGTAAGACAAGCACAATATCCATGCCTCACCGGGATTCGAACCCGAACCCATCTCGAACGAATGATCAGATGTCATGACTTAGACCACTGCGCCACCGAAGCAGGGCGGCTATATCAGTATCTACTGTACTAATTACAACAATCTGCTACCGTAATCTACCCACATCACATCACACTTTTCGCTGCTTGCTACAACATTATATCTCTCGTTCGCATCATTTCAATACACACACGTCACGCACCCTGACCTCAAGTCTGATGCCACAAAACATTCAGTGAGCGAGAAAAATATAGCGTTAAGGTTGGAACTCTAGAAGAGAAAAGAGAACGAACTCAAAATTTACCTAAAGAAAGACAACTAAAAATAAAAGTTAGAGTACACGCCATAAGTAGGAACAATTAGAATTTTATACGCAGCTATTTTGGATCTTTTCGAGAATCCACAGTTCTTTTAAAATCCTTCTAAAGCAGCTAAAACTTTGAAAGCTGAATTCATTCGCTTGCTGATTTAGCAATCTAATCTGTTTTCTTTATCAAACATGCCTCCTAAATGTACAAAATCATTTACCCGGTTTATCTCTCTATCATTTAGACTGATCTTTCATTCGGTACTAACAGTTCCTCGCTGAAAAAAAACATAACTTTGATTTTCTCCTTATTTATACACAGTTCGAATTTCATATGAGCTTCGTATATCGGGTAAAACATACTCTGCAGCTCACTTCTACAAATAATTTGCTCCTATGACTGGGATAAAGTTTGTCGGTGGTATTTCATGGTGCTATAAATTGCGGATTACAACACTTAAAGAAAAATACCTTTATTCTGTTTTAAATACTGTTTGTATAGAGAAGCCTTGAATGTTTTAGTTTTCGGATTCCTCAATCAAGACCGTCTAGAAAACACAAGGCCATGACATTAGAGAGATGAATTCCCTCTTTTAGTGACGTCACGGCTTCCGATTGGTTCCTAAAGCTATCGTGTATGACGTCAAACATGACACCGACGTATCAGTCAGTGTAACGTAGGAACGGAGGGAACTCATCTCTCTAATGTCATGCCCTTGTGTTTTCTAGACGGCTTTGCCTCAATTCTCTCTTACTGTTTAGTATACAATTTAGTATCCATACTATTTACTATTTAGTATAATCTGCAAGTCCGGAGAAGTGTGTATCGCAATGAATGAGACACGGAAGCCAAGGCAGAAAGACAGACACCGCTTTTAATAAAAATATACTAAAATAAATACATTGTTTTGGCGTCATGAAAATCTTTACAAGTACATACATATCATCGAAGTGAACAAAGATACCTGACAACCGTTTAAAATGCTTCAAAAAATGAACATGATGCAAAATTCCAATTTGCAGCAGGTTGTGAAAATGCACGTTATTTGAAGTTTCGTTTAGCATCATGAAGATAGCTGGAATGCAGTTATCATCATGAATTTTAACAGTCGTCTTTATTTTTGCAATATTCCTAATATTATCTTAGATACACATGGCACCCAGATTTCAATGAAGAAGCTCAGCCTGAAACCTCAAAATGCGTCGGTAAGCTGCGCTGTTTTATCTATCACGTGACTGACACATGGCTATGAGAAGTAGAGATAAGTAGGTGATAGGATTCTGACGTACACCGTATTAGAATGTCCACTGCTAGCGTACTGAGGGCCGATGAATAAAATAATGTTAATTTAAAGGGCCCCATGATCCAGTTTATGGACTTGACAGGTGGATATGTCCAACAAACACATGCAAGCAGAGCTGTAGTTTGAGGGTCTCCAGGAAATACTCAGCCTCCCCTAAAAAATACCCAACTAACGTAGTGGTTATTAGCACATGCCGCATTTGAAGAAAAGTTGAATGAAAAAACGTTCGATGTCATATTGTACTTAAAATACTGTATTTTGTATATATATAAACACTGCTGGCCACCCAAAATGCAACACCAAGAAGGAAGCATCCGATTGGCCTGAAATTCGCAGCATGCGTCGCCCGCGAGAGGACATGCAAACGATTAGCATTGCAGGGCATATGCACATCATGTGCGCCCGGCACGCCACTGAGAAGCACTATAAGAAGGGTGCACAGAAGGCGGGGTGTAAGTAGTGTAAGTGTGTTGTGCTGCCGGACCTGTGCGTGAGAAGCTTCCTGATGCATCGTCGCAGAATAATGCAGTCATTCCAGCACGTTTCGGAGTTTGACAGAGGACGAATAGTGGCTTACCGCGACAGCGGTTTATCGTACCGAGACATCGGCGCCCGTGTGGGACGACATCTAGCCACAGTGAGGTGAGTATGGATTCGGTGGGTGTAGGAGGCACGGACGGACCGACGTGAGCGATTGCCGCAGCCGCAGCACACTACCAAACGAGAGGACCGGCATGTTGTGAAGCGAGCATTGACGGCTCGCACCGTCTCATCACGAACGTTAGCGCAGGAATTAGGGTGTGTTCCGCAACAACCTGTGTCAGCACGTACCATTCAACGCCGTCTGCAGGAGCGAGGACTTGTTGCACGGCGCCCATTGCTCCGATTACCATTGACGTTACACCACCGGCGAGTGCGGCGGCAGTGCGCCGTTGAACGCCGCACCTGGACTACGGAATGGCACGACATTGTCTTCTCCGACGAATCCCGCTTCTTCCTGCAACACCACGATGGTCGGATCCGCGTGTGTCGGCACCGCGGCGAGAAACTGTATGACGCCTGCATTATGCATCGCCATACCGGTCCGTCACCTGGCGTTATGGTTTGGTGCGTAATGGGATATGACACCCGCACCCCTCTGGTACGCATCGCCGGTGCACTCAACAGCCACCGCTACATATCAGACGTTTAGGAGCCTGTAGTCGTCCCTTACCTGCAGGACCTGCCAGCGGCCACGTTTCAACAGACAACGCGCGCCCGCACGTGGCACGCATCGTGCAACAGTTCTTCGCGGCTCACCAGATGTCACTGCTGCCGTGGCCCGCCTTTTCTCCCGATATGTCGCTCATCGAACACGTTCGGTCGCTGATCGGCAACCGAGTGGCCCGGCAAGCACCACCCGCGGCTACACCTGATGAACTGAGGCAACGTGTGGAAGATGCCTGGACCGACATACCCCAAGCCCATATCCAAAGCCTCTTTCGTTTGATGCCTCGGCGTGTAGCGGCCGTTATTGCCAGCCATGGGGGCCACACGAACTATTGATGTCTGCGTGTTCCGCAAGTCGCACGGGCCTGTAAGCTCAATCGTTTTATCTTTGTACCTGTTGTTATGTGTCTAGTAAATCTGGCTTTGCTATCTCGTGTCCTTCTTGGTGTTGCATTTTGGGTGGCCAGCAGTGTATATCAATTTGACTGAAAGGAAATAACTAGTCCATACCTTGTACGGCATCATACTCGGACATATATATGGGAGCACACGTGCAGCAGCGGCTCTCCTACATCTGAAGACGGGTCGATTGTCGACCCGAAAGTACTAATGGGTTTTAATCTTTTAAATATGTAAATATCTGTCGTTTTTAAATTAAATGTATCGTGCAAAGACGGTGTAAGCTCTTTAATGTATTGTATATGCACGACATCTTCATTAATACTATCGACAGTAAATCAGCTGATTGACGGTCATGTACTTTGAGACGTCAATATGATTATTGGAAGTACTGCTTTTATAGAAGTTTAATACACAGCGATACAGTTTGTAGGCAAATTTGTCGCTCTGATTTTCGTGATAAACTGTTGTAATCGTACACTGTATGGCCATTTTCTGATCACGAGTTCCTTTACTTATTTTTCCTTTTTCTGATCCACGAAATCCTCTTCTTATCTTTCCTGGTTACACTAAGCATGCATCACTCCATGTTTCTTTCAGTTATCTGCAGTTTATGTACATATTTTTTAGTTAAATTCTGTGTTTCTGCTTCGTACATAAGAACTGGAAGGATACACTGATCAAACACTTTTATTTTAAGACATAATGGCATATTGCTCTTGACGATTTTACTGTTCCATCCAAAAGCTCTCCAACGAAATTTTATACTCCAATTAATTTCTTCATCAATGTGACCCTCGCTTGATATTTGTTGCCCAAGGTAAATGTAGGTATCAGTTACACCTGATTTTCCCCATCAATCGGTAAATCCTCTATCAATCGATAAACCTTTATTTCTTGTAAAAGCATTGTACATCAATTTGTTTTCTGAAAGTTCATTTTTAGTCCCACTTCTTTACTCTTCTCAGCAAGTTCCTGGATCATAGTCTGCAGCCCTGAAAAGATAGCTGCAAAAATGATTATGACATTAGGAAAACGAAGGTGAGTTAAATAATCTCCATTAATCTTTATCCCCTCGTTTTTTCAGTTCAAAGATTGAAAGACATTTTGCAATGAGACATTGAAGAGTTTGGGAGACATGGTGTCGTCTTGTTTCACTCCCTTTTCAATTTTTATTGGTGCTGTATCCACAAATAGCCGGAAATTTGCACTTGCATTCTAAAAGATGTTATTAATAATGTTAAAAATGTACGCATCTCCAATACCTCAGGATTTCAAAGACATCATAACTTCTGATGGTTTGACGGAATCAAAGGCCTTTTCATAATCAATTAAAGCTATATTTCGTTATTTGAATTAGTTCTCTCAGGACATGGATATGATCTATAGTGCTATATACACTTCTTATTCATTCCGTGCTTATTAATTTTTCAATAAGTTAGGCTATATGAAATTAAAGTGAATGTAACGAAGTAACTAAAATGTTCCTAGTCTCCCCTGTATTGCTTGCCTCCCCCAGGATGTAACTCTAGCTAAGGCCCCGTACACAAGATGAGTGAAGTTGGCAATGGGCACGGTCCTCGTTTAAAAATCAAATTAAGCTTGCCTACCAGCTTATTCGCTGTGAGATGACAAGATGTAACAGAAATAGCGCACTCTCGAGAAGTGCAACGACGTGCAAATTGAACTGCTGATTACACTGGACACGTGTAGCCGCAAGGAGTTGCAAACAACGTTTTCTACTTTGTTTACTCAAAGGTAACGTTCGGATCTTTATAAAGCAGGATTTAAACTAATTTAAATCATCTGTTCCCTTCATGGTACATGCATATTTTAGCCTTCAGACTGGGTGCATCATGATATAAATATATACAGGGTGATCAGAATCGACCGCACAATAAACCAATAGGACGATTCCTCGTGGAGAAAGAAGCCGAAAACCGTTGTCTGTTGTCCGATCGGACGTCGCATCCGGAGATACACGCGAGGAAAGTTTCATGACGTCATATCCGGTAACGCACATGCTCGTTGAAGAGCGACGTGGATAATAATACAGACGCACGTAACACAAGGCAATCAAGCCGCCCCGCCCCGGTGGTGCAGTAGTCTAAGGCGATGGCTTCTGATCATTTGTCCGAAAGGGGTCTGGGTTCGAATCCCGATGGATGTTGTGTTTGTCCTACGGCACTGACTCTCTCCCTTTTCTGGAACCAGTGGTCCTAAATTAAGGACGAGCAACTACTTATAGCCCACTGAGTTGCTCCCGGTGGTCGTTAAACCTCCAATTAAAAAAATATAAAGAAAAAAAAGGCAATCAACATTTAAAAATGTGGCACGGGGTGAATATGCAAATTCGAAGGATGTGGTGGCGTGAAACCATGAGTTGTACGCCTCCGCGATACGGCAGGTAGGGATAAAAAGGGTTGGCGACGGTAGCAGGTAAGCTCATACTGCGGCTTGACCCTCGAATGCGCGACACAGGCAATGTCGCACCACGTCCAAGTGTAGACAGTGGCGCTGGACCCTCTGTGAGAACACCATACCTCGAGGACGCCATACTAGGGTTCATGGAGGAGGAGTCAACGACCAGCAGCCGTGCGATCGCGCGACAGTTCGGTGTGCACCAAAGTACCGTACTTGCCGTTCTACACGACGAAGACCTGCATCCATATGACATCACACGGGTGCAAGGCTTATTACCACAGGACTATCCTCGAAGACAGGCATACTGTGAGTGGCTGCTACAGCAACATGCTGCCGATAATAGTTTCATCCGCCGGATCTTGTGGACCGATGAAGCAAGGTTTACACGGCTAGATATCTGCAACACCCATAATAGTCATGTTTGGGCATTGGACAATCCGCACGCAACACGTGAACACGCTCACCAGGTCCGGGGTGTGTGTTAATATCTGGTGTGGTATTGTGGGTGATATCCTAGCGGTACCATATCTTCTTCCCGAACGTCTCACAGCGGCCAACTACACGGTGTTCCTACGTGATGTTCTGCCGGACTTGCTGGAAAACGTACCATTGGCTGTTTTCAGCAATCTATGGTTCCAGCATGATGGAGCACCGGCGCATTACGCTGCAAATGTTCGCCAGTGGCTGGATACGGAATATCCCGGTCGATGGCTTGGCCCTGGTGGTCCTGTTGCATGGCCCGCTAGAACGCCGGATCTTAACCCATTGGACTTCTTTCTCTGGGGTAATCTAAAGGAACTAGTATATCGACGGCCTGTCAACAGCACTCAACTGTATTCAGGCCCACTCTACCAAATGTTGTTGGTAGAGTGGGCCTGAATCCAGTTGAGACATGAGTGGTAAGAGCCAACCAGTGCTCTTACCACTTGGCTATCGGGGCCGCAGAAAGAAAGAAGCATTTGGGAACAGGTTTGGATAAGAAGCTCCAAGTAGTATTGTTCTAGTGTAAAAAAATGTGTTATAAATGCTGTGAAGGATAGAAAACTCTCTACAGAAGGCTCATTGAAAATGTCCATGTGTTGTTATTAGGTCTGTGCACAAGTTTCCAGCTTTTTATAGTGGAATAGATGTAGTACTTGCACAAGTAGGTCGCATTTAATGATTACGGAATCATGTCTGCACTTTGCATCACTTTGCACTCTGCTCAGTAAAAGGAGTTGCAAATGAGCGCCCTACACTGCAGAAGGAGATGCAAATTTGCGCTCTGCATCTCCTTCCTTCGGCCGTTCGCTACGCTGCTTACCACTTCTGAATTTCACAAACCACTCATGACACGTACTTGCACCTGTAGCTTCCTCTTCGTATGCCAAATAAATCCATTGTCATTCTGGTTTTTCCCAATATTTAGCATGAACTACAGACTGTGACGGACATATTCCTTTTCGGTCGCCATGTCCTAGCTGAACTAACTGCACATGTGTGCCGTCAGCCGTAACGTACAGTTCTACGTAGTGTTACCACTTTACACACACATTTCGAAATTTTGACAAAAAATCAACTATTCCGCTGTTAAAGCCCGCTATGCGGAGCGTAGGAAACTCATTCAGAGACCCAACACTTTCCAGATTCCCCGAATGAGCTCACAACGAGCAAAGGCAACGATGTACTGAGATCAAACAGGAAGCTTCTTACACTGGTGTGCATAAAGTAAGGACGAAGAGGAGAAATTAGCATAACAGCGTAACGAGCAGGTAGAACGGACCGAAAGACCACTCAGGAGATAGACTAGGGTCCGGCACGGCAGGGCATGTGCATATATGCAGCATGACGTGTGTGGGGGGGGGTAGGAAGGGTATAAAGCACACGGGCGGTGCACGCTCAGCAATTCGGTGAAAGCTATTGCACGGTGTACATAGGTTTGAACGACGTCGAGTTGCTGCCACCGTGTGATATGGCCAACAAGCAATCGAGCAGACGACATCTGGATGACTTTACCCGAGGTCGCGTCATTGGGAAGTTGGAAGAAAGTCGAAGTGTGACTAGTGTGGCCGAGAAGTTCGGGATCGTTCACAGCATCGTTTCACGAGCTTGGAGAGCATTTCAAACGACAGAAACAGCTGTCCGAGAGTTTAGCAGTGGTCGTCCACGAGCAACCACGACGGCGGACGACCGGTATATTGTCCTACAGGCGAGAAGAGACAGACGGCAGACAGCGAGAGAAATCGCAAAGCACACGCAACAGAAAACTGGACGTCAGTTATCGCGTTTTACCGTGGCCAGGAGGCTGCACAAAGGTGGCCTATTTGCACGACGACCAGTTCGGTGTGTGCCATTAACGCCTGCTCATCGGAGACGGCGGTTTCTGTGGTGCCAGGAACACAAGAACTGGACACATCAGCAATGGGGTCGAGTTCTCTTTACGGATGAGAGCCGATTTAGTCTGACGAGCGATTCTGGACGTATTCACATCTGGGCAGAGCAGGGAACACGCAATTACACCTCCAACATCATCGAAAGGGACCGGTTTGGAGGTGGCGGAGTTTTCGTTGTGGGCGGTATCATGCTTGGTAGCCGTACTGACCTCCACATCTTCCAAGAAGGTTTAGTCACTGGTGTCCGATATTGTACCGATGTTCTCCTGCTTCACGTGCGTCTGTTTAGAGGTGCTGTGGGTCCTGAGTTCCTCTTCATGGACGACAAGGCTACACCTCATCGTACAGTGGCTGTCGCAGAGCTGTTGGAGAGCGAAAATATTCAACGCATGGATTGGCCCGCAAGGTCTGCGGACCTAAATCCAATCGAACACGTGTGGGACCTTCTCGGGAGACGCTTGGCAGCACGTCACCAGCCGCCAGCAACGATTCCACAGCTGCGATTGGCGCTACAAGAGGAATGGGCCACGATGCCTCAACAGCTCCTTGACAACCTCGTCCTCAGCATGGACAGACGTTGTAAATCCTGCAACGCAGTCAGGGGTGATCATATCCCTTACTAAAGACTAGATTTTCCTTGGCATACGCCTGTCACATGGACGTTTCTGTCTTCTGTCCAGTTGTGCTTGAAGCTACCTTTTCAATAAAGTGCCTTTGTATCCTTTGGATTCCTTGTTTGGACGATTTTGCTCACTTTTCCTATATTCTTACATCTTGGGGATCTTATGGTATGATTTGAGCCTTTCTGCACGACGTTACATTCGAAAAACTGTCTCGTCCTTAATTTTTGCACGCCAGTGTTTTAGAGGAGTGTCGGTTAACAAATCAAACATAACCATGTATCATGTGAACTGATGTTTTGTTTACTGGAAACTCGGAGCGCTAGCTGAATGGGATATTTTTCGTATGTGATGCACGGGAGGTGCGAAACTGGTAAGAAAGGTGTAACTCTTTGCTAATGAAAGACATAGAAAAAACATATGCCCTTAAACATAGTGCAGAGCAATTTCCATCAGAGAACGATTTACTGAAGAACACATCAGATTCTCGAATAGTTCTATACAGCATTTACCACACAAATGGCTTCGTGCAAGCAGGAGGAACGAATGGCTCGAAATCGAAATTCCCGTTAGACAAACGAATTGCTAAATCACGTTCCAATGGCACAGTGAAAAAATAAAATGAACTGCTCTGCAAATTTTACTGTTATTACGGTAACGTTTGCATTGCATTTTCATATGAACGTAAACACTAAATTTCTCTCGAATTCCTCGTAGAATTTAATTAAACTACTGTGGTGTCCATTCCATGTGTACTAGAGGTTATGAATTCGAAAACTGCAGCGAAAATATAATTTTATCGTAGTTACATCTTTGGAATGTGTATAGCCACAACTCACACGGCAGCATGGGGATGAAATCTGATTTTCAGATTTTTATATCCCTAGTCCCAGATGATAGACAATGAATGATGAGAAAAGTTGATGAGGCAGATGCACTTTTTGGCAATCAAGACTTGATCACAACTTGATGAATCCAGGAACTGTAGCTTTCCACTCGAGTGTAGATGCCAGGAGTGTTCGGTCGACCACATCCTATTCCGAAAGAGACAATACCGACTTGGTGCCATCTCCCGCTCCTCTCACAAACCAGTGGTCCTCCACCGTCTCCCTATTGAAAGAGATCAATGATTATCATGAATACTATAGAGAAAATATTAAAGTTCCACTTTAAAAATAAAACGAAGCGTTGGGAAGAATGTCGTTCATTTTACATGGATCAATGATCACCCTTGTATCAACGAACGGACACGTCCCGCAACACATAGCCCTGATGTTACCGGCCGGAACATACAGGGTGCATGGGAAAGTCCCTTTAGCATGGAATAACTTGCGAACGAAGAGACGTACAGTTATGCAAGTGAGATAACGGTATAGTTAAGCTACTACGCCCGATCAAATGCAACGAATAACAGCGCCCCTAGTTGCAAAATGCGGACGTTAGCCATTGGAAATCGAAACGAAAAGAGATAGAGCAAAATTTCCAATTACAAAGTTGTAGAGCATCAATTAATTAGTACAAAACGACATTTGTTTCACACGGATAAGATAAATTATCGCCTCAATACTCTAAAATGTCCGAAACGATGCGCGACTTTTTGTGTGAAAGTTTGAAGGGAACAGGCATAGGTATGAGCAAATACACACAATTTATTGCATAAATGCGTACTTGTGTCAATACAGTTTGATGACGTCAGACAAAACAGAAACAAAAAGGGCAACCTGGCGCACAGTGATAAAAAGTTAATGTCGAGTATGTTAGAAGACTTCGCCATTGCCCACGATACACATTTGTATTCGTGAAAGTAACTCTGCATGCAAATTCCTCAGCATGGAAGGTGTCACACTATTGCAAGCATCTGTAACACGACGACGTAGATCCAACAGACTTGTAGGCGCTGTTGCATACACCTGATTTTTTTACGTAACCCCTGAAATCCAAGCTCGCCATTCTCACACAGCGTATACGTAGACCTAAACTTCTAATAAGAGTACATCCTACTACTGGTTCTTATATCGTAAATACGGTACAATGTCACAATCTGCATTTGCATACAACTACATTTGCGAAATGTGAATATGCAGATTTGAATCGTCGCGCATCGATTTCGGACATTGTAGGGTATTCAGGCGACAATTTATCTTATCCGAGTGAAACAAATGTCATTTTGTACTAATTAATTGCTGCTCTACAACTTTGTATTTGGAAGTTTTGCTCTATCTCTTTTCGTTTTCGGTTTGCAATGGCTAACTTCCGCATTTCGCCACTAGGGGCGCTGCTATCGGTTGCATTCGATCGGGCGTAGTTGCTTTACTGTACCGCTATCTCACTTGCATAACTGTACCTCTCTCCGTTCGCAAGTTATTCCAGGCTAAAGAGACTTTCCTATGCACCCTGTATATAGACCGAACAGGACAGTGTGCCGGTGCTCCAGCATGAGTCATATGGAAAGGAAAAAGGGAAAGTTCATCAGAGCGATGAAGCGGAGGGGTCAGCATCTCAAAAACAGCAGGCAGTGTCGGATTTTCGAGGGCCGCTGCAGTCAAAGTCTGTAGGAAATGGTCAGAAGAGGAGGGCACATGGGCCCAAAGTGCCAGAAAGAGATCAGATCAGGTCAGATCATATGTAGAAAATTTTAGGAAGGGAGCATCTGGTCCCAGGTCTTAAACAACAATAGGAAGCTAGGAGATTTGGGCTAGAGTGCCCGATAGGAAAGTCACACGGAAGCGAGGTAGAAAGAAGGAGGAAGGCGCCCTTGTTTATTACCGGGAGGGGGGGCAGTTCCCGGTGCCCAACGGTTTAACGTGCCCATCCGACGCACGGCGGATGTTTAGTGGTTCGAGCGTTCGTACCTGCCTGGTATCGAACCTGAGATTTCTCCGTGACAGTCACGAACGTTGACCACTAGGCCATTCGCGGCCCTTCAAAGTTCCAGAAAGGGGTGACACCACTAATTGATAGTTGGTACGCGCTCTCCGGGACAACAGACGCCTCATGATCTCGCAATTAATGGCAGGCTAAAATCAGAGAAACTTTCGCAAACACAAAGTCCAGCTGACGTGTTCTTACGGAATGTGGGTAAGGAGTCGGTTAGATATGAGCACGGGTTCCTTTTTTTAAAGCCTGTGGGCCCGTTATATAAATATTTACGGCTGACCCGGGTTTGAACATTTGTACAATTTTTTTCTGTGTGAATAAGGAAAAAATGAAGCATGTTGTTTTACTCCTATTTATATTTTCGTCATCAGATAAGAATGTTAGTGCTTCCCGTTAATGTCGACCCCCTCCCCTCAAAAAAGAGAGAGAAAGAATTATTAGAGAGAGAGAGAGAGAGAAGAACACGCTAAACAATACGAATTTTAGGAAAAGAACAAAAGAGGGACTATAGCCTAATAATTCAGTTGGGCGTTTCCCATTGCGTTAGTTAATTCGGTTAGCATGTGTTAAATACAAAGGCCATTCCATAAAAACTGAGTAATTTTTTTCAGTTGGCAACAGTGTGAAGAGTAAAAACAAAAACGCAGACGACTAACTGAATTAAGGAAGTATCTTAATTCAGTTAGTCGTCTGCGTTTTGCCTACGATTCTGATTTTGTCATTGCGCAGTTGTTTAAGGTACGTCTGCATTTCGTCATACAGCTATGGAGGTGAATGATTCAGAGTTAAAAAATGAAATGCTTTGTGTGATAAAATTTTGCCATCGTTAGGTTAAAACGGCTCCAGGGACAGTTGATTTAATGAAGAAAGCTTACAAAGATAAATGTTTCGGTGAGTCAACGATTTTTAGATGGTACTATGATTTCAAAATCGGGCGTTTGTCGACAGAACTCGTTCCTAGGCCTGGTCGACCTGAAAGTGTTGTTACGGAGCGTATTGTTAACACTGTTTGGGCAACCCACCAAGAAGATTGACAAATAATGTGTGAAGACATAGCGGCGTCTACTAATATTTCATAAACGTTGGCATTCTGCATTCTACGCGAGAAATTACTGCTGCATCGTGTGTGTTCCAGATGGGTACCTCATCACCTGACAAGAGAACAATTGTTAGCCAGAGTTCAGCCGGATCATGAGTGGAAACAAATGATTGGAAAGGATCCAAACTTTCTAAACACAGTAATAACCGCCGATGAAACATGTGTCCACTATATCGACCCCCTCACGAAGCTCGTAACGAGTGTCTGGAAACACATAGGCTCGCCTCCTCCGAAAAATGTCCGACAAACCTAATCAGCTGGGAAGGTGATGATGATAATATTCTTTGATCATAAAGGTGTAGTCTTCCAACTTGTCGTTTCTCCGCAAATCACTGTCAATGCTGAGTGTTACATTTCAGTCTTAAAGCGTCTGCGACGACACATATCGATTAAGCGACCGGAACTGGTGGGCAAGTGGACCCTACACCATGATAACGCCCTCCCCACATATGGCTACTTGTGTTCAACAGTTTTTACGAAATGCAGTATTGAAATGATGTCATAGCCTGCCTACAGTCCTGATCTTGCCCCGTGCGATTTCTGGTTGTTTCCAACAATGAAGAAGTTCCGCGGCGCAACATTCAGCACAGATGCTGACGTTATTCAAGCTGACAGCGGTCGCTAAAGCAGTTTTCCCAAAATGCCTTCGCCACATGCTTTGAAATGTGGACTGAACGATGGTACTGCTGCATAACATTCGAGAGAGATACTTTGAGAAGAATAACATATATTTTGCTGTACCTATATTTCTTCATTTTGTGTGATTTTATTTTCAGTTTTTATGGAACGGCCGTTGTAAAATTAATTAAAAACGTGAAACGGGAAATTAACTTGACCCCGGGCTTGAACGGGCCCGGGTTTTAGTCAAATACTTGATATAAGAGCCTGTCCGGAGCAGTTTCCGGACTTCCTTCCGGTGCTCATCTCTGGAGTCGGTGCCCCGTTCATATGCACATGAACTGTAAAAAAAATAATAAGTGGTATGAATTCACGGAAAATTCCTTAAAATAACGTGCAGCAAAGTTTCCGGTACGTTTCCATCTTTTAACAAAATTTCCGTTTCGAAAAGTTTTCTAACTTAATTATTTTGACAAATTTTCCGTTGTCACTAATTCCGTTTATTTCAGAAAAATCAGTTTCCTGTATTTTTGTTTTTCCATAGAAATTTCGGAAAAACTGACTTTTCCAGCCCTTTTGGTAGAGATACGAACGAAGTGAA
This sequence comes from Macrothele yani, assembly GCA_039090855.1. Lineage (NCBI taxonomy): Eukaryota > Metazoa > Arthropoda > Arachnida > Araneae > Macrothelidae > Macrothele > Macrothele yani. The sequence continues at coordinate 69,696,344 of CM077028.1, read as the reverse complement.
CGAATCCTTTCCCTTTTCCCCTAGTGGGTTTCAAAAGGGGTAAGTCTTCAACGAGAGCGAAGTGCGCTTCCTAGTGACCCTGAAAGACCGTTGGCAGGTGGTCACGATCAATGCAGAAATGAGGATTACTCGAATCGCGCGACGATGAAATATTTTTCTCTATTAATGCAGGTTAATTAGTCATTTTATTTTCTGCAGAAAATTATTATTTGTCTGAATATGTTCCTAATATTTTTTAACCACTAAACATAAACTGAAAGCTCTTTGCTTCCTTATTTTGGTTTCCTTGAGTCATTCCGCAAATCTGAAAACGTGCTGTATACTATACCTACCACGATCGAACAGATGAAATGGAACTGGATGATGTCACCAGGAACTTTGTGTCACGAACTGTTTCTATAGGGAAAATGTTTTTTTTTTTTTGATTGGAGGTTTAACGACCACCGTGAGCAACTCAATGGGCTTATAAGCAGTCGCCCGTCCCTAATTTAGGGTCACTGGTTCTAGGGCAGGGAGAGAGCCAGTGCCGTAAGACAAACACAACATCCATGCCTCACCGGGATTCGAACCCGGACCCCTTACGGACGAATGATCAGAGGCCAGCGCCTTAGACCACTGCGCCACCGGGGCGGCAGGAAATTGGGTTCGGAAAATGTTAATATTGTGTTCGCAATATCCATTCGGTAAGTGATACAAGAAATTGCTGAATTCTGAATATGCCGCCCTGGTGGCGCAGTAGTCTAAGCGCTGGCTTATACCTGTTTGTCATAGAAGGGTCCTGGTTCGAATCCCGGTGAGGTATGGATGTTGTGTTTGTCTTTCGGCACTGGCTCTCTCCCTTCCCTGGAAGCAGTGCCCCTAAATTAGGGATGAGCGACTGCTTATAGCCCATTGAGTGCCTTACGGTGGTCGTTAAACCTTCAATTTAAAAAAAAATGCTTGATTTGCGCCTTTCTCTTTACCATGGTGAAGTATTAATTAAAAATCGGTTTAACAGAACGGACACTTTCTTTTGTAGAAACGACATCCTCCCTATATATGGAAAATTCATATACACACACTGAGGTGAAAATAAAGAAATGGAAAAGGAGGTACTATTTCCATTGCAAGCAAATACACTCATGCGGTAAATGGTATCGTCGGCAAACAACGTAAACATAGAGGCAGATATCTCCACAAGCTCAAGTAGTAGCACTCACAGTTCAGATGGCAGTTTGTCAGGATTGAAGCGATTTCGAACGTGGGATGGTAGTCGGCGTCCGGGAGATGGGGTCACTCCATCTTGAAAATTACCACGAAGTCTGGATTTTCACGGTCAACAATTTCAAGGGTGTAACTGGACTATATGAACTCGGGGAAAACACTATAACGCAGTAAATTTCTCCGTCATTTTTGTCCATGCCGGGCATCCAATCCGGGTCCCCCTCATTCCGGAATAAGTCGCTCTCCCAACTGAGCTACGCGAACGTATGCTCTCGCTGCTATCTGCCTTTATCTCATGTGCGTCCTGCGTGGCCGGCACGTCACAACATCCAGAGTGCGAGACCGTTGTGGCCGTTGAAAATCCCTGGACGATCGTGGACAGCGGCGTCTGGCACGTATCGTCACAACCACCCGGCGCCGCCCCGGTGGCGCAGTGGTCTAAGGCGTTGGCCTCTGATCATTCGTCCGTAAGGGGTCCGGGTTCGAATCCCGGTCAGGCATGGATGTTGTGTTTGTCTTACGACACTGGCTCTCTCCCTGCCCTGGAACCAGTGACCCTAAATTAGGGAATTAGGGACGGGCGACTGCTTATAGCCCATTGAGTTGCTCACGGCGGTCGTTAAACCTCCAATCAAAAAAAAAAAAAAACCACCCGGCGTACAACATTACCGCCAATCACAGCGCAATTCAATGCTGGAGCAAGTAGTAGCATCAGCGTTCGAACAATGCAATGTTCCCTGTGTTCTATGGAGTTCTGGAGCCGACGGCCCACCCGAGTGTCATTGCTGACACAACGACGCAAAGCTGTAAGCCTCGCCTGGGCTTGGACACACAGCCAATAGGCGCGAGGTGACTGGGAACGTGTTGCCTGTTCCGACCAATCGCGGTTCCAACTGTTTCAGACAGATGGACGACTCCTAGTGTGGGTGCAACCCCACGAGGATGGAGTTGTCACCACACCTGTTATCGCCACATACCGGAGTAGTCCTCATAACTCATGCCTACAAGGGAGAGTGCAGGCCAGCAGTGACTCTGTTATAATGGTGTGGGATGTTCTCAGCTGGAACGCATTAAGATCTCTCATACATCCGCCGACCGCTCTGACAGGTGTAGGCTACGTAACCATCTTTAGGGATTATTTCCACCCGTTCATGTTACGCAACCACTCGGACGGGTGCGACCTTTTTCAACACGACAATGCGCCACCGCATACATGCACGATCTCCCGATTATGGCAGGAGGAACATTCCACGGAGTTTGGCATCCTGACTTGGCCCTCTCGTTTGCCGGATTTAAACGCCATGGAGCACATTTGGGGTGCTGTTCAATGTGCCGTCAATGCCAGGAATCCTCCACCAGGCAAATATTATAGAATTGTGGAATGCTCTTCAGGAAGCATAGTATGCACTCTCTTCACAGCACTACAGAGAGCTCGTGGAGTCCATGCGCTGCTGCCGTTATCCGATCACGAGAAGAACCAGTGTGGTATTAGGTAGGTATCCTAGTTGGTTGTGTTTTGCTATTTCAGTGTATAGTATATATTTGAACGTTTGGAAGCATATGCTCCCAAAGAAAAAATTGGAGTTAGGAGCTATTGTGTGTGGACGTTAAACCTAATGCCACCCCATACGAACGAGCAGAACCCCGCCTGCGAAGGATTATCTTTCGCAGTTGTTTGCGAGATCATTACGTGTTGCCTGTTTCCTCCGGATGAAATGCAGACGGGAATCCATTTGTAAACTGAATCTTAACTCGTCTGTAAGAAGGACACCACCCCATTCCCTTGTGCTCCAGGAATGATGCTGCCTGCACAAGTTCAAGCGAACTCTTCTGAGAGATGTGATTAGCTGGACACAAACCATGGATCTCTTGGCGTAAAAGCCAATATAATTAAGCCTTCGATTTATCATTTGCCTTGATACCGTAGTCCCATAGTCTGTGGATGGCTCCAAAGACAATTGCTGGGCAGTATAAGGACTATGATGCCGTGCGGTTAAAGCTACATAACCGTCCTCACGAGGTGTCATATGCCTAGGACGACCTTCGCCAGGTCTTTGAGACACGCTACAGGTGTTGTAAAATTGCTGCCATAACCGTGAAACCACTGTCGGGTGGATATTCAAGTGCCTTGCAATTTTGGCCTGGATGTGGCCGGCTTCTAATCGTCCTATCGCCTACCACAGTGCAGCGGAGAATACACGCGCATGAGACACAAGGAAGTCATTTGTAGCAACCAGAATGATTCTTATATACGTCATATCAATGAGAAATGGTACAACCGTTTTCCGTTTGCTTTAACCCAGTTTGCATATTGGACAGCAATATACAAACTGGGTTAAAGCCAACTGGAAACGATTGTGCCATTTCTCATTGGCATCACGTATAAGAAGCTAATTTCACATATGCCAATTTTACTGCGCACATTTGTTTCTGGTGTCCATTTACATATGTCCTGTGAACATCGTAGCATTTCATTGAGCGCTTTGGATTATTTTTCCGCTATTGCCTTCCGTACTTTTATTTTGGACACCAGTATACACTGAAAAGCAATTGAATTAGAGATACCTGTCTAGTAACGCGTAGCAGCACCTTTCGCCCTGATGACGGCGGCGATTCGTCTCGGCATGGACTCGACAAGACACCGGAAGCGATGGGAAGCCATGCGGATCCAAGACCCCTGAACAAGCTCCCACAATTCACAAAGATTTGATGGAGGGGGGTCAGAGCCTCGAAGATCTCTCTCGATGGCATCTCAGATGAACTCGATGGGATTGAGGTCAAGTGACCTAGCTGGCCAAGGAAGCGAGGTCACGTCGGTGGAGTGTTCATCCGGGTGCCGGTCAAAACACCGACACCCAAAACACCGACAGGACAAAACACCGACACCCAAAACACCGACAACCAAAACACTGAAAGGACAAAACACCGACAGGACAAAATACCGACAGGACAAAACACCGACAGGACAAAATACCGACAGGACAAAACACCGACAGGACAAAACACCGACATCTCGTTTCTATTTTGTTTCTCCAACAGCAGTCGGCGCTGTATGTCAAAGATCAAGTAATATCAGAAAGTTTGTACGACGGCTTTTAACGGCAAAACAAAAATTTTGCGGCATTGCTGTTTTCAATTTAGAACTACCAAATTTGGTGTACAATCTCATAGTACTCCAAGTTAGACCGTAGACGGATTTTGGAAGGGGTCCGCACAAAATTTTCTTAAAATCTACAGTTTTCAGTTTAGAACCAAATTTGATATACTACCTCATGGTACACTAAGGTAGACTGTAGATGATTTTTGAAAGGGATTAGGGTCAAGGGGGCCCCCATACAAAATTTTCATAAATTCTGGTTTTCAATTTAGAACCACCAAATTTGGTATACTATCTCATGGTGCTCTAAGTTAGCCCGTAGACGGTTTGAGGAAGGGTTCGAGGCGGGTCAAAGAGGCCCCCATACAATATTTTCGTAAAATCTACAGTTTTCAATTTAGAACCACCAAATTTGGTATACTACCTCATGGTACTCTAAGTTAGACCGTAAACCCTTTTAGGAAATGATCGGGGTCAAGGGGGCCCCCATACAAAATTTTCGTAAATTCTTCAGTTTTCAATTTAGAACCACCAATTTTGGTATACTACCTCATGGTACTCTAAGTTAGACCGTAAACCCTTTTTGGGAAGGGATCGGGGCCCAGGGTCAAGGGGCCCCCATATAATATTTTCGTAAATTCTACAGTTTTCAATTTAGTACCACCAAATTTTGTATACTATCTCATGGTGCTCTAAGTTAGCCCCTAGACGGTTTGAGGAAGGGGTCGGGGCCCGGGGTCAAGGGGTCAAGGGGCCCCTATACAAAAATTTCGTAAAATCTACAGTTTTCAATTTAGAACCACCAAATTTGGTATACTATTTCATGGTGCTCAAAGTTAAACCGTAGACTGTTTTTGGAAGTGGTCGGGGCCCGGGGTCAAGAGGGCCCCATACAAAATTTTCGTAAATTCTACAGTTTTCAATTTAGAACCACCAAATTTGGTATACTACCTCATGGTACTCTAAGTTAGACCGTAAACCCTTTTTGGAATGGATGACCACCAAATTTGGTATACTACCTCATGGTACTCTAAGTTAGCCTGGGTCAAGGGGGCCCATACAAAATTTTCGTAAAATTTACAGTTTTCAATTTAGAACCACCAAATTTGGTATACTATCTCATGGTCCTCAAAGTTAAACCGTAGACGGTTTGAGGAAGGGGTCGGGGCCCGGGCTCAAGGGGCCCCATACAAAATTTTCGTGAAATCTACAGTTTTCAATTTAAAACCACCAAATTTGGTATACTATCTCATGGTCCTCAAAGTTAAACCGTAGACGGTTTGAGGAAGGGGTCGGGGCCCCATACAAAATTTTCGTGAAATCTACAGTTTTCAATTTAAAACCACCAAATTTGGTATACTATCTCATGGTCCTCAAAGTTAAACCGTAGACAGTTTTTGGAAGTGGTCGGGGCCCGGGGTCAAGAGGGCCTCATACAAAATTTTCGTAAAATCTACAGTTTTCAATTTAGAACCACCAAATTTTGTATACCACCTCATGGTACTGTAAGTTAGACCTAAACCCTTTTTGGAAGGGATCGGGGCCTGGGTCAAGGGGCCCCATACAAAATTTTCGTAAAATGAATTAAAATTTAGTGCCTAAGTAAAAGGGCAATGCTATTAACTTGGTTGATGTGCAAACGTTATGAATATGACATTGGTAGAGTAAAAATATTAAAAAAGGCTTAGACCTTAGGAATTAATATTTCGTTCTTAAGTAAAAAAGCGAGATATTATTGACTTGATTTGATAGGTAAACGTTATGAATGTGACATCGGTAGAATAAAAACGGTTAAAAAGGTCTAGGCCTTGGCCTTATGAATTAATATTTCGTGTTTAAGTAAAACCACAATATTATTAACTTGATTTGATATGTAAACGTTGTGAATATGAAACCGGTAGAATAAAAACTGTTAAAAGAGCCTAGGCATAGGTCCTGTGAATTAAAATTTAGTGCCTCAGTAAAAGCGCATATTAACTTGATTTGATACGTAAACGTTATGAATATGAAGTCGGCGTATTAAAAGCTGTTAAAAAGGCCAAGGTGTAGGGCCTATGAATTAATTAAGTTACAAAAAATATTACAAGCTGGACATGTTATGTAAATACTTAACGCCTAAGTAAAAATTCAACGTTTTTAAAAAATCCCATCTTATCGTCCTTTTCTGAACACAGCGTGAGTCGTGCTGTAGTTCCGTCGAACACTGCACACCGTAGTTTAAAAAAATGTACGGAGTCCGGCTATTTATTTCGTCAAATTAAAGTACAGTTCTCGTTTGGCTTACATATTATAGAGTTCCCAATTCAATTCTCAATATAGTCCAAGAAATAGCAATCTTTATACCCCCCCCTTCCCCGAACTTTTATGGCCAGTTGTGAGCCGGCATGAAAATTCAGACAAACAAAAGAGCTCCTTTCCGTCGTGAGGCAGCTTGGAAAACTGCCACACATAATTCGGGAACTTGGAAAACTGCCTGACTGGAAATATGCCACACATTCAAAGTGTTCCCCAAGGGAACAACAATTTGTGGCCAGCCCCTTAGTAAAAAACATGTGGCAATTTTCCTGTGTGACACTTTGTCAATGTGTGGCAGTTTTCCACGTTGCTGAAAGATGTGTGGCGGTTTTCCTGTGTGTCAGTTTACAGTGAACCGCATTTGTGCACGACGGCCCCTTAGTGAAAACTATGGGGCAGTTTTCCTGGGTAACAGTTTTCCAATGTGTGGCATTTTTCCAAGTTGCTGAAGAATATGTGAAGCTTTTCTTGTTTGACGGTTTACCGGATATCTTATAAAACGTCTGAAAGTTGCGGGAAAAATGGAAATGCCGATCCCTGCAATTCACCCTCCACATATTTGTTTTAAGCAGCGTGAAAATGGAAATCACAAGCAAGCCCAGAAATCTCCCCCACATTCGAGGTTTTGAGTAAAATGCAATTTGTGCGCTATACCTGACTCAAAAAGGTGGGGGAGATTCATGTGGGGGAATTTTCCTATGTGGGGGACTTTTTCGTGCACCTGTATGCAACATATTGCCATTTATTGTGTCGACAAGTAAACCGAAACATCTTACGATTAGTATGGTTTCTCAAAGTTATTTATGTTTATTTACATTTTGTAAATTTTTCTCTTGCATCACAAACATGCAAAATCCGTTTGGCAGTTCACCAGAACATAAGGGCTCATTACGTCAGCTAAATTATGTAAAGGAACATTAGCAACTAGCAACGGCTCCACTGCAAAATAATTTTTGCCGAATATTTTCGTAGGTTGCCGGAAAACCGCCACACAGGAAAATTGCGACACGTTTTTCAGTAACTTGGAAAACTTCCACACAGGAAAATTGCCACATGTTTTTCATTAAGGGGCGGGGCACCAATTGCAGTTCCTCCGAGGGAAACTTTGAATGTTCAAGGGGGGTATAAAGATTGCCGTTTGTTGGCCTATATGATGGAGAATTGGATTGGGGACTCGAAACAAATTTCGAGAAAACTTTCTATGTAAGACAAGCGAGAAATGTACTTTAATTTGAAGAAATAAATTGCCGTGACTTAGTACATTTCCTAAAACTACAGTGCCCCCTCCTCCCCTGCTGGTGGCCCAGGCATATGACCAATCGTCCAAGTAGGTCCGGATTCGAATCCCAGTGAGTCATGGATGTTGTGTTTGTCTTATGCAGAAGCGCCGACTATGGAGGCGCAAGGCGAATCTTGCCCTCAATAATTTTACTGGAAGAGAAGTGCCCACCTAGTGTCTTTCATTCTGTTCAACTAAATAATCGCTTGGTTCTCATAAAGTAGACCAAGCTCCATTTATGAGGCCAAAGCTCTTTATTTCCAAGAAAATAATAAATAGCAAAATAAGTAAAAACGTTTTTTACATATTCAGTATTGCTCATTTGATAGGAAACTTGATTGCCATCCCCGTATTGTGTTTGATATGTTCTCACGATGTGTGGGAAATGTTTAAAACAATTATCATAAATAAAATAAATAAAAAATACAGAAACGGATAACCTCTTGCGCCTTTATTTCTCAATTTATTTTTTGTGCTTCTCGTTCTTTGTTCGAGTAACCTCACTAATTTCTCACTTTTTTTTTATAAATGTTTGGAAATAAAGCATTTCTGGATATTTCTATAAAATCACAGGCTCAATTTTATTTTTAAATAAAATAATATTTCTGTTTCCTTGTGCATTTACTAATGAACAATTACAATTGTGTTTTAAAATATACGACGTTGACGTAGTTTATCTTTTTGCCTTTTTTTTATTGTTATTTTGAGAATAGAAGAAGCGTGACCCCCCAAATTTGGTGAAGCCCCCGCCCCTGGTTTTACGGAACTGGCTCGCTCCCTTCCATGGAACCAGTTGCATTAAATTAGGGACAGACGATTGCTTATAGCCCACTGAGTTGAGTTGCTCTCGGTGGTTGTTAAACTCTCAACAACAACAACAACAACAACAAATCCCTTATATGAGAAAGTGTAAGAGTTTATCGGTACAAAACTTTTTCCATATAGAATTTTTTCGCCAAACGTCCAAAACCACATCGTGAGAACTTGCAGTTACAATGTGCCTCTCTCCCCCAATCACTTTAATACTGATATTTTTCATTTTTGCACTGATAAGGTTTTAGTTTCAATTTTATTGGTTTTTAGCATAATCAATTAAATATCCCTTTCTAGAGATTTGGCTATTTAGAAGAAAAGCGAAAAGGAAACATACATGTGTAAGTTTTTTTACAAAAAGTAAAGCAAATTGTTCAGTTTACGTGAAAGCATTCCGAGTAGTGAACTACTCGGCATTCTTCGCGGTGTAATAAGAAAAAGACGAACTGTTAGCTCCCCATCCATTCATATGGATGGACGGAAGAGTCCCCCACCTCTTTCAGTCAGGGACCGTACAGAAATTGCTTTTGGCACAAAATATCGAACGTGTAGAAATTTTTGGGGTCGGCTTTTCCTTATTTTTTAATGCAACCTACATATGTTTACCACTTTTACAGTAGTTTATGTTAGCAAGATGGGGTGGGGGAAATTTCCGGATTAGTATTTCGACTAGTATCGCGGTTTTCAGTGAAAAACGATCTCACAATTAGTGGGCTGATGGGGTAGGGGAAAATTCCGGTTTTGGTAATTCCGTATTCACTGCAATCTACAAATGCTTTGTAAGTAGTAGAAAAATGTGGGAGACATTTTCGGGGACGGCACTTCGACTTTTATTCTACTGTAGTTTGTAGCAAAAAAACGATATTACAAGTAGCAGGATGGGGTGGAAGAAATTTCCGGGGTCGGTTATTCTTTCTTGAGGTCTGCAATGTCGTTATACTGAAAGCCATGCGCAACAGCCGAATAAATTAAAATCAGGTTATCCTCTGAATCGATGGCGCACACATTTATTTCTTCTCGAAAGTTTTCGGTTGCAATTTTCTTGTTGTTTGAGGAGTTGCCATTGTTTCACGATTTTGATACAATCACCTGAAATTTCAGGATTTGTTAGAATATAAACATTGCCTCCGTCGGTTCGCTTGCGTTCACTTACGAAACATGTGGTGTTCATAAACTCTGTATTTGATATAGATGTAGCCATTAGCGCACCCACGGAGGGGGCTTTGGGGGCTTAAACGCCCTCCAAGGAGATTATGAGCTACGTACGTCACAATTTAAACATTCAAAAATATTATTTTACTAGTTCAAAAAATTACATAGTGTCTGACATAATGTCTTCCATTACACGGTGTCTTCTTTCCAAAGCCACAAGGAGATTAAGAGCGACGTACGTCACAAATTAAACATTATTTTACATGTTCAAAAAATTACATAGTGTCTTCTATTACATGATGTCTTCTTCCCAAAGCCCCAAAGAGATAAGGAGCGACGCACGTCATAACCGTATATAAACAACAGACGTACACTATATATATATATAAATGTGTGTACACACATTGTGTGCGTATACTATATATACGTATATATAGCCCCCCTCCGATACATGTACTCCAGACATCATGAAAGGTACCAGTACCAGAGTTCTTCCAGTCCTTCCAGCAGAAGTTGCACATGCAATCAAGAACATGAAGCGGGGAAAAGCTCCAGGAGAAGATGGAATTACTGTAGACATCATACAAGAAGCAAGTGGAGAAATCGAAACAGTACTCGCCCAAATTTTCACTCAATGCCTTAATGAAGGGAAGATTCCTGAGGATTGGAACAACTCTACAATGATCTTGCTACATAAAAATGGTGACATTGAGGATCTCAGGAACTACAGACCTATCAGCCTCCTATCAGTGGTTTATAAAATCTTCACTAAAGTTCTTTCACACCGTTTGAAGGTAACCCTGGACATGGCTCAACCGAGAGAACAAGCTGGATTCAGGAGTGGCTACAGCACAATAGATCATATCCACGTACTGAGAGAACTAATTGAAAGAGCGAGGGAATATGAACTTCCATTGTGCATGGCTTTTATCGATTATGAAAACGCCTTTGATTCGGTGAAACCATCAGCAGTTACAATGGCCCTGAAATCCTGCGGTATTGAAGATACGTACATTAATATTATTAATAACATCTATGAAAATGCAAGTGCAAAGATTCGGCTGTTTGAAAATACAACACACATAAAAATTGGAAAAGAAGTGAGACAAGGTGACACCATATCTCCGAAGCTTTTTAATGTCACATTGGAAAATGTCTTTCAATCACTGAACTGGGAAAACAAAGGGATAAATATTAATGGAGATTATCTAACCCACCTTCGTTTTGCTGATGACAGTCATTTTTGCAACTACCCCATCAGAGCTGCAGAGTATGATCCAGGAACTTGCTGACAAGAGTAAAGAAGTGGGATTAAAAATGAACTTTCAGAAGACAAAAGTGATGTTCAATGCTTTTACAAGAAATGAAGATTTATCGATTGATGGAGAAAAGCTGGAGATAACAGACACGTACATTTATCTTGGACAGCAGATATCAAGTGAGGGTCACATTGATGAAGAAATTAATCGGCGTACAAAACTTGCCTGGAGAGCTTTTGGAAGAAACAGCATAATTTTCAAGAGCAATATGCCATTATGTCCTAAAAGAAAAGTGTTTGATCAATGCATCCTTCCAGTGCTTACGTATGGTGCAGAGACGTGGACCTTAATTAAAAGAGACATACAAAGGCTGCAGACAACTTAAAGCAGCCTGGAGAGGCGCATGCTTGGTGTAACCAGGAGAGATAAGAAGAGGAACTCGTTGATCCGAAAAATGACAAGAGTGGAAGACATCATGATCAGAGTTAAATCCCTGAAATGGCAATGGGCTGGACATACTGCCAGAAAGACAGACCATCGATGGACAGCCGAAATTTTAGATTGGATTCCAAGGGACAGGAAAAGACCCAGAAGAAGACCACATGGAAGATGGGTGGATGAAATTCGAAAGTATGCGGGAGTGACATGGAGGAGACTGGCACAAGACAGACCGTTGTGGAGGAAACTTGGGGAGACCTTTGTCCAGCAGTGGATTGATAATGGTTGACAATGATGATGATGATGATAGCCCCCTCCAACAAGAATTCCTGGGTGCGCCACTGGATGTAGCCATGTAAAGCTACTTTAATTCCCCGCGTATGTTAAAGAATTTTTCCATTGCTAAGGATGTGGAGTCTCTCAACTAAATGAACGACCGGAAAGTCAGGACTCGGGAAATCTATGGGGAAACCGGAAGTCCCTCATCAAGGACAGAGAATTTTCGGGTGTAGGAGAAGTGGCCACCGGAGAACTGACCACAAAAATTTAAAAATTTTAAGGGGTCGTATAAAAATTGCGTTTTTGACCGCTTCATGCCCACGACACCCAGAGGTTGGTTATCTGAGTCATATAAAGTTTCCGTAATTTCGTCTTTTCTTAATTGCGATAATTAATGTAATTTTTTTTTTTTTAAATTTTATGATCTACATTTCAACAGAAGATTTCAGGGTTTTCAAACTACAAGTCTTCGAATTATCTGAGCGCATGTGCTGACTCAGGAAACTTTTCGGGGGGAGGGGGGGTGCCAAATATAAAGCATTTCTCGACCGATCCGAAGATTTTCAGCATTTACAAGCTACAACTCGACACATTATCTGAGCGTATGTGCCTACTCTGGAAACCTGTGTGTGTGTGTGTGTGTGTGTGTGGGGGGGGGGGGGGGGTAATACCAAAAGTGTAACATATGAAAAATTTCTCGTCCGATCGGAAGATTTTCAGCATTTATAAGCTACAACTCGGCAAATTTTCTGACGGCATGTGCCTACTCAGCATACTGTCAGGGGTGGAGGGTGGGGAATGGAATTACCAAAACTGTAAAATATGAAAAATTTCTCGTCCGATCCGGAGATTTTCAGCATTGAAAAGCTACGTACAACTCGACACATTATCTGAAGGCAAGTGCCTACTCTGCAAAACCGTCCGGGGGGCAAGGGGGTTAGTACCAAAAGTGCAAGATATGAAGAATTTCTCGTCCGATCCGAAGATTTTTAGCATTTACAAGCTACAACACCCCCCTTCCGACAGGATTCCTGAGCAGGCACATGCCTTCAGATAATGTGTCGAGTTGTAGCTGCTAAATGCTGAGTATTTACAGTTTTGGTATCCCCCCGGACAGGTTTTAATGAGTGGGCACATGCCTTCAGATAATGTGTCGAGTTGTAGCTGCTAAATGCTGAAAATCTCCCGATCGGAAGAGAGAATCTTCCTATTTTACACTTTTGGTATGCCCCCCCCACACACACACACACACAGGTTTGCTGAGTAGGCACATACCCTCAAATAATTTGTCGAGTTGTAAATGCCAAAAATCTGCCGATCGGACGAGAAAATCTTCATATTTTATACTTTTGAAATTAACCCCCCCCCCCCGGACAGGTTTGCTACGTAGGCACATGCGCTCAGAACAGAAAATTTGTCGAGCTGCAGCTTGTAAATACTGAAAATCTCCCGATTGGACCAGAAAGTCTTCATATTTTACACTTTTGGTATCCCCTCCCCCCTCACATACACAGGATTGCTGAGTAGGCACATGCCTTCAAATAATGTGTCGAGTTGTAGCTTGTAAATGCCAAAAATCTCCCGATGGGACTAGAAATTTTTGATATTTTACACTTTTGATACCCCCCCCCCATCGCCGACAGGTTTCCAGAAAGTGCACATGCGCTGAGAAAATTTGTCGAGTTGCAGCTTGAAAATGCTGAAGATCTCCCGATCGGAAGAGAAATGAGAAATTTTTGATATTTTACGCTTTTGGTATCTTTTTTTTTTTATTTTGATTGGAGGTTTAACGACCACCGTGAGCAACTCAATGGGCTATAAGCAGCCCTCGCCCGTCCCTAATTTAGAGTCACTGGTTCCAGGGAAGGGAGAGAGCCAGTGCCGTAAGACAAACACAACATCCATGCCTGACCGGGATTCGAACCCGGACCCCTTACGGACGAATGATCAGAGGCCAACGCCTTAGACCACTGCGCCACCGGGGCGGCATTTTTGGTATCCCCTCCACACACACACACACACACACACTACTTTCCTGAGGCAGCAGACGCCCTCAGGCAGGCAATTCGATTACTTGTAGCTTGTAATGTCTGAAAATCTCCCGATCGGACCAGAAATTCTTTGGGTCTGGTTCATTTACCCGACATTTACTTCACCGAGAGTCACTTGACCGAAAATCACTTCACCGAAAAGATTGTTTCACCGAAAGATCACTTGATCGAAAGGTACATTTCATCGAAAGGTCTCTTTACCTAAAAGTTCATTTCACCGAAAGGTCTCTTTACCAAAAAGTTCATTTCATCGAAAGGTCTCTTTACCTAAAAGTTCATTTCACCGAAAGGTCTCTTTACCTAAAAGTTTATTTCATCGAAAGGTCTCTTTACCTAAAAGTTCATTTCATCGAAAGGTCTCTTTACCTAAAAGTTCATTTCACCGAAAGGTCTCTTTACCTAAAAGTTCATTTCATCGAAAGGTCTCTTTACCTAAAAGTTCGTTTCATCGAAAGGTCTCTTTACCTAAAAGTTCGTTTCATCGAAAGGTCTCTTTACCTGAAAGTTCATTTCATCGAAAGGTCTCTTTACCTAAAAGTTCATTTCATCGAAAGGTCTCTTTACCTAAAAGTTCATTTCACCGAAAGGTCTCTTTACCTAAAAGTTCATTTCATCGAAAGGTCTCTTTACCTAAAAGTTCATTTCATCGAAAGGTCTCTTTACCTAAAAGTTCATTTCACCGAAAGGTCTCTTTACCTAAAAGTTCATTTCATCGAAAGGTCTCTTTACCTAAAAGTTCATTTCATCGAAAGGTCTCTTTACCTAAAAGTTCATTTCACCGAAAGGTCTCTTTACCTAAAAGTTCATTTCATCGAAAGGTCTCTTTACCTAAAAGTTCATTTCATCGAAAGGTCTCTTTACCTAAAAGTTCGTTTCATCGAAAGGTCTCTTTACCTAAAAGTTCGTTTCATCGAAAGGTCTCTTTACCTAAAAGTTCGTTTCATCGAAAGGTCTCTTTACCTAAAAGTTCATTTCATCGAAAGGTCTCTTTACCTAAAAGTTCATTTCATCGAAAGGTCTCTTTACCTAAAAGTTCATTTCACCGAAAGGTCTCTTTACCTAAAAGTTCATTTCATCGAAAAGTCTCTTTACCTAAAAGTTCATTTCATCGAAAGGTCTCTTTACCTAAAAGTTCATTTCATCGAAAGGTCTCTTTACCTAAAAGTTCATTTCACCGAAAGGTCTCTTTACCTAAAAGTTCATTTCATCGAAAGGTCTCTTTATCTAAAAGTTCATTTCTTCGAAAGGTCTCTTTACCTAAAAGTTCATTTCATCGAAAGGTCTCTTTACCTAAAAGTTCATTTCACCGAAAGGTCTCTTTACCTAAAAGTTTATTTCATCGAAAGGTCTCTTTACCTAAAAGTTCATTTCATCGAAAGGTCTCTTTACCTAAAAGTTCATTTCACCGAAAGGTCTCTTTACCTAAAAGTTCATTTCATCGAAAGGTCTCTTTACCTAAAAGTTCATTTCATCGAAAGGTCTCTTTACCTAAAAGTTCGTTTCATCGAAAGGTCTCTTTACCTAAAAGTTCATTTCATCGAAAGGTCTCTTTACCTAAAAGTTCATTTCACCGAAAGGTCTCTTTACCTAAAAGTTCATGTCATCGAAAAGTCTCTTTACCTAAAAGTTCATTTCATCGAAAGGTCTCTTTACCTAAAAGTTCATTTCATCGAAAGGTCTCTTTACCTAAAAGTTCATTTCATCGAAAGGTCTCTTTACCTAAAAGTTCGTTTCATCGAAAGGTCTCTTTACCTAAAAGTTCTTTTCATCGAAAGGTCTCTTTACCTAAAAGTTCATTTCATCGAAAGGTCTCTTTAGCTAAAAGTTCATTTCACCGAAAGGTCTCTTTACCTAAAAGTTTATTTCATCGAAAGGTCTCTTTACCTAAAAGTTCATTTCATCGAAAGGTCTCTTTACCTAAAAGTTCATTTCACCGAAAGGTCTCTTTACCTAAAAGTTCATTTCATCGAAAGGTCATTTCACCGAAGGGTCAGTTTATCGAAAACTTTGGATTTCATTACAGGATCTGTTGAAGCATGGTGCAAGTTCAACAGACAGACAACCGGAACGTTAGGGGATCATACTCAAATTGCACTTTTGATTTCTCCGTGTCGCAGAGAAAGCAAAGATTTAGTTTTAAGACAAAAATAATTAATTTTAAGTCCCTAGGCCTCGGCTTAGGCCTTTTTAGCAAATTTTAAACATGTTCATAAGGTTTACATAAAAAAGTAAAATTAATATTGTTGCACATTTTTTGAGGCAAAAAGAATCAAGTTTAGGGCTCTAGGCCTCGGCTTATTCCTTTTTACCCAATTTTAATCGTACAAACTCATGTTCATAAGGTATACATAAAAAGTCAAGTTATTAATGTTGCACATTTTTTCAGGCAAAAAGAATCAATTTCAGAGCCCTGGGTCTCGGCTTAGGCCTTTTTAGCAAATTTTAAACATGTTCATAAGGTTTACATAAAAAAGTAAAATTAATAATGTTGCACATTTTTTGAGGCAAAAAGAATCAAGTTTAGGGCTCTAGGCCTCGGCTTAGGCCTTTTTAGCAAATTTTAACCGTTCGTGCTCGTGTTCATAAGGTTTACGTAAAAAGTTACTTTACATTTTATGTAATGCTTATGAATATGGGTATGGTTAAAATCTGTTAAAATGGCCTGTATCTAGGCCTACGGTCAAAAAATTAATTTTTTGTGGTTGAATAAAAAGGAACATTATTTACTATGCAAGCCTTCTGAATATGAGCTCGGAGGATTAAAATTTGACAAAAAAGCACAGATCTAGGCCTTATAATTAATGTTATATTTCTAAAAACCTACTCATGGGGAGGTGTTTCATAGAAATTAAAAGTGTATTTTTTATACAATCCGATAATGTTTAGGTGGCCAGTTTTGCAAAAGCCAGCACCACACTCCAACACATCTCTAACAACGAAATTCTAAGTGTTCGATAAGCTGACCATTCGGTGAAATGATCTTTGGATATAATGAACTTTTAGGTAAAATAATCCTTCGGTGAAATGAACTTTTCGATCAAATGTCCTTTCGATGAAATGAACTTTTAGGTGAAGTGACCTTTCGGTGAAATGAACTTTTCGGTCAAGTGACCCTTCGGTGAAATGTACCTTTCGATCAAGTGATTTTTGGCGAAGTGATTTTCGGTCAAGTGACCTTTCGATCAAGTGAACGATACCCAAATTCTTTATACTTCATATTTTAGGTTTTAAGCACCCCCCCCCCCCCACCCGACAAGTTTCCTGGGTTTGCTCATACTCGCAGAGAATTTGTGTAGTTATAGTTTATAGAAAAATATCGTAAATAAAAAAATACGAAATTACGGACATTTTATGTGTGTCAGATAACCAATCTGGAGGAGACAGAGCAGCCCAGAACACAATTTTTGTACGGCCCCTTAAAATTTTTTTGGCCAGTTCTCCGGTGGCCAGTTCTTCGCATAGTCTTAGCTCCGAAAATCATGGAAATGTCTAAATTTCTTGCTGAAAATGAAATATTAAAAAAAAAATTATGAACAATAGTTGCTCAAGTAGTGGAGAATATAGCCACACGAAATTTGTCTATACAGAACAATTTTATGGCACTGAATTTGCAATGTTTCCAGTTCTCCGGTGGCCACTTCTCCGGGGGCCAGTTCTCCGTACCCGAGAATTTTCAGCATTGGAACTAAAATTACCAGTAGCAAAACCCAGGGAGCAAAACCTTCGACTGCGATTAAGAAAATGTGTGGTGTTACTTTTTCTACAATCCAATATACCCGTCCAAATCCTGTGGGGAAGGGGGGGGGCTTTACTGGTAATATCAGATGGGGAAGAAAAGAACTTTTCTTTCTTCCGCGAAACTATACTCTGAGCAAAGGTAAGCTGATTACACTGTTAACGCTGTGAAACCGATTCACCCACGAGTTCGTATCTCTTGTTTATCTGTATTTCTCCCCGCACCCTTCCCCTTAGGATCCTAAGGGTGATGGGAGGAAAGACAAAAGGAATCCTCCCGCTCATGCTTCCCTCAACTAACAACCACCAGACAAACGATTTTTTCGTTTTCAAAAACGCATCTGGGTGGATAAGATACACCTTCGTTAAACATATTCCTTACTATTCCATTTCATCAGTTATACATAAACTTTAGGTGTTCCAAAGATATTTTTTTAGTTACATGTTGAACGTGTATGCAGTACGCATTTTTTAATTTATTTTTTTTAGAAATACAGTGGACTGCGCTACGTTTCCAGATGTACTGAGAAAATAGTATGTTATCTCTGTGGGAAATGATATTTTATTTATTATTTAGCTAAAAAAAGTTTTTGAATGAATGAAATGGGAAATCCACTGTGCAAATGTTGTATAAAGCACAGAAATTTCTCAAAGGTTTTCGAATGTATTATTTGGTTTCTAGCACATTACAGCGATACGGAAACTCCTGGATTCAGGATTATTTCTTAATACATACTCTCAGGGCCGCCTGGACGATCGGTGCAGTCGCCCAGGAAGCGCACTTACGAGGCCCTGCAGTTAAAAAAATTAAAACAAAACCTTTTTGGGGAGACTTTCTCATTTATTATTATTACGTTTTTTTAAGTTTTATGTAATGTTTTCTTAGGGGCCAATCGCCCCGATTTTCAAATTGTTATCGCCCTTTGTCATACAAATACCGAAATTTGCAGATTTTGAATTATTATTATAACCACATTAATCGTTTCCCCATTCGTTAAATAGCAAATTAAACGTGTGGCTTCCTTCTGATATATTCTACAATTTGTGTGTAAACCAGGTACTTGAATTTAAGAAAACATAAAGAATAGTATCAAAGTTGTTTGGAAGCTATTGCAGTATTATATATGGAGGCCAATTTTTCAGTGACTTTAAACATATTACTGGAAAATTAATATATATATATTATAACGAAGTAAATTTCTCCGTCATTTACTATTACTGTTTAAAGGCCTAGGCTTTTTAAACAGTATTTATTCTACCGATGTCATATTCATAACATTTACGTATCAAGTTAATCATATTGACATAACTGGGAAGTATAAGAAGAGGGAGGTCCGGACTAAAGCCCACAGGACACTTGCCCACCGGACACATGCCCACTACGGATAATTTGTAGATAATGCGTAACGTCTGAGGACGTTTCCGATCTAGTGTAAGAAAACTGATCAAATAAATATTTATGAACCTTATAAAAATTGCACTTTGTTTTAGAAATGTTGAAATTTAAGGGCGTTACCCCCAAACCTAAACTAATATATATTACCTTTCTTATGGGTTCAAGAAGCTCAAACTTAAAACATTAGACAACGCTATCAATAGACGAAAGAAAATTTTGAATTAAGGGGGTGTTAAACCCCTAAAGGTAAACTAACATATATGATATTTTTCATGGGCTCTAAAAGCTCTAACTATATCTAGGTTGTAACTTGAAATCTAAAAAGGCTCGCTGCCAAGGTGCTTTGTAAAGAACCGCGAAATAATTTGTTGAGTGCTTTTTATTAAGTTTTATAAACTGTTAACAAGGATATCTAAGTTGCATAACAAATATCTAAGTTGTAACTTAAATCTAAAAAAGCCGGCTGCCTAGGCGCCTTGTAAAGAGCTGAGAACTGATCCATTGAAATAATCTGTTCAGTGACTTTTATTATGTTTTATTAAATGTTTACAAATACGAAATATCAAGGTTGTAATTTAAAATCTCCGAAAAAGGCCCGTAACGTGGGTATCTTGTCAACACCTGAAGATCGATTTGTTGAGTCCCTGTAAATTAGCCTTTATTGCATGACATGCGAAATATTAAAGCCATAACTCAAGATTTAGTGAGTGGCAAAGCTTCTACATAAACCTTGTGTCGTTATGATCTTACAAACGCATTTATATCCCTAGGAAAACACGTACATTTCGTTTTGTTCTACTAGGAAAACTTCCACACTTTGACAAGATCTGTGAAAGAAACGCAATTGCGGCGTATGCATTTTGTCTATGACCCCGTAACGTCGCTGATCGGGGCGGGGGCAATCTCCCTGGTACGAATTTGCCATTTCCCGTAGAGATCTGGTGTGTTGTTTTTGATTTGCATTGCATTTGCTTTATTTTGGGATCCACCCCCTCCCCCCAGCTGAGACAAGTCGGATTCTTTTTCAAAACGTGTGTTGGGTCACACTACATGCAAATTAAAAATTCGGCGGGTGGACAAATCACGTGGGTGTACATCATGTCCCAAACGTGCGTTGGGCCACACGGCATATACGAAATTAAAATTTCGGCGGGTGTACACCATATCCCAAATTCAAAGCAGGTCCTGATGCTTAAATTTCGACAATATGATAGCACATACCTGCCAAGTTTTACGATTTACCCGTAACATTTACGGAACTTTTTTTATTTAACTTAATCCATTCAAAGTAAAGCGCCGATGTAAGTTACGAATAACTTTTCAGTTACATGTGTTTATGTGGGAACATTTGCAGCAGTTTTTCCACGGTTTAGGTTTATTGTTTTGCGTTGTTTCAGACACTAAAACAGTAAAACTTGCGCCGCGCTTAAACTGGACTGCGCCAACTAAGTGGTCTTGTTTAATCTTGGGCTTGGTTCTGTCCATCTCTCTCTATTTCTCTCTCGCTATGCCCCCCCCCTTCCTCTCCTTTTCAGACAATGCGTTGTTCGTCCCCCGGGTCGCAACTTCTCAGTAGGCCAGCGTGGGGTGTGTTTTGCATTCCAGCACGTGTCTTTATTTCTCCCAGTTCAAAATTCTATTTCAGAACGTAGTTATCGTAGAAAAAAATTCAAACGGATTTTAAATCTGTGGAATTTTGAAGCCCAGATCGATACCCAACATGACGAAATTAAGCAAAAGCTGCCAGTTTTGTGAAATTAAGAATGCGTTGGGGCATGGTTTCGTAACTTCTTCTCTTGCAATAAATTTGACCTAAAGAAAGAATGTTACTATAAGAGGAAGTCAAAAAAAAAAAAAAAAAGGAAATCCAATGTTCATTCGAGCCACTGCTTCTTAAGTTTTCTACGCTTTCCAACCGTGCTTTGTTCGTCGCTCGTTAACGTGCATAAAAATGTCTTGGTATTTTTTTTTTTTTTGATTGGAGGTTTAACGACCACCGTGAGCAACTCAATGGGCTATAAGCAGTCGCCCGTCCCTAATTGAGGGTCACTGGTTCCAGGGAAGGGAGAGAGCCAGTGCCGTAAGACAAACACAACATCCATGCCTGACCGGGATTCGAACCCGGACCCCTCACGGACGAATGATCAGAGGCCAGCGCCTTAGACCACTGCGCCACCGGGGCGGCAATGTCTTGGTATATTCAATTAATATGTTGGGGTACTATTTTTTCTTCTGCAAATTGCATCTCTTTAAGCGGTTATTGTTTTACTATATCAGTTTTACTTGCATTTTTTCAAGTGTCAATAAATTTAATATTAGTGATTCGCTATGAGCAGCAATATAAAGGGGGTTGGGGGGGTTACTATAAAATATTCCGTGATGCGTGTTCTGCGGAATTCTCGTGTATTGCAAAATCTTCAAAAAAATGAAAAACATGCATTTTGCACTACGTGTTGATGTAATTTCAGCTTTTCGCGTGGTGGAAAGAATGATATTGCTAATGATGGACGGAAAAGTCTCTCACAGGAAAACTTCCCCATAGGAAAACTCCCACTCAGGAAAACTGTCCCTCATTCGGAAAAGTTCCCGACATTGAAAAAGTTTCCCTTAGGAAAAGTCCTCTACCTTTTTCAGTCAGGGACCGTGCACAAATTGCAGTTTACACAAAATTTCAATTGTGGGAGAGATTTCTGAGGTAACTGTAGGGGCGAACGTACCCAGCTAATTATGTGGCCACGCCCTAAATTATGTTTAGCAGTCGTCTACGTTATAGGACCCCCTCACAGCCAATAGAAGCACCAGGTTCGTTCATATGAACTTACCCCAATATTAATATTGAGTGAACGGACGCTCCTCCCCACTTTACTATAAAGAATATTTGTGAACCAGGAGGATAGATTGAGACTGCCGAAAAACTACAGATAAAAACTACCAATGACTACAAAGTAATTGCTGAAAGATTTGATTGAAATGTAACAACATTTAATGAATAATATGGGAGGCTTTTGCAGGTAAGCTTGTCCGTAGAAAAAGAAACGCTCTCCGTAGTGATAAATCAAATGTCTTTCTTCCAGTGTAAAGAGAAAAGTTTGTAATCGGCCAACCTATAAACTGGCGCCTATCATTTACCGATACTCGTGAACTAGAGAGAGAGTCTTTCTCGATAATGCCTAAAACCTGTATCTCTCCGTGGTTTCCTATCTACCTGAAGAACAACGCAATCGGTGAGAGTTCCCGTCTCGGGGACCTGTTTCACCAAATTTCTAAGTTACGCTCTCCGGCTAACGGAAGAAATCGCGAGAGTCTGTCTTCCTGAGACCTGTGCCGCCGATTTTCCTTAACCTAGAAAATAATAGTTCCATCACCGTATATGGTATGACTGGACCATCTCGTACCTTTACTCTGAGTACACACGCACCCGAAAAACCTTCGAGTCGCGTCAGCTGAAGCTTCCCTGATCCTCTCCGTTCGTTCCGTGAACAACCGACAGACTACCCTTTTCGCTTGGCGCTCTGTCTTCGTTCGCTTCCTCACTGTACGTACGTTACTGCCGCTTCCTGGGCCCGAGGGCCTACTACTACTCTCCCTGTTGGCAAGTGAGGTCCTCGTGGCCAGCGCGTTTGCTCCTTTTCCCCTCGATGGCGTCGACGTGCCTATCCGTTCTGCGGGCGTTTATTCTTTCCACTGGATAGCCGGATCGTTTGATCGGTGGCGTTTCTTAGACGGGCTTAACCTACCGCAAGAGATACAAGCATATATGAACGCAATACATTTTCCTGTCCACATACAATGCTGATGTGTAGACAGCCAGACTTCTCGGCGTCTGTTCTTCGTTAAACAAAGTTTGCCGGATGCCATTATCTTAATGGGTCGATCTTTATCGTACTCGAGAAAGGTGTATCTTTTCCTGAGCGTGAGTACTTCTGGCTTTCTTTGTAGCCTTCAAATATTTTACAAAATGTTCTGGAACTTTCGAAAGTTCTTTGTCTTTGTGGAATACATTCTAGGTTCCATTAGAAAAATACATATATGGAGGTTTTTCGTCGTACACCCATACAACATACGTTAATTTTTGTATTACATTATAAAACCTAATGTATTTTTTACTAGTTCATTTCATGTGTGATTTCCTGATTACACAGGCTTAATGTTCCATTAATTATGTGTCGTGCATCAGTGAAGTTCCCGCTCTCACAGTAACCATTTTCATGCTGTTTAAAACAAGTTGCATCCTTTCAACGAGCACAAATATGTGGGAGAATTTTCCGTGGTCGTCATTTCAAATTTTACCGCCGTTTATACAAAGTAAAAACAGTCTTACAATTAGCTGGACCGGGTGGGGGAATTTCCGGTGTCGGCATTTCGACTTTTACGCACTTTTTAGTAAAAAACGGTCTTACAAGTAACTGGATGGGGCGGGGGAAATTTCCGGGTTAGTATTTCAACTGTGACCACAGTTTTTAGCGGTTTTCCTAAGTTTTTTAGTGTAATTTCACCGCAGTTTACAGTAAAAAAACGGTCTTACAATCAGCAAGCTGACAGGGTGAGGGAAATCCCGGGGTCTGCATGTTTTATTCCATCGTGCTCATGTTCAAAACGTTTACGTAACATTTCAAATTATTATTACCGCGGTACAACTCAGGCAGAAAATATTATTAGGTCTAACACACTTAGGCGAAGAAAAAGTTAACTCGCCAAGCTATTAACTTGACTTTTTTGTAAATTTTACAAATATCGCATAGGCGAAGAAAAAGCTCTAGGCCTACGGCCTATTAATCAATGTTTGGTGTATAAGTAATAGCGCAGTATTACTGACATTACTTGTTACGTAAATTTTAGGAATATGGAAATGACGGAATGAAAACTTTTAGAAGGGCTTAGGCGTTAGGCCTAATAATATTTTCTGCCTGCGTAACATCGCAATATTATTGACTTGTTACGTAAACATTATGAACATGAGAACGATGGAAAAGAAATCCGGACCCCGGAATTTCACCTCACCCTGTCAGCCTGCTGATTGTAAGACCGTTTTCCACTAAAAACCGCGGTAAAAGTGGAAATACCAACCTGGACATTTCCCTCACCCAACCCTGCTAATTGTAAACCGATTTTTACTCTAAACTGCGGTAAAAGTTTGAAATGCCGATCCCGGAAATTTCCCCCACATAATTGAGCACTTTGTACGGCTGCAACTTGTTTTAAACAGCGTGGGAATAGAAATGATGACCCCGGAAATCTCCCCCACGTTCGATATTTTGTGTCAAATGCAATTTGTGCATGGTCCCTGACTGAAAAAGATGAGAGACTTTTCCTGTGAGGGGCATTTCCGATGGGGGACCTTTTCGATGTGGGAGAGTTTTCCTGTTGGGGACTTTTCTGATTGCCTAAGGTGAACACATCCCCCTGTGCAAATTTCTACTGTCTGAAACAGTGGCTTGAGAGAAAAGATCGTTTTCCGAACTTAAAATCACGAAAAATTACTTTTGATCTAATATGAAACAGAAACGTCTTTCAAATATAAGTATCGTTAATACTGAAAATAAAATTGCCACGAATTTGGGAAAAGTTTGCAACCGGAAAAAAAAAATAATAATAAAATTAGAACAGTTCATTTTAGCTGAAACTACGCATAATTGCTTGAGGGCTTTCTTGAAGCCTCAGTTTTCAGTTTATGGTTATTTAATATCAAAACCAGTAATTTCCAATTCTGTTTTTAGTTTTATACAATTGATTAGTATATGTCCCCATAAGAGATATTTTTTGGCTACAATAGTTAAGGAGACGCCCGTCATGTATGTTCAATGTTTTATATATATATTCTTGTAGAAATGGCGGCATATCTGGGCTTGCGTGGGCGCTAAGTGCTCCTCACTTTTCCTCATTTTTATTATATCCCTAAATGGGAAGTCAGATAAATATTTTAAATCCTGTATTTCTTGCCATTTAAAATTCCGTATGATAAAGCTGAAGAGTATTATTTTCTATTTCAATTGCTTAATCTTCTAAAACTTTGAATGTTTTAATGAAATCCCTAAGACACGACTCTGAAAAAAGGCCCCTGCCTATAGGTTCCTTGGAAAGACCTGATAAATGATACGACGAGTGATTTATATTAGGTTTTATAACATATTTACAAATACCAAATATCTAGGTTGTAACTTAAAAACTTCTAAAAAGTACCGCGGCCTAGGTGCCTTGTAAAGACCTGAGAAATGATACGATGAGTGCCTTTAATAAGGTTTTATAAAAGGTTTACAAATACCAAATATCTAGGTTGTAACTTAAAAAATATTGTAAAAAGGCCCGCTCCTAGGTGCTTTGCAAACAGCTGAGAAATGCTCCATTGAGTGCCTTTTACCAGATTTATGTAAAATGTTTACAATTACCAAATATACGGAAATGCTCTTTCAAAAGGATATAATAAGCAGAAAAATTTAAATCATTATTCCTTTCTGGAAAATAGAACAGTTTATCGTTGGTAAGATGATAAAATTGGACGAATCGGCGTTGGACCAATCGTACTATTGGACGAATCGGCATTGGACCAATCGTACCATTGGACGAATCGGACATTGGACGAATCGGACATTGGACGAATCGGACATTGGACCAATCGGCATTGAACCAATCCTCGTTGGGCGAATCGCCCGGAACTGGTTGAAACACATTCGTCCCGTAGGGCCGACCTTTGCACATGGTCTCGTAGCATGACAAATCGTAGTCCTATTCGGCAGAGACAGTAGAGAAATTTCTTGGTAAGCGAGCCGTTGCTGCATTGAATAACCCACCGTATTATCCTGATCTGGCGCCGGCTCAGTGAGTGATCCCCCTCCCCTTCGATATCAGCACTAAAAAGAAGAAATTCATTGATATTTCTAACATTCAAACGGCGTGACAACCCAGCTGAAGAAAATAACGAAAGAGGCCTTTTACCACAGCTTTCAGTAATTATACGAACGATGTCAAAAGTGTATTGTATGAAGTATTTTAAACGCCAGTAAATTAAATGTTATTAAATATTACCTGTTGTTTATTTTTACTGTGCATTCACCGAGTTTTATTGAAGAGACATCACCGAATAGCGGTAACTTCTAAACAACGGTGAGTTTCAGATGGTACAGAATATGTGCACTAAGAATAACATTAACAATAGCCTGCACACAATAGAACATCTTAACAGCGGTTAACGGGCACTCCCTTCAGTCATGAAGAAGAAGCAACCGTCATCTTGTGCCCTAATAACGTATCACTTCCGTACTTCGTTGGAAGCGATACGTTAGGGACAAAGAACATTGCTAAAGAAACTTCGATTCCGTGGACTGAGCCGGCAAACATTAATATGAGTGGATAAAAAGAGCTGTTGAAGAATTTCATAGTTGACGTGAATATTAATAAAGCCGTCTTATTTGGTTTCACCATTCAAGCCTCCTGAATAGTGGGGGAAAAGGTATCAATAGAGAAATAAAATGCGTTTATTAATATACACATGTAAATACATTTATACGAGAACATCCGTCAAAATCCTGGCTTTCAACTCGAATTGCAAGATGAAACGAACTGTTTCTTGTGAATTGTTTTTCCAGTTGTTTTAATTAATGATTTTCACATAACACTGAAATTTAACATTTGAAAGAATAATGTAGAGTGTAGTACGTTCATGCGGTTTAAACCCAAGCTTGTACTAGTACGATTACAACTTCCTAATGTACGATATTTTCTATGTAACTGAAAACGAATTCTTACGAATTCTGAGAAATGAAAATCCGCTTTTCAAAACTATATTTAGAACGGTACAAACACATTTTATTTCAGCAGTTAAAGAAGAAAATTATAACTTCCTAATGTACGACATTTTCTATGTAACCGAATACGCAGATTCTTATGAATTCTGGGAAATGAAAATCCGCTTTTAAAAACTGTACAGACAAATTTTATTTCAGCAGTTAAAGAAGAAAAGCTTGAATCCAAAATAAAATTCTTACTATGAAATGTATATAAAATAGAAACCTTTATCAGGAGTTTTAGTTTCAATATATAAGCACTGTAAAATACACTGCCTGACAGAGAAAATGCCACACCATGAAGGAATGCTCGAAAACTGACCAAACTGCACACACAGATAGCCAAGTGGGTCCTGAACAAATGATTTAATTGTCACATACAGACAAAAAAATTATAACAAATGATTTAATTGTCACTGTTACATTCGGCACCCTACGCAGCCCTGGAACACCCTCCAGTGGCCGAATATACAGGATGATCAATAAGGAGTGTGGCCCTCATTTTGGGTGATACAGCGTTGACTCCGACGTGGAATCAAGGCAATGAGAGTCCGAATAGAGTCCTGGGGTATCGTGGACCATGTATGTGGTGTTGATCCGCGTCCACAGTTCATCTTCATTTTGCGGGGGTGGGAGGGTAATCAACAGACGTCCAATCGTGTCCCACATATGCTCGATGGGCGAGAGGTCGGGGGATCGTGCTGGTCACAGAAGCATCCGCACACCGTGTAAAGCATTCAGGTTGATCCGAGAGGTAGGCGGCAGGGCGTTATCCTGCTGAAAAACGGCGTATGGGCTGCCCTGCAGTCAATGTTCAGTATTACGTACCAGCGGTGAGCAGCTGTTGGCGCTGATAGCATCCCACACCATGATGCTACATTGTCGGGCCGTGTGGTCCTCCACAATGGCAGAGGAATCCGCCGTTGGCCACGTCTTCTCCAGACTCTCACACGGCGATCATCTGTGGTGAGACAAAACCGCGATTCACTGTAAAGCACTGTAAAAAGCACTGAGTGCGTGGGATCACTCCTGAATTCACTGACCACAGAGTTGGTGGGAAGATTGGCTCGTTTCGCCGTTCTTCACCGCTACGTGTTGTACGACGAACTTTTCCCAAGACATAGTACTCTTCAAACCATTTGACTAAATCTTCCGCTTCGTCATCAAACAATAGTTTTATCTCGTTAAAGGCATTATCAATATCTTCAGGAGAAAGAAAAACAAGCGCCGGAAGATGTCGAACTATCAAGCTGAACTCTTCATTACTACAATATCTCGATTGCAGGCAAGGAGTAGCCTGAACTTAGCGCCAAATGTTTTGCCCAAGATGAAAGAAGCTCCGTGGTGTCTAGCGCCTGGAAAGGCGGCCCTTACAGCATTGATGACTGACATCTCAAAATCAGTGATCGCCCACTGTGGATCTAAAATAATATCTTTCTGAGTGGCAAATGTCTTTAGCTCTTCAAAGAATGAGAAGTAACTGGTTAGCGATTTGCTAGTCATCAGAGCGTAAACTAACGGCAAAACTCTACAGTTGTTCATAGGACCCACGGGACCGTGAATGGAATACAGCTGTTTAAAAATATTGGGCACTGTTTTAAAAGTCCCATCCATCACCCAAAATGCAGCTTCACTCAACATTTTGAGGTTAGCTTCTGTTGAAAAAATTAAACTTTTTTCATTCCTCTCATAGAAGTCTTTTAATAGGAATAATTCCCCGTCCTCTGTGTATTTTAAGAACTCAGGTATATTTAGTATTTCCACAGTTGCAGGTTCAGGTGGCATTTCAACCCTCCTAGTTCTTTTTATCAATTTCCTCTGTGCTTCTTTCGACGGCATGCTCTGATGAGCCACAAGAGACATTTCGGAGGCTACATCCTGTATAATTCGCAGGGGTAAATCGTTGGTGGTTCTGGCCTTCTCTTAGATGTCCGCAATCTTCTGGGCTACTTTAGATCGAGCACTTTCCGGAGCATGGTTATGCTCGGACGCACTTATAAGATAATGTTCTTCACCTGCAAGTGATGCAATTGCTCTACTTCTGCAGCCATTACTCTTCTGATCGCATATCCAGTAAAATTTATTACACCGTTGTCTTTCTTTAAGGAAAAGAAATCAATTTAAACTCAGTTTTTTCCCTCCCTTTTGTGAATCGACAAACGTACATATTTCCGACGTGGTTGTGCTTGGAACTTCTTCAAAACCTCTGTTACTCATGGAACTGAGAAACAGACTGATTACAAAAAGACTAGTGCTCTTAGGTAACGTGATTTTTCCTCGCTCCGAGGATTTGGGTTCGGTCCAAGGTTAACGAATTTAATAACCTGCTCCCCTCTCACCTTTTCGTAGGAGTGTAAGTAAATGAAGGTCATTAGATAGTTGGGAGGCAGCTCTGGGTGGAAGGTAATAGCTTTCATTGCAAGATAATTTTTCGGCCGCAGTTTGTTGCTTATCTCTATCATACCAACAAAGCGCATTGTGAGGCTGGGAGAAACTGGGTTTCTCCCAGGGTTTTTTCCTGTGGTTAAAACTTGCAGTACCCCGCAGCACCCTGGGTGTTGTACGTGGGCAGTGATGTCTCTGGGGTGTTTCCTGCTAGTCCTTGGCTGAAGGGAGAAATCTTATTCTTTCTTCAATACATTGTCTGCTTATCTTTTCTATTACATCTCTGAGCTTTCGTAAAGGTGGCGACATACCAGGGCTATAGAAAAAGAAGGGCTGGGTCGTTCCTTTGTTTCAAGATTAGTATTCTAAGCTTCTGCAAAGAACGGTTCATGGGGGCTGTGACGTCATAGCGAGAACCAGAGACGTGCCAAGTAGCCAAATTCCAAGGGTAGGCAAGAATCCCAAATAAAATTTTACGTTTAATAAATTAATAACAGAGACATGGCAAAAGCTATAAAAACGCTTTATTGTGAAAAATGGAAATGCTACGTGGCACGTTGATTTTTTTGTAAAAATTTACTTCATTATATAATTCAATAGAAAACGACTTAAAATCAGAGCAAAATGATTTATTCTTTTGTTCACTAACGGATACCACGGGCAAAGGACTAACATTTTATTTTCAATTTTTTTTGAATTTTGAAGATTTCAGCTTTCATGATATGCGTGGCCAGGTCCAATATGATGGAATAAATGGGGGCCAGTATGAAGGAAAAACACAATGGACTTAAAAAAAACATAATTTTTTTTTTGATTGGAGGTTTAACGACCACCGTGAGCAACTCAATGGGCTATAAGCAGTCGCCCGTCCCTAATTTAGGGTCACTGGTTCCAGGGAAGGGAGAGAGCCAATGCCGTAAGACAAACACAACATACATGCCTCACCGGGATTCGTACCCGGGCCCCTTACGGACGAATGATCAGAGGCCATCGCTTAGACCACTGCGCCACCGGGGCGCCCATAATTTTTGGACAATCACTTAGGCATTTTATGTACGTTTAAAAGCATTAACATGTCTTGCTATATAAACGTTATGAACATGAGTACAGGTGACTAAGAATTGTTGAAACTGCCCAGGTCCCCGCGATTAAAAAATACGAAATTAAAAACGTAACCTATGTAGCTGAGAAAAATCTGCAAAACCGAGGTAATTTATATCTCAAACTAGCAGGGGTACCCGGTATTTCCCGGGTAAATATTACTATTCGGGGAAACACCAAGCTCACCTGGTGAAAGTTAATATATTAAAAAGGTATTCCTGTAATTTTCCAGTAAATTTATTTTAATTCATTTAGGTTATTGCTTTTTGATAAACTCTACTTTTAGTTTATCAATTGGGAGCAAAAATGTAAAGAGTTTCAGGATTGCCAACCCTTGAGCACGCAACGTTATGTTGTCCATGTGAAAAGCAGGGTTCTTCCAAATTAATGCCCGCCAATGCCAGTGTCTGGCTGATGCAGTAGTATTTCTGCAAAAAAAAAAAAAAAAAATAGGAGCAGGGATGGCTGAAATTGTGAAAAAAAAATTGATTTACTTAATTTACTTATACGAAACAAAAAAGAAAGGAAATGGAGTGGAAATATTTACCTTCGAAAAGACATCTATAGAAGAGCCGTGCACTGGCGTGCGCTTCTGAAAATCCAGCGACACTGAAATGCAATGTACCTATGACACGTCGAGTGCATGTGACTTGACATTGGCATTGATCATCCTTTTGTTTACCATTTTGAATATCTGGAACTCTCTTTTTACATTACATTGTATTTCTGCCTGATGAAGCAGTCCGTTGGTGGTGAAAACTAACGTTTACTCATTTGTGTTTTTAATACACCATTAAATAGATATTTTCTCACTCTGTTGTTATCTACGGTCTCCAACTTAGACCGTACATCGGATATTGGAGTGCTAAATTGCGTTGAAGTTCTTAAAAGTACAAAATGGAACTTTTTACGAAAATTTTGTATGGTCCCCCTTCACGCCGGGCCCGACCCCTTCCAAAAATCGTCTACGGTAAAACTCAGAGTACCATGATATAGTATACCAAATTCGGTGGTTCTAAACTGAAAACTGTAGATTGTATGGAAAAGTTTGGGTGGGCGCCCTGTGACCCCGGGCTCCGACCAATACAAGGCTCCAACTCCTTCCCAAAACCATCTACTGTGTAAGTTAGGGCACCATGAGATAGTATATAAAATTTGGCGGTTCTAAGTTGAAAACTGTAGATTTTACGGAAATTTTGTATGGGCCCCCTTGACAACGGGCCCCGACGACCCCTTCCCCAAACCGTCTAGGGGCTAACTCGGAGTACCATGAGATAACCAAATTTGGTGTTTCTAAATTAAAAACTGTAGATTTTACGAAAATTTCGTTTGGGGTCCCCTTGACCCCGGTCCCGATCCCTTCCAAAAAGGGTTTAGGTCTAACTTACAGTACCATGAGATATTATACCAAATTTGGTGGTTCTAAATTAAAAACTGTAGATTTTACGAGAATTTTGTATGGGCCCCCTTGACAACGGGCCCCGATGACCCGTTCCCCAAACCGTCCAGGGGCTAACTCGGATTACCATGAGATAACCAAATTTGTGGTTCTAAATTAAAAACTGTAGATTTTACCAAAATTTCGTATTGGCCCCCTTGACTCCGGGCCCCGACCACTTCCAAAAACTGTCTACGGTTTAACTTTGAGCACCATGAGATAGTATACCAAATTTGGTGGTTCTAAATTGAAAACTGAAAATTTTACGAAAATTTTGTATGGGACCGCCTTGACTCCTGGCCCCGATCCCTTCCAAAAAGGGTTTACGGTCTAACTTAGAGTACCATGAGGTAGTATACCAAATGTGTTGGTTCTAAATTGAAAACTGTAGAATTTACGAAAATTTTGTGTGGGGCCCCCCTTGACCTCTGTCCCTTCCAAAAAGAGTTCACGGTCTAACTTACAGTACCATGAGGTAGTATACGAAATTTGGTGGTTCTAAATTGAAAACTGTAGATTTTACGAAAATTTTGTATGGGGCCCTCTTGACTCCGGGCCCCGACCACTTCCCAAAAGGGTTTACGGTCTAACTTAGAGTACCATGAGGTAGTATACCAAATGTGTTGGTTCTAAATTGAAAACTGTAGAATTTACGAAAATTTTGTGTGGGGCCCCCTTGACCTCTGTCCCTTCCAAAAAGAGTTCACGGTCTAACTTACAGTACCATGAGGTAGTATACGAAATTTGGTGGTTCTAAATTGAAAACTGTAGATTTTACGAAAATTTTGTATGGGGCCCTCTTGACTCCGGGCCCCGACCACTTCCCAAAATGGTCAACGGTTTAACTTTGAGTATCATGAGATAGTATACCAAAATTGGTGGTTCTAAATTGGAAACTGTAGATTTTACTAAAATTTTGTATGGGCCCACTTGACCCCGGGCCCCGACCCCTTCCAAAAACTGTCTACGGCTAACTTAGAGCACCACGAGATATTATACCAAATTTGGTGGTTCTAAATTGAAAACTGTAGAATTTACGAAAATTTTGTATGGGGCCCTCTTGACCCCGGGCCCCGACCACTTTCCAAAACGGTCAGCTGTTTAACTTTGTGCACCATGAGATATTATACCAAATTTGGTGGTTCTAAATTGAAAACTGTAAATTTTACGAAAATTTTGTATGGGCCCCCTTAACCCGGGCCTCGATCCATTCCAAAAAGGGTTTACGGTCTAACTTAGAGTACCATGAGGTAGTATACCAAATTTGGTGGTTCTAAATTGAAAACTGTCGATTTGTATAGCGGACATACAAACAAACAATTTTAAATATACAGGAAAAACTGAAATTTTTATATAGCTCCTTACTGCAGTTTTAACAAAGGAAATTTTGCATTGGTACTGCAGCGCCGACTATTGTCAAAGAAGTACGATACAAGGCTTGAAGTTTAAAACTGTTGAAGTAAAATGTTGACAGTTTGTCGGTGTTTTGTCCTGTCGGTGTTTTGTCCAGTCGGTGTTTTGTCCTGTCGGTGTTTTGGCTTGTCGGTGTTTTGTCCTGTCGGTGTTTTGGTTGTCGGTGTTTTGGGTGTCGGTGTTTCGGGTGTCGGTGTTTTGTCCTGTCGGTGTTTTGGGTGTCGGTGTTTTGACCCAGACCCGTTCATCCAACCATTCGGATACAATTCGGGAGCGATGGCACGGGGCATTGTCTTGTTGCAGGATGAGGTTCCCAGTGGGATGTTGAAGACGCACAAACGGGAGCAAATGGTCGTCCAGGATATCCCGGTAACGTTGACCTGTGAGAGACGATGTCACACGTACCAGGGGTCTCATTTCAGTCCACGTAAACAGTCCCCAGACGAGAATGCCACCCCCACCAGCTTGAAGAGTACCCTGCTGGCAAGAAGGATCCATCGCTTCATGTGGTTTGCGCCGTACTCGTATCCGGCCATTCGCATGTACCAACGTGAATTTCGACTCATCAGTCCAGGCAACATTTTTCCACATGTCTAGGGCCCAATGGCAATGTTCCCGCGCCCATGCTAATCTTTGCACCCTGTGATGTGCGGTCAGCAGCGGAACCCTCGTGGGACGATGGCTTCTGTACCCCATAGCGAGGAGATGGTTCTGGATGGTGTGGCTACTTACTCGTTTTTGTGCACCAGCGTTAAATTGCCGAGTGATCTCTTGCAATATGGCCCGTCTATCCGCTGTTACAATGCGAGGTAGCCGACGATGACCCCTCTCATCCACACGCTGTTGTCCACGGCATTTGGCCCATGCAGGGATGGTTTTACCGGATTCGATGCACTCACGGTGCACCCGTGACACAGTGGCTCGTGAAAATCCCAGTGCTTGCACGACTTCCGAGATGCAGTGACCCATTCGTCGGGCACCGACAATTTGCCCACGATCAAATGCGCTTAGATCCTTCGTCTTATCCATACTGCGTCCGACTCTTACTGATTCCCGTCGCATCACTCCTTATATTGTCGGGTCGCTGCATACGTCATGTCATTTCCGTTTACAGGGCCGCCCACAGCGCCACATTCGCATAACGGCAGCTGTCTCTAATTCAATTGCTCTTCAGTGTATATACCTAGGTTACTGGTAATATTCCAGATTTTAATGCTTATTATACTATCTTCGAGACATTTCCTGTTCTCTAGATTATACATTTTGCCTATCCAGTTGATTAGCAACCCATTTGGGTAACAAAATAAATAAATAATAATAATAATAATAACTAACACATATTAAATAAAACAAAAAATTTTACCCAATATTAAGTAATAGTACTACTTTTTTATTCATAGAGTGCCTTATTCAAATAGTTTAATTAAAACAACAGCTCTCACGCGAGCAAAAATGTCACTATCATCATTAGGTACTTAGCGACATTTCCTCAATTAACGTGTAATGCGTCCATTTAGCTCTTACGAGTATTCTTTCTTCTGTCCTATCAATGCGCTCTGTCTGCACTTCAATTTCAAAGCTATAACTCTCCAGGAATATGGCATGCTCACTCCTTATATCGTCGGATCGCTGCATAAATGTCTATGTAATTTCGTGGTTAAGACTAACAAGGAGAATCCCAATAACAGCTGTCTTGAAAAGTGAAAATAAGCATTATTTACATATTTGCAAAAAGTTACTATTACCGTATTTATTCGAATCTAACGCACCTCTACCCCCACGTCATGTATCAGTAAAACTATATATGTACTGTAACGTATACTCTATATTCACTTTCCTTTTGATTTTTACTATCTCTGGTTATTTTATTTTACTAGGTAAATTATCTTCTTACTGAACGAGATGTTATTTCACCCGCTGGCAATGAGTGTAATCTGAGATCTGGCAATGAGTGTAAGTCATGACGTATTGGTAGCCAGTATAAATAGGCGCGTTCAACGATACCAAGGGAGAGCGTTTGTTTATGAGGAAGAGAGCGTTGGTTTATGTGAAGGAGAGCGTTTGTTGTTGTACGAAGTGAGCTGTGGTTTATGTGCCAGAAAGCTGGTGCTGTGTAAAGAGAGTTCGTTTATGTGAGAGCCAGAAGTCTCTCTAATAAAGAATTTGTTGTAAGTACATTTTTCTCAGTTCATAGTTTTTGTAAGATCTCTGTCTGGCTGTTAGGTTTATTTCATTTAGTGTTATTAGTAACAACCAGCATAAGACTTTATTCATCTTAATTACTACTACAACATTACTACCAGTTATAAGCTTGTTCATTATTATTACTACACTACTAGCAGGAAAGTTTATTCATAATTAATAACACAACAACCATTAGAAGAAGCATTATTAGTAGCTTAGTTAAAAGGCATATTCATTATAATTGGCGCCCGAACTTTTCTCGGACACGAGGTCTTGACAAATATTATCGATGTCTTCACTACCTGAGACAACTTCAGTTTTTCACCCTAAGGCAAGTTTCGATGGTGATGGTGTTTTTTTCGACCATCTGCAAGAAGCCAGTGGGGCTCACTTTGATATAAGTGATCTACACGTACCCAGGCATTCTTCACAATTTCGTAATGCACCAGCTTCCTATTACTCTGAGTCGCGGGTCGTACCTGAGGGAGTTCAATCCTCTCAGCGAAGCAGAATGCTTGCCCATTTCGTTCCGCATGCAGGAACAATTCATTTCAATGGTTTGGAGGGGTCCTTAAAGTTCCTCGAAGATTTGGAAGATCATTTTGATCTATACAATATTCCTGAAGACTGCAAAGTACAAATCGCAGGCACTTGCTTGAAGGATACCGCTAAGACCTGGTATCGGCAGTGGAGAGTGTCGAACCCGGATTCTCATTATGAGAATTTCCGAGCAGAATTTTTGGAGGTCTTTCCTTTCGGCCTCAGTCGAGCTAGCCTTGCACAACAACTTTTTTCTCGTCAGCAAGGACACAACGATAGCCCTGTTGCATTTGCGTTGGAAACAACACGCTTATATAACTTATGGGATCCACATGCCAGTCATGTCGACATGTTGGATACCCTCTTGCAGCAGCTCGACCCATTTTTACAAGATTTTCTTGAGGT
Organism: Macrothele yani; assembly: GCA_039090855.1. Taxonomy (NCBI): domain Eukaryota; kingdom Metazoa; phylum Arthropoda; class Arachnida; order Araneae; family Macrothelidae; genus Macrothele; species Macrothele yani. The sequence goes on along the minus strand of CM077028.1, from coordinate 69,660,100 downwards.
TCGACACCCTGCTACAATTCATGAATGCCTTCGCCTCATACGAACGTATGAAGAGCGACATGGCAAACATGGTTCAACTCACCATGCTCGGGCACCTCGCGAGGCTTATTTCGAAAACCCTCAGCGGCATAATAGGCATAATAACTTTCAGCGCGAGCATACACATACGTTCCACCACACAGAAGAGTGGCAAACCAACCGCGAGTTTCTGAACAATCTTCGGGATATCGTACAAATGCACAGTATGCTCGACCCCGTTCCAATCCGCAGCATTCGGAACGTTTTCATGCTCAGGGCAATGATTATTTTTCTGCCCGTGCTGAGGGAAGAAGTAATAGATATGAAAATGTCAACAGACACGCGGAGTTCCCGACGCAGGTTTCACGCAGTTTTCCTCATCGTGAAAATTTTCCCGATACCCGGCAGGGTCGAGGTTTCAGACCGCATGATAATCCAACCAGGAATCCTTTAAACTTCCAAAGGAAGTAGACCAAGGGTTGGTCCTGCTTCCTGATACCAAGCATTCTGACCCTAAAACAGTATTAGTGACTGTCCAAACTCCTCAGTTGCCTGATGTATTCTTGACAATTGAAGATATTATTGTCGAGGCAAAGTTCGACACTGGTTCTGAAATATCAGCCCTAAATACGAAGTTTTGCACTGACAATTTTCCTGCAATACACGTTCAGCCTGCGACGCAGTATTTGCGAGGTGCAAATAACGAAATCTTCAGTATCACAGGAACTGTCACATTATCTCTAGGGCTGGGAAAGGCTCATTTTACGCATTCTTTCCTGCTTATAGACGAACTACCTGTTAAATGTCTAATGGGAATGGACTTTATTCATACGTTTCAAATAACTTTGAATTTCGTACAACATGTGATTTCCTTTCCGGAACCTGTCGAAATGATTCCTACGGTTCCTATGGATATAACGAGTTTGTTATTGAGTAACCAATTGAATGAGAGGCAACGAAACCAGCTTTCTCTACTTTTGCAGGAAAGCCCTGGTTTATTTTCTGATCAACCTGGTTTCACACAGGTGGTTTATCATGTCATTGACACGGAGGGTTCGAAACCGATTGCGACGAAACCTTACCCTTGTGCTCCGCATAAGAAGCAGGAAATGCAACGTCAAATTTCTGAAATGATTAAACAGGGCATAATAAGGGAATCAACAAGCGCCTGGGCTGCTCCTGCCTTTTTGGTTCCAAAGAAACAACCCAATGAATTTCGTTTCGTGACAGATTTCCGCAAGCTCTACCAAGTCACAAAAACGATCAATTATCCACTACCTGTCATGTCGCATATTTTACATGAGCTGTCGTCAACCAAATGGATGTCAACCTGGGGTTTGGCGAGTGGATATTGGCAGGTGGCGGTACATCCGGACTCTGTCGATAAAACAGGCTTTGTGACTCCTTTTGGGGCTTATGAATACCTATGTATGCCCTTTGGATTAGCTTCTGCACCTGCTACTTTCCAAAAGCTTATGGATACGGTTCTCAGACCTGTTCTGGGTACCCATGTGCATGTATATTTGGATGACATTATTATTACATCAGAGACTTTTGACGAGCACCTTTCTCTGCTCAAACAGGTGTTCCAACTCATATACAATGCTGGCTTGACGTTAAAACCTAGTAAATGCCAGATAGCGAGGGACGAGATTGTATATCTGGGGTTGAAAATCACTCCCCACGGCTTATTTACGGATAATGAAAAAATTAGGCCTATTGTTGACTTTCCTCGGCCTAAAACAGCAAAAGAACTATCACGCTTTTTGGGAATGACCGGATGGTATCAGCAGTTCGTCCCCGCTTATGCTACAATCTGTGAGCCATTGTATGCTTTGAAACGTAAATACAAGAAGTTTGTTTGGACACCTGAGGCTAACGCTGCTTTTGAAACACTGAAGTATGCGTTGACTCAGCCTCCTGTGTTGGCTTTCCCGGATCATACTAAGGAATTTGATATTTATACTGACGCATCCGGAGTTGGTCTTGGTTGCGTTTTGTCACAAGCTGGGCATCCAATAGCTTTTGCGTCTCGTACTTTAGCCAAAGCTGAACGCAATTATTCAGCTACGGAACGGGAATGTCTTGCTGTTGTGTATGCTCTTAATAAATTTCAATGTTATCTTAACGAATTGACAGTTAAAATAATTACGGATCATTCTGCCCTTCAGTATTTGAATTCTGCTAAGCACCTATCTCAAAGTCTTATGAAGTGGGCTCTGAAGTTACAAGAGAGCAATATCAAAATTTCGTATCAGCCAGGTCATAAGAATCAATTACCGGACGCATTGTCTCGCGTTCCGATTAGTGGGGTCCCCACAGAAACTACTCCTGGATGTCAGCCTTTACTTCTAATAGCTGATATAACATCCAGAGAGCAGATAATGGCAGAATTAATAAATGATCCAGATTTCGGGGATATCTATAATTTTTTGCTTGCGGGTTCGCCCCTACAAAGTGATCCTTCTCTGGCTGGAAGGTCACAACATTTTGAAGTAATAGAGGGTCTTCTTTACTATACAAAATCTAGGACTACTAGGGCAGAGTTTCGCCCATGTATTCCGCGAACCCTTAGAATGGCCCTTTTAAACGAATTTCATGACAAACCTCTTGCAGGCCATTTAGGTATTCGCAAGACCCGTTGTAAATTGCGGGATGTTGCCTATTGGCCTGGCATGTACCAAAGTGTGCTCGCATACGTTCAATCATGTCACTTGTGTCAGATTAATAATTACCGTAATGTAAGACCGGCCGGTCACTTGAAATCTAGTTCAAGTTCTCATGTTTTTGATATCATTTCAATAGATTTATTGGGACCTTATCCTTTATCTGTTAAAAACAAAGCTCGTTACGTGTTAGTATTAACTGATAATTTTTCTAAATGGGTTGAAGTTTTTCCCATTAAAGCCGCTACGGCAGAAGTTATTTGTAATGTATTAATTAATGAAGTATTCTCTAGATATGGTGCACCTAATAAAGTAGTTTCGGATAATGGTCCACAATCTATTTCTGACATTTTTGAAAGAATGTGTGCGAGACTACACATTAAGCATAAATTCATTTCCCCATATCATCCCCAGAGTAATCCTGCGGAACGCGTAAACCGCACGCTAGTGAAAATGATTGCTACATTTGTCATGGATCATCACGAACGATGGGATGACCATCTGGAGCTTTTTTCGTTCGCCCTCCGCTCGTCTATTCACGAATCTACTAAAATTACTCCTGCAGAACTTTTTCTGGGTCGCAAAATTAAAACCCCTTTTGAAAATTTAACGGGGATTATCGAAGAACTAAACCAGCGACCAACTCCGCAATCAGCACGAATCATGGCAGAAAAAGCTCGTGTTGCAATGCTAGGAGCACAAGCGGCTCAAGCAAGATATTATAATACTAGGCGTAGGAAACCAGATCTTGTCGTTGGAGATCTCACTCTCGTGGAAACGCACTTCCAGTCTTCTGTTTCTCATACTTTAGTGAAGAAATTTGCATCCAGCTACGAAGGTCCATATCGGGTGGCAAATGTGTTAGAAAATAACATTGTTCTTGAAAACCCTGACAATCAATTTCAATACGTACACGTTGCTCAGTGTCGCAAGTATCATGAACGAAATATCGATTTTATAATCAACCCTACTCAACCTTCTGTTCCACAGACTCAAGAGTTTATATCTCATGATCAACCTCCAGAAATTTTGGACGAACCAACAAACATTTTTGAAGAATCTCCAGTGATTTTTCTTTCACCCTCCCCTCCTCAAGACGGGTTTCCAAACACGCAACCTGATTCTCCCATGAGACGAAGGCTCGAATCAAGTTCTTCAAATACTAGTATCGTTCCTTTCCCTCCAACCATTGCCAAGACTATTGCTGCGCCGTTTCCTGATAACTCTGCACCAACACAAGCTCCTACTTCCTTGAATACCTCGTCAGAGAGTATTCCTATAGGCAGAAATAAACATCGCCCTGCACGACCACTAAATTACAGCAGCGACTCAGAGGCTTCGGATATTTCTGATTTATCAGTTATGGACAATAATTTGACTATTACAAACCGTCCAGAACCACCAAAAGCTGGTCAAAAACGTAACTTGTCTCCCCAATCTGCTTCGCCGCAACAGCGACGAAGGCAAAGATCCTTGCATCCGCCCGGGTTTCGCCCCTGGAACCTACGCTCAGGGCAAACAGGGCCGATGCCTGCTGCTACTCTCATGCCACGAGGGCGAAAACGAAAACAAACGATGTGGCCGGAGCCACGCCCGTCCAAAAGAATGCTGGAAGGACAATACGGGCCCCAGCACAAAGGGACTACATATCAAAAGCCTGTGGGAGCCCGTTCCTGTCAGCCGCAGGGATTTCCGGACCGCCAGACTTCAGCCGTTCCTGACCGACGGACGTCAGCCGTTCCTGACCGTTCCTATCAGCCGCAAGGATTTCCGGACCGCCTGACTTCAGCCGTTCCTGACCGACGGACGTCAGCCGTTCCTGACCGACGGACGTCAGCCGTTCCTGACCGTTCCTATCAGCCGCAGGGATTTCCGGACCGACAGACTTCAGCCGTTCCTGACCGACGGATGTCAGCCGTTCCTGACCGTTTCTGTCAGCCGCCGGGATTTCTTGACCGACAGACTACCGATGTTCCAGATCCATTCAAGCCCGTGAAACGAACTACGCCACCTGAATTTACCAGTCCGATTAGGCCTGGAAAACGTTATCGTACTAGAGTTTTTTATGCGTCCTCGAGATAAGTAAGTTCTCGTGGACAGGTTCTTTTCTCCGTTTGTTGTTTTTCCTGCACGACCAGTTGGCGTGTCAGAATTTCTTTTTTTCGTGTGGGCCTATGCATTCTTTTTTGTGTATATATGTGTTTTTTTATATATTTCTTCTATGTCCATCTACTAATCCAAAATTTTTTTTTATATGTCTATGTGCTTAGGGGTAAAATAATAAAATTGTTACTGTTAGGCAGCTCCAGGCAATCTTCGCTGCTGATACAGTTATTGTGTATTCAACGAATAATGAGAACGTAATTTGAAATTAAAAAGTGATTCCTGCTAGGCAGAATAAAAGGAAGGTATGCCGATGCAGGTTTGTTTTGTTCAAGTATACAAAGTGTTTCACAGACGAATACAGATTTCTTGATTTTGTCATGCCAAGTTTGATATTGTACATACTGCTGCCACCAAAACAACAACAAAAAAGAGGTCGATAAACGTCAATCAACGAAGTGTAAGACTTACACTCCAAAAGTGATAGGTTTTTCGGAAAAAAAAAAAAAATTAAGGGGGAGATGATGTAACGTATACTCTATATTCACTTTCCTTTTGATTTTTACTATCTCTGGTTATTTTATTTTACTATGTAAATTATCTTCTTACTGAACGAGATGTTATTTCACCCGCTGAATGAGATCTGGCAATGAGTGTAAGTCATGACGTGGTGGTAGCCAGTATAAATAGGCGCGTTCAACGATACCAAGGGAGAGCGTTTGTTTATGAGGAAGAGAGCGTTGGTTTATGTGAAGGAGAGCGTTTGTTGTTGTACGAAGTGAGCTGTGGTTTATGTGTCAGAAAGCTGGTGCTGTATAAAGAGAGTTCGTTTATGTGAGAGCCAGAAGTCTCTCTAATAAAGAATTTGTTGTAAATACGTTTTTTTCAGTTCATAGTTTTTGTCAGATCTCTGTCTGGCTGTTAGGTTTATTTCATTTAGTGTTATTAGTAACAACCAGCATAAGACTTTATTCATCTTAATTACTACTACAACATTACTACCAGTTATAAGCTTGTTCATTATTATTACTACACTACTAGCAGGAAAGTTTATTCATAATTAATAACACAACAACCATTAGAAGAAGCATTATTAGTAGCTTAGTTAAAAGGCATATTCATTATAGTACATACTCGAATAAAAAAAACCGGAGAAAGTGGTAGTCTAAAAAAAATATTTAATTTCAGCTATATACAAATGAATACACATGATTGTAAAAAATTTTTAACGTCCAAGCCCGATTGCCGTTTTCTTTCGCAAAAGCGATAACTTTAAGTTTAAACTTTGCGGTGCAATGATGCCTACGCGATGTCATATTTATGTGTTCGTTGTGACGGGAAGAATGGCTGTTGAACAGGTGCTACAAAACAATGAACGTCTATAGACGGCCAAAATGTATTTCGGCCAATCAAATTCTTTTCTGGGATTCCGAGAAAAAAGGCGCGCACTGCCTAAAGCACTAACGAGCTGCCTTAGCAACGGGGACGAGAGTGTTGTGTGCTTACTCATGGTCCCCTGTTTGCTCTCTTTCTGACCTTCCACATCCTCTCTCCCTCCTATTCTTACACGTTCTGCAATGCGGAAATGCTAAGCTTCCCTGTTTTCAACCTTTCGATTCTAACGCGCATACTGATTTTTACCGCAGTATTAATAGACAAAAGTGCGCGTTAAATTCGAGTAAATATAATAATGAACAGTTTAAATAGTAAACTGTAAGATTCCTCTTAACGTACTTATTTAGAAGAATAGCTTCTGGCGCTATTGTAAATTCTAACAGATAAATTGCAATTCGGCATGCTGTAAAACTTTCGAGGTAGTTTAGGTTTTACTGTATCCGTACTTACGTCACAAGCGTCTCGTCCTTCTGCGCCTGCGCATATTGAAGTTGCCGGTAGCCTATAATTGGGTCCAAAATGTAATCTTAGAGCTCTTTCACAATCATCATTCCTCCATAAGGGAACATTTATCTCTTTCAGCACTACGGAGTGATCTCCACCTGTTTAACAAAGACATGAAGAATATCAGGAAGGAAAATATAAAAGAAAAGTCAGGCAAATTTGACAGAAACTTAAGGTCGTAAATTTAATACCTTGAACTTTTGTTACCTTTGTTTGAACGAGTTGAATTTCATATTCACAAAACAATAACGATATTTCTTAACAGAAACATTTGATTTCTTTTATTCAGAAAATTTATTTTATGATGTGTTCGAGACGTGCAAATTTTTCAGAAAATATTTGTTTTTAATTCTTTAAAGAAGGAAGCGCTTGCTATATAATTCTCTTTTCAGCTGTTGCCTTGTGTGATGGTAGAGCGTAACGACTGATCAAACAGTAGTGAGACCAGAGACGCAGCAGCATATACACTGAAGAACCAAAACACTGGGATACCTCTCTAATACCGCGTCGGTCCTCCTCGCGATCGGATAACAGCAGCAATGCGACGAGGTATGGACTCCAAGAACTCTCTGTAGTACTGTTAAGAGAGTAAACATCATGTTTCCTGAAGAGCGTCCTTCAATTCCGTAATATTCGCCGTTGGAGGATACCTGCCATTGACGGCAAGTTGAACAACATCCCAATGCGTTCCATGGCTTTTAAATCAGGCAAACGAGGGCGCCAAGTCAGGGTGCCAAACTCCGTGGAATATTCCTCCTGCCATAATCGGGCGACTGTGGAGATGTGTGATGACACATTGTCATGTTGAAAGAGGATCCTACCAGTCGGAGGGGTTGCATGATTTGAATGGGTGCAAATGATCCCCAAGGATGGTCACCTAGCCTCCACCGGTCAGTCTGCAGACGTATGCGAGGTCATAATGGGTTCCAGCTGAAATCATTTCATACTAGAGATGGGCACATCGGTGGGTAACATCGATGATCGACATTGGTGGTTACTCATTCCCAAAACATCGATGCTTCGATAGTATTGGTGGAAATTTTCGATGTATCGGTGAAAACCTCGATGTTTTTGCTAATAAGCCGAAAAATTCGTTGTTTTCAATATGCAGCAGTAAATACGCAATAGATGTGCAAAATCTCTGTTCAATATAACAGTGATTATTCACCAATAACATCGGGTAACTAATAGTATATATTAAAATGTTCGATGCATTAGTAGAAACCTCTATTTTTGTTCGATGCATCGGTGTAAACTTCGATGTTTTGCTAATAAACTGAAAAACTCGCACTTTTCCACCTGCACCAGTAAATAGGCACACGATTTGTAAAATCTCTCTTTAATATAACAGTGATACTCACCAGTTCAACAACCATTAACATAATATTTGTTAAAACGCTCGACCGTCCCGGTGGCGCAGTGGTCACAGCGATGGCCTCTGATCATTTGTCCGAAAGGGGTCCGGGTTCGAATCCCGTGAGGTATGTATGTTGTGTTTGTCTACGGCACTGGCTCTCTCCTTTCCACGGAACGCCAGTGACCCTAAATTAGGGACAGGCGACTGCTTATAGCCCATTGAGTTGCTCACGGTGGTCGTTAAACCTCCAACCAAAAAAAAAAAAAAAACGCTCGATGCTTCATCGGTGGGAATCTCGATGTTTCGATTTTTTGCTAATAAACTGAAGAATTCTCACTTTTCCATCTGCACCAATGAATGGGCGATCTATTTGTAAAATATCCGTTCAATGTAATGGTGATACTCAACAATGCAACATCTAGTAACGTAATATTTATTAAAACGCCAGATGTATCGGTGGAAACCTCGATGTTTTTTCGATGTATCGGTGTAAAACACGATGTCTTGCTAACAAGCCGAAGATTTCACACTTTGATCTGCAGCAGCGAATGGGCATATCGGTGGGTAAAATCACCGTTCAATATAATGGTGATTGCTGACCAATTCAACCCAAAGTAACTAATAATATTTCTTAAAAGCCTTGATGTTTTTTCGATGTATCGGTGGAAACCTCGATGTTTTTTCGATGCATCACATGCTTTCGAGGAAAAGACTTCGGTTTTCGCCAACGAATCAAGTAAAACAACCAATAGGAAGGTGATATTTCTCTCCTCTGCATAGTTATGAATGTAACAAAAAGAAATGTATTTACTTTTCGTAGAAGATATTCTCTTCCAGTTCCAAACATCGGTCAAGAAACCTCTATGTTTTTTCGATGTATCGGCTTCTGCAACATCGCGGTTAAAACATCGATCATAGGTGGCAAAACATCCATGTTTTTTGCCCATCCCTATTTCATACCATAACACAGCTACCGCCGGACTACACTGTCTCTTGTAGGTACAGATATCATATAAAGTGCACTTGTAGGCATGCAGTATCCATTGCCTCTTGGTATTGTCGCCACACCTGGAGTCGACCATCTGCCTGAAACAGTTGGTACTGCGATTGGTCGGACCAGGCTACACGTTTAATCCAGCCATCTTGCGTCCACTGGCGGTGTTCCCGAGCCCAAGCGACGCGCACAGTCTTGTGTCGTCAGTTCAGGAATGGCACCCGAGTGGGCCGTCCAGTGTTTTTCTACGGCTACACCGGTCTCGCACCCTGGATGTTTTCCCTCAGTTTGTGTGGTCCAGTTACACACTTGAAATTGTTGACCGTGTAAATCCTAATTCCGTGGTAATTTCTGAGATGCAGTGACCCATCTCCCGGACGCCGACTATTACACCATGTTCGAAATCACTTAAATCCTGATAAGCTGCCATCTGAACTGTGAATGCTTCACCCGGGTCACCAGAGGTTTTGCAATAGCAGCTCTGCCATGAATATCTTGTTCATGCAGTTCCACTTGGATTCGTGCCAGGTCTCATTTTCCATTTCTCAATACAGAGCCACATAAGATATCCTGATTTTATCCTGAAATTTTCTTGTACGAATTACATATTTTCAAATTAAGACTGTAAGTGATGCAGTAAATTAACTTTGTTCGGCAATATTTTACACTTCACACTGCACTCAAATTAAGATTTTGAAATTGTGACTGTAAGTGATGCAGTAAATTAATTTTGTTCGGCGATATTTTGCACTTCATACTGCACTGAAATTAAGATTTTCAAGTTGAGACTGTAAGTGATGTAGTAAATTAATTTTGTTCGGCGATATTTTGCACTTCATACTGAACTGAAATTAAAATTTTCAAATTGAGACTGTAAGTTGTTCGGCAATATTTTACACTTCATACTGCACTGAAATTAAGATTTTCAAATTGAGACTGTAAGTTGTTCGGCAATATTTTACACTTCATACTGCACAGAAATTAAGATTTTCAAATTGAGACTGTAAGCGATGCAGTAAATTAACTTTGTTCGGCGATATTTTACACTTCACACTGCATTGAAATTAAGATTTTCAAATTGAGACTGTAAGTGATGCGGTAAATTAATTTTGTTCTGCGAAATTTTACACTTCATACTGCACTGAAATTAAGATTTTGAAATTGAGACTGTAAGTGATGCAGTAAATCAATTTTGTTCGGCGATATTTTAACTTCATACTGCACTGAAATTAAGATTTTGAAATTGTGACTGTAAGTGATGCAGTAAATTAATTTTGTTCGGCGATATTTTGCACTTCATACTGCACTGAAATTAAGATTTTGAAATTGAGACTGTAAGTGATGCAGTAAATTAATTTTGTTCGGCGATATTTTGCACTTCATACTGCACTGAAATTAAGATTTTGAAATTGAGACTGTAAGTGATGCAGTAAATTAATTTTGTTCGGTGATATTTTGCACTTCATACTGCACTGAAATTAAGATTTTGAAATTGAGACTGTAAGTGATGCAGTAAATTAATTTTGTTCGGCGATATTTTGCACTTCATACTGCACTGAAATTAAGATTTTGAAATTGGGACTGTAAGTGATGCAGTAAATTAATTTTGTTCGGCGATATTTTACACTTCATACTGCACTGAAATTAAGATTTTCAAATTGAGATTGTAAGCGATGCAGTAAATTAATTTTGTTCGGCGATATTTTACACTTCATACTGCATTGAAATTAAGATTTTGAAATTGAGACTGTAAGTGATGTAGTAAATTAATTTTGTTTGGCGATATTTTGCACTTCATACTGCACTGAAATTAAGATTTTGAAATTGGGACTGTAAGTGATGCAGTAAATTAATTTTGTTCGGCGATATTTTACACTTCATACTGCACTGAAATTAAGATTTTCAAATTGAGATTGTAAGCGATGCAGTAAATTAATTTTGTTCGGCGATATTTTACACTTCATACTGCATTGAAATTAAGATTTTGAAATTGAGACTGTAAGTGATGTAGTAAATTAATTTTGTTCGGCGATATTTTGCACTTCATACTGCATTGAAATTAAAATTTTCAAATTGAGACTGTATGTTGTTCGGCGATATTTTACACTTCATACTGCACTGAAATTAGGATTTTCAAATTGAGACTGTAAGTGATGCAGTAAATTAACTTTGTTCGGTGATATTTTGCACTTCATACTACAATGAAATTAAGATTTTCAAATTCAGACTGTAAGTGATGCAGTAAATTAACTTTGTTCAGCGATATTTTACACTTCATATTGCGCAGAATTAAAATTTTCAAATTGAGACTGTAAGTGATGCAGTAAATTAACTTTGCTGGACAGTAATTTACACTCTACACTGCACAGAGTTCGCTGTGTTCTTGTACGAGCTGGGAGAAAGAGAGAGAGAGAGAGAGAGATGAGAAATTAACACAGATAACATGTACAGTTGTTAGAGAAGAAAACGTTGAACGTGTAACACGATGTATGTCTAAATTTAGTTGTAATAACTACAGTTAACCTGATTAGTGTTATAAACTTAAGGAGAAAAACAATGCATAAACTCTATATAATTATGTTCTAAAAGGCATGTTTTTTTGAAATGACTGTATGAAATAATAATAAAAAAAAAGCTGCTGCAGGTGAAAAACTTCGGTAAGAGTCCTTACCCCAGGACTCTCTCCTTAGCTATGTCCCTGCACCAAGAATGCCAAGCTAAAAACACCGATCCTCGTCAGCATTACGTACAAATAAAACATGCTTTAACCCAGGGCCGTAGCCAGAAAGAATTTTCGCGGGGGAAGGGGTCTGAATTTGAAAATTAATTTCCATCGTATCTTGAGTTCTTTTCTCCGTCACATTTTATGTGCGCACGAAATTCTTCTATTTAATAGTCCCCGTTTTTCAAACACTGACTTATATTTTATCCTAGTTACAAAAATTTATAAAATTTATAAAACACATATTTTATTTTTGGAACATTTTGAACATTTTGGGGAGAGTTTAAATCCTCAAACCCCCTTCCTTGGCTACGGCCATGCTTTTCTCCTTTAACCGGGTGGGACGAATTAACTCGGGATTAGCAAAATGAGCTGACATCAGGTTTAATGAATATCTTCCCTATCTTAGAAGTGAGCTTAACGCCGGTGGAACGTGTGAACCTGTACATCAGAAAGCGTTGTTTTTCTCACAGCACTTCTACTCAAGATGGTCATTTAGGGATGATTAACACCAATCCTTCCTGACTGATTGCCTGTTACAATGACGTACAGCTTAAGAAAGAAAAGAGAAGGTGCTTGAGTCACCTGTTCCTACCCAGTGGCATGATGTCTGTATCAGGGGGACTGATCCCTTTCCATCATGCCGTGGGTCATGGAGCGGAGAATAAAGGCCTAGAAGCGAGTACTTATCACTAGTGACAGGTGCATGGTCGGTACTGTAGAGATGAGAGGGGAAAAGCAATTGTTTTACCGTAGCTTTCGTAAAACCCGGCAGCTATGTGAACATTTCTGTCTGGAGAGCAAAGAAAATTTTGGGCACCATTTTGTTCAGGTACATCGGGCTCTTAAAGAGTTAAATATTGACGCTAAAACAAATAAATGACCTTTTACATATCCATTGATTTTACGGGAAATATATCTTATTGGAAAGCACATTACTATGAAATATTCTAACTGTACTTACGAGGTAAATCTCATGAGAGTTAACACATCAGAACCATACATAATCATGATGAGCTTGGTGATTTCGCTGTACACTAATTACCAAAGCACTTACTCTCTGTTCGTTTTCCCCATCCAGTTATGAAGCATCTGGAAGACAATATCTCCTCATCAGTAGTCCCTTGACGCGGCATGCACACAACGTTGATGTTGGGCCTCTTCTTGGCTGGAACGATTAACCGAAGAAGGGCGATGTCGTGTAGAAGGGTGCGGTTGTTGAAACTTGGGTGCACAACAATTCGTGACACCTCAAACTCCTCATGCATCAGAGGCTCCTTTGTGGATGATACGTCGTATTCGCCCAACCGGACCTTCAGCGACGACGGAGATTGACTACAGAAACAAAGAGAATGGACCAAACGACTTAGCAAAGTTCTTAAACAGGAAACAATAATTCAGATTGAAGAAGTTAATAAATGTCATTAGGCAGTGGCGGATCCTGAAGTTTTTTACCGGAGGGGCGGGGGACCTTTATTTCTGCTTGCCATTTTTATGCAGGTTTTTATTTTCTGCCACAACAAATGTACTAAGCAAAGAAATAAATGTCCACAACCACCCTCACAGCAAATTAAAAAATAGTTGAATGCTTTTCAAATACAGTGTACACTAAAGTCACCAGACACCCCTTCAAAAGCAAATGAACGGATCCGCTGCGTTGTTAAGATGCGCGGTACAGCTGCACACGGTATAAAAAGAAACTTGCAGCTGACCGCGATCATTATCGCACTGTGAGGTTGAGTGAAAATGTCCCGGCGGGAGAGAACTGACTTTGAGAAAGGAAAGATTCTTGGGTGTAATATTAGTGGGTTGTCCATAAGAGAAACCGAGAGGCATTTAAACATACCCAAGTCAGCTGTTTTGGATGTACTGAATAAGTGGAAGACACATGGCGTGCCTGAAGCAGCAAAACGTACCGGCAGATCAAAGAAAATCAGTGATAGAGGACGTCGAAGCCTCAGGAGAGTCGTTACAGCTAATCGACGGAGTACTGCACAAGAACTCAGTGTACAGCTGAGTAAAAATGCTGGAACCTCGGTATGTGCACGTACCATTCGCAGACAACTTCATTCCATGGGTTACCGTGGTCCTGCGGCTGCTCATAAGCCTTTCATCTCCACTCGGAATGCTACTCGTCGTTCAGCATGGTGTAAAGAACATGTATCGTGGACCGTAAATAAATGGAAACGGGTCCTATGGACTGATTAATCCAGATACACGATCCATCAGTCTGAAGGCCGTATGTGGGTATGGTGGCAGCCGGGGAAACGCTATTTACAACAGTGTACTGTTCCTACGGTTAAGTTTGGAGCTGGCAGTGTACTCGTGTGGGGGTGTTTTTCGTGGTACGGTCCCGGCCCATTGGTTGTCGTGGACAAACCTGTTAACCAGCACGTCTACCTCGATATTCGGTACAATTATGCCCTTCCAACTCTGTGGCAATAGTATGGAACTGAGCATTGTTGGTACCAGCAGGATAATGCACCGAGACATAAAGCAAGGATTATTACGGCGTGGTTTGACGATAATTCTGTATCGTGTTTGGACTGGCCAGCATATAATGAATATAATTGCTTTCACTAGCTAATTATCGTGAATATAGCTTTCACTAATATTATAATGAATTCAAATGGTTGTTGTTACTAGTTTCTTGTAGTAATGGTTGTTGTTACTAGTTAATTAAGATCATGAATAAAGTCTCCTGCTAGTAGTGTAGTAATAGTAATGAACAACCTTATAACTGGTAGTAATGTTGTAGTAGTAATTAAGATGAATAAAGTCTTATGCTGGTTGTTACTAATAACACTAAATGAAATAAACCTAACAGCCAGACAGAGGCCTGACAGTACTATGAACTGAGAAAGACGTACTTACTTAAACTCTTTATTATGAACTTCTCGCTCTCACATAAACGAACTCTCTTTATACAGCACCAGCTTTCTGACACAAAAACCACAGCTCACTTCGTACAACAACAAACGCTCTCTTTCACATAAACCAACGCTCTCCCTATACAACAACAAACGCTCTCCCTTGGTATCGTTGAACGCGCCTATTTATACTGGCTACCACCACGTCATGACTTACACTCATTGCCAGATCTCATTCAGCGGGTGAAATAACATCTCGTTCAGTAAGAAGATAATTTACATAGGAAAATAAAATAACCAGAGATAGTAAAAATCAAAAGGAAAGTGAATATAAAGTATACGTTACAAGCACAGAGCCCTGATCTTAATCGCATAGAGCACCTGTGGGATGAATTAGAGCGCCGCATAAGAAGTTTGGAACTAAGGCCTACTACTAAGCAAAAATTAGCAGCAGCATTATGTACTGAATGGAAGCGCATACCTATCGCTGTGTTCCAAAACCTTGTCGAAAGCATGTCTCGAAGGGTCAGTGCATGCATTAAGGCCAAAGGTGGACCGACACCGTACTAATGTATATCAATAAATGCTATGTTGTGTTTTTCTTCTAAGTGTCCGGTGACTTTTGTCAATGTAGTGTATATAATATTTATTCCTTTACAATGTTTGGTCGGTACTGTTCCCTCCAGCTTACTGTCTCAAAGATTGTACATGTGTGTGCGCATTCAACATAACAATGTTTTTGACAGCTATACACGTGTTTCATAAGTAATCGTAGGCTGCTGCTCTTATGATTAGCAAAATGTTTGGTTTATACAGTATATGTGATAAAATACGAACAGAGAGAGCAATGAGACTTACGTAGATCAAAATAACATTCCTTCCTTTTTCAATCGAATCATTCTGATCTCATGAATAAAAATACGTCTTATTCTTTAAATTTTGACTAAAATGAAACAAAACCTTTTTATTTATTTGGGCTTTAGTTTTTGAAAACAACATCCTCCCACTGTTTTTTCTTTTGCATAATATTTTTTAATCTTTTACCTTTTTACGCTTTCCAACCGTAGGTTGAAGAAGCGTATAGCTCCATCTTTGTCCGTCCGCACGATAACTCGCGTAAAAATAGTTCGACTTCGATGAAATTTTAGTATGTATTGGGGACTACCTGGGGACAAACTCTATTGAACATGGGCAAAGTGGTGTCAAAAGCCAGGATATAGTAGCTGAATGCATTCCATTGATTTTAAACGTCATAACTTGCGTAAAAATGGTTCGATTTCGAATAAATTTTAGTATGTGGTAGGGGACCACTGGGGACGAACCCGATTGAAAATGGGCGAAATGAGGTCAAAGGTCAGGGCATAGGAGCGGGATGCATTCCATTGACCTTATACGTCATAACTTGCGTAAAAACGGTTCGATTTCGATGAAATTCTAGTATGTGGTAAGGGATCACCTGGACACGAACTCTACTGAAAATGGGCGAAATGGGGTCAAAGGTCAGGACATAGGAGCGGGATCCATTCCATCGCCCTTATGCGTTACAACTACGTAAAAATTCTTCGACTGAGACAAAATTTTATCATGTTGTTCCGGAAGTTTACTGAACCAGTTCTTTTGAATATTATCGAAATGGGGTCAAAGGTCAGGTCATAGGAGTGAGATTTATTCTACAGCCATTATCGTCATAACTTGAGTAATGATTTCTGTTATGTTGGAAAGCGTATCATAATCAATGCATTGCATGATTTTACTAAATAGTTTTATTTTTCTTTCACTGTTATGAAATGGCTGTCGTACGTAGGGCAAAAGCGCAATCTAGCAAAGACAGCAGCTAATTAAGTTGTAAAAACTTTTCTTGGATGTCTGTGGTAGGTTGTACATAACTGTACAGCCTACGAGAGAGTGGGCTAGAGGGCGCAGTACAGACCAAATTTCGTAACCGAATAAATATTACATATACTGTATACCAGAAAAACATTCAATTTTTTTTAATTTTATGTTGGACGTGAATTTTTTTTTTTTTTTTGCTTGTCTTGGCACAAAATAAAAATATCTACAAAAATTATAGTGGAGTCACTCCTGCCCGTCCTCTGTATCCGCACCTGTCTTACGACGTGTACCATGCTGTAAGGGTAAATCAGAAAATATCTACTTTTTTACTTGGTTTTGCACATGTATCGATAAAACGTTTCAGAGTATAAAAGAGAAAATTGAATCTTTAATGAGTCAAATAATTTTTTCCGTCACCACCAGGCGCTACGCTATACGGGTGGGCTGGGGTGGGTCACCCGTAGCGTCCACCCAAGTTTTCTTTGATCCCACCCTTTAGCCCCCATATTATTTAAACAGTTGGAACATATGGCTGGTGCAACCATCTAAAATTATAAGGAACTCAGATAAATGCATGCGAATTTCTCGAATTCACTGAAATTTTGTTATATAAAATGAATTCTTGGCTAAATTTAATGATTTTAGTGTTAGTACTTCTGGGAAGTGGAGTGAGTCCTCTGAAAGAATTTTAAAAGAGTACTAGAAACAAACCGTTTTTGTAATTATAGTTTAAAAGGATGAGAGAGAGAGAGAGAGAGAGAGAGAGAGAGAGAGAGAGAGAGAGAGAGAGAGAATGAGAAAAAAAGAGAGAAAGAGAAAGAATGAAGAGAAAACAAGGAGAGATAAAGAGAAAGCGAATGAGAGAAAAACAGAGAGAAATAGAGAGAATGAGAGAGAAAACAAGGAGAGATAAAGAGAAAGCGAATGAGAGAAAAAAACAAGGAGAGAGAGAGAGAGAGAGAGAGAGAGAGAGAGAAAGACAGAGAAAGAATGAGAGAGAGGGAAAGAGACAGAGAATGAGAGAGAATGTGAGAGAAAAAGAATGAGAGAGAATCCTTGTCAGGTTACAAACTAAAATTCGTAAACACCCTTATAAAAAAAAATGAAGACAAAAAAAAAAAAAAAACCTAAGCAAGCTAAACTTGCGGAGGAATAGTAACTTTCCTTAACGATGCGTATTCATGGTTTCTATACTACATACTGTACATTGAATGAATACCGAGTACAGCATTCACTTGAGAACTTTTTTCACTAAGATAAGATTACAAGCGTCGTGTAAAATGGACATGAATGGAATTTCTTTTGCCAAAATTTATGCCAAGGACTTCAAAATTTATGCTCCCCTCCCATCATACTTGGCCTCCCTAATAGCCCACCTAGTTCAAAGCGGCTGGCGTCGAAACAGGTCTCCATCCCCCCCCCCCCCCAAAAAAAAACAAATTAATATTACTCGGCGCACAAAACTCTTATATTAATACAAAGACAGGAGAGAGATTATGTTTGCCGTAACGGAAACTGCAATGTAGTGATGACATAAATAATTCATTTTTGGGAGTTCATTCATCATTCACGCAAAAAGAATGAGCATTCACGAATGCTTACTCAAATGAATGCCATTCGCTTTACATCCACTCCCGGCAGATTGTTTCATTACTATACTAAATGAGCAAATCATTCTCGACCCCAAAGAGCGTGCATGTACGAAGTCAAGCGGAAATTTCCAAACTACTCAAGAGAGCAAGAGATTTCCACCACTCACTGTCTCACGATAAATGAACTGGCGGCGAACAAATACATTAATTACATTCACAACCCTTTTTGAAAAACTGCCCCAAACAGCAAGATCTTAGGGGACGCATTCACTAAAAGTGAAAGTCCTCTCGGGGGAAAAAGATTCGGGCACACCAATCAAACAAATTGTATTCACGGATCATTCCCATTCTTAAGTTTGAACAATATTTCCTATAGATCATTACTCACTCACATAACCGTTGACGCTTATTAATTCTCATTACTTTTCCTATTGGGAATTCGTTCCCGAACTTACGGTGACGGAAAAAGTTGAACGTGCTGCGACTTCAGTATGTTTCGCAGTAATGGTGGATTGAATTGCAACTGCAATGTTACCTCCACCTGAGGAAGAAAGTGAAGACTTTTTCCTTTCATCCTCAATTGATAGAGGTGAAAGTTTTATCCCTCATTTGCATATTCTAATAAGTTCATTACAATAAAATATATTAAAAAAACTGTGGACGAAAGCTTTTTGATTTACAAATACAAATCAGTATTACTTCTTGGCTAATTTATTAAATTGTATATTAAAAAGATTGCTTTAGGGATAGATTAAACACGAAAGAAACTGGCAGCAAAATTTTAATTACTATTTAAGAAATATTATCATTTTAAAATGATTTTAGCTGTATTAAATTTAAAATATATTTTGTTTTCATTGCATAGGAAACGCAATCTTATGCCAGGATGCAAAGACATTTCAATACGCTTGTTTCTCTTTCCCAGAAGCAGTGAGAATTCATCAGTGAATATTATTCAGCAACAGGATCGTATGGCACGATGCAACGACATTTCAGTATGCCTTTTATAGGCAGTCTCCCGTCCCTAATTTAGGGCCACTGGTTCCAGGGAAGGGAAAGAGCCAGTGCCGTAAGACAAACAAAACACCCATGCCTCACGGGATACGAACCAGGATCCATCTCGGACGAATGGTCAGAGGCCATCGCTTAGACCACTGCGCCACCGGAACGGCCGGTGAGGGGCCGTTTTTGCAAGTAGTTTACCTCTTTTGTGAGAATAGAAATGTGAGTTGTGACGGACTGCACGTATCAAGACGACAAATCTGCAGCGATACATTCCGTCCGTGTAGCTTAGTTGGGAGAGCAACTTACTCCAGAGTGAAGGGGCGCGGACTCCATCGTCGTCAGGGACAAACTTGTGTTTTCACAGAGTCCGTCTTTGTTAACGAATTACGATCACAGCTGTATCAGTCACCAATAAGAAAACGTCTCAGAAATCTTTCATTGCAGTCTCAGATATCCTATTTTAGTACATGGTGATCTTGCAGTTTTCAAGAAGTCCAGGAATTAAGAGATCAGACAGGAAAGTTATAGTGTAACAGTGGTTTTCTGTTATTCACAGCAAACGTTGGAATAAACGTACTCGACAAGGCAATGCTTTTTCTTCATTTTTTTCCAGTGAGCAAACAAAACTTGATTCCAATCTGGTACACATATACTACGCAAAATAAATCAAAATTCAGTACCGGGTCGAGTGGTAACCATATCTTGTTACGTAAGAAGTCTTTGCAGCTGGGCACATGGCATAAGCTGTTAGGATATCGCCCATTTTTTCTTTCATTTTTTAATATGATCAATGGTGCAATGTATGGTTCGTTTTTGCTAAATGCAACATAAACGATATTTGCACTTAGCAAAACGACGCCACGATCCACGAGTCTTGCCACTGAGTTCTGCTTGTCATCCTGCTTGAACTTTTTAATTTCACAGCATCTTATGTGGCGAAAAGATTACAGAATTTTTACGGTCTCAAAAAAAAAAAAATAGGGAAAACTTCCAAATTCTTGGAGACAATGTAAATAGACAAAGTCATTGTTCTTTCCACGTTTGTCTTTAATTAACACGCAGCAACCGAAAACTTGTTATTCGATGCTGACAGATAAATACACATAGCGCCGTGGATTGTTGGCTACCGTAGCGTAAGACGAACGCACTTGGCTATAGTTATCGAGAGATCTGGGGTTCGATCCCAGCGGTGTCGAAGCACAATTTTTCTGTTGCTGTGTGTTAATTAAAGACAAACGTGGAAAGAGCGATGGCTTTGTCTATTTAAAGATAGGAAGCTAAGGAAAATTTCTGAAGGTGACCGGCTGGCTGGAAAGTGGCTCACGATAATCACGGAAGAAGTCCCTACAAATCTCCACAGAAGTTCTGAAGTTAACCTATTATTTCACAAGTATTCACAGTTCTTCCTAAGGAGCAAAGCAGCCTTATTTTAATAGCAGAACCATCGAGTTTTAATTAGGTGGAGACACCACTCCTATCCATGCAGCACTGGCCGTCACAAGTCGCCGTCCGTACTGCAAGTAACGCCACATCAGGGCACGACGCAGCAGCAGACGAGAAGCTGCTTTGAAACCAATGGAATAAAAGCTTCTAGGCGTATAAACAGATAAAATGAGGAATTCAATAATCTTTATCAATTATAAACAAGCTTACTGTTTTATCAACTGTATAATTTAGTTCTTTTTTGCCAGTATGTGACGTCACGCCAAAGATTAACTGTGAGCTATGGCGGCAGAGTCAGTAGTATCTCCATCTAATATAAACTTGATGAGTAGAACTGTAGCACACAAACCCTGCGTATCACCAATGAACAACACAAACCGGTTTGAATAGAATATTTACCCGTCTTGAAATCCCGACCGGCAAATCTTCTAGAATTTGCGTTTGGAGAAATCTAGAGAAAACTATTAGCCCGATTGCACTGCACCACCTATGATGATGAGCAGTAGTTGTTTCTCAACGTCTTGGGCCGAATCGGAATGATCCAGTACGATAGAATCTTAAATTCAGAGTTCTCCTACTGGAGTCTCACTTTAAATAATTACATGTATACGCCATTTTTTGAAACTTTCACTCACACACGTTTCGCCACGATAATGCCACATTATATTAAGCATCCACCACATTTTTTCTTACCAGAAGCAAAGCTAGATGGCGACACGTCCATACAACTGCGCAAACAGACATTGAGTTTTTTCCCCTTCCTCCTTCCCTCCATTGGGAATAGCCTTTTATGAGGTTTATTGGCTGTGTTGTCAAAGCAAGAATTATTTGTTCAGCGACATTTCGTTTCATGCGAACGAAATATAGCTAGCTTTGAGAGCCAATCCTTTTCCTGAAGTTTCGGATCCATCCTGATAACTTCCCTTACCTACATTGTTCTATAGAGTAAAGGATGTTCACCTAGGAAACTTGCTGCGGATATGGGTGCAATCTGGGACAAAATCACACTGCCTCCCTCATATTTTCAAGGAGCAGACTCGATCACTCGATGACTGTAAGAACCACGGTGCTATTTACTGGAGCAACATTTCAGGCAACCAGATCCTTACAAAGAAGAGATAACTAGTCCGGGACTTTCTTGAACATCTCTGAGGTCGGATACGTCGCCCACTGGGACTAGAGGGCCCGTCAAATTCGGTAAAGCTAATGAGATTTAGGAAGGAAATGTATTACTTCAGGCCTTAAACCACCCTTATAGGTAGCTTGGAGATTTGGACTAGGGTAACTGAGAGAAAAATTATATGGAAGTGAGGTAGAAGGTCAATAGGAACGGATAACCTTATTTGTAACGGGGGACCAAATACCCAGGGACCGCCATTAACGTGCTCTGCGAGGCACTCCGTATTTTAGTAGTTAGGCAGTAAGTTTAGAATCTCACCTCCCAACCGTATGGTTAGATGTCGGATGCTCTAACTACAGGTACATCCGCGACCTTCAAGTTTGGTAATATTGATTCGATTTGCTTTCAATCAACGACTGGATGATCACATTCCCAACATCCGGGAACCTCATTGACTGGAAGCAGAAGGCTTCCTTTTCGCGTTAACAGTCAGTAAACCTCATTGGCTAAAAGCAGGAATACTACTGCTCTTCACATCACACGTACATGGCGCCATCTATTGTCAACTTTGGTAAAAATAAACTAGTAGCCGTTTGATATAAATTAATCCCATCTCATACTGAAAACTGATAAATATGTGGCTTGAGGAAAACTGTGTTTTTACATAGTTTTGATCTGAGCACATCCCAGATCTGAATATCACAGAACATTTCGTTTCTAAGAAACAGCGCTAGGTCAAGTCGAGGCCCATGGCCAAAACTTCTGTTCTTTAGATAGCTGCTGTGAAGGAGGAATGAATACCGTTTTGAAGTTAGCCTTTAATTTCTATCTCGAACAGTAATATTGATATAAAAAAAAAACGTTACATTGTTATAAACCAATACCGGATGATCCACGGTTGATCTGAATCAAAACAATGATTCCTCGTAAGATTGCAGCTTTTAATCAGGCCAAAGGCATGACATGACAACTTTTCTGAAATAAAAGCACTACTCTAATACTTTTACCGAGGCAGTATACTTGATATCCAAATTTTTAATGTATCTCCTGAGAGCACATTTTACAAAATTATAGCAGTTATTGGCTCAGAAAATTTTAGATGACCAATTACATTCCACGAAAGAAATGAGAAATGGAAAAGTAATAGCCCCTGTAGCAACTTACTATTCGTCGACACAGTGCGCTGCTGTAAGAATCCAATATTCATCCACTAGTGCTGCACCACAAACATAGAGGTCTTGAGGCCTTTCCAGGACAGCAGCCTAGAAAGGAAAACCGAAAATGAAAATCAGGGTGGGAAAGTGCTATATTTAAAACAAATCAATTTTTTAAGCAGGAAACTCTTTGGTAATACCTTCTTTTTAACTGGGCATTGTATTTTAACACCACACACACTGTCTACAAAATTGATCAACCAAATTAAGTACACTCTCGAAATTGCTTTACGAAGATCTTATGTACTGGCTCGGATAAAGTGACATGCGCATATCTTTACAGACCATCCGATTCTGTAATGATCCCCATCGTTTCAGATCGAATGGGCGTGGTCGATCAGGCTGAATTAATTAGCGGTTTAATGAAATTACGGGAGCTGATTGGGGTAGAAAGTCAAGAAGAGTTACGCCCGGTTTAAGAAATTTGGGGAACAAAGAAGCACATTAGCACTTTCTGTGTCTTCTGCGAAGGCGAGGAAAACAGAACGACAAATTATGTGCGATTCCTTCACGAGATAGCCACTTTTTTCTTTCATAGGCTAAACAAAGCCATGTTTTTAGGTCTTAAGAGCTTTCGGATTCTGCGCCCATTCACACTATGGACAGAAAACTTTTGGGAAAATGCTCGTAAATTGGTCGTTAATAGGATGTTAAGTTCCGGAGCACCGCAAGAGGAGAAAATTGGAAGATAATCAGTTGCCTCCAGAAAACCCGTTGTATGAGGGGAAGTCTGTTCTAGCATCCTTAGTCCTAATAAATAAATACTGAAGAATGCACAGTAAGCAACAAGTCAAGAGAAAGTACGGTAAAAGAAGAAAATATGGAAAATGTCTAAGAATAATCTTCTGTCGCCAAGAGTGGCCGAGTTGTCGCGTACAGTGTGCTGACCATTACTATAACCCTATGAAGCGTCAAGTGACCTAGGTGAAGAGGACATTCCCCTTTACATCCGAAGGGTTTCAAACATCCGAGGAGCAACAGGGAGTCCGCTCTGAAGGTTCCACCTATCCCGTCGTAGCGGAGGGAAGATTAAGGAAAGTGAGAGTATGCGTTGTGGCGAGCGAACTGCCAGAAAACTCCGACCTGTGAAATAAACACCAGCCGTCGTGAAATCGTCTAGTCCAAGAAAGCTTCGATTTGCGCCGCTGGAAGTAACCTGTGTGAAAGTGTTTCGGTAGTGACCTTTGGCGAGGCCCGACTAGGTAAAAGTGAGGGAGGTATGAAAGCCTGCCTGAAACGCATATGGCAAAATAAATCCAATGTTAAAGTAGATTGTTATCGAAGAACAAGTCCGTAAGTAAAAATTCCATTATTTGTCTGTTTCTTAGGCCGGCTATTTTCCTGCGATGAACTGTTTCCCGATCAGGACAAAACCAACTGGTGTAGAACGTCGACACTGAATATTTTGCTACCTTCTGGATTCTACATCTCGATTATTTGCCAGTATAATGTTGATTGCAGCGACCTACACTGAAGAGCAATTGAATTAGAGACAGCTGGCGTTATGCAAATGTGGCGCTGTGGGCGGCCCTGTAAAAGGAAACGACATGACGTATGCAGCGATCCGACAATATAAAGAGTGATGCGACGGGAATCAGTTAGAGTCGGACGCAGTATTGGTAAGACGAAGGATCTAAGCGCATTTGATCGTGGGCAAATTGTCGGAGCCCAACGAATGGGTCACTCCATCTCGCAAATCGTGCAGGCACTGGGATTTTCACGAGCCACTGTGTCACGGGTGCACCGTGAGTACATCGAATCTGGTAAAACCATCCCTGCAAGGGCCAACTGCCGTGGACAACAGCGTGTGGATGAGCGGGGTCATCGTCGGCTAGCTCGCATTGTAACAGCGGATAGACGGGCCACAGTGCAAGAAATCACTCGGCAATTTAACGCTGGTGCACAAAAACGTGTAAGCAGCCACACCATCCAGAACCATCTCCTCGCTATGGGGTACAGAAGCCATCGTCCCACGAGGGTACCGCTGCTGACCGCACATCACAGGGTGCAAAGATTAGCATGGGCGCGGGAACATCGTCACTGGACCCTAGACATGTGGGAAAATGTTGCCTGGACTGTTGAGCCGAGATTCACGTTGGGCATGCGGATGGCAGGATGCGAGTACTGCGCAAACCACATGTAGCGATGGAACCTTCTAGCCAGCAGGGTACTCTTCCAGATGGAGGGGTGGCATTCTCGTTTGGGGACTGTTTACGTGGACTGAAATGGGACCCCTGGTACGTGTGACATCATCCCTCACAGGTCAACGTTACCGGGATATCCTGGACGACCATTTGCTCCCGTGTTTGTGCGTCTTCAGCGTCCCACTGGGGACCACATCCTTCAACAAGAAATGCACCCTGCCATCGCTCCCGAGTTGCATCCGAATGGTTGGATGAACACTTCACCGACGGGACCTCGCTTCCTTGGCCAGCTAGGTCACCTGACCTCAATCCCATCGAGCACATCTGGGATGCCATCGAGAGAGATGTTCGAGGCTCTGACCCCACCTCCATCAAATCTTCGTGAAATATGGAAGCTTATTCAGGGGTCGTGGATTTGTATGGCTTCCCAACGCTTCCGTTGTCTTGTCGAGTCCATGCCGAGACGAATCGCCGCCGTCATCAGGGCGAAAGGTGGTGCTACACGTTGCTAGACAGGTATCTCTAATTCAATTGCTCTTCAGTGTATAAAGGTTGCGAACATTAATTTTCATAAATTATGTAAATAGTTGTGTCAGGAATAAATTCATGTGCATTGTTCCAAAAATCCTCGCAGTTATTTGGAAGCTAGTAAATACTTACCAATTACAAACCGGATAAAAAAACAGCGAGGGTGTAAAAACCTGCAAGGTTTTATATACTAAAATTCATTTAGCTGTTGCCCCTGGGGCGTTTTGTTCGTTATTTTAATTACCATGCATTTTTGGGAAACGTCCCACGCAACCTTTGATTTAGTGCTCCTGAAGAATTTTTCTATGAAGTTGTTTTACTCGCATATCATACATTCTACATTTTAAAAAAATTACTTGATTTACTTCCCATTCATCATTACTAATTAGAAGTTGATAAATTTTCTTTTCATTTGCACATAACAGACCCTCTCATGGGCACCTACAGCAAGAGTCTATTGATATGCTTCGGCAATTAGAATACCCCCGAAGTTAAAATTAAAAAATAAAGGTAGAATAGGGTAGTGGTGTGGTCAGCCTTGTCGCGACGCTAACTACTGCAAACCACTCTCGCCATCGACCTCGCTCGTTGTCGCCCAGATGGACCTCCCAACCGCCGAAATCCGCTTTTCCCTCCCTTCTCCCTCAAAGTGGCCAAACAAGTGAATAGATCTAATGTATCATCTATTCGGCGCGGAAGAATATTACCGTCCATCCATCTACACTGCGTATTTGGATTCTTGGATAATCTTTCTGGAAAGTAGGTAGATTCTCGAAAGGGAATGAACCTTTATTTTTTCATAAAGAAACGTAATGCTACACTATAGGAAAACTTATTCATTATTGCTAAGAGAACACTCCTGCTAGTCAATTTCATACAGAATTTGAAGAAAAAAATTTAACTTAAAAGACGACAGTCTTTCCATCAGAATCTTGACAGAAGGTGCATATAAATGCTGGGATATTGTCTTGAACAGCGAGTCCCTCACACTCTACGTGTACGTATCACAGGCGTCGTGTACAGAATCTCACGTCAATCTCTTTGTCTGTCTTGCACAAATGGCAATACCAGCTTTAATTGAACTTCAAAGATTTCTGGAGACCACTTGTGTAAAGCAGATCAGATCATATGTAGAGGGCTGAAGAAAGGAAGTGTCTGGCCCCAGGTCTTTAAAAACCCTTAGAAGAAGGAAGCCAGGAGATTTGGGCTAGAGTGCTAGACTGGAAAGTTACGCGGATGTGAAGCAGAAACGGGGAGAAAAACGCCCTTATTTGTAACCGGGGGAAGGGGGAGGCAGTACCCGTGATCCGACGGCTTAACGTGCCTATCCGACGCACGGCGGATATTTAGTGGTTCGAGCTTTCGTACCTGCCTAGGATCGAACCTGAGACCTCTCCGTAGCAGTCACGAACGTTGACCACTAGTCTATCCGCGTCCCAAACTTGTGCTGAGCACGACAATGTCGATATGTTTGGAAGTTTCCTTCGGTTTATTTCCCGATTGGTTTTTGATCTGCGATGATTTGTTCGCCACCTCTCGTTTCTTCTTCGGTTTAGTCAAAGATTTCATTTTATCCTTTAACTGGAAAAGAGACGCAATCACTTTTTGTGCACGGTGGTTTTGGGCTTTTCTTTTTGGAGTTGCTGAGGCCTGTGGCGTCCTCATCAATTCGGGAATCGCTACTGAAGTCTTCAGATCGCTGAGGCTGAGCTTGCAGGAGTGGTCAGAATCCTGGACTGAGAGAGCTAGAATCTTATTCTGGGCCACCTTCGACACACACACACACACACACACACACACACACACACACACACACACACACATCATCATCAACATGTTTTGCATCCTATTCTATGTTTTTGGTGAATATCTCGGGAGCTGTTTGAGATGAAGACTCCTGAAATGTTTTGAAGAACCTTTAAGGACCTAACGTAACTCTCAATCCATGTGAGCATTTTGGATGTTTGTTCGTACGTCTGAAGGTCTGTCCGTATGCTTCGATTAATACTTGGGAAAACGTTTCAGGTGGCGGTATTAATGATCATACAAAGAAGTGTAATAATCAAATGAACGTTTTTTTTTTTACAATACGAATCAAATATCTTTGTTTGTTTTTTCTCATTTCTTCCAGCACTCCATAACACACATCTTCAGCCTCAGGGTTGCCGCCCCGGTAGCACAGTGGTCTAAAAGCTGGCTTCTTATTATTCGTTCGAAATGGGTCTGGGTTCGAATCCCGGTGATTCATGGATGTTGTGTTTTTCTTACCGCAATGGCTCTCTCCCTTCCCTGGAGCGACGGGCGACTACTTATAGCCTATTGAGTTGCTCACGGTAGTGGTTAGACTCCCAAACAAAGAAAAAAAACCTGAAGATGATTTTTTAGAGGAAGGGGGGATCCCTAACCCGTTGAACCCCTTTAATGTGTCCCACTGCGCCGTAATGTGTAATTGTTGGTACATACTTATGTTTAAAGTCATACCAGCTGCTATTTGCCATTATGTGTCACTTGCCACCATTCATTTAGTAGTTAGTGAGTAACCCAGTACCGTCTATAATTATAGTTAAGTGACTCTTCGCAGCGTTTGTTCATCGTACTGTGTTCCTTTTTAGCTTTTGTACGACTTCTATACATTGCTTATCGGCTGTCTCTTATGCTTTTTACTTGTCATTTGTGTTACCTCTCATCATTTATTCAGTACTGTTCTAATATCCTTCGTTTCTCCAATTCCAAATAGAGTAAAGCGTCGAAAATCGGAACGTCAAAAATCGGAACAAGTTTCCTTCCTCTTTTATTTTTCTTTTTTTTTTTTTTTGTGGCGGTGGAAAATTTAAGTATAGTCCGTTCATTTTAACTTGGCAATTGATGATAATGGTATAGCCTAATTTTCTGGGTGCAAGTATTTTGGGGGCGACGTGTAGAAGGTGGAGGTGTCTTCTGATGCTCAGAGACAAAAGACGAAAACTTCTCCAATCACTTGTTCCCAGCGGGGCTAAAATTTTACTACCCATTTATGACGGAAGTACCACCCCTTGTTTTATCCCTCAACCCCATTGTTCACTCTGAGCTGGGAGGAAAGTTATTCCTCCTGCACTCAGCATAAAACACAGGTCCTACTCACGGTGAAGCATTCACTGCATTGGAGACGGTGATGGCTTGGTTTGAACAACAAAGTGAGTGCTGTTTAACTCAACTTCTCTTATTGAAAGAATGAGGGATTTAGCGGAAAAAAAGCGAAGTTCGAAAATGGAGCAGCAAAAAATTAGTGATTTTTTTGTCTAAAAAAAACAAAATTGCATGAACTTTTTTCGGCACTTATTTTTTAATCCAGTGTTAATACGCTCTTTAAATGTGTTATGATTGGTAAGCTTTGGAATTTTGAACTTTATGTTTAATTTCGCAGCAGTAGTAAAAATGGCAAATATGTTTCGTATTGCATAGTAATAAAAAAAACTTTGTCTTATGTAATTTTTTTTGTATACAGTTGCTTATTTTTGGTACATGGATTTGGTTAATATAATGTAGAAATGTTCGCATATTTGTATTTTTTTACATGTCCGATAATCCGAACACATCGAAAATCCGAACTACAAGTAGTCCCAATTAGTTCGGATTTTCGACGCTCTGCTGTATTTAATTCACTACGTGGAATGGCAGACACTGTATCGTAAGCAGGACACGCGGTCATAAATTTAAACAACGGTTCTAAAAGATAAATAGAAACAGTTTCCATTTTTTTGTGTTACTAACTAAAGTTTCACAGAATCCACGGCGGTGCAACGAACACTCACAAAAGAGATTTCTTCCTGATGTCAATGAAACGCAAAAGCAGTCATTGCAGAAACATCTGAAGACAAAGGAAGGTGGAATTAAAAAGATGTCACCGAAGTTGTAATGAGGTTACTTACATGCCATGCCCATTCACCTGGGTCAGCAACGCCCTCGCGGTTGCTATGAGAACCCTTGGCTCCGCAGTTGTGGGATTTTTTGGGCCTTGGCAAAATTCCAATGGCTTGTGCATGGGGTTCTATGAAGCAACAGACTTTGCTACTGTAGGAACAATAAGAATAAGGTTTACCACCATCGCCTACGCATTGCCAGTACTCCATACAGTCGCACTGACTTCTCGTTCGACCTAAAACACAAAGCAATATGAATTATTCAACATGGAATTTTATGGGGGCGGGGGAGAAAAAAAAAGGTAAAATGCAATTTAAGCACAAAAAATGTCAAATACTTCATTCAATAAAACTCTTATAAGAAAAGTATTTATTAGTACCAGGGGTAAAAGAAAAAAACCCCATTAAAATTAATAAATTCACAGCTTAACTGGAGACGTATAACAAAAGCCCTCTCGTCGAAGAAGAAAAACATTCTTTTCCATTAACATTTTGAATTCAATGATTGGTTTGCTATCCATCGTCTCGTTACTCGTTGGATTCTGTTTCCTCCAGGCAACCAGCAAGAAGGGAAACACTTAAATATACTTACTGCGTGTTAATATAATGTAGGCATATCGAGATTCTTAGCATAATGGTCTTAGATTTTATGCCTCGTTCTTATACGAACAAGAAAGATGACATCGAATTTTTGGTTGTAATGAGCACGTCTTTTGAATCGTTACCGACACGAATAAAATATTTCAAAGTTATTCACAGTCAATGGAGCCCATTATAAAAGAAAAAAGAAACATCAACCGCATTTGTGCAATCAATAAAACAGAACAAGTTAGTAAAATCATGCAATGCATTGATTATGATACGCTTTCCAACATACCAGAAATCATTGATCAACTTATTATTCAAGTTATGAGGAATAAATCTCGCTCCTGCGCCCTCACCTTTGACCTCATTTTAATGGTATTCAACAGAATCGGTTCAGTATACCTCCGGAACAACATGTTAAAGTTGTGTCGCAATGGAAGCATTTTACGTAAATTATGACGCATAAGGGCAATGGAATGGATCTCACTCCTATGTCCTGAGCTTTGGCCCCATTTCGCCCATTTTCAATAGGGTTCGTCCCCAGTGGTCCCCTACCACATATTAAAATTTTATCGAAATCGAATCATTTTTACGCGAGTTATTGTGCGGACGGACAGGCAGACAGACGGACAAAGCGGGAGCACATGCGCTTCTTAAAATTACGTTTGGAAAGCTTAAATAATGGAAAAGTAGAAAATATTCGAAAAGTACTCTTTATAGTACACTGAAGTGCCAAAAGTCATGGGATAGCAGTATGCAAAATTTCAACTGGTACCGCCGTCTTATAAAGACATCGACGCACGTCACGATTTTTATCAGTCGCGAGGTGTAATCTCGTGAGTCAGGCTAAACAACGGCCAGTAGGATTATAGCAAGCCGACGTGAATTATTGAAGTTTGAACGAGGCATGGAAGTGCGAGCCAGAGGAATAGGACATGCAATCTCCGAAGTTGTCCGAACATTCAACATTCCTCGATCCACGTATGTACCGAGAATACCTCATGGAAAGCATTACCACCCACCGTGGACAGCGCAGTGGCCGACAACGGGTCTGAATGACCGTGACCGACTGCGTCTGATCAGGATTGCCCATGCTAACAGACAAGCGACACTGGCTCAAATAACGTCCATGTTCAATGCACGAGGTACCAGAGATATATCCATCAGATCAGTGCAGTGTAATTTAGCGTCCATGAGGTGTGGAAGCAGAAGACCCACCAGAGTGCCTTTGTTAACACCACGACGTCGGCCACAGAGCATATATTGGGTTCGTGAACACGGTAATTGGACCCTGGAAGACTGGCAACATGTGGCGTGGTCTGTTGTGTCACACTACTAGTTGTTACCAGTTAATAGTAGGGTTGGATGTGGCGCAGACCTCACGAGGCCATGGATCCAAGCTGTCAATAAGGCACTATCCAAGCTGGTGGTGTTTCCATACATGTGTGGGGTGTCTTTATGTGGCGCGGTTTGGGTCCTCTGCTCTTCGTAAATACATCATTAACCGGTAATCGCTTTGTTGCCCTGCTGGGTGACCATTCGCAGCCTTTCATGGGCTTCATGTATACCCCAACAACGATGGGATTTTCCAGGCGGACAATGCATCATGTAATCAGGCTCAAATTGTCCAAAATTGGTTCGAGGAGAATTCTGGACAGTTCCGACGAATGGTGTGGCCACCACGTTCACCCGACATAAACCCAATAGAGCAGTTATGGGAGGTGGTGGAAAGGTCCATTCGCACCCAAGTTCTTGCAGCTACAAATACGAGGAAACTGTGGGCGGATGTTCAGACGGCAAGGCTCAGCATCTCTCCAGAAGTCTTCTTCCGGCCACTAGTGGATTCGATGCCACGTCGAGTTGCTGCACTTCGCCGCGCTAGAGGAGGTCCTACAGGATACTAGGTACATATTCCATGATTTTTGGCACTTCAGTATAAAAGCTATGCTAAGGAAATATAATTTTTCTAGTACGTCTCCTGGAAAGCTAGGGCATCGAGAAAATGATTTTGACATTTCTGCTCCTAGCGAGAAAACTGTGCATGATTTAAAACCCTTTAACCGGCTGGAACGAGTTAACTCGGGGTAAGAATAATGAGCTCTAAGGAATGTATTTAGTGTCTAAGAATTAGGTAGAACGTGGCTGGAACGAGTGAATCTGAGAATTAGAGAGCGGTGCTTTGCCCTTAGCTTTGTTATTCAAAATAGTCATTGAGGGGAATGATTGGCATTAATCCTTTGTGACTGGTTACCTGCTAAAGGGGCTATAACAATGGCGACGAATCTGAGAAAGGAGAGAGAACATATATATTTGAGGAACTTGTTTCTACCTAGTGGCATGATGTCCGTGTTAGGGAGACTAGACACTGACACCATGACACTGGAAAGAAACAAGAGCTTTTCCTTCATTCCTTAGGTCATAGAGCAGTCTGGAAGAGAGCGCTAGAATAGAGGACTAGAAGGGAAAAGGAACCGTTTTGCAGTAACGTTCGTTAAACCTCGTCGAAATATGAACATTTCTGTTTGGAAAGCTCAGTAAGTTTGGGGCACGATTTTGTTCGGGTACATCGGCCGCTTAAAGGGCTAAAGAGGATAATATTTCTTATCTTTACTGTAGCGAATGGAATACAGTAAAAAACAATTTTTTCAACGGGATTTTTAGAAGCGAAGACACACCTGGAAACAGGAATACATACTAAGACCATCTAGCTCGAGAACTGTGAATTACAAAAACTCACTAGTACAGGCAAAGTGTTCCACAAGGTAAATGGTATTAGGCGTTAAAGAATTTTTTAAATCGGACATTTAGAAGCAGAGATATTTACCCAAACCGACCTGCGCCTCTAGCGGGAAAATTGTGCATTATTTGTTTGGCAATTAGTAGTATCTGACCGAAAAGGGATACTTTTTTCAACCGGGTCTTTAGAAGCGCAGATATCGCTGCAAATATGCTGCAAACGGAAAAGTGAACTTATGTTCTCTTGTGGCCCACTTGCACGGTAAGAAAAATTTGAAATTACATGCAGAACATTTCGCACAAGAAACGCTCTCCGATAAAAAAAATCGGACTGTTAGAAGTAGAAATTTCGACAAAAATATGATATGCATCTACGCTCCCTGGCGGAAAAACTATGCATTATTTTAAGCAGAAGGTATTCTCAAAAGGTTTGTCCTAGTGAGCGGTATCTGGCCGCGAAAGAATTTTTTCATAACAGTTTGTTTCAGAAGCTCATATATTGCGACAAATACATCAGAAACAGAAAAATCTATATATTAATTCCATAAGGTCTTTAACTGTGAGTACTATTTTGAGAGAACGGCTGAACCACAAGATATGGTTATGGTATCAAAATAAATTTCTTTATATAGATGTGTCAGTCGAAGAGAAAACTGAGATTGGGGCAACGGTTCGGGGGTGGCGGGGCGACAAAGTTCCCATGTAAACTCTATGGGAGAAGCGTGCGGCCCTTATCTACATCAGGCGCTCAGTTCAGAGTCAGACTTGGTGTGTGCATGGTGTTCTATGATCAGTCCTAAAGTAAGTAAATACTTTATTGCATACTTACCCTTTACAGAATGTCTCTCCGGCAGAAAAAAATAAATAAAACGTAAGAGCCTTACTGCAAAGCGTGAGCGATCAATGGGTCGCAACTATACGTCTCAGACAACAGAGAATGAAGAGTATTCGCAAGCGAATCTCATTTTAACAACATTTACAAACACATTTGTGACTGAAGATAAGAGTGAAAGAGTGCGCTATCCAGTTGAATTTTTGCACACGATCGAGATGAGTGGACTTACGCCTCACATTCTACGACTGAAAAAGGGTGCAGTCGTGATGCTCATCACGAACCTGGCCGCCCCGGTGGGGCAGTGGTCTAAATCGCAGTTCTTTTTAAAATATTTTTTTTAAAATATGGCAAAACGTTTGAAGTATCCTGTACTTTAAATCTGATGAGAAATGGGAGACGCATTTAATTTCAAATCAGATCAAACAGATTTCCTGTTATGTATGTATGACGTAAAAGTCTTTTCGTACTTCTACGTTATTTTAAAAACATAACCGTAAGATGAAATAGTTCCTAAATTAAACCTTAACGGCCAGACGAAACATGTAAACAACAGAAGTTAAACTTACGGAAAAGATGCTTTATTCAAGGATGTAGCCATGACATCGTAACATAGCATAGCATATTGCATTAAACGCTCCACACACCACACAGCTCTTAACACAACGCTCTACAACACAACGCTCCACAAGCAACGCTCTCAAGCAACAGTTTTGTCATCGTTTTTATCTCTCTTTCTTATCTTACCAGGCATACGTCACGTTCATTCAACCTCAATTATGTTGCCAACAGTATTCGTTTGAGAGAAAAGATATCACGTTAAGAGTGAAGTATAACTGAGAATAAACTCAAGATTTACATAGGGAAAGAAACTAAAAAGGAAAGTTAATTTAGAATATACGTCACATATGTTTATAAACGGAAATGATATAATATAGTTCGAATAAGAAAAGTTAACGGAATAGAGACGAAAATCTTTGACAAACACGGTTATCCACCCCACTCGGGCTCCATTGTCTTAACCCATTCATTCGGTTCCATTGTCTAAACCTATTTATGCGAGGGTTGTCATTACAAACAAATGGTAGCAGAATTGTGCAAACTGAAGTCATCTGATAAACATATAACTGACATAAAAAAAAAGAAGAAAAGAAACACTGAACTCGAGAAAAGCGTTGTAAATGTAAATGATTCTTTACCTACGGCTGAATTAATTTGCTGAGTCAGGATGACGTCGGAGAACACAGCGAACAGCAACACCCAAAGGATCGCCATCTGAAAAATAAAAAAAAAATTCGCATTACTATGATAGTTCTGTGTTACGTCCTGTGAGGTATTAGTTGTTCGTGTACTAATATTTGTTTTAATTTATAATCGTTTATGGTTACATTAATACCTCAACAGAAACTTCACTGTAAGCATTAACCTTCTTATACGCTAAAGCTGATGAAGTAAATGGCTTTACCGTAAAGGTTGTTGAATTTTCTTCGTTAAATACCATAACTTGAAACTTAATTGCTGAAAAGAACTGAACACAAAAATGACACTTCAAGAATACCTTCAGGAATCCAGTGAGAACAAGGTCTACTTACAATACAGCGCAATAGAATGCAATACAATACAAAACAATACAATACAATAAATGGAGTGGGCTTTACAAAACGTTAAAAAATCAGTTAAAGTGATATAAATATTAAAAATAATTCGTGCCAACCTTCCCTCATAAATAAAAAAGTTTTACCGTAAAGCGACAAGAGCGAGAACTCTATGCCCCCGATAAGGAAATTTGGGGGTGAGCCCAGAATGTCTCAAAAAAAAAAAAAAAGTAATAAAGCCCTACCAAAAACGTAGTAAAAGGCCGCCTATGTGTAAAAAAAATGTGGTATTATATGGAAGGTAAAAGAAATTCTTTTGAATAACCTATCGGAGCACCCCCTCACTCAGAATGCCATGCGTACTTAGAGACATTGTTTCTTGGACGAAATAAGTCCAAATCCTCATCTGAAGAAGAGGGTGAGCGACGTCTCGCTCTTTTTGAGGTTCTCCACGTCGGAAACCTTGGGGTTCTCTCCCTCGAGAACTCTGGTTATCCAGGGGAAGGGATTGAGATGAGGATTTGGAAGAGGAGGGCATGGAAGAGCGTCTGTCCCAAGCCACTTTCACAAACTTCTGAACCGTGTGAAACATGCGGAACGCCTTCTCGCAGTCGATCCCGCTGTCCCTAATTGCTTTAAGGCAATCCTCATCGGTTACCGATGGATGAAGGCATTTGAGAAGAAGTTGGAGGTGTCTAGGCTCCCACGACTTTGATGGAGATATTACTTTCACCATATCCCACTGTTTAGGCGAAGCAACCCTTTGATTTGAAGCAGCAGGTAATGCTTCGGCTGCAGCTTTCCAAACCAAACAAGGTCTACTTACGGACTTGCACTTTATTTATATCTGACAGCATGTCACTTAATCATACTTAAGTCGATAGCACTCAAGATGCGCTGCATATAACTTCAGTCAAAATATGAACGATTATTCAATACAATAATCATATCTCTTTACTCTCTCGTAACATGGAATAGAAGTCCATAAATCATTAGTGAAAGTTTGCACATACTTCATTGCAGATTATACATGACTCGGTCCTAACATTACCTTTTAGACGAATTATTACATTGCCTCTCAAGAGACTGATAACATTGCCTCTCGAAGACTCAACACGTTCTTTTCTTCTATTTTGCCTTAGACTAGGTAATTGCACTTCGACCTGATGTCAGTGTTGCCAACACGCGTTTTCCGAGAAACAAAATCTAGCGTTCTGAGAGGAAATGCTTAACGAGAATAAACCAAAATTTACATAGGAAGACAGGAACACTAAAGTTAAATCAGAGTATAAGTCACAGTTCTTTGTATAACGACAAGAAAGTGTTTTCTGCATTAACACTGCACTAGGTGCTACAGAACTATGTATGGCACTGACAATTACAGAATGGAGAATGCTATGGTTGTGAAAAAGACGAACATGCTCACTGTCTGCCAAATAATTACGATTCGTACACCTTTCAAAGAGAACTGAAAAATTAATTAGCTTCCCCAACTCTTTAGTCACAAAAGACAGCGCAGAGAAGATTTTTTTGTTGGGGGTTTAACGACCACCGTGAGCAACTCAGTGGGCTATAAGCAGTTTCTCGTCCCTAGTTTAGGGCCACTGGTTCCAGAGAAGGGAGAGAACCAATGCCATGAGACAAACACAATATCTATGCCTCACCGGGATTCGAACCTAGACCCGTCTCGGACGAATGATCAGAAGCCATCGCTTAGACCAGTTTTTCTGAACCGTCGGTTCGAAAGGTTTTTCTGACTGACCGCGAGAAACGAGGGAATTTAGTTTCGTTTTGAATCGAAATGGTGTCAAAATAAGAGGATATCTAGATCGAAATTTTTATGAACACTGCCGCGAAAGGTTAAAGGAAGCTTGGATCGCTAATTTCTTCACAGAAGATCTGAACTCTTGCAGGCTAAAGCTTTGTTGAACTCCTTCTGATGCCTGTCAGGTATCGATATTCAGATTCAAATCTGTGATTTAGTTTTGGGGTATATGAAGAAAGAGTATCGAAGTCTCAGCAACAAAGCTCTAAAATTATTCATAACTTTTTCGACCAGGTATTTATTGTGAAGGAACCCTTTCAGCTGTTTCGGCAACAAAATAAAGTACAGGAACATAATGGACATGCTGCACAGTGTCTGGCAGAAACGCCACGGCTCGAGAATATTTTCGCGAAGAAACAGCAACAGACATCGCACTGACCCTAAAAAAAATTACATTAACGGTAAGGTAGTATAGTGGTATATTGATTATGAACTGCGTTCTTTAATCATTTAAGAATATTAACAGATTAAAAGATATTAGCTGTAATTAGGTGACGTGGAATAATCTGGTATATAAATTATGGATTGTACGCAATGATTAAAATATGGAATATTACGAGATTAAATGCTCGAGAGTAGCCTAAAGATTTTATTTCGGCATCGCCGGTCAGCGAAAGTTTTCCCAATGTTTTGCCAGTCTGCGAATGCAAGAAGGTTAGGAACCACTGGCTTAGATCAGTGCGCCACCGGGGCGGAAGAGAAGTAAATCACACGTTTCAAGGTGGTGATCAATTTAGCAAAATCGGAACTGCACTGTTTCCATAAATTAAGGAACAACATGAAATTTAGAGTTTTTGTAAAAAAAATGCATGGACGTAACATAACAGAAGTATTTTAAACCGGTGATGTCGAAAATGGTAAGCAAATTAACATAGGATGCGTCTAAAAATGCAAATCAGTTTTAGGTTGAAAGGAGGTAGTTGGAGCTCTTGTTATTTTGCTTCTGGATTGCAAGTAGAATACGTTGATATGAAAGTTTGAATTTTACTGTTATGGCGACATTTTCTAGGCACCATTTAGGAGAAGAAATAAGATGGAGAGCTATATTGGAAGGATCGAAGCCGGTGAATCTCAAGCCGAAATAGCCAGGTGGCTCAATTTGAGTCGGTCCTTAGTCCGTCAGCTTTGGGCCACAATCCAAAGGGCAAATACGGCATAGAGAGGCAATAACTTCAGGTGACCGTTGTCTGAAGTGAAGTACTCAAAGAAGAAAGACTACCACACCTATCTAACTGCGTTCGGAGCTTATATAAACAACAGGAAATATGATATCTTGTTCAAGCTACGCAGGAGGCTTCAGGAATATGGTCTTTATATTAGGAGACCAATGATGTTTATTCTCTTCTCGTTACAAAAGGGAACGTTTCACTTGGTGTCGCAGTCATTTCAACTTGGCTGATGATCAATGGAGCTCTGTTCTCTTTACATATGAGTCTGGATTTGCTCTGCAGAGTGATTACAGGCAAAGACTTCTCTGAAGAGAGCCAGAAACACGCCACCATCATTTAAACATCATAGATACAACACTTATGGTGGTGGAAATGTCATAATGTGGGCAGGCATATCTTTGGGCAGCCGTACAGAAGTCTAAGTGCTTCAACTTAACTCTTTGGATGCTCATATTTATGGGGATGAGATCCTAGAACGCTTTCTTAGACCTTATACAAGAGCAATTAGCTGCAATTTTGTCCAACAGGACGATAATGCACGTCCACACAGAGCTACAATTGTTGACCAATGTTATTTTTTCAGGAGAACGAGATCAAGAGTATGGAGTTTCCAACTCGTTCTCCTGAACCGAATCCTATTGAGCATGACTGAGAAATTAGGAACAAGTGTTGCAGGTCTCCAACTCTCTCCCCCAAACCTGCAGGAGCTTCGAAGCACCTTGGTGCAGTAATAGTCGTTATTGCCAGTTCCGGCTCTGTACATTTTCATTGTGGGCATGAAACGTCGCTGTGAGGCTTGTATAGCCGTAAGGGAATGAGCACATACCATATTGACTCACTTTGACTATTTCGTTTTAAGCAGGACTTGTAACCAGGTATGCTTACTTGCTATTTGTTCTATAATAAATAATTGGTTTTCTCTTTTTGTACATATAACGTGAAAGATAATATAAAAATTTATACGTTTTCTTTAAATTTCATATGAGAATTCCTTGTCTTCGTGACAGTTCAAATATTCACTTTGTTCCTAAATTTATGGATATCAGTGCCGTCCAGTCTGAAACAATGTCGTCCAACTACGAACTGCTTGTCTCAATTTTTTTTATTGACACAACAGAAAATTTCAGTTTTGCGTATTGTTTTCAAAAGGAACTCCTTAGGAATGGAAAGCAAGTACTGTCCAGTTGTAATTTTCATCTTCGTCCTCACCAAGAAAGGTTTAATTTTCATAATATTAACATTACACACTTAAAAAGAAGTGTGTATGTTTGTGAAAAACTCTTCACACGTTATTCTTGAGTAGCTAAGGACATTTATGACGCTGAAGCATACCACTTCCAATGTATGAGAGCAATAACATCTGCGACCATTTGCAATAGGCTGACTTATTACTGACATAGTAGTATCTGCGATCATCTGCTACAGGCAGACTTTCCCCCCCTCTCTTTCCTATGTATATGTATAATGAAATTACTACGTAGATTCTAGCATATTAAATATTTATTTTCCATATCTTATATAACTATACCATTCTCTGACGTATATTTAACCAGACATAACGAATCACTTGGAGGTAATGCCATCAAAAGTCCAGTGCACTCAAATATGTTCAGTCCATATATATGATATTAAAAGTCAGATGAAATTTAAATAGGTTGAATCACAAATACGAAACAATCCTCTTTGCCGTCACAGATGACCAAGTTGTATGCATGCCACAACTCCAGGCAATTCACATTCTATAGGACTCAACCATATGGTTCCACGTAATGAAAATGTCCTCTAATGAAAACTTTAAAATATTTATAAAAACATACCTTATGACGATGATACACATCAAAAAATAACCAAGGAAGGAAACTGAAACGCTAAAACTTCAAGTCATGGTCCATAGCGTCCTCAAGTAGTAATTGACGATCTTCACAGATTGAGGACGCTATGGACCATGACTTGAAGTTTTAGCCTTTCAGTTTCTTTCCTTGGTTATTTTTTGATGTGTATGTAAGTAGTAATCGACGATCTTCACGTAAGGAGAAGAATCGGAGAAGATTTGCATCCTGATTGCATTACATGTACCGTGAAACACCCAGTTAGTGTTATGATCTGGGGTTGTTTGACATCAAAAGGTGTGGGCAGAATTTGCGTGATTAATGGGAATATAAATAGCCAAAAAGGCATTAATGAAATACTGGAGCCTAAACTCAAGCCTTCGCACGTGATCTTTTCCAAGACAATGAAGCATTTATATTTCAACAGGATTCAGCTCCATGTCATGTTGCTGCTGTGTGCAAAAAGCGGTTTCAAGATAATCATATTCCACTGCTGGAATGGATTGGGAATATCCCAGATCGAAGATCTATGGAGCCAACTAAAGAAACTTGTTAGTCAGAAGCAACCTAGCAATAAAACCCAAATAGGAGCAATAATTCAATCATGGTTTCACATTATAACAGCTGCAGAACTAAAAAAACCTTGGTTCCCTCCATAGGAAGGCGTTGGAAGGCCGTAATTAACACTAAAGGTTACCCAACTAAGTATTAACTGACATGGTGTGTGACGTACCTGCCAGCAGGACGCACACGACATAAAGGCAGATAGGAATCAGAACAAATGTCTGCGTAGCTCAGTTGGTAGAGCGACTTGTTCCGGAATAAGCGGCCTCGGGTTCGAATCCCGGCGTAGACCAAGAATGACGGAGAAATTTACTTCGTTATAATCCGGCAGTTCAAAATCTCGCATTGGTGTGATGTTATTTCCACACCGCGAGACAGGAAAAATCAGAGAATTCCTTCTCCAGCGCTTCGAAAAATAAAAATGTGTGATGTTGCATTCCACACAGAAGATTGACTGGGAGTTCTCAAGTGCACGTTCTACATTGGATGGCTGCCTGCAACGATTCATGGTCACGGCTGACCCGTGGGCCATGCCCCCGGCCCTCTTTCGGGGGGAGATGTGACGTACCTACCAGCAGGACGCACACGACATAAAGGCAGATAGGAATCAGAACAAATGTCTGCGTAGCTCAGTTGGTAGAGCGACTTGTTCCGGAATAAGCGGCCTCGGGTTCGAATCCCGGCGTAGACCAAGAATGACGGAGAAATTTACTTCGTTATAGGTGAGAATTTTTGTACATCTCATTTTTTCTATGTATTTCAATTTTCTTCTTTATAACTACTGTTCTAATACAAAATCCTTCATAAAAGTTATTGCATTACATTCTTGATGAAATTACGTTTCCATTGATATATAATTTTATGGTATTACTCCAAAAAAAGTGGTGTTATGAGCCATCAAACCTCAAAATACCCTATTTCCAAAAAGTTTCCACAATTTTGGCCACTACTGTATTTGGGATCATGTTGATCAGCAGCTCCACCAGGGACAATGGACAAGCAACAAGAAACAATTTTACGGATATGTTATGGAATACAAGTGGACATCTTCTGGGAACTTCCGGAGTCCATGCTTCTCCACATGGTTGCAGTGGTGACTGCTCACGGAGGAACTACACAATGTTAGGTAGGTGGTGTGACGTACTAGAGAGATGACGTACATGTCAAGATAACAAGTAGCAATGACAAGCACTTGTCCGTGTTGCTTAATTGGGAAAGCATTCGTCTTCGGAGCAGAAGGATACGGGCTCGAGCCCGGTGATCGTGAAATTCGTGCTTTACACTATATTGGCACCTGAATGTAAAATGAATCACCTAGCCGTTGGGTTCTTCGAAAAATGTGTGATGTTCGTTTTACACGTCGTCTGATATTTATCAGGAATCCTTCTTCCGTCGCGCTCTCCTTCAAGCGTGGTTTGCCGGCTGACCCGGAAACCTACGATTCCGTACCAGCCCTTTCTCAAGAGGAGGAATATATGTGATGTATTACAGAAGGGACGCATATGTCAAGACGGCAAGTAGCAGTAAGAAGCACTTGTCGGTGCATCTTAATTGGAAAAGCATTCGGCTCCGGAGCAGAAGGATTAGGGTAGTTCGAGCTGCGCCACCAGCAAGTCTGTGTTTTCACAGCTGCTGTAATGTTTTGCAATTACAATGTAGATTCTGTAACCTTCTTTATCCACTTCATTAAAAAAAGAATTCAGTAGCAGTCAACCATCTATTTGCCTCCTCGAGGGCTTAGTGGAGTATGTGGTGGTTCGTCCGATAGAGCTCACGTTCGAATCCCGGATAAGGCATTTGTGATGTGCTTGTCTTAACGCCACTGGCTTTCTGCCTTCCCTGGAAACAGTAGCCCTAAATTAGGGACGGAACACTGCTTGTAGCATATTGAGTTGCTCATGGTGGCTGTTAAACCCCCCAAAAACATCTTATCAGCTGGTTGTTGAACCCTCCAAAAGAAACATCTCATCACCTGGTTATTAAACCCCCAAAACAAAATCTTATTAGCTGGTTGTTAAATCCCTCCAAACAAACGTCTTATCATCAAGTAGCTAAACCCCCAAAACAAACATCTTATCGGCTAGTAGTTAACCTCCCCCACCCCCCAACAAACATCTTATCAGCTGCTAGTTGAACCCCAAAACAAACATCTTATCAGCTGGTTGTTAACCCCCCCCCCAAAAAAACCAACATCTTAGCAGCTGGTTATTAAACCCCCCAAAACAAATATCTTATCAGCTGGTTGTTAAACCCTCCAAAACTAACATCTCAGCAGCTGGTTGTTAAACCCCCAAAACAAACATCTTATCAGCTGGTTGTTAACCCCCCCCCCCAAAAAAAAAAAACATGTCATCAGCTGGTTGTTAAACCTCCAAAACAAACATCTTATCTGCTGGCTGTTAAACCCCCCAAAAAAACAACATGTCATCAGCTGGTTGTTAAACCTCCAAAACAAACATCTTATCTGCTGGCTGTTAAACCCCCAAACAAACATCTTAGCAGCTGGTTGTTAAACCCTCCAAAACTAACATCTTAGCATCTGGTTATTAAACCCCCAAAACAAACATCTTAGTAGCTGGTTGTTAAACCCCATGAAACAAACATCTCATCAGCTGGTTGAACATGAGTTGACGTTGAGCAAATGCACACCGAAAACCAAACGCTGAAGTTTCCAGCAACACGGGATATTCATTCCTATAATTGGTCATTCTCACCTAATGCTTTTCAGTGATGTGATTGAGAACCAACTATTTGTCAGGTTGGCTGATTCAGTGCATAAGTAATTGTTCCAATTATTGCCCCCGAAACTAGACCGCAGTACTATTAACTTTCTCCATACAGGCATCAAACGGCTCAGGAGTGGTGTAATTCCGGAAGGCACTTATGAG
Organism: Macrothele yani; assembly: GCA_039090855.1. Lineage (NCBI taxonomy): Eukaryota > Metazoa > Arthropoda > Arachnida > Araneae > Macrothelidae > Macrothele > Macrothele yani. The sequence continues at coordinate 69,616,670 of CM077028.1, read as the reverse complement.
CTTCGGATTGATATGTCTCAACGTGAGGAAATCACTGTAAGTGAAAAGTGATTAACGATGTTCAGCGCAAGGCTGACAATTTCTTCATTCCTAAGATTTTAATATCGGCACGCGAGAATCTCATAAAAGTTTAGTGGATAATAAGAAGGACTGACCGTTTTCGAAAACGACTGGTGACTGACGACGCGCATCTTACGGCATGCATGGCTTCTTGCGATGCAAGAATTTTGCCTTCTAACCTTCTCTGATCCCTTACATCGCCAGGTATAGCTGGGGATACGATTACAGGAAACCGGTATGCACTTTTCAAATCAGTAATTAATTGTATAGCTTTGTATATTAAACAAGCTGTAATTTTACTTAATATCTGAGTTAAATCTTGAGAATAGAAGGCAACGGAATTCTAATAATACTTTTGTCTTAATACTGTGTTTGGTGAAAAAGTATGCACTTGACAGTTGATGTGTTCTCATCTAGCTGTTTTCGGGAATGTAGAGTAACAGTCCTTTGCAAACATAGTCACCCCAGCAGCTATTAGTGTTGAAGACATTGATGTCACGAAACAGATTATTTTCAGGCTGTGTCCACTGGCGTACCAGAAATACTCTAGGTCCCCCCGCAAAAAATGTTTTCGAGGCGCTTTTACGAAAATGCATTAGCTTTCAATAATGTTAACTTCCTTATTACTAACTGGACGTTACGGGTGTTTTATAATAAATCAAATTCTTTGGAACCTACCAGTATTTTTCGTAAAATCAAAATTATTTCACTTTATTGCGTGAAACACAAATGTGTAAGCTACAATTAAAATGATTGCTCTGGTTACCGACACAAATTACTACACAAAATACTTACGTCAAAGTTAATCATATCATCCAGAATTTATTATTTCAAGGAACTAAGGCCTGCTTTTTGAAATGCCTCATGATTGCACACACGAAACATACAACTGCCGTGTGGCCTCACGATTGCACACACAAAACATGCAACTGCCGTGTGACGGTGTCTAATGAATTTTCCCATTTATACGAAATGTCACTGCATAAGTAAGCAAATAACTAAGTAACGATTAAGAACTGTGGCCTCACGATTGCACACACAAAACATGCAACTGCCGTGTGACGTTGTCTAATTTGTCTAATGACTTTTCCCATTTATACGAAATGTCACTGCGTAAGTAAGCAAATAACTAAGTAACGATTAAGAACTGTGGCCTTACGATTGCACACACAAAACATGCAACTGCCGTGTGACGGTGTCTAATGACTTTTCCCATTTATACGAAATGTCACTGCATAAGTAAGCAAATAACTAAGTAACGATTAGGAACTGTGGCCTCACGATTGCACACACAAAGCATGCAACTGCCGTGTGACGTTGTCTAATTTGTCTAATGACTTTTCCCATTTATACGAAATGTCACTACATAAGTAAGCAAATAACTAAGTAACGATTAAGAACTGTGGCCTCACGATTGCACACACAAAACATGCAACTGCCGTGTGACGGTGTCTAATGACTTTTCCCATTTATACGAAATGTCACTGCATAAGTAAGCAAATAATTAAGTAACGATTAGGAACTGTGGCCTAACGATTGCACACACAAAGCATGCAATTGCCGTGTGACGGTGTCTAATGACTTTTCCCATTTATACGAAATGTCACTGCATAAGTAAGCAAATAACTAAGTAACGATTAAGAACTGTGGCCTCACGATTGCACACACAAAACATGCGATTGCCGTGTGACGGTGTCTAATGACTTTTCCCATTTATACGAAATGCCACAACATAAGTAATGAAATAACTAAGTAACGATTAGGAACTGTGGCCTCACGATTGCACACACAAAACATGCAATTGCCGTGTGACGGTGTCTAATGACTTTTCCCATTTATACGAAATGCCACAACATAAGTAATGAAATAACTAAGTAACGATTAGGAACTGTGGCCTCACGATTGCACACACAAATCATGCAACTGCCGTGTGACGGTGTCTAATGACTTTTCCCATTTATACTAAATGCCACTGCATAAGTAAGCAAATAACTAAGTAACGATTAAGAACTGTGGCCTCACGATTGCACACACAAAGCATGCAATTGCCGTGTGACGGTGTCTAATGACTTTTCCCATTTATACGAAATGTCACTGCATAAGTAAGCAAATAACTAAGAAACGATTAAGAACTGTGGCCTCACGATTGCACACACAAAACATGCAACTGCCGTGTGACGGTGTCTAATGACTTTTCCCATTTATACGAAGTGTCACTACATAAGTAAGCAAATAACTAAGTAAAGATTAAGAACTCTAGGACAAAAAAAGGGAAACTACTTAAATTATTTACTATGAAATATAAGAAACACACTGAACATAATGTCACAATGTTTTGCACATAGGAAAAAAATATTTTATAAAAAAAAGACACAGGTTTTTGATTTTGTTTCTCCGCGTAGAACACCTTTTAGGTCATTATATTCGGAAGGATACATAGTTATGTGTACACAACTGTAATACATAACACCTTATCTTCACTGGTATAAAAATTCCGCTCATTGAACTGATTTCTTTTCACATTCTCTTGTTAACATACCTGCTTAGAAACTATTGCAAGGGCTCTGAACTTGAGGCTCTTTCTAACAGCAAGGACTATTACAAGGTACCTCAAGTTTTTTTGAATAGTTGCTTTTCCGTCATCCAGTTTTCATGAACTAAAACAAAGAAAATTATTTTTAAAGATTTTACGTATTTACTGAGAAAAAAAAATGCTTTTCTTCTTAATACTTCATTCAAAGCTGCCTTAATTCTTCATTCAAAGCTGCCTTAATTCTTGGCTATTTCTTGAACCAGTTTAATATAAGATTCTGCAAAGAATTTTGTAAAATCTTTGTGCTCAGACTAGAGGCTCTTTTAACCATGAGGCCCCCACCCTTGTACTGCGGAGGTTGCGGGGGCTATCAGTACGCCCCTGGCTGTGTCCAAAAAAAAAAGAAAAAAAAAACTTTATTAGGCTATTGTACAGGTTGGAAATTATTTTACTTTTCCTTTAGAAAATTATGACACATGATGGTAGACGTTTGATACGCATAAAGCGAAATGGATTTTATTTAAAGCAAATCACCAGAGTAATTTAATTTAAACAGGAAATAATTTTTAAAATCGTTTTTAAGAATTTGAATTTCTGTAGAGTCACAATTTTCTGTCTGCGATGTTATGACTTTTATTTTTCTTTGTCAAAATTTCACAGGTCTGACTGAGGTTTGAATGAATCAAATAATATCCACTTAGCAGCATTAGTTTTAAACTTAATTTATTCCTCACTATCATCCGCATGCAGTCAATCAGTAGTTTCCTTTATCAACATGCCTTCGGTGTCTGAATAATTGGGCTCTGTTTGAGTAAATGGGAAGCCGTTTGTTGCAAGGCAAACAAAGCTCCCTACACCGACGCAAAAAACGTGTGTCCTTAAAAGTATCGCTGCATTGAAAATCTGTGATGCAGTGTTGCACTGGTGACAATGGTGAACTGAAATTTTTGTCAACAGTCTAGCTTTTATCCCTTGTTGCTTTTAATGATGTCTCAAGAACAAAATGCAACTGGATTTCTTCTTCATGAAGAGTATTGGCAGGCTGGATGTAACGTATTAAAACAGTTTACGGTAAAATACTCTTTGCAAAAAAAAAAACAAAAAAAAAAAAAAAACGAAGCAACAAGAAGGAATCATCCAATCAAGATGAAAAGTGTTACGTGCAATGTACAAGTATAGGAAAGAAAACGATTGCAATTCCATAGAAGTTGGGCCGTTTATTCGGATAAAACAGCAGCATGAGTGGAACAAGTTAGTACGTTGTAGTGCCACCTCTGGCTCGGATATAAGCGGTTACCCGGCGTGACATAGACGCATAGAGATCACGGATACTGTCCTGAGGTATAGCATACCAGATGGTGTCCAAATTGCGGGCCAGTTCGCCGGCATTCCGGGAAGGGCGTAGGTGGAGTCCCATTATGTCCCGAACGTGTTCGATCGGTGAAAGATCAGGCAATCAGGCTGACCATGGAAGGATGTAGACATTACGGAGGCAGGCCTGGAAGAGTCGTGCCGTATGTTGTTCCCGGGCATTATCCTGCTGAAAAATTGCCCAGTGGTGATGCGAATACAATGGCAACACAACAGGTCGTAGGATACGGTCGACGTACCTTTGAGCCGTGGGGGAGGGGAGAGGGGTTACGGAATACCATCAAGGGTGTCCGACTATCGTAGGAAATGGCTCCCCAGGCAGACACTCCTGGTGTCCGAGCCGTGCGTCTTTTCTCGGTAAACGGCGCGTCTCCAAACACGTATGCGCGCGCTGTTATCGGCGCCAAGTGCAAACAGTGACTCATCGTTGAAGAAAACACGACGATACTGGAGACTATCCCACACTAGTCGGACCCGATATCACTACAGTCGTCTGGCAACGGTCCGGATGACCACTTCCGTACTTGTAGACGAAGCAACATGGTCACGGATGTTTGAGAGCGATGAATTAGTTTCTGTTCGTGCGGCTCTCACAATCGCTTGATCGTCGCGCTCTGTCTTTGCCCTCGGCCGTCCTCCGCAAGCGTGCCTCTGGGTTGCGCCCCCCTCGACCCATCGGCGCCAACATCGTCCGATGGCCACGTCGCTTCGACCCAAATGCCTGGCGATACGGGCGACTTGACTAACCGGCCTCTCTAATCCAAATTATATGTCCTCTCTCAAACTAGCTCAACTGCTACTAGTGGGCACGGATCCAACGTCGGGGCATCCTCATAGTCCGTGGAGGTCAATACAACCGCAATCCGTTGTTACAATTGTCCCTGCGTGCGAGCTTTGCCCTGAGCATGCCCTCTTCTATGCGCGGTTCCCATGCGCTGAGGTGAGCTATATTTCGTCATTGGTCATTATTGTTAGTCATTCCTCGGGGTACATTGGTTTTTATTTATTTATTTATTTATTTTTTTTTTTGTATGCTACAAGAATGAAGTCATCTCATAATTCTTTAGATGTGGAATGTAAGCATTCAAGTGACGTCCTATACCGGTAAACTTCCACATTTGAGCAACGATGAAGTCCGAGATGGTTACAGGAAATATACCCAAGGACTGAGCTGGGAAGCAAACGTCATCTTTTGGTACTGTTTCAAATTTTTTTAATCTCCAAGAGACTGTGATAGCATCTTAGTGGTGGTGTTTTACGAAATAATTGTTTTCATCATACCCAGAAACAACGTAAACATGCAGTGGATTAGAAAATATGCGACACAAAAGTAAGAAATGGCTATGAAAAAAATGCGGAGCAGATTTGCAATCAAAAATGTTTTTAAATAAATTTCACCCCGTCTTCCAATGAACAGTAAATGTTTGATATATAGCAATGCATCCAATAGCTACACTGAGAAAAACGTTTTGTTAATTCAACAAAAAATTTTGTCGATATACAGTCAACAAAATGATTTGTTGAATTTGCAAAATTATTTTGTTGAAAATTATTGTTGATTTAACAAAATTTATTGTTACCACGACAAAACGTTTTGTTCATTTAACAAAATGATTAGGTCTATTTTGGGGAATTTGTTTGATCCAACAAAACATATTGTCATGATAACAATACGTTTTGTTGGATCAAACAAATTCCCAAAATCGACCTAATCATTTTGTTAAATGAACAAAACGTTTTGTCGTGATGACAATAAATTTTAATATTGATGGTTGCCAGCTGCGATCCTGCAAAAGCGTTTAAATAACCAGGTTGCACTAAGTTACCGCTAGGGGCATAGCAATATACAATGGTCACAAAAAGTTAGGGATATTGCATATTGCGGTTTCGAAGGGAAAACTTTGTGATATGCAAATTTATCGACTACTCGAGATCGGTTATCAGCGTGGGTAGCTACGTCATATGTAAATTAGCATCATGACAACACTGCACGTGGTATGCGAACTCTGACAAAAGTACCCAGCAGGAACTGGAAAACGGGTCATTTAATAGCTTGGTCTAGAATTTTACTGAATTTATTGCCTTCAGTGTCGGATTGACCTCAAACGATGTCCAGACGACATTTAAGCATTGACAACAGAAATAAAACTGTTGGCATGTTACGGGCAGGTGTACGGCAGATCGACGTGGCTGCTGTTTTAGGAGTTTCGCAAAGTGTAGTAAGTTGGCTACACACAAGATTTCTACTGCATGGAAATATTGCAGATCGTACCCAGGACTGGTCGCCCGAGGATAACCACCAGATGGCAAGATCTCTACCTGAGAGTAAATGCGTGGAGAAGGCCTAGTATCGCCAGCAGCCAACTACGGGAGTCACTTCGAGCTGCTTCTGGTGTCACAGTATGTATGCCAACGGTACGCAACCGTTTTCTCGGGTACGGATTCAGAGCCAGGAGGCCCCTGAGATGTATATAATATTAACATCAGCTCACCATCATCAAAGATGTAACTGGGTCTAAAAGTACATGTCATGGAATGCAGAATGGTACTGTAACCGGGGCTTCCATATTTATCAGAAATGAAGTCAGTAGCCATTTTTAGTGACAGTGAATTGTACTCATTTTCCTTCATTTCCCGCCATTTTGATGAGCTGGGAAGCAAACGTCAATGTACTTCTTTTCCCACGCATCGCAGCAGAGGGGGCGTTAAATTTATAGTTTCGTCGATGTGAGAAGATTGAAACTGGACATTATTGCTTTTCCGCCGTTCCAAGCAGCACGACGAAGGTAGAAGAGGGAGGGGGGCAACGAGCCAATTAAAGAATCTTGCGTTTTCAGAGAGAAGGTATTTCTAAGGTGTGGCCAGGTTTTCTAGGAATCCGTCGGACACTTCGGCAGAGGACAGTTTTCATTCGGGGGTCGGTTATCGGAGCAAGAAGGAGCAGAAGGGACTTGGCTGGCAGGAATCGAGGAAGAAGGAGGATTTTTAGCGAGGTGAAAAGACCTCGCGGGTTCGTCCAAACGAATGAAGTAGGAGGAATGAGACCGGCCGAGAAAAGATAAAACGGAATTCGGCGTGCTGTGGATGAGAGCGAGGAGGACACCGAGGTGTTAATATAGTAAGAAAAGAGTGAAAATGACGGAGAGAGGGAATAAGCAATGAGGTTGATGATAATAGACAAAAGGAATCGGGACAAGGCTTAAAGACATTCTCCGTAACACCTGCTTCAAAGTCTTCCTCACTGCAAAATTTAGCTTCAGTCGATTTATCTTTGTATTGTATTTATCTGCTCCAGTTGGGATAATTACGAGTTAAACTCCATATACAGAGCAAACATCAAACGAACCCTCCACACAGAGCGCTGTAATAGAACTTAGCACCAAGCCCTGTAACAGTGGCATATACTTTCCATAGACGACTCCCGCTCTTATTCCTGAAGGACGAGGACACATATGGAGGACATCCGACATACGAATGCAACCACACTATGTGCAATACACCTCTACCAGCGGCAGTCAGTTTTGGTCTTGGCAGGAGTGTGTTTTAAAGGCCGTACTTCCTTGTGTATTTGTCAAGGCAACATGAATGCCTCAATGTGCCGAAACGAGATCATTGTGTCCATTGTGAGACTGTTTCACGGTGGTGTTGGACATGCATTCCGTTTTCTCGATGACAATCCAACCAGTCACTGTGGCAGAAGCGTGCTTCAAGAACTGCAAAATCATGGGATTGAACCATTACAGTTGCCTTCCAGGTCTCCTGATCTTAACCCTATTTAGAACATTTGGGATGCTGTACAGCGACGTCTGGATAACGAAATTCCATACCCCCATGCACTGGCAGACCTCCGTAACCTGTTGCTTGTAATATGGAACGAGCTGCCCCAGATATTCATCAATAATGTCATTACAAATATGCCTCGTACGTGTCAAGCAAATGTCAACAAGTGTGCTTTGTAGTGTGGCCAGAGTGGAGTTTTGGTGGTTCAAACCCTCGCCGAAATGCTGTACTTAAATAAATAAAGAGAGGTTAGATAGATCCACATACTTCTGCAAGTAGTATGACATTTAAGTAAGTATTTGAAAAATGTGGAGTATTAAATAGAATGTCGTATGCAAATGACATGTGAAAGAGAAGACAATTTAGCATTATAGTGTGTGTGCATAAGCTCTACCCGTTTTTGTAGGCTACAAAGAAAGTAGGAGAACACCACATATAATGTGCCTAGGATTTCACATAATTGCCTTCATTCTGTGTCACCTCTTGCCATCGGTTTATGAGTAACTGAATCCCACGCCAGAAAAACTCCTGTGTTTTAGGGTCAAAAAAGTCATGTAATGACGTTTTCTCATTCTCCACATCATCGAATGCTTGGAGAGCGAGGGCGCTCTGTAACGATCGAAAAAGGTGGTAATCCGTAGGTGCCAGGTCAGGGGAATACGCCGGATGAGGTAACACTTCCTAACCAAAGTCCGGTCATTTTTGCCGAGTGATTAAAGCAGCATGAGGTCTGGTGTTGTCATGAAGAAGGATCACGCCTTTGCGATTGACGAGTGCTGGCCGCTTCGATGCCAGTTGTTCTGGCAATCTGTCCAACTGGTGGCAGTAGAGGTCAGCATTTATCGTTCGGTCAGGTGCCAACACCTCCCAGTGGATAATTCCCTGGACAACCCAGCAAACACTTAATAAAACCGTTTTGGGTTGCAGTCCTCCCTTTGATATCGGTGGAGCAGGCTTCGCATCGTGGAACACAGTCCTTCGACGCTTGTCACACTGGGGGCAGTAGAGGTCAGCATTTATCGTTCGGTTAGGTGCCAACACCTTCCAGTGGAAAATTCCCTGGACACCCCAGCAAACACTTAATAAAACCGTTTTGGGTTGCAGTCCTCCTTTTGATGTCGATGGAGCAGGCTCCGCACCTTGGAGCACAGTCCGTCGACGCTTGTCCAACTGGTGGCAGTAGAGGTCAGCATTTATCGTTCGGTTAGGTGCCAACACCTCCCAGTGGATAATTCCCTGGACACCCCAGCAAACACTTAATAAAACCGTTTTGGGTTGCAGTCCTCCTTTTGATGTCGATGGAGCAGACTCCGCACCTTGGGACACAGTTCGTCGACGCTTGTCCAACTGTTGGCAGTAGAGGTCAGCATTTATCGTTCGGTTAGGTGCCAACACCTCCCAGTGGATAATTCCCTGGTCACCCAAGCAAACACTTAATAAAACCGTTTTGGTTTGCAGTCCTCCTTCTGATGTCGATGGAGCAGGCTTCGCAACTTGGAACACAGTCCGTCGACGCTTGTCCAACTGGTGGCAGTAGAGGTCAGCATTTATCGTTCGGTTAGGTGCCAATACCTCCCAGTGGATGGACACTCCAGCAAACACTTAATAAACCTCCCCTGGACACCCCAGCAAACGCTTAATAAAACCGTTTTGGGTTGCAGTCCTCCTTTTGATGTCGATGGAGCAGGCTCCGCACCTTGGAACACAGTCCGTCGACGCTTGTCCAACTGGTGGCAGTAGAGGTCAGCATTTATCGTTCGGTTAGGTGCCAACACCTACCAGTGGATAATTCCCTGGACACCCCAGCAAACACTTAATAAAACCGTTTTGGGTTGCAGTCCTCCTTTTGATATCGGTGGAGCAGGCTTCGCATCGTGGAACACAGTCCTTCGACGCTTGTCACACTGGGGGCAGTAGAGGTCAGCATTTATCGTTCGGTTAGGTGCCAACACCTTCCAGTGGAAAATTCCCTGGACACCCCAGCAAACACTTAATAAAACCGTTTTGGGTTGCAGTCCTCCTTTTGATGTCGATGGAGCAGGTTCCGCACCTTGGAGCACAGTCCGTCGACGCTTGTCCAACTGGTGGCAGTAGAGGTCAGCATTTATCGTTCGGTTAGGTGCCAACACCTCCCAGTGGATAATTCCCTGGACACCCCAGCAAACACTTAATAAAACCGTTTTGGGTTGCAGTCCTCCTTTTGATGTCGATGGAGCAGGCTCCGCACCTTGGAACACAGTCCGTCGACGCTTGTCCAACTGTTGGCAGTAGAGGTCAGCATTTATCGTTCGGTTAGATGCCAACACCTCCCAGTGGATAATTCCCTGGTCACCCGAGCAAACACTTAATAAAACCGTTTTGGTTTGCAGTCCTCCTTCTGATGTCGATGGAGCAGGCTTCGCACCTTGGAAAACAGTCCGTCGACGCTTGTTCAACTGGTGGCAGTACAGGTCAGTATTTATCGTACGGTTAGGTGCCAACACCTCCCAGTGGATAATTCCCTGGACACCCCAGAAAACACTTAATAAAACCGTTTTGGGTTGCAGTCCTCCTTTTGATGTCGATGGAGCAGGCTTCGCACCTTGGAAAACAGTCCGTCGACGCTTGTCCAACTGGTGGCAGTAGAGGTCAGCATTTATCGTTTGGTTGGGTGCCAATACCTCCCAGTGGATAATTCCTTGGACACCGCAGCAAACACTTAATAAAACCGTTTTGGGTTGCAGTCCTTCTTTTGATGTCGATGGAAACAAGCTTCGCACCTAGGAACAGAGTCCGTCGAAGCTGTTGGCAGTAGAGGTCAGTATTTATCGTTCGGTTAGGTACCAACACCTCCGAGTGGATAATTCCCTGAACACCTAAGCAAATACTTAATAAAACCGTTTTGGGTTGCAGTCTCTCCTTTTGATGTCGATGGAGCAGGCTTCGCACCTTGGAACACCGTCGACGCTTGTGCAACTGGTGGCAGTAGAGGTCAGCATTTATCTTTCGGTTAGGTGCCAACACCTACTAGTGGATAATTCCATGGACACCCCAGCAAACGCTTAATAAAACTGTTTTGGGTTGCAGTCCTCCTTTTGATGTCGATGGAGCAGGCTCCGCACCTTGGAACACAGTCCGTCGACGCTTGTCCAACTGGTGGCAGTAGAGGTCAGCATTTATCGTTTGGTTAGGTGCCAACACCTACCAGTGGATAATTCCCTGGACACCCCAGCAAACACTTAATAAAACCGTTTTGGGTTGCAGTCCTCCTTTTGATGTCGATGGAGCAGGCTTCGCACCTTGGAACACAGTCCGTCGACGCTTGTCCAACTGTTGGCAGTAGAGGTCAGCATTTATCGTTCGGTTAGGTGCCACACCTCCCAGTGGATAATTCCCTGGACACCCCAGCAAACACTTAATAAAACCGTTTTGGGTTGCAGTCCTACTTTTGATATCGATGGAGCTGGCTTCGCACCTTGGAACACAGTCCGTCGGCCCTTGTCCAACTGGTGGCAGTAGAGGTCAGCATTTATCGTTCGGTTAGGTGCCAACACCTACCAGTGGATAATTGCCTGGACACCCCAGCAAACACTTAATAAAACCTTTTTGGGTTGCAGTCCTCCTTTTTAGGTCGATGGTGCAGGCTCCGCGCCTTGGCACACAGTCCGTCGACGCTTTACATTATGGTGCAGTACCCATTCCTCATCATCCTTTACTATTCATCCCCAAAACGGTTCATTTCTGGGACGAGAAAGCAAAGAAACACAAGTACGGATTCTCTCCTTGCGCTGCTTTGCAGAAAGCTGGTGCGGAGCCCAGTTACCAAACTTGGTGATGAACCCAAGCGCATGCATCCGTTTTTCGACTGTTGTGTTGTGTACCGACAACGTTTCTGCTAATTCCTGAACGGTTGGATGTGGGTCATTTGTTATGGCTTGGTCCACATCCTCGTCAGAAAATACGGATGGACGTCCAGGACGTGGTTGATCTTTATAGCTTCTGTCTCAGTCCCGGAATTTCCGTAATCAACGGCGACATGTGCTATCATCAGCTGCATCCTCCCCATACACTTGACAGATGTTGCTGTGAGTCGCGACTGCAGTACTGCCTTTATCGAACTCGAACAGTAAACAATGTCTAATGTGCTCTTTATCGTATGCCATGTTACACCGTCCGTGATTTCTGTTACGAATGACTTACTCGGACAAACCTAGTGCCTCTATATGCTCTAGTGCTTTACGCATTATTGGCCGAAAATTTGGCATCGCAGCATCATCTGTGACGTAACTACTCCGATCGTAATTTGCATGTATTACGAAAACGGTAGAAATTTTGCACACACCTAAAACATTGTACGGTGAAAATCAATTTTCAAATTCATAAACCCTGCCGGAAATTTTTTCTGGTTCGGCCCAGGTGTCAAGACGTTCTTTGACACAGAGGCGGTGTTACCGGGTACTGAAATCTAGAGGTACGGACATTAAACGAATTTACCATTTTGTCTATGACGCAGTGCTACTTTGTTGTGTGCAAAAATTGCACAATAAATTGTTTTTGTAAATGCACTCTTTATCATTTATGCTACGTAGCCTCACTGACATAATTTCCATGCGTTTACTTGAGTCAAATACACACATCCTTCATTTCATGTAATATCCCTCATTTTTTGTGACCAGTACTTTTGCCACTATATTAATATTTTTAAGGGTTCTGTGCTATATATATATATATATATATCATACATCATCATCATCATCAACCATTATCAATCCACTGCTGGATGAAGGTCTCCCCAAGTTTCTTCCACAGCGGTCTGTCTTGTGCCAGTCTCCTCCATGTTACTCCCGCATACTTTCGAATTTCATCTACCCATCTCACATGTGGTCTTCTTCTGGGTCTTTTCCTGTCCTTTGAAATCCAGTCTAAAATTTCAGTTGTCCATCGGTGGTCTGTTCTTCTGGCAACATGTCTAGCCCATTGTCATTTCAGGGATTTTACTCTGATCATGATGTCTTCCACTCTTGTCATTTTTCTGATCCACGAGTTCCTCTTCTTATCTCTCCTGTTTACACCAAACATGCACCTCTCCATGCTTTTTTGAGTTGTCTGCAGCCTTTGTATGTCTCTTTTAGTTAAGGTCCACGTCTCTGCACCATACGTAAGCACTGGAAGGATGCATTGATCAAACACTTTTCTTTTAAGACATAATGGCATATTGCTCTTGAAAATTATGCTGTTTCTTCCAGAAGCTCTCTAGGGAAGTTTTATACGCCGAATAATTTATTCACAATATACATTTAAATTATTTTTCCTTCGATTTCTATGTAATCCCGACTACGTTTTTTGATGGTTTTCGTTTGCTTGTGGTGCTGCCATTTTGTTGAATATTGTTATAATAACGCCAAATTATATATTGGCTGAAGCATAAGCTCTGTTCGGCAGCAATAAGATTTCTTTCTTTTTTTTTTTTTTTTTTTTTTAGAGTAGGGCAAAAGAAAAAAATCATCATTATGAGCTAGTTACGTTGCGACCATCAAGAGTTTTTTTATGATGCAAAATCAAAGAGAGAGGGGAGGATCAGTCAAGGTGTCACACTTCCACGAAAATAAAGCGAAAAAATATGCAGCCTAAGGGTGTAGGTCGAACAAACTTGACCCACCAACTATTAGAATGACCTTGGCTTCGGCAGGAGTGTTGCCTCATCACGTATTCTAGCAGGAGGTGCCTGACTTCCGGGAGCAGTTGAAAGTCCACCTTCAGACAGGCCATTGTCAGCAGTATTTTAGTTTATCATTTTCATTACTTTTTTTTCTTTAATCGTCTGGAATTCTCCCCATCACGTTGTGTGCTCGTCCTAAATTGAATTCTGGAAATAGGACACATCAATAAAGGTGTCTGTCTGTTCCAGGCAACCTCATTAGTAGTTATATTTTAAACGGATGTGTTCTCCGACTTCGCCGAATTTAGTTTATTGTCCTAACGGACAAGTGATATCGCAGTTTCTTTTTAAAATAGCACTTAACCTTCTTTATCATAGGACGGGGGATATAATGCTAGTTTGTGTGTCGTGATGAAGGTCTTTCTTTCTTGTCCTATGATCACAGGGAAAGTTTTCCTCATGTATGAGTCAGCACAGTGACTTTGAGGAGTGGGGTGAGTAGGAAATTAAATTTGATCCTGAGGGTGATAGTCCTTAAACAGAGGAGTATAGTTAAAGTTAAATATTTTACTACTTTCACAAGTAATTAAAACCGAAAGACGAAACTGATTGTAGCTTGAAGTAAAAATCATAAATAAATGTAGTACAGCACAACCAGTGGCGCAACTTCAGGTTTTGCGCCTCTACCTCTGAAAAAACACGGAAAGATTAAAACATGTGGACTTGGTAGTAAAGTCCTGCGAAATAACTTGCATATAGTATGTTATGGAATAACTTATACAGCAACAAAATTAGCTGGGTCTAAGAACAAGTTGCATGTAAATAAATTATCAGGAAAAACGAAAATGTTGATGCAAAAAAGAAGAGAGATGAGGACAACTAAAGAAGACGTGACTTCCAAAGTGGAATATATAGAGCTATGCAAGACAGTACGAAAAAGTATCACTGAAGACGTAAGAAAATTCAACTGTGAACTAGTGAGGAAAGCAATTGAAAACAACCAAAGCCTAAAGATAGCAAAGGGACATCTCAGTAAGGGAAGAAAACAGATTATGGCACTGAGAAAAGAAGGTGGTTCTGTAACAAGAAATAGAGGCGAAATTTTGACAAGAATGAAAGATTTCTACTCCAAATTATATGAAAGGGATGATACATGCACTCCAGACATCATGAAAGATACCAGTACCAGAGTTCCTCCAGTCCTTCCAGCAGAAGTTGCACATGCAATCAAGAACATGAAGCGGGGAAAAGCTCCAGGAGAAGATGGAATTACTGTAGACATCATACAAGAAGCAAGTGGAGAAATCGAAACAGTACTCGCCCAAATTTTCACTCGATGCCTTAATGAAGGAAAGATTCCTGAGGATTGGAACACCGCTAAAATGATCCTGCTACATAAGAAAGGTGACATTGAGGATCTCGGAAACTACAGACCTATCAGCCTCCTATCAGTAGTTTATAAAATCTTCACTAAAGTTCTTTCACACCGCTTGAAGGTAACACTGGACATGGCTCAACCGAGAGAACAAGCTGGATTCAGGAGTGGCTACAGCACAATAGATCATATCCACGTGCTGAGAGAACTAATTGAAAGAGCGAGGGAATATGAACTTCCATTGTGCATGGCTTTTATCGATTATGAAAAAGCCTTTGATTCGGTGAAACCATCAGCAGTTACAATGGCTCTGAAAACCTGCGGTATTGAAGATGCATACATTAATATTATTAATAACATCTATGAAAATGCAAGTGCAAAGATTAGGCTGTTTGAAAATACAACACACATAAGAATTGGAAAGGGAGTGAGACAAGGTGACACCATATCTCCGAAGCTCTTTAATGCCACATTGGAGGGTGTTTTTCAGTCACTGAGCTGGGGAAACAAAGGGATAAAGATTAATGGAGATTATCTAACCCACCTTCGTTTTGCTGATGACGTAGTCATTTTTGCAACTACCCCATCAGAGCTGCAGAGTATGATCCAGGAACTTGCTGACAAGAGTAAAGAAGTGGGATTAAAAATGAACTTTCAGAAGACAAAAGTGATGTTCAATGCTTTTACAAGAAATGAAGATTTATCGATTGATGGAGAAAAGCTGGAGATAACAGACACGTACGTTTATCTTGGACAGCAGATATCAAGTGAGGGTCACATTGATGAAGAAATTAATCGGCGTACAAAACTTGCCTGGAGAGCTTTTGGAAGAAACAGCATAATTTTCAAGAGCAATATGCCATTATGTCTTAAAAGAAAAGTGTTTGATCAATGCATCCTTCCAGTGCTTACGTATGGTGCGGAGACGTGGACCTTAACTAAAAGAGACATACAAAGGCTGCAGACAACTCAAAGAAGCATGGAGAGGTGCATGCTTGGTGTAACCAGGAGAGATAAGAAGAGGAACTCGTGGATCCGAAAAATGACAAGAGTGGAAGACATCATGATCAGAGTTAAATCCCTGAAATGGCAATGGGCTGGACATACTGCCAGAAGGACAGATCATCGATGGACAGCCGAAATTTTAGATTGGATTCCAAGGGACAGGAAAAGACCCAGAAGAAGACCACATGGGAGATGGGTGGATGAAATTCGAAAGTATGCAGGGGTGACATGGAGGAGACTGGCACAAGACAGACCGTTGTGGAGGAAACTTGGGGAGACCTTCGTCCAGCAGTGGATTGATAATGGTTGACAATGATGATGATGATGATGATATATATATATATATATATATATATATATAGCAAAAAAAAAAAAAAATATATATATATATGTATAACTTACAAAGCAGAAACAACAACAACAACAACAACAACAACAAAAAATTTAAAATAAACAAAAACTTCAAAGCCAACTAGCAGTGATTAAGAAATAAAAAACGGGATGCAGAAAGTGTCGAAAATGCTGAGCCTTGGCTTTCTCAAGGACCAGCAAAACTCTGCATTTACTCACTTCCACAAAGACCTGGTTGAAAATGGGTTTCTGCTGTATCATAGATGCAATGTAGGTCCCCAAAATTACCAAATTAACTGAACCGCCCACAATGGTACGAAAACTTAACATTTAAGCAAAATGCTTCTGAGAATTCTTCACTGCTGCTTTGGCGCGTTTGGTTTTCAAAATGTAAGTTTGTGAAAAAAAAAATTCTTGTTTTTTTTTCTGTTATTAGCAAAAGTTTGATTTAAATTATATATATATATATATCATCATCACCTTTGTCAACCATTATCAATCCACTGCTGGATGGTCTCTCCAAGCCTTTTCCACAACGGTCTGTCTTGTGCCAGTCACCTCCATGTTACTCCCGCATACTTTCGAATTACATCCACCCATCTTCCATGTGGTCTTCTTCTGGGTCTTTTCCTCTCCCTTGGAATCCAATCTAAAATTTCGACTGTCCATCGATGGTCTGTCCTTCTGGCAGTATGTCCAGCCCATTGCCATTTCAGGGATTTTACTCTGATCATGATGTCTTCCACTCCTGTCATTTTTCGGATCCACGAGTTCCTCTTTTTATCTCTCCTGTTTACACCAAGCATGCACCTCTCCATGCTGCTTTCAGTTGTCTGCAGCCTTTATATGTCTCGTTTAGTAAAGGTCCACGTCTCTGCACCATACGTAAGCACTGGAAGGATGCATTGATCAAACACTTTTCTTTTAAGACATATTGGAATATTGCTCTTGAAAATTATGCTGTTTCTTCCAAAAGCTCTCCAGGCAAGTTTTATACGCCGATTAATTTCTTCATCAATCCGACCCTCACTTGATATCTGCTGTCCAAGGTAAACGTACGCATCTGTTATCTCCAGCTTTTCTCCATCAATCGATAAATCTTCATTTCTTGTAAAAGCATTGAACATCCCTTTTGTCTTCTGAAAGTTCATTTTTAATCCCACTTCTTTACTCCTGTCAGCAAGTTCCTTGATCATACTCTGCAGCTCTGATGGGGCAGTTTCAAAAAGGACTACGTCATCTGCAAAACGAAGGGGGAGTTAGATAATCTCCGTTAATCTTTATCCCTTTGTTTTCCTAGTTCAGTGATTGAAAGACATTTTCCAATGTTGTATTAAAGAGTTTGGGAGATGTGGTGTTCCTTTATCTCAGCCCCTTTCCAATTTTTATGTGTACTGTATTCTCAAACAGCCGAATCGTTGCACTTGCATTTTCATAGATGTTATTAATAATAATGTATGCATCTTCAACACCGCAGGATTTCAGAGCCATTGTAACTGCTCATGGTTTCATTGAATCAAAGGCCTTTTCATAATCGACAAAAGCCATGCACAATGGAAGTTCATATTCCTTCGCTCTTTCAATTAGTTCTCTCAGTACGTGGATATGATCTATAGTGCTGTAGCAACTCCTGAATACAGCTTGTTCTCTCGGTTGAGCCATGTCCAGTATAACAAAGTAAATTTCTCCGTCATTTTTGGTCTACGC
The DNA here is from genome assembly GCA_039090855.1 of Macrothele yani. Taxonomy (NCBI): domain Eukaryota; kingdom Metazoa; phylum Arthropoda; class Arachnida; order Araneae; family Macrothelidae; genus Macrothele; species Macrothele yani. The sequence goes on along the minus strand of CM077028.1, from coordinate 69,598,850 downwards.
CGGGATTCGAACCCGGATCCCCTCATTCCGGAATAAGTCACTCTACCAATTGAGCTACGCGGACGTTTGTTCTGATTACCATCTGCCTTTATGCCGTATGCGTCCTGCTGGCAGGTATGACACATATCTCCCCCCCTCCGAAAGAGGGCCGGGGCATGGCCCACGGGTCAGCCGTGACCATGAATCGCCGCAGGCAGCCATCCACTGTAGAACGTGCACTTGAGAACTCCCAATCAATCTGGTGTGTGGAATGCAACGTCACACACATTTATTTTTCGAAGCGCTGGAGAAAGGATTCTCTGATTTTTCCTATCTCGCGGTGTGGAAATAACATCACACCATTGCGAGATTTTGAACGGTCGGGTCATCCGGATAGTTCGGGCGCCATTATAACGAAGTAAATTTCTCCGTCACTTTTGGTCTACGCCGGGATTCGAACCCGGATCCCCTCATTCGGGAATAAGTCACTCTACCAATTGAGCTACGCGGACGTTTGTCCTGACTACTATCTGCCTTTATGCCGTGTGCGTCCTGCTGGCAGGTACGTCACACCAGTGTTACCTTCAAGCGGTGTGAAAGAACTTTAGTGAAGATTTTATAAACCACTGATAAGAGGCTGATAGGTCTGTAGTTCCTGAGATCCTTAATGTCACCTTTTTTATTAGCAGGATCATTGTAGCGTTGTTCCAATCCTCAAGAATCTTCACTTCATTAAAGCATCGAGTGAAAACTTGGGCGAGTACTGTTTCAATTTCTCCACTTGCTTCTTGTATGATGTCTACAGTAATTCCATCTTCTCCTGGAGCTTTCCCTCACTTCATGTTCTTGATTGCATGTGCAACTTCTGCTAGGAGGACTGGAAGAACTCTGGTACTGGTGCCTTTCATGATGTCTGGGGTACATGTATCATCCCTTTCATAAAATTTGGAGTAGAAATCTTTCACTCTTGTCAAAATTTCGCCTCTATTTCTTGTTACAGAACCATCTTCTTTTCTCAGTGCCATAATCTGTTCTTTCCCCTTACTGAGATGTCCCTTTGCTATCTTTAGGCTTTGGTTGTTTTCGATTGCTTTCCTCACCAGTTCACAGTTGAATTTCCTTACGTCTTCGGTGATACTTTTTCGTACTGTCTTGCATAGCTCTATATATTCCACTTTGGAAGTCACATCTTCTTTAGTTGTCTTCATCTCTCTTCTTTTTTGCATCAACATTTTGTTTTTTCCTGATAATTTGTTCACATGCAACTTGTTCTTAAACCCAGCTAATCTTGTTGCTGTTTCCATAAGAGCTTTGGTTACTTTTCTGTTAACTTCAGAGATAACCACTTCTTCTGATGTTAGACCTTCTAGAGCAGAGAATTGTTCCTCAGTTCCAATTTGAAGGTATTCTGATGCTTTTTAAGGTTGGTCACGTCAATACACTTTGTTTGTTTTATGAGCTTGCCACGCTCGAGTTTAACATTGAGGTGCATCTTACATCTTACCATTCTATGGCCACTAATTGTGTTGAACTTGTTCAGCACACTACAGTCTCCCATGAAAAATTTCTTGTTACACATAATAAAATCAATTTTACTTGTCCATCCATTGGGATGCCTCCATGTCCGTTTCCTTTTGCAGCTTTTTCTTCTGCAAACTCTACGAGAGTATTTCCACGCTGGTTTCTGTTGCTGTGACCGAATTTACCTACCGAAGTTTCTTTCTGTTGCCGTTGCCCCATTTTGGCATTGAAATCTCACATAATTATCTTCAAGTGCTGTTTGACTTTATTATTTAGATGATGAATTTCCTCATAAGATTCTTCAATTTCTTCTTCAGGATGACTTGTGGTGGGTGCATAAGTTTGAATAATCTGAGCCTGGAATCTTCTCGAGAGTTGGATAACGAGTCGTGCAGCTCTGTCAGGGGAACTTTCAACTTCTACAACTTTATCCTTCAGTTTCTTGTATAATATAAATCCAACACCACTAGTTCTGCCAGTATCTGTCCCACGATAGTAGAAGAGATGTCCACTTTTCAGTTCAATGAGATCTTCTCCTTTTTTCCTTACCTCACTTAGCCCGACGATGTCCCACTTGATCCTTTGTAGTTCCTCTTACAATTCAAGAAGTCTTGAATAAGAAGATAGGGAGTGTCCATTGTAAGTAGCCAAGGTCAGCATCAAATGGCAGCCTAGTCCGGTCCTCCGGGGATTCTTAGCACCCTCTGCCTTCATGTCGCACTGGCCGCTGCCTTGGCTAGGTACATTCCAGCTGCCGGAGACTGAGGGCCAAGATTTAAGTTGTGGAGTCATTTTGGAGGGGTTTGGCCATAACTCACCACGCTGGCCAAGCGGGTTGGTGAGTGTGGGATAGCATTTCCTCTAATCCCGATGGTATAGTTATACCGCTATTGGCGGTCGTCAGAGCGCCTTTAGTGGGAACAGGATGCTCCACCAGAAGGCGGGGTTGACATTTGTCAAGGAGAGGCTGTGATGTTGCGCATCACCTGACCTTACATCCCATATATATATATATTTGCAAAAGTTTAAGACCTCTTGTTGGTATTAGGGATTTCTGCCGTTTGCGCCAGCTACTGTCTGTATTACTCAACTTAGTGTCGATGTTGCATTATCTCACAGGCAGTTATTGATAGAGTTGGGGGAAGCGTACGAGCGCCAGTTTGCTTCTGGTTTTCAGGCTGAGAGGTTTTGTAGGTATTTTCTATATAGCAAAAAATGGGGAAAAAGCGTCATTAAGTGTTACTCAGAGGGCACAAATAGTGACTTTATATCATGAAGGCTACTCCGAACGTGACATAAGCAGAAAGGTGAATGTGAGCAAGACTGCTATTCATAATACGATCATGAAATATCGAGATACAGGTGAATTTAGCGACCGAAAGAGAAGTGGATGTCCAAGGAAAACAACTCCACGTGAAGACAGTGCCATAAGGGGAATAGTTATGCGCTCTCTGAAGAGTTCGTGCGAGAAAAGCAAGGCCTTTCTACATTGTAAAGGTTCTGATGTTAGTATCATCACTGTTTCCTGACGTCTTATCAAAGGTTTTGGATTAAAGTCTTATAAACCTGCACATAAGCCTGGACTAACCTCTGTCATGAAAAAGAAGAGACTACAGTTTGCGAAGCGTCATCAATCGTGGACTGCTGAAAATTGGAGCCAAGTTCTTTTTTTCTGATGAATCAACTGTGCGTCAACTTGAATCATGTGAGGCACATGTTCGACGACTAAAAGGCAAAAGGTTTGATGAAAAATGCACTGTTAGCACCGTGAGACACCCGCCTAGTCAGATGATATGGGGTGCTATGTCTGCATCCGGTACTGATAGTTATCCTTTTTACCGACAGGCACTACTATGACTGGTCCTTTTTTATGTGGAAATATTACGTGGGAAGCTGTTAACTCATATGCAAGGGCACATATGCGCAATCTTTATGCACAATGGTGCTCCATGCCTCAGATCAAAGACAGTAAAGGACTACTTACAGAGGAAAAGCATAACTGTGCTTGACTGGCCCGGTAAAGGTTCCGACCTCAACCCCATCGAAAATTTGTGGACCATTTCAAGACAAGGTAGCAGAAAAACAGCCATCAAATTCCCAAGTTTTGATTGATGAGATAAAGTACGTGTGGTGCAAAGACATTTCAAGTGACTACTGCAAATCCCGCATTGAGAGCACGTCACATCGTATTCTGTCCATTATCAAGAACAAAGGTGACCACACAAAGTACTGATTTCAGTCTTTTTGTGTTCTAAAGAATGTAAGTATTCATCTGTGGTGTCCTTTTTTCAAATATCTCTGACTAGTAATTAGTTGTTTCTTTGAAAATCTTAGTTTGCAATAAATTGACAGGTGGTATTAAACAAAATCATAATTTAAAAAAATGACTGGTGGTATTCCTCCAGCATGCTTTCGAATTTCATTAAGCTATCTCCTACGAGGTCTTCTGGATCTCTTCCTGTCCTTTGGTATTCAATCCAGTATTTTAGTTATCCAACCGTGGCCACTTGAGGGTTCTTACTTTGATCACGATGTCTTCCATTCTAGTCATTTTCCTGATCCAGGAGTTCCTTTTCATATCCTTCTTGGTTACACCAAGCATACATCTTTCCATTCTTCTTAAAGTTGTCCGCAGCCTCTGCTTGTTTATTTTAGTTAAGGAGCATATCTCTGATCCATAAGTAAGAACCGAAATAATGCATTGATTAAACACCTCTGTTTTAAGACGTAATGGAAAATTTCTCTTCAAAATTGTACTGTTTCTCTGTTAGATTTCTACAGATCTATGAATACTAAAACGAAGTGTGTGTGTGTGGAAGGGGGGGATGCTGCTGGTAATGTTTTAGGTTTGGGTTTTCTATACATACCGGTACCTTTATTCAATACTTGGTTGGATCTCCTTTGGCCTGAATTACAGCACGTGTGTCGTTTGACATAAATTCCACGAGGTGATGGAGTGCATCTACGTCTACAGCGTACCAGACGTTCACTAGGCAGTTCTTTAACCGCATCGTACTTGACGGAAGAGGACTTTACTGCTGGATCTGTTTTTTAACGTCCCATATATTCTCAATGGGGTTCAGCTCCGGGCTCCGCGATGTTCAGGAGAGATGGTGGTATATTTCATACGCATAGTTTGCTAAGATGAGTCTGGAACAGTATTCATTGATTGCTTCAGTCAATTGCTGCACACGGGAAGTCTTGTTTCTCCGTACTAGCCTTCTCAGACAACAGTGATCTCGTTCCTAATAGACTGACGTTGCACCACAGTTACGCCTCTGAGGTCCACTGAATAAAGACACGGTATACCTCATCTGTTGAGAAACCAGTCAGCTCTACTGTTTTCGAAATCGTCGCTCCAGTCAGACAGGCACAAACAATAAGCACTTTGTCGCAGTCAAAAAGATCCTTTGTTTTTCCCATTGTGATCAATACTACTGACTACTGAAGATTACTGACGAACAGCAGTCTTAAATAGTAGCTTAGATCACCTGGCGGGCACATGACCACGTATTTTGCATATACGCTGAATAAGTTAGTTCACGTGCAACTGCATAAAGGCTTCTAATTCTTTTTTTTTCTTTCTTTTTTTTTTTTTGATTGGAGATTTAACGATCACCTTGAGCAACTCAGTGGGCTATAAGCAGTCGCCCGTCCCTAATTTAGGGCTACTGGTTCCAGGAAAAGGGAGAGAGCCAGCGCCGTAAGACAAACACAACACCCATGCCTCACCGGGATTCGAACCCGGACCCATCTCTGACGAATGATCAGAAGCCATTGCTTAGACCACTGCGCCACCGGGGCGGCGGCTTCTAATTTGGTGGTCGGTGTGTGTAGTATTGGCACCTCTGAAACACGCAAGGCATCCACAACCTAAATTTTCAGAAATCGTTAAACCGATCTTAAACCATAAAATTTTTATAAAGCTAGAGCATAAATCGGAATTCGTCATAAGAGAAAGGGGCCCTGAGTCTCCAGGGCTCGGAGGCAGATGGCCCATCTGCTTTATACTAGTTACACACCCGTGAGCAAAACCTGTGTCCTTTAGCACACGATTAGCTATAAAATCCAATCAAACGGTCTCAGTAATATTTTACTTTTGTATTGCATCCGTATCAGTATTTCGGAATACACTGATGGAAAATAAATCTGTGATATGTTTTTCGCAATCTAAAAGGCAGAGACGCTGCGTTTTCTTCTATGGCGATGCGAACATGGGTGTGTGGTAGAGGTAGGCAGTGGATTCTGTCAATGAAAGCGACGGTGTGTAAAGATCAATTATACTGCTGGTGATTTTCATGTTAGCTGGTAAATAAGTGATTTCCGATTATCTTTGGCGGCAATTTAAGGGATATGTGAATCGGTGTGTCCCAAAGTCATTTTGTTTTAGTTTGTTTGGAACACCACGGGCAACTTTTTTGGGCTATAAACAGTCACCAGTTCCAAATTATGGGGTCACTAGCTCTAGGGAAGGTGCTCAGCCAGCGCCGTAAAGCAAACACAGCACCGGTGCCACATCCAAGATTCGAACCGTGGCCAATCTCGAACAAATGATCCAAAGTCATCCCCTTAGATCTCAGCCACCAGGAAGACCCTAACGTCATAACACTCTCCTGACTAAAGCGGGTTTGGCAGAGGAGGTTCATTAAAATGGAAAACTACTGGAGCACAGATTCAAATGAAAGTGACGACATGGTCTGTGACATGCTACAGAGGTGACACACATGCCAATACGGCTAGTATAGCCGTGATAAGCACTTGTCGGTGTAGCTTAATTGGGAAAGCATTTGGCTACGGAGCAGAAGGATACGAGTTCGAGGTCTATATCCGGCGAATGTTTGTTTTTACATTGGCGCCCGAACGTGAAAATGGATCAACTGGCTGTTGGGTTGTTCGAAAAATGTGTGATGTTCGTTCCACACACCGTCTGGAATTAATGAGAATTCCTGCTTTGCTTCGAGAAATGTGTGATACTTCTTCCACTCACCGTTTGGAATTAGTGAGAATTCCTTCTTCGCTTGAAAAATGTGTGACGCTTCCTCCACACATCGCTTAGAATTAATGAAAATACCTTCTTTGCTTCGAGAAATGTGTGATACTTCTTCCACACATCGTTTGGAATTAATGAGAATACCTTCTTTGCTTCGAGAAATGTGTGATACTTCTTCCACACATCGTTTGGAATTAATGAGAATACCTTCTTTGCTTCGAGAAATGTGTGATACTTCTTCCACACATCGTTTGGAATTAATGAGAATACCTTCTTTGCTTCGAGAAATGTGTGATACTTCTTCCACACATCGTTTGGAATTAATGAGAATACCTTCTTTGCTTCGAGAAATGTGTGATACTTCTTCCACACATCGTTTGGAATTAATGAGAATTCCTTCTTTGCTTCGAGAAATGTGTGATACTTCTTCCACACATCGTTTGGAATTAATGAGAATTCCTTCTTTGCTTCGAGAAATGTGTGATACTTCTTCCACACATCGTTTGGAATTAATGAGAATTCCTTCTTTGCTTCGAGAAATGTGTGATACTTCTTCCACACATCGTTTGGAATTAATGAGAATTCCTTCTTTGCTTCGAGAAATGTGTGATACTTCTTCCACACATCGTTTGGAATTAATGAGAATTCCTTCTTTGCTTCGAGAAATGTGTGATACTTCTTCCACACATCGTTTGGAATTAATGAGAATTCCTTCTTTGCTTCGAGAAATGTGTGATACTTCTTCCACACATCGTTTGGAATTAATGAGAATTCCTTCTTTGCTTCGAGAAATGTGTGATACTTCTTCCACACATCGTTTGGAATTAATGAGAATTCCTTCTTTGCTTCGAGAAATGTGTGATACTTCTTCCACACATCGTTTGGAATTAATGAGAATTCCTTCTTTGCTTCGAGAAATGTGTGATACTTCTTCCACACATCGTTTGGAATTAATGAGAATTCCTTCTTTGCTTCGAGAAATGTGTGATACTTCTTCCACACATCGTTTGGAATTAATGAGAATTCCTTCTTTGCTTCGAGAAATGTGTGATACTTCTTCCACACATCGTTTGGAATTAATGAGAATTCCTTCTTTGCTTCGAGAAATGTGTGATACTTCTTCCACACATCGTTTGGAATTAATGAGAATTCCTTCTTTGCTTCGAGAAATGTGTGATACTTCTTCCACACATCGTTTGGAATTAATGAGAATTCCTTCTTTGCTTCGAGAAATGTGTGATACTTCTTCCACACATCGTTTGGAATTAATGAGAATTCCTTCTTTGCTTCGAGAAATGTGTGATACTTCTTCCACACATTTCGTTTGGAATTAATGAGAATTCCTTCTTTGCTTCGAGAAATGTGTGATACTTCTTCCACACATCGTTTGGAATTAATGAGAATACCTTCTTTGCTTCGAGAAATGTGTGATACTTCTTCCACACATCGTTTGGAATTAATGAGAATTCCTTCTTTGCTTCGAGAAATGTGTGATACTTCTTCCACACATCGTTTGGAATTAATGAGAATTCCTTCTTTGCTTCGAGAAATGTGTGATACTTCTTCCACACATCGTTTGGAATTAATGAGAATTCCTTCTTTGCTTCGAGAAATGTGTGATACTTCTTCCACACATCGTTTGGAATTAATGAGAATTCCTTCTTTGCTTCGAGAAATGTGTGATACTTCTTCCACACATCGTTTGGAATTAATGAGAATTCCTTCTTTGCTTCGAGAAATGTGTGATACTTCTTCCACACATCGTTTGGAATTAATGAGAATGACTTCTTCGATTCGAGAAATGTGTGATACTTCTTCCACACATCGTTTGGAATTAATGAGAATACCTTCTTTGCTTCGAGAAATGTGTGATACTTCTTCCACACATCGTTTGGAATTAATGAGAATTCCTTCTTTGCTTCGAGAAATGTGTGATACTTCTTCCACACATCGTTTGGAATTAGTGAGAATTCCTTCTTTGCTTCGAGAAATGTGTGATACTTCTTCCACACATCGTTTGGAATTAATGAGAATTCCTTCTTTGCTTCGAGAAATGTGTGATACTTCTTCCACACATCGTTTGGAATTAATGAGAATTCCTTCTTTGCTTCGAGAAATGTGTGATACTTCTTCCACACATCGTTTGGAATTAATGAGAATTCCTTCTTTGCTTCGAGAAATGTGTGATACTTCTTCCACACATCGTTTGGAATTAATGAGAATTCCTTCTTTGCTTCGAGAAATGTGTGATACTTCTTCCACACATCGTTTGGAATTAATGAGAATTCCTTCTTTGCTTCGAGAAATGTGTGATACTTCTTCCACACATCGTTTGGAATTAATGAGAATACCTTCTTTGCTTCGAGAAATGTGTGATACTTCTTCCACACATCGTTTGGAATTAATGAGAATTCCTTCTTTGCTTCGAGAAATGTGTGATACTTCTTCCACACATCGTTTGGAATTAGTGAGAATTCCTTCTTTGCTTCGAGAAATGTGTGATCCTTCTTCCACACATTTCTTGGAATTAATGAGAATTCCTTCTTCGATTCGAGAAATGTGTGATACTTCTTCCACACATCGTTTCGAATGAGTGAGAACTCCTTCTTCTACGGACAGTTACTTCAAGCCTGGCTTTCCGCGCTTGGTACAGATGTCTAAGCGATGGGCTTCTGACCATTCATCCGATAAAGGTCCGGGTTCGAATCCCGGTGAGGCATCGATGTTGTTCTTGTCTTACGGCACTGGGTCTCTCCCTTCGCTGGAACCAGATACCCTAAATGAGGAAAGGGGAACTGCTGAGAATTCCTTCCGGTTGCTCACGATGGTTGTTTAAACTTCCAACCAAAAAAAACAAAACAAATAACAAAAAACAACAAAGAATGGTTTGCGGGGGACCTGAAAGCTGCGATTTCGTGTCTCCACTTTTTCAGGGGGGGTATACAGTATGTGGCGTACTACAGAGGTTAGGCACATGTCAAGACGGCAAGTAACAGTGATAAGCACTCGTTTATGTAGCTTAATTGGGAAAACATTCGGCTCCGCCACCGGCAACTTGTGTTTTCACAATTCCCACTCGGTGGGTGGTACGCGCGATGATTAAGTTTTCTCTGGGCACGGAAAACACCGGCAGAGGAAATCCATCGCTAATTGCAAAAAATCAGTGGTTCTTAACTCGTGATCTTCCGGAGCGTGTCAGAATGGTACTAATTTGCATAGGGGATAAATGCGTTGACGAATGAGAAACGCACTATCAGGCCTTCAACGTCAACAAAACACAGTTAACATGGCGTGCGCTGACGCACAGATGCAAGAAGACAGACAGGTGACATTATGTCAGACTGCCGAAAATGCAAATGTTTCTTTCGGAACAGCGCATCACATAGTTCAAACTAACCACCGCTCGTACCTCCGAATGAGACCATGCTACCAGGCGGATCATTATCTGCACTCATATCTCTTCTCCTACGCGTTTCCTTTTTATTCAAACTCATATGCCGAACAACGCGCACTAGTCAGGTGAGTGAAATGGCGTTGGGAGCCACCGATTTATGTATCCCTAATCCGTCGCCAAAAGTCATCGGAAGTCACTGTTACTTATTTATCATCTCTCGTATCAGTGCACTGCTCCTCAACACTAGACGCAGTCGGAAGGAAGCAGTATTTGGAATGCAGTAATAAAAGTGTAGGGTGGCGGTTTTCTGTAGGAATAAATTATTAAAAACATATTAAAGATTCGTTTTTCATTTGTATACTGAAATGCAATTATATCAAATGAAAGTGATGACGAAGACGTTTTGATTTCTCATGTGCTTTGATGATTACATTTGTTATCGTATTAACACACAAAGAAACAGTGGATAAGATTCCCTTCCTATCCACTGCTCAAATATGTAAGACGATGAGGTATTCCTAATGCAAAGCTAACTCAATACATAGTCACTGGGTTTTTGTTCATGTCGTCAGAGTTTTATCTTTGCAACTTATGAATGATGCTAAATGTACTGTTTATTCAGTTTATTTAGATGAATAAATAACTTAAATCATGAATTGCTGTAGTTTCGAGATGAGCATTGTCGGGATGAGTGCATTTCTTTAGTGCTAGTTGCTACATTCCTTACGGGTAAGTATAAAGCAAGTGAGATTTTAGGATGAAAGTGTCCAACACTACGTTTTAAACAGCCTTTAGAAGTAGAAAGCTCGAAGATTTGTGCTAGAGTGCCAGATAGAAAAGCTTGGGCACCCGCAGAATTTTTCTACGGATGGTCAAAGCAAATTTCCAGCGCACAAAAAGCTCTCTAAGCTCTAAGTAATTCAAGGTGAATGACAGAAGCAGTCTTAGTTCACTGTGTAAAGGGAAATATATTTATTTCTGGGTACAAAGAGAAAAATAATGCAACAGAGTTTTTAATGAAACTGTAAGTAAACAACAATTGAATAAATGTTGCGAAACCTATTAAGCTAGCAAAAAACAACTTCTTGTGATAATTAAGGTGGGTTATTATTGTGTCACTCCTAATTGGAGGAAAATAAAAATTGCTGTCTTATATTGCTTTGCCCGAATCGGTCGACAATTTTTCTTATAAAATCTAAATTTCGGTAAACCAAATTTTGGAGGACGCTCTTTGAGACTATCTATAGTCTCTCCTATGTCATGGTTGATCTTACCAAAGATTTCACCCTACGCAAGTTACTGAAAGATTTTTCAATGGTACATGTTATTACTGGGAATGTGGCGGCGATCTATAGTGTTCTTTAAAATGTCGGATAAAATTTCTTTTCTTTCCGTATAATTTCTGAAAGGAAATCATTCCTGTTTTAGCTACCAACTTGTCTTTCCAAAAGTGTTGTCATGACCTTCATTTTGCGTTGCTGAATGTCTTTGGCCGACAAATTAAATTTAGCCTCATCAAGTTTACTAATACTTTTGGGAAGTAAATTAAAAAACAAAATGGAGTTTCCTTCTATTTCAAGAATATACTTTCCAGATAAGTTATCAAGGAATCCAAATATGGAGTGTATTAGGAAACCAAAAAGTTCGAGCGGTTTCCCCTAGAGTTCGCTGCAATGACTTGCTTTATTTTGTAGAGATTTGTAGAGGGTAATTTTTTATGGCACAGATATGCGTCAGTCAATGGATGAGTTCTAACTTGGTGTGTATTCTTTTTCTGTGAATTTGAACCCTTTTAAAATGTCACTTGAACCTGGTGTAATTTGGGCTTGTTTGCTGTAAGAATTTGAACTCAATTCGAAGGCTTCAGAAACGTCCGTAAGATATGTGCGCTGGGGCGTACTAGGCCGCCGGGATACCGGGAGAATTCCCGATGGGCCGTCATATTTTGGGCCGGTAGGCCGTACGCCAACTTAAGGAAAAAAGTATATATACACTATATTAACAAAAGTCACTGGACACCCCTTCAAAAGCAAATGAACTGATGCGCTGCGTTGTTAACACGCGCGGTACAGCTGCAAACGGTAAAAAAACAAGCCTGCAGCTGACTGCGATCATATCGCACTGTCAGGTTGAGTGAAAATGTCGCGGCGGGAGAGAACTGACTTTGAGAAAGGAAAGATTGTTGGGGGTTGTCCATAAGAGAAACCTAGAGGCATTTAAACATACCCGAATCAACTGTTTTGGATGTACTGATTAAGTGGAAGACACATGGCGTGCCTGAAGCAGCAAAACGTACCGGCAGACCAAAGAAAATCAGTGATAGAGAACGTCGAAGCCTCAGGAGAGTTGTTACAGATAATCGATAGAGTACTGCACAAAACCTCAGTGTACAGGTGAGTAAAAATGCTGGAACCTCGGTATGTACGCGTACCATTCGCAGGGAACTTCATTCCATGGGTTACCGTGGTCGTGCGGCTGCTCATAAGCCTTTCATCTCCACTCGAAATGCTACTCATCGTTTAGCGTGGTGTAAAGAACATTTATCGTGGACCGTAGATCAATGGAAACAGGTCCTATTATAACGAAGTAAATTTCTCCGTCATTTTTATCCGCGCCAGGATTCGAACCCGGGTCCCCTCATTCCGGAATAAGTTGCTCTATCAATTGAGCTACGCGGACATTTCATTCCGATTCCTATCTGCCTTTATGTCGTGTGCGTCCTTCTGGCAGGTACGTCACATCTCCTAGTACGTTACATCATCTCCCCCTTATTATTTTTTTTTTTTCGAAGTGCTGCTCTTATTTTTCCTATCTCGCGGTGTGGAAATAACATCACACCATTGCGAGATTGTGAACGGTCGGGTCATCCGGATAGTTCGGGCGCCATTATAACGAAGTAAATTTCTCCGTCATTTTTATCCGCGCCAGGATTCGAACCCGGGTCCCCTCATTCCGGAATAAGTTGCTCTACCAATTGAGCTACGCGGACATTTCGTTCAGATTCTTATCTGCCTTTATGTCGTGTGCGTCCTTCTGGCAGGTACGTCACATCTCCTAGTACGTTACACTATGGACTGATAAATCCAGATATATGGGTATGGCGGCAGCCGGGGAACGCTATTTACCACAGTGTAGTTCCTACGGTCAAGTTTGGAGCTGGCAATGTACTCGTGTGGGGGTGTTTTTCGTGGTATGGTCCCGGCCCATTGGTTATCGTGGACAAACCTGTTTACCAACATATCTACTTCGATATTCTGGACAATTATGCCCTACTAACTCTGTGGCAATGCTATGGAACACAGTCTTGTTGGTACCAGCAGGATAATGCACCGAGACATAAAGCAAGGACTATTACGGCGTGGTTCGACGATCATTCCGTATCGTGTGTGAACTAACCAGCACAGAGCCCTGATCTTAATCCCATAGAGCACCTATGGGATGAATTAGAGCTTCGCATAAGAAGTTTGGAACCAAGGCCTACTACTAAGCAACAGTTAGCGGCAGCATTATGTACTGAATGGAAGCGCATACCTATCGCTGTGTTCCAAAACCTTATCGGAAGCATGTCTCGAAGGGTCAGTGCATGCATTAAGTCCAAAGGTGGACCGACACCGTACTGATGTACTGTATGCCAATAAATGCTATGTTGTGTTTCTCTTCTAGGTGTCCGGTGACTTTCGTCAATATAGTGTATATACTTCAATATTCTTGTAGAAGAAAACCAATTTATTCTGAAACGACGAAGTTTGTTCACCACTTTGACTGACGACTTCAGGAAAAAAAAAAAAAAAAAAAAAAAAAAAGACATGTGTAGCAAATGTTCTGTTGATCCACGCACTACTTTTGATACACCCCATTCCATTTTCTCGACTTTAAAATTTAGGCCCCTTCCCTTTGGAATGATTCCTCTGCCTCAGTCCGCTTTTCCCAGTTGCAGTTGCAGTTGCAGTTGCAGTTGAATACCCAATACAATGTAATAAAACATGTCATCAATAGTCTGCGATAGAAACTTGAAATTCACTGTGTACGTTAATGCATTGAAGTTCACCTAGAGTAAAAATATTTGGGTTGCTGCTCTTTATACATACATTTTTTTTGAACGAGATCTGCATTTGATTTACTACTTTTCGGGCCTTACCGTTACACGAATTCTTGAACTGCAGTTCTAGAAAGATTGTTTCAGCTACAGTAAAACTTATTTTCCCATTTGAAAGTAATTAAATAAAAATTAATTTTCGCGTTCTTTAATTTCTCTCACTTTATAAATTTGCACTGAAATTCTTGCAATTCTGGACATTTTCAATTCTTTCAAGAGAGAGAGATTTTTTGTAATTGAATTTTATTTTATTAATGATAGGTAAATCTTGAAAAAGGAATTTATTTTTGGCATACTTGGATTTCCGTTTCCCTAAAAGCGAAGAAAATAGTACGTGTTCTGAATTCAGTTATCGCAATAAAATTCATAAGAATGGAATAAAGACAGTCTCTCTCAGAAAACGTACCTTGCCTGTTGCTTCTCAATAACCAAAGTCATTTCATCCTTACATTAAATTTTACTAAGGATCTGCCGTCCAAGAAAATGGCTAAAATGCCTCAATACAAAAAACTGCGATGATTTGAGATTTGTGTTGAGAAGATGTTTGAATAGCAAACGGTAATGCTGTCATACCTTTTTTTTAATGATGGAATGCCTTGATAATTTCCCCCGAAAGTGGGCCTCTCAGAATCAGCTTCAAGGGATGTTTAGGGATCACCACCTTTGGTACCACATTAAACGAACCGAATGCAGCTTACAGTAGTCGCAGTAACGACCAAATTGCCTACAGAGAATCTTCAAAAATATGAACGCTATCCTTATATTGTAACGTACGAACAACCGGACCATTATTTGTGATTGTGAGCAACTTACATCTCCTGCACATTTTGAAGAAGTGCGAAATTTAAGCTGCCAAAGCTACCGCAACTACTGAAAGAAATTATAGTCAAATTCTGCATCAGAAGCTAGTGCAAAAGTCTCAATTCTGATTTTAGTTAGATTGTACGCAATGATTTTTGCGCCCTCGCTTGAGCTGCGCCCTGAGTAGCCGCCCCTCTTGCCCCGCCCTATTACGCCTCTGCCTCCACTTTTGACTTTGTTTATAAATGTTCTCACGAAATTTACATTTCTCCGAAAAAAAATAAATAAATGGCATTTCTCTCTTCTTTGACCCTTAACACCAATAAGCCCAGTTTCCATGTGCCCGAAAATCATTGGAGCACCTGTTCGTACTGATTCAGATCGAGAAATAATTTCTCTTGAATTTTTCATCCATTGTTCGTTTCATTTTAGTTGTTTTTTTCTGAAGTGCAAAGGGTAAAGTAATTATGCTTATAATGAAATCTAAAGCGCAATTTTCATAAACCACCGAAAATAAAAGTTCAGAGTTTACAGTACACAACATCGCCCATGAAATGCATATGGAGGGGAAGGGGGGTGCCCCACTGGAAGACCCAGGATTTTTTTTATTGGGTGGGGGTGCTTTTCTTGAATATGCAAGTAAAAATATCCCGGAAAAAACATCTCCCAAAAAATTGGGAGTAAAAAATATCACCGCCGCTTTTAAGCGGTAAAAAATATCACCACAATATTTAAAGCTCATTTCCAATTATTCATAAAATATATGCCGCCCCCCCCCGGTGGCTCAGTGGTCTAAACGATAGCTTCTGATCATTCATCCGAAAGGGGTCCGGGTTCGACCCCCGTGTTCAGGCATGGATGCTGTGTTTGTCTTACGGCACTGGCTCTTTCCCTTCCCTGGAACCAGTGGTCCTAAACTAGGGACGGGCGACTGCTCATAGCCCATTGAGTTGATCACCGTGGTCGTTAAACCTTCAATAAAAAATATATATATATGTATATATGTAAGTGCAAAGATTCGGCTGTTTGAAAATACAACACACATAAAAATTGGAAAGGTAGTGAGACAAGGTGACACCATATCTCTGAAGCTCTTTAATGCCACATTGGAAAATGTCTTTCAACCACTGAACTGGGAAAACAAAGGGATAAATATTAATGGAGATTATCTACCCCACCTTCGTTTTGCTGATGACGTAGTCATTTTTGCAACTACCCCATCAGAGCTGTAGAGTGCGATCCAGGAACTTGCTGACAAGAGTAAAGAAGTGGGATTAAAAATGAACTTTCAGAAGGCAAAAGTGATGTTCAATGCTTTTACAAGAAATGAAGATTTATCGATTGATGGAGAAAAGCTGGAGATAACAGACACGTACGTTTACCTTGGACAGCAGATATCAAGTGAGGGTCACATTGATGAAGAAATTAATCGGCGTACAAAACTTGCCTGGAGAGCTTTTGGAAGAAACAGCATAATTTTTAAGAGCAATATGCCATTATGTCTTAAAAGAAAAGTGTTTGATCAATGCATCCTTCCAGTACTTACATAATGTGCAGAGACGTGGACCTTAACTAAAAGAGACATATAAAGGCTGCAGACAACTCAAAAAAGCATGGAGAGGTAGGTGCATGCTTGGTGTAACCAGGAGAGATAAGAAGAGGAACTCGTGGATCCGAAAAATGACAAGAGTGGAAGACATCATGATCAGAGTTAAATTCCTGAAATGGCAATGCGCTGGACATACTGCCAGAAGGACAGACCATCGATAGACAGCCGAAATTTTAGATTGGATTCCAAGGGACAGGAAAAGACCCAGAAGAAGACCACATGGGAGATGGGTGGATGAAATTCGAAAGTATGCGGGAGTGACATGGAGACTGGCACAAGACAGACCGTTGTGAAGGAAACTTGGGGAGACCTTCGTCCAGCAGTTGATTGATAATGCTTGACAATGATGATGATGATGATATATTTAAAAGTATACACAAATACACACCGATGAGACATTACAGTATAACCACCTACCTAATGAGTTGTAGGACCCCCTTTATCCCGCAAAACAGCGGTCACTCGGAGAGGCATCGCTTCGATGAGGTGGCGATAGGTATCCTGGGGTATCTGGTAGCATAATGCCAACAGCAGGTCCTCCAGTTCCCGTACATTTCGGGATGGTGGTGATTTAGCGACAACCCGCTTTTCCACGTCGAACCACAAATGTTCGATTGGGCTCATGTCAGGTGAATTTGGAGGCAAGGGCATTAACGGAAAGCCACCAGCATGTTCCTCGAACCACTCCTTGACGATTCTGGCAGTGTGGCATTGCGCATTTTCCTGCTGGCAATGGCCATCGCCAGCGGCGTACTTGGTCCGCAACGATGTTCAGATACCTAAGAGCTGTCAGGGATTGTGCAATTGGGATAATGGGGCCGACATTGTCCCAAGAAAACATCGCTCACAGCATAACACCGCCGCCGACGGCCTGTTTCCGCCCAACAGTGCATCTAAGTGTCATAGCCTCCGTTGGTAATCGACGTATCCGCGCTCGGCTGTCTACGTGATGCACCAGGAATCTTGATTCGTCAGACCAAGTCACTTTCTTTCAATCATCCACGGTCCAATATCGATGATCATGGGCCCATTTCATGCGTTATCGGCGATTACGTGCTGTGAGCATGAGGACCCGAGTGGGTATTAAGCTACGCAAGCCCGTGCCCAGAAGGCTGCGATGAACTGTGTGCTATAACACTTTTCCCTGATCACCACTGTTGCAGCTGCTGGTGATTTATCGCACTGTGGCCCTGCGGTCGCTGTGATCAATGCGCGACAGTCTCTGCTCCCTTCTGGCATGAATGAGCTGCGAAAGACACACGACTGGACGACGGTTCGTCATTTGGCCATCTGTGCACCACTTTTGATACGTTCTCACTACAGCGGCACGTGAACAACCCACAACCGCACCGTTTCCTAGATCGTAGTTCCGAAGCGCCGTGCCATCACGATTTGTCCTTTATCAAACTCCGATAAATCAGCAGCTTTTCCCATTCTGACTCCGAACACTCTACTAACCGAAAGTTCTTCCTCGGGTTGTATATACACTGCTCTGAACTTCACCTGCGCCACCGTTCGGTCTTCAGTCGCGCTCATTTCTCTTGGATGGGGGTAGTCATAATGGAATGGTTCATCCGTGTACAAATATATTAAAAAATTAGTAGTCAATAACGAAGAACCCAGTGGTACCTCATCGGGAGGGTCGTCAGGGCTCCCCTGTTCCACTTCCATTATGTGCCCACTGGGCATCCGTATGAATTATACAGTCCTGATACAAAATAGATTAGCCCTCGAAAATTTCTGGTGGGGTAAACGAAGCATAAAACATATTTTGGGAGAAAAAACAAAACAAAACATAAGCAGCGAATAAGAATGAACCTTAGGGATGAGCAATAAAAAAAATAGGTTAAGAAGACGAAGATGGTCGATCATTTACTAGGAAAAACGAAAAGCAAAGGACAACGCTTATTTAATATTCAGTTAGGATCATCAACAATGTGGGTTTATTTCCTCTTTCGTTTAAAGATGTGTCTCCAGAAGCGAAGGTCGGTAGAGGAACCGATACTTTTCCTTCAGTGGGCAGAAGTATTGTATCTATCTTAAAAGGGACGAACTGAGTTTCATCAGCAAAACCGGGTACGTTGGTGCCAGGAAAGCAATGAATAGTCAGTGTTCGCCTCATTTCAAAGAAAGCCTTGTTTGATCTACTGATTGGGAAACAGGAATTCCATTCTATTCTGTCAATGTACCTTGGACAGCTTCTGAAGCGAAATTCCTTTGCTTGCTCCTGGAGACCTATGACCAAGTGAATTGCCCTTGACGTCCTTGATCTTTTCACGTCTCAATGAGTTTCGCAAACTGATTTTTATCTTTCTTTCTCTCTTTTCCCCCCTTTTTTTAACTTTTAGTTTCAGTTGAAGGAAGTGGTGATTTCTGAAGGAAGATATTTCTTCGTGTCTTTTCCTCCTTCTGTGGCACATGATACAGAATCAAATGTTTTTATTATTACACCAATTTTATCTACAGAGAGTGTTCTTTTACTTGTGTGAAGTCCGATAATTAAGTCACAGGATATATTACGTGTAAGTTATTTTAGGGAAATTTATTTATTTATTGTGGTTGTGGTTACTACTGATGGGTATGAGGGGAAATGCCCACAGTAAAAATGCCCACTTCTCGAAAAAAAGAAAAAAATGTCCCATCCTAAAAATAATAAATACGCCATATGTTGACTGATGTTTTCTTACTTTTTAAGAAAATCCTAACTTCAACTAAGCAATCGACAAAACTAGTGAGAACATTTCTCTTGCTCAACTGCATGACGCTGCCTAGAATTACAAGGACATCGTATAGTGTGCTCCCAAAATGGCAGAAGAAACTCATTGTTAAAAAGAACAGAACAATATTAACAGTTGTAAACATGAAATAAAATATCAAGAGTTACACTCGTATTAACCTATGCTATTCTTTCTTTATGAGGTGGGATGATCTTTTGATTTTACCACGTGTGTAAGATTCAGTTGGAAAGCTTTGTTCAAGTTGCTTCCCCTGTAATGCGCTACTCACTAAAAAGAATTGATTTAGACGTAGTTATTGCTCGTGGATGAGCCATGCACGTGTTCCTTAGAACAATGAACCTCTTCTGCCATTTTGGGAACAAACTACGATTTTCTTGTGGTCCCAGTTAATGCTATGTAGTTGAGTAGAGGAAATGTTCTGGCTAGTTTTGTCCATTGCTTAGTTGAAAATCAGATACTTCTTCATGAAATTAAGAAAAACCACATGTTTCTAACAGACGTAAGAAAACATCAGTCAACACCTGGCGTATTTTCCTATTTTCAAGATATGGCCATATTTTCCTATTTTTGAAAAGTGGGCATTATTTCTGTGGGTATTTTTTCCGTGGGCATATTCTTTCGTACGTTCTACTGATGTTCGTCGAAGCTGCAGTTGATTAGTTCAGCTAGTAATTAAGAGATACACATTAATTATCGTAAACAAGTGGTTCATCCCGACATCCCCCAATACCTCTTCATAAAAAATCTCAAAACCCCTTCATAAAAATCTCAATACTTCTCCAGCACCAAAACCCATAAAAATCTCAGCCCCTCTATTTGAAGGTGTGTCAGTGTACCTTATATACTTTTGAAGTTTCAAGTAGCCAAATTGTCTGGTTTGTACGTTGTTGGGCCACCTTTTGCCATTAATACTGCTTGAATCGTCTTCGTATGGATTCTATTAAATGTCGGTAAGTGTCTTGGGGTATATTAGCCCAAATGCGATGAATTGCAGCCTCCAGCTCTTAAAAGATTTGATGGTAGCGGATGCAACGGTCTGATGCTCCTTTCGATTTTATCCCACAAAAGCTCCATTGGATTAAGATCCGGTGATTCAAGAGGCCAATATAGTAGGGAGAAGTCTCCATGATGCTCTTTATATCATTCGCGTACAGTATATTGTGAGCATTGAGCACTATGACATGGAGCATAGTTCTACTGGAAGTATTCATCTCCATTGGGAGAAACCATGAACAGAACTCAGTGGATTCAGTCGGTCACGATATTTAAATACCTATGCACTGTCAGTTTTTGCTCCGCACAAATCAAAGGGGCTCAAACATTGCCACGAAAACATGCCCTAGATCATAACGTTGCCTCCTCCAACTTGAAGAGTAGTGACGTTGCAAGATGAATTCGTGCTGCTGTCTGCATATCTTCACCCATCTATCTGCGTGGGGTAGTTGAAAACGTGATTCGTCGGGCCACATTTCCCTTTTTGCGCTCATTTACTGTCCAATATTTGTGTTCCTGAGCGAACTGAAGGCCTTTCTTCTTATTCGCTGCATACAGCAATGGCTTACGAACAGGCCGCCTGCTTCTATGGCCCATACGTCGTAGAATGCGGCGAACTGTACGTTAGGAGGCCATCGGACTTGTTCCCTGATTCAGATTATCTGTAATCTGAAGAAGTGTTACCCGTCTGTTGGACTGAACAAGTCTGTCTACTCTCCGCTGAGCTCGAGCATCAAGTAGCCGTTGATGATCACACACCTTGTGCTCAGTCCCGGGTTTTTGACTGGTGGTCCGCTCTTTGTAAACTTTAACTGCTATCCTCGAACATTTCACAAGTGCAGCCGTTTTGTTAATGCTCACACCAATGCTTCCAGCACCCACGATCACTCCACCTTCAAATTCTGTCAGATCGAGTCTGTTACCCATTATTTCTCGCGCAATGCACTTCATCAGTCTCTGCGTGCGTTCCGTTTTTATACCGATTCATCCATCTTGCATCAGCAGCATGTGCGGGAGAGCTACTTTGCATAAAATGATCTTGTGGTCATAATCATTTGACTACACAGTGTACACACATCACATATTTTCTTTTCCTTACTTTCTAATGTAAGGATAATTCTTTGCAGAACTCATTAACCGTAACATTTCATTTTCTAATAATCGAAGATAACCTAAGAATAATACAGTTTGTGAATGAAAATGAACTTTTCATCGCTTGTCATGCATTTATGTTGCACGCAGAAAAGTGCTGTGAAGCGAAGAGTGCATTGTGGGCAGAAGAAAAAAGAGCAATGATCCTCCAGTCTCTTGAAACAAAACTGTTACGAAACAGGAAGCCTTTTGTGCTATTTAAAAATTTAACCTTTGATATATAAGTATTGTTTCAGTCACAATGGCAAAAGAAATGGCGCCGATATGTGTACAATGGCGATGCGTTTGCCGCTCAGCAAATGCGATCACTGGAAAGGAAGAAGCTCGAGATATCAAGATCATTTGCAAGAATCAAGGTAATCCACATCTGTCAGGAGAAGCGAAACCCGTCTCTTTCACTTATAGGAAAGTAAGTACTGAGTAACAAGCAAGACAGACTTGAGGACCTGCGTGTCAACACTACCATCTATCATCAATGTAAATCGAACGGTATTGCCCGTCTGCAGACAATCGATGGAAGATATTTTGAGATTTTCTTTAAATAAAACGTTTTGGATTAATCCAACAATAGCTAATTGGATGTTTCGTAATACGCTGTTTTTTTGCTTGATAATCTGCGTTCTTTTTCTACTTTTCATCATTTTACTTTCAGCCCGTTTATTGACTCACATTATATGTTTTTAAAATGACGAGTTTATATTATTTCTTCGTCTCTGAACGCTATCTACGATTCTTCCAAAAAGTAATGGAAAAAATTATTTTTACATCATTTAGATTTAGATGAAACCGTGTAGCATGATTTTTTTTAACATTTTTAGCATTTCTGGAACGCAGTTTTAATTTCAAAACGATGAGCATGGAATTTGTGTTTGTCTTGGTATATTTGTTTTGTACTATGCAACAGATAACTCGTTGTGGGTAGAATAGACGAAATCCCGACCAAGATTTTACCAGATTCCCTGAAGAATGACTTTCCCATTAGGTCACGTGACTGAATATTTAAATTTGTAACATTGTATGTTTCTTAACAGTGATTGTCATTTATTAAATGAAATAGAAGTAAGCTTGAAAAAGAACATCTAGTATTTTTAGGATAGACCTTTGTTACCTGATACAATTGACAATTATTTTAGAATATCATGACACACCCATACGTACATTCGTGGCCAAAAGTCCTGCAACAGTAGACTGAAAGTTAGTTTTTGATGTTTGAAGTCAACTTATACAGGATCTTTTATGCTAAATTCAAATATTTTTACAGAATGTTATTACCAATAATAGAAGTGAAGTTACAAGCAAAAGTACAGCGTCTGGTCATAAAAAGCAAAAAAATTGTGTAATTTGTGAAATTAATGTACAATGCATTTAACGTAAAATTACTGCATAGTATATTATTGAAACTTGCAAGACACTTGAGATAACTTACCAACAAGCAAAATACGCTTTAATATTTAATTAGATAACCACGGTTTTTTAGTAACAAAGTGCACCTTCTTTGTATGGAACTAATGAGCTTCTCTAGTTGTCCATTGGTGATAACATGGTGCCATACGGCCCTTACAGACTCAATTAAGACTGTTTTAGAGATGGGTCCTTGTTGACGGATCTTTTACTTCAATCTCGCCACAGATTCTCCATGGGATTAAGATCCGGTAACTGTGCCGGCCCCTGAACTTTTCTTATAACTTTTCGATTAAACCACTCGTCAACCAACTTTGACCGATGACATGGGCGTTATCGTCCTGAAAGATAAATTTCCGCAAACCCATGTCTTGTGCAGATGGTAGCAGTTTGGACTCCAAAATATCCACATATTTCGATCCATTCAATGTGCCAACACCACTGGCTGAAATACAAGTTCATAACATCACCGAATGTGGGTGCTTGATTGTTGGCTGGGTGCAGCATGCCTTATATCTTTCACCAGCCTGACGACGTACATAATATTTTCCATTATTAGCGGAAATAGTAACAGTTGTTTCATCACTGAAAATAAAAATTTTCCATTCATCAACAGTCCAATTCTCGTGTGCTTTCGCCCAAGCAATTCTTTTGAGCCGTTGCTGTTCAATAACGAAAGGTTTTCCTGCATTCAGTCCATTTTCTTGTAGCCTACGACGAACTGTACGTGCAGATGCAATAATGCCTACTTCATTCTCCCACTCATTTCTTAAATCAGTGTCTGTTTTAAACCTTGATTTTAAGGTACGACGAATCAACATGCTATCATCACGTTCAGTACAAAGCCTTGGTCGACCTGTTCTTTTTCTGTTTCCCACACATCCAGTTTCTGCAGCTCTTTTAATGGTGCGCAAGACAGTGGAATGATCACAGCCACATTTAACAGCAATTTTGGCTCAGTGTTATCACCAATGGACAACTAGAGAAGCTCATTCATTTCATGCCAAGAAGGTGCACTTTGTTACTAAGAAACCGTGGTTATCCAATTAAATATTAAAGCGTATTTTGCTTGTTGGTAAGTTATTTCAAGTGTCCTGCAAGTTTCAATAATGTGCTGTACAGTAATTTTACGTTAAATACATTGTACACTAATTTCACAAATTCCATTTTTTTTTTGCTTTTTACGACTAGACGCTGTACCTTTGCTTGTAACTTCACATCTATTACTGGTAATAACATTCTGTAAAAAGAGTTGAATTCAGCATAAAATGTCTTTTAAAACGATGTATAATATGTATTCCTGACTTTACCATTACGCTCTACAAGTTGACTTCAAACATCAAAAATTGACTTTCGCTCTACTGGTGCAGGACTTTTGGCCACGATTGTATATATACAGGGTAAGCCAAAATGATGTTCCCAATTCCAATGCTTTACCACACAACATATAATGAGTATTTTCAGGTGCGAGATGTGTACTTTAGAAGGCAATCTCTCCAACTTCCAATGCCTCGCTATCAATTCCGCGGGTGGTCGGTAGAGGGCGCGATAAGTCCGGAAGAAAGAACTAGTCATAGAATGGCGGCAAACGGACAACAGAAGGCATTTTGCGTTCTCGATTTTCATACAAGCAAGTCAGTTGTGACTTTTCAACAGCATTTTAGAGCAAAATTTGGGATAGAACCACCCAGCGGTAAGTCAATTCGTAATTGGTATTCACGATTTCGTCTAGACAAACTAGACGTCTGTCGATAGGAAACGACGTAGTGGAGCGTGTTCCGGTAAGTTACGTAAGGAGCCCTCAGAAATCCACTTATCGAGCAGCTCGAGAACTTGGTTCCCGCAGAAAACTGCATGGAAAATTCTGAGGAAACATTTGCACGTGCAACCGTATCGTCTGTAGTTGGCTCAAAAGCTAATGAGGGATGTCCGCCACCTGCGACCGTCTTCCTGTGAAAGATTTCTCACTCTAATGGAGGATGACGGTATCTCTGAAAGGTTTGTTTTTAGTAACGAAGCAATATTCCGCATTTCAGTAAAGGTGAACACGCATAACGTAAGAATTTGGGGCATTGAAAATCCCCATGCAATCTTGCAACACGAGCGTGCTTCCCCAAAAGTCAATGTCATCTGTGCAATTACTCATCGAAAGGTGTATGGGCCCTCCTCTTTGCTGAAGCCACTATGACAGGAATTACCTATTTCGACATGCTCGAATAACAGCTTCTCCCGCAGCTGGAAGGAGGTATTGATGACTTCATTTTTCAACTCGATGGTGCTTCACCGCATTTTCATAAGGAGGTTTGGGGCAACCTCAATGACTGGCTGCCAAAACAATGGATTGGCCGTTCAGCTGAGAGAGAGAAAGAACTGTTGCGTTGGCCACCGCGATCTCCAGATTTCACCTCGTGTGATTTTTTGTGGAGTTTCATCAAGAATCGTGTCTATATACCATCACTTGCAACGACGCAGGTTGATTTGAACGCTCGCATCACAGCTGCCATCACAGAAATTGGGATCAACATGCTACAAAGAGTTGGCAGAAACTTGATTACCAACTTGATGTGTGCCATGTTACGCCTGGAGCGCACATTGAACATTTATAAGTAAGTTGAAGAAAATTTTAAGAAATGTGCTTTTCAACAGTATTCGTTGTGTGTATCTTACATTAAACATGAGTACCAACTCATTTAAATCGGGAACATCATTTTGACTTTTTGTAGGTACCCACTTAGAGCTGTAGAGTATGATCCAGGAACTTACTGACAGGAGCAAGGAAGTGGGATTAAACTTACAGAAAACAAGATTGATGTACAACGTATTTACAAGAACTGAAGATTTAGCTTTTGGTGTGACAAATCTAGAGCTAACTTACCTTGGGAAGCAGATAATCAAGCGAGACAAACATGGGAGGAGAAATTAATAGGCTTATCAAATTTGGCTGGACAGCATTTCAAAGACACAATAAAATTTTCAAGAGCCTTTACCATTGTGTTTTGAAAGAAAAGTGCTTAATGAATGCATTCTTCTAGCTGTTACGTATGGAGCAAAGACATGGACCTTAAGTAGAAAAAAAGACATACAGAGGCTGCAGACAACTCAAAAAAGCATGGAGAGATGTATGCTTCGTGTAACCACGAAAGATAAGAAGAGGATCTCGTGGATCAGGAAAATTACAAGAGTTGAGATATCATGATCAAAGTAAAAACCCTCGAGTGGCAATAGGCTGAACTAAAAGCTGGAAGAATTGAAAGAAGAAAACTGAAATAACTTAAAGAAGAACTGCTGCAAGAACTGAACACCGTTGAGCAACTAAAATATTAGACTTGATAGAAAGGGACAGGACAAGACACAGAACAAGACCACGTAGGATATGGGTGGATGAAATTATAAAGCATGTTAGAGCGGCATGGATGAGACGGGCTCAACACAGAGAGTTATGGAAGGTTGATGATGATATGTATAAATTCTTGTGAACCATGAAAAACAGCATCATGCAAACGTTAAATATCAAACAATATCAAGTAAGTTAATATTTCTTAAAAAGGACAGGAAGTTAGTAGACAAGTAATCAAAATGGTCATGAGTAATACTGAAATTTTGATTTGGCATGCTTCAGTCTTTAAATTTTTGTGCGTAGATACAAGAATATCCGAAGACTGAGAGTATTTTGATTACAAGATGTCCATAACAGCATTACCACCGGCATAGTGCAGTTGGTAAAGTCGCTATGCGGAGCAGGACGTTTCTGACAGGTGTTCGATGTCATGCCGGTCATCTAGTCTGAGGTTTTTCCGGGGTTTTTCAGAGACAAGATGTTCATATTAGCATTACCACCGGCATAGTGCAGTTGGTTAAGTCGCTATGCGGAGTCGGATGTTTCTAACAGGTGTTCGATGTCCTGCCGGTCATTTAGTCTGTGGTTTTTCCGGGGGTTTTCAGAGACAAGATGTTCATATTAGCCGGCATAGTGCAGTTGGTTAAGTCGCTATGCAGAGGCGGACGTTTCTGACAGGTGTTCGATGTTCTGCCGGTCATCTAGTCTGAGGTTTTTCCAGGGTTTTTCAGAGGCAAGATGTTCATATTAGCATTACCACCGGCATAGTGCAGTTGGTTAAGTCGCTATGTGGAGACGGACGTTTCTGACAGGTGTTCGATGTCCTGCCGGTCATCTAGTCTGAGGTTTTTCCGGGTTTTTACGGAGACTTCCTCTGTTTGGGGACACGAATGCGTACATAGTTCCGTGTGAAGTCGGCCCCGGACGCACTTTTTCCCTTGTCGTGATATGCAGCAGAGAAGTGGCAAGCCGGCTGCATTAATTCGCCAAACCACTTCTGGCTGGATTATTCGTCTTTGAGGAACTCAACCCGCCCTGAGCGGAAGAGGAAGACAGACATATTAGCATTTGGTTTTATATTACTTGACGAAATTCACTTGAAAAAGTTACAATATGACCTTTCAACCTGATATTCCCAAACAGGAAGTTTTCTTTAAAAAAGTCTCACAAACAGTGCCACCCCTTGTGGCGGATTAACCGTGACATATTTCACTGCTTAACAGCAACAGCTTATAGCTAATCAAGGGAGTAGACTGACGTGGTGTATATAAGTGAGAACGCGCGAAGGAATTTATCCAAGGGCCGCGGATGGCCTAGTGGCCAACGTTCGTAACTGCCAAGGAGAAATCTCAGGTTCGATCCCAGGCAGGTACGAACGCTCGAACTACTAAATATTCTCCGTGCGTCGGATGGGCACATTAAGCCGTCGGACACAAAGTACTGGCCTACCGGTTATAAATAAGGGCGTCTTGCTTCCCTTTCTACCTCGCTTACGTGTCACTTTCCTATTGGGCACTGTAGCCCAAATCTCTTAGCTTCCTATGTCTAAGGCTTGTTTAAGACCTGGGGTCACACACGCCCTTCCTAAAATCCTCTACATATGATCTAAGGAATTTATGTAAGTTAGTTTGTGAAATTCACAAATTTGTCGGTGACAAGGATCGAACCGCGTCTCCTCGCTGCGGAGTGAGTTGCTCTAACCAAATAAGCTACACCGACAGAATGTATCGCTGCAAATTTGTCGTCTTGACACGTGCTTCACCTCTGTAGTACGTCACATCAACTTCCTCTTATTTTTTTTATTTATTTATTTTTTTTTTTTTTGAAGCGAAGAACGATTTTTTATTAATTCTAGACGATGGTGGAATAAACATCACACATTTTTTTCGAAGAACCCAAAGACCAATAGATCCATTTTTACGTTCGGGCGTCAATGTGAAAACAGGAATTTTTTCAGTAATAGATATCGAAACCGCGTCTCTTCGCTCCGGAGTGAGTTGTTCTAACCGACTGAGGTACACCGACGGAAAGTATCGCTGCAGATTTGTCGTCATGATACATGTTTCACCTCTGCAGTATGTCACAAGTCGTACTAACATTTTCACGTTTTTATTGTTTGGAACAGAGGCGTAACCAGGGCATTTCTGCGCCCTGGGCAAACCACAAAATATTACGCCGCGGCCTGTCTTTCTATCTTAGTACTAATGTATATATTAGTATATACAGGGTGATCAGAATCGACTGCACAATAAACCTACCGGACGATTCCTCGTGGAGAAAGAAGCCGAAAACCGATGTCCATTGTCCGAACAGACGTCGCATTCCGGAGATATACGCGCCGAAAGTTCGTGACGTCACATCCATCCGGTAAGAATACAGACATTAGAAATAACTTACCCAATCACTTTGACAGAAAACATGTAATTTATTTATGTGTACCACTACAACATTAATGATAAAACACGTATATTCGTGTCAGATTACAACATGTGTTCAAAATGACCACCTTGTAGTGCGAAACAGGCGGCAGCCCGCGGAGGAATAGACATCAGCACGCGTTGCATGTCTGTTCCGCACTACAAGGTGGTCATTTTGAACACAGATGTAAGGGTCGCGTGTAAGGTGACCACTAGGTTGTGCAGGCTGTTGACAGGCCGTCGATATACCAGTTCCTTTAGATGACCCCAGAGGTTAAGATCCGGCGATCTAGCGGGCCATGCGACAGGACCACCACGGCCAAGCCATCGACCGGGATATTCCGTATCCAGCCACTGGCGAACATTTGCAGCGTAATGCGCCGATGCTCCGTCATGCTGGAACCATAGATTGCTGAGAAGAGCCAATGGTACGTTTTCCAGTAAGTCCGGTAGAACATCACGTAGGAACACCATGTAGTTGGCAGCTGTGGCACGTTCGGGAAGAAGATATGGTCCCATTAGGATATCGCCCACAATACCACACCAGATATTAACACCCCACCGGACTTGGTGAGCGTGTTCGCGAGTTACATGCGGATTGTCCAATGCCCAAACATGACTATTATGGGTGTTGCAGATACCCTGCCGTGTAAAACTTGCTTCATCAGTCCACAAGATCCGGCGGATGAAACTATTATCGGCAGCATGTTGCTCTAGCAGCCACTCACAGTATGCCTGTCTTCTAAGATAAACCTGTGGTAATAAGCCTTGCACCCATGTGATCTGATGTGGATGCAGGTCTTTGTCATGTAGAACGGCAAGCACGTTACTTTAGTGCACACCGAACTGTCGCGCGATAGCACGGCTGCTGGTCGTTAGCTCCTCCTCTGTGAGCTCTAGTATGGCGTCCTCGAGGGATGGTGTTCTCACAGTGATTTCAGCGCCATTGTCTACACTTGGATGTGGTGCGACATTGCCTGGGTAGCGCATTCGAGCGTCAAGCCGCCGTATGACCTAAGCGTCCGGGCGCCGTCGTGCTGGATATCGCTCGCTGTAGACCCGTGCTGCACGCAATGTTGAACCATGGTATTCCCCCAATAGGAGATACATGTCACAATACTCTCTCAAACTATACGATCTCGGATGAATTATTAGTAGCCAGCGCTTCGTACCACTCGATCTCCGGGGCGACGTCTTGTTTTCCTGTTAGATTCTAGTGATAGCTTTGTTTCTTCATGGTTTGTAGGGTTTCATGATTGTTAACTAACGGTACTTCCTTACGTGGACCTTCCTAGACCCTTCAGTTTTTATAATCGATTTGTAAAAAAAAGAAAAAAATACGTTCTTCAACTTTGCACCTGACATTTTTACGTCATAGTTCCGATGGTCGGGAGCAAATTTTCCCGAATCTCGGCAGGAGCCCTGGCCATCAGGTCGGCTTTTTGTAACTTGTACTGATCGCAATGGTTCTACGTCTTTAACAACCCCTGGTCACCTCTTTGTTTCTGTGTTGATCGACCGCCATGAACAACTGGTAGGGTTATAAGCAGTCGACCGTCCATTATTTGGGGCCATTGCCTCTAGAGAAGGGACATCAGACCTATGACTCCGGACTCGGAACGGTGCTAATCCGGGACTCGAACCAGTGCTCATCTCAGAAGAATGGTCAGAAACCAGAGCCTCAAACTGCTCGGCGATTGGGGGACTAAGATCGAATTTCATCCAAATTATTAATTTCTGGAAATAGCAAAGTCCATTGTACAAATTGTAATACACACAAGTCTGCCGCCTGTTCACATGACGAAGAAAGTTACTTTGTTCATGCTGCTTCATTTCAATTGCGATATATGTTTTTTTCGGTTACTTCATTTCAAATGATGAAAAACGAAGCCCACATACCAAACCCGTTTTTTTTTTCGTGTTTATGAACAATTCTCAGGGCTGTAAGCAGTCGTCTGTCACTAATTTAGGGCTTCCAGCCCCAGCGAACGGACATGCCCAGCGCTCTCAGAAAAGCACACCATCCATGCCTCATCCGGTACTCAAATCCGGGCTCACCTGGTCCAATTCATTTTATTTCAACTGATAAAGACAACTTCTACCACCCGAACTCTATCATTTCCACTAATAAAGGCAAAGCTACATTTATACGACTTTAATGCGAACGAATGTAGATCAAATTCTTCTCCTACCTATTTAGCCCTGAAAAAGGAAAATTAATATCTGAGGTGTCTTTAAAACAAAACAAAAATGAAAATATGATATACTAAGATATTCGGTAAATTATATAAATTATACCAAACCTGATGAAAAACGAAGCCCACATACCAAACCCGTTTTTTAACTTCGTGTTTAAAGTGAACAATTCTCAGGGCATTGTAAGCAGTCGTAACTGTACCACTAATTTAGGGCTTCCAGCCCCAGCGAACGGACATGCCCAGCGCTCTCAGAAAAGCACACCATCCATGCCTCATCCGCGTACTCAAATCCGGGCTCACCTGGTCCAATTCATTTTATTTCAACTGATAAAGACAACTTCTACCACCCGAACTCTATCATTTCCACTAATAAAGGCAAAGCTACATTTATACGACTTATAATGCGAACGAATGTAGACCAAATTCTTCTCCTACCTATTTAGCCCTGAAAAAGGAAAATTAATATCTGAGGTGTCTTTAAAACGAAACAAAAATGAAAATATGATATACTAAGATATTCGGTAAATTATATAAATTATACCAGCAACCTGCTTATCAAAGCAGTTTGGAATTGTCTAATAAAATATGATTCAGATATTGTTCTTAACTTCGACCTATTAAAGTAAAACTATTTCTGAAGAATGCATTGAAACCGTTCCCCATACATGTATGTGATTATATTTCAAAATGATACAGTGTCTAAGTCCAGCCAATAATGCTTTAAAAAACATTTGCCAATTCTGTACGTAGAGAACTTGGGTAAAATCTCTAAACTGAAATTTCCGTCGAAGGCTAATTTAATAATGAACAACCCTCAATATAAAGATTTCGATAAGGATATAAACACCAACAAGCAACCAATTAAAATCGTCAAATTTTATTCACCTTAATTACTGGACTCCCACGTATTTCCACAAGAGGAAACATGACTTGGAAATGATGAAATATTTGTACCTGTTTCGGAGAAGATGATTTTCCCTTTTATTTATTTTCTTTTTCCCTAAAGCAGCAAATGGAAAATTATGCATGATATCATTGCAAGTTGAGAAGGCCATTTGTCTGGCCAAAACACATTGTGGCAAGTTTCGAAATAGGCACGCATTATCAAGCAATTTTTTCAAGAAAAGGATATATTACCTACAAATTTTTAACCACGCAACATTTTTGAACACTTTGGAATTGCACAAAAGAAGAATGAGAGAATTTTAAAAATATGTAAAGGGAAAAAGCGTACCAAACGGAGTCACAGTTCACTAAAGCTAAAGAAATTTCTGTAAGTACATAGATATATATAGAAGAAATGATGCCGATAGAAAAAAGTCAAGCGCTTGAACTGTCTGAAGAGTGAAATGCCAAATCCCTAAGCCATGACATCATTTCCACACAACTCATGCTATAATATCTTTCCAATTAATTGATCACCTTCAAATTCTAAAACTTGTTCTTAATTCTTATTGCTATGAGGACAGATTAGGACAATCCCTCCTCGAGGACCACATCTTTTTATTATTCATTTTTTGATAATAGAAATTCCTATTACTATTTTCATATTTCCCGTAGAAAAAACTATTCTTCGTTTATGATAACAATAATACTAATGACTTATGCTTGGGATGTTAACATTAATCTTTGCTGGAAGTCCCTAATGCGAAAATTTGTGTTCCTGTTGCGAGTTGGAAGAAAATGCTTCGTCATTATTGTGCAACAGACGGGAACTTACGGCAACACCCACTCTATGCAATTCAAATAGAAACCACCTTTCTTTTCCAGTCATTTTGATGTGTGTGTGTGTGTTCTGGTGCTTCATAATGTAAGAGGGCAGGAAAGACGGACTTCTTTCTGAGATCATCACTGACTTAGTGAACTGCTTGTAGAAAATACAGTATATGGGTAGTCTTAGGCATTGTTGCAGCTCCACTTCTATTTCTGAAAACGGAAACATCATGCCAAATACAAACATGTACTCGAGTCTGACGGTAGTATTGGAAGGGGGAATCGGAAGCTATGTGTTGAGCCGCCCCAGGGACATAGTAGTCTGAGGCGCTGGCTCTGTCCCTCCTCTGGAACCAGTGGCCCTAAATCAGGGACGGTAGACTACTTTTAGCCTTCAGTATTGCTCATGGTGGTAACTCAATCTCGAACCGCTCCATAATATAATTATGTGTATTAGATAGGTTTTTATTACCTACCTCAGAGGTGATGCACATGCATGTCAACACAGCAAATTACAGAGATAAGCCTTCGTCGGTGTAGTTCAAGAGGTAGAACATCCGTCTCCGGATGCTAACCACTACAACCACCCAGAACGACCAAGTCTCAAGTTTCCGATTAATTTGAACATAGCCATCACAGGATTTGCTAGTCGAAGCAACCGGTATTCATGTTTAGCAAATCTGTAGGTTAAGAATCCTATCCCGTGATTGCCCGGAGGAGCAGATAAATCATGAAAGAAATATGGGATTACACCATATAATACAAATTTTGAAGATGACAAAAGATTCGCTAAACATGAATGCCGGTTGCTTCGACTAGCGAATCCTGTGATGGTTATGTTCAAATTAATCGGAAACTTGAGACTTGGTCGTTCTGGGTGATGTAGTAGTTAGCAAACCCGGGCGCTATCTGGGTGACGCGCTTTCGAGTCCCGCTCCAAGTTTTCGGATATTATCTGACTTACCATCCTTGTCACATTTACACCAAAAATCGGATTGTCATCTTCAAAATTTGTATTATATGGTGTAATCCCGTATTTATTTCATAATTCTACTTTTTTGTTTGGAGATTTAACGACCACTATGAGCAACTGAATAAACTACAAAGCTGTCGCCGGTCTCAAATTTTGGGCCATTGGTTCCAGGGAACAGACTGAGACAGTCCCGTAAGACAAACACTCCACCTATGCCTCACGGGATTCGAACCCGGACTGATCTCAGATAAACTGTCAGAAGCCAGCGCTTATACCACTGCACCATTTGAGATATCCTCTGCAGATCAGGAAGTGCCATTTTTAATTGCTAATTCAACAGAGTTTTTTTAAATATGGATAACTGTGTTTCGATCTATGTTTATGTTTGATAAAAAAATTTTGAAAACCGTTAAGTTTTTCAGATACTTTGATTCATACTGTGGCAAGCACCTCAGAACGGAGTATTGGCTTTTCACACACACACACACACACACACACACACACACAAAGTGTTCCAGAAATTTTAATTATTTTTTCTGAAAATTCGAAGTATATTGAATGGCATTTTTTGAAAGATAGTACATGAGTTTCAGGAAGATGATTATTAATTTGAAACTAGTCAGCAGTTATTACTAAAATACTTCAACATGAGAGTAAGTCGTCTTCACCAATACCAAAGTGAGAAAATCTTAGCAATCGAATTACTAAATAGGATGATAGCAAACGGTTGGAAGTACTCTGGACTGCTGTTTTTAATTATTTTTAAATTACTGCAATAAATATGATAATAATTCCGTTTGGTACATTATATAAGCAACAAAAATGAATGCTATCGGTAACAGTCTAATACAGAGGTTCTCAACCTTTTATGCTTCACGTACCTCCTGGAAATGTGTATATCACTGGCGTACCCCTTGTGTAGATAGACAAAACTATAGTTATAGTATACAATCGGAATAAAATAAAACATGCTATATATATATATACATTACATTTTGTGCTCATGAATTACATATATCGATAAACACAATGAGCGATATAAACAATTTAACAAATCTGATAAATTATAAACATTTTACTGGGTAATCAGGGAGATACTCGAGCTTGCACAATTCATTCACGTGGAACTGCGAAAAAGAAATCTCAGCATTGTCCCTCTCTTTCCCTTGTGCTGCTCTTACGGCGTACCCCCAAAAGTTTTACCGCGCATCCCACATTGAGAACCCCTAGTCTAATACTTTTGCTGTCTAAGAAAAATGAAAAAGGTCATAAATCTAAAATGGCGAAGTTCCTTTTACCATATTTTATTCAATTATTTTAAAACGATTCCGTAACAGAAATTGTAGAGATGAAGAAAATTACAGTTGAGTGGTAGTCGAAACATTGTTCAATCAAGAAAAAAAAAATAGAAATAACAATTGTAATAGATAAATAACTGGCGAATGTTATCAAACGTACATATTCACATGGTATAAAATTCGCCTGTTTTCAAAGAACGACCACTGCATTATCGTTTCTTGCTTCGAAGCAGATATCTTAGTTCGGTATAGGAATTTGCATATATATGCGAGAAGTGGAGTTCTGTTTTTTTCCCCTTTTAAGGCGTTTTATAGCGAGGAAAAAACAGAAATCCACCTGACCAAAATCCCCTTTTTTTACGCGATCGTTGAATGGTGAATCTCGGCAAATTTGGGCGAAAGGTTAGGGATTTTTGGGTTTTTTTTTTGGTTTAACAATTACCATGAGCAATTCTGTTCGAAGCAGGCTACCGCCCCTAATTTGCGACTACTGCTTTCCAGGAAGGGGTCATCAGACAGAAAAGCGCATCCCCCATGCTCCGTTCGGGTTCGATCACCGGCCCAGCTCGGACGAATGATCAGAATCCAGAACCTCAGACCCCTCGGCTATTGTGAACACGTGTTTATGTTGGCATATACGCCGGGCAAACAACGATCATAACACGCTTTAGAATCGACTGGTTTTTGATCTCAATTTGACTATGCGTAAATAATACAGACTGCATGTGGATAGCAGCTACGGATACCTATGGTTATATTACCACGGCGTCGAAACTATTTCTTGACAACGGTAGAAATATATCAGGATATGTACTTTTTTGTCAGGGTACAAAACTTATTACGTTACTGAAAAACAAGACGTAACTACGTCATTAGAACGTGCTACAGATAAAACGAGGGCATCGAAAAAGTCTAAATTAATATAAAGCTCGAGCTTTACATTTGTTTTACACGGTTTTTGATACATAATATTTTACTCATATTACAAACGATGTCAAACTATTGATTTGGACACCTCCAGATTAGTATGGATTCCACAAGAATCGCTGCGCTTACTTTACACATTAAACTACTTCAGCATAAAGGAACTAAGCGCTATGTCAGGACTCCTAAAAGGCCTTTTCTCTTGTTCCCTATGCTGTTTAATAGCCTTTGTATGCATAATTTACTGTAATATTCTTATGTTATGTAGCAGCATAAATAAATAAATAAAATAAAAACATATATCGTTCATTTCTCCCCTCTCCGCCTTCCATTTTCTTTTGGGTTTTTTTTCTTTAAATGAAGATTAATTTTATTATAGTTAAATAAAATAACAAATCGTTCCTGCTCTTATCAAAACAGAATGCATTTCAGGAATTTCAGTATATGTGTTTTGTAATAAGACTGATATTTAGTGCGACGTCTTTCTCTCTCTTTCTCTCTCTCTCTCTACGATTAATTTAAAGAAATGAAAATCGCATTTTTTTTTTATTTTTTGTTGCTGCGGCAAACAGTTCGCTGGTGTTAACTTTTGCCACTTTTCTACCCTGCGAAAAAAACTTCTTCTGTCTTGTTTTTAATAGTTGATATTAGTTTAATATATTAAAAATAATTAAAGGTGGTTAATAATTCTCATTGTGAACAAAATAGTACCAAAGTTCTCGCATTAATAATACGTTTGTCTTTCATTCAAACGTCATGATGGCGATGCTGAAACACACATGTATTTTTCTATATTATTATAGAAGAATAATCATTAATTAAGTTAAAAACTAAATAAAACAAATTGCTTACCTTTACAGAACTTGGTATCCGGTTTCTCAGTCACGTATTTCAAGCCTTCTGAAATGAGCGTATCGCAGTTAAAATATTTGTTTATGATATAGATGGTGACCTTGACTACGCAAGAGAGTAAGACATTTTGTATTAAAAACGTCCTTTTTTGCTAGTAATCTCAACTCCAGGAAATACTCATTCACTTCTTGAAACAGCTAACAAAACAGAGAAGCTTTCAAAACGGACGTTTTCTGAATTATTCCTTCACCAAAACAGGGATGCAATTAAAAAACTCTACATGGCAACTATCTACTTTGTCGTATATGTATCATAACCGAAATTCCGGCGTTCCAAACTTCACGGTGCAAATAAGAAAACACAGCCCTCACGAGGTTTCTTTTTGTCGCTCTTAGAGAACATCCACCCGCTACTGCCTTCGAACCACGAGCAGAAACCAACTGGCATGTGACGTCATGAACCGGTCTATGGTGCTCGTCTGCCGACCTACTTAGCCGTGAATTGTGTCGAGGAAAATAAAAAGAATCGAGCACGCTGTGTATGAAAATGAGAGAGGAAACAATAAAATAAACAACAAAGAAATCGGTCTCTGACATTGCCCCAGTGTTAAAATTAGTGTTTCGAGTGTAAATTCCTTAATTTGCATGAGAGGAAGTCACGCAGTTCTAGAACGGTGTTATTGACATTTCATCAAAAAAAAAAAAAACGTGTTTCAAACAAACTGTTAAACTGCTGTGAGCTGTGTTTATCATGTGCGCGAAGGTTTCATTTACCACTTTGGTGTGAAAATATAATGGGGGAAACAAGCGATAAACTGGAAAATTTACTTCTCGGTTATAAACTGTTTAATTCGTTATGGAGGCCAGCAGCGATTGGTGCAAAACAGTGATTTCACAATAGCGACGTCTGAGGGGGTCACTGAACGTTGATTGAAACATCGGTCTCTTTTTGGGGGAGACTACACATTTCAGATTTTTCGTGGTGAGGTATTGGTCAAAAAATAAAAAAATAAAAAAGAGAAAAAAAGCACGAATTCAGTCTCTTAGCAGAAACAATTGCACTTATCGTCAAAAAAAATAGTTGCACCCAGAAGCACGTGTCGGATTGCAATGCTATTCGGGAGGAAGGTAAAGGTTACCAGAAACAATAAATGATTAAACATTGAGATTGATATAGGCAGTATTTATTGAGCTACACGCCAATAAGTAGTGTCTCTCAGTATGGCGTCGGGCCACCATGTTTGCTCACACAGCATGCCAGACGTCTTGGCATGGAGTTGTACAGGTTTCTAATGCTGTTTGTTTGGCGATAAGCCATCCCATGCAGCTTGAATCTTCTAGCGCAGTTCCTGCAGATTGTGCGGTAGGGGTGTGGTGTGGATAGTGCGTCCAATAGCAACCCACACATTTTCAATTGGCAATAGGTCTGGCGATGCGGCTAACCATGGTAGAGTGTCAGTGCCTTGAAGGCAAGGTCTCGAGACATCAGTGGTATGCGGACGAGCATTGTCCTGTTGGAAAATCACACCGGAGTGAGTGGTCAGAAAAGGTAGGATCACTGGTTGCAGGACCTCATTAACGTAACGTTGGGGCTTTCAAACTGCCGTAATAAACACCAAAGGTAATCTGGCATCGTAGGCAATTGCACCCCAGGCCATGACACCAGGCCTCCTGGACGTGTGACGCTTGACAACAAACCGTTAATCTTGGCGCTG
Source organism: Macrothele yani (assembly GCA_039090855.1). Taxonomy (NCBI): domain Eukaryota; kingdom Metazoa; phylum Arthropoda; class Arachnida; order Araneae; family Macrothelidae; genus Macrothele; species Macrothele yani. The sequence continues at coordinate 69,560,750 of CM077028.1, read as the reverse complement.
ACCACGGTGCCTCCACACACGGATTCGTTGGTCGTCTCCTCCAAGTCAAAAGCGGGACTCGTCACTGAAGATCACCCGCTGCCATTCTGAGTGTCTCCATGACAGTCTGGCACGACACCATTGCAGTTGTTGGCGACGATACAATGATGTTAAGGGCAGTCGTCGTAATTTTCTGCGTGCGTGTAGTCCTACGCCGTACAGCCGTCTGTCAATGGTGCTAGCACTAATCGGACGATGCGTGGAGGGCACCACTGCTCGCTGAATATCCTCAAACGTGGCTGTTGGGTTACTCCCTCCATGTCGGACAACCCGTCGGTCCTCTCTCTCTTACTCTCCGTGTTTCGTCTAGGTCGCCCAGACCCTTCATGCCGCTACTGAGTGCCTTGTTCTATCCACTGCCGCCAACAGCGTGTTATGGTGATATTCGCAAAAACCGGTACGGCGCACAATGCGGCGATAAGACCATCCCGCTTCCCGGAGCCCAAAGATGCGGCCCCTGTTGAACTCCTCCAACTGCTGGAATTGCTATCGAACTTTTCTCCGAGGTGTACTTCATTTGGAAAGGATACAACCAACACAACATCACGAGTCAGAAGGGCAAGCACACGCAACGGGACGACCTTACATAGCCGGTCAGACACAGTGCTACGACCCCTACTTGCTTGCGTTACATGCGCGACCGAGCGTGAGACTTGAATCATTTGCATGTCTTACGATGTCAAACCTACCGACCAAGTTTCACTACTGTCGGTTGCTTCTTTCTGGTTGGAACATTTTTTCTTTTTCTTTTTTTACGACGGGTGTAATTGCAATAATAGGGATAATTTTGGCAGAGTCGGAAGGTGGGCAGAAGAGGGACGTAGATATATCTATATCATCATCATCATCATCATTATCATTGTCAACCATTATCAATCCACTGCTGGACGAAGGTCTCCCCAAGTTTCTCCCACAACGATCTGTCTTGTGTCAGTCTCCTCCATGTTACTCCCGCATACTTTCGAATTTCATCCACTCATCTTCCATGTGGTCTTCGTCTGGGTATTTTCCTGTCCCTTGGAATCCAATTTAAAATTTCGGTTGTCCATCGATGGTCTGCCATTCTGGCAGTAAGGTCAGGTGATGCACAACAACACAGCCTCTCCTTGACAAATATCAACCCCGCCTTCTCGTGGTGCATCCTGTTCCCACTAAAGGGGCTCTGACGACCACCAATAGCGATATAACTATACCATCGGGATTTTTTTTTTTTGGTTGGATTTTTAACGACCACCTTGAGCAACTCAATGGGCTATAAGCAGTCGCCCGTCCCTAATTTAGGGTCACTGGTTCCAGGGATGGGAGAGAGCTAGTGCCGTAAGACAAAACACAACATCCATGCCTCACCGGGATTCGAACCCGGACCCCGTTCGGACGAATGATTAGAGGCCATCACTTAGACCACTGCGTTACCGGGGCGGCCCATCGGGATAAGAAGAAATGTTATCCCACACTCACCAACCGTTTGGCCAGCGTGGTGAGTTATGGCCAAACCCCTCCAAAATTACTCCACTTGGCCCTCAGTCTCCGGCAGCTGGAATGTACCTGGCCAAGGCAGCGGCCAGTGCGACATGAAGGCAGAGGGTGCTAAGAATCACCGGAGGACCGGGCTAGGCTGCCATCTGATGCTGACCTTGGCTACGTAAAATGGACGCTCCCTATCTTCTGATTCAAGGCTTCTTGAATTGGAAGAGGAACTACAAAGGATCAAGTGGGACATCGTCGGGCTAAGTGAGGTAAGGAGAAAAGGAGAAGATCTCATTGAACTGAAAAGTGGACATCTCTTCTACTATCGTGGGACAGATACTGGCAGAACTAGTGGTGTTGGATTTATAATAAACAAGAAACTGAAGGATAAAGTTGTAGAAGTAGAAAGTTCTTCAGACAGAGCTGCACGACTCTTTATCCAACTCTCGAGAAGATACAAGGCTCAGATTTCAAACTTATGCACCCACCACAAGTCATCGTGAAGAAGAGATTGAAGAATTTTATGAGTTATTTCGTCATCTAAATAATAAAGGCAAGCAGCACTTGAAGATTATTTTGGGAGATTTCAATGCAAAAATAAGACAACAGCAACAGAATGAAACTTCAGTACGTAAATTCGGTCACGGCAACAGAAACCAGCGTGGAAATACTCTCGTAAATTTGCAGAGGCAGAAGGGTTTTTCATCATGAACTCCTTTTTCAAGAAAAAGCCACACAGGAAATGGACGTGGAGACATCCAAATGGAACGACAAGTGAAATTGATTTTATTACGTGTAACAAAAAATTCGTCATCGAAGACTGCAGTGTGCCAAACAAATTCAACACAGGTAGTGATCATAGATTGGTCAGATGTAAGATGCACCTCAACACTAAACTGGAACGTGGCAAGCTCATAAGACAAACAAAATGTATTGACATAACCAACCTTAAAAAACAACATAATACCTTCAAGTTGGTACTGAAGAACAGATTCTCTGCTTTAGAAGGCTTAACATCGGAAGAAGTGGATATTTCTGAAGTTAATAGAAAAGTAACCAAAGCTCTTATGAAAACAGCAACAAAATTAGCTGGGTCTAAGAACAAGTTGCATGAGAACAAATTATCAGGTAAAACCAAAATGTTGATGCAAATAAGAAGACAGATGAGGACAACTAAAGAAGATGGGACTTCCAAAGTGGAATATATAGAGCTATGCAGGACAGTGCGAAAAAGTATCACTGAAGACGTAAGGAAATTCAACTGTGAACTAGTGAGAAAAGCAATTGAAAACAACCAAAGCCTAAAAGATAGCAAAGGGACATCTCAGTAAGGGAAGAAAAGAGATTATAGCACTGAGAAAAAAAGATGGTTCTGTAACAAGAAATAGAGGCGAAATTTTGACAAGAGTGAAAGATTTCTACTCCAAATTATATGAAAGGGATGATACATGTACTCCAGACTTCATGAAAGGTACCAGCACCAGAGTTCTTCCAGTCCTCCAAGCAGAAGTTGCACATACAATCAAGGACATGAAGCGGGGGAAAGCTCCAGGAGAAGATGGAATTACTGTAGATATCATACAAGAAGCAAGTGGAGAAATTGAAACAGTACTCGCCCAAATTTTCACTCGATGCCTTAATGAAGGGAAGATTCCTGAGTATTGGAACAACGCTACAATGATCTTGCTACATAAAAAAGGTGACATTGAGGATCTCAGGAACTACAGACATATCAGCCTCCTATCAGTGGTTTATAAAATCTTCATTAAAATCCTTTCACACCGCTTGAAGGTAACACTGGACATGGCTCAACCGAGAGAACAAGCTGGATTCAGGAGTTGCTACAGCACTATAGTTCATGTCTATGCACTGAGAAAACTAATTGAAAGACCGAAGGAATATGAACTTTCATTGTGCATGGCTTTTATTGATTATGAAAATGCCTTTGATTCGGTGAAACCATCAGCAGTTACATTGGCTTTGAAATCCTGCGGTATTGAAGACGCATACATTAATAATATTAATAACATCTATGAAAATGTAAGTGCAAAGATTCGGGTGTTTGAAATTACAACATACATAAAAATTGGAAAGGGAGTGAGACAAGGTGACACCATATCTCCCAAGCTCTTTAATGCCACATTAGAAAATGTCATTCAATCACTGAACTGGGAAAACAAAGGGATAAAGATTAATGGAGATTATCTTAGTTACCTTCGTTTTGCTGATGACTATTTTTGCAACTACCCCATCAGAGCTGCAGTGTATGATCCAGGAACTTGCTGACTAGAGTAAAGAAGTGGGATTAAATATAAACTTTCAGAAGACAAAAGTGATGTTCAATGCTTTTACAAGAAATGAAGATTTATCGATTGATGGAGAAAAGTTGGAGATAACAGACACGTACGTTTATCTTGGACAGCAGATATCAAGTGAGGGTCACATTGATGAAGAAATTAATCGGAGTATAAAACTTGCCTGGAAAGCTTTTGGAAGAAACAGCATAATTTTTAAGAGCAATATGCCATTATCTCTTAAAAGAAAAGTGTTTGATCAGTGCATCCTTCCAGTGCTTACGTATGGTGCAGAGACGTGGACCTTAACTAAAAGAGACATACAAATGCTGCAGCCAACTCAAAGATGCATGGAGAGGTGCATGCTTGGTGTAACCAGGAGAGATAAGAAGAGGAACTCGTGGGTCCGAAAAATGAACCGAGTGGAAGACATCATGATCACAGTTAAATCCCTGAAATGGCAATGGGCTGGACATATAAAAATATAATCATCATCATTGTCAACCATTGTCAATCCACTGCTGGACGAAGGCCTCCCCAAATTTCTTCCACAGCGGTTTGTCTTGTGCCAGTCTCCTCCATGTTATTCTCGCATGCTTTCGAATTTCATACACCCATCTCCCATGTGTTCTTCTTCAGTCTTCTTCCATGTGGTCATACTTTTGAATTTCTTCCATGTATCTCCCATATGGTCATCTTCTTTTCCTGTCCCTTTGAATCCAGTCTGAAATTTCGGCTGTCCATCGATGGTCTGTCTTTCTGGCAATATGTCCAGCCCATTGTCATTTCAGGGATTTTACTCTGATCAAGATGTCTTTCACTCTTGTTAATTATCTGATCCACGAGTTCCTCTTTTTATCTCTCCTGGTTACACCAAGCATGCACCTCTCCATGCATCTTTGAGTTGTTTGCAGTCGCTGTATGTCTCTTTTAGTCAAGGTCCACGTCTCTGCACCATACGGAAGCACTGGAAGGATGCAGTGATCAAATACTTTTCTTTTAAGACATAATGGCATATTGCTCTTGAAAATTATACTGTTTCTTCCAAAATCTCTGCAGGCAAGTTTTATACGCCGATTAATATCTTCATATGATCCTCATTTGATATCTGCTGTCCAAGATAAGTGTAAGTATTGGTTTTCTTCAGCTTTTCCCCATCAATTCATAAATCTTCCTTTGTTGTAAAAGCATTGTACATCACTTTTATCTTCTGAAAATTCATTTTTAATCCCACTTCTTTACTCTTGTCAGGAAGTTCCTGGATCATACTCTGCAGCTCTGATGGGGTAGTTGCAAAAATGACTACGCCATCAGCAAAACGAAGGTGGGTTAGATAATCACCATTAATCTTTATCTCTTTGTTTTTCCAGTTCAGTGATTGAAAGGCATTTTCCAAAGTGGCATTAAAGAGTTTGGGAGATATCGTGTCGCCTTTTCTCACACCCTTTCCAATTTTTATGGGTGCTGTATACTCAAATAGCCGAATCTTTGCACTTGCATTTTATTAGATGTTATAAATAATATTAATGTGTGCATCTTCAACACCGCAAGATTTCAAAGCCATTGTAACTGCTGATGGTTTCACCGAATCAAAGGCCTTATACAGTATACATACTGTATATATACTCACAAAAACACCACAAAACTGAATGCTAAGGCAAATGATTCGGAGAAATCAAAAGAAGAAATCTAACAACGAACCAAGAGAAATAAAAGAGGAATATAGAACTATGGCAAGCTGCTATCTATGGTTTCATCAAGATATAGGCACAGATAACACTAAACACCTCTCATACCTCTATAAAGACCAACAAGTATGGGTTTCTACACTTGTTGGTCTTTATAGAGTAGATGTGTTATCTTTGCCAAGCCCTTGATGAAGCCATAGATAGCAGCTTGCCATAGTTCTATATTTCTTTCTTTTCTGCCGTTTGGTTGCTAGATCTCTTCTTTTGATTTCTCCGAATCAGTTGCTCTAGCTCTCAGATTTGTGGTGTTTTTGTATTAAAATAGTTTTTTTATTTTTATTTTATGCAGCTTCAGTCGCGCTGGATTTTCAAAAACTGTTTTGAAAATGTACGTGTAAGTTTTCTTATGTTTATATATATATATATATATACACTGAGTGGTCAAATTTTTATGACCATCAGACCATTTTTGCAAGGTAGCTATCCCGCAGATGTTGATGACGCAAGATGGATGAATCGGTATGAAAAGAGAATGCTGAAGACATTTTGGGATTGGAGGTTTAACGACCACCGTGAGCAACTCAATGGGCTATAAGCAGTCGCCCGTCCCTAATTTAGGGTCACTGGTTCCAGGGAAGGGAAAGAGCCAGTGCCGTAAAACAAACACAACATCCATGCCTCATCGGGATTCGAACCCGGACCCCGTTTGGACGAATGATCAGATGCCATCGCTTAGACCACTGCGCCACCGGGGCGGCACTGAAGACATGCAGAGTCTAATCAAGCTCATTGCGCAAGAAATAATGGGAAAAGACGTGATCTGACGAACTTTGAACATGAAATGATGGTGGGTGCTGGAAACATTGGTGCAAACATTAGCAAAACAACTGTGCTTGTGAATGTTCGAGGGCAACAGTTGTTAAAGTTTACAGAGAGTGGACCATCAGTCTAAATAACCGGGTCTGAGCGCAAGGCGTTTTTTTCGTCAACGGTTATAGATACTCGAACTCAATGGAGAGAAGGCAGATTTATGCAGTTCAACAGACGGATAGCACGTCGTCAGATTACAGATCATCTGAATCGGGGACCAAATCCTATGGCCTTTCAACGTTCAGTTCGTTCAGTTTACTTCGCATAGGCTATAGAAGCAGACGGGCTTGCCCGTAAGCCAATTGGTAACTTCAGCGAACAAAAACAAATTGGATAAGAAAATATTAACACAAAAAGAATATATTTTTCAAGAATTTGTAAGGCTCCGGGAGTACCTCTTAGGGGTGTCTATTTCTTTACTTACACTACTGAAAGATCTAAACGAATAATAGTTTCTGATAAACCAAAACAAATTTGAAACTTAAAAAATACTTTTATGACATTACGATTTAATTATAGATATTAAAGTGCATGTTAAATAAAAGTTAAAATCAAAAAAGAATACCAAACAGTAAAATATTAATAAAAAAGAAATTAACTTAAATATGACAATATCCAGTAAATTATAAGAATAAATAAATATGTATTTAAAATAAGTTAAAATGAATAGAAACCGAAGAGCCGCGGATGGCTTAGTGGTTAGTGTTTCAGACTGTCGATGCTGGGTCCCAAGGTTCAAGCCTGGGCTGATCTTTCAGAGATGGTGTGATTTACTAACAATCGCTGAATATCCGCCGTGCATCGGACGAGCACGTGAAGTGACGGCCCCCAGGCTGGACCCACTGGTTAAATGGGTATCCTTTCCTATGTCCTCCCTGAAATTCTCGCACCCATCTATGTGCAATATCGTACTTGTACGGTGGCGCCATTTACTGTACTCTAATTTCACTACAAACTGTTCTGTCAAAGTCGCTAGACTTGCTCTCATTCCTTCCGTTTCTGTGTCCTGCCCAAAAGGCGATCTCGCTGTAGGTGGCTGGGACCTAAACTCTACTACCTGTGGACGGAAGTCCTACATGAAAATGACAAATTCTCCATGAATAGAAACGGAGCCGCGGATGCCTTAGTGGTTAGCGAGTCAGACTATCGATGCAAGGTCATCAGTTTCGAACCTGGGCTGATCTTTCAGAGATGGTGTGATTTACTAACAATCGGTGAATATCCGCCGTGCATCGGACGAGCACGTTAAGTGATGGCCCCAGGCTGGATCCACGGGCTAAATGGGTATCCTTTCCTATGTCCCCCCTGAAATTATCTCACCCCTCTGTGTGCAGCATCGTACTTGTACGGTGGTGCCATCTACTGTACTCTAATCTCACTACAAACTGTTCTGTCAAAGTCGCTAGACTTGCACTCATTCCTTTCGTTTCTGTGTTCTGCCCAAAAGGCGATCTCGCTGTAGGTGGCTGGGACCTAAACTCTACTTACTGTGGACGGAAGTCCTACAAGAAAATGACAAATACTGTGATGAATTGAAACATAGGGCCGCGGGTGGCGTAGTGGTCAGCGTTCGTTGCTGCCATAGAGATGACCTCAGGTTCGATCCCAGGCAGGTACGAACGTTCAAACCTCTAAATACCCGCCGTGCTGCGGATGGGCACGTTATGTCGTCGGACTCCGGGTACTGGCTCCCCGGTAATAAATAAGGGCGTCTTCCTCCCCCTTTCAACTTCGCTTCCGTGTCACTTTCCTATCGGGCACTGTAGCCCAAATCTCCTAGCTTCCTATTTCTAAGGGTTGTTCAAGACCTGGGGTCAGACACTCCCTTCATAAAATCCTCTACATATGATCTGATCTATAAATTGAAACATTTTTTATTTAAAAATGTAAATATTTAAATAAAAAAGAAACAATAGAAATATATTATACAAGATTTCTAATGGATCCAAAAATTGTTTTTCAATGTGTTTACTATTTCTTCCGGTACTATCTTGTAATTTACCCTAACTATCTTTCTAATAAAATATTTTTTTTGTTTATTTCATTTTCTCTATGTTTTTATAAAACATTGTATATGAACCTCTCCTTACAGTCTTTTAAAAGGATGTTTCTAGAAAAATTGTATATAACCTGATTCAGGTGGAAATATTTGGTCGGGCCACCTCCCTGAAAGCGGAAATGAAAGTTCCTTTTGAAAGAATGCTTTTAATAAATTTCGAAAAATATCTTTTTTCTAGTCGTGATGATGTAAAAAAATATTGAAGACAGGGAAAATGGAAAATATCCAAAATGGGAGGTGGAACGTCATTTTATCCTTGTAGGAAGAAAAATGACTTTAGGTCTGCCATATTTTGTGCCCAGGGTCCCACGGAGAGGAGAGGGGGAAGGAAATTCTTTCCTTGGTGAATTCCATGCTGAGGCAGGAGTTTACAGAACATTGGGATGTCTTACTGGCGCAGAAAGTTTCAAGAAGCTGGAGAGACAGCTGAGGAGAGAAGAGAGATTTACCACATGGCCTCTTGCTCCGAAGATGCGCGTTCGGGATTGGCTGTGCGCTGTCCCGGCTTCAGAGAGTTTAAGCGGGAAAAAGTTGTAACGAACTTTTAGGACACTTTTCTCTTTTTGCTCGAATAGGAAGAGGACGGTCGTTTTGTAGTTGTCGCTCGTGATGTACGTACGCTAGTCGGCTGCGGCTGACTAGAGAGTTAATTAGGTGCCTACCTGCGGGTTAAGGCCACTACAGTACATACATTGCATTACCTGTGGGTAATTGATATTAACAGTGTAATAATAAGCATATGCCAGACTGCGGTCTGCCAAGGAAATCCTCCACCTGAGAAAGAAATCTAGCCACCTGTGAAGAGCACATAATTGATATATATAAATAACTTCTTGATGCTATGTGAAAACGTATCATGCAAAGACTGGACTGCGAATGAACTATGATTGTGCTGGAATGTCGACTTGCTCACGTTCAAAAACCGCTTTCATCGTTTGACATGTATCTTCAACCTACTAGTCACCAAGTTGTAAATAAAAACCTGTGTATAGTGTAGCACTGCTCAGCTCTATACTCTACAAGTCATCTTTTCCTTCATCATGCCTCTGAGGAGCAAAACAACAACGTAAGTTTGACCGGGACAGAATTATCCTGGTCTGGTGGCAGCGAGTTACCATAAGCAAGTATATTAAATATATGTATAACCATAACACCCCACACGAGTATATGACACTAGTATCCTTAAAAATGTTATTTCTAAAAAGCTTAAAATTATAAAATAGTTAACCTAAATGATTTACAAATAAGTTTTTAGAATGAAATGATAGGAAATAAATGAATAAATCCGTATCAATTTTTTTCAACCCTCATATTCTGTTTTTTGTAAAGTCCGATATGAGAAATAAAATGAAGAAACAGAAGAAAAGCCTCGAGTTTGCTCAGGATCACAAGAATTGGACAGTAAATGAGTAGAAAAGTATGATGTGGTCCGACGAATCACTGTTCTAACTACACCATGCAGATGGAAGGGGGACGATACAGAGACAGCAGCACGAAAGCATGGACCCATATCGCATCGTCACTACTCTTTAAACTTTGAAACAAAAAAGAAATCGGCATTTTCAAATTTTGGGAGCTTTTTTCCAAATAAATTTCGACGTTGCTGAGTGGTAGTTCTTCGTCTCTTCATTGTTACGTCTTTTTGTACTCAAGAAAAAAATGATTATCTTTTTTTCATGTGTTGTTTCATGGGCAGTTCGTTTATGGGCACAAGAAATATGTTCTTGCATTTTCGAGGTATGTTTGCTTCTGTAGAACAGAGTTCTTGGTCGAACAGAGCGATGTAAACATGTTTAACATTTTCCATCTATCTTCCAGCTTTTTCAGGTGTGAAATGTTTCCTTTGGGTGATACGAGGTTAGATCAGAAAAACAAACAAACAAACATTACAGAGCTCATAAATCAAAGGCAAGATTTTAGTAGAGGTTACTCGAAACGAACAAAGAAAGTGTCATTCGTGCATTACTTTTCAACGCATTCACCATTATGATTCAGGAACTTGTCATAGTGTGCAATGAATTTGTCCATCTCGCATACCTAGAAGAAATAATCACTTCGCTGCAACGCGTTTGACATCTTCATCGCACGTGAAACGATGTCTCGATTTGTGCTTCTTCAAGATTGGGGACAGAAGAAAGTTCCTTCAAGCCAAATCCAGACTCTACGGTGGATGTACCAACCCCAATGGAAATCTTGCAGCCGTCGAAATTAGTGTTGAGTTTTTATGTGAGAAAACTGAGCTGTGTGTTTGTGTGTGTGTTTATATTCTCGAAAACAAATTTCTGCGCAGTGATTTTAAACAAATTTATTCGGATGTGGAGAAATGGCGTCATAAGGTGACCTGCAGTCGTTGTCCTTCGGATTAATCCTATTCCCCCCCTCCCAGTATGAAAGTTTTGTTTTGCAGGATATTTCAGTGCAGCATCTGTGAGCCAGTAGACTCGGGATTTGTGGTTGCATTTCTCCTTAAATGCGAATATGATTTGCACATGTCCTACGAAAAAAAAAAAAGAAAAAAGAAGGAAAGAAAGAAGAAGAAGAAAGAAAGAAGAAGAAGAGAGAAAGAATGAAAGAGAACGGAGATAGTCTCATTCCAGGCGGGTCAGTGAAAACTTTAGGCTGTGAAATGACAGAACCGTAACGAAGAGAAATTAATAGCAGTGTTACCGTGCCGCAGTTTTCCCCCTCGTACGAGAAGACTTGGGTATCGAAAAATTCGCAAGCAATTATTTTTCCATATTTACAGAAAAAGGGAAACCATGAAAGGTCCTATAACCATTCCGAAGAGCGTCAGCAAAACTACTAAAACCTGCTTCGGACCGTGTGGAAACCAAAACTGTGGTGTTATTTCGTACGAAGTTAAAAGATGGTGGCGTCCTCCGTTTCTGTGAAGTGTTTTTGGGGATGCCAGGATTCCGTGCCACATTAAAGTGTGCCAGGTGATAGAGCCTTATATTAAATATTTATAAGGAGCGATGAAGTTTCGGTGTGCAGCATTATGTTCAAATTGTACTAAAATTATTTGTATTAATTTGTATTAAAATTATTTGTACTAAATTGTATTAAAATTATTTGTATTAATTTGTATTAGAACTATTTGTATTAATTTGTATCAAGTTTATGTTCAATTGTATTAATTCATAAGCGATCAAATTGTTGAAACGTTCTATTATCCAGTTTGCAGTTTGCTGTCTACCTTCCTTGAAAAGGCCATCTGGTTGATGTGCAAAAGCTTGGAAACCTTGATTTTATCTACACCAATAAATTCGGATAGCTAGTATAGTTGTACTACTGTATCTTATGTATAGTTGGTGCACAGTTCCTTGCGTTATTATCATGCGATTTTTTATTATATTAATGCAAGTTGGATAAATCATCGATAATAATACTCAAATATGTATATCTCCCAGTTGCAGTTTAAATAAATCGCGGAAAAGGAGAAAAATTAATTTCCTTGTCAGAACCTAATAACTTGCTTTTCAAATTTGTTATCTGTTTTAAAATATGAATGAATACCTCCTAACTAAATCATGTGAAACGTACTTACGGCAATAACTGCGTTTTTAAATAACCAAAAGTTTATAAATATCTGAAGTATCAAGTAAGAACAAGGATCCTTGTGTTTTCTTATGATTAATCTGTCTTATTGAGAGCATTGTAAATCATATCTTTGAAATATTCTTAAAATTTACATGTTGCTGGAAGGATGTAACATGTAACAATTTGAACTGATCGAATAGTGAGTTATGTTACATGAATTTTTATATTTTTCCTGTCTGAAAAATTTTAATAACATATTGAACATCAAATAAAGCTGGCATAAGTTTCTAACAATGAACGTATATTTTGTTGTATCGGTGAAATACAGGAGTTGGAGTTCATGTAAGTTCATGTATACGATTTGTAAGAGTACTTAAAGTTTTCCTTGTATTCAGAAATACCAAATGTTATGAACGTATGTCTCATTTTTATATTTTAGTTGAGAACACAATGTTTTGTTGTGATAACAAAATGCGTTTTAATATTGGCATAATTTTTATTTATAGCACTTGAAGTGTGAACGACAATATAATTTTCGTGACTGGAAAGAGACTCAGATATCACTTTGGGATGTTTTATTTACTTGTAAATATCTTTATCTTGTTAAATAGTTGGTTAGAAACTGTGCCTCTCCGCCTTACTGCTCCTAGAGAGTCGTTGCCAGATACGAGTTTGGGATATTTTGTAATGCAACGTAAATTTTAAGTTTATGCATGTGCATTTCGATGTCTTAATTTCTTCTGTGCTGGCGGATGTGCAGGTAAGTACTGCTGACTTTTACCATGTGAATCTATCAAATATTTACAATAGAAAGAGGCAAACGGGAGGATAGGGGGGGGTCACTAGCATCCACATCAGCTGGAGAACATATTTGGTCCCTGTGACCAGAATTGCAACATTTGGAGCCGTGAGCTTAGGATTACGCATCTGGTGACATGCCAGCTTGAATATAGCACCTATTTTCCCCGAATAATTCCAGGAGTACACCAAAAAGTTTTCCATGCTTCAGCGTTCCCGGATTTATACCCTATCGAGCATCTCTGGGATATGGTGGTACAGGCTGTTCAATGGAAGACTGTACCGCCATCAAGTTTGTTGCAGCTGTGTAACTCACTCATTCACTTCCACAAGGTACAACATTCCAGCACAACGCTTCTAGGTTCTGGTAAGTTCCATCACCCGGAAGAATTCTGTCGCAACACGCTAGATGTATCTAGTAAATTAGCATCTCAGTGTATATATATATATATATATATCATCATCATTGTCAACCATTATCAATCCACTGCTGGACGAAGGTCTCCCCAAGTTTCCTCCACAACGGTCTGTCTTGTGCCAGTCTCCTCCATGTCACTCCTGCATACTTTCGAATTTCATCCACCCATCTCCCATGTGGTCTTCTTCTGAGTCTTTTCCTGTCCCTTGGAATCCAATCTAAACTTCCGGCTGTCCATCGATGATCTGTCCTTCTGGCAGTATGTCCAGCCCATTGCCATTTCAGGGATTTAACTCTGATCATGATGTCTTCCACTCTTGTCATTTTTCGGATCCATGAGTTCCTCTTCTTATCTCTCCTGGTTACACCAAGCATGCACCTCTCCATGCTCCGTTGAGTTGTCTGCAGCCTTTGTATGTCTCTTTTAGTTAAGGTCCATGTCTCTGCACCATACGTAAACACTGGAAGGATGCATTGATCAAACACTTTTCTTTTAAGACATAATGGCATATTGCTCTTAAAAATTATGCGGTTTCTTCCAAAAGCTCTCCAGGCAAGTTTTGTACGCCGATTAATTTCTTCATCAATGTGACCCTCACTTGATATCTGCTGTGCAAGATAAACGAGCGTGCCTGTTATCTCCAGCTTTTTTCCATCAATCAATAAAGCTTCATTTCTTGTAAAAGCATTGAACATCACTTTTGTCTTCTGAAAGTTCATTTTAAATCCCACTTCTTTACTCTTGTCAGCAAGTTCCTGGATCATACTCTGCAGCTCTGATGGGGTAGTTGCAAAAATGACTACGTCATCAGCAAAACGAAGATGGGCTAGATAATCTCCATTAATCTTCATCCCCTGGTTTTCCCAGCTCAGCGACTGAAAGACACCCTCCAATGTGGCATTAAAGAGCTTCGGAGATATGGTGTCACCTTGTCTCACTCCCTTTCCAATTTTTATATGTGTTGTATTTTCAAACAGCTGAATCTTTGCACTTGTATTTTCATAGATGTTATTAATAATATTAATGTATGCATCTTCAATACCGCAGGATTTCAAAGCCTTTGTAACTGCTGATGGTTTCACCGAATCAAAGGCTTTTTCATAATCGATAAAATCCATGCACAATGGAAGTTCATATTCCCTCGTTCTTTCAATTAGTTCTTTCAGTACGTGGATATGATCTATTGTGCTGTAGCCACTCCTAAATCCAGCTTGTTCTCTCGGTTGAGCCATGTCCAGTGTTACCTTCAAGCGGCGTGAAAGAACTTTAGTGAAGATTTTATAAATTACTGATAGGAGGCTGATAGGTCTGTAGTTCCCGAGATCCTCAATGTCACCTTTTTTTATGTAGCAGGATCACTGTAGCGGTGTTCCAATCCTCAGGAATTTTCCCTTCATTAAGGCATCGAGTGAAAATTTGGGCGAGCACTGTTTCGATTTCTCCACTTGCTTCTTGTATGATGTCTACAGTAATTTCATCTTCTCCTGGAGCTTTCCCCCGCTTCATGTTCTTGATTGTATGTGCAACTTCTGCTTGGAGGACTGGAAGAACTCTGGTACTGGTACCTTTCATGAAGTCTGGAGTACATGTATCATCCCTTTCATATAATTTGGAGTAGAAATCTTTCACTCTTGTCAAAATTTCGCCTCTATTTCTTGTTACAGAACAATCTTCTTTTCTCAGTGCCATAATCTCTTTTCTTTCCTTACTGAGATGTCCCTTTGCTATCTTTAGGCTTTGGTTGTTTTCAATTGCTTTCCTCACTAGTTCACAGTTGAATTTTCTTACGTCTTCAGTGATACTTTTTCTTACTGTCTTGCATAGCTCTATATATTCCAATTTGGAAGTCACATCTTCTTTAGTTGTCCTCGTTTCTCTTCTTTTTGCATCAACATTTTGGCTTTTCCTGATAATTTGTTCACATGCAACTTGTTCTTAGACCCAGCTAATTTTGTTGCATTTCTGTTAACTTCAGAAATATCCACTTCTTCCGATGTTAAGCCTTCTAAAGCAGAGAATCTGTTCTTCAGTTCCAACTTGAAGGTATTATGGTGTTTTTTAAGGTTGGTTATGCCAATAGATTTTGTTTGTCTTATGAGTTTGCCACGTTCAAGTTTAGTGTTGAGGTGCATCTCATAACTCACCAATCTATGGTCACTACCTGTGTTGAACTTGTTTAGCACACTGCAGTCTTCTATGACAAATTTTTTGTTACACATAATAAAATCAATTTCACTTGTCGTCCCATTTAGATGTCTCCATGCCCATTTCCTGTGTGGCTTTTTCTTGAAAAAGGAGTTCAAGATGAAAAACCCTTCTGCCTCTGCAAACTCAACAAGAGTACTTTCACGCTAGTTTCTGGTGCCGTGACCGAATTTACCTACTGAAGTTTCATTCTGTTGCCGTTGCCCTACTTTTGCATTGAGATCTCCCATAATTATCTTCAAGTGCTGCTTACCTTTATTCTTTAGATGACGAATTTCCTCATAAAATTCTTCAATTTCTTCTTCAGGATGACTTGTGGTGGGTGCATAAGTTTGAATAATCTGAGCCTGGTATCTTCCAGAGAGTTGGATAACGAGTCGTGGAGCTCTGTCAGAGGAACTTTCAACTTCTACAACTTTATCCTTCAGTTTCTTGTTTATTATAAATCCAACACCACTAGTTCTGCCAGTATCTGTCCCACGATAGTAGAAGAGATGTCCACTTTTCAGTTCAATGAGATCTTCTCCTTTTCTCCTTACCTCACTTAGCCTGACGATGTCCCACTTGATCCTTTGTAGTTCCTCTTCCAATTCAAGAAGCCTTGAATCAGAAGATAGGGAGCGTCCATTATACGTAGCCAAGGTCAGCATCAGATGGTAGCCTAGTCCGGTCCTCCGGGGATTCTTAGCACCCTCTGCCTTCATGTCGCCCTGGCCGCTGCCTTGGCCAGGTATATTCCAGATGCCGGAGACTGAGGGCCAAGATTTAAGTTGTGGAGCCATTTTGGAGGGGTTTGGCCATAACTCACCACGCTGGTCAAGCGGGTTGGTGAGTGTGGGATAGCATTTCCTCTTACCCCGATGGTACAGTTATACCGCTATTGGCGGTCGTCAGAGCCCCTTTAGTGGGAACAGGATGCACCACGAGAAGGCGGGGTTGACATTTGTCAAGGAGAGGCTGTGATGTTACGCATCTCCTGACCTTACATCCCATATATATATATATATATGTATATATATATATATATATATATATATATATATATATATATATATATATATCATCATCATCATCATCATTGTCAACCATTATCAATCCACTGCTGGACGAAGGTCTCCCCAAGTTTCCTCCACAACGGTCTGTCTTGTGCCAGTCTCCTCCATGTCACCCCTGCATACTTTCGAATTTCATCCACCCATCTCCCATGTGGTCTTCTTCTGGGTCTTTTCCTGTCCCTTGGAATCCAATTTAAAATTTCGGCTGTCCATCGATGATCTGTCCTTCTGGCAGTATGTCCAGCCCATTGCCATTTCAGGGATTTAACTCTGATCATGATGTCTTCCACTCTAGTCATTTTTCGGATCCACGAGTTCCTCTTCTTATCTCTCCTGGTTACACCAAGCATGCACCTCTCCATGCTCCGTTGAGTTGTCTGCAGCCTTTGTATGTCTCTTTTAGTTAAGGTCCACGTCTCTGCACCATACGTAAGCACTGGAAGGATGCATTGATCAAACACTTTTCTTTTAAGACATAATGGCATATTGCTCTTGAAAATTATGCTGTTTCTTCCAAAAGCTCTCCAGGCAAGTTTTGTACGCCGATTAATTTCTTCATCAATGTGACCCTCGCTTGATATCTGCTGTCCAAGATAAACGTACGTGTCTGTTATCTCCAGCTTTTCTAAATCAATCGATAAATCTTCATTTCTTGTAAAAGCATTGAACATCACTTTTGTCTTCTGAAAGTTCATTTTTAATCCCACTTCTTTACTCTTGTCAGCAAGTTCCTGGATCATACTCTGCAGCTCTGATGGGGTAGTTGCAAAAATGACTACGTCATCAGCAAAACGAAGGTGGGTTAGATAATCTCCATTAATCTTTATCCCCTTGTTTTCCCAGCTCAGCGACTGAAAAACACCCTCCAATGTGGCATTAAAGAGCTTCGGAGATATGGTGTCACCTTGTCTCACTCCCTTTCCAATTTTTATGTGTGTTGTATTTTCAAACAGCCTAATCTTTGCACTTGCATTTTCATAGATGTTATTAATAATATTAATGTATGCATCTTCAATACCGCAGGTTTTCAGAGCCATTGTAACTGCTGATGGTTTCACCGAATCAAAGGCTTTTTCATAATCGATAAAAGCCATGCACAATGGAAGTTCATATTCCCTCGCTCTTTCAATTAGTTCTCTCAGCACGTGGATATGATCTATTGTGCTGTAGCCACTCCTGAATCCAGCTTGTTCTCTCGGTTGAGCCATGTCCAGTGTTACCTTCAAGCGGTGTGAAAGAACTTTAGTGAAGATTTTATAAACTACTGATAGGAGGCTGATAGGTCTGTAGTTTCCGAGATCCTCAATGTCACCTTTCTTATGTAGCAGGATCATTGTAGCGGTGTTCCAATCCTCAGGAATCTTTCCTTCATTAAGGCATCGAGTGAAAATTTGGGCGAGTACTGTTTCGATTTCTCCACTTGCTTCTTGTATGATGTCTACAGTAATTCCATCTTCTCCTGGAACTTTTCCTCGCTTCATGTTCTTGATTGCATGTGCAACTTCTGCTGGAAGGACTGGAGGAACTCTGGTACTGGTATCTTTCATGATGTCTGGAGTGCATATATCATCCCTTTCATATAATTTGGAGTAGAAATCTTTCACTCTTGTCAAAATTTCGCCTCTATTTCTTGTTACAGAACCATCTTCTTTTCTCAGTGCCATAATCTGTTTTCTTCCCTTACTGAGATGTCCCTTTGCTATCTTTAGGCTTTGGTTGTTTTCAATTGCTTTCCTCACTAGTTCACAGTTGAATTTCCTTACGTCTTCAGTGATACTTTTTCTTACTGTCTTGCATAGCTCTATATATTCCACTTTGGAAGTCACATCTTCTTTAGTTGTCCTCATCTCTCTTCTTTTTTGCATCAACATTTTGGTTTTTCCTGATAATTTGTTCACATGCAACTTGTTCTTAGACCCAGCTAATTTTGTTGCTGTTTCCATAAGAGCTTTGGTTACTTTTCTGTTAACTTCAGAGATGTCCACTTCTTCCGATGTTAGGCCTTCTAAAGCAGAGAACCTGTTCTTCAGTTCTAACTTGAAGGTATTATGGTGTTTTTTGAGGTTGGTTATGTCAATAGATTTTGTTTGTCTTATGAGCTTGCCACGTTCAAGTTTAGCGTTGAGGTGCATCTTACATCTCACCAATCTATGGTCACTACCTGTGTTGAACTTGTTTAGCACACTGCAGTCTTCTATGACGAATTTTTTGTTACACATAATAAAATCAATTTCATTTGTCGTCCCATTTGGATGTCTCCATGTCCATTTCCTGTGTGGCTTTTTCTTGAAGAAGGAGTTCAAGATGAAAAACCCTTCTGCCTCTGCAAACTCAACGAGAGTATTTCCACGCTGGTTTCTGTTGCCGTGACCGAATTTACCTACTGAAGTTTCATTCTGTTGCCGTTGCCCTATTTTTGCATTGAAATCTCCCATAATTATTTTCAAGTGCTGCTTACCTTTATTATTTAGATGACAAATTTCCTCATAAAATTCTTCAATTTCTTCTTCAGGATGACTTGTGGTGGGTGCATAAGTTTGAATAATCTGAGCCTGGTATCTTTTCGAGAGTTGGATAACAAGTCGTGCAGCTCTGTCAGAGGAACTTTCAACTTCTACAACTTTATCCTTCAGTTTCTTGTTTATTATAAATCCAACACCACTAGTTCTGCCAGTATCTGTCCCACGATAGTAGAAGAGATGTCCACTTTTCAGTTCGATGAGATCTTCTCCTTTTCTCCTTACCTCACTTAGCCCCACGATGTCCCACTTGATCCTTTGTAGTTCCTCTTCCAATTCAAGAAGCCTTGAATCAGAAGATAGGGAGCGTCCATTGTAAGTAGCCAAGGTCAGCATCAGATGGCAGCCTAGTCCGGTCCTCCGGGGATTCTTAGCACCCTCTGCCTTCATGTCGCACTGGCCGCTGCCTTGGCCAGGTACATTCCAGCTGCCGGAGACTGAGGGCCAAGATTTAAGTTGTGGAATCATTTTGGAGGGGTTTGGCCATAACTCACCACGCTGGCCAAGCGGGTTGGTGAGTGTGGGATAGAATTTCCTCTAATCCCGATGGTATAGTTATACCGCTATGGGCGGTCGTCAGAGCCCCTTTAGTGGGAACAGGATGCACCACGAGAAGGCGGGGTTGACATTTGTCAAGGAGAGGCTGTGATGTTACGCATCACTTGACCTTACATCCCATATATATATATATATATATATACATATATATATATAACTTTGAAGTATTTATAATGGTTCTATTCAACACTGCTCACTTGTCAGCGACAGATTCTATACTGAAGACAAACATCCGAAAAAGAAAACCTTTAGAACTGGACGTTTCGTGTTAAGTAAACCAACCGAATTCATTTAAAAGCATTGTTCAAATATCCAAATTAAGCATAAAAGTGAGCGAGAAATATTTCCAGTGATTTTTGTATTAAGTGAGCATTGCAAAATTTGTCATTCCGCTAATATAGCAAAAATATGTTGCCTTGATGCACAAGAGTTTTCATATTTTTAAAATTTATATTTTAGTTTTGCATTTTTATCAGAGCGAAAGGTTTCGAATTTTCTGGTAGATCAGCTTTGCATTAACTACGGAAAAAGTTAAATCGAAAAAAAATCAACAAACACTGCAAAACAGGAAAACATGTTTACGTAAATGTTATGAAAAATTCCGTTTGATTTTGCGTATGATGTGTAAAGTCCTGTGACGTACACCTATGGTTTAATCTTTCTTCTAAGTTTCTGTATTCTCAGGTAAATTTAGTTTTTTTCCTGTTAAACGTATTCTCACTGAACGGCGCATTATTTTCTCCGAAGAGCTTGGCATCACTGACAGTGATTCAGAGTTCAACATAGAATATAGCTAAAAAGCATTTTTGCGAACAATGTGTTAGTTACAAGTACATTTTGCAGAGCGATTTGTTGAGTGTGCATTTTGAGAGCGGCATTTGATATAGCGACTTGTTAGGAGTGCAGTTCGAAAGAGGTATTTAACATAGCGACTTGCATTTTGAGAAAGGCATTTTTTGATGTAGTGACTCGTTAGGTGTCAATTTTGAAAGAGTTATTTGACATAGCGACTTGTTAAGCGTGCGTTTTGAGAGAGCCATTTTATATAGCGACTTGTTACGTGTGCCTTTTGAGAGAGGCATTTGACAAGGCGACATTTTAGATGTGCATTTTGAGAGAGGCATTTGATATAGCGACTTTTTTGGTGTGTATTTTGTGAGAGGCATTTTATATAGCGACTTGTTAGGTATGCCTTTTGAGAGAGGCATTTGACATTGCGACATGTTAGATGTGCATTTTGAGAGAGGTATTTGATATAGCAACTTTTTAGGTGTGCATTTTGAGAGAGGTATTTTATATAGCGATTTGTTAGGTGTGCCTTTTGAAAGAAGCATTTGCCATGGCAACATGTTACATGTGCATTTTGAGAGAGGGATTTGATATAACGACTTTTGAGGTGTGCCTTTTGAGAGAGGCATTTGGCATTGCGACATGTTAGATGTGCATTTTCAGAGAGGTATTTGATATAGCAGCTCTTTTGGTGTGCATTTTGAGAGAGGTATTTTATATAGCAATTTGTTAGGTGTGCCTTCTGAGAGAAGCATTTGCCATGGCAACATGTTACATGTGCATTTTGAGAGAGGCATTTGATATAACGACTTTTTAGGTGTGCATTTTGAGAGAGGTATTTTATATAGCGACTTGTTAGGTGTGCCTTTTGAGAGAAGCATTTGCCATGGCAACATGTTACATGTGCATTTTGAGAGAGGGATTTGATATAACGACTTTTGAGGTGTGCCTTTTGAGAGAGGCATTTGACATTGCGACATGTTAGATGTGCATTTTCAGAGAGGTATTTGATATAGCAGCTCTTTTGGTGTGCATTTTGAGAGAGGTATTTTATATAGCAATTTGTTAGGTGTGCCTTCTGAGAGAGGCATTTGACATGACGACATGTTGCATGTGCATTGTGAGAGAGGCATTTGATATAACGACTTTTTAGGTGTGCATTTTGAGAGAGGCATTTTAAATAGCAACTTGTTAGAATTGCGTTTTCTATAGCGACTTATTAGAACTGCACTTTGACATAACGCTTCAGTGAATTTGATACCAATTAGAAAAGTCTTGTTAGAAACGTGTTACGATTACAGAGTATTGTGAATGTTAAATGAAGTGAAGCCAGCAAGCTCATATTCTGGCTAGCGTTGATCTTCTTGTCCCCCGACAACCAGACTGAAAGAATGAACTCATGTAAGTTGCTCCAATTAATTCACTACCTTGGCCGTTAGGGATTTCTCTACTTACCAGTGCTTTATATTTGCACTAAAGGGCCAAAACGTTATGACCACCCTCCTGATATGACGTTGGTCCTCCACGTATCGCCAAAACAGCTCTTACCCGTCGAGAATGGACGCTACAGGATTTCTAAAGGTGCCTTGTGGTATCTGGGACCAACACGTTATCAGAAGATCCTTTAACTCTTGTAAGTTAAGTGGTTGAGCCACCGCAGATCGGATTTGATGTTCCAACACAAAACACAGATTCTCGATCGGATTTATGTCTGGCGAATTTGAAGGCCAGGACAATATCTAGAAATCTTCCTCACGCTCCGCGAATCATTCTCGAACAATCCTGGCAGTGTGGCATGGCGTGCTATCCTTTGAAGAAAGTCACTACTAGAGGGGAATACCGTTTCCATGAAAGAATGTACCTGGTCTGCAATAATTTTTAAGTAGGTGGAAGGTGTCGTAGCTTCTTGCACATGAGTGACTGGACCCAGGGTTTCCCAGCAGAACATTTCCCAAAGCATTACACTTCATCCACTGGCTTGTTTTCGTTCCACTGTGCATCACGGTGCCAACACTTTCCTAGGTAAGGGACGCACACCATCCATATGGTGCAACAAGAAAAGAGATTCATCGGACCAGACACCTTCTTCCAACAATTCGAGGTCCAATTTTGATGCTCGCGTGCCCATTGATGCTCGTTGATGCTCATCTTGATGCTCACGTAACAATGGGGTTGTGATACTTCGGTTGTAATTGTGCCCATTGTAGGTGCTTTCGACAGTGAACCGAGTTTAGCGTAGGCCCATAGACCGGCCTGTGGCTACGCAGCCCCATTTTCAACAGGGTTCGATGCATTGTGTGTTGTGATACATTACTCTCGTCACCAGCATTTAAATTATAGGCGAATTGCGGCACAGTATCCCTTCTATTGGCTTGTACCATACGAGATATACAGGGGTTGTCTAAAATAGTAAAAACACCTCGCTGAAAACAGTGACTTTGGTATGTGCTGCTTTTTGAGAAAAAAGTGTTGCTTCTAGTCTCAAGGATCTGTGTGATTGCATTGTAAATCGGTGTTTGCATAATTTCGCCCGTCTGGTTGGTGCGTCGGTAACCACAGTTGCATAGGTATTGGGGGTATCGAGAGATACCGTGTCGAAGGGCATGACAGCATGCAATGTTCACGGCACAACATTATCTGCGAGACACAACTGTGGAAGGAAAACCAAACACAATGCTAGAGACAAGAGGATATTAAAGACGATTGCGACAGCAAGGAGGGAGACCACGGCGACGAAAGTGACCGCTGAGCTTAATGTACATCTTCAAAACCCAGTGTCGACCCATACGTGCGAAGGAAATTGCATAAACACAATATTTACGGCAGAGCTGCGATTGCAAAACCCCTGATGTCACAGCTGAATATGAAACGGAGACAACAGTGGTGCCAGAAACATAAAACGTGGACTGAGCATCAATGGAAACATGTCTTGTTTTTCGATGAATCAAGTTTCTCACTATTCCCCACCGAAGGACGAGCTTACGTGTTGAGAACCCCCACAGAAGCCAACAACTCAGACTGTCTCCTTCCTACAGTGAAGCATGGGGGCGGTTCCGTATTGGTTTGGGCCATGATCTCGTGGTTTGCAGCAGGTCCCATTATCATCTTACACGGATAAATCACTAGCGGTGACTATGTCACTCTTTTGGCCGACCATGTGCATTCAATGGCACAGCCATTGTTTCCGTCAGGGGATTGCACCTTTCAAGATGATAATGCCCCGATTCACAGAAGTCGAACTGTTCAATGATGTTTTGAGGAACATGACAATGAAGTTGAACACCTTACTTGGCTTGCACAATCACCGGACTTAAACATAATTGAGCACCTGTGGTCTGTGTTGGAAAAGAGAGTGTGATCCCGTTATCGTCCTCCGGCGTCTCTCAAGGATTTGGAGCAGTTTCTGCAGGAAGAATGGTACAACGTACCACTTACCACCATCCAGGACTTGTATGCGTCCATTCCAAAGAGGATTCAAGCAGTTTTAGATGCCAAGGGGGCTCCCACAAAATATTAGGTGCGTAACACCTATTGTTCCAAGGTGTTTACATTATTTTTGACAAACCCTGTACTTCTCTCTCCTCTAGCAAAGATGAGCCGTCGTCTACCCATACCTTGCCGGAGGTTCGTCGTTTTGCCCTCCTCGGACCACTTTTTGAAGGTACAAACCACAGCTGACAGTGGGCACGCCACAAGCCTTGTCGCCTCGGAAATGCTCTGAGCCATAACAATTTGGCCTTTGTCAAAACTCACTAAAGTCCGCTGACTTTTCCATCTGAAGGACGAGAATAAAACTGATTAACAGAGCTCAATGTCAGGTGTTATTTACATCGTTTCATGACCTTTACAGGTGCCGTCGTTACCTCCAGTTGCTCCAGCACATATGTCCACAAATTCAGAGTCAAAATTCGTAGCTTAAATATTATAGCTAGGCATTTAAGCAACGTAAACCTTACAGCTTAGACTTACAACTACAAGCATTCGAACTAATTAAAGCTTTACAGTGCGTATTATGCAACAGAAAATACAGGGTGTCTATAAATGAAGTATACAACTTCAGTATGCTATTAAAAAATACGACAGAAAAATACTTACTTTGAGCATCAAGAGACATGGCAAGTGTTAAAGTTTGTTAAGTCAGATGATAGATGGCGCCAGGTGTCTCATGTAATGAAAAATCTCCATCTTTAGACCACCATTCTCTAGGGCGTTGGATCGGACGTGGGGTCCAACGGCGTGGCCACCCCGTTCTCCTGATATTACCCCACGCGATTTTCTTCTTTGGGGCTTTATTAAGGACATTGTGTACAAGAAAAAGGTTACATCTATCACTGAGCTTGAAGAACTCATTACTGTAGCCTTTCTCCTTGTTACACCTGACATGCTGCAGCGTACGTGGGTGGAACTGGACTACCATTTAGACATCCTGCGAGCGAGCAACCAACGCAGAACACGTAGAGACCTACTGAAATTCAAAAAGAAAAAAAAATAACCTTTCACAGTTACTATGTGTTTTGACATTAAAGGTAAGTTGTTGTTTATTGTATTTTTTCTTTTAATATCATACTGAACTTGTATACTTCATTTATGGACGCTCTGTATTGTATACACACGACAGCAGCTCAACCAAAACTTTAAGCCTGTGATACCAAGACCGTGTGTTGTGAGTTTATTGCACGGTTGTTCTTTGACGCATCAATGGCACGCATCAATGGCACTTTTAGCGCAATCAGCATATCCTTGCTCTGATTACGGTGGTCGTTGGATATAAAAACGTTTATCATTTCCTAAAAATAAGTCTGTATATTTTCTTGCATTACATCGTCTCAAAACGTTTTCTACAGCTTGGTAGAGGATGAATATAAAAACTAAACTTTTTGTTAACGCTTTCCAACCGTACGTTGAAGAAGCGCATATGCTCCAGCTTTGTCGGTCTGTCTGTCCGTCCGTCCATCTGTTCGTCCGCACGATAACTCGCGTAAAAATGGTTCGATTTCGATGAAATTTCAGCATGTGATAGGGGACCACTGGGAACGAACCCTATTGAAAATGGACGAAATGGGGTCAAAGGTCAGGGCATAGGAGCGGGATCCATTCCATTGCCTTTATGCGTCATAACTTGCGTAAAAATGCTTCGATTGCGACAAAACTTTAGTATGTTGTTCCGGTGGTATAATGAACCAATTCTGTTTAATATATTCGAAATGAGGTCAAAGGTCAGGGCACAGGAGCGAGATTTATTCCACAGCCATTATCCTGATAACTTGAGTAATAACTAGCGTAATGATTTCTGCTATGTTGGAAAGCTTATCATAATCAATACATTGCATGATTTTACTAACTTGTTTTTCTTTTTCAGAAGCAAGGACATAGTTTGCGTTTGCCGTTCCTTCCCTTGCTTCTCTTGCAGTCGTCACGATGCGTTCTAGCTACTCGTCCACCAGACCATGTTTACAGGCAGGTCGCCATTTTCACTGAAATCTGTTCTCCAGCACTTAGTCTTTTTATTCAAACTCCTGTGTCAAACAATGCTCACTAGCAAGGAGAGTGTAATGACATTGGATAGTGCTCTCCGAGCTCCCACAGTGTCATTTCTCAAAGCCCGATAAACCCTTCCGTTTACCCATCTCGCTCCGAATTTTGCTACCTACTGCTTCACTTACACATTGTATATGCTACGTCTGTCGACTAATCGTGCACTCTCAGAAATCACGTGTTCAACGGCACGCACCCACTTTTGACAGAGGTGGTCATAATTCTGTGATCACTCGGTGTATATTAATACAGATGAGGAACGGGGCTCGAGAAAGCTCAGTTAAAGATCACACTGTAAAAAAAATAAGTGATATGAATTTACGGGAAATCCCTGAAAATAACGTACAGCAAAGTTACCGGAAGGTCTCCAACTTTTAATGAAATTTCTGTTTTGAAAAATTTTGGCTTCTAATAACAGGAACTTCAGTTTTTTGATAAAATTACCATCATCACTAATTACGTTCTATTTACGCTTTCCAACCGTAGGTTGAGAAAAGCGTATATGCTCCAGCTTTGTCTGTCTGTCTGTCTCTCCGCACGATAACTCTCGTAAAAATGGTTCGATTTCGATGAAATTTTAGTATGTGGTAGGGGATAACCTGGGGACGAACTCTATTGAAAATGGAAGAAATGGGTTCAAAGGTCAGGACATAGGCGCAGGATCTATTCCACCGCCCTTATGCGTCATAACTTACGTAAAAATGCTTCGATTACGACAAAACTCTATCATGTTGTTCCGGAGGTATACTGAACCGGTTCTGTTGAATATAATCGAAATGGGGTCAAAATTCAGGGCACAGTGCTCAGCGAGATTTATTCCACAGTCATTATCCTCATAACTTGACTAAACATACTTCTATTGCGACAAAACTTTAGTATGTTGTTCCAGAGGTATACTGAACCAATTCTGTTTAATATCATCGAAATGAGGTCAAAGGTCAGGTCACAGGAGCAAGATTTATTCCACAGCCATTATCATAACTTGAGTAATAACTTGAGTAATGATTTTTGGTATGTTGGAACGCGTATCATAATCAATGCTTGCATAATTTTACTAACTTGTTTTAAAGAAATGTTAGATTCGCGTTTTTCAGTTTTCATATAGAAATTTCTCGATTTTTCAAAAACTTCGATTTTAATTCTCCAGTCTCCATTCAGAAGAAACTTCCGTTTTAAATGCGCTAGCCGCATTGCAGGGATTTCCTGACACACGAAGCGAAGAAATTCTTGTTCTTGCTCGAGATGGGGGATCAAACCCGCGTTGATTTGCTCGCCAGTAAGGAGAGCTGCCGACTGAACTAGCAAGGCACTTACCACCAGGTAACGTTTGAAGTAGATACGAAGAGGACTGGAATAGCATGATGATGAAATGGTTTTCGCTATGATTGCGGGTTAATTAGTTATTTTATTTTCTGTAGGAGCATATTATTTTTCTGAATACGTTTATAATAATTTTAATTTTTCTATAGGAGGACATACCACAAATTATGGTTAAGGAAAGGTGATACTTCATGGAATTATTCTGCAAAACCCCTAAATATGAAATCTACTCTTAATAGTTATAATAGCTTTCGTGTTAAAAGGTCCACAGACTGATACATAGACATCATGCAATCTCTTGTGCACTTCAAGTAACCGTTTATAACGGCAAGACAATACGCAATAACAATAATAGCAGATGCAACAACCAGGACAGGGATGATATCCGTAGTAAAACAACTGCGACGGGGGAAGGGGGGAGGGAGGGGATATCCCACATTAAACTTAACATTATGCGATATGCTTTCCACATTATCCTGTATAGCTCTAGAATCTCAAAACCAGGTCCGCCAACTGAGGATTTAAATTTAAAAGTTAATCAAACTTCAAGTATTTCCATTACCTGCTCTTATTACCGTTAATTTTCTGTTATATGGATATAAAAAAGTGAGAACCGAATTTCCCTGTTAATATACCAACGGATTCACACAAAGGTTCTCTGAAAATCAGAAATTTTCTGATAACAACTTTTTAAAACTGCAGTTTTCTGTTATTAACCGAAGAAAGACGAATAGGAGTATTTCTGTAAATTCATTGTAACGGAAATCCGTGAAATTCAGATTTCCTCCCGTTGTTTCACGAAGGTAATTAATGACGGAAAATGGCTCATGAACTTCAAGAAATGTTTTACTGTGTATTAGGTAGTTTACTTAAAAAAGCAAGTTAGGTATCTTTATTTTATGACATCCTTGTAGGTTTTATTTTATGGGAACATTATCTTAGAATATTTAATAGAATTCGTATATGAAAGTCCACCTCTGTTAAATTTGAACTGAATGTCGCAAAAAATCTTGTTGCGCTATGTATTGTATGTACCATGCTGATAACGTTGCTGCATAATAACGCTGAGAACTACTGTATATTAACAATATTAATACACAGTCCTTGGAATGATAATATTAACACCAATGAAATATGTTAACTGCACGAAACACCATATTAACGTTATAAGCAACGGTCTGATTGGCGGTGGGGAATGCCAAATAATAAACGAAGAAACGAAAGATGGAAGAAAAGAAAGAAGCAAACATAGCAAGAATACAGAAAGTATTGATAGAAAGGTGGGAAGAGGCAAGAAGGAAGAAAGGAAGAGAGATAAACCCCTGAAGCAAAAAAGGAAAAGTTGAGGGAAAAGAAGAGAAGAAACATAGAAAATAAGAAGGGGAAAGGTAATAAACGAAAGATAAAATGAAAGAACTTTGAAGCAAGAAAAGAAAGAAAAGTAGCAAAGAAATAAAAAACCAAAGAAAGAAAAGCAAAAGAAAAAAAAAAGAAGGTACCATGCATGAAAGAATAATGTGTTTTTCTTCTATTTGCTCCATTTAAGATATTATCTTGCTTCTTCCATTTTCTTTTATTCCTCCTTTCTTACTTTTAAGAAACAAACAAACATAGAAGCGAATACAGGTAGAAGTAATGAAAGGAAAGCTAGAAAGGAAAGAAAAGTGGGATACAAGGAGGGAGAAAGTAAGAGGGAAACAAACGTTGAAGTAAAAGAAATGAAGAAAATTAGAAACATAGAATCGAAGAAAAAACGAACAAATGAACGAAAGAAAGAAAGAAATAACGAACACAGAAAGAATGACAGAATGTTGAAGCAACGAAAGAAAGAAAAGTGGGAAAGAAATAAAAAGCAAAGAAAGAAAAGTGGGAAAGAAATAAAAAGCAAAGAAAGAAAAGTGGAAAGAAATAAAAAGCAAAGAAAGAAAAGTGGGAAAGAAATAAAAAGCAAAGAAAGAAAAGAAGAAACAAAAGTGAAGTCACGTGAATGAAAGAAAAGTGGGAAAGAAATAAAAAGCAAAGAAAGAAAAGAAGAAACAAAAGTGAAGTCACGTGAATGAAAAAATGTGTTTTTTCTTTGCACTTTCGTCCTTTTTCTTCCATTCTCCGTTACTTTCTTTTCCTGCTTCAACGATTCTCCATTATTTTTTCCTTTCGCTTATGTAGCTTATTCCATCTTGTTGCTTTCTTCTTTTTTCTTACCTTATTTTCTTCTTTCTTCTTAACTTACTTTCTTCTTTTTTCTTATCTTACTTTCTTCCTTCGCTTCTTCTCTCTTTTTTTCCTTTCGGCCTTCCGCTCTTTTTTTATTCGGTGTTACTTCCAAAAAAAAAAAAAAAAAAAAGGAAATACGAAGGAAAGAAACAAGAAAAATGAATGAAACAAGAAAAGCAAGTTAGATGGTGAGGAAGAAAGATAGATAATGGGAGAGAAAGAGTGAAATGTAAAAGCAAAGAAGTATGTAAAAAGTAATGAAACAAAGAAAGACCTGAAGAAGAGTGGAAAAAGAAAGGGACGAAAGATAAAGAAATTGGAAGTAAACTAAGAAAATGGGAAGGAATTAAAGAAAGTAAGGAAGGAAAATACTTAAGGGTAAAAAAAGCAAAAAACTGAGGGAAAGAAAGTAGAAACGAATGAAAGGGCAAAAAGCGCATAGAGGAAATCATTCACACTGGATTGCAGTATTTGACCCACTGTAATTGGACCAAAATACCACAAATTTACATTTCCTCGGGTAAAGTGAGAAAAAAATAGTCACGTAAAGTTCCAAATCAAATTTTCTGAAAAATCCTCGTTAAATAAATAGTTTCAGACCAGCATATACTTCAAACCATTGAAATGAATGCATCGTGAAATTTGCATTTTAGATTCAATCACTATAATAACATTAAAATATTTCAACGCTGCGAAGATGCTCCACAAGATAAAAGAAAAATGGCGTGGACTTATTCAGCGGAAGAATGCAAAACAGCATCATTTGCAAAAGAAAGACAAAAGGTAATCTAAAAGACAACGAAATACTGCACTTGTTCCAAGCGCAGATAACTGCCGTGAATGGTTGACTGCTCCGGATCTCAGAGATTTTCTCCTTAGTGAAAGATGTGTAACTCTCACTCGCTTCAGCGAATTGTATTTGCTTAACCGTGTGATCTTAAATCGTAATTCGATGCAATTCTTCAATTGTGAGTAAAACACACACACACACACACACACACACACACACACACACACACACACACATTTCAGACTCTGTGTCCTGCATACAGAAATGAGCATTTACACGTCTGTAACAAATAAAACGATATCCAGATGGTACTATTTTCTTTACAACTGAGAAAATTCAGAAATGTGAAAGGAGATACAGCAAAATACGACATGCCTATTGACAGTGGCATACCGAAAAAAATTGCCCCTCCCCCTCTCCCCGCAAAAAAATTTCTTCGAGGCCCTTTCGCTCAAATGTATTAGCTTTCAATTACTGACATGTTTGAATTTCTTATAGTTAACTAGGTTTTATGGGCGTTTTCATAATTGAAATTCTTTGGAACCCACAGATTTTTTTTTTTTTTGTTGTAAAACCAAAATTATTGCACTTTACTGCGTGTAACAGAAATGTGCACGTTGTAATTGATTGTCCTAGTTTTATAATATTACAAAGCACTGCAAAACACTTATGCCAAAGTTAATCATATCATGCGAATTTTATTCTTTTAGAGAACAAGGACAGCCTCTTTGAAATGCCTCACGATCACACACAGAAAAAAAAAAACTACCGTGTTACAATGTTTAATGACCTTCTCGGATTTATGTAAAAGTAAGTAAGCAAATAAATAAATAATAATTAAGGACTATGACACTCAGAAAGTAAAACTTTTAAAACTATTTACTCTTGAATATACGTATAGTATACAGGCTAAAGAAACAAGATTTCCAATGATTATTATTTTTATTCTCAAATACATCCAGCGAAACTAAACTTCAAACAACACTTAGATACATATCACTAAGCTGTTCTCTGAGATTCAGAAGTTAGCTCCAAAAAGAAATACAAACTTCCAGATACTTTTACTTATTGTTGCCGTATCAAACTTCGCCATTTACAGCGATCTTGACATACAACTCGTGCTTCACTGATATCCATTACACGCCGTACACAAGATCTTTTATACTTCATACTCATAATCTATTTCTCATGCAGACACTCCTGAATCTGATCCACACATGTCTTCCTTGGCCTTCCTCTGCCTTTCCTTCCTGCCACTTGGGTTGAAAATATTTTCTTAGTAAGCATTTCATCACTCATTCTTTCAACATGGCCAAACCACCGAAGCATATTGGTCTCCACCTTGCTAACAACATTTTGCTTTACATCACACAACTGCAATACATCTTCATTTCTCACACAATCAGATCGTGTCTTGCCACAAACCCCACGTAAGTAACGCATTTCTCCAGCACACAAACGGCTCCTATGTTTCTTCTGCAGTACCCAGGTTTCACTGCCATACATCAGAGTAGGAACAATTACTGTTTCATACACAGCCATGCAGGACACTCTACAGAACCTATCATTCCTGTGAAAACCTCCCAGAGCAGCTATGACTTTCAAAGAAGAATTCACTCGCCTACTAATTTCACCATCCAACTTGTTCTCTCTGTCAAACATGCTTCCTAAATACACAAACTCATTCACCTGGTCAATCACAGTGCCATTTAGACTTACATTACATTCAGTGCTACCCATTCCTCTCTGAAACACCATAACTTTGATTTTTCCTTTATTTATACTCAGTTTGAATTTCATGCAAACTTCGTGCATCCGAGTCAACATACTCTGCAACTCACTTTTGCTCTCTGCCAACAGGACAGTGTCATCAGCATACAGCAATCTGCACACACAGATATCACCAACTAAATTCTGGAACATCTTTTCTTTCTCAGCTTTTCCTTTTCAGATTTTGATATTCCTTGTATAACTTCTGAGTACCAGCTCAGATATTCTCCTCCGTCATTACAGAGATGTTTGCTTGCTTCCACACTTCCTGCAGTTTGAAACTTGTTGACTTTGCAGCAGCAGAGAGTATTTCCTTCACTTCATTGTAATGGTAGATGAAGACTAATAGCACCTGTTCTCTGGAGGGGAGCCGAGCCCCCAGAAATTCACCACTTGGTATCTTCTGAAGTAACTAAATTCCTTTTCAAGTATTCATTTTCACAACCTGAAAACGAGAAAAGAATTAGTACACTACAATTTCAGGAAGGAGAAGAGTACACACATGCTGCAGCTCTCTAGCAAAAAAAGCTGAACCCTACAAAAGTGTGCAATCTCTAAATATTATTCCATTTGTCTGAAATTTGGCATAAGGATCACTTAGATGAATGGAACCAAGGGGATGAGCAAATTCACATGAAAGTAAGAACTTTGGAAAATTGAAACACTCAAATGTGTAGGGAAGACAAAATATTTCTGAGTCTGCTATAACATTATTCTGTTTCATAGCCCAGAACAAGGAGTGATTTTACTCAAAAGCAGTACTGACCAATTTATTCTGCCTCCCTTTTTGACCAGAGGTTATCTTGCTTTGTCACCTCTGTCAATGAAAGGAAAGACGGTATATCGTCTTTCCTTTCACTTCTTTCTTTTTCTGAGGAAAAAAAGTGTTTTTCTGTGCCTCCGCCCCCTTCCGCAGTGGCGTATTTCTCATTAAACATAGGAAGCAGCTGCTTGGTGTGATAGTTAATGGTGAGTGGTATTTCGCCCTCTAAAATTTTGACCAAGCACCTTTTCTTTTTTCCTGTGAACAAAATGTATAGGACATTGAGAAATTATTTGCGTATTTTACTTCGGTCTGGAATCCCTCTGAGTAGAAAAAAGCATCAGGTTTGCCGACCGTCCTAGGTGAATTTAGTACACCCAATAATTTTACAAGAGGTTACTACTCAGTGTTTTTTAACGTGAATGAAATAACCATTAACCCCGTGACAATTTGTGTCACTAAGTACTTGAAAGATATTATCAGATAACCACAATAGTAACTGCCGTTTTCGAGGGCGCAAAAAGAAACACCTTGTAATGATTGAATTTGTGGAGAGATGGCGTTCCCCCGCGGTATATCGTCAGATGAAATCCAAGGATGCCCGCATACTAATCAGGTGAGCAAGCAATTTGGTTGTGGAAAGACGTGCGATTACAATGGTGGTATCAGTGGAGATTATTCGTGTTATACGAATTTAAACTCGGTTCATCTTCTGCAGAAACAGCTCGTCGCATTTGCTTAGCATTCAGGGGCAGATACTGTGAAGGAACGCACAACTCGGTATTGGTTTCGAAAATCCAGAGACGGAGATGATCCCTTCAAGAGAAGTCCCGGAGTGGCCGTCCTGTCAGCATTGACACAGAAGCCCTGGAAGTTGCCATTGAGCAGGACAGTAACCAAACATGCCAGGAACTAGCCCAGTCATTTGGTGTTAATGATGAAACCGTCCGAAGACATCTTCAGACAATAGGTAAGGCGTACAAGGTGTCTAAACTGGGTCCCCCACGAATTGCCTTCACTGAATAAACAGCAACGTGTCTTACCTTGTCTTGCATTGCTGTCTCGCCAACACAAGGAACTGATTTTGAATAAGGTACTCACATGTGATGAGAAGTGGGTCCAGTACAGCATCCCAAAACGTTCTAAACATTGGTTGTCCAACCAGTGTCTCAATTCCTCACACATCGAAACCAGTACTGCATCCACGTAAAGTTACGCTGTATGTATGATGGACAACATGTGATGTTGTTCATTATGAACTCTTGCGACGAGACCAAACGATCACCGCTGCAATGTACTGTGAGAAACTGAAACGTGTGCATGAGGACTTGAAAAAGAAGGAATCAACACTGGTCAGCAGAAAGGGAGTTCTGCTCCTTCAAGATAACGCTGGTGCCCATTCCGCTTCATTGACCAGAAACACTATAGAGAACTTGGATGGGAGCTTTCATGCTATCCAGCTTACTCACCAAATATCTGTCCTTCAGTTTATCACTTGTACCTTTCACTCGACAATATTTGCGCGGACACGACTTCTACAACTTTTTTCAAAATCTTTGCAAAAACTTCATATGAAACTGATTAAAGAAATAGCCAGGAATTTATGACGGCAGTTTTGAATGAAGTACTGAAAAGAGAAGAAATTTCTTTTTGTTTTTTCAGTAAATAAGTAAAATCTTCAAGAACTCATTTTCGCTTTAGTTTATAAAAACTGGGATGATGGAAAAGCCGCTATTCCAGAAGACTTGAGGCCCCGTTTCATTCACAGCAATAGTTCCTATGCATATACACTGAAGAGCAATTGAATTAGAGATACCTGTCTAGTAACGTGTAGCACCACTTTTCGACCTGATGACGGCGGGGATTCGTCTCGGCATGGGATTAAGAAGACACCGGAAGCGTTGGGAAGTCATACGGATCCACGACCCCTGAACAAGCTCCCACAGTTCACGAAGATTTGATGGAGGTGTGTCACGAGGTCACGTCGGTGGAGTGTTCATCCAACCATTCGGATACAATTCAGGAGCTGCATTGTCTTGTTGCAGGATGAGGTCCCCAGTGGGATGTTGAAGACGCACAAACGGGAGCAAATGGTCATCCAGGATATCCCGGTAACGCTGACCTGTGAGGACGATGTTACACGTACCAGGGGGTCTCATGTCAGTCAACGTAAACAGTCCCTAGACGAGAATGACATCACCACCAGCTTGAAGAGGGCCCTGCTGGCAAGAAGGATCCATCGCTTCATGTGGTTTGCGCCGTATTCGTATCCTGCCAGCCGCATGTACTAACGTGAATCTCGACTCATCAGTCCAGGCAACATTTTTCCACATGTCTTCGATCCAGTGGCGATGTTCCCGCGCTCATGCTAATCTTTGCACCCTGTGATGTGCGGTCAACATCGGTACCCTCGTAGGGCGATGGCTTCTGTATCCCATAGCGAGGAGGTGGTTCTGGATGGAGTGGCTGTATTCACGTTTTTGTGCGCCAGCGTTAAATTGCCGAGTGATTCCTTGCACTGTGGCCCGTCTAGCCACTGTTATAATGCGAGCTAGCCGACGATGGCCCCCTCATCCACACGCTGTTGTCCACGGCAGTTGGCCCTTGCAGGCATGGTTTTACCCGATTCGGTGTACTCACGGTGCACCCGTGACACAGTGGCTCGTGAAAATCCCAGTGCCTGCACGACGTCCAAGATGGAGTGACCCATTCGAAGGGCCCCGACGATTTGCCCATGATCAAATGCGCTTAGATCCTTCGTCTTACCCATACTACGTCCGACTCTTACTGATTCCCGTCGCATCACTCCTTATATTGTCGGATCACTGCATACGTCATGTCGTTTCCGTTTACAGGGCTGCCTGCCCTCAGCGCCACATGTGCATAACGCCAGCTGTCTCTAATTCAATTGCTCTTCAGTGTATGTACGCATATTAATAAGAGAAAGGGAATGAAATATCAGTTGAATAAATGAAATTTTGGTATCAATGAAGATAGGGCGTTATACCTAGGCATATTACATTTGTTTTCACATAACTACGCTTTTTTCAGAATATAATGAGCTAAAAAATGTTCTTCGAGGAAACGAAAAGACAGAAATCCGTGCCATTTGTTTTATAACAGAGCCAAAAGCAAAGATTTTTACAAAGTGCAAAACATTGTGACATTATGTTAAGTGTGTTTTTCCTATATTCAAGAGTAAATAATTTAGATAATTTTACACTTTCCGTGCCACAATTCTTAATTGTTACTTTTTATTTGCTTATTTATGTTCTGTATTTTCGTATAGAAATCGGAAAAGTTCATTAGACATTATCACACGGCAGCTACGTGTGTGATCGTGAGGCATTTCAAAGAGTCTGTGGTCTTAGTTCTCGAAAAGAATGAAATTTGGTTGATGGGATTAACTTTGGCGTCAGTTTTATGTAATAATACTTTGTATTGGCATAGAACTAGGCAATCATTTTAATTACAACGTGTACATTCGTGTTGCACGCAGTGCAGAGATGGAAACGGGTCACCTGGTCGATAATTTCTTGCGGTTCAAACGGGTGTGGTCAAGGTGTTCCTGACCCGATTTCGACACGGTTTTATTTCTGTTTTATTTTTGAATAGAAAAAAATATTTCATTGGCCCCTTCAGAGGTCTCTGAAATAATTCTTCAGTGCTGCAGAGTATGATCCAGGAACTTGCTGAAAAGAGTAAAAAAGTGGGGATTAAAAATGAACTTTCAGAAAACAAAACTGATGTACAATGCTTTTACAAGGAACGAAGGTTTATCAATTGATGTGGAAAAACTGGAGATCTGACATTTTCCTTAGACAGCAGATATCAAGCGAGGGTCACATTGATGAAGAAACTAATTGCCATATAAAACTTGGTTGCAGAGCTTTTGGAAGAAACGGTACAATTTTCAAGAGCAATATGCCATTATGTCTTAAAAGAAAAGTGTTAAATCAAGGCATCCTTCCAGTTCTTATCTATGGAGCAGAAACATGGACTCTAACTAAAAAAGATGTACAATGGCTGCAGATAACTGAAAGAAACATGGAATGATGCATGCTTGGTGTATCCAGGAGAGATAAGAAGAGGAATTCGTGGATAAGGAAAGTGACAAGAGTGGAAGATATCATGATGAGGGTAAAATCCCTGAAATGGCAATGGTCTGGACACATTTCCAGGAGAACGGACCACTGATGAACAACCGAAATTTTGGACTGGATTCCAAGTGACAGGGGAAGACCCAGAAGAAAGCTACGTGGAAGATGAGTGGATGGAGGAGACTGGCCCAAGACAGACCGTTGTCGAAGGAACTTTGGGAGAACTTTATCCAACAGTGGATTAATACTGATTGGCGATGATGATGATGATATTTTCGACTTTATAGCTCAAAGCAGACGTGAGAGCGGGCGAATTATTTATGCCCAAGAAAATAATGAACAGAACATTATGCCTATTATATTTGGAAAACATACATTAATAGCCTCATGTGAAGAATATTACGTTTATTCAATTTCATGCTAATGTGTGACGTATCCACATACATATATGTAATTGTTTAATAAACTCAAAATGGTTCAAATGTGTAACACAGCAAGGGATTTTTTTTATTGGAGGTTTAACGACCACCGTGAGCAACTCAATGGGCTATAAGCAGTCGCCCGTCCCTAATTTAGGGTCACTGGTTCCAGGGAAGGGAGAGAGCCAGTACCGTAAGACAAACACAACATCCATGCCTGACCGGGATTCGAACCCGGACCCCTTACGGACGAATGATCAGAGGCCAACGCCTTAGACCACTGCGCCACCGGGGCGGCGAGCAAGGGATTGTTCCAGAACATTTTTACAAAGTATTGGTACATGGAAAAGTGATTTTGAGATTCTCACGCTCTGGCAAGTGGATGCCGTTCCTAAGATGATAGGCATCAGCAAGTAAGCAGGCGACATCCTCTGATATTGTCAAACAGAGAGCAGACGCCTGAATGTCTGGGAAGCTAGACGTTATTCATTGTATCCATTGCAGCCAGTATGTATTATATTCGATGGTTGTTGTACTTTGCGGAAAGTTAAGTCTGTAAAAGGGAATGCCGCTAATGGAAACATCAGAAGTACCGGTCACCTACGGCAGAAAGCGAGGTATTCGTAAAACAGGAAGAGCGATGCCGGTTAACGGAGGAAGGAACTCGCTGGCATCGTGACGTCGACGCCACCAGAGAGAGAACATGGAGGGAGTGGGACGCTTCAGGACAGGAGAGCGCATGGGAGATGCGCAGCGCCAACCAAAGTCGGGAGAGGTAGGCGCATGAGAAGACTGAATGCGTTAGTCTGTTTTCGGGAATTGCAGGAGTAAGTTCGCCGGTAGACAGAGCTCGAAGGTTTTTCAGGTGGTCGGCCACCTAGCGTTATGGATCCGAGGGTTCAGTCGATGTACTGAACGGGGTTGGAGTGTCTTTGCGAACATAAGTTTACCAGCCGTGTTACAGGTCCCTGACTTAGGGAATCTCACGTGCTTTATTTTAATTATCCTGGAAGGGATAACTCTACCGAAACCGCGAGGACTAAGTGCAGAGCGGAGTTAGATAGGATTCGGAGATATGAATCTCTAACGGGAGACACAGGTCGCTTCTCGGACGAGAAGAACTCTCTCCCAAGTGTAGGAACGTATTATCGTGATAGAGACGTCAAGTTTACTTTGACTATTTACTAGGCTTGCATTAGTTGAGGGACGTCTGATCGACATCCAGAAAGCGGTATTCCTACGGACAGGCTGACTTTCCAACTTCAGTTTTTATCCATAATAAACTGTTTTAAGTTTGAAATCAATCTTCCTGTGTCATTATATAACATGAGTAATTTATACTTGGAGTTTCAGCGATCTCAATCCACTTCTCTGATTCGCAGATAATCAATGATAGAAAAGCGGGGGAGGTTTCGTCTGTTCACCCAATCAGAGTTTGGGTAAGTTCTGAGGAACGAACCTTTGAAATATTCCCATTGACTGTGAGATGAGCCTATAGCGTGGACGCCACAGAAGTATA
The DNA here is from genome assembly GCA_039090855.1 of Macrothele yani. Lineage (NCBI taxonomy): Eukaryota > Metazoa > Arthropoda > Arachnida > Araneae > Macrothelidae > Macrothele > Macrothele yani. The sequence goes on along the minus strand of CM077028.1, from coordinate 69,522,020 downwards.
ATTGTTTTGGGCGGGTCCACATAGGAGATAAGCACGTACGCTCTCACAGCAGATTTGTCCTGGTCAGGTCCGGGTCCGGTCCAATTATGTGACGGTCAAGGGTGGGGTCAAATTATGTGACGGTCAAGGGTCGGGTTCGGGTCCTAAACTTCTTTAACCCATTTCCAACTCTGATGCAGTGAAGTGTAATAAATTTCGGTTTTACGAAAAATACCTGTAGGTTCCAAAGAGTTTGAATTATCAAAACGCCCGTAAAATTTAGTTAATAATATGGAATTTGAAAATTTAGGTAATTAATGCCAATTGATTTTCGCAAAAGGGCCTCGAAAATATTTTTTGCAGGGGGGGGCAGTTTTTCAGGTACTCCACTAGATATATGCCGTTCCACCAAAAAATTTCCTTCGTAATATGCGGTTAAAGTAACAAGAGAGAATATTACGAAGCTCGAGGGATCTATAGAAACCTCGGTTTATGCGAAACTTCGTGTTATGTGAGTTCGTTATACATGGGTTCCACTCTACTTATATTGCAAAACTGGAAGCGGAATTGTTTCAGGTTTTTAAATGCCACTGATTTCTTTCATACAGATTTTTGCAAGTTGAACATCCAATCGGCGCAAGCTTTGTCTTCTTGCCCTCAAACGTTGAGTATCTTGTGATTAATTATCCAATCGTATGCACAGGACCTGGGGGGGGGAGGGGTAAATAATAAATTGGCCAGATGTTACATTATTTGGATGAGTGAAACAAATGTCACTATTCTGTTGCATATATGACATACTTTTTCTTTTGTGGAGACCATGGCGGTAATTATATTTTCTTTGAACGAAGATGTGAAGTCCTGAAAAGAGACCTGCGCCCTGCAGATCTTAGGACGCACGAAAGTGATGGCGTGTCATCCGAATACTTTTGTGTCATCCCCTTACCCTCCCAACACGACACAACGTGCAATTCTTCACGCTGGAGTGATCGCTCGACCTCATTCTCCAGAAATCCCTATCGGCAACAAAAACAGTTGATTCATCTCAGACAGCCGGAATACTTTATGATTTCGACAGGGAAAGGTCCTGTTTTACATATTCCGCTTCCGCCGCCATCAGGGCCTTCCGACTATAACGGTCGGTTTTTCTTTAGAACAACCAGTGCGTGGGGTTTCTTCAGAACCAAATATTTCCCCTCGGACTTCGCGAAAATTAAGTATTTTGGAACTGAGGTGAGTAAGTATTTAGAATATTCAGACTTTGATTTTGACTTTAATTTTATGTAAAAGAAAGCAAAAGTTCTTCGTTTTTCTGTCCATCTGTCTCAAGGTATGCATGCTAACATCATTGCACTTCTTACGAGAACTGTATATCATGTGTGGTCAAACTGTTTATCATAGTTCCAAATTTATTAGTGAATCGACTTCTTAATTCGATAATTGGATCACTATAAACCCAGTATTTGTTTTTAATAAATTTGGAAAATAAACACAGCGTAAAATATCAACTGATGTTCACAGAAATCGTATACAAAAATCAAGATAGAGATAAAAAATGCGCAAAATTTTGAGTTAATCATAAGAACAGGGGGTTGAGAAAATATGGGGTCTCGACCGCCTGGTTGATCGCAACCAGCTTATAAGAGGGTCCCTACATTTTTTAAATTTTCGTCTCAGGTATTTTAAGTCTAGCTCGGAATTGTTAGAAATTGGATTTTGGTCCTTTCTATTTCTCTCTCTCAACAAAAGTGAAATAAATTAATAGCTGAAAGTCAAGAGCACTTGTTTTCCATACTCACAGCCTAAGCTCAGAAGACAGAGCGCTTATTCAACGAATCTTCCAGCCTTTCATCGTCATCCATTCTGTTTATGTGTCGACCACGTAATATTCTTCAATTCAGTGACAAATTAAGATCTTTTGTTAGGGAATTTAACTGTAGCAGGTTACAGTGGAAAACGCAAATTTAGATTTAGATATGATTTTCTATTTTTAAACAATTTATTCTGCGCATTAATACAGGAATTAGCAAAAACGAGAGCGAATTTTATGTTTAAGTCACCTTTCTTGTCCAGAATTTCACTTTCAGATCAGAACTATTTCTCAGATCAGGATGCGGAAGAGTGGAGAAGGGGGGGACTGTTATTTTTCTGCATGTTTCTTTTTGTGTCCGAACAACTATTTTTTTAGCTGATGTCGCTTTGTCGGAAGAAATGAAGAATTCACTTTTGATTTAGATTTTCGCTATCCATATGTTTCCAATCACAATTTTCAAGCGGTTATTAAGTTTACAAATAAAAACTTAGCATGGCCAAAATATAAAGTTTAAAATTTATATTTATTTCATACCAAAAATACTGTTTTTGGCTCATCCGCTTTTTCTTTAATTGCAGAAGAAAAAAAAACGTGTATTCTGTTTATAAAGGCTTAAGAAAATGTATTTCCGTTTCCAGAATCCATAACGAGTTTTACTTTCCGTCACATAGAAGAATATTTTTTAATTAAAAAGTTTTAAATACGCTGAGTGCATGTGTTGATTAGATCTGGATGAACATAGCGTATATCATGCAATTCATTCAGATTTTAATTTTAATTCACACGATTCGTTTCATCATGAAATTTAAGATTCAAATCGGAAGTTAAACTGACGTGAATGTAAATATTCCATCTTAACATATATTGATTTGTTAACGATGTAAGGAAATCTGTTTTGGACGGAAACACAATTTTTTAACAAACCATAATTGCTACAGAAAACTACAGATTATATTATGAATATGTAGATACAATCCAGTTTTTTTCTTTTTTGCTTTGAAAAACATATACAAAAATAGCAAAACTTGCCTACCTCACTTCAGAATATTCTAGAAATAATTATGTATATATAGTCTTTCTAAATCTATTCCGCAATTCTCTGTCTTGAACAGTTCTTTTTCAAGACACTTCGTGTTGCCTTCGAAATTCATCTGCCGATTTCTGACGTGACCTTCTGAGGCTTTTCCTGTCTCCCTTCACGGTTAAAAATAAGTGGTAGGAATTCACGGAAAATTTCTGAAAGTAACGTGCAGCAAAGTTGCCTGTAAGTGTCCGTCTTTTAACGAAATTTCCGTTTTGAAAAGTTCCCTTTTCTTCTAACTTCCAAATTTTGACAGATTTTCCGTAGTCAGTAATTCCGGTTATTTCAGAAATGTCAGTTTCTGGTTTTTCGTATTTATACAGAAATTTCGCAAAATCTTCCGGTGGCGCAGTGGTCTATGCGATTGCTTCTGATCATTCGTCCCAAAGGGGTCTGGGTTCGAATCCCGTGAGGCATGGATGTTGTGTTTGTCTTACGGCACTGGCTCTCTCCTTTCCCTGGAACCAGTGACCCTAAATTAGGGACGGGCGACTACTTATAGCCCATTGAGTTGCTCACAGTGGTCGTTAAACCTCCAATAAAAAAATATCCGATTTTGACTGTTTCAGATCTGTTTACCCCTGTTGGGGATCGAACCCGCTTCGTTCTGCTTCGTCTGCAGACGCGTGTGCTACCATTGAGCTAAAAAGATAAGTAGAGCACAGTCACGTATCACGTAGAATCCTAATCGCGCAATGATGACATTTTTTTTTCATTTTTTTTTTGCTGGTAATGCGAGTGAATTAGCCGTTTTATTTTCTGTTGGAGCTCATTGTTTTTTCTGAATAGGTTGGTAATAATTATACTTTCTATATAGGAGAACTTTTTACAAATCACGTATTCTTTTCATTGCGATTTTTTGAATCAACAGAATGCTTAGTAACTTGAGACCTTTTTAAACTGACAATGACTTTTAATTATCTTTAAGAAAAGGTGCAATGTGCTCCTTTGTGTTCTTTAACAAAATTTTTAAATATAAAATATATCTCGATAGCGCTTTTGTCTCAAGGGGTCCACAAACTGATACACAGACATCATAAAATCACCTGCAAAATGATTTATGTAACCGGTTTCTTACGCTAGCACAATATGCAATAGCTGGTGCACAAAATGGGGGAGAAGGGAAGGAATATCCGGTGCTATAATAACCAAAATTTTCCTGCGTATGCTATCAGCAATCAATATCCGATCTCGCTGGACATTGCAGAATACACTGATTAAACCTGGTCATGATGCTATTTCTCACTTGTCTCATCCCTACAAGTAAGAAATGGCAGAATACACTGATTAAACCTGATCATGATGCTATTTCTTACTTGTTTCATCTTCACAAGTAAGAAATGTCAGAATACACTGATTAAACTTGGTCATGATGCTATTTTTTACTTGTCTCTTCTCCACAAGTAAGAAATGGCCGAATACACAGATTAAACTCTTTCTTTTTAAGATATAATGGTAAATTACACTGTTTCTTCTAAATGCTCTCCATCCAAGTTTCATATGCCTATTAATTTCTTCATGGAAGTGGCCCTCGCTTGATGTCTATTACCTAAAGCAGACGTAATCGTCAATTACTTCTAGAATTGTCTCTAAGTTTTTTTAATATTGACACAGATTAAAAGAAAACTTTACGCCTAAGTGTCTGAAAACAAATGTTTTCGTGAATTACATTTGAGGGGAAATAAGAACATCCAGGCAAAATACACTGCGGTGCAAAAGTTAAGGACCGTTCGGTTTTTTCGCCGTGGCTTCGCAATGAAGCAGCCTGGATAGATGAATGAGAGACCTCAGAATGTATCAAACGGGGGAATGAACAAACACATGTGCGAAAATGAATACAAAAGTGCACACTGGGAGTTTACTAAGAAATGACCGTAAAGCAGTACACACCATGGTACAGAACCATCGTTTCCACAGATAGATTACAGCAAAGAGGTGATCGTTAGTAAAGAATATGATGTCCCCTAACAGCAATGGTTGCGGTGCAGCGTCTGGCCATACTTAACACGAGGCTGTCGATGAGTTCTTGGGGCAACTTTGCCCATTCCTCTCGTAGCGCACGTTTCAACTGATGGACATTTTCCAGCGGTTGTGGGCGTGCCGCAAGACGTCTCCCCAGAGCGTTCCACACATGTTCTATGAGATTTAGATCCGAGGAGTACGCAGGCCAATCCATACGAGTGATATTCTCACTTTCCAACAGCTCATCTACTTCACGTGTACGATGTGGTGTCGCGTTATCGTCCATAAACACGAACTCGGAACCAATCGCACCATCGGAATACGCGTACATGGGAAGGAGCACCTCATCGCAGTAGCAATTTGCGGTTACGCAGCCTCCTTCGGAAATGTGGAGCTCAGTACAATCATTCAGCGTAATGACTCCCGAGACAAGCACACAAACACCACCGTACAGATCTCTTTCGGTAATGTTAGCCGGTCGATAACGTGTTCCCACCTCTCTCAAGATCAGCTGACGTCCAGAATCGCTCGTGGTACCGAAACAAGCTCTCATCCGAGAAGAGTACCGTACCCTATTGCTTTATGGTCCAATCCTTGTGGTCCATACACCATTGTAATCGATGTCTCCGATGGGTAGATTTTAATGAGATGCAACGTTCAAGTCGTCGGTCCTTTATGTAGACGTCTGGCAATAGTGAACCGCGATACGGCGCGTCCTGTGGTCATCTGCAGTTGCTTCGCGATATTGCCCGCTGTCTAGCGTCGATCACGTCTGGCCTGTAAAACCATATATCGGTCATCTCTTGCTGTTGTTTTCCGTGGCCGAACACCACCTACTTTCTAACAGCTGTTCCTCTCGTTTGGAAGGTCTTCCACGCACGTGGAACAATGTTATGGGTTACGCCGAACTCTTCGGCGACACTCGTAACAGCTCGTCCCTCCTCCAGCTTTCCGATTATTCGACCACGTGTAAAGTCATTTAAATGTCTCCGCGTAGAAATTTTCTCGTCTGCGTAACACTAACAAATCACTCGATCCTCTTTACAACGCCGCACACTTTCGCTTTCCGTTTCTTGCCTTGATGCGAGATGCTCCTTATATCCATTTCAGTGATGTCATGTGACCTGCGACATCACATTTTGGAAATTTGCATACGCATCGTCTTTCTACTGATCCGCTTGCGTTATGCAAATCGCCTCAAGCTTGTGTGTTTCACTGTGAGGCTATAATCTGCGGCACCACTGTCCGTACTTGAGTTTTGCACGCCAGTGTACTTTTCCAATCCTTAACTCCCTTCCTTCAAGCCGGCAACCTTGCCTTGTACTCATCTCCAACAAAGCAGTCGTCAGCCACGTCCTGCCCTCTCATTGTAGGGGCAGGCTTAAGAGAGCCAGTATAGCTCTAGACTCTACTTTCCATATAGGAGTTCCCTACTAAGTAGCACAAACAAACAGCAGAGCAATTAGAAATGACCCTTCTGGGTGAATTCCTATCTACCCTACTCATTTGCCCTTGGCCCCATACTAACATGAAAAAAGGCTTAAACTAAGGATCGGGAAGAGTGGAGGAAAAGGCTTAAACTAAGGATCGGGAAGAGTGGAGGACAACTGAATATTCATAGCCCTAAGAATTTTATTTCTTTTACGGAGAAGCAGAAAACGCCCTTTCTGGGGGGGGGATACGAAAGGCTACACTAGACTCACTATTACTTGGTTAAATCCGCACTGAAATTAAAATTTAAAAAAATTTAAATATGGCACATAATTAATAAGTAGGAACTGTACACCAATTATACTCGAAATAGTATAACTATACTAATGATACGAATTTCTTGGCGTAGAATAGAAATAAAAGTTTCCAAGCTTTCGCACATCAACCAGATGGCTTTTTCAAGGAAGGTAGACCGCTAACTGCAAACTGGATAATAGAACGTTTCAACAATTTGAACTAATGAAACATTCTATTATCCAGTTTACAGTTAGCTGTCTACCTTCCTTGAAAAAGCCATCTGGTTGATGTGCGAAAGTTTGGAAAGTTTTATTTCTATTCTACGACAAGAAATTCGGATCATTAATATAGCTATACTAGGAAAGAAATACGGGATTACGCCATATAATACAAATTTTAAAGATGACAATCTGATTTTTGGCGTAAATGTGACAAGGATGGTAAGTCAGATAATATCCGAAAACTTGAAAATTTTTCAAGTTTTCAAGTTTTCGGATATTATCTGACTTATCATCCTTGTCACATTTACGCCAAAAATCGGATTGTCATCTTTAAAATTTGTATAGTTATACTATTTTGAGAACATGGCACATCTTGAACTGGGTGGATGGCAGGATGGGCGAGAAAATTTTCAGCCTACTTTGGCGACGTTCCTGCTCAACACAAACTTCGTAAGTCATATCTAAAGTATTTAGATGATTAATGTCTTTTTTTTTTTTTTTTGGTTGGAGGTTTAACGACCACCGTGAGCAACTCAATGGGCTATAAGCAGTCGCCCGTCCCTAATTTAGGGTCACTGGTTCCAGGGAAGGGAGAGAGCCAGTGCCGTAAGACAAACACAACATCCATGCCTGACCGGGATTCGAACCCGGACCCCTTACGGACGAACGATCAAAGGCCAGCGCCTTAGACCACTGCGCCACCGGGGCGGCGATTAATGTCTTTAACTAAACTTGTCGATACTTAACAACAGTACCGTTGATACTTAATAACAGGCTCTTGTATCAACATTTAAATCTCAGTCAGATAGTTGCAACACCTTTTAGTCGGTTCACGTACATCTACAATCTCTTTCACCATTCCAAGTGCGTATATCGCTAAAATATCCACTATATTCACTATTCCAGCGCTATTTTTCATTCTTCGTTGGCTATTTATTTTTCTTGACTCACTTGCCAAAATGTACAAACTGTTCGGGGAAGCAGTACGTCGTTCAGTGAGAAAATCTTTAACGAGAAGTAAAGAAATTTATATAAGAATACAGAAACTCAAAAGAAAGGTTGAATAGAGGTTTACTTCACACATGGGTTATGTATTTCTCTCATTGATATTAGAATAACATGACAAAATTTCAAGATCATTTACATCTATTTTAACATTCACGTGAAAGTGGTACAGATATCCGCTAAACTGTGTACTGGAACTTCGATTACGTGACAGTCATACCAGTGTACGTTGCTTAGATTCGTGACATCCGTATTTACTACGTCCGGAAACAGTATAACTACAGTAAAATACTTTTCCCTTGAAAAACTCTGAATGTGCGACGTAGAAACACAGACACTATTTTCATATATCATTCTTCACATTAAAAGGTGAAGATTATATTCTTCTCAATAAAATTTTAGAAAAACAGAATGAAAGAGAGAGGAAGAAAGAAGCTTTTTATTTTCAAGCAATATTTTTATCTTTCCATAAACGAAACTGCCCTTGGAATTTCAGGTGATTCTTCTTCTAGCAGTGACACTTGCTCCTAAACAGGCTTTAAACAGGTTTCAGTTCCCTGAAGAAATAAGGATACAATTTCGGGGAAAAACAAAGACATAAAACAAAAACAAGAAGGAAGAGCCACGGGATAAAAAAAAATAGTGAGGTCAGGACATGTGATACGCAAAACCAATTATTTTTACTAAATACAGACTGACGTGTTTTTCAAGCAGCGTAAAAACTCATAATGTGCAAATCGTGTAATCGAACTGGTGAAAAAAAGATCCTGGAGGGACAGAAAGCTGTGTGCACAGATAGATTTAAGATGATAGGCAATGCAAGAAAACTATCATTAGCAGAGAAAAATCATAGCCAAAAAAACAAGCCATCAAACAGGATGAAAATGGCATCTATGTTTATAATTCCAAAGAAATAATTGGCTGTTAAAGAAAGTTAAGTATAGAGAAACAGGAAATGGACTCATCGCGAAGAATAAAACTCTCTCTCGAAAAAAAAAAATAGAAAGAAAGAAAACAAGATATTTAAGACACGCAAGTAAGTCAATTAAACACCAGCATGTTTCATTTTTTCTGACATTGTTATAAATATTTTATAACATAAAATAAAAAATAATCTTCAGTGCGATTTCAATAATGTTTTCATACAGGATTGCATTTTATGTTGGGTCATTACGAAACATTACACCCCCCCCTTCCCTTGTCTCTCTTTACGCCAGAGGAACGATAAAAAAATGTGAGATTTTTGTGGTTTCAATCTATTCAGGGTTCTAGGGGATATATACAACTTTGAACGTTCATCCGGAAGTTGTTGATGTACGTTTCGTCTTCCAGACCTGTTAACTTCTAAAAGAGATTTAAATCGCACAAAAAAAAAACAACAATGCACTTTATTTTTTCTCTGGTGTGGTCACAAACATGAGGGGCTTCATGCTTAGTATGATGTAGCAGTAACTGCAATGTTGCGACCATCCCCAAAAGTTACTTCAAAGATTCGGCTTTAAGTGGTATACTGTAAAATGTTCATACGATGCAACATGTCAAATACAAAAAATATAGCAAAAACATTTTGCTTTATCCTTATATAATTTATTACTCAATAATAATTAGTAACAAGTTTACTTCATTTTTTTATAAGTAGTGAAAAGTTGATTAGCTTCTCAGCAGAGTCAGTGGTGACATCCAGACATCTTTTACCTTTTGCTTCGGCATCTTTAGTTTTCCGGTTTTTGCGCTTTTGTATACGTCATCCTCTCGTAGGAAGAATTCAATATGTCGAGCGCATAATTCAACATTTGCATCTTCAAATTAGCCCGCACTATATTTAAAGATATATTTTGAGAAATAACCTTCACGCACCATTAATGTCACGCAGATGCAATAATTCCGGCATCCTTCCAAGATATGCAATCAGTGTGAAAATACTAAAATATAAACACTCAAAAACCGCATATAGCGTATTAAATCCGTTTGTTTTTGCGGCGTAGTAAGTTCGAAGATTCGCCAATATATTCCATATATCACAGGCTTTACATATTGGTTAAATAATTTATTACGTAAATACAACATATTGATAGCACTGAAGTTCCCGACCCCGTTGTCGCATATGCTATCAAGTTGCAAGGAGAGACAATGTGAGAAAGAAAAGGCAGGTGTTTACGCTATACCGGTGGTATATCCTGACAACACGGAAAAGTTATATATCGGAATGACAAAGCGTTCCTTGGACACTAGATGTAACGAGCACGTGCGAAGTGTCAAACAGGACATGCAGAATACAGCCCTCACCAGAGAAGTCATGCATTCATCGACTACACCTCTATGGAACAGTATTTGAAGAATTACCCCATTCACGACCTTTAAAGAGGCTGCCATCAGGGAGACTATGGAAATCCTATCCAGCAAACTAGCGTGCAATGATATAGTTTCTACTGAACTACCAAGAGCTTGGCATGCGTTATTAAAAGAGGGAATCACATCGTGACACACCGTATAATTGCGTGATAAAAATTCGTGTAATACGCTCGTGATGTCAATCACGTTATTTTCAAAAATCATTTTTGTTTCTTACGTGTTCCAATTCTCTGCATTTTTATGTCTACCATTGCTTTGAGAAAGCCTCCCAGTGGAGTGCGAAAGCTTGGCTAATCTTTGAACTTACTACGCCGCAAAAATAAACGGATTTAATACGCTATATGTGTGTTTTGAGTGTTCAGAGTGTGGTGTATTTATAATTACATTACTAAAATGTAATATAGATTTTTAATGCTATGCATCTTTCCCAACACTAGTAAATTAACTCCCAAGTAAAAAATTTCGATGTAACGAAAATGGGTAACGGTGAGTCATCGTCAAAACCATTGTTGAAATCGGATCGTGCTGCATGTGTCCCATGAAGTAACGCAACAATAGTTAATTTCATTATTACTAAACAATGTATTTAACTAAACTATCGCCGTACATTATTTCATCACGTTTTCCATAAACGTAATAGTATCTCATTGCAATCTGCGTAAATTATGATGCTAAATGTGATACAAGACATTACAAAAATACATTGTAACGCTATGCATGTTTCCCAACATTAGTAATGTATGCGTCGTAGCGAAATTTGGTTTCTTCTTGACCATTGGAGGTGTTACCTGCTATTTACAAGAGGTTTAAAATGATGCATAACACGATATGGAGGTCACGACCGAAGTTACCAATCCTCCTCACCAAAACACTTGCGATTCAGTTTTTCTTTTTATCTTGAGGTCAGAATTTAGCTTGCGCATGTGCAGATGGACTTTTGTAGCTACATCACATTTCATCGGTGTTAGGGTCGTTTCTTATATTCGTCGCCGCTCCGGTGGCGCAGTGGTCTAAGCGATGGCCTCTGATCATTCGTCCGAACGGGGTCCGGGTTCGAATCCCGGTGAGGCATGGATGTTGTGTTTGTCTTACGGCACTGGCTCTCTCCCTTCCCTGGAACCAGTGACCCTAAATTAGGGACGGGCGACTGCCTATAGCCCATTGAGTTGCTCACGGTGGTCGTTAAACCTCAAATAAAATATATATATATATATATTCGTCTAAATCTGAATAATATATAATAATAATAATAAATATTGTTTTTGAAAAACTAAACAATCGCAATACCTACTATTGCCTCCGCCATAGTTTAGTAAATACAGTCAACTCTGGATAAAGTGAACTCTGCTATAGTGAACATTCGGCTATAGTGAACCTAAATCATTGGTCCCGATCCGCAACATCGGAAATGTACATTAAATCTTTCGTTTATAGTGAACCCTCAACTTCGGTTATAGTGAAACTAAAAAATAAAACTTCAATGAAAATAATGTACTTGTAACATGAAATTGTAACTTATTTCAAAACAAACCTCCTTGTAAAAACTTGAAAGAATGTGTTGAGAACAATATTGTAGGCCTACTACTCCTTAAATGCATTGAATTACAAAGGTAGGATTAAAAACCTTTGCAACATCAAGCTGGTGTTCTTGCCTGAAAACACCACACCAGTCCCTTCAACCCATGGATCAAGATGTGATTCGCAGCTTTAAAACCTCTTACAGAAAGGAAGTAAAGCTTCATTCAATCCAAGACTTTGAATCAAAGCAGAACAGATCAATAAATGTTCCGAATGCTGTACATTTCAGAAATTCGGAAACAAAGCTTGGAGGAGTGTGTCAACTATCGCTATACAGAACCGTTTCAGGAGGCCTGGTTTATCTACTGGACGTGTGGCATTCGAAGAGGATGATGATGTGCCTCTCAAGAATCTGCTTCAGCATGTCGTTGCGAAGTTCACTGAAGCTGAAGATTTTATCGATGCTGACTGTGTGTTATAGTTATAACGAATGAAATCCTGTCGGATGAAGCTTTTGTCGAGGCTGTGAAAGGCGGTTCCAGCACGGAAGAAAACGAAGCTGAAGATGGCGAGGACGATAATGTAGAACGTGTTCCAACAGTGAAATAGGCGTTCGAGAGTGTTAGGACTGTGCTAAATTTCTTAGAATTTATGGAAAATGTTGAATCGAGTGCAGCAAAAGCACAGACTCTAGAAAAGGGCATAGAGAAAATATTTATTAAAACTGTTTGCACCAAGCAACGACACGTAACAGATTATTTTCATGTTAATTAAGGTAATGCAAAACTGATTTTGTTTATTTAATTCAATGAATATACACTACGAACATAAAACTATTATTTTTAGATACATATATACATATTTTATTTTCTTGATTACTATTGCACTCAATTGAGGTTAAGGGAAGACACTTCGGTTTTAGTGAACCTCTGGCATAGTGAACGAAATAAGAGAGTCAGCAGAGATTCGCTATAAGTGGAATTGATTGTATTTCTTTCATGACTCACATTACTAGATTGCCTAGATGGACATGTTGATTCATTCAGGATTTCTTCAGGTCACAAAGTTTCCAGCGAGGGCGATCTTGAGTCAGTCTTTCACAGTTGTTTTCTATCGCTATGGTTAAAGGGTTTTCTTATCTAGTTGGAGGTCTACCAGGTTTTCTCTTGGTTGATCTTGGATACCAGTTTGTGACATGGTAGGTCCACCTGTTGTCGGTGAGTTTGAAGATATGACCTGTCCATCGTGCCTTGCTGTCATATATCATTTTCACTATATACTTCTTTTACTCCAGTTAAATTTCTGATAGTTGTATTTCTGATATTGTCTGTTTTACTTATCCCTAAGATTCTTCTTTCCTTAGAATGATAGTGGTTTGAAAACTAAGTTCCTCTTTTTGTTTGATGCTCCACGTTTCAGAGTCGTATGTTAGAGATGGGAAAATACAGCTGTTGAACATGTTAACTCTTATTTAGATATCTAGTTTTAGATCTGTGTTTGTGGTTTTGATACGGTTAAAGGAGGTCCGTGCCGCTCTTGTTCTTTCAGATATTTCTTCAGACATGTCATTGTCTATATTTATTGTTTGCCCAAGGTATCACATATCTTCTTTTATTGGCTTTACAATAATAGCATTCATTAATCCACCTACCTAAGTACTGCTCAATGTCAGGAATTATTAAACCTTATTGTTTGTTATTATGATTTAATTCCACTTGGTATTATGTACTGGACAGTGGCTCGGTGTGGTCGTAAGTAACACGAATAAATGCAACGTGTTGTACGTAATTAAAAGCATATTCTCCAATCACTTGCTTTATTTAACCTTCACAAAGATCTTGGCATGCATGGTATAAATTATCTATATAGAGTACCAGGGTACTCTCTCCCGATTTTTTTCTTCAACAACCTGCTTGCTAAACTTATGTCTGTCTCAAATAATATGCAAAAATATAATGCATTGTCACTTCCAACGGTACAGCAGTGTTACTGTGTTTGGATGAAACCACCCGTGAGACTCAAAATCGGCTAACATTACAAGTTAATACCCCAAGGAACTCAGTGAACCAGTCTCAAAAATTTTGTATAGTCATTCTGCCAATTTTACCACGTAACAAAATCTCCGATTTAAACGTGGCCAGTGTTTTGGAAACTCGGTAATCATCTGTTACATGCTTTGCAACAAAGCCGTAATAAACATCAGATAGTAAACAGTCGAGTCACATTATTGTGACCACCTCCTACTTTTGACGTCAACAGCGCACAGGTAATTAATGAAGGCACGTGTCGTAAGCTGGCTTGTTTCAAAAAGAATGACCCGATTTCAAAGTAGTATATTTAATAAGACAAATGTGGGATAGTTACAAAACAAAGAGCCAGGTATGAAGGAAGGTCTAAATTTTCACTCACCACAATTACAAATGCTCAATGTGCCCTCCACCTGCTACACGGACAACATCAAGCCGATAGCTGAATTCATCCCAAAGCGTCGGAGAGAGTCTTCAGTCACAGAATTTACCGCGGCCGCGATTCTCGTTCGAAGCTCATTCAAGTCAGCGGGGAAAGAGGGAACATAAACACGGTCTTTTACGTATCCCCAGAAATATAAGTCACATGGTGTGATGTCTGGAGAAGGCGCTGGCCTCTGATCATTCGTCCGTAAGGGGTCCGGGTTCGAATCCCGGTCAGGCATGGATGTTGTGTTTGTCTTACGGCACTGGCTCTCTCCCTTCCCTGGAACCAGTGACCCTAAATTAGGGACGGGCGACTGCTTATAGCCCATTGAGTTGCTCACGGTGGTCGTTAAACCTCCAACCAAAAAAAAAAAAAAAAAAAAATGTCTGGAGATCTCGGAATCCAAGCGTGTAGTGCCAAGTCATGGGGTCCCCTGCGTCCAATCCAACGCTGAGACAATGTGTCGTTTAGAAACTGACGAACTTGGAGGTTCCAATGTGGCGGTGCGCCATTCTGCCGCAAAATGTAATCTTCCGAGTCGTCCTGCAGCTGTGGAAGTAGCCAGTCCTTCAGCATTGCAATATAGGAGACGCCCGTAACCATGTTGTCCGCAAAAAAGAAAAAGCCATAAACCTTTCTAACAGAAACCGCGCAAAAAACATTCAGTTTTGGTGAATCACGTTCATGTTGGAGAGTTTCATGTGGATTCTCCAGTCCCCATATGCGAACATTGAGGCGCAAAACTTTTCCGCTTACATGAAAGGTTGCTTCATCGCTAAAAATCAACCTTGGTAGGACGGTGTCGTCCTCCATGTTCTCTAACAGAGTTGCACAAAAATCTTTCGGTTGTGTTTTGTCACCTCCACGAAGAGCTTGCACCAGTTGCAATCTGTACAGCTTCAGCAGCAAACGTCATCGTAAAACACGCCGAACAGTCACATGAGGGATGACAAGTTCGCGGCTCGCACGACGAGTAGGTTTCCGTGGGCTTCGCTGAAACGCCTCGTGAATTCGTTGCGCATTCGTCGCTGAGGCGGGTGGTCGTTCAGGACTCTTTCCCTTACATAAACACCCTGTTTCTTCAAATTGTCGATACCAACGACGAATGTTTTTGCCCATTGGTCGAGCACTGCCGTAACGCCGTTTAAATGCACGCTGCACCGCAATTACGGACTTTGTCTTGCTAAATTCGAGCCTACAAAACGCCTTGTGTTGCCTCGACGCCATCTTCTCACTCACTAAGCGCAGCGGCTGTTTGGACGCTCGTGCTGCCATCTAGCTGTAGCCATAGGAAACTCTGGGTCACGCCCGTAGACATGATACGAGTCGTATTCATCGGTGGTTCATGGTTGCCGAGATATCCACTTTTTAAATCGGGACATTATTTATGAAGCACCCTATAAGGTGTGCCGTAGACAATCTAAAAGCATAACACTCGTTTCTGTCATGGATGAAAGGAGCGATTTATCAGATTTGCAAAAAAGGATAATTAACAGCTTTCGGGCCAAGGGTGGCTGTATTTCTGAAAGAGCGCAGTTTGCGAACTGTTCGCGTGCTGCTGCGGTTAAAGTGTATCGTGATGGGAGATAAGGCACCATTGCAAATAAGCGACGTGGAAGCTGCGGAGCACCGCTTGCCATTTATGTGAGACGTGAACGTCGGCGGTGAAGGTGCGTGAGGGCCGATCCACACTCTACAGCGGAGCAACTCACTGGCCGAATGAACCAGGGGCTACCGGAAGTGTGTCTAAAACGACAGTTCAGCGAACCCTGCAGCGTATGTGGCTCCGATGAAGACGGATGGTCACTGCATCTATGCTAACGAAGGTGCAGCCGCAGAAAAGGGTTACATTTGCACGGCGTATTGGAATTGGATCTCCGCTGATTGGCAACGGATTTCCTTCTCAGATGAATCAACGTTTTCTGCTTCATCGAACGGATGGATATTGGCGTATAAGGCTAGAAACATCGGAGGACAAACACTCTTCAACTATTGCTGGAAGATCACACGCTTGTTGGGATAGAGCTATGACCCGGAGAATGTTTTCGTCGCATTCCCTGGGTCCACTCATGCCTGTGGAAGGCACTATGGACCTAATTGGTTATGAATCCACCCTTGCAGTTCAAGTGCATCCATACATGCTCATTGTCTTCCCTGGGGCGGATGGGATCTTCTAGAACGACAATGCAACATGTCGCACAGCTAGAAATGTCCGAGAGTGGGTGGAAGAGCACGATGAAGACTTCAAAGTACTTCCCTGGCCCCGTTATTCCCTAGACTTAAACCCAATTGCGCATCTGTGGGACCACCTCGATCGTGTTGTTCGCTCTATGTATCCTCCACCACGCATCCTCCAGCAGCTGTCGGATGCACTGCAATCAGCATGGCTCCACATACTGTCTCGACCGTGTATAAGACTGTAGACGTGATCAATGAACCTGTCCTTTAAAGCCTTGAACTCTGGAGCAGATCTACTGATTTCTGAGGGATACAAGGCACGTATATGAAGATATTTTTTATATAATTCATTTTTTCTAGAAAAAATATTGATTTCATAGCATTGGAAATTTTGCAGTGATTAGCAATCTTCTTCATCCAAAATCTTGCCAAACTCCTCCTAAACATTTTCAGCGGCATTAAAAAGGCATTTTTCTGTAGTGCGGCTTGAACGGTTACTTTAGCGTTAGCGGAAACAAACTCCCACATTGGGGGGGGGGGGTTAAAGACCACAGTGAGCAACTCGATGGGCTATAAACAGTCACCCGCCACCTAATTTAGGGTCACTGGTTCCAGAGAAAGGAGAGAGCCAGTGCCGTAAAACAAACACCCCTCTCCGAGATTCGAAACCAAACCCATCTCGGAAAAATAGTCAGAAGCCAACGTTTCCACAACTGCGTCATCACACGTATGTACAGTATATGTATATACACTCCACATCAGTATATGCATGTACATTCCTGGACCAGCTGCCCCAATTGCGCAGTGGTCTAAGTGCTAGCTTCTGATCTGTCGTGCGTGTGGGCACGGGTTCGAGTCCCGAATTGAGGCACAGGTTTGTCTTACGGCACTCTCTCTCTCACACCCCTGGAACCAGTGACTCAAAGAAATAAGGGACGTGCGACTGCTTATAGTCCAGTGCGTATCCCACAGATGTCGTTAAATACGCAGATAAATAAGAAAAAAAAATTCCTTCTAACAAAACAAAAAAGCAAAAACTTCCTCCGCCGTTTCCTACAGCGGAAGCTTGATGTCATCCACCACAACGGATTATGTATAGATTACATCGGTCAGTCGATATCAGTTCGCTAGTATGAAGCCTATGCAATCAGGGACGTCGCCAAGGAGATGCAAAGATGGCCGCATTTTTCTTGACCACCTAGTTCAAGATGTGCCAATTTTCAATTTTTTTTAACTTTAAAACTGGACTTTGCCAAGTCATAATAAGTCTCGTGTTTTTCGTCGTGTAGCCAATTTTCGCATAAGAACTCGTTATTTACTTCTCCATGGAAAAGTCATCAAAATAGTAGCCATGAAAATTCAATTGTTATCGACTCTTCCAAATCCTATAGTAATAAATAAATATATTCACATATGGACCTAAATACTATTACGTACCTTATAATCCATAGCCGATATGAAGCACATTGTTGGTGTGTTAATTTATTTTCTTTGGGACACACTGATGAATCTCAACCATGCCGCAATTCTTCCATTTATAACTCCATCGGTAGGTGAACCATCTGGCTTTATTCTCTCATTCATGTACATTATTACACGTTGATTCCAACACTCTAAATGCTAAGTATGTACATACCGGTAACATTTCTTAATCCATCGTTGTTCACATGCAGCTGTTGCACAACCAGTTAAAACTTGAAGTCTAAAACATGTCACCATCAAAATCTAAAAAACAGTCTAAAATCGCATCATGCTCAAGACCACCATTATTCCACTATCAAACTCCCATTAAAACTCTTGTTAAAGCTTTTCAACTTTTCCAAAGCCATCGTCAGAACTATCATCTGGTACACGATTATCTAGATTGACTATGCGTGTTAGACGATTCCACTATGGGGCCCACCTATGGGTGCAAAAGGGCCGAAAGATCACGTGCTTCTTGTTTTTGATGCAGTGCCGCCATCTACACTTTTATTCGCCATTTAATTGTCTTATGTTTCCTTCATTCCTTTTTGTCTAAATCCAAAATATTTTCTTCCAAATCCTTAATCCTTAATTTAAGAATTTTTCATGTTAGCATGACCAGAAGCGAATGAGGAGGGTAGATAACAGTTCACTAAGAAAAGTCATTACTAATTGCTATGCTGTTTGTTTGTGATACTAAGTAAAAGATTTCATCTCAAAAAGCAGAATCTAAAGCTACATCAGTTCTCTATAAGCCTGTCCTGTGACGTGGCTGACGATTGCTTTGGAGAAAAGGAGGGCAAGGCAAGGTTGATGGCCTTGAAGGAAGGGAGTGAAGGAGGGGGAATGTACTGTGTCTGGGTGTGACGACATTAAAATTTGATTTAGCTAAACAAAGGGAACATTTTTCTTTAAAGAATTTGTTCAAATGTACTATTTTCATAATCAAAAATGAAAAATTTGCAAAGCGATTAAGACAGCGCATTCACAGCGAGAAAAACTTCGAAGGTGACATTCTACCAACACTTGTATCTTACACCACTAACCCACTAGTCATTGTCATGTTATCTTGTTGGTTTACCAGTGGCGTAACTTTCCAGAAATGTGTGTGTATCCGGGGAGGGAGGATTGCACGAGTTCCTTTGTAGCGTGTAGTAAAATGCAGAATTTCTTTTTTTAACTTTCAGTGTTTCGAAAATAAAGTTGCTATCAGACTTGCCCCAGCAAATGTAATACTCGCCACCCTGATTTCGAAGTCTAGTGACGTCTCTGCATTCAATGGGGAAAGTGAAGGACTTGCTGGAGTTTCGACGGGAAATGATTATCGGCCTGAAAAAGGCGAAGCAACTCTGCCTGTATACAAATAGATAAATCACCTTTCCGTAGTTGTCTGTCTGTCTCTCTCTCTCGCAATCGCCTTCCGTGAAGTTCTGCATACATCCCAACTACAAACGATTTCTCTTAAATTTCAAGCTAAGGTAAGAATTCACACATAAGGCGTCGACACGTAATGTTCTGTTCCATTGAAGTGATTTTTTTTTCTTTTGAAGGAAATATTTTCACATTAAACGAAGTGCCCCTAAAATGGAACAAACCTTCACGGTGCTTTTCAAGAAGTAGAGTTACATTAATGTTTTGCTTAAAAAGAAAAGGAAGAAACTAAAAGAATAAAGGAAGGAAAGGCAAATTACCTACTTTTCAAAAGTACCAATTCCAACTACACTTCAGGAAAAATATTTCATCTGTCTCCATCTTAAGTATTTTAATCTCTTCTGAGTCCGTCTCTGAAAATGAATCAATAAAAAGGTGAAATAAATGTATCCTACTCCCACGTCTTTTAATTTCCCACATCACATCACTTCAGTAAAATCATCTTTCAACAAGAAGTACAGTACATAACGCAGGATTTTTAAAGTTAGGCAGCCTTTGCCAGATACACTTTATTGAGTAAAGTGTATCTTGCACATACCACAAATAGTCTTTGAACACTTGGACAAATATAAACAAAGTACAATGTATTAGTGCTAATAATATGCTAACCAATTAATAATGATATGATGTATAATAGCAGGTGTTCGTATACACGAACTTAAAAATATCCTACTGAAATGAAATAGTAGTATGAAGTCGTAGTTTCCGTTCTCATCAAATGTTTAATTAATTCAAATGAAAAACTGTTATTGTTCCCCGTAATATGCGCTTTTGTTTTGTTCACAAGTTACCGAAGAGCAACGACCGCGTTATAAGAGAATTTAGTGTATTCATCTCTGAAGAAAATTATTTTTCTTTTCTTATTATTTTGGGGGGTGGGGAGGGTTGACGGTTTAACGACCACTGTGAGCAACTCAATGGTGCTATAAGCAGTCGCCCGTCCCTAATTTAGGGCTACTGACACCAGGAAAAAGAGAGAGTCAGTGTTGGAAAACAAACACAACATCCATATCTCACGGGATTCAAATCGGGACCCATCTCGGACGAATGATCAGAAGCCATCGCTTAGACCACTGCTGGTGATGGCCTCTGATCATTCGTCCGTAAGGGGTCCGGGTTGGAATCCCGATGATGTTGTGTTTGTTTTACGGCACTGGCTCCTCTCTCATTCCCTGGAACCAGTGACCCTAAATTAGGGACGGGCGACTGCTTATAGACCATTGAGTTGCTCACGGTGGTCGTTAAACCTCCAATCAAAGAAAGAAAGAAAGACCACTGCGCCACCGGGCGGCAAAGAAAATTCAAAAAGTGTCTAGAGATAGTCTAGTATAATTTAGAGTGCGATCAGTCGAAATAAGAACTAATTCGTCTTCAGAAAATCTAAAAATATCTGTTTCAGCTGTCACTGGTGTGACTACATTTATTTGCAAGTTTTATCTCCCTACAGCCAAGAATGGAGAGTAAGGTCTGACGTTGGACTCCAGGGATGCCAAATGTTACATCACGAAGGCACCAGCTTCAAATTATTTATGGAAAACGGCCACGTACTTTTTACTTACAGAGACGACGGTAGACGGCGTGACTTTCCTGGTGGAGTAAAATTATCTTCGATGCCCTTATGAATAAGATGGCGTCTTTTGAATAAGATGTCTCTTATTCTTTTGGTCGCAGTGGCCTTTTCTTAACTTTCTTCTTATAATAATTATTATTGAAACAATGTGTTATTTCTCATCCAAATTGCAACCTATTGATTATTTTGTCATTATTGACATGTTTCTGTTTTTCCGTAGAATTAACTTTATTATTGTAATAACTTTTGCTATTATACATCCCTTTTCAAATATTGTTACTAACATGTAGCAATTCTTGTACGACTTAGCTCCGTGTAAAATTTATGCGAAGCATTTTTGAAGTAACATGTCAACAGGATGTTCCAACGATAATAGTTTTCCACAGGATGTTCTAGAGAAAACAATATCTTCCATTTATCTTCATTATTATTATTATTATTAGATAACAACCATCAAGCGAATCCAGCGCTTTGGTCAAGCGCTGGATTCGCTTGACTGAAGGATGACTTATGGCAGGGGTCGTGCTGCCGATCGCCATCTTCGCAATTTGCGAAAACGAAATCGTTTTGGCGATGGTAAAAAAGCTTTAGGCGATTACCTTTTCACAGTATTATAACACTTTGCCGGAAACAAATTGAATTTGACGACTAAATTGACGAAAACTTTAAAAAACTCTATCCCTGACTGGAGGTTTTGAAACAAGTTCACCTTTTTTGCTACCAGTCATAATTTCGGCATAAACCGTATAGGAGTGAAGTGCCTTTATCGCTAGTTTCATGCCATTTAAAAGACCTTTATCATGATTAAAGCTTCTACGTGCCATTATGAATGCACCAACTTTGAGTTTCAGTAAATGGGGTGGCAGTCCAGATGGACATATCTAGTTGAGAAGTTATGCTGGTAAATCAATGACGCCACTGTAATCCTTCTCTGTCTGTTGAATCAGTGCTGCAATAGCTTTTTTCTTCTTCGGGAATCTAATATAATAATTTGCTACGTTATTACGTATTTACGTACGTAACCTATGTAACTCAAGTCAACAATTCAAAGTGTCAATTCCAATCAACATTTCAAAATTTAGCTGAAGTCAACTGAAGTAGATAAACTCTTTGTTAAGCAACGGTAAAATGGATGTAAATAAACTGTTGGTGGTCCATAACAGCTGAACTTCCTTCCCATGATGCAATGCGAGGTGAATAAGTTCCAAATAAATCAATGCTGCATTAATTGTTTTTCTTCTTCAGGAATCAAAAAATAATTTGGCAGGATTTTACGTATCCACGTACGTAACCTATGCTACTCAAGTCAACTAAAACAAATTACGTACACGAATAAAAACCTATTAGATGATTTGTAGTAGTTGTAGACTGATATAATTATATATATTATTCAGATCGTTTCATACAAAATAATGGCGTGGAGTGACTTGCATTTAAATTGCTAGGTATAAATGTCATTAGGAGAAACTTTGTACTGTGATCGCGGGTGGCCTAGTGATTAGCGTTCGTGACTGCCACCGAGAATACCTCGGGTTTGATCCCAGACAGGTAGAAACGCTCGAACCACTAAATATCCGAAGTGCGTCGGATGGGTACGTTAAGCCGTTGGACCCCGGGTACTGCCCTCCCCTCGTAATAAATAAGAACGTCTTCCTCCCTCTTTCTACCTCGCTTCCGTGTCACTTTCCTATCGGGCACTCTAGCCCAAATCTCCTAGCTTCCTATTTCTAAGGGTTGTTTAAGACCTGGGGTCAAACATTCCCTTCCTAAAATCCTCTACATATGATCTGATCTCTTTGTATAGTGATATGAATGCAACTAATAATATATGGTTTATGAATTGAAATTACATATAGTTTTCATTATTATTATTATTATTATTATATTTGTAGTAGATGCTTAGCGATATTATTTCAAAAATTACCCAAATCTGGGATGTAAGGTCAGGTGATGCGTAACATCACAGCCTCTCCTTGACAAATGTCAACCCCGCCTTCTCGTGGTGCATCCTGTTCCCACTAAGGGGCTCTGACGATCGCCAATAGCGGTATAACTATACCATCGGGATCAGAGGAAATGCTATCCCACACTCACCAACCCGCTTGGCCAGCGTGGTGAGTTATGGCCAAACACCTCCAAAAATGACTCTACAACTTAAATCTTGGCCCTCAGTCTCCGGCAGCTGGAATGTACCTGGCCAAGGCAGCGGCCAGTGCGACATGAAGGCAGAGGGTGCTAAGAATCCCCGGAGGACCGGACTAGGCTGCCATTTGATGCTGACCTTGGCTACCTATAACGGACGCTCCCTATCTTCTGATTCAAGGCTTCTTGAATTGGAAGAGGAACTACAAAGGATCAAGTGGGACATCGTCGGGCTAAGTGAGGTAAGGAGAAAAGGAGAAGATCTCATTGAACTGAAAAGTGGACATCTCTTCTATTATCGTGGGACAGATACTGGCAGAACTAGTGGTGTTGGATTTATAATAAACAAGAAACTGAAGGATAAAGTTGTAGAAGTTGAAAGTTCCTCTGACAGAGCTGCACGACTCGTTATCCAACTATCGAGAAGATACCAGGCTCAGATTATTCAAACTTATGCACCAACCACAAGTCATGCTGAAGAAGAAATTGAAGAATTTTATGAGGAAATTCGTCATCTAAATAATAAAGGTAAGCAGCACTTGAAGATAATTATGGGAGATTTCAATGCAAAAATAGGGCAACGGCAACAGAATGAAACTTCAGTAGGTAAATTCGGTCACGGCAACAGAAACCAGCGTGGAAATACTCTCGTTGAGTTTGCAGAGGCAGAAGGATTTTTCATCTTGAACTCCTTTTTCAAGAAAAAGCCACACAGGAAATGGACATGGAGACATCCAATTGGAACGACAAGTGAAATTGATTTTATTATGTGTAACAAAAAATTCGTCATCGAAGACTGCAGTGTGCTGAACAAGTTCAACACAGGTAGTGACCATAGATTGGTGAGATGTAAGATGCACCTCAACACTAAACTGGAACGTGGCAAGCTCATAAGACAAACAAAATGTATTGACATAACCAACCTTAAAAAACACCATAATACTTTCAAGTTGGAACTGAAGAACAGATTCTCTGCTTTAGAAGGCCTAACATCGGAAGAAGTGGATATTTCGGAAGTTAACAGAAAAGTAACCAAAGCTCTAATGGAAACAGCAACAAAATTAGCTGGGTCTAAGAACAAGTTGCATGTGAACAAATTATCAGGAAAAACCAAAATGTTGATGCAAAAAAGAAGAGAGATGAGGACAACTAAAGAAGATGTGACTTCCAAAGTGGAATATATAGAGCTATGCAAGACAACACGAAAAAGTATCACTGAAGACGTAAGGAAATTCAACTGTGAGCTAGTGAGGAAAGCAATTGAAAACAACCAAAGCCTTAAGATAGCAAAGGGACATCTCAGTAAGGGAAGAAAACAGATTATGGCTCTGAGAAAAGAAGATGGTTCTATAACAAGAAATAGAGGCGAAATTTTGACAAGAGTGAAAGATTTCTACTCCAAATTATATGAAAAGGATGATACATGTACTCCAGACATCATGAAAGGTACAAGAGTTCTTCCAGTCCTCCCAGCAGAAGTTGCTCATGCAATCAAGAACATGAAGCGGGGGAAAGCTCCAGGAGAAGATGGAATTACTATAGACATCATACAAGAAGCAAGTGGAGAAATCGAAAACAGTACTCGCCCAAATTTTCACTCGATGCCTTAATGAAGGGAAGATTCCTGAGGATTGGAACAATGCTACAATGATCCTGCTACATAAAAAAGGTGACATTGAGGATCTCAGGAACTACAGACCTATCAGCCTCCTATCAGTGGTTTATAAAATCTTCACTAAAGTTCTTTCACACCGCTTGAAGGTAACACTGGACATGGCTCAACCGAGAGAACAAGCTGGATTCAGGAGTGGCTACAGCACAATAGATCATATCCACGTACTGAGAGAACTAATTGAAAGAGCGAGGGAATATGAACTTCCATTGTGCATGGCTTTTATCGATTATGAAAAAGCCTTTGATTCAGTGAAACCATCAGCAGTTACCACGGCTCTGAAATCCTGCGGTATTGAAGATGCATACATTAATATTATTAATAACATCTATGAAAATGCAAGTGCAAAGATTCGGCTGTTTGAAAATACAACACACATAAAAATTGGAAAGGGGGTGAGACAAGGTGACACCATATCTCCGAAGCTCTTTAATGCCACATTGGAAAATGTCTTTCAATCACTGAACTGGGAAAACAAAGGGATAAAGATTAATGGAGATTATCTAACCCACCTTTGTTTTGCTGATGACGTAGTCATTTTTGCAACTACCCCATCAGAGCTGCAGAGTATGATCCAGGAACTTGCTGACAAGAGTAAAGAAGTGGGATTAAAAATGAACTTTCAGAAGACAAAAGTGATGTTCAATGCTTTTACAAGAAATGAAGATTTATCGATTGATGGAGAAAAACTGGAGATAACAGATACGTATGTTTATCTTGGACAGCAGATATCAAGTGAGGGTCACATTGATGAAGAAATTAATCGGCGTTCAAAACTTGCCTGGAGAGCTTTTGGAAGAAACAGCATAATTTTCAAGAGCAATATGCCATTATGTCTTAAAAGAAAAGTGTTTGATCAATGCATCCTTCCAGTGCTTACGTATGGTGCAGAGACGTGGACCTTAACTAAAAGAGACATACAAAGGCTGCAGACAACTCAAAGTAGCATGGAGAGGTGCATGCTTGGTATAACCAGGAGAGATAAGAAGAGAAACTCGTGGATCCGAAAAATGACGAGAGTGGAAGACATCGTGATCAGGGCTAAATCCCTGAAATGGCAATGGGCTGGACATACTGCCAGAAGGACAGACCATCGATGGACAGCCGAAATTTTAGATTGGATTCCAAGGGACAGGAAAAGACCCAGAAAAAGACCACATGGGAGATGGGTGGATGAAATTCGTAAATATGCGGGAGTGACATGGAGGAGACTGGCACAAGACAGACCGTTGTGGAGGAAACTTGGGGAGACCTTCGTCCAGCAGTGGATTGATAATGGTTGACAATGATGATGATGATGATGATTACCCAAATCTATCTGCATAGATTAATGTCATGAAATTACACATATCTAAATTGTTCCGCGTAAAATTCATATAAAACAATGCTGTAGAATTATTGTAATCGCCTTTTCCTCACCTTATATATGATTTGGTCAACCTTTGAATAGTGCGAGAGCCATTATATGGGAATTTGTTTCGTTATCATCTGTGGTAAGACGACGTTAGTTCCTCTTTTTCTTCAATGTATGTGAGAAACCGACTAATGGTGCGCAAAGTAGGAACAGTTTATATGATATTAGTACGCGAATTCTTTTTAAACTTAAGAAAACCATTAAACTGCTGCTCCAGGAATGGTAGTTTTGGCTGCTTTTTGTTACGTTAGGGAATGGAAAATATTAAGCTTTTGCTATCCCCGTGATCTGGGTAAACTTTTAACGCTACTAACACGGCGCACTTTTGGGACGAAGACAGTGTTCTGCCATGCTCTCATACCAAACGCCATAGAATCTCCCTGAGTTTCTCCGTTATCCCTAATAGCAATCTGCTGGTAGGGATAACGGGAAAGCGACTCCATCTCACCTGACCGTGACTACGCACGTCAGACATCTAACGTAAGAAGGACAAGAAGAACTCTCTTCTTTGTCAGAAACAGTTTATATCTTTTATTGAAGGCTTTGGCATCCCTAATGCCTATATATGACATCTTTGAAAACACTAATTCCTACGCTTCCTGGTGCATTCTCCTTTTACTGACATGAAAACGACAAACACGTGCCTACACATTAACACAATAAGTTGGAATACCACATTAGCTTATACAGGTAATGGGTGTAACCATTACCTGTATAAGCTAATAAGCTAATGTGGTATACGTTGGAATACCACATTAGCTTATGATTGTAATGTGTGCCGTATTATTCTACAATGAGAGTTATTCTTCTACAATAATACGGTACCCATTACAATCGGAGAAGTTTAACATTGTTAACGTGTTTACAAGTGTTTTAACCCCTGTTGCTTTCTGTTCTTGGAGCCAACTGTCTGGAACATAACCATCCTCATGACTCTGCACAAAATGGCACGAACAAAAGTAACTCTTGTTCGTGCCATTTTGTGCAATACCTTCTTCTGATCAAATAGTGAAAATTAAAATGTAGATACAAAGTTCACATATCTCATCACGAATTGGTCTGAGAATCTTACAATAGTAATGCTCATATTTAGCTTGAGAAAGGCCATAATGACCTACAGAACGAAAGCCAGCTTGCTCAAAAAGCGGAAATAGCAATTTTAAGATATGCAGACTTAGACATAAGGGTCACATTTATGCTCCTGGAAGAAAGCAGGAATTCATTGACAGCATGTTCTTTTCTATGTGCATTATTCGTAGCAAGCAGACGTTTTCAGATATCGAGATGGCACATTTGGTGGAAACAAAAATCATATATAAAACAGCGTATGGTGAGAAAAGAGATGCCGATAACCAGTATACAAAAAACTAGACATCTGAATGTTTAGATATAATTCTTGAAAGATGCGAATTCTGTACTGTTACGCAGATCTAAAAACGTTAATGAACTCTGAATCCTTTTCCTCCAGATTATATGACCATCGCACGCTCGTTTAGTTCTCGGTCGGCCAGGTATATTTCTGCGGGTGTCATAATTGTAGTTCCTTCCGTAATTGCTTGTACTATCAGGACATCCGTCTTGTTCCTTTACATTTTAGTGGACGAAAAGGAATAAAAATGTTTTGGTTATTTCCGCGAAATTAAATGCTTTCATATCGTTATGATCATTTGTGTGTCTCAACAAGAGAAGCGGAACTTGGAACAATACACCCTTATTATGCCAGCTCGGTGTTTTCCTTTTTTTCCCTCGTAGTCGGCAGCGCGTAGCGTGACCAGTTGGGAGCACGTCAAAAAGCATGCTTCTGTAACAACGTTCCGAACAAAAGCCCCCCGGATGAATCAGCACGTAAATGCTGGCGACGATGAAAGTTTTATTTTGCACTATTATTCAGCATATTCACTTTCGCACTGTCCCGCCACGTTTTACCACCTGCACAAAGTTTTTCTTTTTTTTTTTTTAGTTAAACACGGATATAAATTTTTAACAGCTTCTGTCGGAAATACTCGTTATGTTTATGGGGTCAGGTTCTAATCATTTACAATTACAGCTATAATTCAACGCTATACATACAGCAGAAGTGTATGTTTTTGAATATACTCTTGAAATACAGCAGTTTCACAGTCATTTAAATCGTGAAAATCGATCGAAACAGCTAGACATGCTCTCATTTCCCTTTCCTTCCAACGCTTCATGTCTTTCTCACTCGTACATCTCACTTTCTCCTCTCCGCTTTCCACCAATAATTTCTTTTCAATAATTTCTCCGTTTTTTTTAATTCCCGTTCTTCGCTGTCGCTTCTTTGTTTACTCTCTCTCACTTTCTCTTCCTTACACTCCCTATTTTCGCTCCTTTTTTTGCTCTTTCCTTTCTTCTCTCTCCCCTCAACGCTTTCTTCCTCTCTCCCCTCTCCTCATCTCTTTCTCTCTTCTCCTCCCTCTCTTTAACTCTCCGTATCTCGCTCTTTCTCTTTTTCTCTCTTCTCCTCCCTCTCTTTAACTCTCCGTATCTCGCTCTTTCTCTTTTTCTTTCTGACTCCTCCCCTTTCGCCTTTCCTCTCTCTCTCTCTCTCTCCCTTCTACTCCTTCTTCCTCTTTCTCCTCCCGATCTCTTTCTCTTCTCTTCTTCTCTTCTTCCTCTCTCTAACTTTCCGTCTTTCGCCCTTCCTCCCTTTCTTTCTGGTTCCTCTTCTTTCGCATACTCTCTTTCTCTCTCTCTCTCTCTGTCCTTCCCTCCCTCTTTCTCCCCTCCGCATCTCTTTCGCTCACCCATCCCTGTCTTACTTCCTCTTTCTTCCTCTTTCTCCCTTCCTCTCTCTTACTATTCCACTCTCTCTCGCCCTTTCCTATCTTTCTCGCTCCTTCTTTTTCCGCGTTCCTCTCTGTCCCTATCCTTCCACTCTCTCTCTTTCTCTCTCTTGCCCTTCATTTACACCTTTCTCTTTATCTCGTGAATTCTCTACCAACCTTCATCTCTGTGACCACTTTCTTTTTCTTCCTCACTGCTCTCTCTTTCTCCTACAATTCTCTCCCTCTCTCTTCATAAGTTTTGTATATTTACTTCTCCTTCTAGGTCTCTCTTTTTGCAAGGCCCTTTTTTCACTTCTGCTCTTTTCCATTCGTGCTGGACCTTAAGTCGGTTTGGATGATTCTTCCACTCTCTCCTTAACTCACTTGTCTTTCTCTTACTAGATGTGTAAGTGAAACGTTTACACACAGAAAGGGAAAATAAAGTGAGTGAGAAAATTTGAAGAGATATGTATGCATGTTTGTGAAAGTAAAGATCTCTCCCCTCACACTTTCACGTATTGATACCGACACAAGGATGAAGACAGATTTGGGGAAAGAGGTAGAAAAATGGAATATATATATATATATATATATATAGAGAGAGAGAGAGAGAGAGAGAGAGAGAGAGAGAGAGGTGAAGCTAGAGGATGAAATGCCGCACAGAAAATAGACAGAAAGAAAGGAGAAACTCTTACTTACTTTAAATGATCCTGCTGTGTGTGTGTGTGTGTTGAATCTTGAAGGTCGTTGAACCATAAACAGGAGAAAAAGAAAAGCTCATGAAATAGTGAAATTAAGTAAAGGGCTTTATAGCGAAATTGTATAGATTAGATCACAGAAACCTTTATCAAACCTGCTGGCTGTCATTATGTGTCAGATACATGTCAGAGTTTTTCACCTTACTTGTCGGTTTTAGCTTCGAACCTCATCTGTTTGCGATTTTGAAGATATCTAAAAGGAGCTTCGCATTTTGTCAGATGGAAAAATATAACCTGATGAAGCGTCAAAAATAAAACATCAAAAAAGAAGTTCACAAAATCCTAAAATCTTAGAAAAGAGCATTTCACGTTCTCCAGTCGCAACTATCCAATCATAGAAACTGCCAAATGTGCCTGTAAATTAAGTGATTTAAAACTGAGATGCAAAACTACGAATGATCAGAGAAGCTTCGGTGACTGTTTTTAGTAATACAAGACTTAACTTTTGAGAATCACTCAAACAATGCGTCGTATCTTTTAAGTGATGTACGTACACAATACTTACATTCCTTGACACACAAGGATTCTGACACAATTATAAAACCGCAAAAAGTTTTTGACCTGCTAATTAATAATTCAACGTAATTTGCTGCTAAACTGCTGTTTCACTTTTTTATTGGATAGGGTAGTTACATTATTTTTTTCTCGAATTTCGGTAAAACGAAGTGCTCTTATTTCACAAGAGGTAAGAATTTTTAGTAGTTTGGCGAATTCTATACAATTTAGTTCCTTGAGCCGGCAAATAACAATCTAATAGGTTTCCATAATTTAAAACCCCATCGTCGTGTTTCTTCAAGAACGAGCAAGAGCTGTTACACAAGAAATTTTAGTATGGGAGAGATATACTACGTCGTAAAAATAAGAAGTGCTTACAACGATAGGCCATTACATTATCACCACCTACCTAATAAGCTGTAGGATCCCATTCAGCACGCAAAACAGCGGCCACTCGGCGAGGCATCGATTCGATGAGGTGGCGATAGGTATCCTGGGGTATCTGGTACCATAATATCAACACCAGGTTCTCCAATTCCCGTACATTTCGAGGTGGTGGTGATTTAGCGCGAACCCGCTTTTCCACGTTGGACCACAGTTCGATTGGGTTCATGTCAGGTGAATTTGGAGGCTATGGCATTAACAGAAAGTCACCAGCATGTTCCTAGAACCACTCTTTAACGATTCTGGCAGTGTGGCATGGCGCATTATCCTGTTGGTAATGGCCATCACCAGCAGGGAACACAGTTGCCATGAAGTGAACTTGGTCCGCAACTATATGTTAAGATACCTGACGGCTGTCAGGGATTGTGCTATTGGGATAATGGGGCCTAAAGTGTCCCAAGTAAACATCGACCACAGCATAACACCACCGCCGCGGGCCTGTTTCCGCCCAACAGTGCATCCAAGTGTCATAGCCTCCGTTGGTAATCGCCGTATCCGCGCTCGGCCGTCTACGTAATGTGCCAGGAATCTTGATCCGTTAGCCCAGGCCACTTTCTTCCGATCATCCACTGTCCAAACTCGATTATCTTGGGCCCACTTCACGCGTTGTTGGCGATGACGTGCAGTGAGCATGGGGGACCCTGCTGGGTGTTCTGCTACGCACACCCATGCGCTGAAGGCTGCGATGAACTGTGTGCTGTGACACATTGCTCTGATCACCTCTGTTGTAGTTGTCTGTGATTTGTCGCACTGTAGCCATGCGGTCGCTGTGAACAACGCCCGACAGTCTCCGCTCTCCTGTGGTATCAATCAGCTGCGGACGGCACACGGCTGGACAACGGTTCGTCGTTTGGCCGTCTGTGCACCATTTTTGATACGTACTCACTACAGCGGCACGTGAACAACCCACATGCCTCGCCGTTTCCGAGATCGTTGTTCCGAGGCGCCGAGCCATCACAATTTGTCCTTTATCAAACCCCGATAAATCGGCAGCTTTTCCTATTCTGACTTCGAACACTGTACTAACCGAAAGCCGGTCTTTGTATTGTATATATATATACTACTCTGTAAACTTTCCCCTGCGCCACCGTTCGGTCTCCAGGCGCGCTCATTTATCTAGGCTGGGGTGGATATAATGGAATGGCTCATCGTTGTACATAGGTACACTGACGAATGGGAAATTAAACGAGGTAAAAATGTAGTTTAATTTAGAAATGGCACGTTGTAATTCAAATAGTAAAATAATGTAAAGACTACCTACATTCCTGTAATTTTATTTTTAGGTAGTGACGAATGCAACGGTTCTGTCAATGAGAATGGAATTTTGGAGCATATTATTTCCCTTGCTGCAAACTGCATCTCTGGGCTATGGTAAGTGAGTATATGATTATTTCCGTACATGAAAGTTTCCATGGGATTCCAAATGTCAACCGGTCAAGTCATCTGTGCACGAGAGTGTGACGTGCGTGCGTGTGTTATTCGAAAGCAGTTCTTTTCAGCGTAATTCAAACCACAGAACTTTTTTCTTTTTGTGTGTGCACTCTCAGGGTTATAGGCTTATTTTCTTTCATGGTTTTATTTTTCCATTAGCGATCTATGAACATCTCTTGTGTGAAAGGTCAACACAAACCGCGAATATTCTCTTTATTTATTTATTTTTAGCATTAAAATTCTTCGGCATTACCTTGGATTACATCCCTTCGTTAAAACCTGCTCCACCAGTATGCTTGGGAAAACTTCACTTTTACCGTTTCATCCTTTCAATTTTACTGCATCAGCCTGTTTTTAACCTTGTGTACGTTTTTTATTGATTTTTGTTTCATTTTGATGTCTTTTGTTTGGCGCTCTTTGGCCAACCATGGCCCTTGCGCCATTAAAATTAATCAACCAACCAACCAACATTGGGAAAACTTGCAAAAACGCAACCCATTTTCAAGGAATTTTGCCACAATACCAAACAGAAAACCTCGTGATGTGTTCAATAGTGAAAATTAGACCAGTTCTTCTACCTGGCAATTAAATTACCCTAGATTCATCTTCCGGTCTCGCAAGTGGAGAGTATACTAAAATATCGGTCACTCTATAAGTTTTCACCATTTTCGTAGCAGAGCACACGACACAAAAAACACAAATGGTACTTAATCAACAATGATCGCACTTTAGAAACGTTGACGTTTGTCATCCTTTCCAATGAGTTTTCATTTCCCTCTTTCTAAAATTTCGTAATCTTGAGGCAGAAAACAAATGGAAGTCTTCCTGGAAGCGTTCAATTTATTAAAACGTTTTATCGTTAAGATATTGCTACAACAGCAAGAATAAGTGGAAATACAATGAGGTAAATTCCAGCGAAAGTAGTGGATGGTTTATTAATTCTGCGACAAAGTTCTTGATTTTTGGAAGTATCCTTTCTTTACGGAAGAAATTGAAAATGTATACGGTAAAGCGTAACTCCTTCCCAAATGACCAGGCGAGACGAGAGTGAATGCCATCTAAATCAACCTTCAAATTTATTTCTGGCAGCAGAACAAAGGAGAAACAATTTCTTTGACTTTTCAATTTATCAACATAATCTTCTGTGATTGAGACGGCCCGTGATTTGCGCGGGCCAGAGACAATTTTTTTGCAGCCCAAGGTACCTATTCTGATGTTGCCCTCCATTTTCTTAGACATCCCCCCCCCCCCCAAATTTTGCCTTAAAATAGCCACCTAGGTAATTGAGGTATTAATTATGCGCCTGCTTGATTGGTTACCCACTTTTGCATATTTTGTGATAAAAAAAGTGTTAATGTAATAGCTTTGTTTGTTAGTCTATCCATGAGTTTGCACGTACGCATTGAATTTTTTGACTTTTATTTTCTTTAAATTTTCAGAAACTATTTTTTTGAGGCTGATAAAGCACAAAAATTTACCATTTAGCTGATGGATAGACTATCTGTCAGTCCGTCCATCAGTTTGATTTTGCGCATTGAATCTTTTGAATTATTTTCCTTTAAAATTTTTAAAATATTTTTTTGCGGCCGATAAATCACAAAAGACACAGTTTAAGCGCACCAGAAATCTGCTTCTTTCCCCCCCCTCTCTTTCATTTAATCAAGTCTGTAAGTCCCCTGAGGTTCGTAGAGTTGCAATTTTGAAGTGATTTTGTGGAGAGATTATTTCAAATAAAGCGAAAAAAAACTATTGTGCTATACGAAAGTGTGAAATTCCATTTTCTACTTGCTCCTTAAATTCCGCTTGGAGTGTGTAAAGCCATGCGAATTTTTGATTGTGTCATTAAGAGAAACTTCAGTTACAGTGAATATTATTGAAATTACCGGAACCATTGAGAGCCGTGTGGTACGAAGAGTTGGCTTCCAATCATTCGTCCAAAAAGAGTCAGGGTTCGAATCCTAGGTGAGTCATAGATGGTGTGTTTGTCTCACGGCACTAACTCTCTCCCTCCTGTGGAGTTAGTGACCCTAATCTAGGAACGGGGCACTTCTTCTAGGCCATTGTATTGCCAACCGCGGTCCTTGAACCCCCAAAAGAGAGAGAAATCGTTGAAAAAAAGAGTTTTTATATAGAAATTGTTTTGGAAGTTTCCAGAACATGGAAGCACACATCAATATTATTTTCAGTGCAGAGCGCAATATTTTTACTTCTTCCCAAGAAGCCATCTTTTCAGAAAACTTGAAAATTGCAACACCCTGGTCGTCGACGTTACGAGGAAGCATCGATTTCTTTCCAGTAGCGCAAATCTGAAGTTAGGATAACTAAACTACATTTGTTTGGACGTTCGTTGTCCTGGGTGACGTAACGATAGCAGGCTCGAAAGAAAATCTGGAGATGCAATTTTCAAGTTATCTGAAAAGATGGCTACATGGGAAATAGTGAAAATGCGGCGCTTCTGTGCTGAAACTGACATTTGTGAACATTTTTTCTTAATCTAACATCACTTGCAAAAAGTTAAACGAAGTATGGATATTTTTGTAAATACCCACACAGCACAGAATATTTCGTATATGTTACAAGTACGTAGTAGCACTGAAACATTGAGACTTTTCAGATACGTTGCGCAATATAACAGTAAAATGTTTCAGAAACCTTACGGTTACGTCAAAATGTCCTCAAACGTTACATAACTTTGAAACATAACCGATACGTTACAGTGAAAGGTCTTTGTAACTTCAACATACCAACTTCATGTAACTGTTACGTATTTAAAAGATATTTGTAACTTCGTTGCATTACTGTTACGTATTTGAAAGATATTTGTAACTTCGTTACATTACTGTTACGTATTTGAAAGATATTTGGGACATCGTCATATTACTGTTACGTATTTACTACGTTGAACATTATAGTTTTAATAAACTTTGTAAAAACACAATAAAAAAAATAATACACTCGACAGCTGTTTTAAAAGCAACAACAGTCGTATTACGAGTTTACGTTTTCACAGGTTCAATGCAGTCCGCTGGGAACAGTGACGGCGTTTTTATATTGATAACAAAAGAAATAAAAATCGGTCCTAAATGAGAGTGTCGAATTTCTATTATACAAGTGGAATAGACTATATTTCAGCGAAAAAAAGAAAGAAAATCAAATTCGTCATTTCTCTAAATACCTACCAACATGAAATTTCTCAGCTTCAAGTAAAAAAAATATGCTGGTATAGTACACTAATACAACACAGTCATCTACTTAGATTTTATAAAATGCTTCTTAGAATTTAAAAATTACTAGGGGTGTTCAAATGAAAAGGTACGAAACGACACTGTGGGTATAAATGAAGACTTTATTCAAAGTATACACCATAGGCCGTAGCACAACGATCCCATTGATTAACGAGCCGAAGGATTCCTTGTTCCCAGAATTCCTGTGGCCGTGACGAGACCCAGTCCTGCACAGCGTCCTTGAGTTCGTCGTCCGAGTGGAAGCGCTTCCCTTTCAGATGTTTTTTCAGGGGACCAAACACATGGAAATCGCAGGGCGACATGTCCGGGCTGTAGGGCGGATGGTCAAGCTGCTCCCACTGGAACTTGGCCAGTTCCGCGTGTGTGACCCTGGAGACGTGTGGACGCGCATTATCATGGAGCAGAACCACACCCTCCGTGAGCAGCCCCGGTTTTTTGTTCTTGATGGACCTGCGTAGGCTTCGGAGTGTCTCACAGTACACATCGGAGTTAATGGTTCGTCTGTGCTGGAGGAATTCAACAAGTAGTCAATTGGACGGCGCTCTTTATAAGAGCCTCTGCTCTCTCCTGCGCATGCGGGCGCCCGCGCATGCTCCGATCCACGCCGGCGACTCCAATCGCATCCCTAGATGTGTCGCTACGTTCTCCCATAGCGGCATAGGCAAATATGTTAACGGTTACGTTCTTATGACGTTTCGTACCTTTTCATTTGAACACCCCTAGTATAATAATCAAAACAATTACTTACTTTCAGATGATCTTGAATCAAAAAAAAAAAAAAGGATGAAATGTTAAATCAACTAACTAGCTAACTCGAGTACGACAGTAGCACATGGAAATAATACAAATAGAGTGCTTCGGTGAAATGACATAAGTGCGCATGCGCATTAAAGGTGTTGCCAAACCAAAAATCTTAAATATCGCCAGAATGTAACATCAAGGTAGCAATTATGTACAATGGAAACTATAAAACAGTAGTATGGGTGAATGGTAATTTTAACGTAACCGTAATTGTACAAAGTGTTATGTTCCAAAATAAATGTTGCTGAAGCGTAATTGTAAGATATCTCTGAAACTGTAACGAAAATGAGAGATTGTAACATTATTGATACATATCTGAAACGTTTTGTGCTTTATGGGTATTGAATCCATATTTGCAACTATAGTTTCTCGTTGTTGGCCCTGTCGGAGGAAAACCTTAATACTTTGACGCGACCTTGTTAAAAGGCAGTTTCTGAGGTTCCTTTGCTACCTAATCCGTCATGATAAAATATTTTTAATTTTCGCAGTCTTCCAATTCCGCCAATTTTCTTCATTAATATTTACGACATTATCTTAGCAACTTAAAATGTCAGAAGAGTATAGTTGAGAACTGTCTAGGCACGTTAAAATTTATTGTAATAGGGAACCTATATATAAAATATGTTTGTTCCATACAGTATGTTTCAGCAGTTACCGATTTATTACAACATGCTTGTTACAGACATTCCCTGAATTTTGGCTTAAGTACAAAAAATATCTTTTCGTGCATTAGAAGAGATAGGGACCTTTCTAATATTCTTATCTCCGCAGGTATCTACATAATACCTTAGTTAAAGGTGTACATCCCATCACAGAAGTCGTAAAGCGTATGTACATTGGAAGAACAAAAAGACGTTTCCGTACAAGAATTAACGAACATCAATGAACTATTACTAACGGTGGTCGCTCAGCAGCACTGGCTAAAGCCTGTACGGACGAACAATTCCACCCGTTATGGGATGATATAACCCATTTAAATGGATACACTAATGACTGGTCCCTAATATATGACGAAGCAGTTGCAATACAAAGATTTTCAAATACCTGCTGTAATGATGAACCTCCCATTATTCTACCCTACCCTTGGAGACACCTTGTTAATGAAGAGACTATTTTTCGTGAGTTACCTACATTTGGAGACACCTTGCTAATGAAGAGACTATTTTCCGTGAGTTACCTACCCTTGGAAACACCTTGTTAATGAAGAGAATATTTTTCGTGAGTTACCTACCCTTCGAGACATCTTGTCAATGAAGAGACCATTTTTCGTGAGTTACTTACCCTTGGAGACACCTTGTTAATGAAGAGACTATTTTTCGTGAGTAACCCACCCTTGGAAACACCTTGTTAATGAAGAGACTATTTTTCGTGAGTAACCCACCCTTGGAAACACCTTGTTAATGAAGAGACTATTTTTCGTGAGTTACCTACCCTTGGAGACACCTTGTTAATGAAGAGACTATTTTTCGTGAATTGCCGACGGGGTCCGGACCGAAACCATGACCTTAAACTGTGTTAATTATCTCATCTTCACCAAAAACCGTATCTGCTCTTTTTAGCTGATAACGTCACTAACAGATGTTTTGAGTTACCCAAGATGCCTCATTGCACCTGCACTCGACCATTACGAAAGGCGTGTTGTTTGTCGTCTGACCTTGTGGGGTCACTTTGTGAAGTGTGTTTTTAACTTTTAACTTTTGTACTACACCTGATGAAGAAGCCATTGGCTCTATACTTGAAGGCTTCGAAAGCGCTAGTGTAGTTTAGTGAATAAATTTTAACGTGCCTAGACTGTTCTCAACCCTATTCTTTGTACTTAATCCGGTGCGTAGTTCATCTCACCGAGTGTACGACTTGGTGATATTTAATGCTTCCTAAAAATTTCCAGCTTGAATTAGAATAGTCGCCTTCGCACTGAATGGCATTGGAGATCTTGATTACCGTAATCTGGTGTTTGTTTAGATACTTCAATTACTTGGAAGTGAGTTGTCCTGTTTTTGTCCATCTAGTTTGTTTAAGTAATAAACAGAGCCCATTTAAGAGGAAGCTAGGGGGTTACTTCCCCGGAATAAATCAGAAAATAACTGGTATCCATTTTTCAACCCCATACATTTTTGTATTTTTTTGCTAACACTGATTCGTCCATGAAGAATCATGGGATGCACACTTCAATATGGCGGGGCAGCATACTTTGGGAATGTTTTATCCTGGGTATTTTTATTTGGCCACCCATAGTGAAATCGTAGATGCGCCACTAATACTGAGGCCCCAAAATACT
Source organism: Macrothele yani (assembly GCA_039090855.1). Classification (NCBI taxonomy): domain Eukaryota; kingdom Metazoa; phylum Arthropoda; class Arachnida; order Araneae; family Macrothelidae; genus Macrothele; species Macrothele yani. The sequence continues at coordinate 69,483,798 of CM077028.1, read as the reverse complement.
CCCCAGCCCGCTGCCACCTGTCTCTTTAAATGTGCTCTGGTAATAAAGAATGATTCAAACTCTGAAATTTCGAATTTGTTGTAAATGCTCCAGATTTCATAATTGGACGACTTTAATTCAAGCGAATTTAGCGTGGCACTGTGGCACTCTGCCATTTCCCTTCAGGCATTCGACAAGCGCAGTATTTGATCTCGACGAGTTGCTGACTCGTGTTACCACTTCAATTGGCTGAACTTTTGCCTACATTATACGCAATATTTTTTTAAACTCAGAGTTCGGGAACTCTACGATCACTCTGTATAACCAATCACTTACTTTTTAGTGGTGTGAGCCTGGTAATTGGCTCTATACGACGTCTGCTCATGCATAGGGTAACGCTTAGGGTTAACCGATCGTCTTACTGCTCTCAGGGAAAAGAAGTTTCAAGGCTCATGCATAGGGTAACGCTTAGGGTTAACCGATCGTCTCACTGCTCTCAGGGAAAAGAAGTTTCAAGGCTCATGCATAGGGTAACGCTTAGGGTTAACCGATCGTCTCACTGCACTCAGGGAAAAGAAGTTTCAAGGGTACGATTCTCGGCGAACTCGTTCGACGAATGGTAATGTCAGGGGCAAATGTCATTGAGAGAGAGAGAGAAATTTATGTAGAGGATTTCAGGAAGGGAGTGTCTCATCCAAGGTCTCGAAGCAATCTTTAAAAGTAAGAAGCTAGGAGATTTGAGTTTGAGTGCCGACAGGACAGTCACGCGGAAATGAGGTTTGAAGGATGAGGAAGACGCCTTTATTTGTAACTGGGGTGAGGCAGTACCCGAGGCCTGGCTGTTTAACGTGGATATCCGACACACGGCGGATATTTTGTTTCGAGAGTTTATACCTGCTTGGGATCGACCCCGAGACTTTTCCGTAGCAGACACGAATGTTGACCACTAGGCAATCCGCGGCCCTCAAATTTCATTGAAACTGTACAATTCAATGACATCGCGGATTTGATGCGAGACGAGAATAAGTCCCGATACTAGATTTTGTGGAAAATGTATTATGTGCAATTGGCATTTGTACTTTTGCCGACAGTGGAATTTAAACCCACATCTTTCTACTCCGGAGTGGCTGTTCTACCAATCGAACTTCGCCGACAGACTGATCCATTGTCCATTTTTTAAAGATTTTACGACCACCGTGAGCAACTCAATGGGCTATAAGCAGTCGCCCGTCTCTAATTTAGGGCTACTGGTTCCAGAGAAGGGAGAGAGACAGTACCGTAAGAGACAAACATCAACGGTATTCGAACCTGGACCCTTCTCGGACGAAGAGTCATAAGCTAGTGCTTAGACCACTGTGCCACCGGTGAGGCCACAGTCTATTTGACGTACGCTTTACCTACACTATGTCAATACGAGACATAAGTGCTGAGGCAACAAATGCAAGTAAATTCATCCCAGGAGCAAAATTTCGTGATATAAAATTTCATTTAAAAAATTGCATTAACGTTTTCTCATATCTTTCAATTAATTCACAGCATACTATTTTACAAAACACTTCATAAGGTGTGCTTTGAAGTGAATGGCAGTAATGGACTAAGTACCGATATTTAAACATATAACGTTTCAACATTGGAAATGGTGCTTCCTTTTGAATTTAGGCACCCATGGAAAGTTTTAGAGTTCGGTGCCTATGCCGTCAATAAGTAGATACAATATGTACAGCTATTCTAACACACATCTTTCTACTCCATCTTTCTACTATTTCATCGCTAAGGTTGGAATTAGCTTCCATAACGTCTTTCAGCGTCTTTACTAAAATGTTACTTGGCTAAGGACCTGCAATCTTCACATCGGGATGTTTCAGACCAGTTACAACCGGCTCTTCCGTGCAAACCGGCTTCTCTAGATCAGTGTTCCGCAACCTTTTTCTACTCGCGGCACACCATAAATTTATCAGACTCAACACAGCACACCAAAATGTTAATCCCCTCATAACGTATGATATGACACTATTAATATAAATACGTAATGTAATCAACCTATTACTATTATATTATATTATTAAACAAAAATCGGCTCGTGCATTTATTAACAAGTTATGAACTTTAATTCACTGTAGAAAGTACACTTTTCTATTACTTTTAAAGTAAATAATTCTAATCATACCTTCAATGTGATACTTGCAGCTTCTTAGCTGCACACAGGCGGCTGATCCGTGGCGGAATCGTTGACAATGCAAGTCTCATTTCTTTATCGACGGATTCGAGTCTCTCCTTCATTGATGTTTTAATTTCAGTCAACGAGCCCAGTTCACACAAATATGTAGTTGAAAATGGCAATAACACATTAACTGCCATCTCGGAGATAGCCGGGGGTTCACTTCTTATTGCCAAACCAAAATGTGTCCAAAGGCATTTCGAGAAGTTTTAATTTCAATATTCTGTCTGCTTTTAAATCTGTGAGTTCCTCTTGTATATTAATCGGAAGAGGTTTTGAACTCGCAACGAATGGATCACGAACCCAGTCGAAATCTTTAACACTCTCTCCAAAATACTTCTTGAACTTCTGATGTAAGACTTCTAAATGTTCTTTAATTAAATCCATCACCACTTTATTACCGTCAGCAAGTGGTCTAACACTCGGGAACATCTCAAACGACCCATTTTCAATTCTCTATCCACAAACTCAGCTTATTCGCAAATACTTAAATCTTATCCATACTAGTTAGAATATTTTCGTTCCTACTTTGCATTTTCCCGTTCAGCTCATTCAAGCGTACGAAGATATCGGAGCCGCCCCGGTGGCGCAGTGGTCTAAGCGATGGCCTCTGATCATTCGTCCGAACGGGGTCCGAGTTCGAATCCCGGTGAGGCATGGATGTTGTGTTTGTCTTACGGCACTGGTTCTCTCCCTTCCCTGGAACCAGTGATCCTAAATTAGGGACGGGCGACTGCTTATAGCCCATTGAGTTGCTCACGGTGGTCGTTAAACCTCCAATAATAAAAAAAAAAAAAAATATCGGAAAGATATGCCAACTTACACACTCATTCATCAACTGCAAATAAATCCGCGTACTCATGCTCCTCAACAAGTGCATGTACCTCCTCTTTGAGTTCAAATATTCGCGTTAACTCTTTTCCTCGTGGTAACCACCGTACTTCTGTATGTAGCAGGAGTGTAATGTGTTCTGATCCCATTTCCTGACACAAAACGGAAAAAAAGCCGCGAATTTAGGGGCCGCGATTTAATGAGGTTTACGACTTTTGCCACTTCGTCCAGCACAACTTTCAGAAAAGATGGCAAAGACTTAGCAACAAGGGCTTCGTGGTAAATGAGACAATGATCACATTGTATGTTAGGATTTACTTCGCGTACTTAAGCTACAATTTTTTTCAATTGGCCTGTCATAGAAGCGGCTCCGTCTGTACAAACATTAACGCAATCCTTCCATTTTAATTCAATATGGAGCACATATTCATCATTCACACGAAATAATTCTTCACTGGTGGCTCGCTTGGGAAGTTCTTTGTAAAAAAAGAAATTAGCTGCAATTACATCTCCATTGATGTACCGAATGTAGGCAAGAAATCCATCGATATTAGAGGTCACCTCTAATATCAGTGGACTCGTCGATCTGAAGTGAGAACTTCTGACTGCTGTTGACTTTTTCCTTCATAATGTCTTCAATGTCACTGGACGTGTCACTAACTCGGCGACTGATTGTGTCAGCAGAGAGAGGAATTTTTGAAATTTCTCTAGCAGCTTCTGAATCCAGGACTATTTTTACCATTTCTTTACAAGTAGGCATTAACAAAGTTTGAGCTATTGTGGGTGTTATTTTGGCCTTTACGATAAGTTCGGCTACCTCATAGCTAGCTTCCTGCACTTTTTCCGAAACACGTACTGTCGCAGTCATGAGAGTTGCTTGTTTTTTGTTTTCTTCCAACAACCGGCGAAAATAATTGATATCTTTGCTTGACGGAGAAAAATATTTTGATGACAAATGTCTTCTCAATTTACTGGGAACCATAGCAGCATTTCTGAGTTTTTCACCACAAACGATACACTCGGGGATTGGGCATGTTTTATCCATACACCAAAAAAAAAAAAAAAAAAAAGAAAAATTAATTATCACTATACTGCCGGTGCACTAATTTTTTTTTCTTTTTTTCGGGCTCAATGCTTTCACTACTTGCACTCGTGGACGGAACACTCCGTACAAGGAACTTGTCCATCTTGAAGAAATAAAATAGTTTCATAGTAATAGAAAACAGCTAGACTGGCTAGCAATCACAATTTTCGGACTGCTTCAGAGCACAGCTGTGATAGAATCGAAATAATTGTAAGACGCGGGACCTGTACTGTTCAAAGGAAAGAAGGGACACATATACCGACTTATTTAAAATAAAATCTAACAATGGGTGGGTGCATTGGTACAGGAAAAATGTAATAAAGTTGAAGAAGCACTAACAAACAGGGACAAATACCAAGACAACGTAATAAAATAACAAGTTAGTAGGAATCAAAGGTCAGGGCACAGGTCTCGGTCCTGTGCCCTGACCTTTGATCCCATTTCGATGATATTCTACAGAACCGGTTCAGTATACCTCCGAAATAACATGATAAAGTTTTGTCGCAATAGAAGCATTTTTACGTAAGTTATGATGCATAAGGGCTATGGAATAGATTCCGCTCCTATGTCCTAACCTTTGACCCCATTTCGCCCATTTTATAGGCAGGCCCCTACAACATACTAACATTTCATCCAAATCGAATACTTTTTACGTAAGTTATGACGCATAATGGCGATGGAAGTGATTCCGCTCGTATGTCCTGACCTTTGACCCCATTTCGCCCATTTTCAATAGGGTTTGTTCCCAGGGAGTCCCCTACCAAATGCTAAAATTTAATCGAAATCGAACCTTTTTTACGTTAGTTATGACGCATACGAGCAGTGGAAGGGATCCCGCTCCTACGTCCTGACCTTTTTGACCCCCACTTCACCCATTTTCAATAGGGTTAATTCCCAGGTGGTCCCCTACAATATACTAAAATTTCATTGACATCGAACCATATTTACGCAAGTTATGACGCATAAGGGCAATAGAATGGATCCCGCTTCTATGCCGTGACCTTTGATCCCACTTCACCCATTTTCAATAGGGCTCCTTCCCAGGTGGTCCCTTACCACATACCAAAATTTCATCGAAATCGAACTATTTTTACGCGAGTTATCGGGCCGACAGACAGACGGACGGACAAAGCTGCAGCATATACGCTTCTTCAACCTGCGGTTGGAAAGCGTAAATAAAAGACAGGAAAAGTTTTGCTAATCCCAGCATTTTTAGAGAAAAGCGTACACATAACATGCGGTGAGTGTAACAAAGAAGCCGAATAGCATAGCGGTAAAGGCGAGAAATACAAATACATCAATAAGCAAAACTACGATATAACAACAACTGTGAGTAAATAATTTACGTTTAATTTCTTAGAATACATAACAATTCGCGGCATGTAATAAAGAATAAACAAGCATCATTTTATTTAATCAGTGCAGCGGCAGAGAATGAAATACACTGCCGGACAATTGCTAAGGACGGATGACAATAGCAACGATAGCAACCATAAAATGGAAGGCAGGAAAATGTGGAAATTAGCATAAGTACGGGATACAGTAAGACGTGTTGTGCGTATGCAAATTTTGGATTGCCGAACTTGCTCGTGACGTCATAGCGCTGATAAGAGATATAAAGGATTTGACGCGTATTGACCGTTGTTGTTCAAACGCAAAGTTGAAAGGGAAAGAATCAATTGACGAACTTGCAATTTTCAGTATGTATTCCCGACATCACCTAGATGATTTTGCGCGTGGCCGTATTATTGGCAAGATTGAAGAAGGGCGAAAAATAACATATGTTGCCAGGGAGTTCGACGTCAGCCACAGTGTTGTTTCAAGGCTTTGAAAATCATTTCAAACAAATAGAGAGTGTAGCAAACGTCACGGGGGAGGTCGTGTTCGCAGTACGACACCTGCAGAAGATCGGTACATAGTGCTATCAACAAAAAGACACCGGCGCAGCACAGCTAGTGAATTAGCAAATCAGTTTATGGCTGCTACTGGCAAGCGGATCTCCCGATAAACTGTCGCCAGACGTTTGCATGAAGGAGGACTATACGCACGCCGTCCTGTTGTGTGCATCCCATTGTCCAGACGTCACCGTACCGCCCGTTTGCAATGGTGCCATCAACATCGCAATTGGACTGGTAACGACTGGTCTGCTGTCCTCTTCTCAGATGAGAGGAGATACAGTCTATCGTCTGATTGTCGACGACAACTGATCTGGCGTGATAGTGGTACTGCATATTGTCCAGCAAACATACAGGAAAGGGACCGATATCCGACATGTAGTGTCATGGTATGGGTTGGCATCATGATCAATGGCCGTACATCCCTCTATGTGCTTCCAACTGGGACAATGACTGGCCAACGATACATTAATGATGTTCTGCTACATCATGTTCGCATGTTCCGTGGTGCTGTCGGCGATAGATTCATTTTCATGGACGACAACGCAACATGTCATCGAACAGTCGCTGTCCAGGAGTGTCTTGAGAGCGAGGATATTCAACGCCTCGTATGGCCAGCAGTTTCTCCAGATCTGAATCCCATTGAAAATGTGTGGGATGCTTTGGGGAGGAGTCTTGCTGGTCGCCAATGCCCTCCAATAAACAAGGACACCCTCATCCGTGCACTGACAGAGGAATGGGATAAATTACCCTAACAGCTGCTTGATAACGTTGTGCAAAGCATGACACGACGTGTGGAATCTTGCATCGCGCTCCATGGTGGCCATATCCCGTATTGACATCTTACGCCGGAACGCCTGCGGACGGTAATGCATTTTTCACGTTTACGTATTCTGTACAAAATGGCCTGTTTGTCCCTTGAACGCGTTCCAAAGCCTTCTGGATTTCAGAGCACAATAAATTGTCTTTCTTGTAATGTCCTGGCATTCTGACATTATTTTATTTCACTCGGCATCCAACCACACTTAATTTTTTATGCGCTATATAGCCGTTTATGATCCGTCCTTAGCAATTGTCCAGCAGTGTACAAGCATATGAAACACAGTAACTGGGATAAAATTAAAAATAAAACTCGACAATTAATTTCTTACAATAGGATAATAGGTCAAAGTTCGCGTCACACCTTGCACCTAGTGGAGGCACACCGGTTGCGGAACACTCCTCTTGATAGAGGTTGGCGATGTACCCACAAGCCCCTTAGCGTTTACCCACTTTCTTTAACGCTCACATCATATCATGCCAAATGTGGATTTCACGACTTTTATGTTTCACTTCTGGCACTACTTGTATTCGTGTCTGTGCATAACCTACTGTAACAGCAACTGCCATAGACATAGCTTGCATGGCTGGAACGCTGGATAAATATTGCATGCACACTTTATTTTAGAAACCACTGTCACAGTTTATAAAATGTCTGTCTGTGCTTGCAAATTCATTTTCCATTGGTCTTTCTACTCTCCAAATCGCAATAGTTCTTAATAAAATTGAGTTCAACTTGGCGCTTCGTATATAGCGCGTCCAACTGTTTTATTCCTCATATTACTTGTCGTCATCTTCCAGTTTTGTCAATATAGGTTAACAGTAGACACATCGCACTCACCTAGCGAATGCACACCCACCACGGAGTTCTGTAAATGCCATGGCAGAAAGCCTCTGCTTAGTTTGTCGCTGCTAGCGCATGCGCAGTGACAACGTACGTCTGGAAACAGAAATTTTACTGTATACCATGGCTCCTCTTTCTGTCGTTTAAGAAATTCATTTTGATTTTTTTAGGTTATGTATGAGAGCTTTAAATTATTACCGCATTTGTTATGTGTGCGAATAAAACCAGCACCGTCATAATAAATTCTAATATATTCGTTCGGCATTGAACCAATGTACAGGGGTTGTCCAAAATAATGGAAACACCTGGAAGCAATAGGTGTTACGCACCTAATAAGGTGTGGGAGCACCTTTGGCATTTAAAACTGCTTGAATCCTCCTTTGAATGAACGCATACAAGTCCTTAATGGTGGTAAGTGGTTTGTTGTACCATTCTTCTTGCAGAAACTGCTCCAATTCCCTGAGAGACGCCGGAAGAGAATAACGGGATCGCGCTCTGTTTTCCAACACAGACCACAGGGGCTCAATGATGTTTAAGTCCGGTGATTGTGCAGGCCAGGGAAAGTGTGCAACTTCAACCTCATGTTTCTCAAACCATGATTGAACAGTTCGACTTCTGTGAATCGGGGCATTATCATCTTGAAAGGTGCAATCCCCTGACGGAAACAATGTCTGCGCCATTGAATGTACATGGTCGGCCAAAAGAGTGACATAGTCACCGTTGTGATCCGTCCGTGTAAGGTGATAATGGGACCTGCGCACACCAAGAGATCATGGCCCAAACCAATACGGAACCGCCCCCATGCTTCACTGTAGGAAGGAGACAGCCTGGGTTGTAGGCTTCTGTGGGGGTACTGCACACGTAAACCCGTACTGTGGTGGGGAATAGTGAGAAACTTGATTCATCGGAAAACAAGACATGTTTCCATTGATCCGCAGTTCACGTTTTATGTTCTTGTCACCACTGTAGTTTCCATTTCATATTCAGGGGTTTTGCAATCGCAACTCTGCCGTAAATATTGTCCTTATGCAATTCCCTTCGTACGGTATAGGTCGACTTGGAGTTTTGGAGATGTGCATTAAGTTCAGCAGTCTGGTCTTCCTCCTTGCTGTCACAATTCTCTTTAATGTCCTCTGTCTCTAACAGTGAGTTTGGTTTTCCTTCCACAGTTGTGTCTCGCAGATGATGTTGTGCCGTGAACATTGTATGCTGTCATGACCTTCGACACGGTACCTCTCGATACCCCCAATACCAGAGCCACTGTGGTTACCGACTCACCAACCAGACGGGCTCCTATAATCTGCCCTCTTTGGAACTCCGACAGGTCACTCATTGTGCCTTCACCTGGAACGAAATTATGCAAACACCGATTTACAATGCAATCACACAGACACTTGAGAATATAAGCAACACTTTTTTACAAAAAAAAATGTAGAAATATAAGAATATAAGCAACACTTTTTTACAAAAAAAAAATTGTAGCTACATGTTCGTTTTACTCAAAAAGCGGCAAATGCCAAAGTAACTGTTTTCAGCGAGGTGTTTCCATTATTTTGGACAACCCCTGTATTTTGGTAGGTAACGCTGTTTTGCGTTCTGATAACACGTTCATATCGCTTTCCGCTAATCGTTACGGCAAACAAGAAGGCATCTTTCATTCCGTGTATTTTTTTTTTTTTTTTTGCGCTTGACTTAATATTTATGAATTTTGATTAATATGTCCCAGTAATGTCTCACACTGCGATGATTCACTCAGAACTTTTCAAATTTTTAAGCTCATTTTGATTTATTTCCCTAGTGATGACCACATCAATTTTGTGATGCAACAGTTGTTCAGAACACCGCTTCGGCATAGGAATATTTCAACGAATAGCTGTAAAAGTTTGCAAAACAAATTTAACGTCGTTTCGGCTTTAAAATTTTAATGAATGTGCATGTACAGTTTGCCAATTAAGTAATGAGACAAAAATTATTAAATCAAATCAACAAACTATATTTTGAGTTATCACTTACAAAAATTCAAAATAATCTCCCTCCAACTCCACAGAAAAGTGAAATATTTCGTACAGGTGTTCGAAGGCACGGTGGAAGTCCTGAACCGGGACCTCCTTCAGTCTGTTGGTCACGATTCGTTAAAGGTCCTCAGTGTCGTTGAAGAACTCCTCTTTCGTCACAGGGATTCAGAATAATCTCCATGCAACTCCACACAACGGTGAGGTGTTTCGTACAGGTGTTCGAAGGCACGGTAGAAGTCCAGAAGCGGAACCTCCTTCAGTCTGTTGGTCACGCCTCCTTAAAGGTCCTCAGTGTCGTTGAAGTACTCCCCTTTCGTTACAGGGATTCAGAATAATTTCCCTCCAACTCCACACAAAAGTGAAATCTTTCGTACAGGTGTTCGAAGGCACGGTAGAAGTCCTGAACCGGAACCTCCTTTAGTCTGTTAGTCACGCCTCGTTGAAGGTCCTCAGTGTCGTTGAAGTACTCCCCTTTCGTTACAGGGATTCAGAATAATCTCCCTCCAACTCCACGCAACGGTGAGGTGTTTCCAACAGGTGTTAGAAGGCACGGTGGAAGTCCTGAACCGGGACCTCTTTCAGTCAGTTGGTCACGCCTAGTTAAAGGTCCTCAGTGTCGTTGAAGAACTCCCCTTTCGCCACAGGGATTCAGAATAATCTCCCTCCAACTCCACACAACGGTGAGGTGTTTCGTACAGTTCTTCGAAGACATGGTAGAAGTCCAGAACCGGAACCTCCTTCAGTCTGTTGGTCACGCCACGTTGAAGGACCTCAGTGTCGTTGAAGTACTCCCCTTTCGTTACAGGGATTCAGAATAATCTCCCTGAAACTCCACACAACGGTGTGGTGTTCCGTACAGGTGTTCGAAGGCACGGTGGAAATCCTGAACCGGAACCTCCTTCAGTCTATTGGTCACGCCTCGTTAAACATCCTCAGTGTCGTTGAAGCATCCCCTTTCTTTACACGGATTCAGAATAATCTCCTTCCAACTCCACACAACGGTGAGGTGTTCCGTACAGGTGTTCGAAGGCACGGTGGAAATCCTGAACCGGAACCTCCTTCAGTTTATTGGTCACGCCTCGTTAAATGTCCTCAGTGTCGTTGAATCATCCCTTTTCGTCACAGGGATTCATAATAATCTCCCTCCAAGTTTACACAACGGAGAGGTGTTCCGTACAGGTGTTCGAAGGCACGGTGGAAATCCTGAACCGGAACTTCTTTCAGTCTATTGGTCACGCCTCGTTAAATGTCCTCAGTGTTGCTGAAGCATCCCCTTTCATTACAGGGATTCAAAATAATCTCCCTCCAACTCCACACAAAAGTGAAATATTTCGTACAGGTGTTCGAAGGCACGGTGGAAGTCCTGAACCGGAACCTCCTTTAGTCTGTTGGTCACGCCTCGTTGAAGGACCTCAGTGTCGTTGAAGCATCCCCTTTCATTACAGGGATTCAAAATAATCTCCCTCCAACTCCACACAAAAGTGAAATATTTCGTACAGGTGTTCGAAGGCACGGTGGAAATCCTGAACCGGAACCTCCTTTAGTCTGTTGGTCACGCCACGTTGAAGGACCTCAGTGTCGTTGAAGTACTCACCTTTCGTTACAGGGATTCAGAATAATCTCCCTCCAACTCCACACAACGGTGAGGTGTTCCGTACAGGTGTTCGAAGGCACGGTGGAAGTCCTGAACCGGAACCTCCTTCCGTCTATTGGTCACGCCTCGTTAAATGCCCTCAGTGTCGTTGAAGCATCCCCTTTCGTTACAGGGATTCAGAATAACCTCCCTCCAACTCCACACAACGGTACGGTGTTTCCTACAGGTGTTCGAAGGCACGGTGGAAGTCCTGAACCGGAACCTCCTTCAGTCTATTGGTAACGCCTCGTTAAAAATCCTCAGTTTCGTTGAAGCATCCCATTTCTTTACAGGGATTCAGAATAATCTTCTTCCAACTCCACACAACGGAGAGGTGTTCCGTACAGGTGTTCGAAGGCACGGTGGAAATCCTGAACCGGAACCTCCTTCAGTCTATTGGTCACGCCTCGTTAAACATCCTCAGTGTCGTTGAAGCATCCCCTTTCTTTACACGGATTCAGAATAATCTCCTTCCAACTCCACACAACGGTGAGGTGTTCCATACAGGTGTTCGAAGTTACGGTGGAAATCCTGAACCGGAACCTCCTTCAGTCTATTGGTTACGCCTCGTTAAATGTCCTCAGTGTCGTTGAAGCATCCCCTTTCGTTAGAGGGATTTAGAATAATCTCCCTCCAACTCCACACAACGGTGAGGTGTTCCGTACAGGTGTTCGAAGGCAAGGCGGAAATCTTGAACCGGAACCTCCTTCAGTCTATTGGTTACGCCTCGTTAAATGTCCTCAGTGTCGTTGAAGCATCCCCTTTCGTTAGAGGGATTTAGAATAATCTCCCTCCAACTCCACACAACGGTGAGGTGTTCCGTACAGGTGTTCGAAGGCAAGGCGGAAATCTTGAACCGGAACCTCCTTCAGTCTATTGGTCACGCCTCGTTAAATGTCCTTAGTGTCGTTGAAGCATCCCCTTTCTTTACAGGGATTCAGAATAATCTCCTTCCAACTGCACACAACGGTGAGGTGTTCCGTACAGGTGTTCGAAGCCACGGTGGAAATCCTGAACCGGAACCTCCTTCAGTCTATTGATCACGCCTCGTTAAATGTCCTCAGTGTCGTTGAAGCATCCCCTTTCGTCACAGGGATTCAGAATAATCTCCCTCCATTTCCACACAACGGTGAGGTGTTCCGTACAGGTGTTCGAAGGCACGGCGGAAATCCAGAATCGGAACATCCTTCAGTCTGTTGGTCACGCCTCGTTGGATGTCCTAAATGTCGCTGAAGCGCTCCCTATTTAAGGCACACTTCACCTTTAGAAAGTGGAAACAGTCTGCGGGAGCCAAATCTGCCGAGTAGTGTGGATGTTCGATCACGCAGATTGACGTCGAAGCCAGAAACTGCTTCACAGGCAACATGCAACTCGGTGCTCTCTCTGTTCGTGTGTCAACGTGTGCTGCACAAACCTCGAACAAATCTTCTTCTTGTGCAGATCTGTTTCTAAGATTACCCTGGCCGTTTTCTTAACAACACCAAGCTGTTCAGCTAGTAGACTGGTGGTTATTCGCGTGCCATGGGCAACAATTTCGCTAACCTTCACCACATTTTCATTTGTCCGTGCAGGAACTGGACGCGCGTGGTTCATCCTCTAGGGACTTCCTCTTTAAACGTTGAAAATCAACGGAACATTTGTGCACGGCTCAGAAAGTCATTGCCCTAAACTTTATTTAGGTCTTGGTACACTTCCGTGGCAGCTTTCCCTAATTTACAGTAAAATTTTATCACAGCTCTTTGCTCCATTATAAGCAACTTCTGACACGCTCCACTCACACAATCTTACTTCAACGGTGGCCACACGAAATCTGCTGCGTCACTCGACACGAAAATTGCTTCTGCGATTACAACACCCTCTAGCGGTCAAAACTATAAACATATTTGTTACTTTCATTCAAAGGGCTGTCACGTAAAAAACAGTCTCATTACTTAACAGGCACACTGTGTACATACATCGATGAGTCATTACATTTTGACTACCTACCTAATAAGCTGTAGGACTTCCCTTAGCTGCGGCCACTCGACGAGGAATCGATTCGATGAGGTGGCGATGGGTATCCTGGGGTATCTGGTACCATAATGTCAACAGCAGGTCCTCCAGTTCTCGTACAGGTCGGTGTGGTGGTGATTTAGCGAGAACCCGCTTTTCCAAGTCGAACCACAAATGCTTGATTGGGTTCATGTCGAGTGAATCTGGAGACCAGGGCATTAAGCGGAAGTCACCAGCATGCTCCTTGAACCATTCCTTGACGACTCTGGCAATGTGTGGCATGGCACATTATCCTGTTGGTAATGGCCGTCATCAGCAAAGAACACAGTTGCCACGAATGGGTCAACTTGGTCCGCAACGATGTTCAAATACCTGACAGCTGTCAGGGATTGTGCTTTTGGGATAATGGGGCCTAAAGTGACCCAAGAAAACATCTCCCACAACATACCACCGCCGCCGCCTCCAGCCTGTTTCCGACCAACGATGCACCCAGCTGCCGTAGCCTCCGTTGGGTGTCGGCGTATCCGCGCTTGGCCGTGTACGTGACGCATCAGGAATCTTGATTTGTCAGACCAGGCCACTTTCTTCTAATTGTCCACCGTCCAATCTCGATGATCTTGAGTCCATTTCATGCGTTGTTGGCGATGACGTGCAGTGAGCATAGAGACCTGGCTCTGGGCCTTCGGCTAAGCAGGCCCATGCGCAGAAGGCTGCGATGCATTGTGTGCTCTGACGCATTTCCCTGATCACCACTGTCGTAGCTGCGGGTGGGTTTTCGCACTGTGGCCGTGCGCTAACTGTGAACAATGCGCGACAGTATGCGTTCCCTCTGGCATCAATGGAGCTGCGCACGACACACGGCTGGACGACGGCTCGCCGTTTGGCCATCTGTGCACCACTTTTGATACGTACTCACTACAGCGGCACGTGAACAACCCACAAGCAGCACCGTTTCCAGGATCGTAGTTCCGAGGCGTCGTGTCATCACACGTTGTCCTTTATCAAACTCCGATAAGTCGGCAAATTTCCCCATTCTGACTCCGAACACTCTACTAACCGAAAGCCGGTCCTCGGGTTGTACATACACTATCTACCAACAAGTAATTGGACACCTGTGATAGCAAAGGAAAACGAAGTTTATTCACCTTCAATAGTTGGTGGAGCCTCCACGAGCGGCGATTACAGCTGCGACCCTCCGGGGCATACTCTCAAACAGGCGTTGTACGACGGCTAGCGGTATTTTCTTCAACTCGGCTTGGAGAAGACAGGTCAGTTCCTTCACCGATTTCGGATGGTGGGGGCACCCCTTAAGTCGACGCTCCAACTCGTCCCAGAGGTGCTCGATAGGGTTAAGGTCCGGGCTCTGCGCAGGCCAGTCCATTCGATTAACCCCATTGTCACCATACCAAGCCATGGTGGACCTCGCAACATGACAGGTGGCATTGTCATCCTGAAAGTACCAAGGGTCCACCCCGTAAAACTTCCACAACGTGGGAAGCGCATGGTCATCCAAAATGGTGCAGTAAGTCTCGACGTTGAGTCTACCAGGAATTGCGACCAAGGGTCCCGTGCAAACAGGAGAAACACCCCCATAGCGTAATTCCACTGCCGCCGAACTTCACAGTTGGCACTATACATTTCGGCAGGAGGCGTTATCCAGGAAGACGCCAAACCCAGACCCAGCCATCCGAACGGTAGAGAATGAACCTTGATTCGTCGCTCCAGGGAACCTGTTTCCACTGTTCAACGGTCCACTGTCGACGTTCTTTGCACCACGTTAGCCGAGCAGCGCTATTGGACTTGGTGATCAAAGGCTTATGGGCGGCAGCACGTCCGTGATAACCGAGCAGATGGGCTTCCTTACGGATGGTATTTATCGAAAGAACACTCCCGGATGCCTGTTAAAAATCCTCGCGGATGTGGCCCATCGATTTGGTTCGCTTCTTCCGAATTTCTCTGGCCAGCACCCGTCGGTCTCTAACTCCCAGTTTTGTGGGTCTACCGGGTCGGTGCACATTCCGACAGTCACCTCTAATCTTCCACTTGCCAATCACGTAGGCCACTATTGATTTTGGGTACTTCAACTAGCTGGATATGTCACGAATGGATCTGCCATTTCTGTGATACCCGACGATAACACCTTTCTCGAAATGAAAGAGCTCCGAACTGCGTGGCATCTTGCATGCGACTAGTTGCGTTGTTGTTTCCCAGACGATATTTAACGGCGGCGGCCGTTACGTGTATCAGGACCGCAGATATCGTCGATTGCAGGGGTGTCCAATTACTTGTTGGTAGATAGTGTATACTGCTCTATGAACTTCAGCTGCGCCACCGTTCGGTCTTCAGGTGCGCTCATTCCTCTAAGTTGGGGGTCGTTATAATGGCTAATTGGTGTATACCTCTTAGGCGATAGACGAGGACAGCTGAAAACCTCTCTGCTCACACTAGCAGTGTCCTCTGTGAAAAGACCGACAATGCAAAAACGTTTATTGGATAGATAAATACGCAGTTTACGTGGATTAGGAACATCAAATGGAAGTCATCGACGTGGAAAGAGCAACGACTTCCATTTGATGTTCCTAATCCGCGTTAACTGCGTATTTATTTTTCATTCGCCTTCTAGTTATTTGTTCAGTTGCTGCTGTTCATCTATGGTGTATCTCCAGCATTGTGCGGTTCTCCAAAGAAGCAACCTGTAAGGTGGTTAGGAAGTTTGTCGTATGTGAGTCCGGAGAATTTTGTGTCCACTGTGGTGCAGTGGAAGCATGTCCGGCGCGTAACTGGAAGACCCTGGGTTCGATTCCCGGTGGCGGCCGATGAGAATTTTTCCGTGACTCGCTTTTAAACGTGGAAAGCGCGATGACTTCCATTTGAAGTTTCTTGGAAATACAAGGTGTATACCTTAGGACCAACATTTTAAGCACACACAGGTTGAAAGAAAATATGTACACAACCATTTCTAAACACGAAAATGATAGTAATACTCGCAGTGTTTTCAATTAAGTTCAGTTGAGCTCAGTGCACCTTCACATGGGCGCTTTTGGTGGCACAAAGAACGTCTAGCCTGTTCTCAATTTCACGCCATGTGTTCTGCAACATGTTTTCAGTGACAAAACTTACGGCATCTGCTATGCGCTGTTTCAAATCCATTATGTCAAAAACTGATGTAACACCAATTCTTGATAGTCTTAAATGTCAGACGGTCCTTATTGAAGACACAGTGGAAGTTTCGTTGCAGTTGCGTGACCGATTTTGTTTCTACGTACCACAATGCAACCTGTGCGCGCTCGCTCGGAGTCACCATTTTAGAAAACGAGTGGCTGCAGGGTGCCAGCACTACAACTTTTCTACGTGAACTTTGTGATTCTCTGCTTCCGTTTTGTCCAGAATCACAGCTCTAAAACCTGAAATGAAAAATGACAGACTTTCAGAATGTTGGAGTTTTATGGTGAACACCCTGTATAACTCCTGTATCATCTAGTTTAGGAAATACGCTGATTTAAAAAGCAAATTCGAAAAAATTACTCTTGCAGTGCTTTTATCTAAAGTATCTTGGAATAAATTGTTTCGTTTTCTTTTTCTTCCTAAGGAGCAAGATGGCTGTATTACGATTCAGCAATAAAGATACCTCGAGAGTCTAATTCTATTCCTGTGAGGGTAAAAAGCTCTGTGTTCAATTTAACTAGCATCTACGCAGATGTTGGCCCACGTTTCACAGTTTTCGGACCATCCTTTCAACCCCACCACAGAGGAGGAAAGATTTTAAACCTGACTCTGACATCCGCACAGACGCAGGGAAGGATCATCAACAATCCAGATATATATAGGGACAGGAATGAAATTCCTGTCGACGACGGGTATTCACAACCGTGGAAGCCAAAGGTCACGGAGGCTCCTATTAGGAAAGGAGAAGATGGCGAAGAATGCATCTGTGTCCCATATTATCTCTGCAAGGATGGATACTTTGTACACTCCGGAGGATTAACTGTGGCTAACATATTAGAAGGCAGATCACAGTCTCCTTTCCTAAAACTGAAAATCTGGTAAGTTACTTTTATATATAACATTTGGTGGCAACATTTTTACGTTTCATAAACCTTTTAAATTTAAATCTGCATTTTACGTACTCCTAAGCATTTGAGGTTAATGGACATCCACTACCTCTAAGAAGAGTCACTTCTCGGATAAATTGATCCATTTTAGGTTCTCCTAAAGCTCTCTTGGTATTAAAGGTTGAATTTCAGGGTTTTGCTAAGTTTTAGCTTAAAAGCCATTTGCCGGTTACGGAAATCGAACCCCCATCATTCTACTGCCGAGCCAAGTGCTTCCCAATTAAGCTACACCTACGAAGTTTGTTGCTGCAGGTTTTGCCATCTTGACATGTGCGCCACCTCTGAGGAAGATACGTCACATACATCCCCCTTTTGAGAAGGAGCTGGAACAGAATCGTAAGTTTCCGGGTCAGCCGGCAAACCACGCTTGAAGGAGGTCACTGTAGAAGAAGGAATTCTGACTAATTCCGGACGATGTGTGGAAGGAACATCACCACCCAATGGCTAGGAGATTCCTTTTACGTTCGGGCGCCAATATAGCGTAAAAGCCATTTGCCGGTGGCGGGAATCGAACCCCCATCATTCTACTGCCGAGCCAAGTGCTTCCCAATTAAGCTACACCTACGAAGTTTGTTGCTGCAGGTTTTGCCATCTTGACATGTGCGCCACCTCTGAGGAAGATACGTCACATACATCCCCCTTTTGAGAAGGAGCTGGAACAGAATCGTAAGTTTCCGGGTCAGCCGGCAAACCACGCTTGAAGGAGGTCACTGTAGAAGAAGGAATTCTGACTAATTCCGGACGATGTGTGGAAGGAACATCACCACCCAATGGCTAGGAGATTCCTTTTACGTTCGGGCGCCAATATAGCGTAAAAGCCATTTGTCGGTGGCGGGAATCGAACCTACATGGTTCTGCTCCGGAGCCGAATGCTTTCCTAATTAAGCTACACCGACTAAGTTTTCGCTGTAACTTTTTCCGTCTTGGCATGTGCAGGTAGCTTATTGTGCATGAGATGAATTTAAAATGAAGGATAAAATCTATACTTGGGCTGGCACAATTGGCTAAAACCAGCAATCTGGATCCACCATGTGTATGCCTGAGGTAGGTACGTCACAATGTGTTCAAGCATGATGCACGGGTATAGTACCTCATAAAGCATTTAAGGCAAATAGTTCTTTGAAGCATCTCATGGATCCTTTGAGATAATGTATACAATTTAATATTAAATGATAAGGTAAAACCGCTGTGTTATGCACGATTAAAACGAAGTCTGAAGATGACAGATGTACTTCGTAAAATTACATTCAATGAACTATATACTGTTGTGATTTTTAGAGAGGTGGAAATATTAAATTAAATAGAACACCAACTCCCCAATTGCTCAGTACGCAGTAGAAAAAATACTTCTCTGCTATTCTTCATTCGTGGTAAAGAAATGTATGCTTAACAGTAAAAATAGAACAGATGAATGACTTCATGCAAGCAATAATAAACTCTTATACAGACCTGAGTTGTGGCAGTAAAAAATGAAATTCAATTATAATATAAAAGGATGACAAGAAGATTATTCATTTGATGAAAGTACATCGGCAATTTGATACACTATTAGTGGAACTGAAGATCAATTGAACATACGAGATGTTTACTGGCCATAAAAACACTTCAGTTCATCACGCACAAAACTCTTTGTAAGTAGACAGAATCTATGTAGAAACAGCATAAAGCGTTCTATAATTTGCAGATATTAAACATCTTGCAAAATAGTCCACGTTCTAATAAAAAAGGAGTAGTTCTATTTTACAGAACATAGACGGAACGTCACAGACACCTTTTCTCACGCAAGCAAAGAAGGCAACAACAACATCACTGTTTTTAGAAGAAAGCTCAAGTCTCGACTTCACCTACGTCACAGATCACGTGAGAGTAAGATGCACGCGTCGTGACGTTTCAAGGTTGGCTACGTGTAGTTACGTCACAGAGTTGCGCCTGGCACGTGGCAATTCATTTTGGAGCGTTTTTAAGATTCCCGTCTGACGATCTGCGTTTTTTTTTTTTTTTTTTATCGCTGAGAGGCTGTGATTCCAACATATACAAGGTTAAAAGACACTCCTAAGATCTTTCAGACTCCCCTGGAGTTCTTCTTCAGATGAAACTGACCCTATTTTCATCTGTTGAAGAACTCCAGGGAGTCTGAAAGATCTTATGAGTGTCTTTTAACCTTGTATATAGTTCATTGAATGTAATTTTACGAAGTACATCTGTCATCTTCAGACTTCGTTTTAATCGTGCATAACACAACGTTTTTACCTTATCATTTAATTTTTAGCCTGCACGCACCGTCATAATCATCAACAATTTCTTATATTACGAAATATTTCACATACATGGAAGAGTTTCAACGCTGTTATAAAAGTTTCAAGAATAACAGCTATCTTAGTGACATTTATAGCGTTTGAGATTTAAAGTGCTTCGTAAAACTTTTGGATGCATTTTAGTTTCCTTTAAAACAATATCTGTGAACTGTTGATCGCCACAATGTTTACCATGCTGACAAACGTTTTGTTGCCAGATGTTCTTACTTTCTTAAAACTGTTCGGATAAAGTGGATCACAGAGAAGAGAGGTAAAGTGGATACTCAATTTATTTGAGAATCAGCAACACAGCCTTGGTAGCTGTTGTGACCTTAATTTATTGAACGGAAATGTACGTGCAGCAACTGAATATTTGTACAGAAATCGTACAGATACTGTCTTCCAAAGTGGTATCCAAAATTAACGTAACAAATACAAATTCGAGAATATGTTCAAAACGAGATGGCTTATTGTAAATGTTTTTTTCGGAGACATGTACAAGGGAAACGCTAAGTCGACGTACCCAAGCAATATTGTGCTAGCTACTTTGGAAATATGCAATGACGACCATACGCCATCGATCTGGTAGATAAACTGATAACGTTGTTCTGAGGCAGCAATTGAAGCTTGAGTTGGATTGTTTGCGGGAGAATGGCACCGCATCATTGCTTATAAGACTCTTTACGGCGGAGAGCAATCGATAGATTAGAAGCAAGACAATCGCAAGCTGAGGTAGCAAGATGGCTGAATGTGTCGAGGCAAGTGGTCTCCAATCCCTGAAAACAGTTCCAGGGAACCGGAGCAATAACCAAAAATTCGGGACAAGGACACCCACAAGTAACAAAAGACAAGACGACTGGTGTTTGTCTCTAACTGCTCGGTACCATAGGAAGTCGACAGCCAAGCAACTCTCGCAAGAGCTGTACTAAATTGGTGCAGCTGGTGTAGCACAACGTTTTGGTGCAACCTGCACTCCAAAATGTTTAATAGAGTTTCCTTACACTACAGATGTCGGCGGATTTGTTTACATTTCAGAACGCGGTTTCCATTGTGTTACTACTCACTATATATAGCTCCAACCTATTTTCGGAAGATTTTGACTAGATTTCCTCAGCCATTGTTCTGAATTTGTTGTAACTTGTGCGATTCACAATTACAAATTTTATTAGGTGCGCAACTAAATTCTCGGGCCCTAATCGCAAGCAATCATAGAACGTCGGCAAATGCAAATAGCTGTGTGCGATAATGGCTGATTGCAGCGCTATCCAACAGCTTTCCATGCAACCGTAACTGCTCACAGCTGTAGCGACAGAAGGGACGAAAGTTGACGGTGAAAGCAATGTCGTTCGAGAAGCAACTGTTGAGGCGCCTCCTGTTCGCGTTTCAGCTGAAAAAAGTGCCGAGCCCAGCAAATGATCTGTGCTGCTTTGGGTGAGGCTGCTGTGTCCCACAGTACGTGTAAGAAGTGGTTTCAGCGGTTTAAGCAGGGAAATTTCAATCTCCGTGATGCAGAACGTCCCGAACAGCCACAGAAAGTTGACGATGAGGAACTGGAACAACTGTTGGATGTGGATCCCTATCGCACGCAGTCAGAGCTTGCCCAGGTGCTCGGAGTAACACGGCAAGCCATTGTAAAGCGCCTGCACAAGCTTGGACGGATTCACAAGAATGAAGATTCCGTTGGGTGCCCCAGCAACTCACAGCTACGAACAAGACTAGGCGCTACGATGATGCTGTGTCCTTGCTCTCCAGATTCAAGAAGAAGGATTTTCTCCACAAGATTTTGACCTGCGATGAGAAGTGGATCCTCTACGATAAACCTGAGCGGCGCAAATCATGGGTTTATCCAGGTCAGCCTGCCACCAGTACCGCCAAACCGAATATCCATTCCAGGAAGTTGTTGCTGTGCAAATGGTTGGATCAGCGCGGTGTCATAAACTATGAGTTGCTCAAACCTGGTAAAACGAACGGTCAATGCTGGGCGTATTGTCAGCAACTCATTCGTGTGAGTGACGCAATGGAGGTGAAACGGTCATACACCGGCAAGGGCAGAAGATCGGTCCTGTTGCTTCAGGATAAAGCGCGTCCTCACACCGCGAAAACGACTTTAAACACGATAACTGACCTGGGATGGGAGATTTGTCCCACCCGGCGTATTTTCCAGACTTCGCCCCGTCGGATTATCACCTCTTTCGCTCCCTGCAACATAACCTCAGTGTTACGCACTTCACTCCTGTAGAGGAGGTTAACATAAGTATTGATGACTTTATCAACTCGAAATAGCCCTCTTTTTTCCGCAGTGGCATTCGGCAGCTCCCTGACCGATGGCTCAAATGTATCCAACACGACGGGTATTATTTCCCTGATTAGGTACGTATTCGATTTGCTATAATTTGCTGTCAACGTGTCGTTCCTGTGACCGAGAATCAGGTTGCACACCTAATATCTTGTTGGTTACTGCGTTAGACTTCCAAAGTGTTACGTGTATCCTTCTATCACAGTTGCCGGTGGGGTTGTTTACGTTTCAATCCATGGCTCTCCGAGCGTTGTTACGCGCTATAAAATAGTTCCACTATTAAAAAAGAATAGTTCCGCGATTCTTTTAGGGAGGAAATGTATTAGGTGTACAAATAAGCTTTAAAGCGTTTTAAGACAACGCAACATGTAATTTGAGAGAAAATAACAATACCTTTACGAATCAAAATATGTGCCGTCATTATCTATCACCTTCAGCCATCGGTCGAGCAGCTCACGGATACCATCCATGAAGAATACTTCGTCGTGTGACGCGATGAAATCGTCAACCCATTTTTGCACTTCGTCACATGTCCGGAATCGTACAGCAGACAAACCATATTGCATCGATCGGAACAAATGATATTCTGAAGGGGCTATGTCGGGACTATACGCCGGGTGCTCCAAAACCTCCCAGCCAAGTGTCAATAATATGTCCTTGGCCGATTTCGGGGCATGCGGCCTAGCGTTGTCATGCAGTAATTTCACGAGACGCAATCCTTTGCCTGTGAATGGACGTTTCCGACAGATTTTCTGGTTCACTCGCAGCAATTGTTTGTAGCGATCAGCGGTAACGGTTTGACCCTGTTCCAATTGTTCATAATAGAGCACATCCTTCATATCCCACCAGATGCGCAGCAGAACTTTCTTGGAGTGAATATTGCGTTTCGGTTTCGAAGTCGTTCCTTCATTGGGGTCTACCCAGTGTTTTCATCGCCCGTAACGATTTCCCACAGGAAAGACTTTCTGTGTTGTTTATTCAACAGATTCAAAAACTTCGTGACACGCTCATCCTTGTTCCTCTCACTCAGGTCATGTGGCACACATTTTCCTTCCTTCTGAATCTTTCCCATTGCGCCTAAACGATTGGAAATGGTTTCTTAAGTTACCCCTGGTTGTTCAGCTAGTTATTTTTGCATTTGAGACGAATCTTCATCCAGCAAAGCTTGCAGGTCCTCATGTACAACTTTCTGCGGGGCGTCGCTACGTTCTCGATCGCTAACATCAAAATCACGTGCTTTAAACCGTCTAAACCGAAACTCACACGTGCTTTTCGATACAATATTCTCCCCCAAAACAGATCGATGCACATGCTTTTACAGCACGTTTTTATTGATGAAATTCGTAACGAATGCAGTGTCGAATAAAGGCAGCATCACTTGCCATCTTTCACCTACCGATGTGGAAGTGCGTTTGACTGTTGGTCAAACTGGTGTGTCACATTTTATACTCTGGGACAGTTACGGTCACATGACAACAACGCGGGGAAATGTCTAATTTGTAAATCAGCGGTATACGTCGCACACAAAACGCTTTAAAACTTATGTGTACACATAATATTTCAATAAAATGCAAATAGAATATAAGAATTGGCATGTGAGAAAAGTGAATTTTTTTGCATTTCATTTCTTCAACGCTTAACATTCCTTCGTTCGCGCATCTCACACCTCATATTGCCATTTATTTATTTTATTTTGACGTTATCTGGATCCATCAACAATCTGCAATGGTGCAAGACTCAAGAAATCCATGTCAAATGTCATAGGAGCTACCATTATGACTGACCTTCTGCAGAAGACCGTGTTCTTATTCCACGCATTCCAATAGTCGGATCTGACCTTTTATTTCGCTTTGAATTCCGGCAGCTTGCTGTTTCGACATGTGTATCTACAAGCACAGGGTCAATCGTTAAAAGTTGTTGCACTGAACATGCGAAACCGTGCTTTTCCCATGGCCAATTCTATGTTCGTTGCTCCAAAGTTGGTAAACTTATAATTCTCTTCATCTCGGCTCCAAATGAAAGAACACTTGTTTTGGTGGAAAAAAATAATTTGAATTTACTTTGCCGGGTATATTGAATTGGTTGTTATTTATTAAAACGTTATATTTATGCTGGTATCGAAATTCATATGGAAATTATAGAAAAATTAAATTTGGGAGATGGGTGGATGCATTTCGAAACAAAAATATTTTCTAAGTACTAGAAAAGGCCATGAACATCCTAAACAAAAATGCATCTGAAAGTTTACATTCCACAAGAAGTTATTGGAAAGTTTGCGTTGTTTGTGTTCAAGCAGAGTTGAGTCACCTGAAAGTGCAAAAATAAGTGGATATTGTTGCATGTGTATGAAAATGTGTCACTATAAGTCATACGATAAAATGTACTCGTTCAATAACAACTTGTGGAGGCGGTGAAAGTCAATTAAAAAAGGTTAGGACAAAAATTGCAGTTATGAAATACCTTAGAAAACCAGGATTCGGATCGATAGCCTTAGTCAAGCTAAGGGGGAGTACATGGGACCAAGTCATGGAAGACAACAGCACACAAAAACTTTCACACTGCACTCATTTTGAACTTTTTTTTGAAAGGCTACTGCCTGTATTTATTATTTTTCTTTAAAAACTTAACCAGTTAATTTTAATGGACAAACAGATGGTATTTCCTTTTTTTCTTGTTTGCTTAAACACAGCAGTATAAAACAGAATCTCAATTTACTTTCTATTTCTATTTGGCCACTGGCCTTATGAACAGCACAACTTTACATATTTCAACACAGTTGGTTTGAACACTAGGCATGCATCCAAAATTATACCATGATTCACATAGCTTAAAAAAAAATACTGGATTATTTTTAATTCTACAAGGTGGACAAATTCTGTTCTTTTGAAACGTACTCTCTTCTCTCTCACCCAGTTAGCTCAATGACCAATTTACAATTTTACACTTATTGATTTAAATTTAAACAATCTTAGCAAACTCCGCAATCTCCCAGACCAGATTCAAAGACTTCAATTAAATTTACAGTTATTTTAAGAGCCACAAATTATACTTTAACAAATCTACTATCAGCAAGTAAACAAACCAAGTAAATTATCCTCAAAACAGAATTTACACTGAGCACAAGCATTAATTAACATTACATAACCCATAGAACTATCCTGAATGAACCTACTTCACTTATAAAGAAACCTCACTAACTAATCTTAAAAATTATCACTATTCATAACATCAACATAATTCAAAAATTCAAACAATCTTCTTGCACTAGCTTGCTCATAAAAATCACCTCACTCTGCACTTCACATAATAGCTCAGGATACTTAATAACTCTATACTGTAAACAAAAGCTCAAAATACCAATTAACTAAATTTCCAAACTAAATATCAAGTTCACTAACACCAACAACCAAAATTTAGAATTTACATCCCTAGCACTACAGCAAATCATAAACAAATAAATTTAGATACTTTAAATCACCAAACAAACTTAAATTTAACACCTACAGTGAATTACTGAGGTAGCGGTGAGGCAAATACTCTCAGTTCAGACACTACCCTGGGTTTTGAGAACCAACACAGGAAGAAAATACCAAGTCAGGCTGAAGGCGTGAAATTGGGTCGTGAATCCACTTTCAGCCTATGCAAAGGGAAAGGAAAAATCCTCAAGTGTGACACATCATCATCAGGCACAGAATTTCCTCTAACATGATCTCACCACATTTCTTGAAGCAACGCTCGACCGACCCTCGCTGGCAGTACATATCTCCGTGAGCAGCGAAACTACTGGGGGGTTTGAAGACAAGTTTTCCCCCAAAAACCACGTCTTCAAGGATCTCCCCTTTTCGAACCAATGCATGATCCCACCTTGATCAACCACGCCTGCAAGAGCCTGTCGTACTTCAACCCTAAATACTCCAGGCACATCTGGCCCAGAACTAGCACAACTATATCTCAGGAACAATTCACTTATCTCTGTATATATCCCAAGAAATTCTAAATCACAATATCCACATATATCCCAGGAAAATTCACTTATCTCTCTATATCCCAAGAAATCCTAAATCACTATATCCACATATATCCCAGGAAAAATTCACTTATCTCTCTATATCCCAAGAAATCCTAAATCACTATATCCACATATATCCCAGGAAAAATTCACTTATCTCTCTATATCCCAAGAAATCCTAAATCACTATATCCACATATATCCCAGGAAAAATTCACTTATCTCTCTATATCCCAAGAAATCCTAAATCACTATATCCACATATATCCCAGGAAAATTCACTTATCTCTCTCCACATATATCCCAGGAAAAATCACTAGCAAGGAAATTCTTCTGCACCATGGCAATGCGCAGGTCCACTTCAGACAATAACACTGACCATTTACATAACCCACTAAATATTTTCACCTTATTGAAAATTAAAATTACATTTAGACTTTTAACCTTATAGTAAAAACAAGAAAATTTAGGCCAAAGAAAAGAACAATTAATACTGGAACTGGTGAGCAAAAGTGTGTCTTCTCAACCCATGATGTTCATCCTTTTTGTGAAATACTAAACTTGAGAACAAAAAATACTTTAACTTCTATTCTGCACATATCGCATCCTGGTGAAAATTCCCTACTCAGAGCCCTCTGCCCTAGGACAAGTTCCCTGCTTGCCCTAAGATCACCCCTTTCCAATGGGAGATTAACACTCATCTGGAGCATGTAAAATACCGGTCCTCAATTAACACTCCTACCATCTCAATTTCGACACTCAACACTCCAAGAATGTAAACAGCACTTTAGGTTTCCAATTTCATCACACTATAATATGTTCCCAAAGGTCCAATATAAATCATCCCATAATTTATCTTCACTCAAAAAAAAAAATAACTTAACCCCGTAAAGAGGCTAGAGAAAAAAATGTTTACAATTATTTTATCACCCACGACATCACAATAACACTGCTTTTCAATTATCACATGCCCAACTAAACTATTATCGATGCACCAAAATTCACTGTGCCCAACTATTAAACTAAATTTTTCCGATACATCAAAATTTACTGGCCTGGGAAGTTGCTAAAATACCAGACATGACAGCACAAAAAAAAAAACATAAATGAAAGCATTTTCAACTCCCCTCTCTTTTTTTTCTTTCTTTTTTCTGAATTCGTACCTGAGTAACTAATACATTTTAATTTTGAAAGCTGAACGACAACACAGCCACAATCAGAGGCAAAAAAAAACTTGCTCTTTTTCTTTTTGTTTCTTATGCTCAGCTCGAAGTTTAGGTACCCTGCGTGGGATGTTATATATCAATACAAAAAGATATGAACTAAAACATTACCTTCGAGCTGGCGTTCTTTTTTTTCCTTTCTGTTTTCACCACAGTTTACAGTCCTGGCACAACCACATTCTCGTTAGAATTTCTTTTTCTTCCTCCCAGTTCCCTTCCTTAAACGGTTAATAGCAGAGGTAACCATTTCCGAAACCTCGGGATGAGATGGAACCTTTGAGGCAGGCCTCCTTTTCGGAGTATCAGCCGAGGGTGAAGCTGTAGAGGCTGGGCCCATTCTTTCCGGAATTTCCATAAGGGAGAAGGCATGTCCCCCTTCTTTTCCTTAGCGACACTGTCCCAGCCTGCCGCCATTTTGTTCCTCAGGGCGAGGTTCCCGGCCGGCGGAATGCCGCTTTAACTGCGTTCTACATCGTCAAAATTTTTCAATAGCCAGCCCAGATCCAGAGTGTCCCCTTGTGGTGGACTGGTGGTCAGCAAAATGCTGCCATGGAAAAAACTCTTTTTTTTTCTCTGTGGTTCTCTCCCGCCAAAAGGCGAGGAGGAAAAAAAAAACTCCGCCGTCCCCTCTTTCTCTGACGTCCAGCCAGAAGTACCAGAACAAAAAAGTGACTCTCAACGGATAAAAACTCTGGGGTGCTTGAAAACCGCTGACCCCTCTCATTGGTCGAAACTTCAGCCTAGCAACTCACGGCTTCCCAACGGACTTTTCACTCCCACGCCTCGAGTGACCTCTGACCTTCACACGTGTAGACTAGGCTCTTCTCGACCCTGAGGTTCTAAAAATAGATTTCGTTGCTGAATTCCCTACCCCAAAAGACGAAAAGATGTTACACTTTTGGGCGACTTCTCGCTTGGAAACAGGAACGCAAAAATGGCGAATTCTTGCTTTGCAGAAAATCACTAGTTTTAATTTTCTTTTTCTCTTGTTCCGTGATGTTAAACCAAAATTAATTTTGATTCTCTGAGCTGCACACCTACTCGCCTTTTCCTATCGCGATAAAAGAACCGATAAATTAATTATTTTCAAAAGCCCAAAGTCAGTTAAATCAAATATTATTCTTTTTTTTTTTTTTTTTTTTCCTTTTTTTCACCAACATGAAATTTTGTTTTCCTGGTTGTGATTAAGACAAGCGAATTTTGCGCACGAATTCCCCTGCCTTTCAACAAGGAATTTTCTTCTAACGTATGTCATGGGAGAAAATTTTTGCATTAATTAATCTCTGATAAACCAACAGAAAGATTGATCAGGTCTCTCTGAAATTCACCAGAGGTAAAAATTTTCGCCATGACACACTCAACGTTGCTGACCCCGAGTCGCTTCAAGGAAAAATTTACTTGCGCTTCGAATTAACTGTATTTTACACTGATCAGAACTCAAAAGAAAAATGTAGATGTTTCAAGTATTGTGAAAACACAAGTTTATCACCTCACTCCGGAGTAAGTCGCTCTCCCAACTGAGTTACGCGGACAGAATGTCTTGCTGCATATTTGTCGCCTTGACACATATTTTCACCTCTGTAGTACGTCACATCATCTCCCGCTTAATTTTTTTCTTCTTTGAAGTGAAGTAGGAATTTCTCATTAATTCCAAACAATATGTACAACAAATATCACACATTTTTCGAAGAACCCAACAGCCAGTGGATCCCTTTTCAACAATCAGGCGCCAATGTGAAAACACAAGTTTGTCCGCGACGGGCATCGAAACCGTGTCCCCTCACTCCGGAGTAAGTCGCTCGCCCAACTGAGCTACGCTGACAGAATGTCTCGCTGCAGATTTGTCGCCTTGACACATGTTTTCACCTCTGTAGTACGTCACATCATCCCCCTCTTAATTTTTTTTCTTTGAAGTGAAGTAGGAATTTCTCATTAATTCCAAACAATATGTAGAACAAGCATCACACATTTTTCGAAGAACCCAACGGCCAGTGGATCCCTTTTCAACAATCAGGCGCCATTGTGAAAACACAAGTTTGTCCGCGACGAGCATCGAAACCGTGTCCCCTCACTCCGGAGTGAGTCGCTCTCCCAACTGAGCTACGCAGACAGAATGTCTCGTTGCAGATTTGTCGCCTTGACACATGTTTTCACCTCTGTAGTACGTCACATCATCCCCCTCTTAATTTTTTTTTTCTTTGAAGTGAAGTAGGAATTTCTCATTAATTCCAAACAATATGTAGAACAAGCATCACACATTTTTCGAAGAACCCAACGGCCAGTGGATCCCTTTTCAACAATCAGGCGCCATTGTGAAAACACAAGTTTGTCCGCGACGAGCATCGAAACCGTGTCCCCTCACTCCGGAGTAAGTCGCTCGCCCAACTGAGCTACGCTGACAGAATGTCTCGCTGCAGATTTGTCGCCTTGACACATGTTTTCACCTCTGTAGTACGTCACATCATCCCCCTCTTAATTTTTTTTCTTTGAAGTGAAGTAGGAATTTCTCATTAATTCCAAACAATATGTAGAACAAGCATCACACATTTTTCGAAGAACCCAACGGCCAGTGGATCCCTTTTCAACAATCAGGCGCCATTGTGAAAACACAAGTTTGTCCGCGACGAGCATCGAAACCGTGTCCCCTCACTCCGGAGTAAGTCGCTCGCCCAACTGAGCTACGCTGATAGAATGTCTCGCTGCAGATTTGTCGCCTTGACGCATGTTTTCACCTCTGTAGTACGTCACATCATCCCCCTCTTAATTTTTTTTCTTTGAAGTGAAGTAGGAATTTCTCATTAATTCCAAACAATATGTAGAACAAGCATCACACATTTTTCGAAGAACCCAACGGCCAGTGGATCCCTTTTCAACAATCAGGCGCCATTGTGAAAACACAAGTTTGTCCGCGACGAGCATCGAAACCGTGTCCCCTCACTCCGGAGTAAGTCGCTCGCCCAACTGAGCTACGCTGACAGAATGTCTCGCTGCAGATTTGTCGCCTTGACACATGTTTTCACCTCTGTAGTACGTCACATCATCTCCCTCTTAATTTTTTTTTCTTTGAAGTGAAGTAGGAATTTCTCATTAATTCCAAACAATATGTACAACAAATATCACACATTTTTCGAAGAACCCAACAGCCAGTGGATCCCTTTTCAACAATCAGGCGCCAATGTGAAAACACAAGTTTGTCCGCGACGGGCATCGAACCGTGTCCCCTCACTCCGGAGTGAGTCGCTCTCCCAACTGAGCTACGCAGACAGAATGTCTCGCTGCAGATTTGTCGCCTTGACACATGTTTTCACCTCTGTAGTACGTCACATCATCCCCTCTTAATTTTTTTTTCTTTGAAGTGAAGTAGGAATTTCTCATTAATTCCAAACAATATGTAGAACAAGCATCACACATTTTTCGAAGAACCCAACGGCCAGTGGATCCCTTTTCAACAATCAGGCGCCATTGTGAAAACACAAGTTTGTCCGCGACGAGCATCGAAACCGTGTCCCCTCACTCCGGAGTAAGTCGCTCGCCCAACTGAGCTACGCTGACAGAATGTCTCGCTGCAGATTTGTCACCTTGACACATGTTTTCACCTCTGTAGTACGTCACATCATCCCCCTCTTAATTTTTTTTCTTTGAAGTGAAGTAGGAATTTCTCATTAATTCCAAACAATATGTAGAACAAGCATCACACATTTTTCGAAGAACCCAACGGCCAGTGGATCCCTTTTCAACAATCAGGCGCCATTGTGAAAACACAAGTTTGTCCGCGACGAGCATCGAAACCGTGTCCCCTCACCTCCGGAGTAAGTCGCTCGCCCAACTGAGCTACGCTGACAGAATGTCTCGCTGCAGATTTGTCGCCTTGACACATGTTTTCACCTCTGTAGTACGTCACATCATCCCCCTCTTAATTTTTTTCTTTGAAGTGAAGTAGGAATTTCTCATTAATTCCAAACAATATGTAGAACAAGCATCACACATTTTTCGAAGAACCCAACGGCCAGTGGATCCCTTTTCAACAATCAGGCGCCATTGTGAAAACACAAGTTTGTCCGCGACGAGCATCGAAACCGTGTCCCCTCACCTCCGGAGTAAGTCGCTCGCCCAACTGAGCTACGCTGACAGAATGTCTCGTTGCAGATTTGTCACCTTAACACATGTTTTCACCTCTGTAGTACGTCACATCATCCCCCTCTTATTTTTTTTTCTTTGAAGTGAAGTAGGAATTTCTCATTAATTCCAAACAATATGTAGAACAAGCATCACACATTTTTCGAAGAACCCAACGGCCAGTGGATCCCTTTTCAACAATCAGGCGCCATTGTGAAAACACAAGTTTGTCCGCGACGAGCATCGAAACCGTGTCCCCTCACTCCGGAGTAAGTCGCTCTCCCAACTGAGCTACGCTGACAGAATGTCTCGCTGCAGATTTGTCACCTTGACACATGTTTTCACCTCTGTAGTACGTCACATCATCCCCTCTTAATTTTTTTTCTTTGAAGTGAAGTAGGAATTTCTCATTAATTCCAAACAATATGTAGAACAAGCATCACACATTTTTCGAAGAACCCAACGGCCAGTGGATCCCTTTTCAACAATCAGGCGCCATTGTGAAAACACAAGTTTGTCCGCGACGAGCATCGAAACCGTGTCCCCTCACTCCGGAGTAAGTCGCTCGCCCAACTGAGCTACGCTGACAGAATGTCTCGCTGCAGATTTGTCACCTTGACACATGTTTTCACCTCTGTAGTACGTCACATCATCCCCTCTTAATTTTTTTTTTCTTTGAAGTGAAGTAGGAATTTCTCATTAATTCCAAACAATATGTAGAACAAGCATCACACATTTTTCGAAGAACCCAACGGCCAGTGGATCCCTTTTCAACAATCAGGCGCCATTGTGAAAACACAAGTTTGTCCGCGACGAGCATCGAAACCGTGTCCCCTCACCTGAGTAAGTCGCTCGCCCAACTGAGCTACGCTGACAGAATGTCTCGCTGCAGATTTGTCGCCTTGACACATGTTTTCACCTCTGTAGTACGTCACATCATCCCCCTCTTAATTTTTTTTTCTTTGAAGTGAAGTAGGAATTTCTCATTAATTCCAAACAATATGTAGAACAAGCATCACACATTTTTCGAAGAACCCAACGGCCAGTGGATCCCTTTTCAACAATCAGGCGCCATTGTGAAAACACAAGTTTGTCCGCGACGAGCATCGAAACCGTGTCCCCTCACTCCGGAGTAAGTCGCTCGCCCAACTGAGCTACGCTGACAGAATGTCTCGCTGCAGATTTGTCGCCTTGACACATGTTTTCACCTCTGTAGTACGTCACATCATCTCCCTCTTAATTTTTTTTTCTTTGAAGTGAAGTAGGAATTTCTCATTAATTCCAAACAATATGTACAACAAATATCACACATTTTTCGAAGAACCCAACAGCCAGTGGATCCCTTTTCAACAATCAGGCGCCAATGTGAAAACACAAGTTTGTCCGCGACGGGCATCGAACCGTGTCCCCTCACTCCGGAGTGAGTCGCTCTCCCAACTGAGCTACGCAGACAGAATGTCTCGCTGCAGATTTGTCGCCTTGACACATGTTTTCACCTCTGTAGTACGTCACATCATCCCCTCTTAATTTTTTTTTCTTTGAAGTGAAGTAGGAATTTCTCATTAATTCCAAACAATATGTAGAACAAGCATCACACATTTTTCGAAGAACCCAACGGCCAGTGGATCCCTTTTCAACAATCAGGCGCCATTGTGAAAACACAAGTTTGTCCGCGACGAGCATCGAAACCGTGTCCCCTCAGTCCGGAGTAAGTCGCTCGCCCAACTGAGCTACGCTGACAGAATGTCTCGTTGCAGATTTGTCACCTTGACACATGTTTTCACCTCTGTAGTACGTCACATCATCCCCTCTTAATTTTTTTTTCTTTGAAGTGAAGTAGGAATTTCTCATTAATTCCAAACAATATGTAGAACAAGCATCACACATTTTTCGAAGAACCCAACGGCCAGTGGATCCCTTTTCAACAATCAGGCGCCATTGTGAAAACACAAGTTTGTCCGCGACGAGCATCGAAACCGTGTCCCCTCACTCCGGAGTAAGTCGCTCGCCCAACTGAGCTACGCTGACAGAATGTCTCGCTGCAGATTTGTCGCCTTGACACATGTTTTCACCTCTGTAGTACGTCACATCATCCCCTCTCTTAATTTTTTTTCTTTGAAGTGAAGTAGGAATTTCTCATTAATTCCAAACAATATGTAGAACAAGCATCACACATTTTTCGAAGAACCCAACGGCCAGTGGATCCCTTTTCAACAATCAGGCGCCATTGTGAAAACACAAGTTTGTCCGCGACGAGCATCGAAACCGTGTCCCCTCACCCGAGTAAGTCGCTCGCCCAACTGAGCTACGCTGACAGAATGTCTCGTTGCAGATTTGTCACCTTGACACATGTTTTCACCTCTGTAGTACGTCACATCATCCCCTCTTAATTTTTTTTTCTTTGAAGTGAAGTAGGAATTTCTCATTAATTCCAAACAATATGTAGAACAAGCATCACACATTTTTCGAAGAACCCAACGGCCAGTGGATCCCTTTTCAACAATCAGGCGCCATTGTGAAAACACAAGTTTGTCCGCGACGAGCATCGAAACCGTGTCCCCTCACTCCGGAGTAAGTCGCTCTCCCAACTGAGCTACGCTGACAGAATGTCTCTCTGCAGATTTGTCACCTTGACACATGTTTTCACCTCTGTAGTACGTCACATCATCCCCCTCTTAATTTTTTTTTCTTTGAAGTGAAGTAGGAATTTCTCATTAATTCCAAACAATATGTAGAACAAGCATCACACATTTTTCGGAGAACCCAACGGCCAGTGGATCCCTTTTCAACAATCAGGCGCCATTGTGAAAACACAAGTTTGTCCGCGACGAGCATCGAAACCGTGTCCCCTCACTCCGGAGTAAGTCGCTCGCCCAACTGAGCTACGCTGACAGAATGTCTCGCTGCAGATTTGTCACCTTGACACATGTTTTCACCTCTGTAGTACGTCACATCATCCCCCTCTTAATTTTTTTTTCTTTGAAGTGAAGTAGGAATTTCTCATTAATTCCAAACAATATGTAGAACAAGCATCACACATTTTTCGAAGAACCCAACGGCCAGTGGATCCCTTTTCAACAATCAGGCGCCATTGTGAAAACACAAGTTTGTCCGCGACGAGCATCGAAACCGTGTCCCCTCACCCGGAGTAAGTCGCTCGCCCAACTGAGCTACGCTGACAGAATGTCTCGCTGCAGATTTGTCGCCTTGACACATGTTTTCACCTCTGTAGTACGTCACATCATCCCCCTTAATTTCTTTCTTTGAAGTGAAGTAGGAATTTCTCATTAATTCCAAACAATATGTAGAACAAGCATCACACATTTTTCGAAGAACCCAACGGCCAGTGGATCCCTTTTCAACAATCAGGCGCCATTGTGAAAACACAAGTTTGTCCGCGACGAGCATCGAAACCGTGTCCCCTCACTCCGGAGTAAGTCGCTCGCCCAACTGAGCTACGCTGACAGAATGTCTCGTTGCAGATTTGTCACCTTGACACATGTTTTCACCTCTGTAGTACGTCACATCATCCCCCTCTTAATTTTTTTTCTTTGAAGTGAAGTAGGAATTTCTCATTAATT
Organism: Macrothele yani; assembly: GCA_039090855.1. Taxonomy (NCBI): domain Eukaryota; kingdom Metazoa; phylum Arthropoda; class Arachnida; order Araneae; family Macrothelidae; genus Macrothele; species Macrothele yani. The sequence goes on along the minus strand of CM077028.1, from coordinate 69,448,857 downwards.
CCAAACAATATGTAGAACAAGCATCACACATTTTTCGAAGAACCCAACGGCCAGTGGATCCCTTTTCAACAATCAGGCGCCATTGTGAAAACACAAGTTTGTCCGCGACGAGCATCGAAACCGTGTCCCCTCACCTGGAGTAAGTCGCTCGCCCAACTGAGCTACGCTGACAGAATGTCTCGCTGCAGATTTGTCACCTTGACACATGTTTTCACCTCTGTAGTACGTCACATCATCCCCCTCTTAATTTTTTTTCTTTGAAGTGAAGTAGGAATTTCTCATTAATTCCAAACAATATGTAGAACAAGCATCACACATTTTTCGAAGAACCCAACGGCCAGTGGATCCCTTTTCAACAATCAGGCGCCATTGTGAAAACACAAGTTTGTCCGCGACGAGCATCGAAACCGTGTCCCCTCACTCCGGAGTAAGTCGCTCGCCCAACTGATCTACGCTGACAGAATGTCTCGCTGCAGATTTGTCACCTTGACACATGTTTTCACCTCTGTAGTACGTCACATCATCCCCCTCTTAATTTTTTTCTTTGAAGTGAAGTAGGAATTTCTCATTAATTCCAAACAATATGTAGAACAAGCATCACACATTTTTCGAAGAACCCAACGGCCAGTGGATCCCTTTTCAACAATCAGGCGCCATTGTGAAAACACAAGTTTGTCCGCGACGAGCATCGAAACCGTGTCCCCTCACTCCGGAGTAAGTCGCTCGCCCAACTGAGCTACGCTGACAGAATGTCTCGCTGCAGATTTGTCGCCTTGACACATGTTTTCACCTCTGTAGTACGTCACATCATCCCCCTCTTAATTTTTTTTTTTGAAGTGAAGTAGGAATTTCTCATTAATTCCAAACAATATGTAGAACAAGCATCACACATTTTTCGAAGAACCCAACGGCCAGTGGATCCCTTTTCAACAATCAGGCGCCATTGTGAAAACACAAGTTTGTCCGCGACGAGCATCGAAACCGTGTCCCCTCACTCCGGAGTAAGTCGCTCGCCCAACTGAGCTACGCTGACAGAATGTCTCGCTGCAGATTTGTCGCCTTGACACATGTTTTCACCTCTGTAGTACGTCACATCATCTCCCTCTTAATTTTTTTTTCTTTGAAGTGAAGTAGGAATTTCTCATTAATTCCAAACAATATGTACAACAAATATCACACATTTTTCGAAGAACCCAACAGCCAGTGGATCCCTTTTCAACAATCAGGCGCCAATGTGAAAACACAAGTTTGTCCGCGACGGGCATCGAACCGTGTCCCCTCACTCCGGAGTGAGTCGCTCTCCCAACTGAGCTACGCAGACAGAATGTCTCGCTGCAGATTTGTCGCCTTGACACATGTTTTCACCTCTGTAGTACGTCACATCATCCCCCTCTTAATTTTTTTTTCTTTGAAGTGAAGTAGGAATTTCTCATTAATTCCAAACAATATGTAGAACAAGCATCACACATTTTTCGAAGAACCCAACGGCCAGTGGATCCCTTTTCAACAATCAGGCGCCATTGTGAAAACACAAGTTTGTCCGCGACGAGCATCGAAACCGTGTCCCCTCACTCCGGAGTAAGTCGCTCGCCCAACTGAGCTACGCTGACAGAATGTCTCGCTGCAGATTTGTCGCCTTGACACATGTTTTCACCTCTGTAGTACGTCACATCATCCCCCTCTTAATTTTTTTCTTTGAAGTGAAGTAGGAATTTCTCATTAATTCCAAACAATATGTAGAACAAGCATCACACATTTTTCGAAGAACCCAACGGCCAGTGGATCCCTTTTCAACAATCAGGCGCCATTGTGAAAACACAAGTTTGTCCGCGACGAGCATCGAAACCGTGTCCCCTCACTCCGGAGTAAGTCGCTCGCCCAACTGAGCTACGCTGACAGAATGTCTCGTTGCAGATTTGTCACCTTGACACATGTTTTCACCTCTGTAGTTCGTCACATCATCCCCCTCTTAATTTTTTTCTTTGAAGTGAAGTAGGAATTTCTCATTAATTCCAAACAATATGTAGAACAAGCATCACACATTTTTCGAAGAACCCAACGGCCAGTGGATCCCTTTTCAACAATCAGGCGCCATTGTGAAAACACAAGTTTGTCCGCGACGAGCATCGAAACCGTGTCCCCTCACTCCGGAGTAAGTCGCTCTCCCAACTGAGCTACGCTGACAGAATGTCTCGCTGCAGATTTGTCACCTTGACACATGTTTTCACCTCTGTAGTACGTCACATCATCCCCCTCTTAATTTTTTTTCTTTGAAGTGAAGTAGGAATTTCTCATTAATTCCAAACAATATGTAGAACAAGCATCACACATTTTTCGAAGAACCCAACGGCCAGTGGATCCCTTTTCAACAATCAGGCGCCATTGTGAAAACACAAGTTTGTCCGCGACGAGCATCGAAACCGTGTCCCCTCACTCCGGAGTAAGTCGCTCGCCCAACTGAGCTACGCTGACAGAATGTCTCGCTGCAGATTTGTCACCTTGACACATGTTTTCACCTCTGTAGTACGTCACATCATCCCCCTCTTAATTTTTTTCTTTGAAGTGAAGTAGGAATTTCTCATTAATTCCAAACAATATGTAGAACAAGCATCACACATTTTTCGAAGAACCCAACGGCCAGTGGATCCCTTTTCAACAATCAGGCGCCATTGTGAAAACACAAGTTTGTCCGCGACGAGCATCGAAACCGTGTCCCCTCACTCCGGAGTAAGTCGCTCGCCCAACTGAGCTACGCTGACAGAATGTCTCGCTGCAGATTTGTCGCCTTGACACATGTTTTCACCTCTGTAGTACGTCACATCATCCCCCCTCTTAATTTTTTTCTTTGAAGTGAAGTAGGAATTTCTCATTAATTCCAAACAATATGTAGAACAAGCATCACACATTTTTCGAAGAACCCAACGGCCAGTGGATCCCTTTTCAACAATCAGGCGCCATTGTGAAAACACAAGTTTGTCCGCGACGAGCATCGAAACCGTGTCCCCTCACTCCGGAGTAAGTCGCTCGCCCAACTGAGCTACGCTGACAGAATGTCTCGTTGCAGATTTGTCACCTTGACACATGTTTTCACCTCTGTAGTACGTCACATCATCCCCCTCTTAATTTTTTTCTTTGAAGTGAAGTAGGAATTTCTCATTAATTCCAAACAATATGTAGAACAAGCATCACACATTTTTCGAAGAACCCAACGGCCAGTGGATCCCTTTTCAACAATCAGGCGCCATTGTGAAAACACAAGTTTGTCCGCGACGAGCATCGAAACCGTGTCCCCTCACTCCGGAGTAAGTCGCTCGCCCAACTGAGCTACGCTGACAGAATGTCTCGCTGCAGATTTGTCACCTTGACACATGTTTTCACCTCTGTAGTACGTCACATCATCCCCCTCTTAATTTTTTTTCTTTGAAGTGAAGTAGGAATTTCTCATTAATTCCAAACAATATGTAGAACAAGCATCACACATTTTTCGAAGAACCCAACGGCCAGTGGATCCCTTTTCAACAATCAGGCGCCATTGTGAAAACACAAGTTTGTCCGCGACGAGCATCGAAACCGTGTCCCCTCACTCCGGAGTAAGTCGCTCGCCCAACTGAGCTACGCTGACAGAATGTCTCGCTGCAGATTTGTCACCTTGACACATGTTTTCACCTCTGTAGTACGTCACATCATCCCCCTCTTAATTTTTTTCTTTGAAGTGAAGTAGGAATTTCTCATTAATTCCAAACAATATGTAGAACAAGCATCACACATTTTTCGAAGAACCCAACGGCCAGTGGATCCCTTTTCAACAATCAGGCGCCATTGTGAAAACACAAGTTTGTCCGCGACGAGCATCGAAACCGTGTCCCCTCACTCCGGAGTAAGTCGCTCGCCCAACTGAGCTACGCTGACAGAATGTCTCGCTGCAGATTTGTCGCCTTGACACATGTTTTCACCTCTGTAGTACGTCACATCATCCCCCTCTTAATTTTTTTTTCTTTGAAGTGAAGTAGGAATTTCTCATTAATTCCAAACAATATGTAGAACAAGCATCACACATTTTTCGAAGAACCCAACGGCCAGTGGATCCCTTTTCAACAATCAGGCGCCATTGTGAAAACACAAGTTTGTCCGCGACGAGCATCGAAACCGTGTCCCCTCACTCCGGAGTAAGTCGCTCGCCCAACTGAGCTACGCTGACAGAATGTCTCGCTGCAGATTTGTCGCCTTGACACATGTTTTCACCTCTGTAGTACGTCACATCATCTCCCTCTTAATTTTTTTTTCTTTGAAGTGAAGTAGGAATTTCTCATTAATTCCAAACAATATGTACAACAAATATCACACATTTTTCGAAGAACCCAACAGCCAGTGGATCCCTTTTCAACAATCAGGCGCCAATGTGAAAACACAAGTTTGTCCGCGACGGGCATCGAACCGTGTCCCCTCACTCCGGAGTGAGTCGCTCTCCCAACTGAGCTACGCAGACAGAATGTCTCGCTGCAGATTTGTCGCCTTGACACATGTTTTCACCTCTGTAGTACGTCACATCATCCCCCTCTTAATTTTTTTCTTTGAAGTGAAGTAGGAATTTCTCATTAATTCCAAACAATATGTAGAACAAGCATCACACATTTTTCGAAGAACCCAACGGCCAGTGGATCCCTTTTCAACAATCAGGCGCCATTGTGAAAACACAAGTTTGTCCGCGACGAGCATCGAAACCGTGTCCCCTCACTCCGGAGTAAGTCGCTCGCCCAACTGAGCTACGCTGACAGAATGTCTCGCTGCAGATTTGTCGCCTTGACACATGTTTTCACCTCTGTAGTACGTCACATCATCCCCTCTTAATTTTTTTCTTTGAAGTGAAGTAGGAATTTCTCATTAATTCCAAACAATATGTAGAACAAGCATCACACATTTTTCGAAGAACCCAACGGCCAGTGGATCCCTTTTCAACAATCAGGCGCCATTGTGAAAACACAAGTTTGTCCGCGACGAGCATCGAAACCGTGTCCCCTCACTCCGGAGTAAGTCGCTCTCCCAACTGAGCTACGCTGACAGAATGTCTCGCTGCAGATTTGTCACCTTGACACATGTTTTCACCTCTGTAGTACGTCACATCATCCCCCTCTTAATTTTTTTTTCTTTGAAGTGAAGTAGGAATTTCTCATTAATTCCAAACAATATGTAGAACAAGCATCACACATTTTTCGAAGAACCCAACGGCCAGTGGATCCCTTTTCAACAATCAGGCGCCATTGTGAAAACACAAGTTTGTCCGCGACGAGCATCGAAACCGTGTCCCCTCACTCCGGAGTAAGTCGCTCGCCCAACTGAGCTACGCTGACAGAATGTCTCGCTGCAGATTTGTCACCTTGACACATGTTTTCACCTCTGTAGTACGTCACATCATCCCCCTCTTAATTTTTTTCTTTGAAGTGAAGTAGGAATTTCTCATTAATTCCAAACAATATGTAGAACAAGCATCACACATTTTTCGAAGAACCCAACGGCCAGTGGATCCCTTTTCAACAATCAGGCGCCATTGTGAAAACACAAGTTTGTCCGCGACGAGCATCGAAACCGTGTCCCCTCACTCCGGAGTAAGTCGCTCGCCCAACTGAGCTACGCTGACAGAATGTCTCGCTGCAGATTTGTCGCCTTGACACATGTTTTCACCTCTGTAGTACGTCACATCATCCCCCTCTTAATTTTTTTCTTTGAAGTGAAGTAGGAATTTCTCATTAATTCCAAACAATATGTAGAACAAGCATCACACATTTTTCGAAGAACCCAACGGCCAGTGGATCCCTTTTCAACAATCAGGCGCCATTGTGAAAACACAAGTTTGTCCGCGACGAGCATCGAAACCGTGTCCCCTCACTCCGGAGTAAGTCGCTCGCCCAACTGAGCTACGCTGACAGAATGTCTCGTTGCAGATTTGTCACCTTGACACATGTTTTCACCTCTGTAGTACGTCACATCATCCCCCTCTTAATTTTTTTCTTTGAAGTGAAGTAGGAATTTCTCATTAATTCCAAACAATATGTAGAACAAGCATCACACATTTTTCGAAGAACCCAACGGCCAGTGGATCCCTTTTCAACAATCAGGCGCCATTGTGAAAACACAAGTTTGTCCGCGACGAGCATCGAAACCGTGTCCCCTCACTCCGGAGTAAGTCGCTCGCCCAACTGAGCTACGCTGACAGAATGTCTCGTTGCAGATTTGTCACCTTGACACATGTTTTCACCTCTGTAGTACGTCACATCATCCCCCTCTTAATTTTTTTCTTTGAAGTGAAGTAGGAATTTCTCATTAATTCCAAACAATATGTAGAACAAGCATCACACATTTTTCGAAGAACCCAACGGCCAGTGGATCCCTTTTCAACAATCAGGCGCCAATGTGAAAACACAAGTTTGTCCGCGACGGGCATCGGACCGTGTCCCCTCACTCCGGAGTAAGTCGCTCTCCCAACTGAGCTACGCGGACAGAATGTCTCGCTGCAGATTTGTCGCCTTGACACATGTTTTCACCTCTGTAGTACGTCACATCATCCCCCTCTTAATTTTTTTTTCTTTGAAGTGAAGTAGGAATTTCTCATTAATTCCAAACAATATGTAGAACAAGCATCACACATTTTTTGAAGAACCCAACGGCCAGTGGATCCCTTTTCAACAATCAGCCGCCATTGTGAAAACACAAGTTTGTCCGCGACGAGCATCGAAACCGTGTCCCCTCACTCCGGAGTAAGTCGCTCTCCCAACTGAGCTACGCTGACAGAATGTCTCGCTGCAGATTTGTCACCTTGACACATGTTTTCACCTCTGTAGTACGTCACATCATCCCCCTCTTAATTTTTTTTCTTTGAAGTGAAGTAGGAATTTCTCATTAATTCCAAACAATATGTAGAACAAGCATCACACATTTTTCGAAGAACCCAACGGCCAGTGGATCCCTTTTCAACAATCAGGCGCCATTGTGAAAACACAAGTTTGTCCGCGACGAGCATCGAAACCGTGTCCCCTCACTCCGGAGTAAGTCGCTCGTCCAACTGAGCTACGCGGACAGAATGCCCCGCTGCAGATTTGTCGTCTTGACACATGTTTTCACCTCTGTAGTACGTCACAATATTTCAAATTTCTTATACAGTATTTGTAGTCAAGACTGCTGGTTTTAGCCAATTGTGTCAGCACGAGTATAGATTTTATCCTTCTTTATAAATTCCTTTGTTTTCATTTCTGGAACATACTTCAAATAAATATTTCCGTGCAATGTATCCTAAACATAATTTCAGAAAAACTCGGAAAACACTAGCTCAGGAGCTGTGCGATGTATTTTTTTTTTTAAATCAGAGCAACGCTGGGTACTCGTAGCTTTGCTAGTAAGAAATATGCCGAGCATGGAGGAGTTTTCAGATGTCGTTTACTTTTCTGCAACTTTATGTCGAATGCGGTTATTGAGGCGTTCGAACGTCCTCTTTAGTGCACCAGTACCTCTACGTCGACGCACGGTGCCTTCCTCCAACACCTACCGCCACATTTAATCGACAGTTGTTATTCCTGAGGCGTTTCCGCCGCAATGTGATGCTGGGGTCCATCCAATAGTACGTATCCCTAAGATGAAGCATTTGGTAAAGGTGTCCATATGATGGCAGGATTCCCGATGACGTCGCCCAGACATTCTCAGACCTTACACGTGCTTTCGCCACAGAGATCACTCCATGCCCGGGTGAGGATGACCTAACTTAACTACACTGAGCCATTTTGCTCATTTATCTCCCTTACCTATTCCTTGATTGGTTCGCAACTATAAGCATTTACATAATCCAACTGTCAACACATAGCCACCCTACAACAAATACTTCATATTGTGCACTGTTAAAAAAATCTACTTAAAAATAAGAACCTGAAACTACTCGGGTATGTTTTTTTAAGTACAATCGTATCGTAAACGGTTACATGACATGCTCAAATATAAGTAACCATACGTACTTACATATAACTGCATCAATAAATATAAATATAATCTCGTATTACTTCATTTTAGATATTATAGGTTTCAAGAGAAAGTATTTCATAAATGTGTAAAGTGACACATAAGTAATTAGTACAGCAAAGTCACAGATTACAAGTAATTTAATTTTAAAGTATCTTTGTGTACGTTTTTACATTAACTATGTATGTGTCAATCTCATAAATAATATATTGCAGCTTCATCACTATATTTCTCATAAAATGGTGCAGTCCATTTGCCCAGCATAGTGGCGAGTATATCTTTTATAACGAGGAACAGTAACCAATTAAGTAGTGATACTAGTGATCCGATTTATAGTAGTAATGCTAGGATAATAGTATATCTATTATTCCAGATGTGCCATCGAATAATATACCAGTTGATTCTATGAATAAATGAGTACGCATTGAGTACACGTATTCCGAACTTGAAATCGAGCCTTGGATGGCTTAGTGGTGAGAGATTCAGGCTACAGATGGAGAGACCTCAGGTTCAAACCTATCCTGATTGTGTGAATTCCTAACGGCCGCTGAATATGCATCGGGTGAGCACGATAAGGGACAGCCCCCAGGTAGGAATCTTCCGGTTAAAGTTCCCCACCCCCTTAATTTTTTCTCTACCTTATATGTGCAAAATCTTACGTTTGTATGGTGGCGCCATCTAGTCTCACTTACAAACAATCCTGTCAGAGTCGCTAGATTAGCTCTAACTTCATTCAGTTTCTGTGCCCTGCCCGAAAGGGCACAGAAACTGAATGAAGTTAGAGCACATATATTTGAAATTTAGGCATTTTTTGAGTACATATATTTGAAATATTTGTGCTCAAAAATTAGTACATATATTTCAAATTAGTAATACCAATTATACTCACAGTTGATTCCCTGTATGTACTCAAAAATGAGACACAATATAATAAGCCCAGAATGTACTCAAAATCGAGTACATTTTGCTTATTTCTAAGTAACAATTTTTAACAGTGTGGCTCTTACAATGTCGAGCAATGTGCCTTGAAAATGTACGTTCAACTCAATTAAGTATCTTTTGATTTCAACTAAGGCGAAATATCAAATTCGTTTCGTACACTTTTCCCTCGGCTACATCTTGGTTCGTCATTTCTAAGAAAGTGATAATTGCTTTTCCCAAATCATATTTTTTGAATAATTTTTATATGGCAGCCAGAGAACTTTTGTGCAATATGGGGGATCGATACAACAACTTGGCCGAATATGCTGTTGGCAAAATTACGGACCAGTCGGATACCGAAAAATGAGGAGTCGCTCTGATGGCACAGCAGTGGTCTAGCGCTGGCTTCTGACCATTCGTCCGAGATGGGTTCGGATTCGAATCTAGGTGGGGCATGGATGATGTATTTGTCTTACGACCCTGGCTCTCTCCCTTCCCTGGAACCAGTGGGTCTAAATTAGGGACGGGCGACTACTTATAGCCCGTCAAGTTGCGCACGGTGGTCATTAAAAAAGAATGAAAATAAAAATGCAAGCGGGGTCGCTCGTTTTTCACTTTTGTTCAAGAGCCTGGTGTTAACGAAGTTTCTGTACTGCCGTACTGTGTTAACGCAGTATTGTACTCTGTAAAATTTAATTTTATGTTTTCCCTCTTGTACGCAAGCACTGAGCACATTAAAAATGAATTTCAGACGGAAGGACATTTCGAAGCTCCCGGATACGTCATACAGCTGGTAGCGGCAAAACCTCAGCAGTCGTGCGGGGAACAAGACGAGTGCTGCCGTATTCCTCCGCAGAACGGAGGTTATAATCCACAAGGTGTGGATTATCCAGTAGCTACCCCGCTTCCTGAAAATGCCGTGCCTCAAGCCGTACCTCAACAGCCATTCTACCCGCATCCCAACAACCGGAGACCGGAATGTGGACTTCAGAATGCATACGGAGTATATGGTCGAGTCCAAAACCTTCTCTATCAAACAGACATCTCTGAATTTGGTGAATATCCTTGGCAGGTAGGTGCATACATGTGTATCTTTTACTAAATGTGACTTCTTAATAACGCCAAATGGCCTTTCTGTGATCGCATGCAGTTGATTAAACTACACTGCTGGCCACCCAAAATGCAACACCAAGAACGAAGCATCCGATTGCCCTGAAATTCGCAGCATGCGTCGCCCACGAGAGGACATGCAAACGATTAGCATTGCAGGGCATATGCAAATCATGTGCGCCCGGCACGCCACCGAGAAGCACTATAAGAAGGGTGCACAGAAGGCGGGGTGTAAGTAGTGGAAGCGTGTTGAGCTGCCTGACCTGTGCTTGGGAAGCTTCCTGATGTCTCGTCCCAGAATACGGCAGTCGTTCCAGCACATTTTGGAGTTCGACAGAGGACGAATAATGGCTTATCGCGACAGCGGTTTATCGTACCGAGATATCGGCGCCCGTGTGGAACGACATCCAGCCACAGTGAGACGAGTATGGATTCGGTGGGTGCAGGAGGGGCGGACGGACCGACGTGATCGATTGCCGCTGCCACGGTACACCACCGAACGAGAGGACCGACATGTTGTGCGGCGGGCATTGACGGCTCGCACCGCCACATCACGAACGTTAGCGCAGGAATTAGGGTGTGTTGCGCAGCAACCTGTGTCAGCACGTACCGTTCGACGTCGTCTGCAGGAGCGGGGACTTGTCGCACGGCGCCCATTGCTCCGATTACCATTGACGTTACACCACCGGCGAGTGCGGCGTCAGTGGGCCGATGAACGCCGCACCTGTACTAGGGAATGGCACGATATTATCTTCTCCGACGAATCCCACTTCTGCCTGCAACACCACGATGGTCGGATCCGCGTGTTGGGGCACCGCGACGAGAGACTGTATGACGCCTGCCTTATGCATCGCCATACCGGTCCGTCGCCTGGCGTTATGGTTTGGGGCGCAATTGGATATGACACCCGCACCCCTCTGGTACGCATCGCCGGTACACTCAACAGCCACCGCTACATCTCCTACGTTTTGGAGCCTGTAGTCCGTCCTCACCTGCAGGAACTGCCAGCGGCCACGTTTCAACAGGACAATGCGCGCCCGCACCTGGCGCGCATCGTGCAACAATTCTTCACGGCCCACCAAGTGTCACTGCTGCCGTGGCCCGCCTGTTCTGCCGATATGTCGCCCATCGAACACGTCTGGTCGCTGATCGGCAACCGAGTGGCAAAGCAAGCACCACCCGCGGCTACGCCTGATGAACTGTGGCAACGTGTGGAAACAGCCTGGACCGACATACCCCAAGGCCACATTCAAAGCCTCTTTCGTTAGGCGCCGTGGCGTGTAGCGGTCGTTATTGCTAGCATGGTGGCCACACGAACTATTGATGTCTGCGTGTTCCGCAAGTCGCACGGGCCTGTAAGCTCAATCGTTTCATCTTTGTATCTGTTGTTATGTGTCCAGTAAATCTGGCTTTGCTATCTCGTGTCTTTCTTGGTGTTGCATTTTGTGTGGCCAGCAGTGTAGTTTGAAACATTCTGTCGAACATGAGGGACGTTAAAATATTGTTACGACCGGGGATGCCAAATGGTCGCACTCCGGGTTCTTTTAAGGATACTACAGGTGAGAGAATTAAATGAGTTAAGGCTTTGCCAGCCAGAGAAGCAAAAATTGGTAGCGTTTAAAACACAGGCATAGACTTTTAATGGAAAATTATTTACATTATCTATTACATATTGTTATTGCATAACATTTTAAATAAAGCTGGGCTGGATTTCTGTGTGCTGTTTATTATTCCAATTTACCAGCCGGCACTATTGTTTTTGTATCAATTAGAGTTTCTATTAGGAATAACTCCTACTGAACTATGTGACGTATTACAGAGGTGAATCACGTGTCAAGATGTCAAATCTAAAACGGTACATTCCGTCCGCGTAGCCTAGTTGAGAGAGCAACTTACTCCGGCGTGAGGGGCAGCGGACTCGTCATAGACAAACTTGTGTTTTCACAACTGGTCCGAAAGCAGAAATGTCTCGATAATGGGCTCTTGGGTTTGCTCTTCGAATGGCATCGACAAATATGTGTGAAATGATACTTGCATACTGTACTACTAGGTAATCCGGTAAGGTGTCTCCAAATTTGGCGAGTTTGGGTGTTTAAATCAGGCGGTTTCCCAAGTAACACCATAGCTCTGTAGCTTGCCGCTGGTCATCCCAACATACACGAGCGCGCACACACACACACACACACACACACAGTTTTCACGGGAGGTAGGATTACAGCCCCTTTCAGTTATCGAGGCGACGTTCGGTGATCCACTATCAACCTCGCGCAGCCATGGAGAGTTCAGGCTGCAGCAGCTACTCTCTTGACGAAGTCGGAGGGGAAAGGTGAATCCTTTCTCATTTGATGCTCAACACGGCGTTCCTCTGCAGCAGCCAAGTCCACTGTCTATTCGTTATTTTATTTTCCCTATATGCCCGTATGAAGATTCTGCTGGGGGAGTCCATCAATCACTCTGTGAGCTCTTTTGTTGGGTGCTGTTTCAAAGATTTGTATCGAGCAAAATTCCCTTTTCTTACGGCATAGTATCTCTCATTGCTGAACTTCCTTGTATGAAACACCGGTTTATTTCTATTCTTTTACTTGTCGCCATCAGCTTAATGTGCTTTATCAGCCCAGAAAACGACCCGTCTATGGCTTTCTTTCCGTTGTTTTCAGTTATGCAGGAGAACCAACTCTCGTCCGAGTAGTGTCGATAAGCAAGGTCAGCAAGATCTTTCTTTCACGCACGTCTGGTCTCTTCGGCGGTACCCAGCCACTCTCTTTTCTCTATTGCCTTCTCTCCTCTCTCTCAACTGTCAAAACAAAACACTTTAGAATTGGTATATTACTGTCTGGCCACATCACGTGCCGTTTGGGACGCTACGGACAGAATTCCAGACGTATTTTGTGTGGGAGAAAAGAGGCACATTAGGATACTCGGTTCGCAAGATGTGTTTCCCTGCGTTAACTAGGCGCTTTTAAAATTCGTCCCGAAAATACAGCTTCGGCCAACAATTTTCGTAACGATATAAACAAGAATTGGATTCTAAGACTATTATTGACAACAAAAATAGAGAACTGTACTTAGCAGTAATCCGAATTTATTGACGTAAAATAGAAATCGAAGTTTCCAAGCTTTCTCACATCAACCAATTGGCTTTTCAAGGACCACGCTGTTGCTGTAGGACAGCGGCCTCACAGCAGTAGCGTGTTATCCATTTTGACATTTCGCTTCGAACTAACTCGAGCAAAAAATGCATCTTTGATCAAAGATTGATTTCTGGAACGACCACTCACTCAGGTCAGATTTCTTAAATTCATAGATTTCTCAATAAATTGTCTCTGCTCTTCTTTACTGGTACTTAACTAACTAAGATGGAAAAAGCTATGCATGTAAAATATTATCCATCTTTTTTTGCTAAGTAATGGACCAGCTCCACCTAGAAACATAGCGTGACAATATTTACGTACTGTCTGCTTCCTTCAGTGTTTAGTTTAGTGCAATCCTGTGTTCTAACTGCAAGCGCGTTTCTTCTATCAGATGGGAGTAATTCAAAATAGCAATTTTTAAAAGCCCCACATTCGCAGATGTGTGTAGCATCCAGCACACCGCTGCGCATTTGCGATTTAACCCTTCAAGCGCTTGTTGCACCTGCACAAAATGGTGCTTAAAATTTTCTGCACTTCCCAAACAGATATGTTCAGATTTTACAAAACAATCCCTTTATTCCTCTCGTCCTAGAAGTACCGACCATGAACCTGTCCCTGGTGACAAACGCTCGCTTCTACTCCTTTATTCTCTGCTCCATGACCCAAAGCATGTTGGGAAAGGCCTCCTGACACGAAGATCGTGCCACTGGGTAGACACAAGTGATTTAAATATCTCATTTCTTATATTTGTAACAAAGTTAAGGGGAAAGTAGTGCTTTCTGATGCGCACGTATACCCGTTCCAGCAGCGTTTGGTCCACTTCTTAGACAGCGAATACATTAATTTGATCTGATTTCAGCCCATTTTGCTAACCCAGAGTTAATTCGTTCTAGCCAGATGAAGGGTTAACTCCATCAGAAGGATAGATGCCCCCTCCCCCCTTGCAGAATCAAAATTTTCACCCACCGCACGGGCAAAGTGGATCATCCGGAATGCAATGAATTTAAGAATTCAAATCGCGGATTAAAAGAATACAACGTGGTTTGTCACAAATATTTATTTTTCAAGTCCACCATGGTTTCGCTGGCTATTGACCTAGCTTCATCAGGACGAAAACGGTATCTTTCTTGAGATTGCAAAGTTAGAATTATATCGTAAAGCCAGCTTCTGAATTTCAGTGAGACTGTAGCCGGACAAGTTGACAAAACTTCATTATCCGTTATTATTATTATGGGTATAAGCCTACTTATTGTTATTACCAGCTATCAATTTTTCACATTTTCTTTCAAGGGAAATCCTGTGATTCGATTACATGTTGGTAGTACGAACTAAAGTGTTTTTGTCCTGATGAAGCTAGGTCAATACCCAGCGAAACCATGGTCGACTTGAAAAATAAATATTTGTGACAAACCACGTTGTATTCTCTTAATACGTATAATCGCCACAAGACTGTAGTGTTTGAGATCAAGAATCAGCTGACGGATTAGAATTGATGCCTGCAATAGATGTCAGATTAGAGTAGTATTGTCAGAGCGCTAGGAATATTGTGATGCATTTTCTTATTACAGAAAAGGAAATGCACTTTTTTCTGGGTTTGCAATTGTTTTGTCTAATCTGATATTTTTTCTTGTTCAAGTATTTCAATTTTAAATAGACAAAACGCAAGATGTTCTTATATCTGATGTCTATATATGCAGGTAGCCATATTGAAGAAGACGCAAGGAGACCAGAGCTTGTACCTTTGCGGGGGTACTCTCATTTCTCAACAATGGGTGGCAACAGCAGCGCATTGCCTTAAAAAGTGAGTATTGTCCTTGATTTGAAATTAAACATATTAGTATTAGAAGTTTTCTAATCGTTTTTGTTGTTGGCTGCCCAAGGGAGAAAGTTACTTCCAATGATAGCAAGGAACTGTGTGCACCAACTATACTAGTTTTCAAGCTTTGAAAACTCAGATTACTACTATAGTGAAAAAATAAATTACTAGTATAGTATTCAAGAAACGCATATAGCGTATTAAATCCGTTTATTTTTGTTATCAATGTATGCCTATGTCTACCATTGCCTTGAAAAAGCCTTCCACTGGAATGCGAAAGCTTGGAGAATCTTTGTGCTTATTACACCACAAAAACAAAAATAAAGGGATTTAATACGCTATATGCGTTTCTTGAGTATTCACTGTCTGGTGTATTTAAAATAACGTTACTAGTATAGTGTAAGAAGTAGTTGGAGTTTTTCAAGTTTCCAAGCTTTCGCACATCAACCAAATGGCTTTTTCAAGAAAGGTAGACAGTTTGCTATTTACTATACTGCTGGCCACCCAAAATGCAACACCAAGAAAGACACGAGATAGCAAAGCCAGTTTTACTGGCTTTGCTATCTTGTGTCCTTCTGGTGTGACACATAACATCTCGTGTCCTTCTGGTGTAACACATAACATCTCGTGTCCTACTGGTGTGACACATAACAACAGATACAAAGATGAAACGATTGAGTTTACAGGCCCGTTCGACTTGCGGAACACGCAGACATCAATAGTTCGTGTGACCTCCTATGGCTGGCAATAACGGCCGCTACACGCCGTGGCATTGAACGAAAGAGGCTTTGAATGTGGGCTTGGGGTGTGTCGGTGCAGGCTGCTTCCATGCGTTGCCACAGTTCATCAGGCGTAGGCCACGGGTGGTGCTTGCCGGGCCACTCGGTTGCCGATCAGCGACCAGACGTGTTCAATGGGTGACATATCGGGAGAACAGGCGGGCCACGGCAGCATTGACACCTGGTGGGCCGTGAAACGATGCGTGCCACGTGCGGGCGCGCGTTGTCCTGTTGAAACGTGGCCGCTGGCAGGTCCTGCAGGTAAGGGAGGACAACAGGCTCCAAAACGTCGGAGATATATCGGTGGCTGTTTAGTGTACCGGCGATGCGTGCCAGAGAAGTACGGGTGTCATATCCAATTGCGCTCCAAACGATAACGCCAGGCGACGGACCGATACGGCGATGCATAATGCAGGCGTCATGCAGTCTCTCGTCGCGGTGCCGCCACACGCGGATCCGACCATCGTGGTGTTGCAGGCAGAAGTGGGATTCGTCGGAGAAGACAATGTCGTGCCATTCCGTAGTCCAGGGGCGGCGTTCAACGGCCCACTGCCGCCGCACTCGCCCGTGGTGTAACGTCAATGGTAATCGGAACAATGGGCGCCGTGCGACAAGTCCCCGCTCCTGCAGACGACGTCGAACGTTACGTGCTGACACAGGTTGTTGTGCAACACACCCTAATTCCTGCGCTAACGTTCGTGATGTGGCGGTGCGAGCCGTCAATGCCCGCCGCACAACATGCCGGTCCTCTCGTTTGGTGGTGTGCCGCGGCTACGGCAATCGCTTACGTCGGTCCATCCGTCTCTCCTGCACCCACCGAATCCATACTCGCCTCACTGGGGCTGGATGTCGTTCCACACGGGCGCCGATATCTCGGTACGATAAACCGCTGTTGCGATAAACTACTATTCGTCCTCTGTCGAACTCCGAAATGTGCTGGAATGACTGCCGTATTCTGCGACGAGGCATCAGGAAGCTTTCCACGCACAGTGCCGGCAGCACAACACACTTCCACTAATTACACCCCGCCTTCTGTGCACCGTTCTTACAGTGCTTCTCGGTGTCGTGCCGGGCGCACATGATTTGCATATGCACTGCAATGCTAATCGTTTGCATGTCCTCTCGCGGGCGACGCATGCTGCGAATTTCAGGCTAATCGGATGCTTCTTTCTTGGTGTTGCTTTTTGGGTGGCCAGCAGTGTATTTAAGCTACTTCCAATGACAATTAAATTCCATACGAGAGAGAGACACTGTGGACTAGATGCATGTCTTTTGATTGGTCCTACAATCAAAACAGATGAACCAGGTCTACAGGGTAATTCAGGGAAATACCTGGATTTGGATCCATGTCCATGGCATAAAGTGATGGTACATCTAATCCAAATGCTTCACTTGCAGATTTCTGTGCGGGTATACCTGGGTTACTTTCGAGAGTCCACGGACCAAACTAATACACTGAGTGGCCACTTTATTTTGACCACCCCCTCAGTACTTCGTTGGGCCACTTTTTGCCTTTAATACTGCGTCGATTCTTCGTGGCATGGACTCCACGAGATGTTGATAGGTGGTTTGTGGAATCTGAGACCATGCTTGATGAATAGCACTTTCTTGGAGTGTGAGATTGCAGGGTTGGGGATCCAGCTGTCAGATGGCTCGTTCAACTTTATCCCACAAATTCTCAATGGGGTTGAGATCTGGAGATTGTGGGGGCCACCTAAGCAAAGTAAACTCACCGGCATGTTCCTGAAACCAATCCTGTACAATACGAGCACTATGGCAGGACGCATTATCTTGTTGAAAGTAGCCATCGCCACTTTGATAAACCATCCACATGACAGGATGCACTTGGTCCGCAACGATGTTTAGATATGATGTGCCAGTCAAACGTTGATCAACACGAATTAAAGGGCCCAAGGCATGCCAGGAAAACATTCCCCAAACCATAACGTTGCCTCCACCAGCTTGAAGGGTTGTAGCAATGCATTTGGGGTCCATGCTTTCGTGCTGTTTCCGCCGAATTCTCACTCGGTCATCGGCATGGTGCAACTGAAAACGTGATTCATCGGACCCCATAATTTGTTTCCAATTATCGACTGTCCAATCCTTGTGATGCTGTGCGAACTGGAGACGTTTTCTCTTGTTAACTGCAGACAGCAAAGGTGTTCGAACAAGCCTTCGGCTGCCATATCCCATCTGATGCAGTGTACGGCGAACAGTGCGCGCTGAGATCATTTGAGGGGATCCTTGATTAAGATGGTCTGTAATATGCTGCACTGTTGCCCTTCTGTGGTCTGTTCCCAGTCTGGACACTCTCCGTTCCGCCCGAGCATTCACTAGTCGATGACGACTACACGTTGCACGTAGAGACCTAGTTTTTTGGCTGACAGTCCAGTCTTTAAACACTTTAACAGCAGCTTCTCTGGAACATTTCACGAATGCGGCGGTTTCAGTGATACTCGCTCCATTGCTCCGAGCTCCTACAATCATCCCACGTTGAAAGTCCGTCAAATCGTATTTTTTACCCATCTCGTCACCCAAACATCACTTCTACTACTGTCGCAAGCACTAAGCTTTCCCTTTTTATACTAGCATCGCCCTCTAGCGGCAACAGCGTGCAGCCATAGCTCATTTGCTTAAAACTGTCAGGTGGTCATAATAAAGTGGCCGCTCAGTGTATACGTCTAATATGAACCGAAGAAACGAATGAAAATACCTTGCTCATAAAGCTCGAGACCTAATACGAAAGTTTTGTCTACAGGGACCCTCCCGGAGGGACTTGTGTGACGCGTCGACATGAAGATACAATCCGAAAAATAATTTACTAGCCGGGTTTCGCAGGAATATCGTAGTTGAGATACTTTCGCAGCTCGACGACTGGAGATGACATTACAATTCAAAGGTCTTATCTAGAGGGTTCCGCACAATTACCAATGTCCCATTGGACTTTTGTCTCGCGTGTCAGAAACAAAGTTGCATTAGACTGAACTCAGATACGTCAGAGGGTAAGCAGGTCAGAGATAGAAAAGTTCCAGATTGAAGGTACTGGTCGACACACTTGGCTCTGACTCACCATGACGTCACAACGAACACTTTTTCCAGATAAAGAAGGAGCGGGGAAGAAACAGATAATCTCATTTGTAATGGGAGTCCAATACCCCGGGTCCACCGTGTTAACGTGCCCATAGTTACGTACTGCGAGTATTCAGCGTTTCAGAACAACTCAGCCTCCTAAGGATCGATCCCGTAACGATCTGGCCGAAAGGCGGTTGTTTTAACCTCTAGGCCATTCGCAGCCCAACTGGTTACGCACTAGGACACTTGATTTAATATTATGTCTCGATAGCTATAGTGATGACGGTGTGTCTAATCCAAATGTTTTATCAGAAGACTCCGCACTAGGACATTTCGGTTTGTGTGATGCCTTGACGACTCGAGATAGTGGTGCTAACGTATTACCTCCAGCATTCTTCACACACTGGATGACACCAGGGTTAGTTGACACATTTGCGGTTCAAAATGATGGTACGACCCAAAAGATTTGCCTTAAAGTTTTCTCAAGGACACCTGGGTTAGTGTGATCTGTTGACTGCCAGATAATCCGAATGACAATACTAAGTTCTACTCTGGAACAGTTAAGATAAGTTATTTAGATTTACCAGGTGTCACACATTCATACTAGGAGTAAGAAATGCGTCGAAGTGTTACATATCGGAACTACAGTAGTTTTACACCGCAAAGGCTGGAAGTTGCAGCGCCTCATATACTGATATCTCACGTACGGAGCTCTTCGGGAGACTAATGGGGTGATGCGATGATCCTTTGCCCTCGGCTGACGATACCCACAATCCTTGTACGTAATTTATATGTAGTACCCGTGTTAGGATGCACGGGTATTCCGTATAAATAAATACCAATGGTAATACAGTAGTGAGGGACAGAGCTGAATATACATTTAGTTTTAATGCATTACCTACAGCTTTCTGTTGGAAAACACCTGGGTCAGTGCGACGTCTTTGTGATTCGAACGAAGCATTATACTGTATAACGCAATCTGATAAACAGCACTCTTCACGAGAAATATGTGACAGTATACAGGAACAATGACACAATCTGACTGAAAACCTAATCCCTATAGTTTATGGCATGGAAATATCTGGGTAAATGCGACACTTGACTTGAATGGCCAGAATTTACCACATACCTTGTTCCATGTTTTAAGTGCAAAATTCTGAACTGGATGACTTAGTCTGCGCGTAGCCTCCAGGATCAGAACTGAAAGCACTTGCAATACATTTGTTTCGACTGTAAATCATTGCACGGAACAACTTTGAACGTGGCGTGATAGTTAGACTCGGGCGTACCGGTTCGAGCATCTCCTAATCTGTCATTCTTCTGTATTTTTCATGCAAGGTTAACAGTGTGACACGCAAAAAACTTCCAGCAATCGGTGATCCTGTGGACAAAAATCGCTGGTGGATGAAATAGGTCAAAGGTGACTGGCGACATGCTCGCCGGCTACTGTACGAGTAGCCCATTCGCAACCTGGTCTGATATATGGTGCGTTCGGAGACGACCTCGGCACACCAATGTTGAATCCTGCAGGGATTTCATGGGTTGTGAACCGTCGGTCCGCTTACACTATTCTCGCTTGTCTTATTTCTGCCACTTCAGTTGCGGTACATAGAATCCAATTTAAAGCTGTCAACTTCCTCTCTACAGCCGGATTCGGCAACGTCTGACTTCCTCTGGTCGTTTGCAACACTTTGGAAACATCCTATGGGAATTCATTTCTCATATGATGAAGCAGTTCAAGCTGCTACCAGAAAATGATTTCTATAACAGCGTGAAGAGTTCTACAGAGACGGGTTCCGACGACGACCCTAAATTATAGGTTTACTGTTGTTGTTGTAGGGTTTAACTGTGATGTATTACAGAGGTAAAGCACGTGTCAAAACGACAAATCTGCAGCTATACATTCCGTCGGTGCAGCTCAGTCGGTTAGAGCAACTCATTCCGGAGCGAGGAGACGCGGATTCGACAAATTCCTGTTTAGACGTTGGCTCCCGAATGTAAAAATGGATCCACTGGCCGTTGGGTTCTTCGAAAAATGTGTTATGTTCGTTCCACACATCGTCTGGAATTAATAAAAGATTCCTTTCACGCTTAAAAAAAAAAGAAAAGAATAAGAAATGGGTGGAAGATTATGTGACGTACTACAGAGGTGAAGCAAGTGTCAAGACGAGAAATCTGCAGCTATACATTTCGTTGGTATAGCTCAATTGGTTAGAGCAACTCACTCCGAAGCAAGAAGACACGGCTTCGACAAATTTGTGTTTTCACATAACGGCCACCGTGAGCAACTGGATGGCCTATAAGCCGTCGCCCGTTCCTAATTTAGAGCTACTGGCTCCAGAAAAGGAAGGGAACCAGTGGCGTAAAACAAACACAACATCCATGCCTCACGGGATTCGAACCCAGACCCATCTCGGACGAATGGTCAGAAGCCAGCGCTTAAACTTCTGCGCCACAGGGGGCAAATTAGGCTAGTACACTTCAATATGAAATTTGTTGCGTGTCTTAGACAGGGGAAGAAGTCGAAGTAACAGAAGCAGAAATAGAGTGCCCTGATAGGAAAGATACCAAATGTAAAACAAAGAAGAGTTTTTAGGAGTATACGGTTTCCAGTTAAGTGCTGAAGTTGTAAGCTGCCTTAACATTCTTACCTGTCTGAGGAATAAGTGGGGAAAGGAGCAAGGAGAGTGCGAACCTGTAAAATAATATAAAAGAGAATACCGTAAGGAAACCACGAAAAACACCCAGTTTTTCACAGTCGGTCCTTATTTTTTTCTTCCACTTACACAAGATTTGATCGCCAGGTGCGAAAATGATTTTGCGGACGTCATGGCATCAGGAAATTTCTAATTTTTGAACATGGAATTCATCTCAGCACTTTCTTCACACGAAATAGTCTTTTGTTTATATTCAAAAATCAAATAAACTTTTTACAATTTTCTAAGAGAAAGCATTTCTACATCTAATTTTACTTTATAAGGGAGTTCAGTTGAGTCTCCCTAAAGTAGGAAGGAATTGCACCTTCCTTGTCCAAGTGCTAATACTCATGCATATTTTCAGTGTGTAAATTGAGACTTAGTCTATTAATTTGATGAGTAATTTAAGAACAAAACTTCTTTTTGATAACTTTGCCTGGCCCTGAAAAGGGCCCTTTTTTATTATTAACTTTCCCCCATAATCATAGGGCTGGAGATGCCTATCTACTTCATTCAAAGCAACATTTCGGCCAATCTTTCCGTTTCATTGAAGAGATGGGTTCCAAAAACTACGTGAACATAGGGAGCGTTGTTTCGAACGATAGGAAGACTACGTAGAAAATTATATATTGAAAGAAATTATACACTCTGAACTATATTTTGTTTCATTTAGATACCTTTTTTTGTGCGTAAAGAAACTAACATATGGAAGCATTACTTTCAGAACGCCCTACGTATACAGTACATACACTGGTGGGAAAAAATTAAGGACGAAGAGGAGAAATTAGCATAACAGCGGAACGAGCAGGCAGGACAGACCGAAAGACCTCTCAGGAGATAGACGGTACGTTAGGGCAAGCGCATATATGCAGCATGACGTGGGGGGGGGTCGGAAATGTATAAAGCACACGGGCGGTGTACGCTCAGCAATTCGGTGAAAGCTATTGCACGGTGTACATCGGTTTGAACGACGTCGAGTTGCTGCTACCGTGTGATATGGCCAACAGGCAATCCAGTAGACGACATCTGGATGACTTTACCCGAGGTCTCGTCATTGGGAAGTTGGAAGAAGGTCGAAGTGTGACTAGTGTGGCCGAGGAGTTCGGGATCGCTCTAGGCATCGTTTCACGAGCTTGGAGGTCATTTCAAACTACAGGAACCAGTTTAGCAGTGGTCCAAGAGTTTAGCAGTGGTCGTCCAAGAGCAACCAGAGCGGCGGACGACCGGTATATTGTCCTACAGGCGAGAAGAGACAGACGGCAGACAGCGGGAGAATCGCAAGACACATGCAACAGACAACTGGACGTCCGTTATCGCATTTTACCGTGGCCAGGAGGCTGCGCAAAGGTGGTCTATTTGCACGACGACCAGTACGGTGTGTGCCATTAACGCCTGCTCATAGGAGACGGCGGTTTCTGTGGTACCAGGAACACAAATACTGGACACATCAGCAATGGGGTCGAGTTCTCTTTACGGATGAAAGCCGATTTAGTCTAACGAGTGATTCCGGACGTATACACATCTGGAGAGAGTAGAGAACACGCAATCACACCTCCAAAATCATCGAAAGGGACCAGTTTGGAGGTGGCGGAGTTCTCGTTTGGGGCGGTAACATGCTTGGTAGCCGTACTGACCTCCACATCTTCCAAGGAAGTCAGTTACTGGTGTCCGCTATTGTACCGAGGTTCTCCCGCCTCACGTGCGTCTGTTTAGAGGTGCTGTGGGTCCTGAGTTCCTCTTCATGGACGACAACGCTACACCTCATCGTACAGTGGCTCTCGCAGAGCTGTTGGAGAGTGAAGATATTCAACGCATGGATTGGCCGGCAAGGTCCCCGGACCTAAATCCATTCGAACACGCGTGGTACCTTCTCGGGAGACGCTTGGCAGCCCGTCACCAGCCGCCAGCAACGATTCCGCAGCTGCGATTGGCGCTACAAGAGGAATGGGCTGCGATGCCTCAACAGCTTCTTGACAACCTCGTCCTCAGCATGAACAGACGTTGTAAATCTTGCAACGCAGTCAGGGGTGATCATATCCCTTACTAAAGACTGGATTTTTCTTGGCAGCCGCCTGTCACATGGACGTTTCTGTCTTCTGTCCAGTTGTGCTCGAAGCTACCTTTTCAATAAAGTGCCTTTGTATCCTTGGGATACCTTGTTTGGACGGGTTTGCTCACTTGTCCCATATTCTTACATCTTGGGGATCGTATGGTATGATTTGAGTCGATGTGGAGCACTTCTGCACGACGTTGCATTCGAAAAACCGTTTCGTCCTTAATTTTTGCACGCCAGTGTACCTGTGCATCCATGGGCAGCTCGCCAGATGAGGCAACTGAGACGCCTCCTCACCAGAAAATTTTCCGCCAAGAAGAAAGTTTTTATATATGTAAGATACAATACGCCTTTAATTGTGAAATTATCATTGTGATCCGTAAATTTTGTTAAAAAAGGCTTCAACCAGAGAATGAAATCCTCAATTTATGAGTCTTAAATATAAAGTTTAAATTCTATTTTTGCAAAGAGATTGAAAAGAGCATATGCTGAGCGCCTAGAGAGGCGATCATCTGAGTCGTCTCTGTCACAACAAACAGGAGACGGCTCGGAGATGGAAACAACCCGGTTTCCCAGACTCCCTCTACGGATTTTGAGGCGAAACTCGAACGCCGCTTAAAATCGGCTAGTGTCTGTGTTTTTATTGGAGGAAGGCAGGGATTTTGTCCAATGGGAGCGGGAAGATGACAGCTTGGCAAAGCAGTTATTGAGGCGGTAATACAGTTCGCCTCAGTTAGTGAGAGCACGTCTGTCCTTATAGTACATTATCAAAACAGCTTTTTCATCAAAGTAGGCACTGTATTCCATATTTGAGTGCTGACTTTTTTGAACGTCTT
Organism: Macrothele yani; assembly: GCA_039090855.1. NCBI lineage: Eukaryota > Metazoa > Arthropoda > Arachnida > Araneae > Macrothelidae > Macrothele > Macrothele yani. The sequence continues at coordinate 69,424,442 of CM077028.1, read as the reverse complement.
TCTTCCGTAGTTTCTGGTTAGTTCTGAAATGTGCTGAGCTTTTCTTTCTTAGTATTATTACTCAAAAATTTTGATTTATTAGTAACAATAATAATAATTATTTTTAGAATTGAACTGATTAATAAAAAGTAAATTGAATGCATTCTACTGGAATAAAAGTTTTTTTTTTTTTACACATAGGCACCTGTTCTGATTTCTGTCATGTCTAAGTAACATTATCTGGGTTTTTTTTGACAAGATATATAGAAATGTGCTTCCAGCTTGATTTCTCCTAGACACTCTTTCCACGGGCCAGGGCCTTGATTTGTGGCCCGTGAGCATTAAATGTGATCTACATGAAAGGTGCACCTTCGCAAAGAGACATGTTGCTTTTATTCTGTACTCAGAAACATTTTTTGAAAAAAGCAGTTCTATTAAAATTATTTCCTTTGAATTTTTAGAGGAGTGAACGTTCGATTGGTGTTGTGAGTGACACAAAAACCGTTCATTAACTATCGCTAGATAAACAAATTAAGCGCAAAATGTGCGTTTGTGCTCAAGAAGGTTGATATAAAGTAAAACGGGTTCAAAATTCCTCCCTTTTTTTTTTTTTTTTTTTTTACAGAAAATATACATTGTCCGCTCCGAAACTGTTCCCTCCGCCGTGCTTGATGTCTTCCTATACTTTTGTTGAATTATCATCGAATAATATATAGAGATATAAAATATACATAAGTACAGTAGGCCTATATTAATATATACGTACATGTAACTTATATATATATACATCAAGCCGCTTCTCTACAAAATTTGGTTTTAGTTATTTTTCATAGCATATATGTTATGGGCTGGGTCTTCGCCTCACCAACATTTTACTCCACGAACTGCCTCTGTGCAGTCGTCTGCTAGAGAGAGAGAGAAATTATTCATACCTGCATTGTGGCGGTATCTCTCGACGTTGAGAGAAGACGCAGTCAGATATGGCACAATGCAATGCCTCCAAATGTCATGTTTTCAAGCGACGGTATCAAAAAGCAAAACGGAAATTAATTAAGTTGATCTTTGTCAAAGGCTAGATATGTGAATTCTACAAATGAACAATGTTTTTTTGTTTTGTTTTTGTTGTATGCTTCAGAGGATGTCGACTCTTAACAAACGGCATATTTCTTTAGGACAATTGTAACACAAACTGCTGCTAGAAAGTGAATACCTTTATTTTGGGAAGAAAAGTAAAACTGTCCTCCCGTTATTAACATGACACCAATTATTGAACATGTTAATAAGAACAGAATAGCTTTGTATCTACGAGATATATTATGTATATTAACGGGAAAATGTGCCGTGGATTTAAACTTACCAGGATTTTTGAAACAAGTCGCAATACTGGGGAGTAGAAGTGAGACACATAGTGCAACTGTTAAGGGGGAAAATGTCGGTAATAATTCATATCTGAGATACAACTGAAAATTATTGGTAAATTTATAGTGATTGCTACGAGCCGAATTAATGTTAATACATTTTCTTACTGCTTTACACCATTAATAATTGTAATCTAATCGGCATCAATTTGATGTGAATGATGTAATCAGTATGCTACTTGAACCACATATCTAAAAATAATTTTGGCAGTGGAAAGTGATAAAAAAAAAAGTCATGATGTAGGCTATTGTATGCAATGGTGCATCCACTGGAAGGGTACATTAGAGATCAAGCTCCCCATGGTGTTTATTGGCGGACTTATGTAGGGGCATGTTACGTATGTAGAAACTATGCTACGGCTGCAACATTTTTCACATTGTCCAAAAAGTAAAAAAGGAAAGAAAAATATTCGGAGTTGCATATTATCACGTAGAAAAACAAAATGTATCATTCAAAATCTATAGTTTTATTATTATTATTATTTCTAATCGCATCATCTTTAAAGAATATGAGCACAATCAACGTTCTTCCTTACAGTCTAGACTCTAGAGCATCGGTTTCCGACCGGTGTTACGAGTACCCCCCGAGGGTACGTGCTGGGCCGTTCAGGGGTACACGAAAAATAATCAGTAATGGCGGAAAAACAGGTAAAGTAAAAAAAAAAAAACGTTTGTTATGGAACAATAAATGTTAATAAGTTTGAATCTCGGCTAATAGAGACACTTCAAAGCCAGCTCACATTAGTGAATGATGATTGCTGAGGGCGTGGCTATGAACCCCTCCCCAAACCACTCTTCTACCAATCAATTCGCACAGTTCATGCGTCACTTTTGGGATTTAAAATTAAATCTGTGATTGGTACTTTTAGTGCAGTAATTTTCCTTTCCCAACTCATTACCACATTTCCACTATTTTACATTAAAATAGGCACTGACCAAAAGTGTCAGTATTTAAAAACAGCTGTTTTTAAAACAAGAGGTACAATTTATAGAAATGGGTTTAAAAGGAAGTACACAAGTGGTTAAAGGTTGTAAACCACTGGTCTAGGGGATATGTGCAGACTTTCAAGAAGCTGTTAGAAATAACAAGTTAGTAAAATCATGCAATGCATTTATTATGATACGCTTTCCAACATACTAGAAATCATTACTCAAGTTATGAGGATAATGGATGTGGAATTAATCTCGCTCCTGTGCCCTGACCTTTAATCCCAGTTCCATGATATTCAACAGAACACCAGTTCAGTTATACCTCCGGAACAACATACTAAAGTTTTGTCGCAATAGAAGCATTTTTAGTCAAGAGGATAATTGCAGTGAAATAAATCTCGCTCGTGTGTCGTGACCTTCGACCCCATTTTGATGATATTAAGCAGAACATTGGTTCAGTGTATACCTCCGGATCAACATACTAAATAAAGTTTTGTCGCAATAGAAGCATTTTTAGTTAAGAGGATAATTGCTGTGAAATAAATCTCGCTCGTGTGTCGTGACCTTTGACCCCATTTCGATTATATTAAACAGAACCGGTTCAGTGTATCTCCGGATCAACATACTAAATAAAGTTTTGTCGCAATAGAAGCATTTTTAGTTAAGTTATGGGGAAATGGCTGTGGAATAAATCTCACTTCTGTGCCCCGACCTTTGACCCCATTTCGATTATATTAAACAGAACCGGTTCAGTACATCTCCGGAACAACATGGTGAAGTTTTGTCGCAATCGAAGCATTTTTACGTAAAGTATGACGCATAAGAGCGATGAAATGGATCCCGCTCCTATGTCCTGCCCATTCACCCCATTTCGTCCATTTTCAATAGGGTTCCTACCTAGGTTTCCCTTTACCACATACTAAAATTTCATCGAAATCGAACTATTTTTACACGAGTTATCGTGCGGACGGACGGACAAAGCTGGAGCACATACGCTCCTTCAATCTACGGTTGGAAAGCGTAAAAAAGGGCAGTGGAGTTGCTATCGGTTACTCTTATTACAAAAGGAATGTACACGACAATGAAAATTAAGAATATTTTGAACAGTACGGCAATTTAGTAACGACACTGAATTTAAAATAAAATGGAAAAGCAGGAAAACTTATATGAATATATTTTATTCGAAGTACATTCCTCCTGCGTTAATACAAGAAGTGGAACGATCAGCCAATGAAAGGAAGGACTTACAGAGGTCATCTCTTGGTATGGAATGAAAATCTAATATTACAGTATGTCTTCAATGTCTTGAAAGACTTTCCCTTTTAAAGGCGGATTTTATTTAGAGAATAGAAAGTCATCACACCGTGACAAATCTGGAGAATATGGGGGATGGCTGGGTACACACACTTGTTTTTGTGTCAGAAATTGCTGTACGCTGACTGCTCTGTGTGTGTGGATGCGTTATCGTGAAAACAGTACGATTGATCGTTTTTGTACTAAGGTCTCACACGAACAATCCTCTGCATTGCCAGTGACAGTTGTACTTTCAGGGATGAACTCGTGAAGCAGAATTCCCTTGTTGTCCAAGCATTGTCGTGATTTTGTACTTCTGTAACCTGATCTTCTTTCCTTTGGGTGCACTATGGCGCTTCGTTTCAGGATCATAACACTATGTCTTGTCACGTGCCACAATGATTTGGAGGAAATTTTGCATGATTTCTGCAGTCACCAGGATGTCTTTTGCGTACTCCATTCGTGAATGCCCCCCCCTCCAATCTTGCACTAAAATTTGACGAATCGTCTCCTTATTAATACTGAGTTCACATTCCAGCATATTCAACGTCACACAATGATCACTTTTTATCTTTTCGCTGACTTTCTCAATGTGTTAAAACGTACGCACTGAAATCGCGCGTCCGGGCCTTCCGTCATTTTCCAAATCTCCCCGCCCATCCTTGAAACGTGCATGCCTTCGGGATAATTGTGCACGAGATAGCCAAGTAGTCCCATAGACATCACGCCACAATTTAACTCTCTCAGATGCAGTTTTACGGATTATCAAACAGAACCGGATATTTGCTTTCTGCTCCATGACAGAGCAGTCACAATGTTCTTCCACCGAATGACGTCATGGACAGTGCAAATAATCATCTGCGCAATTCTCGCGCAAACGCTGTTGCCACCGTAATTATCAAAAAACATTGCTTTCTCGACTCGTGTGTTTTACCGGGATTTTTTTTTAAATCAGTCTCATTACTTAATCGCCGCACTGTGTATCATTAAAAAAAATTGAATATTTTATAAATTCTTTTTCTACTTAATGAAACAAAAAAAAAAAAAAAAAGAAGTTTGGAGCTACCTGGAAACGCCTCTTAATAAGAACACTTCAAAACATTAAAATGTTTCCTATTGCAACCACAACTTAAATAGCCAGTAGACCCAAATTTCGAACGAAAGACAGTTTATAGCCCTAAGATTTGTTCATAGTAGTAATTAAACCTGAAGCAAAAACACAACAAGAAAGATAACGCCGTATTTCTGGTTGTAATGAGCATGTCTTTTTTTATCCTTTCGGACATAAAAAAAAATATTTCGAAGCAGATTTTTAGAAAATCAAAAAAAATTTGCAAAGAAAGATAATATGGGCTTACACCACCTACGGAAAAATTGCGCATAATTTAAAATACGCAGTGTGAGTGCAAGTATTCACTGTGAAGTCTCCAGGATGCCTTTGGCGTATTCACCATGTAGCACAAATTGGTTGTTTCAACGTTCAGAAATCGTTAACGGGTTGGTTGCAGAAACGTCAAACAGAATACGTTTAAAAAAACCAGGATGTCTGGTTGATAAACGGTTATATCAACCATTCGAAAAACCCATTATTAACTTTTATGAAACTTTAAAGAGCTGTTTTCTAAAGTATTTAAAGTAACTCCGAAAGGTAGACTTTTGGTTAAAGAAGGGTTGATATAACGTTTTCATTGTACCTTACGACTTCTGCATTAATATAGTATTTAACAAAGAAAAATTTCTGCAATTAAAGTGATCATTACATGCGCTTGTATATGGCAGATCGTCAATGAAGTCCCTCGGTATACTACCTGCTGTTCTTTAAATATGCCAATACTCTCTACAACAAGACGAAATTTTCAAGTAGCGGGATCCAAAAACAATTTAGGAGTGTCGTTTCGTCCTAGAGAGAAATAATTAATAACATTCCTCGTAAAGCACCGCTCAGATACAATGCTATTTAACCAAGACTCACACACCTTTTAAACATTGCAAAAGGCAGTAAAAAATCTTGTGCCAATTTGAAGTTCTGCCTCATGGTTTCCACTAAACGGTTTTTCATGTGGACCAAAAGAAGATGCTGGGTTATGCTTTATGAAAGGAACTGGAAATAGACTCAAGAAATAAAATATGATGTCTGCCAAAAATTGAGGGTTTTTCAACCATGTCCTTTTAGAAATTTAATACTGATGTAAAAAATTTCCACCTTCTATTAAAATTAGGTGCGTTTATCATTAGTATTTAAGTTTTATTGATTGATCGCGTTGAGATCTGATCCTGATTTTAAACGTTTTAAAAAATTTCACGATTTCAACCAAATATATCAGCTTTACTAAAACGTTTCATAAACGTTCTAAAACGTCCACTTTTTCAACGTTCAGCTGTTAACCACATAACAACGTTTTAAAACAACCAGAAATCACTTATCAACTACTAAACCCAAATCTGAACGTTTAAACAACGTTACTGTGCTTCATGTTCGTTAGAAACAAACAAAATTTAACCGGATTTCTACAATGGGTTAAACATCCGCCAAAAAAAAAAAAAAAAAAGAAATTGCTGCTTACTTCCAGTAGCGCCTGTAAAGTGTGTTATGAAATTTAACAAATTGTGTGCGAAAAATGTTCTCATAGCGGAAGATATCAGAGGCAAAAGGAATTTTCAAATGTAACAAAAGGAGAGATATAGAGGAAAACGTGTTGTAAAATGGTTTGCAGAAATAAATACGACGCATGTAGGCATAGGCGTAACTTTGTGGATGGGGATCGCGGAGTGGAACGAGCTTACCAACTTTGGAAAATTTAAATACGGGGGCAAGCTTACGATGGTGCTGAAAACATGAGTGAAAGGCTCAATGGAAGCACGACGAAATTCAAAGAGGCAAAACTAAGAGCTCTATAACTTATGCACTGTTATACTCACCTTACACATTGGCAGAGATTCGTTTTTGTGAAGAAGTAAAACCACGGTAAAATGCTATCAATGTAGAGAACTCATATAATATCATTCATGTATCAGCAAAAAAAAAAAAATTGGAATTTTAAAATAATTTGTAATAAGAGAGGACTTTATTTTCAGAAAACACATTTACGGAGAAACTGTTTCCAAGAACTGCCTCCCCCCATGACGAAAACATCCGTTTATATTTTTTTTCGTGCCCTCCTTCCAGAAAAATTTCACTTTGCACTCATTTGTGCTTCCTCCGTCGAAGAAGAACACCACTTTATGCTTATATTTGTGCCTCCTCCTCCCCCACATTTTTTTATCACCCTACGCCTACGCATGACTCAAAGCACGCCCGGGCTCGCTTTTAATCATGGAATTTGGAGCGCTCCTTTTTTTTTTTTGGAGGGGGGGGAGTTAACGAACACTTTTGGCTATAAGTAGTGGCCTCAGTCCCTAATTTAAGGGCACTAGTTACAATGAAGGTACAGAGCCAGTGCCGTAAGACAAAACCACCACCAATACGGGATTCAAACCCCGATCCATCCCGACGAAAAGATGACAAGCCAGAGCTTAAACCACCGCGTCACCGGAAAAGTGGGGCGTTCTACCAACTTACATAAATTATCAAAACATTTTGTCCATTCAGTTGAGTCATTTCGCTAAAATTAAAAAGTCTACTTGATTTGCCATGACATGTCATTGAAACTTTGCGATTTCAGATTAGCTTAGCCCCTTTCCTCTCTCTCGATCGATATTCTGGATATGCCCCAGACACTAATATAATGAATGGAAAAATCTTCGCCAGCAGTTTTTTTTTCTTTGTGTAACATTTGTATTGCTTTGAATGCTTCAACTGCAATTGAAAGATAAATCTTTCATGTGTACAGAGTCGCCAGAACAGGGAGGATTTGGTACTTAATTCTTTCCTCCAAGAAAAGTTCTGGGAACAGTGCCTTTCCAAAATTTCCAAACAAAAACAATCGTTTTTCCTTGGAAAACAGAAGGGTAAACATCTAAACTGCTACCTTCTCCTCGCTTCCTCTAGAATTTTCTGCGTTACTATGCCCTGTATGTGTGTTTAAAACATTTTCAAGGAGTATTGAAGAGTTTAACTTGCTGGCGTGAACATGAAAACTTTACTGTCTTGACCACGACAGAAAATAACAGTGTCCCCGAATTTTTTCAAATCCTAGACTTTAAAGGAGAGTAATTATGAGACAGATAACTCATATATACGATTTCCCCTTCGGCAACGCATTAGTTCTGAGCAGTGGCGTACCTGAAACACCCCCCTCCGCCCGCGAAATTTATTAGGTTTCTAGTACTGAACATTTTTAACTTCCATATTATTTGTAAGGCTTAACGGGCGTTTTAATAAATCAAATTCTTTGGAACCTGCATGTATTTCTCATGAAATCCAAACTATATACTTTATCGCGTGAAATACAAATGTGCCCTTCGTAATTAAAATGTTTGCCCTACTTTCATACTGATGCAAATCACTCCAAAACACTTAACGCCAGAGTTAATCATATCATGCAAATTTTATTCTTTTAGAGAACTATATAAAAGGCCAGCCTCTTTTAAATGCCTCACGATCACACACACACACACACACACACACACACACACACACACAAAATAACTGCCGTGTGACAGTGCCTAATGACCTTTTCCGGCTTATACGAAAATGCAGAACATAAGTAAACAAATAAATGAGAAAGAATTGTGACACAAAACACGTAAAACTTAAGTTCTTTACTCTTGAATATAAAAAAACACATTTAACATAATATCAAAATGTTTTGCTGAGAATAAAAATTTTTTTCACTTGACTCTCTCATTAAAAAGGCGACTCTGCTTCTTCGCCCCCTTCCCCCCGCCCCTGCGAAGAACATCTTTTAGTTCATTATGTTTTGAAGGATGAGTAGTTATGTACAAATATATACACATCATCGTCATTGGTATAAAATTTCTCCGCTCATTGAACTGATATTTCTTGCACACATCTGTTATTAATATACATGCATAGGAACTTTTGCTACGGCCGTGAAAAGGGCCCTCAAGTCCAGGGACCGACTTAGACAGTTTGGGGCCCTGGGCAAGAGGCTTTCACCCCCCCCTTAGCAAAACGCGTTAGGCCATACCACCTTCCATTACAAAGCAACAGTGATTGGTTGCACCGTATATTCTTATGCTGGGACCGGTTAAATAGTTATTATTGGCAGATTAGGACATTAATTTGTCAATAATAGGGTGTTCTATTCATTTGCACGGTAGAAATTATAATTGTCATTTCCACGTGTCTCAACGTACAGTTATGAAATTACCATTTTAACTTTTTTCAGTGGATGAACATTGTGAATCAGTTAGGTGCAAAGCAAGTAATATATAACTATATTTTGACGGTCTTCAAAGATCGGAGCACAGGGCACATGTCCCGAATGTCCTCCCGTAAATCAGGTCCTGATCAAGTCCTCTGGAACAGCTGCTTTCTCGTCATCTAGTTTTTATGAACTAAAGCAACGGAAATGTTTTCTAAAGTTTCACTTGTTTACTAAAAAAAGCAAAACTTGCATTTCTTTTTAGCACGTCTTTTGCAAAAAAAGTTCGTGCTTATGTTATCGGTTTGTCCGTCCGTCCGTCCTTCTGTACCCACGATATGTCTGCAACTATTAGTCCGATTTGGAAAATTCTTTTTGCATTGGGAAACTTGAAATATGCGAATGATGATCCTGCATTTCATTTTTTTACGGTGTACAATTTCACGGCTAGAGGGCGTAAATGCAGATGATGTCGAATTCAAAAGTATGCTTTACTCCACATATTTGCTTCTAAACATCCGATTGAATTTTCTTTTTTTTTTATCTTTCGATTCCATTTATGTCGAAGAGTATTTTAGATATAGTTACTTTTGTAAATTATGCATAGATTTTTCGCTAGGGGCGTAAAAATAAATTGCGTTTTCCCCTATAACTTTTCTTCTAAAACTCCGATTTGAAAAAAAATTCTTCAGCTGATACAGCTCCTGGTGGAAAATCTTTTGCATATAATTTCTAATTTTTGGTAAAGAATACTTTGGCCACCAGGAGACGTAAGTGTTAATTTTTGCTTCTGATGTATTTACCATAAAATCTGAGCTTCTAAAATCTCGATTTAAAAAATTATTTCGTTGACTGATGCCACTCACATCGATAAACATTTTTGGAATATTATTTTTGTCAATATTTCTACTTCTAGCAGTTCGATTTGAAAAATTCCTTCTTTGTTGGATAGTGTTTTCAGTGTGGCATGTTTTCCTATAATTTCAAAATTTTCAAGTAATTCATAGAGTTTCCGCTAGGGGGCGTCCTAGTTGACACTTCGCACGTATTCTTTACATTTAGTGTCCAATAATCGCTTTGGAATGACAGAAATTCACAGTAGAAAGGATCAATGAAATTTCCCATTTCATGCTGGAGAACAGCGTATATACGTACAGTACAGAAAAGTATGAAAGGCGGAAAAATGGAAAATACATATATCATCCTCCCTCAGCAGCTGTTCACTGCGTAACAAAGATATCTGGAAACTTTTCCTAGAAATTTCTCTTGAGGGTATTTTCTCACTTTTCATGGCCAATTGAATGATCTCTGGTTCTTGCTGGTGCATGTGACGCAAAGTATCAAAAGAACCAGAAAACAATTTCCTCATTGTTCTAATTTGCTGCCTAATATCATTTACCATCTTTTTCATGTATTAAATTTACATGTTGAGAGTGGTAAAAACGGTTAGATAATAACAAGTTAATAAAATCATGCAATGCATTGATTATGATACGCTTCCCAACATACTAGAAATCATTACTCAAGCTATTACTCAAGTTACGAGGAAAATGGCTGTGGAATAATTCTCACCCCTGTGCCCCGACCTTTGATCCATTTGGATGATATTCAACAGAACTGGTTCAGTATATCTCCGAAATATCATGATAAAGTTTTGTCGCAATCGAAGCAATTTTACGTAAGTTATGATGCATAAGGGCTATGGAATAGATCCCGCTTCTGTGTCCTAACCTTTGACCCATTCCGCCCATTTTCAATAGGATTCGTCCCCAGGCAAGTCCCTACAACATACTAACATTTCACCCAAATCGAAACATTTTTACGTAAGTTAGACGCATAATGGCGATGGAAGTGATTCCGCTCCTATGTCCTGACCTTTGACTCCCATTTTGCCAATTTTCAATAGGGTTTATCCCCAGGTGATCTCCTACCACATACTAAAATTTAATCGAAATCGAACCTTTTTTACGTTAGTTATGACGCATAAGAGCAGTGTAATGGATCCCGCTCCTATGTCCTGATTTTTGACCCCATTTCGTTCACTTTCAACATGGTTCCTTCCTAGGTGTTCCCCTACCACATACTGAAATTTCATCGAAATCGAACAATTTTTACGCGATTTATCGTGCGGACGAACATACGCACACAACGCGTGACGTAATGAGGCAGATGGGAATCGCGACCATCTGCTCGCAAGAGTGTGACGTCATAAAACTTTAATAGGATTCACACACAACGCGTGACGTAATGAGACAGATGGCGTGAACGCGCGCCAACATCTAATGGGACGACGCCATGACACTGCACTAAAAACGTAGTAATTCGGGGTGGTTATTTAACCTACTAAACGAATTTTCCTAAAGTCAAGATCAAGCTAAATCGATTTCTAGTAACAGAAAACGGTAGGTTAACGACTTTCATCAAAATCCTTAAAGCCTTTTTCAAAATAAAATTTGCCGCCCCGGTGGCGCAGTGGTCTAAGCGATGGCCTCTGATCATTCGTCCGAACGGGGTCCGGGTTCGAATCCCGGTGAGGCATGGATGTTGTGTTTGTCTTACGGCACTGGCTCTCTCCCTTTTCTGGAACCAGTGGCCCTAAATTAGGGACGGGCGACTGCTTATAGCCCATTGAGTTGCTCACAGTGGTCGTTAAACCTCCAATCAAAAAAATAAAAAAATAAAATTTACAAACATACAAGAATTGCTCCTTTAAGGTGAGCGTCAAGTAATTTTGCTTCCTGTACTTCGAATGGAAAAATGCCTGTACACATTTTCTTCCCAATTAATGCGTTCCGGAGGATGAAAATTTCAACGTCGATTAAAATATCTTCATTTTATAACTTGCAATACTTCATATTTTCTAAAACATAACCATAATTATGCAATCCAACATTTGTTTATCTACTGACGTCATCAAAGTACAGGTCGCGCCATCCTTTTTCTGGTTTCAACACCACGAAAGGAAAAATTATTGGTTTTTTATGTAATTATGGTTATGTTTTAGAAAATATTAAGTATTCCAAGTAATAATATGAAGTTATTTTAATCGATATTCAAATTTTCATCATTAATTGTGAAGGAAATGTGTACAAAAGTTTTTCCATTGGAAGTATAGGAAGCAAAATTACTTGACGTCCACTTTAATAATATGGGATAAGGGCGATGGAATGGATCGCAATCCTATGTCCTGACCATTGATCCCATTTCGTTCATTTTCAATAGGGTTCGTCCCCAGGTGGTCCCCTACCACATATTAAAATTTCATCGAAATCGAACCATTTTTAAGCACGTTATGACGCATAAAGGCAATGGAATGCATCCCGCTATTATGTCCTGACCTTTGACCCCACTTCACCCATTTTGAATAGGGTTCGTCCCGAGGCGGTCTCCTACCACATAGTAAAATTTCATTGAAATCGAACCATATTTGCGCAAGTTATGACGCATAAGTGCAATGGAATGGATCCCGCTCCAACGTCGTGACCTTTGACCCCATTTGTCCCATTTTCAATAGGATTCGACCCCAGGTGGCCCCGTACTACATACTAAAATTTCATCGAAATCGAACAATTTTTCGCCAGTTATAGTGCGGACGGACAAAGCTGGAACATATACGCTTCTTCAACCTACGGTAGGAAAGCGTAAAAAAGGCAAAGTGGAAATTAGCATATGGTATTTTTATATGTTATTCGTAGGTACATTTCTGTTTCCCCTGCCCCCCTGAAAACTAAGCTATAGGCACCCATGGGTGCTAGGTTTCGGAGACGGACACAACATTCTAAGTTAAAGGCAAGAGCAATAAAGTGAGAGACGGTAAGAAATTAGCCCTGTGACACCAAATTCAATGCACGAGACACAAAATATCTGAGCGTCCGATTGATGTCCACGTCCATTAGGCGCATACAGTATTGCTAACTCTTGAAAAGAATGGATGATTAAAAATTTAAAAAAAATAAAAAAAATTACAAATAGCATTACACACCACCCAACGATCTTTGGGGTGCATCCTTAAGCAAGAGGCGGTTCCTTACGCGTCATTCGCTGGGATATAATTGTCAAATTCAAAATTGTCATTGACCTTTATGTCGTCTTTTTTTATTTGTTGATGATTGATCATTGATTTAAAATATATATATATTTAAAACACAAGGCCGTTTCTTCCTACAATTCGCCAGCGCCACCCACTGGAGCGATTTTCATCATTTTTTGTTTAATAAAAGCTACTGACCCACAGATTTGTCATCGCTAATTTTAATTGTCATAAGTAATTTTTTTATGCTACCATGGCATTTTCTTTGTACAGTCTGTCGTAAGCGGAACGATACACGGGAAATCGGGAACTACTTGAAAGCGTTCTGATTCGGTAGTACAACCAAAAATAAGAAAACATAAACAAAATAGCCTATGTACACCAGAAAGAAGTAAGCTTCCCAACGGTGAAAGACTTATCCAAATCGGTTCAATAGTTTTCGAGATTAGTAAAAAAAATTACGTATATTATCATGAACTACTTTCTTCCACGTTGGGTGTGATCAGGTTGTATGTAAACAAAGCGGAATGATACACTGGAAATCGGGAACTACTTGAAAGCGATCTGATTTGGTAGTACAGCCAAAATTAATAAAAAGTAAATGAAATGTCCACCGGAAAGAAATAAGCTTCCCAACGGTGAAAGAATTATCCAAATCGGTTCAGTAATTTTCGAGATTACCTCAAACACCCAAAGTTTTGCTCTTTATACATTAGTATAGATTATATAATGATACAAAAACAAAAACAAAATTGTTAAAACCAAACTGGCAAAATAGAATACATTTTAAACCCCAATGTGTAGTTATGTAGACACGATATCATTTCGGGTCACTGAAAGAATGCCTCAATACTCCAATGCAAGCCCGTCAACGACGGGTAAGCACATGTTTATACAGGGTGATCCATTTAAACCAGTACCATGTGATTTACTTATAACTTTTTTATAAATAACAACAAAATCATACAGTAAGTTGAGAATTATATATGTGGTATTGGAGAATCATTTTATCAAAGCAAATTGTTGGAATTGTCCTCCATTTTCTTGTAAACACAGTTGAACACGCTGCACCATATTCAGTGATGTCTCATGTAGAGTACGAGCAGTAACATTGCCAATTTCAGTCGTGATTGTTTCACGCAATGCATCCAATGTTTATGGATGGGTTTTGTAAACTTTATCCTTCAAGTAGCCCCATAAAAAAGTCAGGGGAAGTTAAGTCCGGAGATCGGGGAGGTCATGTGTTTTTTTTTAATTAATCTGTCATCAAAGAAACTGGTTATGAGTTCCATTGAGACTGTCGATGTATGACACGTAGCGCCATCCTGCTGAAAGTAGCCCTCTGTCAATTCAATGTCATCAAGTTGTTCCACAAATTCATTGAATATGCGGCAATAAACGTTAGTGTTGACAGTCTCAGAGAAAAAAATGGGGCCAATAATTTTCGTAGACGAAACCGCACACCATACACCAACCTTTTGTGAATGCAACGGTGTTTCACACATAACGTGTGGGTTTTCGGCAGCCCAGTATCGGCTGTTTTGCGAATTGGCGTAGCCTGACAGATGAAACCAGGCTTCATTCGTAAACCATGTGATGGAGAGAATATCAGATCGCAAATTAAGAAAATTTTGAAACCATTTGCAGTAACTTATTCTCTTTCCCTTGTCCTGTTCCTGCAGCTGATGGATTACGTGCACTTAAAATGGTCGAATATTCGCTTTTTTTGCTGCCCTTTGTCAAGTTCCGTATGAATATCCTGTCTGTTGGCTTAATCTGCGCAACGATTTCGTCGGAGATTGAAGTAAACGTTGCCGAACATCGTCCACACGTGTTTGGGGCATCGGAGGGTGATGTCTACCGCTACCGCTGAGAAGAGAACCGGTTTGCTCCAGTTTTTTTGCCATCGACAGAATTGTTGACTTGCTTGGCACTTTTCGAACTCCAGACTCTCTTCGAATTGCTCGTTGCGTTTGGATGACAGAATTGGTTACCCAATATGATTTCACTAAAAAACACGCTCAGGACCGGAGTGCTGCATGTTTCCGAATGCACGCAAGTGAATGACAACGCAACAACAAACAAATCACGAGCTGAGTTACAGTTACGGTTAACAATCTTCTTCACGGGGGCGATTTTTATTCTCCAGGAGTTGCTGCTTCTATTGAAAAAAAGAAGAAGCTCCTTGCGCGATCCCTTGCAAAAATGTAAGGTTTTTTCAGGGTACTGGTTTAAATGGATCACCCTGTACAATAACGAGGAAAGTCATCGTTGATTTCGTATACGAGTAGTTAGAAAAATTAAAAATTAAAGGCAATATTACGAAAATTTTGTTATTGGTGACCCATCTTATAGGCTGCCCATTAACAATTGAGCCGTTTATTATAGTTATGCATTTTATTACGATTCGTGTTATATGACAAGAAAAAATTTCAGTCACAGCTTTTTCAACTGCGCATGACACGGGTTAAGAACTAGTAAATAATAATATTCCAAATTTGATTAAAGTTTAGCAATTTATTTTTTCAACTTAAACGAAAAACTTATGTGGAAACTATTGAAAGGGCTCCAGCCCCCTTCCCAAATTGGTCTGGCGGCGCCCTGCTGAGACCCATCAAAAGTTACTCAAGACATAACTCCCCCTCGGATAGGCACGGACAGAAGGGAACGCATGGACTGCTTGACACTACATACCGGCAAACGTTCTTGAGAAAAAAAGAATGGAGCGGTATTTATGAATATTTTGCACAGTTTCTCGACAACAGTGAGTTAATGTTTTCAAAAATATAGAAATATTATGTAATACATACTTTTTTCGCAAAATTGATTAATTTGGAAAAAATCACATACGGACTTATCAGAATCCACACATGCTAGTTTGTCGTGGTTATACAGAAAAAGAAATCAACGGGTTGTAAACAACCTTTTACAGTAAATTGGCGTTGGTGAACCATTTCCCACTCCCGGAAATGGCTGAACTTTTCATTATTTTTGCGTTGAAAGCAAAATAGGAAAAAATGAAGCGATCTGCGCCGCTGAGGTCAGTACGCAATTATGATAATTATTATTATTATTATTTTTATTAATTTTTGGCGAACAAAACTTGAGAATTCAAAAGCTCTTTGAACGACTTCAGACATCATTTTAACTGGAAATGTTTGAAAGTGTTACAGTAGGAAAATGTGTTGATAAAGTCTCGCTCCTGTGATGTTTTTTACGCTTTCCAATCGTAGGCTGAAGAAGCGTATATGCTCCAGCTTTGTGCGTCTGTTCGTCCGCATGATAACTCGCGTAAAAATGGTTCGATTTCGATGAAATTTTAGTATATAATAGGGGATCACCACCTGGGGACGAAACCTATTGAAAATGGCCGAAATGGGGTCAAAGGTCAGGACATAGGAGCGGGATCCATTCCATTGACCTTATGCGTCATAACTTGCGTAAATATGGTTCGCTATCAATGATATTTTAGTATGTGGTAGGGAACATCCTGGGGACCCTATTGAAAATGGGCGAAATGGGGTCCAAGGTAAGGACATAGGAGCGGGATCCATTCCATTATCCTTATGCGTCATAACTTGCGTAAATATGGTTCGATTTCAATGAAATTTTAGTATGTGATAGGTGACTACCTGGTGACCCTATTGAAAATGGGCGAAATGGGATCAAAGTTCAGGACATAGGAGCGGGATGCATTCCACTGCCCTTATATGTTATAACTTGCGTAAATACAGTTCGATTTCAACGACATTTTAGTATGTGGTAGGGGACCACCTGGGAACGAACCCTATTGAAAATGGGATCAAAGGTCAGGACATAGGAGTGGGATGCATTCTACTGCCCTTATGCGTTATAACTGCGTAAATATGGTTCGATTTCAATGCCATTTTAGCATGTGGTAGGGGACCACCTGGGGACCCTTTTGAAAATGGGCGAAATGGGGTCCAAGGTAAGGACATAGGAGCGGGATCCATTCCATTATCCTTATGCGTCATAACTTGCGTAAATATGGTTCGATTTCAATGAAATTTTAGTATTTCGTAGGGCACCACTTGATGACCCTATTGAAAATGGGCGAAATGGGATCAAAGGTCAGGACATAGGAGCGGGATGCATTTCACTGCCCGTATATGTTATAACTTGCGTAAATATAGTTCGATTTCAATGACATTTTAGTATGTGGTAGGGGACCACCTTGGGACGAACCCTATTGAAAATGGGATCAAAGGTCAGGACATAGGAGTGGGATGCATTCCACTGCCCTTATGCGTTATAACTTGCGTAAATATGGTTCGATTTCAATGCCATTTTAGTATAAGGTAGGGAACCACCTGGGTACGAACCCTATTGAAGATGGGCGAAATGGGTCAAAGGTCAGGACATAGGAGCGTGATCCATTTCATCGCCCTTATGCGTTATAACTTATGTAAAAATGCTTTGATTGAGACAAAATTTCATCATGTTTTTCCGAAAGTACACTTTACCGGTTTTGTTTAATATCATCGAAATGGGGTCAAAGGTCAGGTCATAGGAGCGAGATTTATTCTACCGCCATTATCCTCCTAACTTGAGTAATGATTTCTGGTATGTTGGAAACCGTATCATAGTCAAGGCATTGCATGATTTTACTAACTTGTTTATTTTTACAACAGCTCTTTAACACTTTCTAACATGAATTCACTGCAAGGATAAACTGGAATTCTTTTGCATTAGTACATGTGTGAATTTTATAAGGTGTAGGTAATGTCCTAAAACAGACACCTTTGAAATCCACCGACACATGCAGCTGAGCTTCGCGGCGTAAAGCGTTGGCGGACACGGCATGTCACGTCGCGGACGACTGTCAGCTCTCGTATCCTTAAGGGGACCGTAAACAAATTGCAAATGCAACAATCACCAAGGAAACGAAGACGGATTCTGTTAAGGGACCACCTACAAATGGAAATGTGACTTACTACGGCCACACGAAAGCATGTTTCTTAACAAGTAAGTAACCGATTTGCACGCAAATGGTCCCTTTCTACTCAGAAACAAATCACACATGAGATACGATACAGAATTACGCTCCATCCGTCCGCCGTCTGTCCGTCTGTCCAGAAGAATAAAAACAAATATCTCCTCCGAGAAGCAATAGATTTGCACGGAAATGCTCTCTTTCTACTCAGAGACGCCTCACACCTCTCAGATACGATAGAAAATTAATTCCATCCATCCGCTGTTTGTCTGTCCGTCAGCCTGGAAGTATAAAAGGACGTAACCCTACCGAGAAACAACCGATTTGCACGGAAATCATCTCTTTCTACTCAGGGATGAACCACGCCTTACAGATACGACAGAAAAAATTACGTTCCATACGTATATTATTCTTCCGGACAGACGAACAGACAGAGGGTGGACGGATGAAACGTAATTTTTTTACCGCATATGATAGGTGCGAGGTTTCTCCGAGAAACAACCGATTTCCGTGCAAATCGGTTGTTTCTAGGAGGAGGTATTTGTTTTTATTCTTCAGGGCGGACAGACGGCCGACGGATGGAACCTAATTCTGTATTGTATCTCATGGGTGATTCGTTCCTGAGTAGAAAGAGACCATTTGTATGCAAATCGGTTGCTTACGTGTTAAGAAACATGCTTTCGTATGGCCGTTGTGCACATTTCCATTTCCAGATGGTCCCTTAAGAGAACCCGTTTTCGTTTCCCAGGTGATTGTTACATTTACAATTTGTTTACGGTCCCCTTAAGGATACGAGAGTCGACAGTCGTCCGCGACGAGAGATGTCGTACCCGCCAGCGCTTTACGCCGTGAAGCTAAAAGGCATGTGCCGGTGGATTTTAAAGGTGTCTGTATTAGAACATTACCAGATCTCGTTCTTGACAGCTCTCATCTCTGAAGGGAAGACATTGGATTAAAATCAACAAATATAAGAAGGGAGTGTTAAAATAATCTGCCCCGGTGTTCTATCTCATCTGCGAAGTGTGAGATCAATTACAAAAGGGATGATACAGAAAGAGCTGGAAGAGGTATGATATTCAACGTCTCCTTTTGTTAGGATCTATGGATTCAGTAATGATATGTGTTACAGAGAACTTGGGTTGGAAAGATCTCCCCCATATATGAATTGAATAAGGGTGTACGTAGAAAGAGTGTTGCCATCGTGGGTTTATTAAGGTGATGCATTAAAAAATTCCCGTTGGAAAGATGTTTCAGAAATGAGCATTCAATTACGAGCTATAATGGAAAAATCTTGAACTTCGTTTTACTCACCACGGAGCCAATTACCAAAAGTGTTTGATAGATTGTGTGATGGAAAGTTCTCTCTTTTGTGAGAATTCACGAAGAGGATGTGTTGGAAAGACCTTGCTTCTTGTGTTACCATCTATAGTATGAAACCATCAAACTATGAACATGCCGTTTTATGCACGATAAAATGACGAAAATGACATTTAATAACCTTTTATGAAAAGTTAAAATCAATTTCATTAGTACTTACGGTCCTACTTTATCCTCAGATGAAATGAACACGACCTAGAGATCACACAGGCTAATATGACATACACATTGCCAGATTACCGTATACGTCCATTGTCCTATGAAATAGAGTCAGCATTCACGGTGAAAGATATGGTTGTGACGTCCAGACTGTATGAGGATCTTCCACACTACCGATGCAGATACCGGAACCTCATCATTGCAGCACCACTCCATATTCTTAAGAATGTAGTATGAAATCAATGAGAAAATACGTTAGAAGGACCTTGCTCCTGGGGCTGCCACCTATGTAGTTGGTGCGGGTTGGAAAGATCATACTCTTTTGTGAATTCAGTAAGGGAATATATTAGAAACAAGATATTGTAAATACACCAGACTGAATACACAAGAGACGTATATTAAATTCGTTTATTTTTGTGGTGTAGTCAGCACAAATATTTGTCAAGCTTTCGCACTCCACTGGGAGGCTTTTTCAAAGCAATGGTAGACATAAAAATGCTTAAAAAGTTGATTGAAAAATCTCTAGTTTTTTTCGATGTTTCTTACTCAGAATCTCTTCCTCTCTTGAAATTAGAATTCTAACTTTTGGAGAAGTATATCAAATAAAATGGTTGGAGCTAATATCGCTAACGCCTGGTAATGTCCGAAAGTTCTGGAATGCAATTTCATTGCCAGAATTATTTTTCCCCCTCACTATGTGCGACAGTGTTCTTTCGAGAAGTTCTTTCTTACGTCGCTGGAACCAGTTGTCATTCAATACTGACTTAAATTGTTGAAACTTCGGTATGATGTTGTTCTCCAGGTCTGCGGCCTCTCTCGCTAATGCTAGTCGAGACATTCGGAAAAGTTTAAAAGTCGATGCCTCCATGCCCAGATATAGCATCGGTAACGTTATTACAGTATAAATACCCCAGATTGTGAATACTCAAGAGACTCATATATCAGGACAGGTCATATGTAGAGGATATTAGGCAGGAAGTGTCTGACCCCAGGTCTTAAACAGCCCTTAGAAATAGGAAGCTATGATATTTGGGCTGGAGTGCCCGATAGGAAAATCCCACGAAGAGAGGTAGAAAGGGGTAGGAAGACGCCCATATTTATTACCGGGGGGCCAGTACCCGGGGTCCGACGGCTTAACGTACCCATCCGACGCACGGCGGATATTTAGTGGTTCGAGCATTCGTACCTGCCCAAGATCGAACCTGAGGTTTCTCCGTGGAAGTCACGAACGCTGACCACTTGGCTAAGAGACTCATATAGCGTATTAAATCCGTTTATAAGGAGTGAACTGTTTTAGAAACAGTTCACTCCTTATGACGAGTGAGCCATGTCCAATGCAGCAATAGGTTTGTGACGTATCACAAGTCAAAACAGTAAATTGCAGAGATAAGCATTGCCGGCGTAGTTCTATCGGTAGAACAGCCGCTCGGGAGTAGGAAGATGGGGTTTCGAAAATCACCACATGCAGAAAAGGGTCAGTTTAGCTATAGGTTAAAAAGATTTCGCCCTGTAAGTTGTCAACTGCTAGTTAGCTAAAAATGATTTTTTAAAAGATTCTCAATCCCTTTTATCATCTGTGAAGAGGAATTCTTAACAAAGATTCCATGGGTGGATTCGAAAAAGGGTTCTTCATAAGTATCTGACTACTGTGTGCCATCCTTGAATACGGTAAGTGAATGTGCGCGATCTTGTTCTAGCGACGTATTATCTGTAAATTCAGCAAAGTGGGAGATGTAAGATCACATTCTCAGAGGGTTAACATGGTAAATGTATTAGTACATGCACTGGAAAATTTTTCTTTCTTTGTCCTACTAACCTGCGATTATCAAGAAGTATTTGAAACAAAATTTATAACAATATAAAGGCTTTTTCCTGTGTTGTTATTTCATTGCGCCTATAACACAAGGACCTGTTTTCCTTCCAGTGCAAGACTTCCAAAGCTGCAGATCCGTTTGGGTGAGTGGGATGTTCATCGGCGTGATGAGATTTACCAACATGTGGACATCGATGTTGCATCTGTGGTCATCCATCCTGAGTTTGCCCCTCAGACGCTACAAAACGACATAGCTCTCATACGACTCAGAGACCCAGTAGATCACCTGCCGCACATCACCCCAGCTTGTCTACCGCATCCAAGACAGTCATTCGTTGGGCAAAGATGCTGGGTCAGTGGCTGGGGTAAAGACTCCTTTGGTAAGTACCAAAATTTATTAGTAATAAAATTGTGCTTGCTGTCCAATGAAACTAATCTCCACCAGTGATTGGCTGAATGGACACTATATTTTACTTATATAACGCTACCATCCAGTTACAGCTTCCAAGCATAAGAGCACACTTTCTTGGTGTGTGTGTGCATTCTGTAATAAGACACAATATCCAAACCGCCGCATTCTGAAAATACAAAGAACCTCAAACCGGCAACTATTCAATATATAGGTCTTATCTGTGGAATATCCTCTTCTTCAATCTGACAAACTGATATTATTAAACTTTATTAACCGACTAATAATAACTCTATCATCAGTGCCTGATGATAGAGTTGTTATCAGTTGGAGCACTATCAGATGTATCTGCTGATCACTGCAATATCAATTACCAGACGATCCAGTGATAGATAATATAGATTGTTGGATTTTATCTCCTTACGTTGTTAGGCCACTATTTGAACCTGGATGTGGTGCTCGTCTTTATGGCACTGGCTTTCTCCCTTTGTTAGAACCGATCACTTTGAATTAAAATTAGGGCGCTGCTTCTAGTCTTAGATGTTAAGAAGTTCACGAAAGCTGGACGAAAAATTTAAATTACCCATATGCTCATTTCTCCTACGGGTATCGAGAACTATTTGATTAAGGTTACACTAATTAAAACGTGTAGGGGCAAAAAGCTGTGCAGTGACTGTTTTGGTTATAAAATTACGCATACAAAATGTTTTTTGAGTAACAGTAGAATTATCATCACCTACCGTAGAATCTTCCTCTGCTATAATATCTGTTACTTCTTACATAAAGCATTATAGAGCAAGAACTATGCATTTTCCGGACACGTTCAATTGAATATATTTTCATTAAGCATGAGCAGGATAACGTATATAAAGCGATTATAGGTACATTAACTTGTATTTAAGAAAACTGCAGCAGAATCATGTATACACCAATTTGCCATTACATTATGGCCACCTATTGTAGGACCCTATTTAGTCCCTATCAACAGCAGGTCCTCCAGTTCCCGTACATTTCGTGCTGGTGGGGATTTAACTCGAACCAGCTTTTCCAAGTCCAACCACAAATGTTCGATTGGGTTCATGTCAGGTGAATTTATAGGGAAGGGCATTAACAGAAAGTCATCAGCATGTTTCTCGAACCACTCCTTGACAATTCTGGCAGTGTGGCATGGCGCATTATCCTGTTAGTAGTGGCCGTCACCAGCAGGGAACATAGTTGCCATGAATGGGTGAACTTGATCTGCAACGATGTTCAGATACCTGACAGCTGTCAGGGATTGTGCTATTGGAATAATGGGGCGTAAAGTGTCCCAAGAAAACATCGAGCAGAGCATAACACCGCCGCCGCTGCTGGCCTATTGCGGCATTAATGCCCGTTATGTTCCGGTGCTTTGTTTTGATTACCGAAACGGATGAAGAGTTTTTTTTTCGCAATAAATACGTGATTGAAAAAGTTACCAATAATTTTAGAGTTTTGTCACTGAAACTTGGATTTTCTTTCCCCATAATATCGCAAAACAGAGTCAGAGATTTGGATGTGAATATCGATACCAGACTGGCATCAGAAGGAAGTTCGACAAAGCTTTCCTTTTCCTGGTGAGTTAGCCTGCAGTTCAGATCTTCTCTGAAGAGATTAGTGAACCAAGCTTCCTTTAATCTTCCCTGACAAGAGCTCAAAAAAAATTTAGGTTTCGATTTCCTCTTACTTTGCCTCCATTTCGATTCAAAAGAAAAACAAATAAATTCACTCACTTCTCGCGGACCGGATGTTGGGAAACGCTGGTCTTGGGTGTCCAGTGCTCAAGAGTATCACAGCTTCTCTGCATTAGAGGGAAAATTAGCTTGGAACTTGGGTAGAAGTGCATAGCGTGTTGCAGGGGCGTTGTTAATGGAGAATCCTAGGGGTCCAACCACCACCCGAAATGTTTCACCTGTAGTATTCTTTTTTATTGTGTTCATACAATCATACAATCATTTTTTTTAATTGGAGGTTTTTACTACCACCGTGAGCAACTCAATGGGCTATAAGCAGTCGCCCGTCCCTAATTTAGGGTCACTGCTTCCAGGGAAGGGAGGGAGCCAGTGCCGTAAGACAATCACAACATCCATGCGTCACCGGGATTCGAACCAGGACTCCGTTCGGACGAATGATCAGAAGCCATCGCTTAGACCACTGCGCCACCGGGGCGGCATATAATCATTTCTAGATGCGCACTTTTTTGACGTATTATACAGTCTGTGCAGTGTTTTTCGCCCATAAGTTTTATAAGATTAATCAGATTAGCTATAGTAAACTGAATTACACGTTCAACATTTTTTCTCTGATCATTACACTTTCTGTGTGTGCTGATCTCTCTCTCTCTCTCCTTCTCTTTTCTCTCTCTCTCTTTCTCTTTTCTCTCTCTCTCTCTCTTTCTCTCTCTCTCTCTCTCTCTCTCTCTCTCTCTTTCTCTTTCTCTCTCTCTCTCTCTCTCTCGCTCGCTCGCTCGCTCACTTCTCGTTCAAGAACATATCTCTGGACAAAGTTAATTTATTGCATCACTTAGAGCACCATTCCGAAAATCTGTGATTTCTATAGCAATAAAGTGACACGTGGTGTGAGAAATGGGGACCCACCTAGCCACCTACATTTCTACTGATGTTATCTCCCAACTGTCATACTGATGCCTACCAGGCGATGGGCATCATATTTACCCAACTTGCCAAATACTCTCACTGTTGTTTACCTATGTTTTTGCACTTCGTCCCAAAATTTGCACCATCCGCCACGTACATCATGAATATCTTTATCTCCTAGCTGTACTGCTCCTCATAAGCCAGTTACATGCGCCTACCTTTTTGATTTACTCAAGTATATGTCAAAACACAAGTTTGTCTGTGACGAGATCAAAACTGCGCCCCTTCACTCTGGAGTAAGTTGCTCTCACAACTAAGCTACATGGATGGAATATACCGCTGAAGATTTGTCGTCTTGACACGTGATTCACCTTTGTAGTATATATATGTCATAGTACGTCGCATATGTCATTTACTCGTTCCATTTACGCGCCGACTCGACTTGCCCAACTGCTACAATTCAATCCAATGGAACTATTGCTTTCAAACAAATGTTGTAAGGACTTCATCTGATCTGCAAAAATGCTAAAAGACTTTATATCTGACAAGGTTTATGCTGCAGGTTCTATTTGTTTCAGTGAGGATCACAATAATGAACTGGATCTAGAGATTTTTATGTGATGTGAGTCTGAAAATCACGTTTTAATAATGTTCGGCTTTTTTGTGGCTTTTCTTCTTATATTGTAATGCTTTAAGTCAGAATTTTTATCTAGCAATTCGGATACTCATTTTGTAAATATTCATCATACATTATCTGTATGTACATTGTATTAATGCTTTGGCGTTGTAGAATAAAGAACATTTGAACCCTTGTTGTTCATGAAAAGCATTGCTACTCAAGTATTCAGAAGCTATAGAAAGTTTTGGATTAGCTCTCAGTCTCAACAACAAATAAAAATTCATGAAATAAATACGGTAGTACAAAATATAATACAAATTTTGAAGATGACAATCCGATTTTTGTTGTAAATGTGACAAGGATGGTAAGTCAGATAATATCCTAAAACTTGAAAATTTCATCGTCCTGGAGCGGGACTCGAACCCGCGTCTCCCAGATAGCGCCTGGGTATGCTAACCACTACACCACCCAGAACGACCAAGTCTCAAGTCTCCGATTAATCTTAATATAACCATCACAGGATTCGCCAGTCGAAGCAACCGGCATACCCGGGCGCTATCCGCTCCTCCGGGCAATCACGGGATATGATTCTTAACCTCCAGATTCGCTAAACATGAATGCCGGTTCCTTCGACTGGCGAATCCTGTGATGGTTGTATTCAAATTAATCGGTGACTTGAGACTTGGTCGATCTGGGTGGTGTAGTGGTTAGCATACCCAGGCGCTATCTGGGAGATGCGGATTCGAGTCTCGCTCCAGGATGATAAAATTTTCAAGTTTTCGGATATTATCTGACTTACCATCCTTGTCACATTTACACCAAAAATCGGATTGTCATCTTCAAAATTTGTAAATAAAAATCCCTTTATGGTGACGAAGAGGATAAAATCCGCTTTCAAGAACAACACGGTACAGTAATAACAGAATGGTTTCACTTCTTTTAGTGCATCCAGATGTCCTTTATAGTGCAGACGAAGTCTTAAATGTAATGTCTCCCCTCTCAACGTGCTCCTCTTTTATTCTCCAATAAAATACTTTTATAGTAATGTAAAGTTTCCAAATAAGAATTACAAAATAAAACATGAAATCTATACATGTTTTGGGATATAGAATAAACTGATAGTAGAACTTCAAATATTTCTGGTAAGTTCAATTTACATGTAATCCTAGGTATATATATACACTGGCGGAAAGTGAAAAAAGAACACCAAGAAGGAGACGTCTGATACCAACGAAATTTATACAGCATAATAACGGAATACAGAGGATAACGTGATCAAAACATTATGGCAAAATACAGCTGTATTTGCTGGTAAACTGAAAAATAACATTTCCATGTAACATGGTTAGTACGAGGTTGAACCGCCATGAACTGCGTCACACTGTGCAATTCTGGCATGGAGTCTGTCGTACAGATGTTGGATGTAAGTTTGGGGTATTGAGTTCCAAGCATCCTCAACCTGGATGCGTAAATCGGGGATGGTCGTGGCTGGCCGTGGAGACCGGATAAGTCGTTGTCCCATAAAACCCCACACGTGCTCAATGGGGGACAAATCCGGTGAACGTGCAGGCCATGGAAGTTGTCTCACACCCTGAAGTGCATGTTGCGTTGCACGTGCCGTGTGTGGGCGCGCGTTATCCTGCTGGAAAACACCACGATGGACCGACCTTACAACTGGCACGACGACGGGCTGAATGATGTTGTTAATGTAGGAGGTGCTGTTTAACATACCCGGTACAAACACTAGTTGTGTACAGGAGTGATAGCTGATCGCGCCCCACACCAGGAGACCAGGTGTAGGCCCTGTGTGTCGCTGGCGGATGCAAGAAAGGTGGAGACGCTCCCCTGTGCGTCTGCGAACACGCATACGGCCATCGGAGGCTCCCAAGCAGAATCTGCTTTTATCGCTGAACACGACAGATCGCCATTGCGTTCTCCAGTGCAGACGTTGGCGACACCACTGCAGCCGTTCCTGACGGTGGGCTGGAGTCAGAGGTACACATGCCAGAGGCACATGTTCACGTAGTCCTGCATCCAGTAGACGGTAGCGGATTGTTCGCACAGTCACCTCAGGTGCAACGACAGCTCGGATTTGCTTCGCAGTTGATGTTCTGCTTGACAACGCCGCTCTTCTTATGCGTCCATCGGTCCGCTCATCAGTCCGTCTGTGACTTCCGGTTCCACGTCTTCTCGTGTGAGAATGTTCCTTGGACCATCTACGCTACCATCGTACCACCACCGATACTTTCCGTCTAATTCGCTCCGCAAAATGACAATACGGCCAACAGGCCTCGCTGAGTGCGACTAGACGACCTCGCTTAAAGTCCGATAACTGCTGAAATCGTACACGTCTTCCATGTCCAAACATTGCAGCTTCTTCAGGGTCTTCGCACGTGTCCGTACGCCGACGACTGATTACATTCACTTCGCCGTACTCCTTAAATACCACCGACGATAATTTGCATATTATGCCGTGCTGTGGCGTAAGCGCTCACCGGTTGGTCCCGAAATTAACATCACACCTACGTAAACTCGACCCCATTAACATATGTAAATTTCATGATCGTCCGCCAATTCCTTCTTGGTGTTCTCTTTTATCTTTCCGCCACTGTATATATATATTAGGGGTATGCAAAAGAGTTTCCGCCGTTTTAAGCAGAAAGGAGACAGGAACAATTGGGAAACCAGTGCACATTTATTCAACGAAATATTCGCCGTTAGCATCAATGATCATTTGCCATTTCTCAGGAAACAAATGAATGCCCCTTTGATAGGAGGACTCGGGTTTTGAGCTGAAGAACGCAGTGACGAAATTTTCCACCTCTGGAACTGTGGCGAACTGCTGTTGGGCTAGGGCATGTTGCATAGAGCGAAACAGATGAAAGTCTGAGGGTGCAATGTCCGGGGAGTAAGTCGGATGCGATAAAACCTCGCAGTGTAACTGTTCAAGGGTTGATTTCGGGCTGGCGCCGATATGTGGTCTGGCATTATCGTGTAACAGGATGACTGGGCGGCGTCCTTCACTTGTCCACGGGCGTTTTTGCTAGATTGCGGCGCTCAGTTTCATCAACTGATCGTTATATTGTTGTGCAGTGATTGTTTCTTCCGGTTTTAACAGTTCGAAGTACAGCACTCCGTGCATATCCTACCACACACACACACAACAACACCTTTTCCCCGTGGACAGTGGATGTTGATCGCTGGCCTGGGTTGACCCAGGATCGCTTGCGTACGGGGTTGTTGCAATAGACCCATTTTCATCCTCGGTGACAACCTTCCACAAGAAATTCTTCCCTTGAAACCTCTTCAGAAACGACAAGCAGATGCCCAATCGTTGACCAATATTACTTCCCGTTGAAGTATGTATACTGAACCCACTTACCAATCTTCTGGGTCTACCCCAAGGCCTGTAGACGCCGTAACACCGTCGATTGGGCCACTTTCAAACGTTTCTCCAGTTGCGTAGTCGATTGTGTGACATCCTCTTGCAACAGCGATTCCAGCTCCTCGACTGCGAGTTCCTGCGGTCTACCTGCACGTGGCTTACCTCCCAAGCTTAGATCACCTTTCTTAAACCTGGAAAACCATTCTCGACATGTCCGCTCACCCATAACCTTTTCGCCATACAGCTGACATATTGAACCGCGTGCTTCACTTGCACTTTTCCCTAAATTAAACATGCAGTGTCGCAAATGAAATTTATCGAACGCCATGCTTGGCTACATGTACGAACTTACAGCACGGGTAACCGGCCGATTAGACCCCTACAGCGCCATCTAGCATGGCGGCGGTAACTTTTGCATACCCTTAATATATGATATATATATATATATATATATATATATATATATATATATATATATATATATATATATATATATATATGTAAGGTCAGGGATGTAAGGTCAGGTGATGCGTAACATCACAGCCTCTCCTTGACAAATGTCAACCCCGCCTTCTCGTGGTGCATCCTGTTCCCACTAAAGGGGCTCTGACGACCGCCAATAGCGGTATAACTATACCATCGGGATCAGAGGAAATGCTATCCCACACTCACCAACCCGCTTGCCCAGCGTGGTGAGTTATGGCCAAACACCTCCAAAATGACTCTACAACTTAAATCTTGGCCCTCAGTCTCCGGCAGCTGGAATGTACCTGGCCAAGGCAGCGGTCAGGGCGACATGAAGGCAGAGGGTGCTAAGAATCCCCGGAGGACCGGACTAGGCTGCCATTTGATGCTGACCTTGGCTACCTACAACGGACGCTCCCTGTCTTCTGATTCAAGGCTTCTTGAATTGGAAGAGGAACTACAAAGGATCAAGTGGGACATCGTCGGGCTAAGTGAGGTAAGGAGAAAAGGAGAAGATCTCATTGAACTGAAAAGTGGACATCTCTTCTACTATCGTGGGACAGATACTGGCAGAACTAGTGGTGTTGGATTTATAATAAACAAGAAACTGAAGGATAAAGTTGTAGAAGTTGAAAGTTCCTCTGACAGAGCTGCACGACTTGTTATCCAACTCTCGAAAAGATACCAGGCTCAGATTATTCAAACTTATGCACCCACCACAAGTCATCCTGAAGAAGAAATTGAAGAATTTTATGAGGAAATTTGTCATCTAAATAATAAAGGTAAGCAGCACTTGAAAATAATTATGGGAGATTTCAATGCAAAAATAGGGCAACGGCAACAGAATGAAACTTCAGTAGGTAAATTCGGTCAGGGCAACAGAAACCAGCGTGGAAATACTCTCGTTGAGTTTGCAGAGGCAGAAGGGTTTTTCATCTTGAACTCCTTCTTCAAGAAAAAGCCACACAGGAAATGGACATGGAGACATCCAAATGGGACGACAAGTGAAATTGATTTTATTATGTGTAACAAAAAATTCGTCATAGAAGACTGCAGTGTGCTAAACAAGTTCAACACAGGTAGTGACCATAGATTGGTGAGATGTAAGATGCACCTCAACACTAAACTTGAACGTGGCAAGCTCATAAGACAAACAAAATCTATTGACATAACCAACCTTAAAAAACACCATAATACCTTCAAGTTAGAACTGAAGAACAGGTTCTCTGCTTTAGAAGGCCTAACATCGGAAGAAGTGGACATCTCTGAAGTTAACAGAAAAGTAACCAAAGCTCTTATGGAAACAGCAACAAAATTAGCTGGGTCTAAGAACAAGTTGCATGTGAACAAATTATCAGGAAAAACCAAAATGTTGATGCAAAAAAGAAGAGAGATGAGGACAACTAAAGAAGATGTGACTTCCAAAGTGGAATATATAGAGCTATGCAAGACAGTAAGAAAAAATATCACTGAAGACGTAAGGAAATTCAACTGTGAACTAGTGAGGAAAGCAATTGAAAACAACCAAAGCCTAAAGATAGCAAAGGGACATCTCAGTAAGGGTAAGAAAACAGATTATGGCACTGAGAAAAGAAGATGGTTCTGTAACAAGAAATAAAGGCCGAAATTTTGACAAGAGTGAAAGATTTCTACTCCAAATTATATGAAAGGGATGATATATGCACTCCAGACATCATGAAAGATACCAGTGCCAGAGTTCCTCCAGTCCTTCCAGCAGAAGTTGCACATGCAATCAAGAACATGAAGCGAGGAAAAGCTCCAGGAGAAGATGGAATTACTGTAGACATCATACAAGAAGCAAGTGGAGAAATCGAAACAGTACTCGCCCAAATTTTCACTCGATGCCTTAATGAAGGAAAGATTCCTGAGGATTGGAACACCGCTACAATGATCCTGCTACATAAGAAAGGTGACATTGAGGATCTCGGAAACTACAGACCTATCAGCCTCCTATCAGTAGTTTATAAAATCTTCACTAAAGTTCTTTCACACCGCTTGAAGGTAACACTGGACATGGCTCAACCGAGAGAACAAGCTGGATTCAGGAGTGGCTACAGCACAATAGATCATATCCACGTGCTCAGAGAACTAATTGAAAGAGCGAGGGAATATGAATTTCCATTGTGCATGGCTTTTATCGATTATGAAAAAGCCTTTGATTCGGTGAAACCATCAGCAGTTACAATGGCTCTGAAAACCTGCGGTATTGAAGATGCATACATTAATATTATTAATAACATCTATGAAAATGCAAGTGCAAAGATTAGGCTGTTTGAAAATACAACACACGTAAAAATTGGAAAGGGAGTGAGACAAGGTGACACCATATCTCCGAAGCTCTTTAATGCCACATTGGAGGGTGTTTTTCAGTCGCTGAGCTGGGAAAACAAGGGGATAAAGATTAATGGAGATTATCTAACCCACCTTCGTTTTGCTGATGACGTAGTCATTTTTGCAACTACCCCATCAGAGCTGCAGAGTATGATCCAGGAACTTGCTGACAAGAGTAAAGAAGTGGGATTGAAAATGAACTTTCAGAAGACAAAAGTGATGTTCAATGCTTTTACAAGAAATGAAGATTTATCGATTGATGGAGAAAAGCTGGAGATAACAGACACGTACGTTTATCTTGGACAGCAGATATCAAGTGAGGGTCACATTGATGAAGAAATTAATCGGCGTACAAAACTTGCCTGGAGAGCTTTTGGAAGAAACAGCATAATTTTCAAGAGCAATATGCCATTATGTCTTAAAAGAAAAGTGTTTGATCAGTGCATCCTTCCAGTGCTTACGTATGGTGCAGAGACGTGGACCTTAACTAAAAGAGACATACAAAGGCTGCAGACAATTCAAAGCAGCATGGAGAGGTGCATGCTTGGTGTAACCAGGAGAGATAAGAAGAGGAACTCGTGGATCCGAAAAATGACAAGAGTGGAAGACATCATGATCAGAGTTAAATCCCTGAAATGGCAATGGGCTGGACATACTGCCAGAAGGACAGATCATCGATGGACAGCCGAAATTTTAGATTGGATTCCAAGGGACAGGAAAAGACCCAGAAGAAGACCACATGGGAGATGGGTGGATGAAATTCGAAAGTATGCAGGGGTGACATGGAGGAGACTGGCACAAGACAGACCGTTGTGGAGGAAACTTGGGGAGACCTTCGTCCAGCAGTGGATTGATAATGGTTGACAATGATGATGATGATGATATATATATATATATATATATATATATATATATATATATATATATATTTATAAGAACATCAGTGGTTCGTTCTTCTAGCAATATGTCCAGCCCACTGCCATTTCTGGGATTTTTGGGTTTTACTTTGATCATGACGTCTTCTATACTTGTCAATTTTCTGATTCACGAGTTCCTCTTCTTATCTCACCAAGCATGCTCTTTCATGCTCTTTCAGTTGCTTATACAGAGGGTGCAGACAAATGAAACGTGGAGAGATTGATGCTTAGTGTAACCAGGAAAGATAGGAAAAGGATCTCATGTATCAGGAAAATAACAACGGCTGAAGACATCATGATCAAAGTGAAGACCCTCAAGTGGTAATGGGAGCACAGGTAACGACCCAGAAGTTCACATTGAAGATGGGTGGATGAAATCCTAAAGCGTACTGGAATGACTTGGAAGCAATAGACTCAAAATAGCAAGTATATATATCCTGTAGAGTATATATGTACTTACACTAAGAATATGAGATACGATCCTACCCCCGAAATGAAATCCTGGCTGCATCACTAGCGTGTGTGGTCTTTCATTTTGGCCAGTCGGGAGAAAAGTCCATGCAGTTGTTCATATAATATGACTCAATGGTCGGCGCGCCTGGTTTTTCCAAGATGGCGTCTGTAAACTGGTAGACCTGTTTATACATGTGTGACTGAGTGTACAGTAACATTATGTGAAAAACTGATTTGTAGTATGAACTAAATTCTGTGGAATGTATCATCTGCAGCTTGGTGTTACAGCTGTGAATTATTAATTAAACTAAAGCTATATCACCGGTTATTTTTTATAGTTTAGTCTTTAGAAATTCCACATTTGCTTGTTTTCTTCTTTTTCGAATTAATATTCTTCCTTTTATTTCTTAAAATCCTAGGTCCTCAAGGTGAATACCAAAGTGTCCTGAAGGAAGTTGATATTCCGATTCTATCTCCGGTATTGTGCGAAATGAATTTAAGGAAAACCCAGTTAGGACCTCAATTCAGACTTTTCCCAGGATTCCTCTGTGCCGGTGGCGAGCCCGGGAAGGATGCCTGCACGGTAATATAACTTAAATGCAATTGATTCTAACACACTTTATTATAAAAACCAAAAAAATGAAACATTTTTTTAATATCATGTTACGTACATAATAGCGATGGGCAGGAAATCACGTGACCAATTACCGAAAAGTTACTGTCACCACAGCCGGATTAAGAGGGGTCTATAGCCTTAGGGCCCACCATTCCCAAGGGCCCAGAAGCCATGCCTGGGCAAATAATAGAGAGAGAGAGGTTTGTAAAGTTATTCTGTCTAGTATGATTTCCTCTTGGTCAGAAAATTAGGCTGGAGACGAACAGATTTCAAGGCAGTGACTCACCAAAGGTAAATATAGGTTTCAGGCTGCTGTGTGCAGCGTGGTCGACGAGACAGTTTCAATCTTTTCACTACCAACTACCCACACTTCCCAATTTACACTTGGAGCTGTTAATGGTCGAAGTCTCATGTGGCTTCACATTGCATGACAAAAAAGATGCGTTAAGAAAACTATATAATGATAAACCATAAGAAAATCCAAGACAAAATCTAGGAATTTCTAACTTTTAACTCATGTTTTTATGAGAGCAATGGAAAATACAATGACTTATCATGAAAACTCAGCAGATAATTTATTAATTTGAAGAATGCACTACATATTAATTATTATAAGTATATTGCTACAGTTTCGTGCTTTAACGAACTTTATAATGATTTACCGTCATAAGTTTTTTGCGGCACCACTCAAATGCCTTAGCCTAGGGGCCCACTCAATTGTCTTAGCCTAGGGCCCCACTTAAATGTCTTAGCCTAGGGCCCCACTCAAATGTCTTAGCCTAGGGCCCCACTCAAATGTCTTAGTTTAGCGCCCCACTCCAATGTCTTAGTCTAATGGCCCACTCAAATGTCTTAGCCTAGGGGCCCACTCAAATGTTTTAGCCTAGGGACCCAAATGCCTTAGTCTAGGGGCTCATTCAAATGTCTTAGCCTAGGGGACCACTAAGCCCTTAATCCAGCCCTGATTGTCACCGTCATGACCGGTAATTAAAACTAAGGCAATTTTACCATGTCACAGTTTCGGCCTTGGTGACCTCACCACGTTCTAGTAAAAACCACCGCTCGGTAGGGAAGATTTACTCTTAGGGCTGTTGACCGTTCAAGATGTACTGCGCCAGATCGTTATCATACCAATGACTCTTATCCTTTAAGCGGCCGATGTACCCGAACCAAATAGTGCCCAAAATTTCCTCAGCTTCCCAACCAAAATACACTGCTGGTTTGATTTTGATTGATTGATTGGAGGTTTAACGACCACCGTGAGCAACTCAATGGGCTATAAGCAGTCGCCCGTCCCTAATTTAGGGTCACTGGTTCCAGGAAAGGGAGAGAACGAGTGCCATAAGACAAACACAACATCCATGCCTCACCGGGATTCGAACCCGGACCCCTTACGGACGAATGATCAGAGGCCAGCGCCTTAGACCACTGCGCCACCGGGGCGGCATACACCGCTGGCCACCCAAAATGCAACACCAAGAAGGAAGCAGCCAATTGGGCTGAAATTCGCAGCATGCGTCGCCCGCGAGAGGACATGCAAACGATTAGCATTGCAGGGCATACGCAAATCATGTGCGTCCGGCACGCTACCGAGAAGCACTATAAGAAGGGTGCACAGAAGGCGGGGTGTAAGTAGTGGAAGTGTGTCGCGCTGCCGGACCTGTGCGTGGGAAGCTTCCTGATGTCTCGTCGCAGAATACGGCAGTCATTCCATCACGTTTCGGAGTTCGAAAGAGGACGAATAGTGGCTTATCGCGACAGCGGTTTATCATACCGAGACATTGGCTCCCGTGTGGGACGATATCCATCTACAGTGAGGCGAGTATGGATTTAATGGGTGCAGGAGGGATGGATGGACTGACGTGAGTGATTTCCGCAGCCGCGGCACACCACCGAGCGAGAGGACTGGCATGTTGTGCGGCGGGCATTGACGGCTCGCACCGCCACATCACGAACGTTAGCGCAGGAATTAGGGTGTGTTGCGCAACAACCTGCGTCAGCAGGTACCATTCGACGTCGTCTGCAGGAGCGAGGACTTGTGGCACGGCGCCCATTGCTTAAATTACCATTGACGTTACACCGCCGGAGACTGCGGTGGCAGTGGGCCGTTGAACGCCGCACCTGGACTACGGAATGGCACGACATTGTCTTCTCCGACGAATCCAGCTGCTGCCCGCAACACCACGATGGTCGGATCCACGTGTGGCGGCACCGCTGCGAGAGACTGTATGACGCCTGCATTATGCATTGCCATACCGGTCCGTCGCCTGGCGTTATGGTTTAGGGCGCAATTGGATATGACACCCGCACCCCTCTGGTACGCATCGCCGGTACACTCAACAGCCACCGCTACATCTTTGATGTATTGGAGCCTGTAGTCCTCCCTTACCTGCAGACCTTTCAGCGGCCACGCTTCAACAGGACAATGCACGCCCGCACGTGGCACGCATCGTGCAACAATTCTTCACGGCCCACCAGGTGTTACTGCTGCCGTGGTCCGCCTGTTCTCCAGATATGCCGCCCATCGAACACGTTTGGTAGCTGATCGGCAACCGAGTGGCCCGGCAAGCACCACCCGCGGCTACGCCTGATGAACTGTGGCAACGTGTGGAAGCATTCTGGACCGAAATACCCCAAGCCCACATCCAAAGCCTCTTTCGTTCGACGCCGCGGTGTGTAGCGGCCGTTATTGCCAGCCATGGGGGTCACACGAACTATTGATGTCTGCGTGCTCCGCAAGTCGCACTGGCCTGTAAGCTCAATCGTTTCATCTTTGTATCTGTTGTTATGTGTCCAGTAAATCTGGTTTTCCTGTCTCGTGTTCTTCTTGGTGTTGCCCTTTGGGTGGCCAGCAGTGTACTTACATAACTTCCAGAATTTGCGAAAGCTGCTGCAAAACAAATCTTTTCCCTCTCTCATTTCTGCAGTGCCGTCCATAAATCTGTCTTCTAGACCTTTGTTCTCTGCTCCATGACCTAAGACATAATGGAGAAGTGCTAGTTCCCCTGACGCCAATGCCAATGGGCAGAAACATGAGTGACCCAAACATCCTTGCTTTCCTTTCTTAGGTTACATTAGCAGAAAATTGGTCAGAGGAGATTAGTGTTAGTCATCTCCTTAAATGACCAGTTTGGATTACAAAGCCAAGGGAAAGCAACCCTTTCTGATGCGCATGTTCACCCGTTCCAGCCGCGTTCGCGCCACTTGTTAGACAAGCAATATATTCGTTCGAGTTGCTTTCAGCCTAATTTGCTAACCCCGAGTTAATTCATTCCAGTCGGCTAAAGGGTTAAGCAAGGCCCATCTCACAGAAAAGAATGAAACTGTATCTTCAGCAAACTTTGTTGGATACGTATGAAGCCCACTGGTAGTGACATTACTAGAAAGAGAGTAAGGATTGAGATGACATTTTAATGTGTTTACTAGACAAATGAACGAAATTTTTGCTCGGGGATAACTTGATTACCACGTGACGTCCTACACTTCGATACACGGCTGAGTATCTACTCTACAGAGGTTATGTTGTTCATAAGTATCATCTGCCTGTGTACATGCAGAAACCTTATAGGAACGTTGCAAGTAGGCTCCAATTGAGATTTTTGGGAACTCAATGTCTGTAGGACAGTTTTACAAAATCTTCCTTCGTCGTTGTGTCAGATATTTATTAGATAAAAATAAGCTCCTGGCCACACGACGATATAAACAATAGTGTGTGTGATGTTTAACCCCTCGTTGGTCATTCAAACAACGCGGCTTGTCAAAAAGCACGCTCCAATTCGACATGGTTTGAGGATAT
Organism: Macrothele yani; assembly: GCA_039090855.1. Classification (NCBI taxonomy): domain Eukaryota; kingdom Metazoa; phylum Arthropoda; class Arachnida; order Araneae; family Macrothelidae; genus Macrothele; species Macrothele yani. Next base: position 69,387,595 of record CM077028.1, on the reverse strand, counting down.
GGGTGTACAGATTTTGGAGTGGGCACCTCAAAGCCCCGACCTCAATCCTATAGAGGCCCTGTGGGATGAACTTGAACGTAGGATCCGGGCTAGAACGACATGTCCAATTTTGAACTGACCACTACTTTGCGGGAGGAATGGAAAAGACTACTCACCAGGATTTCATTGAAAGTGTGCCACGGAGAGTCCACAATGTAATTGTGGTCAAAGGTGAGCAAACTTATTGATTTTGCCATAAATGCAGTATTGTATAAAAATGCACAGATTCCGGAGAATTTTTCCACATAGTGTACTTTGGAAAAGCTTTGAATTGTATTTGTTTGTCTTAATAATGAGTTATTTCCTTTTTAAATTGCAGGGAGACGGAGGAAGTCCACTTGTATGCAATAGTCAAGGACAGTGGTATGTGGCAGGCCTTGTATCATGGGGTATCGGATGTGGACAGCCGGGCATCCCGGGCGTCTATGTCAACATGGGCTACTATCGAGACTGGATCAACAGCATTATCTTGAGATAATGTCAATGCAAATAAGTTAAACTATTCGGAGATAGGGAACAACCAGCCTGACGGATCAGTTTTGAACAGTCAGCTACACATGCTCAAGGACGACATCATCCAACGTATTCAACTGAGAAATCTTCGAACATGAGCTATATGCACTACTGTGGGAAATAAATAAGAATAGAGGAAAATTTTCTGCAAAGTTTTCTACCCAGCTGAAAAATTCGAAGCAGATTTCTCAGTCATTAAATGTATATAGCTGTAGGCGAAATAAAAAACGTTTTTTTTTGCATATTCTTAGTCAGTATTTTTTCAAATAGAGAAAAAGGGGGGGGGGGGTCACGTAATTAATTAATTGAATAATTTCAGATATCAAATTATTAGTCGACATTTTTGTTCTGTTAGTAGCATGAGCCAATAATTTTTTATTTATTTATTTATTTTGTACAAGATATATTTCGATGCTATATGGAGACTCCACTTGTATCTCCTCCTCAAATCCGCCATGTTAACTTTGTCGACATGTCAATTCGCCTGTTACCATTTGTGAAATACAAGTGGCGCCTCCACATAGCATCCAAATATTTCTTATACAAAATAAATAAATAAATAAATAAACAATTGTAGGCTAATGCAACTTTTTGTCTGCACCTCGTATATACACCCCTTTGACTTTTACGCTAAAGGGGTGTATATGAGAGGTTGATAGTTCAGTTGAGAGCAAAGTTACGGACGCGATGGTAAAAAAAACAGGGACTAAGATGCACACTGAGTGCTCCCTGAATTACGACCACCCCTGTGTAAAATGAGTAACACCCGATACTAGCGTAATGAGAAGGATATACCACACCACTTTGGTTTGTAGGATAAAGGGGCGTATATAAGAGGTTGGTGATTCATTTGAAAGCGAAGTTTCGGACGTGATTTCGTGTCCGTTGGAAGTAGCGTCCAAATTTGAAATCCACGCTGTGATCCCATTTTTGTGGGCCCAAAACGTTTGAACTCCACTTAAATGCAGCGCCAATTAAGGACAAGATCGCGGATGAATTAAATATTTTGCATGGAAGTGTGCACAGGGGCGTAACTAGGTTTTCCTGCGCCCGGGCCAAACCGCAAAATATTGCGCCCCAATCTGCCTCTCTCTCTCTATATATATATATATCTATCTCTATCTTTCTCTTTCACTCTCTCTCCTATCTCTTTTACTCTCTGTATCTCTATCCATCTCTCCCTCTCTCTCTCTGTCACTCTTTCTCTCATTCACACTCTCTCTATCTCTCTCTTTTTCTTTTACTCTGTTTCTCTTTCCCCGATCTTTCTATCTCTCTCTTTTCTTTTACTCTGTGTCTCTTTCCCTATCTTTCTATCTCTCTCTCTTTTACTCTATGTCTCTTTCCCCCTATCTTTCTATCTCTCTCTTTCTTTTACTCTATGTCTCTTTCTCCCTATCTTTCTATCTCTCTCTTTCTTTTATTCTATGTCTCTTTCCCCTATCTTTCTATCTCTCTCTATCTTTCTCTTTTTCTTTTACTCTATGCCCCTTTCCCCTTCTCTTTCTATCTCTCTCTCTATCTTTCTCTTTTTCTTTCACTAACTCTATCTCTCTTTCACTCTCTATCTATCTTTATCACTTTCTCTATCGCTCTTTAACCCCCCCCCCCTCCCTCCCTCTCTCTCTCTCTCTTTCTCTCTCTCCCTTTCTCTCTCTCACACACACACACACCAAAAGAACAAAAAACAGCATTGAAAATCTAAGCGAGCACAAGCTACAGAGAAGAATTTTCCAAGAAAAGTAGCTTTAAATTAAAGACAGCAAAAAGCACTTACAATTTCAAAAATATAACAGTACTGCAAAGACTTTCTAACGAAACTAGGCGTGAAAATGTATTTCTCAGTTCTAACGAAACTAGGCGTAAAAAGGCACAATCTAAATGTGACTGTTTTTACAGCTTTTCGCAACTGCTTCGGAGTTCGGACCTTCAACACCGCATCAAGCAGACCGAATGTAGGTGACAGTCGTGGCATGTAGCCACAATAAAGACTGAATAATCTCGAGAGAATCTTCAGAAATATGAACAACATCATTATCTTGCAACGCACATATAGTCCATCCAACTAAAGAAGTACTGGGGGCCCCATTGTTGTAAGGGAGCCATGGTTCTTCAGTTGGACGAACTATACAATAACGCCTTCATTACTGAACGTGAGCAACTAACAACTCCTGAACATTTTGAGGAAGAAATTCTAATTTTAATTCTGCCAAAAAACTTGTGTAAAATTTTCAGTTCCAGTTGCAAACGCATTCCAAACAGTGATTTCTGCCCCATCTCTTGATCTCCGCCCGGAGCAGCCGGGCGGAGATCATTACGGCTCTGGTGTGCACGACATTGTCACCAAGCGTTTTGAGTTTCGAAAAGTTTGTGCTCGATGGGTGTCTCACTTACTCACAGAACAACACAAAGCGCAACGTTTTCAAGTAGCTTTCGTTTATTTTACGCTTTCCAACTGTAGGTTGAAGAAGCGTAAATGATCCAGCTTTGTCCGTCTGCCTGTCCGTCCGTCTGTCCGCACGATAACTCGCGTAAAAATGGTTCGATTTCGATGAAATTTTAGTATATGATAGGTGATCACTGGGGACGAACCCTATTGAAAATGGGCGAAATGGGGTCAAAGGTCACGACATAGGGGCGGGCCCATTCCATTGCCCTTATGCGTCATAACTTGCCTAAATACGGTTCGATTTCAATGAAATTTTAGTACGTGGTAGGGGACACCCTGGGGACGAAGCCTGTTGAAAATGGGCAAAATAGGGTCAAAGGTCACGACATAGGAGCGGAATCCATTTCATTGCCCTTATGCGTCATAACTTGCGTAAATACGGTTCGATTTCAATGAAATTTTTGTATGTGGTAGGGAACCATCTGGGGACGAAACCTGTTGCAAATGAGCGAAATGGATTGAAAGGTCACGACATAAGAGCGGGATCCATTTCATTGCCCTTATGCGTCATAACTTGCGTAAATATGGTTCGATTTCAATGAAATTTTAGTATGTGGTGGGTTACCCATGGGGACGAACCCTGTTGAAAATGGGAGGAGTGGATTCAAAGTCTAGACATAGGATCAGGATTCATTCTATTGCTTTTATACATCATAAGTAGCGTAAAAATGGTTCGATTTCGATGAAATTTTAGTATGTGGTAGGGAACCAACCACCTGGGGACACATCCTGTCGAAAATAGGAGAAATGGGGTCAAAGTTCAGGACATAGGGACGGGATCTAATCTATTGCCCTCATGCGTCATAATTTACGTAAAAATGCTTCGATTGAGACAAAACTTTATCATGTTGTTCCAGAAGTACACTTTACCGATTCTGTTGAATATCATGAAATGGGGTCAAAGGTCAGGTCATAGGAGCGAGATTTATTCCCCAGCTATTATCCTCCTTACTTGAGTAATTATTTCTGGTATGCTGGAAAGCGTATCATAATCAATGCATTGCATGATTTTACTAACTTGTTTTATCATTCTCATAGTGAAGGAAATGAATTTTTTGGACCATGTCGTGACCAAAGACGAGACTTAGGTCCATCACTTCTCACCATCGGAAACTAAGTAGATTTCATGTGAGTGGAAACATTCATATTCTACGCTTCCCAAAAAGACCCGAATTGTTCCTTCCGCCGGATAGGCTATGCTCAGGGGCGGATTGGCCCACCGGGACGGCGGGATATTTCCCGGTGGACCACTCAAGAAATGTCCCACTTTCTCGTATGCTCTTTGTCTGGATTGTTTGGAAAGAACGAATAATTATTTTGGTACTTATGAATGAGAATCGCTAACTTTACTTGAGCTTTAAATTTCTTGTCTAAAACTTTATTGTCTTACAAAAAAAATTGGCGTTTCCTCTTATCTATATATGCATATACACTGACGGAAAAAGAAAAATCCCAACACCACGAATAGTTGTAGAGGAATGAAATGGCGCCGATATATATTTGTATAGGTAACATATTTAATCGATTAAAGTTTCAAGATCACAGCTTATTGTAAGCGCGAGAAGAGCCATTTTAAATGTGAAATGCTGGTACATTAATAACCGGTGTAACCGCCAGAATGTTGAATGCAAGCACGCAAACGTTCATACATTGTGTCGTACAGGTGCTGGATGTCAGTTTGTGGGATGGAGTTCCATGCCTGCTGCACTTGGTCGGTCAATACAGGGACGGTTAATGCTGGTTGGGGGTGACGCTGGAGTTGTCGTCCAATGATGTTCCATACGTGCTCGATTGGTGAAAGATCTGGTGATCTAGAAGGCCACGGCAACATGTCGACACTCTGTAGAGCATGTTGGTTTACAACAGCGGTATGCGGGAGAGCGTTATCCTGTTGGAAAACACCCCTGGAATGCTGTTCATGAATGGCAGCACAACAGGTTGAATCACCAGACCGACGTACAACTGTGCCGTCAGGGTGCGTGGGATAACCACGAGAGTGCTCCTGCTGTCATAGAAAATTGCTCCCCAGACCATAACTCCAGGTGTAGGTCCAGTGTGTCTCGGCCGCAGACAGGTTGGTTGCAGGCGCTCACCTGGCCTCCTTCTAACCAACACACGGCCATCACTGGCACCCAGGCAGAACCGGCTTTAATCAGAAAACACAACAGATCTCCACTCCGTCCTCCAATGAGCTCTAGCTTGACACCACTGACGTCGCAAACGGCAGTGGTTTGGAGTAAGTGGAATGCACGCTACAGGGCGCCTGGCTCGGAGCTGCCCTTCAAGTAACCGATTTGTAACAGTTCGTTGTGTCACTGTGGTGGCAACTGCAGCTCGAATTGCTGCCACGATGCGCCACGGCCATACGCCGTACACGGCGGTCTTCCCTCTCAGTAGTTCCACGTGGCCGGCCGGAACCCGGTCTCCTTGAGGCAGTACCTTCCCTTGACCACCACTGCCAACAATCATGCACAGTGGCTACATTCCTGCCAAGTCGTTCTGCAATATTGCGGAAAGAAAATCCACCTTCTCGTAGCCCTATTACACGACCTCGTTCAAACTCCGTGAGCTGTTGATAATGGCTTCTTCGTCTTCTTAAAGGTATTCTTGACTAACATCAACACCCTACGTTGAATCTCAATGATAACTAACGCTCACGAACGTTACAGCGCGTATTTACAGCAAACCTGCTTTGCATGTTCCGAGGGGCGCTACCAGCGCCACACGTATGCGCTGAGCGCGAAATTTGCATAAACGTCATCCTACAGATGTACTCTCACCGCCTACCAACTGTCGTTTATCTAACATAACTCCTTCTTGGTGTTGGGATTTTTTTCCGTCAGTGTATGTTGGGCGTTTATTCTACAATCAGAAAGCAAAATTCTCTCCACTTCAGTGAAAAATTTGCCGCTGGACTGGGCATGGTGTTATAAATAAATTAAGCTAACTATAGGGTTAAGCGTAAGTCGTTGGACTTTGATCCAAAGGGTCATTGGTAAGCCCTACCCTCCTCTTGTAATCTTGAAAGAGGCAATAGTAACAATTTTGATGATCTATCATCCCCACGCCCTTATCCACGTACAGACATAGAGCAAAAAGCTATTCTCCGACAGAGATGCTTCGAAATCCTCATCCCATCCACGTTATTCTTAAAAGAAACAACGATATAGTGGCGCTGGTTCATGGATCAAAACGGTAGCTCATGAGTCAAAATAATGGGTAGTCTTAAACAAGTTAGTAAAATCATGCAATGCATTGATTATGACACGCTTTACAACATACCAGAAATCATTACTCAAGTTATTACTCAAATTATGAGGATAATGGCTGTGGAATAAATCTCGCTCCTGTGCCCTTACCTTTGACCCCATTTCGATTATATTAAACAGAACCGGTAAAGTATACCTCTGGAACAACATGATAAAGTTTTGTTGCAATCGAAGCATTTTTACGTAAGTTATGACGCATGGGCGAAATAGATTAGATCCCGTCCCTAAATTGGGAGAAATGACCCAATTTCTCCCATTTTCTATAGGATTTGTCCCCATGTGGTCCCTACCACATACTGAAATTTCATCGAAATCGAACCATTTTTACGCAACTTATGACGCATAAGGGCAATAGAATTAATCCCGCTCCTATGTCCTGACCTTTGACCCCCATTTCGTCTATTTTCAATAGGGTTTGCCCCCTAGTAGTCCCCTACCACATACTAAGATTTCTTCGGAATCGAACCATTTTTACGCACGTTATGACGCATAAGGGCAATGGAATGGATGCCGCTCCTATGTCCTGATCTTTGATTTCATTTCGTCCATTTTCAAAAGGGTTCGTCCTTAGGTGGTCCACTACCACATGCTAAAATTTCATTGAAATCGAACCATTTTTACGCGAGTTATCGTGCGTACGGACCGACAGACGGACAAAGCTGGAGCATATTCGCTTCTTCAACCTACGGTTGGAAAGCGTAAAAAAGGCGTCTATTCGAGGAGGTGGTATGAATACCGTTGCACAGTAGACGATCAGTGATAAAGTAAAAAAAATTATGTGGTAGTGGTACAACACCCTATTTTGAACATGGTTTGATATGCTACTTCCAATCATGAGTGCATTTTTAAAATTCTTTAATCCATAAATTGCTGTTCAAATTTATTCACGACTGAATTAGTTTTACAATGCATATTTCAACAGTTCTCTTTCATTCAGGAGCTAACGGAATTTTTTTTACACGAAAATTTATGAAGTGTTTCCCTGTGGGTACGTGTGTTTACGTAGTGGACCACAAGACTTCATCGACTCAATCCGCCCCCGGTTATGCTCACCCTTTTCTTCGACAATCAAGATGTTGTGCATTATGAATTCATGCCGGAAGGGCACCACGATTAATGCGGCGTCATATTGTGAAACCATTAAGAGGTTGCGAAAGGCGATTAAAGATCGACGGCCAGGAAAACTGTCAAGAGGCACTGTCCTTCTGCATGGCAACGCGACACCACATTCGACACACGCCACAAAGGCCCTTCTTGACAAATTTAAATAGGAGGTAGGGAAACACCCTCCTTACAGTCCAGACCTCTTGCCTTGTGATTTCTATGTGTTCGGCCACATGAAAAATGACCTTGCGAAGCTGCAATATCACTCCGAGAATGGTTATCACAAGCTGGACGACAATTTTTCCAAGAAGGGATACACAAACTCGTGCCACGCTACGATAAATATTTAAATAAACTAGATGATTACACCGAAATATAGCTCTTTCATTGTATTTCCAAGTAAGTATAACATTTCCCAAAATGCACTTTTTTTTTACGCTTTCCAACCGTAGGTTGAAGAAGCGTATTAAACATATAGTCACGTTCGTTTCGAGCTCTGTGTTTGTGCCCGGTTTTGGAAGTGTATAGTACGTGTCGTTACTATTTTTTGTGTTCCCCTTCAAGAAGAAGGTCCGTACTTTCTTTCAGTTCGGCTTCCAAGTCGTTGAGTAGCATATTTTATTTGCATTCAACGTTTTATTATTTTCGATCAAGCTGATCGATCCTTAAGTTAGCCCACGCCATTAACAATGGCGGGCAATGATACCGGTGAAGTCCACGCCCACATCAGTGATGCTCAATCTACCTCCTCCTCCCTCTCAGGAGACCAATTAGCATTTATGCACGTCAGAGACGTCATACGCATACAAGATGTGGCGCGCGACTCCTCTGCAAAAGCTCAAGCTGGTATCACTGCCCAGGAGAGTGACATCACCTTGACGCAAGTCCCTGGTTCATTTGATGCAGCCATGAATGTGACCGCTAGCATGGTTGCGTTGCCTTCCACTGGCTCAACTCAGTTTACCAAGCCGCTATCAGCAATCAGCACTGTGTTGCAGCCCTCCCCTGCCAACTCTACTTCTCTCACTTATTCCAAAGTGGCCTCCGGAGCAAGAGTTCCTTCCAAGTTTATTGCTCCGGTTTTTCCTGACTCTTACGTCAGTGTTGAGGGCAGTTCTGCCACCATCGATATTCCAGGGGACTCCCCAGCCGGGAAACAATTTTTCTCCACATAGGATTTCGGTGTCTGTTTTGATGCTTTACCAGACACGAAGCTCAAAGAACATAATATTGCCCTAAAGAAGATGCTTCCTACAGGAGCTTATATACCTCATATGGCCCGAAAGCCACGGGCCGTATTAGTGTATTTGGCCCGTAAAGAACACGCAGACCTTGTGATGACTGATGGCTTATCCATCAAACATGTGCATCTTGTGGCTGAACCTGTGGCGCAGCGACCTATCCAGGTCACTTTCCACCCAGTCCTGCCTAAAGTCTCAGATGTCGCTCTATGCACTTTACTCAGCAAATTTGCCCGAGTGGTTTGACCAATAACGACGCTTTCAGCGGCGCCCAGAGACCCCGATGACAAATCCATTGCAGGGTTTCGTCGAAGTGCCCGTGTCATCTTTCCGTCGGACGATCATCTGCTTGCGTGCCCGAAGATCCTAACCGTACGATGTGGCCAGCAACGTTGGAGAATCGATGCCATTACTTCCTTGCACTGCACGCTTTGCCATGGCGAAAACCATCTACGCGTGCACTGCCCACATCAAGTTCCACCGACTCCGATTGGCGCTTCATCAGGTACTGTTCCTACCTCGAAGCGTACCACACCATCTGCTTCAGCACAGCAGGCCTCTGAGCCAAGATATGATGAAAAAAGTTCGCTTACAGACGTTGGTCGGCATGACGCTCCCACGGCCGCTTCCTCCTTTTCACCAGAGGACTTTTCTACAATTGCCTCCTCACTCCCGCAACGTCGTCGCTCCACCACTGAGTCACTTTCAGAGGGTTTACAACCAGCTATTACTACTGGAACCTCCGAAACAACTGATGTGGAGTCCGTTGGTCCAGTGACGCAGTGTGAGGATGAGACGACCAAGCCTCCACTGAAGGCGGGTAGCGAAGAAGCAAAACTCTACTTCACCTCGTTCAACCTCCCTCTCCAGCAGTTCTTCTCGACACACCTCGCCAGCCGAAGTCTCTTTCCCCACGGTCGAAGTGTTCGCTGCATCTCTCCAGGCAGCCAAATATACCTCCCGTACCACTCTCATACATTGATCTCCGTTCATACTTAACGAATACGACCAGCTACGCAATAGCACGTGCCTTAGCAATCAAGAACCCTTCGCTTCGCCAACTCTTCAATGTGTCGCATTTCTGCCGTCAGAATGTACCCACCCGTCCGTGGGCACAAATCTTCTATAATCGTCTCAAGTCTTTTCCTCCAGCTTTGAAAGATCTTCAGCTAGAGGCAAGGAACCCCACCATTCAAGATCGTGTCACTTAAATGCAGGGATTCGCTTCACCCCTGGACAACTATCTGGCATATGAAGTCCTCAACACGTTAGGGGCTGATATACTCCTCCTTTAAGAGATAAACTGCAAACCAACTGCCGTCTATTTTCGATCACGCCAGTGCAACTTTGTGTTTCATCACGCCTATGGACTAACATCTCATAGCGGCCTTGCCATCGGCATTAGTCATACTTTCAATTCTAATGTCACATCCCTATTTGTGCGAAATATTTGTCGAGATCTCTTAGAGCATGCATCCTTTACCATCGCGTCTTCCAGATACCATTTATTCAGTATCTATATTCCATGCACTACAACTCATCTATCGATTCTCTTCAGACGTCTTCGCAGAGCACTGGATCGTATCCCACCGTCAGACCCTGTTCTCATTGGTGGTGATTATAACTGTACCCTGGATCCTTTTCTGGATAGGTCTTCTACCAATAGAGAGCGCCGCCATGCCCTGGCGAACCTGCTCCAGACAGTTGTTACCAACAACGCTCTTGATGATTGACATCGGCATATTCATGCATGGTCGACTAATTACCCTTGGTGCTCCTCTCATACGCAAAATCTTTTATTAGCCCGCCTTGACAGGTTTTATGTCTCCAGTACTCTACTTCCAGCCGTGACAGAATCGAGTGTACATCTCATGCTCTCATCTGACCACTGCGCCATTGCCATCATAGTCCATGCTGCACCATTCAAACCCAGGATAGTACGCCCATGGACATTTGATGACGCACTTCTCTCCGACCCGGCATTCTGCTGTTCGGTCCGATCATTCCTGAATGACAAACGACCGCAACTTCAATCTGCTCTCTGCGGATTAAATTCTTGGATGGAGAGCAAGCAACAGCTCGTTTTGCATGTCCGAAACTATTCATTCCAATTAAAGACACTCCAGAACATGCCCCTAGACTATGTACGTTCAATGCTATCCATGCTCAGTCTCAGTGATCCTCTCTTCTCCTCCTTTCAAGAAGAGCTCCGATCTCTTCTCACTCCTCTGCGCAACAAACTCTCCGCCGACTTCGTTTGCAACATCTGGTGCCGGATGTTCACAACTATGAGTTCCTGACATCGGTGGAAAATACCCGACGAGCTTCAACCATACTTCATCATCTACGCCTTTCTTCTGGGGAGGTATCAGATGAACAAATTGCGCTTTGTTCCCATGTCCGTCAGTACTTTTCCACGAAGTTCTGTAAACCTCCTCAACCATCCTCTGCAGCAATGAATTCTATCCTTACTAATCTACCTCAGGTTCCCCCCATCTCGCTTCTTCTCTTCTCCTTTCCCCCACACCCTGTGAACTAAACACTACATTCTCTTCTTTGAATTCTAGTGCCACTCCGGGTCCGGACGGCCCAACCTTTTGCTTTTATCAAACTTTTCTACCTCTTCTTCTTCAGTTTCTCCTATCCGCTTTCTCTGCTGCCTTTACCTACTCTCCTCTCCCAAGGAGATTCACAACTGCATACGTTATGCTTTTCCCCAAGAAAAGTGATCTTCTTCACTTGGTGAACTGGTGCCCAATTTCCCTACTAAATCTCAATTACAAACTTTATACCAAGCTTCTTTCACAGCGACTTAATCCCATCCTCACTCACATCCTCTCCCCTAACCAGACTTACACAGTTCCCGGCCGTGCCCTATCTCACAACATCCATCTCCTGACTGACCTAATTCACCTTGCGCGCTTCCGCTCTGAACCCCTTACCCTACTCTCTCTTGACCAGCAGTCCGCCCGATTACGCCTCCTGCTCCGGAGCTGCGATTAATACAAACAAAAGCACAGGTCTGTGGTGCGGCTCATGGGTTGACCGCTTGGATTTCCCATGGGGAGCGCACTGGTCATCAGCCTCTCAACGTTTCCTTGGCGTACATCTTGGAGTCCCAGGTGAAGCCTCCAGCACAACGTGGAATACCATCCAACCACGTCTACATCGGTCAACTGCGTTTTGGCGAAAAGCGCAGTTCTGCACTTCATATTTTCAACGTGACGTCTTGCGCAAACCTATCTTCTCTCGATGTGCACACATTCGTGGCTTGCTACTAAATCCCAACTTCTTCGACTCAATGATATCCCTCGCTACTTCACCTCAATTATCTGGACTGGACACCACTGGCTTAGTGTCCCCAAGCTCAGTCTTCCTCCTGACCAAGGTGGCATTGGCCTAATTGATACACGACTGTACTATAAAACTCTCCGGATTACTTCGTTCCTCCGTCTTCATACTTCACCTGTTGCCGACGCCGTGACAGCAAGGAATGTCAGCACCTCTTCGAGCAACACTCATTTCACTTTCTCGTCCTTCATTCTAATGGACCTCCGAACTACCACTCACTCTCGCCTTCCTCCTGCCTTACGGGAGGCTCTTACCTTTTTCCGCTCTCTCCCGCTCACACGATCCCCACCCGATTCCACCACTGAACTCCTTGCCGAACCCCTGTTCTTCTCCTCTCTTCTTCACCCCCTCATCTTCCATGCTTCGCCTATCCTTCTTGGCTCCGAGTCGGAGTTGTAACCGTCAAAGACTTTGTAACCACAGACCTGTCCTGGCGACCCTACGCCAGCCTCCCCTCCCCACTCTTCTTCTTTCACCCTCTTCTCGCTCTGTCTGTTACTCCTTACTCTCTACCATCATTGCTAAGTTCCCTCATCTCACAACACCCACCGGCCTAACCTTCGTTCCTTCCGCCTCCCTTCCCCTTCCTTTCTTTCTTTCAGTCGGCAGATCCACACTTCCACTCTCCTCTCTTTCAACCTCAGTTCTCTATCGGTTCGTTTTAAAACCCCACTCTCCTTCTCCCTCCACAGACCTGATGTCTCCCAATCCTCTCTCACCGCTGTCTGGTCTGCCGCCATTTCTCCTCTTTCAGCTCCTCTTGAAATGAACACTCACTGGCTTTTTTTCCACCGCAGTCTCCCCTTTCCATCCATCCTCCACCGCATGACCATTCTTGACTCACCTCTTTGCCCCTTCTGTGCTCAAGAAGCTGATGTCACTCACGTTTATCTACATTGTGTCATCCTTCTTCCACTACTCCATCTTGCATTTTTCATAGCTCAACGTTCAGCCACAACTGATCTTCCTTTCGATGCCTATAAGACGCTCCTCCAGCAGGTCTCTCCGCAAGTCAAGCTTCCAGCCATCTGCTCATATAGTTTCATCCTGGTGAAACACGTCATCTACGTATCTCATCAGCGCTGCCGAGATATCTCATCTCCTTATACCATCCACTAAGCTTCTGTGGTACTGCTGTGCCACTTTCGGGAGCGTCTCCTCTCAAGACTTCGTCTAGAGAACCTTGTGGCCGTTGTCCAACAGAGAGAACAACATTTCCGTTCCACCTGGTCTCCGGCCGCCTCCTGGTTCGCCGGCATGCCAGCGACGTTGCAACTGACTGTCGGCAGTTCATAACCTCGTTGCTCCTAGCTCTGTTGAACTTCAGTTCAACGTGCATTATCACCATTGGTTTTCAGAATCAAACTTCAAAATAAAGCTTATATCTTCTAACAAATGTGAATATAATATGCACTATGCTGTACAAATGTATATAGTCTTACTTGTCTTTCCTATGATTATCATAATTTCTCCCAGTACTAAGACATCCTAATTCTGTTTGCCTTAGGTTTCACATTGTCTACTTTGTCATCTACAATTCTCCTTTTGCACAGTGCTTCATTATAATATTCTCGTTCTGTTATTTGTTAGCACTATAATATACTTATGCTTCGAGACGAAATGTTCCGACAGTCTCTTTTGTTGTTCATGTGCAAAATGTCTGCACCCCTTACCACGTGGCTCCTTTGTGAATCAATACATTGTGCTGCATATAATGTACATAGATTTTAGAGTTTGTATATTTTACCGTATAATATATGTATCAGGACGCCCATGTTCGCCTCCTGAACCCAACCTTGTTAATAAAATTGTGTTGAACTGAAGAAGCGTATATGTTCCAGCTTTGTCCGTCTGTCCGTCCGCACGATAACTCAAGCAAAATTGGTTCGATTTCAATAAACTTTTAGTATGTGGTAGGGAATAACCTGGGGAGAAACCCTATTGAAAATGGACAAAATGTTGTCAAAGGTCAGGACATAGGAGTGGGATCCATTACATCGCCCTTATGCGTCATAGTTTACGTAAAAATGTTTTGATTGATGCAAAACTTTATCATGTTGTTCTGGAGGTATACTGAACTGGTTTTGTTGAATATCATTGAAATGGGGTCAAAGGTCAGGGCACAGGAGCGAGATTTATTCCACAGCCATTATCCTCATAACTTGACTAAGAATGCTTCTATTGAAACAAAACTTTAGTATGTTGTTCCGGAGATATACCACACCAATTCTGTTTGATATAATCGCAATGGGGTCAAAGATCAGGGCATATGAACGAGATTCCACAGCCATTATCTTCATAACTTGAGTAATAAGTTGAGTAATGATTCCTGGTACGTTGGAAAGGGTACCATAATCAATGCATTGCGTGATTTTACTAACTTGTTTTAAGTACATCTTAGTGGTATAAATTTTTCATCCTTTCACTCGCTTTAATATAGGTAATGAAGAATAGTATAAATTGGTCAAATTACTTAACATTAATGATTTAGGATTTTTTTTTTCTTTTTCCAATATCTAAAATGAAATTTTTAATTCCTTTTCTTAAATCTTCAATGGCAAAACACATTATGGCGGTGATCATGGTGCCCAGCAAAAGTTAAAACTTTCTCCTTGATATAACTTTATAACTTCAAAATTCTTTAACGAATTTTGAAGTTGTTTTGTCTTTGGAGTGTAAAGAAACATGTCAACCATATTTGAATTTTCTTATTGAAACAAATTCACTTTAATAAAGCGATTTTTCTTGAAAATTTTCGAAAATAGTAAACAGCATTCCTTTGAAAGAAGATAAAGAATGTCGAACAAGCACTTAGGAAATTCCAATAGATTCCAGGAACTCCAAAAATGCTAACTTTACTTCGGAACTCTGTTGTCAGAAAAAGAAAGAATGATATCAGCACGCGAATGGGTTCGTTCAATGAAATTCTACTCAACGTTTATCATGAGTATAGATCGTTGGACATAAACAATCTCGTTACTTCCTTTCCTTTTAGAAAGCAGACGGAAACAGCAGAACGATGCTCACGTAAAAAGAGGGGTTTTCCTCTCTCTGCAAAATCGTGGGATGATTGTATGAGAAAGTGTATAGAATTGCTCCATATTTCTGGAATAAACCAGAAAAATTGCATTTAGTTGAATTATGTGCTGAGCAAAATATTAATAAAAAATTACAAGGAAATTTAAATTCCCAAATCCTCAAGTGATAGATAACAATTACATTTTTGAAACAAACATATAAAACGTACTGAACTTAATTGTTAGTATAAGAAACAACGATGCTCTACAATACAGACACCAGACAAAAAATTAGTCACCTCCAGAAATTTACTTTTAATACTTAGATACAATCTCCACGTGCAGAAATCACAGCATTCATTCTTGCTGGAAGAAACTCAACAAGATGATTTAAATAACTTGGGTCAATTTTTGATCATTTTAAGAACAGTTTGTCTAGCAATTCATTGAGATTCCTCGGGTGCTGAAGTTTGGTTTTTACACTTCGTTCAAGGTAGCACCATATATTCTCGATGGGATTTAAATCTGGCGATTTAGCTGATCAGTCCATGTGTCCCAAAAATTTTATCACACTTTTCAGACCAATCACAAATCTATAATAGCTTTAGCTCTATAAATCCCACAGTTATCATCCAGGTATATCGGATAAGTTACTTGATAAGAATCCGGCAAATGTTGCGCAAAAGGAAACAAATGACTGTCTGACTGTTACATTTTGCCGAGTCATCGTATTCTTCACCTCTGCCAGTGGGCCTAATTCATAACCATTAAAACAACTTCACAGTATTGCAGACCCACCTCCTTTGGCAAGAACTCTTTGAATACATTCAGGATTGAAAGGTTCTTCAAACCTCCTGTTGATCCTTCGCCTTGTGTCATTTGAGCACAGGCAAAATTTGGATTCATCAAACCATATGACAGCCTTCAAATGAGCAACAGTCCATGTCCTGTGAGCTTTGGCCTAAGCAAATCGAATTTTTTTGTGAACTGAAGTTAACATTGGTTTCAGTTTTCCAACTCTCTTCCGATATCCATTCGATAAAGTTTCCTACGCGATGCTTTCTCAGATATAGGCGAGTGAGGTCCATTATTAACAAGTTGGAGAAGTTTCTGCTTTATTTGAAATATGTTTCCGTTGATCAGGCAAGAAATTCTGCGCCGGTCACGACCGGTCGAAATGGTGTTTCGTCCAGAGTTTTTCTTTTTGCTTTCAGTCGAGTTTGACCTACACGTATCTTTATAAATACGTAGAAATGTTCTTTTGCTAACAACTGAAAGTTCAGCAACTGCCTTGATGATGTGTCCTTCGGACTAGTCAAAAGCTATGACACCTTTTTGCCAGTCACTTACATCCGTCTTTCGACCTATTGATTTTATTTTATTTTAATTTCAGCATAAAATTTTGCTGATAGAAAGAAATACCACATATTTTATTATTATTATTATTATTATTGAATAGAAATGAGATTCCACCTCTTCCTGAGGGTTTTCTTCTCTTCCTTTCGTGACGGGTACGACGTACCAAGTCTGGGAAGTGGTATTTCTTTCTCTCAGTTGTCCAGGAACTCCCTTACTATCCTGCAAGTGTACAGGATAGCTGCTTTCTGGTGTAGGCGTTAGGTTGAAGGTCTAGTGTCTGTATAGAGCTGTGAATGGTCTTAGGTACAACTCTTTTTGGCTGATATTGCTATCTTGGTGACGTTTTCCATATGCCACATATCCTTGACTTTGTACCGTAGGTCGTTATACTTTGACAGCTTCTCTCCGTGCGACTTTTGGATGTTGCATGTGTTGGGGCACGGCTATGTCAATGAGGTATGTTGAGTTCTTTTCCTTGTCGACCAGGACGATGTCGGGCCGATTGTGGGGAATGGTCTTACCTGTTCTGATCGATCTGTCCCAGTACATCTTGTGGGTGTTGTTCTCTAGAAGCGTTGTTGGCTCGTACTTGTAGTAGGACACAGGCTCAGTTGTAATGAGGCGGTGCTTTCTTGCAAATTTCTGATGGACAGTCTTGGTGACTTGATTGTGCCTCTTCGTGTACTCTGTGCGAGGATTCTGCACCCTGCTGTGATATGTTGGATGGTCTCTGGCGCTTGATGGCATTGCCAACATGCGTCGCTTTCCACTGACGTGTCCTTCAGGATATGCTTCCTGTATGAGGCTGGTGATTTCTTTGTCTCACTGTTCCACGAGATCAATCATTCCCCGTCCTTCTTATGCCCGTCCAATGGTCATCTTTTCTATTGCCGACTTCGGGTGGTTCTCGCGATGTATAGTGAGATTTGTCCTGGTGTTGCGCATTATTTTCTTAAGCTCTATTGTAGTCCACTTGATGATTCCGAAGAAATACGTGAGGGCTGGAACTATTATTATTATTGTTATTATTATTATTATATAACCCAAAAATATTTCAATAAAATTCTAATTACGACCTCAGTTATTAAAAACTAATTATAACCCATAATTAAACAATTATATATATTGCTGCAGATGACTAATTTTTTGTCCGGTGTCTTTACGTACCTAAGTCATTACTGTAAACAGTTTGAGTTAAATATGTCAATAAATCCAAAAATATTTGTCAACAACTTCTTATTTAATAAACTCTGTTGTTCTGAGCAACTATTGCGAGTTTCTAATGCCTTCTTTCCGAAAGTAAGAGAACTGTACTTTAGGTTATAACATCCCAAAACTTAGACGCGGATACTGAGGAGATAAGGGTGGAATCCCATCCACCTCTCATTTTTAGGAGTGTTCTAATTTTGTGCCAAAAACTGTTCAAAAGAAAGAAAAAATGCCACTCCAAGGTAAAATTTCAAAAAAGTTGATGTTTTTTCTGGTGCACAGTGTATGTAATATTTATTCAGTTACAACGTTTGGTCTGTACTGCGCCCTTTAGCCCAATATCTCAAAAGTTGTACAAATTTGTACGCATACAACGGACACCCAGGAAAAGTTCTCGCAATTTAAGCAAGCTCAGCGTCTCTTACGCTGTTCCTGCTAGATGATTCCCTTAAAAAGGGCAGGAAAAGGGAAAAAATGTTATTTTGATTTGGGTTTAGTCTCATTGTTCTTTCTTGTTCGTGTTGTTTTTTCTGTTCTTATTTAGTTTCATACAAAAACCAAAAATGTTGCTAAACATTGTGGCAACAGCCTAGGATTGCTTGTGAAACACATGAATAATTGTTTTCCGCACTGCCTAATTTTGCATTTGTTATCTGTTTTATGTGTACAACTTTTGAGACAGTCTCCTCAGTATCCGCGTCTAAGTATTGCATATACTAAATACCAGAAAAACCTTCAACTTTTTTTTTCACGATTTGCTGTTGGGGGGGGGGGGTATTTTTTCTTTACTTAGAACATTTGTTCTGGCACAAAAAAAACAACAACATGTGTAACAAAAAAGATGACACCGACTTTTCAGTTATAATGAGCACATCTCTTGAATCCTTTCCGACGCGAATAAAATTTATCCAATTTATTTAAAGTCAATGGCACTGGTTAGATAAAAAGAAAAAGAAAAATCAACCGGATTTCTACAGTCGACAAAACATCCAGAAATACAGGGTGGTCGAAAAGTCCCCTATGGGTTTCGATTGACAAGTGTACAAAAACAAACAGATCTACAGCAATGCGGTTTACGTCATTTGAAAGAGTAAATATTCGAGTTTAATAATCTTACCTTAATACACCTCTACATGTGCGTCTTTGGTGGCACGTAACACATCCAGTCGGTATTCCATTTCTTGCCATGTGCGCTCCAACATGTCAGGATCGATTCTATCAAACATTGCTGTAATGCGCTGTTTCAGCTCCTGAGGGCTATTTAATCTTTGCCGGTAAACCATGTCCTTGACATAGCCCCAGAGGAAAAAGTCTAAAGGAGTGATATCCGGGGACCGGGATGGCTAAGGAATGGAACCATCTCTGCCAATCCATCTGTCGGGGAAACTCACGGTTCAGGTACTCACGAACGTCAAGTCCCCAATGTGGGGGAGCTCCATTTTGTTGCAGTATGATGTCTGGTTGCAAATCCTGTAGTTGAGAAACTGCAAAGTTCTGAAGCATGTCTATGTAATTATCTATTTGCTCTGTGGGCTCGGAGAAGAAGAATGGCCAAATTACACGATTATGCATGAGCCCACACCAAATATTCACCTTTGGACTGTGCGTGAAGTGCTTCCTGACTGAATGTGGGTTTTCACTATCCCATATACGAACGTTCTGAGTGTTGACTTTTCCGTGCACGGAAAAGGTTACGTCATCCGGGAACATTATACGGCGTAGGAAACTTTCATCGACTTCCAGCCGCTCCAACGTATCCCAAGCGAATGCTCCTATTGTGCATTCATCCAGGTCACCGGAGGTTTTGCAATAGCAGTTCTGCCATGAATATCTTGTTTATGCAATTCCCTGCCCACTGTTTTTGCTGATACTGGGGGTCTGAAGATGCAGATTGAGCTCCACGCTAATTTTCAGCGCCGTGGTCTGCTTATTACGGGTAACAATTATCTTTAATGCTCTCCTTTCTCTATCATTCAGGGTCGTTTTCCGGCCAATCTTGTGTTTCGCAGACGAGATTTTGTCACGAACACTGTATGCTGTCATGACGCTACACACAGTAGCTCTCGATATCCCCACTACCATGGGGACTGTTATCACGGAAGCACCAACTAGCCGGCAACCAACAATTAGCCCTATTTCGAAGTCCGTTAGATCGCTCATTTGGTCGTCACCCTGAAAGAAATTGTGCAACAAGACATTTTAAATGCACTTAAACAGGACCTTGAGGTTCTAAATAAAGCTATTAAGACCAAAAAGTGGTGGACACCTTTGCTTATTGAGACGTTGTGACGTACCTGCCCCGCAGGACGCACACGACATAAAGGCAGATAGCAGCAAGAACGAACGTCCGTAGCTCAATTGGTAGAGTGACTTATTCCGGAATGAGGGGACTCGGGTTCGAGCCCCGGCGTGGAAAAAAAGGACGGAGACATTTACCTTGTTATAATGGCGCCCGAACTTTCCGGATGGCCCGGCCGTTTAAGATCTCGCAATGGTGTGATGTTCTTTCTACACCGCGAGATAGGAAAAGTAAGAGAATCCCTTCTTCAGCGCTTCGGAAAAAAAGTGTGTGAGGTTGCAATCCACACATCAGAATGACTGGGAGTTCTCAAGTGCACGTTCTACAGCGGATGGCTGTTTGCAACGATTCATGATCACGGCTGACCCGTGGGCCATGCCCCCGGCCCTCTTTCGGGGGAGGGGGAGATGTGACGTGCTTGCCCCGCAGGACGCACACGACATAAAGGCAGATAGCAGCAAGAACGAACGTCCGCGTAGCTCAATTGGTAGAGTGACTTATTCCGGAATGAGAAGACCCGGGTTCGAGCCCCGGCGTGCACAAAAATGACGGAGAAATTTACTTCGTTATAACGTACGCAGTTGCATTCAAAGTAAGTCTCTGAGCGTCGTGTTCACATTATTCTGTCCAACCCCTGTATATATATACACGCACAACTGTGTGTATGTAACACACCATCGAATGGGGTCAGTAAATTTTTTATGAGAGTATGCTAAGGAATTTGATGTTGGAGTGGTGTTGGGGGGGGCGTATAAATCCCTGTCTCCCTCCATTTCACTGAATAGTACAACACTAAATTTATAATTTAACAAAAAATTCATTTTGCATTGTTCTTTGAATTTGAAAAAATCACGTAGGTGTATCCAAGTTCCCTAAAATCTTAGATGTATTCTTACTGCTTAAATATACACTGCTGGACACCCAAATTGCAACACCAAGAAGGACACGAGATAGCAAAGCCAGATTTACTGGACACATAACAACATATACAAAGATGAAACGATTGGGCTTACAGGCCCGTGCGACTTGAGGAACACGCAGACATCAATAGTTCGTGTGTCCCCCATGGCTGAAAATAACGGCCGCTACACGCCGCGGCATCAATCGAAAGGGGCTTTATATGTGGGCTTGGGGTATGTCGGTCCAGGCTGCTTCCACTCGTTGCCACAGTTTATCAGGCGTAGCCGCTGGTGGTGCTTTCCGAGACACTCGGTTGTCGATCAGCGACCAGACGTGTTCGATGGGCGACATATCAGGAGAACAGGAGGGCCACGGCAGCAGTGACACCTGGTCGGCCGTGAAGAATTGTTGCACGATGCGTGCCACGTGCGGGCGCGCATTGTCCTGTTGAAACGTGGCCACTGGCAGGTCCTGCAGGTAAGGGAGGAATACAGGCTCCAAAGCGTCGGAGATGGTGCGGTGGCTGTTGAGTGTACCGGCGATGCGTACCAGAGGGGTGCGGGTGTCATATCCAATTGCGCCCCAAACCATAACGCCAGGTGACGGACCGGTATGGCGATGCATAATGCAGGCGTCATACAGTCTCTCGACGCGGTGCCGCTACACGCGGATCCGACCACTGTAGTGTTGCAGACAGAAGCGGGATTGGTCGGAAAAGACAATGTCGTATCATTCCGTAGTCCAGGTGCGGAGTTCAACAGCTCACTGCCGCCGCACTCACCGGTGGTGTAATGTCAATGGTAATCGGAGCAATGGGCGCCGTGCGACAAGTCCCCGCTCCTGCAGACGACGTCGAATGGTACGTGCTGACACAGGTTGTTGCGCAACACACCCTAATTCCTGCGCTAACGTTCGTGATGTGGCGGTGCGAGCCGTCAATGCCCACCGCACAACATGCCGGTCCTCTCGTTCGGTTGTTTGCAGCGGATGCGGCATTCGCTCAGGTCGGTCCGTTCGTCCGTCCTGCACCTACCGAATCCATACTCGCCTCACTGTGGCTGGATGTCGTCCCACACGGGCGCCGATGTCTCGGTACGATAAACCGCTGTCGCGATAAGCCACTATTCGTCCTCTGTCGAACTCCAAAACGTGCTGGAATGACTGCCGTATTCTACGACGAGGCATCAGTAAGCTTCCCACACACAGGTCCGGCAACACAACACCCTTCCACTACTTACACCCCACCTTTTGTGTACCCTTCTTATAGTGCTTCTCGGTGTCGTGCCGGGCGCACATGATTTGCATATGCCCTGCAATGCTAATCGTTTGCATGTCCTCTCGCGGGCGACGCATGCTGCGAATTTCAGGCCAATCGGATGCTTCCTTCTTGGTGTTGCATTTTGGGTGGCCAGCATTGTATATATGTTGTTCTTGTTTTTGTTGCTGTTTTTGAGGAAAGATATTTTGGCGGGCCACTAGTATGATGATTGTTTCTTTCGGGTGGGGGGATGTTTTGGGAGCCCTCTAGCTCCACGGAGCCCCGCGTTTGGGCTTTGAAAGCTTCCCTGCTTTTTCTCTTAAGTTTCTAACGGAAGTAACAGAACAGATACTGTACTCATGAATAATTCTTTTTTCGTTAGTAATAAGCCTTTTCCAGTTAAGAATTCAGAGATTCCCTAATGCTGAAAAATTCAGCTTTCAGTTTCGAGACGAGAAAAATAAATTGCCTTATCATCAGGAAAAAAAGTAAGGCTAAAATTGTGACTTAAAGCGTAATTTTTACATCCTCGCAAATTAAGGAAAATTATGCTTCACAACATCGCAAATTCAAATTCAGTTAAATGTTTTTATCTAAATACTATTAAATTAAGCTTTATTGATACACTGGGACAGGTTAAAAACTGTATAATGAATTAGCTTTATAATCTTTTTGCTAAGCTAATTATTATGAATGATAATAATTCTTCTTACCAGCGAGCTAATGATAACTAGCTCTAAGCTTCAAAATAATGAATTCCCAAAAGGGTGTTGTTACTCGTTAATTATGAATTTAAACAAAGTCTCAACGCTGTTTATTTATATTAAGTAATCAAAGTCATAAACCTAACAGCCAGACAGAGGTCTGACAAAACTAAGAATTGAGAAAGACTGAACTTACTGACAAACTTGTTTATTTCCAAGACTCTTGGTCAACTAAGGCACTCATATAACTTGTACATAATAATGAATAAACTTTCCTCTTATAGTACACACACTCTCATAACAACACCTCGCAACGCCAACACATCAACCTCAACAACAACACAAACACAACTCCCCACACTCTCGATGAACGCGCCTATATACTAGCTACCACCACGTCATGACTTACACTCATTGCCAGATCTCATTCAGCGGGTGAAATAATATTTCGTTCAGTAGGAAGATAATTTACATAGTAAAATAAAATAACCAGAGATAGTAAAATCAAAAGGAAAGTGAATATAGAGTATACGTTACAACTGCCCAGGACTTCTCGGGTGTTGCGAGATCTCCAAGAATATATCACCTGCCCTGTCGTCATAATCTAATGAAAAAAAAAATTAATTTTAGAAATTTAAGTAGATTTCACCATTTCGATATTTCCATGTGCAATTTTAGTACGGAATTTTTATTTAAAATCTGTGAATGCTTTTTATGATTTCTGTACCATGACAGTACGCCAGTGGAATGTCAATGTATCTAGGGGATCCAGCTATTTCTAATTTTTGGCCTTGAACAAACTAAGTTTTTTTTTTTTTGGTAAATTAAAAAGTCATTGAATAGATGAAGATCTTGATCAAATGTTCCAAAACGTATACAGTGTATTTCTCTTCCTGATGCAATAATTGGCGCATTTTCTAGAAAATTTCAAAGTAGAACGGTCGCACTGTGTGAATTGAACACCTGAATTCATTTGTGTCAGAAGAAAACATCTTTTCCTGGAAAAGAGACCAGTATTGTACGTAGAGGGGAAAAAAACCGGACGAGAAATCAATGGAGGTGTGTCGTTTGGTCATGCTTTGCAGTTGGCGCTTTTATATAATGCATCTCTTTTTCCCCACATTTGATTCGGCGTCAAAACAAAATGCCTTTAGATTCACTTCCTCTTTTTTTTTCTATTTTTTTTAACTACTTTTAATTCAAAACTCGAAACAAATGCCTTCTGGTCGGCTTCTTGTTATTTATATCTTTAGATGGGTTTTTGCGAGTACAGTTTCCAGCTGGTGCTTACAATACTGTTTTTGTTTTTTTCTTTGGATTTTTTTTTGAATAGCTGACGCATACACTCATTATCTAATAGAAATCCATTCTGTTTGCGGACGCTTAAGGGAAAGAGCTCGAAAGAGCTATTAAAAACTGAAGAAAGAAAGAAATGCACAATATATGAATTGCGAAAAAAATTATTAAAACCATTTTATCCTCGATGTGAAAACCTTTAAGATTTTTCATAACAAAATCATACGATAATTCAAAACTTGGTGAAAAACTGAACTATCGTTAGCTACTACACAATGAGCCTCTAAATCAAAGTTCATTTCTTCAAAGAGATCTCGAACTAAATTATTTTGGCCATCTATGATTGAATACCCAAATATACGGAAATCCAAAACGTGTCGAAACGATTCACAACCCTATTCTCGAAAATATTTTTCGATCTTGTCCCCTGGAAAATATCCCAGTGGTGGTTATATGCCCATCACTGGGATATTGCGTCTTCCAGAAAAAGCCTTAAGAATGTGGCAGCAATTTAAATAGTAATTACATTGAATATTTTTCAAAAAG
This sequence comes from Macrothele yani, assembly GCA_039090855.1. NCBI lineage: Eukaryota > Metazoa > Arthropoda > Arachnida > Araneae > Macrothelidae > Macrothele > Macrothele yani. The sequence continues at coordinate 69,363,041 of CM077028.1, read as the reverse complement.
AAAGCAATCCGGCCTCATAATCTATTGTGTTAATCGTGAGTTGTCTCTTTAACTCTCTGAAATACCTCACATTTTAGTGGTGCAGGATTCTCAGACCAAGTTCGTGTTTAAATATGTTTTAAACTTCACTTTTTAGCAGGTGTTAATGCTTGCGCCATTTTCAACAGTTTCTATACGAGGACGGAGATGTTCCAGATAGAGCTGGCGCAAGGCAAAAAGGGATTAGAAAATCCTTTAAACATGTTAAAAATATAGACCACCCGATGAAAATGGATTTGGTCTCTGGGAAGAATCGAGCTGTACACTAAGGTCTATTTTCAAAAGTGTTACGTTCATGTTGTCGGCGCGTGTATGTCGTTTTTATATCAGTGGATGACGAACGAGTGGGAAAAGGTAAGTATTAGAGAGATTAACTCCGCTATGGGCTTCAGGGAGATGCATATGCATTGTTTTGGCAGAAAGGGTGGGAAGGGGAGGAAGGCTCTTTTGGTTCTGCCAGCGTTATAGGGCAAACGTATGTCCGTAGGTCCCAGGTGAGAGGGAAAGCTTTGGCGTTGACCACCTAAATATATCTGGAGAGATTTTTCGCACCCAGCATTGAAGCATCAGGAAGGATAATTTGTGCTCGTCCCAAGGATGGACGGAAGTTTGGGGTGATAAGAGCTAACGGGATCGCGGACAAAAATCAGCCTAAGTTTCTCCATTCGAGGACAAAACGAAAGCCGAAATTACACACACAAAAAAACGCGCGCGGGCTGACAGTAAAATTTGCGCACCTACAAGAAAAGATGCTACAACCTTGAAACTTTGCAAATGGCTAGAGTGCGTGCTGGCATGTAAATGATCCACATTTGGTGCGATTACGCATGACCGAACTCCCTGTGGTGGCGTTGCAAGCACGAACCGGCAGCCTTATAAACCGGCGTGTAGTCGATGCCCCATGAAATGCGAAAGGCTCCGGCAGACGCAAGCAAAAGTACAGAGTGAGAAGAATGCCGGGTAGATGCTAGAGACGTCGATTTACGGATCTTACGGACTTTGAGAGAGGCCTGATCATCGGTCTGAAAACCGCAGGGTGGTAGGCGCGCCGTATAGCGAACCACGTGTATCGTTCTGACCATACCGTCCGACTGTGTTAGGAGCAGTGGACACGTGACGCTACTGCCACACGGCGGAGCGGCTCCGGACGGAATAGGAGAACCACCGGTAGAGAGGATCGACGGATCGTGAGCCAGGCACGAACGGATTCTACGGGGACCCGGTCCACTATACAGGCAGATGTAGCGACTTCCGTGTGCCCATGAACCATTTCCCGACGTCTCGCGGAAGCGAATCTGCGATCCTAGCGCCCCTTACGTGTGCTGTCATTAACACCGGAACATCACCGGCTCCGTGTGCAGTGGTGCTAGTATAGAGCGACGTGAAACGCCACAGACTGGCGACGTGTGGTGTTTAGCAATGAGTGCCCCTTCGTTTTGGGTACAGATGATCATCGTGTCCGGGTGTGGAGGTCCCCGAATCAACGGCACAATCCCAACCTCGCTATCGTGCGCCACATCACTTCCACTGCTGGCATTACGGTCTGGGGAGCGATAGCCTACGATATCCGATCAGCTATAGTAGTGGTACGTGGAACATTAACGGGCCAGCGGCACGTGAATGAGATCCTACGGCCCCATATGCTCCTATTCCTAGCCGGGATTCCAGGTGCGCTGTGCCAGCAGGATAATGCCCGCACTCCCACGGCTCTGGTTGCCCAGGACTGCATACGTCAAATGCAGGCACTTCCATGGCCTGCCTTCTCCCCGGACATATCCCATATTGAGAATGTGTGAGGCCAATTGAAACACCAGCTGCCGCCGTGCAGCAATATACGGGATCTGGAGCACACCGTCCAACACGTGCGGGCCAGTCTGCCGCAGGACAACATTAGGCGTCTGTTCGCCTCCATGCCGAACAGTATTGCAGCATGTATAGCCGCACGAGATGGTGCGACGTGCTATTGAAGATGACCGAACTGCGTGCCACAGATCCCTCTGTAATTGTCTTGCAGCTCTGTTTTTGCCATCATGTGTATCATTCATCTGTATAATTACGTCCATGAAATTTCAGTTCAATCCAATGCTTCCTTCTTGGGGCGCATATTTCATTGTCCGTGAGTGTATAAACACGGTCGAGTCGTTTTATTGTGACCACCAGCTAATCTTCAGAGTAACCGCCATGTGCAATGCGAACAGCAGCTAGACGGGCTGGGAGTGACTTAATAAGGTGCTGGAAGGTGTTCACAGGTATGTGGAGCCATGCTGACTGCAGTGCATCTGACAGCTGCTGGAGGGTGCGTGGTTGAGTATCCATAGAATAAACAACACGATCGAGGTGGTCCCATGCTCATTTAGGTTCACGTCTGGAAAATTTGGGGGCCAGGGAAGTACTTTGAAGTCTTCATCGTGCTCTTCCAACCACTCTCGGACTTTTTTAGCTGTGTGACACGTCGTATTGTCGTGCCGAAAGATCCCATCCGCACGAAGGAAGACAATCAGCATGTATGGGTGTACGTGGTCTGCAAGGACGGATTCATAACGAATTCGTTCCATAGTGCTTTCCACAGGTATGAGTGGACCCAGAGAATGCCATGAAAACATTTCCCAGACCATATCGCTACCCCCACCAGCTTTTGTTCTTCCAGCAATGGTTGAATAGTGTTTGTTCTCCGATGTTTCTCTCCTTATACGCCAACGTCCATCCCTTCGATGAAGCAGAAAACGTGACTCATCGGAGAAGGCAATCCTTTGCCAATCAGCGGAGTTACAATTCCGATACTACCATGCAAATGTAAGCCTTTTCTGCAGATGCACTTTTGTTAGCATAGGTGCTGTGACCATTCGTCTGCATCGGAGCCCCATACGCAGCAGGGTTTGCTAAACTGTCGTTTTAGACACACTTCCGGTAGCCCCTTGGTTCATTCGGCCAGTGAATTGCTCCACTGTAGCGTGTCGATCGGCCCTCACGCATCTTCGTTCCCAGCCGACGTTCACCTTTCACATCAATGGCACGTGGTGCTCCGCAATTTCCACATCGCTTATTCGCAATGGTGCCATTTCTTCAATCACGATACAGTTTAACCACAGCAGCACGAGAACAGATGACAAACTGCGCTGTTTCGGAAATACTGCCACACTTGGCCTGAAAGCCGATAATCATCTCTTTTTGCGAATCTGATAAATCGTTCCTTTTATCCATGACAGCAGCGAGTGTTATGTTTTCAGAATGCCTACAGCACACCTTATATACCCTCCAAGCCGGCTCACGACACGTACCTTCTTTCATTGGCTACGCGCTGTTGACGTCAAAAGTAGAAAGTGGTCACAATAATGTGACTCGACTATGTATATATACATGTATATATCATCATTGTCAATCATTTATTAATCCACTGCTCGATGAAGGTGAAGTTTCCTCCACAACTGTCTGTCTTGAGCCACTCTCCTCCATGTTACTGCGGCATATTTTCGAATTTCATCCAACCATCCCCCACGTGGTCTTCTTCTAGGCCTTTTTCTATCCCTTGGTATCCAATCTAAAACTTCGGTTGCCCATCGGTGGCTCCCTTTTCTTGCAACATGACATGCGCAGGCCATTGCCATTTCAAGGATTTTACTCTGATAATGATGCCTTCCACTCTTGTCATTTTCCTTATCAAGGAGTTCCTCTTTTCATCTCTCCTGATTACACCAACAGCAAACATCTCTACATGCTTCTCTCTGTTGTCTTCAGCCTTTGTATATCTTTTTTAGTTAAGGTCCATGTCTCTGCTCCGTATGGAAGAACTGGAGGGATGCATTGGTTTAAAATTTTTCTTTTAAGACATAATGGCATATCGCTCTTGAAAATTGTACTGTTTCATCCAAAAGCTCTCAGCCATGTTTTACATGCCGATTAATTTCCTCATCAATGCGACCTTTGTTTGATATCTGTTGTCCAAGGTAAATGCAGCTATCGGTTACCTCGAGCTTTTCCACATGAAGCGCAAAGTCTTGATTTCTTGTAAAAGCATTCTACATCAGTTTTGTATTACGAAAGTTCATTTTTAATCCCACTTCTTTACTCTTGTCAGAAAGTTCGGGGATCACACTCTGCAGCTCTGAAGGTGTAGTTGCAAAAGTGATTAGGTCTTCAGCAAAACGAAGGTGAGTTAAATTATCTCCATTAATGTTTAACCCCTTGTTTTCCCAGTTCAATTATTGAAAGACACTGCAATGCGGCATTGAAGAGTTTGGGTGATACGATGCCACCTCGCCTCACTCCCTTCCCAATTTTTATTGGTCCTGTATCCTCAAACATCCGAACCTGTTGTACTTGCATTTTCATAGATGTTATTAATAATACACTTACATACTTCAGGATTTCAAAGCCATTGTAACTGCTAATGGTTTCACAGAATCAAAAGCCTTTTCATAATCAATAAAATCCACGCATAATGGGAGTTCATACTCCCTCATTCTTTCAATTAGTTCTCTCAGTACATGAATATAATCTTAGGTGCTGTAGCTACTCCTGAATTCAGCTTGCTCTCTTGGTTGAACCATGTTCTTTGTTACCTTCAAGCGATGTGGAAGAACTTTTGTAAAGATTTTATAAACCACTGAAAGAAGGCGAATGGGCTTGTAGTTCCTTAAATCCTCAGTGTCACCTTTATGTAGCAGGATCATTGTTGCATAACAATTAACCACGTACCATGCCATTGTAGCATGCCGATCAACGCAAGAAGACACCCGTTGGTGTTGAAATCTTACGCTTCAATAATATGTGTACGTCAATAAACGGATATTTTACTGCTATTTGTTATTGTTCCAATCCTCAGGCATCTTTTCTTCATTGAGACATCTAGTGAAAACTTGGGAAAGTGTAGTTTCTAATAAATGTGCAACTTAATTCTCGGCCACAGGCACGAAACGTTAACAGCAAATTATAGCAAATCGAATACGTACCTAATCAGGGAAATAATCATTTCCGTCGTATTGGATACATTTGAGCCATCGGTCAGGGAGTTGCCGAATGCCACTGCGGAAAAAAGAGGGCTGTTTCGAGTTGACAAAGTCATCAATACTTGTGTGGACCTCCTCGACAGAAGTGAAGTGCGTATCAGTCAGGTGATGTTGCAGGGAGCGAAAGAAGTGATAATCCGATGGGGCGAAGTCTGGAGAATACGCCGAGCGGGACAAAATCACCCTTCCCAGTTGGTGATCGTGTTTAAAGTTGTTTTCGCGGTGTGAGGAGGCGCGTTATCCTGAAACAACAGGACCGACCTTCTGTCCTGCCGGTGTATGGTCTTTTCGCTTCCATTGCGTCACTCATGCGAGTACGTTGCTGACAATAAGGCTCAGCATTGACCGTTTCACCAGGTTTGAGCAACTCGTAGTGTACGACACCGCGCTGATCCCACCATATGCACAACAACAATTCCTGGCACAGATATTCGGTTTGGCGGTACTAGTGGAAGGCTGACTGGATAAACCCACGATGTGTGCCGCTTAGGGTTATATTAGAGGATCCACTTCTCATCACAGGTCAAAATCTTGTGGAGGAAATCCTTCTTCTTGAATCTGGAGCGCAAAGACACAGCGACATCGTAGCGCCTAGACTTGTTCGCAGCTGTGGCCCTCCTTGTGAATCCGTCCACCCAACGGCCCTCCTTATGAATCCGTCCAAGCTTGTGTAGGCGCTTTGCAATGACTTGCCGTGTTACTCCGAGTTCCTGGGCGAGCTCTTACTGTGTGCGACAGAGATCCGCTTCCAAATGTTGTTCCAGTTCCTCATCGTCAACTTTCTGTGGCTGTTCCAGACGTTCTGCATCACGGAGATCAAAATTTCTCAGCTTAAACCGCTGGAATAACTTCTTACACGTACTGTAGGACACAGCAGCCTCACCTAAAGCAGCACAGATCATTTGCTGGACTTCCGCGGCACCTTTGTTCAGCTGAAACGCAAAGAGGAGGCAGTGCTTCAAATGTTGCTTCTCGAACAACATTGCTTTCACCGTCAACTTTCGTCCTTTCTGTCACTACAGCCATGAGCTGTTACGGTTGTCTGAAAAGCTGTTGGATGGCGCTGCAATCAGCCATTATTGCACACAGCTATTTGCATTTGCCGACGTTCTATGATCGCTTGCGGTTAGGGGTCGAGAATTAAGTTGCACACTTAATATTTCTCACTTGCTTCTTGTAAAATGTCCACGGTAATTCCATCTTCCCCAGGAGCTCTTTCTCGTTTCATGTTCTTAATTGTATGCGCAACTTCTACCGGGAGTACTGGAGGAACTTTGGTACTGGGACCTTTCTTAATGACTGGAATAGGTGTATCTTCTCTTTCATATAGTTTTGTGTAGAAATCTTTCACTGTTGTCAAAATTTCACCTCTAATTCTTGTTACGGAACCATCTTCTTTTCCCCGATCTCTGACACCCCTGCAACCAGTGCCACCGATGCTCGCTGGTCACTGGTATGCTGAGGAATGGCTTACTCTAATGTAGTCCCCGTGCCGTCAGTCGTCTGGAAATGGTCGGGATGGCCACTTCCGTGCCTGTAGACGACACAATATGGCAATGGATATGGTTGAGAGCGATAAATTCGGTTCTGTTTGTGCGGCTCTCACAACCGCTCGATCCTCGCGTTCTGTCGTTGCCCTCGGCTTTCCACTGCCCGCGTGACGCTGATTTGTGCCCTCCTCTACCCATTGGCACCTACAGCGCCCGATTGCCGTATAGCCCCGATCCAAATGCCTGGCGATACGGCGATTTGACCAACCGGCCTCACTCAGCCCAATTGTACGTCTTCTCTCAAACTCGCTCAACAGCTCGTATTGTGCACGGATCTGACGTCGAAGCATCCTCACAGTCCGTGGAGGTTAATACAACCGCAATCCGCTGCCACAATACAATTGTCCCCACGTGCGAGCTTTGCTCTTGATAACCCTCCTCGATGCGCAGTTCCCATGCGCTGTGGCGGCCACTATTTAGTCATTGGCCGTTATTTTTTAATCATTCGCATATTCGTCCCTGAGGTAGAGGTCTACACGGACCCGTGCCGTGTCGGGTTTTTGCTTATGTCTAAGTTGGGGAATCGGGCCTTCAATATTTAATGTAAAACAGACACGGGCCGAGCAGTTTTTTTATGAGCTAAACAATCACTGTACGGTGCCTTTCTCGTTTGGAAATCTCACAACATACAGCAGCAGGATAAGATTGAATAATTTCCGCTGTTGGAAAAATAGAAGTTTTACGACAACCTCCTCTCCTACAAAGCAATTGGAGTGGGTCAGCTCCCTTAGTTTTTCAATGTGAATATGGTCCCTTCTTTCTCTGACTTTCACCTTCTTCTCATGCTTCAGGGCTGGCTATTAACTGCAGCATTTATAAACCGAGCCACCCGCTCGCAGACGATCTTTTTCATTGTTCTGGTCGGCGGCACTTTGTTCTCTAGATGTGTAAAAAGCTTTTAAGTTGTCTTAAATGACACGGGAGAAATGGGCTGGGAGATACTTACTTCTGTGTATAATAAATCTGTGCCATATTTTTCCCATTTGTACTCTCAGGGAGTCAGCAGATGGCAAATGAACCCTTAGGTATCCCACCCCAGCCGTTTTCAAATCTTTTGTTACCCTGGTTAGCTGGGCAGTCTCTCGTTGTTTTCCCTTAGCATATGCTCAGTTCAGTGTTGCCGATAAATACTCTTCCGTACTTATTATGGTGTGAAAGCGAAGGACTTTCGCGAAAAAATCGTTTCCGAAGAATTGCGGTTGTAGACAATGCAAAGTAGAACGATCGGACAATTCCGGATATTTCGTACTTTTCGAGTAAACCCCCCCCCCCCCCCACACACACACCCCAACCCCAACTCCCCGCCCCACCTTACCCGGGTCCGGCGGTTGACAATGATAATTTGAAAACTCAGAAAATTAGAAAGGCATGGAAGTTGTCGTTTACATGCAATATTTTTGAGTATACAAGCCCCCCCCCCTCAGACGTCACGTGTCTTATACAGAGTCACATAAAAATATTCCGAATTAGCGTTTATTCTAATAGAATATGTGTAGCAATTAAGAAAACGAAAACTCTTCAGGAGTCGAATGACCGAGTGCACCAGGTGTCAAATTCCTGTTTTAGTAATTGTTGAAATTTTACGGGCCGGGCCGGGCCGGGCTTTCCAAATTAAGGTTCGTGCAGACCTCTACCCTTAGGTACTTGCATGCGGAGTTTCAGCACGATCGAACGACACTCTCGGGGTGATTTTTGTTGTTGTTGTTGTTTTAAGAAAAAGTTATTGGTGGGGAGATTTTCCTGTTTCTACTCAAAATATGATGAAGCGAACTTTATCGTATCCATGCTCATCCGGCAAGAATTTTTTCGACATTGTAGGGATGTTTTTCGTTCAGGGATGCAATGAACGACGACCAGCGAACAAAGCTACCAGATTTCGTGACTCGCGTGACAGACAATTTTTAGTGTATTATGGAAAGGAAGATTCTAATGCTCCATCCGCACATCATTTTTCGTGACCCGAATCATAATAGGTCAAGAGTGCCTTCCTACAAGCATCAGTTCTCATGATTTCTTTTACATTATCGCACTCTTGATAAAAGATCGTAATTCCCCCTCGTATCTCTCGTCTCTTCATACTGAACACAAAAATATCTACTAAAGGATTGGCAGAGGGCAGAAACCGTCATTGCAACATTCTTTAGGTTTGCAAATAAATTCTATTACGACACACGAGTGAGCTAACTTCCTGACCAATGAGCACTCGGGGAATTTTGTGTGATCAGAACTGACCTTGCCGTTTAGGAAAGAAGTCACAGTATCAGCTCCCTTGCTTCTCAGTCTGATAATTCATTTCTCTAAGTAAGGACCACTGGACGAGGACGGCGAGGTAAGTGATTGTGGCTTGTTTTTCCGGTTTTTCGGTGAAGAAATTATCCCCTGCTTTCACTCGACCTTTAACTTCACTTTCAGCGTGTTGAATCTTCGTCTGACGTTTAATGATTCACAGTTTGTTCTAAAAGTAATCAGGCCTTTCTTAGGTGTTTCTTGGTTTTTATTGCTTTAGATTTATCCGTCCGCCTATCACTAACGCAAGAACTAAGAAAATATTTTTTGATAAAATATGCTGGTGTAATGTTTGAATGCGACTCAAAACAGAGAGTAATTTTGGAATAAATTAATACTGCACCTAGTAAACCTAATATTCTGTAGGTCGCACAGATTCAGACTACAAGCATGCTCAGCATGCCCAGATGCCTGCGAGGGCAACCCAAACTGTCTTTTGGCAACTATTTTTGTATTTTAATTAGAACTCATGGAATAAGATGTTTCTATCAGTTTAACATCAGCTAAAGATTATTAAAAATCAAAATTAATATATTCAGCACATGGTGTGTGTCGAGTGTATTATTTTACTATAAATACATTCTGTAATGCGTTATATCAGTGATAGTTACTTATTTGTTGAATTCAATACAGCAAATCGTTTTTTTTAATCTAATGGAGAAAGAAACCAATGGCGTACCGCCCCACCACCTGCTCGATTTTTTTCGAGGCGCTTTTGCGAAAACCTTATTAACGTTCAATTGCTGAAAATTTCAACTTTCATATTATTGCAAGGCTTAACGGGCGTTTTATTAAATAAAATTCTTTGCAACCTTCAAGTATTTTTCGTAAAACTAAATTTTTTTGCAATTTATTGCGTGAACCACAGATGTGCGCATTGTAATTAAAATGATTGTCTTAGTTTCATACCGATACAAAGTACTCCAAAGCACTTACGCCAAAGTTAATCATATCATGCAAATTTTATTCTTTTATGGAACTAAGTCTCTTTGAGTTCCCCCCAAAATCACTTTATTTTAAATACACCAGACATGAATAATAATTAAACGCACATAGCGTATTAAATCAGTTTATTTTTGTGGTGTAGTCAGCACAAAGATTCGCCAAGCTTTCGCACTCCACTGGGAGACTTTCTCAAGGCAACGGTAGACATAAAAATGCAGGGAATTAGAAAACGTAAAGAACGAAGATGATTTTTGAAAATAACGCGGGCGACATCGCGAGCATATTAGATGAATTTTTATCACGCAATTATACTGTGCGCCATGATGTGTTTCTATCTTTTAATAACGCATGCCAAACCATTGGTAGTCCAGTAGAGACTATATCATTGTATACCAGTTTCCTGGATAGGATTTCCACTATTTCCCTGAATGCAGTCTCTTTGGAATTCGTGTAAGGGGCAATTCTTCTAATATTATTCCATACAGGAGCGGCCGAGCAATGCATGACTTCTCTGGCGAGGGCTGTATTCTGCATGTCCTGGTTGACACTTCGTACGTGTTCTTTACATCTAGTGTCCAAGGATCGCTTTGTCATTCCGATATATATCTTTTCATGTTGTCAGGATATACCAACCAACGGTATAGCGTACACACCCGCCTTTTCTTTCTCACACTGTCTCTCGTTGCAACTTGATATTTTTGTGATAACGGGGTCGGGGACTTCATTGCTTATAATATGTTGTATTTGCGTAATAAATTCTTTAACCAATATGTAAAGCCTGGAAATATTAAAGAATTTGTATTATATAATGTAAATTATTTATATTATTATTTTATTTATATTATGTAAATATTAAAGAATTTATTACGCAAATGCAACATATTAATAGCAATGAAGTCCCCGACCCCGATTTTCCCGGATTGTGTTTCGTAGATACGTTTTGAGTCGTCGTATCGTTGAGAATGATCGTTCCTTTACTGCGGCAGTTACTGGTAATGTTTCAAGTATTTGAAGTAGTTCTCTTACTGTGGGAAATACATTTTCATTGCATATGAGAAATCCGTCGTGATTTGTGACCGTTTCTCGGAATATTTTCAGTATCGAGAATATGCTGCCACCACAGCTTTAGTTCTCTGATAGCTTTCCTTTATACTATTAATATAAACATTCAAGAATACGTTCTTATTTTCCGATGTTTCTTGGCGCTATTTTCTTGCTTTATGATAAACCTGTCTTTGCAAAATCGTTTTGTGCTTGAGTAGTTGCCGTGAATTTGGTTTGTGACAGAATCAAGAAAAGGAAAGAAGATTGAGATGCGGTAATATTCCTCCGGAATGTCCTTCATAATATTACAACGATAAATTTGCCTTCTAGTTCGAAGTGGAAAACGTACTTCTGCCTCGTGGTGGATCTTCCCCTGCCCCGGTATTCCAACGATAAAAAAAAAACTGAATTTTTTTTTTATATTTTTCACTTTAGTTTAAATTGAGTTGCGTAGGTGAAAGTCTGTATGAACTTCGCAATTCTACCAAACCTTTTTAAAATAAAAAAAAAGAAAAAAAAAGATTTTTTTTTTTATTTAAATTTTATTTAAAATTAAAAAAAAATTGAGATTTAAATTTAATTTTTTCCATAAAAAATTATTTTTTAACAAAAAGCTATTTTAAAAATTAAAATAACATTTGAAAAAAGGAAATTTAAAACTTGCTTCATATTTTTTGAATTTTTTGGAATTAAAATTTCCATTTAAATTTCAAAAAATATAAAAGGTACACTTTTTGAAATTTAAATAAAAACGCCGTGCCACAGACTAGAAACTTTTTAAAATTTAAATTTAATATTTATTAAAAAATTTTGTTTTTTAAAATAAAAACGCCATGTCGTAGCCCAAGGGGAAGGGGTTCTGACCCCCAACTAAACCCATGTGGATACCCCACTGACTGGGAGAAGAGAAAAAAAACAACAGTCCCTGAAATTAAATGTGAGTAGGCTCTATTGGGTGGCCATGTAAAGAATGCTTTGTCTGCATGTCGTAGAGTGTATAACCGATATTTCTCTAATTTGTTTACAACTAGATGGGACAAGTTAATTTCTCATTCCAGTTAGACCGGGACCAAAAAGAAAAAAGTAATTGTCGACCCCTGTTAAGTAAGATTCAAATCATGGGTAAGACATTGATGTGTTGTGGTACTGTCTCCTTTTCTTCCCTCGAACTAGTGGTCCCATGGGTTCAGGCTGTCAAGGCCTTATGATATTCTAGAAAAAAAAATCACGTAACGAAGAAACTTTGTAGATCCTAATTAAAGATAGATATTGTTAGCTTCTAGTTGCTGTATCACATAAATAAAACATGAAATCAATTTCTATTTACTTTGCTTTTCGTTACGGTATAATGTTTGATGAAAATTTAAAATGCGAAGTGGATCTGCTGAGGCACACACTTTTTCCTTCCTTCCTTAAACAGTGATTCCCGTGAGCAGTGGAAGTAATCCAAAGAACAACAAGTTAGTAAAATCATGCAATGCATTGATTATGATACGCTTTCCAACATACCAGAAATTATTAGTCAAGTTATGTGGATAATGGCTGTGGAATAAACTTTGCTCCTGTGTCCTGACCTTTGACCCATTTCTATGATATTCAACAGAACCGGTTCACTATACCTCCGGAACAACATGATAAAGTTTTGTCGCAATTCAAGCATTTTAGGTAAGTTATGATGCACAAGGGCAAGGAAATGGATCCCACTCCAGTGTCCTGACCTTTGACCCCATGTCGCCCATTTTTAATAGGATTCGTCTCCAGTGGCTCCATGCTCAAATTTCATCGAAATCAAGCCATATTTACGCATGTTATGACGCATAAAGGCAATGGAATGGATCCCGCTTTTATGTACTGACCTTTGACCCCATTTCGCTCATTTTCAATAGGGTTCGTCCCCATGTGGTTCCTTACCAAGTGCTAAAATTTCATCGAAATCGAAAAATTTTTACGCAAGTTATGACGCATAAGGGCAATGGAATATATCCCGCTCTTATGTCCTGAAAGACCTTTGATCCCATTTCGCCCATTTTCAATAGGGTTCGTGCCCAGGTAGTTCCCTACCACACACTAAAATTTCATCGAAATCGAACTATTTTTATGCAAGTTATGACGCATAAAGGCAATGGAATGGATCCAGCTCCAATGTCCTGACCTTTGACCCAATTTCACCCATTTTCAATAGGGATCGTCCCCAGGTGGTTCCCTACCACATACTAAACTTTCATCGAAATCGAACAATTTTTACGCAAGTTATGATGCATAAGAGCAATGGAATGGATCCCGCTTCTATGTCCTGACCTTTGACCCTGCTTCGCCCATTTTCAATAGAGTTCGTCCCCAGGTGGTCCCCTACCACATACTAAAATTTCGTCGAAATCGAACCATTTGCACGTGAATTATCGTGCGGACGGACGGACGGACAAAGCTGGAGCATATACACTTCTTCAACCTACGGTTGGAAAGCGTAAAAATCCATACCTATGTCTCGCTCAGCAACATAACAAAGATCTAGATACAAAATGATAATTTTCTAATGGCCGGCTACTAATGGCCCAGTAGATACGGTTTTTTGTCTTAAATGACAGTTCGACGACCAGTTGTTGATTGTGAAGCTTTTTATGGGCGATCACTTTGTACATACACACAAAGAGAGTACATAAACAAAACTAATAATTCACTAAAATTTAGCATCAAAGATTAGTTACTGTTTTGTAAAGAATACATAAACCATTATAACGTAAGCCTTTTTCGTGAGCAAGATTGGTGTTACGCTATGTCTAAAACCATGTGTAAGGAAATGTACTAAATTAGAATACGATGTAATAGTTCCTAATTAAGCTTTTACTGCCAGACGAAACATATACAGAAGTCAGACTTACGACAACCTTTTATTAGTTCTGCACAAATGATGACATCCACAATATGGCACTGCTAATATTACAAATTCACGTATCTCTTAACAGCGATCGAACATCTCTCCACACACACACACACGCACACACACGCACACATTAAGCATCTGCTATGTCTTCCTTTTTATCTCTCGTTCTTATCACATTTATACGTCACTCACTCTGACCTCATTTGTGTTGCCAACTTCATTCTTGTGAGAGAGAAGATATCACGTTAAGTTTGGAAAGTGTAAAGGAGAGCGAACTCAAATTTACATAGGAAAAGGAACTAAAAATGAAAGTTATTTTAGAATATACGTCACACTATCTTTGAGGCTCATTACACTGAGCAACAAAGTTTTGCAAAATTCTTGCCCCTAAGATGAAATTAGCCATTTCTTACAGATTTCGAAATGCTGGACACGAATATGGCAATGAAAATGTAAAATTGACTACAGTTTGTGAGAGATTCGCAATAGTTTCTTACACGTACTTATACCGGGTGCGCCATATAAAACAGGCCCCGTGGCCAGACGTTGTTAGGCGGCCGCGGGTGGCCTAGTGGGCAACGTTCGTGTCTGCCGTGGAAAGGACCTCAGGTTCGATCCCAGCAGGTACGAACGCTCGATCCACTAAATATCCGCCGTGCGTCGGATGGGCACGTTAAGCTGTCGGACCCCGGGTACTGGCCCCGGTAATAAATAAGGGCGTCTTCCTCCCCCTTTCTACTTCACTTCCGTGTCACTTTCCTATCGGACACTCAAAGCCCAAATCTCCTAGCTCCCTCTTTCTAAGTGTTGTTTAAGACCTGGGGTCAGACACTCCCTTCCTAAAATCCTCTACATATGATCATGACGTTGTTAGGCGGGTTAAAGTTGTTTGGCGGGTTTCCAGTTAAAACCGCTTTGTTCCACTTCTAACCGGTTTCTGCGCATACAGCTGCAAAGGAATTCTCCGGAGTGGTTAGTCACAGCCAGAACATTGTAGGTACGCTGTCATGCGCGTAATTGAGGAGAGAACAAAGGCAACGGAAATGGTTTTAAGTACGAAACAGCGGATTCTTATTATGGAACAGTATTTCAGGAATAACTCATACAAGGTTTTAAATGAGTTCTTTACAGAAAAATTTCCACATTGTGCAGCACCGGCGAAATCAGTGGTACAGAAGTTAGTGCGGAAATTTCGTGAAACCGGCACTGTGTGCAACAGGAAAAGAAACAAACCCAAGACAATTCGTACTGAAGACAATATCAAGGATGTGTGCACAATGATTTTACAAAGCCTTCGGAAGTCCATTCGCCGATTATTGTCTGCAACGGGAATATCTGCCACGTCATGCCGACGCATACTTAAGGTGGATTTTCATTTTCGGCCGCACAAAGTTATGGCGCTCCAAGAACTTAAAACTCCTGATTATGCAAAACGGGTGCAATATTGTAAGTGGTTTCATGAGACCATTGTCAGCGGTGAAATGGACCCAACACTTTATTACATTGGCAGATGAAGCATGGTTTCATCTGTCCGGGTATGTCAATGTGCAAAACAGCTGGATTTGGACCGACATGAATCCCAGATGGACAATGGAGACTCCTCTGTGCGACCAAAAGATAGGCGTTTGGTGTGCTGTGTCTGCTAAGAGGTTAGTCGGCCCATTCTTTTTCACTGACACCATCAACTCGGAGCGCTATGTTCAGCAACTGTTCAACCCATTTGTTGCCGCATTTACAGAAGAAGAGAGAACGTATGCTCTCTTTCAGCAGGATGGTGCAACGGCGCATACTGCGCGGAACAGTCTACGTACTGTGCATGAAGTGTTTGAGGATGACAGAACTGTATCGAAGGGACTATGGCCACCCAGATCACCCGATCTCTCCACCTGTGACTTTTATCTGTGGGGAGCATTGAAAGGGAAAGTGTACGCAACTAATCCGCACACCCTTGATGAATTAAAAGTGAACATTACGGATGCCATAGCCCAGATTACTGCCGATGAGTTGTGGCGTGTTACGAACAACGTGTTCTGTCGCGTGCAGCTGTGTCTTGATGTCGGAGGACAGCACTTTCAGCATTTGTTGTAAACGCAGGTAAATTTCTCCTATTTTCTGTCATTTCAACTGTTCTTTACCATGTATAGTAACATTGCCTGACTGTTGTCGTTCATTATACTCGTGCCTCTTTTATATGGTACACCCTATATCTATATCACATGTAGCGGTAAATGTCTGCTTCTACGACCGACGTAGCTTTGCCTGTCGCTTGCAAAGCTGCTCTGAATTATCTCTAGTGAGCGTTCAACAGTAGTCAGCCAACGTAGAAGTGGACTACTTCCCAAGTATCATTTCTCATTCGTTGAAATTTCCTGATGGAAAGGTTCGCACTAACCATTGCCGCGGCTTCCGGGGAAGAAATCCAAGGGGGATGGAGCAAATGTATCGTTAATGAGATATTGCAGCCAAGTTTGTGATACAGAGACAAAATGTCTTCAACCAATTCCTTGCAGTTTTGTGCCCTGACATTTCTGCGAAAGCTAGTTGACACCAGACGAAACGCGTCCCATTCTGTTTTATCACCACCCTGTAGCAGGTTGTCGAACATCTCGTCAATGAAGAGCTCTCAGATCTGAGGATGAACAAAAACTCCCTCTTTAATTTTCGCTTAGCTGAATCAAGGGAAATTGTCAGCCTGGTGCCTGAAGGCTGATCCAGTCAGGCCGATGGATCTAACGAAGTTTTTTTACCAGACCGAGTTTGATGTGTATGGGCGGCAGCAAAATGTTTTTGCGTTTCTGCCAGTGCTGGGTGTTGCACATTCTTCTGTCAGACTTTCAGAGATTTCCTCGCAGGACAGTCTCTCTTCACATAGATCAAATTCCTTACTCGGCTCTCCCATTCACACAAAAACAGTACTTTATATCCAGCTGCAGACTTATCAACACAAACACTACCTTGAAGCCACCACAGAGATGCTAGCCATACTTGCTGTGTTGAAAACAGTTCAACACATGTTTTAGGTTTTCGTAGGCTTCTTTCATGTAGACATCGTGTCCGACTGGAACACATGTTTGATGTATACTGCCTCTTCAACCTTCTAGTTTCGTTGACGTTTCACTTACTTAAATTTTAGTTTCTTCTCTTTATGTTACCCATATTGAACGTTATATCTGAACTCCCATGAGATTTTCTTCTCTGCGCTATAACTGGTAGTCAGTCAAGTCATGATACTTCGTTTAAATACAGGGGGACTACGCAACTTTACTGGAAGGCAAGTAACCTAGTGACCCCAGTGTACCCTCGAACTCTGTATCATCATACACAGTGGTGTAGTGGGGCTGGAACGGCGTTCCGGTACTTTTTTTTCTAGCGCGTTCTGGTAAACCCTATACACAATACTGATTTCAACCAACCACACTATTTTCTTATACTCTCTCTCTCTCTCTCTCTCTCTCTCTCTCTCTCTCTCTCTCTCTCTCTCTCTCTCTTGCCTTTCTTCCTATCTTGTCCGTCCATGACGGGTTGAGTCTCGGGCATAGACGATTATGCGCCTTTGAGGCTTACTGGCAAATTAACGCATCTGGGAAGCCGGCTGCTTTAATTGTCAGTCTTCTACTGCATGTGTGTAAAGGACAAAGTGCTTCTGGAGCCGACTTCACAGGCAATCATCTACGCATTCGCGTCCCCGTAAAAAACCGCTGACTAGATGGCCGGCAGGACCGGGATTCGAACACCTGAGTTTTATTCTAGAAATATAAGAAAGTAAAAAAGGGGAGAGGTGGAATGGGCGAGAGGGGTAAAAAGGAAAATGTACTGAAGAGGTAAATGCACCGCGCAGTCCGGGGCCGCAGGTGGCCGAGTGGGCAACGTTCGTGACTGCCACGGAAAGGACCTCAGGTTCGATCCCAGCAGGTACCAACGCTCGATCCACTAAATATCCGCCGTGCGTCGGATGGGCACGTTAAGCCGTCGGACCCCGGGTAATGGGACCCCGGTAATAAATAAGGGCGTCTTCCTCCCCTTTTTACTTCGCTTCCGTGTCACTTTCCTATCGGGCACTCTAGCCCAAATCTCTTAGCTTCCTATTTCTAAGGGTTGTTTAAGACCTGGGGTCAGACACTCCCTTCCTAAAATCCTCTACATATGCGCATGCTCATGCTCACCGCGCGGTCCTGTACTTTTTTACTTAGCAATACACTACTGATCATACACCATGTACCGCATCCTTATGCATACTTTCTGAAAAAAATACAAAGAGTTCATTATTTTCTTCATTCACTTAGTTTCTGAGTACATCCTCAGCTTATTTTTTCTAGAAGGGCAGATCTAGACGTCTTTTAATTTTTAAAGTAACTCACACTGCAAAACAGAAGTATGCACTATTCTTTTTTCCTGGCAGTTTCTTGAAATCTGTCTGCATCTTAATCTCTTCTTTTTGTTTAAAGGTTTAAGGATCACCGTGAACAACCCGATGGACTATAGGCAGTCGTACGTACCTAATTTAAGGTCACTGTTTCCAGGGAAAGGTGAGAGCCATTACCGTAAGACAAACACAACATACATGCCTTATCGGGATTCGAACCCAGACCCTTCTAGGACGAATGGTCAGAAGCTAGCGCTTAGACCACTGTGTCACCGGGAGCGGTCATCTAAATCCGGAATATATCTGCATAATTCTTAATTAGTTGTTGTTAAGGCTACTGACGGGAAGTTCAATAGGAGCACCGGAATTTGCTGGGAGCTGAAAACTTACTGCACCTCCTAGAAAAATGTTTAAGGGCTATCCCCCACCCCCAAACACACCCACACAAAAGTTGGAGAGGGCGGAGAATCGAATTGCTCTTGAAAACAGGAAAGATAAAGCTCGAAGCCATCCAATTCTTCCATTCGTTCTCTCTACCCCTGAACAGAAAAATGTAACTAATTGGACGAAATGAAATTCAAACTAGGCTCTAGGAGGCAGCAACCGAATTTCACGATCACGTCTCCACACAAACTGCGAACGAAAGGGACCACACTGTATGGAGAATATTTTTCAGCATGATTAGCCCCATGTCAAAGTAGGGTCGCTGCTACAAATCCTCATTCTCCGCTCTGTTCTTCCATTTCTGCTCTTTCATGTCATTGTTTACACAGTTCTTCCTCTTACCTCACTTCTTTCCCTAGTTCGCTTTCCAGGAAGTTTCATATCTATAAGTTTCAGATCTATAATATATGATTATAGATATGAAACTTATAGATATGAAATTTCATATCTATAAGTTTCATATCTATAATATATTTCATATCTATAATATATGAGCCCCAGGTAGTGGCGCTCTCAGGAAATCTTTATAGGGGTGGACCGAACTATTGAAGATGTAAATACAAATACACCCAGGAGAAAACATCTCTCAAAATATTGGGAAGCGATAAAAATATCTCCGACATATTAAAGTGATTTTTCAATGATTCGTAAAATATATATTTAAAAGCATATATACTGTATTTAAAGATAAGCAGCCAATAACACAGAACGAAGGACAGCATGGTACTCGTGGGGAGGGCCCGGTCCCTTTGGCCATCCCCACGAGTACACTACTGTTCCGGGCAGTCCTTGGTGCTTCTGGAAACATGACAATACTACAAACGCAGTCTTGCTTCTTGGGCCTGCTGCCCCGCTTTGATTTTACTTTATGCTCTCATATGTAATTATGTTATGTCCTTTCTGGTGACGTCACACATCCACCTCAGCATCTCATTTCCTTCCCTCCAAAAATCTTATCACTAGCCAAGTCTCAGGACTGTAGAGTATTAATGGTCTAATTACATCCTTGAAAACCTAACATTTCAGCGTTATTGGCATTCTTCTATTGCACAAAGCACTTCGTATTTTCCTCCGTTATGATGGAATTCTAAATAAAAAGAAAAAGTGCGTTAGTGGTGAAAGGGATTAGGTGAAAACAACCCAGAAAGACCTTAGAATTTTTCAAAAGCAAAACCTGAATTTTTGTTCTTACTAATTGGCATCTTTATTTTTATTACTAATTACGAAGGCAAGCCACTTTGTGCAAATAAAATCTAGAAATTATGCGTTTTAAATCCAAACATTATGCAAATTTTGTGTTTAAATACATGTAAATTTAATAGAAAACCCCTTCTGCACTTCGTAGACTATTTTTTTATTGTGTTTTTTGTTTATATGAGGAAAAGGTAAAATTTGAATAATGAAATTTGAAAATGCCTTTAATTAATGCCTAAGCTTTAATGTCTACAGTATTTAAAGAAATTATCTGTGTTAAAATTCAAATATTACAGGATTAGCTCACCATCTGTTCAGAATCTGAATCCCGTGCTGCAGTATGTTCAAGTTCTGATTCAAACTCTTCAGCTGCTCCGTTAAATGTCTCTTGAAGATGGGCCTTTAGGTTCGCTTCGGTAAATCCGGATTTATCCGCAGATAGTTAAGAAACTTCTTTCAACGTCAGCAGTGCTTGCTACGACGGAAAGTGCCTTCAGTGCTGCGTCATTTAACAGGGTGCAGTTCCGGCTCATCTTTCTCCAGAAAGATACCGGATCTACCTCCTTCGTCTACTTGTCTTCCTCCAGTGTCGTAGCATAGAGTGAGAACTCTCGGGCTGGTATATCTTCTAGCATAAATCGTTGTTTCCGGGTGCAGAGACAGTCCCGCATCTTCTGGACAGCACTTGCGAGAAACAACAAATTGCACTTATTTCCAGAATTGATCGCTAGGGTGCCTGCCATCTAGGTAAGCCTTCAGCTTGGAGCACGGAAGTTCACTTCGTTGCAAGAGATTCCGGATCGAGGCTAGCAGCAACCAAATCTCTGAGGAATGGGTTCTACGAGTTTCCAGCTTCTTGATTACAATGTCCAAATCGACTGCAACCAATGCAACTTGCTGCATTTGCTCAACAAAGGTGGAGTTGCACAGCAGCTCTTTCAATTCCTCTACGGCCAGGCAATCGTCGTCCAGAGCTTCTACCCACTGCACTTCTACCTCAACGTTCTCGGAATGGTACTTGGCGGCTCGAAGCCAGGTCCCCCAACGGGTAATTACTGGAGAGGGCGGAAGTATTGGATTTTTCCCGGTAGCGCGTAGACAGACTTGTAGTGCTCGCCGTCTAGCTGGAGCCTTAGACAAAGCAGGCTTGACGCATGCGACGTAGTGATCAAGAATTTTGTGCGAAGATCGTATTTCTTCGCAGGCTAGGTGCAGAGCGTGTGCCCAACACGTGCTATGCATAAGTCTGTTGCAAACGCCTTTCAACCGATTTGCAGCAGCACCCATGTAGGGGGCTTTGTTAATGGAATATACCACTAGATTTATTCTATTGACGCCTGCGGTCTCCAAAGCAGTGAGGGTGACGTCTACGACAGTATCTGCGTTACACTTGTCTACGATTTTTGAAATGACCACAATTGGCCTTGCGTAGCTCCCCAGTGGAGTCAGCAACACATTTACTATTTTCCGAGTAAGAAAATCCTGCGTTTCGTCATTTATTGCACAAATAACGCGATCTTAGCAAAGGCGCCTAGTTTCTTGGAGGTCAGAGATGCTTATTTGAGGGAGGATCCGTCTGAGTGTAGTTTCAGAAGGGAGATTCTGGCCATTACGGACGTTTTTATTAATTTACTGACGAAACTTTTCGTTCTGAAACAAGTGCAACGGAATCTGGGTACCAACGAAAGCCGACATCATTTCCTCCCACTGTTGTTTGCTGCTATTTTGGCGTTCAGCGGTTTCTTCCAAAGTCTCTTGATGGATGTGTCCTTCTTTTCACCGCAAATGTTTCCCCTTTGCGACATGGGCAGACGCGACATATATTTTTGTGAAATCGACAACTTCTAAATAATTAATACAGACATTTAACATGGACCAGGAACATCAAAAAAAGATCTTCGCTCTTTCCTCGTTTATAAGAGAGTCACGGAAAAATTCTCATTGGCCGCAAACTGCCAAATTGGCTTGGCAGTTAGCGTGTGTGAGTCTGGAGGAATTCGAGGCCGCTGTGGTGTAGCGGAAGCTTATTCGGCTCGTAACTGGAAGACCCTGAGTTCGACTCCCGGTGGCGGCCAATGTGAATTTTTCCGTGATTCACTTATAAACGTGGAAAGAGCGAAGATCTTTGTTTGATGTTCCTGGTCCACGTTAAATGTCTGTATTAATTATTCATTCGCCTTCTAATTATTTCTTCAGTTGCTGCTTACCATCTTTGGTGAATCCCCAGCATTGTGCGGGGCTCCAAGAAGCAACCTGCCAAATTGGCTTGGCAGTTAGCGTGTGTGAGTCCGGAGGAATTCGAGGCCGCTGTGGTGTAGCGGAAGCTTATTCGGCTCGTAACTGGAAGACCCTGAGTTCGACTCCCGGTGGCGGCCAATGTGAATTTTTCCGTGATTCACTTATAAACGTGGAAAGAGCGAAGATCTTTGTTTGATGTTCCTGGTCCACGTTAAATGTCTGTATTAATTATTCATTCGCCTTCTAATTATTTCTTCAGTTGCTGCTTACCATCTTTGGTGAATCCCCAGCATTGTGCGGGGCTCGAAGAAGTAACCTGCCAAATTGGCTTGTCAGTTAGCGTGTGTGAGTCTGGAGGAATTCGAGGCCGCTGTGGTGTAGCGGAAGCTTATTCGGCGCGTAACTGGAAGACCCTGAGTTCGACTCCCGGTGGCGGCCAATGTGAATTTTTCCGTGATTCACTTATAAACGTGGAAAGAGCGAAGATCTTTGTTTGATGTTCCTGGTCCACGTTAAATGTCTGTATTAATTATTCATTCGCCTTCTAATTATTTCTTCAGTTGCTGCTTACCATCTTTGGTGAATCCCCAGCATTGTGCGGGGCTCGAAGAAGTAACCTGCCAAATTGGCTTGTCAGTTAGCGTGTGTGAGTCTGGAGGAATTCGAGGCCGCTGTGGTGTAGCGGAAGCTTATTCGGCGCGTAACTGGAAGACCTTGAGTTCGACTCCCGGTGGCGGCCAATGTGAATTTTTCCGTGATTCACTTATAAACGTGGAAAGAGCGAAGATCTTTGTTTGATGTTCCTGGTCCACGTTAAATGTCTGTATTAATTATTCATTCGCCTTCTAATTATTTCTTCAGTTGCTGCTTACCATCTTTGGTGAATCCCCAGCATTGTGCGGGGCTCGAAGAAGTAACCTGCCAAATTGGCTTGTCAGTTAGCGTGTGTGAGTCTGGAGGAATTCGAGGCCGCTGTGGTGTAGCGGAAGCTTATTCGGCGCGTAACTGGAAGACCCTGAGTTCGACTCCCGGTGGCGGCCAATGTGAATTTTTCCGTGATTCACTTATAAACGTGGAAAGAGCGAAGATCTTTGTTTGATGTTCCTGGTCCACGTTAAATGTCTGTATTAATTATTCATTCGCCTTCTAATTATTTCTTCAGTTGCTGCTTACCATCTTTGGTGAATCCCCAGCATTGTGCGGGGCTCCAAGAAGCAACCTGCCAAATTGGCTTGGCAGTTAGCGTGTGTGAGTCCGGAGGAATTCGAGGCCGCTGTGGTGTAGCGGAAGCTTATTCGGCGCGTGACTGGAAGACCTGAGTTCGACTCCTGGTGGCGGCCAATGAGAATTTTTCCGTGACTCACTTATAAACGTGGAAAGAGCAAAGATCTTTGTTTGATGAACTTCTAAATAGTACTTGCACCATAGATTATTCGATTTCAATTCAAGTCCAGTTCGTAGAACACTAGGAACTGGACTTGAATTGAAATCGAATAATCGAGATCTCGTCTTCTAATAGCCCAGTTCTTGAACTGTAGAAGACGAGATCTCGCTGTAACTTTGTCTTTTCCTATTTTTTGGCGGCTTCGGAAACTTGTTTAACTAAACTTTAACACCCCGCCGGAAAAAAAATGTGCTTATGCGCTGCCTTCAGTCGGTTGACTGGCGCGGCTGCGATAGGGAGAGAACTCAGAGAAGTTTGGACTTCAGCACCTGAACTGCGTCATCTCAGCAAATTCCCAGCTCACACTCCTACAACCTATCCAATGAAACTTGAAACGCCGTTCAGTTATGCCCCCTCCCCGCTACCGCCGGAGACAAATCCACCTAGCACCGTCGCGTCGCCGGTCGCGTTGTCATCAGCGCACACCTCAATTTTATCAAATAAAAAACTTTGAACGCTAGATATAGGTTTGAAAAATATAGCTTATGCATTATGGAGCGGAAAATGCATGTAATGCAAAGTTAATGGAAATTTTATGCATTGCATGCATATTGATGGCAAATTATGCATTTCATGCAAAATGGGTACCCAGGTTTAAGCATAGTATTTAACATAGCAAGCCAGGGTCTCCGGGGTCGAATTTCATTTTATGCATTTTGGGTTGTTCTACTAATTACTTTCATCAGTTTTTATTAAAATTGCTCAATTTGGGCAATTTTTAAAGAAATAAAAATGTTTCTCGGAATTCGTATGCCGTAATACAAACATGTTTATAGGACGGGGCTGAGCCGACGCCGTGCGGCATGCTTCGACTTACCCATGCATTATACGAGCTCTGAAAAGTAACCAGAAACCACACGACCACCAGTGCATCAGCTTCTCTTTAAACACCTCTCTGTCGTTCCACACGATTCCAAATATCCAGTGCGGATAATGCGTATTAGTCGCATTGAATAGATGCAGCTAATATAGTAATATCTATACAGTGTGATTAATACCCCGTTTTTCCTCAGATTATGAGTTGGGCGTTAGGAATTTCTCTTTTGTTGCACATAAAGAGTTAGAAAATGAGCTCAGGGGATTATGTGAGCTGATGGCAGTTGTTTGGTATATAAATGCCCTTCGTAATCATAAAATACTTGTTACTTAGCCTTTTCATTACTGTATAATTTTTCACTGTTGTTTTAGCTCATGGGATAGCCACCAGCTGTAACAAATATTTAAAGACTTCCGTCTGCACAAACGAATTCATGTTCTCTTTATACTAGAAGATTCGTGAAACGCCAACTACGTGACTCGACAGTTCAGTTTTATCAACTCAGCACGAACAGTTGATTTAGATGCTAGTATGCGTTGTGACTACAGCACTATAGTTCATATCAACGTACTGAGAGAGCTAATTGAAAGAGCGAGGGAATATGAACTTACATTATACATGGCTTTTATTGATTATGAAAAGGCCTTTGATCCGGTGAAACCATCAGCAGTTACAATGGCTTTGAAATCCTGCTGTGTTGAAGATGCATACATTAATATTATTAATAACATTTATGAAAATACAAGTGCAAAGATTCGGCTATTTGAGAATACAGCACCCATAAAAATTGGAAAGGGAGTGAGACAAAGTGACACTATCCGGGACAGCCACAGAAAGTTGACGATGAGGAACTGGAACAACTGTTGGACGCGAATCCCTGTCGCACATAGCCAGAGCTCGCCCAGGAACTCGCAGTAACACGGCAAGCCATTGCAAAGCGCTTGCACAAACTTGGACGGATTCACAAGGAGGACCGTTGGATGCCCCACCAACTCACAGCTGCGAAAAAGTCTAGGTGCTACGATATTGCTGTGTCCTTGCTCTTCAGATTCAAGAAGAAGGATTTCCTCCGCAAGATTTTGACCCGTGATGCGAAGTGGATCCTCTACGATAATCCTCAGCGGCGGAAATCATGGGTTTATCCAGGTCAGCCTACCACCAGTACTGCCAAACTGAATATCCACGCCAGGAAGTTGTTGCTGTGCATATGGTGGGATCAGTGCGGTGTCGTACACTATGAGTTGCTCGAACTTGGAGAAACGGTCAATGCTGAGCGTTATTGTCAGCAACTCATTTGTGTGAGTGACGCAATGGAGGTGAAAAGGCCATATACCGGCAAGGGCAGAAGGTCGGTCCGGTTGCTTCAGAATAACGCGCGTCCTCACACCGCGAAAACGACTTTAAACACGATCACCGACCTGGAATGGAAGATTTTGTCCTAACCGGCGTATTTTTCAGACTTCGCCTAGTCGGATTATCACCTCTTTCGCTCCCTGCAACATCGCCTGAGTGTTACGCACTTCACTTCTGTCGATGAGGTCCACACAAGTATTGATGACTTTATCAACTCGAAACAGCCCTCTTTTTTCCGCAGTGGCATTCGGCAGCTCCCTGACTGATGGCTCAAATGTATCCAACACGACGGGAATTATTTCTCTGATTAGGTACGTATTCGATTTGCTATAATTTGCTGTCAACGTGTCGTGCCTGTGGCCGAGATTTAAGTTTGCACGCCTAATACATAGACCTAACTAGTTACGCCACGGATGTAAGATACAAGTGTTGGTGGAATGTTTCCTTCAACTTTTTGCTTGCTTTGGATTTATTGTCTTAAATTTATTTTCAAAATTTTCAATTTTTGCTTACGAAAATAGTACTGTACTTGAACAATTTATTTTAAAAAAATGTCGTTTTTGTTTATCTAAATCAAATTTTAACGTTGTGCCCCGCAGACACAATACCTCACCCGTCCTTGACTTCTTTTCTTGCAGCCAGCGACTTGGCCTTGCACTCCTCTCACACAAATCAGTCGTCAGCCACTTTCTTCACTTTAACTGGCAGTCTTAAGGACGCTAGCGAAGCTTTAGATTCCACTTTTTGTGTCGGAATAACCAATTTTGTAAAGAAAACAAACAGAGAGATTAGTAGTGACCCCCTCAGTGAATTACTATCCACCTTCCTCATTATCCCTCTGGCCATACTAACATGAAAAAGAGGCTTAAAGTAAAGAATTGGAAGAGTGGAGAACAGCTGAACTTTCATGACCCTGAGGGTGCTATTTTGATAACCTTTTTTGGAGACGTAAAACGCACTTCGTATGGGAAAATACGTAGGGCTACATGAAATAAAACACAAGACTTATTACTTGACAAAGTGCAGATTATATGTATTTTAAAATTTGAATATATTGAAAAAATGGCCCACTTTGAACTGAGTGGGCGGCAGGGTGGGCAAGACAATGAGCCCACCCTCGCACCCCCTTGGCGACGTCCCTATACTAGATACATTCAATCATGAGCAGAAATTTAAAATCTCGAAAAAGTAGTTTCCTTTTAAAAATTTAATTTTGAAGAAGATGGATTTCCACTTTTTTTATGACGCCACTTCCTATTAAATCACCATAATTATTCTGACAGTTGAAATGTGCATAGGCCGCAAGGCAATTCTCCTACGAAGTTAATTTTTATATTTATTTGGTTACTGGTCGCCTCCCGAGCAATGGTATATCCTCCTTCTTAAGTAGGCGACTTTTTAAAGTCGTCTACCTGTAACGTATACTCTATATTCACTTTCCTTTTGATTTTACTATCTCTGGTTATTTTATTTTACTATGTAAATTATCTTCTTACTGAACGGAATATTATTTCACCCGATGAATGAGATCTGGCAATGAGTGTAAGTCATGACGTGGTGGTAGCTAGTATATAGGCGCGTTCATCGATAGCGAGAGGAGAGCGGTTATTATTATTATTATTATTTTTTTTTTTGATTGGAGGTTTAACGACCACCGTGAGCAACTCAATGGGCTATAAGCAGTCGCCCGTCCCTAATTTAGGGCCACTGGTTCCAGGGAAGGGAGAGAGCCAGTGCCGTAAGACAAACACAACATCTATGCCTCACCGGGATTCGAACCCGGACCCCTTCGGACAAATGATCATAGGCCAACGTCTTGGACCACTGCGCCACCGGGGCGGCCGTTTATTATTGTATGAGAGCGTTTATTATTGCATGAGAGCGTTTGTTATTGTACGGAGAGCGTTTATTATTGTATGGAGAGCGTTTGGTGTTGTACGGAGAGATTTTGTTGTTATAAGGAGAGCTTTTGTTGTTATACTAGAGGAGCTACGTGTTATTTGAGTAGCTGTGTGTGCTGATACCAGTTGAAGTTGATAATAAAAAGATTTGAGTAAGTACGTCTTTCTCAATTAATAGTTTTTGTCAGGCCTCTGTCTGGCTGTTAGGTTTATATCGTTAGTTTTTTACCATTAACAACCAGCGTTAAGACTTTATACATTCTAATTACTACACTACTAGCAAGAGACTATATTCATGTTCTTAATTAACTAGTAACAACAACCATTTGAATTCACTATTTGAAGCTCAGTAGGAAAGCTTCATTATTATCATTAGCTAGCTGGTAGAAAGAGCTTATTCATTATATTTAGCTTAGCGGAAAGCAAAATAAAGCTAATTCGTTATAATTGGAAATCTCTCCGTACAACACCAAACGCTCTCCATACAATAATAAACGCTCTCCGTATAATAACAAACGCTCTCATACAATAATAAACGCTCTCATACAATAATAAACGCTCTCCTCTCGCTATCGATTAACGCGCCTATATACTAGCTACCACCACGTCATGACTTACACTCATTGCCAGATCTCATTCATCGGGTGAAATAATATCTCGTTCAGTAAGAAGATAATTTACATAGTAAAATAAAATAACCAGAGATAGTAAAATCAAAAGGAAAGTGAATATAGAGTATACGTTACATACCCACTATTTTGACCCCTAAATCGCCATTTTGAGCCGTGAACTATTGTACTACTGGTAAATTGTTTTTTGTTCAAAGGCACGTGTGGTGAGACACAAATTTCGTAGTATCTCTGCGGGAAAATCGCTTTGTTCCGTGTCATAAGGGGGTGGGGATGATGCGCAATCATAATGGGTACTAGTGTCTCCATCAAGATTTAAAAAGGAGGGTAGGGCTTACCAGTGACCATGAACTTCAAATCTAATAGTCTACGTCTAGCTGTAGTTAGCTTTAACATAATCAATCTATTACAGCGTGCTTGGTCCATAAATACAGGGAATTTTGCTTTGACATTTCAGAGCAAACGTTCGACATACAGATAAAAGGAAATGCTTTTTTCCTTAAGGAAATACATTTTTTTGTAAGACAGATACAAATCCCGTACGAAGTTAATTATTATTATTCATAAGTACCAAAATAATAATTTTTTCGTTAAAGAAAGACAAAAAAAAAAAAAAAAAAACAGAAAAAAGTGGGCCATTTCTCTAGTGGTCCACCAGAACATGTTCTTGCACTCCGGTTGGCTAATCGGTCCCTGCTTTTACCCCACTTTCAAGTAACACCTAATTAAAATTATCATTTTGGATTCATGATGTCTTCCTAGTATCAGGTACTGAAGAGAGTTTCCGGAAAATAGAGATGCTTGTATTTCAAGCTTACAAATCGTGCAAAACACTTAACCTCGTCATCCAGGTAGTCCCCATATAAGCTGATGATCTTTTCCCACCCATCTACAAGTTAAAATATCTCATTGCGATAGAAGTCTGGCGAGCGGGAGTTGAAGAAATCATCCATGCAACGTTTCACATCATCGTCCTTAGCAAAGCTTTTTTCTCAGCGAGAAAATTCGACAAAGGCAGGGAGAAATAAAAGTCGGACGGGACAAAATCTGTGGAATAAGGGGGTGCACAAATAAAGAAGATAGCTGTCTAAGCACGAACACTTTAAGCTCAAACCAATTGCAACACCCAATTTTAACATTAAACCTTTTTAAACCTCAATGGAATGAGTTATTTGTGTCGTCATGGTTTTTAACTGTGTATACTTTTGATACCGATGATACGTCTTAGCTTCATTTGAGTGTTGCAATTGGTTTGAGCTAAAGTGTTCGTGCTTAGACAGCTATCTTCTTTATTTGTGTATCAATCAGCACGATAGTGTCTTCATCATATAAGGGGGTGTCTCAATATTTCTCATTCCAGCTCGTGAAGTTTTTCCTGGGTCTGTAAAGCGACAAGTGGACGAGCATTATCCTGTTGAAAAACAACTCCATAGCGATTAACCAACGCTGAACACTTTTCTTGCAGTGCAGTATGGAGATGGTCCATCCTCTGTGATGGTATTGTTCCGCGGTAATAGCAATCCCACCAGCAACTTAGCATCATTTCTGTCCATGAAGAGGTGGCTTGGCGACCTCCTGTGGGGATTGTTCCTGCTTGGTCCAGTGTCTTTGTCGCGAAACATTTACGCATATGACCCATTTTCATAGAGGAATATTCATAGAGGAATATTGTGCGTACACCTTTCTTCGATATCGCCATCGTATCGTCCCCACGTGCTACTAATCTTCACCACAATAGCGTACGTCCTGTTCTTAGAATCTATTCTTTCGCTCACAGTACTCTGAGATGTGTGACGTATATTCTAAATTAACTTTAATTTTTTGTTCCTTTTTCTTATGTAAATTTGAGTTTGTTCTCAGTTATACTTCCAAACTTAACCTGGCATCTTTTCTCTCACGAGAATACTGTTGGCAACACATTTGAGGTCAGAGAGAAAGTGACGTATGACTGTGATAAGAACGATAGATAAAAAGGGCGATACGACAGTTGCTCAGGTGGATACTTGACTCTGGCCCCCGGGTGGCCTAGTGGTCAACGTTCGTGACTGCCACGGAGATAACCTCAGGTTCGATCCCAGGCAGGTACGAACGCTCGAACCACTGAATACCCGCCGTGCGTCGGATGGGCACGTTAAGCGGTCGGACCCCCGGTACTCCCCCCTACGGTAATAAATAAAGGCATCTTCCTCCCCCTTTTTACCTTGCTTCCGTGTCACTTTCTAATTGGGCACTCTAGCCAAAATCTCCTAGCTTCCTATTTCTAAGGGTTGTTTAAGACCTGGGGTCAGACACTTTCTTCCTAAAATCCTCTACATATGATCTGATCTGATCTGCTCAGGTGGATGTGTGTGTGTGTAGACGATCGATTGTTAAGTTAAATGTGAAATTAACAACAATTTTAGTACCATGTTGTGGAGTTCTGTTGAATTAGTGCTGGAATAAAGAAAGAATTGCCGTAAGTTGACTTCTGTTTATGTTTCGTCTGGCCGTAAAAGCTTAATTAGGAACTACTGCATCGTATTCTTATTTTATTTCAGCATTCCTTAGTCATTGTTTAGACATAACGTAAAACCAATTTTGCTCACGAAAAAGACATTACGTTATAGATGTTTACGTCCAGCGATGTAGTTTTAATCAAAAAAGTGTCTTAGCGGTGAACTGATTAGGTAAAAACGCCTTGGAAAGAAGGCTCACAGTTTTTTAAAGTATTGTGAATTCTGATTTGCTGTTTTTGTTATTCAGTATATTTTATAAAAATGTATTACTAATTATTTTTATTTAAATCGCAACTTGTAATAAATGAAAAAAAAAGTTTTTTAGTCACATCCTAAAGATATGGAGTTTTCTTAAGTATAACGTTCCATCATGTTTCATGATTACAAATGTTCAGTGTGATTTTTACTTGATTCACACTTAACAGATGTAACTATAATACAGTCACATTGAATAAATGTAGTTAATATAGTCATTGAATAAATGTAATTAATATAGTGTGACCTATACACCTATTTTTCTAAGATTCTAGGAGATATCTGTTGTGTTATTCTTAAGGAATAAGAGAAAGGGAAGCTTATAGTAAAAATACACTTTGCACGCATACAAATCCTGTCACTTAGCCTTAATAGCTGCATAATTTCTCTCCGCAGTTTTTTTCTCCAAACAATGAAATAAATCTGACTACTGTCTAGACATTGAGCTTTATATTCTGTTTACGCAGTCCCGGTTGCCGGGTGGTCACAGGTGTGGGGTTTCTAGTTAAAGATCTGAGCTCCGCATGAAGCATGACTAGTGCGCCTCCTCCGCTCGAAATCACGGACGACCAAAGGCAAATAGCCCTTATAATAGCTCACGGTGAAAGTTGAATCCAGATAAAAACATTCTTTTTACCCTTATGATCCATGAGATGTCATATTGTGTGATCCGACGGTTTAATTTAATCTTTGCGATTGGAATATTTCAGTTATGATTGTATACATAAAACAGAGTATTCACTATTTTCGAATATACACATTAGACGTACGTATATTCGAAAATAGTGAATACTCTAAGCCATTACATTATGACCACCCACAGCCTACAGAAATGAATGCGGTGACGCAAGTGAAGTTCACAGAGCAGTATAAATACAACCCGAGGACCGGGTTTTGGTTTGTAGAGTGTTCAGAGTTAGAATGGAAAAAGCTGCCGATCTATCGGAGTTTGATAAAGGACAAATTGTGATGACACGGTACCTCGGTACTACGATCTCAGAAATGGCGCGGCTTCTGTGTTGTTCACGTGCCGCTGTAATAAATACACTGGCGGAAAGTGAAAAAAGAACACCAAGAAGGAGACGTCTGATACCAACGAAATTTATACAGCATAATAAAAGAATACAGAGGATACCGTGATCAAAACATTATGGCAAAATACAGCTGTATCTGCTGGCAAACTGAAAAATAACATTTCCATGTAACATGGTTAGTACGAGGTTGAACCGCCATGAAATGCGTCACACTGTGCAATTCTGGCATGGAGTCTGTCGTACAGATGTTGGATGTAAGTTTGGGGTATTGAGTTCCAAGCATCCTCAACCTGGACCCGTAAATCGGGGATGGTCGTGGCTGGCCGTGGATACCGGATAAGTCGTTGTGTCTCACCACACGTGCCTTTGAACAAAAAATTTTGATAGAACTCTTTCTCTCCGAAAAAATAGAAGTAGAGGAAATGAAATTTTATATAGATATCGAAAAAAGATCTTTTTTTAAAGAGTTGTGAACAAAGTTCGTTCTTATTAACTCGAATTCTAGCCATTAGTATAACATGAATTTCAGATCATATTTTTTACTATCTTTTTGAATTTCAGATTATATTTTTTACTATCTATTCGTGTGTGTAACAGGTCAAAAAAAGTTCGGTTGTGTAGAAGTTTTTTATTTATTTCCATATTGGAGAAAATTCATATCGTTTTTGTATTTGGAAGTTGATAACCGAAAAAGAACAGCAACATTGGAAATGCTTTTAATTATTGTATGTGATAAAAGAAAATAACTAACTTTCTGCATGGCTTTCTCTTTTAGATATGAGTATACATAATTTTTTGATTAAAAAAACAAACAAATTTGGAGTATCAGCAACAGCAACGTTCATCATTATTTAAATGTAACAAGCTAATTTCAAATCATAGTTTTGTAATGTATTGGAAATATAAAATATTTATTTACAGCGATTCTTCGGTGTTATGTAGAGTGTCCCATGAATATATAACTTAAAAATATTTTGAAGCACATTAATCTTTTCGCAAAATTTTTGTCGTCATAACGAAAATTGCACTGGCTGGGTAGTATTTCAAATGATTAGTTTTTGGCATCACTCTTTTGGTGCCAGGATCCTTTCTCTAGGAGTATTTTTATTTCGAATCATTATTTTATAAATCATAATGCTAATTTTTAGCTCTCGTTCGTCTTCTGCTTC
The DNA here is from genome assembly GCA_039090855.1 of Macrothele yani. NCBI lineage: Eukaryota > Metazoa > Arthropoda > Arachnida > Araneae > Macrothelidae > Macrothele > Macrothele yani. The sequence goes on along the minus strand of CM077028.1, from coordinate 69,329,954 downwards.
GTAAGACGGAAAGAGTTTTTTTTTTTTTTTTGCTCACGAAACAGCTCGAAACATGACCACGCTTTTGTGTACATTTCGGGCTTTTTTCTGTGATTTTCTGAAGTAACATTTTCATCCTAACGGGCCCGAGGTATGTCAAGATTATATTATAATATCCCTACCTCCAGAAGTCGAATTGAAAAAAACTTCTTTGGGGAGTAGATAGAATAGGATAATCTTCCATTTTTGGGCGGTTTTTTCAATTTTGTTTTCCCATGGAATTTTTCTTCGAGCTCACAATTACCTTTCTTTCTTTCTTTTTTTTTTTTAACTGATAAAAAAAGAATGAACACGTGGCTGCGGATATGTATTCCGACTGTGGATACGATCATTCCATTTCAAAAAACACTCCCCATTCATGGAATTTTTACAGCATTTTAAATAAGTCTGTGTGTGTGCGAGTAAAAGAGAGGGAATGAGAGGGAGGGAGGGAGCGCGCGCGAGGGAGAGAGAGAGAGAGGAGGGAAGGAGGGAGGGAGAGAGAGAGAGAAAGGTGGCGTGGTCATTGCACTTGAGTTTTTTCGTGGCGTAGTTTTTTTTTTTTTTTTGTGGTTTGAGAAATGAAAAAAACGATAACATCATAAACTAACTTCATGTACTTTTTTTCAACTCTCTTCTTCAGAGGCCTGTTTGTTATTCTTTACAGTTCACGAATAAGCTTAGCGTTTCCCCTTGACGATAGATACTTTTCTAACTGCATTCGAGGTTATATTGCATTATTTTCTACTTCTGTCCCCATTTCATTGCCATCTGCCGACCTTGAGGCGCCACTAGATGTGCGGGAGATTTTTTTTTTAAATTATCATTTTCCGTAATTACAAGACAACTCCAGAAAATCAACGTTTTTACAATTTTGATATTTACCTGTACGTTATACAGGGAAAACAATTAAGTAGGAATTAAATCTGTTTGGCATTCTGAGCAGACATTATGATATTTCGTGCTATCTGTAACTGTAAGAAATGACGGCTTGCAACTCATGCTTCCGTCGGAAGTTACGACATGCGAAAAAAAAAAAAAAAAAAAAAAAAAAAAAAGAAAGGAAAGAAAAGAAAAATGAGAATTTCTTATAGAATTTTAACCTTGGAATTTAACGAACGGCAACACACTATTCATGCCAACAAAGTGTGAAACAAAGCCTTGGAAAAAAGCTTCCGTTATCACGTTGGCAAAAAAATTGTGAATAAACGAAACAGAGAACAGTTGCAATTCATTGATTTGGAAGTTTAATCCTTTCAACGTTTGTCAACCATAGTTCGAAACTGCTTGCGACGAAGTGACGTCAGCAACCTTGATGGTCATCAATCTTCACGCATTAACGCTGTTCTCGCATTGCGCGTAAGTAGTTTTCTTGTTATTTGACCGACGCCAGTCAAAATTAGAATTTAAAAGGTTATTTCATTTCTTCGCATGAACTGTGTGCCATCAGTTACTCTACGTAATACGTATAACATAGGTATAATAAATTTAGTAGAAAGTATCCTGCCACTTAATAAACGGCGTTTTGATTTCGAATGCCAAATGCGACATGGCAGCATTTCTTTCTTGGATTTTAGTTCTCTGTCTCTCTCTCTCGCGCGCTTTTTTCTAGTGCGACAGTGGTCCTAAATTAGGAAAGATAGATTGTACCAACGCCTTTACTGATTACGAGCATATCTATCATCTACCAGCGCCTTTCCTGATTACTATAATAAAACTATCATCTACTTAATAACGCGTTCAGCTGCCTTTCGCGGAGACAACCGCTTGCACCCGTCGTGTCATCCAGGGATTTATACACACACACACACCCAACATCCCTCGAACATTCCACCAAATTTCCTCAGACACCCCTCCAATTGAGGGTGTGTAACTCACACACACACACACGCGCGCACATCATCATCGTCAACGATTATCAGTCCACTACTGGATGAAGGTCTCCCCAAGTTTCTTCCACAACTGCTTCTATTGAGCCAGTCTCTCCTCCACGTCACTCCAGCATACTTTCGAATTTCATGCATAAGTCTTCCACGTGGTCTACTTCTGGGTACTTTTCTGTCCCTTGGTATCCTATATAATATTTCAGTTGTTCAAAGGTGGTCAGTTCTTCTGGCAATATGTACAGCTGATTACCATTTCAGGGATTTTACTCTGATCACGATGTCTTCCACTCTTGTCATTTTGCTGATCCACGTGTTCGTCTTCTTACTTGTCCTGCTTACACCAAGCATGAATTTCTCCATGCATCTTTCAGTTTCCTGCAGCTTTTGTATGTCTTTTTCAGTTAAGGTCTCTGTTTCATACGTAAGATCTGGAAGGATGTACTGATTATAGATAGATAGATATCGTCGGAGTTGAATGGGATCTGGACTCATCAGACGAGATGACTCGTTTTCAGTCGTCAAATGTCTTATCACGATGCTCCCTTTGTTACGGTAGGCGGAGTTGCCTGTGACGGTCGCTTTAACATGGGCACACGAACGGGATTCTGATTTCTTAGGCTCGTCCACTGCGTTGTGGGCTCAGAAACGCTTCTGTGCGTCCTTTGGCTTTGGTTTTGGTCTGCCTTCAATTAAGAAATCGTGAGCAGTGTGTTGCCCGGAGAGCACGTGCGAACCGGTGTTGAATTATCTGGCCAAACTTTCTGTGCTCGTAAAAAATCAAACCACACCAAGGACTCGGCACGAGACCAAAGCTTTCGGATAACGGCCATTTCGATATTTCACAGCAAGACCCGGCTCGCCCCTGGGCTCACAGTTTAAGAAGTAAAAACAAAATCATTTTCGGAAAAATTATTTCTATTTATTATTATTGATACTTTTTTTTTAAGTTTTGGATCGCGACGCCCTTAAAGAGAAACTTTTTAAAATGTTTTCTGTAGTTTTCAATCCCCTAACCACTTTCAAATAAATTACCGTCTTTTGTCGTACGGACACTGAAATTTGCATATTTTAAATTATTATTATAACCACCTTAAACTTTTCCACATTCATGAAATAGCAAATTAAATTTCATCATTTTTGGCACCCTACTTTTATACTGTATACTCAACAATTTGTGTATAAACCAGGTACTTAAATTTAAAATAATAAAAAGAATAATAACAAAATTGTTTTGGGACTATATATGGAGGCCAGCTGTTCAGTGACTTTAAAAACAGTATTGGAAGTTGCAAAACAAAAGTAGCAATTTTCATACATGAGTTTGTGGAAAAATTTAAAAAGTCACTAATTTGTCTGTTACTCCACCTTGCATCAAAAATTAATAACTACATATATCGGGAAGAGAAACTATTTAAACGAATTAATTTTAGAGGGACCCTTATTATTCGCTATCAAAAAATATTTATATGCAGAAATATTGGCTACACAGATTAGTTGAAGTTATTTTTTATCATTTTTTGTGAGAAAGTTTTTGTAAGAAATACATTACAATACAACTCAACCCCTTTCTCTCGGAAAGAAAATCGTAGATTTTAGAACTTTGCACTCTCTCTCTCTCTCTCTCTTAACTCTCTCTCTCTCTCCTCTCTCTCTCTCGCTCTCTCTCTCTCTCTCTCTCTCTCTCTCTCTCTCTCTCTCTCTCTCTCTCTCTCTCTCTCTCTCTCTCTCTTTCTGAACTTTATTAAAATATGAGATTTATTTTCTAGAGCCCGCAATGCAGTTTTGCTCCGGGCCCCACAAAAGTTCCATCCGGCCCTGCCCATAATCGCACACCGGTAATGTGCGCATGAGTGTTCAGGCTATGAAGTGTTGCCATTTCTGGCACGGAATCACGCTCGTTGCACAGTGGCAATGCCAGCAGTTCAGAACTGGGAGGCTATTGAGGGGAATCTAAGAATCATACGCGGGATTGCAATTTTTGAAGTGTTTGGCCAAAAATTTGACAAAAAATTTCGTCCATGTAAAATTTGTCTGACGCTGATGATGTTATCCCAAAAAAGAAACATTTATAGGTGCATACTATACGTAGTATTTATTCAATGTAGGTACAGGGTGTCCCTAAAGTCTTTCCCACATTACAAAAATTAGTATAAAAATGTATTACAGGTGCAAGAAAGGGACTGCACGACAATGATGGTGCACAAGTTAAGTTTTTTCCCAGGGTCAGAACACCTCCACATGGGCGCCATTTGTGGCCTGGAGGACATCTAAGCGACATTCGATTTCACGCATGTTTTGTTTAACATCTCAGCAGAGACAGAAGAAATGACATTCGTTATTCTGCTCTTCAACGTCTCGACATCCGGAACACTGCTAGAGTAAACTTGGTCTTTTGCATAACCACACAGCAAAAGGTCTAGAGAGGTTATTTCGGGAAATCGATGTGGCCGTGTCATGGGAGGGACAGTCGCGGCCAATCCATCTGTCAGGAAATGTGGCATTCAGGAACCCACGAACCATTATTGACCAATGTGGTGGGGCACTGTCTTGTTGAAAAATAACATAAGGTTGGAGTGCATGCAACTGAGGTGCTACAAAACGTTCCAGCCTGTCTGGGTACACGTTACATGTTATCGTGGGCTCTGTAAAAAAAAAGGGTCCGATGGTTCTGTCATGCATCAGGCCGCACGATACGTTCACTTAGCCCTCTATTGTTCGATGACATAATGGGGATTTCCTGATCCCCAGGTTCTCACATTGTGCCTATTTACTTTACCAGAGACGTGGAATGTGGCTTCATCTGAAAAACAGACACGGTGCAGATAATCACTATCAAAAGCTTAGCGTTGCAACATCTCCGTCGCAAATGCAGCACGGTGAGGCCGGTCATCAGGTTGAAAAGCTTGAACGACCTGTACCTTATAAGCATACAGATGAAGGCGTTTGTGTAAAATTTTGTGAACTGTGGCACGGGGAATCCCAGTTTCCAGTGAACCACGACGAATGGATTTCCTGGGGCTTCGCAGAAATGGCTCCTGAACATCTGCAGCTGTCTCTTGTGTAACCGGTGATCGGCCAGCTTGGGGAAGATTGACAACACTACCCGTCGCTTTAAACTTTTCATACCAAGTTTTTAGGCTTTTTGGACTGGTGGTGATTGTCTGTACTCTTTTCTGAAATGATGCTGGACAGTAGCTGCCGATTTGGTCTGATGGAACCATATTCGGGAGTAGCGCTCACCTAAAGTACAGAGAAAAAACTTTATGAGTGCTGCTATATTATGTTGCCAACCATTTTGTTTTAACTTGCATATGTTTTTTTATATTGATTTTTGTAACATGGGAAAGACTTTATGGACATTCTGTAGTACTGGTAAAGGCGGATATGAACTTTCTTGACCTTTAACAAAGTTACTCTTCGCAATTTTAGTTTAGTTTATGTTATTATTTTAATATTAGTTGTCCTAATTCTGTTTATAAATTTTAGTATGTAACCTGACAAGGAATCTCTCTCTCTCTCTCTCTCTCTCTCTCTCTCTCTCATTTTGCTATATTTTAATTACGAGAGTGGTATCTTTCTAATACTCTCTTAGGAATTCACTCAATTCATTCCTACATTTTAATAATTAAAACATTAAATTCAACAGACAATTCGTTTTGTATAAAAAAATCGCCGTGAATTCGAAAAATTCACGTACGTTTATTCCAGTTCCAAAAATCTTAGATGGTTGAATTCTCCATGTGTTCTACCTACTTAAATACACTGCTGGACAATTGCTAAGGACGGATCATAAACGGCTATATAGCGCATAAAAAAGTAAGTGTGGTTGGACGCCAAGTGAAATAAAATAATGTCAGAATGCCAGGACATTACAAGAAAGACAATTTATTGTTCTCTGAAATCCAGAAGGCTTTGGAACGTTTTCAAGGGACAAACAGGCCATTTTGTGCAGAATACGTAAACGTGAAAAAAATGCAAATACCGTCCGCAGGTGTTCCGGCGTAAGATGTCAATACGGGATATGGCCACCATGGAGAGCGATGCAGGATTCCACACGTCGTGTCATGCTTTGCACAACATTATCAAGCAGCTGTTGGGGTAATTTATCCCATTCCTCTGTCAGTGCACGGATGAGGGAGTCCTCGTTTATTGGCGGGCATTGGTGACCAGCAAGACTCCTCCCCAAAGCATACCACACATTTTCAATGGGATTCAGATCTGGAGAACGTGCTGGCCATACGAGGCGTTGAATATCCTCGCTCTCAAGACACTCCTGGACAGCGACTGTTCGATGACATGTTGCGTTGTCGTCCATGAAAATGAATCTATCACCGACAGCACCACGGAACATGCAAACATGAGGTAGCAGAACATCATTAATGTATCGTTGGCCAGTCATAGTCCCAGTTGGAAGCATATAGAGGGACGTACGGCCATTGATCATGATGCCAGCCCATACCATGACACTACATGTCGGATATCGGTCCCTTTCCTGTATGTTTGCTGGACAATATGCAGTACCACTATCACGCCAGATCAGTTGTCTTCGACAATCAGACAATAGACTGAATCTACTCTCATCTGAGAAGAAGACAGCAGACTAGTCATTATCAGTCCAATTGCGATGTTGATGGCACCATTGCAAACGGGCGGTACGGTGACGTCTGGACAATGGGATGCCCACAACAGGACGGCGGGCGTATAGTCCTCCTTCATGCAAACGTCTGGCGACAGTTTTTCGGGAGATCCGCTTGCCAGTAGCAGCCATAAACTAATTTGCTACCTCACTAGCTGTGCTGCGCCGGTGTCTTTTTGTTGATAGCACTATGTACCGATCTTCTGCAGGTGTCGTACTGCGAACACGACCTCCCCCGTGACGTTTGCTACACTCTCCATTTGTTTGAAATGATTTCCAAAGCCTTGAAACAACACTGTGGCTGACGTCAAACTCCCTGGCAACATCTGTTATCTTTCGCCCTTCTTCAATCTTGCCAATAATACGGCCACGAATAAAATCATCTAGGTGATGTCGGGAAGACATACTGAAACTTGCAAATTCGTCAATTGATTCTTTCCTTTTCGACTCTGCGTTTGAACAACAACGGTCAATACGCGTCAAATCCTTTATATCTCTTATCAGCGCTGTGACGTCACTAACAAGTTCGGTAATCCAAAATTTGCATACGCACAACACGTCTTACTGTATCCCGCACTTATGCTAATTTCCACATTTTCCTGCCTTCCATTTTATGGTTGCTATCGTTGCTATTGTCATCCGTCCTTAGCAATTGTCCGGCAGTGTATTATGGAGGGCTAAATGGTGGACTCAATCCAAAATTTTGGAAGTATCGAGCCCGTTACGTAAGGAATTTCATGTCTCTAGAATTCTATTCCACGCTGTAAGCATTATCAGGAATGTAACAAAAGGTGAATTTTGTAACATAAAAATATTATAGAAATCGTGGATAGCCAAAATACAACAGTTTGAATACGTTGTGTGTATGATCTATCGCATTCTACAAAAAAAATTATTTTGTCGTAGAGAGAGTGATGAAACAAGGAAAAATATAATAAAAAAACGCAGATTAGAAGAAAAACTTATATTGGAGATAAAATTGCATTAGAAAAAAACTAAATAATCTTTTTTTGAAATCCGTTCATCCCGGATGATTCTAATAATTTTGGTGCAAATTAATCGAGAGCTTAATTTCACGTTTATTGTTAAATATTTCAAACGAGTTATCAATGGCCCTTATTATATATAAATACGAAGGCGACTTTTTAAAATATGTCAACGCCTAAGAAACCTGATTATATTTATTCATATGTATATATACTGTGATGCATGCCTACCTCTATTTAACTTTCCTTTTGAGTTTATGTACTGAAAATATCCGTTAATTCTTGGTCAAAGATTTTCTTACTGAACGGCACATTAATTTCTTGAAAAACTCATACATTTGGCAGCGCTGGCAGTGAGTCAGAGCAAAACAGAATGACGGCTTTTGGCTGCGAATAGCTGGAGTTGAGATAGTAGTTGTACGTGTATGTAGAGAGACAGATTGCAAGTAGATTGTGAAAAGTTGATGTAGCTAAAGAGATAAGCCTGTTATAGTCACTCTCGTTAACTGGAACTTTGACAAAACGAAATTCTTGATTACTTGGAAAAAAGTAAAATTCCCTGCCCATACCCTATGCGATTTTTTTCGATAATTCAGATTTTTGACATCCCGATTTTTCTGCGCTCTCTTCGGGTTCGACTTATCGATAGTTGACTGTATATATTTCTATGTGAATCAACGAATACGTATGGTTATTCTACCATAGAAATGAATATGTTTTGAATAAATTGGGTCCTAAACTTCCAGTGAGTGGAGAAAAAACAAGCACAGTTACAATCTACAAAAAATAAGCACAGTTACAAGTATTTTTATTGATTCTTTCCACCTGGTCATTAATAGATGTTTACTTATGTAGTTTTTCAGAAGTGCGAATATTTATGTCCAACGAAGCTATCAGTGAAGTTCATTAACAACATTAATCAATTACTTAAATCACATGAACTACAGCTATCAAAAGTCTAAAAACTCTGCAATCCATATTTTTTACAATAAAACTACATAACCTTGTCGCCAGTTTTACCCATAACAACAGGATTCTTGCAATGGGATTATGAAAGGAAGAGAATAGAGAAAAACGTGCTTTAAAATGAAGAAGATAACTTCTTTTCTACAGAAAGGAATAAGATATAACCTTCTTTAGGCTGTCTTTTTTCAAAAGTTGAGCTTAGCAGACTTCTGTTACTTTTTTCGTATTGGTATTGTTGAAAGCTGTGCAGAAAAGGTCAAGTTTAAAATTGCTTTTAATATATTCTGCGTTTAAAATTATTGTGCGCAATAATTTACCTTCAGTTAGACGTGACGTACAGAAAGAATAAAGTAGGGGGCGTCAGACATGGGGGAGGTTCCTAAGAAAACCAGTTACTGCTTCCGACAACACAAAATTGAAGATTTACCTTCACAACATTTTGACACATTACTCACCGTGTTTGAGTAAGAAGACCTTGACATAAACGACCTTTTCGTCCAGCATAACTGATGAGATCGAGGTCTGGTGTAAACGGGACAGAGCTTCCCTTTATCTGTGGAAGAAATTGAGCGAACCTTAATTTCATGTATAGGAAGCGTTTTCGCCGAAATGCAGCATGACAACAAGAAGAAACTGGATAGAGAAAACTAAAGAGAAAGAGAGGATGGGGGGAGGGGGGGGTTGCCAGAAATAAATACATAATTATTTATCATTTTCCCCGAAAAAAGATAATTAGATAATTGTGTACCAAAGCACTTTCTCAGTAAGTTACTGCAATTTGCGTGACATAAAAGCATGATATGTCATAACAACATCTACTAATAACGACCGGGAACGTAAACAACCACATAGGCCGTCTTAAAATTTATGATATGCGCGCTTCATAGATCTTCCAGAATCAAAATTAATTTGCCGATTCAACTTTTCATTCGTTCAAAATTTTTTCTTATCATCAATTGCCAACGCTCTTCCGACAGTTTTACGCACCTGTCAGCCAGAAAATGAAAGTAGAGTAGCTTTAGCTGACATTGTGACGTACTACAGAGGTGAAAACATGTGGCCGCCCCGGTTGCGCAGTGGTCTAAGCGATGGCCTCTGATCATTCTTCCGAAAGGGGTTCGAGTTCGAATCCCGGTGAGGCATGGATGTTGTGTTTGTCTTACGGCACTGGCTCTCTCCCTTCCCTGGAACCAGTGGCCCTAAATTAGGGACGGGCGACTGCTTACAGCCCATTGAGTTGCTCACGGTGGTCGTTAAACCTCCAATCAAAAAAAAAAAAAACATGTGTCAAGACGACATATCTGCAGCGAGACATTCTGTTCGCGTAGCTCAGTTGGGAGAACGACTTACTCTGGAGTGAGGGGATACGGATTCGATGACAAACTTGTGTTTTCACATAGGCGCCCGAATGTGGGAAATGGATCCACTGGCCGTTGGGTTCTTCAAAAAATGTGTGATGTTTGTTCCACACATTGTTTGGAATTAATAACAAAATTCTACTTCGTTTCAAAGAAAAAAAAAATTAAGAGGTAGATGATATGACGTACTACAGAGGTGGAAACATGCCACGACGACAAATCTGCAGCGGGACATTCTCTCCGCGTAGCTCAGTTGGGAGAGCGACTTACTCCGGAGTGAGGGGACACGGATCGATGTTCGTCGCGGACAAACTTGTGTTTTCGCAACATGGTCTCGTCTTTCCTCAAGAGGTTAGCACGCAATATTCGTCTTGATAAAAGATCGAAATCCGGATGATTCCTGCCTAGTAAAGATGATGCGAAAACATTTTCTGTACATATTGGCTCAAACGATTAACATTTAACGTGATTTACGAGGACTGGGTCTGTCGCACAGGATCCGTACATATGTCGCAAATGTTTCTTGCAGACACTCATGTGAGGCAGTTTCTTTTTAATCATCATCATCTTGACATTCACCTCTTAATAGCCATCGCCCCCCTTTTCTTTTCCATTTTTCCTTTTCTTCTTTCTTTTAGGCGAGGAAAGATTGGATGTTTCCAGCTGCAACGGCAGCTCTTAATGTTGTGTTTCGAGGTCGTACAATCCAGTTTCACCAAACAACATTATCCTGTTTAAAAGGCATCTTCTTTATCTTCAAAGCTCTGTAGTATTTTTCCTGCCATTATCTTTCGCATCGTATTCGGTCATTTGGTTCAAGACACGCTTTGAAACAACTACTCCCTTCCGAAATAGTTGTCCGAATCTGAAAGCTTAGGACATAGATGTTCTTACTTTATGAGTCATTTCATCCCCGTTCTGCAATTGGTCTATTCCGAAATGTTGCTGATGATCACCTCTGAGGTGTTTTCTGGTGCATTTGATTGCATCTCAGTTCTTGAATTTCTTGAGCTGCTGGCATGATCTTGGCAAAAGCGTGATATCCAAAGTGATATTGATCTGCCATTCACTGCATCACCATCACAAATTTTTATAAAGATCTTCCTCCACGTACATAGAATTTAGTTCTACCAACATCATCGACACAAATTTCTCTTAAAGACCTTATAAAGTGTAATAATGTTCTTAAGTTTTAAGATAAGAGTGTAACTATATGTGAAAATGTCAGTTTAACCAGAACATTATTTCGTGAAGCTCGATAGTTCTAGTTGAAAGCCTGAACAGCTTAACAATTAATGTCCTTAGCTGAACACAGCAATATCTCTTCAAGAAACGTTCAAGAAAGAGAGAGAGAGAGAGAGAGAGCTATTTGCAGTTTTCACCCTTAATTTACGTCACACGTCAGAAATCCTTTCAACTCTTACTTCTTAGTAGAAAGAATGAGAGGTAATTACACCAGCAAATATTCACGTCACGCTGACAGCGAATCTGATTTCAACAATAATGAAGCACCTTTCAATACTCGCGCTACCATCACGCTAGAATAACTTCCAACTTTGAACTCGAATATTGCATAACAATATCTAGCTAGAATTTGTACTTAACAAACGTTAGCTAACAAGTATATCTATCGGAAGATAGTCTAAACAAAACCAACTTCACAGCTCGTAAGCCAACAACAACACTTATCTCATCTCTTTTTACATTACGTCACACAACTTCCGATCTCATTTGTCGTTGCCAAAAAAAAAATCAGTCGGGAGAAAAAATATAGCGTGAAGTTAGAAAGTGCTTAAAAAGGAGAAACCAAAAACATATATAGATACAGGAACAAAAAAGGAAAGTTATATTAAAGTATACGTTGCAAATTACAGTCTTTATTCCTGTTTTCACCGATGGATCTAAGGCTGGTGTTGTTGGATCCGCCGCCGTCTGCATTGACGAAGTTTCTGTTGCCCGCATTCCTGCCGAGGCCACGGTGTTTTCGGCGGAGATGCATGCTGTGTATCTTGCACTTGTTCACGTGCAGTCGAGCTATCATCAGCGTGCTATTGTGTACACTGATTCGTTGAGTGTTGTGCAATTATTGTCACCTTTGGATTTCACTGGCTACCCCCTTCTTTTTACCGTACGGAGACTTCTTCGTTCTTTGCTAGAGGCCGATGTTCAGATTCGATTCTGCTGGATTCCTGGGCACGTTGGGATCCCAGGGAACGAGGAACGAGTCTGCCGATGCTGCTGCTAGATCTGACTCCTCTTTGGTCGTCACACCCTTGCCACTGTTTCACCGTGAGTTTCGCTTTCTTGTTCACGATCATATCAGGCGAACGTGGCGGGGTCTGTGGGACCAACAGGTGGAGAATAAACTGCACCGTATAAAACCTAACCTTGGAGTCTGGAAATCATCGTGTCGCCGGAACCGTTGGGAAGAAGTTGTTCTTGCGCGTCTCCGCATTGGGCATTGTCGCTTCACGCATAGCTATTTGCTGTGTGGCGACACTGCCCCGGTGTGTGAGACATACGACTGTTTACTCACCGTCTCTCATGTTTTGTGCAGTTGTGTTCGTTTTCGTTATCATCGGTTTCACTATTTTCAGTCTCATCTGCTGGACAAAGGCGCAGCTACGCTTCAAAAGCTTTTGGGCGACCACTGCGACACTTTCGCAGTATTTTCCTTTTTAAAACAGATTAACATTTTAAAACTTATTTAAAGAAAAAAAAAGGTTAGAATAATTATAGTAGTAAATTAATAAATTTATATATAAACCTAATTAACTAACTAGTCTTCACAACTTTCATCATTCTCCTTTCTAACTTTTACCAAGCCTGTCTGCTCTTAATCATTTCACCCCGCTTTTAAAAATCTTTAACTGATAGTTCTGTGTCTGGCGCTCTTTGGCCAAGCCTGGCCCTTGCGCTACTTAAATCAATTAACTAACTAACTAACTACTGTGAGACGGAATTACGAAAAGGATTTCTTCTGAAAACGGACCACGTGTCTCTGTTTACAAATAGAAGACCGATTTGCCTGGAACTTTGACCAAAAGTGTTCAGGAGCAAGATTTACAGAATTACTTGGATCCCTATGTAAAAACTCCAGATTTGATCTTCGACAAGAGAAACCGTCATTCTGAACGAGTAAGTCAAATGGAGTAGAGATTCTTATAACTGGACGAACACCCCGATGAAAGCCACCGAATAAAATGGTATAGACTCCATGACCATTTCTCTCCTTCCTTGCACCTTGTGCTCGGAAGCAGGTTCTTACAGTTAAAAGTTTCCTCAGGTTAGCAAGTCCTGCATGTGTGTAACGTCTTAAAGTTGCAGACTCTTGGCTGTTTAGCGCTAGAAAAGTTGAGTAAGTAAAATAAAATTACAATAGTAATATGCACACAAAGTTTTCTTAACCCGTCTTTTACTTCTAGGCGATCATAGGCAACAGTTGAATTCTGATAAACTACAAAGCAAGAATATATATTTTTTACTGTAGGTTTAACGACCACCGTGAGCAACTCAATGGGCTATAAGCAGTCGCCCGTCTCTAAATTAGGGCCCACTGGCTCCAGGGAAGGGAGAGAGCCAGCGCCGTAAGACAAACACAACATCCATGCCTCATCGGTATTCGAACTCGGACCCTTTTCGGACAAATGATCAGAAGCCATCGGTTAGACCACTGCGCCACCATGGCGGCCAAGAAAATATTCAAAGCTCATTAGTCAGAATCCAGCTTTTAATTAGTGTAGCACTGGCAATGGTCGAATCTTCTTTCCCTTAGCACTGGTGCAGTGGACAGAGCTCTGAAATACAGGGTGTCCAAAAGGAATTTCCCACATTACAAAAATTAATATAAAAAAATGCATTACAGGTACAAGAAAGGGATTGCACGACAATGATGGTGCACAAGTAAAGTTTTTTTTCCAGTGTCAGTACACCTCCACATGGGCGCCATTTGTGGCCCAGAGGGCACCTAAGCAATATTCCATTTAACGCCATGTTTTGTTTAACTTCTCAGCAGAGACAGAACCAATGACGTTCTGCACTTCAACGTTTCGATATCCGGAACACTGAACTTGGTCTTTCACATAACCTCACAGAAAAAAGTTTAGAGGCGTTATGACGGACGATCGAGGTGGCCATGTCATGGGATCGTCGCGACCAATTCATCTGTCCGGAAATGTGGCATTCAGCAACTCAAGAACCATTATTGACCAATGTTGTGGGGCACCGTCTTGTTGGAAAATAACCGAAGTTTGGAGTGCATGCAACTGAGGTACTACAAAAAGTTCTAGCATATCCAGGTACCCGTTAGGTGTTGCTATGGGCTCTGTAAAAAAGAAGGACCATTCTGTCATGCATCAGGCTGCACGGTACGGTCACTTTTGGGCTAGCCCTCTGTTGTTCGATAATATAATGGGGGATTTTCTGATCCCCACATTCGCACATTGTGCCTATTTACTGTACCAGAGACGTGAAATGTGGCTTCATCTGAGAAACGGACACGGTACAGATAATCACTGTCATAAACTATGCGCTGCAACATCTCCAGAACGGCGAGGCTGGTCTTGAACGATCTGTAGCTTATAAGCATACAGGTGAAGACGTTTGTGTAAATTTTTGTGAACCGTGGCACGGGGAATGGATTTCCTGGGATTTTGCAGAAATGTCCCCTGAACAGCTTCAGCTGTCTCTTATGTAACCGGTGGTCGGCCCGCTCGAGTGAAATCGCCAACACTACCCGTCGCTTTAAGCTTTTCATACCAAACTTTTATGCTTTTTTGGTCCAATTGTGATCATCTTTACTCTTTTCTGAAGTGACGCTGGACAGTAACCGCCGATTTGGTCTCATGGAACCACAACACGCACGCCGCTTTTTCTTGCATGGAAGTCATTATCGATGAAATGCTCCTCTTATTCAGCATAGCACTCACCTAAAGAACAAAGAAAAAAACTTTATGAGTGCTTCTATATCATGTTGCCAACCATTTCATTTTAACTTACATAGATTTTTTCATATTAATGGTAGTAATGTGGGAAAGACTTTGTGTACACCCTGTACGTCTCTCGCAATATGATCTGTCTGGTAAAAAAGTGGCTTGCTTTCCTTGTCATTTGGGTGGATTCGATGATAATGTTCTGCCGTCGTTTCTGGACATTAGCAGTAATTTGTTTTGTAACACGTGTTTAGCATGCTTTCGAGAAAAAAAAATCGTGCCTATAGTATCACTACGTCCATTGAAATCATTTCTCTGCAACTATTGGTCCGATTTGAAATTCTATTCAATCGAAAGCGTGAACTGTGAAAACAGCGATTCATACATTTTTAGTCTTTTTCCGCTGCGTGACCTCTCCGCTAGGTGGCGTAAATACACAGAAATTCAAAATATATTTTACTCTATACAAACTCTTCAAAGAAACCTATTCAAAAAATCATTTTTATCTGCATACTACGAAGGCTATTTCAATTTCTATTTGAAATAACGCATGGTATAAACAAAGACATCGCTCTTTTCACTTTTTAACACACAGCAACCGAAAAATTGTTATTCGGTCACCGCCGGGGAATTGAGTCCCGGATCTCTCGATATCTAACCGAGCGCGTTAGCCTTACATCACGGTGGCCAACAATTCACGGCGCTATGTGCGGTTCTTTTTCAGCATCTGATAAAAAAACGCACATAGCGCAGTGGATTGTTGGTCACTGTGGTGTAAGACTAACGCGCTCTGCTGATGTCTTTGTTTATACACTGACGCCATGTATTTGGGGGATTTTTACATAACGCATGGTATCGACGCTAGGAGGATAGTATTTTTCCTGAAATCTCTTCTTCTAAAAATTGGATTTCAAACAAAATTTTTGCGTTAGTAGAGGTCACGATGATGAATATTTTATGTGCAATTTTCAATATTTTGTGACAAGATACTTTGCCACTAAGGGGCGTAAGTGGGTATATACTGCATATTTTTAACATGTTTGCAATCATATCTTCGCATCTAAAAATCAAACTGGAAAATTTTGTTCACTTACCGCAGAAAGCATTTAGTATGCTTTTTTTAATTAAAATAATGTTTAGTTTTCCCGCTAGGGGGCATTAATGCAAATCTATAAAATGACGATATCTCAGCTTTTGAAAGTTCGATTTAAAAAATTATTTGTGCTACAGAGAGCGTTTTTAGCGAGCAGTTCTTCTCATATAATTGTCAATTTTTGTGCCACACACTTTTGCCACTAGGTGTAAATGTTAATTTCTATTTGTACCATACTTGGAACTGTATCTTCGTTTCTAAGAAACCGATAGGAAAAATCTCCTTTGCCTTGGATATTTTCAGTTATAAGAAATGTTTGGTGCACAATTTGGGATTTTTCGAAGCACACATTTCAGCCACTAAAAAGCAGGTGTTTCGTTTTGCGGATGTTTTAACGATTGTGAAGGAATCTGGTTAATTTTTTATTTAACTGGTTCAATACGCTAAGGAGTTTACTTACATTGCACATTTTAAATTATGCTTAAATATTCTCTAGGAGGTGTAGATGCCATTCTCTATTTCGCTGAGTTTTTTCTTCAAAAAATCTGCTTTGAAATGTTTTTTTCGAATAGGAGAGGATTCGAAAGACGAGCTCATTACAGCAGAAAATTCAGTGTCATTTGTTTCGTTTCGTACTAGTAGCAAGATTCCGATTTGTGTTTACATATTGAGAATATAAAGTGGAATCTCAGTGGGTTTCTAATGAACAGTACAAATAGCCTGTCTTACTCAACCATCGTCCACGAATTCACGTGATACAGATTCTTCTCACTAAAAGATTCCTCTAAGAACTGCTGCTATAACTATATTTTCGAAATGTGAGAAAATGGTGTCTCATACTCAGCACTCTTCCTAGGATAGGGACAATTATTTAGTGTTCAGCTGGTCCAAAGTCAGAATTACTCTTCCTGGGATGGGGACGAATTATTTCGTGTTCAGCTGGTTCTAAGTCAGAATTACTCTTCCTGGGATAGGGACGAATTATTTCGTGTTCAGCTGGTCCTAAGTCAGAATTACTCTTCCTGGGATGGGGACGACTTATTTCGTGTTCAGCTGGTCCTAAGTCAGAATTACTCTTCCTGGGATGGGGACGAATTATTTCGTGTTCAGCTGGTTCTAAGTCAGAATTACTCTTCCTGCGATGGGGACGAATTATTTCGTGTTCAGCTGGTCCTAAGTCAGAATTACTCTTCCTGGGATGGGGACGAATTATTTCGTGCTCAGCTGGTCATAAGTCAAAAAATTACTCTTCCGGCGAGCGGGACCATTACTTCGTGTTCAGCCGGTGCTAAGTCAGAATTATTCTTCCTGCGATGGAGACTATTATTTCGCGTTCAGCCGGTCCTAAGTCAGAATTGCTCCTCCTGGGATAGGGACAAATTATTTCGTGTTCAGCTGGTCCTAAGTCAGAATTACTCTTCCTGGGATGGGGACAAATTATTTCGTGTTCAGCTGGTCCTAAGTTAGAATTGCTCTTCCTGGGATGGGAACAAATTATTTCGTGCTCAGCTGGTCCTAAGTCAAAAAATTACTCTTCCTGCGAGCGGGACAATTACTTCGTGTTCAGCCGGTGCTAAGTCAGAATTGCTCTTCCTGGGATAGGGACAAATTATTTCGTGTTCAGCTGGTCCTAATTCAGAGTTTCTCTTCCTGGGATGGGAACAAATTATTTCGTGCTCAGCTGGTCCTAAGTCAAAAAATTACTCTTCCTGCGAGCGGGACAATTACTTCGTGTTCAGCCGGTGCTAAGTCAGAATTGCTCTTCCTGGGATAGGGACAAATTATTTCGTGTTCAGCTGGTCCTAATTCAGAGTTTCTCTTCCTGCGATGGGGACAAATTATTTCGTGTTCAGCTGGTCCTAAGTCAGAATTCCTCTTCCTGAGATGGGGACAATTATTTCGTGTTCAGCCGGTTCTAAGTCAGAATTAAGTAGAGAGAGTTGAAGACACGAAAGGCCGCCCCGGTGGCGCAGTGGTCTAAGGCGCTGCCCTCTGATCATTCGTCCGTAAGGGGTCCGGGTTCTAATCCCGGTGAGGCATGGATGTTGTGTTTGTCTTACGGCACTGGCAATCTCCCTTCCCTGGAACCAGTGACCCTAAATTAGGGACGGGCGACTGCTTATAGCCCATTGAGTTGCTCAAGGTGGTCGTTAAACCTCCAATCAAAAAAAAAAAAAAAAAAAGAAGACAGGAAAGAGATAGGGTCGTAAAGGCTTGTAATCAACCACCTTAAAAAAGATGGCTCCAGGAAAGAGTTGCCCACGAAAATTATTTCTGTGTTGCATATATTGTGATAATTGTATAGAAAAATATCTTCAATCAAAGCTCGGTTCTCAAGTAGTGCTGCACTGAACATTATGGTGTCCATACCAGCTCAATCCTTTTTTTCTCTTCTTGGGACGACTGCTCATAAACAGATCATGTGATCTGCTCATAAACAAATCACACGGTAAGTGGAGTCTCAAGCATGAAATGCAGCTACCAGGAAAGTGAAGTAAAGGAAAATGCGAGATGCGATGATGGAACAAACCAATGATATGAAAAAAAACAATTTTAAGAAATAAGTCACGCAACGTACAGCTGAGTGAAGGAACATGAAATTCAACAAATATCCCATCCAATCACGACACTAACAATTCTGTAAACGGAAGTATTCACAGTATCAACTTAGCAAATGTCGCAATCGAAAGTTACTATTAAGTGCCAGTTACTTTGAATTAAATATGTTTACTCGATCGTACTGCAAATTAATGGCAACGAAGACTCACGAAGATAATTTTAGTCTTCGTGGGTCTTTGACGCCATTGATCGAGTGGTCAAAGGCGCGAGCTTCTGACTTCTGGTATTATTAGATATGGGTTCCAGAGCCTGGAGGGAAGACACTGATTGTTTGTTCTTCTGGCTCTGGTTCTTTCCATTCTTTGGACACAGTACCCGTGAATAAAGAATGGAAGACTCCATATTTTACATGTGCGCATTAAATTTCGAAAAAAAAAAAAATATTCAGATTTCAGTGACAGATTAGCTTTTGTACGTTCTTTATGAAGAGATTCTGCGTTTAAAGGACATCAAGTCCGCAGGACTTGCGCATATGTTGTTGCGCCATACGAGCAGCAGATGATAAGATAGCTAACAACTCAAGACCCGATTTACACAGAATCGGGCCCTAGGCACAGCTCGAGATGAGGTGTCGTGTTGTCTTTAGTGATGAGTAACGGCTTGCACTTGGTGCCGATGACCAGCGCATACGTGTTTGGAGACGAGCTGGCCAGCGCACGGATCCTGCCTTTACCGTGGAACTGCACACGTTTCTCACATCGGGAATGACTTCTCTGGGGAGACATTTCCTGTTATAACCGGACACCATTGATAGTCCTCCGTGCTTCCCTCACGGCTCAGCGGTACGTCGACGACATTCTACGACCTATTGTGTTTCCATTCCTGTTGCAGCATCACTGAACAATTTTCCAACAAGATAATGCCCGGCCACACACGGCACGGCTCTCCCAAGCCTGCTTCCGTAATGCCTACACCCTTCTATGGCTAACCCGATCGCTCAACCTCTCACCGATTGAACATGTTTAGGATAGGATGGTATGCCACCTACGCCCATCCCGGAATGTCGGCCGAACTGGACGTAATTTGGACTCTATCTGCATGCTATACCTCCAAGCAGTAATCGTGAACTGTGTTCGTCTATGCTACGCCAGATAACAGCTTGTATCCGAGCCAGAGGGGGCGTTGCAACGTACTGAGTTGTTCCACTCGTGTAGCTGTTTTATCCGAATAAATGGCGCTACTGCTCTGGAATTGCCGTCATTTCCTTTCTGATTCATGTGCATTTCACATACCAATTTTATCTCGATTGGATGATCCTTCCGGGTGTTTAGTTTCTGTTTTTTTTTTTTTTTTGGCAAGGAGTGTATGTTTATTTTTTCAGACAGAGAAGAAATAGTGCGACAGAGTATTTGGTGACAATTTAAGTAAAAAATCAATTGAATAAATGCTGCGAAACTTATTAGCTGGCAAATTGCAAATTCTAACGATAATTAAGCTCGATTACGATTGTATCACTTTTGTTTGAAAGAAAATAAAAATCGCAGCCTCCTATTGCTTTTCCCGAAACTGTCGACAACTTTTCTTATAAAATCTGCATTTGCATACACCCAATTTCGATAGACACTCATTGTACACAGACCACCAAGCCTCTCCTCGGTCATGGTTAATCTCACCCAAGACGTCAACCAACGCAGGGGTGCTGAAATGGCTTTACGGGGAGTGTAGCTGGATTTGTAGTGACTTTGAAACTGCGGGGTTAAATTTCTCCGAATTCAAATACGGAGTGTAGATAGATAGACGGTAATATTCTTCCGCCGAATTTGATTATGCATTAGGTTTATACACTTGTTTGGTCACGTTAAGGAAGAAGAGGACAGAAAACGAATTTCTGCGGTTGATAGGTCCATACTGGGACGGCAGCGAACGAGGACTATGGCGAGCATGATTTGCCATAGTCAGCACAGCAAGCAAAGCTAACGGCGCACGCTGTAATCTTCAAAAAAAAAAATCGAAATTCATACATTCTCTATTCGGCCTTTATTTTTATTTTATTTTTAAATTTCAATTTTATATTTTGGGGTTATTCCGATTTCCAAGTGGAGGGGCTCACTTAACCCTCCTTGACTCTCGCAGCGGGCGCCGATGCCTTTCCATTTACAACCTTCCTCTAATAAGTTCAGGGTCTGACCGCATAACTCACGTAACAGTAGTGGAATAAGAACATCACGTGTATGCCAGAAGACAGCAGTCCTTGCCCAATCGGCGAACAGCTGGAAACCGGTATGCATCGGTTTCCAGCCTACAGGCGATCTAGGTACAGTCAATTAAGGGTGTCAAAGCAAGCGTTCTCGTCCCATTTGCATTTTAGCCAAGGAAAAGCAGACAGGAAGTATCTACTTTTTGTTAGAAACTTGGTAAATCAGCTACTGAAACTTACAGAATATCAAAAGAAGCGTAAAGAGACACAGTATTATCCCGCAGCAGAGTTTTCGAATGGTGTGCACAGTTTCGTGACGGGCGAGAATCCTTTGATGATGATCCGAAATCTGGGGATCCCTCCAGTGTGCGGACAGCAGACGAAATCGAAAAGGTGCGGAATCAGTTAAAGAAAGAACGCCGAATTTCAGTGAGATTTTTGGCTGAGTCGGTGGGCATCAGTAAGTCTGTCTGTCATGAGATTCTACGCGAGGATCGGGGAAAACAAAAACTTAATGCCAGGTCAGTACCCCGCATTCAGAATGGTGAGAAAATGGAAGCTTGTTCATCGATTTGATTCGACCTGCCGGCCACTGCAGCTGAGGATCCTGATTTTTGCTCTAGAATTATTGCAGAAGATGAAAAATGGTGCCTGCAGTATGATCCACACACCAAGCGACAAGCCGCTGAATGGAGAGGTATCCACTCTAAAGATGAGTTCGGTCTCAATTTTAGGAGCCCGGGCCCGAGCGGTTCCAAAGGCCTAGAGCCCGGGCCCGGCCCACTTTCTTTGATTACATGTGTTTGCTGAGCCCGAGCCCGGATTCTTGGAAAATTTTTCTTATCAAGGCTTGCATTTATGCATTATACACTGGCCAAAGATATGACCCAAGCAAGGATTAGTTTAAAAATCATTAGTTTAAAACGTTTAGTTCAGTTAATCCACTTCACAATATTAATATGTTTTTAGAAATACTACGCATAAAGCCAAATGTTCTAAAATGTGGATTTGAAAATAAATAAATAATCAACGTGCCCTTCGACCGTATCAGGGGAATCAGTAATTTTGGTAAAAGCCGAAGAAAAGAAAATTGTTTAGAAACAAAAAATTCCATTCGTTTTTTCTTTTTGATTTCTAAATTTACTTTTATTTTGAATAAATTGCATTATAAAACGTACATCGCCGTACAGACAGTTGCAAGTGTTTGAAATTTTGACTCTAGGAAACTATTCTTTGCAATATAATTTACATATATGCTAATTGGTAAAGGTAGTTTAGAGTGATGTAGTAGAATATAAAAAAAAGCATGTAGGGAAATTTCTAAAATTAAAAAAAAAGAACGTAAAAGCATTCCAGACCAGATTATTCTGCATTTTGTAACATTAACAAAGCTTTGCACTTACTGGTATAAGAATCACAATATTATCATATGTGTGTGCAGTTTCCAGATCAAGTTCATCATGAAAAAAGAGAGAGAATTGCATCTAATGCCTCAGCGCTTCAACTTGATCTTCTTTTCTCTACAACTCGACCTGCTGCACTAAAAACCAACGTCCCCTGAAAAATCGTGGGAGTGAGGAAATTTTAAAAAATAAATAACAATACTTCTAACTGCACAATTTTGGAAATTGATACATCATTTTAAAGATAAGATTCTTGATTTTTAATAAAATACCAAAAATGGGAATGTGATTTTTTCTCGGTTTTTCGATACCAGACCTTCTTAAACTAATCCTTGCTTGGGCCATAGCTTTGGACAATGCCTAATGCAAGTCTTGCTAAGCAAAATTTGCTTTGCAATGGCAGCTAGCTTAGGAAATTGAAAATCCTTCCATCATGGTAACAAATCCACACTGAAATTCAACACGAGTAATTCAACCGGGCTCGGAATTACACGTGTTGAATTAATTACAGTAATGAAATTCAAGACGTGTAATTCCGAGCCCGGGCCCAAGCTCATCTCTAATCCATTCACCATCGACCAAAAAAGCCCGCATGCAACCATCAAAGATGCTGTTTGTCTTTTTGGATTCGAAAGGTATAGTCCACAAGGAATTCGTAGCAGTGGATCGAACGGTAAACCAATAATTCTACAAGCAAGTCTTATGACGTTAGCGCAGCAGTATTCGTCGCTGTCGTCCCAGTTATGGAAATCCGGAAATTGGTTCTTACTCCACGATAACGCAATACCACATACCGCATTGTCAGTCCAACAGTTCCTGGTTCATCATTAAACCACTGAGTTGCCACATGTCCCGTATTCCCCTGATTTATTGCCCTGTGACTTTTTCCTGTTCCCCAGGATAAAACGGTACTAAAAGGACAGTATCGTGCAGATATTACATCTATCCTTCCAAGGAAGAACGGAAACATTGCTGTCGTGTTTCTGGAACCGGTCACGCACCCCCTTAATGGTATGGCACACTGTCCTGTTGGTAGACACCATCACCCCTAGGGTAAACGTACAACATGAAGGGATGCATGTGGTCAACGAGGATGGACAGGTAGCCATTGGCGTTCAGGCACCCCATCCAGTGGTACCAGCGGTCTCAGATCATACCAGGAAAACAATCTTCAGACATACAGACGGCCACCACCGGCCTGTATGTGACCGACAAGAGAATCTGGGTGTCGGTTCTCGTGTGTCTGGCGCCGTATCCGCCACCTCCCGTCACTTCTGTGGAGTAGGAACCTTGATTCGTCGGAGAAGACAACCTTTTCCCACTCTTCCACTACCCAATGACGATAGTCCCATGCGAACTTCAGGCGTCCTTGCCGATGGACCTGGGTTAACATGAGTGCCTTGACGCAGCGTCGACACCGGAGACCCATCAGTAACAGGGTTCGCTCTACTGTTATCGGGGACACGCACTTGGGTGCCCCAGCGTATATTTGCGTGCCCAATTGCTACACTGTTGCGCGTCGATTGCCCTTTACCAGTCAACGGAGGCGACGTTCTGCTCTGGGATCAATGCCCTCTAGGGCTTCACAGTTATGACGTCGGGAGGTACTGGGTGTGCCAGCGGTCCATTCTTGGTACACCCTTACTACAGCACCTCGCGAGCAGCTCACGAAGTCTGCCGTTTCAGAGATGCTTCCGAATTTGGCGCGGTTGCCGATTATTATTCTTTTTTTTAACGTCCGTAATAGCACTACCTCTGCCCATTGTGCTCACGTAACGTACTATGGCTCATCTGTCCTGGCCGGCCGCTTATATCCTCGTGTGATCGACCTTGTGCGCGCACTACGTGACGCGCCTGGGCGGGTACGCTGTTATTCCGGGGATTTTCATATTATTCTGATACGACCGTGTGAGTCACACATTGCATTGCTAACTTCTGACTGCTCTGAATACTGTATATTCGCCGGGCGTCGGAGGGTCACATTAAGCCGGCGGACTCTGGGCATTGGATTCCCGTTACAAATAAGGTCATCTGTTCCTTACCTTCTCATTCTAATCTCCCTTGGGGAAAAGCCTTGGCCCTCACACTTCTTTCTTTCATTTCCAGATATGCGGGATATAGTAACCTATTTCCCCTCACACTTCTTTCTTTCATATGCGGGATATAGTAACCTATTTTCCCTCACACTTCTTTCTTTCATATGCGAGATATAGTAAACTATTTCCCCTCACACTTCTTTCTTTCATATGCAGGATATAGTAACCTATTTCCACTCACACTTCTTTCTTTCATATACGATATAGTAACCTATTTCCCCTCACACTTCTTTCTTTCATATGCAGGATATAGTAACCTATTTCCACTCACACTTCTTTCTTTCATATACGGGATATAGTAACCTATTTCCCCTCACACTTCTTTCTTTCATATGCAGGATATAGTAACCTATTTCCACTCACACTTCTTTCTTTCATATGCGGGATATGGTAACCTATTTCCCCTCACACTTCTTTCTTTCATATGCAGGATATAGTAACCTATTTCCCCTCACACTTCTTTCTTTCATATGCGGGATATAGTAACCTATTTTCCCTCACACTTCTTTCTTTCATATGCGAGATATAGTAACCTATTTCCCCTCACACTTCTTTCTTTCATATGCAGGATACAGTAACCTATTTCCACTCACACTTCTTTCTTTCATATACGGGATATAGTAACCTATTTCCCCTCACACTTCTTTCTTTCATATGCAGGATATAGTAACCTATTTCCACTCACACTTCTTTCTTTCATATACGGGATATAGTAACCTATTTCCCCTCACACTTCTTTCTTTCATTTCCAGATATGCGGGATATAGTAACTTATTTCCCCTCACACTTCTTTCTTTCATATGCGAGATATAGTAACCTATTTCCCCTCACACTTCTTTCTTTCATATGCAGGATATAGTAACCTATTTCCACTCAC
The DNA here is from genome assembly GCA_039090855.1 of Macrothele yani. Classification (NCBI taxonomy): domain Eukaryota; kingdom Metazoa; phylum Arthropoda; class Arachnida; order Araneae; family Macrothelidae; genus Macrothele; species Macrothele yani. The sequence goes on along the minus strand of CM077028.1, from coordinate 69,304,948 downwards.
ACTGCTTTCTTTCATATACGGGATATAGTAACCTATTTCCCCTCACACTTCTTTCTTTCATATGCAGGATATAGTAACCTATTTCCACTCACACTTCTTTCTTTCATATACGGGATATAGTAACCTATTTCCCCTCACACTTCTTTCTTTCATATGCAGGATATAGTAACCTATTTCCACTCACACTTCTTTCTTTCATATGCGGGATATAGTAACCTATTTCCCCTCACACTTCTTTCTTTCATATGCAGGATATAGTAACCTATTTCCCCTCACACTTCTTTCTTTCATATGCGGGATATAGTAACCTATTTTCCCTCACACTTCTTTCTTTCATATACGGGATATAGTAACCTATTTCCCCTCACACTTCTTTCTTTCATATGCAGTATATAGTAACCTATTTCCACTCACACTTCTTTCTTTCATATACGGGATATAGTAACCTATTTCCCCTCACACTTCTTTCTTTCATTTCCAGATATGCGGGATATAGTAACCTATTTCCCCTCACACTTCTTTCTTTCATATGCAGGATATAGTAACCTATTTTCCCTCACACTTCTTTCTTTCATATGCGGGATATAGTAACCTATTTCCCCTCACACTTCTTTCTTTCATATGCGGGATATAGTAACCTATTTTCCCTCACACTTCTTTCTTTCATATGCGGGATATAGTAACCTATTTCCCCTCACACTTCTTTCTTTCATATGCGGGATATAGTAACCTATTTCCCCTCACACTTCTTTCTTTCATATGCAGGATATAGTAACCTATTTCCACTCACACTTCTTTCTTTCATATACGGGATATAGTAACCTATTTATCAGTACGCTGTTTATTTACAAATTCATGTGTGTGACCCTTACCTACTAACAATCGTCTGAAAAATTGAATTGAAATAAAAGAATATCTGTGTATGATTACTTAGCTTCAGAGTTTAGAAAACTAACGATTATTTTCCCTTTTCCAGCCAGCGGAAGCTTTTGTAGTCTCTTCAGAAGTAAACAGAGCGAACAAATGAAAGCCTCCATGTGGACTTTTGCCACGAGGGGTATTGCATTTTGTTTATTGTTTTATCAATGTGCTTGCCAAAATGAAGACTATTATTATATTCCTGGTGAACCTACTGAAGACTGTACTTGTGTTCCATACTACCAGTGTGAAAATGGCAGTATAGTTAGTGATGGATCAGGTATTATTGATCCCAGAAAGAAACCCCAAGAAGAAGAGCTGGCGTTGGTAAGTAATCCACTGATTTCGTTCAATGTTTTTTTTTTTTTTTTTTTCGGTCTTCTTCTTTTTGGCTAGAAGACCACCAGTGCAAAAGAAACAAAAGCAAGGAAGAAAAGCAAGCATTTAAACAACACGCACAAACGACGTAAATGGAGATTTAGACACAATGCACAAACGGCAAAACACAGAATTTAAATTATGCGCACAATATAGAGATTTAAAATACTCGCTTAATATCTAAACACTGAGAAACTAGCAAATATAACAATAGCAAGGGTAAGTATTGTACAAAAGGCAAACAAAAAGCTTGAAACTAAGAACAAAGGAGAAATTCGAAAGTTAAACGATACAGACAAATGGAAAATGAAAAACTGAAAAAGATATATATGCGAAATGGGAGATTTAGATACTTAAAAATGGAAAATCCAAATGCGTAATACTCAAATGGTAAACATTGAGCATCAATCTCAATGTACGGTATAAAAAAGAAAACAACATACAAAGGGAAAGGCTGATAGTTCATAAATATTATTCAAACCCAAATACGCAGCAAAAATCATGCGCACACTGTTAAAAAATTTGTGGTAAGTTTCACCAAAAAGTAGTGCTACACCAGCGGCACCACTTTCTGAGAAAAGATACACACACCATTGTGCGGTGCAAACAAAAGCCAACAACATGGTACAACTGGAACTATGTTATGGTATAAGTTTGCACCATGTCGCTGGGATGTGTTTGCACCACACAATGGTGTATCTTTTCTCAGAAAGTGGTGCAGTGGAGTAGCACCACTCTTTGGTGCAACCTACCACAAAATAATCAACAGTGCACAAACTGGAAATCCAGCGGAAACAGCACATAAACAAAAGACGGAGAACGGACGGAAAGCACGTCTTAAACAGTGCACATAACTGCAAAAGTACACTCAGTACACAAAACGTTAGAGATGGGGGAGATTGGCAGCTGACATGGGCATCTCCGGCGAAAAGTGGAACAGACCCAAACTGAACGCAGACGATAAATAGCGGAACAGCAGGGTTTCCCAACAGTGTATCGCAATCGACGAACCTGGGAGCGACTTTGATCGTGAACAGATTGTCGGTGCAAGACAGATGAGTTTTTCTATCGCCCAAATGGCAAGAACCTGAGGGCAAATGTATCCAGGATTTACCACAAGTGTACCATCGACCAACATACAAGCGCCCAGAGAACAAGCGATGGCTGACAACACGCCATTGACAACCATGGTCGCCGTAGACTATCCAAGCACGTACAGACCTACCGCTTGGCTACGACTGCGAAAATCACACCCAGGTTAAGTGTCAGAGGTCTAAGCAGCGTCAGAAAGCGGGTACGGTACGATATGGCGCACGTTGCACACCTTGGGGTACGGGAGCCGACGCCCTACTCGTGTGCCACTATCGACTGCTCGCCATCGGATATTACGCTTCTCCTGGTGCTAGAAACATCAAAATCGGTCTTCTGCGTCGTGTGGTCAGATGAATCCCGTTTCCATCTGTACCGAACTGACGGGAGGGTATGGGTGTGGCGTAGACAGCATGAGGCCATGCCCTCATCGTACCGAGTCGGCTATGTTCGAGGTGGTGGGGTTCTGTGATGGTTCGGGAAGCGTTCTCCTGGGATACATTAGGTCTCGTAGTGTTACTGGGGAGGTCCTTAATCGCTGCACATTGCCTGCACGTGCTGGTTGATCACCTACTCGCTTTCATGGCCTTCGCGCATCCTGCGGCCGATGGTCTTTTTCAGCAGGACAGTGCGCCTCCCCGCCGAGCTACAATAACCCATACTTGGCTCGAGAAACACTCATCTGAGTTTGGGATCATCCAGTGACCCCCAAAGTCGCCGGACTTAAACAATGCGGAAGGTCTCTGGGATGCCGTGGAGCAGAACATCAGATCCATGGATCCTGGACTGGGCTGAGTAGTAGACAATGACTGGCATTACATCCGGAACCCCTCAGGCATCTGGTGGAGTCGATGTATCGACGCGTACGGGCTTTTATTCGCGCTAGAGGAGGACCAACACGGTATTAGGTAAGTACGTATCTCTAATGTTTTGTCTATTGAGTGTACTTCGCAGTAAGAGCTCCCAGGGCTTTGAATTTTTCACTTTCCTAATTTTCATTGCTGCCATTAAAAAACTCTGTCTTAACTCAAAGGCTGTATAAATATATACACGGTCGAGTCGCATTATTGTGACCGCCAGCTAATATCCATAGTAACCGCCATGTGCCGCACTGACAGCTGCTAGACGAGCTGGGAGCGACTCAATAAAGTGCTGAAAGGTGTTCACAAGTATGTGGAGACATGCTGACTGCAGTGCATCTGACAGCTGCTGGAAGGTGCGTGGTGGAGGATCCATAGAGCAAACAACACGATCGAAGTGGTCCTACAGATGCCCAATCGGGTTCAAGTCTGGGGAATTAGGGTGCCAGTGAAGTTTTTTTAAGTCTTCATCGTGCTCTTCCAACCATTCTCAGAAATTTCTAGCTGTGTGACACGTCGCATTGTCGTTCTGGAAGATCCCATCTCCTCCAGGGAAGACAATTAGCGTATACGAGTGTACGTGGCCTGCAAAGATGGATTCATAACAAATTCGGTTCATAGTGCCTTCCACAGGAATGAGTGTACCCAAGGAATGCCACGAAAACATTCCCCAGACTATAACGTTGCCCCCACCGGCTTGCGTTCTGCCAATAATGGTTAAACAGTGTTTGTTCTCTGATGTTTCTCGCCTTATACGCCAACGTCCATCCGTTCGATGAAGCAGAAAACGTGACTCATCGGAAAAGGCCAATCAGCGGAGGTCCAATTCCGATATTGCCGTGCAAGTGTAAGCCTTTCCTGCCGACGCACCTTCGTTAGCATAGGTGCAGTGGCCATCCGTCTGCATCGGAGCCCCATACGCAACAGCGTTTGCTGAAAAGTCATTTTAGACACAATTCCGATAGCCTCCTGGTTCATTCTGCCAGTGTGTTGCTACACTGCAGCGTATCGATCGGCCCGCAGGCACCTTCGCAGCCGACGTTCACCTCTCATATCAAAGACACGTGGTGCTCCGCAATTTCCACATCGCGTATTAGCAATGGTGCCACTTCTCCAATCACGATACACTTTAACTACAGCAGCACGCGAACAGTTCACAAACTGCGCTGAGCCGCCCCGGTGGCGCAGTGGTCTAAGGCGTTGGCCTCTGATCATTCGTCCGAAGGGGTCCGGGTTCGAATCCCGGTGAGGCATGGATGTTGTGTTTGTCTTACGGCACTGGCTCTCTCCCTTCCCTGGAACCAGTGACCCTAAATTAGGGACGGGCGACTGCTTATAGCCCATTGAGTTGCTCACGGTGGTCGTTAAACCTCCAATCAAAAAAAAAAAAAAAAAAAAAAACTGCGCTGTTTCAGAAATACTGCCTTCCTTGGCCCGAAAGCCTATTATCATCCCTTTTTGAAAATATGATAAATCGCTCCTTTTATTCATGACAGCAACGAGTGATATGTTTTTAGAATGTCTACAACACACCTTATATACCCTCCAAGCCAGCTCATTACACGTGCCTTCTTTCATTGGCTACGCGCTCTTGACGTCAAAAGTAGGAGGTAGTCACAGTAACGTGACTCGACTGTGTATATATTATATATATATATATCATCATCATCATCATCATCATCATCATTGCCAACTATTATCAATCCACTGCTGGACGAAGGTCTCCCCAAGTTTCCTCCACAACGGTCTGTCTTGTGCCAGTCTCCTCCATGTCACTCCCGCATACTTTTGAATTTCATCCACCCATCTTCCACGTGGCCTTCTTCTGGGTCTTTTCCTGTCCCTTGGAATCCAATCTAAAATTTCGGCTGTCCATCGATGGTCTGTCCTTCTGGCAGTACGTCCAGCCCATTGCCATTTCAGGGATTTTACTCTGATCATGATGTCTTCCCACTCTTGTTATTTTTCGGATCCACGAGTTCCTCTTCTTATCTCTCCTGGTTACACCAAGCATGCACCTCTCCATGCTACTTTGAGTTGTCTGCAGCCTTTGTATGTCTCTTTTAGTTAAGGTCCACGTCTCTGCACCATACGTAAGCACTGGAAGGATGCATTGATCAAACACTTTTCTTTTAAGACATAATGGCATATTGCTCTTGAAAATTATGCTGTTTCTTCCAAAAGCTCTCCAGGCAAGTTTTGTACGCCGATTAATTTTTTCATCAATGTGACCCTCACTTGATATCTGCTGTCCAAGATAAACGCACGTGTCTGTTATCTCCAGCTTTTCACCATCAATCGATAAATCTTCATTTCTAATCCCACTTCTTTACTCTTGTCAGAAAGTTCCTGGATCATACTCTGCAGCTATGATGGGGTAGTTGCAAAAATGACTAAGTCATCAGCAAAACGAAGGTGGGTTAGATAATTTCCATTAATCTTTATCCCTTTGTTTTCCCAGTTCAGTGATTGAAAGACATTTTCCAATGTAGCGTTAAAGAGTTTCGGAGATATGGTGTCACCTTGTCTCACTCCCTTTCCAATTTTTATGTGTGTTGTATTTTCAAACAGCCGAATCTTTGCACTTGCATTTTCATAGATGTTATTAATAATATTAATGTACGCATCTTCGATACCGCAGGATTTCAGAGCCATTGTAACTGCTGATGGTTTCACCGAATCAAAGGCTTTTTCATAATCAATAAAAGCCATGCACAATGGAAGTTCATATTCCCTCGCTCTTTCAATTAGTTCTCTCAGTACGTGGATATGATCTATTGTGCTGTAGCCACTCCTGAATCGAGCTTATTTTCTCGGTTGAGCCATGTCCAGTGTCCCCTTTAAGCGGTGTGAAAGAACTTTAGTGAAGATTTTATAAACCACTGATAGGAGGCTGATAGGTCTGTGGTTCCTGAGATCCTCAATGTCACTTTTTTTATGTAGCAAGATAATTGTAGCTTTGTTCCAATCCTCAGGAATCTTCCCTTCATTAAGGCATCGAATCTTTGCACTTGCATTTTCATCCGAATCTTTGCACTTGCATTTTCATAGATGTCCAATTTTTATGTGTGTTGTATTTTCAAACAGCTGAATCTTTGCACTTGCATTTTCATAGATGTTATTAATAATATTAATATACGCATCTTCGATACCGCAGGATTTCAGAGCCATTGTAACTGCTGATGGTTTCACCGAATCAAAGGCTTTTTCATAATCAATAAAAGCCATGCACAATGGAAGTTCATATTCCCTCGCTCTTTCAATTAGTTCTCTCAGTACGTGGATATGATCTATTGTGCTGTAGCCACTCCTGAATCCAGCTTGTTCTCTCGGTTGAGCCATGTCCAGTGTCACCTTTAAGCGGTGTGAAAGAACTTTAGTGAAGATTTTATAAACCACTGATAGGAGGCTGATAGGTCTGTGGTTCCTGAGATCCTCAATGTCACTTTTTTTATGTAGCAAGATAATTGTAGCTTTGTTCCAATCCTCAGGAATCTTCCCTTCATTAAGGCATCGAGTGAAAATTTGGGCGAGTACTTTTTCGATTTCTCTACTTGCTTCCTGTATGATGTCTACAGTAATTCCATCTTCTCCTGGAGCTTTTCCCCGCTTCATGTTCTTGATTGCATGTGCAACTTCTGCTGGGAGGGCTGGAAGAACTCTGGTACCGGTACCTTTCATGATGTCTGGAGTACATGTATCATCCCTTTCATATAATTTCGAGTAGAAATCTTTCACTCTTGTCAAAATTTCGCCTCTATTTCTTGTTACAGAACCATCTTCTTTTCTCAGTGCCATAATCTGTTTTCTTCCCTTACTGAGATGTCCCTTTGCTATCTTTAGGCTTTGGTTGTTTTCAATTGCTTTCCTTACTAGTTCACAGTTGAATTTCCTTACGTCTTCAGTGATACTTTTTCGTACTAGCTCTATATATTCCACTTTGGAAGTCCCATCTTCTTTAGTTGTCCTCATCTCTCTTCTTTTTTGCATCAACATTTTGGTTTTTCCTGATAATTTGTTCACATGCAACTTCTTCTTAGACCCAGCTAATTTTGTTGCTGTTTTCATAAGAGCTTTGGTTACTTTTCTATTAACTTCAGAAATATCCACTTCTTCCGATGTTAGGCCTTCTAAAGCAGAGAATGTGTTCTTCAGTTCCAACTTGAAGGTATTATGGTGTTTTTTAAGGTTGGTTATGTCAATACATTTTGTTTGTCTTATGAGCTTACTACGTTCGAGTTTAGTGTTGAGGTTATATATGTTTATATATATCCAAAAATTCACAAACTTTTGGAGTCAATAAAAATCCTAGCTTTGTTTGAAGAGATTCTCCTCAAAACATTCATTTGAAATTTTTGTTACGTGTTCTGAACTTCGGCTTTCTCAATGGCAAATTATGTACTAACTGTAAAATTACTGAGCAATGAAACCCAGTTTTGTGAGATATTTGATCAGAAACACGGAAAAGTACGTTATTTTTCCATATTCTGAGAATATCATCCTGACTTTGAGATTGGAAAATGGTAAGTTATTAAACCGAAGGGCTTTACTTGAAGACTAATCGAGGAATTTCTTTTTCATGTTATGATCTCTCTTTAAAACTCCTATTAGAGAGAGAGAGAGAGAGAGAGAGAGAGAGAGAGAGTGAGAGAGTGAGAGAGAGAGAGAGAGAGAGAGAGAGAGAGAGGAAAACTCTGAGTGCTTAAATTTACAGAAAGAGATAGGCAAAGAGAAAGAAGAAAATGCCCAAAACTTAAATTTACAGAGAGAGAGACATAGTAGTAAAGGAAAATCTTTTGAGTGTCACTCAGGATCAGAATCGAAATGTCTAGTTCTTAAATTAGCAAAATAGGTAAGACAGAGAAAAAAAGAGAAACAACTGTCTAGTGCCATTTATAAATTTACGAAAATAGAAAGGGGAGGGAGGTTGCATTTTGGGTGGCCAGCAGTGTATTTAGGAACTACTTCAGCCTTTCCCTTTGTATGTTGTTTTCCTTTTTTTACCGTACATTTTTTTACCGAAAAGGAAATGTTTAGTACTTAAATTTTTACTTTAAAAGCGCTTTTCAAAACCAAAATTATTCTACCTAACAGGTATGAATTGGAATTAAAAGACTATTCCTGCCTTTGTGTTTGATTGACGTGTTTTTTATTTCTTTTGTCCTTCTTTTTGTTTTTGAATCTATTCAAAGGGTTGGAGAAGTCGCACACCAAACCTTTGCTTTGAAGAAAGTGGAAAAACCGGAACTATAGCAGAGACTCACTGTACTGACCTTTGAGCTTTTGACTTCAGGGACAAAATATTGAAAGAACCGTATATACATTTCCCTTTTTTTTTTTTACCGGGAATTTGATCCCGGTCTTGGAGAGATAAATTATCCAGACAAATTACTTCATCACTTCATGACAAAGCAGTAAGCGTGGGTAAGTCCCGTGTTTAAATACTTGTTTCCTTCAAGTGAACAGAAAAATATTTATCTCTTGAAACAAGATTACGCGACTTCACAACTATGCAAACGCTGCAAATATGCTACTCAGTCAAATGAAATCGGGTTGACGTAAAAGATTAATTAATATAAAATAATTAAATCACCTTAATGCTTTCCACCATACACCTGCATGGTGGAAACGATGAGACTCTTCCCAGCATGGAATACTGTATATCGGTTTTGTATTTGTGGTAAAGTTGTCCTGCCGGCTGTAGAACAAAGGCCAAACTGTTTCCTGAGTGTAACCGTGAGGTATGAAACCTAGATTAAAGTTCTGAAAAGACGAACTGATTTCACTGCAATGTTCAAAAAACCCAGCGGCGATACCTGAAAATATATATACATATCATGAAACTTATCCCAAAGGATAGTTTCATGGTTAAAACGTGTTTCTAAGTAAACTAATGAGTAATAAAGGTATCACATACCTATTATTGGAACATATGCAGCACGTTACAAACTCGGTGAAACACGTGCTTAAACTCGGTGAAACAGTCCTGAGAGAAGCCTAACACACGTAACTATTCTTTGTTAGTTAAAATATTTACAAACTAAAACTTTTGGTTAAAATGAGAGTTATAAATTAATTTTAACCAAAAGTTTTAGTTTGTAAATAATTTAACTAACAAAGAATAGTTACGTATGTTAGGCTTCTCTCGGGACGGGAGCACGTGTTTAACCGAGTTTGTAACGTGCTGCATATGTTCCAATAATAGGTATGTGATACCTTTATTCCTCATTAGTTTACCTGAAAGTATTAGACATAAAAACAAAGAAAGAAAGAAGTTTTGATGGAAATGTTACTTCCCGATTACACTGACATTTTGCAGTGAAGTCTCTCGCATATCAAAGAAAAAATTTTCATGCGAATGCAATACAGCAAATCGCATTGTATCTCAGTGTGGTAAGTCTCTCATCATGTATGCAAATACATTTCTGCTATCTTATTACTAGTTTTTTCTTTTATTTCCGCTGTTTACATTGACACTCGTAGCAGCAGTCAGCATCAAATTTTGTTTCTTAGGTTTAGAAGACAGTTTAAAAGTCAAATTTGATCATGAAATTCTCGTTGAGTTTGAATAAATTATTTAGTTACGTGAAATTCAATACAGAATAGATAAATTCTTCCGTGTTCAAATTTTAATACACAATTCTTAAGATATTGACCCTATTTATCACCCAAATGCAGGGTCAAGTTGTCATTAGCTCCTTCAATACCGAAATAAAAATTCCTTTATTCTGTATATCGCCCGGAAATAATCAGGAAAACTCCGAAGAGGGTGAAATGTCGTTACAAAAGTTGTGTGTGAGATGCACTTAAATCTTGCAGGCATACCACTTCGAAATATCTCTTAAATATTACGTAAGTAAGCACAGAATTTTTTCCCGGATGCATAGCGTTCAACCTGCAAATGAATCTCGCTGTTAGTTTCCGGACGTAAACAGTTAACGGTTGCAAAGCCACTTTGTGTCCTGTAATCTCAAACTAAAGGAAACGGGAAAGACGGGTCAGGACTCTCTTCCGTGACAACAATCTTACGTAATGTTCAAACATCCAAAGAGTGCAACTTTATCAGCTGATTCAATAATTCCTCTGGGAAAACTAATTATAATTTCCACCCATCGCTTATGCCTGTCAAATCCAGTCGTTTATCTCGCCTGTCTACATCTTATGAGTTTGATTGAGCTCCAATCAAACTCATAAGATATGAGCTTTCGTTCTTCTCCTTTCTTTTATTTTATACCACATACAGACAGTTTCATATTTTCATATATAATGTGTTCCTAAAGGTACGAAAAGTTATTTGTACGAACACTGAATCTGCGAAAGTTAATTAATAAATTATGTATACACACTATGGGAAAACACAAATTTGTCCGTGACGGGGATCGAACCTGCGCTCCCTCACTCCGGAGTAAGTTGATCTCCCAACTAATCTATACGGACAGAATGTATAGCTACAGATTTGTCGTCCTGACACGTGCTTCACCTCTGTAGTACGTCACATCATCTCCCTCTTTTTTTTTTTTTTTTATTTGATGGGAAGTAGGAATTTTTTCATTAATTCCAGACGATGTGTGGAACAAACAGCACACATTTTTCAAAGAACCCAAATGCCACTACACCCATTTTTACGTTCGGGCGTCAATGTGACAACACAAATTTGTCAATGACGGGGATCGAACCGCGCCCCCTTATTCCGGAGTAAGTTGTTCTCCCAACTAAACTACATGGACAGAAGGTGTAGCTGCATATTTGTCGTCTTGACACATGCTTTACCTCTGTAGTACGTCACAACTGGCCAAAAATAACGAATCTTTATTTTGGCCAGTTGTGACGTACTACAGAGGTAACTCCAATACAGTAGAATCACCACAGACAATTAATTCCAATACAGTAGAAACCGTCCCGCTTGTAACGAACCTGTATTTAGAGAGATCCCGGATTTAACGAGCGAAACAGGAACTTTTTTGTTTAGTACGATGTTAATTCAACGCCAGTTTGATCGTTTTTAAGGAATAAAGATTAATGAAACCCTCGGATATAACGAGGGAGCGAAAAGCTAGGATGATCACTTTTAACAAGCAAAGGACTAAAATTTAATGAAATTCCATATTTAACGAGGCAGAGAAAATCTGCTGCGCTCTGTCGTGGAATGGAGGAATAGAAATGGTGCCATACAAAACAAAATTGCAACAGCGTAGGGGAATCTTAGTGTTCTAGGCGAAGAATGTTGATAGAAAAGCAATAAGCAGAGAGTACATCGAACATAGTGTGCAAGAAATATTCCTCTCATAATACGTGGAAAATACAGAGAGTGAGTTGAAAGTTTTGCAATATTTGGATCACTTTATGTCTTCATATGTACCTTTACGACGAAAGCTGACTAGCATGCAAAGTATAGGCCATCGTGTTGCATCATCTTTAGCCATTTGTCTGCCAGTTTTTCGATTGCGCTGTGGTGCCAGTTCTTATCCTTCGAGGGGAATAACTCCTGAACCCCAGCTGCCACCTTCTCCTCGTTGTTGAAGTGCCGGCCGTGAGGGAAGTGGGCCATGGACCGGAACAAGTAACAATCCGACGGGGCAAGGTCCGGACTCTATGCTGGGTGTGGCATCACCTCAATGCCCTCAAGTTCCTGGAGTTTTGCCCGGGTCGTTCGCGCGGTATGAGGCCGAGCTTTGTCTTGCTGTAGGAGAGGGCGCTTTCTGTTCCACCAGTGCCGGGCACTTCTCCTCCAAAACGGCATTTATCCGCTCCAACTGTTCAAAGTAGAGGATGGCGTTGATGGTCCGACCGTCTGGAAAAAATTCGTAATGGATAATACCCTCGAAATTCCACCAGACGCAGATGATCACCTTGTGCTGGAAGCGCTCATGTTTGGCAACCGGTTCAGGAAGCTAGCCCGGGCTCACCCACTGCCGTTGTGTGTTATAATTACGGAAATAGATCCACTTTTAATCGCACGTAACAATTCTCTTGATGAAACGTACATCGCGCGGGTTTTCTAGGATTTTATTGCACACTTCCACTCGACGGTTTGTTTCAGCTGGCGTCAGTTCGTGAGGGACAATGCGGCAGCTCCTGTAAACCTTGCCGAGGTCCTGAAGGTGACGAACCACGGGGGTCTGTGATATGCCCAGCTCGCCTGATAGTCTCCGAGTGCTGGTTGTCTGATTTGCCGCTATGGCCTGGAGTACGGCCTCCGAATCCACGGTTCGATGAGTACCTGACCTTGGCTGACCGTCGAGGCTTCTGTCACCTGAGCAAAATTTCTTGAACCACGTGGTGGCGGTGCTGGTGTCCACGGAACCTTCCCCTTTCGCGTGACAAATGTTTCGTGTTGCTTGAGCAACATTATGGACGACTTCAAACTCGTAAAGCAAAAGTTCCTAATTAGCCGGTTGTGGCTGTTCATCTTTTAGGAGTTCCAACCGCAGACAGAACGACGACATACAATGCTGTTGGCAGCAACGACTACCACTTTATTTTCCTTTCGAATGACAGCAGTGCGCTACTTGAACTTGTTTAAACACGTGACATACCAGCCGCAGCACATGCGTTTATGCAAATAATGCAAAACTTTCGACTCACCCTCTGTGCGCCATGATAATTATCACAGCAATCAGGGAACTCTGAATTGACTGTATTTACTGTTTCTCACGAAATATCAATCACATCAGAAAACTTGAACATTTCATCGCCTTGGAGCGGGTAACAACCCGCATCTCTCGATTACCGTTCGTGTAACGGATAGCATGCTGAAACGGTAATCCGTAGATACAGCTTCGATTCCCGCTCCAGGACGAGTTTTCTGATGTGACTGATATTACGTGAGAACAGTAAATACAGCCAATTCAGAGATGTCTGATGGCTATGTTAATTATCGAGACAAATTTTCCACGTATTATGAGAAGAATATTTCTTCTATACTATATACCTGAACGACTGGTGATATGCTTCTTTTTTTTTACTGTGATATACCGTTTGTTTCGATTAAGAATGCGGCCGGAGAATATTCCAATGCTTTTACCACTCAGATACTCGGGACTTTGCCATCCTGGGTGGTGTAACAGTTAGCTTGCTCGAACGGTAATCGGGAGATGAGAGAAAATTTTACATTTGGCTGTCTTTATACACCCGAAGCAAGATCGTGTTGCCCAACGTTCAACCAGTAAACGACGAACGATCGTTGACAGTTGATCAACCGAACGCGAGCAGATTAATGTGCAACAAGAGGACACACGGAAGTGATGTTTAGATTTTGGTTAAAATCGGCCAAAGGGAAGTACATTCACGAAAACTTTCGAAATGACACAGGAACTAAGACAGCGATCACTACCAGGCTTTAAAAGTTCCATGACACAGGACTGAGCTGATTACATTTTGATTGAATTGGTGTAAACGAACGGGGAATGTCATTTCCTTTATTTTTAATAACTTCCTGGATAACTGGCAAAGTAATTGTGAAAAACGTTTAGTTGGGAAAATGACTAAGGATTTAATAAGTGGACACAAAAAAGAACCACAAATGTACCTGTTGGATGTGAAAGGTTAATATATCTAGGGTGATTCAAAAGTCCCCGAACTCTGAATTTAAATATTTCTACCACGAATATAGTGATGTATAACTATATTTACATACTGTTATATTGACACTCCTACTTACAGGTAATGAAAACCACTTTACAATAGATGCTGGAATTGTCCACCATTCTGTTGAAGACACAAATTCACCCGACGACACGTGTTGGGGGATACTCTTTTCAGCGTGTTGGCTGGTATGTCTCTTGCGGCTGTAATCATGTTGTTCCGTTGGTCATGTACCGTCTTAGGGTTGTTGTGGTAAACTGTGTCTTTCATATAGCCCCACAAATAAAAGTCTGGAGTACTCAAGTCCGGTGAGCGAGGCGGCCAAAGTTTTTTCGGGATTAATCGATCGTGGAAGAACTCACGGAACATCTCCATCGTGTCGTTTGATGTGTGGCACGTTGCTCCATCTTGCTTTAACGAACAGTAACGTTCGTGTTCTTCCAGCATCGCTACAAATTGATGGATGATATCTGCATACAGAGCGAAATTTACAGTTGTGTCGAACAAAAATGGCCCTACAATTCGCCGTCTAGACATGGCGCACCAAACTCCAACTTTCTGACAGTGAAGTCCAAACTTATGCAATGCGTGTGGATTCTCTGCCGCCCATATGCGAGTGTTTTGGCTACTGACATATCCATTCAAATGAAACCATGCCTCGTCACTGAAAAAAGTGTTGTTAAGCTGGTTAGTCACATTGTTGCGCGTGAAACTTTTAAACCATTGGCAGTAGGAAATGCGCTTTTCCGAGTCCAAAGGACGCAGCTCTTGCAGAACTCGAATTCTGTACGGCCGTAGCTTTAGACGTTTAGTAGCCCTCTGGCAGGCTGAATACGATGACCCTAACTCTTGACACAGCCGCCGAAGTGACTTTGGGGGAGAGCGCTGCAAGGAAACGTGGATTTTCTCCAGAAACGTGGTCGTCACCACGGACCGCCGGCCGCTTTTAGGAAACACTGAACATATCCTGAACACTGCTTGTCTCGAGAAACCGGTTTACAAGGTCATACACAGTTGTTTTCCCTGGTATAGGTGCATCAGGAAATTAACTCGGAAAGAGCTGGATGCAACGTTGGTAAGACGTTTCCGCAAAATAAACTTCTAACAAGGCGACTCTCTGTTCTTGCGTGAGACTCATTGCTGACTGAACGCTACTGCTTGTCAGCGCCCGCGTAAGCGTAGTGTCACGTGGTGCTATCACGTGGCGCAGATCGTTCCCCAAGGTCACACACAACAGCCACAAGCAGCAATACTCGGGTATCTTTTATGGTTTTACAGCAAATACATTTTAAAATATAGTTAGGGGACGTTTGAATAACCCTACGAGAAAAAAGTTACATATCTTACTGTAAAAAAAATGAAAAATGCATAAAAAATATTCGAACTAATTCATTGATTGCATATAGAGCCACTTAAAACCCCTAAAAGGCCAAGACAGCCTTTCCTCAAAGTTTCAAAATAAATGAAAAACAATTGTGTTCTCAACTAGAGCTGGATGTAATATAAAGCCACTTAAAACCACGTAAAGCTAAGATCGACCTACCTTAACTGTAACGTACCAGGAGATGTGACGTACCTGCCAGAAGGACGCACACGACATAAAGGCAGATAGGAATCAGAATAAAACGTCCGCGTACCTCAATTGGTAGAGCAACTTATTCCGGAATGAGGGGACCTGGGTTCGAATCCTGGCGCGGACAAAAATGACGGAGAAATTTACTTCGTTATAATGGCGCCCGAACTATCCGGATGACCCGACCGTTCAAAATCTCGCAATGGTGTGACGTTATTTCCACACCGCGAGATAGGAAAAATAAGAGAATCCTTTCTCCAGCACTTCGAAAAAAAAAAAAATAAATAAGGGGGAGATGATGTTACGTACCAGGAGATGTGACGTACCTGCCAGAAGGACGCACACGACATAAAGGCAGATAGGAATCAGAATAAAATGTCCTCGTAGCTTAATTGGTAGAGCAACTTATTCCGGAATGAGTGGACCCGGGTTCGAACCCCGGCGCGGATAAAAATGACGGAGAAATTTACTTCGTTATAATAGCGCCCGAACTATCCGGATGACCCGACCGTTCAAAATCTCGCATTGGTGTGATGTTATTTCCACACCGCGAGATAGGAAAAAAAGAGAATCCTTTCTCCAGCACTTCGAAAAAAAAAAAAAATAAGGGGGAGATGATGTAACGTACCAGGAGATGTGACGTACCTGCCAGAAGGACGCACACGACATAAAGGCAGATAGGAATCAGAATAAAATGTCCTCGTAGCTTAATTGGTAGAGCAACTTATTCCGGAATGAGTGGACCCGGGTTCGAACCCCGGCGCGGATAAAAATGACGGAGAAATTTACTTCGTTATAATAGCGCCCGAACTATCCGGATGACCCGACCGTTCAAAATCTCGCATTGGTGTGATGTTATTTCCACACCGCGAGATAGGAAAAAAAGAGAATCCTTTCTCCAGCACTTCGAAAAAAAAAAAAAAAAAATAAGAGGGAGATGATGTAACGTACCATGAGATATGACGTACCTGCCAGAAGGACGCACACGACATAAAGGCAGATAGGAATCAGAATAAAACGTCCGCGTAGCTCAATTGGTAGAGTGACTTATTCCGGAATGAGGGGATCCGGGTTCGAATCCTGGCGTGGATAGAAATGACGGAGAAATTTACTTCGTTATATAACGTTTTAAAACAAGTGTGAAAAAAATTCTGTCCGCGATTAGTGCAGGGTGTAATGTATAGAGCCACTTACTCTGAATTAGCTTTGCATTAGGAGCACCACCCGTTTTACATATTCGGAGCGATAACGAAGTACCACGTGATAGCAACACGTCACGTGTGGCTACTACAAATTGTGCACATCTATCCTCTGTACGTAATCAGTAAACGTTTGCTAGTAACGGGTAAACGTGGCGACGTAAGCCAATTTGACCGCGGACAGGTAGTTGGGGCCTGAAGGGCAGGTGCCAGTATTTCGGGAACAGCAGCAGTAGTTGGCTACTCCTGTACTACTGCATCAAAGTTGTAGCAGAACTTTGATGCAGTAGTACAGGAGTATGTCCTGCCTAAAAGGCGATCTCGCTGTAGGAGGCTGGGACCTAAACTCTACTCACTGTGGACGGAAGTCCTACAAGAAAATGACAAATACTGTGAACACCGCGATCATATCGCACTGTGAGGTTGAGTGAAAATGTCGCAGCGGGAGAGAACTGACTTTGAGAAAGGAAAAATCGTTTGGTGTTATATTAGTAGGTTGTCTATAAGAGAAACCGAGAGGCGTTTAAAGATACCCAAATCAACTGTTTTGGATGTACTGAATGAGTAGAAGACACATGCCGTGCCTAAAGCAGCAAAACGTACCGGCAGACCAAAGAACATCAGTGATAAAGGACGTCGAAGCCTTAGGAGAGTCGTTACAGCTAATCGACGTAGTACTGCATAAAATCTCAGTGTACAGGTGAGTAAAAATGCTGGAACCTCGGTATGTACACGTACAATTCGTAGAGAACTTCATTCCATGAGTTACCGTGGTCGTGCGACTGCGCATAAGCCTTTCATCTCCATTAGGAATGCTACTCGTCCTTTGGCATGGCGTAAAGAAAATTTATCGTGGACCGTAATTCAATGGAAACGGATCCTATAGACTGATGAATCCAGATACACGATCCATCAGTCTGATGGCCGAGCGTGGGTATGGCGGCACCCAGGGAAACGTTATTTACCACAGTGTACTGTTTCTACGGCCAAGTTTGGAGCTGGAAGTGTTCTCGTGTGGGGTGTTTTTCGTGGTATGGTCACGGCCCATTGGCTATCGGGGACAAACCTATTAACTAGCATGTGTACCTCGATATTCTGGACAATTATGCCCTACCAACTCTGCAGCAATACTATGGAACCTAGCCTTGTTGGTACCAGCAGGATAATGCACCCAGCCATAAAGTAAGGACTAGTTACGACGTGGTTTGACGATAATTCCGTATCATGTTTGGACTGGCCAGCACAGAGCCCTGATCTTAATCCCATAGAGCACCTATGGTATGAATTAGAGCGTCGCATAAGAAGTTTGAAACCAAGGCCTACTACTAAGCAACAGTTAGAGGCAGCATTATGTACTGAATGGAAGCGCATACATATCGCTGTGTTCCAAAACCTTGTCGAAAGCATGTCTCGAAGAGTCAGAGCATGCAATAAGACCAAAGATGGGCCGACACCGTACTAATGTAAGTCAATAAATGCTATGTTGTTTTTCCCTTCTAGGTGTCCGGTGACTTTTGTCAATATAGGGTATTTCCACATGTGCCATGCGCCGTACCTTGCTTCACCTGGAGTTCCACAGCCGGAGACCAACGAAGGTACTCATGATGACATCCAGTCATCGCAAACAACGCCTGTCATAGGCCACGGAACGTGGGCAATGGACTCTCGGCAGATGGAAGAAGGTTGTCTGGAGTGATGAGTCCAGTTTCCTGCTGCATCATGCTGATGGCCGGGTTCCCATATGCCGTAAACAGCATGAAGCCCTATCCCCTGATTACACAGTTGGGTTCAACAGGCTGGTGGAGATGATGTTCCGTTCTATGGAGCTTTTTCTTGGCAAGTCCCGAGGTCCATTAGTTATCATCCCACAAACAATGAATGGTGGGCATTACAGGGATCTTAAATATTAGTATAACTATACTAGATATCCGAAATTTCTTGGTGTAGAATAGAAATCTAAATTTCCAAGATTTCGCACATCAACCAGATGTTTTTTTCAAGGAAGGTAGACAGCAAATTGTCTACCTTCCTTGAAAAAGCAAACTAGACAGCAAACTATCTAGTTTGTTGTCTACCTTCCCTGAAAAAGCCATATCCAAGATTTCGCACCTCAACCAGATGTTTTTTTAAGTAAGGTAGACAGCAAACTGTCTACCTTCCTTGAAAAAGCAAACTAGACAGCAAACTATCTAGTTTGTTGTCTACCTTCCTTGAAAAAGCCATTTCCAAGATTTCGCACATCAACCAGATGGTTTTTAAGGAAAATAGACAGCAAACTGTCTACCTTCCTTGAAAAAGCAAACTAGACAGCAAACTATCTAGTTTGTTGTCTACCTTTCTTGAAAAAGCCATTTCCAAGATTTTGCACATCAACCAGATGGGTTTTTTCAAGGAAGGTAGACAACAAACTAGACAGTTTGCTGTCTAGTTTGCTTTTTCTTTTAGGCAGTTTGATGTCTACCTTCCTTGAAAAAACTATCTGGTTGATGTGCGAAATCTTGGAAATTTTGATTTCTATTCTACACTAAGGAATTTCGGATATCTAGTATAGTTATACTATTTAAGTACAGTTAGTGTATAGTTCCTTTTTATTTAATTACAGGGATCTGTTAGCCGACTATCTCCTACCATATCTGCAGCAGGTTGTTATCAGGCTCGTATGACTGCTGAGTGGTTGGAGAAACATCATAACGAATTCGCCACTCTTTGGCCCCAAACTCACCTGGCTGTAACCTAATTTAACATTTGTGTCATACGCTAGAATGGGGTGTGAGATCTGCTGATCTTCCTCCAGAGACTGACGGAGCTGCTGCAGTGGACATGGGTCAAGTTACGCATGGAGGATGTTTGACACCTTGCAGAATCTGTTCTTAGGCGTCTGCGAATCGTGACTACACAAAAAGGTGTATCTACGCGTTATGAGGGTAGGTGTTCCTAATGCAAAGTTCACTCAGTGTAAAACTGCTTAAGGCCAAGATCGGCTTTCTTTAACCTTTCAAAATAAATGGGAAACAAAATTATGTCAACAATCAGAAAAGAGTAACTTGCTTATTGCATTTCATGAGTCATTCGCTGAACATCAATCAGTACGCGAAAAACTTGAAGATATTCAAATCTCAAAAATTGATTAACCTTGTAACCAAACTCAGCATTTCATTTCATTTTTTTCATTTCATTTCATTTTATTCACTTTTCAGTTGCCACATATTACAGTTCAAAATACAAACAATATAATCAATTACAAAAAATGTAGCAACCAGGAGGAGGAGGGAAGAGGCCGTAAGGCCTGACATAGCCCTCCCACCCCTAGTACTAAAAATAAAAAAAAAGACACAAACAACAAAGAACAATACAAAGACAAGTCAAACTGAAAGATTAAATAAATACATAAGTGTATATAGATGCAAGGTCTATCCACAAGCCGTGAAATCAATCCAGCGACCAGCTCAGGTCAACTCAGCACTAATTGAGAGACTTGTTAATAAGGTGGTGCTTGAACTTTTTTTTAAATAGGTCAAAATTGTTAATAGATTTTATGTAACAAGGCAAGGAGTTCCAAAGTTTTGAACCCGAATAATTAATATTAATTTTAATTGTTTCTGTCCGAGGGAAATTAGGTATGAGTGTTGATCGATTCCTGATTTCATAAGTATGAGTACGAATATTTAATGACATTAAGTCATGGTACAAATCATTTTTAATTCTTCTGAACATTATTTTACCAAGATTATAGTCAAATAATTGTTTTATTGTAAGTATATTATATTTGTTGAGATTTACTTCTGGCCTAAAGGTAAGATTAGATATAGAATTATTAGGAGTTCTATTCTGTATCTATTCTGTAATACCTGTATTTTTTTAAAGTTATATCGTGTTGTTTGCCCCCATGTCAGTATACAGTAATTTATATGTGTTTGTATTAGTGTGTAGTATAACAGTATCATTATTTTAGGGGACCAATTTATCATAATCTTACCAATTACCCCAATGTTTCTAGATAATATATTAGTCTGGTTGTCAATATGCATACTCCATTTCAAATCATTTCGAATCAATACTCCCAAGTAAGAATGACTATTCACAAAATCAATTTTAACTCCATTCAAGACCACCACGTCACTTATAGATTGTAGTATTTGTAGTTTTGAAAAGATCATAGCCTTGGTCTTGTTTACATTAATAATCAATTCATTGCTATTTAACGAATTTGTCACCAACACAAGTTGTGCATTTATTCTAGATGTGAGATCTAAAGTTTTGTTACCCTTGAATAAGATTGTTGCATCATCAGCAAATAAAATTAAATCATTATCTTCTACCACTGTAAAGAGATCATTAATATAGAAATTAAATAATATAGGACCAAGGACCGAACCTTACGGCACTCCGGAAATTATATTTCCCATTGAGGATTGTGTCATATCAATCACAGTATATTGCTTCCTAGCTGATAAATAACTTTTGAGTAAATTATATGTAGAACCCCTAATTCCAATAGAAAATAATTTGGTTAGTAGAATATCATGGTTTAGCGTATCAAAAGCCTTAGATAAATAAAAAAAATTGCAATGGTTGATTGATTTTTATAGCATTTTGTTGGATTAAATTATGTGTAAATGTAAATGCAAGCTCTGTTGATTTATTTGGCAAAAAGCCAAATTGATTTTTGTTAAATATGTTATATTTTTGTAAAAAGGAAAGTAATCTAATGTAAATTAATTTTTCTAGCAATTTAGCAAAAATAGTCAAATTTGCAATTGGCCGATAATTATTTGCTTCGTTTACCGAACCTTTCTTGTATTTGGGAGTGATTTTAGTTATTTTTAAAGCATCTGGGAATATGCCTGTAGTAAATATGGAATTATAGATCAACAGAAGTGGCTCCACAATAACATGAGCCACATGTTTAATAACCAATGGTGAAATTTCATCATATCCAGGTCCACTATCGACATTAATTTGCAACAAGTGTAAACGTTCAGATCGTGTAATTTTAAGTAAATGAAACGTGTTTGATTGGTGTGAATTCTGAAAGTACTGATGATATTGAGAATTTGTAAGTAAAACTTACTGTTTAAGAATTTGCGGTGCTAATATAAAGTGATTATTGATTTCATTGACTATATCTTGTCTATATCGTGTTTTAGATATAAGATCTCATATGCCAATAAGTGTTCGACGATACATTGTATATTATTAGACATTACTTTGAATGAAAAGATGTGCTTATAGCACCGAGTATTTTGGTGTCATCTTTCTTGTTATTATCCTCTTTGCGTAAGCTTCAAGCTGCAGTAAATCGAACTGAAAGTTTTTTAGAAGTTTGGTTATGTTTTAAAACTTTACAGGACGAAAAATACGTGCCACCAGCTTGCGGACCTTATCATGTGTGTTGCACTGAACCATCAGGACAGCCTGTAAAACCGTACGAGCATCACTGCGGAATGAGAAATGCGAACGGAATCAACAGTCGAATACTTGTGGCTGACGAGAAGGGTGAAGCTGAATTCGGAGAATGGCCCTGGCAGGTAAGCTTCAAGTAGATGTGCGTCGAATTTTTGACAAACCGCGGTGTCGTCTAATTTTGTATGTAAATATAACACATTTCTTATATGTTTGTTCTGCTTTTGAATGCGGTTGCTACTTCCTCAAAACTGTGAGGCTCTAGCCTTCGTACCTGAACATCTTTCATTTTTCTGCACTCACGCATGTAAACACACACATACACGCACTGTATGAAATTTTCTGAAATTCACGAGACACTTTCTGTGATTTCTTTCGTGAATTAACGAATCATATTTATGATGCAACTTGTTCTGTTAAATGACGGAAAAAAACTGAATTTCGCGGATTTTTCGCACTCCAGAACAATTCTGAATTTTCGAAAACCTTTCCGTAATTCCTTTTTTCATATAGACAGCAAATTACTGTTTTCCAGATGTATTAATAGAAAATTCTGAATTTTCAGAAACCTTTCCGCAGTTCCTTTCTTGTATTAACGGAAAAAAGTCGTTCTCACTTTTTCAGTATCAATATGACTAAAAATTTCCGGTAATAGGAGAGACTCACTGGAAAACCTAGGAGTTTGGTTAACTGTTAAATTTCAATAGTCTGTAGAAAGAATTTGAGTTTGAAGTTCTGTAGCAAATTCGGATATTGCTATAGTAATATCCGAATCTTGATTACTGTGGCACAGGATATTTCTCCTTCTCTTCCCCATTTCGTGCACCAGCTATCATATATTGTTAGTATCATTATTGATTCGTGCAGACTTGTATTAATAGATATTAGAGCGGCCAAGACCCATACCACGATGTATCGGATTACAGCTGGAAAGAAACACACCTTCAGTCTGGGCTCCATTAATTATTACGTCTATATATACTGTACATAAGTCAGCAACTGTGCAGGTTCTCAGAAAAGGTTCATGTATACAAACTAATAAGATGAAGGTTCAAAAAGCATGAGATCTTTTTGGTGCACTCAGGACCCATCGTCAGATGAATATAACAACAACATTGAGGGAATCATTTAAAATATACAAGTCCAATAGGCTAGTGATTTAACGCATTTGTTCGTGCTTATATGAGTCACGCAACAATTTAAGAACGTGAAGATAATGTCGTAAATACTAGATTAGACAGTCAACATTTTGTCGCAAATATGCAGAAGGGGTTTTTCATGCCTCATTCGTTAATCCATTTTCAATAGTTAACATATTAACAGGTCCCTTATCTCACGCGTAAGGGCTGAAATATCTAGCACGTTGGATTTTACGAAATTTCTGTCTAAATACGAAAAAACTTGAAACGGACTTTTCTGAAATAAACGAAATTACTGACTACGGAAAATCTGTGAAAACACGAAAGGTTAAAAAAAAAAAGTGGAAATTCCGGTAACTTTGCTGCGCGTTATTTTCAGAAATTTTCCATGAATTAACACCACTTAATTGTTTCAGGGCACACACACACACACACACACACACACACACACACATTGTGCAGATCTAGTAGTGGATTTCATAGTACTATACGTAAGAGTTACTTTCAGTTAGAAAATTCTAGCTGCTTGACAGTTTCAAGAAACTGGATCTGGAACACCGGAAACGAAGTCATAGAGATACGTGATAGTAGAAAATGCAGACATGGGAGATTAAATTAACCACCTACAGACACCGGACATCAAATTAATCACCTTCAGAAATTTATTTTTAATACTTAGTTACATCACCACGTGCAGAAATCACATCGTTCATTCTTCCTGAAAGAGATTCATTCAACAAGATGATTTAAATAACTTGAGTCAATTTTTGACCATTCTATTAAAAAGCAGTTTGTCTCGTAATTCATTGAGATTCCTGGGATGCAGAAATTAGGTTTTTACACTTCTTTCAAGGTGGTCTCATAAATTTTCGAAGGGATGGCGATTTAGCTGGCCAGTCTACTGTCCTAAAGTTGTATCATGCTGTTTACAAAAATTCATAATGGTTTTTTACGCTTTTCAACCGTAGGTTAAAGAAGCGTATATGCTCCAGCTTTGTCCGTCTGTCTGTCTGTCTGTCTGTCCGCACCATAACTCGCGTAAAAATTGTCCGATTTCAATAACATTTTAGTATGTGGTAGGGGACAGCCTGGGGACAAACCCTATTGAAAATGGACGAAATGGGGTCAAAGGTCAAGACATATGAGCGGGATCCATTCCATCGCCCTTATGCGTCATAAATTACGAAAAAATGCTTCGATTGCGACAATACTTTAGTATTCCGGAGGTATACTGAACCGGTTTTGTTTAATATCATCGAAATGGGGTCAAAGGTCAGGGCACAGGAGTGGGATTTATTCAGCAGCCATTATCTTCATAAGTTGACTAAAAATGCTTCTATTGCGACAAAATTTTAGTACGTTGTTCCGGAGGTAAACTGAACCCATTCTGTTGAATATCATCGAAATGGGGTCAAAAGTCAGGACACAGGAGCGAGATTTATTCCACAGCCATTATCCTCATAACTTGAGTAATGATTTTCGGTATGTTGGAAGGCGTATCATAATCAATGCATTGCATGATTTTACTAACTTGTTATATTTTTTTTATGCTTTCCAACCGTAGTTTGAAAAAACGTATATGCTCCAGCTTCGTCCGCCTGTCTGTCAGCACGATAACTCGGGTAAAAATGGTTCGATTTCGATGAAATTTTAGTATGTGGTAGATGACAACCTGGGGACGAATCCTGTTGAAAATGGACGAAATGGAGTCAAAGGTCAGGACATAGGAGCGAGATCCATTCCATCTCCCTTATGCGTCATAACTTATGTAAAGAAGTTTCGATTGCGACAAAACTTCATCATGTTGTTCCGGAGGTATACTGAACCGGTTCTGTTTAATATCATCAAAATGGGGTCAAAGGTCAGGGCACAGGAGCGAGATTTATTCCACAGCCATTATCCTCATAACTTGAGTAATGATTTCTGGCATGTTGGAAAGCGTATCATAATCAGTGCATTGCATGATTTTACTAACTTGTTAATCCATAATCCTACAGTTATCATCCTAGCAAATCGAATAAGTTGTTTGATGAAAATATGGGAAATGTTGTGCAAAAGGAAATACACGATTGTCTAAAAATTTTTTGTAAGCATTCTGATTCATCGTATTCTTCACCTCTATTAGTAGGCCTAATTCACAACCATTGAAAAGTTTCCCACAGCATTATAGACCTACTCCCTTTTGCAAGAACTCTTTAAACACACTCAGGATTGAATGTTTCTTTAGACCTTTTGTTGGCCCTACGCCCTGCGTCGTTTGAGTACAGGCAAAATTTGGATTCATCAGACCGTATGACAGCCTCCCACTTATTAACAGTCAATGTCCTCTGAGCTTTGCTCCAAGCTAATCGAGCCTTTTTTGTGAGATGCAGTTACATTGGTTTTAGTCTAACACCTCCACTCCTGATATCCATTCGATAAAGTTCCCTACGCAATTTTCGCTCAGATATAGACGTGTAATTAACAGACAGGAGGAGTTCCTGCCTTGTTTGGAATCAATTTTAGTTGGCCAGGTAAGAAATTCTGAGACGGTCACGATTTGTCAAAATGGTGTTTCGTCCACAGTTTTAACTTTTATTTTCAGTCGCGTTTGACATAATCTTTATAAACAGGTAGAACTGTTCTTTTGCTAATACCTTCAAATTCAGCAACTTCCTTAACGCCGTGTCCTTGGGACGGACCAAACGTTATGACACTTTTTTGCCAGTCACTCACATCTGTATTTCGACCCATCGATTTTAATTTTTCAAAAATTTCAACTTAAAATTTCGCTGTAGAAGAAAATAACACATATTTTATTATTATATAACCCAGAAATATTTAAATAACATTCGAATTATAACCTCAGAAATATATCATATTAAACAATTACAGATTTTCCTGCAGGTAACTAATTTTTTGCCCGGTGTCTTTATATTTCTCTACGAATACAGAAAGAATGTATTTTTTATTTTGCATTTGCTAATTTGCATTTGTAGCGTTTAGTTTTACCATACGAAATTCGCGAATCGAAGAATTCCTAAAAAGGTTCAGAGTGCACTCACCTACGGTGCGGTGCGCTGCACCTTTTGTGGGGAGGAAAAAATAACAACAAATGTATATGCCTTTCATATATTTGCGAAAAATGATTTCTTCAGGAAATTTGTTTGTTTCTATGATCTAAATGATGGAGATCTATTGACCTTGATCCGTACATAGATTAAGGGGGATTCTCATTTTTTTTTTTGTGAAAAAAAAGCGATTTTTTTTTACGTCATTTTATTATTTCAGGTCTTAAGAATATATGTATCAAATTTCAAGTCGAAATTCACAAAGTTGGCCAAGTTATAATCTATTATTGCTCAGTGGAATCACAGAGAAAGCCGAAGCTGAGAAAACTCTGGACGAATTCAATCACGAACCGCCACTTCATAAAGATGTCGAAAATGCTATAAAGCCGATTTACAACGATTTGTCTTCAAGAGAGTTGCTAGAAAGGTGTTTGGGTGGTGACACTCAAAACAACAACGAAAGTTTCAATTCTACTGTTTGGCGGATCGAGCCCTAACATCTTCACTGTGGCTCAAAAACCATCGAAACGGCAGCTTATGAAGCAGCAGGCATTTTTAATGAAGGTTTTTCTGCCGTCCTGAAAATGATGACAGCGATAGGAATCGTTATTGGCGAGCAAACAAAGATATTTGCCAACGCACAGGACCAACAGCGTCTGCAGAGATCGCCGAGACGCAGCCTTGAGGCTACAAAAGAGGCTCGTACAAGGCGTAGAAGCGAGAAAATGTCTCTAAACGATATATACGAAGTAGAGCAAGGAACACTGTATGGCCCTGGTATAGCAGATTAGCAGAAAAATACTGTAGGTACTCGATATGCTTCAGTACACTGTACTTGAAACTTTAAACGCGTTTTTCTCGAAACAGCTGTTTCGCGAATGGTTGGCATGATATTTCAAAAACTATTGGACCGATCGACTTCAATGTAAAACTGCATGTTCAGCAAACATCCTTTTATCGTTTGATGAACCCCAAACGCGATACGTTATGTATATATTTTAATAGCATAAAACATTTTTAGTTTTTTGCGCTAAATTGATAATTTGAGTTTGACAAGTCACCATTTCTTCAAATATGTACATATATTTTTCCGGCTCATCAAACGATAACTACTTGTGTATAGAGTAAAACGCCGTTCGAGTTTTTTGTTTGAGATCAGCTGGAGTGGAGAAATCATGCCAACCGGCGACCGCGGATCTTTGCGCAGCGTCATGGTCGAGGAGGGTTTGCGGGCGTGATTCTTCAACGAAACTTATTAAAAATTGTTTTGTAAATACCTGAAACGATAATAAATAGATTTACTTATTTTGGAATCAATTGATTGCATAGTTTCGTTAATAATCACTCAAAAAAAACGGTAATTTTAGCGTACAAAATGAGAATCCCACCTTAAAGGTAGTCGACGCCGCGATGAAGAGGAATTGCTTCGACTAGAGTACGTCCGGAGAGTTGTTCCGAACTCTAAGATACATCTGCTTAGCTTTAGTTGTTTGAAATTTCGTTGTCCTAGGTGGTGTAACGGTAGTCTGCTGGAACGTAAATCAGGAGATACGGGTTCAATTTCCACTCCAGTGTGATGTAAATTTCAAGAATTCTGAAGGGGAAACAATATATGTGTAAGGCATCTACAGAGTGTGACCGTTAGGTAAAGAGAAAAAAAAAATATTATATCAAAACAAGAAACTATATTTTGAAGTGTCATTTACACAGATTCGAAATAATCTCCCTACAACTCCATAAAATGGTGAGATCTTTCTTACAGGTGTTCGAAGGCATGGTGGAAGTCGTGAACCGGAACCTCCTTCAGCCTGTTGGTCACACTTTGTTGGATGTCCTCAACGTCGCTGAAGCGCTCCCCTTTCAAGGCACACTTTATCTTTGGGAAGAGGAAAAGGCCGCGAGAGCTAAATCTGGCGAGTTGGGTGGATGTTCGATCACATAGATCGACTTCGAAGCCAGAAACTTGTTTCACAGATAGCGCACACTATGCGGGCGTTTACAGAAACTAATTGTTTTTATAGAACAATTCATTCCTGACACGTCGCATGCGGGCGTACAGACGTTGCATTACTCTTAAATAATACTGACCGTTCACTGTGGTGCCACCAGGAACAAATTCGCGGTGAATAATTCCAACAGAGTCGAAAAAAAACAATAACCATTGTCTTGACATGTGATTTTTACAACCGGACTTTCTTCTGCAGAAGAGACGTTCCACCCAATTCCATGTTCTGGCGTTTTGTTTCAGGACCAAGTTGAAAGCACCAAGTTTCATCGCCGGTGACCATTCTTTGCAACAAATCACGATCTTGATCAACTGCATGGATGAAATTTAGACAACATCCAACCCGGTGCTCTCTCTCTCTGTTCGTGTGTCAACGTGTGTTGCACAAACCTCGAACAAATCTTCCTCTTGTGCAGATCTGTTTCTAAGATTAACCTGGCCGTTTTCTTAACGACACCAAGCTGTTCAGGTAGTAGACTTGTGGTTATTCACCTGTCATGGGCAACAATTTCGCTGACCTTCACAACATTTTCATTTGTCCGTGCAGAAACTGGGTGACTGGGTGTCTTGTGCGTGGTTCATCCTCGAGGGACTCCCATCTTTAAACGTTGAAAACCAGAGGAATGCCTGTACACGACTCAGACAGTCATCGCCGCAAACTTTTTCAGTCTTGGTACACTTCCGTGGCAGTTTTTCCCAATTTACAGTAAAATTTTATCACAGCTCTTTGCTCCATTACGCAACTTCTGACACGCTCCACTCACACAGTCTTACTTCAACGGTGGCCACACAAAATCTGCTGCGTCACTCGACTCGAAAATTGCTCCTGCGATTACAACACCTTCTAGCGGTCAAAACATAAACACGTTTGTTACTTTTATTCAAAGGGCTGTCACGTAAAAAATCAGTCTCATTACTTAACGGACACACTGTGTATATGCTCGCAATCATAAGTACATGCCTTTCATGTACAGGGTGTCTCAAAAGTCCTTGACATATTTTAAAAATGTATTTAAAAAAAAACTATTTCGATACGAGCATAGTTTTTGCAGATTTTGTAACAAAGTTTTTTCTGTTTTCCAAGTAGGTCACTAGGTGGCGCTACTGATCGAATCGTAAGGTTAGTTGAAAAAATGTCTACTCCAACAGGGAAAGCGATGTGTGTTGGCTGGTTTTTCGAAACTAAATCTGTTACCCAAGTGCAAAAAAAATTTCGTTCGAAATTTGGAAAAGATCCTCTAAGTCGTAATAGCATCTTAGCTTGGCACAAAAAGTTTCTGAAAACTGGAAGTGTCCTTGTTAGGCCAAGATGTGGAAGACCAAGCACGGGTGAAGACGAAGTCGAAGCATTCGTGAAGCCTTTTCACGTAGCCCTACTAAATCGATACGAACTGCCACAAAGGATATAACAATCCCTCGTGCAACAGCGTATCGAGTCTTAGACCAAAACCTCCACCTATCTTCCTATAAAATGCAAATATTGCAAGCTTTACAGCCGGATGAAAAGTCACGCCGTTTTAACTTTCCTGTGGACATGCTAAATCATCTAGAGGCAGAAAATGACTTCCTACGAAACATAGTTCTTACAGATGAAGCAACTTTTCATGTTTCAGGTAAAGTCAACCGCCACAATATCAGACAGAAGTTGAGAGTCTAAGAATCCACATCATTTCATCGAACATGTCCGGGATAATCCTAAAGTGAATGTGTGGTGTGGCTTATGGCTGATCGTGTGATCGGACCCATCTTCTCTGCAAAATCCACAGTAATAAAAGAAATTTATTTGAACTTGATTCAAATTTTTGCTGTCCCTCACATTTGCCATTTACATCCTAAAATCATTTGGCAACAAGATGGTGCACCGCCACATTAGGGTAAGGTTATGCGAAATTTTTTAAATAAGGAATCTCCAACCAGGTATGTTGGACGAGATGGAACAATCTCATGACCTCACTCTCCAGATATCACGCCTTCAGCCTTTTTGTGGGGATATGTAAAAGACAAAGTCTATTCATCCAAAATGCAGTGTAGACGAACTGAAGACTCGCATAGTTGCTGCAATTGCACCTGTTACAGAATCCATTTTGGCACATACATGGGCAGAGATTGAATGTCGGCATGAAGTACTCCGCCCAACAAAAGGTGCACATATTGAAGTTTATTAGCTACTAGCTGTAAATTCCGTTGAGATAAAAATACAACAGGTTCTAGATATCACTTATTGCTGTTCAAGCGTTTATTAATGACGGTGGAAAATATCTTTATACACGATATTTTTTGTAAATATCTTTTCGAAATCTGGAAGTAGTTTTCCTTGTTCTTGCCCACGGACTACTTTATCTGTGACATCAAACCGTTGAACTCTTGACAATGCAACATAAAGTTGTCCATGGCTAAACACTGGTTCAGGAAGGTAGATACCTACTTTCTCCAATGTTTGACCTTGAGACTTATTATTGGTTATAGCAAAGGCGGGTTTTACAGGTAATTGTCGTCGTCTTAATCTGAATGGGAGGTCTTTATCAGTAGGTGCGAGGTCAATTCTCGGGCCTGTGAGTACTTCTGCAATGATCAAATTGGGTTTTAGTTCTTTAATTTCATTGCATAAACCAATGTCTTGTTCCAGTGCATAAACCTCGTTGTGTATTGAGGTTTCTCAGGAGCATGATAATAATAGCTCCAATCTTCAACTTGAGTCTGTGAAGTAGCATTCCTGATGGAGTTTGCTCATTTAAAAACTCTATAGGATAATACTGTTCAGTATTTTCTTCGCCATCGGTCAATTGAATCAGAGCTTAAGTATGTGTTTGCTGTCCCCTCTAAGAGATCATGAACATTCTCATTTAATTTGTCAACGTCAGAGTTTTTGGGACACAGAATGGCTTTCTTTGCAAATGTTTCAAAATCAGAAATTTTCAAGTTCTCGTGTGTGCAAATTCTTTCCAAAGATGGGGTTTTTATTTTTCAAACAATTCTTGTGCATTGGGTGGTGAAACAAAGATAAGAATATATGCAAATAAATGTCGTAGTTGTCGCAGCATGCTGCAAACTGATGCTTCATTTGTTTTCTTCCATATTTCATCATTCTTAATTAAACCTTTCTGCAATTCAGCTTCTTGGAAGGTATCATATGGAATTCCATTGACTGTTCTTAAATCTGTAAAGCTTTTCGCTCCAGGCACATAAAGTAACAGTAGTCTCAAATAATATCTTTCTGAATCAGAGCCAAGGTTGACTAAACACATTCTTCCAATCGCATTATCTCCACCACGTTTTCGTTGGACCCGTTGTCTTTCCTTTTGATTGAACACATAATGTCTTGGCATGTCACCAGGGGCGGCTCTTGCTATGGGGCTGTGGGGCTGCAGCCCCTACCCAAAGCAGTTTTTTTTTCATGCCGTACCAAGAGAGAAAAGTTTTGTAAACACCGCTGTAAGTTTTCCCAGCATAATGCCACGACTGCAGTTTTCTGAACTCAACGGGAAGTTTTCCCTGCATAACACCAGGGGAGCGGGAAGAACGTTACGGACTGCGCTTCTCGCAGCCCTGACGGCTATTGAAACCAACTCATGTGGGAATCTCTGCCTATTCCCACATCAGTTCGTTTCCTTTGAATAAAACTTCCCTGGGGACTGCATTCATGGCAGCTCTCGCTAGCAGGGTTGCTCGCGAATGCAGTCTCTCGTTGGGGGTGGGAATGCATCGGCGGGCCTGTGTGCTTTGTTGATTAATACGGTTCTTGTGCTTCCGAATAAGACATAAAATAGGGGAATTAATTAAAAATAACGACGAATGTTGAAATAAAGTATTAAATAAAGTACGTTTGAATGTATTACTCAACCTGGGATTTTTTTTCTTCCAATTTTTGGTTTGTTCCTGCTTTTATTCAACGTAATAATTCTAACAACATTGTTGCTCCCATCTAATAACAAATACTCAGTTGCCGGGACTTTTGCAAAAAAAGTTTTACTTATATTTTCTCTTCTGGTCAAAATGGACATGTGAACAAGTTGCGATTAAAAATAGAGTTCAGTATTGGATAAATTGAAAAAAAAAAAAAAAGAGAGATACTAATTTCTGCAGCGAAATACTTGCACAAAATTTATTTCTTCACTTACCAAGCACAGCGAAATTTTCGCTTTTAAACTCACGTTAATTTTTATTCCCCAAAAATCATTGAAGTCACTCCACTGGATACATTTTATTTTTCTGCTGCATTCCCCCTCCCACCCAAAAATCAGCTGCGCATTTCAATTGAGGTAGTGTACTTAATTACTTTGAAAAGAACATTTAATCAGATATCATTGTTTAGAAAATTTACAAAGTTGGTAAATTTTGGAAAACAAATTTTTCTACACTAAATTGTTATCATGGTGGCTTCAGAATTAAAACTGGACTGAATATGTTTGCAATCCGTTTTTATTAAAGAGAATGCCGGTGTGTGAGTATCGCAATAACAACTCATCGCGGAATTCTGGCAGACCCTGCAAAATTCCACAAAATGTTTTTCATCGCCGTCCAAGTTGTAGTGGTCGGTATCAAGTCGAAGTTTCAAAGGGAGTGTATCAGAAAAAAAAATATTTATTGTCATATTTCTAGGGGTCACAATGAGACACTTGAGAACGCGTACATGACCTTGAGTGTTTCTCTACTACCACCGGCACACGCATTAATTTGTTTTAATTTTTTGTTCTTATATATATATATATACGTACAGTATATGCATGTATATATAATTTGCAACCACTATCAATCCACTGCTGGATGAAAGTCTCCAAGTTTCTTCTTCCACAACAGTCTGCCTTGAGACAGTTTCTTTCATGCTTTCGAATTTCATGTACCCATCTCCCTCTTGTCATCTTCTGGATATTGTTTTTTCCCTTGCTACCCAGTTCAATATTTCAACTCTCCGTCGGTGGTTCTTTCTTCTAGCAATATGTCCATCCCATTGCAATTTCAGGAATTTAGACCATGTCTTCCACTCTTGTCATTTTCCCGATCCACGAGTTCCTATTTGTATCATTCCAGGTAACAACAAACATGCCTCTCTACATGCTCCTTTCAGTTGTCTGCAACGTCTGTCTGTCTATTTTAGTTGAGGTCCATGTCTGTGCTCCATGCGTAAGAACTGGAAGGATGCACTGATTAATCAGTTTCTTTTTAAGAAATAACGTATCCGACGAAGTTTTACAGGTCGATTATTTTCTTCTTAAATGTGACAATGTGGCCATCGCTTAATATCTGTCGCCTAATTTAGGTATCGGTACCTTTACATTTTCCCCATCAATCGCTAAATATAAAATCTAAATATTAATTTCTTGTAAAAAAAATGCACTTTCGATCAGTATATATATATATGTTATTGTTATTGTTATTATTATTATTATTAAACGGACAGCATCAGCACAGGTGCAGTAACTTAGCTTTCGAAGTGGTATGGTGATATCTACAAAATTGAGATGCAGCCCCCTATCTCAGCTTACGACGAGCCGCCATTGCATGTCGCTATATGAAATGGATTGCGCACCTTCATTGCCGTCATTTAGTTTGAACCATGCTGTCAGCATTGTATCTCTCTGAGCATTATGAACAACTACATTTCGATCATTGTTTAAACGCTCCGGATTAAAGGTAATGTTCTGTTCTTCAGGAAGGGGAACAGGTATTCTAACTATTGTAGAAGATTGCTGATGCATATCATACCCAAGTATTCGCCACATTGCCTCAGGTGTGCTAACGTATCGGGAATCAACACGACTTTTTACTTCGTCGTATTTGGTGTTGTGCTCTGTTATATGCACATTTTCGCAGTCATAACCTTTGTATACGTACTTGAAAATGTATTTTACGCTTTTCACAGTAGCGCACACCTCGACATTAATGTAGCAATTGTACTTTAACAAAAGATACGGATTATAAGGGACAATCCAGCTGTTATCAATAATTTTGCCACGTACAGTTGTAGTTGCACCATTCTTTCTACAGCGATATAAAGGATACCCGCCTTTGTTAGCTACTATTTCATTTTGGAAAGACTTCGGAAATTGCTTGGTACATTTGCCATCTTTCATACAGGGTGAATTGTGATTATTTCACCACACGGGCCATGAACCATGTGTTTCGCAACAGTTGCATGTGAAACTGGTAAATGCTCTTTATCTGGTAGTTCTGACGATATAATTTGGTCACTTTTCTCAGGTAGTGTTGGTTTGTCCTCTTCTTTCAAAATCAAGAGCATATGAGCATGGGGAAGCCCTCTGTTTTGGAATTCGATTACATGAACTTTGGCCACCGGAACTCCAAAAATATGCCTTTTGGTTATCATCATCATCATCATTGTCAACCATTATCAATCCACTGCTGGACGAAGGTCTCCCCAAGTTTCCTCCACAACGGTCTGTCCTGTGCCAGTCTCCTCCATGTCACCCCTGCATACTTTCGAATTTCATCCACCCATCTCCCATGTGGTCTTCTTCTGGGTCTTTTCCTGTCCCTTAGAATCCAATCTAAAATTTCGGCTGTCCATCGATGATCTGTCCTTCTGGCAGTATGTCCAGCCCATTGCCATTTCAGGGATTTAACTCTGATCATGATGTCTTCCACTCTTGTCATTTTTCGGATCCACGAGTTCCTCTTCTTATCTCTCCTGGTTACACCAAGTATGCACCTCTCCATGTAGTTTTGAGTTGTCTGCAGCCTTTGTATGTCTCTTTTAGTTAAGGTCCACGTCTCTGCACCATACGTAAGCACTGGAAGGATGCATTGATCAAACACTTTTCTTTTAAGACATAATGGCATATTGCTCTTGAAAATTATGCTGTTTCTTCCAAAAGCTCTCCAGGCAAGTTTTGTACGCCGATTAATTTCTTCATCAATGTGACCCTCACTTGATATCTGCTGTCCAAGATAAACGTACGTGTCTGTTATCTCCAGCTTTTCTCCATCAATCGATAAATCTTCATTTCTTGTAAAAGCATTGAACATCACTTTTGTCTTCTGAAAGTTCATTTTTAATCCCACTTCTTTACTCTTGTCAGCAAGTTCCTGGATCATACTCTGCAGCTCTGATGGGGTAGTTGCAAAAATGACTATATCATCAGCAAAACGAGGGTGGGTTAGATAATCTCCATTAATCTTTATCCCCTTGTTTTCCCAGCTCAGCGACTGAAAAACACCCTCCAATGTGGCATTAAAGAGCTTCGGAGATATGGTGTCACCTTGTCTCACTCTTTATCATCCATTAATTCTTTCAACTTTAATTGGAAGATTCTTGCAACTAAATCTGGACGGTTTTCGACAGATTGACAATCAAGTTTTCAGTAATTTCTTCCTATTTCGGGTTGCAAGTCATAGAAGGAAAAGATCAAGATTGACATACTTTCTGACTATCGCCATTGCATCCTGATAATTTTGCACTATATTTCGTGGACTACCTTGAAATGAAGATGGCAAAATAAGAGCTTTTCCAAGAAGAAACTCATCATCTCCAGCATTCTGAATTTGGTCCATCAGACCTTTATACTTCTCGACACTTAACTGAGACTGATTTTGTTGTATGTAATTCAGTGTATTAGCTTCCATTTTTACATACGCATCAACATTGTATTCCTGCGTAAGCTTTCCTTCACATAATAATGGATTAAACTAGTCACGGATCGAAAGACGATGTTGATAATATTGCATTTGTGTAACCCTTGACCGTGGCTTTGTGCATTGGTTAACAACACTTAGTAAAGACGATGGGCTATGTTGTAATGGAATGTCAGTTGACCTTGTGACGTAACGCATCTCTGACGTCATGTGAGAATGATTTGGATCATTGGATCAGATGACGTCACACCAGCAGCTGTGTTCTTTGTTGCTATGACAACAAAACAAAGTGATGTACGCGTGAACTGTGCGCGTGTAGGTCATGACGTCACCTGCACGAAAACACGAAAAGCTTATCGTGACGTCACAAACATTTGTTTCTCGGTTGTTGCTATGACGACTTAAAAAGTGATCCAGGTCGTCAGCAACTTAGCTTTTTATATATAAGGATACGCAAAATAGTTTTTGAAGTAAGTTTACGAGATATGAAATAATTTTGTTCTTACCCCAAATATTTTTTTTATTTTTTAAATGTGTCAAGGACTTTTGGGACGCTCTGTATTATGCATACGTCATCAGTACTAGGCTTGTTTCAGTTTACTCGAGAAATAAAGCGACAACATTTATCTGCAAGAGTTTGAACTTTTTCTGCCAAATCGTCCATTTTCTGTTTTTAAGCTAGCACAACGTTCACCGCATTTCCAATTTGTATTAACAACCAAATCAAATTATGCAAAAGTACAGTTTAGTTATATTATTATGAATTACTCCATTGCTCAAAAAGATTATTAATCCAAAATTAATTTACTTTCAACTTTCGCAGGCAGCCATTTTGAAGAAGGAGGGCAAGAACAAGGTTTTTAAGTGTGGTGGAACTCTTATCGACGAATGGCATATTCTAACAGTTGCCCATTGTGTCGATTCCTTTCTGTAAGTAACCACATTTTTTTACGACAGCATATTCTGTTTTTGTCGGCTGTGTAGTAAATTTGAACTCAGTGTTTCATGAGACGAATACCAGGACCTTAACTACACTTTAGTTTCGGGGGAAGGGGCAGGATATTAAAATATTCCACAGCAAAAATGTAATCTATCTATCTATCTGGACCGTAACTAGACTTTTGTTTCGGAATTTTTCTGAAAAAAACTATTCCACAGCAAAAAATCTATCTATCTATCTAAACACTTAAAAAAAAAACTCTTTAGTTTTTAATATATTAGTATTAGTTAGCGAGTAACGAACGCCACACGAACTTACTCAGTATTAACAGAAAAACAAACTAAATAATATGAGACAGAGATCACATGAAAGCAACAATATTACAGCACAGGAGAGAAAAATGAAAATTATATAAAAAAAAACAACTTGAAATCTCCGTCAAGAAGTGGATTTTAAAAATTCCGATAAAAAAAAATGAGGCCGCAATACCAAGGGACTTTGATGTTTGATTTGCCGTCTAATAGTCGCTATCATAGCAACGATGGTAATTTTTCGTGCACTTCTAAGGTTCCGAGTTTCTTCTGAGGATTCTGTGCTTGCGAAGCACCTCAAATTAGTCGCAGCAAACGCGGAATATACCAGTCCTTTAATTCGAAACCAACTTATTAGCATTTGCCGAAACAACACTGCCGCCCCCGGTGGCGTAGTGGTATAAGCGATGGCTTCTGATCATTCTTCTGAAAGGGGTCTGGGTTCGAATCCCGGTGAGGCATGGATGTTGTGTGTGTCTTACGGCACTGGCTCTCTCTCCCTTCCTTGGAACCAGTAGCCCTAAATTAGGCGTTGGCGACTGCTTATAGCCCATTGAGTTGCTCACGGTGTTCGTTAAACCTCCAATCACATCACAAACATCATTCAGGATGCAACAGTAATGAAAAAAAAAAATGCTGCAAAAATGTTTCACCGTGATTGCGGACGAAGGGACGGACGTTTCTCAGATCGAACAAGTGTCAATATGCCTACCGAAGGCAATTACTCAATGCGCTCTCACATTTCTAAATACAACCCATCCCAGTCTGGCATCTTGATGTTATAAAGAAACAATAAACTACGAATCCAACTGCCACTTTCCTTTTTTTTTTTTTTCGTCTCTCTTAACATGATAAACACATAAAGAAATAAGCGATCTCAAAAATATTCCGATTAATAAAGTGCCAGACACAGAGTTTCCTGTACTTCTATAAATTTGTTACTGCTGACCAGTGGGTATAGTGAGACCTTATGAAGTACGGTTTATCAAAAGAAATAATACAGTAGAAACAATTTGTAAAAAAATGAAAAGAAGATAATGATGACTCCTGTTGATCTAATAACTTACGATAAACAAGACAAAACAAATTTTGCCCAAAAGAATTTCGAGGGGGAGGGGGTGGGTTAAAAACTGCTCCCCTGGATACGGCCATGACGAATACACTGATGTTTTGTGACGCGCTCGAGGTAAAGGCAGATAGCAGTGAGAGCATATGTCCGCGTAGCTCAGTTGGGAGAGCAACTTACTCCGAAGTGGGAGCGAGGGGACCAGAGTTCGATGCCCGGCGCGGACAAACTTGTACGTTATATTGGCGCCCGAACTTCCAGGATGACCCGGCTGTTAAGTTTCTCGCAATGATGTGATGTTCTTTCCACACGGCGAGACAGGAAAAATGAGAATCCCTTCTTCAGTGCTTCGAAAAATAAATCAGTGTGATAACAGTAAATGGTTGAATTCCGTTTTATTGGTGTAGGGTACAAACTACAGCGTAAAAGCAAGCTTTCGCCACTCACAGGGGATTCTTCAGGAAAGGCTAAATATAAACACTAAATTGAAAATACACTGGTGTGCAAAAATTAAGGACGAAGAGGAGAAATTAGCATAACAGCGGAACGAGCAGGCAGAACGGACCGAAAGACCACTCAGGAGGTAGGCTAGGGTTCGGTATGGTAGGGCATGCGCATATATGCAGCATGATGTAGGGGGGATGTCGGAAGGGTATAAAGCACACGGGCGGTGTACGCTCAGCAATTCGGTGAAAGCTACTGCACGGTGTACATCGGTTTGAACGACGTCGAGTTGCTGCCACCTTGTGAAAATACCAACAGGCAATCCAGTAGACGACATCTGGATGACTTT
The DNA here is from genome assembly GCA_039090855.1 of Macrothele yani. Classification (NCBI taxonomy): domain Eukaryota; kingdom Metazoa; phylum Arthropoda; class Arachnida; order Araneae; family Macrothelidae; genus Macrothele; species Macrothele yani. Next base: position 69,266,050 of record CM077028.1, on the reverse strand, counting down.
ACCCAAGGTCGCGACATTGGGAAGTTGGAAGAAGGTCGAACTGGGACTAATGTAGCCGAGGAGTTCAGGATCTCTCACAGCATCGTTTCACGAGCTTGGAGAGCATTTCAAACGACAGGAACAGCTGTACGAGAGTTTAGCAGTGGTCGTCCACGAGCAACCACGGCGGCGGACGACCGGTATATTTTCCTACAGGCGAGAAGAGACAGACGGCAGACAGCGAGAGAAATCGCAAGGCACATGCAACAGACAACTGAACGTCCGTTATCGCGTTTTACCGTGGCCAGGAGGCTGCACAAAGGTGGCCGGAGTGTGCCATTAACGCCTGCTCATCGGAGACGGCGGTTTCTGTGGTGCCAGGAACACAAGAACTGGACACATCAGCAGTGGGGTCGAATTCTCTTTACGGATGAGAGCCGATTTAGTCTGACGAGCGATTCTGGACGTATACACATCTGGAGAGAGCAGGGAACACGCAATCACACCTCCAACATCATCAAAAGGGACCGGTTTGGAGGTGGCGGAGCTCTCGTTTGGGGCGGTATCATGCTTGGTAGCCTTACTGACCTCCACATCTTCTAATGAGGCTCAGTCACTAGTGTTCGCTATTGTACCGAGGTTCTCCTGTCTCACGTGCGTTTGTTTAGAGGTGCTGTGGGTCCTGAGTTCTTCTTCATGGACGACAACGCTACACCTCATCGTACAGTGGCTGTCGCAGAACTGTTGGAGGGTGAAGATATTCAGCTCATGGATTAGCCCGCAAGGTCCCCGGACCTAAATCCAATCGAACACCTGTGGAATCTCTTCGGGAGACGCTTGGCAGCATGTCACCAGCCGCCAGCAACGATTCCGCAGCTGCAATTGACGCTAAAAGAAGAATGGGTAGCGATTGGCGCTACAAGAGGAATTGGCCGCGATGCCTCAACAGCTCCTTGATAACCTCGTCCTCAGCATGGACAGACGTTGTAAATCCTGCAACGCAGTCAGGGGTGTTCATATCTCTTACTAAAGACTGGATTTTTCTTGGCAGCCGCCTGTCACATGGACGTTTCTGTCTTCTGTCCAGTTGTGCTCGAAGCTACCTTTTCAATAAAGTGCCTTTGTATCCTTTGGATTCCTTGTTTGGACGGTTTTGCTCTCTTGTACCATATTCTCATATATCTTGGGGATCTTGTGGTATGTTTTGAGTCGATGTGGAGTACTTCTTCAAGACGTTACATTCGAAAAACCGTCTCGTCGTTAATTTTTGCACGCCAGTGTATATAAACAGTTCCAGAAGTTTTCGAAATTTTAACGAGAATAAAATAAAATTGCTTAAACAATGACATTGTCATGCGCATATGATACTTGATGCATGATTTGGCGTTTCGTGGTGTCCAGGATCGAGTGCCAGACATAAGGTAACTTCTATGGAGGTATCTACATTGCAGACGTCGGGGATAGAGAGGACTTCTATTGTCTCTCTATAGGCTGTGGCTTTAACCGATGTTACGTTCCACACACCAAATTGTCTGGGATTTCTTAAATGCACGTTCTTCGTGGGATGACTGCCTACAGCGACAATAGTCGCGACTCTCTTTGGGGGGGGGTGGGGGTGACGTGCCATTCCTGCATAACGCACACGATATAAAGGCAGATAGCAGTGAGAGCACACGTCCGCGTACCTCAGTTCGGAGAGCGTCTGCCCGCATTCGATGCCCGGCGCGGAAAAACGTGTTCGTTATAGTTCATAAAAAGCAGAACACCTGAAAGGCGTCGTGCTGCAATTTTTACATGGTATGCTCATTAGGCAACACAGAACAAATGATTAGCATCTAGGTGTGATGCGTACCAGGTGCATCGATGTAGCTAATAATCAGTGTGACCACCTCTGGTTTGTATCACCTGTTGTACGCGCTGAGGCATCGAATCAAATAATGTGTGAATGGTGTCCTGTGGAATAGCCATCCAATTTTCATTGACCCGCGTCCAAATTCACCAAGAGTTGCTGGCAGACAGTCGTACCGCTGTACCTGTCGTTTGAGTATGTTCCAGTGATTTTCTATGGGTGATAAATCTGGCGATCTAGCTGGTCACGGTAGAAGTGAAACATAGCTATCCCTGAAGAATGCTACCTCGCCTGTTGTCACTGCAACAGGCGAGGTGGCATTGTCCTACTGAAATATGTCACAGGGTACGTCCTGCAGGTACGGAAGGGCGACTGGCCGTAGAATGTCATTGACATACCCGTCACTTGTTGTGGTGGTACGGGCTCTCACGAGAGATGATCTGCTTTCATACTCGACCAGGCCATAATACCTCATCACCCAAAAACCAATCGTGCCGATATCACCATATTATGGACATGCCGTTTTATACACGATAAAAATGACAAAAATGGCATTTAAAAACCTTTAATGATAAGTTAAAACCAATTTCATGAGTACTTTCAATCCTACTTTAGGGAATTTACAATATTCCGTTGCGTTCTAATGATGCAGGTAACTCGGAGTCTACATACATCGGCTCTACATCCAGGATATTGCAGACTAGAATTATGGAATACAAATATAGTGTCCGCAATGGTGCACAAAACACAGCATTGGCAAGGACTGTTTGCGGAGGAGGATATGAACCTGAATGGGACAAAGCGGCTGTAGTGGGGACCCCATCAAGTAAGTCAGCTTTGATATTAGCAGAGAGTTTGTTAATTCTTAAGAATATGGAGTGGTGCTGCAATGATGAGCTTCCAGTATCTGTATCGGGAGTATGGAAGAATCTCATACAGTCTGGACGTCACAACCCTATTCCTCACCGTGAATGCTGACTCAATTTCATAGGACATTAATTGCTTACGTCAATAGTGTGTTGAACTTTAATCATGCGTATACGGTAATTTGGCAATGTGCATGTTATATTAACCTGTGTGATCTATGGGTCGTGTTCATTTCATCTGAGGATGGTCCTAAAGTAGGATTGAAAGTACTCGTGAAATTGGTTTTAACTTATCATTAAAGGTTTTTAAATGTCGTTTTCGTCATTTTTATCGTGTATAAAACGGCATGTTCATAGTTTGGTCATAATACCTCGTGTTGGTGCTGTATGCCCGGTTTGAGTACTCTCTTTCCGAGGCATCTCCTGCTGTCGTCGGCGGACACAAATGCGGCCCTCATTTTGGCCTAAACAGAAGCGCGTCTCGTCCGAGAACACGATATTGGGCCACCCACTCGTCATGCCACTCCCTTCGTTTGCGTCATTCCAGCCTGGCAGTCCGTTGCTGCGGTGTCGAAGGTAGCCTGGAGACAGACCGACGAGCGTGCAGTCTGAACTGTAATAGCCGGCACAATACTGTTACAGCTGACCTGCGAGAATGTGTAACACTTCGTCACTGCTGCGCCAACGCCGTTATTGATGCAGGAGGGTCACTCAAAGGCATCCTCATGAAATGACGGTTTTTTCTCCGCATTGTCCGTGTACGACGTCGAGAACCTTCTCTTCGTATCCTATGCCGTACCATTCCCTTCACACTCTTACAACGACGGACACACTGCGTCCTACACGACCGGCAATCTCCTGGAGAGAAACGTTGCAGTCTGTCATGCCGATAATGCAACTCTGTCGAACTCGCTGATGTGACTGTACGACTGTATTACACGACGACGAGGCATCTTTACCCTGTACTAACTAAGCACTGACATGCCAACCGAGACACGCGGCACTTATAACAGAAAAAGGGCCATTTTTCGGTCTGTGACGTTGCGCGATCTGATTTCCCTAGACGCGATATGCATTCACGTATGACGCTGAAATGTTTAATCATTTCTGCGACGTACCCTGATTAGCATATTCTGTAAAAATCAAAGCTTGACTCCTTTGATGGGTTCTGTTTTTTATGAGCATGGGTGTACACTGTTAAAAATTTTGTGGTAGGGTGCACCAAAAAGTGGTGCTACCCCAGCTACATCCTTTTCCGAAAAAAGATGTACCACTGTGTCGGGCAAACAAAACCAAACAACGTGGTTCAACGTTGCTCCACGATATGGTACAAGGTTGTACCACATCATTGCGCAAGATTGCACAATGTTACCCTGTTCTGTTTGCACCACACAGTGGTGTATCTTTTCTCAGGAAGTGGTGCAGCTGGGGTAGCACCATTTTTTGGTGCAACCTACCACAAAACTTTTAACAGTGTAGTAATATCTATCAAGTTGACTCATTTGGTAGCTGTTTCTGTTATGTAGTTTTCCAGTTGAAGACAGGTAAAGACATGCGTATGATAGTGTATGTAAATTGCATGTTTGTCAACGGCGAGTATGCATCTACCAGTGACATATATTATCGGCTGCTGCAAATTTATCTACTTCGGAATAGGTAGGGCCGTTTTCAAAACTACTTGGGTCAACCGCGTATTTGGAAATATGCCCCCTACACTTGTCATATTTTTAGGTCATTATGTGCTCCTCGACGTTAAAATTTCCCTACCCAGAAGGAATCGGCGTATCAGCGCGTAAATTAGTAGGTGGGCGCAGACAGGTGGGATGTGCAAATCATTAGAGTGCAGACAGGTGGGATGTGCAAATCATTAGAGTATGCAACCACTCGCGTGAGATGCGAGTGATAAAAAGACAAACGTGATTCGCCGAAGCATGTCCTGATCCATGCTCCAGGTTGTATGGAATAAAGCAACAGGGCGTTGATTGCTGCTACAGCATATCCGTTAACTAAGCTGACCAGACGTCCCCAATTCTTGAGGACAGTCCTAGAATTTAGTTTACTGTCCCCAAAAACGTCTGAAGCCTTTGAGGACGCAAATTGTCCTCAAATTTTAATGTTTGTCCAGAAATGTCCTCGAATTTACACTTCCTCATCAACCTTTTAGATTTCCAATGAAAAATGTTTTTAAAAGTAGTCTCCGTTGTGCTTATTTTCCAACATGCTTCTTGTGAAAACAAATTTTGACTTTTTTTCTTCTTCTTTCTGAGTTTAACGACCATTACGAGCAACTCTAAGGACTATAAGCAGTCACCTGTCTCTAATTTGAAGACATTCGTTCTAGGGAAGTGAGAGAGCAAGTGTTGCAAGACAAACATACCACCCATGCCTCATTCGGGACTCGAATCCGTAGCAACTTGTACGAATTGTCAGTAGCCAGCACTAGGTCAATGCACCACTGGCGCTGTCAAATTTCGACTGTACTTGTTCCGGGTTTCTCCAAAAACTTTGGCAAAATGAAAAATTCGCCATGCAATTACCATGGTGTGCAGCTTAATTTTAAAGCATCGCATGTACCTAAGGTAAAGCGTTTCACTTTTGCTAATATGTTCTCGCCATCATGGTTCTGCTTTGTCAATACAAATTTTGCAGCCCCAGTGGCGCAGTGGTCTAAGGCGCTGGCCTCTGATCATTCGTCCGTAAGGGGTCCGGGTTCGAATCCCGGTCAGGCATGGATGTTGTGTTTGTCTTACGGCACTGGCTCTCTCCCTTCCCTGGAACCAGTGACCCTAAATTAGGGACGGGCGACTGCTTATAGCCCATTGAGTTGCTCACGGTGGTCGTTAAACCTCCAATCAAAAAAAAAAAAAAAAAAAAAAAAAATACAAATTACCAAAATTATACAAGATATATCCTTTGAAGACACAGATTTTAATGTGTAATATCACACTTATTAAAGCAATGCAGTTTTGTGACAAAAAGATCTGCATATTCATTTTGAGTATCCAAATGAACAACCGATTTGGGGACGCCACGCCCTTTTCCCCTCAAATCGGTGTCATGATATCTGGTCATCTTACTGTTAACCGGAGATGTCTCGCAGAACTCGTTCCCAACCCAATTACCAGCTGGACGCGTTTGAGAGGGGCCGAAGCTTAAGCCTCTGTGAAGCTAATTGTAGAGGTCCGCATGGGCCAGGCCAGTGCCGGAAAGTCTGAGCTTTTTTTTTTTTATTATTATTATTTCATCAGTTCAGAGAAATTTCCGGGCTCGGGCCGGACCTGCTGTACGAGAAGATTTAGCATTTTGGTTCTGGAATAGAGGAAATCTTTTTGTCTCACAAAACGAAGGCTGACTTTTTAAATAATCAGATAGCGAAGAGCACTGAGTGAAACGAGAAACCCCATCCACCACCGCATGCATTGATTAATTGCAGTTGAAAGCATAAATCCTGGCTGGAAGATGACAGCATGAATTTGGACGGTTTTTTTTAGCGTAGGTTGACTAGGCTCAACAACACGTGACTCGAACCAGATTATTCAGAATTGTGAGAACCATACTATCGGAGACGGATTAGATTGAGCAGTTCGTGAACCAAGTTAGTTTGGTTTATGAGCACTATACTGCCAGAGGTGGATTAGCCATAACAGTTCGTGAATCAGTTAAACACAGCGAAAAGTATCGCCGCAAGAAAGCGAAAGTCAAAACATAAGGCAAGTCATAAAGCAATAAAAGTGAAATTACTGAAAAGGATTTACTTTAAACAAAAAAATCATTTAAAAAAATGTTCAAGCAGCCCTTTTGTGCTGCGGTCACCAATAGATACTGACTCATGTCCAACTGGAAATCGTACGCAGGTGACAAATACCAATACATGGTATTTATGTGACATCCCGAGGCAATAGTAACCGCACAATATTTCTTTGTTCTTCCAACAGAAAGGCAGTGTGATTGGTACGATGATACACCTGTTAGGACGGTGACGTCACAAATTGTTCACTTGCGGAGGAAGCGAGTTGATTTTATATTCTATTGACCTTGACTATCATTTACATTGTTTCTATTTTTGCTGGCATTAGTGTGGTTTTAATTATAACCCTAGCACTGTTGCAGTTTCTTCTAGCATTATTGTATTATTGTGGTTGTCATAATTTACCATATCGTTGCTGCTCATTTTTCTGGCACTTTTGTAATTGTAATTATTAACGCATTTAACGCATGCACTATTACTGTTTTGAATGGCATTATTGTTGTTTCTAATTATTTAGGGACCAACCAAGTCAAATTACTGTGAGGCTGGGAGAATGGGACACCCAGAAAGAAACGGAATTCTTGCCTCATGAAGACTTCACCGTTGAACGTATTATAATGCATCCAGAGTATCGGAAAAACAATCTTTTCAACGACATCGCTATTTTGAAGGTGGATAAACAGATAGAATTCAAGCCTCACATCGACACAGCGTGTTTACCAAGAGACGATGACGATTTTGCGGGCCACGATTGCGTCGTCACAGGATGGGGAACAAATGCATACAGTGAGTATTTTTCCGTTTCCAAGTTTCACGACCACCATGAGCAACACATAGAGCTACGAGCAGTCATTCTTTTAGAATTTGGGTTGCTAGTTGTACGGAAGCGATAGAGCTACAACCTGAAAAATAGTCAAACGATCTGAAAAATAATCATTATACCCAGTCGTTAATTAACCCTTTTAGCGACCGATGTACCTAAGGCAAATGGTGCGGAAAATTTTCTAAGCTCCACGAACAGACATCACACAGCGACCGGGTTTTACGAAAGCTGCGGCAAAATAATTCCTTTTTCCCCTCTCACATAGCAGTACTGACCACTTAAATAATCTGAAAATAATCAAATACCCAGTCGCTAATTAACCCTTTAAGTGGCCGATGAACCTGAGGCAAATGGTGCGGAAAATGTTCTAAGCTCCACGAACAGACATCACACAGCGACCGGGTTTTACGAAAGCTGCGGAATGGGACACCCAGAAAGAAACGAAAGCTGCGGCAAAATAATTCCTTCTCCCTCTCACATAGCAGTACTGACCACTTAAATAATCTGAAAATAATCAAATACCCAGTCGCTAATTAACCCTTTAAGCGGCCGATGTACCTAACGCAAATGGTGCGGAAAATGTTCTAAGTTCCACGAACAGACATCACACAGCGACCGGGTTTTACGAAAGTTGCGGCAAAATAATTCCTTCTCCGTTCTCACATAACAGTACTGATCACTTAAATATTCTGAAAATAATCAAATACCCAGTAGCTAATGAACCCTTTAAGCGGCCGATATACCTGACGCAAATGGTGCGGAAAATTTTCTAAGCTCCACGAACAGACATCACACAGCGACCGGGTTTTACGAAAGTTGCGGCAAAATAATTCCTTCTCCGTTCTCACATAGCAGTACTGATCACTTAAATATTCTGAAAATGATCAAACACCCAGTAGCTAATGAATCCTTTAAGCGGCCGATATACGTGACGCAAATGGTGCGGAAAATTTTCTAAGCTCCACGAACAGACATCACACAGCGACCGGGTTTTACGGAAGCTGCGGAATGGGAAACCCAGAAAGAAACGAAAGCTGCGGCAAAATAATTCCTTCTCCTCTCACATAGCAGTACTGACCACTTAAATAATCTGAAAATAATCAAATACCCAGTCGCTAATTAACCCTTTAAGCGGCCGATGTACCTAACGCAAATGGTGCGGAAAATGTTCTAAGCTCCACAAACAGACATCACACAGCGACCGGGTTTTACGAAAGTTGCGGCAAAATAATTCCTTCTCCGTTCTCACATAGCAGTACTGATCACTTAAATATTCTGAAAATAATCAAATACCCAGTAGCTAATGAACCCTTTAAGCGGCCGATATACGTGACGCAAATGGTGCGGAAAATTTTCTAAGCTCCACGAACAGACATCACACAGCGACCGGGTTTTACGAAAGTTGCGGCAAAATAATTCCTTCTCCGTTCTCACATAACAGTACTGATCACTTAAATAATCTGAAAATAATCAAATACCCAGTCGCTAATTAACCCTTTAAGCGGCCGATGTACCTAACGCAAACGGTGCGGAAAATTTTCTAAGCTCCACGAACAGACATCACACAGCGACCGGGTTTTACGAAAGTTGCGGCAAAATAATTCCTTCTCCGTTCTCACATAGCAGTACTGATCACTTAAATATTCTGAAAATAATCAAATACCCAGTAGCTAATGAACCCTTTAAGCGGCCGATATACGTGACGCAAATGGTGCGGAAAATTTTCTAAGCTCCACGAACAGACATCACACAGCGACCGGGTTTTACGAAAGTTGCGGCAAAATAATTCCTTCTTCCCCTCTCACATAGCAGTACTGACCACTTAAATAATCTGAAAATAATCAAATACCCAGTCGCTAATTAACCCTTTAAGCGGCCGATGTACCTAACGCAAATGGTGCGGAAAATTTTCTAAGCTCCACGAACAGACATCACACAGCGACCGGGTTTTACGAAAGTTGCGGCAAAATAATTCCTTCTCCGTTCTCACATAACAGTACTGATCACTTAAATATTCTGAAAATAATCAAATACCCAGTAGCTAATGAACCCTTTAAGCGGCCGATATACCTGACGCAAATGGTGCGGAAAATTTTCTAAGCTCCACGAACAGACATCACACAGCGACCGGGTTTTACGAAAGTTGCGGCAAAATAATTCCTTCTCCGTTCTCACATAGCAGTACTGATCACTTAAATATTCTGAAAATGATCAAACACCCAGTAGCTAATGAACCCTTTAAGCGGCCGATATACGTGACGCAAATGGTGCGGAAAATTTTCTAAGCTCCACGAACAGACATCACACAGCGACCGGGTTTTACGAAAGTTGCGGCAAAATAATTCCTTCTCCGTTCTCACATAGCAGTACTGATCACTTAAATATTCTGAAAATGATCAAATACCCAGTAGCTAATGAACCCTTTAAGCGGCCGATATACCTGACGCAAATGGTGCGCAAAATTTTCTAAGCTCCACGAACAGACATCACACAGCGACCGGGTTTTACGAAAGCTGCGGCAAAATAATTCCTTCTCCCTCTCACATAGCAGTACTGACCACTTAAATAATCTGAAAATAATCAAATACCCAGTCGCTAATTAACCCTTTAAGCGGCCGATGTACCTAACGCAAATGGTGCGGAAAATGTTCTAAGCTCCACGAACAGACATCACACAGCGACCGGGTTTTACGAAAGTTGCGGCAAAATAATTCCTTCTCCGTTCTCACATAGCAGTACTGATCACTTAAATATTCTGAAAATAATCAAATACCCAGTAGCTAATGAACCCTTTAAGCGGCCGATATACCTGACGCAAATGGTGCGGAAAATTTTCTAAGCTCCACGAACAGACATCACACAGCGACCGGGTTTTACGAAAGTTGCGGCAAAATAATTCCTTCTCCGTTCTCACATAGCAGTACTGATCACTTAAATATTCTGAAAATGATCAAACACCCAGTAGCTAATGAACCCTTTAAGCGGCCGATATACCTGACGCAAATGGTGCGGAAAATTTTCTAAGCTCCACGAACAGACATCACACAGCGACCGGGTTTTACGAAAGTTGCGGCAAAATAATTCCTTCTCCGTTCTCACATAGCAGTACTGATCACTTAAATATTCTGAAAATGATCAAACACCCAGTAGCTAATGAACCCCTTTAAGCGGCCGATATACCTGACGCAAATGGTGCGGAAAATTTTCTAAGCTCCACGAACAGACATCACACAGCGACCGGGTTTTACGAAAGTTGCGGCAAAATAATTCCTTCTCCGTTCTCACATAGCAGTACTGATCACTTAAATATTCTGAAAATGATCAAACACCCAGTAGCTAATGAACCCTTTAAGCGGCCGATATACCTGACGCAAATGGTGCGGAAAATTTTCTAAGCTCCACGAACAGACATCACACAGCGACCGGGTTTTACGAAAGTTGCGGCAAAATAATTCCTTCTCCGTTCTCACATAGCAGTACTGATCACTTAAATATTCTGAAAATGATCAAATACCCAGTAGCTAATGAACCCTTTAAGCGGCCGATATACGTGACGCAAATGGTGCGGAAAATTTTCTAAGCTCCACGAACAGACATCACACAGCGACCGGGTTTTACGAAAGTTGCGGCAAAATAATTCCTTCTCCGTTCTCACATAACAGTACTGATCACTTAAATATTCTGAAAATGATCAAATACCCAGTAGCTAATGAACCCTTTAAGCGGCCGATATACCTGACGCAAATGGTGCGGAAAATTTTCTAAGCTCCACGAACAGACATCACACAGCGACCGGGTTTTACGAAAGTTGCGGCAAAATAATTCCTTCTCCGTTCTCACATAGCAGTACTGATCACTTAAATATTCTGAAAATAATCAAATACCCAGTCGCTAATTAACCCTTTAAGCGGCCGATGTACCTGAGGCAAATGGTGCGCAAAATTTGCTAAGCTCCACGAACAGATATCACACAACAACCGGGTTTTACGAAAGCGGCGGCAAAACAATTCCTCCTCCCTTCTCACATAGCAGTACTGAACACTTAAATAATCTGAAAATGATCAAATACCCACTCGCTAATTAACCCTTTTAAGTGGCCGATGAACCTGAGGCAAATGGTGCGGAAAATGTTCTAAGCTCCACGAACAGACATCACACAGCTACCGGGTTTTACGAAAGCAGCGGCAAAATAACTCCTTCTCCCCTCTCACACAGCAGTGCTAACCACTTAAATAATCTGAAAATAATCAAATACCCAGTCGCTAATTAATCCTTTAAGCGGCCGATGTACCTAACGCAAATAGTGCGGAAAATTTTCTAAGCTCCACGAACAGACATCACACAGCGACCGGGTTTTACGAAAGCTGCAGCAAAATCATTCCTTCTCCCCTCTCACATAGCAGTACTGACCCTAAACTTGTTACGTGTGATAAGAGTTGGCTTCTTCTCGTTCTCTACTCTCTGCTCCATGAGCCAAGGTATAAATGTGAAGGGCTAGTCTTTCTGGCACAGATACCATCCCACTGGGAAGGAACAGGTGAATTAAACATTTCTCTTATTTCTTGGGTTTGACAACACTGTTGCAGCCCTTTTAGCAGATAATCTGGGAGAAATTTAGTGTCAATCACCCCGCTGTAGATGACCACTTTCAATAACAAAGCTAAGGCGAAAGTAACACTGTTGCGGGCAGGTGCACTCGTTCTTTCTGCATTCGACCAAGGCCATCTAGAAAATACAAGGCCATGTCATTAGAGAGATGAGTTCCCTCTTTTAGTGACGTCACGCGGAAACCAATGCTTCCGATCGGTTTCTAAAGCAGCCGTGTACGACGTCAAGCTCCTCACCGACGTATCAGTCCGCGTAACGTCCATAGGCCACTGGAAAGAAGAAGCCCTGAAACGATTTAGTCATGTGACCAAGAAGGTCTGAACTTCCGTGCTCTGAACTGCAGGTGAAGTCCATTCGTATGCTGTTGTGAAGTTGTTTTTATTTTATTATTTTGATTTATTATTGAGATTTTCTTTCCAAAGAAAAACAAATTAACTCTCGTAATAACATATAACGTTCATTTACCACTACAAAAAAATGTTAAAGCGTTTTTTGTTTTGTTTTTAAATGATTTACTTCTACCTGCTGGTTCCTTCTGTTACTGATATACAAGTAAGATTCCTTTTCTGTCTTAAGTATAATATGACGTGCAAAGTTTAGTTATTTATATATACATTGAAAAAAGGATTTGTTACTCATATGTTTTGTGTTGGTAAAGCTATCTCAGTTGTTTAACGGTTTAGCATTTCTATAAGATGTATACATCTTACGGAAACGTTTTTTGCACTGCTTTTGTTTTCCTTAGTGGTAAATTTACTATGTGCTATGTTCAAACGCCAAAAGTCCGCCTTTCCCCCAAAAAAAATCGACAGTAAAAAAAACTCTGAAAACATGCTCACGTCAAGCAAAAGAAATACAAAAAGTACTTAAGTTTTCTTCCTTGAGTAATCCATGAATAAGGAGCACACTGACACCGCACACCGGTAATGCTAACATTACAGGTATAGGATGAAACCAAAAATACTGACGCAGGAACTTCGGCAATGGCGGCGGAGCAAAGTCCTTTAATAAAAATAGAAGGAAATTGAAAATACACTGACGGAAAAAAATCCCAACACCAAGAAGGGGTTGTGTTAGATAAACGACAGTTGGTAGGCGGTGAGAGTACATCTGTAAGATGACGTCTATGCAAATTTCGTGCTCGGCGCATACGTGTGGCGTTAGTAGCGCCCCTCGGAACATGCAAAGCAGGTTTGCTGTAAATACGCGCTGTAACGTTCGTGAGCGTTAGTTATTGTTGAGATTAGACGTAGGGTGTTGATGTTAGTCAAAAATGCCTTTAAGAAGACGAAGAAGCCATTATCTACTACTCACGGTGTTTGAACGAGGTCGTGTAATAGGGCTACGAGAAGGTGGATTTTCTTTCCGCAATATTGCAGAACGACTTGGCAGGAATGTAGCCACTGTGCATGATTGTTGGCAGCGGTGGTCAAGGGAAGGTACTGCCTCAAGAAGACCGGGTTCCGGCTGGCCACGTGGCACTACTGAGAGGGAAGACCATCGTGTGCGCCGTATGGCTGTGGCGCATCGTACCGCGTCTACGGCAGCAATTCGAGCTGCAGTTGCCACCACAGTGACACAACGAACTGTTACAAATCGGTTACTTGAAGGACAGCTCCTAGCCAGACGCCCTGTGGCCTGCATTCCACTTACTCCAAACCACTGCCGTTTGCGACGTCAATGGTGTCAAGCTAGAAGCTCATTGGAGGACGGAGTGGAGATCTGTTGTGTTTTCTGATAAAAGTCGGTTCTGCCTGGGTGCCAGTGATGGCCGTGTGTTGGTTAGAAGGAGGCCAGGTGAGCGCCTGCAACCAACCTGTCTGCGGCCGAGACACACTGGACCTACACCTGGAGTTATGGTCTGGGGAGCAATTTCCTATGAAAGCAGGAGCACTCTCGTGGTTATCCCACGCACCCTGACGGCACAGTTGTACGTCGGTCTGGTGATTCAACCTGTTGTGCTGCCATTCATGAACAGCATTCCAGGGGTGTTTTCCAACAGGATAACGCTCGCCCGCATACCGCTGTTGTAACCCAACATACTCTACAGAGTGTCGACATGTTGCCGTGGCCTGCTAGATCACCAGATCTTTCACCAATCGAGCACGTATGGGACATCATTGGGCGAAAACTCCAGCGTCACCCCCAACCAGCATTAACCGTCCCTGTATTGACCGACCAAGTGCAACAGGCATGGAACTCCATCCCACAAACTGACATCCAGCACCTGTACGACACAATGCATGAACGCTTGAGTGCTTGCATTCAACATTGTGGCGGTTACACCGGTTATTAATGTACCAGCATTTCACATTAAAAATGGCTCTTCTCGCGCTTACATTAAGCTGTGATCTTGAAACCTTAATCGATTAAATATGTTACCTATACAAATGTATTGCCGCCATTTCATTCCTCTACAACTATTTTTTCATGGTGTTGGGATTTTTTTTTTTTTTTTTTTGGCAGTGTAGAAGGAAATATCCTAAAATCCTCTACAAGTGATCTGATCTGCTTATAGCATGAGTTGGACATGGTGGTCGTTAAACCTCCAAAAAAAAAAAAAAAAAAACAGACAGAACAATGAAGAATAAAAGATGAAAGTAATGACGTAATCAAAAAGAACTTGTGATTTCAATAGTCAGAAACTTTGAGCGTATGATTAGTTAGATCTTTCGTAGCGGATGAGGTTATCCACTCAATCACCTATGCATTTCAAAGTACATAGGTGCGATCCCATAGAACGTGAAGCTTTGGAAAGAAAAGAAAAGCACCGGGAAGGCTGCGGTCAGCCTGATCTTGAAAATAACATATTTAACAGATATGCCAGCTGACCGGTGTATAGCCTTTATCAGTACGACGAGATTACAAGTCTGCGAGGAGCTGCTCCTTAACAGGGCAATTAAGAAGCTAACATTCCGTGCCAAAATCCGTAGATGCAACATAGGCATTGTACGAGGTGAATCTGAACTACAAGATATAAAAAGTCTTTCAATTTTTTGTGACATGGATAGTTTGCATAAGTTACCGTAAAATCCCGAAATCAGTTATTTCGCGAAATTACTAGTAAGAACGCGGTGTTCACGATTCATTGGTAACCACGGGTTTTTACTAGTAACATCTAGAAATGACTAACATCCTCAGTAAAATGCAGAATAAAAAGTTTACATCGGGTATTTGCTTAATTTTTCAGTCAAACCCCGTTCTCACTAGACGCGGAACAGCAAAAATCCGAAATGATTACAATAGATATGAACTCATATGGTAAAAATAAAGTACACTTAATAAAATACAGAAAATTATTTATTTGAAATCACAAAATAAGATCACTCAATAAAATACAGAAAAATTATTTGTTGGAAAATCATAAAATAAGAACATTACAATTTGCTTGTTATTACATGGCCCACTATTGTGGCATTTCGAGTTACACAAAACATTATTCTTTTTACATTTGCATAACTTTGTTGTACATTTCTTTGTACACTTGCACAGTGAAAAAGCCTTGGCTGGAACCTGTCACAGAAAAAGAAGCTGCGTGACGCAAAGACAATTGCTTTTCTATTTTCTCTTCAGTGATATCGGGTTCGACTCCCGGTGGCGGCCAACGAACATTTCTCCGTGACTCACTTATAAACGTGGAAAGAGCGAAGATCTTTGTTTGAAGTTCCTGGTCCACGTTAAATGTCTGTATTAAAGATATCAATAATTTTTTCCTAGTCGTAAATGAATTTATGGCACCTCTATTCATAGTGATTGTGGAATAACATTTTTACGGGTCTTATAGAGGTTATTTCTCACGAAACTTGTCAAATTTTCGAACTAAAGCCTAGTTCGTCATCAGGACTATGTCACTGGAGTAGTTGCTGCCACTCAGTTGGAAGAGTCCAACCGCAATTATCGTTAATTGTGGTACTTCTTCTTGCTATTTCGATCCCTTCTTCTAGTTTCCTCTTTACTAAGTTTGACTGGTGGGCGATTATTTTCACTGAGTTCCAATTTATGGAGTGTCCACTTGCTTGTATATGTCTAGCCCTGTTTTGTTACTAATGTTCCTAATAGCTGCTTGGTGTTCTTTCATTCGGACCTTAATACTTCTCCCTGTTTCTCCTATATAGCTGAGTCCGCAGTTACAGTCGATGCAATAAATTACTCCTTCTTCCAGTTGGATGTCCAATTCTTTCTGCTTTAAAGCTGGCAGGATTTTTTATTTTGTTATTAAGATCTGGAGCTAGCCTGATATTATATTTTGCTCCGATCCTTTTCAGTTTCTCGAAAAGTCCCTTGTGGTACGTAATTTTGCTGGTGAATTTGAAGTTGGTTTTCTCCTGCTTCTTTTTTGGCACTTGTCTAAATATTTTCTCAACAAATGGGGAAGGGGTAATTGTTTTCTGCCAATATTTCCTTTAATTCTTCTTTGTGAAGATCTTTTTGAGTATCTGAAGAGACCAGGATTTCAATTTTTTCCAAAAATTGTCTCGCCGTATTTGATTTAATATAATCAGGGTGGAATGAGCAGAAGTCTACATCTTCCCTGTGTTGGTGGGTTTTCTAAAAAGCTGAGTAAATATTTTTCCCTCTCTTGAGGTCAAGGTTAAATCTAGGAAATTGATGCTATGGTCTTTTTCCTGTTCCAATGTGTACTGCAAGGTATTCTCTAGTAAGTTAAATTCTGCCAGAATCTGAGAGGGTAGAGATTGGTCCACAGTATCTACTATAATTAGGACATCATCCATGTACCTTACATAGAGAGCAAATAAGGAGGGTTGCATAAGGATTTTTGCCTCTATTTTACTTATATAATAATTTGCTAGCAGAGGTGCTAGTGGAGAACCCATTGCAAGTCCTGAAGTTTGCCTGTAATATTTCTTTCCAAACTGGAAGAAATTATTCTTGAAGGAAAATAGGAGCAGTTCATATATGCCAAGCAGTATTTCTCTATTGTGATTATGGAATACTATTTTTTCCGTGAGGTCATCCGCAATGAACCCCAGTAAGAGGTCCAGGTTAATGTTGGTATACATAGATACTATATCCAGGCTTGCCATTACTGGATGAATTAATTCTGGCAAGTTGTCCAGTTTTCCTTTTAGCTGCACGGAATTTTTTAGTAGGTAGGGAGGAGAAAGGAAAATATCTCAGAGATGACCAAGCAAATAATAATTAATGTTGGAGAGTGGCGAATTTCTGGTGTCTATTATAGGTCTTATTGGATGTCCTTCTTTGTGAACTTTTATTGTACCATAGATCTGTGGAACTCTTGACTGGATTTTGGAGAAGTTTTTGAAGAGCTCATTTAGCTGTTTTTTATTTCTTAAAGAGCTGATTAATTTTTTAAGATTTTTGACAGTTTGATCTATAGGGTAATCATTGAGTTCTTCATAATAAGGCTTGCTTAATTCAGCTTCCATTTTATTGTAATACTTCTCTTTTTCTACCAATACCAAAACTTTGCTTTTATCTGCTTTCAGTGCTACAACTTTATCATTGGCTTTGAATTTTTTAAGGTCAGTAATGGCATTTCTATTAAAATTGTAAGCAACTTTTACTAGCTTTTTTATAAATTTTGAGACGCAGTCTGAGAATTCTTTCCTTAAAGTGGCTGCTGTATTTTCATCTTCTCTTTCTACCTTACTACAGATGCTTTCTAAATCAATCAGCATACGTTTTTGATTTTAAGTGTCGCGGAGGAAAGGTTGTAATTATATCCCTTATTGAGGAGATTAATCAGGTTTCCATCTACTCCTTCTTCCGTCAGATCTATGACATGTTTGTTAGTGGGGGATGGTATTAATTGTGGGCCAGGAGCTGTAGACATTAACTTTGGACTCAACCACTTATTCTCTTTAATCTTCAATTTTTCTTTAAACTTTTTGTTTTTATCTCTCACTGCTTTAGCTAACCAGTTATCAATATTTTTCTTTTCTGCTTCCGGAATTTCACCTAATGAAAAGGTCCACATACGAGCTTCTTCTATTCGTTCGCATTGCTCAATAGTTTTGAATTTATTACGAATCGCGCCATTTACCGTTTTTAGTTCTATTTTTTTAATAAAATTTCTTGATAGATTCTCCGCGATGTTTTTCGTGAGTCTCAAAGAAGGTGGAATAAAATTAGCTCTCTTACATTTCCTAAGAAAATATAGTTGTGACTTACATTTGTCGTTTTTGCACTTCCTCCTTTCGATCTTTCTGATGTTTCGCCATATATCCAGCCGTATGTGGTTTTAATCCTAGTTGTAAATGAATTTATGGCACCTCTATTCATAGTGATTGTGGAATAACTTTTTTACGGGTCTTATAGAGGTTATTTTTCATGAAAGTTGTTGTCAAATTTTCGAACTAAAGCCTAGTTCGTCATCAGGACTATGTCACTGGAGTAGTTGCTGCCACTCAGTTGGAAGAGTCCAACCGCAATTATCGTTAATTGTGGTACTTCTTCTTCTTGCTATTTCGATCCCTTCTTGGTGTTCTTTCATTCGGACCTTAATAATTCTCCCTGTTTCTCCTATATAGCTGAGTCCGCAGTTACAGTCGATTTAATTTTTTGTTTACAAACATCAAATTCTGATTTAGCATACAAATGATTTATACCTTAATTCTTTTGTACCTAATTGATACATGTTATCGTCAGTTTTCATCAAAACAACAGCTATAATATTTCGTAATGAACCTTTTGGTTTATCGACATCAGGAATAAGTACAGTTACGTTATCTCCGACATTAGCTGAAGGGTGTTTTACCAGATAAAGATTTCATCTTTTTAGCTTGGCCAATTAGAGCACGAGCTGCTCCAGCTCTGGCTGATCTGATCTTATGTTCAGTAGTGCAATTTCGACAACAGTTCGAATGTTTACTGTTCCGCGTCTATAGTGAGAACGGGTTTTGACTAAAAAATTAAGTAAATACCCAATGAAAACTTTTTATTCTGCATTTTACTGAGGATGTTAGTCATTTCTAGATGTTACTAGAAAAAACCGAAGTTACCAATGACCCGTGGACACTTCGCGTTCTACATATTAGTAATTTCGCGAAATAACATACTTCGGTGTTTTACTGTAACACATACACTCCTCGCAAGAAAAATCAAAAAGAAAACTATCCCATCCAAAACTAACGTTATGCTTACGATACAATGAGACGTACAAAAGGGTACTAGTGTACAAAGATCCCATCTGCAACCTCTATAGATAGGCGGATACATGGATATTAAGATAACATCAGCACAAGGTATGGCAGCCTCTCGCAGGAGGGCAAGCACCAATACGGTTAGGTAGTGAGTTAAAAATGTTTCTAAAACTGTTCGGATCTAGGATTGTCTAAACTTGCTGCGCTTGCACCTGAGAATCTGTCACATTATCTCAATTTTGTTCTCAGATGTCATTTCAGAGCGTTTCAGACGTGTTCAATCTGAGATAGATCCGGCAACCAGGCTAGAGATATTAGTACGGTGACGACTTGTGGACACTAAGGAGTGATGTGTGTGGTCTGGCAATAACGTGCAGGAATGTGGCATTTTCGTGCTGTGAAGGAGTGGCAAGACCGCATGGCGGAGAATGGTGTCCACATGCACCTGGGCAGCTAAATTTCCCTAGATGGATGACTGTCGTAAAGGGTAGCGTACAGAAGAGTGCCGTCAGTGGGTGATGTATGGCGCTCAACACGACATGGGTGCCATCTCGGAGGTACGTTGCCATATGTTAGTACTGCCATCATTCTGTCCCGGATAGATAAGACTCTCACAGCTGAAGACGATTATTTGCCGTTTGTAACGCCACTCAAGCTGAAGTCTGGCATGATCGTGTCTTCGAGTGAAAGGCAAAGAAGAGAGAGCGCCTACCGACTTCGCGCAGGTGTCGAATGATACAGATGCCGGCGGTGTCCCATCATTCGTTCTGCCAGTGTACAATTGTGAGGCAATAGCGTTCGTGGCACTGACAGCCGTGGAAAATGTAAATCATATCGGCCTGCAATCACTCGGGAACGACGAGACCCTCAACGAAAACGTGAAACACTTTTCCCCGTGTCCATTGCTGCCAGCCGAGGCTAACTCTTCACGCATAACGTCATAAATGCTCTGGAATTCGTCTTTGTGAAACATTGTGCTTTACATACATACACCTGTGATACGACCACTTCCAAATTCTCTGAGTTCTCTGAACATCCGTCTACGACGTACATACGGTATTAACTCCTTAACCGACTGGAACGAATTAACTCGGGGTCAGCAAAATGAGGTGGTATCAGCTTGAATGAATGAATTCGCTATCTAAGAAGTGGACCGAACGAGGTTGAAACGAGTGATATTACCCATCAGAGAGCGTTGCATGTTTGAATCACTAGATCGTTTCTACCCAATGGCATTATGTCCGCGCCAGGGAAACTAGCCACAGCCCATTGGGACTTCAGTCATGGAGCACGGAATAAGGTACTAGAACAGAAAAAGCGAGAGAGAGATAGCGAAAGAAAGACATAGAGAGAGATAGAGAGGCAGAGAGACACACAGAGAGATAGAGTGAGAGACAGAGAGAGAGATAAAGAGAAACAGAGAGAGAGAGTCGGAAAAATGCAGAGACAGGGAGAAAAAGACGGAGAGAGACAGAGAAGAGAGAGAGAGAGAGAGAGAGAGAGAGAGACGGAGAGATGCAGAGACGGGGAGAAAAAGACGGAGAAACAGAGAGAGATATTGTACGACCAGTGACATGTCTGTGGTTGGTACTTCTCAGATGAGAAGGTGAAAGGAATCGTTTTGCCACAGCTTTCGTAAATCCAGACCTCTATGAGAACATATAGGTTTGGGAAGCGCATTCAGAAAAGTGTGGGCAGCATTTGGTCCAGATACATCGCCGCTTAAAAGGGTTAATTGGCCTTAAGTGTAACCAGATTTACAGGTAAGGTTGGATACACGACCAAGCCCAAATTCATTGAGTCCTTTAAACATCCGTCTACGACGGACAGACGGCATTACCCTTCAGTGGCAACCAGACTTATTAGTAAGATTTTATTACTTTAATCAACGCCTGGGTCGTCGCAAAGGCGGTGCGACCTGGGTACCTCGTTCTTAACAGTACATATGTACATGCAGTAATAAAGAAAAACGTGATAAATCGCTTAAAATCGGAGTATTATGAACTCATAAATGATTTTGTCATTTGAAATACGTTTATAACCCGGAAATTTTTTGCGTAGTTTCACGTCTTTCTTTGATGTCACACAAATAATTTATATCTTATATTGGCCATTGCTTTTGCTTAACCTTAAATTGCATAATCCATGTTTAAATTCACTCACGTCGCAGCAGCTATAGCGGGAGGTATTGGCTGTAGAAATTATTCCACCTATCATAAGTACTAGTCAGTTTGTTAGCTAAAGGATAAAGTAAAGGCTAAACCTCCTTTCGCAAAATCTTTATAGCAGGCCGAAAAAAAAAACGGATGAAGCTTTTTCAAATCAAGGATGAAGCTCTTTTTCGCAAAATCTTTCTCTAGAGCACTTCGAAAAAACGGATGAAGCTTTTTCAAATCTTTCTTTAAAGGATGAAGTTTCTTTCGCAAAAACTTTCTTCAGAGCACTTTGGAAATTCTTTGAGAGTTTCCTAGTGAACATTTAGGATATTAATTATATTCTGAGGTAGACCAAAATCCTAATTTAAATGTGACAAAAATCTTATTCCAAAAGCTTTATGCAGACAATTTTCAACATAAATTACACATATGTGATTCTGTTTTACCATTTGATTACTTTTTAATATGATTATGACCTACCCCCATTAATTCTGGAATTAATAGGCGTGGTGTGAATGAATCGAATTAATTAAACAATAATTAAGTTTGAGGCTTTGTCTGGGTCGAAAATGAAAAGAGAAGAGGAAATTTTCTTCATGGAAAAATGGAGAAATAAGGTGGCATCTCGCGCGATTTGTGTGGTCTGAGCTACTAACGCTTTCAAGTCGTAAATCGCCACGATGCCGTATTGTTCGGGGTAGATAGACTAAACATCTTGAGACGGCTAAAAGAGAGGCATTACAAGCCACTTTCAGGGCTTAACGGAAAAGGAAGCAAATGTTAGCAAATAACCATAAATTTGTCACATTTTTAGATGTAATGTCGTCTACCAATGCTCTCTCTCTCCCTGTGTGGTCTGTCTGGACACAAAAATCCCGGCTTGATGGTGATGAGAGAAGTAAGAAACTTCAGTTGCTTGTTGGGATCTGCGGAAAGAAGACCTAAGAAAGAAAGGCAATACACAACAGAAGAAAGCAGCGATTCCCCTGAATTTCTGATAACGGTCTAAGCAACTCGCTTAGAAGTCGAGAGCGATAAGATATACAGCTTGTGAAGAAAGTCGAATGCTTGGAGGTACGTTCAGGTAAGCTAGAGATCTTCACGAAGAAATCTCCGGGGAAGAGTTGGCGAAAGATTCCAGGCTGAAAAACCGCGAAAGGTGTCCAGCGTGGTTCGGTCATTCGCCTCGAGGCAAAACGGACAGATCAAGAGAGAGAAACAATGGAGAGCGCTCAATTCCCACCCACAGCAAGACTCTTGTGTGTATGAGAGAGAGAGAGAGAGAGAGAGAGAGAGAGAGCGTGCGCACGCTCGGAGAGAAATTATCCGGCTAACAAACTTACCGGGGTGATTACCTCAGAGGAGTGTTAACGCGCGTTAGTGTCATCTTATTGAATTAATTCACCAAAAGAACAACTTGTAAGTGTAACCATTTGTTTATGTTTCAAGTACAATGGATAATCTGTGAGGAACGATTTCCGCAAGAAATCCGAACTTCTGCATGCCAAATTGATCTGAACAATTAATTACAATTTCAGAACTCAGAATCAGACATAAAAGCTGATTGTCATATTTAATCGCCGGTCAGGCCGCGGGTAGCCTAGTGGGCAACGTTCGTGACTGCCACGGAAAGGACCTCAGATTCGATCCCAGCAGGTACGAACGCTCGATCCACTAAATATCCGCCGTGCGTCGGATGGGCACGTTAAGCCGTCGGACGCCGGGTACTGGCCCTCAGGTAATAAATAACGGCGTTTTCCTCCCCTTTCTACTTCGCTTCCGTGCCACTTTCCAATCGGGCACTCTAGCTCAAATCTCCTAGCTTCCTATTTTTAAGGGTTGTTTAAGACCTGGGGTCAGAGACTCCCTTCCTAAAATCCTCTACATATGATCATTTGATGATAATTAATCGCCGATCAAAAGAACACTCAGATTCATAATAGCAACCAATTAATAGTCAAGAATATTTATGCCATTTATACTTATTAATTGTTTTGTGCTGTGCAGAAAAAGTAATAACTTAGTCAACCACTTTTTTGTAGATGTTGTCAAACCTATTTGTTTAATTGTTTGCCCTAACATTCAGTCTTCGTCTCGTGATAGCGTATTCAAAGGTATTCTTGCCGCTAAGATCGGCATGCGAAAAAACCTGCGGCAGAGGTGAAATACCAGGTGGTCGGTATAAAAAATATAGTTATGAGCCATTGAGTTAAAATACTAGCTCGGCCACAGACACAACAATATTCTTTTATGTTATTTTGTTATCAATACTTTTTATTATTGGTTCAAAGAATGTTTGATGTCTCGTTAGATTATTAAGTTTCTTTGATTTTCTTCTGCCCTTCCATAAGGGGGCTTAGCCGGCATCTATTGTCTCGTACAGGGGTGCCAAGAGGGTGTTAGTGAAACAGGAAACCCCTAAATGGGAACGACGACTCTGGTTTCGATGGATGTGTACACAGATACGATTTTTTTTTTTTTTACGCTTTCCAGCAGTAGGCTGTATATACGCCAGCTTTGTCCGTCTGTCTGTCTGTCAGTACGTCCGTCCACACGATAACTCGCGTAAAAACGGTTCGATTTCGATGAAATTTTAGCATGTGGTAAGTGACTACATGGGGACGAACTCTATTGAAAATGGACGAAACAGGGTCAAAGATGAGGACATAAGAGCGGGATCGATTCCATTGCCCTTATGCGTCATAACTTGCGTAAAAATGGTTCGATTTCGATGAAATCTTAGTATGCGGTAGGAGACCACTGGAGACGAACCCTATTGAAAATGGGCGAAATGGGATAAAAGGTCAGGACATAGGAGCGGGATCCATTCCATCTTCCTTATGCGTTATAACTTACGTACAAATGCTTCGATTGAGACAAAACTTTATCATTTTGTTCCGGAACTGTACTTGACCGGCTCTGTTGAAAATCATCGAAATGGAGTCATAGGTCAGGGCAGAAGAGCAAGATATATTCCACAGCTATTGTCCTCATAACTTGATTAAAAATGTTTCTATTGCGACAAAACTTTAGTATGTTGTTCCGGAGGTAGGCTGAACTAATTCCGTTAAATATAATCGAAATGGGGTCAAAGGTCAGGACACAGGAGCGAGATTCATTCCACAGTCATTATCATCATAATACATAATACTTGAGTAATGATTTCTCGTATTTTGGAAAGCGTATCATAATCAATGCATCGCATGATTTTACTGACTTGTTTTTAAATACAACTCAGCCAATCAGTGGCGCAAACACGGGAAGACCACCCTCCCCCGAGGAATGTCCTTTTCCATCATTTCTCAGTTGAAGAAAACAAATGATGTTCTTTTAAAACACGTCATACCGACTACAACTAAATTTAAAAACATATTTTCTTAGATGGTTTTATAAATTTCCTATTTTTGTTATGATCAATTATTTATTTTTATGTATGTCTTAGTTCTAATTTATGTAATAATCGTTATTTTTCTGTACGCCTTAAAATGGTTATAATTTATTTCTTGTCTTACTTATTCAAAAGAGTATATTTTTTTACCTGCGCGCATGTCAATGTTGATTTATGTCAAAATTCATTTAATTTTTTGTTCCGTGGACTTCTTGTTCCCCCCTCCCCCCATTTGAGGCAATTCTGTATGCGATACTGCAGCCAATACGATTCCCTAAAATGAATTTCTGGAAGAACTATATAGAGGCTAAAACCTGTAGGAGAGCACTTTACAAAGCGCAGTATAATTTGTAAATTACGATTTCAGATGTTGAAAATGTCCCCTTCTTTTTTTATTGGAACTTTAACAATGTCTTTTAATTAATTCAAACATTCGACGTGGATCAGGAGCACCAAGCAGAAATCATCGCTCTCTCCACGTTAATACGTGAGTCGACCTGATCCACGTCGAGTGTTTGAATTCATTATCCATTCGCCTCCTAGTTACTTGTTCAGTTGCTGTTTTCCATCTTTGGTGAATGCCCAGCATTGTGCGGGGCTCCATGAAGCAATCTGCCATGTAGTTTGGCAGTTAATCACATGTAAGTCTGGGGAAATCTAGGCCGCTGTGGTGCAGTGGTAGCATGTCCGGTGCGTAACTAGAAGATCCTGGGTTCGATTCTAGATGGCGGCCGATGAGAATTTTTCCGTGACTCACTTATTAATGTGGAAAGAGCGATGATTTCTGTTTGGTGTAATGTCTTTTAACTTTCTTTTTTCAGAGAGTGGGCAGTATTCAAATATAATGAAAGAGGTCATCATGCCAGTTATAAGCAATGAGGAGTGCCAGACAAAATTACGCAAGACTCGCCTTGGTCGGTTCTTCAAGCTTCACAAGGGATTCATGTGCGCAGGTGGAGAAGAAAACAAAGATTCTTGCAAAGGAGATGGAGGCGGACCTCTTGCTTGCTACCGCCAACAGGACAACACGTACACAGCCGCTGGTTTGGTGTCCTGGGGAATTGACTGCGGGCAGCCCAATGTACCTGGAGTTTACGTGAACCTAAAAAAATACATCGACTGGATTGCGAGTCAGACTGGAAAACCAGTTGAAGAATACTGGAGTAAAGCTCCTTGACGAAACTGGAAGGACATTCCCTGCTGAAGTGCTATAACTAGTGTTCAAACCTAAACTGTATACGGAGAGCTTATTTTGTGTCGTGATTCACGGTTTAAAAAAAATACTCAGTTAAATTAAATTATTTTTTACAGAAAATAAACTTGGTTCTTTTAAGAAAACATATGTCTGAATTTTACTTGTTCTTTTTTTCAACGACCATAGATTTCACAGGTATTCAACGTATATATAAGTGTGCTATTGCCGTGAAGTTACGCTCTATTATTTAGAAAAAATAAATCTATTCTTATTTCATTATTCTGTTCTGGCTAACAGCTAATCTGCATCACAGAAAGTACTTGTGGTTTTTTTTGGATTGAAGGTTTAACGACCACAGTGAGCTATAAACAGTCGTCCGTCCCTAATTTAGGGTCACAGGTTCCAGGGAAGGGAGATATGCCTCTTTGAATTCGAACCCGGAGCATTCGTGGACGAACAGTTGCAAGCCAGCGCTTACACTGCTAAACATTTTGTGGTAGTTTGCACCAAAAACTGCTGCTACAGCAGCTGCACCACTTTCTGAGAAAAGACACGCCATTCTGTGGTGCAAAATAAACCCAACAACATGGTGCGACATTACGTGCAACCTTGTACCATAACGTGCTGAAATGTTGAACCAGGTTGTTGGGTTTTGTTTGAAAAACACAATGGTGTACCTTTTCTCAGAAAGTAGTGCAGCTGGTGTAGCACCACTTTTTGATGCAACCTACCACAAAAGTTTTAACAGTGTGGACAACTGCGCCACCGCGGAGACGAAAGTGCTTGTGCATTCTCTGACATGCACACACACACAAACAAACACGATTATACGTCCTGGATTTCCAGCCAAGTTGGAATCCAGGATGACGAATCAGCTGATGTTGTAGTCCACAGCTTTGCCTCTGCACCAGAGAGAATTACGTTTCCTGTTCGGGAACATACACTGAAGAGCAATTGAATCAGAGATACCTGTCTAGTAACGTGTAGCGCCACCTTTCGGCCTGATGACGTTGGCGATTCGTCTCGGCATGGACTCGACAAGACACCGGAAGCGTTGGCAAGCCATACGGATCTACGACCCCTAAACAAGCTCCCACAGTTCACGAAGATTTGATGGAGGGGGGTCAGAGCCTCGAACATCTCTCTCGATGGCATCCTAGATGTGCTCGATGGGATTGAGGTCAGGTGACCTAGCTAGCTTAGGAAGCGAGGTCACGTCGGTGGAGTGTTCATCCAACCATTCGGATACAATTCGGGAGCGATGGCACGGTGCATTGTCTTGTTGCAGGATGAGGTCCCCAATGGGATGTTGAAGACCCACAAACGGGAGCAAATGGTCGCCCAGGATATCCCGGTAACGTTGACTTGTGAGGGGCGATGTCACACGTACCAGGGTGTCCCATTTCAGTCCACGTAAACAATCCCCAGACGAGAATCTACCCCCACCAGCTTGAACAGTACCCTGCTGGCAAGAAGGATCCATCGCTGCATGTGGTTTGCGCCGTACTCGTATCCTGCCATCCGCATGTACCAACTTGAATCTCGACTCATCACTCCAGGCAACATTTTCCCACATGTCTAGGGTCCAGTAGCGATGTTCCCACGCCCATGCTAATCTTTGCACTCTGTGATGTGCGGTCAGCAGCGGTACCCTCGTGGGACGATGGCTTCTGTACCCCATAGCGAGGAGATGGTTCTGGATGGTGTGGCTGCTTACACGTTTTTGTGCACCAGCGTTAAATTGCCGAGTGATTTCTTGCACTGTGGTCCGTCTATCCGCTGTTACAATGCGAGCTAGCCGACGATGACCCCGCTCATCCACACGCTGTTGTCTACCGCAGTTGGCCCTTGCAAGGATGGTTTTACCGGATTCGATGTACTCACGGTGCACCCGTAACACAGTGGCTCGTGAAAATCCCAGAGCCTGCACGACTTCCCAGATGGAGTGATCCGTTCGTCTGGCCCCGACAATTTGCTCACGATCAAATGCGCTTAGATTCTTCGTCTTACCTATACTGCGTCCGACTCTTATTGATTCCCGTCGCATCACTCCTTATATTGCCGGATTGCAGCATACGTCATGTCATTTCCGTTTACAGGACGGCCCACAGTGTCACATTTGCATAACGCCAGCTGTCTCTAATTCAATTGCTCTTCAGTGTATTGATACATACTGAGCGGTTCCCTACACTAAAATAGAGTAGGCGCGAATTCTTATTCGCGGAGACTGGTAAGTGAGGCATTAACTGGCGCTAATGAGCTAGACATGCATAAATTAACTTCCAGAGCCAGGCAGAGATTCGAAATACATATTCTCTATCAATGTTCGAACAATTAACTGTACTAAGAATATTAGAATACCACACGGAAAGATATCCGATTCCTTATTCGGCTTCTACTCACTCGGAGCCGGAATTACACAGAATTTGGAAGAGCTAGAAAGCTCAAGTTCAGTTCAAACAATCACACTTCTGTAAGCGAGATCCAAGTTCCTTCCAAAAATATAACAAATATACGCTCAGTAGGCAAAACATTAGAGGTAGGAGTGATGGAAAGTTGACATGGGCATCCCCCCGTACAGAGTGGAACAGGCCCTAACCGAATGCAGGCTATAAATAGGCGGACAGTTGGGCTTCCCAACAGAGTTTCGCAATCGACGAACATTAGTAAACGTGGGGATCTGAGCAACTTTGATCGCGGACGCAAGGTCGGTGCAGACAGATGGGTCATTTTATCCCCCAAATGGTAAGAACCAAGAGGATATATCCTGAGGGCAACCGTACCAAGGGTGTATCGCGAGCATACCAACCAAGGACCAGAAAGCAAGCGGTCGCCGACCATACGCCATTGATTACCGGGGTCGACATAGACTATCCAGGCTCGTAAAGATCGACCGCTTGTCAACGGGAGCGCAAATCACATCCAGGCTAAATATCGGAGACCCAAGCAGCGTTAGCGCGCAAAAACTACATACCCTGGGCTACGGGAACAGACGGCCTATTCCTGTGCCAATGTTTACTATTTGTCATTTGACATTACGCCTCGCCTGGTGTCGAGAACATCAAAACTGGACCTCTCCAGAGGAGACCGCGTCATGTGTTCTGGTGAATCCCGTTTTCAGCTGCATTGAGCTGACGAGAGATGTGCTGGTGTTATGTCGATGGCATGGCCCCATCATGCCAGATCGGCTCTATGATGGTTTAGGATGACTTCTCGTGGGACGCATTAGGTCCCTTAGTGTGTCTGGAGAGGTCGTTAACAGCCGCGCCATACTAGATGTGCTGGCTGATCACCTACACGCTTTCGTGGCTTTCGTGCATCTTGCGGCCATGGTCTGTTTCAGCAGGACAATGGGAAACCCCACCAGACCGCTACCACCAAGGCATGGCTCGCGAAACAGTCATCTGTGTTTGGAACCATCTAGTGGTCTCCGGATTAAAACCCTGTGGAAGCTCTCTGGGATGTCGGGGAGGGGAACATCAGATCCCC
This sequence comes from Macrothele yani, assembly GCA_039090855.1. Classification (NCBI taxonomy): domain Eukaryota; kingdom Metazoa; phylum Arthropoda; class Arachnida; order Araneae; family Macrothelidae; genus Macrothele; species Macrothele yani. The sequence goes on along the minus strand of CM077028.1, from coordinate 69,236,825 downwards.
GACGTCTCGGGAGGAGTTGTGGACAATGCTGCAGCAGGCATGACTGGAAGTACTTCCGGTATCGGATGGAGTCGATGCCTCGCGTGTACATGCTGCCATTTGCGCTAGAAGAGGACCAACATTAGGCTATTAGGCAAGTATCTGTAATGTTTTGTCCATTGAGTGTGCATGCTTATAATCAAGGAGTACTTATAAATTTGATGCGGCGCCAAGCATCCAAACATTAGCTGCTGTGGATACCATGCGCACGTGGAAGACTGAACGCAAATCTGACGGTGATATTTCTCTGAAGCAACGGTGGTTTCTGCTGTCTTAGGACGTTTCCTGGCCAAATTTCTCTCGGTGATGGTGGGGGTCGACCTACTCTTCTGTCTTTCACTCTATGAGCGATCACCGTGTTGTTCGAATCAGGTCGTCAACCTTAATTGGGGAGGGGGAGGGGGACTGGCGTTTCCGTCTTCCTCACTTTTACTTTGTGACGTATATTCTAGATAAACTTTCCGTTTTTAGTTTCTTTTCCTATGTAAATCTTGAGTTTATTCTCAGTATTCTTCCCGCTTAAAGAAATATCTTTTCCTTCAAATGAATACGTTTGGCAACACTATTGAGGTTGAATGCACGTGACGTATGCATGTAATAAGATAAGAACAAGAGATAAAAAGCGACGACTGATCTGTTGTATGAGAGAGGTGTTGATATTATTGAGAGCGATTATTGAGGTGTGTTGATAAGAGTGATTATTGAGAGCTATTATTGTGAGCGATTATGATGAGCGTTGTTAAGAAAGTGCTGTACGAAAGAATTGAATAGTGTTGAGCTAAATGTGTGGAGAGTGTTGTGATTCGATTCCGAATAAAGGACTGTTTCCGTAAGTTGACTTCTGGTTATATGTTTTGTCTGGCCGTTAAGGTTTGTTTCATTTAAGAACAATTTATTAGTATGTTGATATTTTAAGTTAGCGTAAAGGTCAAGACTTACTTTTACGCGACAACTTCTCTTACGATGCACTTGTTTCTGAGACTGAGCTCTCGATGCTGCTTCATTACCGAAGAATTTCCGAAACCTTCTATATATCGTTTGACTTCATAGATTTCTCCGTCCGGTCGTTTTTGAACTCTGTTTGGTCGGGCCTTACTTTTTTCGAAATTAGTATGCCGCTCCGTTTAATTACTCCATCGGAGCCCTCTTCCCACACTTACATCAGATAAAATGAGATCTTCGTTCCTCTACGGAAAGATATCACTTTCCCGCCCGGACTTTGGGCTGCGCTTTTTTCCTCTTTTTGGGAACACGAATACAATTGCCTTCCGCTTTTCGATCTTTGTTCAGAGCTCCCAGAGCCCTCTGGCTTCTGTCAAGTGCAAAGTGGTCAGATGGAGTACCGTACAGGGTACTGGGAATTACGCTGTCCGTGCGTGACCCCTTTACCCTGATAATCGTGAGTTCTAGTGACAACAGTTCCCTTTTCTGACGCTTATGGCTGGCTACGCGAGAAACATTTGTGAGGATTTGCGAGAATACATGGTGGTCATCCCTTCTGCGTCTGAGCGCGTGTGGTCTCTCAAAATATTTTAAGATCAAGGACTATTTGAAATTTGGCCTTATATTTCCCCAAGAACCCCTTTCTTGGCTGCAAACAGAGCGGAGTGATACGCGGAACTACTTGAAGAGCTGATAATCAGAAGTCCACCAGAAAACTCTTTTTCCACCTAACAGCAGTTGCAAAGCAAATAAAAACTGGATATTTTGGTTTAAATTTAATATTCCTTTACCCTGCGAATTTCACTTTGTAGCCGGTAAGAAAAATTTAATAGCTGGAAGATAACCATGCTATCGTAAAATATTTGCAATTTTCCCAATTTTCTATTTCCTTTCATAAATATTTCGCCAGCATCTGAAAGTCTTATAACAAATACGTCTTAAAACTCTCGTAGCAAGGCCGTAGTTACGGGGGAGGAGCGACCGGTTGCCCTTCCAGAATAATCACTATAGGGGGTAAATTCAGGCTGTGAGGAGCGCAAAATACAGCAATGCACAAGGTGTCAATAAATTTACTGAAAATTCTAACTGAAGTAGAAAGTTTCACAATCCAGTATTTTCTTTTTTTAAAGACCCGCATACAGTATTCTGCGCAGGCGCAGAGTAACCCACTCTGCGAAGTGCGGGCCTCTCATATACACTGAGTGGCCACTTTATTATGACCACCCTCTCACTACTTCGTTGGGCCACCTTTTGCCTTTAATACTGCGTCGATTCTTCGTGGCATGGACTCCACGAGATGTTGATAGGTGGTTTGTGGAATCTGAGACCATGCGTGATGAATAGAAGTTTCCAGGAGTGTGAGATTGCAGGGTTGTGGATCCAGCTGTCTGATGGCTCGTTCAACTTCATCCCACAAATTCTCAATGGGGTTGAGATCTGGAGATTGTGGGGGCCACCTAAGCAAAGTAAACTCACCGGCATGTTCCTGAAACCAATCCTGTACAATACGAGCACTATGGCAGGACGCATTATCTTGCTGAAAGTAGCCATCGCCATTGGGATAAACCATCCACATGACAGGATGCACTTGGTCCGCAACGATGTTTAGATATGATGTGCCAGTCAGACACGAATTAAAGGGCACAAAGCATGCCAAGAAAACATTCCCCAAACCATAACGTTGCCTCCACCAGCTTGAAGGGTTGTAGCAATGCATTTGGGGTCCATGCTTTCGTGCTGTTTCCGCCAAATTCTCACTCGGCCATCGGCATGGTGCAACTGAAAACGTGATTAATCGGACCACATAATTTGTTTCCAATTATCGACTGTCCAATCCTTGTGCTCCTGTGCAAACTGGAGACGTTTTCCCTTGTTAACTGCAGACAGCAAAGGTGTTCGAACAGGCCTTCGGCTGCCATATCCCATTCGATGCAATGTACGGCGAACAGTGCGTGCAGAAATCATTTGAGGGGATCCTTGATTAAGATGGTCTGTAATTTGCTGCAATGTTGCCCTTCTGTTGTCTGTTACCAGTCTGGACACTCTCCGTTCCGCCCGAGCAGTCACTAGTCGATGACGACCACACGTTGTACGTAGAGACCCAGTTTTTTGGCTGACAGTCCAGTCTTTAAACACTTTAACAACAGCTGCTCTGGAACATTTCACGAATACGGCGGTTTCGGTGATACTCGCTCCATGGCTCCGAGCTCCTACAATCATCCCACGTTGAAAGTCCGTCAAATCGCATTTTGAACCCATCTCGTCACCCAAAAATCACTTCTACTACTGTCGCAAGCACTAAGCTTTCCCTTTTTATACTAGCCTCTCCCTCTGGCGGCAACAACATGCAGCCATAGCTCATTTGCTTAAAACTGTCAGGTAGTCATAATAAAGTGGCCACTCAGTGTATACACTCATCGTCAAAAAAAAATAATAGTTGCACCCAGAAGGAAGCAACCGACAGGAACGAAACTTGGTGGGTAGGTTTGACATCGTGAGACATGCAAATGATTCAAGAATCACACTCGGCCGCGCATGTGACGCAAGCAAGGAGGTGTCGTAGCGCTGTGACTGACCGATTATATAAGGTCGTATCGTTGCGCAGGCTTGCCATTCTGACTCGTGCTGTTGCATCCTTTGCAAGTGAAGTATGCCTCAGAGCAAAGTTCAGAATCAATTCGAGCAGTTGGAGGAGTTTGAGAGGGGCCGCGTCGTCGGGCTCCGGGATGCGCGATGGTCTTATCGCCGTACTGCGTGCCATACCAGTCGTGCGAATATCACCATAGCACGCTGTTGGCGGCAGTGGATAGAACAAGGCACGCATCAGCAACAGAAAGGGTCTGGAAGACCTAGACGAACCAAGGAGGGAAAGGACCGACGGGTTGTCCAACATGCGCGGAGTAACCAACAGCCACGATTGCTGATATTCACCGAGCAGTGGTGCCCACCATGCATCGTCCGATTAGTGCCAGCACCATTGGCAAACGGCTGTACGACGCAGGATTACACACACACACACACACACACAGACCGTTACGACGACTGCCCTTTACACCATTGCATCGTCGCCAAATACTACAATGGTGTCGTGCTAGACTCTCATGGAGCCACTCTGAATGGCAGCGGGTGATCTTCAGTGACGAGTCCCGCTTTTGTCTTGGAGGAGACGACCAACGAATCTGTGTGTGGAGGCACCGTGGTCAGCGCCAAGATGAACAGTTTGTTGTCGAGCGTCACACATCCAAAAGACCTGGTGTAATGGTGTGAGGTGCAGTTGCCTACGATGCCGGATCCCCTTTAGTGTTCATACAGGCACTTGGACAGCCCAACGTTACGTTAATGAGGTCCTGCAACCAGTGGCCGTTTTTTTTTCTGAACGCTCACTCCGGTACGATTTTCCAACAGGACAACGCTCGTCCGCATACTGCTGCTGTATGGAGAGCTTGCCTTCAAGGCACTGACACTCTGCAATGGCGAGCCGCATCGCCAGATCTATCGCCGATTGAAAATGTGTGAGATGCTATTGGACTCGCTATCCACACTCCACACCTACCGCACACTCTGCAGGAACAGCGTGAGAATATTCAAACCGCATGGGATGGCTTATCGCAAGACACCATTAGGAACCTGTACAATTCTATGTCGAGACGTCTGGCAAACATGGCGCCCCGACGCCATACTGAGAGACACTACTTATTGGCGTGTAGCTCTATAGATATTGCCCATAGCCTTATGTCTCAATGTTTAATCATTTATTGTTCCTGGTAACCTTTACCTTCCTCGCGAATAGCATTGCAATTCGACACGTCCTTCTGGGTGCAATAATTTTTTGACGATGGGTTTATGTACGAAACGAATAGCCCGAAACAGCTGACAGAGGAATATAGAACAATATGTGAATATGCCTAACGTCTGCGACTTTTACAAATACACAGCAACATGATGAGCTAAGCAGTAATCGGTGCTCTGTCGCAGAAAGTCCCTATGAACGTTTAACCTTGATCGGAATTTTCCAAGCCCTGTCCAGAGAGCGTCTTCCTGTTGCAACGTTCACTATCTGATTCATTCTGTGCTGTCACGGTTTTCATTCAGCAATCCTGCTGAGTGCTGTGTTGTTGACAAGCCCTTAACCAGATAGAGAAGTTGGAAGTGGCTGCTGATGATTTGGGTCGGGCAAATGATATAAAAGAGGTCGGCCACTGAACTAATGTGAGTCGCTGCGGGTGGCCGAGTGGGCAACGTTCGTGACTGCCACGGGAAGGGCCTCAGGTTCGATCCCAGGCAGGTACGAACGCTCGATCCACTAAATACCCGCCGTGCGTCGGATGGGCACGTTAAGCCGTTGGACCCCGGGTACTGCCCCCACCCCCGGTAATAAATAAGGGCGTCTTCCGCCCCATTTCTACTACGCTTCCGTGTCACTTTCCTATCGGGCGCTCTAGCACAAATCTCCTATTTCTAAGGGTTGTTTAAGACCTGGGGTCAGACACTCCCTTCCTAAAATCTTCTACATATGATAAAAAAAAAAAAAAAAAACTAATGTGAGTCGCTAGGGCAGGTTTGGGTGGCGCCCGGCCTAGATCTCTCCTGGCTAGGGCCCTGGTTGTCAGCATTTTTTTTTTTTTTTTTTTTGATTGGAGGTTTAACGACCACCGTGAGCAACTCAATGGGCTATAAGCAGTCGCCCGTCCCTAATTTAGGGTCACTGGTTCCAGGGAAGGGAGAGAGCCAGTACCGTAAGACAAACACAACATCCATGCCTGACCGGGATTCGAACCCGGACCCCTTACGGACGAATGATCAGAGGCCAGCGCCTTAGACCACTGCGCCACCGGGGCGGCTTGTCAGCATTCAAATAACTTTTAAGTTTCACTTGTTATTTACAACCGTTGGGTCTTGGATTTACCTAGGCTTTAGCAAAATTATATCAAAAACCGGAAGTCAGATTTTTGAACGTTTATAATATTTTCCTATAACGCGGAGATATGAGAAAGTAAAAATTACATTCTATTTGAGTAGAAATGGGGAGCTTTTGAACTCGAAGGGGAGCGATAAGTGCGCCCCACCAGATCCCATTTAAGAGGGGGCTGCAGCCCCGGACCCCACATTTTCAAGGGGCGCAGAATTATGCAATATGCTTGAAGAATTGACAGAGTTCTAAAGTTTTTTTTGTTTTTTTTTGCATATAGCACAGAAAAAACTATAATAAACTGCCTTGTGACTTTTTTTCTATTTCTTTCCCGATTTTTAGGAGTCCGCTAAAAGTACAGTAGCCTCCAGTCCATCCTCAAATCTTTCGAAAGCATTACAGATGTTTTTTCGTGCACATCTGTAATTGGAGGAAATTTTAATACATTAAGAATTCGTTTAAATCATGATATTTGGATCATATTATTTTGCCCACTACTTCGATATAATTTGAAGAAGCTGAACCCTGGGGGGGGGGTTAGAGCAGGACTGAACTGGTATCCATTTTTCACCTATGCAACTTTACATTTTCTTGCTGCCACTGATTTGTCCATGAATCATGGACACACTTCAATAAGGAGGGATATTTTTTCGGCTTTCTCGTCATATTTTGGGAATGTTTTCTCCAGGGTATTTTTATTCGCCCACCCATAGTGAAATCGTAGATGTTCCACTAATACTGGGGCCCCAAGATACTGTCCAGCCCCGCTGTCCTTAAATGTGCACTGCGCCCCACACACATAAGAAAAGCTTGTTCGTGTCCGGTTTCTTGAGCAAAGATAGGGGAATAACTGCTGACAAGCCAAGGCTATTCCTGACTCCCGGTGGCGCAGTGGTCTAAGCGCTGCCTTATGACCATTCATCCGAAAGGGGTTCGGTTTCGAATCCCGGTGAGGCATGGATGTTGTGTTTGTCTTACGGCACTGGCTCTCTCCCTTCCCTGGAGTCAGTGGCCCTAAATTAGGGACGGACGACTGCTTATAACCCATTGAGTTGCTAATGGTAGTCGTTAAACCTCTAATAAAAAAAAAAAAAAAAAAAAGGTTATTCCCTTTTAAATTGCAATTGAGAGAACTGTTAACAACCTAGGGCCGGGGAAGGCATAGTGGTCAACGTTCGTGACTGCCACAGAGAAGTCTGATGTCCGATCCCAGGTAGGTACAAAAGCTCGAACCTCTGAATATCAGCAGTGAGTCGGATGAGCACGTTAGGCTCTCCCGGGTAGTGACACCCCCCCCTCTCCCGTTATAAATAAGGGCTACTACCTCACTTCCGTGCGACTTTCCTGTCGGGCACTATGGCCTAAATCTCTTAGCTTCCTTTTTTTGATTGGAGGTTTAACGACCACCGTGAGCAACTCAATGGGCTATAAGCAGTCACCCATCCCTTATTTAGGGCCACTGATTCCAGGGAAGAAATTGTCAATTTCGATGTAAGGGTTGTTTAAGACCTGGTATAAGACACTAATTTCCTAAAATCCTCGACATAAATCTCTGATAAAGTTATCGTTTTTGTTTCTAACATCACCTTGAAAACTTTTGGCTCCTAACCTCCTTCCCTACCTGTAGTTACGGCAAAATGCTGATTTCTATTTACACGTGCCTGGCGGGGTGGGGCCAGGCCACATTTTTTCAAACCCCGACAGCGCTAGGCTACTTTTTTCCTGACTGAATCAGACATTTTTTAAACTTATTTATTTAATCGCCGTTCATCGAAATCGACATTTTCTAGCATAAATAATCTTAACCGAGTTTTTTTTTCTCTTTATTCTTCTTCGCTCTCTCTTTCTTTCTTTATGATTATTATTATATATATATATATTTTTTTTATTGAAGGTTTAACGACCACCGTGAGCAACTCAATGGGTTATAAGCAGTCGCCAGTCTCTAATTTAGGGCCCCTGACTCCAGGGACGGAAGAGAGCCAGGGCAGTAAGACAAACACAACATCCATGCCGCACCGTGATTCGAACCCGGACCCCATCTCGGACGAATGAACAGAAGCCATCGCTTAGAGCACTGCGCCACCGGGATGGCTTTTTCATGTCCGATATGCCTAAAACCCTAGGCCTTTTGTTTACCAAAACCAGCTCAGTAATGCCCCCATCCCCGTTTACCTGCTAGAATCGATTACACCTGGGCCGGTCTTCGGAGCGCCAGGACACTTCTTTTTTCAGGACTGCACTTCTGCGTTTTTAGACATGATAAAATATAAAATAAAAAACCTTGGATTTCGCCACATTTTTTTCTCCTACGTGTCAGCACGCTTTTCTTTTTCTTTTTTTTTTTTTTCATTGAAGGTTTAACGACCACCGTGAGCAACTCAATGAGCTACACTATCTACCAACAAGTAATTGGGCACCTGTGATAGCAAAGGAAAACGAAGTTTATTCACCTTAAATAGTTGGTGGAGCCTCCACGAGCGGCGATTACAGCTGCGACCCTTCGGGGCATACTCTCAACCAGGCGTTGTACGACGGCTAGCGGTATTTTCTTCCACTCGGCTTGGAAAAGACAGGTCAGTTCCTTCACCGATTTCGGACGGTGGGGGCACCCCTTAAGTCGACGCTCCAACTCGTCCCAGAGGTGCTCGATAGGGTTAAGGTCCGAGCTCTGCGCAGGCCAGTCCATTCGATTAAATGTAAATGGAAAATATATATTAACCATTCGATTAACCCCATTGTCACCATATCAAGCCATGGTGGACCTCGCAACATGACAAGTGGCATTGTCATCCTGAAAGTAACATGGGTCCACCCCGTAAAACTGCCACAACGTAGGAAGCGCATGGTCATCCAAAATGGTGCAGTAGGTCTCGGCGTTGAGTCTACCAGGAATTGCGACCAAGGGTCCCGTGCCATACCAGGAGAAACACCCCCATAGCATAATTCCACCGCCGCCGAACTTCACAGTTGGCACAATACATTCCGGCAAGAGGCGTTCTCCAGGCAGACGCCAAACCTAGACCCTGCCATCCGAACGGTAGAGGGTGAACCTTGATTCGTCGCTCCAGAGAACCTGTTTCCACTGTAAACGGTCCACTGTCGACGTTGTTTGCACCACGTTAGCCAAGCAGCGCTATTGGACTTGGTGATCAAAGGCTTGTGGGCGGCAGCACGTCCATGATAACCGAGCAGATGGGCTTCCTTACGGATGGTATTCATCGAAAGAACACTCCCGGATGCCTATTGAAACTCCTCGCGGATGTGGCCCATCGATTTGGTGCGGTTCTTCCGAATTTCTCTGGCCAGCACCCGTCGGTCTCTAACTCCCAGTTTTGTGGGTCTGCCGGGTCGGGGCACATTCCGACAGTCACATCTCATCTTCCACTTGCCAATCACGTAGGCCACTGTCGATTTTGGGTACTTCAACTCGCTGGATATGTCACGTAGGGATCGGCCATTTCTGTGATACCCGACGATTACAACTTTCTCGAAATCAGAGAGCTCCGAGCTGCGTGGTATCTTACATGCGACTGGTTGCGTTGTTGTTTCCCACACGATATTTAACGGCGGCGGCCGTGACGTGTATCATGACCGCAGATATCGTTGATTGCAGGGGTGTCCAATTACTTGTTGGTAGATAGTGTATAAGTAGCTAGTTCCAGGGAAGGGAGAAAGCCAGTGCCGTAGGACAAACACAACACCATGCCTCACCAGGACTCGAACCCGAACCCTTCTTGGACGAACGACCAGCGTTTAGACCACTGCGTCACCGGGGCGGGAGCAGCATGTTTTGAACACCTCTGCGTGCATATTTTTGAAACAATCGAACAATATTTTCGCCTCCTCCTGAAATCTACCACCGATTGCATGTGCCTAATGTAACTGTACAAAAATACAACTATTTTTGCTGTGTATTTCTACAAAATTTTTTTTTTTTTTTTTTTTTTTTTTTGGTGATGGTGGGAAATTCCAGTGCATTAAAATAAATAATACAACATCCATGCCTCACCGGGATTCGAACCGGAACCCAACTTAGATGAATGGTCGCAGCGCTTAGGCCATTACATAGCTGGAGCGGCCTAAATATTTTGTTTTGTCCTTTCTTGTTATTTCCAGCAAGAATCATTTTTTTTTTTTTTTGATTTGAGGTTTAACGACCACCGCGAGCAACTCAATGGGCTATAAGCAGTCGCCCGTCCCTAATTTAGGATCACTGGTTCCAGGGAAGGGAGAGAGCCAGTGCCGTAAGACAAACACAACATCCATGCCTCACCGGGATTCGAACCCGGACCCCAGACGGACGAATGATCAGAGGCCATCGCTTAGACCACCGCGCCACCGGGGCGGCAAGAATCATTTCCCAGCTCCTTTGTAAATGTGCAGATTTACCTAGTAAGTTAAATCTGCTAAGATGCACTGATAAAAAATATTTATGGACGTTCTTCTCAGTTTTAAATAACTATATCTTATGACTTAAAAAAAAATATGAAAGCAGAAGAGACAGAGACGGAGAGAGAGAGAGAGAGAGAGAGAGAGAGAGATCCTCCATTAAAATAGAAACAACTCAAGGTCCGCAAATGGTGTCAAGACAGATGCTTTTTGTTTTTGGAAGGCACTTTTTTAGAACAGTCTTTGGCAATCACTAGTTCGGAAGGAAGTTTGTGCTCACGAGAGGAAACGCACTGCATATACGCCGGAATGATAAGGACTGACAGAAAAGGAAGTACGACACATGTGATAATCTTAGATTTGAAGCAAGACCCAAAGACAGGAAAATGCACTCCGGCATCTTGTTCTCGAACGACACGAACCACAGTGTAGTATAAGCCGGAAGACCAAACAGAAATCATCGCACTTTCCACGTTAATAAGTGAGTCCCGGAAAAATTATCATCGGCCGCCGCCGAGAATTAACTAAGATTTCTAGACTGAAATTTATCACAAAGCTGAAAAACGCAGTTGTTCATGTCAAACCAAGAACAACTGCGAAACAAGAACTTTCCTTAAACTCGGGTGCAGTTATTTTGAGGAGACGGAAAAACTACAATTTAGAACATTCTACGATATCACACGATCTAAAACCTACTAAAATATGCTGTGTCGGATATGCCACGTTCACAGATGGATGCATTTTCTTTCTTTTTGATTGAAGGTTTAACGACCTCCGTGAGCAACTCAATGGGCTATAAGCAGTCGCCCGTCCCTAATTTAGGGTCACTGGTTCCAGGGAAGGGAGAGAGCTAGTGCCGTAAGACAAACACAACATCCATGCCTCACCGGGATTCGAACCCGGACCTCTTTCGGACGAATGATCAGAGGCCATTGCTTAGACCACTGCGCCACCGGGGCGGCCATTTTCTTTTTGATAGTGAGTGATTTAGAATTATTGGGGCCCTGAATAATTCTAAATATGGGAGCCCCCTCCACTCATTATGTTTATTTTCCCATATGGGAAAACTCATATTTGTTCATGACGGAGACTGAACCCCTTCACTCCGGAGTAAGTTGCTCTCCCAACTAAGCTACACGGACGGAAATGTATCGCTCCAGATTTGTCGTTTTGTAGTACGTCACACATACTAATGTATGAAAAAGCATTGTAATCTAAAGAAAAAAAAATTGACTTTGAGATTTTAACAGAAGTATGCATCTTGGGTCCCCCCAGCAGCAGATCTAGCGGGGGGGTGCGACTGGAGCGACCCCCCCCCCCTAAAACAGAATTTTCTTTTTTAAACGGCCAAGACTGCAAATAAGTAATTGATTTATACTGTAATTTACGATTACTAAACTTGTGGTTTTAAAATAGAATAAAAATGGCAACGTTTCTCACAATAAAATGTTTATTATACATCGACTATAGTTTCGCAGAGCGTTTTGCTCGGCATCATCAGGACGAATGGGATGAAGATGCCGAGCCAAACGCTGTGCGAAACTATAGTCGATATACAAGAAACATTTTATTGTGAGAAACGTTGCTATTTTTATTATAAATTAATTTATGTAAAATTATAGTAATAAACTGCTCAGGTTTTCGTATAAGTTTATAAAATCTTTAAAATTTGCTGTAAATTTTTATTTTAAATGTTCTGTTCTAGTTCCAGAGAGAGAGAGAGAGAGAGAGAGAGAAATAAAAAAAAAGACTAATATACAAAAAATACAGTGGGTGTGCTTTATTTAATGTAATATGTCCACAAACTTCCGAGAGAAAATCGCAAGTAAAACAATGAATGGCGCAGGAATGACTTAAAGTTTAGTAAATGGAAGTCTCTTTCAAAAGAAGTGGGAATCATACCTTGCAGAAGAGTAAACGAATATTTTAAAGAGAAATTATCGGTCATATTACTTAGGAACGGTTAAGTGATTCAAGCTGAATTTTTTTCTATTAAATTAAGCAGCCCAAATAGAAGGTCTGAACTTTATTTTGGAAGATTCCATCCAGACTTGATGTTTAAAAAGCCCCGTTTCCTTGCAAAGTAAGCAATGGAATGTCAGAAAATAGTGCTGATTTTTCAGTGGGTTTTCTCAGTATATGATTTAAAATTTTAGTGTAATTTATTTGATGCAATTTTTCTTAAAAAGCCGTAGGCCAGCTCTATCAGTGTGTGTGTCCCTTTCACAAAGTCTCTCTATCAAACCGCTTCCCCCTAGGTAAGCTTCGGGACACCCCCCCCCCTCACACACACACACACATGGTTTGGCTATTTTCACGGTGTTGTTTATGTGCGAGACTGTTCCTGTGTGTGGTTTGTTGCCGCCTGAACTCAAAACTTATTATAGTTATAAAAACGAAATCTTAATATTTCGAGGTTTTGCGATACCCCCTGGGGTATGGCAAAACCTCGAAATATTAAACATATATCGCAGAAATAGCAAAAGTTGCAAGTAGGAGATACTTTCTAGGACGAAAAGTCGGAACTTTTGCAAAGATAGTCACCAGTGACGACGCCAGCTGCTCAGAACTAGGGGCTCTATACCGGGCTAAGCATGATTGGGAAGGGGGGCATATATTTTGAAGTGTGGTACAATGGTAGCATGTCCGGCGCGTAACTGGAAGACTCTGGGTTCGATTCCCGGTGGCGGCCAATGAGAATTTTTCGTAACTCACTTATAAACGTGGAAAGAGCGATGACTTCTGTTTGATGCTCTATGGCAAATTACTATTTCTTCGCAATTTTAGCTTACTTACGTCGTTTTTAATTTCTTTCTTTTTTTTTCTCTCTCATAAGGCTGTTTATGAATTTTAGCATGGAATCTCTTTCTCTGTCTCAAACTATAACTATAAAAATGGTGTGTTTCTACTACTCTCTTAGAAATTCGCTCATAGGACTCCCTTAACTTCTCAGACGCAGAAATAAATTTAACAAAAAATTAATGTTATATAACAAAATTTCTGTGACTTCGAGAAATTCAGGAACGTTTGTCCAAGTTTCCTAAAATCTCCGATGGTTGCGCCAGCCTAGAATGTTTAGAATGATTTGAGCACTTAAATTTTCTTACAATAATTTAGCTGAAAATGTCGCAGATAAAGCTTGCTGGTTTATTTCGGAATCAAAAATCAGCACTACCTACAGCTCTGTTAACGTATTCAGCTAAATTATTGTCAGAAAATTTAATCTGAAAATAATTTAGCTGAATACGTATGTTAATAGTCTGGAATGTTTCAAATCATTCTAAACATTCCAGACTATCGCATGGATAGACTCAAATTTTGATTCCATTCCGAAAATTAATAACATTACTGAAAGAAATGCGACATGATTACAATTGGTAAGCGATCTGTATAGGTGGCGCCATCTCCTACCTATATAAAATTTATTGCCGCCCCGGTAGCGCAGTGGCCTAAGAGATGGCCTCTGATCATTCGTCCAAAAGGGGTCCGGGTTCAAATCCCGTGAGGCATGGATGTTGTGTTTGTCTTACGGCACTGGCTCTCTCCCTTCCCTGAAACCTGTGACCCTAAATTAGGGACGGGCGACTGCTTATAGCCCATTGAGTTGCTCACTATGGTCGTTAAATCTACAATAAAAAAAAATATTGATTTTTAATATAACTAGGGTTAAGTTTTAGAAAATATTATGTATACCACGCTATAATTTAAAATTATTTTTATCCATGTGCAAATTTCCATCCTTGGGAACACATTAATTGTGAAGAGAAAATATTTCCATCCTTAGGAAATACATTAATTGCGAAGAAAATGTCTACAAGAGTTCTTACCAATGGAAACATAGGACAAAGTTTCTAGGTGGATCCACCTTAAATATTCGCGTGTTTCAGAATATGTAAAACACAGAGCATGAGATTCAGAGATTAATCTTCCATACAGACTCTATCATGTCAACAATTGAGCCCCCTCCCCCAATAGTGGGCGGACATCGAACTAAGACGTCGAACCGTAACCACCTGCATTTTTTTTTCTTTTTTTTTTCTTTCAAGATTTTACTACCCAGATCATATGTAGAGGATTTTAAGAAGGGAGTGTCTCACCCCAGGTCTTAAACAACCCTTAGAAATAGGAAGCTAGGAGATTTGGGCTAGAGTGCCCGATGGGAAAGTCACACGGAAGCGAAGCAGAAAGGGGGATGAAGACGCCCTTCTTTATTACCGGGAAGCCAGTACCCGGGGCCCGACGGCTTAACGTGCCCATCCGACGCACGGCGGATATTTAGTGGTTCGAGCATTCGTACCTGCTTGGGATCAAACCTGAGGTTCCTCCGTGGCAGTCACGAACGTTGACCACTAGGCCATCCGCGGCCCAAGAGTTTACACCTCTTCAGATCTTATGTAGAGGATTTTAGGAAGGGAATGTCTGACCCCAGGTCTTAAGCAACCCTTAGAAGTAGGAAGCTAGGGGATTTGGGCTAGAGTGCCCGATAGGAAAGTGACACGGAAGCGGAGTAGAAAGGGGAGTTTACAACTTTCTCCGCGGTGCTACTTATATAGCCGCTAGTACCGTATCACGTGACAGACGCTATCGTAGTTTCATGTCCGACCACTGGGACGCTGTCTTAAACATGAGAGTTAGACCTCTGCCTCTCCTCCTCTGTGATGTAAAATCTGTTTAATTTGAGAGAAATTTTATTACACTGTTGTTTGTTTAAAATTCAACATCAGGAAAAACGTGTGCGATTGGACCGAAACTCGTTGGATGGGTAGGTCACGTGAGGAGGTACAAATAAATGATTACAACCGCATCGCACATGCAATTAATTTGTACCAGCCACGCCGTCGTAGCTGTTCCACAGGATGTATAAAAGCAGGACGCATAGTGCAAGTTGCTATAGTGCTGGGAGGTGTTGAGGTACGCTGAGATTGATTCTGTGGTGCTTAGTTCCCCCCACTTTCCTCCTCTCTCCCCCTTTTTTTTTTTTTTTTGATTGGAGGTTTAACGACCACCGTGAGCAACTCAATGGGCTATAAGCAGTCGCCCGTCCCTAATTTAGAGCCACTGGTTCCAGGGAAGGGAGAGAGCCAGTGCCGTAAGACAAACACAACGTCCATGCCTCACCAGGTTTCGGACCCCGCTCGGACGAATGATCAGAGGCCATCGCTTAGACCACTGCGCCGCCGGGGCGGCCCTCTCTCTCTCCCTTCCCGCCCTGGACTGGTGTCGCGGTTCACTCAAAAGATAAGCCCTCCTCTCATTTCACTTATTTTTCTGTTTATCTTTTCTACTGAGTTCACTTACTCAGATCTCCTAGCTTCCAATTTCTAAGGGCAGTTTTAGACCTAGGGTCAGACACTCAGTTCCTAAAACTTTTTCAAACGAAAGCGAAGTTGCTATATTTGATTCGCGGGGATCGTGGTTGCTATAGTCGATTCACGTCGAAGTTGCTATAGTCGATTCGCGGGAAACCTGAGTAGGCTCCGCTGCAGCAGACGAGACCCGTATACGTACAGCTAACGGACTTTGAGCTAGGCCGGTGTGTTGGACTGCGGGAAGGGGGACTTTCCTTCCGCGGTATCGCCGCTCGTGTTGGACAAAACGCGAACACAGTGACTTGAATATGGTATCAGTGGGAAGAGGAAGGTCTGACGCACCGACGTGAGAAGTCAAGAGCCCAGCGGAGGGCGAAAGCACAGGAAGAACCTAAACTCAGGCGTTGGAGGACCGAACGTCCACATCCCGAGGGTTGGCACAACAGTGGATGTCTGTATCACACCAAGGGTTGTCTACAAGTTCTGTCTGACAACCTTTGCTTTAGAAGCCTCGTCGCTCACCGTCCGTTGCTTTACCTAAAACCACAGACGTCAGCGCATAGTGTTTTCCGACGAGTCGAGGTTCAACCTAATGACCCATGATGGACGTATACTTGTACGACGACACCGTTGTGAACGGCTGCTGATGGAATGCATTACACAGCGTCACACGGGCACAACTCCGGGAGTTTTGGTGTTGGGTGCTGTTAAGTTCCATTCACGTTCCCGCCTTCAACGCGTTGCAGGAACCATGAGTAGCCAGCGGAAGTTGTGCAGGATGAAGTGTAACCATATCTGCAGATGGACCTCCGTGCCAGTTTTCAAAAGGACAATGCCACATGTAGCCGGAATGTCTTACAGCTCCTGGATGCTCGACATGTGCCAGGCCTTCCTTGGCCTGCGCGTTCGCCTGATTTGTAGCCTTTTGAACAAATATGAGATATGGTCGTTCGACGCCTGGCACGTCACCAGTTTTCCAAGACGAACTTTGGGTACGAATAGGGTCAGCACGGATAATCTTTCGCAGTGCGATATCCAGAACCTCTTCTATTCGATGCTACGGCGTGTACGAGCCGCTTTCACCGTTCGTGGTGGGTACACAAGCTATTGAGTATTGTGTTCCATATCACTTACAAGTCTATTCTGATCACTTACGTCTAGCATCACATATTACTCATAAATCTCACTTCGGTATCTCAGGTCTTTCTTTCTTGCTGTTACATCTTCAACAGACAGTAGTGTATATACGAGCAGGTGCGGATTGGGTCAACGGAACCAGGCCGGGAATTTTATTCTAGAGGTCCACTACAGAAACACACGTACCCATAGCTTCCTAAATTTCCTCATGAAAAAATTCTGTTAATTCCTGGATAAAATAAGGACTGTTGAAATAAGCATTGTAAAACTAATTCAGTCGAGAACGAATTTTAACAGCAATTTAAGAATGGAATAATTTTAAAATTCCACTCATGATTGAAAGTAGCATATCAAATCATAATAAAAATGGGATGTTGTACCTGCTAATTATATTTATTTGCTCACTAATTCGTCTACTGCACAACGGTATTCGTACCACCTCCTTGGATAGATGCCTTTTTTATGTCTACCCATTATTTTTTGACTCATAAACTACCATTTTGATCCATGAACCAGCAAATCGTTGTTTACTTTGAGATAAATGTGGGTGGAACACGGACTTCGGAACAACTCTGCCGAAGAATCGTTTTGTGCACTGTACGTGGACTAAAGTGTGGGGATGATGGACCACCAAAATTGTTACTAGTGCCTCCATCTAGATTACAAAATAACAATAGGGCATACCAGTACCACTGTACCGAGTGCTCCAAGTCAAACAACCTACTTTCTCAACCGTAGTTAGCTTAATTTATTTGTAACAGTGTGCTTGGTCCGGCGAAAAAATTTTCACTGGAGTACAGAGAACTATGTGAAGAAACTTCAGACCAAACGCCCAAATATACACTGAAGAGCAATTGAATTAGAGACAGCTGGCGTTATGCAAATGCGGCACTGTGGGCGGCCCTGTAAACGGAAACGACATGATGTATGCACCGATCCGACAATATAAGGAGTGATGCGACGGGAATCAGGAAGAGTCGGACGCAGTATGGGTAAGACGAAGGATCTAAGCGCATTTGATCTTGGGCAAATTGTCAGGGCCCAACGAATGGGTCACTCCATCTCGGAAGTCGTGCAGGCACTGGGATTTTCACGAAGCACTGTGTCACGGGTGCACCGTGAGTACATCGAATCCGGTAAAACCATCCCTGCAAGGGCCAACTGCCGTGGACAACAGCGTGTGGATGAGAGGGGTCATCGTCGGCTAGCTCGCATTGTAACAGCGGATAGACGGACCACAGTGCAAGAAATCACTCGGCAATTTAACGCTGGTGCACAAAAACGTGTAAGCAGCCACACCATCCAGAACCATCTCATCGCTATGGGGTACAGAAGCCATCGTCCCACGAGGGAACCGCTGCTGACCGCACATCACAGAGTGCAAAGATTAGCATGGGCGCGGGAACATCGCTATTTGACCCTAGACATGTGGGGAAATGTTGCCTGGACTGATGAGTCGAGATTCAAGTTGGTACATGCGGATGGCAGGATACGAGTACGGCGCAAACCACATGCAGCGATGGATCCTTCTTGCCAGCAAGGTACTCTTCAAGATGGTGGGGGTGGCATTCTCGTCTGGGGACTGAATACGTGGACTGAAATGGTACCCCCTGGTACGTGTTATATCGTCCCTCACAGGTCAACGTTACCGGGATATCCTGGACGACCATTTGCTCCCGTTTGTGCGTCTTCAACATCCCACTGGGGACATCATCCTGTAACAAGACAATGCACCATGCCATCGCTCCCGACTTGTATCCGAATGGTTGGATGAACACTCCACCGACGTGACCTCGCTTCCTAAGCTAGCTAGGTCCCCTGACCTCAATCCCATCGAGCACATCTAGGATCCCATCGAGAGAGATGTTCGAGGCTCTGACCCTCCCCATCAAATCTTCGTGAAGTGTGGGAGCTTGTTCAGGGGTCGTGGATCCGTATGGCTTCCCAACGCTTCCGGTGTCTTGTCGAGTCCATGCCGAGACGAATCGCCGCCGTCATCAGGGCGAAAGGTGGTGCTACAAGTTACTAGACAGGTTTCTCTAATTCAATTGATCTTCAGTGTATACAGACAGGAAGAAACAACAATTTTATTTAACACAACGTTTTAGACAGATAGTCTTACATATAAAACACAAAACGTCTGTTTGTCTGAAGCAGCAAAAACTCTCGAACGCCGAACTGTGGCATCCTAAAATTTGCATAGCTTATTAATACTGGAATTTCTAGGTCCACGCAACTATTTTAAGATCTTTACGTTGTTCCGTTCGCGAGTTATGAATTAATTAATAAGCTAATCAGTAAAGTCAGCTTCGTTTGCTACGTCATCGTCATCTGAAAGCACGTGATTGCATTTATCACCGCGGCACGTCCACAGGTTGTTTCTATTCTTTGGGAACTGTGCATAAAAAAATGCAAAAACGAACTTTGCGAAATCTTAACGAAACGGGCTGAAATTTTGTATCAACACCATGAATTGGTAATAAGAAGAGTCCTTCAAAATTTCACCGGAATCCGATCAAAACTTTTTAAAATAGACATGGAATTTTTAATTCATCGGTAAACAGAAATATTACGCAGAAACCGTTAACAAAATTTTGACGGCTAACTAAAAAAGTTATTTACCGATTCAAGCGAAATTTGGAGGTCATGTTCCTATTAACGATTTATTGTGTTCATTAAAATTTCAGCCAGTTTCATAAAATATTCGCAAAGATACGTTTTTAACTTTTTTTATCCCAGAGGTTCGCCCCTCAAAGACGTCTGAAACAGAAAGCGCGTGATGCATTTGATCGTCGATAAGAATTTTTTAACGAATTTTGTTCAGTCAGTGTTCTAATGCTGTGTCTCCTGGACGCGGGCAAAGCCGGGTAGTAAAGCTAGTACAGTATAAAGCTCAAATGAAGTTAACAATTCTTATTCACTACCGTATCAAAATAATTATTCATTCTTTTCAAACAATCCAGACAAAGAGGATACAAAAAATAGTGAGCCATTTCTCGAGTGGTACACCGGGAAATATCCCGTCGTCCCAATCCGCCCCTGTTTACGAGCAGAGGCGTAATTAGGGCGGGGCAAGCGAGGCGGTTGCCCTGGGCGCAGCTAAAGAAAGGGGGCGCAAAATTTACTGACTGAAATCTGATAAAAACTGGAAGTGAAACTTTTGCACTAGTTTCTGGTATGTTTTTTTTTTTTTTTTTGCCATACTTTGTCTCCATTTACAGAATTTGCTAATAATTTATTTCGTCAGTTCGATAGCCTGGAAGCTTAAAATTTGCATTTCTTTCTCAAAATGTTTAGGAAATGTTAGTTGCTCACATTCAGCAGTGAAGCCCCAGTTCCAACTCTTCACGATTCTGTCCAACTCAAGAAGAGTCACGGCCTTCGTCGATAGCAATGGGGCCTGAGGTTTTTCTTTGTTTGGCTTGACGATGAAAGATAGAGATGTCGTTCACACTGCTAAAGATTCTCTGGGGGGTATTGCATCATTGCTGTGAGTGCGAACCACGACTGCCAGTCGATTCAGTCAGTTTTATATGGCATCGAAGGTCCAAACTCCGACGAAGTTGGCAAAAGCTGTACAAGTAGTAACAAATTCACATGACATAAACCTTGTTTTGCTGAGCAGTGTATATTATGTTCATGTTAACTAATAAATTAGTAATATATGATGAGATGGAAAGACAGATGGGGGAGCAATATTTTATGGTTTGCCCCGGAAGCAGAAATGCCCGGTTACGCGTGACATGCTAAGATACAGGGTGTTATCAAAAATTATGCAGACTGGATTTATTTTTTAAAAAGTACAACACTTACAGATTTGAATCGTCTTCGAAGTAATCCCCTTTCGAAGCTACACACGTATCCCTCAGCTGTTTCTAGTGCTCGAAGTATTTTTTGAAGCCATCTTCTGAAATAGCAAACAGTTGCTTCCTCGCATTCTGTTGTATTTCAATATCTTTAAAATGTGTTTCCTTTCAACTGGTATTTGATTTTTCCGAAAGAGAAAAAATCGCAGGGAACGAGGTCTGGCAAATAGGGTCGCTGTCGGACCTGTGCAATACGGTGATTAGAAAGAAACTGTGTACAAGTTGCGATGCATGAGCAGGTGCGTTTTCATGGTGGAGTTGCCACTCGCCACTCTCATGCAATGACGGTCTTTTGCGTCCTTCAAAGGCCGCAAAACTTGACAGTAGTACTCCTTGTCAATTGTTTGGCCTGGTGAAGCGTTTTCATGATGCAGAATTCCCTCATGATTGAAAAACCAGCATCGTCTTGAGGGTGCTGCGGGTCTCTCACACTTTTTTGGATCTGGCAGAGTTCGGAATCTTCCAGTGCGAAGACTGGAACTTAGTTTCAGGGTCATACCCTAAACCTACGATTCATCACCAGTTACAATAGATTTTTAAAAGTTTCGCTCAAGGAGGTCCTTAGCAGCTGACACACGGGCCTGCTTTTGTTCATCTGAGAGCAATTTTAGCACAAATTTGGCTGAGACGCGTCTCATACCCAAATCGTGTGAACTGAACCGAAACTAATGTTGAAGTCTTCAGCTAACTCACGAATAGGGATTAGACGATTTTTTCGCACAGCTGTGTGCGCAGGTTCGACACTGTTTTCACTTCTGCTGGTTGCGGGCCTAACATGCCGTTCATCACTCTAAACACTTTCACGACCACCTTTAAAACATTTATACCACTCGTAAACATGTGCACGACTCATACAATCCTCACTCATAGACTTTATGAAAATTTAAGTATGAGTCTTTCAAAGTTTCGCCAAGTGTTGACAAAATCTGACGCGAATTCGTTGATCAATGTTTTCCGACATGACAAATGCGGTGAATAGCTTCACATACGTAAGAAAAAACCGGACGAGCGGAAGAGATGTGACTTACCGCACATGCGTAGTATGCTCCAAGGTCAACCTGTGCCAAACAGCTTCCTGCTGTGTCTCGAGTTTCCGAATTTATGCAACCACTCTGGATACTTTTTGATTACACCTCGTATTTATCAAATACTGATTATTTAATCTTAAAACATCCCGAAGTGGGTCAAATATAATTTATCTGATTTTGGACAACACAGGTAAGAAAGAGTCTTTGTCATCTTCGGAGTGAACTGTTAGTGGTTATCTGTTATAGAAGGAAGGAGCAGAAAGACAGCTATTTTGAAATTTCATTTTGTATTGGTACGTCACAGATGTGGACAGATATTTACGTAGAAAATAGTAAACCTATATTAGTAATCCGATTTGTTGGCGTAGGAATATATAAATAAGCGTTTCCAAACTTTCGCACATCAACCAGGTGGATTTAAGGAAGATAGAAACTGCAATCTAAATAATAAAACACTTCAACAATTTGAACGCGGTGACTTGACAATAAATAAATACGACGTAATATGGATTTAATGACACGAAGGCATCACGCTGGTTGTGCACGCGGTATCCTGGTAGGAAAAAGGTGTTACTTGCAGAACTGGTTCCAAATTTGTGGCAACTTCAGAGAGATGCTATCATTGCAAGCATCACTGTTGGTAATGACCTCCAAAGTTTCTCGAACACCTGTAGATTTACGGGTAGGGTAGGCAGCTAATTTCTTTATATCATTCCGCATAGGAGTAGCGGACTTGAATTTAACTCCTGGTAGGAAGTAGGTGTTACTTGCAGAACTGGTTCCAAATTTGTGGCAACTCCAAAGAGATGCTATCATTGCAAGCATCACTATTGGTAATGATCTCCAAAGTTTCTCGAACACCTGTAGATTTACGGGTAGAGAAGGCAGCTAATTTCTTTATATCATTCCACATAGGAGTAGCAGACTTGAATTTGACTTTCCTGGATAGGACCATGGTTACTTTACTGTATTTTCTGTACCTTTTATGCTCGTCGACTCGGATTCTAAATGAATGCTTGGTCATTCCAATGATATTCATGTGATAGTTATGAAGAAAATTTGCAAAGTTCTTCATAAAGAACGATTAAAATATTTTTGTTTTAATAATAAAATTTTTACCACCTCTTTTTAAAATAAGTATGTGCTTATAGTAGTAATCACTGTATCCGTCCATCTCTCTTTCTCTGAAGACACCGCATCTGTGGTCTGATTGGAAAAATTCTTTTCGCAGTCTGAGCCTAAACTGTGAGAATGACGATTCATATATCCCAATGCAGAACCTCGCTGCTAGTAAATGCTCATGTTATCATATTCAAAATATATTTTACTCTCTGGAATTGCTTCAGACTAAGCAGATTAAACAAAATATTTTTACCTTCATATACTTTTTACCAGGAAGATCATTTTACATTCAGTTTGCATTTAAAGTAACGCAATGTGTCACTGCTATGGGGCGTAAATGTATGCCGTATTTTCATTGAAATCTCTGCTTCTGAAAACCAAATTTTAGAAATCCTTTTTGTATTTATTAGAGGTCATGACGATAAACATTTTGAATGTGTTTTACAATATTTGAGACAAAATGCGTTGCCACTGGGGGCATAAGTGCACATTTCTGCTTTTAGCAAGTTTGCAACATATCTCTTTGCTTCCAAAAAATTTAACTGAAAACATTCTTTCAGTTAGTCTTCCCACTAAGGAACATTAATGTAAATCTCTGTGATGATCACAAAGTCAGATTTCAAAAATTATTTTTGCTACTGATAGCAATTTGCAGCGAACAATATTTCTCATATATTTGTCAACTTTTGAACCACACAATTTTGCCACAAGGAGGTGGAGGTGTTCATTTTTATTAGCACCCTACTTGGAACCAAATCCTTTTTGCTAAGAACCCAGTTTGAAAAATTCCATTTGCCTTGCATCTTCCTTTATGAGAAATATTTTGCGCACAAGTTGTGATTTTTCGTAAGACGCATTTCAGCCAGTAGTGGTTGAAATTAGCTGTTTCTATTCCTGAATGTTTTTCTGTGAAGAAATTGGGTATTTTTTTTTTCTTGTTACCAGTTCAATACACCAAGAACACTACTTATACACTGCTGGACAATTGCTAAGGACGGATCATAAACGGCTATATAGCGCATAAAAAAGTAAGTGTGGTTGGATGCCAAGTGAAATAAAATAATGTCAGAACGCCAGGACATTACAAGAAAGACAATTTATTGTGCTCTGAAATCCAGAAGGCTTTGGAACGTGTTCAAGGGACAAACAGGCCATTTTGTGCAGAATACGTAAACGTGAAAAAAATGCAATTACCGTCCGTAGGCGTTCCGGCGTAAGATGTCAATACGGGATACGGCCACCATGGAGGGCGATGCAAGATTCCATACGTCGTGTCATGCTTTGCACAACATTATCAAGCAGCTGTTGGGGTAATTTATCCCATTCCTCTGTCAGTGCACGGATGAGGGTGTCCTTGTTTATTGGAGGGCATTGGCGACCAGCAAGACTCCTCCCCAAAGCATCCCACACATTTTCAATGGGATTCAGATCTGGAGAACGTGCTGGCCATACGAGGCGTTGAATATCCTCGCTCTCAAGACACTCCTGGACAGCGACTGTTCGATGACATGTTGCGTTGTCGTCCATGAAAATGAATCTATCACTGACAGCACCACGGAACATGCGAACATGAGGTAGCAGAACATCATTAATGTATCGTTGGCCAGTCATAGTCCCAGTTGGAAGCACATAGAGGGACGTACGGCCATTGATCATGATGCCAGCCCATACCATGACACTACATGTCGGATATCGGTCCCTTTCCTGTATGTTTGCTGGACAATATGCAGTACCACTATCACGCCAGATCAGTTGTCGTCGACAATCAGACGATAGACTGTATCTACTCTCATCTGAGAAGAGGACAGCCGACTAGTCGTTATCAGTCCAATTGCGATGTTGATGGCACCATTGCAAACGGGCGGTACGGTGACGTCTGGACAATGGGATGCACACAACAGGACGGCGGACGTATAGTCCTGCTTAAAGCAAACGTCTGGCGACAGTTTTTCGGGAGATCCGCTTGCCAGTAGCAGCCATAAACTTATTTGCTACCTCACTAGCTAAGCTGCGCCGGTGTCTTTTTGTTGATAGCACTATGTACCGATCTTCTGCAGGTGTCGTACTGCGAACACGACCTCCCCCGTGACGTTTTCTACACTCTCCATTTGTTTGAAATGATTTCGAAAGCCTTGAAACAACACTGTGGCTGATGTAGAACTCCCTGGCAACATCTGTTATTTTTCGCCCTTCTTCAATCTTGCCAATACCACGGCCACGAGTAAAATCATCTAGGTGATGTCGGGAAGACATACTGAAAATTGCAAGTTCGTCAATTGATTCTTTCCCTTTCAACTTTGCGTTTGAACAGCAACGGTCAATATCTCTTATCAGCGCTAAGACGTCACGAACAAGTTCGGCAATCCAAAATTTGCATACGCACAACACGTCTTACTGTATCCCGCACTTATGCTAATTTCCACATTTTCCTGCCTTCCATTTTATGGTTGCTATCGTTGCTATTGTCATCCGTCCTTAGCAATTGTCCAGCAGTGTATTACACGTTCTAAATTATATGCAGATTTTATCTGAGAGGCATGAAAGCATTCTTTTTTACTGCAGTTTTTCTTCAAAAAATCTGCTTTGAAATATTTAAATATAAGGATAAATATAAAAATATAAAGGATTCAAAAGACGAGTGCTCGTTTTTTTTTTTTTTTTTTTGGTTTTTTTTTCTTTTTTGGTTGGACATTTAACGACCAACGTGAACAACTCAATGGGCTATAGCAGTCCTCTGCCCATAATTTAGGACCACTGGTTCCAGGAAAGGGAGAGAACCAGCGTCGTAAGGCAAACACAACATCCATGCCTCACTGGATTCGAACCCCAACCCATTTCGGATGAGTGGTCATAAGCCAGCGCTTAGACCACAGAGTGCTCATTACATTCAAGAATTTGGTGTAATCTTTCTAGTTTAGTGACTTCCACTTATAAAAGTTCACAGCATATAAAGCTCAAAATTGGAAATTCCAATACAAATAGAGCTTTTGCATATAAAATTAGCAGCTTATAAGAAACACTTCTGCTGTGAAAAAGGCTCAACAGACAGGCAGCTTGATTCCAAGACTTGGTTCTTCTAGTTGCATGCATTAGGCAACATTTGGGATTCTTGATGAACAATACTACAGGGTGTCCACAGAATTATCAAATCTGATTTCTCTAACCAAATATATAAGGAATCCCCGACCTTACACAAATAGGTTTATTTGAGTTTTTCAATATATGTGCCATGACAATAAATAAAATTGAATTGGATAATTGAGAAACTTATATTATTTAAAAGTGTTTCCGTTTGACGTATAAAGTTTCTCAAATAACTGATTCATTTAATTATTATTATTATTTTAATCGGCCTCCACCTTCCCCATAGCCGTCCAACTCACACGTTTTTAATTTTAGGTTTACTCTTTTTTTCATGGTTTTACATTTATTGAAGAAACACTCAAATAAACCCATACACAATATTCAGAACAGTTACTAGAAAAATATTACAGTAGGAACACAGTCACTGTTTTTATATTACACACCACTTTTCTTCTTTTCCCAATCTGAAATCTTCGTCTGCAATACTGCTTCTTCCAACTCTAGTTCCTTCCGTACTCTTTGTCTTTTTTCCTTCAATTCCTTTATTTCATGACCATTTTTTCTTTTTTCCTTCAGTTTTCTTTCTTCTTCGTTTTGAAGAACACTTTTTTTTTTCCAAGATAATCCTGATATCTTCGTCTGGAGGTTCTTACAGAGAAAAAAAGACTTCTATTGATGGCAATGTGTTCTACTCCTCCCACATTTTTAATGGCATCAAAAACTGTTCTCTGACAAATCAGGGATTCTTCCAGGAGATTTTCCTCAAGAGACTTATTGACGGAAAATCCACCTTCCACTGAAGCATTTCTATGAGACATAATGACACAAATTTTTATTACATCCCAAAGTTCACCGAATTGTTTTTGGTTGTCAAGTAGAGCACTGTAAAATTTGTCTAATCCAATGGAATCATCATGACTGTCTAAAAATTCATCAAACTGAGACTTTAAAGCAGATTGAGCTTCTACCCCAATGAAGCGTACTGTTTATTAGCTTTTTCAGTACACTCATCTGAAATCCTGTTTGCACTAAGTAAAACTTAGAGCACAATTTCCACTCTCTTCTTGCCTAGACTCGGCTATTGCACTATAATATTTGGGTCCAAACACGTTACCCCACGGACAAACTTAAAGTTTAGTGGGCTTTTCTCACGAAGTTTTTCAATCGTACTGGTCACAAGTTTTCTAAATTCAAGCTTAAACTCTAATTTCTCCCTTTCTGAGTACTTCACTTCTTTTAATAGCTTTTTAGCACTAAATCCAATATCAACTTTCTCAATTGAGAGAAGATTTTCACTTTTTGATACATCTAATGTTAACAGTTTTGAGACACTATGCTTTCCTAGCTCGCAGCGTAAAACGTATTGAACACAAAAATGTTAAATTTACATCGTTTATAGAGAATTGTTTGGAAAACAGGCTGAAATAAATCCTTTTTGGATTCTGGCGATACTTCAAGAGCTATTGTGTTTCAAAGTTAAGGTAAGCAAAAGAGTGTTATCAGGTCGCGTTGCGGACAAATTAACAGCAACAGAACCACGAAACTTTGTAGGCATGTAGTGCCATGACCGAATTTTTGCACCTCGTCGCCCTTTTTTTTTTGAATTTCAGCTTAAGTTAATTTGTCAAGTTTCAAGCTTCATGCCATCAAAGTTTTCATCAGATCCAGTAAATCAGTGTGTTAGAAAGGAATTAAAGGCTTTGGGCTCTGGAACCTTCTCAAAAAAGATTCACACTCTGAAGCTATAGTCCTAAATGCAGCAAATTTGCATTTCAACAGTGGACTTTTCATGAATTCTGCAAGAAACATGTGTTGTTCGCTGGAAACCGATTATTCTTGAACATATTTCTTCATATGATCATAGTCAAGCAATGCCCTAGACAAAATTTCAAAGGGAAATCTTTACATCCAGTAATCATAGTATAATTTGCACAGCGAGCAGGACTATCTTTTA
Organism: Macrothele yani; assembly: GCA_039090855.1. NCBI lineage: Eukaryota > Metazoa > Arthropoda > Arachnida > Araneae > Macrothelidae > Macrothele > Macrothele yani. Next base: position 69,209,043 of record CM077028.1, on the reverse strand, counting down.
AAAGGTAGTAGAAGTTACTTAGAAAGTGATGTATATCCCATTTCACTGCTTCAAGTCTAGTTTTCATAGCTTCATTGACCACGTGAAGACCACATGCTCCAATGTCAACTAATAATTTACCATCTGGATTTTCAGTTCTAAGTTTATCTTTCAGCTTTTGAAGAAAGCTGAGATTAACGTTAGGTCTATCCATTGACACTTGTAGCATGTTATCAAAGGGAAGAGCTGCACTTTTAATGAATTTCTCTAAAAGGTCATTAGCTGTTGCCCGTCCTAAAAACACACTACTTAATTATCTAGTGGAAACTTTTTGCAGATTGACGTCCCAATAACGAACAAACTGATCCATTTGCCCACGCTGAGGAATTACAAAGTCAGTGCACTGCTTCAGATCGTCCATTAAACACTCTTTGAAATGTGGTGCCAATCCATGGTTTATCACATAAGATGCTTTGCTTTTGCCTGAAGTAAATTTTGAAGCTATCGCACTGTCAGGATACATTAACTGAAATGTTTTGTTAATCTGTGTACAAGAGTTCAGAGACATTCGCTTGGACAACACTTCCATGGCCCATATTATTTCCGACTTTGTTACATTATCTTTCACTACATAAGCATTAAGGTCACTGGGCTTCCCAACATCTTTCACAATATAAGTATTTGAGTCATTAGACTTAATATTTTCTAGAAGTACTGATTCCACATTTCCTGAGCTTGTTGATGGCAAGAGTTCGTTGTTACAAAGAGAGTTCTTTTTCACAGAGGAAGTGAAAGAAGCAAGACTGGGCTGAGACATTTTAGCACGGATGTGTTTCAAATGATTAGAGCCATTTCCGTGGCTGGAGACTTCCCAACGCCCCATGTTGCTAATCTTGAAAGTTTTAGAGCACACTTTACAAAATGCTGATTCATTGTAGCCGTTCACAGCAGCTATCCAACCAGAAAACTCACTATTTAATTCTTCGTCCAACCATTGTTCATTAAACACACAACGCTTTGACATTGCTGCAGTCTTAATTGCCTTTTAGCAAGGTATAACTTATATCACAAATTTTCTTCTACTCCTTTGACCTAAAACAAAAAGAGAAAGGTTAACAAGTAATGTAACACAATTTACAATACTGCACTGGCGTGCAAAAATTAAAGGCGAGACGGTTTTTTGAATGTAACATCGTGCAGAAGAGCTTCACATCGACTAAAATCATACCATAAGATCCCTAAGATGTAAGTATATGGGACAAGTGAGCAAAACCGTCCAAACAAGGAATCCAAAGGATACAAAGGCACTTTATTGAAAAGGTAGCTTCGAGCACAACTGGACAGAAGACAGAAACGTCCATGTGACAGGCGGCTCCCAAGAAAAATCCAGTCTTTAGTAGGGGATATGATCACCCCTGACTACGTTGCAGCATTTACGTCTATCCATGCTGAGGACGAGGTTGTCAAGAAGCTATTGAGGCATCACGGCCCATTCCTCTTGTAGCGGCAATCGCAGCTTCGGAATTGTTGCTGGCGGATGGTGAAGTGCTGCCTAAGCGTCTCCCGAGAAGGTCTCACACGTGTTCGATTGGATTTAGGTCCGGGGACCATGCGGGCCAATCCATGCGTTGAATATCTTCACTCTTCAACAGCCACTGTACAATGAGGTGTAGCATTGTCGTCCATGAAGAGGAACTCGTGACCCACAGGACCTCTAAACAGACGCACGTTAGGCAGGAGAACCTCGGTTCAATAGCGGACACCAGTGACTGAACCTCCTTGGAAGATGTGGAGGTCAGTATGGCTACCAAGCATGATACCGCCCCAAACGAGAACTCCGCCACCTCCAAACTGGTCCCTTTCGATGATGTTGGAGGTGTGATTGCGTGTTCCCTGCTCTCTCCAGATGTGTATACATCCAGAATCGCTCCTCAGACTAAATCGGCTCTCATCCGTAAAGAGAACTCAACCCCATTGCTGATGTGTCCAGTTCTTGTGTTCCTGGCACCACAGAAACCGCCGTCTCCGATGAGCAGGCGTTAATGGCACACACCGTACTGGTCGTCGTGCAAATAAACCACCTTTGTGCAGCCTCCTGGCCACGGTAAAATGCGATAACGGACGTCCAGTTGTCTGTTGCATGTACTTTGCGATTTCTCCTGCTGTTCTGCCGTCTGTATCTTCTCGCCTGTAGGACAATATACCGGTCGTCAACCGCCGCGGTTGCTCGTGGACGACCACTGCTCAACTCTCGGACAGCTGTTCCTGTCGTTTGAAATGCTCTCCAAGCTCGTGAAGCAATGCTGCGAGCGATCCCGAACTCCTCGGCCACACTAGTCACACTTCGACCTGCTTCCAACTTCCCAATGACGCGACCTCGGGTAAAGTCATCTAGATGTCGTCTACTGGATTGGCTGTTGGCCATATCACACGGTGACAGCAACTCGACGTCGTTCAAACCGATGTACACCGTGCAATAGCTTTCACCGAATTGCTGAGCGGGATCATATGTAGAGGATTTTAGGAAGGGAGTGTCTGACCCCAGGTCTTAAACAACCCTTAGAAATAGGAAACTAGGAGATTTGGGCTAGAGCGCCGATAGGAAAGTGACACGGAAGCGAAGTAGAAAGGGGGAGGAAGACGCCCTTATTTATTACCGGGGGCCAGTACCCGGGGTCCGGCGGCTTAACGTGACCATCCAACGCACGGCGGATATTTAGTGGATCAAGCGTTCGAACCTGAGGGCCTTTCCGTGGCAGTCACGAACGTTGCCCACTAGGCCACCCGCGGCCCCGAATTGCTGAGCATGATCATATGTAGAGGGTTTTAGGGAGTGTCTGCCACCAGGTCTTAAACAACCCTTAGAAATAGGAAGCTAGGAGATTTGGGCTAGAGTGCCCGATAGGAAAGTGACACGGAAGCGAAGTAGAAAGGGGAAGAAGACGCCCTTATTTATTACCAGCGGGGCCAGTACCCAGGGTCCGACGGCTTAACGTGCCCATCCGACGCACGGCGGATATTTCGTGGATCGAGCTTTCGTACCTGCCTGGGATCGAACCTGAGGCCCTTTCCGTGGCAGTCACGAACGTTGCCCACTAGGCCACCCGCGGCTGAACGTACACCACCCGTGTGCTTTATATCCTTACGACCCCCCCCCACGTCATGCTGCATATATGCGTATGCCCTACCGTACCGAACCCTAGTCCATCTCCTGAGTGGTCTTTCGGTCCGTTCTGCCTGCTCGTTCCGCTGTTATGCTAATTTCTTCTCTTCGTCCTTAATTTTTGCACACCAGTGTAGGTAGGAAACACAAGGTTACATTAGTAGAAAAGGGAAGTTAGTGACTGTCTGCAACACCAAGTGCAAGTGTGTTGGGCGATGAGGGCGTAACTCCTCGACGCCGAGTTAAAACTAGTTGTAGTCTAACTGTGATTGAAATTTTCCTGACTTTTTTTTAAATATCACTAATTTTCCCCGAGTTTTACCAACATTTCAGGCATTTCCCCTGACTTTCCAGAATGTGGACACCCTGTACTATTTTCAGCACATGCATTAACAGGGGTGTTTGCGAGACCAGATAAAATCCCCTGAAAATCTCTCGGACTTACTAAGGTTTTATGACTTTTAATTCAATGAGTATTTTAAAACCAATTATTATACCTTATAATAACCCAATTGTATTATAATAATTCAAAAATTTATTTACATTTACCTTCTTTTAGCAATATTTAACAATTTTAAACATTTAAATCACAGAACATATTATGAAAAAAATTACAATAAACCAGTCTTGTAACACCTGAATGAATTAATTAAAAAAAAAAAAGGCATCCAGTTTCTTTTGTTTCCTTGGAATAAGCTCTGAATCTGCCTTTCTTTTGTATTGAATTTCACAATAACTGTTGGAATGGGAAAGGTTCTTTTTTCCTTCTTCGCATACAGAACTGGAAGGTTATGGAACTACGAATTTCTTTTTGACATGAACTGGAAGGGATTTCACAAGTTTCTATATTTGAAATAAGCCCATCAGAACTAGATTTTTCAGCATTTAAATCCTCGTTCTCCAACTTCTATTGATATTTACAAGTAAATCCTTATTAATTGGATCAGTCACAGGATTTTTTGAGCCATATTTTTGGCAAATTGTTTCTTTGGAAGACATTAAGTCATATTTAACAGTTTGCACTGCATCCAATGAATCAATTTTAAGAGATATTCTATTGTCAGTCAGAATATCATCCATTAAGTTTAAAGCACTTTCAGCTAGTGGGCCGTGGAAGCAGCTAAGGCATGCCTTGACTAATTTTCTTAACATAGGATACTTTTTTTCATTTGTAACTTCATCTTTTAAGTAAAAAATTTTAGGCCAATATTTGTCTATTGCACATTTAATTTTTTTTATTGGTATCACAACAGTAGAACATTTCATCAGCAATATCAATGTGAGTTTGGTATAATCTTAATTCTGCACACAGTTGTGGTTTTTCAGCCTCAGAAAATATATGAGACAGATAAAAAGATAAATTTTTCAAATGCTAATATAGTACTAGTTTTACCTCTTAGCTCTGGGTCCAATGCTGTAAAACTAATAAGAAATGAATTTCCAATGGGTAATTTTTGTATCATATACTGTGCTATGTTAGTGTAGGCTTTGACCAAAGAGGTTTTGAATTCTTTTGCTATCACATGGTCTTTTGATAATTTTTTCATAATGGTGCAAGCTTCTGATCTAATATACAGCAACTTGCTGGGTAAATGGAAATTAGAGTTACTAACATCAGGCTTTAACAAATCCTTGTAAGACATGCACTTTAAATAACTTCTGGCTTAATAAAAAAAGTAACAAATTTTAACATCAATTTATAAATGCTGGTATGTAACATATGAAGCATTGGTTTTCACATCAAATTCTGGTAGCACTGCTTGCTGTATATAATGCTATTTTGGAATAAAGTTTTTTTCTGCAAAACAAATAATCTGTTGACTATTCTTTTTTTCCAAGCTACAACATCCTTTGTAAGTTTTTGGGAATGTAAAGAGGAATGTACTTCATCTACAAGCCCTTTTTGAGAAGATGAAATATTTCTATTATTATATACAGCTTCGACATCAGAAAAATAACTATCTTTTTTATCCACAAAAATAAAATACTATAAGAGCATCCCACAACTCTTTAATTCTATTTGAGACAGTTAAAATATACACCCACCTGTGATCTGGCCTCTTCAAGGGCAGTTTTTTAATTTCAAGCACTGCACATATTTTGAAAAATTCTCCCTTTCGCTACAGCTTTTCATGTCAAAATAAATATAAAAAAATCTTCCAAGTAACTTTCGAAAAAACAATGAAATTTTTTGGCACAGTTATTTGCTATATGACAAGTGTCACCATCACTATCTAATAAGTGGTGTTTTATTTCTTCTTATTCTAGTTTTGACACCACTTTTTCCCCACGCAGAGTGTTACACGAATCCATTAAAATACTAGTTAAATTTTTCCATGGAATCTGATTTTCTTCAATGGTACTGACAATTGCTGTATAAACTGCTTGCGCATTGCAAGATTCCAGTTTTAAAGAAGCAAGATGATGAACCACAACCTCACTGTGATTGTCAACGTAAAACTGCACTAGCATTGCAAGTATGCTCTCTTGTGCATTGCTAGTACTTTCATCCACATTTAAAGAAAACGTTGTGGTTCTTAAAGTTCTAATTATATTTTCTTTAACTGTTCTGCCAATTCCGTATTTTAACTTGTAAGATACGGAAGTTCTGTTCATGGACAGAGATTTCAGCGCAGTTTTGTCCCGACTTAATTCTTGACACAGCTGAAACAAATTTGGCGCCAAACTAAAAGAAAGAGAATTTTCAGCGATGAATGATGATACCAATACTTCTTGATGAGCTTTTCTTGTCATTATATCAAGTGGTCGATTATCGCTCTCCGCCAGATCATCCATATTCTTTGCACTTGCATAATGACTCAGGGTCATTGAATTTTAACACATTTAGAACTTTAAATGTCATAGTTTTTGCATAGTTCATTAAGGCTTTATAACCTTTTCCACCATATTTCAGTAATGAGTTGCAAAACTCACAATAAGCTTGTCTCGCACTATCTATTTTCTTGCACCATGTGCTGACGGTAATGTCATTACTATCCGTGCGTTCACGCCAATCCCATCGAAAAGCATTCTGGACAGATTCTTCTAATTTGGTTATAACACTGCTAATATCGAGAAATTTCATACTGAAATTCTTTAAGCCACTACTGAATTATCAGCGCCGAACGGAAAGGAGGCAAATTCACTTCTCGCACTAGCATCTGAACTCTCAACACAGGTTCCTATGGGACTTCTTCTCACCCACCACAATAAAAAAAGACGCAACAAGAATCTAGCAATTCATGCTGCAGACATACGACTTATAGGTTCTTGCATTCAACAGTAGAATTCGGTGATCGGGGAACACGCAAAAAAAAAAACCTTGCTGCTTTGACCTTTAGGCCCGCTTTATTTCAATTTTAACGAATGGGAAGATAGTTTAAAGCAGAGGAGCAAATGCTGCCGTCAATGACAGAGGAGGGGACGGTACCGGGCGTGTCACACAAAACGCATCGGATAAACAACCCAGACGGCCGCTGTCAACGCCGAAGGGGTGTGTGTGATTCTTAATGGTTGGGGCTGGTGGTCTTTCTCTCCTTGGCATAGTTTATAATGGCTTTTCCCTCTCCTCTGTGACCGTCTTTCGGAGGAGAAAAGAGGTGAATGTGCTAAGTATTCTCTCCCCCCACCCCCTTTTGCGCCCAAGGAGCCGAACGCTGGTCATCTGGTAATGTTTCATCCGTGAATGGTATGCTTTTCTAAATCCCCATAGCACAAACAGGCCTGCATTAAGTTCCTTTTATTATCAATATTTTTTTATTGGGGCTTTAACAACCAATGTAAGAAACTCAATGGGTTATAAGCAGTCATCCATTTCTAATTTACGGCAATTGGCTCCAGGGATGGGAGAGAGCCAGTGTTGTAAGAAAAACAACAACATTCATGCCTCACCGGATATTGAACCCAGACACAACTCGGACGAATGATTTTTCTTTTTCATTGAAGGTTTAACGACCACTGCGAACAACTTAATGGTGGTCGTTTAATGACCACTGTGAGCAACTAAGCAGTCACCAGTCCCTAACTTAGGGCCGCTGACTCCAGCGAGGGAGAGAGCCAGTGCTGTAAGACAAACACAACATCCATGCCTCACCGGGATTTGAACCCAGACCCCCTTTTGGACGAATGATCAGAGGCCATCGCTTAGACCACTGCGCCACCGGGGCGGCGGACGAATGATCAGAAGTAGCACTTAGACCACTGCGGTGCATTGAGTTCTTCCCAAAGACTCGTGTTTTTAACTTCTGTTCAGAAAAGGAATTTATCAGACTTAGAAACCTCTTTCTACTGCGAGACACTCACACATAGATTTAGTGCTAGCTAGTTTTCAATTAAGAAATATTACTTACCTTCAAATAAATGATTAATAGTTTATGACTGACTGCTTTTAACCTGAAACAGTTTAATAATACATCATAATTAGCCATTTTTTTCTGTCCAGTTATAATGAAGTTCGAATAAATTGACTGTTTTTGACTCTTCCTTCAACTTAGTTTTATACGGGTTCGACTGTATTTCGGAAGAGTGGCATGATCCACTAAAGTTTGAAACACCCTCTGTATTAATTTTTTTTTTTTAACTTTCCTAATTCCAACTGAAATATCCCTCTAACAGGACTTAATTTTTAAGCACAGTTTGAAACTGTTTACTACTTTCCCAATTCCAATTGAAATTGCACTCTACTTGGTCACCAGAGCTTGATATTTTTTATGCACAGTTTGAAATGTTTTAAATAATAGCATTTTAAATTTGCAAATAATACAATACAAAGTATGAAAATAAGAATGCCATTTATTTCAACCACACTGTAAAATTTACACAAAAATAAAACATAGGTACAATGGATGTTAAACAAACACAAAAACTCTGATGAGGAACAAAAATGAATTCCTGGTTTGAACATCTAAAACACCTATATGAAAATGCAGAAACATGTTTCAAAGTGTCCTAAAAATACTTCACTTCCTGACTTTATATTTTAAATGCTTTTGATGATTTAAATATGATGCACAAAACAAAATATATACAACTTCTTTTTACCTTCCAAAAACACAAAGTAAAATGTTTCGATAACATGAAAAAGTGATGAACTTTGGTTTTTCATAAACATGAATGTGAAGCTGGTACAAGGAACTTCCCCAATTTGTATTAATTTTAAATAATATAGCACTTGGCAAACATAAATCTTAGTACTAAGTGCCATGTATCTCTTAGCTACTCACGTCCAGTAGGCCCTGAGGAAAAGTGAAATACTTGACAAATTTTAAGTTTCTCTCTGAGATACAGTAACTACCAGGTAAAAATACCTTTTATCTCTTTTACTTGTTGAACATTGAAAATAACAAAAATTCCAATTTTTATGAGGTTAGGCCAAAATCTTTGCACACATTTTTTAAAGTGACCAACTGCATCATAACAATAATCTCAAAACAGACAAATGAAAGGTATTTTCTGTTTTTATTAATTTTATTTTGGTGAAGAGGTAATGATTGCACTCACAGGATGGCAAAGTATTGTACAATTTATTGCGGTTTCCATTAGATGGTGTTCAACAAGTAAGAGATAAAGGTGTTTCTACCTGGTAGTTACAGTATCTGACATGAAAACTCAAAAATTGCCAAATATTTCACTTTTAGTCAGGGCCCACTAGACGTGAGAAGCTAAGAGATACACACTCAGTTTGGAGAAACACCTGTAACCACGAATGCAAAGTGTCACCAATCAGACAAAAGTGAAAAGCGTGATAATGATTCAATTTCACTGTGTTTTCATTTGTGTACTCTGAAATATTAACAGCACAGCAATGCCAAATTAAACAAAAGCATTCTAGTGTGCACAGACAGAAAGAATTTAAAGAGTTTCAAAAATGTTAATTTCAATTTGATTATTCCAAATATGTATTTTAATTTTTTTCTTCATTTTACACTTCTCTTTACATTAATAATAATGCTTATCATTACTAATAACATAATCATAACTTCTAGACCATCGTCCTTAAGCAACTGATAATAAACAGAAAGTGAATAATCACTGTAGCAAATCAAAGAACATACATACAAGGGTTGTACACATTTACCAAAAATAAATTCCAGGACGTTTCCAGGGATTCATAAAAAAATTTTAGGAGCTTAAATTTTTGCTAGAATTGTAGTGCTTTGTTTCATATTTTGAAAACTGGAATAAAATTTACTAGGCATTTAGAGTTCTTATGAAGTCCTATGGGTTCTGTGATTACAAAGTGTTCTTCAGTGTGTGTAACATTATCAATGAAGTGACAAAATTTCCTCAAATAAGAAACTGCTATTTATGAAACTTATATGAAGCAACCTGGAAATTAGCACGATGATAATACAAAACAATTTTGCCATGGCACTAAAGAAACCCTATTCCACAGTCATCTATTGGCGGCAGGGAGGCCTCCTTCCATGAGGAAAGTGCGTGTTGCAAGTAACGACCATCTTGGACCCACAAGAAGGTTTCCACACACTATTCTGACACCAACTGCACACAACTGCTATACCACAAAACAGTGTTGGTGGAAATATAGTACACAAACTTCTTGCACAGCAGCGTCACATGAGATGAAAGAAATGACATTACATCTCAACATTCTAGGAAGGAAGTGATGTCATCCTGAGCAAATGCCACACAAACAAAACGAAGTGTTGCAATCCAGTCCAAACATTTTGACCTTTTTTTTTATTTGCAAGAAAAAAATTCTACAACTATTCCTGGACTTTTCAAAAAAAAAAAAAAAAAATGAAAAATCAAGTATTTTCCAGGCCTCCAAAAAAAGGGGGTAAGGGCTCATCAAATTTCAGGGATCATGTGAACCCTGTACGTAACAAACTTACCAAATTAACTTCATTTTTAAAAACTCTTTATAATCTAACATCCAGAAACACTGAAATTACAAAATATGGCTACAAGAGAGGTTGTCTTGAATAATAAAATCAAAACTTTTTGGCAGATATTTGAAATAAGAATGTAGACATTTCCACTGCTATCCTAAGAGCAAATGATCTCAATGGCTACAGAATTTTGCTTTATGGGTAAGTGCAAAGCAGGGTGTCTACCAAATTTGGGACATGCAATTTAATAACCAATAAACAATTTTCATGACCATTTTTAAAAGCACTATCTCTCTTTTATACACTGGTGGAAAGTGAAAAAGAACACCAAGAAGGAATTGGCGGACGATCATGAAATTTACATATGTTAATGGGGTCGAGTTTACGTAGATGTGATGTTAATTTCGGGACCAACCGGTGAGCGCTTACGCCACAGCAGGGCATAATATGCAAATTATTGTCGGTGGTATTAAAGGAGTACGGCGAAGTGAATGTAATCAGTCGTCGGCGTACGGACACGTGCGGAGACCCTAAAGAAGCTGCAATGCCTGGACATGGAAGACGTGTACGATTTCAGCAGTTATCGAGGTCGTCTAGTCGGACTCCGCAAGACCAGGTGGTCGTATCGTCGTATTGCAGAGCGAATTGGACGGGAAGTATCGGTGGTGGTACAATGGTGGCGTAGATGGTCCGAGGAACATTCCCACACGAGAAGACGTGGAACCGGGAGTCACAGACTGACTGATGAGCGGATCGATCGACGCATAAGAACAGTGGCGTGGTCAAGCAGAACATCCACTGCGACGCAAATCCGAGCTGCCGTTGCACCTGAGGTGACTGTGCGAACAATCCGCAACCGTCTACTGGATGCAGGACTATGTGCACGTGTGCCTCTGGCATGTGTATCGCTGACTCCAGCCCACCGTCAGGAACGGCTGCAGTGGTGTCGCCAACGTCTGCACTGGATAACGCAATGGCAATCTGTCGTGTTCAGCGATGAAAGCAGATTCTGCTTGGGATCCTCCGATGGCCGTGTGCGTGTTTGCAGACGCACAGGGGAGCGTCTCCACCCTTCTTGCATCCGCCAGCGACACACAGGGCCTACACTTGGTTTCCTGGTGTGGGGAGCGATCAACTATCACTCCCGTACACAACAAGTGTTTGTACCGGGTACGTTAAACAGCACCTCCTACATCAACAACATCATTCAGCCAGTTGTTGTGCCATTTGTAAGGTCGGTCCATCGTGGTATTTCCCAGCAAGATAACGCACGTCCACACACGGCACACGCAACGCAACACGCACTTCAGGGTGTGAGACAACTTCCATGGCCTGCACGTTCACTGGATTTGTCCCCCATTGAGCACGTGTGGGATTTTATGGGACAACGACTTATCCGGTCTATACGGCCAGCCACGACCATCCCCGATTCACGCGTCCAGGTTGAGGATGCTTGGAACTCAATACCCCAAACTTACATCCAACATCTGTACAACAGACTCCATGCCAGAATTGCACAGTGTGACGCAGTTCATGGCGGTTCAACCTCGTACTAACCATGTTACATGGAAATGTTATTTTTCAGTTTACCAGCATATACAGCTGTATTTTGCCATAATGTTTTGATCACGTTATCCTCTGTATTCAGTTATTATGCTGTATAAATTTCGTTGGTATCAGACGTCTCCTTCTTGGTGTTCTTTTTTCACTTTCTGCCAGTATATGTATACTACATATATATATCCTTATCCAAGGCAAGGCACAGGTATATGAGCGCACGCACGCACGCACGCACACACACACATTTATATATTAAAGAAGGGGACACTCCGCCTCCCCTCCCCATTTTTTCTACAGAAAACGTGCCCCTGCCCTTCTGCTAGTAATAATAAACTGACTCATCATACTTTGACTGTGCCTAAAAGTAAGCTGAAATACTCGCTCACTGTGTTACACGATTTCATTACACACTTTTCTTTAACATTACCTGAAAAACATCATGACTTCAAAGCAGCATAATTCAAACTTCTAAATTGATGTTAAAATTTAGAAAACATTTTTGTACATGTATTTCTATGCTAAAAACAGTTTAACAGTTTTCTTTGTGGGGGAGTTCACAACCCCCACCCCTCCTCTACATTTGGATCACTTCATGAAAACTGCATTTACATCTCATGTGGTCGATATGCACGGAGAATCACTTAGATTGCCACCAGAAAACAAACAATTACTAAAAATGAAAATAAATTCATGACCTCAAAGCAAGTTTCATGACTTTTTCATGCATTTCTGAATCCTTTCTGAATTTGTGACTTCCATGATTTTCACAACCAGTGGACACCCTGCAAAGCTTTTGAGTATCAAAGTACTAAAGATTAAACTTTTACTATTATCCTACTCTGTACCTCATGTATTGATTTGTCCTCCATTTCATGTTTTAAACATATTCCATTTGAAAAAAAATGCTACAAATCATAAGATTTCCTTTTTGCCCTTTGTTTTTATTGATTTTCTTTAGTGGTGAAGCTGGTTCCTTTACCCCTTTATGCTGGGTGTGAGCAGGCTTATGTAGACAAGATGGATTGATACACACAAAGTTGGGAACTACACTAATGCTCAAAAAGGATAATCAACAAAAACTTATATAGCTGCCGATGTATGTAAAATAATGCACTGAAAATTGGTGAACAGGCAAATTCCACTAGGTAGATGACTATCTGGCATTTACTTTTGCAGCAGGTATGCCAGAATGTGAAAATTAGGATTGAGTTAAAAAAATGCACTAGTTTACTTGCATCTTGTAGCTGTTCTTGGCAATTCTTGCTTTTGCTTCAAGTGGCATGTTGCGCAGATTATGTTATGAAGACATATCGATGATTTTCAGCAGTGGAGAGCACTGGTTGAATGCAAGCAGGTCAGTCTCGAATGAAGTTTCCAGAGCATTGAACACTATACCAAAACGCCCGGGACAGAATGGACATAGTATCAACAGACAAGAGATGTTTGTTGACTAGGACAAGGCCATTCCAGAGCCACAACTGCAGCAGACGATCACTATATGAGTCTGACTATCACACGAAACAGAGGGATGTCTGCTATGCAATTTTCTTTGGAGCTGGAGCAGTGACAGGAATGAAGGTATACACAAGACCAGTTATTTACGTCCCTATAATTTCCACTGCCCGGCGAGCTCGTTTAACATGGGGCCACCAACAAAACACCAGTAAAGATGAGTGGGTGAATGTTCTTTTCATAGGAAAGTGTGAGTCAGTTTAACCCTTTAGCGACAATGACCCCAAAATCTTGTATCACTCTAAATCCCATAACGCCCGAAACTGTCTCTTGTTTCACTTCTTTGTTTAATAACAACAATAGCGACTGACGGTGACTCCTGCTGATCCCTTATAGATCGAGAAAATTTGAAGACACTCATTCTAGACAGGCGTTTCGGGCGGCTATGGGCGTTTGTAGGTACAGGCGTCTTGGGCGTTATGGTCGTTAAAGGGTTAAGTACTGATTTGAGACATAATCTCATCTGGAGTGAACCAGGAGACCCCCAACAGTCCCTCTAACATTAAGTGAATGAAATTACTCAGGTGGCAGTGGTGTGAAGGGCTGGGCAAGAATCGTGACGCATGAACAGGTGCAAAAACTAGCAAATTTTTCAGTCTCTCTCGTCTACTATCCTGAGGCACTGAGACAAATCCTGAACCAATATATTAGGTAGTTCAAGGGAGCCGTCGGTTCATATTCTATTCTGATGGACAATAATGCCCAGCCTCACCAATCTTATTTAGTCAATGATTTTCTTGAGGAGCAAGACAATTGCCAAATGGAGTGGCCATGCAGACCCTCTGACCTCATCCCATTGAGCATGTAAAAGTGTTCACCCAGTTTTCTCTTATTTTGCTTCCACCAGCCACCCTGTGCTAAGGAATCAGTGTGTGGAACTACCTAAGTGAGAATTTTTTTCTTTTTTTTTTTATTGGAGGTTTAACGACCACCGTGAGCATCTCAATGGGCTATAAGCAGTCGCAACGTCCCTAATTTAGGGTCACTGGTTCCAGGGAAGGGAGAGAGCCAGTGCCGCAAGACAAACACAACATCCATGCCTCACCGGGATTCGAACCCGGACCCCTTACGGACGAATGATCAGAGGCCAGCGTCTTAGACCACTGCGCCACCGGGGCGACACCTAAGTGAGAATTGCCTTCCCAGTAGGGTATTATATTTCCATTGTCTCCAACCGATGCGGTGTCCCAGCTCAACCTCTGCTAGACACAACACACTATCACAAAGAAAGGAAAGAGGGAGGAGACTCATTATTTATAGACTTTCTACAATTCCTTTTTACGCTTTCCAACCGTAGGTTGAAGAAGTGTATATGCTCCAGCTTTGTCCGTCTGTCCGTCCGCACGCTAACTCGCGTAAAAATGGTTTGATTTCGATGAAATTTTAGTATGTGGTAGGGGACCACATAGGGACGAATTCTATTGAAAATGGGGTCAAAGATAAGGAAATAGGAGCTGGAACCATTCCATCGCCCTTACGCGTCATAACTTACATAAAAATGTTTCGATTGAGACAAAACTTTATCACGCTGTTCCGGAAGTGTACTTAACCAGTTCTGTTTAAATATTATCAAAATGGGGTCAAAGGTCAGGGCATAGCAGCGAGATTTATTCTACAGCCATGTTCCTCATAACTTGAGTAATGATTTCTGGTATGTTGGAAAGCGTATCATAATCAATGCATTGCATGATTTTACTAACTTGTTTACATAAGCTTGTATGAAGTTGCCCGCGCCTGCATGGCCTATACAACATCACGTTTAACTTTTGGGCCACGTCGGTCGCACGCAACTTCTGCATGTTTTGCTATAAATGGACTTTTGGTCAGCCAACTAGTAGGTGGTATAAATATTTTGGGAATCCCATTACTCGGACTTCAGATATTTACTTCTGTTTATCTGGCCCACCAGGGCGATTTCTACAGAAGGTGCGTGCGCCCGCTGGCAGCGAAAGTGTTTAACATCGAAGCCACATCTCTACCTACAGTAAAACTGACAACAAATAACATTTTGATTTTGAAAAAAGACAATCAATAATGCAGCCTTTACTTATCTTAAAATTAACAACTGGAAAATTTGCATTCGTTTTATTACATCACTTTGATCGCAATAAAAAATTTCACTGAATCAAATGCATCTTATTCCAGGGAGAAAAATTAAAACTATTTTCATATTTATTTATTTAGTTATTTATTCATTCAAACTTACTGGCACA
Source organism: Macrothele yani (assembly GCA_039090855.1). Classification (NCBI taxonomy): domain Eukaryota; kingdom Metazoa; phylum Arthropoda; class Arachnida; order Araneae; family Macrothelidae; genus Macrothele; species Macrothele yani. The sequence goes on along the minus strand of CM077028.1, from coordinate 69,193,765 downwards.
ATGGCTACAGCTGGCCAAAGTACACCAGAAAATCCTGATCTTTTTCATGGGGGAATTTATTTTAATGGTGATTTGATAGATGCAACCAAATTGTTTTTCATATCCCTGCTTGTTAACATTTCAAAAAAACAATCTTTTTTTTTTTTCAGTTTTTTGTTCTTTACTCAGAGTTTGGTAGCAGTCTCACTGAAATCAAATTATGAAATTTCAGTCTTACAAATTTTTACCCAAATCACAAAAACTGCAAAATGGTGAGGTACGGTAGTATAGCAGTAGAAGTAGCAATAATAATAATAATAATAATAATAATAATAATAATAACCACACCCAGAAATGGAAGAAAGAAGAGAGGGAAAAAAAAAACTTTGCATGTATTAATTGCAAACACCATGCAAGAGGGAATAGTTAGTAGGAATTAAACACAAAAAGCAGGAAAAAACATGGAATTATATACATACAGCAATTAAAAATGAAACAAAAGAATTCTAAAATGGTGTAAAAGGTTATGGTCTACGACAAACTTGCAAAATGAGAAGTATGATGAAAAAGACTAAAGGTAACGGGTACAAAAATGGAAAAAATTAAGAAAAATACACACACAAAACAGAACTTTCACAGTAAAATTTTTTTGACCAATGTCCAGTTTTACGGAAATACAAAAATTTATTATAAAGATTTGTGAGTGGGGAATACAACATATATTGCAAAATATTTCATAAACTACATAGATCTCAAAGGAGACACACCTCTGAAATAATTTTGATGTGCTACACTAATTCCCAAAAAAAATTACCTCAAAAAAAAAAAAAAAAAAAGGAAAGAACTTCTTTTATTTAAAATTGGAGAATGTATTTATATGCATCTTAAAACAATTTTCTTCAAGGAAAAATAAGAGTTAATCTGTTTTACAAAAGCTTGATTCATTCTCCATGTTCAAGAAAATTCAAAAAGAAAAGAAATGCATTTTCTGAACATCTCATCAGAAAAAAACGTGCAATCTTTCAAAGTGCAAAATATGAGAAAATGAGTTTCACTAAGAATTTGGTAACACTTGCAAGGAGATTGTACAAGAAAACAGTTGTAATGATCCATAAATTTACACCATATAAACACAATATGATTTGCAATGCTGCTTTCCATATGACCTTATCAATATCATAGGACACAATAAAAGACATTATTTCACACATACACATTAAAAAAAAAAGAAAAAAAAGAATGCATACAATATATATATATATATATTGGTCTACTGCAAAATATATTTCTTTTGGTTTTAAAAAAAAACATTGAGTTGCCCAATTAAGAACCAACACTATATTCTACTGGAGCACAGTATTTCTTCCTCGTAAAAGATAATTACCACAACTTGAACAGAACAAATGACAATGAGTTAAATGTTTGAACAAGGACTAGCTTCAACTAAACTGAAAGATATGTCCTTAAATGTGAGTCATCAAGTTTTTTTATAAACATTTAAAGAACATTCTACACCAACAGTTTTCATATCTGAAGAAAATAATAAATACAAATTAAAATGTTAATATCATTCATTCCAACTATACTATTATAATTTTACCTTTTTTTTCTTTCATTGAATCAACTTTCACACCAAAATCGTAGCAAAACAAACCTACACTTGCATCAAGAAACTGGCAATATACCAAACAAAATAATATTAAGTTAGTACTCTTATGGCAGCAGAGATATCACTAGAATATTTCCCCAGTGAATAAATGAATAGGCACTTGCTGTATGTGACAGATTTCAATGAAATATGGGCACAAATGGAGGATTATGATATACAGTACATTATTATATACCATACTTAAGGACAGAAATACATGAATTGAACACATTTTTTTTTTTTTTCTGTTTGTCATCATTACAAAAGTAGAAAACAAATCCTACTTCTCACATTAAGGAACTGAAGTAATAATACTTCAAAAACATGGGTTTTCAAACAAGTCACCATACTACAAAATCTGCTGCAACACAACAGTTATGAAAGACATTCATTATATGACATAAGTCTGTGCAGAGTGTTTTACAAAAGTATGGTGGAACAATTCTTGTAAAAGTTCATCACATGTAGAAACATAGGATGATGATGGAGTTAGAACTGATCAAAAAATATGTAGAATGAATTTGTATCTCAATTATATACATAGGTCAAACGAAAATGCTTTGTCTGAAACTGTTTTTCTCAGCAGAAAATTCTCAAAAAACAGATATAATCAGGAGCACAATATTTTTGGTTAATCCTCTCTTAAAAAGAGGGGGGGTCAAAATTTTTACCAAATGCCAGGAACAAGAAATTTTTGTAAAATGGCACCTCATAACTATGGTCTTTATAAACAAACAACTCTTGCAGAACTTATTACAGCTGAAAAGGAGAGCAGGAAACATTCACGAATGTCTGATAACTTGTACAGAAAACTAGCGGATAATGCTTACCTTGGCATTCCTTTCTAGCGACGGGGACATTTCACGCACGTGTTTTCTGGTCTTTGTTGAGGTTATTGTCCTAAAGTCCGTTGTATGCGATGACTGGCTTTACTTCTCACACTTTTCGCTGGGTATACTCATTGGATCTTTGCTTTAGGATTCAAACATCAATTTTTACCGTTCTTTATACTCGAAATTTTCGTCCATACTCTGAGCATCTTCAGGAGCGTGGCGACTTTACCACCGATGTTCGTGGTTAACTTCGCGCTAATGGAGTCCGATACTCCTTGTTGCCATTCGTCGGAAAAACTTTCCTGGATATATTTCGTTATCAAGCCCGGCTGGCGCCATCTATGTTTCGTTAAGAACCCCCCCCCCCCGTATTTTTTTTTTAATTTTTTAATTTCTTCTCCTATCCTGGTTATCTTGTCTTTTTTTGCCTGTTTTTCTTTTGTTGTTGTTTTTCTTGTCTTATTAGTTCTTTCCACAGGCCCGATAATGTGCTAGGGTCGTTCTGGTTACATACCCTTGCTTTATTTTTGTAGATTAATATTGCTTCTTCCCTCCTCATTTGCCTTTCCGATTTTTTATTCTTTTTTAGCATTTTAATTTCATCGAACTTTGGGAATGTCCGGTTTTCCAAGCAGAATTGCACTAAAGCCGTTTTGGCTTCTTTTCTTTGCCAGTTAGATATGTGTTGTTTAAGTCTTTTTTTAATCTGTTTTTCGTACTTCCAATGTACGATATTGGGGGTATGTGTGCTATTGGAATTTCGTAGGTTCCTGATTCTTCTAGCATTTTTTCCTCTGTTTTTTTGTTGACAGTCATACTTTTCACGGTGTGCACTGAGCTTCCTAGTTGTAAGTCATATTTAGCACAGTGCCTATTGATTTCTTTACTCACTCCTTCCAGGTATGGGAACGCTCCAATGTATTCCAATTTTTTATTTCTCATCTTCCTTTGGTTGTGCACTTCTTGGCCTTCTTTATTCTGAGTCATATGCTTTTTACTCTCATGTATCCATTTATTAATTAGCTTGCTCGGGTACCCATACTCTTGTGATATTTTCGAGATAAACTCTAGCTCTTGATTTTTTAGCCTGTTGTTAGATGTGTGTGTGTACGCTCGCCGTATCAAGTTTACTATGCTGTTTTTTTTATGTATCACTGGATGGTGCGACGAGTATGGTATCAGTACGAAATTCCAATAGCACACATACCCCCAATATCGTACATTGGAAGTACGAAAAACAGATTAAACGGCGAGCGTACACACACACATCTAACAACAGGCTAAAAAATCAAGAGCTAGAGTTTATCTCGAAAAATATCACAAGAGTATGGGTACCCGAGCAAGCTAATTAATAAATGGATACATGAGAGTAAAAAGCATATGACTCAGAGTAAAGAAGGCCAAGAAGTGCACAACCAAAGGAAGATGAGAAATAAAAAATTGAAATACATTGGAGCGTTCCCATACCTGGAAGGAGTGAGTAAAGAAATCAATAGGCACTGTGCTAAATATGACTTACAACTAGGAAGCTCAGTGCACACCGTGAAAAGTATGACTGTCAACAAAAAAAAACAGAGGAAAAAATGCTAGAAGAATCAGGAACCTACGAAATTCCAATAGCACACATACCCCCAATATCGTACATTGGAAGTATGAAAAACAGATTAAAAAAAGACTTAAACAACACATATCTAACTGGCAAAAAAAAAAAAGAAGCCAAAACAGCTTTAGTGCAATTCTGCTTGGAAAACCGGACATTCCCAAAGTTCGATGAAATTAAAATGCTAAAAAAGAATAAAAAATCGGAAAGGCAAATGAGGAGGGAAGAAGCAATATTAATCTACAAAAATAAAGCAAGGGTATGTAACCAGAACGACCCTAGCACATTATCGGGCTTGTGGAAAGAACTAATAAGACAAGAAAAACAACAACAAAAGAAAAACAGGCAAAAAAAGACAAGAAAACCAGGATAGGAGAAGAAATTAAAAAATAAAAAAAAAGAATACGGGGGGGGGTGTTCTTAACGAAACATAGATGGCGCCAGCTGGGCTTGATAACGAAATATATCCAGGAAAGTTTTTCCGACGAATGGCAACAAGGAGTATAGGACTCCATTAGCGCGAAGTTAACCACGAACATCGGTGGTAAAGTCGCCACGCTCCTGAAGATGCCCAGAGTATGGGCGAAAATTTCGAGTATAAAGAACGGTAAAAATTGATGTTTGAATCCTAAAGCAAAGATCCAATGAGTATACCCAGCGAAAAGTGTGAGAAGTAAAGTCAGTCATCGCATACAACGGACTTTAGGACAATAACCTCAACAAAGACCGGAAAACACGTGCGTGAAATGTCCCCGTCGCTAGAAAGGAATGCCAAGGTAAGCATTATCCGCTAGTTTTCTGTACAAGTTACTTTGAAATATCGCACGTAAAAGAGAATAGTACAATAATTAGAGCTATATAATAGTCAGAATTAGAACTACTAAGTGGAATTGTCTGATAACTGTTAACAGAAATGTCTCGGCCAAAAACGTACCATAATAAATGGGGCATAGTTTTACTTTGTAGACACCTGCCTTCATGAGAAGCCATAAAGTTGCTGTGTAGCCACTGCTTTAGCATGGGAGAACATACAGATGACATCATAAGAAGGGATACATACTTCAAGCAATGCAACAAAGCATAAATGGAGGAAGCACTGACATGTTAATTCATCAACTAGATTGCTCAAAAACTATATCCGCACTCAGTTCCGAAACACCTAACACCTCAGTTCAAACTTTAGGGGACTAATATTTCTTCCAGGCTGCTGCAAAATATGAGGTACATGGGAAGAACATTCATAAGCACCGAATTTATGCACAGACTAAAGACAAATCAAGGATATAATGAGGTTTACCTTGAAGTGTTATTTAATCCACATCTTTGTTTAGCTGGCAACGTATTATTTTTTATAAGTACTCCCTCAGAGCTGCAGTGTATGATCCTGGAAATTGCTAATAAGAGCAAAGAAGTGGGTTTAAAATTAACGTACAGAAATCAAAATTGATGTACATGGCTTTTACAAGAACTGAAGAGGTAAAGTTAGGCATCATTTACTTCTAGGCAAACCTAGAAGTAACTGATGCCTAACTTTACCTTGGGCAGCAGATATATCAAGCAATGGCCATCTTGAAAGAAAAGAGAGAGAGAAAGAGAAAAAAACACACACATAAAACTAGATTTGAGAGCTCCTGGAATAAACAGTATAATTTTCAGGAGCAACTTATTATATCTTAAAAGTATTTAATCAATGCATACTTCCAGTTCTTATTTATGGATTGCTTAGTGTAACCAGAGAAGATAGGAACAAGGTTCGTACTCTTCCATGCAAAATAAATCAAGCACTTTTTAAAACCAAATTATCGTATGTGTGCACTGTCTGTCGGTCAGTAGGTAGGTATTTTAGCAAATTGAAACCATTAAACTCAGCTGAAATGGACACACCTTTAAAAACCTGGTTGTTACCCCCTGCTGGTTTATTTTACTACCTTTGAATTGACTTTCTGTTTTGGTATTTTTTGAAATCATTTTATTTCCTGGAATATTTTGAAAGGGTACATTATTTTCGAATTCATCTGCTGGTATGATTTTTATTGTTTACTTTAACCATATGTTTTTGGTAAATGGCTTTGATGCATTTTTTGATGCAGCTAGGAGAAGAAGGGTCCATGCATGAAGCATAAGCAATTCCTAGAAGTTCCACCCTCCGGCAAGAATGTGACCCTAACTCCAGTCAACAGAAGCCCATTGTGGCTCACGAATACATCATTCCACTTATTTCACTCCCATGGATGACGTTTTACTCCATAGTGATGTCATAACTGAGGTGCCAGCTGTCCACACGCTCAAGTTGAACACAAGTTCTGCGCTATTTGATCAGCTTGGTGTTTTTATAAGAACTACACAGAAATCTCCTATACAACTTTTTAGCACAAACAATTATTTTACACATGCTTTTTCATACCACTACTTAAAAAACAAAAGAAAAACAAAAAATTTTAAATACTATTTACAGAGTTTTAAAACCTTTTCAAGTACTTTCAAGGACTTGAACCAGATTTTTTTTTTTCTCAAGGACTTTTCACGGTTTTCAAGGAGCGCATGAACCACGAGGAAGAGGAACACATGGATTAGGCAAATGACAGGAGTTAATAACATCATCAATCAAAGTAAAGACTCTCAACTGGCAATGGGCTGGACATACTGCTAGAAGAGTTTTCCACTAGTGGACAACTGAAATACCATACTGGATACCAAGGGACTAGAAAAGAGCCTGAAACCGAACACATGGGTAGGTGAAATTCAAAAGCAAGCTGGAGTGACCTGTAGGCGACTGGCTCAATACAGAAAAATGTGGAACAGATTTGGGAGAACCTTCACCAAGCAGTGGATTGATAATGGTTGATCTGGAGAGTGCAATTAGCATATTCCCAAAGACTTATGTTGACTGCAGGAAAAAAACAGGATTTGTACAAAAGGCATGTAAGAATCTGTACACTAAATCCTTGCACCCCTTATTCCTGTCTAATTTGCTGCTAAAAATCAAAATTAGGGGTGGGGTGCTTTACAACTCAATCCATTGTTTTTGGCATTCATGATCTGCTTTTGGATTCAGGGAAATTTTGTGACTAGATTGAATTTATTCATGTATCTGAATACAGAACAATAAGCTACAAATTAAATTTCATAAGGAAATAAGGAAGATTCTGTAAAAAAATATATCAATGAATGCAAAAAATTGTGTTAAATAACCTATTTCTGAAAATAAATCACTAACTTTTACAGATTCAGTTCTGATATTTTTTAATCAGTTCCTATATGTGAATCTTTTTGGAAAGCTGATGATACTGAAGAATATGACTTTATTTATTCCACAACTTATTTTTCATCTATCACATCAGGCAAATAAAGGCAAAACCTTCGTGGAATGACAGATGTTCCCTAATGCAACAATTTACAAATCCATCCCCCCTCCCCCTCCTACCTAAGGAAAGCGGTCACATAACAAGTTTTCCAATGTACTGTGATGACAGATCTACATATGAACACATAACTGGCAGTGCAATGCAGTGACAAGCCAAGAAATAGTAATTTCCTTTTTCAATTTTCTACAAAACTATGCAGTGGTAAGTTGGTCTCAAATTATATCATTTTGAACTAAATGACAATGAACTGTGACAATAGGTTGTGCTGTGAAAGAACATATGCATGAGCACAAGGCACCACCATCAGTTCTTCCTTCTCCCTCAATCCAAACCAGACATATGGATGTACTGGAAGAACCTGGCTATCTGTTTTTACCCAGTCACTTGGCACACCACACCTACTTCACAAACAGTTGATGAAATCAAGACAACTGTTCTATTTGCTAATCATCATTAACCAATCTCAAACATTAATGATAGCTGCCAGTTAATTCAAAACAGTTTTGATTGTCTGGAGTAAAATTGCTGAAAACTGTTTAGCTAATGGAATTTTCCCCTACCCCTTCCTGCTGTTTTATCAAAAAAAAAAAAAAAGGGGGGGGGGGTATTTAATTTATGAATGTATCACATGATCTTCATGATGAATACTTAGAATTTCAATTTTTTTAACAGTAATCTTACTTTCATAATGTGGGCATAAAAAGGCACAAGTTCAAAATTTGTTGTATCACATCCTACTTTCTTACCTTAGCAAAAGCACCAAAATTAAACTAACATATCAATGCACTGTTCCACAAGGCCAAAAAATTCACATATATTTCAGTACATCATCATTAAAAAAATAAAAAGAAGTTAATGTTATAGACACTTCTCCATTCTACAATAGAATTTTTTTCACTAACACTAAAAGAATGGCAAACTATGCATTATTATTAATGGCACAGCTGTGAACAGCATGAAGTTTAAACCCTTTGAACTTTAAAAACTTGGTGTTCTACAGGAAAAGTTATCTTGACTGGAATGAATGGAGGGTAACTTCAAGTCAACCACCATTTTTGGCAATTCATGCAAACAACATTTGTTTCTATTCACAAATACCAAAAGTCAAATATATCTCATAATTACTTTTGCCACCTTTCAACAATGAAAAGTGTATTTGTTGACTGGCTCACAAAACTGAACCGCATGCTTATGAAACACTCTGCACATAAGAACAACATCTCCAAAAATCCATTTACATCATTCGAGATATAAAATGGTAAAACAGTTTTCACATAATTTTTTAAATTTCACACAAGAACTTTTGTAAATGACGTAGAACTTTTTTACAAAAGTGGAAATGAGGCACTACAACTGCTATGATAATGGGCTGCCACTATTGGGTCCACGGCGTCGATACATCGTCTGCGGAGAATCGTCCAAACTCCACAAACGTGTCTGCTGTGACAAATTCTGTTCGTACAGATTATCTGGAGGAGAAAATCTGCGCATTCCGTGATGAGGAGCTAAAAGAAGACAAGTGAGAAGAAATTATTTTAAATTCTTATAACTGGATAAGCCAGTAATCTCCTGTAAACTAAATTGAAATGCCCTAACAAACAATTTACAATATGATTTTATGTAAAGACCTCAAAAATCAAGTGCTGGAAACTTCACAGCAGTTTAGAATATTTAAACAGTCATACAGTTGTTTAACATGACCAATTCCAAGTTCAAATAGGGTCAAATTAAAGCTAAGTGCACTATTTTAAGATCTGATGTCAAATGTTAATTAATATTTATATACAGGGTGTTTCACTACTAGGTTGACCCTGTAAATTAATTACAGTATTACAGAAATGCTATTTATGGTAGGAAGACTAAACTGCAGTACAATGCACCTGAATTAATAGGAAAGCAAATGGAAACAGAAGCCGTGTTGACACATTCTTCAGACAGATGATGCAATGTCCGCTGCAGTTGCCACTCGTCAGTTGAGACATTGCTGACGATACAGCAACTTGTTTTTCTCTTGCACTGTTATTGGGTAACAGTACTGTTCTAGTCGTGTTGAAAAGCATTTCAAGAAAAGTATGGTACAATTGCACCTTCAAAACAGGTGATCCACAAAATGGTGAATAAGTTGGAGAACACAGGTACATTGGGGCAGATTCATACATGAGGTTGACTGAAAATGTCAGAGGATACGGTGATGGAATCTCTATGGTGTTTATCACAGGAGATGGGAATTCCAATGTCGTCATATCACTGAGTGGCAAAGCAAGCAAAAATGTATCCCTATTGTGTCCATGACGCAGGAATCGCGTCATTAGCTATTGCACGGTGTACATCGGTTTGAACGACGTCGAGTTGCTGCCACCGTGTGATATGGCCAACAGGCAATCCAGTAGACGACATCTGGATGACTTTACCCGAGGTCGTGTCATTGGGAAGTTGGAAGAAGGTCGAAGTGTGACTAGTGTGGCCGAGGAGTTCGGGATCGCTCACAGCATCGTTTCACGAGCTTGGACAGCATTTCAAACGACAGGAACAGCTGTCCGAGAGTTTAGCAGTGGTCGTCCACGAGCAACCACGGCTGCGGACGACCGGTATATTGTCCTACAGGTGAGAAGAGACAGACGGCAGACAGTGGGATAAATTGCAAGGCACATGCAACAGACAACTGGATGTCCGTTATTGCGTTTTACCGTGGCCAGGAGGCTGCACAAAGGTGGTCTATTTGCATGACGACCAGTACGGTGGGTGCCATTAATGCCTGCTCATCAGAGACGGCGGTTTCTGTGATGCCAGAAACACAAGATCTGGACACATCAGCAATGGGGTCGAGTTCTCTTTACAGATGAGAGCTGATTTAGTCTGACGAGCGATTCTGGGTGTATACACATCTGGAGAGAGCAGGGAACACGCAATCACACCTCCAACATGATCAAAAGGGACCAGTTTGGAGGTGGCGGAGTTCTTGTTTGGGGCGGTATCATGCTTGGTAGCTGTACTGACCTCCACATCTTCCAAAAAGGTTCAGTCACTGGTGTCCGCTGTTGTACCGAGGTTCTCCAGCCTCACATGCGTCTGTTTAGAGGTGCTGTAGGTCCTGAGTTCCTCTTCATGGACGACAACGCTATACCTCATCGTATAGTGGCTGTCGCAGAGCTGTTGGAGAGTGAAGATATTCAACGCATGGATTGGCCCGCAAGGTCCCCGGACCTATATCCAATTGAACACGTGTGGGACCTTCTCGGGAGACGCTTGGCAGCATGTCACCATCCGCCAGCAACAATTCCGAAGCTGCGATTGCCACTACAAGAGGAATGGGCCGTGATGCCTCAACAGCTCCTTGACAACCTCGTCCTCAGCATGGACAGACGTTGTAAATCCTGCAACGTCGTCAGGGGTGATCATATCCCCTACTAAAGACTGAATTTTTTTGGCAGCCGCCTGTCACATGGACGTTTCTGTCTTCTGTCCAGTTGTGCTCGAAGCTACCTTTTCAATAAAGTGCCTTTGTATCCTTTGGATTCCTTGTTTGGACGGTTTTGCTCACTTGTCTCACATTCTTACATCTTGGGGATCCTATGGTATGATTTGAGTTGATGTGGAGCACTTCTGCACGACACATTCGAAAAATCATCTCGTCCTTAATTTTTGCACGCCAGTGTAGTAGAGAAACACCCTGTATAAATCAATGCATTAAACAACTCTAATAAACACTTGAACTATTGATACACAAACCTCCTTATCAAAACATTTTTCACTACACAATGCCTAAGACAGGGCAGGACAAATGCTCTGTCCTGCTCTGATTAAAGGAAAAATGTTAACTTCAACTAACTTTCACTTTTAAGTTTCAAAAGACAGAATTTTCTCCTCAAACAAAAAGCGATTCCCTACCCCACCCCGTCGCATCACCATCAATCTCCAAAAAATATCTGTTCTGTTATGTATTTATCTTGAGAATGTCCCAAATGATAACGGAAAAGATGGTTTCCTTAAATCCGCGGAAGAATATCATGCCTGAAGATCACATGGAAATTTTCGCTATGTCTAACGTTCATTTTCGGAAATTGTTGCCTAGTTTCTTGCTGAAATAGGAACATTTATGCAAGAAAATTATATTTAACAACACTATTTTGAGGACAGGAATTACACCACAAGAAAAAAAAAAACATGCTTACGGGAAAAGTCTTCACTCGTTTAATTTCCGTTTTCAAAAGTTTTGACTAAGAAAAAAGCGAAATTCCGCGAATCCGTAGAAGAATCTTATATATGGATTGTTAAGATTTGACAGCTACAAGTTCATACTTCTCAAAGGTATATGAATGGAAAGGGATGCTATTTGGAGTTGTTGTAGGGTTTCTATAAAGAGAGTGGCTTATAGCAGGGCTGGAAAATTACCGGGCGCCAGGTCGCCTAGAAATTTGGTCCTGGCACCCGACTTTTTTAACTTCAAATTTCGTAATACAAAGTCATTACTTTGAGTTCATAGATGCAAAATGTAACTTCAACAAACTGTAATTTAATAAAATCAAACTCTGAAATTTTCTGCTTTGATCGCATTTACAAATTCTGTCAGCTTCTATCCTCAACCGTGTGTTTCAAGCAGAGAAATGCGATAAAAAAACCCGGTCACGTGACTAACCTGCCAGATCGCAGAAGCATTGAAGATCACACTATTTGGTTTGAGCCGTCAGCCCGGAGCAGAAACAGCGAGACGCGGCGACGCCCGTCACAAATTCTCGGAAAGGTTTGCAGACTGTTCTATTTTCTTAACATTAATTGCTTTTAAGATTTCTTTAAATTTTAAAACAAAGGATGGGTAATGTTCACACATTTTTAATGTTTTCTCCCGTTTAAGAGGTAAAGCTGTAATTGATAGATCATGCAGACGGATTTAATCGATAGATGCCCACCGCCCCTCATTTTATTTAAGCTTCTGTTTTTCCATATTTTTCAAACAGATAACTTCAACTTGATGAGATATAATTGCGTTTCTTGAGCTTTGAATCTTAAAAGCGATATTTTTATGCACTTTTAACGCACACACGTGTGGTGGTTAAAGGGCATAAAAGCATTTATTTCGGAAGCTAATGATCGCAATTCCTCCTTTTTTTTTTGCATGGAGGCCTAAATTTTAATCTAACTGAAAGTTGAATTAAGGCGATTTCTTCTTCCTTTTTTTTTTTTTACGAAAGCCATACCATATTTTTAAAGCGTTTTCTCTGTTTCCGCGGCCGTCGGCTTTCCGTAAGTTGACGTCGCAGCAACTATTTTTTCTCTTTTGCTTCCAGATAGCTTTACTTCAGTATTCAGTTAGATTGATGTCTTTTTTTGTTCTTTATTTTTTTGAAAACCATATTTTTACACATTTTTATCCTCCGTCTTCCATTTTTCATGGTCGCATTACGAGACATTCTGGAAGTTGACCGCAGGTTTTGCATTTTTTGGCTTCAGATAGCTTCATTTCAGTTAGATTGTTGCTGGTTTTTTTTTTTTTTTTTTTTTTTTTTACAAAATCCATATTTTTTAAGCATTTGCAACATTCCCTTCCGTTTCTGCGGCCATGCGGCATTTCGGAAGTTGACGGTCGCATTTTATTTTATCTAACTTTTTTACTTCCAGATGGCTTTATCTCGGATTTTTTTTTTTTTCTGAAATCACATCTTTATGCATTTTTTAACACCCCTGCTTCCTTTTCAAAGCCGTATTACACAGTACTCTGGAAGCTGACGGTTGCCATTTTTTTTAGCTATTATTTTCTTCCAAATAGTTTCATTTCAGATTGATGAGGTTAAAAGTTGTTGTTTTTTTCATTCTTTATGTTTAGATTTTTCAAAACTATAGAACCCTGATATTTATACACCGAATTTGAATTTCATTTAGCAGTAAGTAGTTTGTGTAGTAGGCAGTGCTTAATACACTTATATTATTACTCTTTTTTCCGACATCATCACCATGCATTACGTTTGTGCACGATACTTTGAAATTATCTTTCGTTTCACCTGGCTCCTAAATTTTGGAGCTGGCGCCTTTTTTTTCCAGCCCTGGCTTAGAGTCAAGCCGGAGTTTTGATTTATGTTAACATCCAAGAAATTTATGCTGTTGTTAAGTTGTTCATTATAGGCAAACATTGGAAATTTAGAAGGAATTTTTTGATGACATGAGTGCCAATAATTTTTCTGATGTGGCCAGACAACGAAAATGTCATCCCCATATCCTAAGCCGAATGGTGGGTTTAAAGAGAGACGTAGCAATAAATAAATTTTCCAAATTTTACATATAAATTTCAGCAAGCAAAGGGGAAAGAGGTGAGCCCATAAGAAAACCTTGTTTTTGTTGGTAGTAAATATTACCATTATATACAAAACAGCAATCATTTTAGAAGGTCTCAAAACAGTCATATGTGTCCTTGATTAGTACACCCTGAAGTTCTTGACGTTCCAAGAGTTTCTTGACTAGCAGCATGTAGGCATCAAAGAAAGGCACAGAAGGAAAGAGCGATTTCTACATCGAAAGTGTACATACAGGGTTCGTACACTTTTGGGGGGAAAAAATTCAAGGACTTTCCAGGTCTTTTCCAGGACATATACAAAAAAATTCCAGGATGATTATTATGCTTTACAGTATCATGTTCAAATTATTTTTTAAAAGTAATTTCAGTTTTAAATAATAAAAATGATGAAAGATGCAAATGGATGAATGTGCTTTATATGCAAATGGATCAGGTTTATCAAGCACAAGATCGTAAAGAACAAATCCTGTTCTTATGCGCTGACCTTTGAATTCAAGTTGGACCATTTTCTACAAGGGTAGGTTTCTCCTCCCTGATAACATACCAAAACTTTGTTGCAATCTAACAGATTTTATGTGAGTTAGCATTCCTAAGCTTAGAGAACGAATACTGCTCTTATCTTGGCCTTTAAATTTAATTTCGACCTTTTTCAACAGGGTAGGTTTCCAGGTTGTACCCAACAGCATACTAAAATTTCGCCAAAATTCAACCGCTTTCATGCGAATTATCGTACAGACAAACCCAAAACATAAACGTTTCTGCAACCATAGTTCGAAAGGGTTAGTAATTTCGAAAATAAAAACATAATGACGAGCGCGAAAACTAGCTCATAAATAGAATATTTGAAACTACAGTATGCATTCTCAATTATTAGGGATGGTAGAAGAGGAAGGGAATAGAACTGTCCAAAATTAGCATGTTTTCGTTGCACTAGGCGATTAAGCACGGCTGAATTCCTTCAGACCCCACCTACCCCCAATGTTCAAATGATTGAAATGTGCTGATGTTCATGGAATGAAATGGTTGATCAGCTATGATGACCACATAAAAGGTTGGGGGTAGGGGGGGGGATTTTTTTCTTTTTTCTTTTTTAGTTTATGCAACATTTTACATCACTTCAGTATTTATCTTGTCATCATCCAACAATTGCAATGCAACTACCGCTTACGATCGCGGATATCGGCAACCGAAAATCTGCCATATCACTAACAAGGGGACCTTACAGCTGACCACCGCGGATTTCGGTGAATTTTTTTTTAATGAAAGTAGAGGCAAAATGAGGATATACGTGTCCCGTCATTTGATCCAATGCCTCTTATTTTCAGAATAAAAAATCATAACGATCCGAGGACGGAAAAATGAATGAAATTCGCAATTGCCTGTAAATGATACTTTACTGCAATGCCACAAAGCCTTGCAACAGTGTGTTATAGCATACATTTCCTGTTATGGTGGCTAATGTTGAAAAGCGGGGAATAAACAGTGAACTATCAGTAGCAGCAAAGAACGGAACGCCTGCATTTTCCCATCCTCCCTTAAAGCTCTCTCGTTCCCACTTTTCAGAATTCCGTATAAAATTACAAAAGCAGTGTGTATCCTTTCTTTGATTTTTTCCACTCGGATTCATAGTCGTTCACACTCTCTGGAGTCGAAGAAGAAGTGGAAGAGAAACTGTCTTCTTGTATGACGTATGATGTTGACGCGGCAAAAGATATTTTCGGTGTCTCTGGTAAAGGTTCCTCACTTAAAAGCAGCTCCTCACTATGCACCACTTCAAAGTTCTTTGACACGTAAATGATGGCTTCAGCCATAGATTTGGCTATCAACACTGCTTTTTCGGACACATGCTCAGTTTTGTTCGTTAGCAGAACGTTCGTGTCTTTAAAAATTTGCTTGCACATTGTCAGAAAATTTGCAATGTCTTGCGGCTCATATGAGGCTACGAAGTTTGGAATGTGTACGTCAGATTTTAAAAGATATGAACGTTCTGCAAACAAACAAAACGGAGCATGTGTCCGTAAAACCAGTGTTGATAGGCAAATCTATAGCTGAAGCCATCATTTACGTGTTGAAGAACTTTGAAGTGGTGCATAGCGAGGAGCTGCTTTTAAGTGAGGAACCTTTACCAAAGACACCGAAAATATCTTCTGGCGCGTCAACATCACACGTCATACAAGAAGACAGTTTCTCTTCCACTTCTTCTTCGACTCAAGAGAGTGTGAACGACTATGAATCCGAGGAGAAAAAATCAAAGAAAGGATACATTTCACACAACACGAAAATCAAACTCGTACAGCTTGCTAAACAGCATCCAAAATGGAGTTTAAAAGCTCTACTAAAAGGACGATATACTGCTTTATGACGGAAGGAAGACCTAAACTAAAATGGGAGCAAAAAATTGAACGGGAAGGTGGATTAAAGGAAAAATATCACATAATCAACAAATAAACCTTCCATCGATTTCGTGAAGCTAGAGAGAAAAAGCAGCCCGTAACAACCCGAATGATACAATAATGGGCTTCTGCTGCAGCAGTGCAACATCAATTGGACGGTTTTCGTTTTATAGCATCAAAAGGGTGGGTTGAAAAATTCAAACTGGTTCATGACATCCGCCAGCGAAAAGTGACACGCTACATCAGGTCACAAAATGAATTGAATTTGTAAACTATTATCGCGGAAGCAGAGAAATTCCAAAAACGTCTTTCACGACTGATCAAAGAATTTCCATTGGATTATGTCATTAACACTGATCAAACAGGATGTGAGTATAGAATCGATGTGCAAAGAACAGTTTCCGTGCGTGGAGAAAAAACAACAGAGATATTCTGTTGTTTTTGTATGCATTAGCCGCTTCTAGTTCATTACTTCCAAAAGTTTTCCTATGTATGCAAGAGCCTCAGGGACAATTTGGGCCTCTTGTTTCCACGATTGCGGAAGGACTAACGGCAAAATATGGAAATGTATTCGTAACATCGTCAAAATCAGGGAAATTAGCGAAAGAGCATTTCAGCAGTTTCGTGAAAAATATTATCCGACCATTTTGCAAAGAAGAGAAATTTCTCTTGATCTTGGATTCATGGGGAGGTCAAACAGATCCAGCCACTTTAATAGTGTCTTCACAAAAGATGACGGCACCTGTTCTTCTACTGTCGAAATCATTCCATCTCATTTTACCCTATACTGTCAACCTTGTGATGTGTACCTTTTCCGTCAAGTAAAAAATTTTATTAAAAAGTTACAAAACTAAGTTACAAAACTCTGTCGAACTTTTAAAAGAAAACAGGCATTTAAACAAGCGAGAAGATGCCCTGAAGATCCATTCACTTATAAATCAACGTTCTGCGCCGGTTTTCAAGAATATGTTGCAGTATGCTTGGTTTGCTGCAAAGTTAATAAAGGAAAGAAAGATTTTTGAAATGTGAATGAAATGTGTTTTCCGGACGACGTTCGACAAACGAAATGCAAGTGCTTGAACAGTTCTTTTATCAAATGCTCGAGAGAGAGAGAGAGAGAGAGAGAGAGAGAGAGAGAGAGAGAGAGAGAGAGAGAGAGAGAGAGAGAGAGAGAGAGAGGTGTTATGTTTTCATTTTTTTTCTTATTGGAGGTTTAACGACCATCGTGAGACTGCTTACAAGCATCGCCCGTCCCTAATTTAGGCACGCTGGTTCCAGGGAAGGGAGAGAGCCAGCGCCGTGAGACAAACACAACATCCATGCCTCACTGGGATTCGAACCCGGACCCCTTTTGGACGAATGATCAGAGGCCATCGCTTAGACCACTGCGCCACTGAGGCGGCCGTTGTTTTTGATAATTTTCATCTGCAACTGTGTGTACCAAAAAACAATAGCGAAACCTTCGATAGCGATACCTAACAACATATATGTTAGGTCTTCAAATAAAAGTACGTAATTATACTTTATAAGCTAAAATGTGATAATTCGATTCTCCTAACAATTCCTCTGTCCCCATATGTGCTATTTATTATTAAACTCCATTACTCAACGATTACTTCTACAAGTTCTTTATTATTTGTTAGTGAAACTACACCGAATTGCCATTGACAATGACACAGTACAATGTTAAGTGTAAGTTCCACATCACTACAAGGCCTGCTGCTCATGACATAGCTAGCTCATGCAAATATTGCACAGAAATACATGTTTCATTCAATATCTACCAATATCACACAATGTTGTAACTTCTTACAGAATTCTGAAAAGTGAGAACGAGAGAGCTTTAAGGGAGGATGGGAAAATGCAGGCATTCCGTTCTTTGCTGCTACTGATAGTTCACTGTTTATTCCCCGCTTTTCAACATTAGCCACCATAACAGGAAATGTATGCTATAACACACTGTTGCAAGGCCTCGTGACTTTACAGTAAAGAATCCTTTACAGGAAATCACGAATTTCGTTATGATATCCTCGGATCCTTATAATTTTTTATTCCAAAAATACGAGGCATTAGATCAAATGCCGTGACACATATTTCCTCATTTTGCCTCTACTTTCATTAAAAAAAAATTCACCAAAATCAGCGGGTGGTCAGCTGTAAGGTCCCCTTGTAAGTGATACAACACACAGTATCCTGTTACAATGTATTGTAATTGAAAAAAAAAAGAATGTGGAAAAAGAAACTTTCAGAAATTAAGATCATCAAGTCATGCGTTTCAAAAATCCGTTTTCCTTTATAATGTTTAAAAACATGTTTTTGCTTTTTTACCGGTAGTGCATAATAAAAAAACTATGTTGATTTTTTTTTTTTATGGAATCAGACGTCCGTATGTCTGATTGTCTTCATCTGAGTTCACACATTAGCTACTGTGTACAAGTAGACCTATTTTTTCAGCTCAAAAATATGTAGTTTGTATATATTCACAGTATAAGTCATTCCTTATTCCCACAGAACTGAATTCAGCAGATGCAAAATGAAGAACATCAAGACCCGCCCAACACCATGTTTCTGATTGTCTGCTGTTTATATTCAAGAAATGCAAATATGGATCAATGGTGAATGCAGTAACTATGTTTTTTATTTATCACCAAGAAAAAAAAAAAAAAAAGAGCCGTGAACCGTGAAAGCTGTAACGGATATTTCTCTCAACCCCCTCCCTGCACAAAAACATTCCGATTAAGATCAAACAGCAGGAGGATGCCTCTACGCACACGCACAACCTTTGGAATGTCCTGATGGAACGGCTTCTTTTCATTTGGCACATCGCCATAAATCACCACCTGCAGCTCACTGAACTGTCAAGTTGCACCCTTCCTCCTTCACCCTAACTATAATAGAAAATGCAAAAAAAAAATGCTCCCCAATTTTCTACAAAATTACCAAATTTACATCATGATGTTGCAATTTACTAATCTGCTGAATTTTGCTTAATTCCATTGAAAACTTTTTAATTATAGATGATTTTTTTATTAAAACAGTAGCTCAGACGTCTGAATAAAAATGTATGTTTGTAATTCAAATAGACTCCATATCATCACAGAAAAAAAAAATTAAGGATCACTGTTTAAATAAACCATGGCATCTAAAAAAAATAATTCACTTGCTTTTCCCGTAATTTATAATTACTGTTTCTTTTTTTCAATCCGATTATGCAACAGAAGATTTTTTTTTTCATCTGCTAAAGTTCCTAACGGAATTTGGCAAAATTTGCAGTAGAACTTTATTGTGATGTATCTTAACCACTGTAAAAATTTTACTGTGTTATTTTCAAAATTCGGAAAAATGGATTTTTGAAAATTTTCTTCTAGTCCTTTTGAGCTGTGGAAGTGATAAGCAGGTGTTTGCTTTCTTCCCAACCAAGGGCTTCAGATCAGTGCTCACAGCTGTCAATCAACCGTTGCTATGGTAACACCCTTTCTACTCCAGGCTCACTCTGTCCAAAGAGGCACACATACTTGTCCATAATAGAAATTACCAATGCTAACTTTTTAAGTTTTAAACCAATTCAACTGGAATTTTGGAAGTGAGCTTCTGTAATCCAACTATAGTGAATGTAAAAATTTCAGCCACTTTCGTGAAAAATTCACAAAGATAGTTTTCTTTTTTTATCATAAGTAGCGGAAGTCTCTTGAGGGGAGGGAGGGCCGGCCTGGCATGCTCATAAACAAGAAGAAGATGAATGTGTTGTTCAGGCATACTCCTCACTACTGGTGGATGCCAGCTGACTTGATACATATGCGACCCCCTGCAAATGCTAAATGCCTCTTCTTTCCCCTTCCGTTCTCAGCCAGCAGTTGTCAGGGACGGACATCAAGCTACCCTTCTTAACAGACCTACTAGTAATTATCCAATTTTATTGCACTGGAAGTAGTGTTTGTTTTTTTTCCCTGCAGCCAAATTAGGATTTGGTGCATGTCCGTCAGAAACACCACCGTTGCTGGCGGTTTCTTTGAGAACAGAGGAGAGAAACTTTAAAAAATGAAGGAGTAACAGTAACACGATTTCCTAAAAGGGCATTTTTTTAAGCACTAATTTCAAATTTCAAGGCTTTTCAAGACAGCATTAAAAAAACACCATTTTTCCAGGATATTCCAGGCCTTGAAAACGTAATCAGGACTTTCCAGGTTTTCAAGCACGCGTGCACACCCTGTACATAGTATCTTGAGTAGCTATTGATTTAGGGATTTTCTGAACAGTCTTTCGTTGAAATAACAGAATATGGGTGGTTTGTGCTAAAGAACCTACATTGCTTGACCAATTGCTTTTCAATGTTGGCTGAAGGTCAGAAAGTATTTTCAATAAGGGGACAGATTGAGTCTCTCTCTTTATGCAACTTGATTTATAAGAACAATCTTGGGGTAGGGTAATATGCTGGAGGGGAAATATCTCCAAGTTAGGTTTCTAAAGAGGATTTTTTGCGTGTATTAACAACTTTGCAGAGTCAGTCAGAGGGGTCAGATTTAAGCTTAATGCAGTTACTTTTTAAAGTTTTTTTTTTTTTTTTTTTTTTTTTACAATAACTGAGCAACTAACTTTATTTGTTTTACAGGTGGCAAGTTGTAGGAATAGGTGAAATTTCTTTAGAAAAGAAGAAAAGTATCCTATCTTTGGGGCTTCTTGCCTCAGTGATTGCAATAGCCAATTTTGTCCCTAACAAAGGTTGCTGAGAAAGATCTGTGTTTCGGATAGCAGCTTCAAGTAACAAGATAGTACACTGCTAGACAATTGCTAAGGACGGATCATAAACGGCTATATAGCGCATAAAAAAGTAAGTGTGGTTGGATGCCAAGTGAAATAAAATAATGTCAGAATGCCAGGACATTACAAGAAAGACAATTTATTGTGCTCTGAAATCCAGAAGGCTTTGGAACGTGTTCAAGGGACAAACAGGCCATTTTGTGCAGAATACGTAAACGTGAAAAAAATGCAATTACCATCCGCAGGCGTTCCGGCGTAACATGTCAATACGGGATATGGCCACCATGGAGGGCGATGCAAGATTCCACACGTCGTGGCATGCTTTGCACAACATTATCAAGCAGCTGTTGGGGTAATTTATCCCATTCCTCTGTAAGTGCACGGATGAGGGTGTCCTTGTTTATTGGAGGGCATTGGCGACCAGCAAGACTCCTCCCCAAAGCATCCCACACATTTTCAATAGGATTCAGATCTGGAGAACGTGCTGGCCATATGAGGCATTGAATATCCTCGCTCTCAAGATACTCCTGGACAGCGACTGTTCGATGATATGTTGCGTTGTCGTCCATGAAAATGAATCTATCACTGACAGCACCACGGAACATGCGAACATGAGGTAGCAGAACATCATTAATGTATCGTTGGCCAGTCACAGTCCCTGTTGGAAGCACATAGAGGGACGTACGGCCATTGATCATGATGCCAGCCCATACCATGACACTACATGTCGGATATGGGTCCCTTTCCTGTATGTTTGCTGGAGAATATGCAGTACCACTATCACGCCAGATCAGTTGCCGTCGACAATCAGACGATAGACTGTATCTACTCTCATCTGAGAAGAGGACAGCAGACCAGTCGTTATCAGTCCAATCGCGATGTTGATGGCACCTTTGCAAACGGGCGGTACGGTGACGTCTGGACAATGGGATGCACACAACAGGACGGCGGGCGTATAGTCCACCTTCATGCAAACGTCTGGCGACAGTTTTTCGGGAGATCCGCTTGCCAGTAGCAGCCATAAACTGATTTGCTAACTCACTAGCTGTGCTGCGCCGGTGTCTTTTTGTTGATAGCACTATGTACCGATCTTCTGCAGGTGTCGTACTGCGAAAACGACCTCCCCCGTGACGTTTGCTACACTCTCCATTTGTTTGAAATGATTTCCAAAGCCTTGAAACAACACTGTGGCTGATGTTGAACTCCCTGGCAACATCTGTTATTTTTCACCCTTCTTCAATCTAGCCAATAATATGGCCATGCGTAAAATCATCTAGGTGATGTCGGGAAGACATACTGAAAATTGCAAGTTCGTCAATTGATTCTTTCCCTTTCAACTTTGCGTTTGAACAACACCGGTCAATACGCGTCAAATCCTTTATATATCTTTTCAGCGCTATGACGTCACGAACAAGTTCAGCAATCCAAAATTTGCATACGCACAACACGTCTTACTGTATCCCGCACTTATGCTAATTTCCACATTTTCCTGCCTTCCATTTTATGGTTGCTATTGTCATCCGTCCTTAGCAATTGTCCGGCACTGTATATTGTAAACCAGGTTTTACAAAAAGTGAAAATTGAGGGCCAAGTCAGAAAAATTTGTCCATCTCAAAAAAGGTATGGGCACTGAAGACAAATTTACATACCTCGCCTAATTGGTAATGGCATCAAAAAGGGAGACTGGTTTTTGATGGGGTTTTTTGGGAGGGGGATGCTTAAATTTCTTAGTGAGCCTAATATTTCCACAACTACAACCTGAACTATGAAAATGTTCAGTAATGCTGAATGCATTGAACCAGCCAAATGCTGATATTTGATATAACACTTTAGTTCCTACAATGGTGTGCAGGACGAAGAGGAGAAATTAGCATAACAGCGAAACGAGCAGGCAGAACGGACTGAAAGACCACTCAGCAGACACTAGGGTCCGGTATGGTAGGGCATGCGCATATATGCAGCCTGACGTGGGACGGTGTACGCTCAGCAATTCGGTTAAAGCTATTGCACGGTGTACATCGGTTTGAACGATTTCGAGTTGCTGCCACCGTGTGATATGGCCAACAGGCAATCCAGTAGACGACATCTGGATGACTTTACCCGAGGTCGCGTCATTGGGAAGTTGGAAGAAGGTCGAAGTGTGACTAGTGTGGCCGAGCAGTTCGGGATCACTCACAGCATCGTTTCATGAGCTTGGAGAGCATTTCAAACATGCAACCACGGTGGCGGACGACCAGTACATTGTCCTACAGGCAAGAAGAGACAGATGGCAGACAGCGGGAGAAATCGCAAGGCACATACAACAGACAACTGGACCTCCGTTATTGCGTTTTACTGTGGCCAGGAGGCTGCACAAAGGTGGTCTATTTGCACGACGACCAGTACGGAGTGTGCTATTAACGCCTGCTCATCGGAGACGGTGGTTCCTGTGATGCCAGGAACACAAGAACTGGACACATCAGCAATGGGGTCCAGTTCTCTTTAGGGATGAGAGCCGATTTAGTCTGATGAGCGATTCTGGACGTATACACATCTGGAGAGAGCAGGGAACACGCATTCACACCTCCAACATCATCGAAAGGGACCGGTTTGGAGGTGGCGGAGTTCTCGTTTGCGGCGGTATCATGCTTGGTAGCCGTACTGACCTCCACATCTTTCAAGGAGGTTTAGCCACTGGTGTCCGCTATTGTACCGAGGTTCTCCTGCCTCACGTGCGTCTGTTTGTTTAGAGGTGCTGTGGTTCTTGAGTTCCTCTTGATGGACGACAACGCTACACCTCATCGTACAGTGGCTGTCGCAGAGCTGTTGGAGAGTGAAGATATTCAGCGCATGGATTGGCCCGCAAGGTCCTCAGACCTAAATCCAATCGAACACGTGTGGGACCTTCTCGGGAGAAGCCTGGCAGCACGTCACCAGCCGCCAGCAATGATTCCGCAGCTGCGATTGGCGCTACAAGAGGAATGGGCCGTGATGCCTCAACAGCTCCTTGACAACCTCGTCCTCAACATGGACAGACGTTGTAAATCCTGCAACGCAGTCAGGGGTGATCATATCCCCTACTAAAGACTGGATTTTTCCTTGGCAGCTGCCTGTCACATGGAGGTTTCTGTGTTCTGTCCAGTTGTGCTCGAAGCTACCCTTTCAATAAAGTGCCTTTGTATCCTTTAGATTCCTTGTTTGGACGGTTTTGCTCACTTGTCCCATATTCTTACATCTTGGGGATCTTATGGTATGATCTGAGTCGATGTGGAGCACTTCTGCATGTAGTTACATTTGAAAAACCGTCTCGTCCTTAATTTTTGCACGCCAGTGTAATTCGCAATAGAGGCATGGAGATTGTGGATGGCTGCAGTGAGGAGATTTACATGAATGCTACATGCAATCTATACACTGAACTCCCAATTACCCGTGCATCTCACTCACTCGCGCACGCACGCACGCACGCACGCACGCACGCACACGGCTAGAAACAGTAAAATGCCAAAGAACCAGTGAAACCTCGATTTATCTAACACTCTTTTATCCAGATCTTTCCATTAACCGACATAGTTGAGAAAATTCAATTTCAATCATCAGTTGAAGAAGTGTTTGTTTACAGTATGTATCTTTTCTCTTATCACTTTTGTGGCTTTAGGGCAAAATTGGTGGGTTTTTTTCATCTTCACAGAGCCTTTAAAAAGTCGAGGCCACTGTAATCTCTTTAAAGAAACATGATTTAATGCAATGCACACCTGCGTATATGTGTGTGTCTGTTTAAGGATGTGATAGGATTGGATGAACAGCAATGAAGGTAGTTCTGCTATTGTAAAAAGACAACCCCCAAGATTTATGACTCCTGCTTCCTCCTCTATGCCACCCGACCCTTGGCAAACTGTCCCTGTGACCCCTCTCTGTCCTTATGTTGCATCCATTGCAAAAATTGGCAAACTGACACCTGAGCATCATAAATTTCAGCTTCATAATGAAACGTTCTACAAGCAACTCATCTCTGCTCGGAAGCTAGAGGCACTGTAACATTGCCCCACCAACGTTGCGTAAGCACTAACGTAACTAGTGAGCAACTTGGACTCGTCAGTGTGGTGTTTGGGCATATTTTCGTCAAAAAGCTCCAGCTGTTATTCAAGATTCATTTCGTATTTTTCAGTGTTTGTTTGAAGAAGTGCTTCTGCTCTAAAGATTTTTTAGCGTTTCACAAGAGCGAATAAACAACAAATGAGTTTTAACAATAATAAAAAAAAAAAAAAAATACTGGACAGAACTGATAAACTAGAAAAAGGGGGAATTCGTTCACAAATTAGCCATGGGAGTTGGGTACTGGCATTTAAACTGTATGTGACTTGAAGAAACAAAAAGAAAAACTCATTAAATTTCTGCAAGACTGTAATAGTGGAACAATGAAAAACACGAGAAAGTCGGTTAAAACACCTTGATGCTTGCCTGGTTCAATCAAGAACTATCAGAAGGTGTTCCTATCTCAGTTCCAATATGCATGGAAAAAGCCTTGTTTTTCCACAATGCTTTAGGCATTGAGCTTTCATTTAGTTCATCTTCAGGCTGGCTCACACGTTTTAAGAAATGGTATGGTGTCTAAAAGGTGTGTATGAATGGTGAAAAGTGCAAATTGTTCAACAAAGAATTTGGTGACTACGTGAAAAAAGAAGAATAGTTCCTCGATAAAATTTTCAATGCAGACGAGATGGACATCTATTGGAAATGCTTCCAAGTAAAACCCTAGCAATGCAGCAAAAGAAAGAAACTACAGGTTTTACATACATACATACATACAAATCACTAAGTTGTTCTCTGAGATTCAGAGGTTAGCTTCAAAAAGAAATACAAACTACCCGATATTTTTACTTACTGTTGTCGTATCAAACTTCTCCATTTACAGCGATCTTGACATACAACTCGGGCTTCACTGATATCCATTACACGCTGTACACAAGATCTTTTATGCTTTATACTCATAATCTTTTTCTCATGCAGACACTCCTAAATCTGATCCACCCATGTCTTCCTTGGCCTTCCTCCGCCTTTCCTTCCTGCCACTTGGGCTAAAAAGATTTTTTTAGTAAGCATCTCGTCACTCATTCTTTCAGCATGGCCAAACCACCGAAGCATATTAGTCTTCACCATGCTAACAACATTTTGCTTCACATCACACAACTGCAACACATCTTCATCCCTCGCACAATCAGACCGTGTCTTGCCACAAACCCCAATGTCTGTGTACATAAGTAACACACTTCTCCAGCACACAAACAACTTCTATGTTTCTTCTTTAGCACCCAGGTTTCACTGCCATACATCAGAGTAGGAACAATTACAGTTTCATACACAGCCATGCGGGACTCTCTAGAGAACCCATCATTCCTGTGAAAACCTCCCAGAGCAGCTATGACTTTCAATGAAGAATTCACTCGCCTACTAATTTCACCATCCAATTTGTTCTCTCTGTCAAACATACTTCCTAAATAACAAACTCACTAACCTGGTCAATCACAGTGTCATTTATACTTACATTACACACTATGGAAATACAGTTCATTTAAAACCTCTGAATATGTACATACAGTAGTATGTGGTTCATTTTTACGGTATAGAGCTGTGCATTAATTAGCATGGATAATCATGAGTTCAGTGTACTACATAAAATCCAGAACATATTTCTTGCATTTCATATTTCCTGAGCAAAATACACTTTCAGCATTAAAGTCATTCCAGGTTTGTTTGCTTTTTTGTTTCTTTTTGCAGACGCTGATGAAAAAATGCACGCTGCAGGGCTGAAAATGTTTTTCCTTTAAAGCTTGTGAGATGCAAGAAGTACACTTGCCTTATTTTTCAGCTACATAAACAATGACAAGAAACACAACAAGCAAAAATTTTAAATTCATTAGTCCATTTCAGTTGGCTCACTGCATTCAAAGAGAATTTTAAAATATACTTACGGGGTGAATAATTATATGGAGCATCATTCAAAGCAGGTCTGTTTAGAAATATACCTGGCTGATTAGTCACAGTTCCTTGCTTAGGCATCACCAATGCACGGCAACCTATATTAATACTTTGTCTTAGAAGTGGCATATTATATTTGAAATGTGAATTATACATGTAATAAGAGCAACAAACTGCCTGTCCCTTACTTCAAGTACACATACATAACTAAAATACAAATATAAGAACAGAGAAAACAATGAAATAAGATTCCAAACCATCCTGATTAAAATTGTATGTATATTCACCTATACTATAACGGAAATAAATTATAAAATTCCCAGATCACACATAACTTCTGAAACACTGTGTACACAGACACACACATGATATGTAGCTGGAATTTATTCAATAACTGTTACCTACATTAAGAATTAGGAAACTTGAAATAAAGTCTATACTCTGCAATATATTACATTTTTGTTTTTATCTGAAAGCTCTGCAGCCTGAATTTTAGCTATCAAAGTAATCACTATGCAAAACAAAATTTTAAAAAAATCCTACAAACTGAAAATTATCTAGTTATTTTAAGAGCATTTCTGTTTTAGTTTAGTGCCAGGTGTGTTTAGATCTACAAATTTATCATATAGATGGATACAACCTGGGATGAACACACACAAAATGGCACATAGCAGCTGACAGATACAACACATCTGTCTTTTGTGGCCAAACTGGGCCTTACCTGATGAGGGTTTTACTTGAATCTGCAGTAAATGTATCAGCACATACTGACTGATGAATATGCTCAAAAATACTGAAACTGAACTAGCCAGCAGTAGTCCAATTTTTTATGCAAATTGGAAAAAGTGCTGCCTGCTGCAAAATGTACATGATTACTTTTTCAGATAAATCTCACAGAAAGGGTTTATGTTATTACATAAGGCACTGTTCAAAGTTTGTGGCCAGTAGAAACCTTAGTGACTTCAAAGAATAAAGTCTGTACAAACTATATCATGCACAGAATATAAAGGCAATGCAGAGGTGTTAGACACAAACACATGACAGCCATTTGATGCTGGCAATAGTTGTTGTCAACCAAGTTCTGCTGCATGCCAAAGGACAACACTGTGAGATTGCTGACCTCACTGATTTCCCCAAGACATTTACCATACCACTGGCAATGCAAGCCACCATCATATTATCATTCACTAATATTGTACTATGATACCTGAATCAGAGCTCTCTTAGTCAGTATTTTGTTTTGCCTCAACATGGGAAAAACAAAGGATTTACCTGATTTCGACAAAGGCCAGATAATTATGGCAAGATTCCTTGGTAAGACAATCTCTGAAACAGCGACACTGGTAGGCTGCTCACACTATGCAGTAGTTAGTACCTAATTAAATGTGGTCCAAAACAGGTGACACTTCGAGCCATCAACAAGGTGTGGGAAGGCAAAGCCTTATTGATGCCAAAGGTCAGCACAGGCTATCTCGTCTTCTTCGCAGCAACAGGAATGCTTCACCACTATTGATATTACTCATAACGCCAATAGTGGTGAAGGGCCCAATGTGTCTAAACACACAGTTCATCACACGCTTTTGAATATGGGTATCCACCAGAGCTGAGTTCGGGCTCAATTTTAAGAGTCCGATCCCGAATTTTATATTGCAAGAAAGAGCCCAGGCACGAATGAGCCCTAAAACTACGATTAACCTGTTTAGGCATTAAAAAAATATATATATTCTCTTCCAGACTTCTCTACCCGTGCAATTAACCGATGTCTTTCTCAACTGCGGAGTGGGAAAGGGATGTCTATCTATTTCTATTGTCTCTTTGACCATTCATTTCTTCCTGAAATGTTTAGGAAATCAGGAAAAATTGGGAGGCATAACAATCTACGTCGTACATTGCTAAATAGAATTAGCAGGGAGCTCCCTTTGAGGTAGGGAGCAAAATTTCGTCAGCTTGCTATCTACTGTTCTCATAGAAATGTTTCCTCCGCAGAAATCCTGTAATTTGTGGCCTATGGAATTTTGTTACCCAAGCCCAGAATAGATAGCTCTGCCAAATTCCTACTCCCCATCTAGACCCAGTTGCAGAACAATTCTCTTTAACAACTCGAAAGTGTAAAAAAGTCTCGTGTGATAAATCATGTAAAATCACATTAAAAGAAAATTCTCTTTCTCTCTCAAAGCCCGAACTCCAGTAGGTATTACGCAGCCCGAGCCCGGTTTGGGCTCTACTTTGGGCTCGGCCCGTCTCAGCTCTGGTATCCACAGCCTCAGACCCCTTTGTGTGCTTATGCTCACAGCCATTAACAGTTGTCAACGCTTGCAGTGAGCACATAATCATCAACACTGGACAATAGAAGAGTCTCATGGTCAGATGAATCCCATTTTCTGTTACACCATGTCAATGGACGAGCTCATGTATGACAGATCCAGGCAGCTGGAAAGAGTGTGATGATCGGGGCAATATTTTCTTAGGGAACACTTGGTTGGACCCATTATCCTTGTAGAGCAAACTCAGGGTTCCCACTCAAAAGTAATAAAAAAATTCCCTGACTTTTCCAGGTTTTCCAGTTGGTTTTTAAAGTTTTCCAGAGTGGTATGTTGCAAAGAATGAAATGTAACAATTTCATCCCATTCCATTCATTTTTCTCACCAAAACACACACTTGTAAATTCTTTACATAATTTGTCTTTATAAAATTACCTGCTTTTCATTAAATAACAACTAACTGTGCACATTATTTTCTGTACCAAAGTTCCGTGAACTTTTGTGAATACTACCCACACGGAATTTGTAAATACCGTATATAATCGCGTATATATATAAGTCGGGGATGTAAGGTCAGGTGATGCGTAACATCACAGCCTCTCCTTGACAAATGTCAACCCCGCCTTCTCGTGGTGCATCCTGTTCCCACTAAAAGGACTCTGACGACCGCCAATAGCGGTATAACTATACCATCGGGATTAGAGGAAATTCTATCCCACACTCACCAACCCGCTTGGCCAGCGTGGTGAGTTATGGCCAAACCCCTCCAAAATGATTCCACAACTTAAATCTTGGCCCTCGGTCTCCGGCAGCTGGAATGTACCTGGCCAAGGCAGCGGCCAGTGCGACATGAAGGCAGAGGGTGCTAAGAATCCCCGGAGGACCGGACTAGGCTGCCATCTCATGCTGACCTTGGCTACGTATAATGGACGCTCCCTATCTTCTGATTCAAGGCTTCTTGAATTGGAAGAGGAACTACAAAGGATCAAGTGGGACATCGTGGGGCTAAGTGAGGTAAGGAGAAAAGGAGAAGATCTCATCAAACTGAAAAGTGGACATCTCTTCTACTATCGTGGGACAGATACTGGCAGAACTAGTGGTGTTGGATTTATAATAAACAAGAAACTGAAGGATAAAGTTGTAGAAGTTGAAAGTTCCTCCGACAGAGCTGCAAGACTTGTTATCCAACTCTCGAAAAGATACCAGGCTCAGATTATTCAAACTTATGCACTCACCACAAGTCATCCTGAAGAAGAAATTGAAGAATTTTATGAGGAAATTTGTCATCTAAATAATAAAGGTAAGCAGCACTTGAAAATAATTATGGGAGATTTCAATGCAAAAATAGGGCAACGGCAACAAAATGAAACTTCAGTAGGTAAATTCGGTCACGGCAACAGAAACCAGCGTGGAATTACTCTCACTGAGTTTGCAGAGGCAGAAGGGTTTTTCATCTTGAACTCCTTCTTCAAGAAAAAGCCACACAGGAAATGGACATGGAGACATCCAAATGGGACGACAAGTGAAATTGATTTTATTATGTGTAACAAAAAATTCGTCATAGAAGACTGCAGTGTGCTAAACAAGTTCAACACAGGTAGTGACCATAGATTGGTGAGATGTAAGATTCACCTCAACACTAAACTTGAACGTGGCAAGCTCATAAGACAAACAAAATCTATTGACATAACCAACCTTAAAAAACACCATAATACCTTCAAGTTGGAACTGAAGAACAGGTTCTCTGCTTTAGAAGGCCTAACATCGGAAGAAGTGGACATCTCTGAAGTTAACAGAAAAGTAACCAAAGCTCTTATGGAAACAGCAACAAAATTAGCTGGGTCTAAGAACAAGTTGCATGTAAGCAAATTATCCGGAAAAACGAAAATGTTGATGCAAAAAAGAAGAGAGATGAGGACAACTAAAGAAGATGTGACTTCCAAAGTGGAATATATAGAGCTATGCAAGACAGTAAGAAAAAGTATCACTGAAGACGTAAGAAAATTCAACTGTGAACTAGTGAGGAAAGCAATTGAAAACAACCAAAGCCTAAAGATAGCAAAGGGACATCTCAGTAAGGGAAGAAAACAGATTATGGCACTGAGAAAAGAAGATGGTTCTGTAACAAGAAATAGAAGCGAAATTTTGACAAGAGTGAAAGATTTCTACTCCAAATTATATGAAAGGGATGATACATGCACTCCAGACATCATGAAAGATACCAGTACCAGAGTTCCTCCAGTCCTTCCAGCAGAAGTTGCACATGCAATCAAGAACATGAAGCGGGGAAAAGCTCCAGGAGAAGATGGAATTACTGTAGACATCATACAAGAAGCAAGTGGAGAAATCGAAACAGTACTCGCCCAAATTTTCACTCGATGCCTTAATGAAGGAAAGATTCCTGAGGATTGGAACACCGCTACAATGATCCTGCTACATAAGAAAAGTGACATTGAGGATCTCGGAAACTACAGACCTATCAGCCTCCTATCAGTAGTTTATAAAATCTTCACTAAAGTTCTTTCACAGCGCTTGAAGGTAACACTGGACATGGCTAAACCGAGAGAACAAGCTGGATTCAGGAGTGGCTACAGCACAATAGATCATATCCACGTACTGAGAGAACTAATTGAAAGAGCGAGGGAATATGAACTTCCATTGTGCATGGCTTTTATCGATTATGAAAAAAGCCTTTGATTCGGTGAAACCATCAGCAGTTACAATGGCTCTGAAAACCTGCGGTATTGAAGATGCATACATTAATATTATTAATAACATCTATGAAAATGCAAGTGCAAAGATTCGGCTGTTTGAAAATACAACACACGTAAAAATTGGAAAGGGAGTGAGACAAGGTGACACCATATCTCCGAAGCTCTTTAATGCCACATTGGAGGGTGTTTTTCAGTCGCTGAGCTGGGAAAACAAGGGGATAAAGATTAATGGAGATTATCTAACCCACCTTCATTTTGCTGATGACGTAGTCATTTTTGCAACTAGCCCATCAGAGCTGCAGAGTATGATCCAGGAACTTGCTGACAAGAGTAAAGAAGTGGGATTAAAAATGAACTTTCAGAAGACAAAAGTGATGCTCAATGCTTTTACAAGAAATGAAGATTTATCGATTGATGGAGAAAAGCTGGAGATAACAGACACGTACGTTTATCTTGGACAGCAGATATCAAGTGAGGGTCACATTGATGAAGAAATTAATCGGCGTACAAAACTTGCCTGGAGAGCTTTTGGAAGAAACAGCATAATTTTCAAGAGCAATATGCCATTATGTCTTAAAAGAAAAGTGTTTGATCAATGCATCCTTCCAGTGCTTACGTATGGTGCAGAGACGTGGACCTTAACTAAAAGAGACATACAAAGGCTGCAGACAACTCAAAAAAGCATGGAGAGGTGCATACTTGGTGTAACCAGGAGAGATAAGAAGAGGAACTCGTGGATCCGAAAAATGACAAGAGTGGAAGACATCATGATCAGAGTTAAATTCCTGAAATGGCAATGGGCTGGACATACTGCCAGAAGGACAGATCATCGATGGACAGCCGAAATTCTAGATTGGATTCCAAGGGACAGGAAAAGACCCAGAAGAAGACCACATGGGAGATGGGTGGATGAAATTCGAAAGTATGCAGGGGTGACATGGAGGAGACTGGCACAAGACAGACCGTTGTGGAGGAAACTTGGGGAGGCCTTCGTCCAGCAGTGGATTGATAATGGTTGATGATGATGATGATGATATATAAGTCGAGAAATTTGGGACAAAATGAGAGCTTCAAAGAAATGGGGTTGACTTATACGCGGGGTCTAAAAAAATCGTAAGTCCAAAAGTTCTTCCCGTGAGGCAAAAGGCAATCCATCCCAAAAAAAAAAAAAAAAAAATGACGATGCGGTATTAATCACAAAATTGCAACCCTCCGAAAGAAAAAAAAAGAAAGAAAGAAAGAAAAAACGCTGATGTGGTAGAATTACGAAATCGCAAACCTAAGAAATTCTCTGCGCTTTGAGAAGTCTCTCTCCTGGCTTTGCGTATCCACAGCAGCGCATAGAAAGCTCCGCCCTTCGGACTACCAGTTGATTGCACTGATCTTCGACGTAACAGCAAAGAATATCATGCGAAGCGTTTTCTTTGGTAATGGAGCCATGCGACAGCCAGTGTTAGGTGTTGCTTGTTCTTAATCGCACGTGTCTCGCTTCTCCTATTATGGGTGACACGGATTGTGTAAAGAAACGGATGTCCTATAACGCAGGATTCAAGTTGAAAGTGGTTTCTTTTGCAGAAAATACTAACAACTGTGCTGCTTCACGTCAATTTGGCATTAACGAAAAACTGATTCGAGATTGGCGTAAAAAAAACTGGACTTAGTGAAAATCCCAAAATCGCAAAATGCGCTGCGCCGTGGAACGACATCTTTCCCAGAGCTGGAAAGTGTCTTGAATGATTGGATTGTGGGCTGCAGACAAAATGGTTACATTGTAACGCGAACTGGTATACGTTTGCGAGCAATGAAGCACGCAAAAGATGAAAAGTTTGCAGCCGCAAATAACACTTTTCGTGCCTCACCAGGTTGGTGCACAAGGTTCATGAACCGCTATGGGTTGTGTCAACGCCAGCGCACCAAAATTGCACAAAAGTTACCTCGTGACCTCGAAGCAAAGATAATGGAATTTCAAAAGTATGTAATTCAAAAGAGAAAAGAGACTGCTTTTGAACTTTCCCAAATAGGGAACATGGATGAAACCGCCATGTGTTTCGACCTTCCTGGAAATAAGACGGTGAATCAAAAGGGCGAAAAAAATATCTTGATCAAAACGACTGGCCACGAAAAATCCAGTTTCACGGTTGTTCTTTCCTGTTTGGCCAACGGCAGTAAGCTACCTCCGGTAATTATTTTCAAACGCAAAACTCTGCCGAAAAGTGTTGTCTTTCCGTCTGGTGTGCTCGTTCGTTCCCATGAAAAAGGATGGATGAACGAATCCGGAACAATTGACTGGTTACAGAATGTGTGGAACAAAAGGCCAGGTGCACTTTTGAGGAAACCTTCTCTTTTGGTGTGGGATATGTTTGTTGCACACCGTTGTGCAGAAGTGAAAAAAACTGCAGAAAATTCAAAAACAACTCTTGCTGTCATCCCAGGTGGGTTGACATCTGTTCTTCAACCACTAGATGTCTGCCTTAATAAGCCCTTCAAGGATAATGTGCGGAGGTATTGGGCAGATTGGATAAGTTCCGATTTGCTGACTGAAACCAAGGGCGGAAATCTAAAGAAGCGGGATATTGTTTTGATTGCGCGATGGGTCAAGGATGCTTGGGATGCGATACCAGCGGAAATGGTCGTGAAATCATTCAAGAAATGTTGCATTAGTAACAAACTTGATGGCACAGAGGATGATGAGATTTTTATGAGTGATGATGACAGTGATTCTGATGACACAGGCATAGATGGGAATACTGATGTTTATGATGACGCGCCGATGACGGAGAAAGACTTTTTTTAACTGTTTTGCGAATCTCACTCGGAATCGGATTTTGAAGGGTTCCGATGAAGTTTTTGGGTATGCAAATTAAATTTAGTATTATATATATATAATTTTTTTCGTTTTCAAATGTTTTTGAATAAATTCATTGAATTTTTTTTTCTTCTCATTCCGGGATCGACTTATACGCGAGTTTCCGATTTCTTACGATTTTTTCCTCTGAAAGTAGGGGGTCGACTTATACGTGAGTATATACGGTACATTCCCATAGAAACAGGTCATATGTAAGAAAAAATCTGTTAGTTGAATAGTTTGTTTTTCTATAACACAATATAGCTAAGCTTAATGATGGAATGGCTCTGTTCAAAGAAACATGATTCAAGAGAACCAACAGACAAAGGACTTTGATCCATCGTTTGGTTGGTTCTCTTGTGAAGTGTTTCTTCAAGCAGAAACCATTGTGCCTAATTGTTCCATGCTATAACAACTGCCTGCAGAAATTAAACAAAAGCTTAATAACTGGCAATTTTAAAAATTCAATTTTGCATCTCTTTTTAGAGAATAAAGGAAATACTTAATATAACTGAAAGTAAGATCTACCAAATTCTAGGCAGGCAGTATTTGCAAGCAAAAGTTTGAAATCTTGAAAAAATAAGTTTTTTTGGCAAAATAAAGTATCCATTGATTTTTACAAAAAAAAAAGGGGGGGGGTAATTTTCCCTGAGTTTTCCCTGACTTTTACAAAAAAAGGGCAATTTCCCCCGAGTTTTTCCTGATTTTTGGAACCATTTTCAAATTCCCTGAGATTTCCAGGTTTTCCCTGTTTTCCAGGTTGAGTGGGAACCCTGAAACTCTGACTGCTGTCAAGTGGTTGAACAAGTACACACCTTTATGGCAACTGTATTCCCTGGCAGAGATGGCATCTTTCAACAATACAATGCTCCATACCACACTGCAAAAAAAGGTTCAGGAATGGTTCCAATAACATGAAGAAGAATTCTATTTATTGTCATGGCCTGCAAATTTGCCAGACATGAATCCTATCAAGCATTTGTGCTTTGAGTTGAGAAACGGGTATGAGCAGCATCACCCAAACCACAGAATTTATGGGAACTGCAGAATCATATGAGACTGCCGAAGAAGAAAAAAGCTGAACTTTTTCACCGGATGAAAGAACAGAACATGCAGCAAAACAGTGTGAATATAACACGGCATGAGGAACACAGATTTGTTCACTGAAATTTACTTATGTAAATATTAAACTCTAGCACATCATTTTATTTAAAATATAAAACTACTGACATTTAACAACACACAATAAAGGGAACATTGCAGTGAGGAGGGGATTACAATTACAGGCAAAATCCTGATTCCATCTGACTTCCATTTTTGGAAAATTTTCCTCCATTTTCAAGGTGAAATACACAAATATTTATGGAATAGGATGATATTTAAACAACAATGGCCAAAAGGAACATCACGCGAAAAAAAAAAAAATTATGATCACACAAGAAATCTTCACTCCATCTAACTTCCGCTTTCGAATGTCGGAATGCCTTTCTCCGATGGAAAACGAGATCCCACCACCCAAAATTCTGTTCAGTTATGCATTCTCGAGAATCGCACAAATGGAAGAATTCTATGCCTGAATATCACTATCATTCCCCAAAATTCTGTTCAGTTTTTGATTTTGTGAATCACACAAATGGAAAAATCTCATGCCTGAACATTACTGAGAATCTTTTTGCCCTCATCTAACTTACGTTTTCGTAAAATACAAATATTTATGGAATAAATTTATATTTAACAACAATACTGGGCAAAAAGAACATTGTGAAAATAAGAAATTACAATCTTTACTCCGTTTAACTTTTGTTTTCGAGAGTTTTTATATATGAAATATCGTCCCTTGACAGAAAATGAACCCCAAACTAATCCCCCTAGAATTTTTCTTCAGTTTTGCATCAATCTCAAGAATTACCCAAATAACGACGAAAAAAAAAGCGGTATTCCGTGAATCCACGGAAGAATCTCGTGTATGAATGTTCTGTTGCAGTCATGGTACCAAATATCAAGAGGCACCTACTAACATCTCATTTAATCTATGCCTCATCGGGTGAGAGCTCTCTTGGCAGCAAGAGGAGGACCTACATCATATTAGGTAGGTGGTTTTAATATTTTGGCTGATCAGTGTAAGGTGTCTCACTTAAGGCACTACACTTTCAAGACACTTTGATACAGCTGAAAAAAAAAAATCAGTTTATCAAAAGGTGAAACTAGTATTTGTTAACTTGTTAGAATCTGTTAAGGGATGTTTTGGCTATCAAAGATAAAATCTTTTTAACGAAAGAATAAAATATTGATATTTTGCCTACTTTGGCAAATTTTCTAAAACACTACGAAGAAGAAACTAGTCATCTTGAGGGGGATTTGCATCACACTTTACATATGATGTGCCCGTGGTTTCACTTGCCCTTGGAGCACTGTGCCAGTTTCCTAAGAGATTCACATATTTTAGTAATATTGAAGGAAAGGATAAAAAACAGCTGAAAATGAAGATAATAGAGATTTACATATAACTGCTGCAACCTTTCTTTATTTGAACTTCAAATTGCTAAAGATGCTACTGGGGAAAAAAAAAAAAATAAGCATTTTCAAATAAGCTCCATGGATGACAAAACTAACAAAGACTGGTACCTTCAGTGCTAATGATGACAAAACTGTTCATGTTACAACACACACACTATCAACCATATCTGAAGAACTTAAAGTTGAATTTAAGGTAGCTGATTCTGAAGAAGATAAAAGTTTTTAACTACACTGAAATGAGTATGGGTTTTGAATAAGAACAAGAACAACTTAGGGGCTAGGTATTTGCTCACTTGGTAGGAAAAATACAAAATGTTCTACATTCACACATATTGCAAGGCATGTATTGAGCATACCAGCAATCACTGATGCAAGCAGCATTAGACTTACTTTTTTTCGTTGCATAGCAGTAATGCTAAGATTTTTTTTTTTTTTTTGTGTAGCAGTTTTTAAATATTGTGTAGCACCGGCATACGTGCAATATATCATGGGGTAATGAATTGCGATGGCATTGTAGAGAGTTTGTAGTATATTTTATTCCATTAAACTTTACTGTTAATTACAAAACCAAAACAAAAGTACATATTAGATTTGAATTACCTTTGTTGATGTTGCACTTTCATTTAAATTTTAGTTCCCAGTCCACTCAACACTCAACAAATAATCAGTCAGAATCCCTCTTTCTTTTGCCATACGGTAAAGTGTTGGGCCGTTGGGGAGCTTGGAAGAAAATCTTTTGAGCCTCTTCCAATGAAAAGGCTTCAATAGCAGGGCCCTCAATACTAACACGAGACAAGTTTTCCAATGCCTCATCTTGCAGTTTATTGCAATTTGCAGTCTTTGGATATATTTGGGTATTTTTATGTGACAGGTTTGGTCAGCCAAGAAATGTTGTCCCTCTCCACCAGCTATCTTATTTCAGGAGTGAATACAGAGGGCGAGGGGGTCTCCCCTCAGGACCAAGGAATACCTTTGATATGTTAGGTTTTAATAACAAATTAAACATTTTTTCGTGAAAGAAAGTATTACTTAAAAGTATATTATTTTCCTTAATTAATTGGAAGAATTTATAGACATACTAAGAACACTTTTTCATTTTGAGGAAAATATCAGAAAGGTCTCCGGTTATTCCCGATGATTGCGCCCCTTAAGCTGTCTTCAAAGACAGCAAACCCACATTGCTGAACGCCGAGATATAACGGTCAGCCCGAGCACAGAACAGCAGACTTGCGTGCCAGCGGTGTCGGGATCGGGTCACGTGACTTCCGTTTACTCCTCGGGAACCTGGCTGCGCCGAGACGCTCGTCATTCCCCATCACATAAATCAACGAAAGCAAGTGATCACAACCGGTTTGACAGCTTTTGGCTCTTTGTCAACATGAGGAAGGAGCGAAGGAAGTGGTTTCAGCGTTGGAATATGCTGCTGGCGGTCTGATTTTTCCCCAAAAACTTTGTTCCATAGATTTGCTGTCGAGTCCATGTGAGATTCCAACGTAACTGCAGACGGGGGGTAGGGGGTGGGGGAACTGCGCCGTATGGATTAGATTAGTTGCAAGTACTGCGATGCAAAAACGATTTCATTTAGCACTTATATATTTATGCATCGCAAACTGCGATGTAATACCGCTTAATTCCTACGCTGGCTGCAAGCAAACAGGTTTTTAATGTAGTGAATAGGATATTACATTTATTATTAATTCATTATAGATTGAGATTAAATCCTTAAGCCTTACATGTGACTCTGTTTATAAACAGTTACAGAGACTATGAGGTAAGATATTTCCTCTGGTGTTTTCGATCCAAAAATAGGAAATGCTCCGAGAGTGAGTCAAGGATAATGGTTTTTGGAATTATCATTTCACCAAACAATACAAGATATTTAAGCACCATAACCTACAATTTTATTTTCACAACATTTTACTTTTTTATTATCACAAAATTCTGCAATCAAACTTTGTAATACATATGGCAGTTTGTAGGTGTTAGAACATAAAAATAAAATACATAAAAGGTGAAAAGTTTATGTTGTGACAAATATAGCCGCAAAATGTTTCATGTAACTGAATTTATGTGAAATCATGACATCTGATTTCTCTTCCCTGCCCCATATCATTTGGTTGTGGGAGAAACAGAAAGGAAAATTTAACATCAAAGAAGCCCCCAATCCCTCACCACCACCACTCCAAAGAAACGTCAGACAGAAGAACATGGTGTGAAACACATAATAACAAACAGCAAGGAAGATACATCAATCAATGTAGTTATCTAATACAGTTGGTAAAAGAAAGCAATGGGCATGTTCACGAGAAAAATAACAACACAAAAAACATGTACAACAATCAGAGGTGAATAACACACCTTACACATGTCTCTACACAAGTAGGAGTGAGTGAAGTGGTGATGCATGACATATGGCTAGTAATAATACACATATGTGATGAAAATACGAATGGGAATACAACACACCTTATTTCCCCCTACTCACATGATTAAAATGTGCAAAAAAAAAAAAAGTTCAAATCTAGGTAGGGGCTGATATTAATAGTGATCCAATGAACACAGGAGGGTCAGTGCACAAAAACTGAACCTGGTCTTATATCTACACCAAAAACAGACTAGAACCCATGGGATTATTTTCATCACAGAGGTGCTTTATGGCTTGTTTCAGCAAAATAATGGCAGGTCAAATATAGCCAACATCACTTGGGAATTTCTACAACTTGGCAATCTCCCACAATCAGTCAACTCTCCATGTTTAATACCAATCAAAGGTGTTACCTGAAGACACATTCATGACAGGTGTAAACTGCAGCCACCCTAGGAAACCAGTTGAAACAAACATAGTAGGCTGCACCACAAAAAGTTATTTGATGCTTATTAGGGAGGTACTTTTGAGTTTCACTATTTTTCTTTCTGTATTAATTAATTTTTTTAAACTTTAGGAGTAATTATCATTATACATATAATAACAATTTCTTAGGTAATTTTGTACTCCTAGAGATGAAGGATGAGGTTTGTGTAGTGGATGAAAGATTTTACAGCAGTGAGTTTGAAGAAATGAGCAGTTTTTGAATAGTAAGATACTAAGCTGTAAGTTTCCTGTACATGTACGTATCTACGAAAGGCACTACTGCTTTCTGTAGTGGTCTGCACATTCATTTATTTATTCATGTCATTGGTTTATTTGATAATGGAATATTTTATGGTGTGATCTCCTTAGAAATATATTTTGCATCACACAGGCAAGTTGCAAAAACATACCACCATGGTCAAAGTTTTGGTACATGATGGTATGTGTTTACTGAGATATTTTCATTATGTTGTAGAAACATTTGAGTAAGAAGATACATTGGCAAATTCACTTTGCATCAGGAAGATAAATTGCTTGCTATAAGTGAAGCATTTGTTTCCTTCCATGCAGATGAGGCAGTCATTAATTAGCATTTCTTACAATCTCACCAGATAAATTAATCCAAGTGCCCCCCCCCCCCATGAGAAGAATGAACAGATGAAAAAGATCCACGCTATATTGGGAAAACTGCTATAAAATTACAAAATACTACAATGCAAGAAAAGATACTAAGTAGGAAAAGAAAGATACAAGCCCCATATGTCCCTCCTGAGGGGGGGGGGGATCTGCTCCCTACTTTTTGTTACTCTGGTAGGTGCCACTGCAACGCCAGATTCAAAAAATGCTACACGTAGAACCTTTTTTAAATAAAATAACAGTTTGCCTATCAAGAAAGCACTGAAATTTATTTTAACCCTGCTCCTTACAGCATCTGTACCATTTGAAAATCTCTACTGGCAACAAGAATGAAAAACCACAAAATGTGAACTCAGAAACTGCTACAAGTTCATTTAAATTATCTTAGTGTCAAGTCAGAAAACAATTTTTGTTTCTGTAATGTTACACAATGAAAATAGTTTAGCATGATTTCAAGATTTCAAAGTCTAACCATCCTTACAGTTGCCTCATATCATTTGTCTTCCTCTGTTTAACAGAAAAGATGTAAATGAAAAAATGGCAATGCTATTGTTTTAGAAAAGCGTGTAAGTTTTTTATAATCCACTAAACTAAATAATATTTTTAGTAGGTTTCAAATTTTCAGGTATGACAACAACAATGAATTTTTTTTAATAAAATAACATCTAAAAGCTGAAAGCATAAGCACATTTTTTTTAGCCTAACCTCACAACAGGAAATCACTGAAAATTAAAACAAAATACACATTACACAAGGAATAAATGGGGAAAATACCTAAAATAAGTGCAACAATGGTGACAGTAATTGACAGAAGTGACAGCATAAATGATTGGTAATTCTCCCAGACATGTGAAGCCACTGTCTTCCATCCTAAAGAACTATAGCCTATAGGAATACATTGTGCTAGGGAAGAGAGACAAAGAAAGAAAAAAAGTTCTATTAATTACAAAATAAAGCCATAAAAATCTGTATTAAATCAACAATTTCTAGTACATAAAAAAAAAAAGTTATATACTAAACACTGACACACATTTATACAAACTTTTGAACCTAGAAGTAAAATATTAACACATAATGTGATAAAAAAATGTTCTGTGATGCTTATTCAATCAAATTTTCCAGGCTTAAGAAATATTGATCAAGAGTACTGCATTTATTACAATATTCTCAAAGATACATAATCTTAAACCTAGACAAAACTTAAACACTGCAAAATTAAAAACAAAACAATACAGCCTTAGGCAATTAAATCATTGTGAAACTACATCTTGTTTACAACACATTTTATTTCTTAATTGCCAATTTTGACTTGAAGAAGAGTGTGATCATATAATACAGCAAAATAATTTTAACTGATTATGAAACATTTACTTGTCTGAATAATACCAGGGGTTGATCCAGGTTTTTAAAGATGGAACCCATTTTTGTGGATTTTACCTATTTCTGAGTTTAGGACAATTTTAATCTCCTATAATCATTATTCTGACAGCCATTATTGTGATAGATAATGTGTGTAAAAATGATGGCGCTCGGAAAACCAGTTTTTATCTAGTGCAAAACTGTAATGATATTGAATATTGTTGATTTGGATGTTTTTGGGTGAATGTTGGTCACAGGAAAATCTTAATGCAAAAATATTCGAACACACGCTATAAATTTTGGCGCATGATCAAGTTAGTGGAAGAACACTGGAGAAATGACCAACAAAAACAAAAAATAAAAAAAATTGCCCAATGAACGTCTCCTGTGGAAAAAGTCCTGCCAGTTTGCAGGGGTGATTTTGCTCACTTCACACTCCCAAAGAACATGCAATACAAGACACAAAACATGTACTGACTTACGTGTAAGTTTGTAAAACCGACTTCGGCTGTATTTATTTGAAGGCAATAAGAAGAGCACTGTAAGGTCATCACCAGAGCTTAAATTTGCTCAAGAATATTGGCTGTTCATAGCCTTAAATTTTCTCATAACAAAGTTACCCAAAATTTCGAAAAGGTATTAAAGTCCTAAATTAATTTTGATTTGGGTAAATACAAAGGCTCTAAGGTTTAGGCCTTGGACACATGATTAAACAATTCTGTCATTTGTTGTTTTCAATAACAGAATGTGCGCCCAGTAAAATTTCACACTGCTTTCACTAAAGTAGATAAACAAAAAAAAATTAAATGTTAATTTGGCTGCTCTTTTGATTTTTCAAAATGGTTTTTCACATAAATTTAGAACATGGTTGCCATCAGCGCAACCTGTCGGAGTCATTCAACTGAAATATTTTTTTCTTTACCAACACATATACAGTACAACCTCGAAAATTTGGACATCCAAATTACGGAAACCTCCAAAATTCGGACTTTTCGCAGATTTTTTTTTTTTTTTTTTTTTTTTTTTTTTTTAAATCTTCCAGACTGCCAAAGTCGCGAATTTAAAACAACAGGGTAAGATTATGGCATATAATGATATTTCAAAAACAAATATACTGATTATTTACTAAAAAGATGCGATGAAATTTTTACAGAAATTTATAGATATGATGTCGTGATCCGTTAGACACATCTATTTAAACGATAACTCTGCTGTCCTGATGTTGGTTTAGGAGGGAAAGTGGGGGAGGACGGGAAAATGCTCGCGTAGGTCTTAAGGTTAGGAGGTTTGTTTGTGAAAGAAATGCCTGACTCAAATGCCCTTTGCATGGGGGATGGAATGGGGACATAAGCACACAGACCAGTAGCGTGACATCCGAGGCTTCTGTGGATAGCGCGCCCAGGGTATCTCTTTCGTTGGCTGCAGCATACATCATGCAGGAAGGTGCGATGCAACCAAGGAAAGGAACGTTGATTTTCACTGGGGTGGGGAGACCGGTTTGATGAGCACTTCCCTGAACAAAAGCTTAAGAACATGAACAATGCAGTTAATCTGGCATGCGATACAGGTGTTTCTTAGCTC
The DNA here is from genome assembly GCA_039090855.1 of Macrothele yani. Taxonomy (NCBI): domain Eukaryota; kingdom Metazoa; phylum Arthropoda; class Arachnida; order Araneae; family Macrothelidae; genus Macrothele; species Macrothele yani. The sequence continues at coordinate 69,150,184 of CM077028.1, read as the reverse complement.
TGTGCTCCTGAGTTTTGCTTTGATTTTAATTTTTTTTTTTTTTATTGACTGACGATAGTGGAAGTTGAAGGCTTCGGCTGGAAATGTTTTCTCACTAATAAGCGTTGTAGCATCATCACCTGATGTTAACAATGGGTAATTAATCTAATACCTGGCTGAAGATAAAATCTTCACAAACGCAAAAAGAAAAAAAGAAGGGAGTGCTTTCCCATTCATACATATAAAAGCGGAGCTCAATGGGAAGGCTCAGTGAGCAGTAAATGAAAGTAGGTCAAACCACTTGAAAGAGAGAAAGCATCACCGCTGTTTCCAAGTGTCGGCGGCGAGACCCGCGAACACGTGCGAGGGAGCTGGTAAAAGGAAGCGTAAAGCAACTTATTGTAACAAAAACATCTGTAGATGAGAAAAAAAATCATAACATAGAAGGAACATATTATTAAAGAAAACATTAATCGAAAGCATTACAAGCGATAATTTATAAGTTAATTACTTCTAAGACGGATTCTATTGCGGTGAACAGAGAACCATCCTGTAGCAGACATCCACATTGAATGGAATTTAGACAATTGTGCAGTTTTACGAGCAATGCGATATTCTAACGGGAGTCTTAAGATTTAACTGTGATTTATATTGATTACATAAATGGTTTTCAGCATTTAATAAAGGCAAACAAAAAAAAACATCATTAGCATGATTAATAAAAAATGTATAAATAAAAATGTTTGCCAGTATGAAAAAATAAGTGCATAAAGCAGATCAACACTGAGTTGCAGAATTAGCCTTTGAAGTATACATATAATCACGTTGGGTGCGAGTTAATTCATGAAAATAAGGAAGATAATTTAGTTTTCTGAGCAGCACTACGACTTCGACACAGGTGCGGCCCTTACGGCAACTTTTGCTTCAAAGATTGCAAAATTTCTCACCTGCGGCCCTTACGCCGATGCGGCTCTTAGTCCAAAAATTACGGTAATCTTTTTTTGTATTTTTATATTTTTCTTAAAAATTATCCTGTTCTATTATTATATATATTAAATAATATTTTTTAATTGGTTAACCTGATTTTTTGTCATTACTTTTACAAAAATAGTGTATTTATTTAATACTAAGTTTGAATTTTATCCAAACTCTCTATAATCTGGAAAATTCCAAAATCCGGAATCGGCAAAGTCCGGACGATTCCGGATTTTCGAGGTTGTACTGTAATACACAGATATGCACATACAATTACGTGACACTAATATACACTTTGTTTCTAGTTATTATATTTTTTTCCAGGCTCAAAAAACCACAGTGCACTGCTAGCCTTTTACCCCTATTTGCAAAATTTTGTTGTCTTACATGCTTGCTACATTTCCTTTTAAATTTTAACCTTTAATCACCACAGATTTGTTACTTTTATTATTTTGCTCAACTCAATATGAACAATGGATACTTTACACCATTTTTGCAGGTATTTGTGTTTTCAAAAGGATATATATTTTTCTTTTAATTTTTATGGCCTCAGCTTTAACCTGATGTTTGTTTAAATTTACCAAAATGAAGTAAGAAAAAATTTGACAACTTCCCTAACGTACTGCAACAATGAATTTAAACTCGTACTATTATTCCTTTTTTTTTTTTTCCCCAGACACCTTTACTTCAAATGCAATTTAATTTTATACAGGGTGTCGTCTACTGGTTTCCAATGAACCAAATTCACGACTTTTTCATGACCTTTTCATGACATCTTCAGTTAAATTCACGACTTCTCGACAATGTGTGGCACAATGACAACCATTCTAGATTCATAATCTAGTACCCTTGGCTTGAGATCCCAGGTTATTTTATATTTTTACAAACACTGAAATTAATTTCATGTGACAATAGTTTAGGCAAAACTGACGTGTCTATAATATTGTTGCTAAAATGGCTATGGGGGGGGGTGCTTTTTAATGAACCCCTACCCGAAAGCCAGTAGAGATGAAAGCTGAATGTAATTCTTATGTCACTAAAATTGCTTAAAACATGAATAATGCAATTATGTATGGCTTGCACTATGCCATTCACCAAATTCTATGTGTTTAAAGAAATAAAAACATTCAACTCTCATCTAGGATGGGGTATGGCTATTTTTAGAAATATTTATCATTACATCTATTAATACACAAATTCTTTTAACATGGTAATGCTGTAAAAACTTGTTTTTATTAAGGCAATATAAAAATTATGAATGTACAAAATTTATAGAGACTGAAATTTCACAGTGAAAGACTCAGTGTTTAAGTATCTTAGCTAAACTTGTTATCTCAGAATCTAGAACTTCAGCTTCTTCTTTTGCCTTTTCTATAAAGCTTCCTTTTCTTATCTTCTTTTAGTTCTTGGACTGCTCTCCTTTTACGATTGGCCACTTCATCTTTGTCAGATTTCTTCTTCTTTAAGGCGTCTACTCTTTTTGATGAAGCATTTTTGACAGCTAATATTATTGATTTTGTGATGTTAACATTCAGTTTTTTCTCACTATTAGCTAAACCACCTAACGATTGTATTGCACTGTAAACACTTCTTTCTCCAACAACTGCATCTTCTTCTTCTAAGTTTTCAATTAAAACTACTTTGTTAAATAAAAGCCCCTTTCAACTGCAGCATTGCCATGAAATATGCGTAGTAGCTTCTGTAAGAACTTGATAAAGTCATGGTTCGCACTTTGTAGTAAATTCATCAGGAAGTGATCAAGTTTGTCCTCCTCAGGATTGAACTGTTTCAGTTGTTTTATTAGAAAATTCACAAAATTATAAATATTCCCTCTTCACAACAACATCTTTTGATGAAGACATGTTTTTTTTTATATATATATATGTCATGGGGCATCGACTACACGGCGGTTTATAAGGGTGCTGGTTCGTGTTTTCTTCTAGGTGTGCAAACTTGTCTTCATTCAGGTGCTGACACCAAAAAAAAAAAAAAAAAAAAAAAAAAAAATGCATGACCACCCACTCAATTTCATTACTTTTTCATTACTTCATGACTACCTGTTCAATTTCATGACAAGTAGACACCCTGTTACAACAAAATTTTGAATTTTGTTTTATTTATTCCTTAAAATGCCTGGAAAGTTCCATGCTACTTGTATTTTCTACCGGAGGTGGAATTGAAAGGAAAATTTTTCTTTACCTTGCGTCAAGTCAAGGGTCCTAGTGGAGGTAGAAGGAGGGTCTTCTCAAAATATGACCAAAAGGAAATTTTCACCTGTGTGAGGCCATTTTAAGCTTCGCTCTTATTCTGGTGAGGCGGGAGTCAGGCTCCGGATGTCTCCTTTTCTACAAGGCCCAGTATGCTGGGGTCCCTCTGACAGGAGGGTTAGCTGAACCAAAGGTTAATAGACTTATCTTCTCTGTTGCAGCAGCTATCAGAAGTTGGAGGCGGTGCGGATTGCTGACTGGGCCCTCATTTGGCACAGCCCTTCTTTCCTTAACAGGCCTCCACCGATGAAGTTATACAATGACCTCTTTGCATGGCCAATGCCATCTTCCTTCCTCGGTATTCCCGGGGAAAGGCTGAGGCTGAATCTCCTTTTGCCCAAAAAGAAAACCGGGTGCGTTTCAACTCTTAATAGGGCTCACTCCTCGCAGGAGTTGGCGAGCGATGCTGTACAGTTGCCCATTTTAGTACGGAAGCCAGGCAGAAAAGGAAAGTGTCCCTTTTGGACAACAGGACGCAGAACCAAATCATCTGCTCCCAACAACAAAATCAGTCATAATCCTCTCGCAAACCAACTTCGTCAAGTAACACCAGCCAAGGATGTGCGCTGGTGGCCTCTCATTGGTTGAAAAAGTTCCCCTCGTCTAGGAAGAGAGAGAGAGAGTGATGCCGGGGTGGGAGAGGGAAAACGAGAGCGGACTTTCTCCACTGGACAATGAAAAAAATGCCAACTTACGCAGGCGCTTTGTCCTAGCATCCACAAGGGGGGCGGGGGGAGATCCAACGCTTTGCCCAGCTCTGACTGTGGAGCTTTGAAATGTGTGTCAAGGTTACGCTGGCCAACCTTTGACAAATTCTGGGAATCTCAAAAGGGGAATAGAGAAACGCAAAGGTTAAGCAAGGTTACATAAGAATTTCCAAGAACGTTTTTTCCCTGACGACCAAAAAAAAAAAAAAAAAAAATGGCGTGAAGAATTCAGGTCTTTCTCAATGTTAACTGGCACACATATAAAAAAGAAATACCTCTGGAAATCACTAGACGACAAATACAGCATTATATATCATACACAAACAAAATTATAATTTGAATTTCCTAGTAGGGAAATATTGAAAAAATAAGAGAGAGCTGCAAAACGAACTCCCTTTTTCCGTATTATTACATCGTACATAAGAAACTAAGATGCAGAAGAATTAATAGTTGCGTTTCCAAACGTTCAGATATCCCGGCCACTCTGATACTACAGGATATGTAAAAATTTAAACACATTATGATAATTTTATGGCAATGTTGATTTTCCCACTTGTTAAAATAAAAAATGCAAATAATCACTACGTTACAAAAAAATGAATACAATACATTAAGGTATTAGTGCAAAAAAAAAGAAAATACATTATTCCACGATTATTATTATTATTATTTATCAATACTATTATTATTACACATCACCACAATTATCGTTATTCTACACATTAAGTACTTACATTACCAGGGTGTCCACAGAATTATCATACCTGATTTCCCTGACCAAATATATAAGAAATCCCTGATCTTACACAAATAGGTTTATTTGAGTTTTTCAATATATGTGCCATGATAATAAATAAAATTGAATTGGATAATTGAGGAACTTATATTATTTAAAAGTGTTTCCGTTTGACGTATAAAGTTTCCCAAATAACTGATTCATTAATATTTTTTTTTAATATCGGCCTCTACCTTCCCCTATAGCCGTCCAACTCACACCTTTTTAATTTTAAGTTTACTCTCTTTTTCATGGTTTCACATTTATTGAAGAAACACTCAAACAAACCCATACACAATATTAAGAACAGTTACTATAAAAATATTACAGTAGGAACACAGTCACTGTTTTAATATTACACACCACTTTTCTTCTTTTTCCAATCTGAAATATTCGCCTGCAATGCTGCTTCTTCCAACTCTAGCTCCTTCCGTACTCTTTGTCTTTTTTCCTTCAATTCCTTTATTTCATGATCAATTTTTCTTTTTTCCTTCAGTTTTCTTTCTTCTTCGTTTTGAAGAACACTTTTTTTCTCAAGTTAATCCTGATATCTTCGTCTGGAGGCTCTTACAGAAAGAAGAAGCCTTCTATTGATGGCAATGTGTTCTACTCCTCCCACATTTTTAATGGCATCAAAAACTGTTCTCTGACAAATCAGGGATTCTTCCAGGAGATATTCCACAAGAAGAGACTTATTGACAGAAAATCCACCTTCCACTGAAGCATTTCCATGAGACATAATGAGACAAATTTTTATTACATCCCAAAGTTCACCGAATTGTTTTTGGTAGTCAAGTAGAGCACTGTAAAATTTGTCTAATCCAATGGAATCATCATGACTGTCTAAAAATTCATCAAACTGAGACTTTAAAGCAGATTGAGCTTCTACACACAATGAAGTGTACTGTTTATTAGCTTTTTCAGCACAGTCATCTGAAATTCTGTTTGCACTAAGTAAAACTTCGAGCACAATTTCCACTCTCTTCTTGCCTAGACTCTGCTGCTGCACTATAATATTTGGGTCCAAACAAGTTACCCCACGGACAAACTTAAAGTTTAGTGGGCTTTTCTCACGAAGTTTTTCAATCGTACTGGTCACAGGTTTCCTAAATTCAAGCTTAAACTCTAATTTCTCATTTTCTGAGCACTTCACTTCTTTTAATAGCTTTTTAGCACTAAATCCAATATCAACTTTCTCAATTGAGAGAAGATTTTCACTTTTTGATACATCTAAAGATAACAGTTTTGAGACACTATCAGCTTTACTTAATTTGTCAGGCTTCAAGCTTCATGCCATCAAATTTTTCATCACATCCAGCAAATCAGTGTGTAAGAAAGGAATTAAAGGCTTTGGGCTCCGGGACCTTCTCAAAAAGATTCACACTCTGAAGCTATAGTCCTAAATGCAGCCAATTTGCATTTCAACAATGGACTTTCCATGAATTCTGCAAGAAACGTGCTGTTTGCTGGAAACCGACGATTCTTGAACATATTTCTTCATATGATCATAGACAAGCAATGCCCTAGTCAAACAATTAACTTTTTCCAACCACCTTATAGTGCAAAATTTCAAAGGGAAATCATTACATCCAATAATCATAATATAATTTGCACGGCGAGCAGGACTATCTTTTAAAAGGTAGTAGTAGAAGTTACGCAGAAAGTGATGTATATCCCATTTCACTGCTTCAAGTCCAGTTTCCATAGCTCCATTGGCCACGTGAAGACCACATACTCCAATGTCAACTAATAATTTACCATCTGGATTTTCAGTTCTAAGTTTATCTTTCAGCTTTTGAAGGAAGCTGAGATTAACGTTAGGTCTATCCATTGACACTTGTAGCATGTTATCCAACAGAAGAGGTGCACCTTTAATGAATTTCTCTAAAAGGTCAAAACACACTACTTAAGTATCTAGTGGAAACTTTTTGCAGATTGACGTCAGTCACAATAACAAACAAACTGATCCATTTGCCCACGGAGCAATTTTGTTTAGTGATTCATCAAAACAAATTACAAAGTCAGTGCACTGCTTCAGATCGTCCATTAAACACTCTTTGAAATGTGGTGCCAATCCATGGTTTATCACATAAGATGCTTTGCTTTTGCCTAATGTAAATTTTGAAGCTATCGCACTGCCAGGAAACATTAAATGAAATGTTTTGTTAATCTGTGTAAAAGAGTTCAGAGACATTCGCTTGGACAACACTTCCATGGCCCATATTATTTCCGACTTTGTTACATCATCTTTCACTACATAAGCATTAAGGCCACTGGGCTTCACATCATCTTTCACAACATAAGTATTTGAGCCATCAGACTTAATATTTTCTAGAAGTACTGATTCCACATTTCCTGAGCTTGTTGATGGCAAGAGTTCGATATTAAAAAGAGAGTTCTTTTTCACAGAGCAAGTGAAAGAAACAAGACTGGGCTGAGACATTTTAGCACAGATGTTTTTCAAATGATTAGGGCCATTTTCGTGGCTGGAGACTGCCCGGCGCCCCATGCTGCTAAGCTTGAAAGTTTTAGATCACACTTTACAAAATGCTGATTCATTGTCACCGTTCACAGCACCTAACCAACCAGAAAACTCAGGATTTAATTGTTCGTCCAACCATTGTTTATTCAACACACAACGCTTTGACATTGCTGCAGTCTTAATTGCCTTTTAACAAGGTAAACTTATATTACAAATTTTCTTCTACTCCTTTGACCTAAAACAAAAAGAGAAATTTTAACAAGTAATGTAACACAACTTACAAAAAAAGTAGGAAATACAAGGTAACATTAGTAGCAAGGGGAAGTTAGTGACTGTCTGCAACACCAAGTGCAAATGTGTTGGGCGATGCGGGAGTCACTCCCCGACGCCGGGTTAAAAGAAGTTGTAGTCTGTGATTGAAATTTCCCCAACTTTTTTTAAATATCACTGATTTTCCCTGACTTTAACCAACATTTCAGGCATTTCCCTGACCAATTTTCATTTCCCTGATTTCCCGATTTTCCAGAATGTGGACACCCTGATTACCCACAAAATTTACTAACTTATCACGGAGACAACATTTAAATTCATGACGACATATAACACATTAATGCATTTCCATGAGGATTCACAAGGCATGAAGAGAAAAGATACATTTTTGGAACAACAATGCGTGGATATTTGATGGTTTTGACAGGAGGATTTTCGCCGGGTTAAAAGAAGTTGTAGTCTGTGATTGAAATTTCCCCAACTTTTTTTTAAATATCACTGATTTTCCCTGACTTTAACCAACATTTCAGGCATTTCCCTGACCAATTTTCATTTCCCTGATTTCCCGATTTTCCAGAATGTGGACACCCTGATTACCCACAAAATTTACTAACTTATCACGGAGACAACATTTAAATTCATGACGACATATAACACATTAATGCATTTCCATGAGGATTCACAAGGCATGAAGAGAAAAGATACATTTTTGGAACAACAATGCGTGGATATTTGATGGTTTTGACAGGAGGAATTTAAGGAAAATTGGGCCCTGACTTGCCAAAAACTTGCCTGGAGAAAACAGCAACATATAAATTTGTTTTATTATGTTTTCAGTTATTTTTTACTTATTATTGCTAAACGTGACCCACACTTTACCAGTTTGCAACTAGTTTTCTGTTCTGATGACTGTGTAGGCAGATAGGTTTTTTTTTTTTTTTAATGCAACTCTGATTATACTCCAGCTAAAATCTCAGAAGGAAAATAATAACACTCCAGGTTATATTAAACCAGGAAAGTCATCAAAGGTCAAAATTTTTAAGAGCTGAAGGAAAACGAATAATATACTAACCAAAATATCAAAAACAAACAAAAGTCATATGTCACAACGCAATACCCCAAAAAGCGTACGGTCAGAACTTTCCCATCATGCTCCACTTCTCATAATTGTAAATATGTGTAACTAAGTTTCCTGGAATCCTTGCCGGTGCCCGATCGATACAGCAAAGATTAATCTGAGTATGGATGGGCAAAAATAAAAATAAAAATCGTTGTTTTGCGCATGATAATCCACGTTTGAAACTGCAAAAGAATAATTTCTACGTGAAGCAAACAAATTTCTTTTTATTGCCTTCTTGTAAAGAAGGGAATATTCCTATGTTATGAATTAGAGATATTTTCACTGTTCTGTTCAATGTCTCTTTGCTGAAAATCACGTTCTTATCTTCAGGAGCCTGTACATCGAAGAAACAATGAGATTTCCACTGATACATCCAGTGTTTTAACAAATATAGGTTATTATATGCTGAACTGGTGAGTAATCACTGATATACTGAAAAGCAATTTTACCCATTACTACTGCAGATGGTAAAGATGCTAGTTCTTTGACTTTTTGGTGAAACATGGAGGTTTTCACTGTTACATTAAAAATTTCCAAATTTCCACCAATACTACCAATGGATGCATATTGGGGTAAAAGTATCCACCAATGTTCCCATCAGTTAGGCCAGGAAATGCACGCAGGGTGAGGCAGCCAGCAGGGAAAAAATGCTCCAATGATGTTTTGGGTTCTTTTCAGCGAGCATCAGCTTAGTTGCCAGTGCAGCCAGTAGTGATTGCGTAGCAATTAATAGGCATTGGTCAGACTGTTTTACTCCTAACATTTCATAACAACGAAAACAAAGAAAAGTACATTTGTCAAACCCAACGATACTAAAGATGCCTCTAACATTAAATAAAACACTCTTGTTAAAATAAAATATTACTGAAAGTGAAGATATCATCACTGTTAAAAATTCATATTAACAGTTCATATTCCGACTTAGAAATCAATCAGAAAATGCTACTATTCATTTTTATGCGCATTATTTCAAAAACTTGGAAATATTCTAGTTGGATAATGCTTACCTAGGCATTTCGTTTCTAGCGATTATTCACTTTTCACGCATGTTTCGGGTCTTCGTTGACGCTATTGCCCTATTGTCCCTTTCACATCCAACACTCTGCTTACTTTGGGTGGATTCAGTAGATTTTCACTTTAGGATTCAACAACTTCAATTCTTTACCGTTATTAATGCTCTAAATTTTTCACCCAGTCTTTGGGCATCCTCAGGAGCGTGACGACTTTCCCACCGATGTTCGTGGTTTATTTCTCGTCAATGGAGTGCAATACCCCACGTCGCCATTCGTCGGATATGCTGTATTAGATATTTTTCTTAATTAAACCTAGCTGGCGCCATCTATATTTCACTAACTCAACCCCCCCCCCCTCTTCAAATGGTCGTTGATGTCGTCTTTCCGCATTCTTCTTCATTTCATTTCCTATTCCCTTGTCTCTTTTGTCGGTTTTTCTTTTGTTGTTGTTCTTTTTCTTGTCTTATTAGCTCTTTCCAAAGGCTATATAATGTATTAGGGTCATTCTGGTTGCACACCCTTGTTTTATTTTTATAAATTAGGATCGATTCCTTCATTCTCATTTGTCTCTCTGATTTTTTATTCCTTTTTAGCATTTTAATTTCTTTGAATTTTGGGAATGTTCGGTGGTCAATACAGGATTGCACTAATGCAGTTTTCGCTTTTTTTTTTTTTTTTTTTTTTTTTGCCAGTTAGCTATGTGTTGTTTTAGCCTTTTTTTTAACCTGTTTTTAGTACTCCCTTTGTACGATATTGGGGGTATGTGTGCAATGGCAATTTCGTAAGACCCTGATTCCTCTAATATTTTGCTCTCAGTTTTTTTGTTAATGGTCAGATTTTTCAAGGTGTTTCACTGAATTTCCTAGTTGTAAGTCAAATTTGGCACATTGCCTATTAATTTCTTTACTGACACCTTCCAAGTAAGGGAATGCACCTTAATATTTTAATTTGTTTTTTCTCACCTTTCTTTGATTATAAATTTCATTGTCTTCATTTCTCTTAGCCTTATGTTTTTTACTCTCATATATCCATTTTTAATAAGTTTGTTAGGATAACCATAATCTTGTGATATTTTCAAGATAAAATCAAGCTCTTGATTCTTTAGCCTATTATTAGAGGTGTGTGTATACGCTCTTCTAATCAAGTTTACTATGCTATTTTATTTTTTTATGTATTTTTTATGTATATCATTCCATACTCCTCGCACCATCCTGTTATACATAAGAAAAAAATAGCATAGTAAACTTGATTAGAAGAGCGTATACGCACACCTCTAATAATAGGCTAAAGAATCAAGAACTTGATTTTATCTTGAAAATATCACAAGATTATGGTTACCCTAACAAACTTATTACAAAATGGATATGAGTAAAAAACATAAGGCTAAGAGAAATGAAGACAATGAAATTTTTAATCAAAGAAAGGTGAGAAAAATAAATTAAAATATATAGGTGCATTCCCTTACTTGGAAAGGTGTCAGTAAAGAAATTAATAGGCAATGTGCCAAATTTGACTTACAACTAGGAAGTTCAGTGAACACCTTGAAAAAGCTGACTATTAACAAACAAACTGAGAGCAAAATATTAGAGGAATCAGGGTCTTACGAAATTCCCATTGCACACATACCCCCAATATCGTGCATAGGGAGTACTAAAAACAGGTTATAAAAAAGGCTAAAACAACACATAGCTAACTGGCAAAAAAAAAGAAGCAAAAACTGCATTAGTGCAATTCTGTATTGACCACCAAACATTCCCAAAATTCGAAGAAATTAAAATGCTAAAAAGGAATAAAAAATCAGAGACAAATGAGAATGGAGGAATCGATCCTAATTTATAAAAATAAAACAAGGGTGTGCAACCAGAATGACCCTAATAGATTATATAGCCTTTGGAAAGAGCTAATAAGACAAGAAAAAGAACAACAAAAGAAAAATTGACAAAAGAGACAAGGGAATAGGAAATGAAATGAAGAAGAATACGGAAAGACAACATCAACAACCATTTGGACAAAGAAGGGGGGGAAGGTTGAATTAGTGATACATAGATGGCGCCAGCTAGGTTTAATTAAGAAAAGTATCTAATACAGCGTATCCAACGAATGGAAACGTGGGGTATCGGACTCCATTGACGAGAAATAAACCACGAACATCGGCGGGAAAGTCGTCACGCTCCTGAGGATGCCCAAAGACTGGGTGAAAAATTTAGAGCCTTATTAATGGTAAATAATTGAAGTTGTTGAATCCTAAAGTGTGAATCTACCCAAAGTAAGCAGAGTGTTGGATGTGAAAGGGACAATAGGACAATAGCGTCAACGAAGACCCGAAACGTGCGAGAAAAGTGAATAATCGCTAGAAACGGAATGCCTAGGTAAGCATTATCCAACTAGAATATTTCCACTGTTAAAAATATTTTTGTGAAGATACCATTTCAGCTAAAAATATTTTTGCAGAAATACCATTTGAGCTAAAAAATATTTTTGTGAAAATACCGCCCAATAGTATCAAATGCTGTTTGGATCGACATCTGAATACTAAATTGCTCTTTTTAATGCTGTGTGAGTGAATCAAACTACAGTGAAACTCCTGAATAAGTCACCACTCAGTGTGGGAAAAAATGACTGCCGTTGGAAGGTGGTTATTGTTCGGAAATTAGGCCTAAATTAACATTGTCAGTTGGATTTGGGTTGAGCAATTCCTGAAAGTCAATGCAGAATTAAAAGACAGATTTGGTCAGTAATTGTAGCAATGTGAAGATCAGAATGCGGACTGCATAATATTAGACTACAGACAACTGAGTTTAGGTCAAGAGCGAAAATGTCAAAATTTTGCAGCTGATTCTTTTGTACCAGCTAAATGCAAAAGTTTTCTTGTTATCTCCATCTATTATTCACTAGAAATGAATGACCTACAGATAAACTTTAACAATTAATCATGGTGTAGAGGATTTTAGGAAGGCAATATTTGACCCCTGGTCTCAAAAGAGCTCTTAGAAATAGAAAGGTAGGAGATTATGGTTTGGGTGCTCTATAGGAAAGAAAACCATTCTGGAGACAGTGAAGTCTAACAGCAGAGCTAGGTGGCAGCATGCAGGAACTTCACCACCCACAGAGACCAAACCAAGAGCCACTGCAGGAAAATATTCCAGGCACCAGCACCCACCCCTGATAGACTAAGTGGGGGACTGGGACACAACTGAGAGCTGGAGCTCTTCTCAAGTAATTACTATCACATGAAATAAAATATTAACTCCTTTATTTTCATTTGAGCATGCCATTGTACTTGCAGCAATGCAACCCATCCTGCCCAAGTCACAGTTCTTTTAGCAACACATTTTCTGCTCTTTTCTTACTCACCTGCCGAAATACTGAAGAAGCTAAGTAAAATCCTAAAGGACAAGGTGTTTATACACCTCCTTCCAGACTGACTGGGGTGTTCATTGACCACTCTTAAAGCAGTTTTGTTGATCAAAGGTTATCACTAATATGTTAATTCTACTGCAACTGTTCTGTACCAACTAAAACTTGCAGTTGTTTGGAGGTTACTGTTGTTCAGAAGCACCCATTGACAGAGGTTTCACTGTATCTGCATGTTTTACAGTGGACAGCATCATTAAAGGTGTAAAACCAAAAGTTACCACCTTTAGCTGTGGGAAAATATATGAAATCAAGGTGGTTTAAGAATGTGGGGAGAAAACCCATAAGAAAAATATTCTAATAACAAATGCCTGAATGAATACAGAAATTTTAACAAAATTACTAAGGTTGCAAGATGCAAAGATTAGTGCTGGAAACAAAGTAATTTATTCATTGATAAATGTCCAACACATCACCCAGATCTGCTTTTCTGTGTAACATTAAGGTGGTCCTTTTTTTTCTGCAATTGTACCATGAAAGCTCAGCATGGGAATGCCTTGGTACAGAAAGAAGTTTCTTACATTCAGAGCAACCAAGAGTTACACTCAATACAGTAGATTCCGGTTAATTGGGACATGCTGGTACTAGAACACTTTGACACAATAAAATGGCTGCCTCAATTATGTGAAGATTTATTCCAAAAAACTAATTTGGGATGACCTTTAAGAACTGTCTCAAATAAATGGCTGTCCCAATTAACTGGAATCTACTATATTCTTCAAGCAATGAATAAGCAATGTGACCTGAAACAATATCAAACTGTTTCTACAGAAAACAGGATTCAATCTCAATAATGATATGGATATTGATTACGGCAAAGATGTGTTAAATAAGGAAGTTTGGTTTACAACTTCACCTAAAGTAAATATAATCATTGAAGTGCAAAGGAATTTAACTTCCTTCAGAACAGACACTACAAGTTTTAATGAAAACAACTGAGTTGGGGCAAGACCTGAACATTCACAATATCTTGTAGAAGATGCAAACAACTCTTATGAATTACTTTAAGAAATGACTTTTCTTATTGGTCTATACATTGTTTTTTTTTAATCTATCATTAAAATGAAATCTTCTGCTCAACGTCTATTAAAATTCATCGATAACTTATGCAGCTCTTAGTAAAAAAAAAAAAATAAAAAAATAAAAAATTATGTTTCTCTTCTTCGATTACATTGTGTTCATTTAATGTTGCCACAAGAAAGAGAACTGAACTGCCATAATAAAAGATTATTTCATACTTTTAACATTTAGGATTTTAGCAGTTTCATTTTTTTCATGAAATTGTAAAATGATTGCTTTTCCATTGGATTTTATGAAGCAGTTTTCTCTAAAAGTAGCATTAGAATGGCATCTTGTGAAAAAAAAGTTAATATACATTAATGGGGGGAAAAAAAAAGTTTCTTGATGTGAGACTGTAATAACCAGCATTTAATAAAAATCCCAGTTTAATGGGGATAATCTTCCAGAGAGATTCCTTAAATCAAGATTTTACTGTAATATGAAAACTCAATAACTTACTTCCATCTGCTTGTACATCTAGAAGCTTTATTTTCACAGGAATTTTGACTTGTTGTTTGATTGCAGGGCAGTTAACATCCAAAAACAACGGAGTCAGGTCACCTCTCCAGAAATTAGCTCCAGTGATGAGGCGAACAGGAAAAGTAATGTACATAGGATGCTTATTGTCTGTCTGTGGAGGAAATACTTCTAGAACAGTAGGATCACTTGGTCCAACCTAAAACAGAAATTTGCAATGAAACGTTATTATATTTAAAAAAAAAAAAAGGTATATAGAACATTTTATTTACATTAAAAATAAACAAAACGTTTTTATTTATATTTTAAATTATTTTATCTTTTTATCTTTTAAATTGTTTTACATTTCCACAAAAACTATACCACATGCACCATTTTCATGTAATATGTCAATGAAAATTTTTACAGCTTTTAAAGCCAGACACAATATGATCTTTTAGATATCAATGGGAAACTAATCTCCCTGAAGAAACAATTCCTCACAAACACATGGAATGCCTAAGCAAATGTCATTATTGGCTTACCACCTCTTCAGGAAACTTGAAAATTACATCTCCTTGGAGTAGAAATTGAACGTGCATCTCTCTATTTCCATTCGAGCATGTTTTCTGTTACACCACTACGGACAATGAAGTTCCAAGCAACTGAAGCTAAGCAGATGTAACTTAGAAATCTCAGGCATGTGATTGTCTAAGCATCCAATTAACTGAAAACACCAAAAGCTGTTCCGAGATACACATTAGAACGAATGTGCCAAACGCAAAAATTATTATCAATAATTTTATTGTGTGTGTGTGTGTGTTTGTGTTTAAGCAAGTAAAATTAAATGCAAGTGTTAAAAGTGTGCACAAGTAAATTAATTGCTAAGTGTTAAAGTAAATAAAATTAAATGCAAAAATAGCAATACTGAACTATTAAAGTATTTTACTTACACGTCTTCATTTTTTAGTGGGAATTTACTTGCTAACATTAAGATTTAATAAAAGTATATATCATTTCCTATTTTTCCCAGCACAGTATCCCATTTATTAAATCAACTTTTAAATTAATTGATAATATTTAGTAGTGACAAATGTACTTACTCTTTCAAGAATGTGAATGGCAGGGGAGGCTCATCTCGTGCTGTGCCCCATTCTGTGTAAATTGGGGCCTGATCCCAGCCCGGCGCCATGCATTCTTTCTTCCACTTAGCTTTCAAACAAGCAAAACATATTTCTCCTCCTCGTAAAAAAAAAAAAAAAAAAAGAGCCGCGTCATGAATTTTGTTCAGAGGATTCCAACCGACGTAATCCCGGGCAGCGGCAAAAGAAGCACGCCGGGCCGACACAATCCCGGGCCGGCGCCTACCTTTCTTTCCACTTAGCTTTCAAACAAGCAAAACAAATTTCTCCTCCTTTTGGGGGGGGGGGGAGAAAGAAAAGAAACGAAGAGCTGCGTCACAAACTGTGTTTAGAGGCGTTCGGCCGACGTAATCCCAGCCCAGCGCCGTGCTTTCCAAGGTTATCCTTGGTGCATTCTTTCCACTTAGCTTTCAAACAAGCAAAAGAAATTACTCCATTACTCCTCCTCGAAAAGAAAGAAAAAAAAAAGAAAGATACAAAGTGCAGCGTCACGAACTGTGTTCAGAGGCTTCAGGCTAATGTAATCACGCCACGGCGAAAGAAACACGTCGGCCCGGCACCGTGCTTTTTTCCACATAGTTTTCAAGCAAGCAAAACAAATTCCTTCTCCTGGATAAAACAGAAATAAGCAGCTGTGTCACGAACTTTGTTCAAAGGCTTTTAGATTGATTAATTACATAACCAGTAAAATATTCTTAATATCAGCGAAAACCTGAATTTCTGTAATTTTTTGTTACTCACCCGTATTTCCGGGGGGGGGGGGAATCCACAATGGTTGGCATCTCTGGACACCTATGACACTTTCTCCCCATCAGTGAAAGAAGGTTCGTAACGTAAATGTCCAATCACATGTGAACAGAACTATTCTTTCATTTCTTTGCCTCTTCCCCCAAATAAATAAAAAAATAGTAATGGCTTTCGATTACTATTTGTTTTATTTATTTCTGGGGGGGGGAGACTGAAACAGTGGAGTGTTCCCCTGAAAGAAAAACGGTTTCGAGTCAACGCAGATGTTTGAAGTGACGTCACCCACAGCTGTCTCGTTGGCTCAGCAGCAGCTAAAGCGTCAGTCCGGAGCTGGCGGTTAGCCACACAGCAGCAGAAAGCCTTACGTCTGAAATATCGCCATTTACCCAACGAATATTTCTCTCTCTTGTCCCGATTTTTGTTTCAACATACCAACAATCAAACTTTTGTCAAAAGCCTGAGATCGCAAATGACAAGTCTAGCGGATTTCCATATTTTCTAAAAAGTGAATTTACGGAATTTCGCTAATTAGCTAAAGAATGACATGCCTGAAATCTGAATATCATTCAAATCTGTGCTAGTTGAAGCAATCCGGTGCTTCCTCATACCATCAATATGACCTTTTCTCATAGCCAGGTACAAATATAAGTCACCAGTTCCAGATTGGATTGCTTAGACTACAACAAATCTTAACAGTGTTCAGATTTCTAAGGTACACCTGTTTAGCTTCAGTTGCTCAGAACTTTTTATTCCGGATGGTGTAACAGTAGCATGTTCAAATGGAAATCACAAGAAGCGGGTTGGATTCTTGCTCTAGGGTAATAGGGTAATGTAATTTTCAGTTTCTGAAAAGGTGGTTACATGAGAAACAGTGAAAATATGACACCTTCATGCAGATAATTTTACTATAATCTCTTTTCACACTGAAAAGATACATAGGATAGAGATATGAAACAAAGCTCAACACTTAAGGGTAAAATCTATAAGATTTCATAATAAGTCAAATGCTGAGGTTACCTAGCAATCATATGAAGAAGGAAATGCATGTATACTAAATCGCCCTTTATAAGCACTTTGTTAAACCTTCACTAAAACACTGTAAGAACAACAGCAAATAACAGGAACAAAAACATTATGGTGACATTAATGCACTACAATAATTTGGTAACCAAAAGCCAATATCATGCTTGTTTTATGACACTGGTTTCACACACACAACATGACTTTCTTCAACCATAAGATAATGAACAATTTTTTATGCTTCCCACAGTACTAGCTCACTCTCTATTCAGTACTAAATTATAAATGCGACTTTCTAATTGCATAACCAAGGAGACTACATAAACAAGCAAAAAACAAAGCACATACACAGGAATTAAATGAATGATTTATTCCAGAAAAAAATATATACACAGAAGGAAAAAAAAAAAGAGCAAAGCGGGTTTAAGTTACACAATTATTTATTTACAAATATAGTTTATAAAACTATATAAATATAGGGTTATGTAGTCTTATAAACTATATTTGTATATGGGTTGGACCTTATATAGTCTTAAAATATAGTTATAAGACTATATAAGGTCCAACCCATATATAATGAAGTTGAAAAGGGCGATTTAAAAACATTTTATAAATGTGAAATTTAAAAATTTGTTATAATCTGACAGATAAAAAAAACAACTATTAATGGCATATTACATTATGTCAGGTTAAAACTAGTCAATCAGAAACTGTTTTTCAGAAGCTTAAATTTCTGCTAAAATCTTAGTGCTTTGTTTTATATTTTGCAAATAAGGTAAACATTTACTAAACAAATTTATGACGAGGAACAGTACACCAATTAAGTAGTAAATAGTAACACTGTACTAGTGATCCGATTCATTGGTGTAGGAAATAAACACATAAGCGTTTTCAAGCTTTTGCACATCAACCAGATGGCTTTTTCAAGGAAGTTAGACAGAAACTGCAAACTGAAAAATAGAACGCTTAACAATTTGAACGCGGGAACTTGACAATAAATAGATGTGACGTTATATTCATTTAAAGATACGAGGCATCACGTTGGTTGCATGCGGGATCCTGGTAGAGAAAAGGCGTTACTTGAAGAATTGGTTCCAAATTCGTGGCAACTCGAGCGAGACACAATCATTGCAAGTATCAGGAAACCTTGGAGATCATTACCAACAGCGATACTTGCAATGATTGTGTCTCGCTCGAGTTGCCACGAATTTGGAACCAATTCTTCAAGTAACGCCTTTTCTCTACCAGGATCCCGCATGCAACCAACGTGATGCCTCGTATCTTTAAATGAATATAACGTCGCATTTATTTATTGTCAAGTTCCTGCGTTCAAATTGTTAAGCGTTCTATTTTTCAGTTTGCAGTTTCTGTCTAACTTCCTTGAAAAAGCCATCTAGTTGATGTGCGAAAGCTTGGAAACACTTATGTGTTTATTTCCTACGCCAATAAATCGGATCACTAGTACAGTGTTACTATTTACTTAAGCACTTTGAAGGCTTATGAAACCCTGTGGGTTCTGCTATTACAGAGTGTTCTTCAGCGTTTGCGTGCGTGCGTGCGTGCGTGTGTTGCATGTTCAATGAAGTGGCAAGAAAATTTTGTATGAAGTAATCTGGAACCTAACACAATGATAACACTACTGTCATGGCGAAAAATTTAACCTCTGGTGAATTTCAGAAAGACCTGATCAATCTTCCTGTTGGTTTATCAGGGATTAATTAATGCAAAATTTTCTCCCATGACATACGTTAGAAGAAAATTCCTGGTTGAAAGGCAAAGGAATTCGTGCGCAAAAATTCGCTTGTCTTAATCACAACCAGGAAAACAAAATTCCATGTTAAGAAAAAGAGAATAATATTTGATTTAACTGACTTTGGGGTTTTGGAAATAATTAATTTATCTGTTCTTTTATCGCGATAAGAAAAGGCAAGTAGGTGTGCAGCTCAGAGAATCAAAATTAATTTTACCTTAACATCACGGAATGAGGAAAAAGCGTTTCTGAAAAAAAAAGTTGTGAGAAAAGGAAATCTCTCTTTCTGACCGCCATTTTAGGCAAAGGATTTCAGAGGCTTCAAAAGTGTGTTTGCAGAGGGTTTTCTGGGCAGTGAGGCAAGCTATTTTTAGAATAGCATGGTGAAAGGATACGAAGTTTTCCCCTTTTGCTTATGTGTGAAGGTCAGGGGTCACGCGTTGGCATGAGAAAAGTGGAGGAGAAAATGTTAGCTGGGACCTTGGGGGGAAAAGTCTGTTTTGGCGCGAAGCCACCAGCCAATCGCCGATTGGTTCGTTGGTTGCTGGGGTCAGCGGTTTCAAGCACCCCAGAGTTTGTATCCGTTGAGAGGGAACACTTTGTTTCTGGTCGCTGCGCTCGCTGGTCTGCAGTGACAGTGGAAGGCAAATTTCTCTCCTCGCCTTTTTGGTGGGGAGGGGACAGTCAGAATGAAAATTTGGAATCGAATCGCAAAGCTCAGTTAAAATGAGTATTTTTCAAGGATCTCATTGCCGGAGATAACAAAAAAATATATATATTTGCGGACGACCACTGGGGTTGGTCTTGAATGCCAGCAAGTGTGTTTCAAGATGGCGGAGGAAGAAGCAAACCCAATTCCTACCAGGGGAGAGATGAGAAAAAATGCCTTCTCCCTCCATTGATATCCCGGAAAAAGAGGCCCCACCATCTACATCTACAAGAGACTCAAGCAAGTTCCTCCTGGCATGGGAAATTCCCGCAAGGCCCACTATGGACAGTCTGGTTGTCTTTGCGTCTTACTACTAAATTGTAGAGCATGGCCCACTTCTGGCTTCAACAAGGGTCCACCAGCAGGGTTCCAAAATGCCCGTTTCCTGTCTCGTTGGGCAAACACGCTGTGGCCGAAAAAAAGAAAGAGCAAAACCCTTGGAGGTGAAGAGAAAATCACCCGGGACAGTCTCTCAAGCAATGCAGTGTTTTTCTATTCGGCGACTATTGTACCTCAAGAGTTGTTGCTGCCCCGGTCCTAAAGGTAATTTTTTTTCGTTGGCAAATTTTTTTTTTTTTAAATATTATGTTGTGGGTTCTTTAAAACTATCTAAACAAGTGGGCTTTGAAATGGAGGGGGGCTGTCGGAAAAATATGTTGCAAAGAGAGAGAAAAAAATTTAAATGTTTTTTCATTCAGGTTTTTTTTATGATAGTGTTATGCTGTGTAAATTTTTACATGTGTAAGGAATATCTGAAATCCAAATTGGGTTATTATCATGGAAAAGCCACTCCTCAAACCAGTTATTATTATTATTGAGATTTAACTCTGTGTGCTTGGTAAATTTTAATATTGTATAAATTGTATTTGGTAGTAGTAAGTATAAAGTAAGAGTCTGATAGTAAGTTTTTGTCTTAAAGGCAGGTTATGGTAATTTTCTAGTTTTGGCACGTAGTTGGGTGTAAAATTTGTTTATACCATTTGGTAATAATTATGATTATGGACCATATCAGCAGATGGATCTGGAAAATTAATTTTCATGAGTGTGGAGACATTAAAAAAGGCATGCACGCTGACTAGGTTAATAAAGTGCTGTACTGCACATTACCCTGGTATAACGTTGGAATTCTTCAGGAGGAGGCGATTTCTGGAAATGGATAGATTTGCGATAGGTGTTGAATTTTTCTGGAAATAAGTGGTTCTGCGGTATAGTGATTTTCTGGGAGATGAGTATGTACAGTGTGTTCCTGGGAAATAAAGATAAGTGATTTTCTGGGGAAAAAGTGTGTTCCTGGGAAAGTGAAGATATGAAGTGTGTTCCTGGGAAATAAAGATAAGTGATTTTTCTGGGAAAGAAGTGTGTTCCTGGGAAATAAAGATAAGTAA
This sequence comes from Macrothele yani, assembly GCA_039090855.1. Classification (NCBI taxonomy): domain Eukaryota; kingdom Metazoa; phylum Arthropoda; class Arachnida; order Araneae; family Macrothelidae; genus Macrothele; species Macrothele yani. The sequence goes on along the minus strand of CM077028.1, from coordinate 69,128,914 downwards.
TTTTCTGGGAAAGAAGTGTGTTCCTGGGAAAATAAGGACATGAAGTGTGTTCCTGGGAAAATGAAGATATGAAGTGTGTTCCTGGAAAAAAATAGGATAAGAAGTAATTTTCTGGAATAAAAGGTGATGTATTGAATTTTCTGGAGATGAGGATGTTGATGTAGGTTTCTGGAAAATAGAGAATGAGATATTTTGGGGGCAAGAGAACTCTGGTGGGATGCTTTTCCCTATGTGGACGCCTCGGGTCTGAAAGGGTGTATGAAAACAGATTGGGGGATTTGTTTTCTGCCCGAGTAAGCTCGTCGGCTCATAGGAGGTGGTATCTATCAGAGAGTGAAGTGATGTTGTCCCAAAATCAGGGTAAAGAACCAATATAGGGTGATAGTCACACATATTTTACCATTTCGGTGCATAGGTCGAATTGGATTCACGACCCAATCTCACCTTCAGCCTCAATAATACTTCCTCCCAGTGAGAATTTTGTTTTTAAGTGAAATTTAGTAATTTGACTGAGATGTTTTGCCTACACGTTACCTCAGTGGCTTACTACATTAGTTAGTAAAAATTACTACAAGCTTACATGGTACTAGTTAGAATTTTTCAATTGAGTTGTTGATAAATTGATGGTGAGAATTAGTGGTGTAAATTTTAAATTGTTGTGAACAGTGGGAGTGCAGATAAGTATAAATTTGTGTCCAGGAGTATTGATAGTTGGTGTTTGCCTTTTGTTTACATAGTCGGATTTTGTGTACTCAGAGCAAGTTTGATTAGTGAAGTATTTTGAATTTTTTTCTCAGATGATAGGGTGAATTTTAAGTATATTTGTCAGCATTATTGTGTAATGATAACTTTTGAGATGATTGAGTAAGGTGTTTAGTACAGTGTGTTTAGTAGAGTGATTTTGTGTCAAGTAATGCTAGAATGTTGAGTATATTAAGTTTTAATGCAAATTTTCCTGGTAGTGTAGGAGTGTTTACGGAAGTAACTTTTGGATATTTATAAATTTTTACTCAGTTATTGCAATTTTAAAATTAATGATGGTTAAGGAAACTGGTTTGAGGGGTGTGTTCGAAAGGAAATAAAATCTGTATTGTGCATACAATAATCTTTAAATTTATGAAGAGAGGGAGAGCTTGCACTTCAGCTGTCCAAACTCATCCACAGTGTTTATGTTATGTTCCCTAAGTCAAGAGTATTTATGTGTTTTTGCAAATCTTGATTTTCTGGCAAAAATATGTGTTCTTCCTTTTATGGTTGATATAAATACAACAAGTGTGCCATCTGATTTTGTTTGCTTTTATAAGGCCTGGTTGCCAAAAGTGAAATTGACAAAAATATTAAAAGCTGATTGTGTTCGTAAACAAAAACACCGTAACCGTCAAGGTAAACCGTAACCGTGATAGTGACAAGTAAAAAGTGACAACAACAAGACAGCCTGAAGAAGGAGAAGAGTTTTCTCCGAAAATTTGCTATTAATGAAAAAAATTTCCTAGTAAAATTCCCATAAAAGTTGCTTTAGATTATTAAAAACACATGGTTGTCTGGGGTAATTATCCGACTTCTTGAAACATTTTGTTATTGTGGTTGTTGTTGTTTTTGGTTAAGTTTTACAATAAATATAGGCCAAGTGGCCTTTCAAAAACCTAAACCTTAGAGCAGTGAAGTTTTGGATACTTTCAGTTTAAATTTTCATCACATGGTTCAACTGCATCCCCCTCAGCAATGACTGAGGTGGGAAAGTAATCTTATGTTATTGTGGTAAAATCAATGTTTTTGTCCTAACCATCTAATTTGATCATCGCCACTTCCAAAAGGTTATTTACACGTGTACATTGTATACCATTCAATTTTAGTGTTTACAAATTTGGTACACATGCAAACAATAGTTACCTTTCTTACACTTTCAGGTGTATCTACTCGGCAAACACAAACAACGCAAACAATACAATAGTAACCTTTGGGAGTTACCAAATTCAGTGGTGCATTTTATTTTATTTTTTCTATTTTGTTTCATGGCCTTAGTCAAAATTTCAGTTTTGTTTCGAAATGCATCCACCCATCTCCCAAATTTTAATTTTTCCATAATTTACTTCAAGAATTGCAATACCAGTATAAAACTATATGTTAATAACCTCTTAAAATTTTCTCCATAACACTACAAGACAATTTTTCCACAGCACTGCAGATTTCCTATTCCAGAGTGATCTATTCCCCAGAAGCAACATCCACCTTGGATAAGCAGGGAAGATTTCCACACACAGTTGTAATTCCAACTGTGAACTGCTATGCCACAAACCAAAGTGGTTGAAAATATGGCACTCAAACATCTTGCACTGCAGCATCACATGAGATGAAAGAGATGACATCACCAAAGTTGTATATATATAAAAAAAATGTATCTGCATACACAACCACTGAAACAGAAAACTTGTTTCAAACTTGAAGCACGAACGACACTAACAGAATAAGATAATTTAAAGAAAAATTAATAAAACAAAATAATTATTAGAACATTACAACTTCCAATGAGGACAAAATAAGTACATTACAATTAAAAGTGTAGCAACATGTGTGCAATGGACCCCTTTATGGCAAAATATTAAATTATTGGACTATGAACCTCATAAAAACAAGAGACTTAAGTTTTTACATCCAGAAAAACAGTTTCTTCAATGAACTTTCAAAATTTATAAATAGCATTTTCAACAACTTAATTCGAAAATAGTAGACTTACACAATACACAAGGAAAATGTTTTAATTTAATAACTGACCACTGCAAGAGGAGCATGGCAACAGAATTTAAATTATTTCTGTGTAAACAAAACTTTTGATACAGTTTCTACATATTAATCTGAGTAAAGCCTTGAGTAAGTGTTTAAATTCCAGCAAATAACATTTTCTTAAATCTACAAGCAAAAACTATCTGCAAAATCTGCTAATAATTTGGAAACTATCCATGTACAGCATATTTCTACATTTTGCAACTCTAGACATCACATCGCCAAATTCCATGGAAGGAAGTAATGTCATTGCAAGCACACACAGCAGGGAGCTACAGCAAAGTGACTCAACCATCCAAACATCTCACAACTAATTCTTTTTTCTTACAGCAAGAAGAAAATTCCAGGAACTTTCACAAAAATATAAAAATGCAAGGACTTTCCAGGCCTGGGGAAAAAAAAAAAAAAAAAAAAGCGAGATGTCAAATGCCAGGACTTTTCCAGGATTGCAGGGGCCATGTGAACCCTGTCTCCCTTTAAAATTGCACCAACTTCAGAAGAAGAAGAAGAAAATTGAAAAAGGAAGGCAAAATGAAAATCTGTAAAATATTGCCATCCGAAAAATAACCATAAACAGGGTTCATACAGCAGGGTCCAAAACTTTTCCCAGGACTATTTAAGAACTTTCCAGGACTAATATAAATCATTTTTCAGCTTTGTATTTTTTCTATCATCATACGTAATACAAATACATTAGTTTACTAATACAATTATTAAAGAAAGAAAAAGTTACCTCAATAACTGTGAAACAACTCAGATTGATTCTTTATCAAACACTCTTTTTTTTTTTTGCACAGTACAAAAAAAAAGTTATACTAATGTCAAATGACTTTTAGTTAACATTTTACATTTATTCTGTCTCATCATGCGGTTTTTCAATCCAGATACTCCCATGTTGGAAATATCAAAGTTTTTCATGCACAATTTGCAACAAACTCTAAATTTGTTACCGGTATCGGGTAACAGCCAACCTGAAAATCAATTATTCTCTAACCAAACTTCTTCAAATACAGATTTTTCAGCCATACTCTGAAAGGAGGAATAAAATAATCCGTAACCAGTGGTCAAACAACAAACCACAGCCTCGTTGTTAAATGAACACTGTAACAAATGCGAGCGATGGAATGGAAAACATAAACAGGTGAACATGAACAAACAATTAAAAAAAATGGTGCTCAAGTGAAACCAGAAGTGCCTAACACAATAAGTGTAGCTGGCAAGGATTTCTCAGGACAGGTGAAACAGTGCGTGCTGGGCCAGGATTGGTTATGGAGCCAGACTGCCAGTGTCACTGCTTTCACCTCCAAATTCTCTTTTAGCCAGTCGGTGAGTGCATACCTGCTATAAGGTCCCCTCCAAGGCTCTTTGCATCGTGGTGCCCACAGGATTCTGGTAAGTTAGCCTGGTCTCTGGCTATTGGACCTTTCATCACCCAGTTTACAACACAAAGAGAAGGTAGCCACAATGGCAGGAATTACCTATTGAGTTTCACAGAAAAAAACCTATCCGCATTTCAAATTTAAGTTTCCCAATTTCAAGGACTTTACATTAAAAAATACAATTCTCCAAGACTCCATAAGAGCAAATCTACCATTTTCAAGGATTTCCAGAGCTGGAAATTAAAATTTTCAGTTTCCAAGACTTTCCAGGTCCTGTGCAAACCCTGCATAAAACAAGTGGAAATTCCATCAATTTTATGGAAAAAACATAAAATTTGGCAAGTATGTTATATCTACATTTGCACTAATAGGCATGTGCATGTTGTAAAGACAATTAAATGTCACACTATGTAAGCCAGCTATTTACCTTAAAATTATAGAATACGATGATCTAAATTACAATGACAGTAATACCTGAATATATTATCAAAATGAAACAATTTTTCTACATGCTACCAAGCATGAGACTAAGATAAATAAGTATATGAAAAATACTTCTCCATGCTACACACACATGCAAAGACATTATACACTTAACAAAAGTTTGCTCTTTCTCACCATAATGTGTTCCTGCACAAAAGGAGTGGCAGATATGGACAAAGAAGTTTTAGATTGAATGTTACTAAACACCACTTCTTCTTGATGAACAACAAAAGCAGGATGGAAATTAAGTTTCAGTGGCTGGGTGAGAAACGATGATAAATGATCTTGGATAGGCAAATGAACTGAAAGGGAAACATCAGCTTCAAGGATGGCTATTTCTTTCAATGGGGATTTGTTCACCACTTCAATTTTACAATAGTACATTCCTGAAAATACAAAAATGGCAAATGCACAATTAGAAGCGAATAAAACCATGTGGTAAAACAACACAAAGTCGCATATTTCAACATTATGCATACTGAAAATTTCTGAAATAAAGCACAAGCCATCAAATTTGCATACATAAAAACTAAATTTCTTCTGTATTTCACTAATTTGGTCATATTACTAAATTAAATGTTTCAAACTACCAAGATAATAAAATCTGTAAACAATTTGGTTGGCAACTGGTGTTTTTAAACAGGCGAGATATATAGACACTTTAAAAAAATAATAAAAATTAGTAATCTAACGGGATAAATTCAGTGTTTGGATTATCGAGTGCGTCAGAAAGTTCTGTCATTTTTTGAGTAAAAGACTGACTTACCACATAAGAGACATTTATTAAGAGTTCAATCCCCAATATAAGTTCCATTACTTTTCACTACTCTTATCTATCTCTTGGGAAACCTGCTGATTCTCTCAGAATAAAACCAGCCAGGCTTGGAGTTAAAATATTCCCTTAGTGCAATGTGAATGAACCTCTTCATTATTCCAAAATGTTTTTCCAAAGAACAAAACAGATAAATATCACATGCAATATCTGATAAATATGGTGGATGCAGGGGTAAGAGCAATAAAAAAAATTCAGGACACACTTTTATCTTAAATTTTAGGACAATTTCAGGGCATATTTTAGCAGACCTGGCAGGTAAATTAAATCAAATATTGGTACAAATGCAGAAATGTTATTCTTTTACTAAAAAGCTGTCTAAATTATCGTCCAGTTGTTAGCAGGAATTTTTTCGCTCTTGACTAACAACAACCCTAAAGTTTCGGTGGCTAGGTTTGGCCCAAATTCTGTTTGACTCTTACGGACAATGCCAAAACTTCTTTCCACAGTTGCATTACTGTGTGGCACAACAAGAATAGCATGTATAAGGTAAATGATCCCCCCCCCCCCCCCCAAGATTTCTGCTCAGTTTGTGCATTGATCACGGGAAAGCCCCAAATGATAATGGCTGACGTAATCCCGGGGACATGCATTCTTTCCACTTTGCTTTCAAACAAACAAAACAAATTCCTACTCGTCAGAAGAAAAAAAAAGAAAAGAAGCAAAGAGGTGCATCACAAACGTGATTCAGAGGTATCAGGCCGATGCAATCCCAGGTCACAGAGGAAGAAGTACGTCTGGGCCACGGAGCAAGAAGCGCGCCGGGCCTATGTAATCCCGGCGCCACGCTTTCTTTACACTTAGCTTTCAAACAAGCAAAACAAATTCCTTCTTGGAAAAAAAGAAGAAAAGAAAGAAAGAGATGTGTCATGAACTTTAGTTAGAGGCTTCGGGCCAATGAGATCCCTAGCCATGTCGAAAGAAGCATGCCAGGCCTACGTAATCCTGATCCAGTGACTTGCTTCTTTTTTTTTTTTTTTTTTTTTTCGCTCTTTCAAACAAGCAAAACAAATACCACCTCCTCCTCAGAAAAAAACAAAAACAAAGAGCTATGTTAAAACTTTGTTAAGAGGCTTTTATACAGATTAATTACAAAACCAGTAAAACTTTTTTAATAACAGCAAAAATCTGAATATCTGTAATTTTTCGTTAGTCATCCGTAATACTTATGGAGATTCTGTAATGGTTGACATCTCTGTGCATCCTCCCTAGAAAGCGGCTTCACGGCAGCTTTGATTCTCAAACAATCTCACAAAAGCAGGAATGCATTTTTTTTTTATTATTGGAGGTTTAACGACTACCGTGAGCAACTAAATGGGTTATAAGCAGTTGCCCGTCCCTAATTTAGGGTCACTGGTTTCAGGGAGGGGAGAGAGCCAGTGACATAAGACAAACAACATCCATGCCTCACCGGGATTTGAACCCAGACCCATTTCGGATGAATGATCAGAGGCCATTGCTTAGACCACTGCGCCACCAGGGCGGCAGGGAACGCATTCGCGTACATCGTAAATTACGAGAGTGAGAGTTCTTGCCAATGACGTCACAAATTTAGAGAACTTTCTCTCTCTCTCTCTCTCTCTCATTCCATTTTTTTAAAATGCGGTACTTGTAAATGCTAGATGATGAATCACTATACAGTTTACCATTTATTCTTAAAATTTTAGGACAAAAAAAAAAAAAAAAAAAAAAAAAATCCGGAACTTCAGGACAACTCCGACACCTGGGAATGTGGTAAAACTTCTCATATTAATGCAGTAAAGCTTTGCTGTGTTTTCAAGGACACATGTGGCCAGGAATTATTGTGCAATAATAACTATACTCTTTTTATTATTGGTCAACATGGGACACTTTTCTTTGACTGCTGCCACAAAATCCAAGATCTCCTGACAGTACCCACACGAGACCAATGACGCAAGGGGGAAAAATAAGCTGAACTTTTTAAAAAAAACAGGTGAAAAATCAGAACATGTCATAAGAAAGTATGAATATAATGCAGCATGAGTAAGATGGAATTGTTCACTGTAATTTATTTACGTAAATAAACTGGAGCACACTACTGTATTCACAATATTTAAAAAAAATGGTTTTAAAAGATATTGCTTCAGTTTTTTTCTTTTTTTTTTTTATGAGAAAATTAACTCGTGCGCCAAAAGCTATTAAATCGAAAACAAATGCTGTTTCCTTCACGATACACTTTAATGATAAAAAACTATGTACAATTAAAATAAGTATATGTTTAAGAACTTTCAATGCCACAACAGCGTCATCCTCAGAAACAATGAAGCAGTGAGCACAAAAGTGAGTAGCCTATATACTTTACAAGACAAATAGCAGTTAATGCGCATGTGCAATAATCGGCAAAGTCCAAATCAAATTCAGTGGATACAAGCATAGCTGGTGGGCGTGACCTGGCCAACAAGTGTTTTCCAAGGAAGGGGGATGATGGTGAAAGATGTTGTTCATCGTTACAGCATCTTTCACCATTGACGAATATGTGAATACTTTCACAGAAAAGTGTTGATCGACGATTCCTGGGAGAATCCAGAATAATGGTGTTATTCCAACATGGTAGGTAAAAACCATTTAAACAGAGTCTCGACAAAGATGTAGCACCAGAATGCGTCCTGAGATTATACTAATGTTCGTAAATGCAGCACCCCAAATTACGAGTGGTAGAGCCCACATAACATAAAATCAAGCTCTGCAGGGTTAGTAGATTTAGGTGGAACCAAATATACACTGTGACGGTTCACACATTCAACACAGTCTCTGTTCTTTTTAACAGTGTTAAATAAAGTACGAGACCTTACACGAAACTTGAGTTTGTACTTATGACATAAGTTCTTTAAGATGTTACATACAGGTGGTATATATGGAATGGATCCCACAAATTGGTAGTCACATTTATCTGCAAGCAAAGTTGTCTGCGGTCGACCAATTGATTTCTTAACAATCAAGCGATCAATCATGTGACGAAGGTAACCGAAAGTCAAGGCAAACTGTTTAATCTTAGCTAACTCTTGGTCCCGGAGATCCTGTGTGGAGTGTGTGAATGCACGATTAATGAGAAAATGAAAAGCAGATAATTTTTGCGACATTGGATGAGAAGAAGTAAAAGGTATAAATGTGGCAGAAAAAGTTGGTTTACGGTAAACAGAAAATGATAAGGAGTTATCGGAAAGATTACGAAAAAGGCAAAAGTCGAGAAAAGGCAAAATGCCTAAATTCTCGAACTCTACCTCGAACTTGATAGAATGATGTCGTGAAGAAAGTAAAGTGGCAAGTCCTGCAACAAAACTTCAGCAAGCAATGGAGATAGGGGGACCCCATAGAAGAACCAGCCGACTGTCGCCAACGTTTTCAAGCTTAAATGCAAACGTTTATGGGAGAAAGTAACATTTAATAACAACATAGGATAATGGTAACATCGTGGGGAAAGGGGGATACAATTACTAGAGAAATCTTTACTATGTCCAACTTCCCCCATTTTTAAGTTGGAATAGAAATATTTATGGAACAGGAACATAGCAAGGAAGGGGGGGGGGGATTATGAGAGAAATCTTCACTCCTCCACCTAACTTCCATTTTCAAAAGACGGAATTCCATACCCGAATGCAGAAAACGACCCCCCCCCCCCCCCCCCCCAAAAAAAATTTCTGTTTATCTGTGCATTGATCTTGAGAATGATCCAACTGATAAAGGAAAAAGCATGATTCCTCAAATCCACAGAAGAATCTCATGCCTGAAGATTACAGTGAAATCTTAGTGACGTCTAAACTTCCATTTTCGGAAAACTGCTGTGTACAGTTTCATGTGAAATATAAACATTTTTGCGAGGAAATGATATTTAACAACAATACTGTGGGAAAAGAAAGAACATTGTGAGAAAAAAAAAAGAAATAATTACAAGAAAAATCTTTACAACGTTTAACTTCCATTTTCGAAAGTTTTGAAAGATGAAATATCATCCCCAGATGGAAAACGATTCCTCCTTACCCCCATTAAACCCAAAAAAAAAATGTACCTTCAATTTCACATCTGTCTCAAGAACGATTGGAATTCTGCAAAAGAATCTCGTGTACGAGTACCTTACTGCAGTGATTATTTACCCATACGACAAGATCCCATAACAGATGGAGGGTTTTCTGTTCCACCAAATGCATGTCTTGTACTTCTGTTGATGAATACTTGGCTTCAAGGTGGTTGGAGTAGATTGTATGGACTTGCAGGAGGATCTTTTCATGTAGGGTTACTGCAGAGTACCTATTTTCATCTCCAGTAACCTACCTGTCCAGAAACAGGTTGTTTTCATACTGCATGAGAAGGGAAGAACAAACCTGAAGATCGTCTGCTATGTTTCCTTCAGCCAATACTTTTGTGGTGCCCATCTTGCACCACAGCCTACAGATGTTACTTAATAGTCTATTGAGTTAAGCAACATTAACTTCCTTTTAACATTAACTCCTGCATTTGACAAACGTATAACATGCACAGATTTCCGTGGCCACAGATTCTCCAGGCTGCAAGAACTGTATATTGTCACACTAACTTAAAACAAACAAAAACCTTAAAAACTCATTTTTACACTTGAAAAAACTTATGTACTAACATAATTTCCTAACTTATTTACACTAATCCAAAACACTCACTTTTGACACTTACATATCAGAAACACTTAATAAATTATCACTTATTTACATCTATAATGTTGGTGCACAAAATTTTTACACTTAAAAGTCAGAAAGGGAACAGCCATTTGAGGCTTGCAGAACCTGAGATTCACCTCATAATTCACCTCTTGTTCACTTCATATTAGACTTCGTTTTCACATGCCATGAATTTGGAAGCTGGCTATACTTGTTTTTAACATTTTAATGATTTAAGTTATATTTCAATACTTCTTTCATGGTTTCAATTTGTGTTACCTTCCATCAAAGACAAACTTGTAATTATTGTATGTAACAGAGCCTAGCTGGCATGGACTCGTACAACTGCATGCCAATGAAGTGCGAATTAACCCTAACTTTTTCACACGTCTGAAGTGAATTCCTCCCTTGACTATCGTCAAGGCACAAATCACATGGAGAATGAAATGTAATTACATATCAATTAACCCCGGCCATAACGTATGACTTATGTCTAGAGCTAATTTGAAAACAACAAACAGATACATACGTATAGATCAATGATTGAAACACCTCTTCAAACTAAGTTGTTATTTCAATATGTTCATTTCATATCTCAATTTTACCAACATTTACCTTGTTTTTAATGTTGATATGTTTTATATTTGTTTGGCATAGCCCACGTAGCTTACATTGTACTAATTAACATGTGAAACAGTAATGCAAATGATAGTAAACCTACTGTTCATTCACAAAATGTGCAATGGTAACGGAAACGGTGAAGCGCAACTGGTGGTAGCCTGATGCTTTCTATGCACATGAATAATTCATTCCAAATATATAGCATAATCAGGGTTCAATCTAGAATAACAAAAGGGGCAGGATGTCAATTTCAGTGATGGAAAGTTGCAAAATCATTTTTGGAGCAGCAAAATGCGTTTTTGGAGCAGGTAAAATACATTTTTAGAGCAGGTAAAATAAACTCTTAAGCAAAAAATGTTTTGGAACTAGATACGCCCTACTCAAATTTAAAACATCTTGCATTGAAATACACACACACATATGCAAAGATTTTAGTTTTCAAATAGATCAAAAAATTTGTAACCAATACAGGATTCTATTATCAATCATTTGTTTTACGAAAAATGTTATTTTTTGTTGCTTTTCCAAATATTTAATTTGCTCACTTCAATTTTTTTCTAATTTTTTTTTAGATAGTTAGCAATGTTTTGTTTTGCTTCTTTTAATAGTACCTGTCCATTTTCTATTGCACTTATGTCTTTTTTTTTTAATGTCACATTCAATGTTCATCTCAGCATTGTTTAACATTTTATGACAGGAATTCAACTGCTGCAAAAGTTCAGCTTCTTCCCGTTTCAAATAACCTTGTGAACATTCAATTTCCTCTTCTCTTTTTAAGCTTATTTTGCTGCATTTTTCCAGCACTAATCTGCTCTTGATATTTTTCCAGGATTCTTTATAAGCTGTCAGAAGTTTTTTTGGTTACATTCACATCTTCATTTAGTCTCTTAAATGATCTTTGTGCTTCTTGCACTCTGCATGATGCCTACAATCATCGTGGCCGCAGTGCGCTAGTCTAAAATCACAGCCACCTGGCTTACAAAACTTGATTTGGCGAAACTTTAGATATTTCATAAAAAGGCTATTCTTTACTATACTGTATATATATCGCACTACACTTGTCGATAAGTTTTATCTGACTTCGTTCTTTTTGTTGTCATAGCTGTTTCACTGTTACGTTTCATTTCGTTTTAATCTAAATTAACCCTTTCCACTCATACTCACCCAGCACTATTTTTTCCCCCTGTAGTGGAGGCCACAACTTAGCAGTAAAAGCTCAGCTTTGGCTCATCAGCCCCAACATACGAGCTGTACAGGCATCATCAGCCTGGCTGGTGACACCCGACCCTCGAGCTATACAGCGAAAAAGAAATGTCTCGCGAGCGTCGACACGCGCGCGATATTCAGCGAAAAAGAAATGTCTCGCGAGCCCCGACACGCGCGCGATATTCGGCGAAAAAGAAATGTCTCGCGAGCCCCGACACGCGCGCGATATTCGGCGAAAAAGAAATGTCTCGCGAGCCCCGACACGCGCGCGATATTCGGCGAAAAAGAAATGTCTCGCGAGCCCCGTCACGCGCGATATTCGGCGAAAAAGAAATGTCTCGCGAGCCCCGACACGCGCGCGATATTCGGCGAAAAAGAAATGTCTCGCGAGCCCCGTCACGCGCGCGATATTCAGCGAAAAAGAAATGTCTCGCGAGCCCCGACACGCGCGCGATATTCGGCGAAAAAGAAATGACTCGCGAGCCATGACACGCGCGCGATATTCGGCGAAAAAGAAATGTCTCCTAAGCCCCGACACGCGCGCGATATTCGGCGAAAAAGAAATGTCTCCTAAGCCCCGACACGCGCGCGATATTCGGCGAAAAAGAAATGTCTCCTAAGCCCCGACATGCGCGCGATATTCGGCGAAAAAGAAATGTCTCCTAAGCCCCGACACACGAGCTATAGAGGAGCGTCATGGGCGTGGCGGATGACACCCAACCTATTCGGCGAAAACGAAATTTCTCACGAACACCAACATGCCAGCTATAGAGGCATCATAGGTGTGGCGGGTGACACTCGTGCTATTTGGCGAAAACAAAATTCCTCACGGGCATGACATGCGAACTATAGAGGCGTCATAGGCATGGCGGATAGCGGCCAGCACGCGAGCTATTCAGCAAAAACGAAATTCCTCGCGAGCTATAGAGGCGTCACAGGCGTGGTGGGTGACACCTAACATGGCGATGACGTTTCCTTTTCTCTATTCGATGAAAAATAGATGTCTCGCGAGCTGCGACCTATAAAGGTGTCATCAGAGTGGCAAGTGACACTACCTATTCGAAGAATAACAATTCTTTCTCACGAGCGCTGACATGCGAGCTATAGAGGCGTCACACTCGCTACGCGAGTTACTCAGCGATTTTGTAATGTCGGGTGTCACCCGACAGTTGAGTGAAAAGGGTTAAAACGTTTGCAGCCAAATTTTTACAAGCACAAAGCCACATGTAATCAATGTAAAGTTCCCAAAAGGTGCTGAGCTGAGCTCCCCCTCGGCTTTTGCGCACGGCACTCTCAAATGGCTGTACAGGGAATCACGTGACAAAACTACACCTCCGTTGGTGGGGAAATCAGAACATCGCAGACGTATAGGAATTATCTGTAAAGTGTGTTTTTTCGGCAAAGAGACTGTAAAACATAGACTGTGTGCAGGGATCTTGCGTGGGCTTTTCCGTAGTTTTTCGGGTGAGTTCCATAAAACCGTAGGGTGGAGTAAAAATCCGTACAAACTTCGGAAAATCTGTAAAAGTTGACATCTCTGAATGTCTACGAATCCTTTAGAAACAGAACCACCCTATCCTGCCAAGGAAGAGCCATTTTCAGTAGTCCTCCGCGTCAACAAAATAGCTAACGCCTGACCCTACACTGTATTTACGTAATTGCGCACTTTGCCCGGAACAAAATAACTGCGCCACCCTTCCCAAAGAGCAGGGAACGACATATAAACTATTTGAACTGCACAGCACTCCGAAAGACCACCAAACCATCTGTAAACAATCTTCATCAGGATTTCATAACATACAGCATCGTTTTTCCTACATACCAAGCGATTACAACAAAACTCCTCCTCCATAAGCTCCACCTACACCACGAAACCTATTCGTCAATTATGCCGAAAAAACAACAAATTAGAAGGTAGGTGAAAAACATTCTGAAATGTTGAGATTGGCGGTACGTGTTGATTAAGCATTGTTATACGTTTAACCAAATTATGTGTAGACCTTCAAAAAGCGTCATTCAAATAACTGTTTAAAACAGCGTTTTTTGCCGTGAAAACATTTTTTCGCTCCGCAGTTTTTGCTGCGGAGCGAAAAAAGTTTTGCTGCGGGCGCAAATATGGATTATTTTTCGTAATTTGTAACAGTTTAGCGCAAGATAATGAAATAGGCGTAGTTCGGTGCAATTGGTGCAAACTTTCCATCACTGCAATTTTGAGAGAGGAAGAGACACTTAGCAATTCAAAAGAGTGCATTTTCCTTTCTTTGTTAAATAGAGACGAATAGCATTGCAAAAAGTAATATACAAGACCACAATTCAATTTCAGAGATATCAGAGCAGAATTTTTTAAAATTTAAATGTCAGCAGGGGAGGTGTGTGTCGGAGGGAAGGGGTTACATAATTTTTAAGGGCAGGAAAGAAGTACGTGCCATTATACTTTAACATGGAAGCTTGGTAAACAGAGAAGCACACCTTTCTTTGAAACTTTTCTGCAAGCACAGATGAAAAGAAGCTCTGTAAATTCCCTTAGGCATCTTTCCGCTGAAACTTTTTTCAGCATCAAGGTCTGGTGGACAAAGTAGAGCAACATTCTTTGAATATATCGATATTTCATTAAAATTAGTTGAGTATTATGCCGCCTGTAGTTTTTAAAGGTTTCCTGAGTGATGCTTCAGAATACCAATCCAAGTTCAGATTCAATCAATAAGAAGGTAACAATAATTCAAAACTTTCTAAGAATAAAATGCACTTTTCACAGATCAATTTCCATTTTAAAAATTCTAATGTGTACATAATTCATTCATTTTCATTAATATACATATTACTTCTGCAAATGCTTATATGTATGTTTTGTTTATTATATTGGCAATATACTGTGTACACAAAAAATATACCTTTCTCAATATCAAAAGCACTGGAAGTATGGAAAATATCACTGGAAGTTAACTCTGAATTTGAATCCAATAGCACAAGTTCGCAGACAAATGGAGTCTTAAATACAGGAAGAGGTAGTGACACTTCTGTGGCAACACTGCAGTTCCGCCCTAATGATAAAATAAAAAAGTTATATACAACAATAAGCAAAAACTTCACACAACTTAAAACAATAGCTCATAAAAGAGAAAAAGAAAGTACTTGAAATAAAGTTCATAAAACTGAACACAAAATAAAATTTTGCATTATGGCATTCAAGGTGGTTCCACCTAAAATTTCTGCCTTATGTTTCCAATGGTAAAACTTCTTTACATATTTTCTTTGCAATTAATGTTTTCCCAAGGATGAAAATTTGCACATCGATAAAACTAAGTTAGAGCATGGGATACTTAATACTTGCTAAAGCATAACCATAATTATAATAAAAATCAATCATTTTTCTTTGAGTAATGCTCAGACCTGTTAATAGATGGCACGACTTGTACATTGATGTCAGTAGACAAACAAATGTTAGATTGCTTAATTATGGTCATGTTTTAGCAAGTATTAGGTATCCCATGTAGTAACTTAAAGTTAGTTTTATCAATCTGCAAATTTTCATCCTTGGGAATACATTAATTGTGAAGAAAATATGTAAAGAAGTTTTACCATTGGAAACATGAGGCAAAGATATTTGGTGGAACCACCTTAACAGCTAAAAAAAATGAATCTGCTCTGCTTTACACTAAAATTTCACAAGATATTGAAATGGACAATTATAAATAATTTTAAAGTTCATAAAAGTTCAATACATACTTCTTCAAAACCTTTTAATCGCCCAAACAACTGTTTTAAACAAGGTTTGTTGCTGGTCCAGTTTGACAAAATCACGACCAGCAACAAAAGTTACAATCGCTTGTTTAGTAATTAGTACAGCCCGGACTTTCATGACATCTGAATGTTTTGGACGGACGGACGGACGGACGGACGCACTCACTCACTCACTCACTCACTCACTTCACTCACTCACTCACTCACTCACTACTCTACAAGTGGTTTTACCTTTCTTGCTATGCAATTTATGAAAACTCCTACTTGTTGGTAGTACAGTAAGAATTTGTAGCTTTAAAGCTGTAAATTCTTACCATATCCCACACTGGAGTCTGCAACATTTCTTTGCTTTTTTTAAATCAGGAAAGTATGCTAGTGTGGGGTATTAGCCCACAGCTGACAGTTCCAGTTGGTCATTCAACCTAAGGATTCTGGAATAAACCCAGTGAGTTGGGGTCTTTTTACCAATTTCACACAGAACTAGCTGGTACCTCTCCAAGATTCACTGTTGCTGTTCTGCATGTCATTGTTGCTTTTAGAGTGCCCCGAGGAGGCCACTCCACAAATCCCCAAACCAAAAATACCAAAAAAAAAAAAAAAAAAGTTTGAAAGTGCTTGATGAACTTGTTTTGGCCAAATTTTGGAACATTGTCACAAACTGTTAACAGTACATCATTATCAAAAATGCTTAAAGATATTACTGAAACCAATTCATGACACAAGATGATTGCTGTCCAAAACTGTTCTTTTGCACCAACACAATGCTTGCCCCAATAAAGTGGATGCAACTAGGGTGCCAATCCAAAACCTGAAGAACAGATTGTTCCCCCACATCCTATAGCTCAGCACTTGCATCAAATGATTTTCATTTCATCAGTTTGCTTAAAGCAGCATTACAAGGGCAGTGTTTGATAACGATGAGAATAGGTGAAAGAAGCATTGCATAAATGTCTTAAGGGACAGCTGTAAACTTTCTCCAATTGAATCAATGAAGTTAATGGACCACTACAAAAAGTGTACAGAATTGCAGAGAGACCACATTACATACCAAAATATACTACGTGGACAATCAAGCATACACCAAAAAAAAAAAAAAACAAGAAAATAAAACATCAAAAAGACAAGCCGGAAGTGGGAATATAACAATGGGTTTAGTAATGCATACCTTTCTTTGTTCTTTTTTTTAAACAGCTGGCATTAGGTACAAACACAGAGAGAGAGAGAGAGAGAGAGAGAGAGAGAGAGAGAGAGAGAGAGAGAGAGAGAGAGAGAGAGAGAGAGAGAGAGAGAGAGAGAGAGACCCCTTTCATTAAATGTGCATGAGATATACAATAGTTAATCCATTACTCAGCGATTTTGAAATACTGGTTTAAAAAGCAATTTTAAATCCATTACTCAGCGATTTTGAAATACTGGTTTAAAAAGCAATTTTATTTGAATTATTCAGATTGTCCTAGGACTTCTCACATAGTATAAACAATCTACACAAAAATGTGAGCATCAAGAAATTTCACAAATAACCAGAATCTGAAATTATATATATATATATATACTACTTACCAACTATATTGTTTGTCCGCTGTGTGCCATTACTTTGTATTATCACAGGAACATGAAGTGGCTTACTTTGTGGTACATTGCTGATGAAATTCATATTTCCAGAAACAATGGAAATGGAAGTGGCAGCATGAACTTTGATCTGAAATAAGAAAATAAACCAAGACTTTCATCTTTATCAGAAAAAACAAAAAAAAACTGAATTTCATTACATTGAAAATGAAGGCATGCTTGTAAACATCAAAAATGAAAATTTGCAGTACAGAAACATTCATTCTTTAACCAGAAGTCTAAATTTTTTTGGAGGGCAGGGGGCAAAATAATCTCGGTCATCATTTTCTTCATGGATCCCACCAGTTAAATGGTTCCCATATACAGGGGTTGGACAGAATAATGTGAACACCTAGGAAAAGAAGATTTTACATACCTAGTAGGGTGTGGAACTACCTTTGTCATTCAAAATGGCATGAATCCTCCTTGAAATGGATGCATACAAATCCTGGATGGTGGTTAGTGGAATGTTATACCATTCTTACATAAACACTTTTCAGCTTTACGAAACCTGATAAAGTGTCTGGCAGGATAAGCTGCCGATGAGGAAATTCAAAGTATTGCTTTACATATCTATAAGATTGAAGTTATACTGCCTATACTTAAGTGTGAATGAAGAAATGCATTTACATTTGTAACAGAAGTAGCCAAACAGGTCTAAACCTCATCTGGGGGGGGGGGTATTCGAGAAATGTCACGTCTCTCTGCATTACGAATTCCGTTTACTGCTGAGGTAGTTCGATTCAATAGAGCAGCTTTGTTTCTCTACTGGGAGCTTTGCCTTACTTGAAATAAGTGGTGGAGAACACGGGATGAAAGTCTGAAACAAGCCAGGCTGGGCCGTACACTGGAAAGTCTGGGCTGGACTTTCTAAATTAAGGCCTGTGCATATCTCTAATGGCATTGTCTTGCTCACGATTTAATGTAAACTTGATATTTTGATGCAGATTTCTGAAAAAAAAAAAACAGAATTGTTTACTAAGTAATAACAAATGCAGTAAATTAATGTAGTTTTCTGTCTAGTACTTTCCTGACTAAAGCCATCTGGTTGATGTGAGAAAGCTTGAAAGCATTTATTTTTATACCAATAAATTGGATTACTAGTAGTTTTAAACTTTTTCAATTGTTTACTATACAAGGTTACAAGGAAAGTCCTTGATCAGGCAAATATCTTACGAACTATGGCAGTTAGAGATTTACTTCTTGTGCAGTTGTATAGAAGAGCCCCTACGGCGCACACAATACCATGAGTGATCCCCTCGCCCCCTTTTGTGGGGGGAGGGGGGGAGATTGTGCGCACCTTTGCAAATAGGACAAAAGAAGTCAATTACAAACTTGTTCAGCAAGGCAAAAATAGTACAAAAATGTTTTTGCCCCATAACAAAAGATGGAAGGGGGACGGGAATGTGGCTCCAAGAAAATCACAACATCCAGAAGCAATGACAGAGTATTTAGACAAAAGCTTGTTACTTAGAACTTATCTAAACTGGTAAGTTCTAAGTAAATGAAAGCACAAAGGAAAAGTTTTCCTACAAACCTTATCAACAGTTTTTGTTCTGAAATAAAAACGCAGTTCCTTGACATATTCAATATCAGACTTTGATGTCCAATACAGTAAAAAATATACTGAGATAAGGAGAAATAGCATAAAGTGGCAAAACACTAACGCAATAGGAAAACTGTGTGCAGATCTAACTGACTTCGTAACGTGGCGAAGCTTTGGACTTCCCGTCACTGGTTCACAAAGTGTTGGCATACCGACCACACCTATCAATTTTTGCGTTCTGACGATGGAGCAGAAAGTGCATTTGAAATCCATGCAAATATGCATCAGACACAGCGACTCAGGTAGCTTTCCGCTTTTTCGCATTTGGAGAGTCCCCTTCCATTTTTTGTTATTGGACAAAAACATTTTTTGTACTATTTTTGCTCTGCTCTGCAAAGTGGATGCAATAACTCCCCCCCCCCCCAAGGAGGCAAGGGGATCCTTTGTGGTGTTATTTTGTGCACCATAGGGGGTTTCCCATACAACTGCACAAGAAGTAAATCGCTAACTACCATAGTTCCTGAGATATTGTCCTGATCACGGACTTTCCTTGTAACCCCGTATATGCAGTCGTATCAGAAAAATATGACCACCCCCAAAATCACAGCATACCCGCCCAGGCGTGTCACAGAGAGCATGTGACAAAGACAACCACATGGAGATACAAGCAGCTGGCCAGGATAGATGAGCCATAGTGCATTACATGAGCACAATGGGCAAAGGTAGTGATTTGATGAACGTTCAAAAAGGAATGATTATCGGCTACTGCGTCGAGGGGGAAGCATCTTAGAAACAGCAGACTTCGTGGGCTTTTCACAAGCTGCTGTAGTAAGAGTGTACCAAGAATGGACTGCTGGCACATCGAGCAGACATCAAAACTGTGGAGCCCCAAAGGCCATTGACCCCAGAGGAGAACATCACCTCGGTCGACTGGTAAAAGACAATCGACGTGCAACAGGGCAGCAATTGACCACGCATATGAATGCTGGGGCACCTAGGTACGTGTCTCCGATAACAGCAGAGCGAACCCAAGTCCATCGCCAACTACGCCTACAGCTCGCATGGGACTACTGTCATTGGACAGTGGAAAACGATTGCCTTTTCCGATGAATAAAGTTTTCGACTCCACAGAAGTGAGGGGCGGTGGCAGTGTGCATGTCTGGGGGATGTTTTCCTGGTATGACCTGGGACCACTGGATGGGTTTTTGAACGTCAATGGCGACCTGTCCATCCTTGCTGACCACATACATCCCTTCATGTTGGACGTTACTTTGGTGGTGATGGTGTATACCAACAGGACAACGCACTCTGCCACGCTAAAGGGGTGCACGACTGGTTCCAGGAACATGACAGTGTTGTCTCCATTCTCCCTTGTCCGGCAAAATCGCCCAACCTCAATCCTATAGAGCACTTGTGGGACTATTTGGATTGACAAATTCAATATACCAAGCCACAACCACATCGTCTCTGAGACCCCCATGCTCTGCTGCAGTCCAAATGGGCATGTGTGGCTCAGGCAAGCAACCTTCCAGGGCCTCATTGCATCCATCCCATGCAGTCTCGCCGCTGCCATGTGAGCCAAGGGTGGTCATTCCCATTATTAGGTAGGTGGTCATATTATTTTGATATGACTGTGTATACACATTTATGTAACATAAAATGAGAATATGTGGTGTAAGGAATGAATTAGATGAAACTTGTTATCAGCAAAACGTTTAGTCTTTGAAACAGAAATATAAAATTCTGCATGAACTGAGAAAATGGTAAATCCAAACCAGTAAAAAGTTTATTATTTATTTGCATTTCCCTCTGGATTTTGAATTAAGTGAGCTGCAGTATCAGTTTAGGAGGAACAGAAAATTATGAATTGCGACAAAGAAAAACATGTTTCATCTGAAAATCACTTTGGTCTTTATTATTAAAAAATGGATTAACTTATCAAAGAGAATTTTTAATGGAATACATGTTCAAATGTCCACACTAATCGAATTCTTACAGCTTTGCTTATAGAAAAAAAATGATTAAATCAAAAGAATCATTCATAGAACATGAACTGCAGCAGAGTTCTTATTTAATAACATTTAGAATAAAGTGATTCCAATATACTGAAGAGCCTTCTTTTCATGGTGATAAATGAGCTGATGGGGAAAATAAATTCTGTGTCCTAATGGAGCTTTTTACTGTATATTTTATGACAAATGCCAATGCTCACTGCTGTGTTGATAGTAAAGTGTAAAACATGAAGCAGTGGAGTTTGAGATCACCATACAGTCCTCTGATGAAGTTCGTGAAAAGTTTGAAATGCACAAGGAAAATACTAAAATGTATGAAAATACTGGATATTTCTGCAAAGAAGTTTTTACTAGTTTTCAAATTCTTTTAACATAATTGGAAACGGATTGCAAAAAAGACGAAATCTGTTACTAAAGAAGTGTGCAGACCTGAAATGAAAGTTAACACAGCAATCAGACATTGCTGAAGTGAATGTAATTACTGTTTCTCACGTAATCATCAATCACATCAGAAAACTTTAAAATTTCATCGTCCTGGAGCAGGAATCGAACTCGCATTTCCTGATTACCGTTGGAGCATACCAACTGGGAGATGTGGGTTCGATTCCTGCTCCAGGGAAATACAATTTTCAAGTTTTCTGATGTGATTGATATTACATAAGAAACAGTAATTACAGTCAATTCATCGATGTCTGGTTGCTATGTTAATTATCATGACATACTAACCATGTATTACAAGAGGAATATTTCTTCCACACTGTATGCCTGAAACGAATCGGGAACGTCGGAAAAGTAACTTAGACTGGGCCGAAAAGGGGTAAAAAAGGTTCAGTTTTATTCTTGATCTTTCAAACAGGCAAACTTTGCTTTATTTCGCTTCTATTTGGAATGGTTACTTTTTTGTTTCTTTCCCCTATTCTCAGTGCTAATATTACCTGAAGAGTTCAAATCCAAATTTGCATCCATTTAAAACGAAATTTCTTTGGAAAAGTAGGAAAATTCTGACTTAAAAGTTGGTAAAAAAAACCCTTACAATATTACACAACATCAAACAACATGAGCTTATTAAAAGGCATGAAAAACACTGAAAATGTTTAAAAAGCTGTTCTACAGTGCTGCCATCTAGTATACGCCACTGTTGATTCCAGACAGAACTAAAGCCCTTTCTGCTTGGAACAAGAAAACTACTACTTTGTTTTGCCCTACCTAATCATTGGACAGAATTTTTTTCTGCATAGATTGTTTGGTTGATCATCAAACATGGAAATCACTGCTATTTCTACTTTGGAAAAATTGGATTGAAGCCAGTTTTCTGCATGGAGCGATTCAAATATTAAAGAGGAACACATCACCGCATTTACAATATAAAATGACTGAATTCATAACAAAATAAAGTAGTTTTAAAAGATACAGCTTCAAAAAGATCCCCCCCCCCCTGTTTTGTTGTTGCACTTGCTTGCACATCAGCATAAGTTTCCTTCGGCAAGCAAGCCTTGATTTTTTTCTCAGTAAGTTCCATTGCTATATTTGTCTTTCATTGACCTTTCAGCTGGGCAGCATCCATTGCTAAATTTTTCATTTTGCTAATATCTTCCCATTTTCATTTCTTCATTGTCACTTTTCTTCTTTTTCTTCCTAATGCCCTCATATTTCTTAAAAAAGTTGAATCATTTCTTCAGATTTGTAAGATTTTTCAACTGCATTTTTATGGAAGACTTACCCTGTGCCTTAATTTTGCCGTTCACAGTTTATATAGCCAAATAGGTTTCAATGCATATTCTTTCTTTCTGACTTTATGGTCATTATTTCATCCATCACGCTGAAAAAACTTTCACAGACTGAATGAAGATTATTTCATCATCAGGCTGAATGAAGACCATGACTACATGACATACAAGCTTTCACTATTTTAGAAAAATGGTGTGTATACAATACAATTCGGAACATGAAAATGTCCATGAACTTCTGTTACTCATGTCATCATTAGCTTTGCGCTCAACAGAGAAACTACGAAGATTGTTCTAAATAAAAATTAAGGCAGTAGAAGATACTATTAAATGAAGCTCACCTAGTGAAGATGCAAACTTAACCTCAACAATAAACGAACATTAAGGCTTCATCCATGTTGCTTTTACTGATGCAAATGGTAAGCAATGTGCATAAAAAACAACAGCAATAGGGGCAACAATAAAAGAAAAGTTGAAAAATGAAGTACAGAAATTGAAGTGAAATGAAATTAAAATCCCAAGGTTCATAAAATGAATTGACATATGTTAAAAACTTGGAAAGAACATAGTCATCATCCCCCGTAGTGGCCAAATGCAT
Source organism: Macrothele yani (assembly GCA_039090855.1). Lineage (NCBI taxonomy): Eukaryota > Metazoa > Arthropoda > Arachnida > Araneae > Macrothelidae > Macrothele > Macrothele yani. The sequence goes on along the minus strand of CM077028.1, from coordinate 69,105,731 downwards.
TTCAGCAAGTAAACCCGTGCCATCTTCAGTGGTCTGCCACACCCTCCCAACTGCACTATCTGACTGCCATACAGATGCTTTCTTCCTTGTCATCTTATATTCACCTAGTATTCAACTTACATCACCTAGTATTCAACTTGCATGACATCTGGTGGTTGATTTTTTTAAACATCTCTCCTTGTTACAACTTATGTTTCTTCCTTCGTATTTCACTGTTTCATTTCTTTAAATATAAGGTGTAGCTTGGAAAGGACGAATACTTTTGAACACCATGCAATAATTCTTACAAGAGTAGGAAGGCCATTTCACGCATGTTTTATTACGTATTCAACTTCAGATTTGTAAGATTTTTCAACTGCAGGACCAGCCTTATTCATACAACAAGCAAGCATTCACATGGTTGGTGTCGTTTCTTTAGCTGTTGCCAGTAGAGATTTCCCAATTATCGGAATATTGAAGGGTGCATCCGCATTGCAAGAGTTTTTATTGATGAGAATTTCAATGCTTTCTCTGTAGTGTAATGAAAATTTGTTTGAAAAGGGGCAATCCTTTTGGTACAATCCCAGTTTGGAGAGGCAGGGGTATCTTCAATAGGCAGAAGAGAAAGTGCAGAAGTCGGAAGACTTTTTCTGACTTCTGCACTTTTTTGGAAATACTTCCCTCCCTTCAATAACAATACAGGATAGTAGAAATATTGAAAACAAAAATTATGAGAGAAATTTTTTCTCTGTTCAATTTTAATTTTTGGAAATTTTTTCCTCCATTTTTGTAGCTGAAACGCAATTTATAGAACAAAATGATACAGCAAAACCTGTTTGAGACAGAGCCTGCATGAAACAGAACAAAAAGAAATAGAAAATTACATACCATTTAACCTGACTAAAACAGAAACTTAAATGGAAAGAGAGTAAATGAACTTCGTAACAATGGAAAATTCCCAGGATGTTTCCTTGTCATCATGTATTTTAATTGAATACACAACATTACATGAAGTATAATGATGAATTCGCATGAAACAAATTTGTTTGAGGTATATCTTGAAATATGGGGAATAACAGAACAGGAAAATAAAGAATTAATTCTGTATAAAAAGCCAAACACACAACAAATATGTGTTTATCTTTTTTTATAGACTACTGCACTGACTGCAAATTCAAAATACAAACCTGAGTAGATGTGCTCAAACCATTTGACAATGAATAGGTGACTGTGGTTGTTCCAGGAATTAAAGCAACAGCTCCTCCTGAAGCTGGGTTAATGCTGACAGCAGGGGATTCGCTTGTCCATGTACCACGATGCCCTAAAAATTAGAGGATGTACAAATATTACTAAATATATATAAATATAGTAGATCATGGTTTAATAATGATGAACACTGAATATTAACAAGATTTAAACAACATGAAAAGTGAGTTTTGAAGTCAGACATAGAGGACATCAGTTTATCTTTGCTAAAATGCTTTTTGAACCATTGTATAAGACTACATTTGCAAGATAAAGTTCAATAATAAACATCCAATGTTCCTGGAGAAGCAACACCCTGCTTACATGGTAATCAAACTGCTAATGGTCACCCAACAGTTTAATTTGGGGCACATGCTTTAGATTTAGATTTCTCACTGTACTGGGGTTGAGCACCAGTATCAGAACAAGACATGAATGTTGTGTTTGTCCTTCAAGTGCTGGTTCTCCTTCCTTGAATCAGTGGATCTAAACTATGGATGGGCAACTAATTTACTTTGTTTGAACAATTTAATTCTTCACTATAAAATTTAAGATTAGTTCTCAGTTTTGTAGATCTCACGCAACAAGTATAAAGGATTTAGAGTGTTTTGAATGCATTTATTTTACTTTTCAAATTAATAAAATACTATTCAAGCTCATAATAAAATTTCGAGAATCTGTTACTGTATCGAGAGCATTGATTGATGTATCACTGAAGCACTGTCAGCATATAAAGCAATTAGTAGATTTTTATCTCCCTGAAAAAGGAAACAAGAAATAAAAATTCAGGAAAGTGTAAGTGCCAAAACACAAATATATACAAACACTGCCTTGTGATACATCTACTTTTATGTTCCACTACATTAATAATTCATGCTGTTGGATTATCTACAAAATTTTCCATTCTCTAGTAAGTTTTTATTGCGTAAATAATACATGGTGGGAACTTTTATGAATTAGTTTAAAAATTAGTGCTTCATAACAAATTTTATCACAGATTTTCAATGCATCAAGGAAAACCACAGCTACCCGTTGTTATAAATTATATCCTTAATGTGTATTCTCTGTAACTTTAGTTAACCAATTTTTCATACTGTAAAGCTCAAAGCTGCTCTGTAGTTTGAGAATAATTTCCTATTAACTTTAAAAGCTTACAGTTTTAATATATCTTTTTTTCCATTGGAAAAATTAGCAACATTTTGTTGTCCATAAAGTGACTTTTATTTTACATTATGATCATTAATGAAGTGTGATAAGCACTTGTCATGTTAACACAGCAAAGTGTCATCATTATTCATACAAGATGACAACTTTAATGACAGCAGAAATTAGCTTTGATGTCCAAATGAATACGTGGATTTGTGTGGATGTGTGAGAGAGACAGAAGGGGGGGGGGGCATGCGTGGCATTCATACTTAACAATATAACAATGCATTGCATTGTTTTTTCTGGAGATCATGATTTACCAAATTTACCAAAATATAATGACCACATATTTCAAACTAAATATAATTCAAAATGTGTTTGTCATTACAAAACAATGCAATTCAAATAAATGGCAAAATATTTTTGTTTCAAACCATGTATGTGTGTGAATGAAGGTCTAACATCTGAAGAATCAACTCATACCTGTCCTTTTTCTCTGTGTGTGGGGGGAGGGGGATGTGCACTTAAACTCACACATTTTTTTATTTATCACAAATATTAAGAACATTAATATATGCACTGCTGGTAACACTTGTTGCAGAAATGAAAAAAATAATAATAAAGAGTTGGAGCAAAACACAGTGCACTGAAGCAAGAATCTGCATATCCTTAATAAACTGTTGGGTATATAACTTAAAATCATGGATAGTGGGTATATATATTCATCCAATTTTACATCAAAAATTCAGGAAAAAAAGAAAAAGACAGCCAAATAAATTTTTTAAGCATGAGCAACAAGTTGTGATCTCTTAATGTACACAATTAAAGCTTTGCACCAAATTTGTCAAAGATGCTTCATCTGCAAAAATTTTTTGGTTTGGCAAATTATTGTGCTGTGCTAATAAAGGAAACATGGAAACAGAAGTTTCACTGGTTAATCTGATAAGAAGTTTATCAAAGCTATTAAACTAACACCCTCAGAATGGCACAGTTGGCTAATTGCCAGTGTTGTGTTGGGGAGGTAGTGACTGTTGCCTGTCCTAATCCTGCTTGCTCGGATCCTCTCGTTCAAAGTTTTCAGGAATGTGTGGATGGACCCCTAAAATCGGCTCTGGACATGCTGAGTCATTTCTTGAGACTGCATTAGGAAAGCAATGTGAATCCACATCATCATTTCCCCCACTTCCCAGAGTATTTGTCACCATGACTATACATTGTTCATGGTGATGTATTGGCTATATCCTTGATTTGGACATGGCACCTAAAGATCAAACTAACAAGTTGACTTTAACATGAAGTGTGCACACTTCATTCTGTAAATGAATTAAGTGAACCAGATAATCACCACCTGCAAAAGTGAAGTGCATCAAGTGTGGTGACACAAAAATGGAACAAACTAGTGGATGCTAATACATTAACTGTACAGTTCAAGGAAAGCTACATGATTAGAATCATATTTTAATTACTTAGGTAAAATAATTTATGAGACAGGGAAGCTTGATAATGAAAAACAAAAACCAAAAAGAAGAAAAAATAACTTCTCTGTTATGCACGAATGATTCCATCAAACAACAGAATGTGGCTAACTGTATACAATGCAGCCTTTACATCTGCCCGCTTTTAAAAAAATGGCAGTTGAGTGTAAAATTTAATCTTATGAGGGTAAATTAAACAGATGATATAATGGTAGTACAACCGACATTTAAGTAGTAAACAATAACATGCAGAGGTGATTGAGGTGAAACAAAAAACCCAGAAACTCTGAGCTCAGTGCCAACACACACACATGCACAATGCATATTATATATTACACAGTATTAACTAGCTACACAGCAAATAGACACTAGTGCCTGTGAAGTTTAACTTCACATCTTTTCCTGTACCAATTTTTTTTTTCAATGTGCTAGAAATACTTCAGACATTGAACTTTACTTCATACTATATATGCAATCAATGGAGATCATTTCCACTGGAAGCCTACACAGTGGTTTCCATTCAATTTCTAAATGTAACTCCCTAGATTAACTGAATCTGATATAACCAAATTATTTGATATAGTTGCAATTTCCAAAATGGTGAAAAAAGCCTTCTGCTGTTTGTTATCTTGATAGCTTGTTTCACAACAAAACAAACTTTCAAGGTGTCACAAATTGCCTACATTCACCATCCACACGGAACTGCAGTGTCTTCCGTCAAACACTAATTTCAAAAAAAAAAAAAAAAAAAAAACTCAAAGTGAACTTTTACTCATTATTTTCAAAAATAAAATGACTGAGGAATCTTAAATTCTTCTAAAACTTAAAAACCCGGATTTTTGGGTTTAGAATGGAACAAAAACCTAGAGTTACGGGCTACACCCAAAAAACAAACAGGTCTACATATCTTAAATTCAGTAGGATTGCTATTGCAGTTAAGGTCTGTATTTTCCATTATGTTTCCAGCAAGGTAATATCTGTGGAAAAAAAAAAGTTACTGATAGGCACAAGAAGTGTTTAGGGCATATGTACAATATGAACAGGGAAAGATTATGTGGTAAAAGTGTTTCTGCAAACACTGGTAGTATGCTGTAAGAAAAAGAAGGGGAGTCAAAGAACTGCATGGGTTCACAGTATTGAACTGGGACTTAGTAACATGAAGGCCATAAACAGAAAATCATGACTGGCAGAAATTTTAAAAATAATCAAAAAAATAAAATTTCTTGATTTCTTTTAAAATTTCTGCCAGCCTTCTGGGACACTTCAACCTGATCATTTCAGTAAACAGGCATGGAATGATGATGCTCACATAAAACACCAAATGAGAGTCATTCACAGAAACTTATGCTAAATTTTTGTACAACCTGGAAACTGCAATATGGCATCTTATCAATGCAGTGCATGAAAAGTATTTTCACTGTCTCAAATGACATACTACAACCAGACCTGCCAACTTTCAAAAACTGAAATCCATAAAAACATTTCAGGGAAGAAGTAACTGATGTATCAAATGTATTGATTAAATTTATCAAACACATTGATTAAAAGCCAATTTATTATGCAAACGATTTGTCAAATTTGAATTGATTTCATATGCTATAATTAAAATCTTTGGCGCTATTCACACTTACAGCAATTCAAATGCAATCAAAACATAATCCCATTAGTACTAATGTGACAATGAGATATTTAGTTTAACTTAACTGAGATTTTGACCTTAAATTTTTGTGCCAGTATGTTAAAATACCTTTAAAAAATACAATATTAAATCTTATTTTAGGCTGATATTTTTCACTTCTCTCTCTCTCTTTTAGCAGTTATTGCCAGTCCTAATCCTACAGTGTTTTTACTGAGTCTTTCCCACAAAGCTGTGAGCAGGGGGGATTGGAGATGCAGAAATGGGAGTAAATGTGATTAAGTAAGTCAGAATATACAGGAGCTGTAGTTCTTGGGAATACTTATTCTCCCTTCAAATTGTGTGTGTGCGCGCACACACACGCACACACACAAAAATATGTAAAATGCAATTCATAAAAATAACCCAAAACAAGTTGAATTTCCATAGATTTTACAGGTGGATCATAAAACTTGATAGGTATGTACAAACAAATTACCTTCCTGAGTAAGAAGTGGGCTTCCAAAGCAAACAACATCACCAACAGTGAGTTCTACAGCAGATGGATCAATTGCAGGACCAGCAACTATCCTGATGTAATCAGGGGGACAGATGATTCTACATCCCAGACCTTAAACAAATAAAAAAAAACAGTCATCAGACAAAATGTATACCAACATTGCATTTAACTTATAGGTAGAAATGAATACTAGCATAAGTTTCTTATAACTGTTTCACTTTACGTTACAAAACATTTCTTTTCCAGTGCTCCATAAAATTCAAGTACACGCTGAAGTTACTTGCAATTGATGTCATTATCGGCACATAGCTGCCATATTTTCCACTGTTTCCCAAGTAGAAAACTGAATTGACATGGAAGGAGAATTGAATCCACATCTATCGATTTCTGTTCAGCCATGCTACCATTAAAATACCACCCAGGATAATGAAGTTCCAAGCAACTAAAGCTAAGTAGTTGTAGCTTAGGAATCTGAATAACATTTAAATTTACGCTAGTCTAGGCAATCCAATACTTCCTTTTACTGTCAACAACCCATTCATCAATGCCGTAAGGATCGCCCAAATGAAAGTGAGACGTGTAATAGCGTCGTCGTATAATCACACAGAGCCATGCATTTGCACAGGAAGATCGCATGTCATGTCAGGAATCACGGTGTTATCGGTGGCACGCGTTAGTGTGCTGTTTACACGTGAGGCGGCAAGTTGACTATGTAAGGTCATGACATGAATTCGTCCAAACAGGCCCAGCGGGCTGTTATGCAATTTTTGACTGCAGAAGGTGTTAGTGGGGCCGAAATTTATCGACGTATGAAGGATGTGGATGGGAATGAGTGTCAGTCATGGTGTACTGTGTTCCTCTGGTGTAGTGAATTTTGTAAAAGCCGTGTGAGCACGGAGGACATGCTGAGACCTGGGCAAGCACACGTGGCCATCACCATGGAATCGATCGCTGCTGTGGACAACCTTGTGGAGAATATCTGAATCACCACCAGTGAGCTTGCAGCAACATTGTCCATGAGAAAGGGAACTGTTAACATCATTCTCCATCGCCGATTGCGATACAGCTAAGTTTACGCACAATGGGTTCCCAAGCATCTCCAGGAGAAGCAGAATTGGTGAATGGCCGCTTGCTTGGAGCATCTGAATCATTACCACGCAGAGGGGGGACAGTTTCTTTCCAAGATTACAGCCGCAGATGAAACTTGGTGCCACCACTTCAATCCGGCCACAAAACAGATGAGTATCAAATGGCGGCATTGCAACTTTCCACGCCCCAAAAACACTGTCCTCCTTAAGAGTTGGAAAAGTGATGCACACGGTTTTCTTCGAAGAGAATGGCCCATTGCTGTTGGATTGGCTGGACGCAGGCAATACGGTCAAGGCAACCACATACTGCAATATGTTACGCAACCTCAAAACAGCCATCAAGCTTAAGCGAGCCAGTATGTTGTCAAATGGGGTTATTCTGCTGCATGACAATGCCCGCCCACCTGTGGCGACAGTGTGTCAAGTTTGCTGCAGACCTTCTCCTGGGACATCTTCAATCTCCCCTATGGCCCCAATCTGTCACCCTATGACTACCACATCTTTGAGCCACTGAAAAAAAACTCTCAATGTCCGCCAGTTCGCTAACGACGCTGAGGTCCGGAAAGCCATTGAAGACTGGTTCCACAGCTAACCATGGATGTTCTTCACTCAGGGTATCCACAATCTTGTGCCGTGCTGGGATACTGGCTTGAATTGACAAGGCGACTATGTGTAGTGGATATGTAGCCATGTATCACTCTTACTTCCTGTATGTTCACATATTCCAACCTATAAACCCTTACGGCAAAAAACTGATAGTCTCACTTTCATTTGGGCAACCCTTATACAAGGAACAATCAAATTGCTTTGACTCATTTGTCAACACTATGAGGAAGCACCAGACTACTACTTCAACTACTGCAAATCTAAGCATTATTCAGTTTCCTAAACTGAAATTAATTGGCTTCAGTTGCTTGGAACTTTGTTCTTTCGGATGGTGTAATGGTAGCTCGCTTGAACAGAAACAGGGAAGTGCAGGTTCGATTCCACTCCAGGCCGATGCAATTTTCAAGTTTTCTTAGGAGATGGCTACTTGGGAAACTGAAATACTGCACCTATGTGCCAATAATGACATTTGTTTGTTCCTTCCAAGTATTTGTGAAGAATTCTTTTTTCAAGGAGAGTAGTTTCCCTTTGTCTATAAAGCTTAAATTGTTTGACTTTGTGATATCACATTTTTAGCAGACCCTTTCTTCCCTTGACATCTTAGGTACAGTAAAGCTTGTTTTATTCATCATTCACTTGAATTTTACATACAAATCAAGATTCTTTATATTTCAACAGTGGGAAATGTTATACTCATTCTCAATTTTTGTCTACTGAAAAACTTAATGATCTGTTTGTCGCAATGGAGGTTAAAAGCTACTGACATGTTATGGAAAAATAGGTTGACACAGTAGTACATCATCATTAGTAATACCAATATAAAAACTTAGCTATTACCTCTTCAGTAGAAAAAGGAAGTTATATTGAAGTCATTTGGACATGTGTGTTGCACAAAAAATGAAAGATCACCCATTACAGATGCATGTACCAGGCAGCAGATCTAAAATAAAGTGGACTGAAGGTGTAAGATTAGACATTCGAAGCAAAGGGTACATTTGCAGTGAAGTGTACAGTAATCAACAGCATACATTTTTTCTTTCACGTAATCTCTACTATTAACATACCTTAACACTTCAGACTGCAAGTGTGAAAATGATGATGATTCCTTATTTTGAAGAGTCAATTCTACAACATCATTACACAAAAGTTCAGTATTTCAACATACATATTCAACTACACTGCTGCTCATAATTATAAGGACAGTCGTATTTTGCAGGTAAGTACACAGGAATCGCACACTGATGCATTATGCACATGACGTGGAATATCGAACCTACACGAGTTTCAAACGTGAGATTTGGAACCTCAGACAACTTTTATAAAGGGGGTAAAATTATTTTCACATTCTTTTAAGATTTTCATAAAAATAAGGACATGAAAAGAAGTTCCAAGAAAAATTAATAAACGTCCATGTGTTATGCAAATAAGAGCAACGTCTGCAAAGGGTAAAGTGTTCTCGAAGACAATGCGTATGTCGTTTTGTGTAATAACAGAATGCCTCGTGGAAAGGAGTTAACTGCAGTAGAGGTTCAAAAGATATGGAAACTTCGCGGTGAAGGGAAATCACATCATGAGATAGCTGTTGCAATTAAAAAGTCAAAAGGTGCGGTGGAAAATGCAATGAAAAGAGGTATCAAGGGATCCGTTAAAAAGCGTTCCAATCACAAATGAAAGTTGTTGTCAAGGGTTATTCAACGTATCATGGCCATAGCAACCAGGAAAAACATGTCTTGTGAAGAAATTGCTGGCTGCATACCCGTCAAACTGTTTCACATGTGCTGCACAGCTCTACTGTCGCCAAATACTTGAAAACGAAAGTGATACCCGCCCTCACCAGAAGACGTAAAGAGATGAGGAAAGCAGCTGTACTCCACTGGATGCAGAATAACATCAGGTAGGATACAATTATTTTTTCCGACGAAAAACGTTTTAATTTAGATTGCCCAGATGGCCTACATTATTACTGGCATGAACTCCGAAAAAAAAAAAAAAAAAAAAAAATATGACATTGAGGTGACCTCAAGGTGGTCCGTTGTTAATGTTCTGGGGTGGTGTTTCTGTGAATGGGAAGACCGATTTAGTGCCGATTCCATCAAGCATAAATTCTGAACGATACATCCAAGTATTAGATCAACAACTGTTAGCATATTCGTGGCCTTTAGGTGGTGATAATTTCATCTTTCAGCAGGACAATGCCCTATCGCACACATCAAGAGTTAAACAATGGTTTTCGGACAATAACATCCATGTTCTGAACTGGCTACCCAATTCTCCAGACTTGAACATCATTGAAAATGATTAGGGTGCAACGGCTAGCTTGGTATATGCTAATGGCAGATAATTTCCCACTGTTCCTGAGTTAAAAAAGGAAGTCTTAGCAGCATGGGACAAGATCACTCCTCAGTATTTACATAAACTCGTTGAAAGTATGGCTAACAGAATGGCTCAGTGTCTAGAGAACAAAGGTGGGTAATAATATTAAAGGTAATAATATTGTAAAATTAATTGAACAAAGGTGTAATATATTAAAGGTAATAATAATATTGTAAAATTAATTATGTTTACACATGGAAGGGCAAGCTGTCCTTATAATTTTGGACCTGTGCCCAAATGGAATTTGCTTCATTTCTTGTAATTATAATGGAAAAACAAAAAAAAAAAGTACACAATAATGTTTCTGCTATCTTGTGTCATTAATTACATAAATACAAGGTTTTCCTGTTCCTGCAGTTATTTTGTATTGTGCATCACCAGTATTTATGGTGTCCTCATACTGTCCTTATAATTACGAGCAGAAGTGTATGTTCTATTAAAAGCATGAGCTCATTTTTTTTAGTTTAGTTTAGCTTTCAGATGGAAAAAAGGGAAAACATAAGATGTACAATTATTGCAGAGTATCATTTTTCAAATTCATCCTTTGGGAAAGATACCTCTAAGCAAGTAAGGAAACCACGTGACCAAACAACAGATGCCCTTCAAACAAGCCAGGACTCAACTGACAAGCCTTTTTTCAGTTAAAAGATATTTATTGATTGCCCAAAAGGTTAATAGCAAATGTGAGGCACCTGTCCAAGTTCTGTTCAGTAGGTAGCAATACCATCTATGTCTCTTCCAGAAGGAGCTTTTGAAAGGCAGTACATAGTGCTTTTCAATTATTTTTTTTTTTTTGTAAGCCCTGCAGCAAAACTACTTACTTAAATAAATGGAGACATAGGATGTGGGATGGCTACATAAATCTGGACACGAAGACCATGAATGCAGATTAAACAAATTAAGTAAGTGTAAGCAATGCAAATTCAGGGTTCCCACTCAAAAGTAATAAAAAAATTCCCTGACTTTTCCAGGTTTTCCAGGTGGTTCTTAAAGTTTTCCAGAGTGGCATGTTGCAAAGAATTGTTACATTTAATTCCATTCCATTCATTGCACATTATTTTCTGTACCAAAGTTCCGTGAACTTTTGTGAATACTACACACACGGAATTTGGAATTTTTCCCATAGAAACAGGTCATATGTAAGAAAAAACCTGTCAGTTGGATAGTTTCAGTTTTTCTATAACACAATGCAGCTAAGCTTAATGATGGAATGGCTCTGTTCAAAGAAACATGTTTCAAGAGAACCAACAGACAAAGAATTTTGACCCATCATTTCGTCAGTTCTCTTGTGAAGTGTTTCTTCAAGCAGGAGCCATTGTGCCTAATTGTTCCATGTTATAAAAACTGCCTGCAGAAATTGAACAAAAGCTTAACTAATAACTGGCAATTTTAAAAATTAAATTTTGCATCCTTTTTTAGATAATAAAGGAAATACTTAATATAACTGAAAGTAAGATCTACCAAATTCTAGGCAGGCAGTAATTGCAAGCCAAAGTTTGAAATCTTGAAAAAAATTTTTTTTTTTTTTTTTTTTTTTTTTTTTTTGGCAAAATAAAGTATCCATTGATTTTTACAAAAAAAGGGTAATTTCCCCCTAGTTTTCCCTGATTTTTTACAAAAAAGGGTAATTTTCCCTGATTTTTGGAACCATTTTCAAATTCCATGAGAATTCCAGGTTTTCCCTGTTTTCCAGGTTGAGTGGGAACCCTGAAATTTCACTATATTTAAATTAGCTCCTCGAAAGGTTAAAGAAGTACGTCAAAGAGAAATACAACAGCAGTTATGTAAAAGTTTGCTTTACACTTGATACACAGCAACAAAATACCTATTTCACTACATGCTATTTGAATCAAAACTTTTTATTTGCATGCCTCTTTCTTGATCTCAGAACTATAGAATGAAACAAATCTATCTTGACTGGTGAAAAACTCATAAAATCCAATATTACTGACATGAGCTTAATTCTTACATGAAATTCAAGACAATAGCATATTCTAATCAAAAATGCTATGGCATGGACAATGACAGCACCTCAAATAATATCAAACCATTGGAGAAACTAAAGCAATCAAGTGAATTTTAATATGATTAGATGAATCCTGATATTTTCCATGCAATACCTTTTATTGTCTTCTTACATCATGTACAAAGGGCTGAAATACATGAAATCATGGTGGTTTCAAGCATACTGTCATGAATGGCAGGTTGAGAAACTTTGTTTTCTCCTTAGCAACTATTTTTGAGAAAAACTATTTGGAACAGAAAATGCACTGCACTCTTTTCATTGAAGGAGCTGATGCAATGCAGTCCAAGGTGACCATAGGTCTGCAAGAGGATGCTAGTCGATATGTATGTGATACATTGCCAGACCTACCAACTTTCAAGAATTGAAATCCAGAAAAAAATTTCAGGGAATGCATACTTGCCAACTTTCAGAAATTGGAATCCGTAAAAAAATTAATAGATATATTCTATTAAATTACTTGTCTCACTTATTGATTAAATGTACCGAAATTATTGATTAAAAAACGATGCTACCCAAATCAAGTATCAACTTTTAATTGATATGCCTACAGATGTTTGTATTTATCGGCAAATTTATATCGATTAAAATAATCTCTAGATAATTTCTCATTACTGTGCTATCATTATGATCTATAAAGATATTAAAATTTCATGGAAGTTTGCACCTAAAGGAGAGGATGTTCCACCCTTTGATGCTCAAATCCAATAGGATCGTATCCCACGCCGTCATGGAGCATACTATAATGTTTTCAAAAACAAACCATTTTCATACTAGGTTTATTTTACAGAGAGACAGACGATGAGACAGTCAAATAAAAAAAATGAAATAAATAAATAAGAGTGACTTAGGGATACAAAGTAGTAAATTTACTTAGGGACACCAACTAGTAAATTATGTTCAACTAAAAACGAAGTGAACAAACATTTTGCTCGAATCACATCCATTTCATTATAACTTTTAACAAAGGAAGTTAATTCAAAGGCGTTACGGGCAAATGGTACAGCCCTTCGTCGGCAATTTCCTCCACATCTTGTCCCCTCCTCCCCTTGAGGCGTACCCAAGGCACAAAGCATTGGAACTGGGGTTTTAATTCTATCTTATATCTGGGGGGTAGGGGGTAGGGGGGTGGCCTAACATGACAAAATTTAAAATCCATGTATTTTGTTTTAGAAAATGATAATCTATAAATATCACGCAATTCAGTTTGATAGAAGTTACAAAACCAATCAATGGTGTATTTTTTTTAAACAGATAAAGTAAAAAAGAAAAAAGACTACTCCCCTCCTAAATTAAATTCATGCCATCAAAATCTGGATATTTTAAAATTCAGAGTTGTTTTCTAAAAGCCCAAAATTTCATACCTACAAAAAGTGGATTTGCAAAAGCAATAAACAGTGTCAGGGTTCATACCCTTTTCTGTGGAAAAAAAAAAAGGCTTTCTAAGGACCTACACTGCAATAGATATTTTGCACCACTGGAATATCACTGACTGTGTGTGTGGGTACAGTATGTATATATACATATGTAGGGGGATTAAACAGCACTAGTGGCCATTTATCAGGCATTTTGCTCCAAATATAAACTACTTTGCCCGCAAAAAACAAAATTAAATACACGCCGAAAAAAAGGACAAGCAGGAGACGCAGCAACAATGAAGCAAGGTGAATTGAGTACAGCAGTAGATACTAGATACATCAGATCACACGAGAAAACTGACACCATAAATTGTAAAGAAGTCAGACAGAACCCCCCCCCCCCCCACCCTCCCCACCTTTGCTTTGACCCTCTGACCCCTGAAAAGACATACAACACAGATGTTAATCCCACTGGTGAGGTCAGGCAAGGTAAGTCATGCAGGCTACAATGGGAAAAGTGGGGGGTGAGGTATTGAAGGGAGATCATTTCTAAGAACATTCCAAAGGATCATCTTCCTTCAATGAGCTAGAAGAAAGCTCCCCTGGTGAACGAGTTAGCATATTTACAGACACACAAAAACAAAAATGGGGGCAGGGTTGTGATGCCCATTACTGCAGCACAGAAATAAGACAGTGGGAAAATAAACACTTATTTTAAAAAATAAGGACTTTTTAAGGACTTTTAAGGGCCTTAGAAATGGAAATAAAAAATAAGGTGTTCTTAAGGACTTTTAAGGACCATACGAACCCTGAGTGTTCTCTACAATACTTTGTTCTCTTTACGAATGAATCCCTCAGTATGAATTAATTGACTGGCTGTCTATTTTACGTGTTTTTGCTTTATTATAGAATTTATTTTCTTTTGTACCTGTTAATTTCTAAAATAAAAAGCTACCACACATGCGTCATTTTATAATTAAGAATTCCATCCAATTCGGTTAATTTCCACAGAAGTAATTGTGCAAAAATTCTGACGAACAAATCTCGCGCATGTACGCCCAGCATCGTGAAAGCTGATAATAACTATTTTCAATAGGATAGGTCCACTATGGGTGCTGAACAGCGCACCAAAACTTCATTGCAATCGTGCTATGATTTTACGTAAGTCATCACGCAAAAGGGGAAGAATGAATCCTGCTCCTATGTTCTAACCTTGACTATTTTCAATAGGGATTTGATGAATTAGTGTGGACCCCAACATATTAATTTCGCCGAATAAAACCAAGTTATTTTCTTGCGTTATCGTGCAGACGGACAAAGCATGGTTGGAAAGCGTAGAAAACTTACTGACTAACCAACCAGCAAAATAAATCATTGCTGGAGAAGCACTCGGTCGAATGAACATTGGACTTTTTTCTTATTTTAAGTTTCCTATTATACCACATTCTTTTGTTAGGTCAAATTTATTGCCAGAAAACAGAAGTTATGAAACCATGCCCCGAATGAATTTTTTATTTCACAAAACTGGCAGCTTTTGTTTAATGTCATGTTGGGTATCAATCTCGGATTAAAAATTCCATAGATTTTTAGTCCGTTTGAATTTTTTTTTCTACGATAACAATGTTCTGAGATAGCATTTTTAACTGGGAGTAATAAAGACACATGCTCTGCGCTCCAATGCAGGACAACACCACTATGGCCTACTGAGAAGGGGAAGGGAGGAAACTTGAGAGAGATAAACAAGCACAGGTGTGAAGGTTCAGTTTATGCACAGA
Source organism: Macrothele yani (assembly GCA_039090855.1). NCBI lineage: Eukaryota > Metazoa > Arthropoda > Arachnida > Araneae > Macrothelidae > Macrothele > Macrothele yani. The sequence continues at coordinate 69,090,528 of CM077028.1, read as the reverse complement.
GCAAGCTTTAGCATTTGAAACAATGCAAAACAATAAACCTAAAATGTGGGAAAACTGCAGACAAAGGTTCCTACATAAACATATGTAACTGAAAAGTTTGTTCCTAACTTACAATGGCACTTCATTTTAAATGGATTAAGTAAAATAAATAGTTTTAATGGTGGGTACAAAATAATCAGAAAAAAAAATCTGGGAGAATCAACAAATCCGTAAAATTAACATTTTGTCCATAAAAGTCGTATTTCCATAAAATTTCATGGGGTGTAAAACCTGGCAGGTATGGTGAATGTTTCATCGATATATTCGACTGACTGACATATCCATTAAACATACCAAACATATCAATTAAAAAGCTGATTTATTATGCAAATGATTTGCCAATTTTAATCAATTTCATATGCTATAAAGATATTTGGCACCCTTTAATGCTTAGAGCAATTAAAATACAGTGAATACATAATTATTTCCTTAGTATGCAATCATTAAGCAGTATACACAGATAAAAATTTCATTGGTAACTGCAAAATTATTTCAATATCATATTGCACTAACTTTTTACTTTATCTTAAATGAGGTTTTGAGCTTAAATTTTTGTGTGAGCATGTTAGAATGCATTAAAGAAAAACTCAATTTCAAGTCCTATGTGAAGCTGATATTTTTCAACTCTCTCTCTCTCTCTCTCTCTCTCTCTCTCTTTCTTTCTTTCTATTTCAGCAGTTATCGCCAATACTAACCTGGCAGCGTTTTTATCGAATCTTTTAATGCTCAGCTACGAGGAGAGGGGAGGGGATTGCAGAACTGGGTAAAAATGTGATCAGGTAAATCAGAATATACATGCACTGTAATCGTTTGGGGACCAGGAGTCTGTAAAACATGTCGTCTATAAAATAACCGAGAAACCAGTAGAATTTCTGCAAATTTTATTGGTAACCCATTTAAAACTTGGCAGGTATTCACTGCTATCATCCATCATGACAGACTGGCAAACAGTGAAGTGTTTAAGGAACTCAACACAGTGCAACTGGCTGTGTTAAAATTCAGAACCTTACAATGAATCATCTACTGAACATGTTCCTATATCAGACACTGTGATGAATTTGGCACCTGATGTTTATTTAAACTGCCAGCTGCATTTTGAATTGCTGTCACTTATGAAAGTACACACTCATCTTTATGAACTATATGATAAAATGAAGACTTTCACATGTGTCACAAAAAAGTATTTATATTCTGAATTACTATTACTTGACAATGCAAATGGCTAGCTAAATAAATTCGTATTTTTGGTGGAAACAACTTTATTGTTAAATCAGCTGAACTTCCAGTTACAGGGTCTATGTCTCTATGGCTTCCTTGATCATAATTATTATTAAAATTGAGGCCTTTAAGAAAACCCCATAAGTATGACAGCAAAACAAGTGATTGAACACTAAAAATATATTCATGTTATTTATGGATAGTCTACACATCAATGATCACCCATTGCCAGAATGAAGAGGAACAAATTATCTCCAATGGAAAGAAAAATCTCATTAAGCTTGTATTCATTTGTGAAAGAATTTTCAAATCTGACACTATAAACATTTTGGCTGAAGATGAGAAAAGAATATTCAAAACAAAGTGAGAAACTAAGCCTTTTATTCCAAGTTGGATATCAAAACTCAGTTCAAAAACCAATTTGATGCAACCTCAACTTTTTATGGGAGCCATATCCAACATCCAGTCAATATTCCAGAAATTAGCGACAGTGTTCAATGCACAGCTTACTCACAAAATAAATAAATAAATCAAGAACCTTTGAAGCGCATCATATATTTTTTTTCAGGACTTTGTTTAATATATATTAGGTCTATGACTAAATTTCCAGGATTTTATCGTAGAATAAATGTTGTACTTACACAAACAGGTTGTATTTAATCATCATTGAAGTGTGTGACCCTGTAAGCTATAACATCATGCAATCTATCCTGGTGAATGCTGTTATGAAAGAAACAAGCTGGTTTCAATGAGATGAAGTCGTCGACGCATTTTTTTGAGATCCTCCACTGGGTAGCCAGTGTTACACTGAGCAAACAAGTGGAAGTCAAATGGGGCTAAGTCTGAAGAGAAAACTGCATAATGGTGAATCTTCTACATCAGGGCTCAAATTAGGTTTTTTTTATGTAGATGCACTTAGTGCACCTAAGTTTCTAAATTTGGGTGCACAATTTTTTTTTCAGGTGTGCACTTAAAAAAAATTATATTAATTGACTAAAGAAAACTAAATTTATCAGATATGTTTGTAATTAACAGAAATACATATTTAATATTAATTTTTTTGTTTGGAGAAATTATACTTATATGAAGAATTTTTTATTCATCATCAGACATTAGTTGGCAATCAGAATCATCAGCAATAGCCTTTTCAGTTCTTTCCCCATAAGGTTTAGTGCCCACTCTTCTTTTTGCATTTTTTTTACCATTGCAGCACAGCACTTTCTGGAGAAAAAGTATCTAATGTCTCTTCACTTAGATTGATACACATTAAATCACTCAGTGTGTTTGGATGAAGGGAGCATCTCCAGTCAGTTTTCACACATCCCATTAAAGAGAATCCCTGCTCACACTCAGCTCTATTGATAGAAATCACAAGTCCAATTTGTATCAGACTGAGAATTCTTTATATTTCCCATCATCATCTGATATAACTTTCTGCCACAGTTCTGGAATTTGGTTTCTATGGACATTTTTTGGTTTCACCACAGGTCCTTCACATGTTTCTTCAACATTTTCCATTGGATCATTGCTTCAACTGTATTAAAGACATTTTTTTCCAGTGGAATTTAAAAAATGCGACCATAAATTCTCAATTTCGTTGTTCCCATAGATCTCAGTTTGTTCACTGCTTGGCCAATAACATGGCTCGAAGACTACAAATGCACACAAAAAAGGATCTTTAACAAAAGATTTAAATCTATCTGCAATCTGAGAACTGCACAGTATGATTATATGTTGTGCTCCTTTCAAGATTTTCTCCTTTGCCAAGTCTAATTCTTCAGCTACGGATGATGCACACTTTTCTTGCAATTTTTTAGATAAAGCAGAATGAGCTGTTCTTAAGTGCTGACTTGCAACTTCTGACAGATTTACCTTCAAAAGCATAATCTTCTCTGATACTATATGAACACAATTCTCTGTATCCCAATCTGAAAATTTTGCAAGATTATTAATATCTGTTAAATCATTAAAATTGTTAAGAATAGCTTCAACTTTTGTGCAAGCATATTCTAGACTAGTATCATTTGATTGAAGTACTTTGCTTAACCTAGAAAGTAATTTTACTAATTTTGAAAAAAAGTTCAAGAATAGTGCAAACTGTACGGATTTCATTTTTTTCAAAATGCTTGAGACACGTTCTTTGTTTTTTGCTGAGCCAGGTGATGCAAGAGATTCCAAATGGATAATAAATGCCTCATAGCACTTCAGCAAGACATCAATGGCACGATCATGGTGAGGTAACCAACGAAAACCTCCTACTTGAGCAGGTTTTTAAATTTTTGTTTCTAATGACTCACCAACTGCTTGAAACTCTGACCAGTTCTTAGAAGAATACTTATATATTACAAATAAGTCATTCAAAGCAGACTCCATTTGTGTGAAATATTTTGAACTTTGCATTACATCTTTCACTGCTAGTTCCAGTCGATGTGCACAACAATGTATGTCAAGCAGATGATTGCGACTATCACAAAGTAGCTTGTAGACACCACTTTTGATTCCGAAATTACTTGCTGCACCATCTAATGTACAAGCAATTAGTCTTGTGTTAGTTTCTTCTAAACTTAGGTTCAAACAATCTGTCATAGCATTTTCCAACAAATTCTTGATGCTTTTTGCATCAACATGTCACACTTGCTCTATAGTTACAAATTTGGTGACAGCTCTTCCCTTTTCAAGAAATTTAATATAAATTATTTCTTCATTGCATTCACTGCAATCTGTGCTGCCATCAGCCAAAATTGAGAAAAAAATTATTTCTTTCAAAGATGCAACTAAATTTGATTTCATATTCTTACTGATGTAGGAAATGAATGTTTTGGCTTGCTTATCATTGTTATAGGTTTCAGTTACTTCACATCCAACACATCTTAATAATTTCATTTCATTTCTAAATGCTGTAAATGGCATATTTTGTTTGGCTATGTGGAAATCAATCTTAAAGAGTGTGTGTAACTGCTTTATTTCCTTTTCTTCTAACCTCAATATGGATCTCTGCATAGGGATCTGAAAATCCTTTGCTTTGGCAAGTACAGTTCTTGCTTCCATTGCTATAAGATGTGCTAGTGTTTTCTCATGTACTTCAACCATACGTTTTCTTAAAGAACAACATTCTTTATCACTAAAGGTATTTGAATGTGATGTTTTGCCATATGACCAGCAAACAGTACAAAACATTGCTTTCAAGTGTTTATTGTAGGAGAGGCAATCACGTCCAGTTTTCCAAGTCTCTTGGAAAGCAGTTTTAGTGCAAATTACTTCTTCCACTTTATTTATCTCAATTATTTCTTTGGGTTTTTCTTTATCCACAATTTCAAAAAAAAAATTGGCTTAATTTTCATCAACGACTTCGGTTATTTCTTTAGCCTTTTCTTTCTAGACAATTATTTCTTCTTTATAATTTTCTGCTATTACTTTATTGACTTCACCAATTCCCCTTATTCCTTTCATCTGTTTGTCAAGCAGTAAGGAATCACTTTGGTCCACGACTACTGTTTTAGGGATTTCGCTCACGTCTTTACGAAAATATTTCTGCAAAGTATTATTTTTCCAGCTAGGTGGTGCAGGACGCTCTTCCGGTGGCATTTTAAAAAAGTGTTTTAATTATTCATCCAATGGATAGAGATTAAAATCAAAAATGGAAGACCAGGCACAAACCAAAAGTTCCAAAAACAGCACACAACTTTTAAGTCTGCACTGTAAGAACAGAGAGGGATCTTTCTATTGTTTACACTAGTAATGGGCAAAAAACCTGGATGTTATATGTGGCGACGCATCGAAAAAACATTGATAGTTTCATGATCGATGTTTATAAGTGTGAAAAAATATTTCTGCACGACGCAAATGTATTTATCTTTGTTGCATTCTTATAAAGAGAAAGGTAATATCATCATCTTATGCCACGAACTGGCGGGTTTTTTTTTTTTTTTTTTTTTTTGCTGTTTCGCCAGCGAAAATATAGTTCTTTCCCACAATGTTACAGGAACCGATGCATCGGACGAGAGTGGTGGCACATGGGTGCCACCACTGTTGTAACCAGGTTCTCACATTATCTGAATTCTCCCTTCTCCGGAGTTGATCGTTTCGACACAGCTTTTGCTCTCGGAACTGTTTCGATCATCGGAAGGTTCGGGCACGCTCTCATTGGCCATGGTTTGGGCAAGGGTGTTTCAATAAGCCTTCTTCCTACATTCATGCGATATAGGCCCACGACATTTTGTTCAAACATCAAAATAGCGTAAAACACTAAATATAGATGTATTTTTTTAAGTTAGATGCACTGCGTGCACCTTGCAGAAAAAATGTGGGTGCACGGTTTAATTTTTACATGCACAGTGCACCTGTGCACCCAGGTATTTCAAGCCCTGTTCTACATCAACTTCATGATGGTTTCCTGGGTTGCAGCAGCAACTTCATGCATTATTGTGCAACACAATGACCATCCAACAACCATGTCGTAAAAATGGTCGTTCCAATTCCAGCTCCTTATACAAAAGCAGTAGTTGATGACCATAGCATTCTGTAGTCACTGTCAGAATGTTACCTGTTGGCACAAGCTCGCAATACACAACAGCTTGCATGCGCCATAAGACATAGAGAAAAGCTTTTTTATTGAGGATGTTGGGGTCTGCTGGTGAAGTCACTGGCTGGCCAGGATCTACTCATAACCTTTTGTGTTGCAGGTTGTCATGTTTTTCATCACCCATAATGATTTCCCTCAGACAGTCCTTTTTGCTAATGGTGAGTTCATGTAGGACCCACTCTCCCACTTTTTAAATCTTTCCCATGGCATACACCTATAATAAGACATAGCCAACTGATTCACACCTAACTGTATTGCTAGTTCAGTGACAATACAGTTGGGTGTGAATACTGAGCAACATCTTCACCCAGAAGAGTTTGCAAATCTGGGCTATGCATGTCTTTTGGCCGTCCACTACACTGCTTGCCTTTCATGCTGTAATCACCATTTCTGAACTTCAAAAACTACTCACATGTGCCTGCACCTACACAGCTTTCTCACCACATGCTGAACAAATACACTCTCATACTTCTGAAGACATTTTCCAGAGATTAAACACAAACAACAAACAGGTGATGGATATACACCTTGTCAGGCACCACATCCTTGCTCCAGTTGCACGTTAGAGATGGATCAGAAATCACATCACAGTTATTTTATCACAGTTACTAAAAATCACTGGCACCGTCATGACTAGCGACAAAAAGTAACAGTTCCAAATTCACAGATAAGAATGTCACCATTAGCCATGTTCGAGTAGTGCTTGGGGTCCAAAATCACTGTCACATCATAGTTTCAGTTACCATGTCACCATATCTAAACAATTTGTCTCCTTTTCTGTTGAAATGTCATAGATGTCATTAGTGATGTGAGTTTTTATCTTTCAGACTCACCCCCCCCCCCTTTTCTCACGATTAAGACAGGCTTTTTGCAGTGTGTTCATTCATAAACAAAGAATTCAAAGCAAGCCAATTGTAACAGTGATTTTGTCACTGTTACAAGTGAGATGATGCCTCACCGTTCTGTTACTGCTCTATCATCATTGTCACTGTGACAGAAAAGTCACTATTAATCCCACCTTTACCACACATGTGGGCTGTCCACCAACATGTGTTGTTCACTATGCCATGTTTCCTCCTTACCTCTACAGCATGAAATTCTGACAAAAATTAAATCATTTTGCTTTTGCAGCCCACAACATGAAACACCAGAAATGCATTCTTTTGATCTTTAACATGGCTTTGCCAACTTCTTAAGCTCTGTGATTTTGGAGGTTACATACCAGCTTCTTCTCAGTGTTATGATTCATACATTGAACAGCAGATAAACTTTGCCAGATGTTTTTGTCAAGTTTTGCAAACTGATGAATGCTAACTGGCAGTAACCTATAAAATGGCATTTGCAATCAAGCTCCAGTGACAGAGGCATTTAATAAGTTTGCTACCATTTGCCTGATTTACCATACACGCTTCTAAAAGCTACTGGGAGCTTCTCTGAAAAGCTTCCAGAAGTTAAAGAATCAGAACTCATTGCCATTAGAACATCATGATTTACCACTTTCATCCTTTATTTAACTGCTATAATTAATATATAGCCAGTACCGTTAATGCCCACCAGATAAAGACGTCTCAGTAGCTGAGCCCATCTTACAGATTTATGATGTCAGAAGCCGACAGAAAAACACACATAGCGCTGTGAATCATTGGCCACCATGGTGTAAGGCTCACATGCTCGGCTAGATATCGAGAGATCTGGGGTTCGAAAACCAATTTTTCAGTTGCTATGTGTTGCTAAAGCACGGAAAGAGAGAAGTCTTTGTTTATTCACTTTCATCCTGAAAATAATTAATTTGGCAGAAATCAAACACATGTGATATTTTATTTCTGAAGGCACTTTATAAAAGTAAAAGGCTGTTTTGTAGAAGGCATGTCCAATATAAATTTCATTCAAGATGAACATAAAAATACAAAATTGAAAGTACACTTTTCATTTTATGTGTGATAATGATACAAATAAATCAAAGTGCTTCAACTACATTCAAAAATACCACAGACCCTTTTTAGTTTTAACAGCATTTGACCTTCATATTTCATTCTAAATGTTTATTAATCTTTACACTTAATCTGTATTATTACTTTTTATTCATTATTAATGATACAATGGTACCTACTTGCTACTTCATTTCCTTACTAGTTGTCAGTAAATTCCAAATTATCCATTTTAGTTTTTCCGTTTTAAAATTATTGCACACCACCAGAACTATACATACCACCTGCACAATGTATATGTCCAACACAGTTATCATAAAGCTAACATGAAAAAACAACAATTAACTACCGTAATTTTCGGACTAAGAGCCGCAGGTGAGAAATTTTGCCATCTTGGAAGCAAAAGTTGCGGTAAGGGCCGCACCTGTGAAGTCGTGGTGCTGCTCAGAAAACTAAATTATCTTCCTTTTTTTCATGAATTAACTCACACCCAATGTGATTATATGTATACTTCAAAGGCTAATCTGCAATTCAGTGTCGATCTGCTTTATGCACATATTTTTTAATACTGGCAAAAAATTTTATTTATACATTTTTCATTAATCATGCTAATGATGTTATTTGTTTGCCTTTATTAAATGCTCAAAACCATTTATATAATCAATATAAATCACAGTTAATCTTAAGACTCCCGTTAGAATATCGCATTGCTTGTAAAACCGCATTGTCTAAATTCCATTCAATGTGGATGTCTGCTACAGGATGGTTCTCTGTTCACCGCAATAGAATCAGTCTTAGAAGTAATTAACTTATAAATTATCGCTTGCAATGCTTTCGATTAATGTTTTCTTTAATAATATGTTCTTTCTATGTTATGCATTTTTTTTCCTCATCTACAGATGTTTTTGTTAGAATGAAGTTGCGCTTCCTTTTACCAGCTGCCTAGCACGTGTTCGCGGATCTGGCCGCCAACACTTCGAAACAGCGGTACCGCTTTTTCTTTGAAGTGGTTTGACCTACTTTCATTTACTGCGCACTGAGCCTTCGCGTTGAGCTCCGCTTTTATATGAATGGGAAAGCTCTCCTTCTTATTTTCTTTTCCAGCCGAAGCCTTCAACTTCCACTATCGTCAGTCAATTAAAAAAAAAAAAAAAAAATTAAAATTGAAGCAAAACTCAGGAGCACGAGCCAAGAAACACCTGTATCGCATGCCAGATTAACCAAGAAGAGTGAACAGAATTTGTCTTTCCGTCCCACCAGTATTGTTTGGAATAGGTCTCTGCTAATGGAATCATCCTGGGGCAGACTTTTGCATTGTTCATGTTCTTAAGCTTTTGTTCAGAAAAGTGCCCATCAAACCGGTCTCCCCACCCCAGTGAAAATCAACGTTCCTTCCCTTGGTTGCATCGCACCTTCCTGCATGATGTATGCTGCAGCCAACGAAAGAGATACGCTGGGCCCGCTATCCACAGAAGCCTCGGATGTCACACTACTCGTCTGTGTGCTTATGTCCCCATTCCATCCCCCACTCTCTCATGCAAAGGGCATTTGAGTCAGGCATTCCTGTCCTCCCCCACTTTCCCTCTTAAACCAACATCAGGACAGCGGAGTTATCGTTTATATAGACGTGTCTAATGTACGAGTAGAAAGGGGGGAAACTTGATCATAGTCGAGTTTGTGAAAAAAAAAGAAAGACGTGGTTTGAAAAAATTTACTCCTCCTAAACCAACATCAGGACAACGGAGTTATCGTTTAAATAGACATGTCTAATGTACGAGTAGAAAGGGGGAAAACTTTATTATAGTAGAGTTTGTGAAAAAAAAAAAAAAAAAGACGTAGTTTGAAAAAATTTACTAAGCATCTGCATGAAAAGAAAAAAGGGATTGAAGAAAGTCTTATCGAAAACAAATTCGGCATAAGAGCTGCACACCCAAAAAATTTCACTTTTAGTAACGTAAGAGCTGCGGCTCTTAGCCCAAATATTACGGTACTTTTTTTCTGCATTACAGAAATATATGAAAATTTTGTGGAACACAAAAAAGGAACATACCTTCAGGATAGTGACACCAGTTTTCAGGACTTGCACATTCAATGTGCCATTCTTTGTACCTAGAGATATTCTAGTGAGATCAAACCTGGAAAGAAAATTTCCAAAAATTAACAAATCTATAGTAATAGCTGTTTGACATTTATAGCTTTTATTGATTTTGTCATTCAGCTATATTGAAAATTTCCATCCAATTAATACAAGAAACATCTTAACATAATTAATATGTAAAAAAAATATTTTCATCATATTTTTTAAAATAAATATATTTAATATTTCTAAAGACATCTCATGCATTTAAACTTTCATGAATACATCAGTTAGCATACAAAATTATCATTTTTCAAGAAATGTTTAAGTTTAGTATTCCTTCTGATTGGCTTTTACAAGTCCATGCACAGCTTGGAAACAGCACACATAATACTATAGGTTCCCACCTAACTAAGCTGGGAGCCATTGTGTTATCAAAGGCTAATTTATACATGTTTAAACTTGACCTCTCTTTTCCATCATTTTACACCTGCTACCAAAAACACATTACCCTGACTGACAGCCACTTCTTGGTTTTACTACAGCATGAATGATTCTAATGATTCTTTGCTTAATTCTACATTTTCCCATTCATTCCCTGAGCATTTAACTAAAATATTTTCATATGTTTTTAATATTGCGAGGGAGCTTCTTCTAGATGTATTTGCAATTTTTTTTTTAATTTTCCATACATGTGTGACAAAGGAATGATGCAAATATCACCATCTTCTGTTCATCCCCCAAATAGATGGAAAGCTAATTATAATGAGATTTAGCTAGGTTCCCTTCAGAGGAGATACTGACACTGTCTGACCTCGGTGACATTCCACTCTTAATGGAAGACAAGTGGAAAATACTACCCCACCACCTTATGGGATGGATTGGAAGCTCTCTGTACACTGAAATTAAAGGAGTGTCAGCATTACAAAAACCTAACATTACAAAATTACTAAAGGAGTGTCAGCATCCATACCTAACATTACAAAATTACTAAAGAAATATTTGAAAAACAATAAAATTTACTGATGTAGTAAAATATATTTAAGTCAAAACTTGAAAATTTCAAACCAGTGAAGCCCAGTGCAGTTCTTATTTACATACATCAACAAGAAATACAGTGCTTTTCTGTTCTTATTTACAATGTTGATATACTGTTCTTATTTACAGTTCTTTCCAGTTCTTATTTACAAATGTCAACAGGAAACACAGTGCTTTCTTGTTGTAAATAAGAACTGCACAGGGACATTGGTTTGAAATTTCCGAGCTTTAACTTAAAACATGTTTTACTACATCAGTAAACTTAACTGTTTTTCAAATGTCTCTTTAGTAATTTTGTAATGTTAGGTATGGGAGCAGGATATAGGAACAAACAAAAATGTACTTTTATGTGTTTGCAGTGTAAAGCATTGGTAGGTAATGAGCGAGACTCATTAATTGAAATGTGCGTCTTAATCTACTACCATGAATTAAAATTTCACAAACATGGCACATGAAAGTCTTAAAGCTAGCACAATATAGCATTAGAAATATGTTTAAGAAACACTAACAAAAACTGTCTAGTCCCATCTGCTTCATTTTAGATTTACCCTGATCCGCAAATTTTACTAAAATTATACACACACAATATTTTATTTTCACACCACACACACAACATTTTATTTTCGCGTGCACACACACACACACACACACACAATTGTTTATATATGAAGAACAAGATTTTTCAGCTAAGCTAGCAATATATTTTTTGCAAAACACAGAAATCTTCTACTATACAGCACTGCTATTGAACCAACCTGCTAGGCCTAAAATTCAGTTGGGATCTGACAGCATCAAACACTTCACCAATATTATCATGGTAACTAATGAAAAATGGGACAGTAAATCCAACTGGAATACAGAGCAGAGGCCAGTCTGTAGTCTTCACAGTAAGACCTGGTTGGGCCATTATATAAGCTATCTCTTCAACCTGGAAAAATAAAAACCAATAGTCTAATATTTGCTAAACAACAATGTAAAAGTATAATGACACTTTCCAGATTAAATTTGGAATATACTAAGTACAATAATGCACACTAAAAGAAGTGGGGGGGGGAGGAAAACTTAAAATTAAACTATGCAGAATAATTAGCTACAATGCTCTTAGCATTTACTGAGTTTAAGGGAATGCCATTTATCTTGCGGTTAACTTTTAAAAATAAATGTTTTTAGGCTACATTTCATGCATGTACCTAGCATTTTTTATGATGTATTATTGCTCCCCATATACACATCTCATGTCTTGTTTGTTTGTTTGTTTTTTAAACCAGCTGAAATATGCAAATTATGCTATTGACACATGGAGAGGGGGAGACAGGAGGAAAAAGGGACTACAAATATTAGAACAAAACACCAACATGCAGTGCATTACGTAAATACAGCCTTTTAGTGCATTCAGTTAAAAAAATTATGGATCTTTTTCTTTTTTTCTTAAATTGGACTGATTTAACAAAATAAACAATCAAATAAAGACATGTGACAACACGTATCAATTTACACAATTTGAATGGGTTCGCATAACCATCTATTTAATTGTATGCTCCACATGCTCTATTATTCTGTTAGTTTACTAATTATGTGTTTGCTGCTTATTACCATTTTGGACCTATATTTTTCTAATAAACATCTGCAGTTGAAAAAAATTAACAACTGTATAGGTTTATCAAATGGAATGGCCACTTAAAATGTTGGTGCTTTGTGAGAAAAAATCAGCAAACAGCTGGAAACCTGCTTATACTAGTACCAACAGACAGCAGGCGGGCATTAATGGGATCACGAGCAAGCGTTCTCATCCCATTTCATTTTAGCCATGGAAGAGCAAAGAGTAAACATCCGTTTTTGTAGGAAACTTTGTAAATCAGCTACTGAAACTTACAGAATGTTAAAAGAAGTATATGGAGACATAGCATTACCTCGCAGCAGAGTTTTCCTGGGTCTGTACACTTTTTGGGGAAAAAAATTCAAGAACTTTCCAGGACATATACAAAAACAATCCAGGATGATTATTATGACTTGCAGTATCATGGTCAAATCATTTTTTAAAAGAAATTTCGGTTTTAAGTAATAAAAACGATGAAAGATGAAAATGGATGTGTGTGCCTTTTAACTCAATACAGTTCTTTTTAATGTTTTTTATTAGAGAATTACCTAATAATGCAAAACTGAATCATGGTAGTGCAATTAACACAAGACCTATCTCAGAAAATCATTTTCCTCAATCTGAAATGATTCATTCAAGCAGTCATTTAAGCTGCATCACTATTCTGTGCTATCTTCCCATGTAATCAGTCTATTATTTTATTGATAACAATTGAAATTATTATAAAATAAAGCAAGGGCAGATCCAGAATTTAAGAATAGGAGGGCACACATCTAATCAGTTAAAAGAAGAAATATAGTAGGGAACATGATATAAGACTATGCTCCTTAGCAGAAGAATTGAGAATAATGGAAAAGTAGAAAACAGATGAAAACTATTCTTCATGGAAAAAAAATATGCTAAGGAAAAATATTTTTTTCAAATACGTCTCCCGGAAGAAAAAAATGGGGGTTTTGACCTTTACATCCCTAGCAGGAATTCTTTGGATTATTTAAGAGCATACAGCAAAGAAGAAATTTATCAGTAGGGTTTTTAGAGGCGGCGATAACACAACTGCAAATTGAAGTACAAAAAACACCACCTAGCGACAGAACTGTGAACTACAAAATTCCTCATACTCTAGCCTAAAGTGCTCTACAAGGTAAATGGCGTCAAGTGTTGAAAGAAATGTTTAAATTGCACAGGTAGAAGCATGTTGAGAAAACATATTAAAAACTGGCGAACACTAGCGGCAATATTGTGCATTATTTTGGGAAGAAAATACACACAGAGTGAGTTTGCATAGTTAGTAGTATCTGACTGAAGAAGAATGTTTTCAATCAGATTTTTAATCCTGCAGATATTGCGGTAAACGGAAACATGAACTTACACCCTCTGGTGACAGACTTGCGCGTTAAGAAAATTTTGAAATTATATGAGAAACATTTCGCAGTGGAAACGTTCTCCAAGAAAGAAAGAATTTTTCAAATCAGACACTTAGAAGCAGAGATACTGACAAAAATAAGATATTATACATCTACACCCCAGGTGGAGAAACCATGCATTATTTTAAGAAAATATTCCAAAATGGTTTATTGGCTTCCAAAAAGGTTTATCGGCGTGAGTGGTATCGGGTACACAAAATAATTTTTTCAATCAAGATTTTGGAAGCTCAGATTTTGCTGCAAAGACATCAGAAGCAGAAATTAATGCTTACGCCACCTGGTGGCCAAACCAGTCTTTACCAAAAATTAGAAATTATTAGCAAAACATTTCCTATCAGGAGCTGTATCCGGTTCAGAAAGAATTTTTCCAAAAGGGAATTTCAGAAATGGGAATATCAGGGAAAATGCAATTTACTTTATATGCCCCATAGCGGAAAATCTTGGCATAACTTGAAAAAGTGACTACACCTACAATAGTCTACGACATAAATGGAATCAAAAGGTAAAATATTTTTTTAGATCGCATGTTCAGAAGCAAATATATGGAATAAAATATATTTTGAATTCAATATCTTTTGCTTTTACACCCTCTAGCAGTGTAATTGTGCATTATATATATATATATATATATATATATATATATATATATTCTATTAAGAAGATATCTAAGCAAAAAAAATACATATATAATTTTGACTCACACCTAGTACAACATGGAAAAGATTATGTATCTACCTGTGTGAGTAAAAGGAGAAAAGATACAAAAATAAAATAAAACAATTGAATGTAGAAGGTGTCGAGAATACTGAGCCTTGGCTTTATCAAGGACCAGCAAAAACTCTGCATTTTCTCACTTCCACAAAGACCTAGTTGGAAATGGGTTTCTGCAAGGCCATAGATGCAAGTAACATTCCCACCTAAAATAGTTTAAAAAATATATATATATGTCATGTCCTCCGTAGAGTTGCATGACCTAGCACTAGTTAACAATTTCGCTTGCATCCATTAACCTTCCTGGCCCGACCCATGCTCTTCATCTGTTACTATTAAACACAGAGAAGAAGATTAAAAAGAACTCAAGCTGTGAGAGTGACATAATAATTAGAAATGATTTTCAGCCATAACGAATTGCCAAGTTCGTTTGAGAGAGAATTTAAACCTGAAAATCAATGCAAAAGAAATCCAAATTTTTACATTGCAATTAAAAAAGGAAATATTAATTTTTAACAAACCGATTTTTGAAAGAAAACTTGAGTCTAAAACCCCTACTCTACAACTTATGACAGCACGAAAACGAGAATAAGTAAAAGACAATAATTAACTAAAGAAAACTTTGTGAAAGTTATATACCTTAAACAGTTAGTTGCAATATGTACAAAGTATTTCAGCAGTGCTTTAAGTGCATAATTAATTAGTTATTAAGAACTTAACTACTTTGAAAATACAGCGCATAGAAAAGGAACAAGCTTAGCCATCTTCTGTTCCTAGGTACCCCAAAAGACGCGCAAAGTTACAAAGAAAAGAAAGAGTTAAAACCTGCAAAAATGTTAACAGACAAGCCAGTGCCTAAAAGCTGAAAAGCTAAAAAACAACAGAGAAAAAGTACATGAAGTACAAACATTGAACATAAAAAACCTAGAACCCAAAAACAAGGAAGAGAGCTTACCTCTTGTGTGACAAAACCTTTCTCCTCACAAGAGAAGAACATGGCTGACCTCTTCCGCCACTCCCTAGTCGCTGGGGGGCAGTGAGGGTGGGGCTGATGGCCTCCTCATACAGCAAGAAACCAACACGCGGAGATTTTAACCAGAGAAAAAAATATATAAACTTAAGACTGTGGATCTGTATGATCAGAAAGAGCAGAATTAACTCTCCAGAATACATGAGAAATATTATAAAATACACGAGTAGTGTATTTAATAATCTTTGCATGTATTAAATCACCTTAGTGAGCTTCTATAGATTAATCAGAATCTTATTAATTTTAATGTTGGTTTTACTATTTTTAGTATAGCTATCCTAGTGATGAATAACTAGTTTTCTTTTTTATTTGTTTTTATTTTCTTTTATAAACAGATTTTTAAGCTTTTTTTGTGATTTTGTTTATATTATTTAATTTTTTGTTTTAATAGGACCGTCATATCCATAGCACTAAGGTTCCTTTAGGTAGTTAATAGGCATCCTCTAGCCAACTTCCTTACGGCTTTGATTGGTCAGAATCATATTATTAACTGTGTAGAAAATTAAAGCAGATCTGCCAACCTTACTCTATTATTCAGAATAATTTTTCTTAAAGTTTTTTGATGAAAGAAGAAGGAATTTCGTTCTCTAGAAAACTTTCTAATAGTATATTAATGTGGTAATTGAAGTCCAAATTGTTGCTGCAAATTCTTGAAATTCTTAGGACCTGAGAAATTAGTACATTCTCAATTACTTTGGTTGAAATGTTATTATTCCAGTGTAGATATTTAATTACTTTGAAAGGAAAATTAACTCTTTTATCAAAGAGGCTAATAGATGGGTTACCTCTGTTGAGCTTAATGCTTAAGTCTAGGAACTCAAGTTCCTGATTACTGTGGTTGGTTTTACATAAGTTAAGAGAGCTAGGATAGATATTATCAAAATCACTCTCTATAACTTCTGAATTATTGATACACAGCAGATCATCAATATATCTAAAAGTGTAAAGGTAGTTATCTGAGCAGGTGGGGTGATTTTTAATGAATTTATATTCCTTAAAGAACAGGAATAGATTAGCGATATTCGTGGACGTTGATGTTCCCATGGGAATACCGTTCACTTGCTTATAGAGAGTATTATTATATAAGATATGGTTATTTTTTATGCAGCAATTGAGATAAGAGTTCCAAGTTCCTACATTAACAAATTGGTTAAGTTTAAATTCTGCATACAGCTCTTTAAAGGTAGTGATTATATCTGTATCAATAATTCAGAAGTTATAGAGAGTGATTTTGATAATATCTATCCTAGCTCTCTTAACTTATGTAAAACCAACCACAGTAATCAGGAACTTGAGTTCCTAGACTTAAGCATTAAGCTCAACAGAGGTAACCCATCTATTAGCCTCTTTGATAAAAGAGTTAATTTTCCTTTCAAAGTAATTAAATATCTACACTGGAATAATAACATTTCAACCAAAGTAATTGAGAATGTACTAATTTCTCAGGTCCTAAGAATTTCAAGAATTTGCAGCAACAATTTGGACTTCAATTACCACATTAATATACTATTAGAAAGTTTTCTAGAGAACGAAATTCCTTCTTCTTTCATCAAAAGAACTTTAAGAAAAATTATTCTGAATAATAGAGTAAGGTTGGCAGATCTGCTTTAATTTTCTACACAGTTAATAATATGATTCTGACCAATCAAAGCCGTAAGGAAGTTGGCTAGAGGATGCCTATTAACTACCTAAAGGAACCTTAGTGCTATGGATATGACGGTCCTATTAAAACAAAAAATTAAATAATATAAACAAAATCACAAAAAAAGCTTAAAAATCTGTTTATAAAAGAAAATAAAAACAAATAAAAAAGAAAACTAGTTATTCATCACTAGGATAGCTATACTAAAAATAGTAAAACCAACATTAAAATTAATAAGATTCTGATTAATCTATAGAAGCTCACTAAGGTGATTTAATACATGCAAAGATTATTAAATACACTACTCGTGTATTTTATAATATTTCTCATGTATTCTGGAGAGTTAATTCTGCTCTTTCTGATCATACAGATCCACAGTCTTAAGTTTATATATTTTTTTCTCTGGTTAAAATCTCCGCGTGTTGGTTTCTTGCTGTATGAGGAGGCCATCAGCCCCACCCTCACTGCCCCCAGCGACTAGGAGTGGCGGAAGAGGTCAGCCATGTTCTTCTCTTGTGAGGAGAAAGGTTTTGTCACACAAGAGGTAAGCTCTCTTCCTTGTTTTTGGGTTCTAGGTTTTTTATGTTCAATGTTTGTACTTCATGTACTTTTTCTCTGTTGTTTTTTAGCTTTTCAGCTTTTAGGCACTGGCTTGTCTGTTAACATTTTTGCGGGTTTTAACTCTTTCTTTTCTTTGTAACTTTGCGCGTCTTTTGGGGTACCTAGGAACAGAAGATGGCTAAGCTTGTTCCTTTTCTATGCGCTGTATTTTCAAAGTAGTTAAGTTCTTAATAACTAATTAATTATGCACTTAAAGCACTGCTGAAATACTTTGTACATATTGCAACTAACTGTTTAAGGTATATAACTTTCACAAAGTTTTCTTTAGTTAATTATTGTCTTTTACTTATTCTCGTTTTCGTGCTGTCATAAGTTGTAGAGTAGGGGGTTTTAGACTCAAGTTTTCTTTCAAAAATCGGTTTGTTAAAAATTAATATTTCCTTTTTTAATTGCAATGTAAAAATTTGGATTTCTTTTGCATTGATTTTCAGGTTTAAATTCTCTCTCAAACGAACTTGGCAATTCGTTATGGCTGAAAATCATTTCTAATTATTATGTCACTCTCACAGCTTGAGTTCTTTTTAATCTTCTTCTCTGTGTTTAATAGTAACAGATGAAGAGCATGGGTCGGGCCAGGAAGGTTAATGGATGCAAGCGAAATTGTTAACTAGTGCTAGGTCATGCAACTCTACGGAGGACATGACATATATATATTTTTTAAACTATTTTAGGTGGGAATGTTACTTGCATCTATGGCCTTGCAGAAACCCATTTCCAACTAGGTCTTTGTGGAAGTGAGAAAATGCAGAGTTTTTGCTGGTCCTTGATAAAGCCAAGGCTCAGTATTCTCGACACCTTCTACATTCAATTGTTTTATTTTATTTTTGTATCTTTTCTCCTTTTACTCACACAGGTAGATACATAACCTTTTCCATGTTGTACTAGGTGTGAGTCAAAATTATATATGTATTTTTTTGCTTAGGTATCTTCTTAATAGAATGTGAATTCTGAATTTTCAAAACTGCTGCGTTGCGCGTTTTGATCTTCAGGTTATTTTGCAACTTTCGTTTTAAATTCTAAAGTTTTTCCTTAGTCTTCAGTTTTGCTCTTAAGTAACTAATTTCAATTTATTATTTAGCAGCTCATGCGCAAATTCTAGTTGAAATGTTTTATTATTTTTTTTTATTACTATTTTTTTTTTATTTGAGGTTTTTTTCATTTTCTAATTTTTATTTTTAGTATGTTTTGGATGCAGCTTTTTGGAGTGTAGTTTATACTCGAGTTTGGTCTTTTCTTGGACTGCTTATTTCTAAAAAGTTTTTCCTAGTTGGTTTGCTCAGAATTTGTATGTTTTGGCCCAAGTGGAGTTCTAAGGACGATGAAAGGATTGGAGGTCAGCTCAGATATTTTAAGTCCTCCCGCTCGGTTAGGCTAGCACCCTTTCCCATAGTGTATGAACTCGCTGGCAAAGGTAATCTAAAGTTATGAAATGACAAACGTTGTTTGACATGTAAATCTGCAGATCCTAACCTGTATTCTTCTGTTGAGGATAATTGCTCCAACAAGTTTTGCAAAGCCTACAATACCATCTATAAGCTCACCTGTACTGTCTGCAACCTTAGCTATATTAGCCAAAGTAAAAATCCTCTTCATCTTAGGATTAATGGTCACAGGTCTCTAGTTAACAAGTTCTCTAATTCAGGAGTGAACCCCTCCACAAACGCCAACCAGTACTCTACCTTTGAATTAGAGCATTTCCATACTCATGGTTTTGACAAAGTGAAAATAGAGGTACTACATATTATCCCTGACCTCTATGCTCGGCTAGAAACTGAATCCCTTGAAATTTTGCAGCATCAGTCTCTTTATCCCTATGGCCTTAATTCCACTCTATCTGACAATAAGCATAATCAGCATAAATTTTCAATTCGTGAACTCTTCTTTCTTGTTAATAATAAGAGCTGCTCTAGAGGTAATAGAGGACAGAGGTTATTTCGCACATCAAGCAAAGTTGATTTTGCTAACTTGCTAATAACTCTGGAAAGCTTTAAAACTGGCACTAATTTTGTTAAAAATTCTTACAAAATTCTCAAGTCCTTCAAGCACTCTGTCCTTAAAAGTTTTTTCAAATTCTGGAATGAAACTGCTGACCATGTTGATAAGCATGTTTTTGCTTTGGTTCTGGACATTCTGAAACATATTCTTAAAGATAAAATTTCTCTTAAAGAATTTTCCAGTAATTTTGTTACCATCAGGTTTCTAAATAAAGCCTACGATAATCTCAATGTAAGGAAGCTGTTCTACAATAATGCAATTTTTTTCCCATCCACAGGCACCAGTCTATTGTAAGTTTTAAATATGTTAAGACCTTAGGGTCAATAGTTAAAAACTACAAACTTAACTCTTCGAGCTACATTCCTGTAATTACTACATGTTCTTGTGATGAACATAAAGAAACAGTTCACTATGATAAGAATTACAACCATATTATCACCGGAAACTTGAGTTTTGTTGAAAATGAAAAGCTTAGGAATTTATTAGAGTATGGCTCTAAATTCAGACCTTCCTTCACAATTTCCAAGGAAAGGATTCTTGAGAGCTTCACTCAAGATGTTAATAGGTACATCGTAAAAACCAGTTTAACGTACAATCAGCCTATTGAGGCCTTCGCAGAATGGAAATATAATATAATCAATAGCTTCACCGGTGAGTTGGCAGGTCTGGACTTTTGTTTCGACAGAAATCTCTTTTTCTCTGGAGAAGGCTAAAAGGTCACTCTCCAAACTACAAGACCAATTTATTTTTACCACTACGGATAAAGCTAGCAATAATTTTGCAATTATCTGTAAGAAGTTCTATTTTGAATTGTTAACTATGGAACTCAATAATAGAGTAACATACGAGCCCGTAAGTTATTCTACCAAGCAGTTAGAAAATCGGTTTAAGGCATTCTTCAAGAAACTTAAAATTCCACAAACTAGAAGATATGGGCCTGAATTTCCATTTCTTTTTGCAACGGTTAAGTTTCATAAGGATCCTGTGAAGTTCAGGTTCATAGCTAGTGGAGTAAGGAGTCATAAAAAGAAAATAGATCTTGCTTTTGAAGATGTCTTAAAGAAGGTTTTGAAACACATTAGAAACTGTTCTAACTTGATGTACAGAGATTTTTGGATAATTAATAATAATGCAGAAGTAATTTCTACTATACTCAAAGTTTGTCCCCTAGATATTAATAGTTATGATTTTGAAAACCTATATACTAATCTGCCTCTATCAGATATAATCACTACCTTTAAAGAGCTGTATGCAGAATTTAAACTTAACCAATTTGTTAATGTAGGAACTTGGAACTCTTATCTCAATTGCTGCATAAAAAATAACCATATCTTATATAATAATACTCTCTATAAGCAAGTGAACGGTATTCCCATGGGAACATCAACGTCCACGAATATCGCTAATCTATTCCTGTTCTTTAAGGAATATAAATTCATTAAAAATCACCCCACCTGCTCAGATAACTACCTTTACACTTTTAGATATATTGATGATCTGCTGTGTATCAATAATTCAGAAGTTATAGAGAGTGATTTTGATAATATCTATCCTAGCTCTCTTAACTTATGTAAAACCAACCACAGTAATCAGGAACTTGAGTTCCTAGACTTAAGCATTAAGCTCAACAGAGGTAACCCATCTATTAGCCTCTTTGATAAAAGAGTTAATTTTCCTTTCAAAGTAATTAAATATCTACACTGGAATAATAACATTTCAACCAAAGTAATTGAGAATGTACTAATTTCTCAGGTCCTAAGAATTTCAAGAATTTGCAGCAACAATTTGGACTTCAATTACCACATTAATATACTATTAGAAAGTTTTCTAGAGAACGAAATTCCTTCTTCTTTCATCAAAAAACTTTAAGAAAAATTATTCTGAATAATAGAGTAAGGTTGGCAGATCTGCTTTAATTTTCTACACAGTTAATAATATGATTCTGACCAATCAAAGCCGTAAGGAAGTTGGCTAGAGGATGCCTATTAACTACCTAAAGGAACCTTAGTGCTATGGATATGACGGTCCTATTAAAACAAAAAATTAAATAATATAAACAAAATCACAAAAAAAGCTTAAAAATCTGTTTATAAAAGAAAATAAAAACAAATAAAAAAGAAAACTAGTTATTCATCACTAGGATAGCTATACTAAAAATAGTAAAACCAACATTAAAATTAATAAGATTCTGATTAATCTATAGAAGCTCACTAAGGTGATTTAATACATGCAAAGATTATTAAATACACTACTCGTGTATTTTATAATATTTCTCATGTATTCTGGAGAGTTAATTCTGCTCTTTCTGATCATACAGATCCACAGTCTTAAGTTTATATATTTTTTTCTCTGGTTAAAATCTCCGCGTGTTGGTTTCTTGCTGTATGAGGAGGCCATCAGCCCCACCCTCACTGCCCCCCAGCGACTAGGGAGTGGCGGAAGAGGTCAGCCATGTTCTTCTCTTGTGAGGAGAAAGGTTTTGTCACACAAGAGGTAAGCTCTCTTCCTTGTTTTTGGGTTCTAGGTTTTTTATGTTCAATGTTTGTACTTCATGTACTTTTTCTCTGTTGTTTTTTAGCTTTTCAGCTTTTAGGCACTGGCTTGTCTGTTAACATTTTTGCGGGTTTTAACTCTTTCTTTTCTTTGTAACTTTGCGCGTCTTTTGGGGTACCTAGGAACAGAAGATGGCTAAGCTTGTTCCTTTTCTATGCGCTGTATTTTCAAAGTAGTTAAGTTCTTAATAACTAATTAATTATGCACTTAAAGCACTGCTGAAATACTTTGTACATATTGCAACTAACTGTTTAAGGTATATAACTTTCACAAAGTTTTCTTTAGTTAATTATTGTCTTTTACTTATTCTCGTTTTCGTGCTGTCATAAGTTGTAGAGTAGGGGGTTTTAGACTCAAGTTTTCTTTCAAAAATCGGTTTGTTAAAAATTAATATTTCCTTTTTTAATTGCAATGTAAAAATTTGGATTTCTTTTGCATTGATTTTCAGGTTTAAATTCTCTCTCAAACGAACTTGGCAATTCGTTATGGCTGAAAATCATTTCTAATTATTATGTCACTCTCACAGCTTGAGTTCTTTTTAATCTTCTTCTCTGTGTTTAATAGTAACAGATGAAGAGCATGGGTCGGGCCAGGAAGGTTAATGGATGCAAGCGAAATTGTTAACTAGTGCTAGGTCATGCAACTCTACGGAGGACATGACATATATATATTTTTTAAACTATTTTAGGTGGGAATGTTACTTGCATCTATGGCCTTGCAGAAACCCATTTCCAACTAGGTCTTTGTGGAAGTGAGAAAATGCAGAGTTTTTGCTGGTCCTTGATAAAGCCAAGGCTCAGTATTCTCGACACCTTCTACATTCAATTGTTTTATTTTATTTTTGTATCTTTTCTCCTTTTACTCACACAGGTAGATACATAACCTTTTCCATGTTGTACTAGGTGTGAGTCAAAATTATATATGTATTTTTTTGCTTAGGTATCTTCTTAATAGAATGTGAATTCTGAATTTTCAAAACTGCTGCGTTGCGCGTTTTGATCTTCAGGTTATTTTGCAACTTTCGTTTTAAATTCTAAAGTTTTTCCTTAGTCTTCAGTTTTGCTCTTAAGTATATATATATATATATCATCATCATCATTGTCAACCATTATCAATCCACTGCTGGACGAAGGTCTCCCCAAGTTTCCTCCACAACGGTCTGTCTTGTGCCAGTCTCCTCCATGTCACCCCTGCATACTTTCGAATTTCATCCACCCATCTCCCATGTGGTCTTCTTCTGGGTCTTTTCCTGTCCGTTGGAATCCAATCTAAAATTTCGGCTGTCCATCGATGATCTGTCCTTCTGGCAGTATGTCCAGCCCATTGCCATTTCAGGGATTTAACTCTGATCATGATGTCATCCACTCTTGTCATTTTTCGGATCCACGAGTTCCTCTTCTTATCTCTCCTGGTTACACCAAGCATGCACCTCTCCATGCTTCTTTGAGTTGTCTGCAGCCTTTGTATGTCTCTTTTAGTTAAGGTCCACGTCTCTGCACCATACGTAAGCACTGGAAGGATGCATTGATCAAACACTTTTCTTTTAAGACATAATGGCATATTGCTCTTGAAAATTATGCTGTTTCTTCCAAAAGCTCTCCAGGCAAGTTTTGTACGCCGATTAATTTCTTCATCAATGTGACCCTCACTTGATATCTGCTGTCCAAGATAAACGTATGTGTCTGTTATCTCCAGCTTTTCTCCATCAATCGATAAATCTTCATTTCTTGTAAAAGCATTGAACATCACTTTTGTCTTCTGAAAGTTCATTTTTAATCCCACTTCTTTACTCTTGTCAGCAAGTTCCTGGATCATACTCTGCAGCTCTGATGGGCTAGTTGCAAAAATGACTACGTCATCAGCAAAACGAAGGTGGGTTAGACAATCTCCATTAATCTTTATCCCCTTGTTTTCCCAGCTCAGTGACTGAAAAACACCCTCCAATGTGGCATTAAAGAGCTTCGGAGATATGGTGTCACCTTGTCTCACTCCCTTTCCAATTTTTATGTGTGTTGTATTTTCAAACAGCCTAATCTTTGCACTTGCATTTTCATAGATCTTATTAATAATATTAATGTATGCATCTTCAATACCGCAGGCTTTCAGAGCCATTGTAACTGCTAATGGTTTCACCGAATCAAAGGCTTTTTCATAATCGATAAAGCCATGCACAATGGAAGTTCATATTCCCTCGCTCTTTCAATTAGTTCTCTCAGCACATGGATATGATCTATTGTGCTGTAGCCACTCCTGAATCCAGCTTGTTCTCTTGGTTGAGCCATGTCCAGTGTTACCTTCAAGCGGTGTGAAAGAACTTTAGTGAAGATTTTATAAACTACTGATAGGAGGCTGATAGGTCTGTAGTTTCCGATATCCTCAATGTCACCTTTCTTATGTAGCAGGATCATTGTAGCGGTGTTCCAATCCTCAGGAATCTTTCCTTCATTAAGGCATCGAGTGAAAATTTGGGCGAGTACTGTTTCGATTTCTCCACTTGCTTCTTGTATGATGTCTACAGTAATTCCATCTTCTCCTGGAGCTTTTCCAGCCTTCATGTTCTTGATTGCATGTGCAACTTCTGCTGGAAGGACTGGAGGAACTCTGGTACTGGTATCTTTCATGATGTCTGGAGTGCATGTATCGTCCCTTTCATATAATTTGGAGTAGAAATCTTTCACTCTTGTCAAAATTTCGCCTCTGTTTCTTGTTACAGAACCATCTTCTTTTCTCAGTGCCATAATCTGTTTTCTTCCCTTACTGAGATGTCCCTTTGCTATCTTTAGGCTTTGGTTGTTTTCAATTGCTTTCCTCACTAGTTCACAGTTGAATTTTCTTACGTCTTCTGTGATACTTTTTCGTACTGTCTTGCATAGCTCTATATATTCCACTTTGGAAGTCACATCTTCTTTAGTTGTCCTCATCTCTCTTCTTTTTTGCATCAACATTTTGGTTTTTCCTGATAATTTATTTACATGCAACTTGTTCTTAGACCCAGCTAATTTTGTTGCTGTTTCCATAAGAGCTTTGGTTGCTTTTCTGTTAACTTCAGAGATGTCCACTTCTTCCGATGTTAGGCCTTCTAAAGCAGAGAACCTATTCTTCAGTTCCAACTTGAAGGTATTATGGTGTTTTTTAAGGTTGGTTATGTCAATAGATTTTGTTTGTCTTATGAGCTTGCCACGTTCAAGTTTAGTGTTGAGGTGCATCTTACATCTCACCAATCTATGGTCACTACCTGTGTTGAACTTGTTTAGCACACTGCAGTCTTCTATGACGAATTTTTTGTTACACATAATAAAATCAATTTCACTTGTCGTCCCATTTGGATGTCTCCATGTCCATTTCCTGTGTGGCTTTTTCTTGAAGAAGGAGTTCAAGATGAAAAACCCTTCTGCCTCTGCAAACTCAACCAGAGTATTTCCACGCTGGTTTCTGTTGCCGTGACCGAATTTACCTACTGAAGTTTCATTCTGTTGCCGTTGCCCTATTTTTGCATTGAAATCTCCCATAATTATTTTCAAGTGCTGCTTACCTTTATTATTTAGATGACAAATTTCCTCATAAAATTTTTCAATTTCTTCTTCAGGATGACTTGTGGTGGGTGCATAGGTTTGAATAATCTGAGCCTGGTATCTTCTCGATAGTTGGATAACAAGTCGTGCAGCTCTGTCAGAGGAACTTTCA
This sequence comes from Macrothele yani, assembly GCA_039090855.1. NCBI lineage: Eukaryota > Metazoa > Arthropoda > Arachnida > Araneae > Macrothelidae > Macrothele > Macrothele yani. Next base: position 69,064,389 of record CM077028.1, on the reverse strand, counting down.
ACTTCTACCACTTTATCCTTCAGTTTCTTGTTTATTATAAATCCAACACCACTAGTTCTGCCAGTATCTGTCCCACGATAGTAGAAGAGATGTCCACTTTTCAGTTCGATGAGATCTTCTCCTTTTCTCCTTACCTCACTTAGCCCCACGATGTCCCACTTGATCCTTTGTAGTTCCTCTTCCAATTCAAGAAGCCTTGAATCAGAAGATAGGGAGCGTCCATTGTACGTTGCCCAGGTCAGCATCAGATGGCAGCCTAGTCCGGTCCTCCGGGGATTCTTAGCACCCTCTGCCTTCATGTCGCACTGGCCGCTGCCTTGGCCAGGTACATTCCAGCTGCCGGAGACTGAGGGCCAAGATTTAAGTTGTGGAGTCATTTTGGAGGGGTTTGGCCATAACTCACCACGCTGGGCAAGCGGTTTGGTGAGTGTGGGATAGAATTTCCTCTGATCCCGATGGTATAGTTATACCGCTATTGGCGGTCGTCAGAGCCCCTTTAGTGGGAACAGGATGCACCACGAGAAGGCGGGGTTGACATTTGTCAAGGAGAGGCTGTGATGTTACGCATCACCTGACCTTACATCCCTCTGTTTATATATATATATATATGACGACCGCCCATAGCGGTATAACTATACCATCGGGATTAGAGGAAATTCTATCCCACACTCACCAACCCGCTTGGCCAGCGTGGTGAGTTATGGCCAAACCCCTCCAAAATGATTCCACAACTTAAATCTTGGCCCTCAGTCTCCGGCAGCTGGAATGTACCTGGCCAAGGCAGCGGCCAGTGCGACATGAAGGCAGAGGGTGCTAAGAATCCCCGGAGGACCGGACTAGGCTGCCATCTGATGCTGACCTTGGCTACTTACAATGGACGCTCCCTATCTTCTGATTCAAGGCTTCTTGAATTGGAAGAGGAACTACAAAGGATCAAGTGGGACATCATCGGGCTAAGTGAGGTAAGGAGAAAAGGAGAAGATCTCATCGAACTGAAAAGTGGACATCTCTTCTACTATTGTGGGACAGATACTGGCAGAACTAGTGGTGTTGGATTTATAATAAACAAGAAACTGAAGGATAAAGTTGTAGAAGTTGAAAGTTCCTCTGACAGAGCTGCACGACTTGTTATCCAACTCTCGAAAAGATACCAGGCTCAGATTATTCAAACTTATGCACCCACCACAAGTCATCCTGAAGAAGAAATTGAAGAATTTTATGAGGAAATTGGTCATCAAAATAATAAAGGTAAGCAGCACTTGAAAATAATTATGGGAGATTTCAATGCAAAAATAGGGCAACGGCAACAGAATGAAACTTCAGTAGGTAAATTCGGTCAGGGCAACAGAAATCAGCGTGGAAATACTCTCGTTGAGTTTGCAGAGGCAGAAGGGTTTTTCATCTTGAACTCCTTCTTCAAGAAAAAGCCACACAGGAAATGGACATGGAGACATCCAAATGGGACGACAAGTGAAATTGATTTTATTATGTGTAACAAAAAATTCCTCATAGAAGACTGCAGTGTGCTAAACAAGTTCAACACAGGTAGTGACCATAGATTGGTGAGATGTAAGATGCACCTCAACACTAAACTTGAACGTGGCAAGCTCATAAGACAAACAAAATCTATTGACATAACCAACCTTAAAAACACCATAATACCTTCAAGTTAGAACTGAAGAACAGGTTCTCTGCTTTAGAAGGCCTAACATCGGAAGAAGTGGACATCTCTGAAGTTAACAGAAAAGTAACCAAAGCTCTTATGGAAACAGCAACAAAATTAGCTGGGTCTAAGAACAAGTTGCATGTGAACAAATTATCAGGAAAACCAAAATGTTGATGCAAAAAAGAAGAGAGATGAGGACAACTAAAGAAGATGTGACTTCCAAAGTGGAATATATAGAGCTATGCAAGACAGTAAGAAAAAGTATCACTGAAGACGTAAGGAAATTCAACTGTGAACTAGTGAGGAAAGCAATTGAAAACAACCAAAGCCTAAAGATAGCAAAGGGACATCTCAGTAAGGGAAGAAAACAGATTATAGCACTGAGAAAAGAAGATGGTTCTGTAACAAGAAATAGAGGCGAAATTTGGACAAGAGTGAAAGATTTCTACTCCAAATTATATGAAAGGGATGATATATGCACTCCAGACATCATGAAAGATACCAGTACCAGAGTTCCTCCAGTCCTTCCAGCAGAAGTTGCACATGCAATCAAGAACATGAAGCGAGGAAAAGCTCCAGGAGAAGATGGAATTACTGTAGACATCATACAAGAAGCAAGTGGAGAAATCGAAACAGTACTCGCCCAAATTTTCACTCGATGCCTTAATGAAGGAAAGATTCCTGAGGATTGGAACACCGCTACAATGATCCTGCTACATAAGAAAGGTGACATTGAGGATCTCGGAAACTACAGACCTATCAGCCTCCTATCAGTAGTTTATAAAATCTTCACTAAAGTTCTTTCACACCGCTTGAAAGTAACACTGGACATGGCTCAACCGAGAGAACAAGCCGGATTCAGGAGTGGCTACAGCACAATAGATCATATCCACGTGCTGAGAGAACTAATTGAAAGAGCGAGGGAATATGAACTTCCATTGTGCATGGCTTTTATCGATTATGAAAAAGCCTTTGATTCAGTGAAACCATCAGCAGTTACAATGGCTCTGAAAACCTGCGGTATTGAAGATGCATACATTAATATTATTAATAACATCCATGAAAATGCAAGTGCAAAGATTAGGCTGTTTGAAAATACAACACACGTAAAAATTGGAAAGGGAGTGAGACAAGGTGACACCATATCTCCGAATCTCTTTAATGCCAAATTGGAGGGTGTTTTTCAGTTGCTGAGCTGGGAAAACAAGGGGATAAAGATTAATGGAGATTATCTAACCCACCTTCGTTTTGCTGATGACGTAGTCATTTTTGCAACTACCCCATCAGAGCTGCAGAGTATGATCCAGGAACTTGCTGACAAGAGTAAAGAAGTGGGATTAAAAATGAACTTTCAGAAGACAAAAGTGATGTTCAATGCTTTTACAAGAAATGAAGATTTATCGATTGATGGAGAAAAGCTGGAGATAACAGACACGTACGTTTATCTTGGACAGCAGATATCAAGTGAGGGTCACATTGATGAAGAAATTAATCGGCGTACAAAACTTGCCTGGAGAGCTTTTGGAAGAAACGGCATAATTTTCAAGAGCAATATGCCATTATGTCTTAAAAGAAAAGTGTTTGATCAATGCATCCTTCCAGTGCTTACGTATGGTGCAGAGACGTGGACCTTAACTAAAAGAGACATACAAAGGCTGCAGACAACTCAAAAAGCATGGAGAGATGCATGCTTGGTGTAACCAGGAGAGATAAGAAGAGGAACTCGTGGATCCGAAAAATGACAAGAGTGGAAGACATCATGATCAGAGTTAAATCCCTGAAATGGCAATGGGCTGGACATACTGCCAGAAGGACAGATCATCGATGGACAGCCGAAATTTTAGATTGGATTCCAAGGGACAGGAAAAGACCCAGAAGAAGACCACATGGGAGATGGGTGGATGAAATTCGAAAGTATGCAGGGGTGACATGGAGGAGACTGGCACAAGACAGACCGTTGTGGAGGAAACTTGGGGAGACCTTCGTCCAGCAGTGGATTGATAATGGTTGACAATGATGATGATATAAACAGAATGAAAGGATCATCATTTGCACATTTTAAGATTCCCAAAGCAAAAATAATTTTTCAAATCAGACAATAGTTGCAGAGATATGATGTCTACAGACAGACAGATGAATGGACAAACCGGTAATCTTTTTTACAAAAGACTTACTAAACAAGTTAGTAGAATCATGAAATGCATTGATTATGATACGCTTTCCAACATACCAGAAATCATTATTCAAGCTATTACTCAAGTTATGAGGATAATGGCTGTAGAATAAATCTCGCATCTATGTCCTGACTTTTGATCCCATTTCAATTATATTCAACAAAACCAGTCAAGTACTGTTCCGGAACAACATGATAAAGTTTTGTCCAAATCAACGTATTTTTTACGTAAGTTATAATGCATAAGGGAGATGAAATGGATCCCGCTCCTATGTCCTGACCTTTGATTCCATTTTGCCCATTTTCAATAGGGTTTGTCCCCAGGTGGTCCCCTACCACATACTAAACTTCCATCAATATTGGACCATTTTTACGGAAGTTATGACTCATAAGGGCAATGGAATGGATCCCACTCCTATGTCCTGACCTTTGACCATATTTCACCCATTTTCAATAGGGTTCATCCCCAAATGGTTCCCTACCACATACTAAAATTTCATTGAAATCGAACCATTTTACGCAAGTTATGAGGCATAAGGGTAATGGAATGGATCTCGCTCCTATGTTGTGACCTTTTGACCCCATTTGCCCCATGTTCAATAGGGTTCGTCCCCAGGTGGTCCCCTACCATATACTAAAATTTCACCGAAATCGAACCATTTTTACACGTTGTCATGCGGACAGACGGACAGGCGGACGGACAAAGCTGGAGCATTATGCTTCTTCAACCTATTGTTGGAAAGTGTAAAAAAGAGGTAACACAAAATATTTTTGAATTTCCTAAAGGAAATTCAAAAATATTTTTAAGGACTAATTTCAAACTTCAAGGTTTTTTTAAGACAGCTTTAAAAAAACATTTTTCCAGCATTCTAGGCATTAAAAACGTAATCACGATTTTCAAGAAGTTTCTAGGTTTTCAAGCACTCGAGCGCATCCTGGTTTTCGAATGGTATGCACGGTTTCGTGATGGGCAGAAATCCTTTGATGATGATCTGAGATCTGGGCATTCCTCCAGAGTGCGGAACTAGTTAAAGAAAGATCGCCGAATTTCAGTGAGACTTTTAGCTGAGTTGGTAGGTACCCAGTAAGTCTATCTATCACGAGATTCTACGTGAGGACCTGGAAAAATGAAAACTTTAAATGCCAAATTGGTACCCCGCAGTCTGAATGACCACCAAAAAAAGGAGGCTCGTTTGTTGATCTGTTGGGCACTGCAGCTGAGGAACCTAATTTTTGCTCCAGAATTATTACAACACATGAAACATGGTGCCTACAGTTTGATCTATCATCCTGTGCCCCAGAATAAAACAGGCATTAAAAGGACAGTATTCTGCAGACATTACATTTATCCAAGCAGCCACGACAAAATAACTTGAGGACATCCCAGAAAGTGCCTTCCAGAACTGTTTTCAGGATCTTCAGAAACATTGGAAACCTGTGTTGATTCAGAAGGGCAGTATTTTGAAGGTGACTAGCATTAATTATATGAGTACGGTACTTTTTTATATTCTTTACTGCATCAGTCCCGAAACCTTTCGAATGTAGGTCGTATTTAGATATGGTACAACACTAATAAAATGTTATGTCAATAACTGCAGAAATACAAACTTCAAAGCTCACCTGGGTGTTATGTGATTAGGAACAAAAATTGCACCATAAATAGACTCTTTACACTGAAAACAATTTCATTTCAAAACACAGTAATTTCTTTTTAGGTTAAGGACAACACGACTGTGAACACAAAAACCACCCAAGGTATTACAGAAAATTATAACATACAGTATTCATGATAAAAATAGTAATTTAGGGACTTGTTCCTATTTTTTGAACCATGTGACATCCTAAGTGAAACTAACACATCTTATTGTATTGTCACAAAGAATCATGACATATCCTGTTCTGTTGTCCCTTAGTTAAGATCGCCAAGAAAAATCATTCAGCCATTTTGTAGCATTTCTGTATGAGAGAACGTTTTTTGTCTTCCAACACTTTTAATTTCTTTTCCAACTGAGATATAGAATCTGTTCCTTTGGTTATTAACTTCTGGAAAATAAAAATTTAAGCTGAATGTTTTTTTAATTTGCCGGTTTTAGTCACTCATTCAGTTCCTTCTTTTATCATAGCCAGAGTTGCCTGTTTTTCACTTTGTAACTCATTTATTTCAACATTACATGTGGAAATACTGTCATTACATTCAAATTCATGTTTCAATTCCTTCTATTCCTGTCTCTCTTCCTCAATGTTTAATTCCAAAATCTTAGTTCATCCTGTTTTTCCCTCTCATTTACTTTTTTAAATGCTTATGAGCATGCGAGACATCCTTTAAAAGATGTAGTGATTGGCACATCTAGAGCATTTCCACAATAGTAATGGATTGCCAATTTAACTGGGTGAATGGCTCTTTTTGTTGACTCTTTCGAACTGAACCTGTCTTTGGTTACCAAAGAACAGTTTAGAAAAAAGCCACATTTTTTTTTTTTTTTTCTTTTCAGGACCTGCATTTTCATGGGGCAGAGCTAACACACACTTTATGATTTTAGCTAAATTAGCAAATTTAAGGTTTCCATCAACATCAGTTTGTATTAGTTAGTATCTTTGCCCAATAATCATCAATAGGGATGAGCGTTTTCCCTTATCTCTCCAAACAATGTTGGTAATGTCTGTAGTTAGAAAATCTTCCACTCGTCTATTCCAAAATTAATCACATCATCGAGAAATTGTAAACACATATGTCACTGTGTGCAAACCATGGTTTGCATCACATTCAACCTGTAGAGCTTTTGGCATGTTCTGATGAAGAACTTGCATCTTTCAATTTTAACTACAAAATGGAAGATTTTCTTTCAGATACTCAACATTTTTAAGCAGAGGTGCTTTTATTTCAAGAAGGAATTTTTTTACTCTTTCATTTTCATCTAGTGTCCTCACAAGGAAATTAGTTGACATACCAATTTCAATTTCTATCAAAGCTTTGAAGTGAGTCATTTTTCTTAAACATTCTTTTTTTTTTTTCAGATCTTCTCCCTCTTTATTTCAAAGGACATTATCATTAATGAATTTCAGCATAAGACTATGCAACAGGGCATTTATCTCAGAATACATTATGTGAATTACAGGTTATTCATGCTGAAATAAGAATTAGAAATTTCTCAAATATTAAGTAAATGTGCATTACAAAAGACAAACAGCAAGGCATCACTTGACTTGTAAAGGACTTAAGTAATTAAAAATGCCAGCCAAGTGCTGAGAGAAATGCATCTTTAGAGTAAAGGAGAAAGGATGTCTGTATGAGGAAGTTTGCCAGAGGTGTGGTTTGTTTTTATACACTATCTACCAACAAGTAATTGGACACCCCCGCAAACGACAATATCTGCGGTCCTAATACATGCCACGGCCGCCACCATTAAATATCGTGTGGGAAACAACAACGCAACCAGTTGCATGCAAGATGCCACACAGTTCAGAGCTCTCTGATTTCGAGAAAGGTGTAATCGTCGGGTATCACAGAACTGTCCGATCCATACGTGACATATCCAGCGAGTTGAAGTACCCAAAATCGACAGTGGCCTACGTGATTGGCAAGTGGAAGATGAGAGGTGACTGTTGGAATGTGCCCCGACCCGGTAGACCCACAAAACTGGGAGTTAGAGACCAACGGGTGCTGGCCAGAGAAATTTGGAAGAACCGTACCAAATCGATGGGCTACATCCGCGAAAAGTTTCAACAGGCATCCGGGAGTGTTCTTTCGATGAATACCATCCGTAAGGAAGCCCATCTGCTCGGTTATCATGGGCGTGCTGCCGCCCACAAGCCTTTGATCACCAAGTCCAATAGCGCTGCTCGGCTAACGTGGTGCAAAGAACGTCGACAGTGGACCGTTGAACAGTGGAAATAGGTTCTCTGGAGCGACGAATCAAGGTTCACCCTCTACCGTTCGGATGGTAGGGTCTGGGTTTGGCGTCTGCCTGGAGAATGCCTCCTGCCGGAATGTATTGTGCCAACTGTGAAGTTCGGCGGCGGTGGAATTATGCTATGGGGGTGTTTCTCCTGGTATGGCACGGGACCCTTGGTCGCAATTCCTGGTAGACTCAACGCTGAGACTTACTGCACCATTTTGGATGACCATGCGCTTCCTACGTTGTGGCGGTTTTACGGGGTGGACCCAAGTTACTTTCAGGATGACAATGCTACCTGTCATGTTGCGAGGTCCACCATGGCTTGGTATGGTGACAATAGGGTTAATCGAATGGACTGGCCTGCGCAGAGCCCGGACCTTAACCCTATCGAGCACCTCTGGGACGAATTGGAGCGTTGACTTACGGGGTGCCCCCACCGTCCGAAATCGGTGAAAGAACTGACCTGTCTTCTCCAAGCCGAGTGGAAGAAAATACTGCTAGCCGTCATACAATGCCTGGTTGAGAGTATGCCCCGGAGGGTCGCAGCTGTAATCGTCACTTGTGGAGGCCCCACTAACTATTGAAAGTGACTAAACTTTGTTTTCCTTTGCTATCACAGGTGTCCAATTACTTGTTGGTAGATAGTGTATTTCCAAAAAGGTTTCAGTATTACATTTGATTACTTGAAATTTAAAATCTGCAATACTCTAAAGCATTCTGGTTATCGTTGGTTAGACCCAAACTTTTGAACAATTTCATTGCGTTTTATTTGTTTTAAAACTGAACTATGAAAAATTCGTTTTAACTTATATGAATATCTGTGATTAAATAAGATTTTGTACAATACCCAAAGGTATGAAAAACGAAAATCAACACAAGTTCAAGAAACTAGTTAAGTCTAACCTAAAAATTTTAGCTGCTTTGCAATATTACAGAATTCTTCTGACATAGAAATAAAAAAAAGCACTGTGTTTGGGGAATGTCTTTTTTCCCAAACAAAATAAAGCATGGAGAACACAATAAGATAATATGAAATGCACACTACAATCTTCAATGAAAAATACCATGTATTTTAAAATTCACTCAACTCAAAATATAATAATGAGGGCAACAAATTAAGTGTTATAAATATCATACATTATAGTATACGTATTTACTATTTCATTTTCTGTTCGACACGTTTATATATAAACGTGTCGAACAGAAAGCGAAATAGCAACTATGTTTACTATAATGTGCGACCCTGTATTTTAGCTATTTGAACATATTAGCCTTAGGTCTAATATAAAATATATTGACTTGGCTCAAGATTTACATTTATTCAAAGAGCAAGCCGAGAGAATTTGCTTCAGCAGAAACTTTATGAAATAAAAACATGTTTTTGAAAATATTTCATTACATGAAAATATGTATTAAAAATATTACTCATGCATATATACTTTTGTGTATATATATATATATGCAAGGATGTATGCTTAGTCATCAGGGTAATTACTTGGAAACAAGTAATCCAACTGATGTGGGAGTAAATCAGTCATATACGCAAGTGGATATGTGCTTCCAGATAAGCACAACTGCAGCACCCCTGGTGGCAAAAAGTACAACTTATAAAAATTAATCATTAAATATATATTTTATATGAAATATAAATCATGTACAAGGATAACAACTGTAACACATGTTGTATAACTTGAACTTGAAAATAAAGAATTTAAAAGTTTACTGCATATTTGATATTGCAAAATAAGAAACCTTATTCAATATGCCTCACCTTAACCAAAACAGTGATGCGCTGAATAACACCAAACTCTTCAATAGCCTGAACAACTAATAATGCTGCTCCAGTTTTGGAATGGGAAGTCATTATACCTTGCTCACCCACACTCACAACAGGGTGATGGACATCCTCACCATCAGGAAGTTTGATGGAATATGAAACTCTGGCTGGAAGTCTGAAACACAGGAGTTTTCTTTATGTTCTAAAACACATTTAACAGCTGAACTGTACAAAGAAATGCATTAAACACAGTTCAAACATAAAAACTAGAAAACGATTTATAAAATTTTCACTGAAATACTGATTTTAACATATATAAAATGCTTAACCCTTTCGGCTTTTTTTTTTAATTTGACAATAGTCTAACCAGCAAGAAAAGGATTAAAGATGGATATCTTTTCAACTTTGCATGACCAAACTGTGTCCAAATTGAAATGGCATAAAAGCATAAAACACGCTTCAAAGACTTCATTGATGTTTTAATAAAAAGCAAATAAAAATGTATGTTGGTCTACACTAATTTTCATCTCCCTTCAGGGCTTGAAAAAACCATGCCTGACATGCCCGGGGCATGCAAATTATTGGCCTAAGCAGGTAAATAAAAAATCTAGTTGCTTGGTCCAGGCAATTAAATTTAAAAATAAAAAATTTTGGAATAGAATTTCCTACTACAAGAAAACAGACAGTCATTGAATGTTGTGTTTCATTCTACTGCTAATCCCCCAGAAACTGTATTATTGTTACTCTGTGCCAAGGACAGAAGAATATCACTTTTTTAATTATATTATGCCATAGATCCAGAAATTGGAACCATATGTAGCTTGCTCTAAATCTTGTTTACAGTCAGTGACAAGATGCATGCCTCTGATGGAACTAGCTAGCCTCCAGTATTTAGTGACAAAGGGAACATGGCAGAATCACTAAATTTCTCAAATAGCAATTTCATAATCATACCTATTTCAGCATCATCATCTTAAAACTTGATATACACACTTTTGTGCACTGAACATTTTGAATACAGACCCTTAAAAACAGGCATGCAAAACATGTAAAAAAAGTTCATATTTTAACTTGAAAACAAATGAGGGTTCTGATTTGTTATATTAAAAGACAAATTTTCCTGGGCATCCAAGCTTTTACTACCTGGGCAGGTAAATAATTTCTGCACATGCGCAGCTGAGCATGTAACTTTTCAGATATTTTTTCAAACCTGTCTTTTGCTTCACGACATGATGTTTTGCCTCTGACACATTACATCTATCAATAATGTCCAATTTTGCATCTCAAACACATCTTGCTTGGTTCCAGGTTTTCCCCCTTTTGTAGGTAAAATATTATTTTGGATGTCAAAATATGTCAAAGTGACCTTTAATTTTTTCACACAACTGAAATGTTCAAACCACCACAGAATACATATATATTGTTTTCTCTTTTACAGAAGTACCCAACTTAAATCTAATAATATCTATGCTATTAATTTTGCCATGCCACTCCAGGTCATTTACTCTGTCTGAAATTCTTCCTCTTCCTACTTTTATATCACAAACATGCAGGATACACCCTGGCCAAATGTCTTGAACTTTCTTATGTTCAACAATATATATCATTTTATTCCGACGACATTGGGCTTAATTTTGGATACAACAAACCAATCAAAACAGTGTCAGAAAATTGTCAGGACTGGAAATAGAGACAAGAGAAGGTACATTAAATGATTTAAAAGGTTGAAATTTACCTCATGAATGGCAAACCTACTATAGCTGTAGTCTTGAGGAAAGGTACGGGTGCTACCAGAAAATTTGACATATAATTTCCTTTTATTCTTAGAAAAAAAAACCCCATAATTTAGAGATATTTATAATGCCCAAGTCATCAATTAAAACCCAAACAGTTTTACTTAATTCCAGGCTCCAGCTTTATGTTCCTGCATTCTGATGCTTAAATTACCTTTCATACTGCTAATGTAGAATCAAGTTACCTCATTTTCTGATCCATAGAAGTTTTGTATACAAGTAACTTAATTCTAAATTGCTAGCACAAAATGTAATTTAATACTGGACTGGCAAACATTTTTTTAACAAGAACTAGAACCAGAAATCAAGCAAATGATTCCTGTTGATTGTTGTACCTCATACCAAGCTCAAATTCATATGTGATGTTTAGCATAACAAAACTAGACATTTGGTATGCAGAAGCTATAACCACGGCATCCCACAAAAACTACAACAACAACTTTGACCAATCTGTATTTCTTAAGTTAGGAATTGTGATAAACTGTGAACCTAAATAGCATAAAAAAAAAATAATAATAATAAATAAACAAAAAAAGTCAGCCAAGAGAGAGAGAAGGAAGAATCAGTGTGATGCAGTACCAAATGGTACCACGTATTTAAAAAAGAACAGAATTTGAAATTTGTGCAGAATAATCTCGGGCATTGGGATTGAAACATATTCATGAATCATATTATTTGCATCTTCATTGGCAATAATCACCAAAAAAGTGCACAATTTACATGCAAGTCATTAATGACTTCACAATCAGAAAGGCCAAACACTTTCCTAAAAGGTCTTGGCTTCTTTCCTTTATGCACTTCGTGTACGTTAACGAGAACATTTTGTTATGCAGCTGGCCTTTTAAGGTTGAAACTTCCATCATATCTGCTCTCAGGTTCTTGTTGTTACTATAATTCCTCAGGTCATAAATCATTCATATTTTCATTAACAGGACACTAAAAAATGCCGAATTCTGACTGCTGTTTGACATGTGTGATATCTCGTCAACACTAGACGTATACTCACTATTATGTGAGTGTTGTCAACTCACATAATAGTGAGTATACGTCTAGTGTTGACGAGATATCACACATGTCAAACAGCAGTCAGAATTCGGCATTTTTTAGTGTCCTGTTAATGAAAATATGAATGTTTCATGACCTCAGGAATTATAGTAACAACAAGAACCTGAGAGCAGATATGATGGAAGTTTCAACCTTAAAAGGCCAGCTGCATAACAAAATGTTCTCGTTAACGTGCACGAAGTGTATAAAAGGAAAGATGCCAAGACCTTTTAGGTAAGTGTTTGGCCTTTCTGACTGTGAAGTCATATTCATGGATATTTTCTGGTTAAGAACATTAAGTACATTAGCACCGACCTGTTACATATGACAAGATAACAGCATATCCAAAAATAGGAATTCAAGCAACTGAAAATTTTCTTTTGAAAAACAGAACAAATGTAAAAAAAAAAAAAAATTGAAATAATTTGGAAAATTTTCACGCTGATGTGCCATATCTGTAAACTTTTTCATCCAAGAAACAATAGAAAAAAAAAAGTTAATAAATCAGAAATGTTCATCTCATAATAATTTTAACTCAACACAGCATTTCACTTACTTGAATTTTAGTGTTTAGAAGTAGCTTTGACAACAGACTGCACCACATTTCTAAAAAAAAAAAAAATGTTCTGGAAACTTACCCTTGCTAAAAATATTTTTATTTTCGACTTCCAGCATAGTAGTTTTCACAGTTTTTCTGCAACAACAGAATTACAGTCAACATTTTAGTGTTACAAGATGGCTGGGCTACTTAAATACCATAAATACTAACACCATTACGATAATGGCCCCCATTCATGATCCCCTCCACCTAAAAAAGCCCATCAGTATTTATGTTTGTTTTGTTTTTTCAGTCCAAAAATGGAAAGAAAAAGTTACACATAGTTCTACAGAAAACTGCAAGCCATGTATATGACACAATAGTTGCACTGCACAATGGGCAAAAGTTACTCTTTCACTGAATTCCACATCTCACAAAGTAGTCAGCAGTTGTTTCTCTGCACTTGGAAGTCACACACACAGAGGGATAGAGGAAAGACAAGAGGTCCCTCAGCCAAAAGCTCTCTCTCTCTCTCTCTCTCTCTCTCTCTCTCTCTCTCTCTCTCTCTCTCTCTCTGTGGAGCACATCACAAAAACTTAACGACTATTGCTCGGTGACTGCCACACGTGCAATTTTCCCTGCTGCCTGAAAAAATTATCCACACACTTCATCGGATGCAAGTGTTCTTGTACAGTTTTACAGAATTAAATGCACCTTCAAGTCTCTCCATAAATTTTCCAGATGGTGCCATTCTCTCTTTCTCCCTATCTCTGAGATTCAATACACAGTCTACATTGCCTCACACACTTTTGCGCATTCTTCCTTTATTTTCAAATGTCAGCCTTTTACCCTGGCATAAACATGGCAATATGTGCTGCTCTCTTGCTGTCATACCCAATGAGAAATGTATGTGTCCACTGAAAAAGGCCTCTCTGTTATTTAGGTTTTAATTTTTGCAGCAAAATCTGCAACAATAGACTATTCTAAAAGGGCATAGGTTCTTTTAGAATAATCTATCATGTACTGATTTAAGAGTACACAGACACCTAGTTCCATTATTGGCAAGAATCATGTATAACAAACAAAGCCAATTCCACATGTATTCCCGAAATGCTCCCACTACCTTACTCCATTTAAACAAATAGACTAAAACAAAAAGCTTCATGACGTGCTGGTTTTAAAACTGTCACCATTGCAACTAACCTCAATAGCATCAGGGTTCGCCAGGGTAAGCCCAGTTGAAAAAACCCACCAAAACACCCACCTGGATTTTTTCAAAATTAGATTCTATTTTGGCTTCTACAATGTTCTACATTTAATCAGCACCCAATAAAATATTTTCTTTTACAATTAATAACAATAGGAATAATGATTAAATTCACTTTCTTACCTTGTTTTCAAAGGTGATGGTTTACCAATTTTATTATTTAGCAACACAAAATAAACCTTTCAGATCAGCTGACAAAGCAACTGATCTGAAATAAGAAAATTAAACAATAATCCTGAAAATAATAAATGGTTAAATATAAATAGCTTTCCACCTATAAAGAATAACTATAGAATAGACCAACATTATCTATCCCAGGGTTCCCACTCAAAAGTAATAAAAAAATTCCCTGACTTTTCCAGGTTTTCCAGGTGTTTTCTGAAGTTTTCCAGAGTGGCATGTTTCAAAGAATTGTTACATTTCATTCCATTCATTTTTCTCACCAAAGCACACACTTGTAAATTCTTTACGTAATTTGTTTTTATAAAATTACCTGCTTTTCATTAATAACAACTAACCGTGCACATTATTTTCTGTACCAAAGTTCCGGTGAATATTACCCACACGGAATTTGTAAATACATTTCCATAGAAACAGGTCATATGTAAGAAAAAATCTGTCAGTTGAATAGTTTCAGTTTTTCTATAACACAATGCAGCTAAGCTTAATGATGGAATGGCTCTGTTCAAAGAAACATGTTTCAAGAGAACCAATAGACAAAGGACTTTGATCCATCATTTGGTTGGTTCTCTTGTGAAGTGTTTCTTCACTTCAAGCAGGAGGCATTATGCATAATTGTTCCCTGTTATAATGACTGCCTGCAGAAATTAAACAAAAGCTTAATAACTGGCAATTTTAAAAATTCAATTTTGCATCTTTTTTTTAGAGAATAAAGGAAATATTTAATATAACTGAAAGTAAGATCTACCAAATTCTAGGCAGGCAGTAATTGCAAGCAAAAGTTTGAAATCTTGAAAAAATAAGTTTTTTTTTTTGCAAAATAAAGTATCCATTGATTTTTACAAAAAAGAAAAGAAAAGAAAGGGTAATTTTGATTTTCCCCGAGTTTTCCCTGATTTTTGCAAAAAAGGGTAACTTTCCCTGAGTTTTCCCTGATTTTTGGAACCATTTTCAAATTCGCTGAGAATTCCAGGTTTTCCCTGTTTTCCAGGTTGAGTGGGAACCCTGTATTCATACTATAGAAAAAACAATAGAGTAACAGAATATAAAATACTTAGCTTCTAACTAAAACATTATCTTTAAATAAAATTTCCCCGAGATATTATTTATGTGCAGCATGTAAACTGCAATGGTTTTTGACTATTTACAAAGATTGCTTAAAAATTAAACAATGTTATAGATAATAAAGTTTTTTGCTTTGTATTTTACTAGAACCTCAAAACAGGCTGAAATTATCATAGTTTCATGACCCACACAATTTTCAAATATTTTCAAACCTCTGAGTTTTTCTGCAAAACAGCCACATTTAAAATAATATACATATGAATGTGCTGAGCATCCATATGTTATGAGAGTTGGATATTTTTCATTTAAAATTTTCCTCATTTTTATCATTTTTTCTTTTCTTTTTGCTGTGAGTTACAACAGCAAAAACCGGCTTTCCAAATTTTTCTTCGCATTCCTTTATGGCCGCCTCTAATTTAGAAGCCCAATATTATGCTAATTTCTTTTCTAATTCAGTATCATCAGCATACAGCAAAAAATAAACTTTTTGTTCAGGTATGGACATTAATCGCTTGGACTGGCTCATTCTTCACACTGCACTAGCCATTTATGGTGAGAGTCCTGCCTGATTTAATTTTTTCTGATAGCTCAGATTCAATTTCTTCTTAACAGGTATTAAATCCCTTACACAAGGCTTTACCCAGATATATTTATTTGGCTTTACTTCCAGTTGAAGAAATTTTCATTTAATCTTCCTTCCCTCTGAGTTTCTTTGGTCTTTTACAGATGTATCTGTCTGGCCTCTTGATTTTAGTCTGTAGCCAGTTACTGAACTGTAATGAAAACATTTCAGTTTAGTAACTGGCTACTGTATGAGGAACCTGGCAACAATGTTTGAATTCTTCAGGAGTAAACAAAGCTTTACATAATCATTGAGAACAGGCCTTGACTAAAATCATGAGGCCAGAAACGTCTGTAAAAAATCAAAGGAACTCGGAGGAAAGGAAGATTAAATGTCAATTTCTTCGGCTGCGATATCAAACAATTTTCCTCCAAGGGCTTTCGCTGAGGGTGGTTGATATCCAGGTCTCAATGTTCCGATCATAATTTTAAACTGATCCAATTCTGCTGCATTGAACAGTATGTTAGCAGGATAAAAAAGAAATCAGCCACTGTTTTATCAAGAGATTCCTTTTGCCCTTTTGTGGTTTTAGGGCAGAATTTACTCACTGATTGTTGCTTCTTTGTTTTTGAAACAGTACTAGAAAAAGCCCAATAAAACCTGAAAAAGCCCGATATAACCCAAGCGGGATGGGTTTAAACCCTGAATAGCATATCATCATCATCATTGTCAACCATTATCAATCCACTGCTGGACGAAGGTCTCCCCAAGTTTCCTCCACAACGGTCTGTGTTGTTCCAGTCTCCTCCATGTCACTCCCGCATACTTACGAATTTTATCCACCCATCTCCCATGTGGTCTTCTTCTGGGTCTTTTCCTGTCCCTTGGAATCCAATCTAAAATTTCGGCTGTCCATCGATGGTCTGTCCTTCTGGCAGTATGTCCAGCCCATTGCCATTTCAGGGATTTAACTCTGATCATGATGTCTTCCACTCTTGTCATTTTTCGGATCCACGAGTTCCTCTTCTTATCTCTCCTGGTTACACCAAGCATGCATCTCTCCATGCTTTTTTGAGTTGTCTGCAGCCTTTGTATGTCTCTTTTAGTTAAGGTCCACGTCTCTGCGCCATACGTAAGCACTGGAGGGAGGCATTGATCAAACACTTTTTTTTTAAGACATAGTGGCATATTGCTCTTGAAAATTATGCTGTTTCTTCCAAAAGCTCTCCACGCAAGTTTTATACACCGATTAATTTCTTCATCAATGTGACCCTCACTTGATATCTGCTGTCCAAGATAAACGTACGTG
Organism: Macrothele yani; assembly: GCA_039090855.1. NCBI lineage: Eukaryota > Metazoa > Arthropoda > Arachnida > Araneae > Macrothelidae > Macrothele > Macrothele yani. The sequence goes on along the minus strand of CM077028.1, from coordinate 69,047,119 downwards.
TCTGTTACCTCCAGCTTTTCTCCATCAATCGATAAATCTTCATTTCTTGTAAAAGCATTGAACATCACTTTTGTCTTCTGAAAGTTCATTTTTAATCCCACTTCTTTACTCTTGTCAGCAAGTTCCTGGAATATACTCTGCAGCTCTGATGGGGTAGTTGCAAAAATGACTGTGTCATCAGCAAAACGAAGGTGGGTTAGATAATCTCCATTAATCTTTATCCCTTTGTTTTCCCAGTTCAGTGATCGAAAGACATTTTCCAATGTAGCATTAAAGTGCTTCGAAGATATGGTGTTACCTTGTCTCACTCCCTTTCCAATTTTTATGTGTGTTGTATTTTCAAACAGCCGAATCTATGCACTTGCATTTTCATAGATGTTATCAATAATATTAATGTATTCATCTTCAATACCGCAGGATTTCAGAGCCATTGTAACTGCTGATGGTTTCACCGAATCAAAGGCCTTTTCATAATCGACAAAAGCCATGCATAATGGAAGTTCATATTCCCTCGCTCTCTCAATCAGTTCTCTTAGTACGTGGATATGATCTATTGTGCTGTAGCCACTCCTGAATCCAGCTTGTTCTCTCAGTTGAGCCATGTCCAGTGTTACCTTCAAGCGGTGTGAAAGAACTTTAGTGAAGATTTTATAAACCACTGATAGGAGGCTGATAGGTATGTAGTTCCTGAGATCCTCAATGTCACCTTTTTTATGTAGCAGGATCATTGTAGCGTTGTTCCAATCCTCAGGAATCTTCCCTTCATTAAGGCATCGAGTGAAAATTTGGGCGAGTACTGTTTCGATTTCTCCACTTGCTTCTTGTATGATGTCTACAGTAATTCCATCTTCTCCTGGAGCTTTTTTTAATTCGGTTGACATTAAATGTCTGTAAATACTGTTTCACACGTTATGCAAGTTCAGCTATCGGGAGATTGCAAAAGGACGTTAACGTAGTATTGGCAATTGAAGTCAAGTATATTAATAATAAGTATTTATACTTACAATATTCATAGTGGCTGTCGGGGCTTCATATATGTCTCATCTAAGAATGTGAATTCTTTCAATTGTGAAGTTAAAATTCATGATATTGTAAAATCTGCACCAGATAAAATTAAACAAGATGAATTTTTTACAATGCAAAAAAATCCTTTAACATCGATGAAATAAGAAACCGAATTAAAACCTTGTTGATTTTTTTAAAAAACGAACTACTATCCTGAAGAGGAGACAATCTTGACCGCGAAGCACCCTGACACATAATGAAAACCAAAGATGAATTATACTTTTGCCAAAACCTCAAAAATAAACAATCTTGAAAAAGAAAAATACAAACATACAAATCTCCCGAATGCGAAGCACCAAACTAGTTTCTGCTAACTTTTATAGCCATCATCAGTGGTAGGTGCACGGACATTAGGATCACCGCACTCACTCGCTCAGGTATGCTGCTCAACCCCCAATGTATGTTCAGCCCTGTCGTGTACATATTTGCGCATCATGATTTGGGTTCAACTGCACATATCAATGGTGTCGCCATCTGTAGTCAAACAAAAATATACTAGTAGCTTTTACATAGAAAATATTCAACTGTATTTTAAGTACTATTTGATATCACATGTTTTTTGTTAATGTTTTTCCTCTTGAATTGTTTTCTCTCCTGTTCAATAAGGTACCTCCATGCAAACTGAAGCTCTACTGGACTATTAACGTTACAGTTGTATCTTTTGGTTTTCTCAATGACTACAGCCTCGGAGGTTAGAATCTGGGCATGTGATCTATGTGATGTTAGATAAATTCTTATTAATAAATTCTTATTAACAATAAGTTGAATGCCATCATGGTCAATAAGGACCCTGTTGACAGTATAAGTAGGAACTTGGCTAATATAAAAAAATCACAGTGACTTACCTACAATTATTAAAAGCAAATGTATTCCACCTGTAGGTGCTTGTACACCAAATATTTTTGGTAAAATAAAAACACATAAGACTGGCGAACCTATTAGGCCTATTGTTAATAAGAATTTATCTCCAACTATTAACTTAGAGAGAGCACTATTTAACTACATCAAACCATTCTACAATAGCCATGAAGCCAGTATTACTAATGCTACTGAAGCTACCAACAAGTTAAAAACAATTAAAACCTCCAATTTCACAATGGCCAGTTTAGATGTCATCTCTTTATATCCCAATACTCCAACAGATGTCGCTATTGACTTAATTAATTCCAGATTGGATGAAGAAAATCTTACTGATAAAGTCAGAAACAGTATTGTATCTGCATTATTTTTTGTTGCAAATAATAATTATTTCACATTTAATGGGATAATTTATAAACAGCAATTTGGCGCCCCTATGGGGTCCCCAATTTCAGGACTACTGGCCGAAGTCGTTCTGCAAGATATTGAAAACTGTATATTAGATCATTCTAATATATACTTACCATATTGTATATCTCCGATATGTAGAGGATATTTTACTGTTTTGGCAGCACTCCAATCTTGAAATGGATAATTTCATTGCTAAATTTAACAATTGTTATCAATCTATACAGGTTAATAAAGAAATTGAGGTTAATGGCCAGCTAAACTTCTTGGATATATCTATACAAAAGGATAACGGAATTATAGAATATTCTGTATACCGGAAGCCATCATATGTACAGGCAATTATCCCAAGAGATTCTACACACCCTTGGAAATATAAGACTGCAGCATTCCGCTTTTATATTAAAAGAGCCATGACACACTCATCCAATAAAGAATTGGAGATCAAAGAGCTAAAATGGATTGAAAAAACTGCAGAAGAATTTGGATATAGTAAAGGATTAGTCAAATCTTTATATAACAACATTACGGCCAATATACATCGTTTCGATAATAACATTAAAAAAGAAATACAGCAATATTATGGAAAATTTCCATACTTACCTCCTATTAGTACTATTTTTAAAAAAGGAATGTTACAACAACAATATTAACATTGCTGAAACAGTTATTGACAATGGAAGCATACTTACTACTACTAATAATAATAGATCAATTCTAAATAAATCTGGGGTTTATGTCATTCCAACAGTTACGGATGATAACCAAAAAGACTAAGTATATATCGGAAGTACGCGTAGAAGATTTTTGACTAGATTAAATGAACATATTACGAACTGGACAAGAAAAGATGAAAAAACTTCATTAATACAACATTGTGTCAAAAATCATGTAACTCCTGATTGGACTAACACAAAAATTCTAACATCACATAGATCACATGCCCAGATTCTAACCATTGAGGCTGGAGTCATTGAGAAAACCAAAAGATACAACTGTAACGTTAATAGTCCAGTAGAGCTTCAGTTTGCATGGAGGTACCTTATTGAACAGGAGAGAAAACATTTCAAGAGGAAAAACATTAACAAAAAACATGTGATATCAAATAGTACTTAAAAATACAGTTGAATATTTTCTACGTAAAAGCTACTAGTATATTTTTGTTTGACTACAGATAGCGACACCATTGATATGTGCAGTTGAACCCAAATCATGATGCGCAAATATCTACACGACAGGGCTGAACATACATTGGGGGTTGAGCAGCATACCTGAGCGAGTGAGTGCGGTGATCCTAATGTCCGTGCACCTACCACTGATGATGGCTATAAAAGTTAGCAGAAACTAGTTTGGTGCTTCGCATTCGGGAGATTTGTATGTTTGTATTTTTCTTTTTCAAGATTGTTTATTTTTGAGGTTTTGGCAAAAGTATAATTCATCTTTGGTTTTCATTATGTGTCAGGGTGCTTTGCGGTCAAGATTGTCTCCTCTTCAGGATAGTAGTTCGTTTTTTAAAAAATTCAACAAGGTTTTAATTCGGTTTCTTATTTCATCGATGTTAAAGGATTTTTTTGCATTGTAAAAAATTCATCTTGTTTAATTTTATCTGGTGCAGATTTTATAATATCATGAATTTTAACTTCACAATTGAAAGAATTCACATTCTTAGATGACGCATATATGAAGCCCCGACAGCCACTATGAATATTGTAAGTATAAATACTTATTATTAATATACTTGACTTCAATTGCCAATACTACGTTAACGTCCTTTTGCAATCTCCCGATAGCTGAACTTGTATAACGTGTGAAACAGTATTTACAGACATTTAATGTCAACCGAATTAAAATATCGTAGCCACGTAAAAAGTTTGTTCATCGCAACTTAGCGAAAATTGAACAACGATATATATTCTCCTGGAGCTTTTCCCAGCTTCATGTTCTTGATTGCATGTGCAACTTCTGATGGGAGGACTGGAAGAACTCTGCTATTGGTATATCTTTCATGATGTCTGGAGTACATGTATCATCCCTTTCATATAATTTGGAGTAGAAATCTTTCACTCTTGTCAAAATTTCGCCTCTATTTCTTGTTACAGAACCATCTTCTTTTCTCAGTGCCATAATCTGTATTCTTCCCTTACTGAGATATCCCTTTGCTATCTTTAGGCTTTGGTTGTTTTCAATTGCTTTCCTCACTAGTTCACAGTTGAATTTCCTTACGTCTTCAGTGATACTTTTTCGTACCGTCTTGCATAGCTCTATATATTCCACTTTGGAAGTCACATCTTCTTTGGTTGTCCTCATCTCTCTTCTTTTTTGCATCAACATTTTGGTTTTTCCTGATAATTTGTTCACATGCAACTTGTTCTTAGACTCAGCTAATTTTGTTGCTGTTTCCATAAGAGCTTCGGTTACTTTTCTGTTATCTTCAGAAATATCCACTTCTTCCGATGTTAAGCCTTCTAAAGCAGAAAATCTGTTCTTCAGTTCCAACTTGAAGGTATTATGGTGTTTTTTAAGGTTGGTTATGTCAATACATTTTGTTTGTCTTATGAGCTTGCCACGTTCGAGTTTAGTGTTGAGGTGCATCTTACATCTCACCAATCTATGGTCACTACCTGTGTTGAACTTGTATAGCACACTGCAGTCTTCTATGACGAATTTTTTGTTACACATAATAAAATCAATTTCACTTGTCGTCTCATTTGGATGTCTCTTTGTCCATTTACTGTGTGGCTTTTTCTTGAAAAAGGAGTTCAAGATGAAAAACCCTTCTGCCTCTGCAAACTCAACAAGAGTATTTCCACGCTGGTTTCTGTTGCTGTGACCGAATTTACCTACTGAAGTTTCATTCTGTTGCCGTTGCCCTATTTTTGCATTGAAATCTCCCATAATTATCTTCAAGTGCTGCTTACCTTTATTATTTAGATGACGAATTTCCTCATAAAATTCTTCAATTTCTTCTTCAGGATGACTTGTGGTGGGTGCATAAGTTTGAATAATCTGAGCCTTGTATCTTCTCGAGAGTTGGATAACGAGTCGTGCAGCTCTGTCAGAGGAACTTTCAACTTCTACAACTTTATCCTTCAGTTTCTTGTTTATTATAAATCCAACACCACTAGTTCTGCCAGTATCTGTCCCACGATAGTAGAAGAGATGTTCGCTTTTCAGTTCAATGAGATCTTCTCCTTTTCTCCTTACCTCACTTAGCCCGATGATGTCCCACTTGATCCTTTGTAGTTCCTCTTCCAATTCAAGAAGCCTTGAATCAGAAGATAGGGAGCGTCCATTATACGTAGCCAAGGTCAGCATCAGATGGCAGCCTAGTCCAGTCCTCAGGGGATTCTTAGCACTCTTTGCCTTCATGTCGCACTGGCCGCTGCCTTGGCCAGGTACATTCCAGCTGCCGGAGACTGAGGGCCAAGATTTAAGTTGTGGAGTCATTTTGGAGGGGTTTGGCCATAACTCACCACGCTGACCAAGCGGGTTGGTGAGTGTGGGATAGCATTTACTCTAATCCCGATGGTATAGTTATACCGCTGTTGGCGGTCGTCAGAGCCCCTTTAGTGGGAACAGGATGCACCACGAGAAGGCGGGGTTGACATTTGTCACGGAGAGGCTGTGATGTTACGCATCACCTGACTTTATATATATATTAGTACCAATTTAGATGTCATGGTACAATCTACCCCACCCAAGATATGCTTTTCAGTAGTAAACAATAGGTTGGACTGAAGTCAGTACAGTAGTCTGATTGCAGAACTGGGATCAGTTTGGTAACAAGTATTTGGTGTGTCGATCATCCAGTGTTTCACATTATTCCATAAGTTTTCTACACAATACAAACCACAACTCTGTGTGTGCGTGCGTGTGTGTGTGTGTGTTGCTAATTCAGCCTAAACAGCCATCTCATAACAGTATCCACAGCATAGCATCATCCTATCAACACAAAGCATTGGTCCATACCAAAAACCTGCTCTATTGTAGGTGGTGTGTATTTCTCAAAACGTTACAGCAGGTTTCCGCATCCCTAGTTTTCAGCTTTAAATGTCTGACATTATTACCTCATCAAAAAACACCTCCATAACACCACCTGTGCTGATTGAACTTCAACATTGGCATAGTAAGAATCAACAACAAATATTCTCCAGGTGTGTCTTGCTATAATTTACACAACTAGACAGGAAATTCATAATTCAAAACAAAGCACATGAACTGTTACAGTACTTACCGATTACATTTTAACTTCAAATGCGAATTTGGTGAGAGCAACAACATGCCATCATCAACTTCAGGATTAATCAGCTTCAGCTTTTCAAAAACCTGAAAAATAAGAAACGAAACCCTAAGTGCTATACAAAATACATAAACAGGAACAAACACCAGTCAATCAGTTACATATATAACAACAATTGCTGCTACTCTGTTACCAGCTGATAATTTTTGCTTTACAACAAATATTAAGTGAGGGCCACATCGAAGAAATTAAAAGACATATAAAACTTGGCTGGAGAGCAATTAAAAGGAGCAGTAAAATTTTCCAAGAGCGCTTAAATTACTTCATCTTAAAAGAAAAGTGTTTAATCAGTGCATCCCTGCAGTTCTTACTTATGGGTCAGAAACATGGATGGATCTTAACTAAAAAAGACATGCAGTCCTCTAACCATCCACTTAAAGCACGGGCCTCTTTTCCATGTTTTTTGGATACATTTCTTGCTCATGTATATTGTACAGGACACTGATCATAAAAAAATCTCGCACTTACAAACCCATCCCAGACAATCTTGTTCAACTTTTTGTTTTCGGTTTTTCACATTCTTCTCCTCGTTAAACTGTTATTTTTACGCCAGTGCAATGTTATCTCATCTTTTTGTTTTAAAGTGTCATAAATTTGTGTTTTTTATGGAACTGAACTGCTCTGCCAATTGCTTGACTCACACTTTCTGTTTCTTGCATTTATATAGCTTTAATTTTTATATCCAAATTGAGAATGTTCTTTTTCGCACCATGGCAAGAGGCAAATGAATGAATGCAACTCAGAACAAGCAAAGGCTGCAAATGATCATCTCCATGAATGAATGTTAAGAGAACAAATCCAAGCATCTCATTGAAATTTGTGCAGAACAGCAATGTTGGTCATATGACTAAACTTGAGTCACACTAAGTGCTTGAGCAGAAGCCAAAACAGTAGGTGTACTGCAGTCAAGTGTATGTTTATGTAAACAACCCAAAAAAATCTGGAGCAAATTTATTCCTTGGGAAATTCACCATTACACTTTTATCGTGTAATATTTTGTATTCCACTAAAGTACCTCATGACATACGAACATCTGAGGACTTTCTATTGTTACAAGTTTTATTTATTCTCTCACACACAACAGCACCTAGGGCCTCTGTGAATCTTGAAGAGGTGCAAGCTAGTTCTGTGTGACATTGGCAAAAAGACCCCAACTCACTGGGTTTTGTTCCGGAATCCTTAGGTTGAATGACCAACTGGAACCCTCAGCTGTGGGCTAATCCCCCACACTGATGTACTTACCTGATTAAAAAGACAAAAAGAAATATTAAGAATGACTCAAGTGTGGGATATGGTGGACCTACAACAAACACTTGAGAAGGACGGTCCACCACGGAATCAACCTGGACTTTCTAAACGGCGTATGAGAAAGAGATCTCGGCTGAGTGAATGTATGATTGGTGTATGGAATACTAGAGGTATAAATGGCAAGATGAGTGAGGTGATTGAGGAGATGAAGAAGTATAGACTGGATGTGCTGTGTGTAAGTGAAACCAAAAGAAGGAAATTGGGGTAGAAGAAGTGAATGGCACGGTGAGTGTGTGGTCTGGAGTATTGGATAATATGAGAGGACAGGCTGGTGTAGGTGTGATTTTAAGTGAAAAGATGAAGAACAACTTGATTCACTATAGTTGCACAAGTGAGAGAATTCTCTGGATCCGTTTGAAAGTGAAACTTCAGAGAACTGTAATTGTTGTAGTGTATGCTCCTTGTGACTCGGAACCTTCTGATAAGAAAGAAGATTTCTGGAATGAGCTAAAAGCTGTTTTAAGCCAGTTTGGTGCTAAAGAAAAAGTTATAATAGCAGGGGATTTCAATGCTAGAGTAGGTGTGCAGAATGCAATTTCTGACAATGTTCTGGGTAAGTTTAATGATCCTTGTGTGAATGATAATGGTGAAAGATTAATTGAACTCTGCATTGAGAATGGTTTGTGTGTATCTAATGCATTTTTCAACCACAATATCCACACATATACTTGGGAAAATCGTACTCTTGGTCAAAAGAGTGCGATAGATTTTGTTGTCTACGATCAGCGTTTGAAAAACTTATTTGTTGACACCCGTGTGATGAGAGGTGAGGATGTTGGTTCTGATCATTACTTGGTAGTGTCACGAGTGAAACTTAATGTTGGTTGGAGGAAAAGGAATAGGAAGAGACCCAGGATAGAAAGAATAAAGGTTGATAGGCTCCTTGAAGATCATCAGCGGTATTCTGACTTACTCGGAGAACGACTGAATGAGCTGAAGTCTGGTGAGAGGGATGTAGAAAAGAAATGGGAATGTTTTAAGAACTGTGTTGTCACTGCTGCTAAAGAGGTCTGTGGCACCACAATAGTGGGTAACAATAGAGGTGATGCTTGGTGGAATAGTGAGATTGAAGAGGCAGTAAAGAAAAAGAAGGAAGCCTATTTGGGGATGTTGCAAAGTAGAGTCTCTGTGGATGAATATCGCTGTAAGAAGCGTGAAGCTGCTAAGCTGGTTCGCCACAGTAAGGCAAAAGATAGGAAGGAGAAAGTGGAAAGGCATGAACTGGCTTTTTGGAAAGATAGAAAGTCCTTCTGGAAGTACATGAGACTCAGGAAAAATAGGGGAAACAAAGTTGTAAGTTGTGTGAAGAATGAGATTGGGGAAATGATATGGGAGCCCAATAAGTTAAGTGACAGATGGGGTGAATACTTCTGTGAGTTATTAGTTCAGGAAAGCAAAAATGATTGTGAGACAGGTGCAGATGATGTCACAATGAGGGATGAAAGCACAGGAGGGATCTCAAGAGAAAAAGTGTGTAAAGCTCTTAAATCTCTTCAGAATGGTAAGGCTCCAGGAGTTGATGGCATAACTGCAGAGATGTTGAAATATGGTGGTGACTCTATAATTGACTTTTTAACTGAAATTTGCCAGTTGTGCTGGGAGTTAGGAATGGTCCCTCGGGATTGGAAGAATGCTATTATTGTTCCCTTGTATAAGGGAAAAGGTGATCAGACTGAATGCAAGAACTATCGTGGTATTAGCCTACTGAGTGTGTCACGGAAACTGTTTGGTAAGGTTGTTATTGAAAAAGTACGGGGTCTAACATCAGAGAAAGTGTGGGATGTTCAGTGTGGTTTTGTGCCTGGTAAAGGCTGCTGCACTAACCAGATTTTTGCATTACGCATGGCGATTGAAAAGTATCTAGCTGTTGGGAAGAAAGTTTTTACTGCCTTCATAGATTTAGAGAAAGCTTACGACCAAGTGAATAGGACACTTTTGTGGAAGGTATTGAATGAATATGGTGTTACTGGGAATCTACTTAATAGTGTAAAAGCCATGTATGCTGGTAGTAGAGCTTGTGTACGAGTGAATGGTGTTTTATCAAAATGGTTTTCCATTGGTGCAGGAGTTAGACAAGGTTGTGTAATGTCACCATGGCTGTTTAATATATTTATGGACGCATGCATGCGTGATGCCAAAATAGATAATAGTGGTTTATGTCTTGGTGATATCCATGTGTGCAGATTGCTGTATGCTGATGACACTGTCCTGTTGGCAGAGAGCAAAAGTGAGTTGCAGAGTATGTTGACTCGAATGCACGAAGTTTGCATGAAATTCAAACTGAGTATAAATAAGGGAATAACCAAAGTTATGGTGTTTGAGAGAGGAACGGGTAGCACTGATTGTAATGTAAATATAAATGGCACTGTGATTGACCAGGTGAGTGAGTTTGTGTATTTAGGAAGCATGTTTGACAGAGAGAACAAGTTGAATGGTGAAATCAGTAGGCGAGTGAATTCTTCTTTGAAAGTCATAGCTGCTCTGGGAGGTTTTCACAGGAATGATGGGTTCTCTAGAGAGTCCCGCATGGCTGTGTATGAAACAGTAATTGTTCCTACTCTGATGTATGGCAGTGAAACCTGGGTACTGCAGAAGAAACATAGAAGTCGTTTAAGTGATAGAAAAATGCGTTACTTACGTGGGGTTTGTGGCAAGACACGATCTGATTGTGTGAGGAATGAAGATGTACTGCAGTTGTGTGATGTGAAGCAAAATGTTGTTAGCAAGGTGGAGACCAATATGCTTCGGTGGTTTGGCTATGTTGAAAGAATGGGTGATGAAATGCTTACTAAGAAAATCTTTTCAGCCCAAGTGGCAGGAAGAAAAGGCAGAGGAAGGCCAAGGAAGACATGGGTGGATCAGATTCAGGAGCGTCTGCATGAGAAAAAGATTATTAGTATGAAGTATAAAAGATCTTGTGTACGGCGTGTAATGGATATCAGTGAAGCACGCGTTGTATGTCAAGATCGCTGTGAATGGAGAAGTTTGATACGACAACAATAAGTAAAAATATCTGGAAGTTTGTATTTCTTTTTGGAGCTAACCTCTGAATCTCAGAGAACAGCTTAGTGATATGTATGTATGTAAAATTTTCATTTCAGCGTTACGTAGGTTCCATTTCAGAGAGGTTATGTACAGGGGGTGAATAGTGACACTAAAACACCAGCATAAATAGCACCCCATGTGTCACACTGCTGTATGCGCTACCTGGTGGCCCACCTGCATCTATTTCGCAGTCAATCAATGACAGTGGAGTGTGAAGGTTGCATTAGCAGAGCAGTAGCATAGGCGGACATCAAAAAGTGCGATCCACACAACATAATGGGAGACATACCCAATTTTCAAAGAGGACAGACTGTTGTATCGCGAGCCACGATATCCTCGGTCATGTTAGCATACCAGCAAGAGTAGGGATCCCAGACGTCCCGTGAAATATAGGATTGTCCCGTTTTTGGCTAATGTGTCCCGTTGTCCCGAGAAAACTGTTCGGGACAGCTTTTTGTCCTGTATTTTAGAGTTTAAGACTCAAAAACAAAATCGATGAGTTACAATTTCTGTTCTTTTACAAACATATTTTTTAATCTGCACGCCAAACTTCCCCCAAGCTGACTGTTATCTCCTGCGTCTAACTCTGGTCAATGCTCTCCTTACGTAGGCAAGCACAGCCATGGCAGATTGATATCAGGGGAGGAAACGTGACTTCGACACCTGGTGGATGCAGTCAGTATTCTAACTGCAGCGAAATGGTCCGCTTGGCCCACACCATTTTAGTAGCTTGCTCCAAGAGAAACAGGTTGGTGCTTGCAGCGTATTAATTACTGTACAGCTGCTGTTAAAATGTATAGTTTTTCAATTTTCCTGTGGCCCTGTTGAACGCTGAAAATGTCGAAAACGAAGTGTGATTTTACAGACGCTTCAAAAACTGAATTTCCGGGGTTTTTTTAAATCTACTAAATTGGGCGAGACAGATAAAGTGGAGTGTACGGTTTGTGGTGGCTTGTTTAACATTGAGCATGGCGGAAAGTCCGACATTACCCAGCACATTGCTACGAAACGAAAAGACATAAATCTGCATCTCGAGCTAGTACAAGTGCAAAAGTCAGTGATTTCTTTACCAAGAAAGTAACGGGGAGAAGTGGAAAAAAATCTTGCTGCAGTGGAAGCAACTTTCGCGCATCACACGTGTTTCCACAACCAGAGTTTTTGATCAATGGATTGTACATCTAAAATAATACATAACTTATATGACAGAAAATTTACGTGTGGGCAAACAAAAACACAAGCGTTAATTGTAAATGTTTTGGCTCCATTTGCAATCAAGCAATTCAAACTGGAAATGGAGAAAGGAAATTATATACTATCCTGATTAATGCTTCAAACCATGGTGCTTCAAAATTAGTGCCATTGATGGTTCGATATTTCATTCCAGAAAAAGGTGTTAAAACCATGACATGATTCTTAAAAACGAACAATTGTTAAGTGAAATTCATTTTTCAGAAAAGTATTGAAAGACTGATTGATTAATAAGAATAGTTAGAATCATTTTGTAAGACTGGCATATGTGATGGATGCGTGTACTAAACTTTCACCCTTAGTCGTAAGTGTCCCGTATGTTTTTTCCAATGTATGTGGGATCCCTAAGCAAGAGGGAAGAACCACATCCAATAGGAGTAACTGTCGAGATAAGAGGAAGCTATCTGACAGGGACGTCTGGGTGCTAACACAGATGGTACCCAAAAACATAAAACCGCAGCTGCCTAACTCACTGCAGAGTTGAACACACACTGCGACACACCTGTTTCCATAAAAACTGTTCATTGCGAGCTTCACCGGGTCAACATTCATGGAAGTGTTGCTATTGCCAAACTCTGGATCACCAGTGTGAATGCCAGGTTGCAATGGTGCCAGCAGCACAAATCGTGGATGCTGGACGTGACATGTGTATTGTTCTCAAAATGAATCGTCCTTCACCATCTTTCCCACAACCAGGAGAGTTTACTTGTGGAGACATCCCTCACAGTCTTACCACCCGGACTGTTTATTGCCCACAGTGAAGCATGGAGGCGGATCGGTGATGATTTGGGCCGCAATTTCACGGCAGTCTGTCTGCCTGCTGATTGTTCTTGAGCGGCACATCACTGCCAAGGACTATCGGACAATTCTGGAGAACCCAACCAGGTGCACCCAATCAATGGTTCAAACATTGTACCCTGATGGTGGTGCCGTGTATCTAAAATCTGTCATGGCCTGCACAGTCACCAGACTTGAATTATTGAGCTACTCTGGGGTCTTCTGGAGGAGAGAGTCAGGAAAAATTTTCCTCCATCTGCATCACGTCATGAACTAGTCACTTTTCTGCAAGAGGAATGGCTTCAAATTCCTCTGGCCACTTGCAGCTGTATTGTCCTCCAAAGGAGGCCCTACACCATACTAATAAATTGTTGTGTCCTAAATCCATGTGTTTCAGTTTTGTTGTCCACCCCCTATAGTTGTAATTTTCTATCTTTCACTTTGGGACCAAAAAATGAAGTTCCATTTAGGGTAGGTTTCCGTTTTATGCCGATTCTGTTTCAAACAGGTTTCACTGCATCTGAAATGCACAGAAATTTCATTTATTACACATTTTGTATCACATCGATTCTTTATTTCAGTTAAAGCCATAAAAACCCTCCCTGAAATGCCGCACATACAGAGGAAGAAAAGCAAATCAATTAAGCCAGGAGCTGCAGAAAACAGACATATATATTATATTACCAAAAGTATTCGGGCACTGCCAATATTTGTATAAGTGCAAAGAACAATTGCGCAGGAAGGTGACCTGTTAGTGGGGAAGTATGTATATAAAACTGAGATGTTCTAGTAACTTTGAAGCTGATATGCTGCGTGTACGTGAACTTTCCAAGTTCCAGCGTGGGCTGGTCATTTCAGTAACGCTTTCATACAGAGCACTGCAGCTACACGAAACATATCAGAATCAACTGTAAGGGATGTCATGAAAAGATGAAAGCAGGACAATGCATAAACAGCAGAGTTCAGGACAGCTGCACAAACTGAGGAATGTGACAGAAGAACCATGGTAAGAAATGTTAAGATATCCCATTCTTCCTCTGTCGTTTCCATTGCTGCTGAAGTAGGAAATGCCTGTAATGGCTCGGTTTGTAGTATAACTATCCAAAGAGAGTAACACAGTATGGGCTATTATGGTAGAGCAGTAGCACACAAGCCACATGTCACTGCTGTGAATGTGAAACACCGTTTCGAGTAGTGTGTCTCCAATCGTTTCTTCTTTGGAGAGATGAGTCACGCTTTTACTCGTCCAATCTGATGGCCATGTTTGAATTCGGTTGGTTCGTTGGTTGATTTTTATGGCGCAAGGGCCATGTTTGCCCAAAGAGCGCCAGACACGTGACAAACAAATAGTATTAAAAAACATGGTATCAAGCTTAAAATCTGGCTGATCAAGTAAAACTGAATAATGAGAATGATGGAACGGCTAAAAAGACAATGAAACGAACAGTATTAAAAACGTGGACCAATGATTAAAATCTAGTTGATTCAGTTAAAACTGAGAAATGAGAATGATAATGGGGCTAAAATCTAGATACGTTTAAAATAGTCATGTTTGAATTCGGTGACAGCCCGGCAAACGAACAATTTCGTCGGACTGTGCCCTTCCAACTGTTAAGTTTGGCGGAGGCTCCATCATGGTATGGAGTTATTTTTCATGGATGGGACTTGGCCCGTTGGTTATTACACCACAAACCATGAAGTGTACCTAAACGTTCTGGATAATTCCGCTTTACCAACAATGTGGCAGTATAATGGAAATGACCATTGCCTCTTCCAACATGATCATGTTGGCTGTCACACTGCATGGTGTGTGTGTGCAGGACTGGTTTCTTGAAAATGAATTGGAATTCTTAAACTGGCCTGCTTAGAGTCCTGATCTTAATATCATAGAATATCTCTGGGATAAACTACAGCAACGGATACAAAATCGACCACAATGAGTCTTCACTCTCCACTCTGGCAGCAACTTTGCTGGACGAATGGTGAGCCATTACTGTCAAGATCCATCGGAAATTGGTTGATAGTATGCCTCGATGTGTTGCCACTGTCATACAACCAAAAGGTGGATCACCTAACTAGGGTCATTCTACGCCAAGTCACCTGGTGCCACGTCACAGTTTAAAAAAAAAATTATGAATAGGTTAGGTACCTATGAGATAATCTCAAATTAATTTTTTCAGATTTTTTGATCCAAAATTGGACTTAAGAGAAATTTTTGAAATTTTCAAGCAGTTTAGGCCTTTTCACTTTCTCTGTTACTTAAAAAAATCCTGTTTCCCTTTTTTTCAACCGATTGGGATTATTTTGGTGTCAAATTAAAGCTATTTATTTTCTCTATCAAAATAAGGTATAAAAGTGGTACTAATGCTAGACAAAAAATGTCAATGAGCTTTCAAAGTGGATTTTAATGACTTTGTACCTTGGTACGCTCAGTAAGCCATAGCTTGCAAACCACAACACAAGTATCATATTTTTTTATGAAATGAACTATCCATATACTTTTTAGAATTGAAAAATAAAAAGGGTGTTTTTTGTTGCTATCAAATAAAAAATTTATTTGTTTTGTGAAAATTTTACTTCAAAATCAACATTTTTGAACAGGTTTAAGTCCCTTATTGGACCTCAAAACAAACACACATTTGTGAGAATAGTTAAAATAGAACCTTCTTATGTTACAATGTCATCTAATGTTATTTTCACATTATTTCACTGTAGCTTACCTCTGTAATGAAAGGTCACGTCATTCTTTTTGGTAATTTCAGCACTTGTTTGTTAACCTTTTCGGCTATGACATATGCCATTCCTGATATAGATGATAATGAAGGAGCAGAAACTTCTCGAAGTTCCTGTTCCTTCGTCATAACTGGAAATTTTTTAAAAATCTGAAAATAACTGGAAATTTTTTTAAAGATCTCTGACATGACAGAACGTTTGAACATTAAAACCAGGTGATTTGGCGTGTAATGGCTCACTACGTATTGTGATAATAAAGCCATCTGTCCCAAAACATTGTGGGTTCCAAATACTTTTGATGAATAGTGCATAATTTGATAAACCTACAGCCACATGAAGGTGGTGTACCTAATCAAATCACAAATTAATGTAAATATACCAGCTTTGCCCAAAATTGAAAAAGATGAATATTTAAAATAGAATACATGAAAATGGGGGGGGGGGGGGGAACACTTATTATTCAACAAAAAAATTTGCAGTTCTTAATTTTAACTTTGTAAAATTGTGCGCCTTTCTTTCTTTTCGAAAGAGTGCAGCAATTTGCTCCAAGACCATGTATTAACCAACACTGAAGAATGACAGGATATTGAGTAAAAGAATTTATTCATCGCAGGCGGCAAGAGAGGAAGGTACAGAACTGCTGAGGAAATCATAGGTGCATCCGTCAAGAATGCCTCCATGAGAATGAGAGAGAGAGAGAGAGAGAGAGAGAGAGAGAGAGAGAGAGAGAGAGAGAGAGAGAGAGAGAGAGAGAGAGAGAGAGAGAGACTGTCTGTGTGTGATTATTGGCAGATCTTTCTTTGAAAAGCCATTCTCTTAATTTGAAAGAGCAGCTTACTGAATACTGAAGATAACAAAGAAGGCAATAAGATGGTAAGGCAAACATAGTACTTTGAAAAATTATTTCATAGTTAATTTACCAACAAAAATTCTACTCTGCTGTGTTCTTCTGCATGACTTGGTTTTTCAAAGGTGAGAATAGTTCTTGGGTAGGAATTTATCAGATAAATAATGATCATTTGTAGGTTCATTAACCTCTTCACTACCAAAATAAAATTTATTTGTGCTGTATTACATATAAAATACATTGGCATAAACCAAATACATAAACAAGCACTGAACTACTCCAGAGTTAATGCATTCAGCCAGGGAACACATCCACAAAATTCTCAGAGCTTAGCATCCAAGTGGTTAAGCTTTCACTGTCATTTTTATATAAAAATTGAAACTGCCATAACATAAAACTTAAGAAACTCTGGGAATTTTGTTCGTAAGAACAAATCAATAAGTCCATTATATTTTGTTCAAACTTCTCCAGAAGTTGTATTTTATCTGAGAACTAAAGAAATACAAATCATTAGTAACCAAATGTGGAAAATCAATTTATGGAAAGCAATTTCTTGAAATAACAAAAATTATGTTTCATTTTCTGTTTGTATCACAGACTCCAGTGAAAAATAATGTTAGTTGACACATAGGAAAATCTTCATTCCCTAAATTTAATGCAAAGCAAATCATATTTGTAAAAACCAGCAAGTGGTACCATGCACATTAAATATATACAATTTCTATAACTTACATTAAAACTATCAAAATATTTTATTGTTAATAATAATTATCTCAGAGAACTAATAAAGAGAAAATGTCAATAATAAAACATGAAATATTTAGAGTGTTTACATAATCAGCCAAGAATGTTAAATTGTCAGTTATTACTCATTTTGAGATACCAGCACATAAATTTTTACAAAGAACCTCATCCATTGAGAAGATACAGATAACAAAATAACAGACATAACGAAAAATTTTAAGTAATACATTCAGGCCCCGTTAAAAGTTGTAAATTTGCTAAATAACATGCTACTAACATAAATAGTCTCAAGTTAGGGCAAAAGAAACTTGCTCAACTCTGTGACAATGTAATGAACATATAATGACATATATACAGTACCCCACGGTCTTTTATGACATATCACACCCTTTATTCATGACAGGTCTTTACAGCATTTAAGACATGCTAGAACTTATTATTTTACTCGTGCACAGTATGTATCTAGGACGCAATAAATATCTGTCTTAAGCACGATTACAAAGATACTCTACAACTGCACACACCCGTCCTCAATGAACAAACACTTTTATTCGAAATTAAAAACATCTATGTACAGCTAAGAGCATATTAAAAAGTTAAAAAGCGAGCACTTTCGGTTCCCCCAAGGGGCCATTATCAAGCGAGCTCAGATTTCCTGTGAGTGGGACCTTATAATACATACAGGGTTAGTCACGTGTAGTTACCATACCAACGCAAAGTAGCAATAACAACATGGTAACACATATATAGTTTTTTTTATATCTTTAAGTCTTTAGATTAAGTTAAGTGTTTTTAGGTGGTCTAAGTGTTCGAATATATTGTCGCCATGGGTTTGGTACATAACATGGTAAATCTTCGTTACAGCATGAATTATCGTACCACAGAATAAAAAAGGCTTCATTGAAAAAGGTATCAGTCTTGTTTCCAGTATATGCAACTTGTTCCCAAACTGGAACAAAGTGTTCCACTTTAACTTTCCTGGCTAAGGAGGTCGACATCACCTTTCTAGAAATATTGTATTTATGTTCAGACGTTCTCAAACCCAACGTCCTGAGGGTGGAACCTATATAGTAACAAGGTTGAACTTCTTGTTTAGGAGACTGAAGCGGTATACAGTATATTCCAAATTTGTCATTTATTTTTAATTGATCACGATCACAACGAACCATATTGAAAATATTTGTTGCTCGTAGTCCAAATTGTACCTGATGTAGTCCAATTGTACCGTTGTTTCTTCGTAGTGAAGTCAAGTTCCCGCATTTCATTGAGGACGGGTATGTGCAGTTGTAGAGTATCTTTGTAATCGTGCTTAAGACAGATATTTATTGCGTCCTAGATTTAAGACACGTTCATTGAATACCCGGTTGGACCTCCCTTAGCCTGAATTACAGCACATATGCGGTTTGGCATAGGCTCCACAAGGAATTGAAGTGCATCTATGTCTACAGCATACCAAGTGTTTACCAGACATGTCCCATACATTCTACATAGGGTTCAGATCAAGGCCAGGAAAAATGGTGTATTTCACTGTAGTGCTCGCTAAAGTGCTGCTGAACACATCTTGAGCAATGGGCAGCAGCTTTGTTGTATATGAAACAGCCGTCACCTGCCAGATAAAAAGTCAACATTGCAAGATGGACTTGATTCAGATAATTCTATGAGGACACATGACTTTCCAGCAATATCAGGGGACCCATTCTGTACCAACAGAATGTGCTTCACAGCATGACACCACTTCCCAAACCTTGAGTTGTGCAAGCTGGGTTCATTGCTTCATGGGGCTCTCGCCACTGCTAACCATTGGTACAAAACAAGGTATATCACGACGCGATGGACCACAATTTTTTTCCAGTCTACCAGAGTCCAACAGCGGTGTTCCTGACACCTCTGTAGACAAACTTTCCAGTTCTCCACAGAAATCACTGGTTTTCATATAGGCATGAAACAGCCAATACTGATCCTCTTTAATTTCCTGTGCATATCTCACCAAGATATGGGTTGGGAACAGCCTTCTTTGAATGCTTCAGGCAACTACTGCATAAAAGAAGTTTCATTTCTTCATACAAGCCATGTCAGACGACAGCGAATCTCGTTCTTGATTGTTATTGAACCATAGTTACGCCTCTTAGACATGCAATGTGGGTTATTTTTCCGTTGATTCAAGAACTGTGATATCTCATCTTTTGAGAAACCAGTCAACTTTCAAAATCATTGCTCTAGCCAGATGGGAACCCATAATAAACTTTAGCAAACTCAAAAAAATCCTTTGTTTTTCCCATCGTGATGAACACTTCTGACAAGCAGCCATATTAAACAGTTGCCTAGATCAGGTGGTGATGCACATGACCATGTACCTTGCATATACATTGAGTAAATGACATTTCCATACACCTGTATATAAGTTTCTAATTCAGTGGCCAGTGTGTGTACAACACAGGTACAAAATCTTAAATGTGTTCAAACATTAAAAATACAATAAGATTAAAAACCACACAGCCTGGACTTCCAACAGAAACCTGAAGTCATGCTTTAACCTTCCATTCCTGCTTGGTACACCTTTGGTGGGCTGTCCTCATCACTGAAGGTTGCTCAAACCACTATGTTTTTGTTTTTTTTTTTTTCAAAATATAATGTTGCAGCTTAGCTCATTTTCATCGTGAGCATGACAAAATACTAATGCGCAAGTCATAGATATGCAGAGATGCCAACATCTGAAGGAAGTTATCAGTAGTCCATATGAATGGCACTGTTGTATCTTCGTAGTGAAGTCAAGTTCCCGCATTAAAATTTGCAGGGTAGTATACCTATTTCCCAGAGTACACTGCTACATTTTTAACAACATTTTAATCTGGATGGGGGACAATACTCTTTTAATAAACCATACTGTTCATGTTTTAAGGAAATTACATGCCTCTGGCAATCATCCCGTCTACCAGAGAAAAATCACAATTGCACATGCTACAAAACACGATTTACAGAAACACGTGACTGCTGTAAACGTGGAAATTCCAACAAATAAAATTCCTAGAACTACAGCATTTTTTTTTTTTTTTACACCACTGGAACTGGATGCCACTGAAGCACGCTTCATAACTACAGCAATTCATGTCACACCACAACTAATCAACTTAAGAAAAAAAAAACTAAAAAACACATGAAATCAAGTCTACCTCCGACACTTTACATTATTTTAGGAATCTGTTAAGGTTTTCCTGCAAGTCATGCATTGCAAACACAATCCCATGCCAAGCCAAGTACAAAATCAAGTGATCATACAAAACGATCTCTGTGGCAACATTTCTGCTTGCTTGTTGGCCAGCCAACCATGATTGCCCTGTGATGGCTTCGTGACATTACCACAAAAATCACTACCTTTGACTATGCTTGAAAAAAATAAAATAAAATGCAAAGTTAAAAAAAAAAAAAAAATTTGAGCTTAGCTTTTTATTTTTTATGGCATATCTTTTAACTATGGGATAAAAAATTACCCATAACCTGGTGAAGTTTGCCCGGAGTGCAATGGGGTGTTCTCAAAATACAGTGATCATGTGACTTTCCGCCCTTAAACATTTAAAAAAAGTTTTACTCTTTAAATATGCCTATGGAAAAAAACGTGGCAAGAAGGTCAATTTATACACAAGATATACAAAAAAACTGAAATTCAGATAGACATCCGGGGGGGTCGACTTATACACGAGTAGATACGGTATAATTTTCCAGAAAAATCTTGGGGGGGGGGGGTTAAGTTTTCCAGAAATACAGGAGATTTTTGGAAAAATTCGTAGTTTTTACACCTTCTCCGTACATCCGTAGTTTGAATATGATATCCATAGTACTTGGCATCTCTGGATATGTGGTGTATAACGATGTGCACACATACCATGTGCCCTTTTGTGACAATCATCAAGAATATTTTACTGAATTTCTATGAATGACCTTGTTGCTCATTTTTAACATTCTTGATGTCCTCATATTTGTAATTTACAAGATGATATCTCTATCCCTCTCATAAAAAAAATAAATAGGCATAAAAGAATATTACCAACCTGTAACTGAACTTCATCTGTATAAGTCGGGAGACCACTAAAGGTGTAGATTAAAGATGCATCACTTGGAAAGGTTACTTCGAGATGAAGTGTTGCATGACCACCTTGTTGAGCTTTAATCCTTACACAGAAGTTATTCTTTAAATCCTCTTGAATACCGGTCTAAAAAAAGTTGGATTTGAAAGGGACAGTTACCAAAATCATAATAAAACTGAATATTTGCATAGCTTCGGATAAAATTTAGTGGCATTTCATAGATTATTAAGATATCAGACAGAAAAGCTTATGCTAAGAAAATCAAAATTCCCTAACACATTCATAAGAATGGTGATGAATAACTGTTCAGCAAAGCAAATAATAAGAGGCTTAGCACAGACTTAAAAACCAAACTCTAATCAAATTAAGGTAGCCATCTTCCTGAAATTTATTCATGTTCTGTAGTAGTTAACTTAAGCAGAACAGCACAACATAAAATTTATATCAAAAGAATGCATAAGTATGTAACATGATTCAAGGACTTTTTCATACTCAACACAGAAAACGGAAGTTACATTTAAGGTAGCAAAATTCTATGAGGTGGAAAAAATGCTTCAAAGTTTAAAAACACACAAAAACAACACTCCGGTGTTAATAAATCTTAAATTTCACTAAAGTCACAGCTGAAAAACACAGGCACACAATGTGAAGAATATACATTTCTAGTACATCATCTGACAAATTTACATCAAGAACTGGAATGCTTACATTTTTCACTCTAATGGCAAAATATTTCAGCTAACTTAATTTTATTTTCTCTTTCTATAAATTTAATTTTTGGGGGAGGGGGGCAATAACATATTTCTCAATTTTACTAATGCGCAATGACTTATGTGGCAGAAATGCAGGTGCATATATATGTGCATTTCTTACATTTGCTTCTACAAGTTAGTCAGACAGAAGAAAACTTTCTACATTCCACAGCTGCAACCATGATGACAATAATCTGTGTATTTTCTGCTTTTACTGATGAACAATATTCACACTAAGTAACATGAATTCGCAACTGAAATTTATGCATCCAGAAGTCAAATTGGAAAAACTTGTTATATATGAGTTTTGAACAACAGCCTTCTATTGGCAAAGAGATGGTCCTTTACAACTTTTTACTGGTATGAACTTTTAAAGTTTATACATTCTGATTGTGTGAGGAATGAAGATGTGTTGGAGTTGTGTAATGTGAAGGAAAATGTTGTTAGCAAGGTGGAGACTAATATGCTTCAGTGGTTTGGCCATGTTGAAAGAATGAGTGACGAGATACTTTCTAAGAAAATCTTTTTAGCTCAAGTGGCGGGAAGGAAAGGCAGAGGAAGACCAAGGAAATCATGGGAGGATCAGATTCAGGAGTGTCTGCATGAGGAAAAGATTATGAGTATGAACTATAGAAGATCTTGTGTACGGCGTGTGATGGATGCCAGTGAAGCCCGAATCATATGTCAAGATCATTGTAAATGGAGAAGTTTGATATGGCAACAGTAAGTAAAAATTATCTGGTAGTTTGTATTTCTTTGTGGAGCTAACCTCTGAATCTCAGAGAACAGCTTAGTGATGAGTGAGTGAGCGAACAGCCATCTCTGTACCGGGTGCATTTGTAGAGCTTCATAACAAGCCAATATGGAAGCCACTGTATCATTAAAGGTTAATGCAGCACCAGCTTGTAACTGATTCTTCTTCACACCACAATAATTCATACTATGATAGTCAAAAAAATTTCAGTTTTTATTATAAACACACTAACTTTAAATAATCTCATATTTAAAGTTACTTAAAGCATAGTAAAGCAATATACAGTACACAACTTAATCCCTTGCAAAAGTTAAAAATTGCATTTAAATTAAAAATAGCACGATTTAGTTAAAAAACAAAGGCAAACTTTGACTAAGAATCTGAAAAATAAAAAATATTAAAAATTTGAAAGAAAAAATGTTAAGCATTTGAAAGATCAAAAACAATATTAAAAAATTGAAAGATAAAAAACATTAAAAATTTGAAAGGAAGCAAAATAATAAACTAATGTGTTGTGGTTTATGCCTAAAAAAGTTACCATAAAATTATTCTGTACAACACGTCTACTACATTCAAACATTAGATCTTTAACTAATAAATTCGAAATCTGCCGTATTTGCACGATCTATATACACAAGATGACGACACTAAGTGATCTTAGATGAGATGTTTATTTCGTAAAAATGATAGGTTAAAAACATATTTACAATTAAAACCATGAGATCTTTCAACCCTACATTAAAGGTCATCTTCAGATGGAGGCACCATTAAAAGATATTTACAAGGAACTTCGTTGTAACGTAAATACAAGTGTGAGGCATAGATAGTTCTGCGCAGAACACATGTGCGTGAGTAAAACCAGGAATATCTTACCATCCACCTTCCCCCAAGAAACTCCCTACAAATATAGGACTAATATTTTATCCACCCTCCCCCAAGAAACTCCCTACAAAATATAGTCCTATATTTTATAGGGAGTTTTTTTTTGGGGGGGGGGTCGGTACCTCTTATAAGAAAAAGAGTTTCTTGGTGTCAGTACCTCTTATAAGAAAATGAAATCAAGAAGGGAAGATTCATCAGTTGCCACACTTCAAAGTGCTGCCTGTGCAGCGGAAGTCAAGGAAAAACTTTTTCAGGTCAAGCGACGGCGTTTTTTAAAATTCTTAACTTTAATAATAATAATAATAATAATAATAATAATAATAATAATAATAATAATATATACATATAGATATATATATATGAAGCATAATTCGCCCCCCCCCCCGCCCCTCAGATTTTGGAGCACCTACCTTAGAGCACCCCCACCCACCCCACTGAAAATTTTCTGGCGATGTCCATGCCTGTCGTCAACTGTACATATCATATTGCCCCAGTGTCTGGACCTAAATCACAGGACAGCTACAGAAGTGATACACCCCTGACACAAAAGTAATACAAATTTCTTGGTTTGCAGTGGAATAAAGAACGGCAGGCAAAAACCATCTTTTTTTTATTATTATTATTATGTAGCAAATTCAGCACTGCAGTTTCTTTTTGCAAATCTAGTTGCCCAGCTAGACAAGTTCCTTTTCTTTTCAGCCTAGGCCAATAATTTACATGCCCTAGGTATCTTGGGCATGATATTTCTTCAGGCTCCGACGAGGACCTCCAGATTTTTAACATTTTATGGGAAACAGAGCTTTCATTTGTTATAGTCAACTTGATAAACGACTATAAAAAAAAAAAAAACAAGAAGGTAGCGAAATAAACAGCAAAAGAACTTACATTTTTATAAATTCCATTAACTGCTACTACTTTTTCATTGCTCACTTTCCACTTGAATTTCAGTTCTGGGAGAGCAGTTCCAAAAGCAAATGGAATTTCTTGATCATTGAGACCCATGGCACATGCAGGCATCTACAAAAAATTATGTACATCAAAAGATAAAGGAGAAGAGCCATTTTCCAACTACCAACATTTCTATTTTACAGTGTAATAATTAAGAAATATATCTAGAATAACATCCAAGAGTTTTACAAATGTTTGGTTTATGCATATACAAATTCTTACAATCATAAAAAAAAATCAGTTATAAAAATCAGCACTCCAAGTTTTCATTTTAAGCATCTAAATGCTAATAAACTACAAAAAGCATGGAATGCATCTCAAAATATTGGGTTGGTGCGAATGAAATGTCTGCTGTGGACGAGCAGTGGAGACAGGCCCCCCACCACAGCAGAATGGAACCACCCACAGGCGTTGCGGGTATTACGTCACAGAGTTAGTACATGTGTGAAGAACAAGGTTCAGGCATAGTTTGTTTGGATGTAACGTGGCTTGCAAACGAAACATGCAGATGCCGGATTTGAGAGTCATCTTCCTGTATGAATTTAAACTGGGCTATTCTGCAGGAATTGCTGCTCAAAACATTAACAAAGCGTTTATTTATTTATTTTATTTTATTTTTTTTTTTGGTTGAAGGTTTAACGACCACCGTGAGCAACTCAATTGGCTATAAGCAGTCGCCCGTCCCTAATTTAGGGTCACTGGTTCCAGGGAAGGGAAAGAGCCAGTGCCGTAAGACAAACACAACATCCATGCCTAACCGGGATTCGAACCCGGACCCCTTTCGGACGAATGATCAGAGGCCATTGCTTAGACCACTGCACCACCGGGCAGCTAACAAACGAACCATTCGGCGATGGTTTGTGAAGTTTCGAAGCGGAGATACAGACCTGCAAACGAAGCACATGATCGCCGACCTGTTGCTGTTTCTGACGATGTTCTGTTACGTGTGGTTGAAGCAGACTCCCGAAAAACGTTACATGAGATAGCAGCAGTGACAGGTGTCCACCACATGACAGCTGTTCGGCATTTGGCTTCACTGGGTAAGGTAAGAAAACTAGACATGTGGCTGCCGCATGAGTTGACAACTGCCAACAAGACTAGGTGTTTGGAAGTCTGCTCATCACTGCTTGCCAGGAATAAACAGGAAATTGCTGCAGAAACAACCGATTCCTCTACCACATTGAATCGTCACCTGCGATGAGAAGTGGGTCCTTTACGATAATCGAAAACGATCTGCACAATGGTTAAGCAACACACAGCCTGCTGGACGGCATCCTAAGCCACCCCTATGCACCAAGAAGGTGATGCTCTTTGTCTGGTGGTCCACAGCCAGAATAATTCATTGGAGTTTCTTGGCAAGAGGCTAAACCATCACTGCAGAACGTTATTGTGCTGAATCACACCAGATTCGCTGGAAATTGCTGCAGAAACAACCGGCTTTGGTCAACAGACATGGTGGTCTTTTGCTCCAGGACAGCGCCCGCCCTCATGCGCAAAACAAACGATGCTGACACTAAATGCCTTGGGCTATGAAGCAGTGCCTCATCTTGCGTATTCCCCAGACTTGTCTCCAACAGACTAGCATCTGTTTCATCGCCTGGATCACTTCCCGTCTGGGAAACAGTTCATGACAGACAACGAGGTTCAATATGCAGTTAACGACTTCTTCGAGTCCCAGCCACATGACATTTTTTTCTTTTTGGGATCATGGGCTTGCGAGACAGATGGCAACTATGTGTCGATGCCGAGGGGGATTATTTTGCCTAGGTAAGTTGTCCTACTTTTCCGTTCTCGCCATTCACATGTGCTGGTCCTTTGAAGGACATTTCATTCGCACCAACCCAATAATACATATGTAAAGCCAATTCCCAAAATTCAAATTCCATGTATCAATACACACATACACATAAACACACTACCCTGCAATTAATATCCAGACACCCTTCCAGTCATAGTGAATTAGATTGTATGAAAGCGTCACATCACAAATCCTAACAAAAATATACTTGTAGGACTATCACGAGACAATAACATGACTGTCAATGCAAAATGCCTCGATCAACAGATTTAACTGATTTCCTCCAACTTGGATTGATAATAGGGTGCCACACATACAATTGCTACAAATGTGACATTTCATCTACACTGAAGATCCCTAGGTGGGATGGTTGGTGATGTGATATGCAAATAGAAGTAGACTGGGACTGAATCTACCAAGAAATGATCCGGTAAACTTCCAAAACTAAATGAAAGAAACGGACAGGATAGTTCAGCAAAGCACTGTTTTTGCTCATAATACAAATCTCAAATCAAGCAAGTGAGACTACTGGCACTGATGTTAGCACCAGTACGGTGCATAAGCTGCTGCTTGACATGGGTTAGCACGGTTGAGCAACCATCCACAAGTCGCTCATCACTCTGATTAGTGAAACGCACTGATTAGTGTGGTGTGAGGAATGTTGATCTTGGACTGTATACCAATGGAAAACTGTGCTTTGGACTGACGAGTTATGGTACACAGTCTACCAGTCTGATAGTCGTTCCTGGGTGTGGTGGATGCCCAGGGAAAAGGTAACTTCTGGACTGCAGACAACGACTACAAGTCTAGACAATGAAATTTGGTGGAGGCAGCATGATGGTATGCATCTGTTTTCCATGGTTCAGCTAAGGTCTATTAATCAGTTTGGACAAACCCATGAATGCTGAATTCTACCTAGACACTGTGGACTATTATACCATGTGCGATTGTGAGCTCAAATAAAAAAAAATCCTGAAAACGAGACAAAAGTAAAGTGTATGCCAAGTTCACTCAGGGTACAGACAGAATATTTCGGACTACATGTGTTGCTTATAAAACAGTTTTCCATAAATATTTTAATTTACGTATTCTGTGGAGAAATAAATGCTATAACATAAGTAAAGCTACCATGAATTTAAAATCAAACAGCTTAAAAATATTTTTTTACATTATCCTTTTAAACAGAACAAAATCTAAAAACAACTAAACTGTTTTATAAAAGTATAGGTTGATGAATTCTAAGAGTTCATTCTTTTTTGAGAAAATACATCAATTTTGTCTGTTTTTTCCCCTCCTACATCAGCACAATCAGACTTTCTTTTACACTTTTTACTTTTACTAAGTTCTAGAATATCTACAAATTTTTTTAATATCACAATGTTTTTTGTTTTGTTTTTTGTAATCTCAGTTTTCAACAGTGCTACTAGATTTTTTAATACAACTTTGCATATCCTTCTTGTAATTGTCCCAACTATCTACGATATTTTGGACTAGTTGAACTCGCTCTGTATTATTGTCTCTCACGCACCTGATTAACATATATTTGTTGATAAGCACATTATTCGAACTAGATTACAGAATTGAAATCTCAAATTTTTTAAAATTTTTTTACTTTTACAAACTGGTTTATCCTGCAAAAACTATAAATTCCTTTACTTTAAATTAAAAGTGTAAAAGTAATTTTAACAGATGTGAAATATACGGACTTCTCATTTTCTCTGGAATTTTCAGGTTTAATAGGCAAAAAAAATCCAGAATTCTGGATAAAATCCAGACCACAATCACCCCTGTTATACACAACTAACATTGTGGCAGTACTTTGAGAAAGGCCCATACCTCTATCAGCAGAACGTACAATGTGATGTTGCTCTTATTATTACAGATTGGTTTGAGGACATGGACATTCAAAAGTTTGAGTGGCCAGCCCAGAGTCTTCACCTGAACCTTAGAGACAATCTCTGGGACAAATTGGATACTCGGGTGTGTGGAAGAAGATATTGCTAAAAAAGAAATAGATGAAGAGGTCCATGATTTGAAGGCTGAACATACTAGTAGGCATATTTTATGAACAAGAGGCTGAGGTTTCAAAGCACAATACTAATTTTCTTAAAATAAAGATTATTTGTAGACATGAAAGTGTCTGGGTATCCAATGGTAGGGTAGTGTATATTTATTTACTTTGTGAACCAGTTAGATATATGCTTACACTTGAGTTCAATAACCAATTTGCAGATGTGCGGACAAAATGGGAGTGAGCACTGCTAATATTGCTAAATACAGTGGAACCTTGTCTATACGTTTTTCAAGGGACCAGGTAAAATTAACATTTACAGTAAAACCTCAAAAATCCAGCAGATGGGACCGGACGAGTACCGGATTTATGAAGTTATCCAAAAATTGCTTTATGAAGTTATCCAAAAATTGCTTGTCACGTAAGGCATGTACTTACACTAAACAGGTCACTTTAACAAAAAAAAAGAAAACTTGCTCGTCTACGCCTTATAAATATGCAGGGGTCGCGCTACCGATCGCATTCTTCCCGATTTGCGAAAAAAAAATCATTTTGGAGACAAAATAAACCGTTTTGATGAAAATATAGGCAATTTTCTTTTTGCACTATTTACTATAAAACTCTGTCGAAAAACAAATTTATTTGGCGAATGGTTAGGTAAAAATTTGAAAAAGGCCAGGGCAACCGCTAAGGATGGGTGATGTATCGATACATCACGAAAATCCGTTGTGAATTTTACATCGATGTTAAGGTTTTCTGACTGACGCAACTACGATACATCGTGAAGGCGATTACCGTGATGTATCCTGAAGGCCGATGTAGATGTCATTACATGATCAAATCCAAACACTGCCATCACCAAGCACAGATCATCATCACACGTTCAACACGCGTTTAAAGCGTACACGCCGATTCGTCACCTCATTGGTCGGCGTCACTTCAGCGCCGCCCAATGAGATGGCGAATTTGAGAAACCTCCTGATGTTACACGTAGGCGGTTATTGGCAATTTGCACGCTGAGATCGGACGATCTCGCGATGTGTTGTTAAGACAGTAGCACTTCGAGAGATTTCCATGGTTATTGGTGAAACATCGTATGTTCTTTCACGACGTTCTCCCGAAAACGAAATCAGAAAAGTGCCAGATTTCTGAAATTGCCGGTTTTCTGGATGTCGGATTTTCGAGGTTTTACTGTAATTAAAAAAATATAAATGAAACAGGAAAAGTTTAATGTTAAGAGCAATTCAGGATTTTGGGATTGGCAACATTTTACATATAAATGAGAAAAACATGTAAGTGAGAAACACATAAACTAAGCCCTACTGTAAAAACAGCATCACTTTACTAGCTAAGTAACTGAAAAACAACTGTTTTTATTTAGTGAAAAAAAAAAAACCAATGAACAATCTTGTATCAAAAGTAAAATCAACCTACTTTTACATATACACAAGAAATGCAGATAACAGGGCAATATGAAGTTTTACAGTAACTAACATGGCTCATTCAATGTGATGTTTGAGTATGTTTTTGGTTTAATGCTAGTCAACTTAAAGGAAGGACTCAAAATTCAGTTTCTGATGGCATGTTATTATGCCACAAATAAAAGTCAGTCTGTTACAACAACAAGGTATGTGATGACACTAGGAATTCCAACACTGCACAGACCTAAAAGATATTCCCCAGTACACATTTCAGTGATTCAATTCATAAAATATAGCACCCGAGAACAATATTCTAATTCATTTTTAAATGTGTATGCTTTTACAACACAGAATATTAATTCATCACGACATAGTATCCCTCTGTCCCTTAAAGTTAAAACTCATTATTCATGCATATAAAATACTATAAACAGCTATATTATATCAATTGCAAATGACGTTTTTAAAAATTTGTATGGTATCTCATGTTTACAACTAATAAACTACTTTTTAAAAGCACTCTTACACACAACAGCATTACCAAAACTTTCATCTTTCTGATGTACATAGAATTAATTTGTATTCCATAAACCCAACATTACTTAACATTCGAATTACACAGTAGTCCGCTGGCCATTGGCCAGTAAAACTTCTGTCTAACCACTGAACTACTGATTTTACTGGCCCAGATAGCTAGTAAGTTTTTTTTTTTTTTTTTTTTTTTTGGTTTTTTTTTTTTTCTGATTTGTCACAAGTTAAAAAATGAATTTCTACTTCTTTTACCTTGCTGTATGGTTTTCTTTTTAGGTTGTAAACTAACGATAGGTTTAAAAACAATATCTGAAACAATTCCATTGAAATGATACATTACTTTCTACATATATTGTAAAAGTCTAGCTTTTTTTATTATTTTCTTTTACGGACCAGTGGTTTGCAAATTCTAGTGGTCCGTTGGACCAGTAGAAGATTTATTTCTAGTTCTAATGCTGATTACTGGAGCAAAGAAACCAAAACAGCCATAATATAAGTATAGTAAGTTCTTCATGATAGCAAAGGTAGCATTCCATAAAGACACATGAACACAGAACAGAGAGATGCATGGAAAGTCAGGGAGGGCAAATTAATAATTATTTTTAGAAAATATAAAAGTGCATTTTACTGGATATGTCATAATGTCAAGTTCTCTATAAATAATATTTAAAAACAACTCTTTTCAGCAATTCCAATATAAACATTAATACTGATAATCTTGCTTTCAGCTGAACACTTACAAAGTTCGTCCTGATTTTTGGAAGTCCACTTAAGGAGTTTTCCAGTAACCTGAAATCTATTTCCCACAAGCTGACATCATCAAAAAAATTTTTTTAATTTTAAGCTCATTTGGGAATACCTCAAATTTTTCTTGCAATAAGTAGAGCTGTAAATTTGATTAGTGGGAAGAGGTTTTTTTGTTTTTTTGTTTTTTTTTAAATCTCATGACTTTTAATGATTGGGAATATTATAAGAAAATCAAATAAGTTTATTTTAACTCATTTTGACTATTTTAAGCTACCTTTAGCAAATCTAAATTTGGTTAAGAAGCTTTCACTAAAAACTGAAAATATATATACAGGTTCATTTTCACTTAATAGGAAGACCCTGAAAATCTGAATGAAATGGCAATAAAAATTTGAGAAACAACACAGAAATGAATGATGGCTTACACAAAAATGGTTTTAATGATATTGTTCAAAACTGCTCTTTCAGAAGGAAATCATGATGATGATGCAAATCACATGTTAAACAGGTTATAACACAGCATTAAGTAATGTCTTATTTAAATTAAAATTCTAGGGTCATAAAGATGTTTAGCACTTTTTTAAACATGGTAAAAAAATATATTTAATTGCTGAAATTTATACGTACCTCAGTACCAGCCTTCATTACACTTAATGGGGTGTGTATTTTGATCCCATGAAGTGAAATAACATAAATGTTGACTACATCCTGAAAATGAAAAGTATTTATTTATTTATTTATTTATTTATTTATTTATTTATTTATTTACATAATCCAAAATGGCTGAAAATGCCTTTTTGGGATAAATCTTAAAAGGATATAATACAATAGTGAACATAATACCAAAACAGAACATAAAATAAAAATTCATTAATGAAAAATCTTGATGGATCTGCTTTTCTGGAAATACCCAAAAGTATTCTCATTAAAAAAAATAAATAAATAAATTCACGTAAATCTGTGATAGCAATATTTGTTTCAATTTGTATAAAGAGGATAAAGACTGTTTTTGGACACAGAGAAAAAAAGTTGTGTAACAATTTTTATCCAATTAAATGACAATCTAATTTCAAATTTTTAGTCAAAAGGTAAAAAGGTTTTGATTTGCAGCTTCAAGAACCTAAGCGGATGAGGCCTAACACCAGAGTCAGATGAAAGGCGGTAACATGATACAAAAGTTTAGGCATAACACCAGCACTTCAGGAAGAAATCATAGGGCCACTCCTTTCTCATTTCTGAATTTCAACCAAACAGGCTATATAACTGACTGCTTTTAGCTCTCCCCTACCCCACAAATATATAAAACTGCAAAAATGAAACATGTTATGCTGATAGCATTGGAACATTAATTTTGATGGCACAAGAGCAAAGAATGGGGGATATATAATATAAGAAGACAGTTAAAGATTGGCTTGGTTGTGTGGTTTCAACATGCCAAGTACCAAACCCAAATTATATTTTCTAAACAGAAATGGAATTTGCCACAAATATCATCAGTATGACTTTCTGAAGCTTAATCAATGCTAATATTTTAAATATATACAATATGCTTGAACCAAACAACAAAAGAGACCTCATGCAAGAAACCAACAGTTTTGAAAACATAGTCAGCAGGTATATACAGCAGGAATGAACAATACAGTGTGCATGAGAAAAATAATAAAACATAAAATCAGCAACCCTGAAAATCAAAGGAAATAAAGTTTCCTTTGGTTCAGTCATGGGTTCTGCAAGAACTACAAGAGAGGGGGGATTGCAACAGCATTCTTGACTGATAAAGTTAAACCATTAGAAACTAAATCAGATACCTACTAGTACCACACACCTTAAAAACAGCTCTCTCTCTCTCCCTCCCTCCTGGGAATTTCGGAAACTTTGGTGATATTATCAGTGACAAATCCATGCAGTAATAACTTATGAGAAGAACTTCTGAAAGTCTAGGGCAAAATGGTAGGATAAATAGAACTTAACCACAAACCTGCAAATTAACAAGTTATGAACAATGCGACTAATCCGTTTAATTTTTTAGACACTACAACCCTACGTTAAGGTGACCAGATGTCCTCATTTTCAGGGGCAGTCCTCAATTCCATAAAAATTGATTTAGGATGGCAGATGTCATCAATTTTTTTATTTTTTGTCCTCAATTTTTGAAATTTCCCCCCAAGAAAATTTAAATAGGAAAAAATGCGCTAAACAAAAGTCGTAGAACTTGATTGAATCTACCAAATTTAGTATCAATTACTTATTTAATTGCAAGAAAATGGACTCATAAAGGGTTGGAACTATTTTTTGAAGCAGATGAATTTTTCCTTGAATTAAGTTAAAAGTCACACAATATTAATGGGAGAAATGCTGAAGCATCGAACAAAGTCATCTTGATAGTCGTGGTGTTATTTTGTTTATGTTTTAACTAATTTATTTATATGATGGGGAATAAATCTCATCTTTTTCAGCATCCATACCTTCTTCAATTAAATAAGTAATTGATGCTAAATTTGGTTGCATTTGGTAGATTTCACTGAGGGTTTTACAACTTTTGTCCAGTAAATATTTTATTAAACTGTTTCTTCAAGTGAAGTCATTGGACTTGGAATATTATTTGACATAGAGATAGCAAACAGGGATTTCATGATTTCCATCTACTAAGTGTACAGTAATTGTCTGGCTTCAGATATTTTTCTTGTGGAGTATCACAGTAAAGTTTCAGTACAAAATCAAAATGTAGCTTTGTTTGCCCCCACCCCTCTCCTCATGAGTAACATTTAAAATTTATCAGAAGTAATATTCTGCATGATAGTATTTTATAGCTGTTTAATACTTACTTTACATAAAAAAAACATCCTTCAGATTTATTGTATGTTTTCTCATGAAACCGTTCAAAACATTTTTTGCTAATCTTTGGCTTTATCATAATGTGTCGGTTGCTGTCCTCAATCATGTCCTCATTTTGAAACGAAATTGTCCTCAATTTTGCACTGAAATTGAGGACAGCATGTCATTTTGTCCTCAAAAATCTGGTCACCTTACAGTATGTGTCACTTGTACATGAAAAACCTTTTTTCACCCAACTTTGATTAAATATTTTGCTTCCTGCTGTGATTTTTTTTTTTTCCAGTGCACAAGCCAGCTGTTACACAAGTC
This sequence comes from Macrothele yani, assembly GCA_039090855.1. Lineage (NCBI taxonomy): Eukaryota > Metazoa > Arthropoda > Arachnida > Araneae > Macrothelidae > Macrothele > Macrothele yani. The sequence goes on along the minus strand of CM077028.1, from coordinate 69,012,716 downwards.
AAAGGGTAGGAGTGTTTACACAAAACACAACTAAAAAAATTGCTTGCAATGAACTTTCTATGCCTATTTATCCACTGCAAGTTTTTCTACCTCCAACATGTTTCTTTCTCAATCACTAAAAGCTGACTTTACACTCCGTATTCTCCAGTCTTGTATCAAAGAATTCAAATCTGTCTAAGTAATCTTTTATCTTCCAGGCACTTCACAGGTTCACACCACCTAAGTGAGTTTACATTATCCTTTTCTTCCACAGATGAAGTACACAGCTCAGTTCTAATGTTTGCCTTAGCAATTGGGTTCTTCCACAGAATCCAAAATTTTTTCCCAAATATTTCACCCAGCATGGACCCACGAGCACACACACACATTCTCTTTTTTTTAACCCTTTGTTCTGCCCTTTGTTCTGCACCTCTTTTTGCTGACAAAAAGATATCAGGTAAAAACACAGCACTGGAATTACATTATCTACTCAAATCAGCACAAAGCTTTATGCTGAATCGAGCATAGTTTTTATGTGGCTCAAAGTATTACTATATTAACGTATAAATGTTTAACGTTTACTGTTCATCACGTTATTGTTGGTGTAAAAATAGCTCTCCGATGTGATGTCCAACATACATATAATGTGCCGTAAAAGTTATTCATATCGACATAAACTGAACATTGTATGAACCATAAAAGTTATTCATATAGACATATAAAGTTATTCATATAGACATACCAAGCAGCTCACTCCGAATTACATATATATAAAAAAGTGCTCTACCTTTGAAGTCGATAAATATGTCCCAAAAAACATCCACTGCCAATGCTCAATGTAGGCCTAGTCAAATATTCCTCTTTCTTTCAACATCCAGGCACGCTGGTGGTGAAATCGTACGTGTGATAAAATATGTGGTCCCACTGGACGAAGTCAGAATGGATATGGCCAATCTCCCCTACCCCTCTCTCTCTCTTGTAGTGAAAACCTTTTTATACAGAGTAAGACCTTTCCTACTTTGTTGAATTCCTTGTTATGATTTTCTGTGTCACCATTAATTATACTCAAACAATTAAACTCCACTACCTATGCTAGCCTTTGCCCCCTATATTATTCAGTTTATAATTTTGTACGGGTCAACTTAGGACCATCAATTTACACTACCCAACATATGTCATCTACACAAATTTTATGCTTGCCCTGCTCGGTTGATTAAGGTTATGTTGTATATTATTTTTTTACTCTTCTTGAAATCAGTGTTGAAGTTTTGAAACACTTAAATTATCATTTTCATGTTTAATTTACAGTACAATTTTATGCTGTTATTATAAAAGAAAAAAAAACTACACTTACCTCAGAAAAAATTACTCTCTGGCCTTTTTTATCCTGTCCTACTGACCTTGCAATTAAAGTGGTTTTCCCAAGGCTTAAAGCTTCAATTATGCCAGCTGTAGAAACATTAGCAATACTACTTCCGTCAACAACATACTCAATATTAGACTGTGGCAAGGGTCCACCAGAATAGAGAACCTAAGATATATATATGAAAATTAAAATTTTACATCGGAGGAAAACATGCAAAGCTTTATAAATGTTTTAATTGAGGGAAAAAGGTATCACATTTTCTATATCAAAAATTCTGATTTTAACGCAGTGATAAAAAAATGTAGCACCCTCAACAAAGACAGATGCACCGGTGCATTTACTCATTCAACACGGTGTACCCACTTTACTGAAAACATACTGATTGCAGAGTAAATAAAAAATATCTAGCACAGATCTTGGCTCCCTACTTAACAGCAACTCAAATATCAAATTCTCTTCCAATATGAAAGTACATTATTACAACTTTTGTGATGTATACTCTAATTTAACTTTCCTTTTTAGTTACTTTCTCTGTTTAAATTTGCATTCATTCTCCTTTAGCGTTTTTCAAATTTAACGTTATATCTTCTCTCTCGCAAGAGAATGGTTGGCAACACCTTGAGGTTAAAGAGTATGACGTGTGTATGTGAACAATAAAAACTGAAAGACATAATATTGTGCAACACCAAAAAGTGCGGAGATGGTGGATGTTTAATGCCATAATCGTGAAAATGATGTTGTTTAACCCTTTTAGTGCGATGAGGCCGATTTTTCGGCCCGCGTGTCTTATGTTAAAAATGCGGTGGGCCGAACGATTGGCCTTCGATTTTGATCCGAGTATTTTCCGAATCAGACGGCAGATATCAGTGTTGATGATCATATCATTTATCAATCATATCGTTTTGAAATGGAATCTCCATGAATCATATCATGAAACAGTGTTATTATCGAAAGAATCGTAATATGCCGTAAGAGTTGTATCGTGAAACAGTTTGCGCTTGCTATTGGGCTTCCCACACGCTTTCTCCGTGTGACGGAATAAAGGCTACTTTAGCCAAAACTTTTCCTACTGCAGTTGAGGCAGGGCTGTTCACTTGGCATGTTGGCGAATTATAAAACGTCGTACTGTCGGAAATCACTTTTTCGAGCCCCGTTCGAAGCGCAATAATGCACAACTCGTAGAAACACATGGTCCCGCAGTGATGGGTTTTTATTATTACTTTTGCGGACTTTCGACGGGCGGGGGAACGAAATGCGGTTTTATTACTAGAAGCTCTTCACATTATTCATTTCTTCCCCCCCCCCAAAACAGACACAATTGCAAAACTCCGTGAATTACGAATTCCCCTCTTTTTCCAAACTAGTGTTAGCTGAGGATGACTTTATTGACGGCTTGTTCCTCAGACTAGCAGACATGCTTTTTCCTACTGCATAAAATTTTTTTGTAAGGTTATTTGAAATGGCTTTTTGTAGTGAGAGTGAAAGTTTGCCAAGTGATAGTGATGATTTTGAATCATCCGAGAGTGATATTGGCCAAGCAACATCAAGCCAGAAAACTAGCCACCGTGCCACGCACACAATATCTTCTTCCGAAAGTGAAGATCTTGATAGTGAATCTTCAGATCATGAAAGTTCTGAAAGTGAATGGGAGGATGTAATAGACGGAAGTGATGAACAATTTCAGCATCCTGTTGATTATCATGAAATGCAGGGGTCCAAGCATGCTCCTGCAACTGATGCGGCACCTATTGCATATTTTTACTTGTTTTTTTAAAAATTTCATCCTTGGAATTATAGTTTCTGAAACAAATAAAGTATGCAAAGAGGTTTCTCCAGGAGCATCCAAATCTTTCTCCCAAATCTCGAACTAGGAAATAGAAAAATGTTACAAATGCTGAAATAAAAGGTTTCCTTGCGTGCCTTCTAAATATGGGAGTAAAACTACAACCAACTATTGTTTCTATTGGCACACAAGTTCCTCACAGAATTTGCCATGGTTTCCACGAATGTTTTCAAGAAATCGTTTCCAAATGATTTTTAAATTCTTTCATCTCATGGATAATAGCAACTTAGCAGCTCCTGGTGAACCTGGCAATGATCCTTGTGCAAAAATTCAGCTGCTACTTGACCATGCAAACAGGCTTTTTATGCTTCATTACACTCCACATCAGCAGCTAAGTGTGGATGAAAGCCCAGTAGGAACAAAAAACCATACACAACTTATGCAGTACTTACCCAACAAATATCACCACCATTGGGGTTATCAAATTTTGGATGCTCTGTGATTCAGTATCCAGCTACTGTCTGTCTTTTTTTACATACCGAGGAGCTACAGACACCACTTCGAAAGCAGAGATTCAAGAACATGGACTGGCATACTCTGTTGTAATGAGACTGTTGAAAGTGGGAAACTTTCTGTCTAAAGGGTACCATGTTTTTATGGATAACTTTTTCACAAGTGTTCCTCTGGCTAAAACATTATATAGTGCAGGAACATTTGTAACAGGAAGCATCCGGAAAAACAGAAAATTCCTACCAGCACCCTTTCATAGTAAATTTGCTATTGGTGAAGTGAAGTATTTTCGTATGGGTCCTATTCTTGCTACTACCTTCAAGGGGAAAAATCACATAGGTTTCCTGTTCTGCTTTTGTCGACACATTGTGCTGCTGGAAACACTACATGCACACGTATACGTCAAGGAATGAGTAAAAGTATAACTAAGCCATCAATTGTTCAATAGTACAACTCTTTTATGGGTGGAATTGACACCTCTGATATGATGGTGTATTCATATCTAGATGAGAGGCGTACAGTGAAATACTGGGAAAAGGTGTGCTTCAATGTTTTTTCCTGTATGGTCCTGAATAGTTATATTTTGTACAAAGAAAACATTCCATCTAGCCAGAAACCCATGTCTAGATTAGATTTTATTATTCAGATTATAGAATCTCTGGCAGATGAGTGGCTCCAGGAAAAAGATAACTAAGCGGGAACTTCAGGCGCTTAGAGAAACAACAGAACAAGAAAGCGGGAAATATCTCCAAAAATTCCTGGAAGAAAGACTGTCGTGTGTGCAGCAAACAGTCTAAATGTAACAAAGGAAAGAGGAAGAGGTCCCGCACAATATGTGCAAAGTGTGAAAAGGGTCTTCATGGGGAACGTTTCTCATTGCATAAGTATGTTTCAGTGTTGTCCTGTGCTGTGCTTCCATAATACTAGCAGAACCATGAAACTCTGCCTTAGAATAACATCAAACTGTGAGGGTATATTCAAAATTAAATGGCTTATCATTATATTTCATCCTTTTTCTTGCAGAGGAAAGAATAGTTTTTGAAAATTTGTTTTGAATTTGCAATTTCTATTTCAAAAAAATTTATTTCCCATAAAGTTATTTTTTTTTTAAATTCAGTTATCTGAAATGTAAATTAATGTACATATAAATATTAAAAAAAATCTTATAAGTTCAGAAAAAAATGGTTGCCCAAAATATCAAAATTTATGGAAAGTACAGCATTTTATCTTCAAGCTTGCAATTTCTAAGAAAATGGCTTAGCATTTTTCGCATATATATGCACACATTACGTGTAGCACTAAAAGGGTTAAGTTTTATCTATTTGAAGACTGCTTGTTATATGTTCAGTGTTCTTCTTTAATCAAGTGTTCAGGTTATTAACTCACATTAGTTGGATTAAGTTAATTCAGTTGTAGTTCTGTCTTGTTGAAGTGCCAAAAAGTTTTGACAGAATAAAGAGTAAGTAACATTTTTTTTTTTAGTTTCTTGCGTGACTCCTGTGTCACTGTAACTGAAATATTTAAGAACTGATTTATGTAGTGTTCAGTCAGCCATATATACACGGACATTACATAAATGGTGCCCAAACAGGAACCAATTACGTAATGATTGTGTATATATGGCTAACTGAACACAACATAAATCAGTTCTTAAATACTTCAGCTACAATGAAACAGGAGTCACCCAAAGAACTTTAAGAAGAGGTTACTTACGGTTAGTCTTTATTCAGCCAACACTCCTTTGGCACTTTCCACAAGGCACAACTAGAACTTGATTAATTTAATCCAACTAATGTGAGTTAATAATCAGAACACTTCATTAAGGAAAAACACTAAAGATATAACACACACAGCCTTCAAATAGATCAAACTTCAATTAAACCAAGCCACTTCCACGATTATAAGTAAAAATTATCTGGTAGTTTGCATTTCTTTGTGGAGCTAACCTCTGAATCTCAGAGGACAGCTTAGTGATATGTATGTATGTATGTATGTATGTATGTATGTATGTATGTATGTATGTATGTATGTATGTATGCTTCCACAATTATAGCATTGTAACATCCACCGTCTCCACACCTTTGCTGCTGCTCACACACTATATATCTTCCAGTTTCATCAGACACATACACACATCATATGTTCTGACCTCAAGGTGTTACCAACCATAATGTTGTGAGAGAGAAGGTATAACGTTAAGTTTGAAAAACGCTAAAGGTGAATGAACGCAATTTTGCATAGAGGAAGTAACTAAGAAGGAAAGTTAAATTAGAGTATATGTCTCACTTTATCACAGCAAGTTCAGACACAAATGACACTACTTTCATCAGTGGAATTTATCTGCAATATCGAATTTCCATACAAAGTATTTTACTTTCAGACTGACAGCAAATGTTTACCACTACGGTTCTTTTTTCTTTTCTCTCTCTCTCTCTCTCTCTCTCTCTTTACAAATAGGATATAGCAGAAATCCACATTCACTTGACCTATGTGGAAATGTGAGAGAGAGATATAATGCCCGTGTGTTTGTCCTTAATAAGACTACAAATTGCTCAAGATTTTTTGAATTTCTTCCAATTTGTTTCAATCTAGTTTTTATCAGTATCTGTGTGTTTGTCCTTGATAAAGCCATAAATAGTTGCTCCCAAGTTTTTTTGAATTTCCTCCAATTGGTTTCAATCTAGTTCTTTGGTATCCAATTTCTTCCTGGGTTTCTGCTATATCACATTTGTATAAAAAACTAACTTGTAAACTTTTGCTGCAGTCTGAAAGGAAAAGACTTCTTACAGAAACTCTATATTGCATGCATTGCACTGATAGTATAAATCATCAACCATTATCAATCCACTGCTGGATGGTCTTCCCAAGTTTCTTCCACAAGTCTTTCTTGTACCAGCTTCCTCCATGTCACTCCAGCATACTTTCAAATTTCATTCACCCACATTCCAAGTGGTCTTCTTCTGGGTCTTTTCCTGTCATTTGATATCCAGTCTAAAATTTAAGTTGTCTATCAATGGTCCATTCTTCTTGCAATATGTCCAGCCCATCACCATTTCAGGGATTTTACTCTGATCATGATGTCTTAGACTCTTGTCATTTTCCTGATCCATGGATTCTTCTTATTTTTCTTGGTTACACCAAGCATGCATCTATCCATGCTTCTCTCAGTTGTCTGCAGCCTATGTCTGTTGTTTTTTTAATTAAGGTCCATGTCCCAGGTCCATACATAAGAATTGGAAGGAAGCATTGATTCAACACTTTTCTTTTAAGACAATCTTATATTGCTCTTGAAAATTATACTTTTTCTTCCGAAAGCAATGTGACCCTCGCTTGATATCTGTTGTCCAAGTAAAAGTATAATCATTACCTCCAGATTTCCCCTATCGATCGACAAATCTTAATTTCTTGTAAAAGCATTGTACATCAATTTTATTTTCTGAAAGATAATTTTTAATCCCATTTCTTTACTCTTGTCAGAAAATTCCTGGATCATACTTTACAGCTTTGAAGGGGTAGTTGCAAAAACGACTATGCCATCAGCAAAATAAAGGTGAGTTAAACAATCTCCATTAATCTTTATCCCCTTGTTTTCCTAGTTCAGTGATTGAAAGACATTGGCACTAAAGAGTTCGGGAGATATGGTGTTACCTAGTCTCACTACCTTTCCAATTTTTATTGGTGCTGTATCCTTAAATAGCCAAACCTTTGCACTTGCATTTTCATAGATGTTCAGAGTTGCATAAAAATAAAATGTATCTGCGTACACAACCACTGAAACAGAAAACTTGCTGCAAGCCCGCAAACCATGAATAAGATAATTTATACAACAGAATAAGATAATTTATAGAGAAATTAATAAAATAATAAATAATCATTAGAACATTACATATTCCAATGAGGACAAAATAAGTACATTACAACTGAATGTGCAGCAATGTGTGTGAAACGGACCTTTACGGCAAAATATAAAAATATTAAATTATTAACCTCATAAAAACAAAAGACTAATTAAAGAAAGTTTTTATATCCAGAAAAAGTTCCATTAATGAATCTCCAAAATTTATAAATAGCATTTTTAACAACTTAATTCAAAAATAGTATACTTACAAAAATACATAAGGAAAAGATTTTAATTTAGTAACTGGCAACTGCAAGAGAAACCTGGCAATAAAATTTAAATTCTTTCTGTGTAAGCGAAACTTTTGATACATTCTTTGTAAAAACACAAGTTTGTCTGCGACAGGCAAACTTGTGTTTTCACATCCTATACATTGAGAACAGGCCTTGGTAAAATCTGGAGACCAGAAACGTCTGTAAAGACAAAAGAACTCAGAAGATGTGAAAAATAATTGAAAGTTCAAGTTAAAATAAAATAAAGTACATTAATCTGAGTAAAGCCTTGAGTAAGTGTTATAATTGCGAAATAACATTTTTATTTTTTAATCTACAAGCAAAAACTATCTGCAAAATCTGCTAATAATGTGAAAACTATCCGAGTACAGGGTACACACGTACGTCTACATTCTGCTACTCTGTAAATGTTATTAATAATGTTAATATGTGCATTATCAATACTGCAGAATTTCAAAGCCATCATAACTGCTGATGGTTTCACAGATTCAAAGACCTTTTTATAATCAATAAAAGCCATACATAATTGGATTCGATATTTCCTTATTTTTTCAATTAGTTCACTCAGTTCAATGATATAATTTATAGTTCTGTAGCTGCTTTTGAATCTAGCTTGTCCTCACGGTTGAGCCATGTCCAGTGTTACATTCAACCAATGTGAAAGAACCTTAGTGAAAATTTTATAAATCACCGATAGGAGGATGATGGGCCTACAGTTCCTGAGATCGTCAATGTCACCTTTTTTCATTTAGCAGGATTATTGTAGCATTGTTTATATCACCAGGAATCTTCCCTTCTTTGAAACATCTAATAAAAACTTGGGAGAGTGTAGTTTATATTTCTCCACTGGCTTCCTGTAAAACGTCCACGGTAATTCCATTCTCCCATGTTCTCAATTGTGTGTGCAACTTTTGCCAGGAGGACTGTAAGAACTTTGGTACTGGTATCTTTCTTAATGTCAAGAATAAATGTAACATCCACATAGTTTTGTGCAGAAATATTTTGCAAATGTGTGTGTGTGTGTGTGTGTGTGTGTGTGTGTGTGTGTGTGTGTGTGTGTCTTTTTTAATTAAGGTCCATGTCTCTGCTCTATACATAAGCACTGGAAGGATACATTGATTGAACACTTTTCTTTTAAGACATAATATAATGGCATGTTACTCTTAAAAATTGCAAAGTTTTTTCCAAAAGCTCTTCAACCAAATTTTATATAAGTAATTTCTTCATCAATGTTACCCTTGCTTGCAGCTTTTGCATACTTAGATTTTCTATGTTTTTACTGTTATTCAGTATTTTGTGGGGTTATTTTATACCATAGACATACAAAATATATTATTATCAATTCACTGTGGATGGAGGTCACCCCAAGTTTCTTCCACAACTGTCTGTCTTGAGCCAGTCTAATCCATGTTTCCGGTGTGCTTTCGAATTCTGTCCATCTATCTCCCATACGGTTTTCTTCTGGGTCTAGCTTGTGTGGTCTTCTTCTGGGTCTTGCTTTAATTCAAGTCCTTTCTTAATCACTGATGGCTGATTTCACACCACCAACTCAGCCACCCCCATTGCACAGAAGTCTAAGCGCTGACTTTTGACCAAGTGAAGCATTGGTGGGTCTCTCCCATTCCTAGAACCAGTGGCTATAAATTAGGAATGGGTGACTGCTTATAGCCCATGGAGTTGCTCACAGTGGTTGTTGAACCCCAAAACAAAACAACGAAAACATGTGGGGGGAGGGGGAGAAACTCCATTCCACCATGTTCTAAATTTACTCTAAGTTTAAATTCTGGTACAATAGAGCCTGTCAAAGCAATCTTTTTTCTCTCATTAGGCTCACATATCCAAACCCTCTCAACGTGTATTCACACACAGTTTCTTCTACTGACAAAGTACTCAGCTTAGTTTGACTATCTCCAATATCAATGTGCTGTGCCTTTAAATCCCCAGCTGTCTTCCCTTATATTCATTCATCTTATCACACATGGTTGATTCGCATTTACAGAAAATAATTTCCAGGGGTTTTCCAGGAGTTCATCACAAAACTCCAGGAGCTTAAATGTTTGTTAGAATCATAATCTTTTGCTTTATATTTTGCACATTGGAGTGAAACTTACTATGCATTTAAAATTCTTATGAAGTCCTATGGGCTATACTGTTAAAGAGTGTTCTTTAGTGTGTGTTACATCTCAAATGAAGTGACAAAATTTCACCATATAAAAATTGCTTTGTATAAAACTTACATGGAGCAATCTGGAAATTAGCACAATGATAATAATATAAAATAATTTTTCCATGGCAGTGAAGATTCCCTATTCCCGAGTCGTCTGCTCCCATGCGCACTGGGGGCAGGGAGGCCACATATCAATCTTCTTCCATGATGAAAGAGGAGGGGCCAAATGTTGGACTTGCGGCAAGGTTTTCACTCTGTATTCTGACTCCAACGGCACACAGCTGCTATGCCACAAACCAAGGCCACTGCAAATATGGCACTCAAAAGTCTTGCACTGCAGTGTCACATAAGATGAAAGAGATGACATCATGTCTCCACACTCCATGGAAAGAAATGATGTCATCACAAGCAGACGGAGCAGTGAGATAAAACAAATTAGTACAATCCATCCAAACATTTGAACTAATTGGTTGTTTGTTTCTTTGTAATTTTTTCATTGCAAGAACAAATTCCAAAACTATTCCAGGACCTTTCATAACTATTACTCATATAAACATGAAAAATCAATGACATTTCAGGCCTGGAAAGAAAACAGGGAAATCAAATTCCATTACTTTTCCAGGATTCCAGGGTCCGTTAGAACCCTGATAACACTTATCAAATGCTTTACATCATTTATAAACTAAAACACTTCCTTTTAATGGCGTAGAACTCAGATACAATTTGAGCCGAGCTTTTGTGCTCCACCGGGAGGATATGTCTGGGCTAAGCTTTCAAAGTCTTCTTAGAGATGGCAACTTACAATCTATAGCAACTAACAAACACTTGTGCCTGCAGCTTCCAACTACCTATGATACCCTTAACATTGCATTCAAACTCCCACTACCATGGTAAAAGCATAGGTCTAAAACACTGAATTGCATATAAATTTAGTTTTTCTAGCCAACCTGTCCCTTAATAAAATAATTTCATACAATTGACAAAAAACTTTACCTGCTTTGCTGATTCTGTAGTTAAATCATTAACAAGCTTTCCATTCTTCTCAATTTTCAAAATTAAGTAACAATATCCTGTCACCATCTTTTTCCTAAAACTGCACAATTAATATTTTGGGGGATTCACCCTCAACTCATTTAGACTTGTGTCAGGGGATGTGACACAGGAAACTGTGTCACACATTCCACCCACCCCAACAAAAAAAAAACTGGTGGTGTTCTTCCATTTTATCCAAATATGAATTAAATTGGCATATAAAAAACAAAGGTACATACATTTACTGTATGTTGGTTACTTCCAGCAAATTGTTTATAGAATGTTTTTGATGGAAGGCATCCAAATATTTCATCACTTTCATTTGAAACGTTAAAACTCAGCGCCTACATGATTTATCTACCTTCAGCACATCAATCAAATTTTCCTTTCACAACACATTAAAGAGATTTCAAAACTAGGATAATTAGAACAAGTGTGATGTGTATGACCCATGTAACTTTGTTTTTGTTCATTGCCTCGTAAATAAATTTTTGGTGATGACTTGTTATACTTCCCAAACTTAATGTCAGGTTGGAACTCCCGAGAGTTCTTGTTCCATGTGGCATCAACGGCAGTCAGTCAAGTCAAGCAGACTGAAATGTAAACAAGATGTGAGTTGTGTTAAGCATGTTCAAACATCCCACATGCTAGGTTAGCAAGCTATTTGCAAGCAAAATGAAATTCTGTTAGATGATGCTATTTTGCTCTCTTCCAGTTAAACATTGAGTAACCACTGTTAGTGTATCTATGTTTAGTTACAATCATTTGACTACTAATTACCAGTCGAATTAACATTTTTCATACTTCAATATGTGGTGGTTTTTTTTTTTTTTTTTTTTTTTGTGCAAGTTCCTCATGCTAAGAAGCCAGGAATTAAGATTCTTGGTTTGGATTAACTGTAAGTCATTTTCTTGCCATCATTTTGTTATAACAATCATTACTTGAACCTGTGAAACATTATACAGTACAAAAGACACAAAATCTACATAGCAGCTATTATGGTTTGATAATTCTGAACAAAAATATTTGAAAAATATGTTCCACATGTGCAAATTCCCAACTTATTTTTTCAGCACTAGAAATTTTACCTTGAGAAATACGAGCAAAAGTACAATGAGAATAATATCTGCTTCCAAAAAAGAATTAAAAAAAAAAAAGTATATCATTACAACATACTACATATAGAAGGAAATTACAATACTGCTTTAAACTAGTACACCCCCCCCCCCAAAAAAAAAGAAACACTGTTTCACAAACTCAAATACAAGGGTTGTACCAAAAGTGATGCAAAAGTGAGGATAACTTTTTTTTATTTACTGACAGAGGTCGTATAAATTGCACATGTTGGTAGGGTAATTCTTCCTCTATAGTAACCCTTCTTCTTCATTGCAGGTAAATAATGGATTCCAAGCAGAAGCAATGTGTCGTTGTTGAGTTCTAGATGAAGGAAGGGTGCATTCTGTTCGACATCCAGAGAAGGCTACAAAATGTTTACGGAGATGACACTCACTGACAAGAGCAAGGTGCTCAGATGGATGGAGTTTAAAGAAGAAGAAACCAACATTGAAGACAAACCATGCAGTGGGAGACTATCATCTGCAAACACTGACACAAATCATCAGCGAGTGGATGAACTGAATTGCGCGGAGAGACGATTCACAATCTGTGAGCTTGTTGCACAACTGGACTGTGGTCACAATGCCATACAGAAGATGATGGAAGACTTACATTTTTCAGGAATACTTATGGTGTCGGAAAGAGTGTGCAAAGTGGGTACCTTGGCAGTTGACACCCAATTTAAAGGAGAGAAGGGTGGAAGTCTGCTAAATGAAGACTTTTCTTTCCCCCAATCTGGTGACGGGATGAAACGTGGGCGTATCTTTACGATCCAGAAACAAAGAATCAATACATGGAATGGCGTCACACCTCTTCACAGCAAGGCTTAAGAAGTTCAAGAGCCAGCAATCAGCACAGAAAGTCATGGCGACTGTTTTTTGGTACGACAGGGGTGTCATTCTCCTTGATTTTCTGAAATGTGGCAGTATCGTGACCAGTGAGCGGAACATTGAGACACTGAAGAAGCTTAGAGAAGCCATAAGGGGGAAGAGACCAAACAAGAATCTGAAAAGGATCCACATTAACCCTGACAATACGAGACCACACACATCTTTAGCAACAAATCAGGTGATCAGCAAATTAGGATGGTGGTCCCCCATCCACTGTACAGTCCAGATCTGGCGCCCACCGACTTCCACCTGTTTGGTCCAATGAAGGACAGTCTCTGAAGACAACAACACTGCGAAGAAGTGGGTACAACAGTCTACACCTGAATTTTTTCAAAGAGGATTCGAGAGTTGGGTTCGACGATGGCCCAAACGCATGGCTTGTGATGGAGACTATGTTAAGTAGTACCTTTATATAGAGGAAGAGTTACTCTATAAACACGTGCAATTCGAATGTCCTCTGTCAGTTAATAAAAAAGTTATGCCCACTTTTGCATTACTTTTGGTGCAACCCTCGTATTTAACAGTCTTTGTTTCATGAACAAATAACTGACAAAAACCCCAAGTTTCCCCTGAACTAACCCTTAACAATTATCATTTGTAGCACAAATGCAATAAACAAAGTCAATGTACATTAATATACATTATTCAACCACAAGGCACATAATTTGGGTATTGTTAACTCAGTGCTTCCAGGTATCAGTCTGCATTGGTTTTATCTTAAAATTTTGCAAGATTTCAAAAACTTGCACCTGAAGATGGGGGTTGAAACTTACTGTACAATTTCTTACTAATAGCTTGAGGGGCAGGGAATAAGAAAGGAACACTTTAAGGCAGGAAATTTTACCTGAAATTTAGCTCCAACGACTAAAGTGATATTGTTAGGAATCACTTTAAGAGGAGGGAATACCTAATAAGAAACAATATGATGCAATTAATTTCATGAACTGTTGTAACTTAGATACAAACATGGTAATACAACATACATAAAAAAACATAGTCAATTCCACAGCAAACTTCTTAAAAACTTGCAATTTACTAAATTAAATAATGATAAAACAAGTTAAATATCATATGAGCGATAGCAGAACTGTTGATACACCAAGTATATGAAAATAAGCTATAGTCATTATCCAGTTTACTGGTGTATGGAATTAAACATATTTGTCAAGCTTTCAGCAGATGGCCTGTGGGGTTGCACAAGGAAAATAGGGAGGTATTCCTTCACGTTCGAGAGCAAGAAATTTCAGTCTCAATTTGAAATGGAATTAGATTTTCACTTAACATATTAGCAGCACCTATTGCCATATGAATCCTACTCTGGGTGGAAAAATATTTCACGATTTTTTATTTTATTTTTTGGAAATACTCCTCAAAAAGTGTTGTGTATCCTCCCGCTGCCCACCCACTCCCCAGTTGTTGGCATTCCTTTTACTTTGGGACTGTTGCTCTCCGTGTGTGAATAGCGATATAAAAAGTAAAACGCAAAACAGGGTAGGGATTTTTAAGAATATGTATACATATTTCAATGAACACAGGTAAAATATGTAGAATGTAGGTGAAAAATATCTTTAATTGTAATTTTCTTCTTTCTTCAGTGTGAAATCACTGTCTTGTTTTGCACCACATGCAAACTATTGGCTAATCGAAGGAGTGCCATTTTTCCACGATATCTTGAGAGCAGAAAACCCATTCCTACCAGTCATCAAGATTCGTACTCTTTCAAGCGAAATAAATTCAAGCACTTTTCAAGGATTTTTTAAACCTGAATTATTATGTGTGTATACTATCGATCAGTCAGTTTGTAGGTATTTTAGTAAGTTCAGACCATTATTTTTAGCTTGGGGCGGGCACACCTTCAATGACCTATGTGTTACCTCTTGCCTCTAGTTGGTTTATTTTATTAACCATGAATTGCCCCTCCTCTGTTTTGGTGTTTTTCAAAAGCATTTTATTCTGTGGAATATTTTTAAAGGGTGCATGATTTTCATATTCATCTGCTGGTATGACACTTATTGTTTGCTTTAACTTTTTATTTTTACTGCATAACTTTGATGCATTTTTTTATGCAGCCAGGAGACGAAGGCTCCACGCACGAAGCACAAGCAATTCCTGGAAGTTCCACACTCCGGCAAGAATGCGTCCCTAACCCCAGTAAACAGAAGCACATCACAATTTCCGAATACATCATTCCACTTATTTTGCTCATATGGCTGAGGCTTTATTCTGTAGTGATATCATAGCCAAGGCACTAGCTGTCCACACACTCCCCTGGATTGAACGCTGAACGCAAGTCCTGCGCTATTAGATCAGCTTGGTGTTTTATCAGAACTACACAAAAGTCTCCTATACATTTTTTTGGCAGAAACAATTATTCAACACATGCTCTTTCATTTCATTACTTAAAAAACAAAACAAAAATTCAAGTACTATTTACAGGGCCTTAAACTTTTTAAAGTACTTTCAAGGACTTGAAAATGAACTTATTTTATTCAAGGACTTTTCAAGGTTTTCAAGGAGCGTATGAACCATGGTCATTAACTACAACTATAATCTCCCCCCGTTAAAGTGAGGGCACAGCTGAAGATATAACAGACAGGTCAGAAAACTATTGCGTAGAGACACGTGGAGAGCCACTATCTAAAATGTAAATAAACCCCCAACAAATTCAGCAGAAGAATTCAAGTAACACTTCAGATGTCCAGTCTTATTTTATACTGGCCCCCATCATATAAGTCACCCCCTACCCCCTTACACTTTGAAAGGAGGATTTCTTCCAAAAACTTTCAGCTCATAAGGGATTATATAAAGTATGAACAAATTTTGAGATTTTTTCCAAATTTTAAAGGGTTTTTTTTTTTTTTTTTTGAGAAAACAAATTTTAAAATTTTGAATTTTTTACTATAAACCTTATTGTCATATATCATATGATAGCTCGTTAAAAGAGCTTTAAAATGAGACCACTTCTAGCTCCTTATTTTAACTGGGAGGCCTATTAAAGCAAAATGAAAAAAAAAAAATCTATTTATCTTACATATAATTCTGCAGTGTCAAACAAAAGTGTGGGACATAGGTATGTTTTACGAACTTGGGAAATGCCTTATTTTAAAGATCTTGATCCCAAGAATCGGGGGGTAAAATGTCTTCTAAATTTAATCAGCAGATTGCTGTACGTGTCACAACATTCAGCCTGACTACGTCATCGCAACGCAGGGCAGCGGTAGTCGTACGACCTTGGGAGATGGCGCCAGCAAGCAAGGAGCTGACTGGCTATTATCAAGGCGCACGTACTTCCACTGCTATTCAACTGTAAATTGTGTTAGTAAGGACGGAAACACGGTTCTGTTATGAGTGGTGTTCAAGGGAGACCACCCAAACAAGGGCGTGTTTCTCATAAAGTACACGAGTGAAGGAATTTTGAAAGCACATGTAATAATTGCAGTAATACTCGTGGCAACCCACCTTTCTGAAAAGCTTTATTGGACGAAACTGTCATACATGAGCACAGCTTGGGTGCGATGAATAGTGTGCGATTACACACACACACACACACACACACACACACACACACACACACACACACACACACACACACACAGAAAACATCAAAGAATAAAATATAATCAGGCAGAGAGAAAAAAAAAGAAAAGAAAAGGAAACGTCTGCAAAACTTAATATATGGAAATGAAAAACGACGTGACATTCTCATTGCTTCTACAGCAGTTATTTTCAGTGTGATTGTGAACGTTTGCAAGATTCGCTGACTTTTTTCCGGATTTTTCAATCACTTCTTACCCGATCCTCATTTTTCGACCTTTTTCTTAAAATTTTTCATTGCTGGAAAGAAAATAGTACTACTCCATGACCGTTTACCAAAATGCGAAAAATCTAGGAATTTCCAAGGCTTGGAAAAAAGGGGAAATTAAGTTTCAGAATTTTACCAGGATTCCAGGGACCATGCGAACTCTGTCATATGACCAGACGCTTATAACAATTATAACATCTAAAAAACAAAATAAACAATTAAACAAAACAGGCATGTGATTGCCTAAGCATACAATTAACTGAAAACACCAAAAGCTGTTCCGACCGAGATACACATAAATAAAACAAATGTGACAAACGCAAAAATCAAAAATTAGTATCGCTAATTTTATTATATGTGGATGCATGTACATGTTTAAGCAAGTAAAATTAAATGCAAAAGTGTTAAAAGTGTGCAAAAGTAAATTAATTTTTAAGTGTTTAAGCACGTAAAATTAAACGCAAAAATAACAATACTGAACTATTAAAGTGTTTTACTTATCCGTCTACATTTTTGTCGGAATTTACTTGCTAACATTAAGATTTAATAAAAGTATATATCATTTCCTATTTTTCCCAGCACAGTATCCCATTCATTAAATCAACTTTTAAATTAATTGATAATATTTAGTAGTGACAAATGTACTTACTCTTTCAAGAATGTGGATGGGAGGGAGGAGGCCTCATCTTGTGTTGTGCCTAAGGCCCCATTCTGTGTAAATCGGGCCCGGATCCCGGCCCGGCACCATGCATTCTTTCTTCCACTTAGCTTTCAAACAAGCAAAACACATTCCTCCTCCTTGGAGAAAAAAAAAAAGTAGAAAGAAACAAAGAGCCGTGCCACGAACTTTGTTCAGAGGATTCCGGCAGACGTAATCCCGGGCCTGGCACCGTGGTTTCTTTCCACTTAGCTTTTTTAAAACAAGCAAAACAAAATTCTCCTCCTCGGTAAGAAAAAGAAGAAAAAGAAAACAGAAACAAAGAGCTGCGTCATATCCCGGCCCGGCGTCTAGCTTCCTTTCCACTTAGTTTTCAAACATGCAAAACAAATTCCTCCTTCTTGGGGGGGGGGGGGGGGGGAGAAACGAAATGAAACGAAACGAAGAGCTGCGTCACTGTGTTCAGAGGCTTACGGCAGACGTAATAGCGGCCCGGCACTGTGCATTCTTGCATTCTTTCCACTTAGCTTTCAAACAAGCAAGATAAATTCCTCCTCCTCAAAAAGAAAGAAAGAAAAAAAAAAGTGCTGCATCACGAACTTTGTTTAGAGGCTTCGGACAGATGTAATCACGCCACTGCAAAAGAAACACGCCAGGCCAACGTAACCCGGCCCGGAGCCGTGCATTCTTTTCCACTTAGTTTTCAAACAAGCAAAACAAATTCCTCCTCCTCAGAAAAAAAGAAATAAGCAGCTGCATCACAAACCTTGTTCAGAGGCTTTTACATTGATTAATTACAAAACCAGTAAAACATTTTCAGATTTTAGCTTTCACCAACTAAAATCTGAATTTTCGTAATTTTTCATTAGTCATCCATAATTCCGTAATCTCGGAGGATTAGGGAATTATTCTTAAAACCTGTAAAACATTCTTAATATCGACGAAAATCTGAATTTCCATAATTTTTTTGTTAGTCGCCCGTAATTCCGTAATCTCGGGGAAATCCGCAATGGTTGACATCTCTGGATGCCTATGACACTTTCGCTCACCAGTGAGAGAGGAGGTTCATAACATAAATGTCCAATCACATGTGAACAAACTTTTCTTTGCGTACGATGGCTTAGGGCTCCGTCCAATCTCTCAACTGATTTTGGCCCCCAGCAAATAAATAAAACAAATAGGAATGGAAAGGACAGAGGTGAACTGAAACAGCGAAGTGTTCCCCTAAAAAACCCGGTTTCGAGCAAACCGAAACGTTTGAAGAGACGTCACTGGCGGCTATCTCGTTGACTGAGCTGCAGCAGAAGTGTCAGCCCCTGGAGCTGCCGGGCAGCCACACAGCAGCAAAAATATTACGCCTTACGACTGAAATATCACCACCTACCCAACGAATATTTCTCTCTTTTGTTCCGATTTTTTTTCCAACATATCAACAATCACAAACTTTTGTCAAAAGCCTGAGAATGCAAATAACAAGCTTAGCAGATTTCAGTTTTTTCTAAAAAGTGAATTCACGGAATTCCGCTAATTAGCGGAATAATCACATGCCTGATAAAACAACAACAACAAAAATACTGAAGAAGTGACATGATATTGGAAACACTCAAGAAGCATTCCCAAAAATATTTAACAAGTGTTTGAATCTTGAAAATACGAAAATAAATTTTACACAGATGTTTAATAACGTTATTTCACTGGATTTTCAATTTCCATAGCATACTCAATGTTTTCCTTAGTCTGTAGCGGACTGACAATTTCCATAGTAACTACATAAAATTCATAGTACTTGGGAGTCTCTTAATCTTTCTTTCCACTGCATGGTCTTACTCAATGTCAAACAGAACGGTGTGCAAGGAGAATTTACTGTGCCAAAGTTCCAAAGATAACAACAGAGCATGGCAGTTCTGGCGCAAAATCTGCCTTTTGTAACAAGATAGTGCAAGATTTTTGTTTTGGTGCACATTGGTGCAATTAAGCACAGAATTCCCATCCCTGCATGAGGCACTGCACAAGGACCATGGATGTGATGTCATAAATGAGTACTTCAATTTTCTAAGCCACTGACTGCCTTGCTACAATTGCGAGGCTCATGACCTTGGCGCATGAAAAGTCTTGGATTAATAAAAAACATTTGTCTCTATTTGTTACTGACTCCCATAGCCAGTATTGATGGTGGAGAAAATTATGGTTGATATCATTAATAAGGGAAAAGAAAACATCATGCATAATAAATAAATAAAAGAAAAACAAAATAAGAAAACCACAGAACTGGATTTTCTTGTAGAAAAATTGATTTCCAGAAAATATATTCGAAATCGGATGGAATTAGGGTAAACCGGGACATTTGGCAGCTCTGATATTAATACAGACTTTATTGCTTAAGGCATCCATTCTGTTTCCGCAATGGAAAGCTGGGGAATGCAATGCTTCCTGTTTGAGTACATATCACTTAAGTTCTGACATCAACCTATCAAAAAAAAAAAAAAAAAAAAATACTTCTTACCATTTCTTTAAGAATCTTTATCACAGTTTAATTTACCAAGCAGCACTAGTCCCAGCTAATCACACACACACATATATATATATATTCGTCTAGCAGTGGATCGATAATGGTTGACAATGATGATGACGATATATATATATATTGCATGCTTGGTTTCTGATTTAGGATGGAGAGTTTATAAACAACCCAAAAATGTACGGAAGGTGTTTAGGATGCAAGCTTGCAACATAAATCCACCTACCCAGTGTTTCACTTGGTAGTGACAACTTTCCTGTGGAATAAATCGTTAAAGAATAACGAGATGGTGCTGTAAGTCCGAGACGTTGATCAGCAGACGACAGGCGTTTGTGAGAAAGCAGTGGGATGGTGGACACGCGATTTCGGGCATGCAGTGATATACCACGGAAAAAGAAGTTTTCTTGGTGAAAAATTGGTATGCGAGGGCGAAAACACCACAATGGTGTTACCGAAGTGGGGTACAGCGTTTAAGAATTCTCGTAAGCCATCCCGTGCATACCTGACAAATTGTAGCAAAATTCGAACGAACCATCAGTGTCACAGATGAATGATGTAGCATGGCGACAAAGAGCACGGATGGCAGAAAACATCAGAGCCCCGCACGTTTCGACAGGACGGAGCCCCGCCACACTCCACAAATGCCGTTCTTGATTTGCTTCACCAGCAGTATGGCCCATGGGGTCATCGTCAGATCATTCCCCCAATATTTTTCAGCCGGTCTCTCTTGGCCTCCATACAGCCGCGATTTAACAGCGCTCGACTTCTTCTTGTGGGGCTATCTGAAAGATCGGGTGTACCAGGACAACCCGCGAACACTGCCTGACCTCTGACGTGTCATCCAACAGGAAATTGTACGGATCCCATCGAACATCTTCCCGTCGGTATTGCAGCACTTCAAAGCATGTATTCACCAAGTCGTGACAGCGGATGGTCATAATGTCGAATATGTCGTCCATTGATTACCTTTTGCCTACTCTTACTCCTGTAAACATCTTTTTCCTCATCCAATAAAGTAAGTTAACTTTATTGTCTCTTTCTTTGTCACTACCCAGTGAAACACCCAGTATGTCAAGTAATTAATAATAAATTTAGATGCTCCTGACTTCAATGAAGAAAAACATCAAAAATTCATCCAAAATAGCTTTTGTTAATCAAGATATCTACTCACAAGAAGAAAATTTCATTTTAAACAAATTCTACGGTCTTACCTGAATAGGAAGAATTTCACTAGAATGTTTCACACCACTTAAGGCATTTGCAGAGGAAACAAACTGGAGACTGGTCTGGCCAAGAGATGTACCAGTAACTGTGTATAAAGCTTGTTCAGGAATAGAGTGCAGCCTAAAAATGAAAAATTGATCTTTAACAAAGAAGGACATCAATGCTGTTTTAGAACACTTTTCACTATACTTTACTTTAGCAGAAATGAAATAAGAAATCAACCAAATGCAGGACATCTATATGTAAATATTAAGGGAAACATTTACTGAGTACATATAAATCTCTGTAGCTCAGAATAACAAGCACAATTCACAATTATAAAACTTTACAGTAACAGGGAAAATGAAAATCATAGGTCTGCCCACTACATGACAATTCATATCTTCAACTTTTGACAAATCCTTTGAAGGAAAAAAATGTGCAAATGAATAAAAATTGTGCCTAAAATACCATCATTAAGTCTGTCAATCCAACTGTCAACACAATGTTTTCACATCAATCACTCAGATCTAAGAATATATATATATATACATATATCAGGGGCGAATATTCGGGGTGTGCTGGGTGTGCGGCGCACAACCACACAGAGTTGCAATTTAACCTATATCATCGATATTATTATTTTGGATTTGTTTCTAATGAAACTCGCCAGAGTTCGTCCTAAGGTTTCTAGTGGTGGTTAAAACCAATTTCCCCACATAATGTTTTCATTAATAAGAAAAGGTTCGTTCAGTAAGCATATCACAATCGTGCTAAAATCCTGGGGTGTGCTGCTTCGCATGCGCACATCCGACGACCTTAAAGCAGCTGAGATACAAGTGCTCCCCAGACGGCGCTGCAGGTCACTTTCTTATTTCCCTGTGGTCTCAATCGCACCAGCAGAACTCTGAAGGTGTGCTACACAAAATCGGCACTGCTCGAGTCTCACGGAGCAGCCAGTTGCTGTGATATTGGTTTTTTTTTTTTTCTTTTTATGTATTTCCAGTAAGGCTCGCTGAAGTTTGTCAGCAAACTTAATTCCCTTGTGCAATATTTTCGTGAAAAGAAGGTTCATTCCTTCGTGCAGTAAACAAAACGTAGTAAATAATATTTGCAGGTGCAGGAGTGCTATTTTAACAGCGGATACCCTAAGTCGTTTAAGTAACTGTAATTCAAAGCTCTCCAGATGGCCCTACAGGTCATGTTTTTATTTCCTCGTGGATCACATGCAGAGGTTTAAATTCCTAGGGTGTGTGTGCTTAAAAGCACCACTAGCCATACTTGTTTGCATTTGGAATAGTGTGGAGTCATAAACACACATCAGCGTTCTGCTACAAGTTTTCCTATCTTTTTGTCGCTGTCTTAATCAGTGTGTTTATCAGCACAGATACAATTGAATTTTGACATCCATTTAGGTCGACGATGTACTAAGTGTCCCAATTTTTTTGCCGGAGACTCTGCAGATTGCATAAAGCAGGCTAAAGAAAGTAAGCTCCGTGCTGTATTTCAAATTTATATATAAAAAAAAGGGATGTACGGTCAGGTGATGCGTAACATCACAGCCTC
Source organism: Macrothele yani (assembly GCA_039090855.1). Lineage (NCBI taxonomy): Eukaryota > Metazoa > Arthropoda > Arachnida > Araneae > Macrothelidae > Macrothele > Macrothele yani. The sequence continues at coordinate 68,989,995 of CM077028.1, read as the reverse complement.
TCCTTGACAAATGTCAACCCCGCCTTCTCGTGGTGCATCCTCTTCCCACTAAAGGGGCTCTGACGACCTCCAATAGCGGTATAACTATACCATCGGGATTAGAGGAAATGCTATCCCACACTCACCAACCCGCTTGGCCAGCGTGGTGAGTTATGGCCAAACCCCTCCAAAATGACTCCACAACTTAAATCTTGGCCCTCAGTCTCCGGCAGCTGGAATGTACCTGGCCAAGGCAGCGGCCAGTGCGACATGAAGGCAGAGGGTGCTAAAGATCCACGGAGGACCGGACTAGGCTGCCATTTGATGCTGACCTTGGCTACGTACAATGGACGCTCCCTATCTTCTGATTCAAGGCTTCTTGAATTGGAAGAGGAACTACAAAGGATCAAGTGGGTCGTCGTCGGGCTAAGTGAGGTAAGGAGAAAAGGAGAAGATCTCATTGAACTGAAAAGTGGACATCTCTTCTACTATCGTGGGACAGATACTGGCAGAACTAGTGGTGTTGGATTTATAATAAACAAGAAACTGAAGGATAAAGTTGTAGAAGTTGAAAGTTCCTCTGACAGAGCTGCACGACTCGTTATAAAACTCTCGAGAAGATACCAGGCTCGGATTATTCAAACTTATGCACCCACCACAAGTCATCCTGAAGAAGAAATTGAAGAATTTTAGGAGGAAATTCGTCATCTAAATAATAAAGGTAAGCAGCACTTGAAGATAATTATGGGAGATTTCAATGCAAAAATAGGGCAACGGCAACAGAATGAAACTTCAGTAGGTAAATTCGGTCACGGCAACAGAAACCAGTGTGGAAATACTCTCGTTGAGTTTGCAGAGGCAGAAGGGTTTTTCATCTTGAACTTTTTCAAGAAAAAGCCACACAGTAAATGGACATGGAGACATCCAAATGGAACGACAAGTGAAATTGATTTTATTATGTGTAACAAAAAATTCGTCATAGAAGACTGCAGTGTGCTAAACAAGTTCAACACAGGTAGTGACCATAGATTGGTGAGATGTAAGATGCACCTCAACACTAAACTCGAACGTGGCAAGCTCTTAAGACAAACAAAATGTATTGGCATAACCAACCTTAAAAAACACCATAATACCTTCAAGTTGGAATTGAAGAACAGATTCTCTCCTTTAGAAGGCCTAACATCGGAAGAAGTCGATATCTCTGAAGTTAACAGAAAAGTAACCAAAGCTCTTATGGAAACAGCAACAAAATTAGCTGGGTCTAAGAACAAGTTGCATGTGAACAAATTATCAGGAAAAACCAAAATGTTGATGCAAAAAAGAAGAGAGATGAGGACAACTAAAGAAGATGTGACTTCCAAAGTGGAATACATAGAGCTATGCAAGACAGTATGAAAAAGTATCACTGAAGACGTAAGGAAATTCAACTGTGAACTAGTGAGGAAAGCAATTGAAAACAACCAAAGCCTAAAGATAGCAAAGGGACATTTCAGTAAGGGAAGAAAACAGATTATGGCACTGAAAAAAGAAGATGGTTCTGTAACAAGAAATAGAGGCAAAATGTTGACAAGAGTGAAAGATTTCTATTCCAAGTTATATGAAAGGGATGATGCATGTACTCCAGACATCATGGAAGGTACCAGTACAAGAGTTCTTCCAGTCCTCCCAGCAGAAGTTGCACATGCAATCAAGAACATGAAGCGGGGAAAAGCTCCAGGAGAAGATGGAATTACTGTAGACATCATGCAAGAAGCAAGTGGAGAAATCGAAACAGTACTCGCCCAAATTTTCACTCAATGCCTTAATGAAGGGAAGATTCCTGAGGATTGGAACAATGCTATAATGATCCTGCTACATAAAAAAGGTGACATTGAGGATCTCAGGAACTACAGACCTATCAGTGGTTTATAGAATCTTCACTAAAGTTCTTTCACACCGCTTTAAGGTAACACTGGACATGGCTCAACCGAGAGAAAAAGCTGGATTCAGAAGTGGCTACAGCACACAGGGTTCGTACACTTTTGGGGGGGGGAAATTCAAGGACTTTCCAGGCCTTTTCCAGGACATATACAAAAAAATTCCAGGATGATTATTACGCTTTACAGTATCATGTTCAAATGATTTTTTTAAAGTAATTTCAGTTTCAAGTAATAAAAATGATGAAAAATGCAAATGGATAAATGTGCTTTATGCAAATGGATCAAGTTTATCAAACACAAGACCATAAAGAATAAATTCTGTTCTTATGCCCTGACCTTTGAATTCAAGTTGGACCATTTTCTACAAGGGTAGGTGTTTCTCCTCCCTGATAACATACCAAAACTTTGTTGCAATCAAACAGATTTTATGTGAGTTAACATTCCTAAGCTTGGAGAACAAATACTGCTCTTATGTCTTGGCCTTTAAATTTAATTTCGACCTTTTTCAAGAGGGTAGGTTTCCAGGTTGTACCCAACAGCATACTAAAATTTTGCCGAAATTCAACCGCTTTCATGCGAATTATCCTACAGACAAACCCAAAGCATAAACGTTTCTGCAACCATAGTTCAAAAGTGTTAGGAATTTCGAAAATAAAAGCATAGCGAACAGCGCGAAAACTAGCTCATAAATAGAATATTTGAAACTACAGAATGCACTCTCAATTATTAGGGATGGTAGAGGGGAAGGGAATAGAACTGTCCAAAATTAGCATGTTTTCGTTGCGCTAGGGAGCTTAAGCACGGCTGAATTCCCTTCAGATACCCCCAATGTTCAAATGATTGAAATGTGCTGATGTTCATGGAATGAAATGGTTGATCAGCTATGATGACCGCATAAAAGTTTTTTTTTGGGGGGGGGGGAGGAACTTTTTCTTTTTTTAGTTTATGCAAACGCAATGCAACTACCGCTTACGATCGCGGATATCAGCAACCGAAAATCTGCCATATCACTAAGTGATATAACACACAGTATCCTGTTACAGTGTATTGTAATTGAAAAAAAAAAGGATGTGGAAAAAAGAAACTTTCAGAAATTAAGATCAAGTCATGCGTTTCAAAAATCCGTTTTCCTTTATAACGTTTAAAAACATGTTTTTGCTTTTTTACCTGTAGTGTAAATAAAAAAACTATGTTGATTTTTTTTTAATATGGAATCAGACGTCCGTATGTCTGATTGTCTTCATCTGAGTTCACACGTTAGCTACTGTGTACAAGTAGACCTATTTTTTCAGCTCAAAAATATGTAGTTTTGTATATATTCACAGTATAAGTCATTCCTTATTCCCACAGAACTGAATTCAGCATATGCAAAATGAAGAACATCAAGACCCGTCCAACACTATGTTCCTGATTGTCTGCTGTTTATATTCAAGAAATGCAAATATGGATCAATGGTGAATGCAGCAACTATGATTTTTATTTATTACCAAGGAAAAAAAAAAAAAAGAGCCGTTAAAGCTGTAAAGGATATTTCTCTCAACCCCCCCCCGCACGAAAACATTCCGATTAAGATCAAACAGCAGGAGGACGCGTCCACACACACACAACCTTTGGAATGACCTGATGGAATGGCTTTTTTTCATTTGGCACATCGCCATAAATCACCACCTGCAGCTCACTGAACTGTCAAGTTGCACCCTTCCTCCTTCACTTTAACTATAATACAAAATGTAAAAAAAAAAATGCTCCCCAATTTTCGACAAAATTACCAAATTTACGTCATGTTGCAATTTACTAAAATACGTTTGTTTATCTGCTGAATATTGCTTAAATCCATTGAAAACTTTTTAATTATAGATGATTTTTTTATTAAAACAGTAACTCAGACGTCTGAATAAAAACGTATGTTTGTAATTCAAATAGAGTCCATATCATCACAGAAAGAAAATTTAAGGATAACTCTGTTTAAATAAACCATGGCATCTAAAAAAAATAATTCACTTGCTTTTCCCGTAATTTATAATTACTGTTTCTTTTTTTTTTCAATCCGATTATGCAACGGAAGATTTTTTTCTTTTTTTTTCATCTGCTAAAGTTCCTAACGGAATTTGCACTAGAACTTTATTGTGATGTATCTTAACTACTGTAAAAATTTTACTGTGTTATTTTCAAAATTCGTTAAAATGGATTTCTGAAAATATTCTCCTAGTCCTTTTGAGCTGTGGAAGTGATAAACAGGTGTTTGCTTTCTTCCCAACCAAGGGCTTCAGATCAACGCTCCCAGCTGTCAATCAACCGTTGCTATGGTAACACCCTTTCTGCTGGAGGCTCACTCTGTCCAAAGAGGCACACATACTTGTCCATAATAAAAATTACCAATGCTAACTTTTAAAGTTTTAAACCGATTCAATTGGAATTTTGGAAGTGAGCTTCTGTAATCCAATTACAGTGAATGTAAAAATTTCAGCCACTTTCGTGAAAAATTCGCAAAGATAGTTTTCTTATTTTTTATCATAAGTAGCGGAAGTCTCTTGAGGGGAGGGAGGGTGGCATGCACATAAACAAGAAGAAGATGAATGTGTTGTTCAGGCATACTCCTCACTGGTGGATGCCAGCTGACTTGGTACATACGCGACCCCCTGCAAATGCTAAATGCCTCTTCTTTCCCTTTCCGTTCTCAGTTGTCGATCGGACATCAAGCTCCCCTTCGACCTACTAGTAATCATCCAATTTTATTGCACTGGAAGTAGTGCCTTTTTTTTCTTTTTTTCCCCCAGCCAAATTAGGATTTGGTGCACGTCGGAAACCGCTGCCGGTGGTTCCGCTGCCGGTGGTTTCTTTGAGAACAGAGAAAAGGAACTTTAAAAAATGAAGGGGTAACAGTAACACGATTTCCTAAAAGGGCATTTTTTTAAGCACTAATTTTAAATTTCAAGGCTTTTCAAGACAGCATTAAAAAACACCGTTTTTCCAGGATATTCCAGGCCTTGAAAATGTAATCATGATTTTCCAGGACTTTCCAGGTTTTCAAGCACGCGTGCGCACCCTGAGCACAATAGATCGTATCCACGTACTGAGAGAACTAATTGAAAGAGCGAGGGAATATGAACTTCAATTGTGCATGGCTTTTATCGATTATGAAAAACCTTTGATTCGGTGAAACCATCAGCAGTTCCAATGGCTTTGAAATCCTGCGGTATTGAAGATGCATACATTAATATTATTAATAACATCTATGAAAATGCAAGTGCAAAGATTCTGCTGTTTGAAAATACAACACACACAAAAATTGGAAAGGGGGTGAGACAAGTGACACCATATCTCCGAAGCTCTTTAACACCACATTGGAAAATGTCTTTCAATAACTGAACTGGGAAAACAAAGGCATAAAAGATTGATGGAGATTATCTAACCCACCTTCGTTTTGCTGATGACATAGTCATTTTTGCAACTACCCCATCAGAGCTACAGAGTATGATCCAGGAACTTGCTGACAAGAGTAAAGAAGTGGGATTAAAAATGAACTTTCAGAAGACAAAAGTTATGTTCAATGCTTTCACACGAAATGAAGATTTATCGATTGATGAAGAAAAGCTGGAGATTAACAGACACGTATGTTTATCTTGGACAGCAGATATCAAGTGAGGGTCACATTGATGAAGAAATTAATCGGCGTACAAAACTTGCCTGGAGAGCTTTTGGAAGAAACAGCATAATTTTCAAGAGCAATATGCCATTATGTCTTAAAAGAAAAGTGTTTGATCAATGCATCCTTCCAGTGCTTACGTATGGTGCAGAGACGTGGACCTTAGCTAAAAGAGACATACAACGGCTGCAGACAACTCAAAGGAGCATGGAGAGGTGCATGCTTGGTGTAACCAGGAGAGATAAGAAGAGGAACACGTGGATCCGAAAAATGACAAGAGTGGAAGACATCATGATCAGAGTTAAATCCCTGAAATGGCAATGGGCTGGACAGAAGGACAGATCATCTGGACAGAAGGACAGATCATCGATGGACAGCCGAAATTTTAGATTGGATTCCAAGGGACAGGAAAAGACCCAGAAGAAGACCACATGGGAGATGGGTGGATGAAATTCGAAAGAATGCGGAAGTGACACGGAGGAGACTGGCACATGACAGACCGTTGTGGAGGAAACTTGGGGAGACCTTCGTCCAGCAGTGGATTGATAATGGATGATGATGATGATATAAAGAAAAAGACACCGAAAATTCTTTCATCAATCTAGTATTTGCACAGGAAATTCAGATTTTTCTTACAATGGAGTGTATGTAAAAATTTTAACATAAGTTATTAGACAACAGCTAAATAAAAGAAATGCTTTTTGTAACTTCAAAATCAAAGCACGAATTTTGCAGCTCGGATACATAATACAAATTTTGCGTGCTTTTCCCCATAAAAGCACACACCCAACTTAAATGGGCATGCAGCGCCACTGATAGATATTATATATATACACACACTAAGTGGCCATTTTATTATGACCACCCCCTCAGTATTTCGTTGGACCATTTTTTGCCTTTAATACTGTGTCGATTCTTGGTGGCATGGACTCCACGAGATGTTGATACGTGGTTTGTGGAATCTGAGACTATTCTTGATGAATAGCACTTTCCAGGAGTGTGAGATTGCAGGGTTGTGCATCCAGCTGTCTGATGGCTCGTTCAACTTCATCCCACAAATTCTCAATGGGGTTGAGATCTGGAGATTATGGGGGCCACCTAAGCAAAGTAAACTCACCGGCATATTCCTGAAACCAATCCTGTGCAATACGAGCACTATGGCAAGACGCATTATCTTGTTGAAAGTAGCCATAGCCATTGGGATAAACCATCCACATGACAGGATGTACTTGGTATGCAACGATGTTTAGATATGATGTGCCAGTCAGACGTTTATCAACATGAATTAAAGGGCTCAAAGCATGCCAGAAAAATATTCCCCAAACCATAATGTTGCCTCCACCAGCTTGAAGGGTTGTAGCAATGCATTTGGGGTCCATGCTTTCGTGCTGTTTCCGCCAAATTCTCACTCGGCCATCGGCATGGTGCAACCGAAAACGTGATTCATCGGACCACATAATTTGTTTCCCATTATCGACTGTGCAATCATTGTGCTCCTGTGAGAACTGGAGACGTTTTCTCTTGTTAACTGCAGACAGCAAAGGTGTTCGAACAGGCTTTCGGCTGGCATACCCCATCCGATGTAGTGTACGGCGAACAGTGCGTGCAGAGATCATTTGAGGGGATCCTTGATTAAGATGGTTTGTAATTTGCTGCACTGTTGCCCTTCTGTTGTCTGTTACCAGTCTGAACACTCTCCGTTCCGCCCGTGCAGTCACTAGTCGATGACGACCACACGTTGCACGTATAGAGACCCAGCTTTTTGGCTGACAGTCCAGTCTTTAAACACTTTAACAATAGCTGCTCTGGAACATTTCACGAATGCGGCGGTTTCGGGGATACTCGCTCCATGGCTATGAGCTCTTACAATCATCCCACATTGAAAGTCCGTCAAATCGCATTTTTTACCCATCTCGTCACCCAAAACTCACTTCTACTACTGTCACAAGCACTAAGCTTTTCCTTTTTATACTAGCCTCGCCCTCTGGCATCAACAGCGTGCAGCCATAGCTCATTTGCTTAAAACTGTCAGGTGGTCATAATAAAGTAGCCACTCAGTGTATATTCAATTCAATAGTTGGGATCATGAGCATGATAATCCTGGCATTTCCCAATGCACAGTTTTTGTGCTAAGAACCATTAACATGCTGTGCTTTGTATGATTTACCTTTTAAAATATTAAATGAAAGATATATCGCATTGGATAGCTGGAATTGTAGACAACACATTCCACATGTTTTCTATTTTTTGCATTGCACAGTTTCTCAGCTAGTTGGTATGTATGTATTATTTGCATTGTGTTCAATATTTTCACTTTTAGAAGTCTGATTTGAAAAATAAATTCAAAGGCATGTTTACCACCTCTCTCTCTCTCTCTCTCTCTCTCTCTCTCTCTCTCTCTCTCTCTTCCAGGCATTTTTCAGCTTTCAAGGACAAAATTTTCACACTTAATGGTGTCAATTGGACATTTAATTTGGTAATATTTCATCTTCCACTGCATGTACTGGAAAACGTTTTTTCACATAATCCAACAGTAACTGAACTCAATACTACCCATGCATTTTCTGACTTTCTGGGTGCATTGTTCTTGAATCAGGTGGTGCAACAGTATTTCTGTATTTGACACTGTATCTTGGCTTCTAAAATGTATATTTAAACACCACTTTCCTCAACTAACTGTTGGTATGTTGCTAATTTGATCAATGTATCCATGCACTCTTTTCAACCGTGGTGGGGAGAAAAAAGACAAAATGAACGACACTTAGCTTTAAATTGAGAAAAAGAAAGTAAAGTAAAAAGTTCAGAACAGGCCAGAAATACTTATACTTCATATGTTTGTTTCTTTTTATTCCAATTGAATAAATTCACATCCCATTGCTTTTTTTATTTTATTTTTTATGATTCTCTCAAGGTTTGCATTAATTAGGAAAAGGGAAACACTATCATAAATTTTTCTTTTTTTCTTAGTACAAGCAAGCAAGGGCATAAATAAACTTGAGTGTAATTGTGGCAGTAAATAAAAATGTATTGAGTTACTTTTTTTAGTTAGCTATCATAAGTTAATTTTATTTTAGTGTAATGAGTGTTAATATTATTTTGTTTTAGTGTATACCATTATAAAGTATATACATGTATATTAAATTGTTTCTAACACAGTTGAAGCAATGGTGAAAATCTCCTACACTATGCTTTTCGGCTGCAAAATTTCCCTGTGCACGTCATGTAAGGTTATTATTTTAATCACTGATTTCCTTCTTTTGATGTCCCTCAGCAAAAGAAAGATCTTCTACTTGAGCACAAAAAAACTGGTGAGGATACAAAATATGACTATGGCACTTAAGAAAATATGAGCAAGGCTACAAAATATGACTATACACAATTCAGCTGCTCCCGTTTATACGCAATATGCAACTAAATTTCTTGTATGTGAAGCATACAACAATTTCAATTGCAAACTTATGATCTTTTTCTTTCATGCTGATAGACTTACTCAGCAAACCAAGAAAACATGTCACACATTTACTTTCCTCTGACTTCAGTTAAGTTAGATATTTGTTTCTCAACTAAATGAAAGTTTTCATCTTAGCATACATAAAAAAAATAAAATGCTGATGCAATTTGATGTTAATCTCAATGTGAGAAGAATTTCTGCTAGCCTGAAGTAAACAGGATAAAAAACATCAGTAGAATATTAAAAGAAAACAAGTCAAATCTACTAAATGGTTTTAAATCAATGGTAAAAAAAAAATGTTTTAAGATATCTTACTTTATGGTAAGTATATTATGCGCCTGAATTGGTTGAAGTTTCATGAGCGAAAACAGTGATGCTGGGATTTTTTTCTTGTCTTCATTCAGTACTTCCACAGATGCTGTAACATGCTTTCCTAATTCCACCTGAAAAGTTTATTCTTGTCAGAACATTTTAACAGAGAAAAACAATTAAGAAAATGCACAGATGACAGTTTACAAATTAATTTAGTTGCCAGTAGCTGAGAGGTTACGATGCTTGCCTTATGTGCTAAAAGTTTCAGCATGATTACAGGCAACAGCATTTGTTTTTTCTTTCTGGTTTCTTCTGTCGCTAGGACGAGAAACTTGCAATTAGGGATGGGCCACATCTTATTACATAAATCCGAACTATTTTTCATGATTTCTATAGAAACTAAAGGAACTGAAAATTACTTTTCATTTTTACCTTCACAATCCTTTACAGATTAAAAGAAAAAAATTACACACAAACAAAACAGGGGAAAGGGGGGAATTTCCATTTTACATGTCTGAAATACTTATAACAGCACAATTTCCATGACCCTATCAAATTCCCTCTATTTTCTCACATCCTCTCACCCTCTATTACATTCCAACAAAAATTTTAGGAGTATCAAAATGTTATATATCAAGTACACATTAAAAAAGATTAATTTAATTAGTTCATTTATATGCTACATACACTGAAATACCGAGTAGAACACTCAATAGAAATCAAACACGTGCCATCTTCATGAATGCAAATGCTGAAGCAATTTGAAGATGGCTTTATAAACAGCTCACTACAAAGGGTTCAGATGTCTGTGAAGCATAGATAGCGGCAATATGAAAAAGACTCCTGATTTAAGCAACTTTGAAATAAGCATAATAATGGGTGTTAGCTGGACAGGTGCAAGCATCTCAGAAACAGCAAAGCTTCTCAACTATGCAAGAATAACTGCATGAAGAATGTATAATGAGCGGTGCACAAATTACAAGCAGACAGTGGTGTCACTGTGGGTGCAGATGACTGGTCAATGTTCAAGGGCAACGGCAGCTGGAGAGGATTGTACGAGGCTATAGATAAGCTCCTCTTTGCATCAAGTAACTGTGCAGTACAACAGTGTTATTAGGAATATACATAGGAAAATGCATGAAATAAAAAAGGACAAAGTGGGGTGGGGTGGGGTGGGTCCCCCCCCCCGAGAGAGAGAGAGAGAGAGAGAGAGAGAGAGAGAGAGAGAGAGAGAGAGAGAGAGAGAGAGAGAGAGAGAGAGAATGAATCATATATAGGATGGCTGCAACTCCCTAAGAGCAGCAAAAAGAGAGTTTGTTCAAAAGAAAAAGCGGCATTTCATTTCTTACGGATGCACAATGAATCCAGTGACAGGAAATGCATGGAATTATTACCTCCCATGTAAGGAATGACAATCAATACGAACCAATGGCTTCAATGAGTGTTAACAAAAATGCCTACAAGTTTGTTTTTTTGTAACAAGTACTCAAACAAGTGTTAGCCCAAAAACACAGAACTTCCGGTAAGAAAGCAGTGTTTAAAGGGAACACCATGAGCCTTCAGTGATTTGGGTGTGAGTCCTGGCTTGGGAATCGACAAAATAGCAGAATACTTGGCCATCATGTGCATGCATTCCTTTTGTTGCAGCTGGTGATATGTGGCCCACCAAACAGTCATTCCTACAGCATCAAGGGATATACACTGCTGGCCACCCAAAATGCAACACCAAGAAGGAAGCATCCGATTGGCCTGAAATTCGCAGCATGCATCGCCCGCGAGAAGACATGCAAACGATTAGCATTGCAGTGCACATGCAAATCATGTGCGTCTGGCACCCCACCAAGAAGCAGTATAAGAAGGGTGCACAGAAGGCGGGGTGTAAGTAGTGGAAGTGTGTTGTGCTGCCGGACCTGTGCGTGGGAAGCTTCCTGATGCCTCGTCGCAGAATACTGCAGTCATTCCAGCACATTTCGGAGTTCGACAGAGGACGAATAGTGGGTTATCGCGACAGCAGTTTATCGTACCGAGACATCGGCGCCTGTGTGGGACGACATCCAGCCACAGTGAGGCGAGTATGAATTCGGTGGGTGCAGGAGGGACGGACGGATGGACATGAGCGACTGCCGCAGCTGCGGCACACCACCGAACGAGAGGACCGGCATGTTGTGCGGCGGGCATTGATGGCTCGCACCGCCACATCACGAACGTTAGCGCAGGAATTAGGGTGTGTTGCGCAACAACCTGTATCAGCATGTACCGTTTAACGTCGTCTGCAAGAGCGGGGACTTGTCGCACGGTGCCCATTTCTCCGATTACCATCGACGTTATACACCACCGGGGAGTGCGGCAGCCGTGGGCCGTTGAACGCCGCATCTGGACTACGGAATGGCACGACATTGTCTTCTCCGATGAATACTGCTTCTGCTTGAAGCACCACAATGGTCGGATCCGCGCGTGGCAGCACCGCGGCGAGAGACTGTATGACGCCTGCATTATGCATCACCATACCGGTCCGTCGCTTGGCGTTATGGTTTGGGGCGCAATTGGATATGACACCCGCACTCCTTTGGTACGCATTGCCAGTACACTCAACAGCCACCACTACATCTCCGACGTTTTGGAGCATGTAGTCCTCCCTTACCTACAGGACCTGCCAGCAACTATGTTTTAACAGGACAATGTGCGCCCGCAAGTGGCACGCATCATGCAACAATTCTTCATGGCCCACCAGGTATCACTGCTGCCGTGGCCCACCTGTTTTCTCAATATGTCGCCCATCGAACACGTCTGGTCGCTGATCGGCAACCAAGTGGCTCGGCAAGCACCACCCGCGGCTACGCCTGATGAACTGTGGCAACGTGTGGAAGCAGCCTGGACCGACATACCCCAACCCAAGCCCACATCCAAAGCCTCTTCCGTTCGATGCCGCGGCGTGTAGCGGCCGTTATTGCCAGCCATGGGGGCCACACGAACTATTGATGTCTGCATGTTCCGCAAGTCGCACAGGCCTGTAAGCCCAATCGTTTAATCTTTGTATCTGTTGTTCTGTGTCCAGTAAATCTGACTTTGCTATCTCGTATCCTTTTTGGTGTTGCATTTTGGGTGGCCAGCAGTGTATGTTTGAGAGCTACTGGGATAGGGCAGAATACTTAATTTCTTTCTTGTGGGCATACCCCCACTTGAAATTTCTTTGTATCACTATGCCCATGATGCAACTCTGGTGCCCTTGGTGGAGAAGCATACAAGCGTCATCACTGCATCAATCAGGATTTGAACATTCTCAACCAATGTTCCTGTGTGGCATTACAACTCCCCATCCTTCCCTGGCACAGGAGTCTCCCTCCACTTGAATGGATCTAACCAGGGGTGAGTTTCACAGCCTGGCCTGAACCACATCTTTTTGACAAAGAAGTAATCCATGCTGTTCACACCACATGATACATGACACTCCCACAGCACACAAACCACTTAGAATCTTTTAAAGCACCACAAGATACAGATATCAGAATAAAATCCAAATTAAAAGAGGGAAGCTAAATGATCATACAAGGTTTCAAAGCATTATAAATCCTCAGGGGGTGCTCAGATATGGTGACATCTAGTATCTTCAGCACATGCAAACTTGGGGGTCAGATACATAACTCAACCTAAAACTACTTTCATGATTTTACAGTTGAAAATATCGAGCATGTTTGACTTTAACTGTATGAAAAATAAATGCTTCTTGAACATAAATTTAAAAATACTATCTCACTTTGTCAATAACATCGACCAGAATTGACGATATCCCATATATCTGAATCTGAGCAGCAGCTTCCTGTTTGGCATCCAGGCACAAATCTTGAATAGTTATGGTAAAGTTGCCAGTATCACGTGGAGTTATCTGTAAAGTAATTAAAACATAGTGTCACATTATCAGCATTCCATAACAATGGAAAAAAATAAAATTTGAAACTGTGAAATTTTTTGCAGGGGAGAGGTTACAATATCACTGAACTATTATTTTGAATCATAATTTTATATTGTAATTAAACAATTATATTAAAAACAACTTATTTTTTTTTTAACTGTTCGTTATCCAGGTCTTTTTATTTGATTAATGGTCAATGGGCAGACATTTTACTCAAGAAAATGATCTAGGATCTTAAGATTTGCCTTTCATTAATTGCTTTGATTTTTCACATTCACTTATGTTGGTTGCTAAAAGTAACGTTACATTTTTAAAATCCTCTGGTTTCCCAAGCAGCACTCTGCTCTCCGATGGAAAACAGGTTTCAGTAAATCCCTCAACTTAAGTACAAAGTCCACAGCACTAACTCCTGTGCAGGGAAAACAGTGGGAAAAAATGCACACTGGTCAGTATCTCAGCCTCGCAACCTAACGTTTATGGAGCAGCAAGACTGGCAAAAATTGAAAAAATATATGACAGTGCTACATAATTCTTTAGCAGCTCAATAATGCGTGGGATGAAATCATGACTAATCATTTTAAACAATTTACTATGTTGTTTACAAGTGTTGGCACAGTTAAAAAGCTGTAAAAGGAGGGTAGGGGTATGTTTTAAACAATATATCACATCATTTACCTGTGTCAGCACAATTTACACAGCCAGAAATCAGGAATTTCAAGTTCACCTGAGCACAAAAACCCAGAAATCAGGGTTAGACCCGGAATAAAACTATTATTGTTTGTCTTTAAGTCAGAGTTGAGTGATTGAAAACATTTACCACTTATACTGTAAAAACTATACAAAAGTATTATCATGAGACATATCCCCTAGGGACAGTTTCATGGTAAAACATACTTCAAATTGAACAAATGAAATATCAAAGGTATTGTGTACCTAATATTGAACCATATATCGCACGTTACACGCTCAGACATGTGCTCCCACCCCGAGAGAAGCCTAAATTATGCAACAAGTCTTGGTTAGTTAAAAGATATGTACAAATAAAACGTTTTAGTTAAAATATTATTTTACAATTTTCAATTGAACATTCACTCATTGGAACACTCATTCTCTAAAAATATCTATTAATTAAAACATATCACATTAGAAACAACTAAAAAACTCCGTGTTGGGAGGCACGGTCCACTCAAAAGATACTTTGTCGACTTTATCACAGCGAGCGCTTTCACAACCCCTTGGTTTGCATCATCGGGGCATCAACAAACTGCACAAGGACTCCTCGTGTGTGTAGCATGCAGAAGTTGCATGCCGGGAAACGAAGGAAGGGGGCCTTTTACTACGTCTCAGATTAATCTCAATTGCTGTTATCTACCGAAGGGGTTGGTAAATAAATCTGTCGTAAGTATAAATCTGTTTCTGTTAATATAGAAACAAATTAAATATTACTTACTTTTTATAGAAACGAATGAAATATTATTAACCTTTTATTAAACGGTGTGATTTTTATAATGCTCTTTATAAATGACTTCCAAGCTTTATCAAGGGTAGTAGGGTCCTGTAAATTACATATTTTATCCTTTTTTTTTAGTTCAATTATAACACTCTCTGAAATCCTCAACTCTTTTAGTTGAAGATTTCAGAGTGCTATGCATTTCAGAGAGACTAATAATTGAACAAAAAAAGGATAAAATATGTAATTTACAGGATCCTACTACTCTTGATACAGCTTGGAAATCATTTATAAAAGGTGAAAAAATGCATAGAAAAGGACAAAAAAAAGAGCATTATTAATATCACACCGTTTAATAAAAGGTTAATATTTTATTCGTTTCTATAAAAAGTTAGTAATATTTCATTTGTTTCTATATTAACAGAAAAAGATTTATACTTACGACAGATATATTTACCAACCCCTTCGGTAGATGGAAGCATTTGAGGAGATTCATCGGAGACATAGTAAATGGCAGCACCCCTTCCTTCGTTTCCCGGCATGAAACTTCTGCATGCTAAACACACATGAGTAGTCCTTGTGCAGTTCGTTGATGGCCCAATGATGCAAACCAAGGGGATGTGAAAGCACTCGCTGTAATAAAGTCGACGAAGTATCTTTTGAGTGGACCATGCCTCCCAACACGAGGAGTTTTTTTAGTTGTTTCTAATGCGATATGTTTTGATTAATAGATATTTTTAGAGTATGAGTGTTCCAATGAGTGAATGTTAAATTGAAAATTGTAAATTAATATTTTAACTAAAACGTTTTACTTGTACATATCTTTTAACTAACCAAGACTTGTTGCATAATTTAGGCTTCTCTCGGGGTGGGAGCACGTGCCTCGCTGAGCGTGTAACGTGTGATATATGGTTCAATATTAGGTACACAATACCTTTGATGTTTCATTTGTTCTATATAGACAGGCTTTGATTTGAACAAAATATTACGGAACAGGTTTTTTCTTCATTACTTGGCTGCTTATATCACATAACTATTACATATTTCTTTGTTAATTAGGCTTGTAAATTCTGTTGTTCCTTTTGCTACTTTTTTTTTTAATTCTGTTAATCCATTTCAATGATTTGCAATACAAATGTGTGATTTCAACAAATGTTATTCCTATAGGTGAGTAAACTTTATCTCTAGAGAACAAACAGTAAAAGCACTACATAGCTGACATTTCTCATCACCCAGCATGAACATTCTTACAGTGGGGAAGAATATATGGCAACTCCATATAACAGCGCACTTCAAATCAAACAATACCATATATGAGTAAAGGCAAAGCAAACTGCTAACAGATGTTTTGCTTCAACATATCAGCAAGCTGTGTGCAATTTGGATGGTAACATCTACGTATATCATGATTGGAAAGGAACTTGATACAAAACCCTTTAAACACATAAAAATATGTGCTACATGGACAGTTACTTATGTTGGCAGTACTGTCATCTGTTTGTTGGTACCCAGTTGAGGTTGTCATAAAATATAGCTCCTGTTTCCACTGCTTTTGAACTAGACGCAAAGGAAGTGCCTGTCTTGAAAACTGCCATTAAATTGAAATGCTATTTGAAATCTGTCATTAGTAAAGCAAATATTTATTTCAAACTGGCACTCAAAGTTCACTACGCAGGTTCAAGTTGACAAAAAATTTCCACTCCTAAACTACCTGGTTTCCAATTTTGCTAAACAAATAGCTTTTATTTCATTCAAAATATTTTCTCTTAATACAAAATGCAACAAAACCCTTGAAGAAAGATTTTTTAAATGTTTTGTCCAAATACTGAGTTTCTAACATATGTTCCACCTGTTTGCTCATTAAATGCTCCAGTGGTTTCATGTACTATCCAACATCTTACAAGGGAACAAATATTTTACTCAAGAAAGTGATCTAAAATTTATACCACAATCCATAGTATTTTGTCACAAACTTGAGGATGAATGCACTTTGCTTCATAGGAATACTAAAACAACGGGGGGGGGGGGGGCACACTAAAAATCTTACTCCTTATAATATGAGCTGGACCAGGGAAAACAAATACACTAAGATGCCAAAAAAACTGGGAAGAGCGCTGCGACTTCCATTACATGCTACCATTCTCATACAGCAAATGGTATCATCTGCAAACAATGTATATATAGAGAGGCAGATATCTCCGCAAGCTCAAGTAAAAGTATTCACAGTTCAGATGGCAGCTTATCAGTATTTAAGCAATTTCGAACATGGTATGATAGTCGGCACCCGGGAGATGGGCCACTCCATCTCAGAAATTACCATGAAATTTGGGTTTACACAGTCAACAATTTCAAGGGTGTGCCTGGACTACACAAACTCAGGAGGGAAATCCAGAGTGTGCAATCAGTGTGGCCATATAAAAGCCCTGGACGATCATAGACAGTGGCATGTCTTACATCGTAACATCGGCCCAGCATGCAACATTACCGATTATGGATGGAAGAACATTCTACAGTTTGGTGTTCTGACCCTCCCCCTCCCCCGTTCACCAGATTTAAATACCACTGAATACATTTGGGATGCTGTTCAACGTGCCATCAATGTCAGGAATCCTCCACCACCAAATATAACGGAATTGTGGGATGCTCTTCAGGAAGCATGGTGTGCACTGTCTCCACAATACTGCAGAGAGCTCAGGGAGTCCATACTCTGTCATGATGCTGCCCTTATCCGATTACGAGGAGGACTAACGTGGTATTAAAAATACATGAAAATATGTGGATAGCATAAAATCTTTTAGAGCCAACTCTAAACAACACATTGAACAAATTACACTCACTTATCAGCTAAAAAACACATTACACTCACTTCATCAGCTAAAAAATTGACTGTTTTTGTTGTTGTTTTTTGTATGATCAATTTCACAATCAGAAAGGATTTTCACAATTGTACTTTTTATACAATTTGTATCCACACTTTTAACATCTTTTAAGGAGCTGAATTTAATATTGACTATGCAAATTGTTAGTATTTTATTGGCACAATGAAAGTGCAATTCTTCTTCTACTTCTTCTTCTTATTATTTTTATTTGAATTGCAGTTTTGGAACTCAATTTATTTGCATTGCTATTAGCTATTTTCACACTGCAAACTGCAATGTGATATCAGTCTTCTGGACTGAACTTTTTTTTTTTCACAAATGTCTCTGAACTCCATGTAAGTCCGTCACTAATGATACATCATACAATCAGATTATAAAACTCCACAATAGCAAAGTGCACATTTTTTTTTATTAGTTTAACATTGAAGCATATTTAATTATTTGTTTTAAACATGCTTCAAAAGGTAATCCACAAGAAGTTTAATTCCATAGCTATATATTAATATTTAATCATTTTTCTCTATAGAATGACTTATTTAAATTTGTTATTGGGTGTGCAACTTAATTCTCGGCCCCTAACCACAAGTGATCATAGAACGTCGGCAAATGCAAATAACTGTGTGTGATAATGGCTGATTGCAGCGCCATCCAACAGCTTTCCAGGTAACTGTAACCACTGACAGCTGTAGTGACAGAAAGGACGAAAGTTGACAGTGAAAGCAATGTTGTTCGAGAAGCAGCATTTGAGGCACTGACTCCTGTTCGCGTTTCAGCTGAAACAAAGTGCGGCGGAAGCCCAGCAAAAGATCTGTGCTGCTTTGGGTGAGGCTACTGTGTCCTACAGTACATGCAAGAATGGTTCCAGCGGTTTAAGCAGGGAAATTTCGATCTCCATGATGCAGAACGTCCGAGACAGCTACAGAAAGTTGGCGACGAGGAACTGGAACAACTGTTGGACGCGGATCCCTGTTGCACACAGTCAGAGCTCGCCCAGAAACTCGGAGTAACACAGCAAGCCATGGCAAAGCGCCTGCACAAGCTTGGGCGGATTCACAAGGAGGGCCGTTGGGTGCCCCACCAACTCACAGCTGCGAACAAGTCTAGGCGCTATCATGTTGCTGTGTCCTTGCTCTCCAGATTCAAGAAGAAGGATTTCCTCCACAAGACTTTGACCTGTGATGAGAAGTGGATCCTCTACGATAATCCTAAGTGGCGCAAATCGTGGGTTTATCCAGGTCAGCCTACCACCAGTACCACCAAACCAAATATTCATGCCAGGAAGTTGTTGCTGTGCATATGGTGGGATTAGTGTTGTACACTATAAGTTGCTCAAACCTGGTGAAATGGTCAATGCTGAGCATTATTGTCAGCAACTCATTCGTGTGAGTGACGCACTGGAGGTGAAAAGGCCATACACCGGCAAGGGCAGAAGGTCAGTCCTGTTGCTTCAGGATAACGCACATCCTCACACTGCGAAAACAGCTTTAAACATGATCACCAACCTGGGATGGGAGATTTTGTCCCACCCGGCATATTCTGCAGACTTCGCCCCGTGAGATTATCACCTCTTTCGCTCCCTGCAACATCACCTGAGTGATACACACTTCACTTCTGTCGAGGAGGTCCACACAAGTATTGATGACTTTATCAACTCGAAACAGCCCTCTTTTTCCGCAGTGGCATTCGGCAACTTCCTGACCGATGGCTCAAATGTATCCAACACGACAGGGATTATTTCCCTCATTAGGTACGTATTCAATTTGCTATAATTTGCTGTCAATGTGCCGTGCCTGTGGCCGAGAAATAAGTTGCACACCTAATAATTTATTAAAGACAGCAGTAGTTTTTTGCTTTTGTGCAACTGCATATGTATGTTTTTTCTTGGGTTTTTTTCAGTGAGAACACTTCAACAGAAGGGCTGATATTTTGAACTGATACTGATTATATATATATATATACAAAATAACTAAACTTGATACAGGATTTCACATGAAAACCTTTTGGCTACAATTCATGTATTTATTTCAACCAGCCAAAAATACTGCAATGACAAATCTATCACAAAACATTTTAGAATGACAAATCTATAAAAAAAAAATGTTTTACAATGACAAATCTGTCACAAAACATTTTACAACAACAAATCTATCACAAAACATTTTACAATGGCAAATCAATCACGCAAAACTTTGCACAATAGAATTTTTCACAAGTGTATGAAATTTGCAAATTACGCCAAAACTAAAAAAAGGTAAACTACAAAGAATACCTCTATTTGTCGAGTTGACTTCTTATAAAAAGCATCAGCCTTGCTGGGATCACTGGTTTCAAGAACAAAATGCCCAGAACCTTTGCTAACATTCAAGTAAACCTAAAATATAAAAATCAGTTCAAATATTTTATGTATAAACTTTTCACAGATTCAACATATTTTTCCAAAAGAGAAACCAGGAAAGAAAATGCAAAAATAAAAACTACATTTAAAAAAAAAGGGGGGGGGGGGTTATAAAGAATCAGCATAATATTGGAACTGTTTCTGATTACAGAATTCTTAAGTAAAGGTAAGAATACTAAGTATTCTGCAATTTCTGTGACTATTTACTTTTTCACAAAACTGTAATTTCAGTTTTATTTGAAACAATGAAAATACTCAATATTACAAAATGACAAAACATGGAATTTCTACTGATTTTTCCCCCTTTTGGAGGAAAAAAACAAACTAGGACAGTTGCACATCTCTGTCAAAAAAATGTGGAAAAAGACTGGCTAAATTAAGTGTCAGCATGTGGATTTTATTTTTTATATTTTTATCGTTAGGAAGTGGTGCTACAAGTTAAAAATATGGATACATAAAATGTGGAGTATAAAAATCCTTGTGAGCTACTTTTTAAAATTTAGGGTGTTTCAAAATTCTAAGAAAATTTAAAGATGTCCAGAGTTGCTAAAAATCATGTCCCCAATCAGTAATAAAAACCGATGCATTTCAACTGAAAGTTTTTTTAGTTATCATCAGTGTCTGTTAAAGACAACTGTTACAGGATTGTTCACAGTTCCGCAGTTCACTTTGTATCTGTTACGTTCTAGCTATCAAGTGGTTAACAACATCCTGTGCATTGTAGGCAAGATCTGCAGCACATTGTATCAGTAGGTACTAAGATGAATATTGTCCTTTCTGATTAGATATTTTTTTAGTTATCGTAGTTTTTTGTTTGTTTGTTGTCCTTAATGTACAAGGTATTCTCAGGAAGGTGGCAGTAAACAAGGTGAGTTATTGTTGCAATTAATATCCTTTGGTTGCATGATTACTATAGCTTCTGCCGTTAAAGTTTATGTTCACTATGTAAACATATATGATCAATATTTTTCCAGCTAGGTATTGCTTTCTCTTTATGCAATATTGAATGAGGGATGATTTATCACACCAGAGATTTCAGTCCTTCAAACATTCCTTAAATTCAGATGTTTAGTTTCAAATGTTGATTAGAAAATGATGACATGGATATGTTTTTAAATAGTAAAAATGAAAATGTACTCTTTCACAAGTTATTGCAAATGTCAACAACTTTAAGAGAATGCATTTTCACTTTTACCATAAGGAAAAGATTATGTCGCCACAGAGGTTCTTTTTTGACCACAGAGTTTCTTTAAAAAAACCCTCTTTATTTTTTGTTTGCTTAGGAACATTTAATTACCCTATGGTCTCACTTGAATAGAGAAATAAATGCTCCTAAGCAAACAGAAAATAAAGAGGATTTTTAAGAAACTCTGTGATCAGGAAAGAAACCTGTGGCCACATCACCACTTCCTAATGGTAAAAGTGAAAATGCATTCTCTTAAAGTTGATGACATTTGCAATAACTTATGAAAGAGTACATTTTCGTTTTTACCATTTAAAAATATGTCCATGACATTTTCTAATCAACATTTAAAAGTAAACAGCTGAATTGGAGGAATGTTCGAAGGACTGAAATCCTGGGCGTTATAAAGCATCCCTCATGCAATATTGCATAAAGGACAAAGCAGTACCTAGCTGGGAAAATATTGATCATGTGTGTTTGCACAATGAATGCAAACAAACTTTAACGGCAGAAGCTATAGTAATCAAGCAACCAAAGGATATTAATTGCAACAATAACTCAGCTTATTTACTGTCATCTTCCTGAGAATACAGTGACATGAAGAAAAAGAAAAAAAAACTATAAATCAAAAAATATATATAAAAGGAAAGGACTACATTCATCTCAATATCTATCATGATACAATGTGCTGCAGATCTTGGCTGCAATGCAGAGGATGTTGTCAACCACTCGATAGCTACAATGCAGCAGATACAAAGGAAACTGAGGAACTATGAACAATCATACAGCAGTTGTGCCTTCATTGAATACTGATGATGACCAAAGAAACTATCAGTTGAAATGAGTCTGTTTTCAATACTGATTGGGGACATGATTTTTTAGCAACTCTGGACGTTCACAAGGATTTTCATACTCCACATTTCATGTATCTATATCTTTAACCTATAACTTGTCTATATAACTTAATTTTTACCTAATAACTCTAGTTTTTATCTTCAACATTTTTTAATCTTAACACCCTTTCTTCACCTCATGCACAAATGATGAATGAAACGGTATGGCATTTAAAAAAATGTCATTATTATAAACCATTCTCTATTCTGAAGTATTGCCTTTTACCTTTTTTTTAACTTAAGTTTTTCTGGAACTCACATTATCTGGTGATACAGAATGCATTGAACTATCAACATGATGAATAATATTTTTAAGGATTTACATATTATGTCCATCTAACATGATCAGGGCTTGAAAAATACCATGCCCGAGATATGTAAATTATTGGCCTGGGCAAGTAAAAATGAAATCTAGTTGCCCAATCAGGCAACTAGATTTAAAGAGAAAAAAATTCTGCTCTAGAAAAAAGACGGTCTTCGCATGTTTTTCATTTTACTTCAGTTGTATTATTGTTACGGAATAAGTGCCAAGGCCAGGAGAATAGCGCTTCTTTAATTATATTATGCTCTACGTCCAGAAATTGGGGCCATATGTAGATGTTGTTTACAGTTAACGACGGGTTGCATGCATCGGACGAAACTAGCCTCCGGTGTTCAGTGAGAAAACGCATAAACTGATATGAAACAGGAGGACACAGACTGATGGGCAAAAAAGCCGTGCTTTATGGGGAGGGAGTGATAACGGAATATTTATTGCACAGCTCCAGGTGCGGTAACCTCTCTGACATAACTTGGGTAAAGTGGAAGCTCCCGCCCGTGTGCACGCCCACACACATGAACTGACAGCGGAACTACTGAAACAAAAGCTAAGTTTTGTTTAAAAATTAGCCTGCGCAATGCATTCCACTTAACCAGGAGAAGAGCGAAAATTACCAAAGCCGATAACTTAGTTTATCTGAGAGTATTCGTGTTAGTTGCGGTTCATGTTAGCTGTGGATATAAGTTGTTTAGTAATGGATATACCATGTTTTTTTTTTGGAAAATAAAATCCAGCAATGAGAGTATATCTTATAGTAAGCAATTATGTGAAATTCCCGATCTGTCAGCAGTAGTTACAAATTCGTCTTCCGCACTGTTGAGTGACGTAATTTCAGAATCAGAATCTACATCGTTGGCAAATCTGAAACTTGTGCAAGCGGACTATGATAAAGCGTACAAAAAAAAAAAAAGCTGTTGCACAGTTGAAGAATCTTGGATAAAAACATTTAATTGGCTAAAGTCAAATGACAAGACTATTGTGTTGTGCACTGTTTGCAAAATCCATCATAAAATTGCTGATACCACCAGTAATTTTTTCAAGCAATGTGGCATGCCAGGTGATAATATATAGTTTAATAACTAAGTGCACACAACAGTAGTCGAAAACATAAGATTTGCCTTTGCTTCTAAACAACAATTTTGGGGATTTTATGATGCAAAATTACTTTTGTTTGTCCAAGAGAAAAAGGTAAATATTTTTTACATTAAAAATTGTTGTTAAAATCTACTTAAACTGCCATACAATTAACTATGATTGTTTAATTTTTTTGTAAAACACAGGACATATACATTAAAAATTTTTGAACATGGCATTATCACTAAATTTCTCAAATGCCATTGATTACCTTTCTTAAAACTTGAGATATATGCTTTTGTGCATTATGAATACAGACACTTTAAATGGTGATACAAAAAATGTATAAAAAGTTTGTCATAATTTTTAACTTTAGAAAATGAGGCTTCTGTTCTGTTATCTTAAAAGATAAATTTTTCTGGGCATGTAGATTTCACTTCTGGGAAAGTAAATATTTTCTGCACACACCCAGCTGGGCATGTAACTTTTCAGATATTTTTCAAGCCCTGATACTAAATATTTACTTTCACTTTTAACACATTCACCTCCCTCCACTGAGTTTAATGATTTGAGGAAAATTTTTTGTGTAATATCAGAGAACTGAAACTGATCAACAATTTAAGTAGCTATTTAAAGTGAAAACATATTGGCAATTCTCATGCAGTTTCTACAGCTTCTGTATTGGTCAGTGGTGCAAGGAATTATCCTAAATGTAGCCAAACATCATGTAGTGTTTTCACACAGTATGTAAAATTAAATTTTAAAAAAATAATAATTTAGTGATTCTTTTTTTGCAAATCTCAAGTCACAATGATATGAAACATGGAAAAAAAAAAAGTAGGAGAAAGGCTAAATAAAGTATGATCATAGCCATGTAGTGTTTTATGGAAAGGTGGAAAATTATCTGCAGCCTATAAAAAGCTTAATAAGTTAAAAATTCTCCTTTCAAAATAAAGCTACATTTATGCATTGAACAAATTGCAAATACATAGCTACTGAAAACAAATAGCATCAACTTCATACTCAAAAATAACACAAAAAGAAGTTAACTTGAATTCCACAAAGATTGCAGAAACTTACTTTGTTGGATGGATTATTGAAGACAGATATATCCTTTGGGGTAACTTCAGCATCTTCAACTAAGTGCAAATTTAGAGAATGACGCAAAGGAGTTTGAAGGTCATACTAGATAAAAAATTAAGAATAATAAAAACTGTGTAACAGAACAATGCAGTTAATCAAATCATACAATTAATTAACCTCAATAAGACTATAAACATTACATCAGAATGCTGAAAACTTTTATTTTAGATTGCAAATCATATGTACTAATAAACTACTAAATATACCATTTTTCTACATTCACTTTACTTTTCTTTCAGCATTTGTAAATATCAAAACTTGACTGAATAGCATTACATGTTAATACAAAAGGAAGACTGCAATACACAGGTAACAAATAGATGAAGGGAGCAGGGTCAACATGCTAGTTACATTAAGAATAACTAAAAAAACTGCAGACTTTCGACTCTGGTTTTGGTCACTTGTAAACTGTCGGAAAGAGACTGTTGCCAGATATGGATTTTTAAGTGCTGCATTAAGAGATAAAGGCATCTACAACTAAGGTCATGGCACAGGGTAGTAATTCTCAGCTGTTGAATCAGAGGGGAATGCTGTACAGATATGGTGGCAAAATGCATATAACTTACTGAAAGTCTTCTTACATTATATGACTTCAGAACATCTAAAAAAATCAAGCAAGGAAGAAGTGGACAAAAGTGAAGACCACATTCCCAAAATGTATTAAGTTAATTCATGAACAAAACTGTAGTTGACCAAGTTATCTGCCTGACATTCCAAGTTAGAGTTGAATTTAAGATGGGAACTAAGGTTGAAACTCACTGTTACATGTAGCAGCAGGTCATAAATGCCTATAATACCATTTTTTTTTCTTTCTTCCTCCTGCAAGAGCTTTCATTGCTAGGTTGCCCTTTACTTAAAAATCCATACCAATGTAATCTCTTTGAATAAACCATAAAGATTTGTTTCTCTTTTTGTTTGCTAGTGCACACACACACACATGTATCCAACAAAAAGCTGTTTAAGAGTAACAAGCTTATCATCATGTCTTATATATGCATCAAAATAGTTAATATCACTATAAAGGGTATAAATAGCTACATGTTTAGAATGAACCACAACTTAAAAATCACTACTGTGGTCCACTTCTAGTAGTAAACACTGACAAGAAATTCCTTATGAGTGATAAATGCAAATACAGATTTTTCAATTTACTTTACCAAAATTAAAACCTCCATAATGATCTATTAAAACAATGAATTTTTCATAGATTTGGCCTTTGAATTACTGTTAAAACTTATGCACATATGCATAAATGTCAACCTTGAAGGGTCAAAACACAGCAATTTTCTGAGAATTTTCCACACACAAACAGAGTTAGAAAATTATCACGATGCTTTTTATACACACTTTAGCAAAACTGCACAAGTACTAGATATTGTCATATAATTTTATATAAACAGTCACGGTAAAATAAGTCCCACATTTTGTGAAGAAACGCGGTGCTATTTCAGCAGAATAGATGTTTGATTTTGCTCATGCAAGAAATTTTTGGCTGTGAGCAACTTCAACATACTTCTGGCCCTGATGACCCAATTTTGCTATCAAAAATTTTCTTAGCATGTCATCAGTCATTTATGATCAAATTTGGATTCTGATTTTTTTAACTTGGCTAAACATACTGCCACACTTTGTATTTGAGTGAGGAAGAGTTAACGTTGATAGCATTAGTCTTGACGCTAATCATACCTAGCAAGCATTTTTGCTTTTATTTTAAAGTGAAAGTAAATTTCAAAATTAGTATCCATTTCATTTCCATGATCCGTTAAAAATTGTTTTTCTGGGAGAATAAACAATAGTACTCATTTTTGAGATTTAATTTCTGCTAAAATGAATTTCTTTACTTGCTTCAGTCACTTCTTGCTATATCAAGAAACAAAAACAGCATCATTTTCCCCATTTGTCTGAAAACAAACTAAAATTAAAAATTGGAACTCTTTCATTACCCATAGTCTTTTTCTCTGCATACTGACAGGCCAGTGTCATACTCTGAACTTTGATTTTGATTTAACCAAAAGGGAAAATGCTTGCTCTGTTCCTTGATATAAATATAAGGTACTAATAAATGAGAAAACGTGCATTTCAAACAACATTAAATTTAAAATATCGGTATTGTTGTTGCTTACTACCATAAAAACAATTTTACAGGTTACAGAAATGGTGCCAATTTCGTCATGCATAGATTTAAGTACCAATTTTGAAATATACTTTCACTTTTATAAGAGAGGAGGTGGTAAAAATGCTTGCTCTATTGATTGAATTTGAAGGCTTAAAAATAGGAATACATGCATTTCATTAGAAACTTTTTTTAATATGAAGTTGCTCTTTCTGCACTGTTCCCCCAAAAATAAGAAATGAGCAATATGATCAGAAAATATTTAAAATGATGAATATAATCAGCAAACAATATCAGTTTTTAAGCTTCAATCGCTGGCCAAGTAGTACGAGGCACTGGCATTCAATCATTCATCTAAGCCGGGACTGGGTTCATGTCCCGGGTGAAACGTGGATAGTATGTGCAGCACTGGCTCCCTCCCTTGCCTGGAACCAGTGCCCCTAAATTAGGGACTAAGTTGTTCATGGAGGCCATTATATTTTACACTTCCCCAACAAACAAACAAAAAAAAAAAAAAACACGTTCATTTGGCAGATGAGCATTCTTTGAGGAGATAACCTCTGTCTGAATCTCAAAGAACAGCTCAATAATAATAATAATAATAATAATAATAATAATAATAATAATAATAATAAAGGTTCAATGGGTTCCTAATGGCTATACAAGATCAAGTTGTAAACACCAGAAACTATCGGAAGCATATCCTGAAGGACACATCAATTGAAAGTGGCACATGTCTAAAATGCCATCAAGCACCAGAGACCACCCAACATATTGCAGCAGGATGCACAGTCCCCACACAGAGTACATGAACAGATGCAATAAAGTTGCCAAGATCCTCCATCATAAATTGGCAAGAAAGCCTCACCTCATTACAACTGAGCCAGTATCCTACTACAAGTACAAGCTAACAATGCTTCTAGAGAACAACACCTACACGATGTACTGGGACAGATCAATCAGAACAGATAAGACCATCCCCACAATCGACCTCACATCATCCCGGTTGACAAGAAGTCAACATACCTCATTGATATTGCTGTGCCGAATACATGCAACTTCCCGAAGACGCACAAGGAGAAGCTGTCAAAGTATAATGACCTAAGACACAAAGTCATGGAAATGTGGCATATGGAGAATGTCACCACTGTCCCTAAAGTATAATAGCAGCCACAGAAGTTGTAATTGAGACCATTCACAGTTCTACATAGATACTAGACCTTCAACCCAATACCTACATGTAACTACAGAAGGCAGCTATCCTGAACACTTATAGGATAGTAAGAAAGTTTCTGGACAACTAAAGAAATACCACTTCTCAGACTTGGTACATCGTACCCATCCCATAAGGAAGAGAAAAAAATTGCCCCAGAAAGGGGTGGAATCTTTAATAATAATAATATGCTAATGTAACACCTTAAATCAATTTCGTATACGAGAACTGTGTAGTATGTATACCTACGTGCCAAAAAAAAAAAAAAAAACAGTTCACTAATTTTAAATACAAAATGCATGGTTTATACAAAACGAGAAAAATCTTCGAAGTTTGAGAAATCAGTTCTTTGTTTCAAAATGTCTACTCAGGCTAGGAAGTGTCTTGATTACGTGCAAGGTTGGAAGTGTAAATCAAGACACTTCCTAGCTTGCACCAAGGTCATCAAAACCTAGACTTGGCATCAGCATAAGCCAGACTTAACATCAGCATAAGTTGGCCAGGAGGAAGGGGAATTCAAGGCACATAGGTCACATCCTGCCCAACCACCCACCCACCTACCTACCTACCTACAAAAAGAGTTATTTAATTTCTTTGAAAAGAAAAAACAGACTGTTTTAACACCGATTAACTCAGATACAAGTACCACTGCTATTTCATAACATTTTCTCACCCTTGCTTTGTTGGGTACCTGAATTTAAGCAGAAGCTTATGCATTATTACTACACAATGGAATTCAGAACAGATGCTGTGTTTTCAAATGAAATAATGTACTGCTTAAATTAGATAGTACTCTTTTTTTAAATAGATATTTTATTACATGTCCAGTAAATGTGTTTAGACATACCAAATGAATCAGTGAACTTACTTAATCATATCCTTCACATTTAAGCAAATGAAGCTGAGATACCGCATTTTTGTTGACTTTTCACATAAAAAATGTTAAATTATTTTTAAATTACTTTCCATGTTTTGACAACTCTAAAATTCTTAAATCATTATAAGTTACTATAAATTATTATATATCAGTATCATCTTTTGAAATATGCAATGAATTTCTATTTGATGCCTTCCACCATTTTGTTTTAAAAAATGAACTCATAATAACAAGTATTTGATTACAACAATTGCATTTACTGATCACCATGGAACGGATTTTTGTGTGCTAAAAGACAGCAAAATATTTATTTTTTTATATACTAATAATTTCAAAAATATTTGCCGAAAATAAAAATATAATCTCTTCAATGATAATGTAACAACTTATTTTCTGTGACAAAAAGATGTTAGAACTCAACTTACTAATTTACTAATCACAGCTATAAATCTGACTACAAAAACTCTTCGTGGAGTTGCAGTGGACAATAAAAGCCATCTCTAGATTTTCCATCAAAAATCTAAACCCAATGTGACAAAACAATGACTGATATAAAGAAAATTATTATTCTACATCATAGGAAGTCAACCTTGCATATTTTAAAAGGGGGATTCACTAGCACTTACAAACAGTCAATTTTACGTACAAGCTGTCTCCTAAAACTTCAGCAATTTTACAAATAATTTGAAATCCAATGTTTTTTTTTTTTTTTTTTTTTTTTTTTTCATATTGTTGGGGGTTTTTTAAACACATATATGATTTTATCCCAAAAGTGTGGTAAGTTTCCTTTTAACATCCTGCAAGTCTTTAACTGTTTCAGACAGTAGGTTTACTACTGTTTCAAATTTCTTTATAGAATGACACAAGAAACAGAATTTAGCAGATATGTATGCCAGGTCTCTTTCTAAACTGGTATCATTCATTAACCCTTTAAGCGGCCGATGCATCTGAACCAAATGGTACCCAAAATTTTTAGCCCTCCACAAACAAAACTGTTGATATAGTGGCCAGATTACATGGAAGCTACGGCAAAATTATTTTTCCCCCTCTCTCATCTCAGCAGAATAGACTATATATCCCTCTCTGGTAGTAAGAGCTCCCCCTTATGGTCTTTAGTCTTACAGTCTATACTCTGATTCCCTTATAGTGATTTATTCTCTGCTCCATGACCCAAGGAATGACTGGAAATGGCTATTCCCCCTGACACTGACATCATGCCACTGGGCAGAAGCAAGTAACTCAAACATCTTTTCTCTCAGCTTTCTTAGGTTCTTTGCCATTTTTGTAGTATTTTCAGGAGGAAAAGTAATATGATAGGAAGAATTAAGGAAAATCCCTCCCCTTAAATGACAATTTTGAATGACAACCCCTAAGAGAAACTCAACGCTTTCTGTTGTGCAGGTTCACTCGTTCTTGTAGAGTTCGGCCCACTCATTAGACAGCAATTATATATATTCGTTCGAGTTGATTTCACACAATTTTTCTGACCCCAAGTTGATTTCACGCAATTTTTCTGACCCCGAGTTAATTCGTTTAAGCCGGTTAAAGGGTTAAATGATGAACAATCTGTATTGAAGAAGCATAGTCCCCCAGTGTATGACTACGGGTTTAGGCAGCAGGGGAAGATCAGGATTCTTCTTTTAGAAGAGATTGATCCTTGTTGGGGATGTAACAAACACTTTTTTTCACCATTTGATACTAACTTATCCACATTAGGTAAAAATGTTCAGTTATTTTTACACAAGCTGTGCAGAGCATAAACAACACGTTATGTGTATCATTTTTGGAAAGCTCACGGAAAAGCTGTCAGCAGCTTTCTTCATATATGCCACTGCATTCATAACCAAGAGTAATGCATTGTCATACTTCACACCATTCAGCCACAACAAGTACATAGATTCATAGCATAATCTAGCAACTGTGACACGATTTGCTGTGAAAAGGTCTCTGTACAGTAGCAAAAAAAAAGTTTTGTCAGTTTACACACAAACTATAACATTTCCCACTTTTCTGCCACTGGAACTGGTAGTTTCATCAATGCTCACCCAGATTTTTTCATTTTCACACTTGGACCTAACATATCCTAATGTTTCTTCATAAAATTTTGGAAGCTAGCTTTTCCTGAGGGTCAATTCATGAGAGGGATCAATGTTCGTATGGTCAATTTGAAACTTTCTGAACTCTGAATGGTTAACTTTATGTAGAAGCAAAACTGAAACAAATGCCTTACACAGATCTTAATAACACACGGAACACTTTGAAGGGCTGAAATATCGGATTGAACTAGTTCTTCTTGAAGAGTTTGTCAAGGTGTCACATGTGAAGCAGTAACGGTATGCTTATTGCTAGACAAATGCTGTTCACTTGGGAATGCTGATCTGTTACCATAGATTTTCCACATGACCGACAGAATAGTACTTTTCGTCGGTAATAAACATGTTTTGAATTCCACGATGTTTTGTTGCAGATGGGAACCTACATTCATTTTGACTTTTGGCATTATATTTCACTTCATATTTTTCTACGCAACTGACCATGTCACAAATGAATGAGACTACTGAGTAGTGAAATTAAAGGAATGATATGTCTGTACAAAATCAAAACTGTTGAAAACTTTCCTTCGGAAACCATACAATTAATTAACAGACATAGTTAAAGGCATGAGAAGTATGAAGTAAAATTGCAAACCCTGCAAAATTTTTTGGTTTTACATTTGGTCTCGACTTACTTCCGTAGTGGACAATAAAGCCACACGTGATGTCACATCCACTCTAGTTTTTTGGTAGGATGCTGTTACGTTTTCTGTTACTTTTCTTGGACTTTGGATTCAAAAGATCCTTTTCCACTTATAAACTCACATTTTTATATATTTATACCACTAAATGGACTTTTCATACATTACAACAGTAGTGGTGTTGCACAATATTATCATGCTTTTGCTCTTGGAGTAAGGGTGAGTCATAGGTCATTTCTTTTCCCCTCTGCTCTGCCAAAAGTAAACCAGCTAGTAAAAAACCTTAATTTTTCACTACCACTAAAGCTGCCTTAACAGCCACATTTGCCTAGGATTCCCCAGATATACTACACCAACCCCAACCAGTTATGACTTACTGGAGTGACTGCAGTTACAATATGGACAATTAAATACATGACAGCACACACTTCAACAACAGTTCAAATACTAGTTTAATACTTTTTATAATTCCACACCTGCAAATTTCCTTTCCTTTCATTAAAAGAACATGCTCAAAATATCCCAAGAGAAAGAGAGAGAGGGGGGGAGAAGAAGGGGCTACCTTGCTTCAGTAAAATGTCAGCAATAAATCCATATTGTTGTCCACGACAAGCATAAATGTTCAAATATAGTTATAAGAATTTAAGAGTAGCAATATACTACAAGAAAGCTGGTGAGAGTCACTTCTTACCCACAATGGCATATCATACATAGAGCCAAGAGAAGATCAACCACAGCCTAAAACAGATCTGTAGCTATGACCACAGGACGAGGCAGGGACTCCACAGGTCACTTATTGCCAGTTATAGCTGCAGCCAGCATCTCACCAAGACATGTCGATGAAGAGATGTACAGGGTTGGTAATTTGTGAAGCTATAGTGGCATGAAACACATAATTTAAAAATGCCACAATATCACACAACCAACAAGCAAGACACAAAGCAGCTGGCAAGTACAAAAGAGCGAGCGAGCAGAGAGAGAGAGAGAGAGAGAGAGAGATCCACCAATAACAGCTCAGCTACAGCTCTCATGCAGGGGGAGCGAGCAAGATACTCATTGAGTTTTCACATCACCTCCTTTCTGAAGGCCAGTTTCCAGATGGCAGTACGCAAATGTAGCATGCACCGGACTTCGGAGAAAAAATGATGGCTTATGAACTAGAGCAGCATCTATGAAGAAGAACCCTAACACATCTTCCCTCTCTTGGATTGTCAAATAATTTAACCCAAAGAAATTTAGTGCTAAATTAAAGCACATTACATGTGGAACAAAATATACTTTTTTAAATGAGCCAAGATACAATTCTAATTTGTCTCTATAAAAAGCATTCATTAATGTTTTAAATTAAACTGAATGACAGATGACAGAATTCAAAAACAAATAAAAATCTAGGAAAAACAAAACTAATAAGCCCAATTAAAAAAGAAAACCCTACTATATTCACATGACCTGAGCTGCCATAAAAAGCCTCTGGCAAGAACACTAAAAATCTTACTAAAGTACACATTTCTTTAATACCAGATATATTCAGTTACAAATTTTTGCCCAATATTCCATCAACTGAAACCAGATTGACACCTTAAAAAAATGTGGAATCTGTGGAAGGAATATTCTTCACTAATACATGGAACAACTATAGAATTATTAACCTAGCAATCCAAAGTGGCAGTTTTATTGTTCTACATGTAGATTCATCTAATCAGAAAACTTTAAAATTATATTGCCCTCCCAATCTAATCAGAAAACTTAAAAATTACATTGCATCTCCTGGATAGCATTCTTAAACAGAAATCAGGAGATGCGAGTTTGATTTCCACTCTGGGGTGATAGAATTTTCAAGTTTTCTGATATGGTGGACATTACATACATACCTGCCAACACTGACCAGGGCACTGTCAGTAGTAACTCGTACTGTTACGCGGCGTACATAACAGCTACTTTTGACCGTGATAAAGTAATTCCTTACATGCTTCTAAATGGCCTAATTTCACAGGTGTATTTTTTTTAATATAACTAATTTACTATTGCTTTTGATTTATAATTTATTTTACTGCTGCTTTCTCAGCTGGGTGAGGGGTTTATATTTCATGGAATTTATAATGGTTTGTTATATAATACAATGCTCAAATGGCTCAATGCAACTTTTTATCTAGTGAACTACAGGATTATTTGAAACAATGAAAATAGCAAACTTTAATGCATAAAGTAAAATTAAAGGAGCTTACCTTATTTTTTTCTGTTGTACTCTGCCAAAATAAGTTTCCTTTTTTCAAAACTAAAGCAATATGGATGTTTGTCATACAGTGTTGATGTAAAAAATGCACTGTGCTGTTCAATCATACTTATTTCTGAGCATTTCTTAGCATTCCCATTTCACTCATTTTTTTTTTTATGGCTTTGTATTCAATTGGAAAGAACTATCAGAATACCCAACAGGTAAAGATACATTATTTTGCTATATTTGTTGAATTAATACCAGCATTTCCAAAAAAATTGCCTCCCTTTGGCAATAATAAATACCAGCATAAAAAAACTTTTCTTGACAACTTTATTCCCTGTTATAATGGACAACCAACAACTTTACTTTAATATCTGGCTGTTTGCTTTTAATATAAGCTGCTACACCTTTGAAACGACCAGTCATAGTGCTCACATTATCACAACAAAACGATGCGCAATTATTCCACACTATGCCCAGTCTCGTTAATTCAGAATCAATTAATTTAAATATTCCTTCTCCAGTATTATCAGAACAATCTAATAATGAAAGCAAAGTGGTTATGATTTGGCCCTTTTCACGAGCATAATAGCTAACAACTAGGGGATAAAGCTTTTTGGCCTCGATGTCATTGCTGCCATCAGTCGCTAATGCAAATGAATTATTTTTAAGTACATCACAAATCTTAGATTTGCTGGAATGCGCCATTGTGCGAATGATGGCACTTGTTTTTGTGTGCCCACTGCTGTATTTCTTAGCAATAATAGAGTCTGGAAACATTTATGTGAACAATGGACCTGCATGATCTGCAACCGAAATCGGAATATTATGTTCGATTAGAAATCTTGCAAAAAGACTTTTGGATCGTACAATACTAAAATCATCATCTTTAGTACAAAATAATGAAACACTGTGATTTGAGTCTTTACTTTTCACAAATTCCTCATGTTTATTGCTTGCAGCGTGGCGCCGACAATCGTCACGTCCCCCGTGAACCACAGAAAAATTCAAAGTACATACCGTACAATAGGTATATCCGTCTTTCTCCGATGATGCAACAATACAGGGCCACTGTTTGGAATATTCCTTTTTAAATTTCTGGCAATTCTTCAATTTTTTTGGTGGCACTGAAGCTGTTGCTTCATTCTGACACTTTTTCAGGAAATGATCCATCTTAGTGAAAAAGAAACGCGCAATACAACAACCGTACATGCTAATGAAGAAAACTTAGCACGTGCAAAACTCAAAGTCGATTCACTGACGCGAGCCTAACGTCCTGAGACAACGCGAGCAGAACAGGTAACGTTGCCAGATTTCGGTTCAAAACTACCACCAGTAACAATCAATCTGATGCGTTCGGAATCCCCCAACGCTTGACCAGAGCGGACTCTAGCACGTGAACACGCATTGCGCGAGCCTCCACTTACCACATGATAATACTATTACACCAATTCCAGTTTATGACAAAGAGCATTTATATATATCCTGAAATATTAGCAGAAACACTAATTTCAAAAAACAAAAGGAAAATTCATAGACTCGTCCGTAGTTTCAACAAGGTTTCCGTAGTTCCGTAGTCAGGCGACTGAATCCGTAGAAACTACGGGCATTCCGTAGTAGTTGGCAGGTATGTTACATATAGAACAGTAAAACTAGCATTTCTGATTGCTGGGTTAATAATCCTGAAAGAAATGTTCACAGCAAATAGATATATAATATATACTTACAGGAATGTTGAGCCCATGCTGTTTGAAAACATCTTGTTTAAATCTCTGTATGGAAGCAGTAACTTTAACATTCCCTTCCACACGTTTTGGAAAAAATTCTTGATAATCTGAAATCAAAATTAAAACATACTAATGCGTCAATATTACAGTAAATATTCTGAAATTTCTGGTTACATTCACAACTTAGTAATTGACGCATGCTGAAATAAATCAGCAAGTGTAACAACAGAACAGAAAATACAGTCTAACCTCGTTAAACTGCCAAAGTTTGTTTCATGCGTTTTTCTGGTGGTAAGCAAGGGTGGCAGTATAAAGACAGTGTGTAACAATGGCTGCAATTCTTAAAAATAGTGTGGATAAAAATATGTTTCTTATCTAAGATTTGTCTCTATATCGAACGAATAAAAAATTGATTATTTTTTCCTATAAATAAGTCTTTTCAAACAGTAGTTTTCAAATATGTTTCCTCTTATAATGAAAATTTGGAGAAACAAGGACAGCATGAATTATCTGAACAATGTTTTGATGAGGATGCATAACCCTGTCCCCATAGGTATCACCTTCTCATTAATAATTTCATTAGTGAGAAACTTTATATAAAGCAATTTATGATTTTTTTTTTAATTTTCAGCTGTACTTCGTACTACCGAACCTTATCCCGAATATGTAATTTCATCTGTAAAGACACCCTATTTGGGCCTTTGTTTGTTCTATAATACTACGGTTTACCCCCACTTATCACATTTGCCATATTTCTTTTCTTTACTGAGTTTTATCATTTTTCTAAGCCTATCTATTCTTTTCTTTTTTTTACTTTTAGAATATCTCCAACTGTCTGCCTGATAATTCATTTCTCAAACAAATAAAAAAAAATATTTGCAATACATTAAAATAATTTTTTCTTTGACTTGTATGTACTCACAAATTAAAAGTTTTTGATTTTACTTGGATCTTGACAACTGGAATTTTAAATTTTGCAATTAACGTCTTTGAAGTCTAAAGGAAAGGAACATGCAGTAAGCTTCTTTACCTGTTTCCTGTGCAGATGGCGGTTTTAAAAGGGTGTTTAAACATGCTTTTTGGTGTTCTTAGGGTATGGGGCAGTTGGCGGACAGTGAGGTGGCGGTTCATCGAGGGAACTTCCAAAGTGCAGGTATTCAGGAAAATCCATTCCAGGGTTACAGCAGGCAAAAAGCGAGGGTGGTGATTTAAGGAAGGTTTTGGAGAGATTTGACTGTATAATTAACTTTACTGCCATGGAAACTAAAACAAGCAGCAATGAAGATACTGTGGTTCAACTATCATGCACATTCAGGCTTCAATAACACAATGGATATATATATTATTATTGTTTTCTTAATGCCACCAGCATACAGATTTTGACTGAACACAAAATTTTGTCGAATGAAAAACTGGGTAGCCTGCACATACCTTCTGTCTAGAAGACTGGAAAATGTTACAGATGTGCTCTACCCATTATAACTAATCCACTGATTGCACATCTTTCATGCCAAACCAATAAACAGTATTTACAAAAATGAAAGAAAATAGCAGTTCCAGTCTAAAATAAAAAAAAATAAAAAAAGTATTAAAAGAATTATTGTAAGCATTTGATTTGGTAAAAATATATTTCAATTATGGTTAAAGACCTCTTTTCAATCAAAATGCATCACCCCAGCCTTAAACAGTATGCATGAACTAAACGTACATTAAACTGACCAAAAAAAACAAAAAATTGAACATCTTACTTCTTAACCACATGAAAAATCAGAACGAGTCATGTGAGAAGAGTGAATATAACTCAGCACCAGCAAGATGGAATTGTGCACTGTAATATATTTTTATAAATATTAAACTGGAGCACATTACTGCCTTCACGATACAAATTTTTTTAATTCAAAACAAAATTTATTTAATTCAAAACAAAATAATATGGTTTTCAAAGACACTGCTTCAAACACTGCATTTTTGTTGTTTGGTTATTGTACTTGCAACAGAACATCAGATCAAGTTTCCTTCTCTCTCTTACGT
The DNA here is from genome assembly GCA_039090855.1 of Macrothele yani. Classification (NCBI taxonomy): domain Eukaryota; kingdom Metazoa; phylum Arthropoda; class Arachnida; order Araneae; family Macrothelidae; genus Macrothele; species Macrothele yani. Next base: position 68,952,529 of record CM077028.1, on the reverse strand, counting down.
TGCTTTCTTCTCAGCGAGTTTCACAAACACGTCTTTTTTGTTGACTCTGTAGCTGCGTAGCATACATTGCTTAATTTTTCATTCTGTTGATATTATTCACTTCCAATTTCTTCATTGTCGCTTTTCAATTTTGTTTTTATTACCTCGGATGACAAAAATTTATTCATCATGCTGAAAGAACTTTCAGCCTAAGGACCATGACAATAAAGTGTCCCTTATTGAAGATACCTCTGAGAATCCAAATACTCAATTCTTACAAATTTTCCAACTTCATCACTTTCGTTTTCAGAACCCCCCCCCCCCCCTTAAGCTGAAATGTAAACTTTTATATAATAAAAGGATTTTTTTTTTTATTGGAGGTTTAACGACCACCGTGAGCAACTCAATGGGCTATAAGCAGTCGCCCGTCCCTAATTTGGGGTCACTGGTTTCAGGGAAGGGAGAGCGCCAGTGCCGTAAGACAAACACAACATCCATGCCTCACCGGGATTCGAACCCGGGCCCCTTTCGGACGAATGATCAGAGGCCATCGCTTAGACCACTGCGCCACCGGGGCGGCTAAAAGGATATTTAACAATACTGAGCAGAAGAAAGATCACAAGCAAAACCATTAAGATTACAAAAGAAATCTCAAGAATGCCCCAAATGATAATGGAAATGGCAGATTCGAATCCAAGAAAGAATCTCATGCCTGAAGACTACAGGAAAATTTCGCTATCTTACTCTAACTTCCATTTTCAGAAATTGTTGCCCACACTTTCATGTTGATATACAAACATTTATGCAATAAAATGATATTTAAGAACAATAATGGTCATAGTCAACATTAAGAGAAAAAAGAAATTAAGATTACGAGAAAAATCTTCACTCCATTTAACCTCCATTTTCAGTTTTGGAAGACAAAATACCGTTCCTAAGCGGAAAATGACCCCTCCCTCTCCCAATTAATCCCCAAAAAATTAACTTCATTTTTGCATCGATCTTGTGAGTTACCCAACTGACAACGAAAAAAGTGGAATTCCGCGAATCTGTGAAAGAATCTCTTGTGTGACTAATAGAATAATGAAAAGACTTACTCATATCAGTTTTCTTGAATACAGTAGTTTGATTAAGCTTAGTTTCCACACCATCATAATTTTTCAGCTGACCAAGGTTAGGATCAGAGACGTGCCACTTTATTTCTAAAGAAGAGATGTTTGCAAATTTCCTTCCAGAACTATCTTTGACTACCAATTCAAGAGGGATTTCCTGATGACTGTGAACAGACACCTAAACAAAAAGAAATACATTTTATTTTTCATATATATGTATATACACATACAATTCTACTTAACAATAATGCCAGAACAATTTTGATACCTGAACACAATTATTGACTGGTAAAATATAATCAACTTGAAAGAATACTTCATACGCTAAAATACGAAATGATTACGATTACAGGAAAAATCGTCACTCCGTTTAACTTCAGTTTTTGAAAGTTTTGAAAGATGAAATACCATCCCCAGACGGAAAACGACCCCCTACCACCCCGCCCATTTCTCTTCAGTTCTGCACTGATCTCGAAAATGACCCGAAATGACAAAAAAAGCGGAATTCCGTGAATCCGCGAAAGAATCTCATGTAAACATAAAACAATTCCAGTTTTTTTATTGGTATAAATTAGGAGATTCTGAAGTATTTTACATAAATGAAAAAAATGATGAGCATAAGGAATCTCTACTTCCAGTCTGCCAACTTCAATCATAATCACGTCACCATAAATCACCACCTGCAGCTCAGTGAAGTGTCACCCTTCTTCCTTCACCCTAACTATAGGAAAAAACGTAAAAAAAAATAATAATACTCCCCAATTTTTGATGAAATGACCAGATTTATGTCATAATGTTGCAATTTACTAAAACACATTCAACTGCCAAATTTCCCCTAAATCCAATAAAAACTTTTTAAATCATATTTTTTTTGTATTATTAACACAGTAACTCAAACGTCTGAATAAAAATGTATGTTTGTAATTCAAATAGTTTCCATATTATCAAGGCAAAATTTGTAAGGATCACTCTGTTTAAATAAGCCATGACATCTAAAAAAATCATTCACTTGCTTTTCCCATAATTAATAATTGCTGGGGTTTTTTAATCCGAATATGCAACCGAAGATTTTTTTGCATCTGCTAAAGTTTCCAACGGAATTCAATGAAATTTAAACTAGAACTTCATTGTGATATATCTTAAACGCTGTAAAAAAATTGTACTGAGTCATTTTCAAAATTCGGAAAAATAGATTTCTGAGATTTTTCTCCAAGTCCAAAAGCAATGGAAGTGACAGACAGGTGGTTTGCTTTACTTCCCAAGGGTTTCTTCATTGGCGCTCTCGGTTGTCAATCAACCATTGCTATGGCAACACGTAGTTGCAGCCTCTGTTTGCCCAAAGCAGAAAGGAGGCATGCCATGGCATACATGTCCATGTTCGTAATAAAAACTTTCAATACTAACTTTTTACGTTTTTAATCGATTCGCTTGGAATTTTGGGAGTAAGCTTCTATAATCCAATTATAATGAATGTAAAAATTTCGGCCAGTTTTGTGAGGAATTTGCAAAAATAGTTTTTTAATTTTTATCATAAGTAGCTGAAGTCTCTTGATACAAAACAGAGCCTGAGAGGGGCAGAAGCAAGTTTCCCACAAGCACATATAAACAAGGACCAGATCAACTGTCTGACCATCAAACTTCCCATCCAATAGGCACTGAAAGTAGTGGGTTTTTTTTTTTTTTTTTTTTTTTGGGGGGGGGGTTAAATCAAATTAGAATTTGGGGTATGTCTGACACACTATGGACGGCAGTTTCTTTCAGAACAGAGGAGGGAAAATTTAAAAAAAAAAAAGGAGTAACACTGATATCCTAAAAGGACATTTTTTAAGCACTAATTTCAAATCTCAAGGCTTTTCAAGAGAGCTTTAGAAAAACATAGTTTTTTCAGGATATTCCACGCCTTGAAAACGTAATCATGATTTTCAAGGACTTCCCAGGTTTTCAAGCACGTGTGCGCACCCTGATTGAGAAGCCACCCCTACCAAAAAAAAAAAAAAAAAAAGTTACAAATTTGCATTTTCTCCAAAAAAATACGAATTTCAAATTATTCCAAATTATGGAAGTAAAGAATGCAACTGGAATTTAATGAAAAAGTTAGAAAAATAAACGAAATTCCAACTGGAAGAAATTCTCTGATTTATATACATTTTTAAATTAGTGAAGCTGAGTTATGTGTCAAGATTATGTAAATGGAAGTGTTATGTCAGTAGTACGCATCTTTTTGAAATGAAGCTCATTTTATTTGGTCACTTCTAATTTTATTTAAAATTCCGTTCTTGGGGAATTCCTTTTTGATGAAGTTTTACAAAAAGAAAAAGGTTTAATATTTAGCAAATTTTCAGAGATAACTTATTTAATATTTAGCAAAGGTTTAATATTTAGCAAATTTTCAGAGATAACATCAGACTTATTCAGAGGAATTCTCTTTCCGTCTGGATGTTTGGTTCCAATTTAGTCCAACTTAACAGCATCAAATGCCTGGTAGAGAATTTCTCATGACCTCATTGATGACGGACTCGTCTTTTCAATTTCAAATATGTCCTAAATTATTTTTAATAGATTATTCTGTAAACTAATGATTTTTAGAATATCCCACCCATGTTCATGTCATGACCAGTTTTCCAAGCATGTGCCTAATCCAGTTTCATTTGAACTGTTTCTTATTGTGAGTTTGTGTTCTGCAGAATGAATCCTAGACTGTCTTTCTTCAGTAAGAAAGCCCACATTTATACTTAACTTCATAAATTACTCTTTGCATTTGCAAGATATTTTTTGCTGTTTTTATTACCTTGGGAAAGAAATATTTAATTTTACTTATTTTTTTCTCGAGGGGGAAGGGAGAGTTTAAGCTTACATTTACTACTTATTTCATTTATTATCATTAGAGGGAGAGAAAGCCTTAAATAATACGTTGTGGCAGGTAATTCCTCTAAATTCTTCTAATGAATTTTATTCCTTTGCAGTTTGAAATTTCTTCCAAGTTTTTTGTTCTGTTAGTTTATCTAAGACTGCTTCTGGATAATTTTTTTCTGTTGGTATTTCTTTGAGTTCTTTGCAGACTTTCCTTGCTTCTTCACTGGATCTAATTTATTTATTTCCTCCAGGATTTGACTCACTATATTTGCTTTTACATAAAATGGATAGCAAGAATTACAAACTAATACTTCATTTATATTCATGAGCCTTCTGTAAAATTTTATAAGTAATTTTTCACTTTCAATATAAATGGTAATATACAGAAACATTTTTCTTTCAATTTGAGCTTCTAAAGTGAATTTTAAAAAATAATCTAACTCAATGAAAGGTTCCATAAGTTTATCTGGAACTTTTTTTTTTTTTAAATCTTGGCTGTCTATTATGAATAGAATGTTATCCATTAATAAAACCTACCAAAAATATGCAAGTTTTATTCATTTTCTCTTCTAGCTTTCCCATGTGCTGGTAATTTTGTTGATTTGGTTGGAAAGATACTACACTGGTGTGCAAAAATTAAGGATGAAGAGGAGAAATTAGCATAACAGTGGAACGAGCAGGCAGAACGGACTGAAAGACCATTCAGGAGATAGACTAGGGTCCGGTACGGTAGGGCATGTGCATATATGCAGCATGATGTGGGGGGGTCGGAAGGGTATAAAGCACACGGGCGATGTATGCTCAGCAATTCAGTGAAAGCTATTGCACGGTGTACATCGGTTTGAACGACGTCGAGTTGCTGCCACCATGTGACATGGCCAACAGGCAATCCAGTAGACGACATCTGGATGACTTTACCCGCGGTTGGGAAGTTGGAAGAAGGTCGAAGTGTGACTAGTGTGGCCGAGGAGTTCGGGATCGCTCACAGCATCGTTTCATGAGCTTGGAGAGCATTTCAAACGACAAGAGCAGCTATCCGAGAGTTTAGCAGTGGTCGTCCACGAGCAACCACGGCGGCGGACGACCGGTATATTGTCCTGCAGGCGAGAAGAGACAGACAGCGGGAGAAATCGCAAGGCACATGCAACAGACGACTGGGCGTCCGTTATCGCGTTTTACTATGGCCAGGAAGCTGCACAAAGGTGGTCTATTTGCACGACAACCAGTACGGTGTGTGCCATTAATGCCTGCTCATCGGAGATGGCGGTTTCTGTGGTGCCAGGAACACAAGAACTGGACACATCAGCAATGGGGTTGAGTTTTCTTTACGGATGAGAGCCAATTTAGTCTTATGAGCGATTCTGGACTTATACACATCTGGAGAGAGCAAGGAACACGCAATCACACCTCCAACATCCTCGAAAAGGACCGGTTTGGAGGTGACGGAGTTCTTATTTGGGGCGGTATCATGCTTGGTAGCTGTACTGACCTCCACATCTTCCAAGGAGATTCAGTCACTGGTGTTCGCTATTGTACTGAGGTTCTCCTGCCTCACGTGCGTCTGATTAGAGGTGCTGTGGATCCCGAATTCCTCTTCATGGACGACAACGCTACACCCCATCGTACAGTGGCTGTCGCAGAGCTGTTGGAGAGTGAAGATATTCAACGCATGGATTAGCCCGCAAGGTCCCCAGACCTAAATCCAATCGAACACGTGTGGGACCTTCTCGGGAGACGCTTGGCAGCACATCACCAGCCTCCAGCAACGATTCCGCAGCTGCGATTGGCGCTACAAGAGGAATGGACCACGATGCCTCAACAGATCCTTGACAACCTCGTCCTCAGCATGGACAGACGTTGTAAATTCTGCAACGCAGTCAGGGGTGATCATATCCCGTACTAAAGACTGGATTTTTCTTGGCAGCCGCCTGTCACATGGACGTTTCTGTCTTCTGTCCAGTTGTGCTCGAAGCTACCTTTTCAATAAAGTGCCTTTGTATCCTTTGGATTCCTTGTTTAGACGGTTTTGCTCACTTGTTCCATATTCTTACATCTTGGAGATCTTATGGTATGATTTGAGTCAATGTGGAGCACTTTTGCACGATGTTACATTCAAAAAACCGCCTCGTCCTTAATTTTTGCAAGCCAGTGTACTAAAGGTAAGATAAATTGCAGAAATTTGGGAGTTCAAGTAAATTACAATAGCCAAATTTTTTATCAAGTAATACAGTAAGAAGTCATCATACACACAGCTCCCACTGTCTACCTCCATGCTGAAGTAGTTGTATATGCGGGCCGCTCAATATCAAATCACCCAGAGGTGGTCTGGTTGCTTGACCATCTTGTTAATTTTTTTTTATATTTTCACTATAGGTGGCCTTGCTAGTGACTTGCTCAAAACTATTTTCATTGTTTTTTTTATCTGCTGCCATCTTGGATCTAGACTCATTTTTCTTCACTGTGATAAGCAAAAATGAGCATTTGCAGTGGTTTTGAAAGAAAGGCTGCTGTGTGGTTTCTATTAAAGATAGAAAGGTCTGGTTTTCACTTCATTGAAGCAGAGATCCTGGCCTTTCAGAAAATACATATACACATAAGATAAAACTTTGGTAATTGGACTTTAATGGGGCTTAAATTTAGCCATCATAATGTGCAATTTTGCCATTTTTAAAGGTCTGTAAATGCAAAAGGGTTGAAAACCACAGGATGAAAATTTTTGTACAAAAACTATGACTGGAAGGGTTTCCAGCCATGGTGAAATACAGAGGATGAGTCGAAAGTTTTGCAATATTTTAATGACTTTATGTCTTCATATGCACCTTTATGACGAAAGCTGACTAGCATTCAAAGTATAGATCATCATGTTGCATAATCTTTAGCCATCTGTCTGCCAGTTCTTCGATTCCACAGCGGTACCAGTTCTATACTTTGAGGTGAAGAACTCCTTCATCCCAGCTACCATCTCCTCTTGGTTGTTGAAGGCCACCCACGAAGGAAGTGGGCCATGGACTGGAACAAGTAATAATCTGACGGGGCAAGGTCTGGTCTATATGCTGGGTGTGGCATCAGTTCGATGCCCTCAAGTTCCTGAAGTTTTGCCCGGGTCGTTCGCACGGTATGAGTCTAAGCGTCCTGCTCTAGGAAAGCGTGTTTTCTGTTCAACAGTGCTGGGTACTTCACCTCCAAAATGGCACAGATCCACACCAGCTGTTCAGAGTAGAGGTTGGCATTGATGGTCCGACCGTCTGGAACAAATTTGCAATGGATTATCCCCTCAAAATTCCACCAGACACAGAGCATCACCTTGTGTTTGAAGCACCCACATTTGGAAACAGGTTCAGGAAGCTGGCCTGAGCTCAACCACAGCCACTGTTTGTTAGGATTACAAAAATAGACCCACTTTTCATTGCATGTAACAATTCTTTTGATGAAACGTATATTCTGCAGTTTTTCTAGGAGTTTCATGCACACTTCCACTTGGCGGCTTATTTCAGGTGGCATCAGTTCGTGAGAGACAATGCAGCGGCATCTCCAGTAGACCTTGCAGAGGTCTTGAAGGTGAAGAACCACAGTGGTCTGTGATATGCTCAGCTTGCCTGATAACCTCCGAGTGCTGGCTGTCAGATTTGCATCTATGGCCAAGCACTTGGTCTCCAAATCCACGGTTCGCTGCCTACCTGACTATGGCTGATCGTCGAGGTTTCTGTCACCTGAGCAAAATTTCTTGAATCATATGGCTGCAGTGCTGTGGTCCACGGAACCTTTCACTTTTGCATGACAAATGTTTCGTGTTGCTTGAGCACTATTATGGCCGAGTTCAAACTCATAAAGCAAAAGTTTCCTAATTAGCCGGTTGTGGCTGTTCATCTTTCAGGCCTCCCAACCACAGACAGGACGACGACATGCAATGCTGTTTCACAGCAACAACTACCACTTTATATCCTTTTCGACTGCCTGCAGTGTGCGACTTGAAATAGTTTAAACACGTAACATACCCACCACAGCACATATGTTTATGCAAATATTGCAAAACTTTCAACTAGCCCTCTGTAAATCCTGGATTGAAAGCCCTTCCAGACGATTTATAGTTCCGAAATCGGGAAATTTCCGAAATTCGTGAATTTCAAGGTCAAATATCTCAAAAGTGGTACCTGCAAAATATTAAAAATTTTGGCCATGTATACTCCTACTAGTACTTTAGTAAAAACTGTGAGTTTTATTTTGGGGTTCACACTGATGTTCAAGTTAAAAGCTATCAAATGTCTCTAAAAATAATGTAAAGACATAACAGGCTTAATGGACTCATTTCATTATTTTATTATCTAATAATTTTATAATGGTAAAAAGAATTTAAAATAGATGAACTGATCATATATTTGTGAAAAGTTAGGCTATGTGCATTTTTTTCTTTTTTCCACAGCAGCTTTTCTCAAAAAAAAAAAATTGTTTCTAAAATTATATACAACTAGCAGAAGTACACAGCTTTTCCCAGATTTAACAAAAAAAAAAAAAAATGAATCAGCTTTAGGGCCAGAGCTTTCCAAACATTTTTCTTGAATTTTTGACTGATTTGGGCAATAGATTTTCACTTCTTCGGGTGGATTTTAAGGGAGCCCAGCTGCTCTTAATGATTTCACTTTCCTGGATTTTGGAGTGATTTATCCAACAGATTTTTGCTTTAAGTTCAAATTACATAAAGAGCATAGAAGTTCATAACAATTAACTTAAATTCATTTGGTTGTTAGGCAAATTCATTTGTTCCTTTATTGCAGCAATTATATCAAAATATAATATTTTAAAATTAACTGGTGCCTTCATGCACTGATATAAACAATCACAAAGTGTCAAGGGAATAAAATCAGGGGAGAGAGTAAGGTGTTTGGGTTTCATGGTAGCCAATATTTTCCGCAGGGTCGTAAAGAGTAGCTATGCAAATTTGGTCTAGATTGGTCAAAGGGTTTAGGCACAAAATGTAAAGGGGATGAAATGAGGGCACGGCGACGGAGTGTCCAGGTTTCATGGTAGCCTATATTTTCTGCAAGTCCCTAGAGAGTAACTATGCAAAATTTGTTCCAGATCAGGCAAAGGGTTTAGGAGTTCATAGGGAAGACACAGACAGACATTCTATTTATATATATATTATACTAAAGAGCAAAGCCGAAAACATAAGAAAAACTTTAGAATTTAAAACAAAAGATGCAAAATAACCTGAAGATCAAAACGCGCAACGCAGCAGTTATGAAAATTCGGAATTCACATTCTATTAAGAGACTGAAGCAAAAAAAAATTTTTGACTCATACCAAGTACAACATAGAAAAGGTTATGTATTGACCGGTGTGAGTAAAAAGAGAAAAAAATAAAACAACTGAATGTAGGAAGTGTCGAGAATACTGAGCCTTGACTTTATCAAGGACCAGCAAAAACTCTGCATTTTCTCACTTCCACAAAGACCTATTTGAAAATGGGTTTCTGCAAAGTCATAGATGCAAGTAATAAGCCCAACAAAAAAATTTAAAAAAATATATATTTTAAAATATATATATATATGTCATGACCTCCGCAGAGTTGCATGACTAAGCTTTAGTTAACAATTTAGCTTGCATCCATAACTTTCCTGGCCCGACCCATGCTCTTCATCTGTTACTATTAAACAGAAAGAAGATGATTATAGAAAACTCAAGTTGTAAGAGTGATATAATAAATCAGAAATAATGCTCAGCAATAACAAATTACCAAGTTCGCCTGAGAGAGAATTTAAACCTGAATAGCAATACAAAAGTATTACAAATTCTTAACATTGCAATAAAAAAGGAAATATTTTTTTTAAAGCACAGATTCTTGAAAGAAAACTGGATTATAAAAACCCCTACTCCACAACTTCGGACAACACAAAAACGAGAATAAAATAAAGACAATAATTAATTAAAGAAACGCTTTGTGAAGGTTATATGACATAAACAATTAGTTGCAATATGTACAAAGTATTTCAGAAGTGCTTTAAGTGCATAATTAAGTAGTTATAAAGAACTTAACTACATTGAAAACACAGCGCAAATTACAAGAACAATGAAACGGCCGGCTGCTTGGCCTTAGTTCCCTAAAAAACGCACAAAGTTACCAAGAAAAGAAAGAGTTAAAATCCGCAAAAAAGTTAATAGACTTGCCAGTGCCTAAATGCTGAAAGCAAAAAAAGAAAAAGTACAAGAAGTTCAAACATTGAACTTGGAAAACCTAAAACCCAAAGACAATGAAGAGAGCTTACCTCTTAATACATAACCTTTTCTATGTTGTACTCGGTATGAGTCAAAAATTTTTTTTTGCTTCAGTCTCTTAATAGAATATATATATATATTATATATACACTATCTACCAACAAGTAATTGGACACCTGTGATAGCAAAGAAAAACGAAGTTTATTCACCTTCAATAGTTGGTGGAGCCTCCACGAGCGGCGATTACAGCTGCGACCCTCTGGGGCATATTCTCAACCAGGCGTTGTACGATGCCTAGCGGTATTTTCTTCCACTCGGCTTGGAGAAGACAGGTCAGTTCCTTCACCGATTTCGGACGGTGGGGACAGCCCTTAAGACGACGCTCCAACTCATCCCAGAGGTACTCGATAGGGTTAAGGTCCGGGCTCTGCGCAGGCCAGTCCATTCGATTAACCCCACTGTCACCATACCAAGCCATGGTGGACATGACAGGTGGCATTGTCATCCTGAAAGTAACATGGGTCCACCCCGTAAAACTGCCACAACGTAGGAAGCGTTGAGTCTACCAGGAACTGCGACCAAGGGTCCCGTGCCATACCAGGAGAAACACCATAGCATAATTCCACCGCCGCCGAACTTCACAGTTGGCACAATACATTCCGGCAGGAGGCGTTCTCCAGGCAGACGCCAAACCCAGACCCTGCCATCTGAACAGTAGAGGGTGAACCTTGATTTGTCGCTCCAGAGAACCTGTTTCCACTGTTAAACGGTCCACTGTCGACGTTCTTTGCACCACGTTAGCCGAGCAGTGCTATTGGACTTGGTGATCAAAGGCTTGTGGGCGGCAGCACGTCCATGATAACCGAGCAGATGGGCTTCCTTACGGATGGTATTCATCGAAAGAACACTCCCGGATGCCTGTTGAAACTCCTCGCGGATGTGGCCCATCGATTTGGTGCGGTTTTTCCGAATTTCTCTGGCCAGCACCCGTCGGTCTCTAACTCCCAGTTTTGTGGGTCTGCCGGGTTGGGGCACATTCCGACAGTCACCTCTCATCTTCCACTTGCCAATCACGTAGGCCACTGTCGATTTTGGGTACTTCAACTTGCTGGATATGTCACGCATGGATCGGCCATTTCTGTGATACCCGACGATTACACCTTTCTCGAAATCAGAGAGCCCGAACTGCGTGACATCTTGCATGTGACTGGTTGCGTTGTTGTTTCCCACACGATATTTAACAGCGGCGGCCGTGACATGTATCAGGACCGCAGATATCGTCGATTGCAGGGGCCATAGATTCCTTGTAGCACTTTCTCGAGCGTTTCACTCTTCCTCTATTTATATTAACCTTCTTAACTTTGATGACTGTTATTTCCCCCGTCATAATCTGAGTAACTTGGGCTGATTGTCCAATTACTTGTTGGTAGATAGTGTATATACACACCGAAGTGCCAGAAAAACTGGTACACCAGTCTAATACTTGGTAGGTCCCCCACGGGAGCGCAGGAGGACTGCAGAAATACGACGAGGCATAGACTCCACTAGCTTCTGGAAATACGCTGTAGGTAATGTACACCATACTTCCTGCAGAGCATTCCACAATTCGGGTGTATTCTGAGGTCTCGGATTCCTGTGTTCGATAGTGCGTTGCATGGCATCCCAAATGTGTTCTATCACGTTCAGATCTGGGGACTTGGGTGGGAATGGCAACACCACAAACTCAGATGAATGCTCCTCTAACCATAATGTGGCATCCCGACACTTGTGTGGAGGTGCATTGTCCTGTTGGAACAGGCCCAACCCATCAGCATGAATGCAGGACATGAACGGGTGTACCTTGTCAGAAAGGACACGCACATAGTGTTGGCCGATCACAGACGTTTGCAGACGTACCAGGGGTCCCAGTAAAGTCCAGTTAAACACATCCCATACCATTACAGACCCCCCCCCCCCCACCACCACCACCACCACCACCACCAGCCGGCACAGTTCCCTGTTGACAGGCGGGATCCATGGCTTCATGGGGTTTGCGCCACACACGAATCCTTCCATCTGTCCTATACAGTTGGAAACGCGACTCATCAGACCAGGCTACTTGTTTCCAGTCATCTAGTGTCCAGTGGCGTCGTTGCCGTGCCCAAGCGAGGTGCATAGCTTTGTGTCGTGCACCCATCAAGGGGACTCGAGTTGGGCGTCGGCTCCCAAAGCCCATATCGTGCAAGGTACATCGCACAGTCCAGACGCTGATGCTTGTTGAGGCTCCAGCATTGAATTCCAATGATACCTGCAAGAGTGTTGCACGCCTATCGTGTGAAACGATTCTTGACAGCCGACGATGGTCACGTTCACCCAATGTCTTTTTACGGCCACGCTGGTACCGTAGTTTGGAGGTTTTGCCAGAATTCTTGTAGTCACGATACACCCTTGCAATGGTTGTCAGTGAAAATCCGAACTTCGTTTCTACCTTTCAAAATGCTATGGCCCATCTCACGAGCGCCAACTATGACAACGGGTTAAAAATTGCTTAAATCGTTATTACTTGTCATTCTCATGCCGAAAACAGCACTGACAGCTGGCAAGGATGTCTATCGCTTTATATACGCACTCAGAATTGATGAATCATGTGCAACCGAGTACATGCATAGGTGATGTTGCTATGTATTTTCCATAAGCTTGTCTGTACCAGTTTTTCTGGCACTTCAGTGTAGATTTACTATTACTCAGGACAGACTACAAAGTAAACTACTACTCTTTTCAGTTATACTAGAAACTAATTTGTACTTTAATACTACATACCTTTGTATTTTTTTAATCAACAAAATCAACTCTAAGACGGCTATTTCTTCAAATGTGCTTGTAACTTTAGTGACAGTTCTGTGTTTTTCAGTTGAGTAACGTTGTATATGCTCCCAGTAGCAGTGGTGAAGTCACATAGTGTCAGAACAACAATATTGTTGTTCAACTTCACTCAAACAACATAATTTCTTTATAAAGTAAAACTAGTCAATGGTCCACCTGGTTTAAAGAACTTCACTTTAAAATCATTTCTTTCTTTTGGTATTTTGATTTCTTCACCCACATACCACCTTTCATTGAAAACACAGAAACATAGCCATTTGCAGTATTTCTCTAAAATCAATCAATCTTGGTGATTCATCAATTCTGAATTCCACATGTTTATTATGAAATGATCCATATATTCTACTTATCAGAAGAGTTGACGAGTCCCCAGGTATGTAGCAGTAGTGATCTTTAGTTCCTTGACTTCCTTCACATCTCTGGGCTTTACTGAAGTAGTCATCGAGATACTCTTGCTCTTTTTTTTTTTCTCACTTTCAGTCACCATGATAAAGATAAAGTTTAGGACTTTAATATTTTCCACACAAAGCTCATACATGTCCTTTGGTGCAAGGATGTAGCCCTCATTTGGTTGCTGCAGACTTGCCTTCACCACAAATCCCTTAACCATCCCACCAGTCCTATCACAAGGACCTTTGCATTGACTTGTAACATTGAAATACCACTCAGCATCTACACCAAATCCTTGTTTAGGCTTACATAAGTTAGAAAAATTATTTCTGTTCTTATATTGTGCTCCTGAGCCATCCAAGAAATAATAGATTTTCAGATTTGGGTTGAATGTTTGGACAAATGGAACCAGCTGCTTTTGGAAAGCATATACAGCTGTTGTATTGTATACAATGCAGTCATTTATAATACAAAGGCTTCTGATGCATAGATCATCTGCAGAATCAGTCTTAAAATAGACACAAAGGGATGGAAGGTAGCTTGGGAAAGAAACGCATATAGCCTAATTTTTCACAAAAAATGTGATCAGTTTATCCTTTTTTCTTTTTCTTTTACGATTATAAAATTATGGAATGAGGCCTTTTATTTAGGCCTATTATCATATGTTTTCATATTGTTATTTTTAGAAATATTTGACAGCCTGTAATATGAACATCAGTGTGAGCCCCAAAATGAAACTTGCAGGTTTTACTAAGTACTAGTAGGAGTATACATGGCCAAAAGTTTTTCAAGTGCCCCCCCCCCCTAGATATTTGACCTTGAAATTCGCGAATTTTGGAAATCCCAGGATTTATTTCACCCTGGCTGGAAACCCTTCCAGTCATGGTTCTTGTACAAAAATTTTCATCCTGTGGTTTCAAGCCCTTTTGATTTTGCAGACCAACCTTTAAAATTAAATTGCACATTATGATTGATGGCTAAATTAAAGCCCATTCAAGTCCCAGTTACCAAAGTCTTATCTTAAGTGTATATACATTTTCTGAGAGATCAGCATCTCTACTTTAATGAAGTGAAAACCAGAGCTTTCTTCTATCTTTAATAGGAACCACACAGTAGCTTTTTTCATGGTAACTGTGAATGCTTTTTTTTTTTTTAATGTCAATAGGTCTCCATGTGTGCTCTATTTGTTGCTTGCGAGATGTCTAAACGATAGTCCAGTTCCACCCACGTATGTTGCAAAATGTCAGGCATAACAAGGAGGAAGGCAGCAGTAATGTGTTCTTTGAGCTCAGTGACAGATGTAACCTTTTTCTTGTACACAATGTCCTTAATCAAGCCCCAAAGAAAAAAATCACATGGGGTAATATTAGGAGAAAGGGGTGGCCATACTGTCAGATCCCCACATCCAATCTAACGCCCAGGAAAATGGTGGTCTAAAGATCTGCGTACATCCAAAGACTAGTGGGAGGCACTCCATCTTGCTGGGAAATGATGTCTTGAATATCCTGGAGTTGTGGAATTGAAAATTGTTCTAACATGTCCAGGTATGTTATGCCAGTAACGGTTGGTTCAGCAAAGAAAAAGGGCCCTATCACTCTGTCTTTCATTAAGCAAGTCCAGACATTAACCCTCGAGCTGTCTTTCTCACGTGCTACGGCCACATGGGGATTTTCTGTGCCCCACATTCAGCAGTTATGATTATTCACTCTGCCAGAAACATGGAATGTCGACTCATCACTGAAAGGAGTGTGGGAATTCGTCAATGCGATTAAGCATGTCTACCGCAAATGCTTTGCAACGTGGTTGATCATTTAGTCGAAGTTTTTGCACTAACTGCACTTTATATGTATATAGGGGCAGATGTTTATGCAGAACCTTGTGAACCGTTGCTCGGGGTATTTCGAGTTCACAACTGGCAACGTGGATAGACTTCTTCAAGCTCCTTAGATAATCCGAAATGGTAGGTCTCCCAGTGCTTTTGCCTTTCAAGACACCTCCTGTTGCTTTGAATTTATTTACCCATTGTTCAGTGCTTCTTCATGTTGGCGGCTGTTTCTTGTACTCCAGTCTGAACTTACGTTAAACTGTTGTTAGATATTTTGACTCTGCAAACCAAAAACACACACGCTGATTTTTCCACTGGGGAAGCCATGTCTGTTGTATTCTGTGTTTGACGAGATTTTTCATTACATGAGACACCTGGCGCTATCTGTCATCTGACTTAACAAACTTTAACACTTGCCACGTCTCTTGACGTTTAAAGTAATTTTTTTTCTTTCGTATTTTTTTTAATAGCATACTGAAGTTGTATAATTCATTTATAGACACCCTGTATAAAAAAATTAGTTAGATGGCCACACAACCATTTAATATGAAATTGGGCGATTTCACTTTAGTTGGGTAGTAATAGATAAGAATGTAGAAAAATCATGCACTGCGTGCTAAGTTTTTGAAATTTGGCAAAGTGTTAGGTACGGTTATAAGGTCTTAGGAAATAATCGCAAGCAATTTGCGGGCAACCTATGGTGGCCTGTTTGCCACAAATCCAATATGGCCACCACAGGGATAAGTCCTTGTCATGGCTTGGCTCCTATTAGCCACAAAACGTTGTGTAATGCCACTTTCTCAAGGTTTTTTGATGCGAGGAATCCATTTTTGAGGTCAATTTAGCGTTTTAGGATCATTTTTAGGATTATTAGTTACTTCGATGCGCCATCTTTAATCAAAATATCAATTAGTGCACAAGGATGTTTACAACTTAGTTGTAATAGTACAGTACAATGTTTGATCAGTGACTTTAAAAATGTACTCTACCATGAAACTTACACATATGTATTTTTTCTGTTTAGATGCTGAACGTGACTTCTAAAAACCATAACGAGTGTCTTCTGTCAACATGAGTTTCGGAAATACTAGCATTAACAGGATAACGACTAATTAGGCATTGTGTTGCTTATGCCAACGAGTATCTGGAAAAGACTTGTGATGTCCATATAACAAAGAGTGTCATCACAAAGCATATGGGTCCCTAGAAGTAGATCTGAAAAACGTTGTCGACAATGATGTAGTAATACCGCTTGACGTCAACTTGGAGCGTTTAGACGATGGCTCAGGGATTGCGAACACACTGAAGAAAAATTAGGCAACATATCATAATGGATGTCGGTCACTTTTTCACTCTGGTATGTTGCAGCGACAACTGAAGAAGGGAGAAACGGATAATGCAGCAATTGCAGAAGCTAAAGTTAGTCCAAAAAAAAAACACGATTAAGTTTTAATGCAACCCTCGATCGTCAAAACCCGCAGTGTGTCTACTGTGAAAAGTACGAAGCGGATAGTGATAGACCAATATTATTATATCATGCCAGAAGTGCTAACTATGGCAAAAAACTGTCCCAATGGGCAAACAAGAATCTCAAAATTGGGTGGTGCATGCACGGCTCAGTACTGCAATCAACGCAGAAAATGCAGAGGCTGCAGATATTCTTTTTTTTATTTTTTTTTTTTTATTGGAGGTTTAACGACCACCGTGAGCAACTCAATGGGCTATAAGCAGTCGCCCGTCCCTAATTTAGGGTCATTGGTTCCAGGGAAGGGAGAGAGCCAGTGCCGTAAGACAAACACAACATCCATGCCTGCAGAAGCTAAAGTTAGTCCAATTTGTTGGATTAACTTTAGCTTCTGCTTTGATACGACAATTTGTTGTCGTATCAAACTTCGACACACAACTCGTGCTTCACTGATATCCATTACACGCCGCACACAAGATCTTTTATACTTCAAACTCATAATCCTTTTCTCATGCAGACACTCCTGAATCTGATCCACCCATGTCTTCCTTGGCCTTCCTCTGCCTTTCCTTCCTGCCACTTGGGCTAAACAGATTTTCTTAGTTAAGCATTTCATCACTCATTCTTTCAACATGGCCAAACCACCAAAGCTTATTGGTCTCCACCTTGCTAACATTTTGCTTTACATCACACAACTGCAATACATCTTCATTCCTCACACAATCAGATCGTGTCTTGCCACAAATCCCACGTAAGTAACGCATTTCTCCAGCACACAAACAACTCCTATGTATCTTCTGCAGTACCCAGGTTTTACTGCCATACATCAGCGTAGGAACAATTACAGTTTCATACACAGCCATGCGGGACTCTCTAGAGAACCCATCATTCCTGTGAAAACCTCCCAGAGCAGCTATGACTTTCAAAGAAGAATTCACTCACCTACTGATTTCACCATTTAACTTGTTCTCTCTGTCAAACATACTTCCTAAATACACAAACTCACTCACCTGGTCAATCACAGTGCCATTTATACTTACATTACATTCAGTGCTACCCATTCCTCTCTCAGGAATGATGGGACTCTCTAGAGAACCCATCATTCCTGTGAAAACCTCCCAGAGCAGCTATGACTTTCAAAGAAGAATTCACTTGCCTACTGATTTCACCATTTAACTTGTTCTCTCTGTCAAACATACTTCCTAAATACACAAACTCACTCACCTGGTCAATCACAGTGCCATTTATACTTACATTACATTCAGTGCTACCCATTCCTCTCTCAAACACCATAACTTTGGTTTTTCCCTTATTTATACTCAGTTTGAATTTCATGCAAACTTCGTGCATCCGAGTCAACATACTCTGCAACTCACTTTTGCTCTCTGCCAACAAGACAGTGTCATCAGCATACAGCAATCTGCACACACGGATATCACCAAGACATAAACCACTATTATCTATTTTGGCATCACGCATGCATGCGTCCATAAATATATTAAACAGCCATGGTGACATTACACAACCTTGTCTAACTCCTGCATCAATGGAAAACCATTCTGATAAAACACCATTCACTCGTACACAAGCTCTACTACCAGCATACATGGCTTTTACACTATTAAGTAGATTCCCAGTAACACCATATTCATTCAATACCTTCCACAAAAGTGTCCTATTCACTCGGTCGTAAGCTTTCTCTAAATCTATGAAGGTAGTAAAAACTTTCTTCCCAACAGCCAGATACTTTTCAATCATCGTGCGTAATGCAAAAATCTGGTTAGTGCAGCCTTTACCAAGCATAAAACCACTCTGAACATCCCACACTTTCAATGATGTAAGATCCCGTACTTTTTCAATAACAACCTTACCAAACACTTTCCCTGGCAACACTCAGTAGGCTAATACCACAATAGTTTTTGCATTCAGTCTGATCACCTTTTCCCTTATACAAGGGAACAATAATAGCATCCTTCCAATCCCGAGGGACCATTCCTAACTCCCAGCACAACTGGCAAATTTCAGTTAACCAGTCAGTTATAGAGTCGCCACCATATTTCAACATCTCTGCAGTTATACCATCAACTCCTGGAGCCTTACCATTCTGAAGAGATTTTAGAGCTTTACACACTTCTTCTCTTGAGATCCCTCCTGTGCTTTCATCCCTCATTGTGACATCATCTGCACCTGTCTCAGAATCATCTTTGCTTTCCTGATCTAATAACTCACAAAAGTATTCACCCCATCTGTCACTTAACTCATTGGGCTCCCAAATCATTTCCCCAATCTCATTCTTCACACAACTTACAACTTTGTTTCCCCTATTTTTCCTGAGTCTCATGTACTTCCAGAAGGACTTTCTATCTTTCCGAAAAGCCAGTTCATGCCTTTCCACTTTCTCCTTCCTATCTTTTGCCTTACTGTGGCGAACCAGCTTAGCAGCTTCACACTTCTTACAGTGATATTCATCCACAGAGTACCTTGCAACATCCCCAAATAGGCTTCCTTCTTTCTCTTTACTGCCTCTTCAATCTCACTATTCCACCAAGCATCACCTCTACTGTTACCCACTATTGTGGTGCCACAGACCTCTTTAGCAGCAGTGACAACACAGTTCTTAAAACATTCCCACTTCTTTTCTACATCCCTCTCACCAGACTTCAGATCCTTCAGTCATTCTCTGAGTAAGTCAGAATACTGCTGATGATCTTCAAGGAGCCTATCGACCTTTATTCTTTCTATCCTGGGTCTCTTCCTATTCCTTTTCCCCCAACCAACATTAAGTTTCCCTCGTGACACTACCAAGTAATGATCAGAACCAACATCTGCACCTCTCATCACACGGGTGTCAACAACTAAGTGTTTCAAACGCTGATCGTACACAACAAAATCTATCGCACTCTTTTGACCAAGAGTACGATTTTCCCAAGTATATGTGTGGATATACTTGTGGTTGAAAAATGTATTAGATACACACAAACCATTCTCAATGCAGAGTTCAATTAATGTTTCGCCATTATCATTCACACAAGGATCATTAAACTTACCCAGAACATTCATGGAATGCGGAATGATGATCAAATTATTTGTGATTTTGCTAATTTTTAATTTAAAGCAGCACTGGCAGCTATACATAATACACACAGATTAAAAATAATCCTTTTTATACAGTTGAATATTTTTCTACAGTGATTTTGATCTCATACAAACTAAAAAATGCAAAAATATTTTCTTCTGTCAATGAAAAAACAGAACACCAGCTAAACACATCAAAAGAAAATCTGCAAGTTTATATTTTTGAAACCTGAACAAAATATTAAATAACAGGCTAAAACCTGAACAAGATCAAAATGATGTATACTTAAAAAACTGTGAACTTGATGCTGACCTGGAATAAATTTCAATTAATTAAAATTGAAGTATGATGATCTTTAATAAACTTTTCATTCAAAATAAATAAAAGATGCTTGAAATTATTCTGATTTTAGACCATACCCTCTCATCATCAGAAGTTGGGCATTTCCTCACACCACGGGAATGCAAAATGGGTTTTATTGCAATGGAGTCCGGAACTGCACAAACAAGCCTGTAAATAAAATATGAAGCAAAAAATAGTAATTTTGAGCAATAAATTGTATATTATTTCAAAACAAAATATTTTGATATACAACAGATTCAGTTTAGAAAATTAAAAAAAAAAATCTATTACTTCACTAGGAATATTACTACTGCTTCAAGCACTGTGAGTACAATAAGTTAGATTTTTATTCAGGAACATAAAAGCATTATGCATGCAAAACTTGATATGACGATTGCGAATCAATAAACACCTTTAGTGAAATAAAGACATCAACTCTGTTTAACTCCATTTTTGAAGTAATTGATCAGGAAAGATGTTGTTTCAATTTGAACCTGATAACTTGTCAATTTGTACTTGACTCCGGTATTACACCAATAAAAACCCCTGAAGTAAATCAGTAATTCATTCATGATTTTAACAAACTGCACTGAATCAATATATCATAAAATTTTATCATGTCACAGGCATATTCTGGATGCTTCACACAGTGAATAGTATCTTCCTCATCCCTTTACTAGCGTGACTGATATTCTGCAAAACAAACAAATTTCGAATTTATAGTAACGTTTTCCCCAAAATGCCCACACAAAACAGTTTTGCTTTATTCAACCAGGAAATTACATATTTACCAATACTGACAACCGGCCTCAGCTATAAAAATATTCAGAAATATTGCTCTATCATAACTATTCCCATTTTTATGAGGGAATTCTTGTGTGTGAAGACAAAACAATTGCTATAAATTAGGCTATCTGCATTTCAACTCCATTATTAAACCTACCACCCTGTTAATAACCAACAGAAAAAAGATATATTTATAAAGGAGCTAGTCCCATATGAACTCATGATAGCAACCATGAGGAGCATCAAGTTTTAAAATGTTATTTATAATCTGCCAAATAAATGCACAGAAAAGCTTTCTTTGTAAGGGTATCACCATGTTAGCTGAAGTTAGTAAAACGGATATATGACTACCTTCATTTTACATTAATGTTACACTTTTTTATTGTTAACTTCTTGTTAGACCTTTAAAATTTTCATTATGACTCACTATTTGATTAATTTCACTTTACATTACAGTTTGATCATTTATTCATTGTGCAAGTAGAAATTCACTATTTCAATTTCATTCACAATTAGCATGGTCTTCATCAGGGGCAGACACATCCAAGGCACCTGGTCACCATGGTGCTTGAGTTTACACATTTTTTTTTTCTGAAAATTTTATTTTTCAAAATTTGGTTTTCTATTATGAAGTTTCCTTCCATCTCTTTAATAAAGCAAGTACAGTATCCACGTTATTTTTATATTTTTGCATATATTTTGTAAGCTACTTAATGCAGAATCAAAATAATACAGATCCCAATATCCATTTTTGGCACTATTGCCAGCAGTTATGCATTTTGCAGCAATTCTGGAGAGTAAGCATCAGCTATGTCCATAGCAGCCAGTGCGACACGAAGGCAGAGGGTGCTAAGAATCACCAGAGGACCGGACTAGGCTGTCATTTGATGCGACCTTGGCTACTTACAATGGATGCTCCCTATCTTCTGATTCCAGGCTTCTTGAATTGGAAGAGGAACTACAAAGGATCAAATGGGACATCGTCGTGCTAAGTGAGGTAAGGAGAAAAGGAGATCTCATTGAACTGAAAAGTGGACATCTCTTCTATTATCGTGGGACAGATACAGGCAGAATTAGTGGTGTTGGATTTATAATAAACACGAAACTGAAAGATAAAGTTGTAGAAGTTGAAAGTTCCTCTGACAGAGCTGCATGGCTCGTTATCCAACTCTCGAGAAGATACCAGGCTCAGATTATTCAAACTTATGCACCCACCACAAGTCATTCTGAAGAAGAAATTGAAGAATTTTATGAGGAAATTTGTCATATAAATAATAAAGGCAAGCAGCACTTGAAGATAATTATAGGAGATTTCAATGCAAAAAAGGGGCAACGGCAACAGAATGAAACTTCAGGAAGGTAAATTCGGTCACGGCAACAGAAACCAGTGTGGAAATACTCTCGTTGAGTTTGCAGAGGCAGAAGGGTTTTTCATCATGAACTCCTTTTTCAAGAAAAAGCCACACAGGAAGTGGACATGGAGACATCCTAATGGGATGACAAGTGAAATTGATTTTATTATGTGTAACAAAAAATTCGTCATCGAAGACTGCAGTGTGCTAAACAAGTTCAACACAGGTAGTGACCATAGATTGGTTAGATGTGAGATGCACCTCAACGCTAAACTCGAATGTGGCAAGCTCATAAGACAAACAAAATTGTATTGGCATAACCAACTTTAAAAAACATCATAATACCTTCAAGTTGGAACTGAAGAACAGATTCTCTGCTTTAGAAGGCCTAACATCAGAAGAAGTGGATATTTCTGAAGTTCACAGAAAAGTAACCAAAGCTCTTATGGAAACAGCAACAAAATTAGCTGGGTCTAAGAACAAGTTGCATGTGAACAAATTATCAGGAAAAACCAAAATCTTGATGCAAAAAAGAAGAGAGATGAGGACAACTAAAGAAGATGTGACTTCCAAAGTGGAATATATAGAGCTATGCAAGACAGTACGAAAAAGTATCACTGAAGACGTAAGGAAATTCAACTGTGAACTAGTGAGGAAAGCAATTGAAAACAACCAAAGCCTACAGATAGCAAAGGGACATCTCAGTAAGGGAAGAAAACAGATTATGGAACTGAGAAAAGAAGATGGTTCTGTAACAAGAAATAGGGGCAAAAGTTTGACAAGAGTGAAAGATTTCCACTCCAAATTATATGAAAGGGATGATGCATGTACTCCAGACATCATGAAAGGTACCAGGATCTCAGGAACTACAGACCTATCATCAGCCTCCTATCAGTGGTTTATAAAATCTTCACTAAAGTTCTTTCACACCACTTGAAGGTAACACTGGACATGGCTCAACCGAGCGAACAAGCTGGATTCAGGAGTGGCTACAGCACTATAGATCATATCCACATACTGAGAGAACTAATTGAAAGAGTGAGGGAATATGAACTTCCATTATGCATGGCTTTTATCGATTATGAAAAGGCCTTTGATTCGGTGAAACCATCAGCAGTTACAATGGCTTTGAAATCCTGCGGTATTGAAGAAGCATCATCATCATCATCATTGTCAACCATTATCAATCCACTGCTGGACGAAGGTCTCCCCAAGTTTCCTCCACAACGGTCTGTCTTGTGCCAGTCTCCTCCATGTCACTCCCGCATATTTACGAATTTCATCCACCCATCTCCCATGTGGTCTTTTTCTGGGTCTTTTCCTGTCCCTTGGAATCCAATCTAAAATTTTGGCTGTCCATCTATGGTCTGTCCTTCTGGCAGTATGTCCAGCCCATTGCCATTTCAGGGATTTAACTCTGATCATGATGTCTTCCACTCTCGTCATTTTTCGGATCCACGAGTTCCTCTTCTTATCTCTCCTGGTTATACCAAGCATGCACCTCTCCATGCTTCTTTGAGTTGTCTGCAGCCTTTGTATGTCTCTTTTAGTTAAGGTCCACGTCTCTGCACCATACGTAAGCACTGGAAGGATGCATTGATCAAACACTTTTCTTTTAAGACATAATGGCATATTGCTCTTGAAAATTATGCTGTTTCTTCCAAAAGCTCTCCAGGCAAGTTTTGTACGCCGATTAATTTCTTCATCAATGTGACCCTCACTTGATATCTGCTGTCCAAGATAAACGTACGTGTCTGTTATCTCCAGTTTTTCTCCATCAATCGATAAATCTTCATTTCTTGTAAAAGCATTGAACATCACTTTTGTCTTCTGAAAGTTCATTTTTAATCCCACTTCTTTACTCTTGTCAGCAAGTTCCTGGATCATACTCTGCAGCTCTGATGGGGTAGTTGCAAAAATGACTACGTCATCAGCAAAACGAAGGTGGGTTAGATAATCTCCATTAATCTTTATCCCTTTGTTTTCCCAGTTCAGTGATTGAAAGACATTTTCCAATGTGGCATTAAAGAGCTTCGGAGATATGGTGTCACCTTGTCTCACTCCCTTTCCAATTTTTATGTGTGTTGTATTTTCAAACAGCCGAATCTTTGCACTTGCATTTTCATAGATGTTATTAATAATATTAATGTATGCATCTTCAATACCGCAGGATTTCAGAGCCGTGGTAACTGCTGATGGTTTCACCGAATCAAAGGCTTTTTCATAATCGATAAAAGCCATGCACAATGGAAGTTCATATTCCCTCGCTCTTTCAATTAGTTCTCTCAGTACGTGGATATGATCTATTGTGCTGTAGCCACTCCTGAATCCAGCTTGTTCTCTCGGTTGAGCCATGTCCAGTGTTACCTTCAAGCGGTGTGAAAGAACTTTAGTGAAGATTTTATAAACCACTGATAGGAGGCTGATAGGTCTGTAGTTCCTGAGATCCTCAATGTCACCTTTTTTATGTAGCAGGATCATTGTAGCATTGTTCCAATCCTCAGGAATCTTCCCTTCATTAAGGCATCGAGTGAAAATTTGGGCGAGTACTGTTTCAATTTCTCCACTTGCTTCTTGTATGATGTCTAAAGAAGCATACATTAATATTATTAATAAAATCTACGAAAATGCAAGTGCAAAGATTCGGCTGTTTGAAAATACAACACACATCAAAATTGGAAAGGAAGTGAGACAAGGTGACACCATATCTCCCAAGTTCTTTAATGCCACATTGGAAAATGTCTTTCAATCACTGAACTGGAAAAACAAAGGAATAAGATTAATGGAGATTATTTAACTCATCTTTGTTTTGCTGATGACGTAGTCATTTTTGCAACTACCCCATGAGCTGCAGAGTATGATCCAGGAACTTGCTGACAAGAGTAAAGAAGTGGAATTAAAAATGAACTTTCAGAAGACAAAAGTGATGTACAATGCTTTTACAAGAAATAAAGATTTATCGATTGATGGAGAAAAGCTGGAGAAAACGGATATGTATGTTTATCTTGGACAGCAGATATCAAGTGAGGGGCACATTGATGAAGAAATTAATTGGCGTATAAAACTTGGATGGAGAGCTTTTGGAAAAAACAGCATAATTTTCAAGAGTAATATGCCATTATGTCTTAAAAGAAAAGTGTTTGATCAATGCATCCTTCCAGTGCTTATGCATGGTGCAGAGACGTGGAGCTTAACTAAAAGAGACATACAAAGGCTGCAGACAACTCAAAAAAGCATGGAGAGGTGCATGCTTGGTGTAACCAGAAGGGATAAGAGGAACTCGTGGATCCGAAAATGACAAGAGTGGAAAACATGATGATCAGAGTAAAATCTCTGAAATGGCAAAAGGGCTGGACATACTGCCAGAAGGACAGACCATCGATGGACAGCCGAAATTTTAGATTGGATTCCAAGGGACAGGAAAAGACCCATAAGAAGACCGCATGGGAGATGGGTGGGCAAAATTTGAAAGTATGCAGGAGTAACATGGAGGAGACTGGCACAGGACAGACTATTGTGGAAGAGGCTTGGAGAGACCTTCGTCCAGCAGTGGATTGATAATGGTTGATGATGATGTCCATAGCTATGGCACTGATTTTGCATGGGGTGCTCATAAGTATTATTGTTTTAATTAGTGCTTTTATTAGAATGTTGTACACTAGAAGACAAAGCTGAACTTTCTGATATACAAGTGGGTATAATAAGTTGCCTAGTTTTAGTTGTGGATATTGCACTGAATTATTGAGCATTATCTAAGAAACAATACAGTAATTTGGACCATCAGTCACAATTTTGTATGTGCAGTTTTTGTTTAGATGGATTGTGGTTTTATCTCTTGAAAAAATGTGCTGGCTCCCAAAGAAAAGTAGCTGGCACCTGAAAATTGTGGGGTTTTGTCTACACCTGGTGTTCATTCCTCAGCAGTAAATCTTAAATTTAAAAATTCTGATTCATCTAAGTAATTAATAGAAGCCCTAGTTTTACCACTCCCCAACACACACGTTCATCTGAGTGAGGTTGTTACCAATTATGCTAAATTGTGGAGCGATCAGGATGTGCCCATCACAACAAAACTGATTATTATATATTCAGTTACTTATCCAGTGGACACTGAAGGATACCTGAGATGGGAGAAAAAACTGACAGGATGAAAGCTCATGCATCTGATAGGTGTAGCTGCTGATGAATAATTGTGGGTTTCTTCTTTACAGTGGAAAACAAATGTACCATATACTCTCATGCATAAGCTGATATCATGCACAAGCTGACCCTCCTACTTCAACAGCTAAAAATTTGTGAAAAACTTTGACCTGCACATAAGCTGACCTTAAATTTCAAGAATTTGGAAAACATTTTATTGAAATGAATTATGCGAATTTCTGAGATTATCTTCTGTAAAAACCTTCAAAGTACAATTCATTGTCGGAGTTTCCAAATAATTCCAGTAACATCCGTGGCATTACTTATTTAAAATTTTTCAAAAGGTTTTACACAACCATTTCTAGTGAAATTGCATCACACAATTCGTTCACCCAAGTGGGTAATAAGGCCAATGTCGGCCTTTTTCAAGTTACCATTTCTTGTAAGACATTTTGTTTTTGCTCTTGCACAGTGCTAACTGTGCAGACAGACACAGCTAGCAGGAACCAAGCTAGAAGATGCCCAAACTTGCTGTGAAGAAGATGAGAGATGCCCGATTTGTTGCCCTCCCAACAGCTAAGTGATTTATTTGGTGTCTAACTGATTACCTGTGTGCCCAAGTCCAAAGATCAGGTGCCACAGTCACCCAAGGGAAATAATGAGGTACCCCTTCACGTTTCGAACCAAGAAATTCCACTGTCTCAATTTGAAATAGGATTAGGTTTTTCATTTAGCATACTAGCAGCATTTGTTCCCATGGAAATTCTAGTCTGGGAGAAAAATATTTTGTACATTTTTTTATATTTTCGAAAGTGTAAGAAATGTTACATGATTCTTCCCACAGCAGCAGGTGCGTAGGGTTGTCAAAAAGTTATATGTACCTGCATGTGAAAAAAAAAAAAAAAGAACAGTTTGGGAAATATTTATACTTATGTAGGAAATACAATGGAAAAGCTATTTTTCGATGTAATCGTCTAATTTATTTAAAAGTTTATTAAAGCAAAGCATGACACAAGTTTGTTTATCCCTTCTCAAAAAAATTGTCATCTAACTTGCGATAACCATTCTTGCATCACAAGTTGGACAATTTTCATGTAGCTGAACATATGGAAATCACAAGGTGAAAGGTCTGGATTTTCATGTGTTCAGCCCCATGAAAATTGTAGCCCAACTTGCAATTTTTTTATATTTTTGGAAATCACAAGACGAAAGGTCTAGACTGTAGGCAGAGCGTTCCCACACCTCCCATTTGAATTTGTCAAGGAGGGCTTTTGTGGTGTGTCGAATGTGGTGTCGCATTGTCATGCAGAAGGACAGTGCCTCTTGACGTTTTCCTGCCCGTCAATTTTTAATCGCCTTTCGCAGCCTCTTAAGGGTTTCACAATATGATGAGGCATCAATCGTGGTGCTCTTCAGCATGAATTCATAATGCACAACACCTTGATTGTCAAAGAAAAGGGTAAGCATAACATTTCCAGTGGAAGGAACAATTCGGCACTTTTTCAAGAGCGGAGAATGTGAATGTTTCCACTCATACGAAGACTGCTTCATTTCTGGTGAGAAGTGATGGGCCCCAAGACTCATCTCCGGTCACAATATGGTCCAAAAATTCATTTCCTTGTCTGTGATAATGATCCAAAAATGCGAGAGCTGCTTTAAAACGTTGTGCCTTGTGTTGTTTTGTGAGTAAGCAAAGCGCCCATCATGCACAAACTTTTCGAAATTCATGACACTTGGTCATGATGTGGTGCACACTTCCATGTGAAATATTCAATTCATCAGCAATCCCATCCACTGTGATTCGCCCGTTTGTATGAATTAATTCGTTAACGAGGTCCCCGTTTTCATTCGTCGTCAAAGTTGACAGCCTTCCCTTTCAGTAATCATCTTCGATATTTGTGTGTCCTTTTTTAAACAACAAGCAACATTTTGTGATCGCCTGCCATGAAAATAATTTGTCACTGTACACTTCAATTCATTGGTGTTGAATTTTGGTGGGGTTCAACTTTTTGGCCCACAAAAAATGTATCACTGCATGGATTTCAAATTTGGACACTACTTCCAAAGGACAAGACATCTTTTTTTTTTTTTTTTTTTTTTTTTTGATTGGAGGTTTAACGACCACCGTGAGCAACTCAATGGGCTATAAGCAGTCGCCCGTCCCTAATTTAGGGTCACTGGTTCCAGGGAAGGAGGGAGCCAGTGCCGTAAGACAAACACAACATCCATGCCAGACCGGGATTCGAACCCGGACCCCTTACGGACGAATGATCAGAGGCCAACGCCTTAGACCACTGCGCCACCGGGCGGCACAAGACATCTTTCACGAGTGATAACAGACGAACTGTTTCTGCCACATCGACAAAGTTAACATGGCGGCTTTGAGGAGGAAGTACAAGCGGCGCCCCCACATCGCACCCAAATATCTTTTACAAAAAAAAAAAAAAAAAATTGTGGGCACATGCAACTAACTTCTTGACTGCCCCTCGTAATTGGAGACCATGGCTCCCTGTGTGCCACTACATAATATAAATGAAAAGCAGTCTTTTTTTTTTAAAGAATACATATATATATTTCCATTAATGCAAGTAAAATACATAGAATGGAATTTGAAAAATCTCTGTAATTGTGATTTTCTTCTTACTTCAGCATGCAACGAATGTCTCCTTTTGCATCGCATTATACGCCATTGGGCGATGGAAGGACCGTTTCTATACTATGCCTTAAAAGCAGAATAATCATGCCAGGCAATTATTATCCATAGCTATGCCCCCTCCCCTCAAAGTGGGGGAGCACAGCTGAGGATATAACTGATAGGTCAGAAAACTGTCGTGTAGTGACACACTGAAAGCAGCCGTCTGAAGTGTAAACAAACCCGCAAGAGAATTCACATACCATTTCTGAAGTCCAGTCCTTTTTGACACACACATACACCCCACTTTGAAAACAAGATTTCTTCCAAAAACTTTTGGCTTATACGTGAGTGCACATGGTATGTTCTAAAGAAAACTGAAAGACCTAAAATTATGCAAAAAGAAACTTTCCTGTTAATAGCTGCAACACTATGTAATCCTTCTTGGAGTCTATGGCTTTGTTTTAAAAAAAAATATGTATAGTTTTGTCTCAGAAGCACTTCGGAAATCTTGGTTAAGAATACACCAAATTATGCAGTTCAAAATGCTTAAGAGCGTGTGGCCCAAACCCATCTATTTAGCGGCGTAATTCAGTAATGTATATATACAAGTAACCCAGCTTCCATTTTCTGCTGGGGGTCATTTTCAAGGCTGTGGTTAGACATAAACCACAGAAAATTAGAACCCACATTTTTTTTTTTTTTTTTTTTTTTGAAAATGGCATGGTAGGCAGCACGAGAGAAATTATACAAGTATGTCAATTATTGTGCACTGTGTTGCACATGTTTTTTCCATCTTTTAATGATTCATTTTTTTTTATTTGGAATGCAATATTTAATTTGCATTATTAAGAGATGGAAAAATTTTATTTGCATCATTAAGGATGCATTATTAGCAGTTTAAAAAGTAGGTATTATAGAAGAAGGTAACAATTTCCTTCCCACAGATAAGAAAACACGAGTGGATTTTGAAGGAAACTGAAAGGCCTAAAATTCTCTTTTGTAATATGAAAACTGTATATTCTAGATACCCATGTTGCAAAAAAAAAAGCTGCTTTTTTTTTTTATTATTATTATTATTGTGAATCTTTTCAAATACATGGCAAGTGTACAAAGCATATCTTCAGCACAGAAGTGCATAATAGGAAGTTATTTCAGGTTTCTGAGCTTCATTTGCTTGAAAATTCTGTCCTGGGTGTTGCAAAAGTGGCATGATCAAAAAGAAATCAAGGGACACCGATTCAATTCCCACAACAGGCCAATGTAATTTTCAAGTTTTTTAAAGACATGATTACATGGAAAACAAAGAAATACCGGATTTTTGTGCTGAAAAATAATAGCAAAACTAACAAGACAGAATTTAGGAAAAAACGGAATTACAGTTTAAAAGCTAGTAACTTGGAGAATGGGGTTGGTAGCCTTATAAACATGGTAGATTCTGATACAAAAGAGAGTTCAAAACCATAGTTAGATTAATTTTGTTATGGCCATGAGAGCTCTTCAGACAGTTATGTAACAGAAGAAAAAGACATATCACCACATAATAGCTCAAAAGCCTGATGAAAGATGTTTCACATCTTTCACTTTCACTAGACTTTTGAACTTCTTATCAGTAATTCAGAAATTAAAGGAATTTATTTCTTCTCCTACAGCACAAATTTAATGAAAAGACTACTTGTAAAAATGAAGCATGTATTCAGCAAAATAAGTTCATTTGGTGAAGCAGCCTTGCTTTACCAAAGATGATACTCAGAGAATGTCAACTAATGGAGAGAGCAACTGCCTTAATTTTGCTAAACTGTGAACAGTATTTACACCACTAGCTGAAATATATTGTATGGTTTTTGCTGCCAAGTTTCCCACTCCAAACATTACACAATCATCACACGCATCAAAAGTTAAAACAGAATGATTATTTTCATCTTCAATGAGAATAATTCTCATATGAACGGATTTAATACATGGAAAAATTAATTCATGATATAATAGCAGACTTACGACTGCCCATAATTTCTGCTCAACACGTTAGAAATTCACCTTCACCTGGCGTGTATGTGTCCACCTGCAAAGTTTTTTTCCGCTAGTATGACTATCTTTATACTGTGTATACGTTGACTGAAATAGTTTACTTTACTGACTCAAATAGTTGATTCTATCTTTATATACATTAGCTCTATTTGACTCAACGTATATAAAGACAGCAGAGTACTAACGGAAAAAACTTTGTGGGTAGACACATGCACGGCAGGCGAAGGTGAATTTCTAATGTGTTAAACAGAAATTATGGGCAGTCGTAAGTCTGCTATCATATCATGAATAAAACAGAATGAATTATCCATACCTTACTCCCAGTTATTGTCTTCGGGTAAAAGAAAAAGAAAACTGCAACTGAGAGCACAATGTTCATCCAGGACCTAAATCCAGACCCTTCAAGAAAAAAAGCTGAAATCTCAACCACATGGACACCAGACAAAGACAAAAACTCAATAACCACTGAAGTTTCAAGCATCTAGATTTACTTCTTCCACTACACTATTGAGTCGAAATCCACTACAATTATGCCAAACTTATGGAAATGTGGCTCTCTTCCACATGCCACAGTCTCCAAAGATTTTTGGATGAGCAGACTTATGAGCCTGAAGGCAATTTTAATACACATACAGCTACAAACAAGAAATATTAAAATTACTTTACTTCACAAATGCTTGATTCCTGGCAGGTTTCGTATTCAAAGGTGATGGCTTGTTACCGACATCTAAAGTGATCACCTGAAAATTAAATACGATTATGAAAACTACTGAGCTAAATAATACTTTTTCAATTAAACTTCACACACACACAAAAAAAAAAAATTATGCAGTATTTCAGTTTTCAGCCTGAATTCAATTTATATTATATGGAATTGTTAAAGATATATCTTCTCAGATATCACACACATGCAATCTCTTCTTATTATCACTTCTGTTCACTTCCTTAAAAGAGTGATGTCATTCAAGCTCACTGTTAGTTGATTACTTTGGTTAATATAATTGTTGCATAATGAAATTTAAAAGATAAACAATAATCCAAATAATTTGGATTTTCATTGATAATAACATACAACTTTACATTGTTTAAGTTATGCCATTAGTTACACTTTGCCAATCTTATATAAACATACATGGTACATATGAACTCTGAAGTCAACACTCTCCTCCCAACCCACCACACCCCCAAGCAAATTTTTAACTTTGCATTTAAGTAAGATGACACATGCGTGATAGAGGTGAAGACCACACCCTTCATTACTCAAATGACACTTCAAAAAAGAGAAAGTACAGTTTCTATGATCTAGGCAGAGAACTGTTGCTATTTGAAAACAGAAACTCGTGTCACCGAAAGCACTTGCAGAATGTCAGATGGAATCATGGTTGATGTCAGCCTTTCCCTTAGTTGTTGTGTTTTTAAAGTCCTTTTATTGTTCAAATTGGTATAATACAGTTTGTTTGTTTGTTTGTTTTCATTTGAAGTGCCCTAAACATTCGTTTTTAAGCTATTACGATTTGTGGTTTGACAGTTTTTAATTGCTTTAACTTGAAAACATTTTGAATAAAGCTCATGTTGAGAATTGGCTTCCTAGTTTCTTAATTCAATTACTAACCAAAAACTTCTATTATGGGAGTTCTTACTAGGATTTTTTTTAATAAATCTTTGAATTATTAAAAAAATTTTTACTAGGAAAATTCTTAGTGGAAATTATTACTAGGAAATTAAAAAAATAAAAAAAATTTCCTAGTAAGAATTCTCATAATAGAAGTTTTTGATTAGTAATGGAAAATATTGTTATTTTAAAGTCTTAAATGTAAAGCTAAAAATTTGCTGGAGAAGGGGTCGACTTCACAGGGTTCGTATGTATCATATATATTTACATGTGATATGTTGCTGAAAATCTGTGGACACCTGATCAATGTTTTCAGATTTTCATCAACATTATCCACCTTTTTCTTGAAAAAAAAATCGAAGGGATAATAGTGGTCAGTTCAGGAAAGGGTGACGATTCTTCCCTGGAGTGATTTGCTGTTAAACTTTTCGTACAATTAGATTTCACCTCCCCTGGGTTCGATCTTTGGATCCAGAGAGAAAGTCAAGAAAAAATTACTGAAAATTCTATTTTCTCATCGTCTTTTTTTTTTTTTTTTTTTTTTCCCTCCTCTGCTTAATGTGCAAAATGAGTGTTTTTACTTTGTTAAGGGATAGGAGAGTAGCAAAGGGCTACCCTCCCACCGATTCAGTATTTATCATCGCTCTGGGGCTAGCCTATGAATTTTTGGTTAAGTTCCAAAAAATTAAGCACATAAATTGTGAAATAAGATTTAGTGATTGCTTTCAAAATTACTCAGCCCAGCAGGAGGGAAATGGCAGTGCACATAAGAAAAAAGGAAGGGATGTAATATTTTGAGTGAAGAGTAGTGTAAATAATTTTTTTTTCTCTTTTTTTTACCTTTGTTGTGTGAACAAAAATGTAGCATTTATATGACTCAGTATCAAAGTTTGATGTCGCACCATGCCAAAAATAAGGTATTATAATAGTAATGTTTCACTTAATGAGTTGGCGCCAAGTAGATTTACTACGGAAGCAAGAGAATAAACCTGGAGTATGCTGATTAAAATTAATTTATGAAAAAAAAAAAAGGAATTGTATTTCTTGCTTTGTTCAGTGTATGATATAACGTGTTAAAACATTTTGTAAGCCAGCTACAGTTTCCCTCCTTTAACAGATAGCGGTCAATGATCTAAGTTTCCTAGAAAAAGGCTGGAAAGCAGTAAATTCTTTCAATCCCTTTCAGAGATTTTCTTTCCTAGAAAAAGACCACCAGGAGTAACCAACATTCTTTTTCCCCCGAGGTCTGGAAAATCTCCCCAGCTTAAGGGGCTTAGCGAACTGAAAGAGATACCCTTGGAAAGCACTCAGAAAGGGGATGTGTTGGCTGGTTGAATGTGGGAAGCAGCAGTCCCTCGCGCCAAAATTTATGGGGTTGTTTACGAAATGTGGACCCTGCGAAGCATCCAGTTGTCACGTGTCTAGCACGTGCATTTCACATGCTGTTGGCTGAAAGCAGCCAATGGGATGGCTGGCATCCTTTCTAACTGTTCTGATTGGTCTTTTGACTCCTCCTAAGTGGAAGAAGTCACTGGGCATCCATTTTGACTTGAGGCGCGTGCTCTCTCGATTTTTGGTTTTGCAGTGAAAGGAGCAAGAAAAAAAAAAGGTGGCTGGCAGTTGGGGCCAGAATGACGCAGATTCTTTTTGACCAGCCAAGGGTGAGGTTGAACGAATACCCCCCCCCCCAGCATTTCTCAAAAAAGAAAAGAAAAAAATGACCATCACCGAGAATGCTGCCTGAACGTCCTGGCCGATTGGTAACAGCCGACTCACCCGTATAGCACCTAACCCTAATGCCTCGTGAAAGGATATGACCATCAGAACCTACGACACAAGCAGAAAAAAAAAAATATGGAACACCCTGAAGCACGTCCTGGCCAATTGGTAACAGCAGACTCACCCGTATAGCACCTAACCCTAACGACTCCTAACGGGTTTTTCTTCTATCAGAACCTGCTATGCCAGAAGAAAAGGCGGAGGAGCATTAATAGGAGTTGTCATCAAAAGAACAATGAGTTGAAGAATCCCATACTAACCAGGAAATCCTGCTGAAAATATGATCACACATGAAGATTTCCGAAATTCAACTAAGCGAGGCGAGCGGAAGAGCTGGACAGTAAAAACAGGTGAAAATAGAGAACCCCACCAACAAAGGTCCTCGGGCTTAATTATGTAAGTTGTCTTTTATTGTTTTGTTTTTGTTTTTTGTTTTTATCCTCATAATATGGTTAAAAGTTTTTTAGATGGGGGGTATAAATTTGCTGAAAAATTTAAGCGCGAGGCACTATTGAAGGGGGAGGCTGTAGCTGACCGTAAGAGCCTAACATTTAACTAGTGTTATAGTTCAATGAATAAAAAAATTCTTCAGATAAGAAACTAAAATAATTAAAATCACTCATGATGTTTTGTAATGGTCTCAAAAATCCTGAAAATGGGAGAGGCATGTGAAACCAAGTCTACAAAAACAGGCTAAAATGTATGAACAGGAATTGCTATGACATAAGAAAAAGGTTGTGATCTCGAAACACTATCAGTACAATTTTGTTCTTCTATTATTTTTTTGATACCATATTGTTATTGTTAAAAAATAAAATAAATATAGGCATTAGCCTTTCAAAAACATAATTTTGGTACGAATTGGCAATTCAGTTTTCTTGATGTCTCCTAAATTTCTGAGCAATGGCACTCATCACCTAACGCTCTGACGTTGGCTAGGAAGTCCCTTGGGTGTTGCTAAAATAATGTTAATGTCCTAACAATTTAAAAAATAATTACTATATAATTGTCAATCCTCATGCTTACAAACACGAGTTCCAGAAATATGGCCTCATTGAGTTGACAAATATATTACACATGTACCAAAAACACAGTGCTATAGTTATTAATCGGGTGTGAAAAAACAAAATTGTTCAGTATTCACAGAAACACTATCACAGGTGAAAACTCATGTGTGCTATAACAACTATGACATCTCAAAGTTTCTTTTTACGCTTTCCAACCGTAGGTTGAAGAAGCGTATATGCTCCAGCTTTGTCCGTCCGTCCGCACGATAACTGGCGTAAAAATGGTTCGATTTCGATGAAATTTTAGTGTGTGGTAGGGGACCACCTAGGGACGAACCCTATTGAAAATGGGACAAATGGGGTCAAAGGTCACGACATAGGAGCGGAATCATTCCATTGCCCTCATGCGCCATAACTTGCGTAAATATGGTTCGATTTCAATGAAAGTTTACTATGTGGTAGGAGACCGCCTGGGGACAAACCCTATTCAAAATGGGTGAAGTGGGGTCAAAGGTCAGGACATAAGATCTGGATGCATTCCATTGCCCTTGTGCGTCATAACTTGCGTAAAAATGGTTCGATTTCAATGAAATTTCAGTATGTAGTAGGGGACCACCTGAGGACGAAATGTGGTCAAAGGTCAGGGCATAGGATTGCGATCCTTTCCATTGCCCTTATCCCATATTATTAAGGTGGACGTCAAGTAAATTTGCTTCCTACACTTCCAATGGAAAAGTTTTGTACACATTTCGTTCACAATTAATGTGTCCATTAATTGTGAAGAAAATGTGTACAGAAGTTTTTCCATCGGAAGTATAGGAAGCAAAATTACTTGACGTCCACCTTAAAGTAGCAATTCTTCTATGTTTGTATGTACATTTTATTTTGAAAACAGCTCTAAGAATATTGATGAAAGTAGTTAACCTACCGTTTTCTGTTACTAGAAATTGATTTAACTTGATCTCAACTTTAGGAGAATTCGTTCAGTGGGTTAAATAACCACCTCGAATTATAATGTTTTTAGTGATGGCGTTGTTCCATTATTCCATTAATGTTACCAATGCTTAGAAATCTTATGACGTCACAATCTCACCGCGTTTGAGAATGTTGGCGCGCGGTCACGCCATCTGTCTGATTACGTCACGCGTTGTGTGATTGTGTCTGTCCGCACAATAACTCGCGTAACAATTGTTCGATTTCGATGAAATTTTAGTATCTGGTAGGGGATCACCTGGGAAGGTACCCTATTTAAAGTAAACGAAACGGGGTCAAAGGTCAGTACATACGAGCGAGATCCATTCCACTGCTGTTATGCGTCATAACTAATATAAAAAAGGTTCGATTTCGATGAAATTTCAGTATGTGGTAGGAAACCACCTGGCGACAAACCTTATTGAAAATGGGCGAAATGGGGTCAAAGGTCAGGACATAGAAGTGGAATCACTTCCATCGCCATTATGAGTCATAACCTACGTAAAAATGCTTCGATTTGGATGAAATGTTAGTATGTTGTAGGGTCTTGCCTGGGGACGAATTCTATTGAAAATGGGGTCAAAGGTTAGGACACAAGAGCGGGATCTATTCCATAGCCCTTATGCATCATAACTTACGTAAAAATGCTTCGATTGCGACAAAACTTTATCATGTTATTTCGGAGGTATACCAAACCGGTTCTGTTGAATATCATCGAAATGGAATCAAAGGTCAGGGCACAGGACCGAGATTTATTCCACAGCCATTATTCTCATAACTTGAGTGATAACTTGAGTAATGATTTATGGTATGTTGGAAAGCATATTATAATCAATGCATTACATGATTTTACTAACTTGTTATATTTTTTTTTGGTGTTTCAAAATGCATCTACCCATCTCCCAAAGTTAAATTTTAGTCTAAATTCAAAATTTTCCTTCAGGTTTACTTTTGGCTATCTATTATAATCACCTTATATAATGTGGCTGAGATTTCCGCCACAACACAGATGATAGATAAGATATAACTATGATATAACTCTTAAATACTGCATAACGAGTTCTGAATATAGGAATGGCAGTTTGTAATATAGGAATGGCAGTTTGTAATATAGGAATTGTTGAGCTGGTCTCATTCTGGACTGGTACTATGTGCCCCATGCTTGCACGAAGATTCACCACATGGATTTTAGTCTTATTTACAAAGATGAGATGCAGTGTTTGTTAATAAAAACCTGTAAAAGACATATATAACCCATTTCTGTGTTTGTTGAATATTTACTGCAATGAACACTTTGAGCTTTCTGTTTATCAACCTTCCCAAAAGCTCTGATCTCTATTTCATACTAGCCTTATAATTAGGCTTCTGCATTTGCATAATGTAATCACTCATCTTTTTTCACACGTTTGTTTATTTCTTATTGTTTCTCCTCTTAAATTAAGAGCTCCATACATACAATAATTCAGTGGGATACTTCATAAAATATAGTAACTGAAATAACAAAAAGAACTGCAAAAAGTGAACATGAAGTGAATGAAAAAGTGAAAAGTATGAAACAAACAATGGTTAATAAGCAAGGACAAACTAGTCTCCTAGAAAAAAAGGAGACTTTACAAGATAACAAAAACAAAATATAAATTAAATGAGATGAACTATCATTCAGGTAGCACTAAAAGAAATATCAGGAAAAGACTAAATGAACATATGAGGAATTAGAGCAAATTAAATATAATCATCCATAACCTAACATCACAAAGAAAATAAAAGACAACTTCATTGGGAAAATGTTCAGTTTATTGCAGAGCATAAAAGCTCCAATAAAGTTCGAATGGTAGAGATAATTCACATTGAAAAAACAACAGGTGTTTTTTGGATGAATGTGTAATGTTAATTTGGATGAAGGTTGTAATAGCAACACTCCCACTGAATCATCATATGCACACAGACAACGATGAGAAACAATGAAAAGTAAATGAATATGGCAACAGATGGCAGTGCAAGCAATTACTGCATTGCACAGCACAGGAATCCAGATGACATGGCCAATGTCAAACAACAATCAAATCCATTTAAGAATGGCAGTAAAAATACCACTTGCAATGTATCCAGTGATATCTGAAAAGCTTGTAATATGAAATACATAGTGAACACCAAAGATGGAGCATATGTGAATATTAGTCACATTTTTCTTTTTTAATAGTTTTTAATATAAAACAGGAATCAAATATCAACACTGCCAATGACAAGGGTTTAACTACAAAAGAAAACAAAATTCCCTTCTTACATTCCCATTTCCTGTAAAACTTGCATAGTCCCAATTTCTTAAATTAATAATGAATTAATAACAATTTCTTAAATTAATAGCAATTTCTAACAATGGATTACAGCTTAACCAACATCAAGCCAGTTAATGTATCCACATAAAAGAGTTATGAACAGTATGATAAATTAGATGGTCTAAATCTTCATTAATGCTTGCATTTGTCAAGGTTCATTTGTACCAATTATTGGCATTACTACTTGCAATATGTTTTGAATTTTACAATCAAAATAAAAACATATGGGTAACATGTTCACGGAAGTAAGTACATACTGGCATATAAGCCAACCTCCGTACTTCAACAGCTAAAAAATGGGGAAACACCTTGACCCACATAAAAGCTGACCTTAAATTTCAAGATTTTGAAAAACAAATTTATTGAATTGAAATATGCAAATATATGAAATTATCTTCCGTAAAATGCTTCAATGTACGATTCAGTGTTTCCAAATAACTCCTGTAACATTCATGGCATTACTTATACAGCATATTTTTTTTTTTTTTTTTTTTTTTTTTTTTTTTGGGAAGGCTTCATAACCCTTTCTGGTGAAATTGCGTCCCACAGTTCTTTCACCCAAGAAGTAACAAAGCCAATGTCACGTTTTTTCAAATTACCACCTTTCGTAAAACACTTTGTCTTTGATCTTCCATAGTGCCGACAAAACTCACAGGAGCTAAGCCTGGAGGAGAAGTCGACACTTGCTGTAAAAACACAGAAGAAGAGCTGCTTGTTTGGTTGTGCCCCTCCCCAATATCAAAGTGATTTATTTGTGTGCGACTCCTGGCAGGTGTAGCTCCAAAGATGGGTTGCCTTGGTCCCGTCGCACAAGAGAAATAATAAGGGGATCCCTTCATGTTTGGAAGGAAGAAATTCTATGGGCTTAATTTGAATTGGTATAGGTTTTGCACTTATCATATTAGCGACACCTATTCCCATAAGAATCCTACTCTGGGTGAAAAAATATTTTGTAATTTTACTCTATTTTTGGAAGTCCTACCAGAATTTTAAGTGAGTCCTCCCACTGCAGTTGTCAATTTGTTTACATTTTAAATCACGGCTCTCAGTTAAATGCAAAATGAAATGCAAAATATGGGCAGATTTTAAAATAACTGAGGGAAGGTAAAAAAACTATCATGTAGTAACAACAGAGAGCTGTGGTGTAAAAACGTAAACAAACCAGCTGGCAAATGCCATTGGAGAATTCAAGTTACCCTTCCGAAGTCCAGCCCCGTTTCTTTACCCACATATACACCAACTCTCTCCACTTTGAAAGCAGGATTTTTTCCATGAAATTTGAGAGAAAACAACAATACCTTTACGAATAAAAATATGCGCCGTCATTATCTATTACCTTCCGCCATCGATCGGGTAGCTGACAGATTCCAGCCATGAAGACTACTTCCTCGTGTGACACAATAAAGTCGTCAACAAATTTTTGCACTTCGTCACATGTCCGGAATCGTACAGCAGACAAACCATGTTGCATCGATCGGAACAAATGATAGTCTAAAGGAGCTATGTCAGGTCTATACACCGGGTGCTCCAAAACTTCCCAGCCAAGCGTTGATAACAGTTCCTTG
The DNA here is from genome assembly GCA_039090855.1 of Macrothele yani. Taxonomy (NCBI): domain Eukaryota; kingdom Metazoa; phylum Arthropoda; class Arachnida; order Araneae; family Macrothelidae; genus Macrothele; species Macrothele yani. The sequence continues at coordinate 68,912,203 of CM077028.1, read as the reverse complement.
ACTGATTTCACAACATGCGGCCTAGCGTTGTCATGCAGTAATTTCATGGGACGCAATCCTTTGAATGTGAATGGATGTTTCCGACAGATTTCCTGGTTTAATCGCAACAATTGTTGCTTGTAGCGATCAGCAGTAACAGTTTGACCCTGCTCCAATAGTTCATGATAGAGCACACCCTTCATATCCCACCAGATGCACAGCAGAACTTTCTTGGAGTGAATATTGTGTTTCGGTGTCGAAGTCATTTCTTCATCGAGGTCTACCCAGCGTTTTTTGTGTTTGGGATTGTCGTACCACATCCATTTTTCATCACCCCTAACAATTTTCCACAGGAAAGACTTTGTGTTGTTTATTCAACAGATTCAAACACTTATGACACACTCATCCTTGTTCTCCTGGCTCAGGTCATGTGGCACCCATTTTCCTTCCTTCTGAATCTTTCCCATTGCACATAAATGATTGGAAATGGTTAGTTGAGTTATCCCGAGCTGTTCAGCTAGTTCCTTTTGCATTTGAGGAGAATCTTCATTTAGGGATGCTTGCAGTTCCTCGTGAGCAACTTTCTCCAGGGAGCAGCTACGTTCTCGATTGCTAACGTCAAAATCACCTGCTTTAAACAGTCTAAAGTTCTAAACCAAAACTCACACATGCTTTTCGATAGAATATTCTCCCCCAGAACAGAACAGATCGATGCACATGCTTTTGCAGCATTTTTTCCTTGATGAAATTCGTAACGAATGCAGAGTCAATCACACAAAAAAACACTTTAAAACTTATTTGTACACCTAATATATCTGGTAACAAAATATGCTAACAAAGTAAATTGTCGCTCACCTTTCCTTACTTATATAAATCTAGAAGAGTACAGCTACGGAAAGATAACTAGAAAAATGTTATCACAGACATACTGATGACTATGTTGTTCCAGAAGGTATGAAAAGCATACCTATTCACAAATGGCACTCAATTAAGAGGGTAAACTTGCACCTGAGAGCAGATATGATTAAAATGACTCCCTAAGGAAAAAACATGAGGGAGAAGTGGAATATCTAAGTGTAAAAAAGCTTTAAAGCTATGTTTAAGATGGAAGACAGGAGAGGATGGAGGTAGTTGTTACTACCTGAATGAAGTGGGGTGAGAGGGGGAGAGAAAGGGAAAACAAAAAAAATTGCAAGAAAAAAATTGCCAACAATGAAGAGCATTTAATTTCATGTTTCTCAATGAATTTTCCTAATGAAACACATATTTTTCTGATCAATACATATCTTCTTGCAAGATAAATTAGCATACATTTCTTTCCTTAAAGTGAAATTAAAGTTGAAAATCATTGCTTACCCTGTCTGTGCTAGAAATGACACCCTTTCCATGACTCATAAAGTTGCTATTACAGCTGAGTGAGATGCAGGAGTATAGCTTTTTGAACTTTCATCTGCTTAAAATGCACATGTTTCCATTCTTCAGTTGCTTCTTGCTAAGTCAAGGAGCAGAGCAAACAATTTTTGTTTGGTTAAAGTGAAACTAAAGTTCAAAATAGAAACTTCAGCATTTCAATGCCATCTTTTGCGACCCATAAAGTTTTTTTTTTTTTTTTCCTACAATTTAATTTTGTTTTAAAAGGGGGAAATGCAGGCTCTGTTCTTTTATAGTAAAAAGTGTAATGAATGAGGAAAGTGCCCATTTTACTTGAAATTGAAGTTCAAAAGCGAGTTTGAAAGTTGTCTTGATGGCAAAGAAGCTCTTGCTCACTTTGCTGTGAGAACAAATTTTTGGGTCATGAGAAGGGCAACAGTTTAATCCCAAAAATAAAGGGGGTAAATGTCAGTTTTTAAGCTTAATTTTACTTAAAATTGATACTGCTCTGAAGGAGACTAAGAAATAGGAAAGGACATATTTTGATTGTCAACGGAAAAAAAAAATGGGGATGATTATCAGGAAGAGAAATAAATGCAGAACTGTTGCCAGAAAAAATGTGGAAAACCAGAGATCTGCAGAACGATCTCATCCCTACATGTAGTGAAACTTAGTGTAAACATGGCAGATATATTAATATTAACCCATATAGAAGTCAAGGTCAAATCAAACTAGAAATAAGGAATGCCCGGTAGTATTTTACTACCGGGCATTCCTTATTTCTAGTTTGATTTGACTTTATTCTATTTTAGAATGAAACCCATAAAAAAGCAAATGTACTTGAATAACACCAGTCTTTCACAATCTGATGAGCAGAAGAAATGCTTAGAACATGCATACTTTTCAAACCACTGGAAAATTAATTCTGAATTTCCTACTTTAATGATATGTTAACAATAAATTCTAAAATAGGACCAGAAAACAAATACAATACTTACTGAATCATCAGAATTTTTACAGAATACCCGAAACACATGGTAATCTAAAGCAAAAGGAAATTAGACAGGCATCAAAATCATGAAAAACAGTTTTGTCAATTTTTTATTGCTTCAACAATCAATTTTCTACATTAAAAACACTATCTGAAATGCAGTTGTAGTACACAGAAAAATAGAGATCAACTGAATTCTACAAGCTGTTCAGAATTTATATCTTCTATTTACTTGGATTAATCATAAACTGTTCATAGATAAAATGTATAATGCTCACTAATGATGTAAGAAATACCCACACAATTGTACACCTCAGAATTGTTCAACTGAAGTCTGGTAACATAAGTTTAAACAGGTACCTGCACAGAAAGATACCTCCCCTGTTAAATAGTAACATTATACAGTAATTTGATTTATTAGTGTAAGAACATAAATCAATGTTTCCAAGCTTTCACACATCAACCAGATGACTTTTTCAAGGAAGCGAGACAGAAAACTGCATTTTCTGTCTTGAGAAAGCCATCTGGTTGATGTGCAAAAGCTTGGAAACATTGACATATATTCTTACACTAATACATTGGATAACTAGCATAGTTTCACTATTTTATACAGAGGGCGAGTCGAAATGTTTGCAATATTTGCATAAACACGTGTTGCAGCGGGTATGTCACATGTTTAAACTAGTTCAAGTCACACATTGCAGTCAGTCGAAAGGAATATAAAGTGGTAGTCATTGCTGTGAACAGTATTGCATGTCGTCATTGGTTGGAGCGCCTAAAAGAATAACAGCCACAATCGGCTAATTGGGCAACTTTTCTTTTACAAGTTTTAACTCGGCCATAACACTGCTCAAGCAACACGAAACATTTGTCATGAGAAAGGAGAAAGTTCTGTAGACCACAGCACCGCAACAGATGGTTCAAGAAATTTGGCTCAGGTGACAGAAACCTCGCCAATCAGCCACGGTCAGGTAGACAGCGAACCGTGGATTTGGAGGCCGTGCGCTAGGCTGTAGAGGCAAATCCGACAACTAGCACTCTGAGATAATCAGGCGAGCTAGGCATATTACAGACCGCTGTGGTTCGGCACCTTCAGGACCTCAGCAAAGTCTACAGGAGCTGCAGCATTGTCCCTCGTGAACAGACACCAGCAGAAGCAAACTACTGAGTGGAAGTGTGCACGAAATACCTAGAAAACCCGCACAATGTACGTTTCAACAAGAGAATAGTTATGTGCAATGAAAAGTGGGTCTATTTCAGTAATCCTAATACACAACAGCAGTGTTGAGCCCAGGCCAACTTCCAGAACCTGTTGCCAAACATGGGTGCTTCAAGCACAAGGTGATGCTCTGTGTCTGGTAGAATTTTGAGGGGTAATCCATTAAAAATTTGTTCCAGGCGGTTGGACCATCAACGCCAACCTCTACTCTGAACAGCTGGAGCAGATGTATGCCGTTCTGGAGGAGAAGTACCCGTCAATGGTGAACAGAAAGAGCGCACTCCTACAGCAGAACAATGCTCGGCCTCATACTGCGTGAGCTACCCAGACAAAACTCGAGGAACTTGAGGGCATCGAACTGATGCCACATCCAGCATATAGTTCAGACCGTGCCCTGTCAGATTATTACTTGTTCCACTCCATGGCCCACTTCCTTCGCAGGCAGCACTTCAACAACTAGGAGGAGGTGGCAGCTGGGGTGAAGGAGTTCTTTGCCTCGAAGGACAAGAACTGGTACCGCCACGGAATTAAAGAACTGGCAAATAGATGGCTAAAGACGGTGCAACATGACTTATACTTTGAATGCTAGTCAGCTTTCGTAGAAAAGTTATGTATGAAGACAAAATGATCCAAATATTGCAAAACTTTTGACTCATTCTCTGTATATAGTTAGTGTACAGTTCATCCTTATTAAAATATGATGCATCACTTATTTCACAGATGCTTTTCATAAGAGTTTACTTGACTGCACAGCATTGAAAAAAAAAGTAAAATGGGAAATATTTTGAAAACACTGGGAAAGTGTTTGCTTGTAAGTTCACATGGCTAGGGTATTCACTTCTGTTTACAGAAAAAAACTTCAAATTTAATCCCTGATCCAGCCTATGTCTACCACTGAGACACACAAAAAAAAAAAAAAAAAAAAAAAAAAAAAGCAATAAAAATCCACTTGGGTGAAACAGTACTATTATGAATGGCAACAGAAGCCCCACAAGGCAACATGCAATGTCTTTAAACCCACCAGCACTGGGATACTCGGACATGGAAGTTTGCAAATGATAGTTGACTTCACACCTGTCACATGAACTAATCGGATGATGCATGAAAAATTAAGATGGAAACCATGGCAATAATACATGAAATGCATAGCAATAATGACATTAGGGGGCAGAAATCTAACACCAGTAGTGATCAAAAGTATGATGAATGGATGAAGCCCATTAAAAAAAAAAACAAATTTAGGCTTAAGCAAAAAAAAAATTCTTACCTAAGTGACAGCAAAAAACTTATTGGACTACGTTACAACCTTCAGACCTATACTCTTAAATTAATTTTTAAACCTGTAACTTTGAACACATACCATTTGTTAAATTTTAAATCCTCCTGTTTTAACCAAACAAACATCTGTATATTCAAAACCATGGGGTCTCCATACATACTGTATAAATCATATGAAAAATCAACTAATGTTTCAAAAATTTCAAAACATAGTACAGTAGAGCATCAAAAATCCGAACAAGCTCCCATCCACTTTTTTTTTTTTTTTTTTTCCCTGGTGGTTGAGATCTGGAGTATAGTTCGTTCATTTTGACTTGGCACTTAATGATAATGGAATCGCCTAATTTTGAGGGTGCAAGAATTTTGGGAGTGACATGTCCAAGGTGGAGGTGACACCTGATACTCAGAGACAAGAGGTGAAAAATTTCCCAGTTGCTTGTGTCCTGTGGGGCTAAGATTTTATGACCCATTACCATGGCTGTACCACCTCTTGTTTTTTTCCTCAGTCCCATTGTTCACTGTGATTCAGGGGGAAAGTTATTCCCCTTGCACTCAGCATAAAGTAGACCCCTTGGGAATCTGACTGCTAAGTTTCGGAATTTGTACTTTATGTTTACAAATTTCGCAGCAGTAGTAAAAATGGCAAACTTGTTTCGTATTGCATAGTAATAAGAAAAACTTTGTCTTATGTTATTTTTTTTATTATTTTTTTTTTTTGTATACAGTTGTTTATTTTTGGTACACGTATTTGGATAACATAATAAAGAAATGTTAGTGTATTTGCATTTTTTTACATGTTCGATAATCCGAACACATCGAAAATCTGAACTACCAGTGGTCCCAATTAGTTCTGATTTTTCGACGCTCTCCTGTAACATACAAATAAAAAAAATAAAAATAAAAAAATTGCCAGAACATCAAAATAATGCAAAAGTTAAAAACAATACAGCCCAGAATCCCATCAGTTAGCCATGTTGCTTAATGTTTCATCCATGCTTGGGAAATCCTCAGAGGGAACTTTTAACGACATACATGCCTGCTCATATTTTACTCTTTTTCATCATGCACACGGAGAAACTTTACTGCACGTCTCAGGAGCACACCTTAGAAGGCTGTTTCCTTATGAGTACTATGCAGTATATTTTCTCTGCCACTGGTATCCCCCTTTTCATAAAGCTTGAAAATCCAATGCTCTAGTAGCAAGAATCGAACTCAAATCTCCCAAATTCCATTTGAGCATGCTACCATTACGCCACCCAGAATAATTAATTTCCAAACAAACATCTCCCAATTTTCATTCAAGTATGCTACTGTTACACCACACAGAACAACAAACTTCCGTCACCCCCCTGAATTTTCATTTGAGAATGCTCATGTTACACCACTGAGAACAAACTTCCAAGCAAACATGCCTCAATTTTCGTATGAACATACCCATGTTACAACACTTAGAACAAAATTACAAGCAAACATAACCCAATTTTTGTTCAAGTGTGCAATTCACAAAAATAAACTTCGAACAACTATCAATTTCGCTTTAAGTGTGCTACATGGAAAACTAAAACTTCTGTGCGGGTGCTGAAAATATCATTCACACGTGCCTGCCTTCTACTGGAGGTGTCATGATTCATATCTTCATGAACATTCATTTCTCACTAATTTCTGTGATCATATCTGAAGTATTGAGGATTTTTGCTTTACATTTATTCCTGGATGAGAGTCATCAATGCTACAAGAAAGCATCAGAATTGTTTTGATTGGTGCAAATTTGAAAGTTGTTCAGATTACTAAGCTATATTTACTTAGCTTCAGCTGCCTGGAAGTTCAATGTCCTGTTAATATCATACTCAAACAAAATCGGGAGATACAAGTTCAATTCCTTTATGTTTATGAAGAGACTGCTACAATTGGGGAAACAGAGAAAATACGCTGCTTCTGTGATGAAAATGACATTCAAATGTGCCCATCCTGTATTCGAGATATCAAGATTTGTTTCCCATTTATTTATTTTTTATTTGATTGGAGGTTTAACGACCACCATGAGCAACTCAATGGGCTATAAGCAGTGGTCCATCCCTAATTTAAGGTCACTGGTTCCAGGGAAGGGAGAGAGCCAGTGCCGTAGGACAAACACAACACCCATGCCTCACCGGGATTCGAACCCGGACCCCTTTCAGACGAAATGTCAAAGGCCATTGCTTAGACCACTGAGTCACCGGGGCGGCTCTAATTATTTCTGCAATTTCTATGAGGAGAACAAAAGGTTGCTCACTTACCCATATCCTTATCCTCAGAAAAAACTGAATTTTTAACAACATGGACATCGACACTAGCTGCCTTCCCTGCTGAAGCTAGAATAAAATAAAAGAAGCATCAGCACACACTTGAAGTAAAATGAGAAATAGTGCATAGCATAGAATTAAAGAAACTGTGTATCATATACTAACAGATCAGCCATAATATCACAAAGTCAGTGTTCCATTCTGTGCTTCATGCAATATAATTATGAACCCAAAATGTATTATTCATTATTATTAGAAATAAATTATTACCATTGATATTTCATACCTGCCAACTTTCAGAAACCAAAAATCGTAAAAAAAAAAAAATCGATATATTCGATGAAATTTTTAATTGATATATCCAATTAAATTACTTGTTGCGCATATTGATTAAATGTACTGAACATATCGATTAAAAAACTATATGTTACCTAACTCAAGTATCAACTTTTAATTGATATGACTACAGATGTTTGAATTTATCGGCACATTTATTTCGATTATCCATACAGAATTTCTCATTACTATGCGCTAAATCATCATGATCCATAAAGAGATAAAAAATTTATTTTTATGGAAGCTTGCATCTAAAGGGAAGAATAATCCACACCCTTTGACCCCCAAATCCAATAGGATCGTATCCCACGCCGTCACAGAACAAACTAAAATGTTTTCAAAAACAAACCATTTTCATGCTACGATTATCTTACGGAGAGACGGACGATGAGACAGTCAAATAAAAAAAGATGAAATAACTGAGTGACACTAATTGGTAAATTATGCTCAACTAAAGACGAAGTGAACAAACATTTTGCACGAATCGCATCCAGTTCATTAAAACTTTTAACAAAGAAAGTTAACTTCGTATTTTTTTTTCCCACGCAGTCAATATTAGATTTGTGCTGGGCGCTAGAAATATGATTAGTAATATCATTCCTTCCACCACGCAAAACGCTGAAATTACATTACACGCAGTGCAAAATGCATATTTTTCATTGTTTGAAGATTTTGCAATACACGGGAATTCCGCAGAATACGCATCACGGAATGTTTGATAGTACATTTTTCCCCCTTTCATATTGCTTCTCATAGCGAATCACTAATACTAAATTTATTGACACTTGAAAAAAAATGCGAGTACGACTGCTGTAGTAAAACAGTAACAGCTTAAACAGATGCAATTTGCAGAGGAAAAAAGTAGTACCCCAACATTATTAATTTCGTTGAATCAAGCCAAGACATTTTTATGCACGTTATCGAGCGACTAACAAAAAAAGCACAGTTGAAAAGCGTAGAAAACTTACTGACTAATGGACCAGCAAAATAAATCATTGCTGGAGAAGCACAGGCTCGAATGAACATTGGACTTTTTTTTCTTTTTTTTCAACTTCCTCTTACAGTAGCATTCTTTTTTGTTAGGTCAAATTTATTGCCACAGAAGAAGTTACGAAACCATGCCTAATGCATTTTTAATTTCCCAAAACTGGCAGCTTCTGCTTAATTTCGCCATGTTGGGTATCGTATCTGGGCTTTAAAATTCCACAGATTTAAAATCAGTTTGAATTTTTTTTTCTATGATAACTACGTTCTGAAATAGCATTTCGAACTGGGAGTGCTGGAACGCAAAACACACCCACGCTGACCTCTGAGAAGCTGCAACCCCGGGGACGAACAATGCGTTATCTGAAAAGGAGAACGGGGGAAGGGGGGAACAGCAAGAGAGAGAACGTGATTGTAACTTTACATTACGCAGCTGCATAGCCTGATGAGAATTGTCACCAGCGTTGTGCCGCTTGTGCAGGGGAAGGTACTCGGATCCTTCCAAAAGTCCAGGTGTAAGCACAAAACCGTGCCGCTCGTACTTTCTCTTCACAGCGGAAATAAGGAGAATTTCTTCTTTTTAATCATCTCGTGTTAAGGATTTTTTGAAGTGGAATAAAGATTTTTTGTTTTTGTTTTTTGCTCTTGAATTGGGGAGAAAAAATAAGGGTTTTTGGTATGAGAATGAAAAATCGGAAAAAATCACTTTCCGATCGGAATATCAGAAAGACTCCCCAAAATCGGAAGCTTTCCGGGTAAATTGGAAGGATTGGCAGCTATGATATTTTTTTTCGTCATCATCACATTTACATGAGCTGCTGGTAAGCTTATGATAAGTGAGAAATATCAAGCTACCAACCTTTTGAGATGTCTATCAGTAATCACCTAAAGCCAAAAGATGTGCATGAATGATATACTGTGAGTAGGAACATGTTATCAGGATTTGTACTGATTTTTGGAAGTCCATTTAAGTTTTCCAGGAGTCTGAAACCAACTATCCAGAAATCGACATGACATCTTTAAACTTTAGTTTCTCTGAAAATGCAGGCTTTCTCATTTCTTAAGTCACTTCTCAACAGACAAAAACAGCAAGAATTTTTTTTTCTCTTTTTGTCAAAAAATTGAAGTTTAAAATCAGAACTTCAACTGTCCATGATGAAATCAAAGCAATTTATGTGGACTGTAAAACTGTTACCATGGCTGAGTGAACAATGCAATACCTATTTTTGATGTTAAATTTTCTTTAAAGCATATGGACAAGCCTGTTTTCTTTTGTTTAAAGTGAAATTACGTTCAAAAACACTACTGCAGGCTCACTGTGAAGAGAAAAAGACTTCACAGAGGGAGAACAAAAAACGGTGACAGAGTTGAAATCTCAATTTTGGACTTTAATTTTTTAAACAATTTTTTTTTTTAATTTATTTATATCTGGGAGTTGATGGAAATCTTGACGAAACAAAAACTCCACCATTCAGGGAGGGAAAAACAGAGAGAAAAACAAAGAAAACTTTCATAATTGTCACATAGCAGGTGCCAAAAAGACAATCATTGTTAATTCCACAAAAGACAACAGCCTTTCAGGCCTAGAAGTAGCTGTGAGATATAGAAGGAGTACTTCACTTGAAAATGCTACCTGGCTTGAGTGAAAATAACTAAATAAAAACAAGGTCATATAGGACTTATTGGTACCAGTTCTTGTTCTACTTATGTAGCTATGCTCTAACTACATCACATGTGGCACCACCATCTTCAAATGTGATACCAAAGACAGCACTTACTGAGACTATGGGTGAATAAAAATAAAATGGAACAAGCTCAAGGTTGTAAGGTAAATGGGGGAACACAATACAACCATGTTTTGAGGTGTATTTCTGAATCTTTAAAGCTTGCGTGAGGAAATATGCTGTTATGCTGAAGAAACACCAGGACCCAAAGTGGTCAAATTCATCAAATGCAGTTCTTCAATGTTTGCCCTCTGATATCATGACCACAGATATCATGATTTTATAGCTGAATGGGATGTTCTGATTGAAATACCACCTGCTAGAATAACTTGCTCAAAACAACTCTAAACTCATCCCAGAAATCATCCTTAACAGAAGATTCAGAATCACACGGACTATCCATAAACTAATGTGATTGCTATTCTCTGAAGCGTCATTGAAACACATCCACAAAATTTTCTTACTTAATGCACCTATATGAAAGCAAACTGTTCATTGCATTCTCACTCAAAATCACACTTTCACCAGCTTGTCCTCCTTCACCAAATGCTGAAGACCATAAACTCACCAATCTATTCTCCTCTTTCATTGCAATTTTGTTGTTTTTAGTTTACTTAAACACAGCACACTTATTCCATACTTACTCATTTCTTCAACCACCTCACTCAACTTTCTATTTATTCCACTAGCATTCCATATAGCAATACACTCTGTCGAGATCTCTTTCTCTGAGTCATTTGTCACAGCCATGTCATTTTCAAGACAAAGTCAGATACCAATACATACAGCACAACATTATAAAAATGTTAAATAATGCTTAGTTTTACATATTAAAAAATGCTCTAACCTATTTTAAAATATCCCTCTGGAGAAAGAGGCCATGGCTTAGGTCCACCTTCAAATGCAATATCAAGAGTTGAACCAAGAGCTACTGAGACAAAACTGAGAGGATAAACAGGCTGAAAGAAAAAAATTGCAGAAAAAAAAATTGTGGTTAAATATTAAATTTAATTATAACTTACATTAAGCAAGAAGTATTTCATCAAAAACATGGGCCACAAAAAAATCTTTTGATAATTTTTTTTAATCTTTTACAATCACATGTTATCAGATATGAACTCAATATTTATATGCATCCACACATGATGCATGCTGAATATATGCCTGGCTTAATGTTACTTGTGGTTTTGTGTAGTTTATTAAACTTACCGGAAAACCTCATTTCCGCAACTTCACAATTCTTATTACTTTTTACTTGCTGGACACTTTCAAACCAGACAGTACATATTATATATCTCCTTTTAATAGTAGCATAATAAATTACAATGTAAGCTGATTTTGTTTTTATTTAACTAAATAACAAATCTAATGTGTTGCAGAAGTACCAGGAACTAAATTGTAACAACCCAATCTCCTGCAGCAAGCTAGTAAAAAACGTTTTTAAGTGCTCTTTGTGGTACATTATATTTATTTGGCCAAAATGTTGCTCAGAAATCTTTAAAATAAAGACTTCTAAGCGCTTTTTTAAGGATTTCTAAGGACTATGGTTAACTCTCTCATTAAGCAGATGTGACTGATATGAGAGTGTTAAGTACAATAGGAAAAATAGATCAATTCAGTGGTGTGATAGAATCAGTAATGCGAGCACCAGATCTAAGTTGAGTGTTTCCTCTGCAAAGACAAACACCAAAAAAAAACTTACAAATTTTACTCTGGACACACACACACACACACACACACACACACACACACACACACACACACACACACACACACACACACACACACAAAATGCTTTATCTTGCAGGAAAAATGGGTAAATATTTAAATATTTTTACAGCTATCCTGACATTTCTGATCTTTTGGGTAACATTCAAGGCCTGTTCTGAAAAATCACAAACAGGCAACTCTGGTATCAACAATCAGCTGTATGCCTCTGATTTAGTTTTCAAATCTAAGAGTGTCAGAAATCTAAGACAAAGTTAATGGAAACATACTTGGGAGGTTTGAGTACATGTGTCACATGCAAGAGGAAATGTTTCCATGACAGGTGTTACATTCCAAAACAGCTGGTCACAGGCCAAGTGGAAGATCAAGAACAAAATGAAATGATTGTGTAAGATTAGTTATTAGTGAAGAGCAGGCCCATATTTAGGCATGTGCAACATTTGCAGCCGCACAGGGCAGCAAAATAATATTGAAATAAGAAAAGTATAGAACACTTGCAAACTTGAATGTAACTAGTGAACAAATTTGCAGCATTTAGCGTGATATATTGAAAAAGAAAAACAGAGCAACCCGTTAGCTCTCTCTCTCTCTCTCGTCATTCGTTATTAAAGAACTACTCTTTCACATTTACAAGAGATGATTTCATTAGCTCGTTAACAATTTTTGAGTAGGATATTTTGATAAACTTGTAACTTTCTCAGTTTTTATGGTCTATTCAATTATGTTACAAGATTTCAATAAAATTGAAACTTGATGATGAACCACATGATGATGAAGACACCTCATATGATGAACCACATGGTGGTATCCAAAGATCTTGTGTAAATTTTAACTATGGTTTTTATCAAATTCAAGTTCTTTGGCTTGTAAGTTTTAGTCATCATTCATTGTACTAAGACCGCTGTCTTTTAAATAGTGAATTGAAAATTAATGAGCATGCTGTATAAGTTTTTACAACCATATATCTACTAGTCAATGCTATGAGTAGGTGAGAAGTGATGATGGGGTTTGGAAGGGGGTGGGGAGTGTAAAATAAATGACTGCACAGGAGAGTAACATATCCTAAATACAGGTTTGGTGAAGAGTGATTAGTCAGAGGAAGCAAACCTTTCAATGAAACAACAGAGATAGAGAAAGTTTCTAAACCAACACCACTAATTTTTATTTTGTTCTCATAGTTCAGGGTTCCCACTCAAAAGCGAAAATGAAAAAAAATTCCAACTTTTCCAGGTGAGCTTGAAAGTTTTTCCTGAGAAGCGACCCAAATCATGTTGTGATGAATCATTGCATTTCCTTCCGTTTTTGCATTTTCTCACCAAAACATACACTTGCAAATTCTTTAAATAACCAGAGTTGTACATAAAAAATGTATCTGCATACACAATCATCGAAACAGGAAACTTGCTACAAACTCATGAAACGCGAACCACGATAACAGATAATTTAAAGAAAAATTAATAAAACAAATAATTATTAGAACATTACATGAATCCAATGAGGACAAAACAAGTACATTACAATTAAATGTGCAGCAATGTGTGTGAAATGGACCTTTATGGCAAAATATTAAAATATTGGACTATGAGCCCCATAAAAACAAGAGACTAATTAAAGGAAAGTTTTTATATCCAGAAAAATAGTTCCATCAATGGAACCTTCAAAAATTATAAATAGCATTTTAAACACCTTAATCAAAAACAGTAGACTTACAAAATGCATAAGGAAAAGATTCTAATTTAATAACTGGCAACTAACTGCATGAGGAACCTAGCCAAAAATTAAAATTCTTTCTATGTAAACAAAACTTTTGATACAGTTTCTATACATTAAGAATAGGCCTTGATATAAAAAAAAAAAAAAAAAAAAAAAAAAAAGGTGCCAGAAACATCTGTAAAACCAGAATTCAGAAGTTAAAATAGAATTAAGTATATCTACAAGCAAAAACAATCTGCAAAATCTGCTAATAATTTGGGAACTATCTACGTACAGCGTACGCATACATCTACATTCTGCAGCTCTGTAAATAACTGTTGTTGTTTTTTTAGTGGGGGGGGGTCATGATTATCTGCTTTTCATTAGTAACAACTAGATGCAGGAGGCTTATTACTTTTCGAATCATAAATCTATGTTCTTATGTGAACTTGAGTGGTGTAGTGCCCATATAGATTTTATCACATTCCCACAGAAACAGTTCTGTCATATGTAAGAACAAAATGTGTCAGTTGATTTGTTTCAGTTTTTCCTATAAACACAATGCAGCTCATTTTAATGACTGAATGGGCTCCTGTTCAGAAAAACATGTCACAAGGGAACCACAGAACAAAGGGCTTTGATCCATTGGTTGGTCAGTTCTCTTTTAATTTGTTTTGCCAACCAGGAGTGCACATCAGGCCATTATGCCTAACTGCTCTACGTTAAAAGACATGATGCAAACTGTCTGCAGAAACCAAATAAAATATTTAATAAGTGATTTTTTAAATTCAATTTTGATAATTTTTTAGAGAATTATGGAATAATGTAATATATTGAAAGTAATATATATCAAATTCTAAGGCAGGCAGCAAACAAAAGTCTGAGATCTGAAAAAGCTTTCTTGGTAAAATAAAAATCACCTGATTTTTCAGTTCCCTGATAAAAAAAATCCCCTGATTTTTATTAAAACATGCAATTTTCCCAGAGTTTTTCCTGATTTCTGGAACAATGTTCATAATTTCCTGAGAATTCCAGGTTACATAGGATCACTGTGGTTGGTATTAATGTAGGGTGCCTCATCAACCTGAACATCCATCCACATTTGGGTACACAGTTATAATCCAATAATTAATGAATAAAAAAATGTAATACACAAATACTTAACACAGGGTTCGTACTCTTTTTGGGGGAAAAAATTCAAGGACTTTCCAGGCCTTTTCCAGGCCATATACAAAAAATTCCAGGATGATTACTACGCTTTACAGTATCATGCTCAAATTAGTTTTTAAAAGCAATTTCAGTTTTAAGTAATAAAAATGATGAAAGATGCAAATGGATTAGGGATGATAGGGGGGAAGGGAATAGAACTGTCCATAATTAGCATGTTCTCGTTGCGCTAGGCGCTTAAGCACTGCTGAATTCAGTCAGACCCCCAATGGGCAAATGATTGAAATGTGCTGATGTTCATGGAATGAAATGGTTGATCAGCTATGATAACCGCATAAAAGTTCGAAGGGGGCGATTTCTTTTTTACGTTATGCAACATTCTACATTACTCCAGTATTTATCTTGTCATCATCAACAATAGCAATGTAACTACCACTTACGATCGCGGATATCGGCCAACTGAAAATCTGCCATACAACTAAGGGATACAACACACAGGTATCATATGTTACAGTGTATTGTAATTGAAAAAAAAAAAAAAGATTTCAGAAATTAAAATCGAAAAAAAAAAAAACCTTTCAGAAATTAATATCATCAAGTCATGGTGTTTCAAAATCCGCTTTCCTTTATAATGTTTAAAAACATGTAATGTTTTTTCTTTTTTACCTGTCGTGTATAATAAAATGGGTTGATTTTTTTATGGAATCAGACGTCCATATGTCCAATTATCTTCGTCTGAGTTCACACGTTAGCTACTGTGTACAAGTAGACATATTTTTTCAGCTCAAAAATATGTAGTTTTGTATGTATTCACAGTATAACTCATTCCGTATTCCCACAGAACAAAATTCTGCAGATACAAATGAAGAACATCAAGACCCACCCAACACCATGTTTCCGATTGTCTGCTGTTTATATTCAAGAAATGCGAATATGGATCAATGGTGAATGCAGCAACTATGGTTTTTATTTATTACCAAGAAAAAAAAAAAGGAGCCTGAAAGCTGTAAAGCTGAAACGGATATTTCTCCCCCTCCCGAAAACATTCCGATTAAGTTCAAACAGCAGGAGCACGCGTCCACGCACACTCAACCTCTGGAATGTCCTGATGGAACGGCTTCTTTTCATTTGGCACATCGCCATAAATCACCACCTGCAGCTCACTGAAGTGTCTTCCTCCTTCACCCTAACTATAGGAGAAAACGCAAAAAAAAAAAAAAAATGCTGCCCAATTTTCGACAAAATGACCAAATTTACGTCATAACGTTGCAATTTACTAAAAATACGTTTATCTGCTGAATTTCGCCTAAATCCATTGAAAACTTTTTAATTAGATTTTTTTATTAAAACAGTAACTCAGACATCTGAATAAAAATGTATGTTTGTAATTAAAATAGAGTCCATATCATCACAGAAACAAAATTTAAGGATCACTCTGTTTAAATAAACCATGGCATCTAAAAAAAAAATAATTTGCTTGCTTTTCCCGTAATTTATAATTGCCGTTTCTTTTTTTGAATCCGATTTTGCAACGGAAGATTTTTTTTTTTTTTTTTTTTTTTTTGCATCTGCTAAAGTTTCAAACGGAATTCGGCGAAATTTGCACTAGAACTTTATTGTGATGTATTTTAACCACTGTAAAAATTTTACTGTGTTATTTTCAAAATTCCGGAAAATGGATTTCTGAAAATATCTCTTGTCCTTTTGAGCCGTGGAAGTGATAAACAGGTGTTTGCTTTCTTCCCAACCAAGGGCTTCGGATCAGCGCTCCCAGCTGTCAATCAACCGTTGCTATGGTAACACCCTTTCTGCTCAAGGCTCACTGTCTAAAGAGGCACACATAATAAAAATTTCCAATGCTAACTTTTTAAGTTTTAAACCGATTCAAATGGAATTTTGGGAGTGAGCTTCTGTAATCCAATTATAGTAATGTAAAAATTTCAGCCACTTTTGTGAAAAATTCGCAAAGATAGTTTTCTTATTTTTTATCATAAGTAGCCGAAGTCTCTTGAGGGGTGGGCCGGAAGCAAGCGTCTTAATGCAATAAACAAGGAGCAGATGAATGTGTTGTTCAGGCATACTCTTCACTGGTGGATGCCAGCTGACTTGGTAAACACGCGACCCCCCTTGCAAATGCTAAATGTCTCTTCTTTCCCCTTCTGTTGTTCTCAGTAGTTGTCGGACGGACATCAAGCTCAGGGCTAGAGAATGCATCAAGCTCCCCTTCCCTAACAGACCTGCTAGTAATCATCCAATTTTATTGCACTGGAAGTAGTGCTTCCCCCCCCCCCAGCCAAATTAGGATTTGGGCACATCCGAAACACCACTGTAGCCGGCGGTTTCTTTAAAAACAGGAGATGAACTTAAAAAAAATTAAGGGGTAACAGTCAGTAACACGATTTCCTAAAAGGGCATTTTTTTTAAGCACTAATTTCAAATTTCAAGGCTTTTCAAGACAGCATTAAAAAAATACCGTTTTTCCAGGATATTCCAGGCCTTGAAAACGTAATCATGATTTTCCAGGACTTTCCAGGTTTTCAAGCACGCGTGCGCACCCTGTTAACACTAGTGAAGAATAGTATGAGCCTAGTACTGCTCACAATATGTATAATCAATATACAAGAATGGGTAATTGTTTACAAGGCATTGTATAACTTTGTAGTGATGCAGTTTGCCCAAGGAATGGCACAATGACAAGGTAAGAATACTAACACATACATAGGTTCATAGTAATAAATACATTGCAGTCTATTAAAATTGCAACACCAAAGAGAACAACTTGAATAGGCCATAAACTTGTATGAGGAGGTAGGTCAAGGTAGAGAATGCCAATTGCAACACCAAGAAGAACAACTTGAATAGGACAAACTTGTATGAGAAGGTAGGCCAAGGTAGGGAATGTGAATTCCAACACCAAGGAGAATTACTTTAATAGGACAGAAACTTGTATGAGTAGGTAGGCCAAAGTAAGGGATGCAAATGGTTACAGCCACAGCTATATCATGGGTAACTGTGAGGTCAAATCAAAATTCCTGAAAACAGCGAGACAAAAGTAAACCTGTTTGCTGAGTTCATTTAGTGAACAAACTGATTATTTTGGATGATATGTATCACTTATAAAACACTTTTCCATAAATATTCTGACTTAGATATTCTGTGGAGAAATAAATTGATCTGACATAAGTGAAGCAATCGTGGATTTAAAATCAAACAGCTTAAAAACAATTTTTGTTTGCATTTTCCTTTTACACAGAGTAAAATCTGAAAACAACTAACCTGTTTTATAAAAGTATAGGTTGATGAATTCTAAAAGTTCATCCTTTTTGGAGAAAACATCAATATTTTCTATTTTTCCCCTCCTATATACATCAGCACAACCAGACTTTTTTTTACTTACTAAATTCTGCAATCTCTACAAATGTTTTAATGTTACAATGATCTTTGCTTTTTCTTTAGTCGCACAGTTTTCAACAATGCTACTAGATTTTTTTAATACTACTTTGCATATCCTTTTTGTAATTGTTCCAACTATTTACCATATTTTGAACCAGTTTTACTTGCTCTGTATTATTGTCCATCATGCGTGTGATCGACAAATATTTGTCGATAAGGGCATTATTTCTAAAATACGAGATTAAAATTTTGAATTTTTTTATTTTTATTTTACAAACTGGTTTATCCCGAAAAAAACAAAAATTCCCTTACTTTAAATTAAAAATCTAAGAATGATATTAACAGGTACAAAATATACGGAATTCTCATTTTCTCCAGAATTTCCGGGTTTAATTGGCAAAAAAAATCACACCACAATCACCCGTGCTACATGCAAATTTTGTGTGCAACCCACACCTTCTCAATTGATTCAGTGAAGGTACAAGGGCAACCAGAGAGGGCATGTTTCTATAATTGTATCGTGCAAATGCAGGCAATGTAGTGTTGCTAGCAAGTGACTGTCATGCTGCAACAGAAGAAAACTATGTACAGTTGTCAGACTGAGTGAGGCAGAACTGTGGGGCTGCAGAAGCCAGATTGCCTTTTCATGATGTCACAGCTCATGTAGAAAAAAATGTTACTTGTACCAATGGGGGGGTACATTGCCCCAGCACCGCGACCTAAGGTCTATTGTGCATCTCCAGCCCTAATCTCGAAAGAGACCAGATGCACGAGCAAAAGCAAGAATGTTCTTGACTGGTACTAAAGAGAGATCACTTGGTCTCAAGTTGTGAGTACCAAAGTGTTCAAAAGCCTGAGTGCTGTAAAAAAGTCACAGTCACAAAGAAAATGCAAGGAATTCTCCTCTTCGAGATGGCATCCTCTACAAAGTGGATCCTCTTTTACCCCAATCAAATTAAGGTGCCTGTTAAGACAACAGTGACCTGTAAGTAGAAGAACAATCAGTCCAATATCCTTTTTTGGCAGTTTAAGGAGTTCCTTACCCATATGAGGCAAGGGTCCTTGATTAAGTTCCTTTGCCTGCCTCTGACCCCTGGTAACATGCCAGAGGTCAAGCTGCTTAGTCCTCAGCAGCCTTTTAGTTAGTCCTCTGGCCACACCAGAGGCGAGCCCCTATTGCAGGCTCTGGACCATAAAAAGCCTGCTCTGCCACCTCTTCAGCAAGAAAGTCATCTTTCTCATTACCTACAAAACCCCTATGTCCTGGCACCCAGAACAGTTGCACTTTGTTCCGGTTTGCCAGTTCAGTTAGGGTGTGGAGGCAGTTCCAAACAATTTTGGATGAAATGCGGCACTGACAAAGTGCCAGTAAAGCCGCCTGGCTGTCTGGCTGTCTGAACAAATCTGGATATGCACATCGTGATACCCTTTGATCAGACATTCTGAGGCACATGCCAGAATAGCATACACCTCAGCTTGGAACACGGTAGCATGCCTTCCAAGGCTTTGGCATGAACCATAACCTCTGGATAGGCAATACTCCCCTGCCCCAACCCCTGCGTTTGTCCTGGAGCCGCTGCACCCAGGGACAAAGGACGTTTCCCATTCACTGCGACTGGGAAAGTTCACACTGAATGCTTTATCAAAATGATATTTTACTAGCATGTTGTTGGTTCCTATTTAAAAGATGGGCTCATTACAAAAATACTCCTGAATAGGCTTGGTATGGCTGCCAACCCACAATGAGGGGCTCCACATGCCATTGCAGCATAATCTATATGCCCCCATAATGGCCTTACCCTCAATATGAAGGTGAAGTGGCATAATATCAAGAAGCAACTCCAATGCAGCTGTTGGAGTAGTTCTCATTGCTCCTGATATACCTATGCAGGCCAGCCTTTGTAACTTGTTAAGTTCAGCCTGCACCGTGCAGAGGTTAACTCTGTGCCACCACGCCGTTGAGCCATAAGTGATCATAGTATATATAGAAAAAAATTTAGAACCATGATGCAAATGGAGGATAGGCTACACTGATGTCAGTAGCAGATCCAGCTAGAGGCGACTGGGGCAATCTGTCCCCTCCTAAAATACTTTTTTTTTTAAATGACCAAGATCATAAATATATTTATTTTTGCAAAACTTCAGCAATAAATGCACAGATTTTTGCAAAAAATTCTTATAATAATTGAAATTTGCTCGAAATTTTAATAAATGTTCTGTTCTAGCTTCAGAGAGAAAGAGAGAGAACAGAAGGGGGGAGTTAAGAGTTTCAGAAACTGAGGAAACTTATAGTGGAACGGAAAAGAAATTTTGACTGCTCATGAAAAACAATGGCTGTGCTTTCTAGAATGTAATATCTCCACAAACTTTGGAGAAAACTTTGTTACTAACACAATGAATGGTGTAGGAACGACTTGATGTAGTGAAGTAAGACGGGGGAATCTTGCATTGCAAAAGAATAAGTGCATATTTTGAAGATGAACTGCCAGTCATTTTGCTTAGGAATTATTAGATTATTCAAGCTGAAAATTTTTCTACAAAATTTAGCCATCCAAATAGAATGACTCGAATTTATTTTGAAAAATTCTATCCAGACTTGATATGTAAAAATCATAGAATTCATATCTTCACAGAGCAGGCAGTAGAATGGCAGGAAAACAGTGCTGATTTTTCAGTTGCTTCTCCCACTTTGCAGTTTAAAAATTCAGCACAATATTTTTTTTTTAATGGAAAAAAGTTTTTAAAAAGATGTCCCAATGCCAAGAAGTGGGGGACAGCAGAAAGACCTGGACCACATTCTAAACATTGGTACAATACTGGAGGTATGTCACAAAATTTCTCTAAGCTCTGTTCAAAGTCATTTGCCTTTCACTGCTGTGACTTCCAATAAAAGATGGTGATATTTCACTACCTGTGATTTGATCAATGTCATCAAAAAATCGCAGGCAGTGCCTGCTACTGAAAACTTTAAGTAACAGTGATTGTAACAGCCAACAGCATATACGTTCCTCACTCTGTCACTGCTGCCCAGCATGCTCTTCCTGATGTATCACAGCACCATGTTAACTGTTACCAAGTGAATTTTTTTTTTTTTTTTGATTGGAGGTTTAACGACCACCGTGAGCAACTCAATGGGCTATAAGCAGTCGCCCGTCCCTAATTTAGGGTCACTGGTTCCAGGGAAGGGAGAGAGCCAGTGCCGTAAGACAAACACAACATCCATGCCTGACCGGGATTCGAACCCGGACCCCTTACGGACAAATGATCAGAGTCCAGTGCCTTAGACCACTGCGCCACCGGGGCGGCCCAAGTGAATTTTGCTCCTGTTACTCACATCTGCTGTCATGATTTGAACTGCTGCTGCTGCCTGTAATTTGTGATATTTTCACAGCATTGTTTGTCAGCTGAATTTGTGAATTTACTGTTACTTCATTCTCGGGCAAGTGAGCTTCGTCACAGGTGATTGAAATGTCTCATCGTTAAGGGGAGGGGGAAAAAAATATTGTTTCGAATCATTCCACGGTTAAACTAAAACTGCCGATAGATTCACTAAAAAAGACTATCAATTGATTAAACTAAAACTTCTTAGATTTCCAGCACACTGTTTTCTCCCTTTTTTTTTTTTTTTTTTTTTTTTTTTTTTTTTTTTTTTCGAAAGGGGCATGGGGATGCCTTAGAAACTGAATTGAATTTTTAAAATTGTCTCAGAATTATACTTGAAACCTATAAAATAAAAATATAACTGTGTGCTGGATATCTAAATAAAAAATCTAAAAAAAAAAACACACACACAAATAAAACATTTTTAAGTTGTTTTTTTATTTTGATGTTCACACTGCTGTAAGGCTTAAATGTACTTCTGGAATACGATTTACATTATTTTCTCTCAACTCGGCATTGAGGCACAGTAAACAATCCTAGTGTTAATTATTAACTGCTAATTTAGGTTTGCACCAATGTGACAATGCATCTATATAATATGCAAGCTATTAAAAGGGAAAAACCAAAGTTATGGTGTTTGAGAGAGGAATGGGTAGCACTAAATGCAATGTAAGTATAAATGGCACTGTGATTGACCAGGTGAGTGAGTTTGTGTATTTAGGAAGCATGTTTGACAGAGAGAACAAGTTGGATGGTGAAATCAGTAGGCGAGTGAATTCTTCTTTGAAAGTCATAGCTGCTCTAGGAGGTTTTCACAGGAATGATGGGTTCTGTAGAGAGTCCCGCATGGCTGTGTATGAAACAGTAATTGTTCCTACACTGATGTATGGCAGTGAAACCTGGGTACTGCAGAAGAAACATAGGAGTCGTTTGTGTGCTGGAGAAATGCGTTACTTACGTGGGGTTTGTGGCAAGACACGATCTGATTGTGTGAGGAATGAAGATGTATTGCAGTTGTGTGATGTAAAGCAAAATGTTGTTAGCAAGGTGAAGACCAATATGCTTCGGTGGCTTGACCATGTTGAAAGAATGAATGATGAAATGCTTACTAAGAAAATATTTTCAGCCCAAGTGGCAGGAAGGAAGGCCAAGCAAGACATGGGTGGATCAGATTCAGGAGTGTCTGCATGAGAAAAAGATTATGAGTATGAAGTATAAAAGATCTTGTGTACGGCGTGTAATGGATATCAGTGAAGCACGAGTTGTGTGTCAGGATTGCTGTAAATGGCGAAGTTTGATACAACAACAATAAGTAAAAATATCTGGAAGTTTGTATTTCTTTTTGGAGCTAACCTCTGAATCTCAGAGAACAGCTTAGTGATATGTATGTATGTATGCATAATCTGATATTTTGACTTATTACAAGGGGTACATAAGGACCGAAATTTCTGTCAGGCAAATTTATGTGTGCTGTGCCCGTATGTTCTTCTGAATCAGAAAACTAACAAATTCATAATTTTGTAGTGTCTCAGCCAATAGTATATATATACGGCCGAGACACACATATGTATGCTCAATTATAGCACACTCACAGTCCCGCTGTAACTTTAGCTGATTCTGCTATTACGTTCCTGGGACAGAAGTGAAAGAACAGGTTCTAAACTGTGATTCCAATCACAGTTAAAAATCACTGTTACTTTTGTGTAGAAGTCGCAGTTTGTGCCGTGATCACCAAGTAGCAGTTAAGCTCATCTCTACTTCGAATGATCCCGTACCACCAACGTCAGTCTGCAATGGTGCCAAGAACAGAAACACCCGTGTGATGAATGGTAACACAGTGTTGATAGATGAGTTGTAATGGGTATATCCTTGTACGTAGATGCTCAGGTGAATGGCTGCTGCAGGTGTGCATTTCAGCGTGCCATACAGCTCTTACACAAAGCGTAACGGTGTGGAGTGCTATTGGGCATCGTTAGCGTTTTCACCTCATATGCATTGCCAGGATCCTGAACAGCTGGTGGTAAATCAAGGACATTTTCGAGATATCTGGAGACACTCCCATGCTCCCTCTTTCAACAAGATAAGGTACCGCTTCATGTGGAGTGGAATGTGTTAGATCTGGATGCATGGCATGTGTCATTTCTTCCTTGGCATACATGCTTGCCAGATTTACCACCACTGAACATGTCTGGGACATGGTCACTCAGCAACTGGCCTATCAGGCCATGCTAACATCTACTGAGCATGACCTTTGGGTCTGAATAGAAGCAGCCTGGCAGGGCATTTCACAGACAGACAGACAGACAGACAAGACCTCTTTATTCAATGTCACATCATTACCAATGCTCATGGCAAGTACACTGAGAACTGAATATTGTGTCTTCCTCTGTACCCAAAAGCATGGTACTTCTGATCGTTCATGTCTTGTTTAACCTGCCATATAAATTCCACCTCGTCATCTCATGCCCATCTTGGTGTTGCAATTTCTGTAAAAGGGAGTCAGACCTGCCAACTTTCAGAAACAGAAATCCGTAAAAAAATTTAATCGATATATTCAATGAAATTTTTAATCGATATATTAGATTAAATTACTTCTCGCGCATTTGATTAAATGTACTGAACATATCGATTTAAAAAACAATGTTACCCAAATGAACCATCAACTTTTAATTGAAGTGTCTACAGATGTTTAAATTTATCGGCACATTCATATCGATTAAAATAAATTCTATACATAATTTCTCATTACTATGCTATCATTATGACCTATAAAGTGATAAAAATTTACTTTTACAGAAGTTTGCATCTAAAGGGAAGGATGTTCTACCCTTTCAATGGGATCGTGTCCCACGCCGTCATGAAACATACTAAAATATTTTCAAAAACGAACCATTTTCATGTTAGGTTTTTATCTTACGGAGACACGGACGATGAGACAGTCAAATAAAAAAAATTAAATAGGCAAGAGTGACTGAAAGACACTAACTGGTAAATTATGTTCAACTAAAAATGAAGTGAACAAACATTTTGTACG
Source organism: Macrothele yani (assembly GCA_039090855.1). Classification (NCBI taxonomy): domain Eukaryota; kingdom Metazoa; phylum Arthropoda; class Arachnida; order Araneae; family Macrothelidae; genus Macrothele; species Macrothele yani. The sequence goes on along the minus strand of CM077028.1, from coordinate 68,887,644 downwards.
AATCGCATAGAGTTCTTTATAACTTTTAACAAAGGAAGTTAATTTCGTTATTTTTTTTCCCACGCAGTCAACGTTATATTTATGCTTGTCACTAGAAATATGATTTGTAATATCATTCCTTCTACCATGCGAAATGTTGAAATTGCATCGGCACATAGCGCGAAACGCATATTTTCCTTTCTTGAAGATTTCGCAATACACGGGAATTCCACAGAATACGAATCACGGAATATTTTATATTACTTTTTTCCCCTTTTATGTTGCTGCTCATAGCGAATCACTAATACTAAATTTATTACCACTCGGGAAAAAAATGTAAGTAATAACTGCTATAGTAGAGGAAAAAATACCGATTACAGAGTTATCCGATTCGAGCTGGTCAGCTAGGAAAGCAGAGAGCAACTGAAAGGTTCTTTCATCTAGAAACAAAGGTTTAGGTTTTAGTTCCGAATGTCATTCCCTTGAGTTCGTCCCCTCCCTCCACATCATTCCTCACAGGCGGATCGATGCCTTGTCTTTTACTAAATCCGAGCCCTTTAAGCGGCATCCATTATACTTCCAAATGGCACTGATTTTATAGTTCTGTCTTCTCTTCCTGTCCTCCCCCTCCCTTCATCTTACCGAATAGAGCTTCTCTAGTCATTCCTTTTAAAAACAATCTGGGCCCATCAACGTCTGAACCAACCCCTCTCCTGCAGTAAACTAACACAATTGTTTTGCCGGAACAAAACCAACTGTCTTTTACATCAGGAGTAACTGGAACGATACAGCCACTTCGTCGGTGACATCCTCCCCATCTCGTCCCCTGCTCCCTTTGTGGTGGCGTAACCACGGCATTAAACGTTTGAACCGGGATTTTAACTCCGATCTTATGTCTCTGCAAAAAAAAAAAAAAAAAAAAAAAAAAATGGCCTAACATGACAAACTGTAGAATACACGTACTGTTTTAGAAAATGAAAATCTCTAAATATCACACAATTCAATTCGGTTTGATAGAAGTTACAAAGCCAATGGCGCTTTTTTTTTCAAACAGATAAAAAAAAAATCCACTTCCTCTCTAGATTAAACTCGTGCTGTCAAAATCCGGATATTTTAAAATTCAGAGTTGTTTACTAAAAGCCCAAAATTTCATACCTACAAAAAAGTGTGGGTTTGCAAAAGCAACAGTGTTCTCCCCGATACTTTACTGTTTTCTTTACGAATCCCTTAGTATGAATTAATTGATATTTTGCGTGTTTTTGCTTTATTATAGAACATTTTTTGTGCCTGTTAATTTCTAAATTAAAAAGCTGCCACACACGCGTCGTTTTATAATTAAAAATTCTATCCAAATCGGTCAATTTCCACGGAAGATATTGTGCTAAAATTCTGAAAGCGAGCGAACAAATCTCGCGCATGTGCTACTACACTGTCCCCGTGAATGCTGATAGCAACTATTTTCAATAGGATAGGTCCACTATGGGTGCTGAACAGCATACCCAAACTTCATCACAATCGTGATTTGATTTTACGCAAGTCATCACGCAAAAGGGCGGAAGAAAGAATCCCGCTCCTACGTCTTGACCTTACCTTTGACCATTTTCAATAAGGATTAGATGAATTAGTATATACCCCAACATATTAATTTCATTGAATCAAGCTAAGACATTTTATGAACGTTACCGAGCGATGAACAAAGCACGGTTGGAAAGCGAAAGCGTAGAAAACTTACTGACTAACGGACCAGCAAAATAAATCTTTGCTGGAGCAGCACTGGCTCGAATGAACATTGGACTTACTTCTTTTTTTTTTAACTTCCTCTTATAGTAGCATTCTTTCGTTAGGTCAAATTTATTGCCAGAGAAGAAGTTACGAAACCTTGCATGCCCCAATGCATTTTTAATTTCACAAAACTGGCAGTTTTTGCTTAATTTCGTCATGTTGGGCATCGATCTGGGGTTAAAAATTCCACAGATTTAAAATCCGTTGGAATTTTTTTCTACGATAACTACGTTCTGAGATAGCATTTCGAACTGGGAGGAATAAAGATAAAAGACCTGCTCCAACGCGGACACACCCCACGCTGGCCTTCTGAGAAGTTGCGACTCGGGAGATGAACAACGCATGATCTGAAAAGAAAGGCTGGGGGAAACAACGTGCACAAGAGAGGAAGTGAACCAAATGGAAGGTTAAATAAGTCCAGCTGGTTGGTGTTCTAGTGTTTAAAAAAAGGCAAAACAATAACCTATAATGTAGGAAAACTGCAGCAAAATGTTCCCAAATAAACACATGTAACTAAAAACTTATTCGTAACTTACATCGGCACTTTACTTTGAATGGATTAAGTTTAAAAAATAATAAGTTTTAATAGTGGGTGCAAAATCGCCAGAAAAAGAAAAAAAAATCTCAGAGAATCGCCAAATCCGTAAAATTAACATTTTGCCCGTAAAACCGTAAAACAAGTTACATTTCCGTAAATTTTACGGGTAAACCGTAAAACCTGGCAGGTCTGGGGAAAGTATAAACAATCTGTTTAATTTCAGAATGTTTTCATTTAAAAACAAAATTCCAACACTTAACTTACTTCCCTTGTACTAGGAAGCATACCAACGGTTGTATGAAGTTAAGGCCGTGAACTTAATGATTTGCAGAAACCAGGTGCACCCAAGACTTACACACTGAGCGTTCTAATTCTTCACAGTAAATGTTGTTCTCAGTGTTAGTCAAAATGGCTGCTTGGGCAAATTATGAAAATTCCCTTGCTCTTCTCAGTGTTAATTGAAATGCTGATTGTGCAAATTGTGTGAATTTTTGTTTAAAAATTCCCACCAGATTCATTCATTATGAACCTGTGCTTTCCGCAGAGCCATGGCTCAGTTACACAGTTCCAAATAGAATTTGATACAACAACGACCTTCACAGTAGCACTGAAGTGGCAGAACAATAGCAGTGACACACATTACTTTGGGGGAGAGTCATGAAAAGTTTGTTCTATGAGGGTGAGGTGAGGTAAATTACGTTTTTTCCAGTTTTGTTTTTGAACAAGAACCTAGTTCATCTGCAGGACTATGTTACTGAAGTATTTGTTGCCACTCAATTAGAAGTGCCCAGCCACTACAGTCATTTAATGAGATAACTCTTCTTGTTATATCTATCTATTCAACTCCCCTCCCCCCTCCTTTCAAGTTATGTTTTCCAAAATAAAAAATACCTTACGGAAGCATAAAACTTGATATACTTAATTACCACAAACCTTTCCATGTAACTTGGGCTTCTTATTGTGTCAAACTATAGAACATAAATAAAGTTTAATGATGTCATCATCATCATCATTGTCAACCATTATCAATCCACTGCTGGATGAAGGACTCCCCAAGTTTCCTCCACAACGGTCTGTCTTGTGCCAGTCTCCTCCATGTCACTCCCGCATATTTACGAATTTCATCCACCCATCTCCATTGTGGTCTTTTTCTGGGTCTTTTCCTGTCCCTTGGAATCCAATCTAAAATTTTGGCTGTCCATCTATGGTCTGTCCTTCTGGCAGTATGTCCAGCCCATTGCCATTTCAGGGATTTAACTCTGATCATGATGTTTTCCACTCTCGTCATTTTTCGGATCCACGAGTTCCTCTTCTTATCTCTCTTGGTTATACCAAGCATGCACCTCTCCATGCTTCTTTGAGTTGTCTGCAGCCTTTGTATGTCTCTTTTAGGTATATGTGGTTTTCTGAAGTTGTAATTTTTAAAATAAAAACAGTACAAAAATTGGAAAAAAAAAGTAAAAAAACAACAACATATATTTAGTTATTGAAAACCTTCATCTGTCTATTGGTATTCTTATCTTGCCATTTTGTCATTCGTAGGGCGAGCTACATCACTACAAAATTATACACTGCCTTATAAACAAGAAAGAAATACGGGATTACACCATATAATACAAATTTTGAAGATGACAATCCGATTTTTGGTGTAAATGTGACAAGGATGGTAAGTCAGATAATATCCGAAAACTTGAAAATTTCATTCAAGTCCCGCTCCAGGACGATGAAATTTTAAGTTTTCGGATATTATCTGACTTACCATCCTTGTCACATTTTCCCAAAAAAATCGGATTGTCATCTTCAAAGTTTGCCTTATAAACAATTACCTAAGAAAAAATTAGCAAAACATTATAAACTGTGAACAAGCAAGAATGCATTAATTTATATTCAGAACTACAAATAAGGTGCAAATTTATAAATTAAAATATCGAGATAAACAAAAAAAAAAAACATTTAATGTATAAGGTACATACCTTGAGTGGTTTGTAGCATGCAACAATTGCAGAGTCTCTTAACAACATACCATCTCTCTCATATTTCACCACAATCCTAGTTTGGCCCACAGCTAGGCATTTCAAATGGATGCTTCTGCATGCACCTGAACCACGTGTCATGGGAGTATGAATTTCTAGAGGGGTAGAAAAATAAAGAGAAGGAAAAGTAAACGACACATAAAACATGGATCTGGTTTTAGAATTCACCAATCTAAAGTCCTAATTTTAAAGATCAGTATTTCTTTACAACCCATGCCAATAAATAAAGAAAACACAAAGAATTTACAACAATTATAAAACTATGTGTACTAAATGAATTACACCAAACTAAGACTCCACTGGGGAAAAGAAAGTAGCAAGTTTCATTTTCTCTGTTCCATAATCATTTTATATGATTATGGAACAAATTATGTATAAAACACTTTACACACAATTAGTACTTCAACACTACATTTGATGGGAATCCCTAATTTAGAATTTTATTCATTTTGCTAAAAACATTTTCCTTTCAACTGCATCTCTGAATTTTCATTTTTTACAGCAATATTGTATTTCAAGAATTCCCAAGAAATTATCTTTAAAATGTTTGAATAATTTTAATTACTACACTTCTTAGCAATTCATTTTAACAACAAACATTTTGAATTAACATTACCACTGCAGTTGTAATATTTATGAAAATGCCTCGGAATTTTTCATTGGTTTTACCCTTCCTTTGGCCTGTGCTTTAGTGTTGTCAGGATTTAGGAAGGGTCTCACATCATCCATTTTCATATCACACCTGCACAGCCTAAAGTGGTTGTTCAGGATGATGAGTACCACATGTAGATACGGTCTACAAGAACATAATTAAAAATGTTAAACCAAAATTCAAAATAAAAATCAATGCAGATTATTTACAAACATCTGCATCTATCTCATTGCATTGCAAGATTTGCTGCTTAAAACACCTCACATCAGGATATCTAGCCATTAAAAAGGGGGATCTTGGCTGTTACAACAGTTAAATATGTCTACTTTTTTGTTTATCATACCAAGTCTCAAGCAGCTTGCTACAGCCCTTCAGATTACTGTTTCCATCTATTACAGATACAGTAATTAATTCCATGCCACATGTGAATTTGAGTACCCAAGAAAAATTTTCTATATATATACTCTTACTTAATGCAACTCCAATGCCTTCTGCAGTGATTGGAAAGCTACTGCTACACTACATTCTTGAAAAAGTAGCTTGCCACAGCTACAACTATTTTTTTCCAAAAAGTAGGTAGCTACACAACTTTTCTTTCGAAACATAGCAAAGTTTTGCTCCTTTTTTACCATTAGTTTTAAATTAACAGTGCAAATTCTGAGGTTCAAGTTAGCTACACAACTTTTCTTTCCAAACATAGCAAGTTTTGCTCCTTTTTTACCATTAGTTTTAAATTAACAGTGCAAATTCTGAGGTTCATATTTACATCTGCATTATTGCATATGGCATTCAAAGTTAAAAACTAAGGTTAATTACACAAGTAATTTATCTTCGTATTTATCTTAGCTCTGTTCATCATAAAATTATGTAACACATTTTGACACATTCAGTGGTGCATATTTCAAGCTAGATAGGCTAGCTGAGAAGCTCAAGGAATTCAATTAAAAATCATATCACATTCTATAACTGAGAACTCATTTCTTTTGGTTAAAAGAATCAAATCTTGCAATCAAGGAATGGCGTTCAATAAAAACTATAGTGGCATCCCTGTGGGCAGTGGTCTAAGCACCAATTTCTGACCATTCACCTGAGATGGTCCGGGTTCAAATCACGGTGAAGCATGAATTTCGTGTTTGTCTTACAGTACTAGCTTCCTCTCTTTCCTGGAACCAGTGGCCCTAAATTAGGGACAGGCAATTGCTTAGAGCCCATCAAGTTGTTTATTGGGGGCATGCTGGAGCTACTGGAACTTCGGTATGTACACATACCATTCGCAGAGAACTTCATTCCATGGGTTACAGTAATTGTGCGGCTGTTCATAAGCCTTTCATCTCCACTCGGAATGCTACTCGTCATTTAGCATGGTGTAAAGAACATTTATCATGGACCATATATCAATGGAAACGGGTACTATGGACTGATGAATCCAGATACACGATCCATCAGTCTGAGAGCTGTGTGTTGGTAAGGCAGCAGCGGGGGAACGCTATTTACCACAGTGTACTGTTCCTACGGTCAAGTTTGGAGCTGGCAGTATACTCATGTAGGGGTGTTTTGCGTGGTATGGTCCCGGCCGATTGGTTATCGTGAACAAACCTGTTAACCAGCATATCTATCTCGATATTCTGGACAATTATGCCTACCAACTCTGTGGCAATACTATGGAACTGAGCCTTGTTGGTAACAGCAGGATAATGCACCGAGCCATAAAGCAAAGACTGTTGCGGCATGGTTTCACAATAATTCTGTATCGTGTGTGGACTGGCCAGCAGAGAGCCCTGATCTTAATCGCATAGAATACCTATGGGATGAATTAGAGCACTGCATAAGAAGTTTGGAACCAAGACCTACTACTAAGCAACAGTTAGTGGCAGCATTATGTACTGAATGGAAGCGCATACCTATCACAGTGTTCCAAAACCTTGTCGAAAGCATGTCTTGAAGGGTCAGTGCATGCATTAAGACCAAAGGTGGACCAACACCATTCTAATGTATGTCAATAAATGCTATGCTGTGTTTCTCTTCTAGGTGTCCGGTGACTTTTGTCAATACAGTGTATATTACAATTCCTAAACGGCTTACGCCAAAACCTTCAGTTAAAGAGTGTTTGGTAATTAGTTCTTATGTAACAGGAACATATCATACAGTATATCAAACGTGTTGCATTTCCCGAATGATTAATGAAGCCTTGCACAATGCTGGGGATTCACCAAAGATGGTAAGCAGCAACTGAACAACTAGGAGGCGAATGAATAATTAATACAGAGAATTGACGTGGATTAGGAATATCAAACAGAAGTCATCGCTCTTTCCACGTTTTTAAGTGTCACAGAAAAATTCTCAATAGCCACCACCAGGAATCGAACCCAGGGTCTTCTGTTTGATGTTCCTAATCCATGTTAATTCTCTGTATTAATTATTCATTCACCTCCTAGTTATTTGTTCAGTTGCTGCTTACCATCTTTGGTGAATCACCAGCATTGTGCGGGGCTGCAAGAAGCAACTTGCCAAGTGATTTGGCAGTTAGTCGAATGTGTGTCTGGGGGAATTCGAGGCCGTTGTGGTGCAGTGGTAGCATGTCCGGCGCGTAACTGGAAGACCCTGGGTTCATTCGATTCCCAGTGGCGGCCAATGATAAATCACTGCAGATGTTAGAAAACACATGACAAGAATTAAGGGTCCTGGTATGACCTCTGCCGAGTCTTCAAGGGGGAACATGTACAGGCCTAGACAAACTCCCATCCATAAAGGCAACTTCTGCTAAATATTGGTTAATTATTTCTATTACAAGCCACAGGAATCCCCCTCCCAAGAAAAAATGTATGAACATTACAGCAAAGCAATGCTAATTTTATTCACCCCCACCCCCTCCATTTGTGTTTGTACTTTGTGTAACTAAATTTGAGTATTATCTAGGCACACAGCTGTGATAAAACAATGGTGGTAAATAAAATGTTGAAGCAGCCATGCAATTTATTAAAAAAATTAATAAATAAATAAATAAAAACATCCTTACCTTTCCTGTATTCAAATTTGGAACCATCAGCAATTTCAACAGTAAGAGGAACTTGACTGCAGTCAGAAAACATTTCTATACCCTTTTGTGCTGTTATTTGAAAGAGAAGGTAATTACAATAAGTCATAGTATTTATATTCTGCATACATGGGGAGAACTATTTTAGTATTGGACAAGTCAAACTACAATGTGTAAATACAGCAGTCCCCCTTATCTGCGGGGGATACATTCTAAGACTCCCAGTGGATGCCTGAAACCACGGATAGTACCAAACCCTATATAAACTAGGGGTTGTTGTTTTTTTTGTTTTTGTTTTTGTTTTTTTGCTTTACATACATACCTATGATAAAGTTTAATTTATAAATGTAGGCACAATAAAAGATTAACAACAATAACTGATAATAAAATAGAACAGTTATAACAATATATTGTAATAGAAGTTATGTGAATGTGAAACTAGCACAAATTCCTTTTTCCTTTTTCACGATTTCACCGAGAAAAGATTTGTTCTTACTGCAAATCTTAGCAACCTTAGCATATGATTTTTTTTTTTCTTCCCTTATTAAGTTAAGAATTTTCACCTTTTCACTTAAAGGAAACACTTTACGGCTTCTCTTCAGCATATCTAAACTGTCAGCATCACTACTCTTGCGCTTTGAGGCCATTATTAAGTAAAATAAGGGTTATGTGAACACAAGCACTGCATACCACAACAGTCAATCTGAACACCAAGACGGCTACTAAGTGACTAACAAGAGAATAGCGCATACAGCATGGATACTCTGGACAAAGGGATGATTCACGTCCTGGGTGGGACGGCGCAAGATTTCATTAAGCTACTCATAATGGAATGCAATTTAAAAGTCACGAATTTCTGGAATTTTCCATTTAATATGTTCGGTCCCGTGGTTAACCGTGGATAAGGGAGGGTAGGAGTACTGTATAAATTTTTCAACTATGTGCAACCATCAACAACTGTGCATGAAATTTCTCTGTCATTTTTCAGTGTGAATATCACCTCTACAATTTAAGCTTCACTAGAAGAATGGATCATTATAATACATATTTTATAAAATAAATTTCAGCTACACAACACTAGCATCTACACAAAAATGCTAGTGTGTTTTATGAATGCATATATGCATAGGGAAAAAATGTACTTTTTTTTTCTTTTCTGAAGATTTGCAAAAATACAGTTATATGTCAAACTTTTTTCCTATTAATTTTTAAGCATTTTTTTTTTCATTTATTTCACAAATTTTTTCCCACTGAAAGTATATCATGGCAGACCTGCCAACCTCTCAGAACCAAAAGACGTAACTCTCAAATAGAAAAATTGCAACATGGTGCGTGCTGATCATTTTTTAAGTTTATTTCAGCTATATAAATTCTCAATGGTGTAAGGTGTAGCTATATAAATTCTTGATGGTTGCAGGTGTAAGGGGAGGGGAGTTTGCTTTGAGTAAACAGACACTTGTCCATATTCCAGCGACGACCAATCAGCAGCTTTAAGTATGATGAAGAGTTGAAAATATGAATAAAATATGAACAGACACTCGTCCCCATTCCAGCGTCGACCAATCAGCAGCTTTAAAAGTATGATGAAATGTTAAAAATATGAATCAGTCTTGAACGTTATACAAAACAAGTCGGGATTCATCCATTGGTTGCCGATTGCACTTGACTTGACTTACTTTACTTCCATCGAGAAACTAGAGGCAGGGGAATTTTTAAAGAGAAATTGGAAACCTCTCCAAGAAAAAAAAATCTTTCGAAGGGGAAACAGATTATACATAAATGTTTCTCTACTGGAAAGGAGAAGGGGGGGGGGGCTTCCTTTAAAAAAATCATATTTTGGCGGCAAAATCATATTATACTGCAGCGTGATTTATCATACTAAATATGATAAAATCATAACAGTTGGCAGGTATGCCATGGGGTTATGATTTTATCATATTCTGGGTTCTGCACAGTCACTAACTTTTAACTCAACTCTCAAAAAATGCTCTGCATTTGTCTGTGCATTAGTAATTTCTGTATCCTAAAGTGAATGTGTGTCATACATTCAGGATAAAGCCTCAAGCATTCTACTTTGCTTAATGCTGGAATATAATGTAGCTTGGCAAACAATTATCTGATAGCAGATATATAGGATTTTTTACAAATAATTCACAAATGCAACTTTTCAATTGAAAAAAATATGTAACTTTAATGTGTCAATCTATGGACTTGAGTGGCACTAAGTATTTCAAGAAAAAATACTGACAAAGACTTCTCATAAGGTGTTCTTAGGCTGTGAATACTTTTTTTGTTTACTTTCATTTCAGTGCCTTTCTTGTGTTTGTTTTACAACCTATTACTGCATGTGAACAACTGTTTCAATATTGCTTAGTAGACTATTTTCATTTATTTTATTATCTTATCTTCGAGCTGTGTTTTGAACAACCAGAAAGAATAGTAGTGCTTCATTTACATCAAACTTTCGAACATTGTCATGAATAAATGTGCTCATGTGGTTACAGGTTTACTGAATTTACTGTTTTCTCTTGGGTATGATGTTGAAAAAGGCAGGCCCGTTCCATTGTTGAAAATATTGAAAAAACAATGCAAAAAATGTCCACCACTTTCACAATGTTTGGTATTATGATTATTTGTGGCTAAAAAAAATAGAACAAACAGACTCTACTGTCAGCAGTGGCTTCTGTTTTTCACAGAAACAAATGTTTAGGCAAAAGGGTCCAAGCGTTCAACAAAGGTGGGCTTAAAACGGTTCCAAAAGAGGTGAACTTGACAGTGATTTTCCTGTCACAGTGACGATTGTGACCGTTTCATGGAAGTGACTTTAAACTGTGCCAAAATTACCATTTATGACAGCGGTGACAAAGCTGTAAAGAAGTCGGAATGGCCACTGCAACAGTGATAAAAATCACCATTTGTGAGGAATACAATACAAAGCAGAAACAGAGCGGAGAACCACTACCATAACAGAAAATGAGCACTAAATGGAAGAATAAAAAACAAAAGGATATTGTTCCTCCATTCGTCAAAACTATTCTAGCGCTTTCACCTTCCACGACCCCACTCTGACAGAATTAGAGTGATAAAGATCTTCCTCGGCTCACCTAACTACTACTCTTACGGTACACCCCCCCCCCACCCCCGAGGGAAATTTATCTTAGATTGTGATGGTCACCAAGGCCAAATCTGTGACACCTTAACAGTGATTTCTGATCTGTTACCTTTACTCACTGGTCATAACAGTGATTTTTCAGTAATGATGACGTGATTTCTGACCCATCTCCAAAGTCCTGAAATGATCTCATGGAATATCTCATGAACATGTTATTCCATAGCTGATCTAATTTAGTTGGAAAAAACAGAACAGAATTTTTTGTTTGAGCTCACTCTCTATTAAGTTTCCCTGTGGACTTCCAAATTCTTAGAAAGTAGAATGATCACCTCAGTTCTGGTGTCAAAAGTTTTATATGCAAACATGTCCACATTGTAGATAAGAAACAAAACAGTTTGATCATGCAGTAGAGCTTCTTGAGGAACATAAGGGTTCTAAACAGTAAATCTCTCCATGATTTGTAATCTCTTATATTTTGTCAGGATGGCAGTTCTTGAAATAAAGTTATAAGAGCTTCTTTGTGGGTTAGATGACAAATTAAACTGATATGAAGACAGTGTTAAACTTTTTTTTTTCAAAGGGTATTTATACTAAACATCTCTCTATAGTAACAGGCTATTAAAAAAGTAACACTCCGAGCTTGTTCTTCAAGTTCTGATGGGTAACACAAATAAACAAAACCTGCTACACCCACATAATAAACTCAGAACACATGGTGTGTTGGTCACATGTATTCAGTGTGACTGATATCTATTTTGGCACTAAATATTTGGAATCATGTGGGGAATGGGACAGAAGCAAAATAAACATCTTAGTATGTGATTCATACACAATTCTTTTATTTTGAATTGAGAAATCTTAGTAAACACTGATACTAATAAAAATATTAAAATTATTAAATAATAAAGCAACAAATAAAATTTCTAACTGGTTTAGAAAATTTTGTTCTTCCTTCCAGGCTGATTTTCCCTAATCCATTCCTTGCTATGGAACTTATTTCTTTTTAAGAACTTCATCCCTGATTGTACTGTGTTTTCACTGATATTACAGGATTCATACTCTTTTAGGGAAATAAAAATTAAGGACTTCGTGCAACTATTCATGCACCTCTGAAACATTTTAAAATTTACAATATAGACGTTTACCATATGTATTTGTAATCTTTTATAATGACTTCCATAATCACATCTTCCCATGATTTTGTAATCTCATATAATAACAATTAAAATCACATCTCTCTGTGATGTATCGTCTTTTGTATTTATCTATAATCACATCTTTCTCCTCCTGTTATCGACTAATTGTATCTTAGCTGAATTTTCGTAGAATAACTAAAAGGTAGAAAAAGCACAGGGATGATTGATTGCACGAAGTTATGTAACGTGCTACCTTCCTCTCAAGCACCCACTATCAAAGCACAGCAAATGAATGGCAAAGGGACAAAAATATCATTCGAGACTGCTTTCCTGAGTCCCAAACAAAGGTGATATACCAATATCAGATTTTTGCACTTCTTGCTCTCAAAAGAATATGTACATTTCTTAAACACATAAATTGTGATCTCTAATAGCAGGAACCCGATTGCTTAGCAGATAGGAACAAGTAAAAATAATAATAATAATAAAGAAATGTAGACATCCATCCAAGGGAAAGAAAAAAAAAAAAGGACCTAATTTATAATATACTACGATATGTTCTTGAACTTTTACACAAGTACAATAAAAACAAAATGTACCATGGGCGATCGTAATGAGCGCTGGGTTTGCCTCCTCGGGGAACTCCATGGTAACAATGGCACACACAACAGCAACTAGGGCCTCTGTGAATCTTGGAGAGGTGCCAGCTATTTCTGTGTGACATTGGCGAAAAGACCCCAACTCACTGGGTTTTGTTCCAGAATACTTAGGTTGAATGACCAACTGGAACCTTCAGCTGTAGGCTAATCCCCCCACACTGATGTACTTACCATTACAAAGACACAAAGAAATATAATAACTGACTCAAGTGTGGGATATGGTGGACCTACCACACATGAGAAGGACAGTCCACCACGTAATCGACCTGGACTTTCTAAATGGCGTATGAGAAAGAGATCTCTGCTGAGTGAGTGTAAGATTGGTGTATGGAATACTAGAGGTATAAATAGAAAGATAAATGAGGTGATTGAGGAGATGAATAAGTATATACTGGGTGTGCTGTGTGCAAGTGAAACCAAAAAGAAGGAAATTGGGGTAGAAGAAGTGAATGGCACAGTGAGTGTGTGGTCTGGAGTATTGGATAATGTGAGAAGACAGGCTGGTGTGGGTGTGATTTTAAGTGAAAACATGAACAACTTGATTCACTATAGTTGCGTAAGCGAGAGAATTATCTGGATTCGTTTGAAAGTGAAACTTCAGAGAATTATAATTGTTGTAGTGTATGCTCCTTGTGACTCGGAACCTTCTGATAAGAAAGATTTCTGGAATGAGCTAAAAGCTGTTTTGAGCCAGTTTGGTTCTAAAGAAAAAGTTATAATAGTAGGGGATTTCAATACTAGAGTAGGTGTGCAGAATGCAATTTCTGACAACGTTCTGGGTAAGTTTAATGATCCTTGTGTGAATGATAATGGTGAAAGATTAATTGAACTCTGCATTGAGAATGGTTTGTGTGTATCTAATACGTTTTTCAACCACAAGTATATCCACACATATACTTGGGAAAATCGTACTCTTGGCCACAAGAGTGTGATAGATTTTGTTGTCTACGATCAGTGTCTGAAACACTTAGTCGTTGACACCCGTGTGATGAGAGGTACGGATGTTGGTTCTGATCATTACTTGGTAATGCCACCAGTGAAACTTAATGTTAGTTGGAGGAAAAGGAATAGGAAGAGGCCCAGGATAGAAAGAATTAAGGTTGATAGCCTCCTTGAAGATCATCAGTGGTATTCTGACTTAGAGAACGACTGAAGGATCTGAAGTCTGGTGAGAGGGATGTAGAAAAGAAGTGGGAATGTTTTAAGAACTGTGTTGTCAGTGCTGCTAAAGAGGTCTGTGGCACCACAATAGTTGGTAATAATAGAGGTGATGCTTGGTGGAATAGTGAGATTGAAGAGGCAGTAAAGAAAAAGAAGGAAGCCTATTTGGGGATGTTACAAGGTAGAGTTTCTGTGGATGAATATCGCTGTAAGAAGCGTGAAGCTGCTGAGGTGGTTTCCCAGAGTAAGGCAAAAGATAGGAAAGGAGAAAGTGGAAAGGCATGAATTACCTTTTTGGAAAGATAGGATGTGTTTCTGGAAATACAAGAGACTCAGGAAAAATAAGGGAGACAAAGTTGTAAGTTGTGTGAAGAATAAGATTGGGGAAATGATACGGGAGCCCAATGAGTTAAGTGAAAGATGGAGTGAATACTTCTGTGAGTTATTGGATCAGGAGAGCAAAAATGATTCTGTGACAGATGCAGATGATGTCACAGTGAGGGGTGGAAGCACAGGAGGGATCTCAAGAGAAGAAGTGTGTAAAGCTCTAAAATCTCGTCAGAATGGTAAGGTTCCAGGAGTTGATGGCATAACTGCCAAGATGTTGAAATATGGTGGTGACTTTGTAATTGACTGGTTAACTGAAATTTGCCAGTTGTGCTGGGAGTTAGGAATGGTCCCTTGGGATTGGAAGGATGGTATCATTGTTCCCTTGTATAAGGGAAAAGGTGATCAGACTGAATGCAAGAACACTATCGTGGTATTAGCTTACTAAGTGTGTCAGGGAAAGTGTTTGGTAAGGTTGTTATTGAAAAAGTATGGGGTCTTACATCAGAGAAAGTGTGGGATGTTCAGAGTGGTTTTATGCCTGGTAAAGGCTGCACTAACTAAATTTTTGCATTACGTGTGATGATTGAAAAGTATCTGGCAGTTGGTAAGAAAGTTTTTGCTGCCTTCAAAGATTTAGAGAAAGCTTACGACCGAATTAATAGGACACTTTTGTGGAAGGTATTGAATGAATATGGTGTTACTGGGAATCTATGTAATAGTGTAAAAGCCATGTATGCTGGTAGCAGAGCTTGTGTACGAGTGAATGGTGTTTTATCAAAATGGTTTTCTATTGCTGCAGGAATCAGATAAGGTTGTGTAATGTCACCATGGCTGTTTAATATATTTATGGATGTGTGCATGCGTGATGCCAAAATAGATAATAGTGGTTTATGCTTGGTGATACCCATGTGTGCAGATTGCTGTATGCTGATGACACTGTCCTGTTGGCAGAGAGCAAAAGTGATTTGCAGAGTATGTTGTCCCAGATGTACGAAGTTTGCATGAAATTCAAACTTAGTATAAATAAGGGAAAAACCAAAGTTATAGTCTTTGAGAGAGGAACTGGTAGCACTGCATGTAATGTAAGTATAAATGGCACAGTGATTGACCAGGTGAGTGAGTTTGTGTATTTAGGAAGCATGTTTGACAGAGAGAACAAATTGGATGGCGAAACTAGTAGGCGAGTGATTTCTTCATTGAAAGTCATGGCTGCTCTGGGAGGTTTTCAGAGGAATGATGGGTTCTCAAGAGAGTCCCAAGTGACTGTGGATGAAAGTGTAATTGTTACTACTCTGATGTATGGCAGTGAAACCTGGGTACTACAGAAGAAACATAGAAGTTGTTTGTGTGCTGGAGAAATGCATTACTTGCCGGGGGGGGGGGGGAGACACGTTTCTGATTGTGTGAGGAATGAAGATGTGTTGCAGTTGTGTGATGTGAAGCAAAATGTTGTTAACAAGGTGGAGACTAACATGCTCCAGTGGTTTGGCCATGTTGAAAGAATGAGTGATGAGATGCTTACTAGGAAAATCTTTTTAGCCCAAGTGGCAGGAAGGAAAGGTAGAGGAAGGCCAAGGAAGACATGGGTGGATCAGATTCAGGAGTGTCTGCACGAGAAAAAGATTATGAGTATCAAGTATAAAAGATCTTGTGTACGGCACGTACTGGATATCAGTGAAGCCAGAGTTGTATGTCAAGATCGCTGTAAATGGAGAAGTTTGATACGACAACAGTAAGTAAAAATATCTGGTGGTTTGTATTTCTTTGTGGAGATAACCTCTGAATCTTAGAGAACAGCTTAGTGATATGTTTGCATGTATGTATGTTCAAACTCAGTGAAAAAAACCCATAAAGATGACTTCCTATGCTTAATCTAATTAATAAAAGGGTTTCTATACAGCATTAGAAATAAATAATAAAAGTCACTGGTCCCAAGGACAAGTATGTACAAGAAAATACTGGCCACAGTAGTCATGACTGGTTCGTTACTCAAATAAATAAATTCAATGACATTTTAAAAACTTATTTTATTTCTGCGCTTATCACTTGTTTACGCAGTAATGGGGAATAATAATGAGTGAGAAATCATTATTTTATGCAAAAAACAAACATTTCATTTCAATTTGGGAGAAAAACAACATTTCATTTTTTTAGCAGATTAAGTTTGATGTAAGGGTCACTTATGAATGTTAGGCTTAATGACAACCATTTTTGATATTTTGCCCGATTCCAGCCAGAGTGATACTGCAGGCACAGGATCAAAATCTTCAATATCCAGTGTATCCAGATACACTCCTATGAGATCCATTAGTTTCAGTAACCTAGAGTTGGTTCCTCCAATCAGTTTTGATTTTCCCCAAATTTCTGAAACTTCTCTCAGCTTCCGCTGATGTACACGGAATCTAGTGTATAACATCTAGCAGAACCAAAATGTTTTTATGTCCAATATGGAATTGGGAATTTAAGTTTTCCTGTCTTTTTTTGAGGATCTGTAAAACTGGAATACACAGCCTTTACCAATGAAGCCCATCTAAAATCTACATTTGCAGTTTCGATTTTCAGGTTTTACAGTACTGCTTTGTATTCATGAACCAATGCATTCATTTCTTCTTTTCCAAAATTTTCTGGACTCAGTTTCATACGCCACTCAACTAAGAACAAATATATGGATAGCGTCCGACATCATAGTTATTATCTCACTCCCTTTTCGATATTTCAAATTCAGTCACATCACCTTTTTTGCTGAAGGCTCACCAATTCCATAACACAACATTTCTAAGTTTAAACTTTTCAAAACATCAAATTTGTTGAGTGGATAAATTTTATTATTTGACGGCTCTGCAGAACACATGACAACAAGGAAGGAACTAGAGAGCACATGGAATCAGCAGAGGCATGCAGTATGCGACGACCAAACCAGACAAAGCGACGCCAGATGACAGAGTGCTGCTATTGGCAGCTCACCAAGAACAAGAGCAAGGTTGGGGGAAGAATGTCTGGCTTTTAAACCAACACGGTGCTAACGTCCCGCGGGGGTGGGTGGGGTGGAATTACTTCTGATGTAGAGATGCCAAGTACTACGGATATCATGTTCAAACTATGGACTTATGAAGAAGGTGTGAAAAACTATGGATTTTTTTCAAAAATCTCGGATATTTCCGGAACATTTTTTTTTTTTTAAAAAAGGCACGCATAATCAAATGTAGGGATTTTTGTGGTAACGTCATGAAGCCATCACATGACAAGCATGTTTGACTGGCCGACAAGCAAGGGGAAATGTTGTCGCTGAGATCGTTCTGTATGATAGCATGACTTTGTACGTGGCTTGATGTGGGATTGCAAGCTAGGTACAAAGTCCTGAACTAACGTAGGCTGTTGGACGTAGACTCAATTCCACGTTTTCTGCTCTTGTTGTTAAGTTGAAAATTGATTAGTTGTGGTGTGGCATGAATTGCTGTAGTTATGAAGCATGCTTCAGTGGCACCCAATTCCTGTGGTGTGAAAAAAATAAAAAATTCGCAGCAGTACAAGGAATGTTATTCGTTAGAATTTCCATGTTTGCGTGAATCATGTGTTTTATAGCGTGCACACTTTTGATTTTTCGGTGGCTCATGGTGGACAGGGCGATTGCCAGAGGCATGTAATTTCAAAAGAAACATGAACAATATGGTTTATTGAAAGAAAGAATAATTCTCCATCCAGTGACTTCGTAAAAAGTGATGAGCCCGCTGTTACTCAAACTGAAAGTTATTTTGTTCGATTTTTAATCGAACATAATTTGCCAATCAAACAGAAGTCATCGCCCTTTCCACGTTTATAAGTGAGTCATGGAAAAATTCTCATTGGCCGCCACCGGGAATCGAACCCAGGGTCTTTCAGTTACGTGCCGGACATGCTTCCACCGCATGTCCAGCGCGTAACTGGAAGACCCTGGGCTCGATTCCCGATGGCAGCCAATGAGAATTTTTCCGTGACTGATGACTTCTGTTTGACGTGGAAAGAGTGATGACTTCTGTTTGATGTTTCTAGTCCACATCAAATGTCTGTAATAATTTGCAATTTCTACCGCAGATCATGCAAAGCCCCGTTTTCAAACAATGTTTTTGGATTCCGAGATAGCGAAAAAATACAGTAGTGGGCGCACAAAATCTACAGCTATTATTCAGAGTATGGCTAAAATAGTAACGGAAGATATTACGACTGCCCTTTACTACTTTTGCAGTCTCGACAGATGGCAGGAATAACAGTAGTGATATGAAAATTTATCCAATTGTTGCATCGTAATCTCTAAAGGAAAAAGAAGAGATTGTATCGCTACTGCTTTTTTACCAGAATGCCAGGATAATACTGGCGAAGGCATTTTCAAAAGCTAAAAGAAGATTTTGCTAAAAAAAAAATTGAAATGGAAAAATTGTGTACCATTTGGGTCCAATAATGTTGGCACAATGTTGGGAAAAACTAAAGGTGTTGCAGCATTTCTGAAACTCCAACAGTCACCTATTATTATGAGAGGATGTGCTCGTCATTTGGTACATTTAGCTGCAAGAAAACATGCAGAGAAACTTAGTGAAGTGGGTACTGAAATGCTTTTAGCTGATATGTTATTTCTTTTAGAAAGTTCTTAATGCAACAAAACTTAAAGCTTTGCCAAAAGTTTTTCACTGATGGAAAAGTCCTCAAAATCCTAAAATACTGCAGCACAAGATGGTCTTCTCTTCTAGAATCCCTAAATGGAATCCTAGAGTAGTGGGAGGCATTAAAACTGTTTTTCTATGATGAAGCTATGAAAATCCGTGTAGGAAACAAGCGTTTTGAAAACAGAAGGAAGTCCTTAGGTTGTACTTTGACAAAGCTGTATTTGTTATTTCTGAGTAATGTCCTACCTGTTTTCACTAAAGTTAATGTTGTGCTGCAAACTGAGGTTCCATACATACACAAGCTAAGGCGTGAGTTATTAGGCATTTTAATGGAATTACTTGTTAGATTTGTTAAACCATCAGAAGTATCTGTTCTTAATTAAGATATACAAAGTTTATCTGAAATTAAGTTTAAAAGCCATAATAAGCAGAAAGATGATGGAAATTTAATAATTGGCAGAGCAACCCGAATGTATATTCAAGAATGCAAGTTACAAGATAAGGAAATTGAAGTGTTCTATACATATGTGCATAGGTTTTATGTTGGTGCATGCTCATACATGCTTGAAAATTTTCCAGTGGAAGATGTGGTTTTGAAGCACGCTGAAGTTGCTGATGTTACATTAAAGTCTACTGCAGATTTTTCCTCAGTTATGTATTTTGTAAATACTTTCCCTGTTCTTATTAGTGAAGATGAAATGGATTTGTTTGAGGTAGAATTTGCCAAATACCAATCAGACACTTTCACTGACCAGGTTTATTGCAATAATCAAAGAATGGACAAAGTGTGGGCTGACATTTCAAAGCAAACTGATATCAATGGACATTTAAAATATACTGTGCACCCAAAGGTAATGCTTGCCATTTTAGTTGTGCCCCATTCAAAAGCGCAACAAGTGAAATGATTTTTAGTATTGTGCATAAAAATCAAACTGACTTTCATCCAA
This sequence comes from Macrothele yani, assembly GCA_039090855.1. Classification (NCBI taxonomy): domain Eukaryota; kingdom Metazoa; phylum Arthropoda; class Arachnida; order Araneae; family Macrothelidae; genus Macrothele; species Macrothele yani. The sequence goes on along the minus strand of CM077028.1, from coordinate 68,867,644 downwards.
ATTTATTGATTGCTTCACTTTAAGCACTCCTCATTGAAAATTTGAAAATGTGTGCCAATGATCAAGCCTCTTTCACAAAGGCATTTTCTAAATTAGAACAGTTAATTGCCAAACAAGCCACTACAAAAATGTTAAATGAGAAATAAGTTGGCCTATAATAAGAATATGGTTAAAATTTGAATTATAATTACCTTAACTTAAGTCCTTGTTTATCTTTCTTATATTATACACACATGTGGCACCACACTGCTTAAGAGGAATAAATGCAATAGCAAATATTCTTAGGAAAATTAAATAATTTTTCTTTATTCACACTCCCCCCCCCTAATTGCTCTATGTTTGTTAGTTCTTTTACCAATTACGAGGGGGAGGGGTGTCCAAATTAATATTTGCTAAAATTTAATTTAAATAGTAATATTAATTGCTATTGTATATTTGTTTCACCAAAATAAGGGATGGGCAGGATATCAGAAAACAACAACAACAAAACTGCTCTAAGCAAGTAGTCATCAGATAGAAGGAAACAATCGTGAATCAAGGAAAAGTGTCTCTGTCGTAATCACCTAGCACCTTTTGTTCCAGAATGTTTGCTATCCAGCAGAGCACATAAGCTACCAGGATATGGGGGCGCTGTTATCACTTGCTTTATGTTACCTCAACAAGAGTTTATGTTCTTCACGTGCAGCTGTATATTCTTTGCCCAGAGCAAGAGACAATCTCTCCCTCTGTCTTTGGCAACCAGCCGAAGAAAATGTCCCACCACAGAAGCTGTACGTGTTTGCTTCTTTACAAAGTTAATTGTTCTGTGCATCATTGGTCTTTGCTCCCATCATGTTTGTCATGGTCGAATATACTTGCAATAGTGCCGGGTAAATGGCCACCTGCTTCTAAAATATTCTTGAATCTAAAAAGCAAAACTGTCAAAAATTCAAGGAGAGTTATTCACAATAATTTCCGCGTCTAAAATAGTCTCTGGTATCCGAAAACTATGGGTTTTGTTCCCTGTGTGCTGTTGATTTTTCAACTGCACGTGAAAGAAAAGACAATTGTGGTCCACATTTTCGCTCTAAAAAACAGGAGGAATAACCATAAGTGTGTGGCATCCCACACTTACAACATATTATATATTTATTAATATAACATATTTATTAAAAGGTGGAGTTGAAATGGTATGTATTCTTAGTGTATTTACTCAGGTATCTTTTCTATTTTAAGGGTACTTACGTATGTGGCAAAATTTATTAAAGTACTGTCCCTCATCCAGATTTAAATGTTGCTAAAAATGTAGCAGTGTACTCTGAGAAATACGCATGCTGCCCTGCAAATCTTAATGTGGGAACTTGACTTCACTACGGAAAAAAATATGGGCACCACGCATATGGACTACTGATGACTTTCTTCAGATGTTAGCATCTCTGCTGAAATGAATGAAGGTCTCATTTGATAATCTGAGGTATTAAAAAATACTCATAGAAACTATTATCAAACGACAAAGTAAATGAAAGCCTCGTTATTGAACAGAAGATGGGACGCAAAGACAATGTGACCAAGCATTTCAAGTGCAGAAGCACATTAGGAGCAATCCACATAGATGCCAACCTTGGGAAGCTGTTTTCAGTAACCAACGTTTTTGCTCTCAAAAAACATTTTTCAAAAACAAAATTACTGCTACCTGAGAAAGTACAACTGAGAGCAGGGGGACTTTTGAGGACATTTTAAGTGTCTTAGAAACGCAAATAAAAAGTAAATACTTTGAAGGACTTCTAAGGACCGTACAAACCCTGTATTAATAACAAATTCTATAACATTTACAACACCCCTCCCTCAGGCTGGGCTATGATTTGCCTTAATCTGACCACACTAATACTGTAGAATAGAATGTATGAATGGTTAATGGGGGAAGGGGGTTCAAAAGTGCTGGTTTAGAACAATAGTTTCCCCACAGATAGTTAAACGCTCAAAAGAAATCTTCAGAACTATTGTATAAATTTCAGTTGTTAAGCCAAACATAGTTTCCAAGGAATATTATGATAACTTCTTGCAAATATTCAGATTTCTTTTTTTCCCTGAGCCTAAATTTTATTTATGCATTTTAACATCACATCTCAAAGCAACAATTCTGAGCATTTTAACAGCAGATTTGGAATTAAATGAATGATACCTTTATTACTTCTTCTATAAAACACCAAGGGTAAATTCAGACCACCATTGAACTCAACTTCAACTTCAGATGGCAGAATGCTCATATTAAAAATTGGGTCAATGGAAACCTAAATATACATTCATGGAAATAAAACAAAAGTTAAAACTTCTTGTAAAAATGTTATGAATGCAAAAATCTAAGATACATTTTGAAGCTCACATATATACACATTCATGAGACAAACTTTTTCACTAGGAATCATTCTGGTACTTGCAAATTATAACTTTGGCAACTTCAAACAAAATCATTTAATTTAAAAACATAAAATATTAATATATAGTTATAGTTCGTAATACTACTACAAGATTAATCACACATACTGAAAGTGAAACATGTCATGAACAGCCATTCAAATACAAGCCTCAATGTGCATACAAACAATTCAATAAAAAAAAAATGTTTTTTAATGTATCACTAGAATAATAAGATAATGCTTGACTTACAACTCAAAATGATTTCTCCACCCCACACCCCCACTCCCCCCACTCACCCAAAACACACACACACATGCATGCACTTTACCTTTGTGGATTTCTTTTTCTTACATGCACGCACTTTACTTGTGTGTGTGGATTTCCTTTTCTTACGTGCACACACTTTACTTCTGGATTTCTTTTACTTACATGCACACACTTTACTTATGTATGTGGATCTCCTTTTCTTACATGCACACACTTTACTTCTGGATTGCTTTCTTACACACCAACTTTCCTCCTTTTCCATGCTACCATACTACAGCAGGGTGTCCACAGAATTATCAAACCTGATTTCCCTGACCACATATAAAAGAAATCCTTGACCTTACACAAATAGGTTTATTTGAGTTTTTCAATACATGCGCCATGATAATAAACAAAATTGAATTGGATAATTGAGAAACTTATATTATTTAAAAGAGCGTTTGACATATAAAGTTTCTCAAATAACTGATTCATTTATTTATTTATTTATTTTATCTGCCTCCACCTTTCTCATAGCCATCCAACTCACACCTTTTTTAATTTTAAGTTTACTCTTTTTTTCATGGCTTTACATTTATTGAAGAAACACTCAAACAAACACATACACAATATTCAGAACAGTTACTATAAAAATATTACAGTAAAAACACAGTCACTGTTTTTATATTACACACCACTTTTCTTCTTTTCCCAATCTGAAATCTTCGCCTGCATTGCTGCTTCTTCCAACTCTAGTTCCTTCCGTACTGTCTTTTTTCTTTCAATTCCTTTCTTTCATGATCAATTTTTCTTTTTTCCTTCAGTTTTCTTTCTTCTTCGTTTTGAAGAACACTTTTTTCTCAAGATAATCCTGATATCTTCGTCTGGAGGCTCTTACAGAAAGAAGAAGCCTTCTATTGATGGCAATGTGTTCTACTCCTCCCACATTTTTAATGGCATCAAAAACTGTTCTCTGACAAATCAGGGATTCTTCCAGGAGATTTTACACAAGAAGAGACTTATTGACAGAAAACCCACCTTCCACTGAAACATTTCCACGAGACATAATGAGAAATTTTTATTACATCCCAAAGTTCACCGAATTGTTTTTGGTTGTCAAGTACAGCACTGTAAAATTTGTGTAATCCCAAAGCAGATTGAGCTTCTACACACAATGAAGCATACTGTTTATTAGCTTTTTCAGCACAGTCATCTAAAATCCTGTTTGCACTAAGTAAACCTTTGAGTACAATTTCTACTCTCTTCTTGCAAGGTCCGTACTCTTCCAAGCAAAATAAATTCAAGTACTTTTCTAGGACTTTTTAAACCCAAATTATCATGTGTGTCCTGTTAGTGGGTCAGTAAGTAGGTATTTTGGTAAGTTCAGACCATTAATCTTAGCTGGAGCGGGCACACCTTCAATGACCTGCCCGTTACCCCTTGCTCCCAGTAGGTTTATTTTATTAGCTTTGAATTGCCCCTCCGTTTTGGTGTTTTTCGAAATCATTTTTTGTGGAATATTTTGAAAGGGTACATTATTTTGGTATTCATCTGCTGGTATGACACTTATTTTTTGCTTTAACTTTTTATTTTTGATGCATGAATTTGATGCTTCGATGCATTTTTTGATGCAGCCAAAAGACCAAGGGTTCACACGCATGAAGCACAAGCAATTCCTGGAAGTTCCATCCTCCGGCAAGAACGTCTCCCTAACCCCAGTAAATAGAAGCTCATCATAATTTGCGAATACATCATTCCACTTATTTTGCTCACATGGCTGACGCTTTATTCTATATCATAGCCAAGGCACTAGCTGTCCACACACTCCCCTGGGCACAAGTTCTGCACTATTTAATCAGCTTGGTGTTTTTATCAGAACTACACAGAAATCTCCTATACATCTTTTTAGCACAAACAATTATTTAACACATGCTCTTTCATATGATTAACTTAAAAGCAAAGTACTATTAACAGAGCCTTAAACTTTTTCAAGTACTTTCAAGGACTTGAAAATGAACTTTTTATTCAAGGACTTTTCAAGGTTTTTAAGGAGTGTACGAACCATGTCTTGCTTAGACTCGGCTGCTGCACTATAATATTTGGGTCCAAACAAGTTACCCCACAGACAAACTTAAATTTTATTGGGCTTTTCTCACAAAGTTTTTCAATCATACTGGTCACAAGTTTCCTGAATTCAAGCTTAAACTCTTAATTTTTCCCTTTCTGAGCATTTCATTTCTTTTAATAGCTTTTTAGCACTAAATCCAATATCAACTTTCTCAATTGAGAGAAGATTTTCACTTTTTGCCCTCAACTTTTTCATCAGATCCAGCAAATCAGTGTGTAAGAAAGGAATTAAAGGCTCTGTGCTCTGGAACCTTCTCAAAAAAGATTCACACTCTGAAGCTATAGTCCTAAAATGCAGCCAATTTGCATTTCCACAGTGAACTTTTCATGAATTCTGCAAGAAACATGCGCTGTTCACTGGAAACCGATTATTCTTGAACATATTTCTTGATATGATCATAGACAAGCAATGCCCTAGTCAAACAATTAACGTTTTTCAACCACCTTACAGTGCAAAATTTAAAAGGGAAATTTTTACATCCAGTAATCATAGTATCATTTGCATGGCGAGCAGGACTATCTTTTAAAAGGTAGTACAAGTTACACAGAAAGTGATGTATATCCCATTTCACTGCTTCAAGTCCTGTTTCCATAGCTCCATTGGCCACGTGAAGACCACATACTCCAATGTCAACTAATAATTTACCATCTGGATTTTCAGTTCTAAGTTTATCTTTCAGCTTTTGAAGAAAGCTGAGATTAATGTTAGGCCCATCCATTGACACTTGTAGCATGTTATCCAAGGGAAGAGGTGCACCTTTAATGAATTTCTCTAAAAGGTCATTAGCTGTTGCCCATCCTAAAATCACACTACTTAAGTATCTAGTGGAAACTTTTTGCAGATTGATGTCCCAATAACAAACAAACTGATCCATTTGCCCACGCTGAGCAATTTTGTTTAGTGATTCATCAAAACAAATTACAAAGTCAGTGCACTGCTTCAGATCACTCCATTAAACACTTTTTGAAATGTGGTGCCAATCCATGGTTTATCACATAAGATGCTTTGCTTTTGCCTAAAGTAAATTTTGAAGCTATTGCACTGTCAGGAAACATTAACTGAAATGTTTTGTTAATCTGTGTACAAGAGTTCAGAGACATTCGCTTGGACAACACTTCCATGGCTCATATTATTTCCGACTTTGTTACATCATCTTTCACTACATAAGCATTAAGGTCACTGGCCTTCACATCATCTTTCACAACATAAGTATTTGAGTCATTAGACTTAATATTTTCTAGAAGTACTGATTCCACATTTCCTGAGCTTGTTGATGGCAAGAGTTTGTTATTACAAAGAGAGTTCTTTTTCACACAGGAAGTGAAAGAAGCAAGACTGGGCTGAGACATTTTAGCACGGATGTTTTTCAAATGATTAGGGCCATTTCCGTGGCTGGAGACTGCCCGACGCCCCATGTTGCTAAGCTTGAAAGTTTTAGAGCACACTTTACAAAATGCGATTCATTGTCGCTGTTCACAGCACCTAACCAACCAGAAAACTCTGGATTTAATTGTTCATCCAACCATTGTTCATTAAACACACAACGCTTTGACATTGCTGCAGTCTTAATTGCCTTTTAACAAGGTATAACTTATATCACAAATTTTCTTCTACTCCTTTGACCTAAAACAAAAAGAGAAATGTTAACAAGTAATGTAACACAACTTACAATAATAGGTAGGAAACACAAGGTTACATTAGTAGGAAGGGAAGTTAGTGACTGTCTGCAACACCAAGTGCAAGTGTGTTCGGTGATACGGGCGTCACTCCCCGACGCCGGGTTAAAACTAGCTGTAGTCTAACTGTGATTGAAATTTCCCTGACTTTTTTTTAAATATCACTGATTTTCCCTGACTTTTGCCAACATTTCAGGCATTTCCCTGACTTTCCCTGACCAATTTTCATTTCCCTTACTTTCCCTGGTTTCCCCTGACTTTTCAGAATGTGAACACCCTGTACAGGTCTTGTTACACAGCCCTAACAACCAATCTTTTACAACTATTTCTTTTAAATTCAGTGGTATTACCAGATCGGATTTTAATTTACTGTGCTGCTGCTGGTAATCCTTAGTCACTTCTGAATCAAACAGTTTGTCAAACTTTATGCTTCTCAACATCTTTGCTTGTGTTATCATTACTAGCAACAAACTTTTAACTTTTAAGAGTATATGCAACTTGCCTGCTACTTTTCAGAACCTCACAAAACTCTAGTATTCTGAATAATGATCCTTCCAACAGTCAATATTATACTTTTCCTAATTCTAGCCTTTTCCTACAAAGAAAACTTATATATACTTTTGTGTATAATGATAGTGTTAGTAATGTTGAGCTCATTGCCAGAAAGTCAAGAAGCCTTTTCACATTTGCCATTTTGAACAGTTTTCTGCAAACTTACCCATTGTACAAAAATGTAATGAAAATGTCCATGAAACTACATACAAACTACAATAGTAAATCCATTCTTTCACTAAATGGTTTCAAGTATACTTTGTGAACACTTTGTCACATCACCTACCATTCTGTGCTGAATCAGTCATTCCCAAGACAGTAGTATAAAAGCATATGATGGAATGTGAATTTTTGGAATGCGTCAATTCACAAGAGGCAAGAATTTGCTCCAAATTTTGTATCAAGCTTCATTAAGCACGTTTAGAAGCAGAGCCTGTTATGAACTGCCTTGGGAGCTAAAATTTTATTGAATACACAACATAATTTAATGCTGACAAAACCACACCTAACCCTTTAAAGACCAAATCACCCAGAACAAAAGTAGATGCACACAATTATGAGTGCCTGAAAAGCCTGTCTAGAGCAAGTAGATTTTCCTAGCTCGTGTTTTTCAAATTTCCATGGCATTTGCCAGATTAACAGAAACTCACCCTCAGTCACTAAACAAAGAAGTGACCCAGGAGTTGGTTTCTCCCAGGGCAATACCATTCGCTCTCATGACATCACATTTCTTTTCCATGAAAGAATGCAATCATTGCCCTTGTAAAACATTTGAAGGTTAATGCATAACAAGCCTACAGATTGGAAATTTCTTGTAGCAATCCAGTATTAATCCTTCTTTTGTTAACCTGTAAAAGAAGGGACGGAATTTTGAAAAGTAGCAACACAGAGTTTCGGGTGCTATGGTACTCTTGACAACCCACAATTTTAGGGTCTTGGTAATTAATTGGTTAATGTGATCTGCAATATACAAATGCCCCCTCATACTCACATGAACTGTTTCTGAAATGATGAAAGAAAAAACTTGAGAGAAATTGAGTTAACAAAAATAATAATACTTAAAAAATCAAAACTTATTGTAATTCCTCCAATGTTTTGTTTCCCTACATCTACATTTTTAAATGATGATTTGCTTGCATCAAAACCTACTTTCAAACACTCTAACTCTGAAAGCAACAAAGTTCTAATGAAAGCTAATTAGAAAAAAATAAGGATTTTTTTAATTAGAAAAACTTACTTTTATATGTTAGAGAATAATATGAAGTACAGATCATTAAAAATTAGGAACAAGAACCACAAAAATAATAGTACAAAATTGAACTAGCATTATTTTTTTCAAAATCTGAATTTAATTTGAAAAAAAATTTTGAGTTTAAAAAAGGTAGTAGTCTGCTAAAATTGTTCCATTTTTTAGCATTATCAACTGAAAACATTTGGTTCACAACCACCTGAAAGCTCATGTTATAATGAAATCATTATGCAAATACTCCGCACTTCTAATATTACAAGTTTACTCTGATAACTCACAACATTCGTAAACCCTGAAGGATAGAAGCTATAAAACCCAATGTTTTGGTGTGACAGAAGTTTGGGAGACAAAAAGGTTCTGCAGCATTAAGTTAACTAAATAATGTTTTCTATAAACTTGGTTTTATGCAATTTTAACAGAGCCTTTTCTTTTCAACATTATTTTTTAAATATAAAGTAGAAGGATAATATTATATATACTAACAGAATATTACAACAAATTCATCTTAGCTACAATCTCTTAGGAACAAGTTACAGCTCTTAAGTACTGAAAAAAACTTTTTTTATAAGACAAAATTCAACATTACTAACCGTAGCTGATCCAGTGAAAAGTGAGATATGTGCATCTGTAGCAATAATCTTAACTTCTCCGAGTCCAAAAGCTACAACCTTCACCTTTGGTTCACCAGCATCAGTTATCTGATGAACTGTAGCAATTGAATTATTATTAGATATCCAAGTATAACTTCCAGTGCCACCAGTTGCCTTGACAGAAAATTAAAATTAGTGCCTCATGATAAAAATAAGAAATGTTCCACACACAATATTACACTTAAAATGATATTGAACCAAAAGGCAAAATCAAAATTACAGGGCAATATATAAAAAGGGATAACACTGAATTCCTGGTTATAATATGTACAACTTTTGCCATTCAGAAAAGATCAAATATAATTGCTAGAGCATAACATTTTATGATTGTTAATTCCAACTGAATAATATGTTCATTTGCAAAAAGAAAAAAGTTGTTTCAAACTGAGCTTTCAAATAATTCAAAATATTTATTATTTTTGAGCATGTATTCCAAAAGTATTTTATGGATATAACCAACAGTTACATAAAAATTGAAGATTTCCTAGAACTGTATTACACTGGTAGAAAGGCCATTTCACACAAAACGAAGAAACCAATAACGAAGCAAAAAAATTTCACGCACGATTTATTATTACAGGCTAAACTTTAGGAATAGTAAGATATTTTGGCTGAAACACCAGCTTTGTTCACACTAGAAGCAAGCACTCACATGGTTGACATCGTTTCTTTAGCTGTTGCCAGTAGATTTCCAAATTATCAGAATATTGAAGGGTGCGTCCGAATTGCAAGTTTTTATTGAACAGAATTTCAATGCTGCAATGAAATTCTCTTCAATAGCATTGAAATTAAAAACTCTTGCAACTCGGACGCATCCTTCAATATTCCGATAATTCGGAAATCTCTTCTGGCAACAGCTAAAGAAATGATGCCAACCACGTGAGTGCTTGCTTCTATAGTGTGAACAAGGCTGGTATTTCAGCCAAAAGATCTTACTATTCCTAAAGGTTAGTACGTAATAAATCATGCGTTAAATTTTTTGCTTCATTATTGGTACTTTATTACAACATTTGGAACTATACTATGCCAAACACAGATATTCAGTTACATTGCCCACTGGGGGAAATCATGCACCTGGAAAATCTAGATAAACAGATAAGCTTTTTCATTGTTGCAGAAATCTTATCCAAACAATTATGCCAATTCACTTCCAAAAGCAACATAACCCTGTCAAATTTAAATACGTATTTATTGCACCTTACAAAACTGTGGCCAGGCAAAGTTCACAATCTTTATCACAATTACACTCTGTGAGTGGTAGTGGTGCACACACACTACACCCTCTGTGAGTGTAGTGTGCACCACTCACGGAGAGCGAGAAGGTTGGTGTAAAGAACACTTCATTTTAAATAAATGAATAAAAACTTTCACGACTGCCTCGCCCTCCTGTATGACAGAGCAGGTGTAACAGAGAGAACAGAGAAGAAGCACTACGGGGAACACATGCTGGAGAAGCATCTTTTCAACACATACATCCTGTGTTGTTGCAAGTGGTACGAAGAGCATCATGGGAGTTTGGAACAAATGCCTCAGCAATGGCCATACAGAACCATCGTTATACTGCTTTCTGCGTAGTTGCAGCTGGGGGCACGGAGAGTAACATGGGATGAAAAGGCTGAGCCAGAGCATCACGCGTTTGCTGCTCAGCCCATGGTAGATAGCTCATCGGATTGCCGATTAAGATGAAGAAATCTATAATACACAGAACACAGCGTTAAATTTTTTACCCCCAGATAGACTTGAACAAACAAAAAATCTTAATTTACAACACGAGCGTGCAGATTTCTATTTAATTGGTATGAAAGAGTACAAATTAAAAAAACTGTAATGCTAGTCCCCCGAAGACGAGTGGCTTCATCAGGCTAATGTTTACAGAGTACAGAATCATACTGAGAAAATGTAAACAAAACAACAAAAAAAAGCCCAGAACTACACGTAATAAGTACATTATGAGCATGTGATGTTAAAGAACAGATGACAAGTGAGATGATCACGTTCATGAAGGTATATATATATATAGGAGGGCACGCCAGACAGCTGGTAGATCTGCGGAAAGATCAGAATTGCAAGCGCTTTAGAGTGTTAGTATTCCCACTGTTTCCCTGAAGGCAGTGGTTCTTGGGTCTATATATATGGGGCTAATTTCTTGAGGTCATCCCATTGAGGAATGGCGCTGTGGTTCGCAACTTCCTTCGCTAGAGCTGTTGTAAGCTTTTGGTACTTAATGTCACGCATGTGCTCCTTAATTCTCAATCTGAAGGATATTTTTGTCATGCCAATGTAATGTTTCATGGAGCGATCTTGATAGAGCAGAGGGGTGGAGTAAGACTCCTGTGTCTGAGAGTAGCATGGTTCGATCTCTGTTCTGTCTTAGGATAGCTGACAAAGACCTTGGAGGCTTTAGACTGACATCAAAGCTGAACTTTCTGAGGGTGTACTTGAGGAAAAAAGCTAGGAGAGGGATGTATGGGATTGAGCCCAGGAATTGCTGGGTGTTACCTCTTTTGCGGACAGATGGGTTGTTTGCCTTGGTTGCTGTATTTTTAATAATCTCTTCAATAATCTGCAAGTCGTGGCCTGTGGAAGAGACGAGCTCTTTAAGGTTATGCAATTCTGAGTCACGTGCAGTAGTGTCCGAATTTAGAGCAAAGGCTCTGTTGGCACGGTATCTGAAGAGGGATGGGCTGAATCCATACCCTAGCTTTTTTTCCTCAAGAACACCTTCAGAAAGTTCGGCTTCAATGTCGGTCTAAAGCGCCCGAGGTCTTTGTCAGCTATCCTAAGACAGAACAGAGATTGAACCGTGCTACTCTCAGACACAGGAGTCTACTCCATCACTCTGCTCTATCAAGATAGCTCCATAAAACATTACGTTGGCATGACAAAAAGATCCTTCAGATTGAGAATTAATGAGCACAAGTGTGACATTAAGAACCAAAGCTTATAAATGCTCTAGCGAAGGAAGTGCCGAACCACGGCGCCATTCCTCAATGGGACAACCTCAAGAATTAGCCCCATATATAGACCCAAGAACCACCATCTTCAGGGAAACCACGGAAATACTAACACTCGAAAGTGCTTGCAATTCTGATCTTTCCACAGATCTACCAGCTATCTGGCATGCCCTACAATGAACTAAAATGTATGTACTAACTCATAACTAGAGATAAGATTTCTGCATTCAGCACGCAGTACCAAATTTTATGCGGGCACGTATATAGATTCCAAATCTGATCATAAACATGTAAAATCAACTTATTTTAACATCCCTTATTGTGCACTCTCTAGCACGCAAAAGCCCTTTCTGAACACAATCTCGAATCTGGCATGCAAACTAAATATCTGCACCCGAAATGAACGCAAAATTTACTTTTTTTACGTAAAATTTACAGTTTATCTACCATTTTTTATCTTCTTCAGGGAAACCACTTCAGGGAAACCACGGAAATACTAACACTCGAAAGTGCTTGCAATTCTGATCTTTCCACAGATCTACCAGCAATCTGGCGTGCTCTACAACGAACTAAAATGTATGTACTAACTCATAACTAGAGATAGGATTTCTGCATTTAGCACGCAGTACCAAATTTTAAGCGGGCACGTATATAGATTCCAAATCTGATCATAAACATGTAAAATCAACTTATTTTAACATCCCTTATTGTGCACTCTCTAGCACGCAAAAGCCCTTTCTGAACACAATCTTGAATCTGGCACGCAAACTAAATATCTGCACCCGAAATGAACGCAAAATTTACTTTTTTACGTAAAATTTACAGTTTATCTACCATTTTTTATATGTATCTCTAAGAGAGAAACCACGAGGAAGGGAAAGTTGCAGAAGTATGGATTAGTGCATTCATTTCTCTCTCGCGCAATGAAATATGCTCAGTTCAGAAGAAGAAGGAGGAAGAAGAACAAAAGCAGCACGCACACGGGTTAGTTCGCATTCTTTTTCTCTCCCTTCAGCAGCAAATAGAAACAAAGCAAAAATTAGTAAAATCGGAAAATCTAAATTCTACAGTATTCTAAAGGACTTTCAAAATGAGGGGTTTGAAACTGATGGTACTCTGATTTTGTGTACGTATTGTGACAAGAAAATCATGGTGGATGATAAACACCAAAAGCTGACATTGAAGAGGCACGTGGAATCCATCACTCACAAAAAGAACAAAGAAATTAGAACAAAAACCAAGGAAAGCAGTACAAAATGTCCGTTCATTGCGGACGCTTTTCAACAAGCATCCAAGAAAGCCGATCAAATCAATCAGTTTAAAGGCTCTACAAGACCCGCCATCTTGTATTGCTACCTTTTCTTATTAACCAACGGGCAAGCGTATTTCACAAATTGCTCGGACAATTTTGCACATTTTGGAACACTGTTTGTCGCTAACGCAAGATATATGATTTCAGAATTTTTATTGACCTTTCCCTTCATTTTTTATCTGCAGAGAAAGTCATACCAAGGCGTCTTCCATAGTTTTATTAATTAATAAAAAATACTTAAAGGGTCCAAAATGAAAATCTGAAACCAGGGAACTCTTTATTTATTATATATCTTGCGTTAGCCACAAACGGTGTTCCAAAATGTGCACAATTGCCAGAGCAATTTGTGAAATACACTTGCTCGTTGGTTAATAAGAGAAGGCTGCAATACAAGATGGCGGGTCTCGTAGAGCCTTAATATGTTGATATTGTCGTTGCTCTAATGGGACCAGGAATCCCTTAGTCTAAAGTCAACCATCCTTCCTAAAGGATTTCTGGAAAAATACATACACGCAAAGGAAAATCCCTGATGAAAGCACTCTGAGGAAGAACTACGTGGATGTGAACTATGACACCATTATACTTAAGATAAAAAGCATTATAGGATATTCTCCAGTGGCATTCATTCTGGAAGAAAAACAACAGATGCTCAAAAGAGGTATGTCCTGTCCATTTTTGTAGCTCCTTTGAACAGAGAACCATCTCGCTTCATGTTATTCAAAATGTATCATTAGGAGAAAACAAATAACTGCACCGTAATGCAGGCATTCAACGATGCTTGTTCAAAGTTGTGACCAGAAATTCATTATGACAAGGTATGGTTGGTGGTCACAGATCAGGTATCTTGCATGCTGAAAGCATTTTCGCACCTGAAGCCTCTCTATCCGAACTTACAGTATGTCAGTGGTGCAGAAAATTTTCAGGGCCCAATATTTCCCCAGAACACAATTTTTTTCTTTCCGAAATTTCCCCCAAAACTGTAGCGGACTTTCATACAAGTTTAAGCGAGTATTAGATCTATATGTTGATGATTAAGAACTAATCCTTAAAGCCTATTACTTAAAAATTTGAAAAAAAACAAACCTAATATTTATTTTAGATTCAAAATGTCTGAAACATTTTTGGGTCTAGGTGAAAACAGTGGTGGGACAGAGAGGCTGAAATATAAACAGCTAAAAAAAATTCTGCAATTAACTATAATTTATTTCATTCTAGCATTTCAGGTGTATAATTGTGCCAGGTAATTTTACTGAATGAAATTTAAATTAGACTTAAATCCTTTGAAAATTGCATGGGTCATTTGCTTTAAAATGTGCTGAACCCCTAATAAATTTTCAGATCGGCGCCTACGACGCATAAGCTGCCATTAGTTTCGGAAAGTTTTATTAGCATGACTAGTGGTTGCGCCGTACTTATTACTCGTGCCACGCCTTGGCATTAGTAAAGTCGTTTGGGCTCGGTGAATCATATGCCAGCGGCAGTCTGCAGTACGTCATTGTGCTCATAACCTCTTGTATTTATAACGACATGACATTTTTCAAAATGATTACCTGATTACCGTACAGTAAATTACTCTTATCTTTCGCGTTATACTCGTTAATAAGTCAATTTTTTGTTTTATTATTATTACTACTATTATTATTTTACCCGCGAGCAAATATTTCCCCAGAGCTGCCTTAATTTCCCCCAAACCTCGTTCGCGAGTTCAGACAAATTCTGCACCCCTGCAGCATGTTACCTGCCTGGTGCACTCCTTGCATAGAGTTTGTGAAGCCGTGAGGGAAAAGTACAAAGTTGCAAACCAGTTCATTGGATTAATGAAAAAAGTGGTGCTTAAGGCCCCACCGAGAATCAATATGTTCCAGCAAACCACCCAACTTGCCCTTCCTCCAGAGCCTGTGATTGTCAGGTGGGGCACCTGGATCTCTGCTGTGGTATACTACTGTTTAAACTTTGCCAAGACCAAGGATTTCATTGCCCAACTTGAAGATGGTACTGCAGCAGTTACAAAAATTTAAACAGTAATACCACAGCAGAGTCTCGTGGTCAGTAAGGATCTGGAAAAAGAGGGAAAAGAGTTGTATGAGGCATACAACTACAAGTTCATTGCAGACAGTATTGTAGCTTGAAGAATGGAACCTAGAAAAGCAAATACAGTGGAAGATTTTTAAGGAAGTGGAAAGCCGTATGGATGACTTTGCCAAGACAAAGCTGGAAAATTATCTTCCGAAGAACCCTGACGTCATTGCCTTCGTCAGTGAGAACCAAGATCTTGACTTTCGCATAAAAACCAAGTTTGCGGCTCTAGTGAGCGTGAATGTGGAGATATCTTTCTCTTAGTACAAAGACTTTTTGACTGACAAGCGTCAAAATATGATTTTCCAGAACATTGAAAAAATGTGTATTGTGTGACAGAATTACTTTGTATGGAATGAAAAGGAAAAAATAATTTAGAAATAATTGGTAAGTCATTTGTTTTTATTACATTAAAAGATTGGGAACGTTAAAATATTGTGTAGCTCTACATTTTATATTGAACGCAATAGGAAAGAAAGTTTGCACGCAAGAATCCTAACTCTACTCATAATGTACTTAATACATGTAGTTCGGGGGGTGTTTAAATTTTCTAAGTATGATTCTCTACTGAACTTGTAAACATTAGCCTGATGCAGCCACCCGTCTTCGGCGGTGAAAGCTACCATTCCAGTTTATTAATTTGTACTCTTTTACGCCAATTAAACGGAAATCTGCATGCTCGTGTTGTAAATATTCTTGGTGTATTCACTGCCCATTTTTTCAAAACCTTGATAAAAGAAAATTTTTTAAGTTGATGAGAAAATTTCTTTCAATATCAGCAAAAAATCGAATGGTGATTTTCCGTAATTTCATCGATATTTCCATACTTCTGTAACAGCAACCAAAAATCCATAGAATTACGGAAAATCCATATTGGTTGGCATCTATGGATCATGATAGCACCCCTGACCACCTCCTCTCTCTCTCTCTCCGAACTAGCAGGATGGTGGACCTGTTAAAATCCTGCTTTTTTTTTTTAGCACCAATAAGGGCAGTGTAAAGAGTTCGCAGAAGACGTCGCCGGCTTGGTGACAGCTGCATGGTTGTGAGAACGTGCGACATCGTAAAACAGGGCTCCCATTCTAAAGTAATAAAAAAAATTCCAGGTTCCCCAGGTGGTTTTCAAAGTTTTTCCAGAGTGGCAACCCCTATCATGTTGCAATGAAGTGTTACATTTCATTTCAATCATGCATTTTCTCACCAAAGCACACATTTGTAAGTTCTTTAAGAAATTTGTCTTTATAAATTACCTGCTTTTCATTAATAACAACTAAATGCCCACATTATTTTCCATGTCATAATTCCATAAAATTCTGTGAATACTATTCACAAAATTTGTTAATACATCCCCATAGAAATTGGCCATATGTGAGAAAAAATCTGTCAGTTGATTAGTTTCAGTTTTTCTACAACACAATGCAGCTAAGCTTACTGACTGAATGGCTTCTGTTCCAGGTAACATGTGGCAAAAGAACCAACAAAGGACTTTTATCCATTGTTTGGTTGGTTTTCTTGTAAAGTGTTTACCCAAGCAGGAGTATGTCAAGCCATTGTGCTATAATTGTTCCGTGTTCCAACAACTGTCTGCAGAAATTGAACACAAACTTAATAACAGGCAATTTTTAAAATTCAATTTCACATCTTTTTTAGGGAATAAAGAAAAAACATAATGTAACGAAAAAAGATATAACAAATGCTAGGCAGGTTGAAATCTGAAAAAAGAAGTTTTTTGGCAAAATAAAGTATCCCCTGGCTTTTACAAAAAAAAAAAAAAAGGAGGAGGGGCAATTTCCCCTGAGTTTTCCCTGATTTTTGGAACCATTTTTAAATTCCCTGAGAATTCCAGGTTTTTCAGGATGCATGGGAACCCTGTAAGACACGTTTTGAAATCCTGGCAGGCATCACTGAACAGTTTGCATTGGCTTTGCTTGTATTTTTCTTCTATTGTTTATGAATGAACAATAAATAAATAATCTGCTTCTCAACATTCCCATGGGCACAACAGACTTTTTTAGATCACCAAACTGGGAACACATTTTCAAACAGGTTTGCTGCCCTAGGAAGGAACAAAAGGAAGCAGTGGTGGGTAGGTGGGGTGCACCCCACCCCACCACTGCTTCCTTTTTTGTGGCTGGTAGGTAGGTAGGTGAGTGAGTGAACTATGCGTGACAGGCAAAACCAAAACTTAGGATGTGAAACATTTTCTTGACACAAATTAGATAATAACAAGTTCAGAGTTTTGCAGGTATTTGCCAATGCCTTTTTTTTTTTTTTTTTTGTTAAAGGGCTTGTAATTTTAAATTAATTGGCTTTTACATACTGAAAACTATAGTAGCTTAGAGTACTTATGATAGGTATAAAAAAAAAACTTGTCAGCTTAATGAGTAATTAACTGAATAGGAGAACTATGACACAGGTTCATTATGAAAAAATATTATCAACTGCTGAATGAGAACTAAACAATGACGTGATAAATCTTCATAGCAATGATATGTAGCTTCCTTACCACCACCAAAATAGCAATATAAATGTAGAAATTATAAATCACTAAAAAACATGTATCTAAAAATTCAGTAGTGATTATAATACACGGTTCATACGCTTTTTCAATCACAAAATTCCAGGACTTTTCCAGGACATACAATCCAAATGCTCTTACTTAAAATATAATGAAACCACAGGTCTGTTCAACCTGTAACCAACAACAAACAACTTCTTACATGCTTGGGCAAACTTAATGCAGAATGTTAAAAATGTTGTCCGCTGCAGCTAATCAGAAGCTTAGAATCACGGATAATACTCAAATACCAAAACTGTCACCGATTTTGATAAACTTTAATTTTTCTACTTTGGCATTAGTTCAATTATTGAAGTAAATTACAGAATAAAAAACAACAGCATAAAACTCAAAAATACATAGGTATGTGGCATTACTCTTAAAATGCTTTCACATACCACACAATCAATACATTAAATACTATTTATATTTAATTATTTTGAAATAATGCTTACATTGGAAATTTAAGGGTAAGGAAAGATGAAATATTTGGAACTTTTTCAAAGGATCAAAAGGGTTGTTATTTCTTAAACACATAATCATGAGAGCAAGCAATTGTGTTACATTTTACTTAGGGAAGGAAATTTCAACATATTTATGCTGAAGCTAAGTTTTTACTTTGTACTTGCCAGCAAACAAAGCATGCACAAAAATTTTCAATGAAATGAAAGAGAATAACGGGAAAACCTTAAATCCAAGGACTGTGCACAACTGCATTCATAAGTGATCAAGGCAATTTTTAGCTGTGCATGATTAGAAAACTAATTATAGAAGATGAAAAGTGATTAGTTTGCTCAGAAAATACTACAAAACAACTAGATTTAAGTTTTTGATATTAGAAAGCAATCTAATTTTATGGCAACTTTTTATGTAAAGCATTCATTAGCAAATTTCAGTAAAGGTCAAAATAACCCACAAAAAAAAAATTAGCTACTTATAAAACATCAGCTACTTCCACCAGTGGCTAAAAAGTATGTTACGAAAATTAACAAATGGTGCAAAAAACGTTTCGCCTAGTAAATCAAACAGTTAAAAGAGCAGATAGAGAAGGAAACATGATACAACTGTATGCCTTTTAGTGGAAGAATTTTGCACAATGGAAAAGTTGAAACAGGCCAAAAGTATTCCTCATAGCAAAAGCTATGCTAAGGAAAAAAACTTTTCAAATATGTCTCCCAAAAGCAGAGATAGCAAGATAAACGTTTTGGCCTTTACAACCCCTAAAGGGAAAGTACACATTATTTGAAGAGGATCTTCTTATTGTAGCAAAAATCTTATTCACTCTCCATCTTTATTATAGTGAATGGCATACAGTAAAAAAAGAAATTTCTCATTAGAGTTTCTAGAGCCAGAGATAGGCTGCAAATGGAAGTACATAAACACTACCTGGTGGCAGAATTGTGAACCACAAACCTCCTCAAATGCAAACTTAGTGTTCCATAAGGCAAATGGTATCCGTTGTTAAAAGAATTTTTTTAAATCGGACATTCAGAAATACAGATATTGAGAAAAATAGATTAAATATTTGCGCCCTAGTGGCGAAATTGTGCATTATTTTGGGAAGAAAATACACACAAGGAGTTTTCATAGTAAGCAATATCTGGCCGAAAGAGAATATTTGTCAATCGGGTTGTTAGTCCTGTAGATATAACTGTAAACGGAAACATGAACTTACGCCCTCTAGTGGCGCACTTGTGCATTAAGAAATATTTGAAATTATATAAGAAACATTTCGCACCGAAAATGTTCTCCAACAAAGAAAGAATTTTTCAAATCGTACTCCTAGAAACAGAGATGCAGACAAAAATATGATATACGTGTACGCCCGCTGGTGGAAAATTATGCACTATTTAAGCAGGAGGTATTCTCAAAAAAGGTTTTGGAGGTGACCGGTATCGGTCCACGGAGGAATTTTTAAAATCCAGTTTCCAGCTCAGATTTTATTGCAAATACATCAGAAGCAAAAATAAACACTTACAACCCCTGGTGGCCAAACCATTTTTTCCCAAAAATGGGAAATGATATGCAAAACATTTCCCCTCAAGAGCTGTATCCAATGCAAGAAGAATTTTTCAAATTGGACTATTAGAAAAAAGATATTGGGAAAATCGTGATTTACTGTTACGCCCTAGCGGAATTTTTTTGCATTATTTGAAAAAGGGACTGTAACTAAAATAGTCTTTGATATAAATACCATCGAAAGGAAAAATATATTTTTTTCAATTGGATATTTAGAAGCAAATGTATGAAATAAAATGCATTTTAAATTCAATACGATCTTCATTTGCGTTCCCCTAGCTGCGAAGTTGTGCATCAGAAAAAACCCGGAACAAATAGATCATCATTCTCGCGTTTTAAGCTTCACAATACAAAAAGAATTTTACAAATAGAACTAATAATTGCAGAGATATGGTCTTCCCGGTCGGACAACAAAGTGATAACATAAGCGCATGACGCCAAAAGATGCCAATATATAACGCAGCTTCAGTCCTCCTAACAGACAAGAACCCCCCCCCCCCTCCCAACACCTGCTGCGTTTTGCACGGGGTGGGGAGAAAAATTTGTCAGACATAAGTTATGTCAGTAGAAAAATCTTCAACTACAAAACATCAAGCAGGGACAAAAAGGCCGGAATGGATAAAATTCCAGGACATGTAACAGAATTTTAGGACATTTCCAGGACTTTTCCAGGATTTCCAGGATGCGTATGAACTATGATAATAACAAAGGTTAAGCTAAAAATAGGTGTAAACGTTTATTTTGTAATCTTTCTTTATTCATTAATTTCATTTTCAGAATAATATTTTGAATTTTTATTGAATATTCAAATACTTAGGATTACTGAGTTAAAAGCTATTATGGGTTACATTTGGCCTACAGGATATACAGGGTGAACATAAAGTCATACAACCCAGAAAAAAAAATTGAGGTTAATTACAATTGTTAAAAAAAATAATCAAATATAGGTTACAATCTTACCTTTATAACAACAAAAGAAGGGGAACCTCATTATAACATATGTTTAAAGTGGGCTTCGTGTTCGTGAATGCAAACACGTGCTCTTTTTACAAAGTTTGATGACACCTTGTGAAGCACATCCACACTGATGTTTTCAATCGCTGTTGTGATGTTCATTTTAAGTTCATCCACGGTGTGAGGATAATTGTGATACACAACATCTTTGAGATACCCTCAAAGAAAGAAGTCAAGCAGCGATAAATCTGAGAATCTGGGAGGCCACAGGTCTTTGGAGATGAGGCGTTCACTGAAAAATCTCGCAAAAAATTTACGGTACTAACCGACGTGTGGCATTGTCTTGCTGGAGCCAACAATATCGTTTGCCGGCATCAAGGGGTGCCACAAACTGTGTGATAATGTCTTGGTAGACGGCACTATCCACAGTCGTTTCTAAAAAAATTGGTCCCACTACGCAACGCCGCGATATCGCACACCAAACTTTAAGTGTTTTCGAATGCAAACCTTTTTCAAGAAAAACATGTGGATTTTCACATGACCAAATCCTATTGTTCTGACTATTGACATAACCTCCGAGGTGAAACCAGGCCTCATCACTGAAGAAAACTGTATCCCGACTCAGTATTCCACATTGTTCAAGGAATGAGTGGAACCACCTGCAAAAGTGTATTCGTTTTCCTGCAGCTGGGGCCTTGAGTTCATGCACTGCGCAAATGCGATGTGGATAAAGATGTAATGATCTCACAGCTTTATGAGCACTACCATATGAGATTGATGATTGCACGGCGAGTTTCCAGAGGCTTTTTCGTGGCGACCGCTGCAGTGCTTGCTTTATCTCATCCACTTTATGGTCAGTCAAAATGGAGGGTCTCTCCCAGAGCGTTTTTTATCCGCAACAGATCCAGTGTCCTGAAAATGCTTCACTAATCGTGATATTGTGGACTACTGTACCCGTAAATTTCTTGCGAAAGTCCTCCGCAACACATCCGTATGAATGAGTTGCGAAATAAAATTCGCTGTCTGGGAAAAAGACATTTCATCTCCACAACAAATGAAACTACACATCACAGTGACCTCAGCTTCACTGATACTTCCTAACAGTATGGTAGTGACATCTAGTGACAGAAAAAAATTACTATAACGATTTAGCAACAATTTATGAAAATTCAAACTTTGGGTTGCGTGAGTTTACGATCACTGTGTAGTTTGCCTACCACTGAACTGTACCATGAGAGAGAGAGAGAGAGAGAGTGCATGTGTGAGCATTACCAAGTTAAAAACTGAATTTGTATGTGCACAAAACTTGAGAACTCAACATTTTATTTAGAAAACAAAACATACCTTAAGATATAGAGTATAACTTGGCCTCACAACTGGATCCCATGGGAGATATGTAAAGGCAGGTAAGACTGTGATTGATTGATAAATAGTCACATCTTGGGAAGCCCTAATCTGGGCATCCAGCTTGATTATATCTCCCTGCCACAACAGAAACAATTTGCTATATAGTCAAGAACTTCAGTACATTTACAACAATATAAATTTTAAAACATTATGAACTGCAAAAATGTTTCCAAAATGAGTTAATATACCAACTGTTATAACACAAAATGTTAGCAAGAAAAATTTCAATAAGAGTATATTAGGAATTCATGCACACTTGTTTTCATTTTCAGGATTTCTGCATACACAATTTACTAAAGGCTGTTGACAGTCCTACGCTGTAAAAAGATTAACTGCAATGCATTTTTGTCCAAAATGGAATGCGTATAAATTTAAAGGAGAATAAATGAGGGGATTTTTTTTTTTTTCTTAATGCTGCACAATGGCAGTGGAACACAATCAGTTGAAATGGTATAGAATCAGACCAAACAAATTTGCTAATATACAAAGTCCAATCAAAAAGTTCCGACACTAACCCGATATACAACAAAGTACTTACGTTACTTAAGTCTGGCTTTGATCTCCCTCAAAGTAGTCTCCTTGGGCAGCGGTACACCGCTGCCAGTGGGTTTGGCACTGTTGGAATGCTCCCTGGAAGTTCTGTTCCTGAATCGTGTCAAGCACTGTCTGCGATTCACGCTGAATCTTGTCCACGGTTTCAAAACAGCGACCCTTGAGCTTCAGCTTCAGGAACAGAAAGAAGTCGCAGGGGGCCAAATCCGGCAAGTAAGGCAGGTGAGGAAGGGTAGTCACGCTGTTGTGGCTGCAAAACTGGCGTGTTGCTAATGCTCTGTGAGCTATTGCATTGTTGTAATGGAGCAGAAAATCACCTCTGCACCACAATTTTAGGTCATTTGTGACGAATGTCATCCCTAAGATGCCGCAGAACATCGCAGTAACACAGGGCAGTGACGATCTGGCCCTGGGGTACAAATTCCCGGTGAACAACCCCATGATAGTCGAAGAACACGACGAGCACGATTTTGGTTGCGCTCCGGATCTGTAGGACCTTCTTTGGTAGTGGAGATGCCGGGCTCTTCCACTGCGGCGACTGTTGTTTGGTCTCCAGGTCATAACCGTAGACCCAAGTCTCGTCCCCAGTGATGACCGATGACAGAAACGTTGGTTCATTCACCACCTGCTGATGTAGATCTTGACAGAGTTCCACACGAGGAGCGCATTCTGTTTGGGGTTTAGAATCTTTGGCACAAACTTTGCAGCAATGCGGCGAATGTTCAAAACCAACGTCAGAATTTCTTGCACTGTTCCGTATGACACATTGACGATGGTAGCAATGTCTTGAATGGTTCTCCAACGATCCTCATGCACCAGTTCCCTAATTTTGTCCACATTTTCGGGGGTTTTGCTCATGGACAGTCACTCTGACCTCTTGTCTTCCAGTGCCATTCTGCCGCTCTTGAAGCGTGAGTGCCACTCAAAACACCTCGCACAACTCATTGCTGCATTGCTATAAGCCTGCCGCAACATTTCATGCATCTCCTTTCCCGATTTGCCGAGTTTGACGCAAACTTTGATGTTCGCTCACTGCTCTAGTTTGCAGTCCATATCGAAATTGCAGCTGTGTTCTGCAAATGGTCACCAAATATCGTGCAGCACAGCTCCCAATGTTCACAGAATGATGCCACTCAGTACAATGACTCATGAAGGTCACTGCCCTCAACCGCTGCTTGCGCATCCGCATAATGCCATCTGTTGGCACACTACGTACCTAGTCTTGGAACTTTTGATTGCATTACATATACAGCAGTTCCTTGCCACCTACAAGAGTTCTGTTGCCAAAACTAATATCATATGGAAATAAAAACAAAACCTAACAATCAGCAAAATTAAGATCATAAGAAAAAAAAAACTTCACAGTTGTCAAAAATAAGATCATGTATGTAGAGAGGCTCACAGCTGACAAAATTATAATCATGTGAAAAACTCCCACAGTTGGTAAAATTAAAGTTGTTTGGGATAAAAACCCTCACAGTTGGTAAAATTATATTAAAACAAACTTCACAGTTTGCAAGAACAAGACCATATGGGAAAAAATCTCAGTTGGCAAATTAATATTCACACAGGGCAAAACCGGGTTGGGAAAGCTGAAGTCACACTTTTAACCAATTACACTCACGGATAATGAAATTTGCGCACCTAGAAGAAAACAAGCTACAACCACGAAACTTTGCAAATAGCTAGAGTGCGTGGTGGTATACGAATGATCCACGTTTGGTGCGAGTGCGCATGATTGCACACCCTGTGGTGGTGCTGCAAGCACAAACAGGCAGCTTTATAAACCGGCATGTAGTCAATGCCCCATGAAAGCGAAAAGCACCGGCCAACGCAAGCAAGAGTACAGAATGACAAGAATGCCGGGTAGACTCCAGAGGAGTCGATTTACGCAACTTACGGACTTTGAGGGAAGCTTCATCATCTGGCTGAAAACCGCAGGGTGGTCGGCGCGCCATATAGCCCGCCACATGGATCATTCTGACCATACCGTCCGACTGTGTTGGGAGCAGTGGACACGCGACGGTACTGTCACACGGTGGAGGGGCTCCGAATGGACCAGGAGGACCACTGGTACAGAGGATCGATGGATAGTGCACCAGGCACGAATGGATCCCATGAGGACCCGGTCCACTATACAGGCAGATGTTGCAGCTCCTGTGTGCTCACGAACTAGTTCCCCGACGCCTCGCGGAAGCGAATCTGCGATCCCAGCGCCCCTTACGTGTGCTGCCATTAACACCGGAACATCACCGGCTCCATGTGCAGTGATGCCAGGCCAGAGTGACGTGGAACGCCACAGACTGGCGACGTGTGGTGTGTAGCGATGAGTGTCACTTCGTTTTGGGGAGAGATGATCACATCCGGGTGTGGAGGTCAACGGCACAATCCCAACCTCGCTATCGAGTGCCACACCTCCCTCACTGCAGGCATTGTAGTCTGGGGAGCCATTCCCTACGATAGCTGATCAGCTCTAGTAGTGGTACGTGGATCATTGATGAGCCAGCGCTATATGGATGAGATCCTACGGCCCCATGTGCTCCCATACCTGGCCAGGATTTCAGGTGCGCTACACTAGCAGGATAATGCCCGTCTGCACACGGTTCGGGTTACCCAGGACTGCCCACATCATGTCCAAACACTTCCATGACCTGCCCGCTCCCAGGTCATGTCCCCTATCAAGCATGTGTGGGACCAGTTGGAACGCCGGCTGATGCCGTGCTGCACTGTCCGGGATTTCGAGCACATCATCCAACATGTGTGGACCAGTCTGCCACAGGACAACATCAGGCGTCTGTTGTCTCCATGCCAGACCGTATTGCAGCATGCATCGCCGCACGAGGCGGTGCGACGTGCTACTGAAGATGACTGTGTACCACAGATCCCTCTGTAATTGTCCTGCAGCTGTTTTTGCCATCATGTGTATCATTCATCTGTATCATTACATCCATAAAATTTCAGTTCAATCCGATGCTTCCTTCTTGGTGCGCAAATTTCATTGTCCGTAAGTGTATGTATTCAGATTGGTTATTTGTATACATAATTGGTCATTTTTAAAAGACTGCATACGCACATATGCATACCGTCTGTAAATATGGGGGACGCACGTGACTCCAAGGCGGCGGTATATGCATATATGCACATGTACGCAAACATACTTATTAAAGCGGGGGGCACTATGCCCCCTCTGTCTTTTTGTTTATTTTTTCTATACAGAAAGTGCCCCCTGCTATTTTGCTAGTATCAAAAAATCTACTCATACTTTGAGTGTGATTTTTTAAAAGTAAGTTGAAATACTTGCCAGTGAGCTACAAGATTTTATTACATTCCCTTCTTTGCCACATTTATACCTTAAAAATGTTCTGGCACACAAATAGCATAGTTTCTACACCCGTACGTGGTTGGTGCATGGAGAATTCAGATTTTTGCTGGAAAACGAACAATTACTAAAAATAGAAAAAAAACTCGTGACCCCCAAAGCAAAATTTTTGACTTTTTCATGACTCAAGACTTTTTTCTGAATTTACGACTTTTTTGCCACTTCCATGATTTTCATGACCAGAAGACACACTGAATTTAAGTTAGAAATAATACTGTATATATATCTTTAATGAAGTGAACAAATAAGTGAATCCCTGTAAAAACATTAAAGGTTTTCTGTAGGATGATGCTTCCAGGAGTACTACGAATGACCAAGTATGTGTATCAATAGACATTAGAATTGATTTTAAACAGGATAACAAAGAGGTTTAAATTATCAACACACCAGCAAAAACTGAATACGTAATTATAATATTATAATTTGTTAAATTACTGATCTTCACCAAATTTGCATATGTCAGCACTTTCTTTTGCTGTGTGTGCTTCTGTTATTCTCCTAAGAACTAACTATAACATAATTTTTCATTTGAGTGTTTTATTATCAATAATAGAGAAAACACAACATACTTTACTCTTCTGGGCAACAGTGGCATATATCAAAAAGGCAGGTGCTTCTGATTGTGTGACAGAGAATACTTCCCAGTTCTTGTGTAAAAGAATTGCACATCAATTTTGTCTTCTGTTGTTGTTTTTTTCCCCCTATCTTTGATCCTACTTCTTTACTCTCATCAGCAAGCTCCTGCATCATAAACTGCAGCGATGGAAGATTTCTTATAACACATTGATTTGCTCATGGTGGTCGTCAAACAAACAAACAAATGAAAACTAGAACAAAGCAAATAGCCATTTTCTTTACCATAACTGAAAAAGACTGAATTTCACCACCAGTAAGTAAAACTAACAAATTTGTTTTTTTGGGTTTGGGGATGGGGGGCAACTCAATGGGCTATATGAAGTCCCTCATCCCTAATTTAGGGACACTGGTTCCAAGGAAGGAAGAGAGCCAATTCTGTAAAACAAAAGCAACATCCACACCTTACCAGGATTCGAACCAGGACCCTTCTCGGACGAATGATCAGAAGCCAGCGTTAGACCACTGCGCCAGTGGGGCGGCCAAGGAAAGTTAAGTACCCAACATTAACTTCATCCATCTCATCTTCCTCTTGTACTTTGCCTGATGATTTTAAAGTTGAGTTTATACCTTCCTCAGGAACAACATCTTTACAAGTATTTTTTCATATTATTTTTTCAGGCTCTTTTTATTTAAATGGCAAACGAGCAATCAGTGTTTTACCATTTGAATTTACACAACAATTGTAAACACAATTTTATCTGAATTGTATTTATAACTTAAACTTATGCCTTATTCTGGAGAACCAGGCAGCATTCAGGGCTTTCATCATAACTAAATTTAGGCAAGCATGAACGCAGACAGCATGAACCTTTAATTTAGCATAATAAAAACATATCAAACTAAACAGTTCTAGTAAGTATGCACACAATTAATAAATAACTTACCTCAGTCTTAACTCCCTTTAATTCACCTTGTATCTGGCATGAACCAGGTAGCAGGGTATGAACTTCATGGTAAGTGCCGTTGTATGAACTGTGTTTCACATCAAAGTATTTAGTCGGAAAGATGACAGCAACAACAACATTCTGAAAAATAAAAAAATAAAAAAGAATACTTTACACAGTTCCTCAAAGAGAAAAATAATTTCGAACACAAAGTAAATTAAGGCATGTTTAAATTAAATTAATGTAACTGTAGATTACTCTTACTTGGACAAAGATACTCTAAATTAAAATAGCACTGATGTGACTAAGATCGGTGAATGCAAACTGGTAATGTAACTTAAAAGACTTCAAATTTTTGGCTTCCTCTATAAAAAGAAAATGTGTTAAGTACAAAAGGTCTTGTGTGCTGTGTGTGATGGATGTTAATGAAGCTTGAGCTGTCTGCCGAGATCGTTGTAAATGGAGACATTTGATACAGTAAGTAAATTCTAGTTCAATCAGTTAAATGTGTGCTTGGCACATGGTCTTTCTTTGAGGAGCTATACTCTGAATCTCAGAGAACAGCTTAGTGATATGTATGTATGTATGCAAGATAACCAGTTTATCAAAGCAAATACAATTAATATAACACGGTTTAAGTTATACAAAAACTGAACAGATTAGCTGAAAACTTTGAACTATGACAGAGATGGTTTAAGAGGAGGCTACTAGATCTATTACACCATCTTCAGTTTGAGAAGTGCCAAAAAAAGATCTCAAAACCATGTAAGAGTCAAGTCTCAAATTACAGAATTGTGCCAGCAAACCTGCCAACTTTCAAGAATTGAAATCTGCAAAAAAAAATTTCATGAATGTTACATCACTATGTTTGAGTAATGAATGTACTGATTAAATGTTTCGAACATATTGACAAAAAGCCAATTGTTAGTGTTACTCTACAGAAATCAATGTTGGATATTTAAAAAAGTAGAAGTTTGTGATTTTTAGTTGATTAAGGTACAAATGAGCAATAGTTTCTTAAGTAATCACTAATTATGTATTATCTGTTTTTAGCACACACAAAATTTAAAGGTTTCATTTCAATGGCTTTCATGGATGCACCTGTATAAAATAAAAACCTGTCTAAAATAGAAAATATTTTTAGCCCTTCGGATTCCATTTTAGACAGGTTTCACTGTAGATGTCCATATCAAAGCAGAATCCTCCGTTCTTTTTATTGTTAGTTGAAAAAAAAAATATGGAAATTGGCAAAGGAAGTACATTTATCAGTTGCTTAGAAGAATGCTATTTGCATTTAACAGAACAAATTTTTGAATGTTAACTGATAAGTATTTAATTAGTCAAAACAAATCACCTGTGCTTTACTCATCAGAAAATTCATTAAAATTATCTTCTAATTTAATGTATGGTATTTTTCAAGAATTGATTTTTTTTTTTTTTTTTTACTAAACCTTTACTGTAGTTCTACTGTCACATGATTCAATGGAATCATCTATAGACAAAGAAGAGAAATTTCAATAGGTTTAGCATTATCTCAACACAGTTAGCAGAATTTTATGTCTCAGGTTTAAAGAAGGGTTTCTCTGTAAGAATTCACTGTGTTTGACTCCAATATAAAGTTTCCAAACAATATTAGATTCATTCAATGAAATGCAGAGCAACAATATTAGATTCATTTCAATGAAGTGTAGAGCAACATTAAATTTGATTTGTGGAATTAAAGTAAACAATTCCTGGGCACTAAAATCATCAGGGAATCAGACAAAATTTCTTTTGTCCACTCTTTCTAAAACAAAGTCAGTAGAATACAAAACTGTACTTGTGTTAGCATTAGGAGATCTGTAAAGCATTTAGTGCACAAGGCCAGTATTCAGCAAAAACCCAAGAAACTGTCCAGAACATTAGTGATATGCTTGAATTTGGCAAAACCAGAATCAAGGGAAATACATTCCTTCATATTGAAAGTACAACAATTGAAAGAGCTGATAAGGAGTTAACTTCACGTCATGAGGTGACCACGAAAATTACACATATATTACAGAAACACCAGTTTCTTCCTCTGGATAAAGAGACCATGCAAGTTTTCTTTATTCTCCAGATATCAAGAATATGAAGACTAGAAAAGAGAGGTACTTCAATTAGGCCTATGAGAAAGGAAACTGCAATTACAGTAAAAGCAAATCAGTATGTTGTCTGTATCTATGACCAGAATTGATGAATTACTGTTGTGTTGGAAATTAACTTAGAACAAGAGGAGTGCTTTGTTAATTTTTTTCATTCAAAACATCCTGGAACTTCATTCAAACTCAGTGAGAACAAAGTGTGGGTTCCTGATTGCCAATTCCTTTAAGTCTTGACACCTCTGGAGCAAATAATAACTACTGGAAAATGTCACAATCTTAGTGGGGAACTAAATGAAGAATTAACACTTTTACTGAAGGAGAAAGAGAAAATTGTACCTAACTTACAAGACCTGTGACAGCAATGACACAGATGTGAAAACTCATAAATAAACTACAATACCTTCCGATAAAAAGATTTGCAAAAACAATTATGTAGTTTCGTTTAGAGAAAGGAATAAAAATTTACACAATTTTGAATTCTTTCAATTTCAACTAGTCCTGTAGCTCACAAAAGTTTTTCAACAGTAAGCAAAATTAATTTTATCCTTTTCATATTGTTTAGAATGGATGTTTATTGTGTATGTTTTGGTTCTTATGTCACAGTAAATTGTTATTTTAGGTTTACAGGCTTGTTTTTTGTTGTTGTTTTTATGATTAATTCTGCCTTCTGATCACTAAAGATCTCATATAAAATGTTTACACTACACCTAATTCTTAATACAAAATTAATTAAAAACAAGTTCATCTTACAAGTCCAATCTCCACAACCCATGTCTTTTACAGACAAAAAAAAAAAAAAAATTAACAGTGCAGCTCAACTTATTTCTTTTTTTTTAAAAAAAGGTGAAAAGAATTTCTGGGATGACTACAATGGTTCTAGAAAAAAAAATCTTAATGCTTACATACAGTATAAGATGTAAAGATGTTCATTCTTCCCAGTTTTCAAAATTTTATAAAACTTAGTATGCATAACCTCCACAATGAAATCTATGGGGCTTTAATCTACCCCCATAAGACTGTCAAATCTCAATCTGCAAATATCAGATTTTTAAATTAACATACTTTTGAGAAAATGGGCTTCAAAAATTGCAAAAAGAAAAATATATTCCCATTTTTGATTTCTGATAATTTAAAAACATTTACTTTTCCATTAAAATTTTAGGGTTTTGAAACTCTCCTACTACCGCCACACTTTCATAAATAAAAAATTCAAAGTGGAGAAATAAACTTCTTTTCAGCTACAGGCAACCAAAGTACCCAAAAAATGAGGGGAGAAATGATCATTTCCATGAAATGACATAAAAATCCTCTGCCTTATGCACGATCCAACAAACTTGTCAAGCATTCAAACAGTCATGATTCCAAGGCTACGTTACACTTTAATCACTATGTTTAAAATGACAGGTTAAAAACTTTAAAGACGACGACATTAAAATTCAAGATCTTTCGAAGGTACTGTGCCTTCATCATCAGAAAATGAAAGCATGAGGCGTTTATAGCAAACATCCAAAGAGTTATATAACTAATTTAAAAAATGACGACATCCATTACATCCGCAAATGCCCAATGTGTTGCAGTGAGCTCCATTAGGTTAGTGCTCAATGTTAAAAGTTTTGGTGTGGGGGTAAAGATAAATTAATTGATGTCATACAATTAGTAATATAGGTCAGTGATACAATTTTTTTTTAAGTAAAGGTAACCAAGATTGAGGAAGTTCGCATGGTGCTTCATCATTACAACATACAAGATGCAATATATAAATGTACATTGCCTCAACCATCAAAGTCATAGTCTTATTATTGGGTGCCTATTTGTCCATTCGGGTTGATGAGTTCTATTAGACACAAGACGTATAATGCTGTTGATTGCGATTTCTTTCGCACATGTGTTGAGTCCTTATGTGAACCATACGCATTGTAGAGCCTATATAAAGTTTATTGTTTTGGTCTGGAGTTAAAGATCTTAAAGGAATAGCATATACTCCATGCTTTTGATCATGATGCACTTGGTCGCAATCCTTCCGATCGCGACCAAGTGTGCCATGGTCAAAAGCATGGAAGGATCGCGACCAAGTGCATCATGATCAAAAGCATGGAGTATATGCTATTCCTTTAAGATCTTTAACTCCAGACCAAAACGATAAACTTTATATAGGCCCTACAATGCGTACGGTTCACATAAGGACTGAACACATGTGCGAAAGAAATCGCAATCAACAGCATTATACGTCTTGTGTCTAATAGAACTCATCAACCCGAATGGACAAATAGGCACCCAATAATAAGACTATGACTTTGATGGTTGAGGCAATGTACATTTATATATTGCATCTTGTATATTGTAATGATGAAGCACCATGCGGACTTCCTCAATCTTGGTTACCTTTACTTACAAAATTTGTATCACTGACCTATATTACTAATTGTACGTCATCAATTAATTTATCTTTACCCCCACCACTCCTTACAACTTAATATTGAGCACTAACCTAATGGAGCCCGCTGCAACACATTGGGCATGCATGGATGTAATGGACGTCATCATTTTTGAAATAAGTTATATAACTCACTGGTTGTTTGCTAAACGCAGCAAGTGTTCATTACCTGATAATGAAGGCACAGTGCCTTCGAAAGACCTCGAATTTTAAATGTCATATTTTTTAAAGTTTTTAACCTGTCATTTTAAACATAGTGATTAAAGTGTAACGTAGGCTTGGAATCACGACTGTTTGAATGTTTGACAAGTTTGTTGGATTGTGCATAAGACAGAGGATTTTTACGTCATTTCATTATAGTTAGAACAAAGGTTGCCTGGTGTTTTTC
The DNA here is from genome assembly GCA_039090855.1 of Macrothele yani. Taxonomy (NCBI): domain Eukaryota; kingdom Metazoa; phylum Arthropoda; class Arachnida; order Araneae; family Macrothelidae; genus Macrothele; species Macrothele yani. The sequence continues at coordinate 68,835,071 of CM077028.1, read as the reverse complement.
CATACGTGATAATTTCCATTTGAATTTGTAGTACCTTCATAACTTAGATAAGTAAACTTGAGTAATGGTTAGAAAACTTAAGTAATGGTTACAAAGAGCATTTCTTACTAAGAACAATGGAGTTTGTCCCATCTGGATTGGATCAATAGTTTTTGAGAACATCCAAAATTCTGGAAGTACTGTTTTTACCAAAAAGTGACAATTTGAGATTACTTAGAGGTCTCTCCCAAAAATATATGAGAGAAAAAAATTTATAATTTGTTTTGTATCTCTAAAGTATAAAGGTATAACATATATTTATTCCAGATTTTTTGAAAATGGTGATGCAACAACTTTTTTATTGTGTTTTTTGACAGAATGAATCATAATGGAAAGAATTCCAGATTGCAATTTAAAATTTATGACTTTTTCTACACTTTCCTGACTTGTCTTTCCCTTCAAATTTCTAATTTTCTACACCAAGTAAATATCAGAAAATGAGGGAGTATGATTGGAATTACTACTTCTGAGATAACTTTCAAACACGTGCAACTTTTTAATATTACAAGACAGACACAAATCCTCACAGTAGAAACCAAGATCAGCTTACATAGATATGAGCTGCCCATTTAGAGGCTCCCTTCCAGAAACTACACCGCCCCTGTAGCATTTATTTGTCACCAGATGGCGGTATGTTTCATCATATCATATTGTGTACTTGTAGGTTAGTGAAGCTAGTTGGTCTATGTCCGAGGCGATAAAAAAAAAAAAAAAAAAAAAAAGATTGGACCTAACTGGACCAACCTTATCAATTGTAATATTTGCGCTTTTGGCAAAGGCAGGTACGTTTCAAATTTACTACGAGACAGTTTCCTAATCGAGTTACGGCAGAAAGCTGGTAGTGTTTACTGGTCTTGTATTTACAACTTTGTAGTGAAGCACAGGATAAGTTTGGGGTTTTTCCCTCAGTTCTGTTTCTATTTTTGAAAGCACAGTGTGTTATTTGAAAAGTAATATAACAAAATTAATATAACTTCAGGACACTTTCCGAGGAAATTGCTTGGAACATACATCACATTGGTAAGGTTTTTCACCTGAATGAACATGCATATGCCTTGAAAGATGAGTTTTCTGAGCAAATCGCTTAGAGCACACATGACATTGATGAGGCTTTCAATTGTATGCATAGCCACATTCTGTGAAAGAAACCTTTTTCGAGCAAATTGCTTGGAACATACATCACATTGGTAAGGCTTTTCACCTGTATGCATAGCCATATGCTCTGAAAAATAACTTTTCTGAGCAAATTGCTTGGAACATACATCACATTGGCAAGTCTTTTTACCTGTGTGCATAAGCATATGCTGTGAAAGATGACTTTGAGCAAATTGCTTGGAACATCCATCACATTGGCAAGGCTTTTCAGCTGTGTGCATAAGCACATGTTCTAAAAGATGACTTTTCTGAGCAAAAGTTTTCGAAAAGATTACTTTTCCGAGTTTCTATTAGAATTTTTTCCTCTGTTAGCACAACAAAATATACTGTTTAGTGCCATTCTGTCAATCAAATTGGGAAAATGGAAAATTAAGATGGTTATGATTGCATGGGGAACTCGTGAAAAGAAATTTAAATGTACTAAACATTCTTTTCTTTTATTTGATTTACAGAATGGCACTGAACAGTATGACATTTTGTTGTGCTAACAGTGGAAAAAATTCTAATAGCGATCGATAGAAACTAATATTTAATGCACATGCGAGCTTCTTAGAACCGCCGAAATGCAGCGCCATCTAGGGGCAAATTTATTCGCAAGGGCAGTCATGGAGCTGCATGAAATGGGCAGGTCATACGCATGTAAGCTGGCTTGGTAGAAACACAATGAGGTTGAATAATTGACATGAAATCCATAAATAATTGTGAACAAATCAGCAACAGCACAATACTGCAAACAGGAAAATTGACAGCTCAAGAAAACTGTCAATGAATATATCACTAAAAGACTCACAAACTGTCATGGACAAGCTCATATAATATTTAACAGAATCAAACCAATAACAACTCATGCCTTCATTATCAACAAGCAAACCTACCTTATTAATAATAACAAAATTCAACAATATTCATATTTTAAAACTAGATTTAAAGAATCATAATTTTGACATAGAATTTACTTGTACTCTCACGTGTTAAAATTTCATACATTAAAAAAATCATTCACAGTTCACAAAAAAGAACCATTTTCTAAATAACAATATGAAGCAAAAAAATAACAAAAAAGTCTTATTTATAAACAAAGTGCTCACATCTGTGATTTTTATAGGATGGCCATTCCTATCAAATAAGTTGATGGAAACAAAATATGTTTTCTTCTCTTCAAGACTCCATTTGTCACCAGGAACTATTGAAAATGCTAAAACAAAGAGATCACAAAGTAAGATCACAGCAACTTTTTCTTACTTTAGGTAACAAAAAAGAAAAACATGAAACAAATGCAAAAATATGGATTGCATTTGTTTTAAAATATAATAATAAATACGAATACTAAAAATAAAAATTAAGAACTTTTTTAAGTAGTTCCCGACTTTGCATGCATTGTTCCGTTTTGTTTACGTAGAACCATCTCACACCTAATGTGAATGGCAAAAGGAGGTACTTCATGGTACAGACAATTCTTAGTTTCATCATTACTTTTCTACAAATAAATCCATATGGAAAATAAAAACACAGATTTATTTCATATACAAGATTTATTATACATCATAATTTTATACAGAATCTTAATGAACACTTTTCACTGGGTGAAAGTTTTTCCATGCATCTTTTCTTTTGGATTGGCTGGTAGTACTTTCGCAAACAGCACTGCACTTAACCAAACTTTGCCACAGAAATACAATATAACTTCATGCAGGGTGTCCACAGAATTATCAAACCTGATTTCCCTGACTTTTCCTGACCAAATATATAAGAAATATCTGACCTTACACAAATAGGTTTATTTGAGTTTTTCAATACATGTGCCATGATAATAAATAAAATTGAATTGGATAATTGAGAAGCATATTATTTAAAAGTGTTTCCGTTTGACATATAAAGTTTCCCAAATAACTGATTCATTTACTTCCCCATAGCCGTCCAACTCACACCTTTTTAATTTTAAGTTTACTCTTTTTTTTATGGTTTTACATTTATTGAAGAAACACTCAAACAAACCCATACACAATATTCAGAACAGTTACTATAAAAATATTACAGTAGGAACACAGTCACTGTTTTTATATTGCACACCACTTTTCTTCTTTTCCCAATCTGAAATCTTCGCCTGCAATGATGCTTCTTCCAACTCTAGTTCCTTTCGTACTCTTTGTCTTTTTTCCTTCAATTCCTTTATTTCATGACCAATTCTTCTTTTTTCCTTCAGTTTTTTTCTTCTTCGTTTTGAAGAACACTTTTTTTCTCAAAATAATCCTGATATCTTCGTCTGGAGGCTCTTACAGAAAGAAGAAGCCTTCTATTGATGGCAATGTGTTCTACTCCTCCATATTTTTAATGGCATCAAAAACTGTTCTATGGCAAATCAGGGATTCTTCCAGGAGATTTTCCACAAGAGACTTATTGACAGAAAATCCACCTTCCACTGAAGCATTTCCATGAGACAAATTTTTATTACATCCCAAAGTTCACCGAATTGTTTTTGGTTGTCAAGTAAAGCACTGTAAAATTTTTCTAATCAAATGGAATCATCACGACTGTCTAAAAATTCATCAAACTGAGACTTTAAAGCAGATTGAGCTTCTACACACAATGAAGCGTACTGTTTATTAGCTTTTTCAGCACAGTCATCTGAAATCCTGTTTGCACTAAGTAAAACTTCGAGCGCAATTTCCACTGTCTTCTTGCCTAGATTCGGCTGCTGCACTATAATATTTGGGTCCAAACAACTTGCTCCACGGACAGACTTAAATTTTAGTGGGCTTTTCTCACAAAGGTTTTTCAATCATACCAGTCACAAGTTTCCTAAATTCAAGCTTAAACTCTAATTTTTCCCTTTCTGAGCACTCCACTTCTTTTAATAGCTTTTTAACACTAAATCCAATATCAATTTTCTCAATTGAGAGAAGATTTTCACTTTTTGATACATCTAATGTTAACAGTTTTGAGACACTATCAGCTTCACTTAATTTGTCAGGCTTCAAGCTTCGTGCCATTAAATTTTTCATCAGATCCAGCAAATCAGTGTGTAAGAAAGGAATTAAAGGCTTTCGGCTCTGGAACCTTCTCAAAAAGATTAACACTCTGAAGCTATAGTCCTAAATGCAGCCAATTTGCATTTCAACAGTGGACTTTCCGTGAATTCTGCAAGAAACATGTGCTGTTTGCTGGAAACCGATATTTCTTGAACATATTTCTTGATATGATCATAGACAAGCAATGCCCTAGTCAAACAATTAATGTTTTCCAACCACCTTACAGTGCAAAATTTAAAAGGGAAATCTTTACATCCAGTAATCATAGTATAATTTGCACAGCGAGCAGGACTATCTTTTAAAAGGAAGTAGAAGTTACGCAGAAAGTGATGTATATCCCATTTCACTGCTTCAAGTCCAGTTTTCATAGCTCCATTGACCACGTGAAGACCACATACTCCAGTGTCAACTAATAATTTACCATCTGGATTTTCAGTTCTAAGTTTATCTTTCAGCTTTTGAAGAAAGCTGAGATTAACATTAGGTCCATCCATTGACACTTGTAGCATGTTATCCAAGGAAAGAGGTGCACCTTTAATGGATTTCTCTAAATGGTCATTAGCTGTTGCCCATCCTAAAAACACACTACTTAAGTATCTTGTGGAAACTTTTTGCAGATTGACGTCCCAATAACGAACAAACTGATCCATTTGCCCATGCTGAGCAATTTTGTTTAGTGATTCATCAAAACAAATTACAAAGTCAGTGCACTGCTTCAGATCGTCCATTAAATACTCTTTGAAATGTGGTGCCAATCCGTGGTTTATCACATAAGATGCTTTACTTTTGCCTAAAGTAAATTTTGAAGCTATCACACTGTCAGGAAACATTAACTGAAATATTTTGTTAATCTGTGTACAAGAGTTCAGAGACATTCGCTTGGACAACACTTCCATGGCCCATATTATTTCTGACTTTGTTACATCATCTTTCACTACATAAGCATTAAGGTCACTGGCCTTCACATCATCTTTCACAACATAAGTATTTGAGTCATTAGACTTAATATTTTCTAGAAGTACTGATTCCACATTTCCTGAGCTTGTTGATGACAAGAGTTCATTATTACAAAGAGAGTTCTTTTTCATAGAGGAAGTGAAAGAAGCAAGACTGGGCTAAGACATTTTAGCGCGGATGTTTTTCAAATGATTAGGGCCATTTCCGTGGCTGGTGACTGCCCGACGCCCCATGATGCTATGCTTGAAAGTTTTAGAGCACACTTTACAAAATGCTGATTCATTGTCGCCGTTCACAGCAGCTATCAAACCAGAAAACTCAGGATTTAATTGTTCATCCAACCATTGTTCATTAAACACACAACGCTTTGACATTGCTGCAGTCTTAATTGCCTTTTAACAAGGTATAACTTATATCACAAATTTTCTTCTACTCCTTTGACCTAAAACAAAAAGAGAAATGTTAACAAGTAATGTAACACAACTTACAATAATAGGTAGGAAACACAAGGTTACATTAGTAGGAAGGGAAGTTAGTGACTGTCTGCAACACCAAGTGTAAGTGTGTTGGGCGATGAGGGAGTCACTGTCCGACGCCGGGTTAAAACTAGTTGTAGTCTAGTTGTAATTGAAATTCCCCTGACTTTTTTTTAAATATCACTGATTTTTCCCTGACTTTTACCAACATTTCAGGCATTTCCCTGATTTCCCTGATCAATTTTCATTTCCCTGACTTTCCCTGATTTCCCCTGACTTTCCAGAATGTGGAAACCCTGTCATGTGCTGCCCTTCTAAACATTTTTTTTTCTTTTTTAAGAAAGAAGGCCATTTTTTTTCTAAAGCATGTCATAGGAACTGTAATTTCATGAAATAAAGATGGAATTAGCTTTCAAAAAAAAAAAAAAAAAAAAAAGGAACTCCACCCGAAAAAAAATGTCAGTAGTACTATTGCTCAATAAATTTCCTTCACAAAATACATTTAAAAACAAAAAGCATTTAAGGTGTCTAATATACCATAGTTAAATTTTGAAAAAAAAATTCCACATAAAATTTTTCATGAATTACTTCCTTTGCTGTTTCAAGCTGAGTGCGAGCAGGTTCTATGTAAACAAAGCAAAACAATGCACACAAAGTCAGGAACTACTTGAAAACGTTCTTAATTAGAAGACAACCCCTTAAGATTTAGTACATCATCTTACACAACACATAAGAAAAATCTCAACAAAGAAAATTTTAAAATCTTGGCAACACTCCATGACTCCCTAGTGAAGACTCATTACAAGTTGCAACAGGGTAACATTCTTTGTCACAGCATAGTATTGTATCATCAATGGCCTATGCCACACAGCTCATACTTGATCATTCCTTACAATGAAACAAATCACACCAAACGTTGTCACCAGGAAACACATTTCCCAGACATGTTAATTAGGTCTCACTGATGCCTGCTGCATTTTGGCTCTCTCTGCCAAGCTACAGGTATAATTCTACTTCTTTCTGAATTATCACCTTTCATTTCTACACCTGAATCAGAGTGCTTCATACTTATGAAATAATTCTGTGGGGACTTTTCTGTAAATGGATAAGCTGTTTTTAAAAAATGTTTATCCACAAGCAGCAATGCATGGGGGAAAGTAAAAGTCACTATTTGTTCATCCCCCAAGCCAATGGAAGACTTGTTGTGATGGAGCTTCACCACGCTCTCTGAAGATACTGAGATGCTGTTTCACCCCAGTGCCATGCACTGCACGAGGAGTTTGGCCCTCAGAATATCTCAAGATCAGTCGGCCAGCTAGTTTGGCAGCTCTGCATTTAACAGGGAGTTTATGCTTTGTACCATGAGCAGCACACTAGGTTACATGCATTGATCCCAAAGCTCAGCATGTGAATATCTCTCCAGTTTGAATATAATTCCCTTTGCTTTAAATCCTACCATTTTAGTAGATTTACACACAAAAAAAAACATGTAAAGATATAGACACCAACGGAAATTTTTGCAAGAAATTTTGGGCTTGAATCCTAAAGGCAAAACACATGTAGCCTACTTGGGGCTTGAAAAATATCTGAAAAGTTATCAGGTCATCCCAGAAGTAATGTTTTGCGCAAGCCTAACAGTAGTGATCCCCCTAGTGCCCAGACTATGACGTCGACCACGGTGAGTATAAGAGGGATCCCATGAGCAGACCATCAAGGCACTTGAGATTGCAAACGGGAGTTCTAGGTGCAGTTGTTGTGTACTTAAACCGCATAGGAAATGGCAGTGCCAGAAGACCGCATTAGGCACATTATGCTGTATGAGGTCCACCATCGACATTCAGCGACAGTAGCAACACAAAACATCAATGAAACATATGGGCCAGGTACACGAAAGATATGGGCCAGGTCTGGAGGTCACGAAATGCCAACGCTGGTTCCAGAAATTTCGAAAGGTGAACACCACCCTCAAGGATATGCAGCGACCCGGGCGGCCTGTTGAGCTGAATAATGACTTGCTGAAAGCTGCTGTTGAGGGAAATCTGCAGGCAACAGTCGAGGAATTGGTCACACTTGTTCATTCAACCCATTCCACTGTTCACCTGCATCTGCAGGACCTCGGTTATGAGTCGAATCTGGATAAGTGGGTACCCCATGATCTCACTCCACAACAGCGTGTGGACATTTGCACTTCTTTGCTCTCCCGTGAAAAAAGGGAGCCGTTTTTGCACAGAATTGTCACAAGTGACGAAAAATAGATTGTTTATCATAACATTAAGCGTAAATGGCAGTGGCTTCCCAAAGGGAATGTGCCTGCAGCAGTGGCGAAACCAGGACGTTTCCCACAAAAGGTTTTGATGTCTGTGTGGTGGGATATGCAGGGCATAATCCATTACGAGCTGCTGCCACCCAACAAAACCATTACAGGGGAAGTCTACTGTCAGCAGTTGCAGCGTTTACACACTGCTTGCAGGATAAACTTCGGATGGGGAAAACTTCGGCATCCAGCATATTCCCCTGACATCGCCCCATCCGATTACCACCTCTTTTGCAGCCTGCAAAACCATCCTGCTGGGACTACACTTCAAAATGTGGAGGAGGTACAGCAAACACTTTCTGCCTTTTTTTGCATCGAAACCCATGGAATTCTACAAGTCTGGGATTCAAGACCTTGTCGATCGATGGGAGAAGGTTGTAACTATCAGGGGCACTTATTATGTGGAATAAAACATTTGTTGCAGGTATGTTTTTCTTTCTTTTCTTCACACGTTGAAAAAACTATAGTATTTTGGGGATTACTTGATACATGACCAGCTGGGCATGTGCAAAAAAAATTAATTACCTGCCCAGGTAGTAAAAGCTGGATGCCCAGGAAAATTTATCTTTTAAGATAACAAATCAGAACTCTCATTTTCTAAGTTAAAAAACATGAACTTTTTTTCTACATGTTTTGCATCTCATTTTTTTTAGTCGGGGGTTTAACAACAACCACCACCAGCAACTCAGAGGGCTCTAAGCAGTCACCCGTTCTTAATTAAGGGTCACTGGTTCCATGGAGTTCCAGGGAAAGAGACAGACAGTGCATAAGACAAACACAACATCCATAGCTCACCAGGATTCAAACGAAGACACCCATCTCGAACGAATGGTCAGAAGCCATCGCTTAGATCGCTACACCAAGGGGGTTGGCTAAGGGTCTGTATTCAAAATGTCCAATGCACAAAAGCATGTATCTCAAATTTTAAAATGATGAAGGTGAAGTTGGTATTTGGAAAATTTAGTGATTCTGCTATGTTCCTTTCATTGAAGTTTTCATTCTTTGTCACTAAACACCAGAGATTGGTTCCATCAATCATGCGTTCCATCACTGACTATGAACAACATGTGGAGCAAAATTACATATGGTTTCAATTTCTGGACCTAGAGGATAATATAATTAAAAAAGGGATATTCTTCTGTCTTTGGCACTCCATAACAATAATACAGTATAACTTCCAGTGATTAGCAGTGAAATGAAACAAGACATGCAGCGAATGTCTTTTTTCTTGTATTAGGAAATTCTATTCCAAACTTTTGCTTTTTTTAAATTTAGGTGCCCAGACTGGGAAACTAGATTTTGTATTTACCTGCCCAAGCCAATAATTTACATACTCCTGGCATCTTGGGTAGGGTATTGTATTTTTCAAGCCCTGCTACTTCTTCGATCAAAACCGCAGCACCAGTTGAAGTTTATGCAGAAACATTAACCATGCTTATGGGGTGAAATTGATACAGGCAGCATCTTAACACAGTTTTAAAAATAACAGTTATATGTCCAATTTTGTCCGATATACAAGAGTTCAATGAATAACAACCAATAAACATTCCATGAATGCTTACTGTTTGATTAAAATTATGCACACTAGCCAGTCAAAATTTCCTGCTCTCCATTTACCAACTGCAAGTCATGTTCAGCAACTTAATATGCAAAGAAAAATTTAAACTTGAACTGTAACCTTCAGTTCCTGCTCACTCCTTCAAAAGTTGCTTAAAATTTGATCTTCTGATCAAGATACTTAACAACAGTGGTAAAAATTGTGGAAAACTTTAGGAAAATTTGTATTTCTAAGGTTTGATGGCTCATAACACATCCGTCCTTTTTAGAATACCATAATATTATATGCCATTAGAAAGATAATTTAATGCATAATATAGTGCAACAAACTGTGTTGAATTATTTTTATTCTATCAAAAGTTATAGCCACATAAGCAGAAAAAGAAAACAAAAATTACCTTAGGTAAAAAGAAGTGGATTTCCTTAACTCAAAACTGACCAATGAAACTGATTGTTTTGAGAGACAATCAAATGTTATTATGACACAGCATGGAACCAATAAAGTGTTAGTATGAGTCAGCTCTCATTTCCAGGTATCAGGGCTAATAATAGAACTCCTATTTAGTTGTGTGAGTATCATCAAGTTTGGCCACTGGTTTTCTCACATTTTTTTTTACGTTCCTTAATAACTTAGTAAGATGGCAGAGTGAAATGAGTTGAGCAGCCACCTAGAAAGCGATTTAAAATACTAACTTTGCATGAAGAAGGCTACACTTATGAAGACATAGTAGGTGGAAATCTAACCAAAGGAGGTATTTCTAAACTGTGCAAGGGGTATCAGCACTCATTCAATTCAAAACCACACTGGTAAAGGCAGGAAAAGGTGCACAACAGCATGTGGTGATGCAAGAATTAAAAGACAAAAAGACGTAGCCCAGGGTATGCACGCCTAGAGCGGATGCCCTACTCATGTGACACTGTTGACTGCTCATCACCAGACATTTCACCTCGTCTAGTGCCGGGAATATCAAAACTGGACCTCAGCAGAATGGCAGCACATTGCGTGGTCAGATAAATTTCATTTTCAGCTGCACCGAGCTGTTGGGAGGGTGTGGTGCTGACCGCACAAGGACAAGAACCCGTCATGCCAGGTTGACTCTGTTCAAAGTCTTGATGGCTCTGTAATGGTTTGGGGAGCTTTCTCAATGGACACATTAGGTCCCTTGTATGTCTGGAGAGGTTCTTAACCACTGCACATTACCAGCCTGCAATAGCTGATCAACTACACGCTTAAATAACCTTTGCACATCCTGCAGTCAATGGTCTGTTTCAGCAGGACAATCATACACAAGACCGACCACGGAACAAAAAAGCTGAACTTAATCGGGTTAAAAAACAGAACATGTGACGAGAAAGTGTGAATATAACACAGCACAGGGAAGATGGAATTTTTCCCTGTAATTTATTTATGTGAATATTTAGAGCATACACCGAATTCACAATATAAAATTACTGAATTCAAAACAACATAAAATTGTTTTAAAAGACATTACTTCAAATACAGCTTTTTTTTTTTTACTTGCTAGAACATCAGCTGAATTTTCCTCTTGTATTGCTTTCTTTTCAGCAAGTTCCACGGCCATATTGTCTTTCGTTGACTCAGAAGCTGCACAGCAATCTTTGCTTAGTTTTTCTTTCTGTTGATATCATTCCCTTCCTATTTCTTCACTACTTTTCCTTTTATTCCTTCAGACGACAATAATTTATCCATCATGCTGAAAGAACTTTCAGCCTGAGGACCATGAATGCATGGTATCAAAGCTTTCACTACTTCAGATAAATGGAATAACTTTCAGAACACAAATATTTTGGAACACCATGCATCAATTCTAACAAATTTTCAAACATCCGTTTTTGGAAAATTTCCTCCCTTATCAAGCTTAAGTGCAAACATTTATGGTGAAAAGAAACATTTAACAACAACACAGGATAGTGAGAACATTGTAGGAAGAAAAAATTACGATTATGGCAGAAATCTTCGCTTCGGCCGACGTCCGTTCTCGGAAACTTTTCCCTCTACTTTTAAGCTGAAATACAGTATTTGTGGAATAAAAGAAAATTCAAGAACAATCCTAAGGCAGAAGAAACATTGCGAGAGAAAAAAATGCTTACACAAGAAATTTCCGCTGCATCTAACTTCCGTTTTCGAAAGTTTCGAAGGACAGAATTCTGTCATCAAACGGAAAAAACAAATCCCTTCCTCCACCATTCCTACCAAAATTTCTGTTCAGTTATGCATCAATCAAGGGAATGCCCAAAATAATAACTAAAATGACGGTGTTCTTCGAATGCATGGAAGAATCTCGTGCCTGAAGACAACAAGGAAATCTTTGCGCCGTCTTAACTTGCGTTTCGGAAATCGTTGCCCACAGTTGCATGCTGAAATAAAAACATTTATGCAATAAAATTATATTTAACACAATTACTGGACACAGGCCACATTGCACGAAAAAAAAATTACGTTTACGGGGAAATCTTTACTCTGTGTAACTTCCGTTTTCGAAAGCATTGAATGATGAAATACGTTCCCCAGACGAAAAACGACCCCTCTCTACCCCTACCCCCACCCAAAATTTCTTCTCAGTTCTGCATTGATCTTGAGAATAACCCAAAGGATGATGAAAACGCGGAATTTCACGAATCCGCAGAATAATTTCACGCATAAACAATGTGTCGCAACCACACAGGCATGGCTCCAGGAACATTCATCTGAATTTGGAATCACCCAGTGGCCCCCAAGGTCCCCGGGTTTAAACCCTGTGGAAGCTCTCTGGGATTCCGTGGAGCTGAACATCAGATCCATGGACCCTAGACCCTGGACCAACATCTTAGGTGGAGTTGTGGACAATGCTGCAACATAAACCATCCAGCATCTGGTGGAGTCGATGCCTCGGCGTGTACAGGCTGTTGTTCATGCCAGAAGAGGACCAACACACCATTATGAAGGTATCTCTGATGTTTTGTCCATTGAGTGTACATGCTGCACAGAAGCTGATATTCTGAAGCATATCATCAATGAAATTTAAACATTACTCATGTTTACCCAACAATTCCAATAAGTTTAAAACTGCAATTTTAAAATTTGAAATCCAAGGAAATAAAACACCAAATTTTGTGAAAATCTGTTCAGCAGAAGCTGCTCTGACATGCTAGTCTTAAAAATGCCTAAAATCTAAACGCACATCCTTCCCCTCCTATCTCAAAGACATCTCACTGAAACTTTTTCATTTCTTGCTTAAAGATGAAAATGCTCATGCCAAACTTAAAAGAACTGAAAATAGTATAACTATACTAATATTCTGAATTTCTTGGCGTGGAATAGGAATCAAAGTTTCTAAGCTTTTGCACATCAACCAGATGCCATATTAAGCCATCAAATTACCACCAAGCCCCCAGATCCCGAAACTCTTCGGAAGACTTAAACACCAAAAGCCCAATAATCCATTGAGACCCATCGTGTCAACGAGATACGCACCGACGTACCGTTTAGAGAAGGCACTCTGCAAATTTCTGGCTCATCACCTCCCTCAGCTGTGGGCTAATCCCCCACACTGATGTACTTACCTGATTAAAAAGACAAAAAGAAATATTAAGAATGACTCAAGTGTGGGATATGGTGGACCTACCACACTTCAGAAGGACGGTCCACCACGGAATCGACCTGGACTTTCTAAATGGCATATGAGAAAGCGATCTCGGCTGAGTGAATGTAAGATTGGTGTATGGAATACTAGAGCTATAAATGGCAAGATGAGTGAGGTGATTGAGGAGATGAATAAGTATAGACTGGATGTGCTGTGTGTAAGTGAAACCAAAAAGAAGGAAATTGGGGTAGAAGAAATGAATGGCACGGTGAGTGTGTGGTCTGGAGTATTGGATAATATGAGAGGACAGGCTGGTGTAGGTGTGATTTTAAGTGAAAAGATGAAGAACAACTTGATTCACTATAGTTGCATAAGCGAGAGAATTCTCTGGATTCGTTTGAAAGTGAAACTTCAGATAATTGTAATTGTTGTAGTGTATGCTCCTTGTGACTCGGAACCTTCTGATACGAAAGAAGATTTCTGGAATGAACTAAAAGCTGTTTTGAGCCAGTTTGGTGCTAAAGGAAAAAGTTATAATAGCAGGGGATTTCAATGCTAGAGTAGGTGTGCAGAATGCAATTTCTGACAATGTTCTGGGTAAGTTTAATGATCCTTGTGTGAATGATAATGGTGAAAGATTAATTGAACTCTGCATTGAGAATGATTTGTGTGTATCCAATACATTTTTCAACCACAAGTATATACACACATATACTTGAGAAAACCGTACTCTTGGTCAAAAGAGTGTGATAGATTTTGTTGTCTACGATCAGCATCTGAAACACTTAGTTATTGACACCCGTGTGATGAGAGGTGCGGATGTTGGTTCTGATCATTACTTGGTAGTGTCATGAGTGAAACTTAATGTTGGTTGGAGGAAAAGGAATAGGAAGAGACCCAGGGTAGAAAGCATAAAGGTTGATAGGCTCCTTGAAGATCATCAGCGGTATTCTGACTTACTCAGAGAACGACTGAAGGATCTGAAATCTTGTGAGAGGGATGAAGAAAAGAAGTGGGAATGTTTTAAGAACTGCGTTGTTACTGCTGCTAAAGAGGTCTGTGGCACCACAATAGTGGGTAACAATAAAGGTGATGCTTGGTGGAATAGTGAGATTGATGAGGCAGTAAAGAAAAAGAAGGAAGCCTATTTGGGGATGTTGCAAGGTAGAGTTTCTGTGGATGAATATCACTGTAAGAAGCGTGAAGCTGCTAAGCTGGTTCGCCACTGTAAGGCAAAAGTAAGGAAGGAGAAAGTGGAAAGGCATGAACTGGCTTTTTGGAAAGATAGGAAGTCCTTCTGGAAGTACATGAGACTCGGGAAAAATAGGGGAAACAAAGTTGTAAGTTGTGTGAAGAATGAGATTGGGGAAATGATATGGGAGCCCAATGAGTTAAGTGACAGATGGGGCGAATACTTCTGTGAGTTATTAGATCAGGAGAGCAAAAATGATTCTGAGACAGATGCAGATGATGTCACAATGAGGGATGAAAGCACAGGAGGGATCTCAAGAGAAGAAGTGTGTAAAGCTCTAAAATCTCTTCAAAATGGTAAGGCTCCGGGAGTTGATGGCATAACTGCAGAGATGTTGAAATACGGTGGTGACTCTATAATTGACTGGTTAACTGAAATTTGCCAGTTGTGCTGGGAGTTAAGAATGGTCCCTCGGGATTGGAAGGATGCTATCATTGTTCCCTTGTATAAGGGAAAAGGTGTTCAGACTGAATGCAAGAACTATCGTGGTATTAGCCTACTGAGTGTGCCAGGGAAAGTGTTTGGTAAGGTTGTTATTGAAAAAGTATGGGGTCTTACATCATTGAAAGTGTGGGATGTTCAGAATGGTTTTTATGCCTGGTAAAGGCTGCACTAACCAGATGTTTGCATTACGCACGATGATTGCAAAGTATCTGGCTGTTGGGAAGAAAGTTTTTACTGCCTTCATAGATTTAGAGAAAGCTTATGACCGAGTGAATAGGACACTTTTGTGGAAGGTATTGAATGAATATGGTGTTACTGGGAATCTACTTAATAGTGTAAAAGCCATGTATGCTGGTAGTAGAGCTTGTGTACGAGCAAATGGTGTTTTATCAAAATGGTTTTCCATTGGTGCAGGAGTTAGACAAGGTTGCGTAATGTCACCATGGCTGTTTAATATATTTATGGACGCATGCATGCGTGAGGCCAAAATAGATAATAGTGGTTTATGTCTTGGTGATATCTGTGTGTGCAGATTGCTGTATGCTGATGACACTGTCCTGTTGGCAGAGAGCAAAAGTTGACTCGGATGCACAAAGTTTGCATGAAATTCAAACTGAGTATAAATAAGGGAAAAACCAAAGTTATGATTTTTGAGCTAGGAACTGTTAGTGCTGAATGCAAGATAAGTCTTAATGGTACGGAGATCGACCAGGTGAATGGGTTTGTATATTTAGGAAGTATGTTTCACAGAGAGAACACATTAGATGGTGAAATTCGTAGGCGATTGAATTCTTAATTGAAAATCATAGCTGCTTTACGAGGATTTTGCAGGAATGATGGGTTCTCAAGGAAGTCCCGAAGGCTGTGTATGAAAGTGTAATTGTTCCTACTCTGATGTATGGCAGTGAAACCTGGGTACTGCGAAAAAGGACATAGAAGTCGTTTGTGTACTGGGGAGATGTCGTACTTATGGGGGATTTGTGGTAAGACACGTTCCGATTGTGTGAGGAATGAAGATGTGTTGCAGTTGTGTGATGTGAAGCAAAATGTTGTTAGCAAGGTGGAGACCAATATGCTTCGGTGGTTTGGCCATGTTGAAAGAATGAGTGATGAAATGCTTACTATGAAAATCTTTTCAGCCTAAGTGGCAGGAAGGAAAGGCAGATGAAGGCCAAGGAAGACATGGGTGGATCAGATTCAGGAGTGTCTGCATGAGAAAAAGATTATGAGTATGAAGTATAAAAGATCTTGCGTACGGCGTGTAATGGATATCAGTGAAGCACGAGTTGTATGTGAAGATCGCTGTAAATGGCGAAGTTTGATACGACAACAATAAGTAAAAATATCTGGAAGTTTGGAGCTAACCTCTGAATCTCAGAGAACAGCTGAGTGATATGTATGTATGTGCCTCCCTGAATCAGATTTTATAATAACTTCCACTCTAGATTTTATCACGAAAATCAAGCACGTTTCTGTCCAACAACGCGACATTATCGGCAGTTTCAAAGTGGGTTTTCTTTATCCTTTGGTACCCGTGCCGGAAGCCATCAGAATGTTAAAACAGGCCGTATCTAGTTCATCACTTTATTTGCAAGAGTCTTGCCTCAGCATCTTCAAATTAATGGGCTTATTCTCAAATTCTAGCTACAACAGTTTCCGAGGAAAAATCTATAAACAGACAAAAGGCGCTCCGATGGGATATTCACTTTCAACAATTCTCGCGGAAGTAATCCTTCGCCCAATCAAGCAGCACATATTCACCAGCATTATCCCAAGACCTACCACATGGCTGCGATATATGCTGACAACGTATTTTTCATATGGCTGACGACGTATTTTTCATATGGCCTCGTGGGAAGGAGACTTCCGTTTTTCCTGGATAAAATCAATGATATACACATTAAGATCAATTTCACAATGGAGCTAGAACAGAATAATGCATTGCCTTATCTGGATATTTTACTGAGTAAATCGCCTCTGTACACAAGTCTATAATAAACCCACTTCCATTCCCAACCTGATTCTACGCAGCTCATTCTGCACGCTGAATACAAGACAGCTTTCTTCTGTTCACGAATCAGAAGAGCATTCGCCATCTCCTCCGATGTTCCTTCTAGACTAAATTAATTAAAAAGTGTTATCGAATTGGCCACTGAGGCAGGATACGATGCGAACATGGTACACAGATATATTGAAAGAAACAGAAAGAGTCATGCTAATCTTTCTATGCCACAGCTATGCTATCTGGGCTCTGTTCCTTACATACCAAATGTTTCCTATAAACTCAAGAACGCACTTAGAAAGATGAACCTCGGTGTCGGCATAAGATCTCCGATATCTTTACATGCTATGCTTAAGCGAAATACTGACAAACCCCCACTTTCCAACAAGGCAGGTGTTTATGCCATACCTCTACAATATCCAGACGGCTACAAACGTTCATTTAGAATTAGAGTCAACGAGCATAAGAGGGACATCAAGAGTGGCAAATTAACCACAGCCCTATCCAGAGAAGTCCAGTTCAAGTCTGCTGATCCTATGAAGGATGACAAAGAAATTAGCTTCCTACTTTACTCCTAAATCCACTGCCATTCGGGAAACTTTGGAGATCATTGCCAACAATGAGGCCTGCAATGACAGCGTCTCACTAGAGTTACCACGAATTTGGAACCAATTCTTCAAATGGTGAATGCCTATTGGGTTTTTTATCCCCTCCAAGGATTCCTCGTGCAAAACGAACATGATGCCTCGTGTCTTTAATTGTATAATTACATTTGTATCTCTTTGTTTATTGCCAAGTCAAGTCACCGCGTTTAAATTGTTGAAGCGTTCTATTATCCAGTTTGCAGTCTGCTGCCTACCTTCTTTGAAAAAGCCATGTGGCTGATGTGTGAAAGCTTGGAAACTTTGATTCCTATTCTATGCCAAGAAATTCAGATTATTAGTATAGTTATACTATTTTGAGTAAAGCTGGTGTACAGTTCCTATTTATTAATTAAAAGAACTGCCCTAAGATAATGACAGTGACATATGGCTTACATGGAGTTTCAAAGCTGTGCAGTGGCCCTGTATAATAATTGAATGACATGGTTAAAATCCAACAACAAAAAACTAGTCAGGAGTTAAGGTGGTTCCACCTAAAACCTCTGCCTTATGTTTCCAATGGTAAATCTTTACTTATTTTCTTCGAAATTAATGTATTCCCAAGAATGAAAATTTGCACATCGATGAAAAACTTCAAGTTATAGCATGGGATACTTAATACTTGTTAAAAACATAACCATAATTAAGCGATGCAACATTTGTTTGTCTACTGACGTCATCAATGTACAGGTCGTGCCATCTATTAACAGGTCTGAACAATACTCAAAGAAAAATTATTTTTAATATAATTATGGTTATGTTTTAGCAAATATTAAGTATCCCATGCTGTAACTTAAAGTTAGTTTTATTGATGTGTAAATTTTCACCCTTGGAAATACATTAATTGCGAAGAAAATATGTAAGGAAGTTTTATCATTGGAAACATAAGGCAGAGATTTTAGGTGGAACCACATTAATGACTAGATGTGATCGTACACTGCTATAAATAGAAGTCTGAAAGCAAAAACACAAATATGTAAGAATTAGTCGTACCATCATTTCAGACATGCTCAACATGACACTCCAAAAGCAGTAACATTATAGAATATCATCTGCTGTGGAATGCAATGCTGAATTTCACACACAGTCAGGGTGGTTTTGTTCCAATATATGCTGATGGACAAAATGACTGAAGCAAACTGGTGGTTCTGCTTTTAGCAAATCGCATACAGAAATTCTTCCATGATTATTATGTCTTGGAAATAAAACACTAAACTGTTCGAATTAAAGTTATAATAAATACACACAAAAAAGTTCACTTACTCATATATGATGGAGTAGTAACATGAATAGCAGCAGATGGAAGATACGGTATTTCTTGACTAGCAACATCTGGTTTTTGTTAAAGTTATACATTCTTGAAAGTGAGGTTTTCACGTTATATAGTTTAGGCTGAAATTTTCTTCTGCACATTTCTTCATTTTGCATTGTTATACAAAAAAAAAAAAAAAACAATACCAACAAAATACAATGAAATATAAAAATTGTAAATGATTACTGAAACAAAAAATATATGCATATTATAATGGAAGTTGATAAGCCAAGGAAAGTTTTCATTACTATTATGCACACAGTAATACAAGAACAGCAATTTTTTACTCTCAATTCCAAACATTTAAAATATTGTAAAACTCTCTTAGGTTGTCCAGGAAGTAAAAAGCTAGATGCCCCGGAAAATTTATCTTTTAAAATAATACAAAGCCTCATTTTTTTAAAGTTAAAAATTGTGATAAACTTTTTATACATCTTTGCATTGCCCTTTTTAAAAGTGCCTGTATTCAAAATGCACAAAGGTGTATATCTAAAGTTTTAAGAAAGGCAATGATGCTGAAGATGGTGTTTGAGAAATTTAGTGATGCCATGTTCAAGAATTTTTAATATACACTGGTGTGCAAAAATTAAGGATGAAGAGGAGAAATTAGCATAACAGCGGAACGAGCAGGCAGAACGGACCGAAAGACCACTCAGGAGATCGACTAGGGCCCGGTACGGTAGGGCATGCACATATATGCAGCATGACGTGTAGGGGGGGGGGAGTGTACGCTCAGCAATTCGGTGAAAGCTATTGCACGGTGTACATCGGTTTGAACAATGTCGAGTTGCTGACACCGTGCGATATGGCCAACAGGCAATCCAGTAGACGACATCTGGATGACTTTACCCGAGGTCGCGTCATTGGGAAGTTGGAAGAAGGTCGAAGTGTGACTAGTGTGGCCGAGGAGTTCGGTATCGCTCACAGCATCGTTTCACGATCTTTGAAAACATTTCAAACGACGACAGGAACAGCTGTCCGAGAGTTTAGCAGTGGTCATCCACGAGCAACCACGGCGGCGGACGACCGGTATATTGTCCTACAGGTGAGAAGAGATAGACGGCAGACAGCGGGAGAAATCGCAAGGCACATGCAACAGACAACTGGACGTCCGTTATAACGTTTTACCGTGGCCAGGAAGCAGCACAAAGGTGGTCTACTTGCACGACGACCAGTACGGTGTGTGCCATTAACGCCTGCTCATCGGAGACTGCGGTTTCTGTGGTGCCAGGAACACAAGAACTGGACACATTAGCAATGGGGTCGAGTTCTCTTTACGGATGAGAGCCAATTTAGTCTTACGAGCGATTCTGGACGTATAAACATCTGGAGAGAGCAGGGAACACACAATCACACCTCCAACATCATCGAAAGGGACCAGTTTGGAGGTGGCGGAGTTCTTGTTTGGGGCGGTATCATGCTTGGTAGCTGTACTGACCTCCACATCTTCCAAGGAGGTTCAGTCACTGGTGTCCGCTATTGTACCAAGGTTCTTCTGCCTCACGTACATCTGTTTAGAGGTGCTGTGGGTCCTGAGTTCCTCTTCATGGACGACGATGCTACACCTAATTGTACAGTGGCTGTCGCAGAGCTGTTGGAGAGTGAAGATATTCAACGCACTGATTGGCCCGCAAGGTCCCCGGACCGAAATCCAATCGAACACGTGTGGAACCTTCTCGGGAGACGCTTGGAAGTACGTCACCAGCCGCCAGCAACGATTCCGCAGCTGCGATTGGCGCTACAAGAGGAATGGGCCACGATGCCTCAACAGCTCCTTGACAACCTCGTCCTCAGCATGGACAGACGTAAATCCTGCAATGCTGTCAAGAATTATCATATCCCCTACTAAAGACTGGATTTTTCTTGGCAGCCACTTGTCACATGGACGTTTCTGTCTTCTGTCGAGTTATGCTCAAAGCTACCTTTTCAATAAAATGCCTTTGTATCCTTTGGATTCCTTGTTTGGACGGTTTTGCTCACTTGTCCCATATTCTTACATCTTGGGGATCTTATGGTATGATTTGAGTCGATGTGGAGCACTTCTGCATGACGTTACATTCGAAAACCGTCTTGTCCTTAATTTTTGCACGCCAGTGTATATATGCTGTGTGTTGCAGAAAAATTAAGTAACATAGTTAAATATACAGCAATTTAAATATTTTTTAACAATTTTGAATGTAAAAATTATTTACTTTTTTCTTTTGTGCAAACAGAAGTGATTTTACATCATAAAATATCCCAAGAATTGTTGGTTAGAAACAAATGAAAAATTCATGTGGTGATTTTATAATGCAGTACACTAAATTTTATCTACTTAAACGTAAATTCTCACATTATCATAGAGGTAAAGTTAAGTTTCCATTTTGCCAATGATGTAAATTCCAATTCTGAAATTACATTCCTTAGCTATGAGATATACTCTCATTGCTGGATCCCCCCCCCCCACACACACACACACACACACACAAAATAAAAACATTGGATATCCATTACTAAATACAACTTATATCAACTTATATCCACAAACAAACTACCGTTCTCTCAGATGGTGTCAGTAATGTTCACTCTTCTGCTCAGTAGTATAAATATTGCGGCAGGAGGACGAGGTGGCATGGCAGGTGGCGCTGTGTTGGGTCGATGTTGATGTGCTGCCCCCTAGCTGTGCTTTTTGGAACTTTCGATGGATTTTTGAGGGATGGCAACGACCGAGTGGGGGTAGACATAGGGGGGATATGTACTCGATGTGCTGCCCCCTAGCGGTGCTTTTTGGAACTTTCAATGGATTTTTGAGGGATGGCAACGATCGAGTGGGGGTAGACATAGGAGGGATATGTACTCGATGTGCTGCCCCTAGCGGTGCTTCTTGGAACTTTCGATGGATTTTTGAGGGATGGCAACGACCGAGTGGGGGAAAGGGGATGTCAACTCGATGTGCTGGAACTTTCGATGGATCTTTGAGGGACGGCAACGGCCGAGTGGGGGTAGACATAGTGGAATGCCAACTCGATGTGTTGCCCCCTAGCGGTGCTTTTGGAGCTTTCGATGGATCTTGAAGGGATGGTAACGACCGAGTGGGGCGGAGATAGGTTTACTCGGTGTGCTGCCCCCTAGCGGTGCTCCTTGGAACTTCATTATTTTCTCGGGAGATTTATTGGGCTTTGTCAAATTTTTGGAGAAATGTGAATTCTGAGGGGTTTTTTTTCCTTTTTGCCCGTTCCAATATTTTTTACTGATAATTTTTTCGTATCCTATATTTATTCTCTTTAATTTATTTTAAAAACTTATATTTTTATTTTATTTTATTTTTTTATTTTCTTGGGAGATTTATTGGACTTTGGCAAATTTTGGAGGAAGTGAAGCAGAAATGTGAATTCTGAGTTTTTTTCCCCCTTACAATTTTTTACACCGATGCTGCTGCCCTTCTTGGGACTTTATTAATTTGCTGGATCTTTGATCTTGAGTGATGGCAACGACCGAGTGGGGAAAGGTTAGATATGTTGGTGCTTATGTGTTTCTTGGAACTTTATTATTTCGATGAATCTTTGGTTTTGAGGGATGGCAACGGCAGAGTGGGGTCCGATGGAATTTTTTTTATTTATTCCTGTGATTTTCAAGCGAGATTTTTTTCTCCTCTTTGATGCTATTTTTCCCCGGAGGACATTTTTTCGTCACGATGCTGGGGAATTTTCTTTCCAAGGGAATAGAAAAAGGCTCTAGTGGTCTCAGCAAGGTTCGAACTCATGATGATTTGGTTTTAAAAAATGGTCAAATGGTTTTCCTGTACTACGTATTCACTCTATTTTTTAAATCCCCATAATGCACAGCTTTTCTGCCCATCAGTCTATGTCCTCCTGTTTCATTGCAGTTCACACACTTTGTCACTAAACACCGGAGGCTAGTTTCATCCGAGGCATGCATCCCTGTCATTAACTGTAAACGACATCTGGAGCAAAATTACATATGGCCCCAACTTCTGGACCTAGAGTATAATATAATTAAAATGATATTCTCCTGACCTTGGCACTTACTCTATAACAATAATACAACTTCTGGTGATTTGCAATAAAATGCAATAACAACATGTGACGACCATCTTTTTTCCTAGAGTAGAAAATTCTCCATTCCAAACTTTTTTTTTTTTTTTAATCTAGTTGCATGACCAGGCAACAAGCAAAACAAAACAAAACAAATATTATTTTTTCAACAGAGGCTGGAAAGAAATCAAAATTTTCAACTTGCTAAAAAATACAGACATACATAAATATACTCTCTCTAGTGCATCAGTACTCCTGAATTGCAGTCCATGTCAATACTCTGATATAAAAAAATCTGTGAGGGAATCAAACCTTTACCTCCACTTTCCGTGCTCGTGTTACTGTTACACCACCCACGGAGAGTTTCTGAGCATATGAAATGTTTAAGCTAAAAGTAATTATTATGAACCACTGCAAGCTTTGCAATAGATATGACTTATGTAACCATTAGGTGAGTGGTGCAAATGCACTAGTATTTAACAAGTCAATAAAATGGATACTTACTGAAGATTTAGCACAGATTACATATTAATTAAAAACACTGATCTTCAGAAAACAGTATTTTTGCAAATCTAAGTTTTTGCAGCATTACTGATGCACACACACAAAAAAAATCTAATATTTAAATTTTACAGACCATACACTTTTTTTTTTTTAATGGATGCAGCAGCAATAGTAATGCATACAAAGTTAACAAAAACATACTTAGGGGTTGGGCATGTAAGCCATATGGGAGAGGAAAGATTTCCATGACACGGAGTTATGTTCTGAATCAAATGAATGCATATCACGGAAAAGACTTGCAACAAAACGAATTAGTATATAATTGATCCTGGCATTAAATGATTATTTTGTTATTAAAGCAGCTGCTTAAATTGAACTATATGACAACACCCCACTCTCAAGTTCTTACTCACCCCAGCAAACAATTAACTCCAACATCAATAATGGTCAACAGAGCACAAAAGTAATGATATACAATTATATAACTGCACTGAAAAAATATGAGCATTCTTACATACATATCATTAAGCCATTCTCTGAGATTCAGAGGTTAGCTCCTCAAAGAACGACAAAGTGCCAAGTACACATTTAGCTATGTAGAACTACAATTTACTAACTGTTCGTGTATCACATGTCTCCATTTACAATGATCTTGGCACACAGCTCGAGCTTTATTAACATCCATCACATACCGCTCACACGCCCTTTTGTACTTCATACTCATCGTTTTTTCATGCAGACACTCTTGAATCTAATCCTCCCATGACTTCCTTGGCCTTCCTCTGCCTTTTCTTCCTGCCACTTGGGCTACAAAGATTTTCTTAGTAAGCATCTCATCACTCATTCTTTCAACATGGCCAAACCATCGAAGCATATTAGTCTCCACCTTGCTAACAACATTTTGCTTTACATCACACAACTGCAACACATCTTCATTCCTCACACAATCATAACGTGTCTTACCACAAATCCCCCATAAGTACCGCATCTCCCCAGCACACAAACGACTTCTATGTCCTTTTTCGCAGTACCCAGGTTTCACGGCCATACATCAGAGTAGGAACAATTACACTTTCATACACAGCCATTCGGGACTTCCTTAAGAACCCATCATTCCTGCAAAATCCTCGTAAAGCAGCTATGACTTTCAATTAAGAATTCAATCGCCTACGAATTTCACCATCTAATGTGTTCTCTCTGTCAAACATACTTCCTAAATATACAAACCCATTCACCTGGTCGATCTCCGTACCATTAAGACTTATCTTGCATTCAGCACTAACAGTTTCTAGCTCAAAAATCATAACTTTGGTTTTTCCCTTATTTATACTCAGTTTGAATTTTATACAAACTTCGTACATCCGGGACAGCATACACTTGGCAACTCACTTTTGCTCTCTGCCAACAGGACAATGTCATCAGCGTAGAGCAATCTGCACACACGCATATTACCAAAACATAAACCAGTGTTATCCATTTCGGCATCATGTATGCGTGCATCCACAAATACACTTGTCGTCAAAAAAAATAGTTGCACCCAGATGGAGTTGTCGGATTGCAATGCTATTCCGGAAGAAGGTAATGGTGACCAGGAACAATAAATGATTAAACATTGAGACTGATATGTGCAACATTTATAGAGCTACACGCCAACAAGTAGTGTCTCTTAGTATGGCGTTCAGCCGCCATGTTTGCTCACACAGCATGCCAGACGTCTCAGCATGGAGTTGTACAGGTTCCTAATGGTATCCTGCGATAAGCCATTCCATGCAGCTTGAATCTTCTCACGCATTTCCTGCAGATTGTGTGGTAGGGGTGGAGTGTGCATAGTGCGTCCAATAGCATCCCACACATTTTCAATCGGCGACAGGTCTGGTGATGCGGCTGGCCGTGGCAGAGTGGCAGTACCTCGCAAGTAAGCTCTCAAGACAGCAGCAGTCTGCGGACGAGCATTGTCCTGTTGGAAAATTGCACCGCAGTGAGCGGTCAGAAAAGGTGGGGCCACAGGTTTCAGGACCTTATTAACATCACTGAATATCCACAATCCTGGCTGTTGGGTCACACCACGCATGTCAGACAACCTGTCGGTCCTCTCTCTTCGTTGTCCGTCTAGGTTGTCCAGACCCTTCCTGTCGCTGCTTCGTGCCTTGTTCTATCCACTGCTGCCAACAGCTTGCTTTGGTGATATCCGCATGACCAAAATGGCGTGCAATACAGCAATAAGACCATCCTGCTTCCCGGAGCCCAACGATGCTGCCCCTCTCAAACTCCTTTAACTGCTCCCCGACTTTTCTCCAAGGCATACTTCACTTGCAACGGATGCAACCAACACAACAGCACGAGTCAGGATGGCAAGCCGATGCAACAGGACGACCTTATACACTGAGTGGCCACTTTATTATGACCACCTGACAATTTTAAGCAAATGAGCTATGGCTGAACGCTGTTACCACCAGAGGGCGAGGCTAGTATAAAAAAGGAAAGCTTAGTGCTTGTGACAGTAGTAGAAGTGATTTTTGGGTGATGAGATGGGTAAAAAATGCGATTTGACGGACTTTCAACGTGGGACGATTGTAGGAGCTCGGAGCCATGGAGCGAGTATCACTGATACTGCCGCATTCATTAAATGTTCCAGAGCAGCTATTGTTAAAGTGTTTAAAGACTGGACTGTCAGCCAAAGAACTGGGTCTCTACGTGCAACATGTGGTTGTCATCGACTAGTGACTGCTCGGGCGTAACGGAGAGTGTCCAGACTGGTAACAGACAACAGAAGGGCAACAGTGCAGCAAATTACAGACTATCTTAATCAAGGATCCCCTCAAGTGATCTGTGCACGCACTGTTTGCCGTACACTGCATTGGATGGGATATGGCAGACGAAGGCCTGTTCGAACACCTTTGCTGTCTGCAGTTAACAAGAGAAAACGTCTCCAGTTTGCACAGGAGCACAAGGATTGAACAGTCGATAATTGGAAACAAATTATGTGGTCTGATGAATCACATTTTCAGTTGCAGCATGCCGATGGCCGAGTGAGAATTTGGCGGAA
This sequence comes from Macrothele yani, assembly GCA_039090855.1. Classification (NCBI taxonomy): domain Eukaryota; kingdom Metazoa; phylum Arthropoda; class Arachnida; order Araneae; family Macrothelidae; genus Macrothele; species Macrothele yani. The sequence continues at coordinate 68,808,725 of CM077028.1, read as the reverse complement.
ATAGCACGAAAGCATGGACCCCAAATGCATTGCTACAACCCTACAAGCTGGTGGAGGCAACGTTATGGTTTGGGGAATGTTTTCCTGGCATGCTTTGGGCCCTTTAATTCGTGCTGATCAACGTCCGACTGGCACATCATATCTAAACATCACTGCGGACCAAGTACATCCTGTCATGTGGATGGTTTATCCCAATGGCTACTTTCAACAAGATAATGCGTCCTGCCATAGTGCTCGTATTGTACAGAATTGGTTTCAAGAACATGCCGGTGAGTTTACTTTGCTTAGGTGGCCCCCACAATATCCATATCTCAACCCAATTGAGAATTTGTGGGATGAAGTTGAACGAGCCATCAGACAGCTGGATCCACAACCCTGCAATCTCACACTCCTGGAAAGTGCTATTCATCAAGCATGGTCTCAGATTCCACAAACCATTTGTCAACATCTCGTGGAGTCCATGCCATGAAGAATCGACGCAGTATTAAAGGCAAAAGGTGGCCCAACGAAGTACTGAAGTGGTGGTCATCAAGCATGATACTTGTATCATTTGCGTGTCTCACAATGTCAAACCTACCCGCCAAGTTCATTCCTGTTGGTTGCTTCTTTCTGGGTGCAACTTTTTTTTTTTTTTTTTTTTTTTTTTTTTGGACAATAAGTCAAGTGTATATTAAACAGCCAGGGTAACATTTAACAACCATGTCTGACTCCTGCACCAATAAAAACCACTTCGATAAAACACCATTCACTCGTACACATGCTCTACTGCTATCGTACATGGCTGTCACGCTATTTAAGAAGATTCCCAGTAATACAATATTTATTCACTACCTTCCACAGAAGAGTCCTATTTCCTTTGTCATAAGCTTTCTCTAAATCTATGAAGGCCACACTTTTTTACCAACAGACAGATACTTTTCAATCATCATGCGTAATGCAAAAATTTGATTAATGCAGCCCTGACCAGGTATAAAACCAATCTGTACATCAAACACTTTCTCTGATGTAAGACCGCATACCTTATCAATAATGACATTCCCAAACACTTTTCCTGGCACACTCAGCAAACTGGTACCACGATAGTTCTTGCATTCAGTCTGATCACCTTTTCCCTTGTACAAAGGAACAATGATAGCATCCCTCCAATCCTGAGAAACCATTCCTAACTCCCAGCAAAACTGGCAAATGTCAGTTAACCAGTCAATCACAGAGACGCCACCATATTTTAGCATCTCAGCAGATATGCCATCTACCCCCGAAACCTTATTGTTCTGAAGAGATTTTAGAGCATTACACATCTCTTCTCTTGAGATCCCACCAGTGTTTCCATCTCTCACTATGACATCATCTACTTCTGCCTCAGAATCACCTTAGCTTTCTTGATCTAATAAATCACAGAAGTATTCACCCCATCTTTCACTTAGCTCATTGAGCTCCCATATCATTTCTCAGACCCTTTTATTTACACAACTTAGAATTTTTATTTTCCCTCTTTTTCCTATGTCTTATGTACTTCCAGGAAGTTTTTCTATCTTTCCAAAAAGCCAAATCGTATCTTTCCTCCTTTGGTTTCCTATCTTTTGCCTTACCCTGGCGAACAAGCTTTGCTGCCTCATGCTTCTTACAGCGATATTCATCCTCGGAAACTCTACCTTGCGACATCCCCAAGTATGCTTCCTTCCTTCTCTTTACTGCTTCTCTAACTTCACTGTTCCACCACAAGCATCACTTTAAGGTACCCACTGTTGCAGTACCACAGACCTCTTAAACAGCAGTGGCAACACAGTTCTTAAAACATTCCCACTTCTTTTCTACACCCCACTCGCACACCTTCAACTCATTCAGACGTTTACTGAGCAAATCAGAATAACGCTGATGTTCTTCAGACAGCCTTTCAACCACGGGCATCTTCCTATACCTCCTACTCCTACCAACATTCAGTTTCACCCATGACTCTTAACAGGTGATGATCAGAGCCAACATCTGCATCTCTCTGCACATGAGTATCAACAACTAAGCGTTTCATTGATCATAAACAACAAAATCTATTACACTCTTTAATCCCAGAGTATGGTTTTTTCAAGTGAATGTGTGGATATACTTGTGGTTGAAAAACGTATTAGATACTCACAATCCATTTTCAATGCAGAGTTCAATTAATCTTTTATGATTATCATTCACACCAGGATCATAGCATTCTTGATAGTTGTAATATGTTAAAATCTCTAAACTGACTAGGTCAGGTTTATCAAAGTCCAATCCAACATGTTCAAAGTCCAATCAAACATTTGACATACTGCACTGGACTGTTTAGAATATCAACAAAGAAAACATTTTACAGTACATATATACAAAGTTTTCTAGATGAGAATCAATCCTGCTATTACTGTTACAGATTTTCACATATGGAATTTCTCTCGTCTGTATCTCAGCTAGCTGGCAAGTTTAGTGTTGTGTGGCCTTTTACAGTCTGATGAAGTCAGACAAGTGACATTTACTGGGAGACAGCATTTGTATATGGTTATTTAGTTGATTTTGAGAGGTTTCATGGTGTAAGTGTCTTTCTACAGGGCACCGATAAAGGAAGACAGACAGCTTGGGCCATGAGGATGCTACACCCAAAATTAACTTTTTTGTTGTTGTTTGTTTCAGGGTTTAGCAACTGCCATGAGCAACTATAAGAGCTATAAAGCAGTCACCTGCCCACATTTAAGGGCCACTTGTTCTAGGGAAGGAAGACAGGCGAACTGTAAAACAAGCATACCAAATATGCTTTATCCGGGACATAAAACTGGGTATGTTCATATGACAGGTCAGAAAACACCTCTGGATACTTTGCCACTGGAGGAGACCAATTAACTTGTCAGCCAGCTGATCCCTTGTGAGTGATCCTTGAACATGAACTTAAAGAATGCGGCCTAAGGATTTTTCAGACCAGACTGAAATGCTGCTCCGGTAGTGCAAGTGTCTAAGCGCTAGCTTTTGACCATTCGTCCGAGATGGGTACGGATTTGAGTTCTGGTAATGCCTGGATGCTGTGTTTGTCATACCCTCCTTCCTTGGAACTAGTGGCCCTAAGTTAGGGATGGAGACTGCTTACAGCCCATCAAGTTGCTCACACTGGTTGTTAAACCCCTAAACAACAGCAACCAGACAGTCATGCTGGTTGGTAGCTAGTAGGCAGGTGTGTTATGCAGGCAGTTTGCATGAACCATTTCTTAAAATTAAGATGGTTCAGTGGAGCCATTTGTTATACTCAATATTTGGATGAAAAGCACTACAGCAGACATTTGCTAATTCAGTGCTTATGTTTTTATTATTGTCCTACTCCTTTTCTCTTGTTTTTACATTGTTTCAACAGACTGTAATACAGTGAAACCCCGATTTTACACTTTTCAGGAGACCACCATAAAAAGTGTTACAATGCAGAAAAACGTAAAACTGAGGTTGAGGTAAAATAAACTTTATAGGCATACATAATGTGTAAAAATAGAAACCAATGTACACTAGCGGTACAGTACTATACTACTACATAGTATGTATTATAGATATGTTTATGTAAGAACCAAAAAATGCAGTATAACTACGTATGTATGTACATAACATTTTGAGATGTTGGTTTGGTAAAAATCTGTAATTTCCTTTTGCTTTCTATTTTTAGTGTTAAGCTCAAGCAAATCATTTTGAATAATTGAAAGGCTTTGCAAGTGTTTTTCTTCAGAACTGTGACTAAGAAGAAAGTTTTCCACAAGTTTTAATCCATTTAATGTCGCTTTGAATAAAAGCATATGTTCCAAAGTTTCGGTTACATTGTCATCGTCATTATCTTCTTTTGATGAACAATCCATTACATCGGAGTTTGTTTGAACATTTTCAGCTCAAGCTTAGCATTTAGAGGTAACTTTGGCTCAAGCTTGTTGCCTGAACCACGTCGTTAAAATTTTTCCCAGTTCACCGTATGGCGAACTTTTCAAAATCCTTCTTTTATTAGCACACTGACCTAACCTTTCCGAAGTAATTTTGATTGACTCTGTTCTAAAATTATTTTCAGCGTTGAAAATGGTAATCCAAGAGACTTGGCTAATTCAAATTTAGTTCTGTAAAATTTGCTATCTTTTTGTGTATAATGGAGGCTTTTTCAGCTAAGTAAAGATATTTGCACTTCTAACTCACCATCTTCACTTTCACATCTAAAAAGCAAGATTTAAACAGCCAGCAAACTGACTGAATTGCTCTTAGAACCTCACACTGTTCTTGCCAAGGTGAGATGCAGGCCTGCCCAACACAAAGATTTATCACACTATACAAGGCACTCCAGCAAAGTTGCTAAGACAAGACACGTACAGTCTGAGGAATGCTGCATTGCTCCAACTGGTCGTCACGTGCTTTCAACAAATTCTGGGGAGGAACAACCGGTTTAAGGCAGCCTGGTTGTCAGATTCTGCAGATGAATGTGGCAGGAGGGGGAAGAACTGGTTTAGAGCCTTAAACGTACAAAAACCGAGAAAGTTGCGAAATTAAAGGAAAATTAGGTTTGGCACCAAAAATTTTAAGTGACGTTCAATGTGGGAAATTGTGTGATTGGAAAAACATATAACACGAGAGAAAATGTAGGAGAATTACCAGGACTTCAGAAAAACGTCGCTCAAAATGGAAAATGCGGAGACGTAAGATCGGGGTTTCACTGTACTAATATTCTGCTGCAGGAAGTCAGAAGCCTTGGCCTGTTAAAAATAATTGAAATCAAATCAATGATTCAAATGTGGATGACAGATCTATTTACTTACAGTTCTGCAAAATAGCTCCCATGGATTCTTTTTCAATTTCAGTGACATATGAGTATTTTACTAGGGACTATTACCAGATGGTCAAATATGTTGAAAATGGATAAGTTCAGCAGCATACATGGTCATTAGTTAGAACTTATGGTAGGTTGATTGAAAGATCTTTGAGGTGTTTGCATTAGGATTGACATGCAAACTGCCGAGTCAGAGTGTGTTTTAATAATCGGTACATGACATGACTGCATTTCCTTTTAATATTCATTAATATTTATCATATAATACATCATTGCACTGGTGGAAAGTTTCACTCTGATTGATAAGCATGGCATGGACTAACCCACTCCAGCACAAAATTATCATGCATACCAAGGTCAATATGAACTGGCTGTTATCAATTCAGTGTATTATCCCTGCCAGTAGCCCTCCCCTTTAGTTTTTCTGTACTAGACAAGAGAATTGATGCTCTGCACCAAGAGGAGACTAGGTACAACACTATGAGATATTCTTGGCTAGCTTTGCACATCTTTCTTGAAGTCAACAATGTAAGTCTCTTGTCAAACTTGGATGCATGTTCTCTTAAATAATGAAATATCACTAGAACATAAAGTACTGAACTAATGAAACTTCAACTGCATTGTAGCTATCATGTACAAAAGGATACAATGGTCTTTCACAACCAGATTTGTAGAACCCAAGCTTTGAGCCACAACTGATGATGATGATGGTTTTAAAGATGCAACTGTTTTATTTATGACTTCCAGATAATATTGCTCAGATGGCAAAGATACAGCTGAAATTTACATAAAATTTATTTGTAAACTGCAACAAAAATAAATTATCAATGCACATTTACTAGCAAAAATATTTCATAAATTTAAAACCAAAAACAACAAATATTGTGGTATGCTCAAAATAAATGAAAATATGATCACTGAAGACAATGCATTCATTCAATAATTACCAAGTATGTGCAGCTGAAGTGACCTGCAATTATGATTTTTTTTTTTTTTTTGATTGGAGGTTTAACGACCACCGTGAGCACCTCAATGGGCTATAAGCAGTCGCCCATCCCTAATTTAGGGTCACTGGTTCCAGGGAAGGGAGAGAGCCAGTGCCGTAAGACAAACACAACATCCATGCCTGACCGGGATTCGAACCCGGACCCCTTACGGAGGAATGCTCAGAGGCCAGCGCCTTAGACCACTGCGCCACCGGGGCGGCAATTTTTTTGTTTTTAAATAATGGCCAATAAAAAATAACATTTAAATTTTAAAACCAGAGTTAAATGTCCAGTGTCAACTAAGACTTGTTAATTCAGGTCTTAAATTGACGACGACAGTAGCATTTTTATAGACATTTTGCTGATTATATGACAACTATTTTACGAGAATATCACAATTCTTCATGTCCTTGATATAATTTGCTTTGATTTAGCATCACAAATTAAAATTTTAATTCTTAAAAAACTGTTGCTCTGATTTATAAAGAACAGACATTAATAGATCATTTCATTATTCACTGATATCACTTCAAATATATTACATAGCTTACTGTTTTTTCACAGACAGTGGTGTACGATAGTAAGCAATTCTAAAATTCTTTTGGATAAAATATTAATATGGATTTGGAGAGGTCAGAGCAAATTAAGTTAGCATAAGTGAAGAACAGCTTTAACTGTGCAAATAATTTGAGAGTTCATAATGTTGCCAAGGAAAATAAATAAACCTAAGAAAAGTAGCTTGTGGCTATTGGGCTGTGAAAATTGCAGCATAAGAGTCAATCAAATGAAAACGAACGAACAAACACAGCAAACTGCTGAATGGGTTGTCACAGCAGCATCAACACAAAACATATGTGGTACCACTGTAGTGTAATGACGCAGTGAAATGTAGCACTGCGATCACACAACGATGGAAGCAGTAGGCTTTTGTACAGGACCTCGTGCAGGTGTTCAGTCCAAAAAGTCATGACTGAAGCAAAAAAAAAAATTGTACAGAGAGCAGTTATCCGGTTCTTAACTGTGGAAGGTGTCAGGAGTACAGAAATCCATTGTTGTGAGAGTAATGTGTATGAAAACTGCATGTCTTTTGTCACATGTTAAAGGCTCGAGTAAGAGGTTCTGAGAGGGGCGGGCAGTCATTGTTGACTGATGATTCAAGGCCAGGCTAAGCACACCATGTGATCACCAATGTTTCCATCACTGAAGTGGATAGTCTCCTTCGGGAAGACAGAAGAGTCACGGTGGAAAAACTTGCCGACAAAGTTGGAATCAATGTAGGCAGTGTGCACACCATTATCCGGGATCATCTGGAGTACCGGAAGATTTGCGCACAGTGGGTGTCACTTAAGTTGCTATGTGTGCACAAAAGACATTCGCATGGGTGTGTGCTTGAAACATTTACTTTGGTATCATGAGGAAAGTCACCATTTCATCAACAGATCATTGCGGAAGATGAAACGTGGTGCTTTCATTATCAACCTGAAAGCAAAAGGCAAAGCCAATTAAAACACACATCACCACCACCAAAGAAATCAAAGGAAATGAGACAAGTGCATGAAAGGTCAAATTGATCTTTTTTGACTACAGCAGGGATCATAGCATACTTCTGGAAAATTTTAGGTAAGAATTTTAGGAATTTTAGGAATTTTTAGAAAAATTTTAGGAAAATTTTAGGAGTGTATTTCAATAAAAACTAGATGTATATTTGTATACATCTAGTAAAACAACTTTGTATACATTGTAAAGAGTTTGCTTCACACCCTTTAACCATATATACTGATAGACTGCGCATGACATCAAAATTTCTGGCTCCAACATAAAATCACATGACAACAGTCAAAAAGATGGGTTACACCTGCTGTGCTTATGGTTGCTCTGACCGATATAGTAAAGAAAGTTCTATGATTTTTCATGGGTAAGAAACGAATTAAATACCTAAGTCAATAAAGTTCAATTACTTAACCAGAAACTTGCAGCTATTGATATAAAAATATAGTAACTTAAGAAAAAAAAAAAATGGAATGCATGTTCCAAATTCTTCGCAAATGTTCATCACATTATAAATCACAAAATGTAAACAACACGATCATGCATGTATATAGCTCATAAGTAAACTTACCTGAAGAGTTTTCATTATATATGAGGTGCATTCACATAATACACCGAAAACACTGAAGTTCTGCAGCGTAAATTAGTAATCATAACAGCATTTGTACACGAAATTTGGAGTCTGATGATGACGTGCCCAATGTTTGAGCCATGGCGGCTTTGATGCAGCTATTGCCAATGCGCAGTCCATTAGTATATATGGTCGAAGTTCACACCCAAATTTTTTGCATAACGTCTAATGTCTAAAGTTTAAGTATGATTTACTTCTAATGTTCAGTTCTTATCTTTTCACGTGTTATTATCATATTCAAGTATATTTACGACATTCAAGTTTCACTTTGAACATTAATATGCTGTTGAACCAGAAGCAATTCACGATTTTCACAATAAAGTTTTCAGGTTTCACATTAAACTATAATATCCTAAAAAGGTAATTGAAAACCAAGAACTATGTACAATTGTTCACTGAATTACTTTTTTCATATTATTGTTTTAACCTTTTCCTGATTAGCCTATCTTTTTCTGCTTCCACCACATGCAACGTTTTTTTTTTTTTTTTTTTGCATCTGCTAAAGTTCCTAACGGAATTTGGCGAAATTTGCACTAGAACTTTATTGTGATGTATCTTAACTACTGTAAAAATTTTACTGTGTTATTTTCAAAATTCAGAAAAATGGATTTCTGAAAATATTCTCCTAGTCCTTTGTGCTGTGGAAGTGATAAACAGGTGTTTGCTTTCTTCCCAACCAAGGGCTTCAGATCAGCGCTCCCAGCTGTCAATCAACCGTTGCTATGGTAACACCCTTTCTGCTGGAGGCTCACTCTGTCCAAAGAGGCACACATACTTGTCCATAATAAAAATTACCAATGCTAACTTTTAATGCTTTAAACCGATTCAACTGGAATTTTGAAGTGAGCTTCTGTAATCCAATTACAGTGAATGTAAAAATTTCAGCCACTTTCGTGAAAAATTCGCAAAGATAGTTTTCTTATTTTTTATCATAAGTAGTGGAAGTCTCTTGAGGGGAGGGAGGGTGGCATGCACATAAACAAGAAGAAGATGAATGTGTTGTTCAGGCATACTCCTCACTGGTGGATGCCAGCTGACTTGGTACATACGCGACCCCCTGCAAATGCTAAATGCCTCTTCTTTCCCCTTCTGTTCTCAATTGTCGGACGGACATCAAGCTCCCCTTCGACCTACTAGTAATCATCCAATTTTATTGCACTGGAAGTAGTTCCTTTTTTTTTTCTTTTTTTCCCCCACCCAAATTAGATTTGGTGCACATCGGAAACCGCTGCCGGTGGTTTCTTTGAGAACAGAGAAAAGGAACTTTAAAAAATGAAGGGGTAACAGTAACACGATTTCCCTAAAAGGGCATTTTTTAAGCACTAATTTCAAATTTCAAGGCTTTTTCAAGACGGCATTAAAAAAACACCGTTTTTCCAGGATATTCCAGGCCTTGAAAACGTAATCATGATTTTCCAGGACTTTCCAGGTTTTCAAGCACGCGTGCGCACCCTGCGTAATGGTAAATTTATTGGCGTTAATAACGGTTGTGTTTTAATAAATAAGCTTACGAAAATTTTAGGATGAATAGCAAATTTTAGGTATAATTTTAGGAATTTAAGGAGGGTCACAAAATATTAGGAATTTTAGGAATTTTAGGAGGAATGCGATCCCTGCTACAGGGTCCCTCTTTTGATTAAACTTCTCACCACCAGAAACAATGTAAATGCTGCCCGGTATGAGGACACACTGAAATCTCTGCGAGCATCACTCAAGTCCAAGTGGCTCGAGCTGCTCACAGCAGGAGTTATTCTTTTTTATAGCAACACCAGCTCACACACTGCAAAAAAAAATCATCCAGGATTACTTTTCCAAATCCAGGTGGGAAACACTCTAGTATCTGGTATACAGCCCAGATTTGTCCTCCCACGACTTTCACATTCTCGGGGAGCTGGAGAAGCATCTGCGGAGGTCACATTCACTAGGACGAAGAGGTTCAGGACGCTGTTCGGGAATGGTTCCATCAGCAACCCACCGCCTCCTCTGCACAAGGAATCTAACATCTAGTGTCATAGTGGGATAAGTGCTTTAATAGGCACGGGGATTATTTTAAAGGTAAGGCACAATACCTTTTTCATACATCCTTTGGCTCGTTTTCATTTGAATGACCATTATACATAGCTGAGAAAAAAGAGAACCCATTTTTTTGAAACAATATACATGCCACAGTGGAGAAAAGAATTTTGAAGTAGGTAAGAAACAGATGCCACTGTAAAACAGCATGGTCCAACTAGTGTAAAACTGAATCATTTTTCCAGATGTACAATGCCATTAAAACTGTCAGGCTTTCTGAAAGGAAGTTTATGATAATTTTTCAAATCTGGTGATAGCTCAAAAAGGAAAGAAAGCTACAATTTAAGCAGTCATTGAAAAGCATCATAGGCATAGATTTCAAACACAGCATGTGGCATTCTCATCTTGCACATCTACAAATCTTCTGCAGGTAAAATAACAACTGCTGGGGAAACACGCCGTGCGTGCGTTGCAACAAAATCGCTGGAAGTTAAGCACCCAAGAAAAGAGAAGTCAATTTCTCTACAAGGTCTGGAACAAATAATTCAAGCAGGGAACTCAACGGAGACTTGGTAAAACGTATTTTTAGTGGTGGTTTGGTTGCACACATATGGCAGTGAGTGGACAGTAATACGGAATATTCTCTCCAAAGTTCATCTTTTTAGGTGGCTTGCATCTGTTGGAATAGACAAAAGTATCTTTTCTACAGAAGGACAGCGATTTGTCTGACTGTATAAGTAACTTTTGCTAGGCACAACAAAAGAGAAGGGTAATCAACACAGTGAAGCAAGACTGAAAGCAGCACTTTAAACAGCATATTGTCCTGAGACAACCTGACTAAAGTCAGGAATTCCACCTGGGGCAGATCACAGGTCAGTGATCTGTCCCAGGTGGAATCCCTAGGACAGATTAGTGACCTGTCCCAGGGATTCCACATTCCAGTCACTCATTATTTAATTACTCATTTCTTACAAATTTTGAAGATGACAATCCGATTTTTGGCGTAAATGTGACAAGGATGGCAAGTCAGATAATATTCGAAAACTTGAAAATTTTCATCGTCCTATTCTTATTTTTCATTCTTTATTTTACTCTACATCATTTTTATGTGTAAAAAAGTAACTTAATTTGCGAAAAATGAAAAAGCAACCTTAGCAAACTCCTCTTTGCATATACAAAAAAAGAAAAAAATTTGCAAGAATAATGGTAAAATATTATGTTAAGACCTGTTATGAATGTTACAATACCGCATGTGGTTACCAGTTATGCATTTGCTTATCGTAAAACATCTGTAGATAGCGTCTGAACACATTATGTAAGAACTACACTCATTTTTTTCTTTATTTTTTTAGAAGTTACACTTTTTGTTACTATAAAAAAATTTTAAGTTTGTCATCTCTGAATATTATTATTATGCAGCATTCAAAAAATATTTCGGTTCATGTAAAATAAAGCGGCATCGCTGCCAACTGTTTTTGTATTACATTTGTAGCATACGCAACTGTTCAAGAACATAGCACTAGATTTTTAGTTCAATAATGCACAATGAGAATTTTAACTAAAAATAAAGTTCAAAGTCAATCATAGAATTTCGCTGATGATTTATGTACTTTTTCAACAGTTTCATAAGACAATAAATCTAAGTACACACACACACACTGAACATGACACTTCTGTGCAGGGTTGCAGAACTTACACTGAGCCATTATATTATGACCACCTACCTAATAATAAGCTGTAGGACCCCTTAAGCCCACAAAACAGTGGCCACTCAGCAAGACATCGATTTGATAAGGTGGCAATAGGTGGCACCTTATCAAACCAATGTCATAAGGTGACGATAAGTACGTATCATGGGGTATCTGGTACCATAATCAGGGGTGATTGTGAGGTGACACAAGAAACCCTGAAACTCTCAGCTCAGTGCCAATATACATATAATGTATAATACGCACATATAAACTAGCTACACAACAAATAGGCCCTAGTGCTTGTGCAGTTAAACTTCGCATCTTTTCTTGTACCCAATTTTCTTTCACTGTGCAAAATCCTTCAGGCATTACATCTTTAAAATCAAATTTTGCACTTCATATTATATGTTAATTGAGCAGTCTATGTAGACCAGTTTTACTTGAACTTGAAGCCTACAGTGGATTCCATTCAATTTCTAGAAGTAGTTAGAAAAAATAATCAAATTATTTGAACTTTCAAAATAATGAAAAGAAGCCTTCCTTTCAGCAGGCTGTTATCTTGAGAGCTTGTTTGATAAAGAAATCGCCCAAGGCGTCACAAATCGTCTACATTCACCATTCGCACAGACATGAAGCATTTTTAATCAAACCCTGTAATTCCCAAAGAAAATGGAACCTGAAGTTTAGTTACCATTTTTTAGCATTTTTAGAAATGAAATGTCCGAAGCATCTCAAATTCTTCTAAAACTTAAAAACCCGGATTTACGGGTTTGGAATGTGACAAAAACCCGGAATTCCGGGCTACACCCGGATTACAAACAGGTCTGCATAATGTCCACATCAGGTCCTCCAGTTCCTATACATTTCAGGGTGGCGGTGATTTAGTGCAAACCCACTTTTCCGAGTTGAACAGGAAATGTTTAATTGGGTTCATGTCAGGTAAATTTGGCCGGGGCATTAACAGAAAGTTACCAGCGTGTTCCCCAAACCACTCCTTGACAATTCTGGCAATGTGACATGGCGCATTATTCCTGTTGGCAATGGCCAACACCAGCAGGGAACACAGTTGCCATGAATGGGTAAACTTGGTCTGCAGCGACGTTCAGATACCTGACAGCTGTCAGGAGGGATTGTGCCATTGGGATACTCATGAAGAGGCCTGGGCCCCTGGGCCACTCCTACTGAATGCACCACTGAGTGTCAACACGTAGTTCACAGAAACCTGACTTTTAAAACAAGGCCAGTCTCTGTGGTGCGTCTCTAGGAAACACTTTTCTTTTTAGATGGAGGTTCGCCTAAAAAAAGTTTCATTTTAAATAAATAATTTAAAAAAAAAACTTCCTTATTGCACAATTGCCATGGTTTTTATCCGACAGCAGGAGCAGCAACCAGAGAGCATAAAGAAAAGGCTATTCAAGTGGAGCAGCGTCCATACAATACACGCATTCTGTGTAAGCTGCAGGTGGCACGAAGAGAGCACCATGGGAGAGGTAAAACAAGAAACAAATGTCAGAGCAGCGTCCATGCAACGTATGCTTTCTGCATAGTTGCAAGTGGTACGGAAAGCATCGTGCGAGGGGTAAATTGGGGGTGAAAGGCTGAGCCAACATCAAGCAGCTGCTATTATTCCTTGCCATTGGATTTCCTTTGATAGATAGATAGATCATGGGATTACCAATAAAGATACAGAAATCTATATTATGCAGAACACAAATTTAAATCCCCCTTCCCCCCATAAACTTTTAAGTTGATGAGGAAATTGCTTTACATATCATGAAAAAACAAATAATTTTCCGTAATTTCATCGGTATGTCCGTACTTCCAGAACAGCAACCAAAAATCCGCAAAATTACAGAAAATGTGTACTAATTAGCATCTATATATATGTGAGGCTTGTATTTTTCATCTCTCTCTCATTCAGCAGTTACTGCTAATCCTAATCTTACAACACTAAAGCAGCCATTCCAGGACAAGCTACAGGCCCGTCCTAGGATGTCTGCTTTTAAGCTTTAAATAAATATTCATATATAAGGGGATGTTGCCTTAAATGGGTAGAGGTGATGAATAAGTATATATTGGATGTGCTGTGTGTAAGTAAAACCAAAAAGGAGGAACTTGGGATTGAAGAAGTGAATGGAATGGTGAGTGTGTGGTCTGGAGTATTGGATAATGTGAGAGAACAGGTTAGTGTGCGTGTGATTTTAAGTGAAAAGATGAAGAACAACTTGTTTCCCTACATAAGTGAAAGAATTCTTTGGATTCGTAGTGCATGCTCCTTGTGACTGGGAACCTTCTGATAGGAAGATTTCTGGAATGAGCTAAAAGCTGTTTTGAGCCAGTTTGGAGCTAAAGAGAAAATTATAATAGCAGAGGATTTCAATGCTACAGTAGGTGTGCAGAATGCAATTTCTGATAATATTCTGGGTAAGTTTAATGATCCTTGTGTGAATGATAACGGTGGAAGATTAACTGGACTCTGCATTGAGAATGATTTGTGTGTATCTAATATGCGTTTCAACCACAAGTATATCCACACATATACTTGGGAAAATTGTACTCTTGGTCAAAAGTGTTATAGATTTTGTAGTTTACTATCAGTGTCTAAAACACTTAGTTGCTGACATGCGTGTGATGAGAGGTGCGGGTGGTGGCTCTAATCATTACTTGATAGTGTCATGAGTGAAACTGAATGTTGATTGGAGGAAAAGGATTAGGTAAAGGCCGAGGATGGAGAGAATAAAGGTTGAAAGGCTCTCTGAAGATCATCAGCGCTAATCTAACTTACTCAGAGAATGACTGAACGAGCTGAAGTCTTGTGAGAGGGATGTAGAAAAGAAGTGGGAATGTTTCAAGAACTGTGTTGTCACTGCTGCTAAAGAGGTCTATGGCACCACAATAGTGGTGATGCTTGATGGAATAGTGAGATTGAAGAGGCAGTAAAGAGAAAGAAGGGAGCTTATTTAGGGATGTTGCAAGGTAGTTTCTGTGGATGAATATCGCTGTAAGAAGCATGAACACTGTTCCATTGCAAAGTGGACCACCCTAATGAACAGGCATGTGATTGTCTAAGCTTCCAATTAACTGAAAACATCAAAAGCTGTTCCGAGATACACATAAATGAAACAAATATGAAAAATGCAAATATCAAAAATTATTATTGCTAATTTTATTATTCGTGTGTGTGTGTTTAAGCAAGTAAAATTAAATGCAAAAGTAAATTAATTGATAAGTGTTTAAGCAAGTAAAATTAAATGCAAAAATAGCAATACTGAACTATTAAAGTGTTTCACTTACTCGTCTACATTTTAAAGTGAGAATTTACTTGCTAACATTAAGATTAAATAAAAGTATATATCATTTGCTATTTTTCCCTGCACAGTATCCCATTTATTGAATCAACTTTTAAATTAATTGATAATATTTAGTAGTTACAAATGTACTTTTTCAAAAATGTGGATGGGAGGGGTGGCCTCATCTAGTGCTGTGCTTAGGGCTCCATTCTGTGTAAATCGGGCCCTGATCCCGGTCCGGTGCATTCTTTCTTCCACTTAGCTTTCAAACAAACAAAACGCATTCCTCCTTGGGGGGGGGGATAGGAAAGAAACAAAAAGCTGCTTCATGAACTTTGTTCAGAGGATTCCGGCCGACGTAATCACAGTCCCGGCGCCGTGGTTTCTTTCCACTTAGATTTAACAAACAAAATAAATTCCTCCTATCCGTGAAAAAAAAAAAGAAAAGAGGAAGAAACAGAGAGCTGCGCCACGAACTTTGTTCAGAGGTATCGAGCCGATGTAATCCCGGGCCACAGCAAAAGAAGCATGCCAGTCCAACGCTTAGCTTTTTTTCCACTTAGCTTTTTACCAAGCAAAACAAATTCCTTTTCTTCGGAAAAAAAAGAAACGAAACGAAGAACTGCGTCACGACCTGTGTTCAGAGGCTTCCAGCAGACGTAATCTTGCGCCATGGATTCCAAGGTTATCCTTCGTGCATTCTTTCCACTTAGCTTTCAAACAAGCAAAACAAATTCCTCTTCCTCAAAAAGAAAGAAAAAAAGAAAAGAAAAAAGAAAGTGGTGCATCACGAACTTTGTTCAAAGACAGGCTTCAGGCTGACGTAATCACACCACGGCGAAAGAAACGCGCCGGGCCGACGTAATTGCGACCCAAAGCTGTGCTTTCTTTACACTTAGTTTTCAAACAAGCAAACCAAATTTCTCCTCCTCGGAAAAAAAGAAATAAGCAGCTGTGTCATGAACTTTGTTCAGAGGCTTTTACATTCATTAATTACAAAACCAGTAAAATATTTTTAATAACAGCGAAAATCTGAATTTCCCTAATTTTTCATAAGTCATCCATAACTCCATAATCCTGGAGGATTACACAATTATCCAAAAACCAGTAAAACATTCTTAATATCAGCAAAAATCTGAATTTCCGTAATTTTTCGTAAGTCACCTGTAATTCCGGGGAAATCCGCAATGGTTGGCATCTCTGGATGCCTATGACACTTTCGCCCCCCCAGTGAGAGAGGTTTGTAATGTAAATGTCCAATCACACATGAAAATAACTTTTCTTTCTTTTCTTTGCATACGATGGCTCATGGCTCAGCCCAATCTCTCAACTGATTTTGCCCCCAGCAAATAAATAAAACATATAGCAATGGAAAGGACAGAGGTGAACTGAACTGAAGCAGCAGAGTGTTTCCCTAAATAAAAAAATAAAAAAACAGTTTTGAGCAAACCGAGATGCTTGAAGTGACCTCACCCGTGGCTATCTTGTTGGCTGAGCAGCAGCGTCAGCCCGGAGCTGCCGGTAAGTGACGCAGCAGCAGAAAGACTACGCCTTACGACTGAAATATTGCCACCTACCCAACGAATATTTCTCTCTTTTGCCCAAATTTTTTTTCCAACATATCAACAACCACAAACTTTTGTCAAAAGCCTGAGATTGCAAATGACAAGTTGCAAATGACAAGTTTAGCTAAGCTGGTTCCCCACAGTAACACAAAGGACAGGAAGAAGAAGGTGGAAAGTCGAATTGGCTTTTTGGAAAGATAGAAAAACTTTCTGGAAGTACATGAGACTCAGGGAAAATAGGGGAAACAAAGTCGTAAGTTGTGTGAAGAATAGGATCGAGGAAATGAGATAGGTGCTCAATGAGTTAAATGAATGATCGGGTGAATACTTCTGGGAGTTATTAGATAAAAAAAGTAAAGGTGATTCTGAGGCAGAAGCAGATGATGTCACAGTGAAAGATGGAAGCACAGGAGGGATCTCAAAAGAAGAGGTGTGTAAAGCTCTAAAATCTCTTCAGAATGGTAAGGCTCCAGGAGCTGAGAGCATAACTGCTGAGATATTGAAATATGGTGGTGACTGTAATAGACTGGTAAACTGAAATTTGCCAGCTGTGCTGGGAGTTAGGAATGGTCCCTCGAGATTGGAAGGATGCTATCATTGTTCCATTGCATAAGGGAAAAGGCTGCAAGAACTATTGTGACCATAGGCGTAGTGTGACCAAAAATTGAGGAGGGGGGCACAAATAAGTGTAAACTGATGATGTTGTTGTTGTTGTTGTTGTTGTTGTTGTTGTTTTTGGGGGGAGCACAAATAAGTGTAAACTAATGTTGGGGGGGGGGCATTCTCGGAAATAGTTTCTCCGCAAATGCTTCTTTTTGGCTGCCATAATTTAGATTTCTACATGCCTAATATATCCAAATTATATTAGTCACCACCAAAGCGGGCGGTTGTAGTGAGCGATGGGTTTGCCTCCTTGGGGCGCTCCGTGGTAACAATGGCACACACAACAGCAACTAGGGCCTCTGTGAATCTTGGAGAGGTGCCAGCTAGTTCTGTGTGACATTGGCAAAAAGACCCCAACTCACTGGGTTTTGTTCCAGAATCCTTAGGTTGAATGACCAATTGGAACCCTTAGCTGTGGGCTAATCCCCCACACTGATGTACTTACCTGATTAAAAAGACAAAAAGAAATCAATATCCGGACTCAAGTGTGAGATATGGTGGACCTTCTACACTTGAGAAGGACGGTCCACCACGGAATCGACCTGGACTTTCTAAACGGCGTATGAGAAAGAGATCTCGGCTGAATGAATGTAAGATTGGTGTATGGAATACTAGAAGTACAAATGGTAAATTGAATGAGGTGATTGAGGAGATGAATAAGTATAGACTGGATGTGCTGTGTGTAAGTGAAACCAAAAAGAAGGAAATTGGGGTAGAAGAAGTGAATGGCACAGTGAGCGTGTGGATAATGGATAATGTGAGAGGACTGGCTGGTGTAGGCGTGATTTTAAGTGAAAAGATGAAGAACAACTTGATTCACTATAATTGCGTAAGAGAATTCTCTGGATTCGTTTGAAAGTGAAACTTCAGAGAATCGTTATTGTTGTAGTGTATGCTCCTTGTGACTCGGAACCTTCTGATAAGAAACAAGATTTCTGGAATGAGCTAAAAGCTGTTTTGAGTCAGTTTGGTGCTAAAGAAAAAGTTATAATAGCAGGGAATTTCAATGCTAGAGTAGGTGTGCAGAATGCAATTTCTGACAATGTTCTGGGTAAGTTTAATGATCCTTGTGTGAATGATAATGGTGAAAGATTAATTGAACTCTGCATTGAGAATGGTATGTGTGTATCTAATACATTTTTCAACCACAAGTATATACACACATATACATGGAAAAACCGTACTCTTGGTCAAAAGAGTGCGATAGATTTTGTTGTCTACGATCAGCATCTGAAACACTTAGTTGTTGACACCCATGTGATGAGAGGTGCGGATGTTGGTTCTGATCATTACTTGGTAGTGTCACGAGTGAAACTTAATGTTGGTTAGAGGAAAAGGAATAGGAAGAGACCCAGGATAGAAAGAATAAAGGTTGATAGGCTCCTTGAAGATCATCAGTGTTATTCTGACTTACTCAGAGAAAGACTGAAGGAGCTGTAGTCTGGTGAGAGGGATGTAGAAAAGAAGTGGGAATGTTTTAAGAACTATGTTGTCACTGCTGCTAAAGAGGTCTGTGGCACCACAATAGTGGGTAACAATAGAGGTGATGCGTGGTGGAATAGTGGAATTGAAGAGGCAGTAAAGAGAAAGAAGGAAGCCTATTTGGGGATCTTGCAAGGTAGAGTCCCTGTGGATGAATATCGCTCAAAGAAGTGTGAAGCTTCTAAGCTGGTTTGCCAGAGTAAGGCAAAAGATAGGAAGGAGAAGGTGGAAAGGCATGAACTGGCTTTTTGGAAAGATAGAAAGTCTTTCTGGAAGTACATTATTAGACTCAGGAAAAATAGGGGAAACAAAGTTGTAAGTTGTGTGAAGAATGAGATCGGGAAATGATATGGGAGCCCAATGAGTTAAGTGAAAGATGGGGTGAATATTTCTGTGAGTTATTAGATCAGGAAAGCAAATATGATTCTGAGACAGACGCAGATGATGTCACAGTGAAGGATGGAAGCACATGAGAGAACTCAAGAGAAGAAGTGTGTAAAGCTGTAAAGTCACTTCAGAATGGTAAGGCTCCAGGAGGTGATGGCATAACTGCCGAGATGTTGAAATATGGTGGTGACTCTGTAATTGACTGGTTAACTGAAATTTGCCAGTTGTGCTGGGAGTTAGGAATGGTCCCTCAGGACTGGAAGGATGCTATTATTGTTCCCTTGTATAAGGGAAAAGGTGATCAGATTGAATGCAAGAACACTATCGTGGTATTAGCCTAGTAAGTGTGCCAGGGAAAGTGTTTGGTAAGGTTGTTATTGAAAAAGTACGGGGTCTTACATCAGAGAAAGTGTGGGATGTTCAAAGTGGTTTTATGCCTGGTAAAGGCTGCACTAACCAGATTTTTGCATTACGCATGATGATTAAAAAGTATCTGGCAGTTGGTAAGAAAGTTTTTTCAGCCTTCATAGATTTAGAGAAAGCTTATGACCGAGTAAATAGGACATTTTTGTGGAAGGTATTGAATGAATATGGTGTTACTGAGAATCTACTTAATAGTGTAAAAGCCATGTATGCTGGGAGTAGAGCTTGTGTATGAATGAATAGTGTTTTATCAAAATGGTTTCTATTGATGCAGGAGTTAGACAAGGTTGTGTAATGTCACCATGGCTGTTTAATATATTTATGGATGCATGCATGCATGATGCCAAAATAGATGATAGTGGTTTATGTCTTGGTGATATCCATGTGTGCAGATTGCTGTATGCTGACACTGTCCTGTTGGCAGTGAGCAAAAGGGATTTGCAGAGTATGTTGTCTCGAATGTACGAAGTTTGCATGAAATTCAAACCGAGTATAAATAAGGGAAAAACCAAAGTTATGGTGTTCGAGAGAGGAACTGGTAGCACTGAATGTAATGTAAGTATAAACGGCACTGTGATTGACCAGGTGAGTGAGTTTGTGTATTTAGGAAGTATGTTTGACAGAGAGAACAAATTGGATGGTGAAATTAGTAGGCGATTGAATTCTTCATTGAAAGTCATAGCTGCTCTGAGGTTTTCACAGGAATGATGGGTTCTCTAGAGAGTCCTGCATGGCTGTGTATCAAAGTGTAATTGTTCCTACTCTGACGTATGGCAGTGAAACCTGGGTGCTGCAGAAGAAACATAGGAGTAGTTTGTGTGCTGGAAAAATGCATAACTTATGGGGGTTTGTGGCAAGACACGGTCTGATTGTGTGAGGAATGAAGATGTGTTGCAGTTGTGTGATGTAAAGCAAAATGTTGTTAGCAAGGTGGAGACCAATATGCTTCGGTGGTTTGGCCATGTTGAAAGAATGAGTGATGAGATGCTTACTAAGAAAATCTTTTTAGCCCAAGTGGCAGGAAGGAAAGGCAGAGGAAGGCTAAGAAAGACATGGGTGGATCAGATTCAGGAGTGTCTGCATGAGAAAAAGAATATGAGTATGAAGTATAGAAGGTCTTGTGTACATTGAGTGATGCATGTCAGTGAAGCCCGAGTAGTGTGTCAAGATCACTGTAAATGGAGAAGTTTGATATGGCAACAGTAAGTAAATAATCAGTTAAAAATGCATCTGGTAGTTTGTATTTCTTTGTGAAGCTAACGTCTGTGTGTGCGTGTGTGTGAATCAAACAGGATGGATGGATGGGTGGATGGATGGATGTACTAACCTGGGGAGAAGACAGAATTCTAGAATACATCATTCATAAAATAACCGTAAAAGAGTTGCAATTTCCTTAAATTTTTTGGGTAAACTGTAAAATTTGGCAGCCATAGCAGTGCATCGAGAAAACAATGAGACTGTTTTGCCAGCAGTCTGGAGAGGTCCAATCCCACCAGATGCCAAACTCTTCTACCATCTCTCCCTCTACACCTTGCACCTTCCACTATTTCCTTTCCCCCTTTCACTTATGCTCTTTCACACGGCATCCATGCTGTGACAAAAACGTATTGGGCATCATACTATTCAAGGATGAGACACAGAACATAGTTTTCCTGCCCTATAACTACTACAAGATAGACACACCTCTTAGCTATGCTGTATAATAAAAGTTATACAGAATAAGAATTTTGAAGTGTCACAGCAAATCAAACAGCCAAAACTTGCTTCAGTGAGCTACAAAATTCGAATTAACTAAAATAATCATTTATTTGGATTTGAATAAACATGGAAAGAAAAAACATTACTTTTTAATTAAAATTGAAAAGAAGTTTTTAACTTTGAATTATCGACGAATTCATTTTAACCAAGTTCAAATCAAATGAGTTACACCGTATTTATGTGAGATTAATTTTAATATAACAGGTACAGATAACAAACTACTTTTCTCCCCTACAATAGAGTTTAGACATAAGACATTAGTTTGATAATTTCATGAAACCAAGTGTGACATTAATACTAGTCAGCAATAAGTTCTATAATATAACAGAAATAACTTCATAGTTATTCTACTACACATAAGTGATACTAAATTTATATCACACAGAAAAAAGTAATTGTTTTAATCATTAGTAAGAGTATTAAGCACTATACGTAGAAAAAAAGAGAGTACTAACGATATGCTTTTCCTTGCTTAATTAATTCCACTTGAAATTTGACTTCAGTTCCTGGTAATAAATATACACACGATGGCTTCAGATTCAAATTTGCTACAATTACTAGTCTGACCTCATAAGAATTGACATTCTAAAGAGAGAAAAGTGAAAACGTATATAAGTAAATAAAAAATGAAACAAACAAAATATAGCAATTTTTATACTTTTGATCAATATGTAAATTACTCAGAAGGCACTTCACACTGTACTGTATTTTATCAAAAACACAAAGGGGTGGGCATTCATGCCACATTAAAAGACAAAATTTAGGTTCAGTACAAGATCTCATGAGTAAGATAGTATACATTAGGTCATTCAGGAAGTACATGAACACTTTCAATGCATACATTTTGGAAACCTAACGTGGTAACAATGTCCAGCAGTTGTGTAGTACACACCTCAAGTTCAGTTTGTGCCTAACGATCTGCTAGTGAAAATTATAACAACAGTAAAGCAGATGAGAGGTGTAAAAAACACTTCTGCATCATATTGCAGTGTTCAGAGGGATTGGCACAAAGTCTTCAGCAGACAGCAGTATGTCTAAATACATTTAGAAGGTGTCTACCAAATTTTTGAAATGTAATTTCATGACAAATTTCAAAACGAGCTTTTTTTTAGTTTGTTTGTTTGTGTGTGTGTGTGTGTGTGTGTGTGTGTGTGTGTGTGTGTGTGTGTGTGTGTGTGTGTGAGAGAGAGAGAGAGAGAGAGAGAGAGAGAGAGAGAGAGAGTGTGTGTGTGTGTGTGAGAGAGAGAGAGAGAGAGAGTGTGTGTGTGGAGAGCGTGTGTGTGTGTGTGTGTGTGTGTGTGTGTGAGAGAGAGAGCGTTGTGTGAGAGCGTGTGTGTGAGAGAGAGCGTTGTGTGAGAGCGTGTGTGTGAGAGAGAGAGAGAGAGAGTGAGTGTGTGTGTGTGTGTGAGAGAGAGAGCGTGAGTGTGTGTGTGTGCGTGGGTGCGTGCGTGCGCGAGTGTGTGCTTGTGCGTGTTAATACAGTGGTTGCTCTGACATTTTTATTTTTCGCCAACCCATTCACCAAAGTAATCTGAAGTCACCATTTTTATTCACCCTCCACTGGAATTATAAAAACCATGAAAACAAAGTGCTAAATAGGTTTTACATCACAATTGCGTTACTCTTTCACATAATCGCTTTCCATCTCATGCGCAATGTAAACAATGAAAAAAGTAATTAATATTTAAATTTCATTTTTCAAATACCAAATCGAATAAAAATTAAGGATTGTTTTTGTTTAGACATCATTAAAAAAAAAGTAATCAATATTTTTGCCAAAATTTTTTATCAATCGCCAACTTTCACAACTTGCAAAGAATTCGAACGGTAGCACGACCCCTGCATGTACAGAGGGAGAGTCAAATATTTTGCAATATTTGGATCACTATGTCTTCATGCGTACCTTTAAGATGAAGGCTAACTAGCATTCAAAGTATAGGCCATCGTATTGCAACATCTTTAGCCATCTGTCTGCCAGTTCAATTCCGCGGAGGTACCACTTTTTGTCCTTCAAGGCGAAGAACTCCTTCACCCCAGCTGCCACCTCCTCCTAGTTGTTGAAGTGCCACCCGCAAAGGATGTGGGCCCTTGAACGGAACAAGTAATAATCCAACGGGGCAAGGTCCGGACTATAGGCTGAGTGTGGCATCAGTTCGATGCCCTCAAGTTCCTGGAATTCTGCCCGGGTCGTTCACACAGTATGAAGTCCAACGTTGTCCTGCTGTAGGAGAGTGCGCTTTCTGTTCACCAGTGCCGGGTACTTCTCCTCCAAAATGGCATACATCTGCTCCAGCTGCTCAGAGTAGAGGTTGGCGTTGATGATACGACCATCAACAAATTCACAATGGATTATCCCCTCAAAATACCACTAGATGCAGAGCATCATCTTGTGCTCGAAGCGCATATGTTTGGCAACAGGTTCAGGAAGCTCGCCCGGGGTTAACACCACTGTCGTGTATTAGGATTACGGAAATAAACCCACCTTTCATCGCACGTAACAATTCTCTTGACGAAACGTACATCGCGCAGGTTTTCTAGGATTTTCATGCACACTTCCACTCGGCGGTTAGCTTCCACTGGCGTCAGTTTGTGAGGGACAATGAAGCAGCTCCTGTAGACCTTGCCGAGGTCTTGAAGGTGACTAACCACAGTGGTCTGTGATATGCCCAACTCGCCTGATAATATCCGAGTGCTGGTTGTCGGATTTGCCTCTATGATCTGGAGCACGGCCTCCAAATCCACATTTCGTGGCCCATCTGACCTTAGCTGATCATCCAGGTTTCTATCATATGAGCAAAATTTCTTGAACTATTTGGTTGCAGTGCTGTGGTACACAGAGCCTTCCCCTTTCATAGGACAAATGTTCCATGTTGCTTGAGCAGCGTTATGGCCAAGTTCAAACTCATAAAGCAAAAGTGCCCTAATTAGCCGGCTGTGCCTGTTCATCTTTTAGGCATCCCAACCACAGACAGAATGACGACATGCAGTGGTGTTCACAGCAACGACTACCACTTTATATCCCTTTCGACTGACTGCAGTGTGCGACTTGAAGTAGTTCAAACACACAACATACCTGTGCGCCGCAGATGTGTTACTGCAACACTTTCGACTCACCCTCTCTCTCTCTCTCTCTCTCTCTCTAATATATATATATATATATATATATATGGGTGGATGAAATTCGAAAGTATGCAGGGGTGACATGGAGGAGACTGGCACAAGACAGACCGTTGTGGAGGAAACTTGGGGAGACCTTCGTCCAGCAGTGGATTGATAATGGTTGACAATGATGATGATGATGATATATATATATATTCTATTAAGAAGAGACCTAAGCAAAAAAATATATATATATATTTTTGACTCATACCAAGTACAACATAGAAAAGGTTATGTATCTACCGGTGTGAGTAAAAGGAGAAAAGATAAAAAATAAAATAAAACAACTGAATGTAGAAAGTGTCGAGAATACTGAGCCTTGGCTTTATCAAGGACCAGCAAAAACTCTGCATTTTCTCACTTCCACAAAGACCTAGTTGCCAAGAAACTGAAGGATAAAGTTGTAGAAGTTGAAAGTTCCTCTGACAGAGCTGCACAACTCGTTATCCAACTCTCGAGAAGATACCAAGCTCAGATTATTCAAACTTATGCACCCACCACAAGTCATCCTGAAGAAGAAATTGAAGAATTTTATGAGAAAATTCGTCATCTGAATAATAAAGGTAAGCAGCACTTGAAGATAATTATGGGAGATTTCAATGCAAAAATAGGGCAACGAAAACAGAATGAAACTTCAGTAGGTAAATTCGGTTACGGCTACAGAAACCAGCATGGAAATACTCTCGTTGAGTTTGCAGAGGCAGAAGGGGTTTTCATCTTGAACTCCTTTTTCAAGAAAAAGCCACACAGGAAATGGATGGACATGGAGACATCCAAATGGGACGACAAGTAAATTGATTTTATTATGTGTAACAAAAAATTCGTCATGGAAGACTGCAGTGTGCTAAACAAGTTCAACACAGGTAGTGACCATAGATTGGTGAGATGTAAGATGCACCTCAACACTAAACTTGAACGTGGCAAGCTCATAAGACAAACAAAATCTATTGACATAACCAACCTTAAAAAACACCATAATACCTTCAAGTTGGAACTGAAGAACAGGTTCTCTGCTTTAGAAGGCCTAACATCGGAAGAAGTGGATATGCCTGAAGTTAACAGAAAAGTAACCAAAGCTCTTATGGAAACAGCAACAAAATTAGCTGGGTCTAAGAACAAGTTGCATGTGAACAAATTATCAGGAAAAAACAAAATGTTGATGCAAAAAAGAAGAGAGATGAGGACAACTAAAGAAGATGTCACTTCCAAAGTGGAATATATAGAGCTATGCAAGACAGTACAAAAAAGTATCACTGAAGACGTAAGGAAATTCAACTGTGAACTAGTGAGGAAAGCAATTGAAAACAACCAAAGCCTAAAGATAGCAAAGGGACATCTCAGTAAGGGAAGAAAACAGATTATGGCACTGAGAAAAGAAGATGGTTCTGTAACAAGAAATAGAGGCGAAATTTTGACAAGAGTGAAGGATTTCTACTCCAAATTATATGAAAGGGATGATACATGTACTCCAAACATCATGAAAGGTACCAGTACCAGAGTTCTTCCAGTCCTCCCAGCAGAAGTTGCACATGCAATCAAGAACATGAAGCTGGGAAAAGCTCCAGGAGAAGATGGAATTACTGTAGACATCATACAAGAAGCAAGTGGAGAAATCGAAACAGTACTCGCCCAAGTTTCTACTCGATGCCTTAACGAAGGGAAGATGCCTGAAGATTGGAACAACGCTACAATGATCCTGCTACATAAAAAAGGTGCCATTGAGGAACTCAGGAACTACAGACCTATCAGCGGTTTATAAAATTTTCACTAAATTTCTTTCACACCGCTTTAAGGTAACACTGGACATGGCCCAACCGAGAGAACAAACTGGATTCAGGAGTGGCTACAGCACAATAGATCGTATCCACGTACTGAGAGAACTAATTGAAAGAGCGAGGGAATATGAACTTCCATTGTGCATGGCTTTTATCGATTATGAAAAAGCCTTTGATTCGGTGAAGCCATCAACAGTTACAATGGCTCCGAATTCCTGCGGTATTGAAGATGCATACGTTAATATTATTAATAACATCCATGAAAATGCAAGTGCAAAGATTCGGCTGTTTGAAAATACAACACACATAAAAATTGGAAAGGGAGTGAGACAAGGTGACACCATATCTCCGAAGCTCTTTAATGCCACATTGGTGGGTGTCTTTCAGTCGCTGAGCTGGGAAAACAAGGGGATAAAAGATTCATGGAGATTATCTAACCCACCTTCATTTTGCTGATGACGTAGTCATTTTTGAAACTACTCCATCAGAGCTGCAGAGTATGATCCAGGAACTTGCTGACAAGAGTAAAGAAGTTGGATTAAAAATGAACTTTCAGAAGACAAAAGTGATGTTCAATGCTTTTACAAAAAATGAAGATTTATCAATTGATGGAGAAAAGCTGGAGATAACAGACACGTACGTTTATCTTGGACAGCAGATATCAAGTGAGGGTCACATTGATGAAGAAATTAATCGGCGTACAAAACTTGTCTGGAGAGCTTTTGGAAGAAACAGCATAATTTTCAAGAGCAATATGCCTTATGCCTTAAAAGAAAAGTGTTTGATCAATGCATCCTTCCAGTGCTTACGTATGGTGCAGAGACGTGGACCTTAACTAAAAGAGACATACAAAGGCTGCAGACGACTCAAAGCAGCATGGAGAGGTGCATGCTTGGTGTAACCAGGCGAGATAAGAAGAGGAACTCGTGGATCAGAAAAATGACAAGAGTGGAAGACATCACGACCAGAGTTAAATCCCTGAAATGGCAATGGGCTGGACATACTGCCAGAAGGACAGACCATCGATGGACAGCCGAAATTTTAGATTGGATTCCAAGAGACAGGAAAAGACCTAGAAGAAGACCACATGGAAGATGGGTGGATGAAATTCGAAAGTATGCAGGAGTGACATGGAGGAGACTGGCACAAGACAGACCGTTGTGGAGGAAACTTGGGAGACCTTCGTCCAGCAGTGGATTGATGATGGTTGATGATGATATATATACACTGACGGGGGAAAAATCCCAACACCAAGAAGGGGTTGTGTTAGATAAACGACAGTTGGTAGGCGGTGAGAGTACATCTGTAAGATGACGTCTATGCAAATTTCGTGCTTGGCGCATACGTGTGGCGTTAGTAGCGCCCCTTGGAACATGCAAAGCAGGTTTGCTGTAAATAAGCGCTGCAACGTTCGTGAGCGTTAGTTATCGTTGAGATTCCACGTAGGGTGTTGATGTTAGTCAAGAATGCCTTTAAGAAGACAAAGAAGCCATTATCAACAGCTAATGGAGTTTGAACGAGGTCGTGTAATAGGGCTACGAGAAGGAGGATTTTCTTTCCGCAATATTGCAGAACGACTTGGCAGGAATGTAGCCACTGTGCACGATTGTTGGCAGCGGTGGTCAAGGGAAGGTACTGCCTCAAGAAGACCGGGTTCCGGCCGGCCACGTGCATAGATGCCAACCTCTAAAAGTAGTTTTCAGTAACCAACATGTTCATTTTTCAGTAATTTTCAGTAACAATTTTGTTTTTTCAGTAATTTTCAGTAACAATTTTGTTTTTTCAGTAATTTTCAGTAATCCAGTCTACAGCGGCAAATTTGGGTATTTAACACTGCAACAAATTTTAATCTGTCAGAACAATTAACAAATAATAACAATAAAAATAATTTGCTGGTGGGAAAATTTAAAATACTGTCTACCAGAAAAATATAATAAATTACCTCCAGACATGAAGAAAAATTATTCCTTGGAATGTTGGCCAAATTATTATGATAAACTGGCTGTAGTTGCCATTTTGGCCTTCCTTAATTCAATTTGTGAAAACTTCTTCTGATAGCATAGTTCACTGTGTGCAATGCTGTTTATTTTTTCTAATAAAGACAGCACATGAGTACTTAAATTAGGTCTGAATTCATTCATGGTTTTTTTTTACAATACTGAAAATTCTTTCTGTACTTGCATTGCTATGAGGGACAATAAAATCATTTTCATAATTTTGCTTAATGATTCATACTTCAACTGGCCACTTTCATTTTTCATTAAAGAAATTCTCTGCCACACTTTGTCCATTCTCCCAGAAGTAACAGCACAGTTAAAATTTTCAAACTGGTAGTGAGCAAATTCAGATTCCACCTTGTCAGATTTTTCTGGTTTCAAAACTGGAAACAGGGAACACATATATTGGACTGATGCAAAAGAAACACTTTGCCTTAATGCTACATCTGCAATTTCAGCAGGACTCAGAAATTCATCATTAAGTGGAAATTTTCTTAAAATGTAATTGCAGCCTGCCTTGTAAAATTCCCTTACCTCAGAATAAAAAGTAGCCACTGTGTCTTCACTCAAATCTGCAGTTGTGCCTATATAAGATCTCGCTTTTGACCCAATTACGAGATCACAGTTTTCTTTTGATTTCTCCTTCTTTCGAAATTTCCATCTGCAAGAGATGTTGCTGTCACATCAAATGCCGATGGCTTGATAAATCGTACAAGCAATTCAGATAACAGACTATGAAGTTTTCTTTTTAATACATGCACAAGCGGAGCTTCCTGCTGCAAGAACACATTAACAGATGTAAATAATGGAAGAGTAGCAGATAAAAAAAGACAATAAAGTTTAGATGAAGGATTTCCAATCATACTTGCAAGGTTCTTATACTGTGAATTAGCTTCTTCATTGTCACTGAAATAATGTTCTAGAGCAGGGGTGCACAACCCGCGGCCCGCGGATAAATATTTTATACTATTGAAAACGTGAATATATATATTGTGAATGATGAGATTTTTTCCCATTATTGTAGGCCCTAGTTGAAATAAGAAAATTATAAAAATGTTTCGTTAACTAGCAAATTTTCCAACAATGAAAAGTTTTGTTGAAAGTTCTGAATTCCATGTAAATGTGGCTAAATATGCATCTCTTGTAGTGGACCTTCACAATGAGTTTAAAAGACGATTTGAAGATATAAGAAAATTTGAGGTTTTGTTTGATATGTTTTCTCTACCATTTACTACTGACGTTGCGTCAGTGCCACTAAATTTCCAGATGGAATTAATTGATCTTCAGTGTAACAATGAGTTAAAAACAAAATACTCTGAAGTTTTTCTCCTAGAGTTTTACAAAAATTACTTACCAAAAGAAATGAAATTGCTCAAAGATCATGCTTTAAAAACGGCAACGTTGTTTGGAAGTACCTACTTATGCGAGCAATCGTTTTCTTTGATGAAACAAATAAAGTCAAAGTGTTGTTCCCGTTTAAGTGATACACTATTGGAGGGAAACTTGAGCATTACCATCTCTAACATTGAACCTGATATTGACAGACTATTGAAAAATAAACAATGCCAAGCATCTCATTAGGAGCATTAGGCTACTACTTGATTTGATGGTCAGTTTGACGATATACTGATTTTAATTTTTTATATACTTTGATGTTAAGAATTCTGTTTTTTGTAAAAATAAAAATTTTACAACCTTGCGATAGTATTATTTTATTTTATATACCCCTAAACCTTTTCCAATTAGGAGTAAGTTGATTGTAAATCAGTAATTTGATAACTTAATAACGCAATTTGCCAAAAAACTTCAAAAATGGATTTAAACCATTTAGAGGACACAAAAATGGTATTGAAACACATTTTTTGTCTGCTGGTAAAATAGGTTATTCGGATAATAGTAAAATTAGCTTTAGCGGTAGGGTTTGGCAAGTGCCTATGTGAAAAGGTAACTTGCGGCCCGTCACTTATTATGTAAAAATAAACTTGGCCCCCACTTATAAAAAGGTTGTGCACCCCTGTTCTAGAGCCTCCCACTGTTCTAAAATTCTGTCAATGGATTCTAAAAGTGATAACCAGCGAGTATTGACATGCTTTAGAATTTTGTGTGGTTTAGTACCACAAACAGCTTGACTCAGTTTTAGATTGTGTTTCCTCTTTGAACTTTTCTCCAAAAAAAAGAACAGCTGTATCAGAAACTACTCAACATTAAATCCTTTCAGTTGAGTAGCAGATTTCTGTGCAGCTAAATTTACTAAATGGCATGAACATGCACTATGATTGCAGGCTGAACCTTCTTTATGTGAGAAACAACACCTTTTACTTGACCTATCATAGTGTTAGCATTGTCACAAGAAAATGACACACAGTTGCTCCACGAGATATTTTTTTAAGAAACTCATTGTTCAAAACGTTGAATATTCCTTCACCTGTATTATTACTTGATTCAACCAATGATAACAAAACAGTTAAATTTTTTCCCTATTTTTTCGTCAAAATATGTTATTGTAATGGGATACAGTTTATTTGCGTGAGCATCATTACTTCTGTCCGTAGATAGAGAAAAAGGATTTTTTTAAACTTCAGATACGATGTTACTTGTAGAAACACTGGCCATGTGCTGAATTAGTGCAGTAGCCTTGGTTCTTCCACACGAATATTTTTTGCGATTGCTGAATCGGGAAACATGGCTTGAAATAACGGTTTAGCATGGTCAGCAGCTGCTATGGGTAAATTGTGTTCCACAATAAATGAAGTGAACATAAGTTCTGCATTTATTACACTGTTCTCCTTTGATGCAAACAAATCGCTCACTGACTGAACTTTCAACTCACCGAAAGATTTATGCTTTTTCGATTCTGCGTGTCTTCGGCAATCATCCTGC
This sequence comes from Macrothele yani, assembly GCA_039090855.1. Classification (NCBI taxonomy): domain Eukaryota; kingdom Metazoa; phylum Arthropoda; class Arachnida; order Araneae; family Macrothelidae; genus Macrothele; species Macrothele yani. The sequence goes on along the minus strand of CM077028.1, from coordinate 68,777,679 downwards.
CCACCGTGCGCAATACTAAAATCGCATCTACAAATTCTGCAAAACACGTGGTTCACAGAAACTTTTGATTTCTCAAAACAGGGCCAATCTCTATTGTAAGTTTCTAGAAAACACTGTTTCTTCTTAAACGACGAAGGTTTGTCTATAGAACGCTTCATTCTAAATAAATGAAAGAAAACAGCAAAAAAACTTCACAATCGTCTCACTCTTCCGTGATGTAACAGTACGGTAGCAGAGAGAACCAAAAAGTATCAAGGACAATAAAGCAGAAACGCTGCCTACCAGGAACAAAAGCAACTGCCCTGGTTGCACGCAGGAGACACGAAGTGCATCATGGGAGTTCGGAACGAATGCCTAAGCAGCGTCCGCACAGAGCTAAACTGCGTAGTTGCGTCTGGCAGGGAGAGAACCAATGGGAGCGGTGTCATGGAATGAAACACTGAGCCAGCATAGTGTGGTTGCTGCTCAGTCTACGGTAGATAAATTGCCAATTAAGATGCAGAAATTTATAATACACAGAATGTAGCATTTAATTCCCCCCCCCCAGAAAAACTTGAAGAACCAACAAAAAATTTTAAGTTGATAAAAATTTGCTTTCTATCTCAGAAAATTAAATCAAATGGCGATTTTCCGTAATTTCAGCAGTGTTTCCGTACTTCCGTAACAGCAACCAAATATCCGTAAAATTACGGAAAATCCGTACTACTTGGCATCTATGCACGTGGCACTACTGAGAGGGAAGACTGCCATGCACGGCGTGTGGCTGTGGCGCATCGTACCGCGTCTGCGGCAGCAATTCGAGCTGCAGTTGCCACCACAGTGACACAACGAACTGTTACAAATCGGTTACTTGAAGGACAGCTCCGAGCCAGACGCCCTGTAGCATGCATTCCACTTACTCCAAACCACTGCTGTTTGCAACGTCAGTGGTGTCAAGCTAGAGTTCATTGGAGGACGGAGTGGAAATCTGTTGTGTTTTCTGATGAAAGTCGGTTCTGCCTGGGTGCCAGTGATGGCCGTGTGTTGGTTAGAAGGAGGCCAGGTGAGCGCCTGCAACCAACCTGTCTGCTGCCGAGACACACTGGACCTACACCTGGAGTTATGGTCTGGGGAGCAATTTCCTATGACAGCAGGAGCACTCTCGTGGTTATCCCACGCACCCTGACGGCACAGTTGTACGTCGGTCTGGTGATTCAACCTGTTGTGCTGCCATTCATGAACAGCATTCCAGGGGGTGTTTTCCAACAGGATAACGCTCTCCCGCATACCGCTGTTGTAACCCAACATGCTCTACAGAGTGTCGACATGTTGCCGTGGCCTGCTAGATCACCAGATGTTTCACCAATCGAGCACATATGGGACACCATTGGACGACAACTCCAGCATTACTCCCAACCAGCATTAACCGTCCCTGTATTGACCGACCAAGTGCAACAGGCCTGAAATTACATCCCACAAACTGACATCCAGCACCTGTACGACACAATACATGAACGTTTGCGTGCTTGCATTCAACATTCTGGCGGTTACACCGGTTATTAATGTACCAGCATTTTACATTTAAAATGGCTCTTCTCGGGCTTACAATAAGCTGTGATCTTGAAACCTTAATCAATTAAATATGTTACCTATACAAATGTATTGCCGCCATTTCATTCCTCTACAATTATTTTTTCGTGGTGTTGGGATTTTTTTTTCCCCGTCAGTATATATATATATATATATATTCTATAAAGAAACCTAAGCAAAAAAAATATACAAATATAATTTTGACTCACACCTAGTACAACATAGAAAAGGTTATGTATCTACCTGTGTGAGTAAAAGGAGAAAAGAAAAAAATAAAATAAAACAACTGAATGTAGAAGGTGTCGAGAATACTGAGCCTTGGCTTTATCAAGGACTTTGCACCCTTCGTTCTAAATTCTAAAATTTTTTCCTTAGTCTTCAGTTTTGCTCTTAAGTATATATATATATATATATATATACAGGACAGGATGCAAGATCAGGTGATGCGTAACATATCATAGCTTCTTGAGGTGCATCCTGTTCATACCAGCAGCCAGTGCGACATGAAGGCAGAGGGTGCTAAGAATCACCGGAGAACAGGACTAGGCTGCCATTTCATGCTGCCCTTGGCTATGTTTAATGGACGTTCGCTATCTTCTAATTCAAGGTTCCTTGAATTAGAGAAGGAACTAGAAAGAATCAAGTGGGGGCATCGTCGAGCTAAGTAAGGTAAGAAGGAAAGGAGATCTCATTGAACAGAAAAGCGGACATCTCTTCTACTATAGTGGGACTGGTCCTGGCAGAACTAGTGGTGTTTGGATTTATAATAAACAAGAAACTGAAGGAGAAAGTTGTAGAAGTTGAAAGTTCCTCTGACAGAGCTGCACGACTTGTTATCCCACTCTCGAGAAGATACCAGTCTCAGATTATTCAAGCTTATGCACCCACCACAAGTCATCCTGAAGAAGAAATTGAAGAATTTTATGAGGAAATTCATCATCTAAATAATACAGGCAAGCAGCACTTGAAGATAATTATGGGAGATTTCAATGCGAAAATAGGGCAACAGCATCAGAATGAAACTTCGGTACGTAAATTCGGTCATGGCAACAGAAACCAATATGGAAATACTCTCGTACAGAAGATTTTTCATCATGAACTCCTTTTTCAAGATAAAGCCACATAGGAAATGAACATGGAGACATTCTAATGGGATGACAAGGGAAATTGATTTTATTATGTGTAACAAAAAATTCGTCATCGCAGACTGCAGTGTTCTAAACAAGTTTAACACAGGTAGTGATCATAGAATGGTGAGATGTAAAGATGCACCTAAACACTACACTGGAACGTGGTAAGCTCATAAATCAAACAAAATGTATTGACATGGCCAACTTTAAAAATCGTCATAATACCTTCAAGTTGGAACTGAAGAACCATTTCTTTGCCGTAGAAGGTCTATCATCAAAAGAAGTGGACATCTCTGAAGTTAACAGGAAACTAACCAAGGCTCTTATGGAAACAGCAACAAAAATAGGTTGTACTAAGAACAAGTTGCATATGAAAAACATATCAGGAAAAAACAAAAATGCTAATGCAAAAGAGAAGGGAGATGAGGACAAATAAAGAAAACTTAACTTCCAAAGTAGAATAGAGTTATGCAAGCCAAATTCGAAAAAATATTACTGAAGACATAAGGAAATTCAATTGTGAACTAGTGAGAAAAGCAATTGAAAATAATCAAAGCCTGAAGAAAGCAAAGCGACATCTCAATATGGGAAGAAAACACGTTATGGCACTGAGAAAAGATAGCTTTGTAACAAGAAATAGAGATGAAATTTTGACAAGAATGAAAAATTTCTACACAAAACTATATGAAAGAGATGATACCCACATTCCAGTCATTAAGAAAGGTACCCATACCAAAGTTCCTCCTGTCCTCTCGGCAGAAGTTGCACATGCAATTAAGAACATGAAACGAGGAAGAGCTCCAGGAGATCGAATTACTGTGGACATTGTACAGAAAACAAGCAGAGAAATAGAAACTACACTCGCCCAAGTTTTCATTAAATGCCTCAATGAAGGAAAGATTCCTGAGGATTGGAACAATGCTACAAGGATCCTGCTATATAAAAAAAAGTGACGCTGAAGATTTCAGGAACTACAGGCCCATCAGCCTCCTTTCAATGGTTTATAAAATCTCCAATAAGGTTCTTTCACATCGCTTGAAGGCAACACTGGACATGGCTCAACCAAGAGAACAAGCTGGATTCAGAAGTGGCTACAGCACCATAGACTGAGAGAACTAATTCAAAGAACAAGGGAATATGAACTCCCATTATGCATGGGTTTTATCCATTATGAAAAGGCCTTTAATTCTGTGGAACCATCAGCAGTTACAATGGCTTTGAAATCCTGCAGTACTGAAGATGCTTACATTAGCATTATTAATAACATCTATGAAAATGCAAGTGCAAATGTTTGGTTATTTCAGGATGCAGAACCAATAAAAATTGGAAAGGGAGTGACACAAAGTGACACCATTTCTCCCAAACTCTTCAATGCCACATTGCAAAGTGTCTTTCAATCACTGAACTGGGAAAACAAGGGGATAAAGATTAATGGAGATTATTTAACTCACCTTCGCTTTGCTGATGACAATCATTTTTTCAACTACCCTTTTTTTTCAACTACCCTCAACTGCAGATTATGATCCAGGAACTTGCTGACAAGAGTAAAAAAGAGGGGATTAAAAATGAACTTTCAGAAGACAAAAGTGATGTACCATGCTTTCACAAGAAATGAAGATTTATAAATTGATGGGGGAAAGCTGGAGATAACCAATCCTACATTTACCTTTGACAGCAGATATCAAGCAAAGGTCACATTGATGAGGAAACTAATTGGCATATAAAACTTGGCTGGAGAGCTTATGGAAAAAACAGTACAATTTTCAAGAGCAATATGGAAGTATGTCTTAAAAGAAAAGTGTTTAATCAATGTATCCTTCCAGTTCTTATGCATACCTGCCAACATTTTATGAAGCTCATCAGGAGCACATGATGATCACCTTCCATGTGCTGTCTCGCGCAGCCGATATGGTGCTATACTATCGGTCTTACCAAATTTAAAATGTGACATTCTCAGCCTTCATAGCAACTACAATAAACAACCATTGAAAACACCTTAAATTACAAAGTTTTTTTACATATAAAATGTAAATTGTTTCTTATTATCTTAGTAATTATACATTCATCATATCTGAGAATATGTGGTTGCAAATTAAATATAAAAGCTCAAATGTTTGGACAAAAAATATGATACATTAAGAAACAAACTCAGTTTACTTCAAAAATAAATATGTTCATTGTTTTGCTTTACGTAAGCCAGTATCAGACAGATCTGCATTAAAGCAAGCCTGATCAGCCCGAGCTTTGCATTTTTCAAGTATGAAAGATTCCAAAGTTCAAACATGTAAACTGGATCGAAAATCAGTTAGATTCTTCTTAACCATGTTGAACTCTCATTCACATGTGGCATTGCTATGAAGTATCAAGAGAATTGTGGCCATTAATTTTAATAAAACAGTGTATTTAGGTGGCCCATTATGAACTTTAATGCACAATATTAAATTCCAAGCTACGTAAACTCTGCCGGCAGTTAAGATTTCTTCTGTCGGAGGATCACTTTGGAATTTGGAAAACTGTTCTTCAACCAAATCTTTTTCTGTATCAGAAAAAGAAAACAAGTTTAAAAAGAAATCAACAGGTGAGAATTTAGTTTCCTGGCACAAAGCAATGTCAGCAACCTCACAATGATGATAAAGCTCATTTTGCAAAGGAAACTTCATGTACATACATGCCTTACAATAGTACAGACTTGCCAACCTTAAGAAGAGAAAAATCCTGCAATGTTCTATGAAAATCCTGCAAGCATACTTTCGTATGTTTGAAATATCAATGGACATAATTTTAAGCACTAATGTTACGTTAAAGCATATAAAAAATGTAAAAAAATTTCTGTTAAAAAATATTTAAAAAATTTCTGTTCAGTTATGCATCGATCTCGAGGATAACCCAAATTATGACGGAAAAGGAAAAATTCCTCGAAGCCGTCACACTCACATGCCTAAAGATTACAGCAAAAAATTTTCACCGTCGAATTTCCGATTTCGGAAATTTTTCCTCCATTTTTAAACTGAAATACAAATATTTATGGAATAAAATGATATATAACAACAATACTGGACAGAGGCAACATCACAGGAAAAAGAAATTACGATTACAGAAAAAAATCTTTATTTCATTTACTTCCGTTTCTAAAAGATCCCGATGCGTATTTTTACGAATTGGTAAAATTATTCGATGCTTAGTTTTACGTGCGGAGAAAAATTCCCGACGCATATTTTTATGCATCGAGAAAAATTCCTGATGCGTATTTTTACGCATTGGTAAAATTTCAATGCATACTAAACGTGTAATTACCCATTTTGGCGAACTCTCGTCGGCACATCACTTGAGCAGTACTGTAGGGAGGGAGGGAGGGAGGGGGGGGAGAGAGAGAGAGAGAGAGAGCTACCGCATGAAGTCACGAAGCCAGAGATCAAAGATGACATCATCGCGTAAGGTTCGGTAGAAAATCTAAGTGGATGGGTGCAGGGGGTTGAAATATTTTGATTGAGCAATCGAAATATTTAAAAATCGGTAAGAAAAGACCTCTATCCGTAAATCAGCAAAATTAAGCAGAAATACGTAAATTTTACGGATAATCCGTAAAAGTTGGCAAGTATGCAAGTCCAGTTTTGAAGATTTCCCCATTTCGGCAACGACGCACAATGTTTTGTCCTGTCACATGCATATTTTTTTTTTTTTTGCAATGTTACTATCTGAGAACATTTTCATAAAGAGCACACTTGCTTGGTCAGCACAGCTTAAAGGCAAGTTATGTTACATGAGGAATTAAGTAAACAAGCACTCAGCACGGATAATGGCATCAGAAAAGGAACTATCTCGAGCAAAATTTAATGTTTTGTTATTTTTTACACACTTAGAATTGTCCAGATGTTTTTGCATACGAATGTGATTAACGATATCTCCTTTTATTAATTATATCTCTTTTTTTTTGTGATTAACGATATCTCCTTTGCCCTTGTGGACAACGAAAAAATCGCATCTACAAATAGAGCAAAAGGCAAATTGTTGGCCCTTCCTTGATTCGATTATACATGAATAATCTGTCATATAACACTTCTTAAAAACAGACTGATATTTTCTACCAGCCATCGCATGATTAAACACACATGCACAAAAAGTTCTCAGAAATTCCTGTTAAGAGAGACGAAGTACATCAAATAAACCAAAACGCGCTTCCGATACAGTCGACAGACGAGAAATCTGTGTCAGTACGTACGGCCAACACCAAGCCTGTTCCTGCTCGTGCCTGCAGCACCAGAGATCATTAGCGGACAGAAGAGTAAACATCGCTGCCAACTGCTGACTCAGAAGGGAAAGGTCGCTTCTCCGCCAATGAACCGATGCCTCAGAGAACTTCGAACTTTTCCCCTCGTTTATTTATAATTTACGCTACGAAAATCATGATGAATCCGGCAATATTAATTTATAATCCGGAATTCCGGGAAATGTAATGAAATCCAGCATTGCTGGCCTAAACCTGGAAGGTTGGCAGGCCTGATAGTACTACCTAACAGAGGAATAAAAATTAAGCAAATCTATTTGTGAGCAAAGGATTTTATTATTGCCGTTGTCTTCGTGCGAGCACATCCGTATTTTGAAGCAATCTCCGAGTCCGGGAATATCTTTTTAAACAACGGACCGGCATGGTCCGATACCGACAACGAGCAGTTTATGGTCAATTAAGAATTTGGTTAACAGAGCCTCCGCCCGAATAACTTTTAAGTCGTTGCTGCAGGGTAACATGGTTGTCAGGCTTCGGTTTGAGTTGTGTCTCCACATTTCCAAGATGGCGTGCACCTTCCACGCGCCGCTTGCAAACATTTTTACCTCCGTGAGCAATTGAAAAATCTGAGCAGCAAATAGAACAAAATATGTGATTGACTGATTTACGTGATTTTTTTCAGCACCTGCCACGCTGTTTCATATTCTTATTTAAAAACTTATAAATGCCCTCGTTTTGACATTGTGAAAAACACTCCATTAACACACTTCAATAATTAAATCACAAAGCAGCGTGCGTTAGCGTAGTTCTTTCTGACCAGATCTCTGCTTGGGGAATTCCCTGCAGCCGACCTGAACGAGGCGTGACAATCCTATGGACTCCATTGGTCAAAGTGATTCAGCCCCCCCCCCATAGTTTCTCTGCCACTCCCTTAAGTACAGCGATCTCCGCCCTTCCCTCTGCGCTCATGGGTGTAACATCCAAGCCGTTAAAACCAGGACCAAAACTTGAAGTTTCCGACTTCCCATCTAACTCCTATTGCTGAGAACTGGAGATCTACTTTAATTATCCTGTACAAGCAAGAAAGGAATCTTCAAACTTTAGATTTGGTGTGAGGGAATCATATGCGAAACAACGAAGAAATTGTCAGCATGTGTTTTAAAAACAGCGAGAAAAGAATTGAAGAACTATATTCTGTAGTGTAGCACTACAAAATGGACCGCTCTACTGGCAACATTGTAATTGGTTCCTCCTGTACTGTTTCGCCCGCAAATTGGCCGCAGCAACGAACCTTCGTTTCAATGGAGCAAAGTTTGATTTCGTCATCGCAGCATTGTGTTAGGCCTGCCGCGGCTTCTGTTCACAGCGTCGTACTTGCACATAAATATTACAGGAAAAAATCTTTAAAATGGACTGTAAAGATGAAATTTTTTCACCATCTGTACTTTTAGCAGTATATTTCTGGCCAGTCGTTGTTTGAAGAAAAATGGGTAATGAAATAAATATTTAGTTTTTTCCGGAGGAAACCCCAAACTATGTGGAGTATGCAGAGTGACTACATACATCCGGGATAATCCGTATCTTCCGCAGCAGTTGGCAGGTATGCTTACGTGTGGAGCAGAGACATGGACCCTAATTAAAAAAGACATACAAAGACTGCAAACAACTGAAAGAAGCCTGGAGAGATGCATACTTGGTGTAACCAGGAGATAAGAAGAGGAATTCATGGAAATTAAGGAGAAGGTAGTGTAGAACACGCTAAGTTACATATAAAAGTTTAATGCAAATATATTTCAGCCATTACTATGGCCTTCATCAGAGTCGCACTGATGAAGGCTATAGTAATGGCTGAAATATATTTGCATTAAATTTTTATATGTAACTTAGCGTGTTCTACACTGCCTTCTTAATTTGTTTGTTAGTTACGTGCATTGCCTATCACTCATTTAGGAATTCATGGATAAGGGAAATGACAAGAGTGGAAGACATCATGATCAGAGTAAAATCCCTGAAATGGCAATGGGCGGGACATGTTGCCAGAAGAACGGATCACAATATGGACAACCGAAATTTTTAGACTGGATTCCAAGGGACAGAAAAAGACCTAGAAGAAGACCACATGGAAGATGGATGAAACAAATTTGAAAGTATGCCAGAGCAACATGGAGAAGAGTGGCTCCAGACAGACAGGCAGCTGTGGAAGAAACTTAGGGAGACCTTCATCGAACAGTGGATTGATAATGGTTGATGATGATATATATGGCCTATCTCTCTCTCTCTCTCTCTCTCTCTCTCTCTCTCTCTCTCTCTCTCTCTCTCTCTCTGTATACATATATACAGAATGGCACAGAAATCCCAAAAAACTCCATTTTAATTTTTATTGGTTGCTTTCCAAGAAAAACCAAGATAACTATTTCTCTTTACAGCAAGGAAGACACACTTTTGGGGCACAGAACTGTGAGGTCTGGCGACTCCGAAGGGGGCGGGGCTGGGGGTTACTCGAAATTTTCAAAATGTGTGACACATTGTTGGAAAGATCTCCGAAAATGTAGTAAGTTGGTTTTTAAATTTTTGTTTTATCTTTATTAGGTACAAAGTCCTTGCCCACAATAGTGACACTAAAGTGCGGTAGGAAAAATTGCGTTACTTCTGACACATTTGTGTTCTTCGGTTTGTGTGAATATATGGCAAGGAACCACGTTTCCGGCCACATATCAAGGGGTCTGGTGAGTTGGGGGTGGGGATCAGGATCATTCAATAATTGCAGATGAAAAGGGATGGGGAGGGTAGTGTAAAACATCACTGGGAAGGTCTTTGTATATGACATAACATGGTTATTATGTTTTTCCATATCTTTATTAGGTGAAATGTTGTAGGCCAAGGTTGTGAAATTATTTTACTAAGAAATATTTCATAAATTTATTTTCTTGCACCTTTTATTTCTGAAAACTTACCATAGTCGTTTTACGGCCAACATGACATTCTGTGGAAATAAAACCAAATTTGCATATGTTTGCAAAATACGACGTTGCCTTGATAAACTGTAATGAAGTCTGCTATCGTTGTTGCAGGCCATCAGTCAGCATCGTGTTGTTACATTATGCAAATAATGCGATGTGTCAATTATGCAATTTCTGCTTGCTGTGTTTTTGTCTTTAGACAGCAGTGAAATGTTAGTGACATTTAAAGTTTCTGCTAGCATTTGAAGGTCTGTAAAACTTATGTTCTATGTTAGTTTGTAAAGATAACCTAGGCTGATGACTTTACCTGCACCGTCTTAGTGTAGACCTCGCAGGGAAATGCAGAACTCTCTCGAATAGTTTGGGATTAATAGGATCCCTGACGGCGTTCCGACAGCTAGCCTGTCAGTCACCGGAAACCACAGTCTTCCACTCGGACAGATTCGGTCTAGAGACCTGTGGGGATCTGCCTCCTCCACGGGACCGGTACCTTACACCTATCTGTCACAACCCATGTGTGCGACGTGCTATGGGCAGTTGGGGCAAGCAACTTTTTCAAAAATATCCCATCTCGTGGCCGGGAGATCGCCCGCCAATGCGAGTTTTGGGACAAAAGTCCTTTATTTGGTATCTAAATGAAAATTTACATTGACATTACACTTCGAGGGTCACATGCACCCGTCTCACAAATATTCACGCACTGAAAAAACATTGATCACACACAGAAATATTTACATAGTCCACAGCGCTAGGGCCAGTGCTGTGGTGATGACCCCGGGCCAGGGTCATCAGGATCACCTTGTTCAATAGACTCAAAAGCTGAATATCAAGAGCGACGTACCTCTGAGGGTACTTCCATCTGTCAACCATAGTTGACCCGGCTTTTCCTTAGTTTGTAAAGATGACCCACACATATTCCACTAAGGATTATGTTCAGCTATTGGTTTTGTGCTTCAGGAATGGTGATAATGCTTCTCAAGCAGCTCGGCAATTTCACCAGCAAAACGTTGGTAGGTCGCAACCTTCTGTGAAAGCAGTACTGTAGATCAAAATCAGTTACCAACGCAAACAAGGAAATCAATGTTTTAGCTAGTGTCGAAACAAACCTGACATTATCACTATGGCATCGTGCTCAAGGGGTTAATATGCCTCATACTTCCGTTCACAGAATACTGAAGGCAAACAGATGTCGTCCTTACAAGACAAAATTTGCACAGCAGCTGCTGACAACAACCAACTATAATTAGGTAACTACAGTTTTGTCTATGGGCATGGCAACAAATGCAAAACAATGAAAATGTTAAGCAAAGCCTCATCTTCACGGATGAAGTAACATCCACCAGGCATGGGCAAGTCAGTAAAAACTGGACTTACCACTGGTCATCCACGAATACGCATGTTGTTTCTGAGAGGCATTCACAGTACATAGGAAAACTTAACATATGGTGTGTGGTATCTCAGACGATGTAATTATAGGTCCATTTTTTATTGAAGGAAATTTAAATAGTGAGTCCTATCAAAAAAAATTGTTTTAGTTCTGGTTCCAGTTGAAGAAATTTTCACTTAATTTTCCTTCCCTCCAAGTTCCTTTGGTTTTTTGCAAACGTTCTTCAACTGGAACTAGAACCAAATAAATATATCTGGGTAAAGCCTTGAGTAAGTGATTTAATATCGAAATTTGTTTGAAAATGAAATATGACCACACCTGGAGCCATTTGTGGATGCAAATGCAGACTTTCAGCCGTACTTTATGCAAGATGGAGCACCGTCTCATCATTCCCATCTACCAACAGAATGGCTAAATGAAAAGTTTCCAAATAGATGTATTGGAAATAACAGACCTGTCCAATGGCCTGCTCGATCTCCAGATTTTACACCATGTGACCTTTTTCTTTGAGGATATCTCAAAAACTGCATTTATCCTGCAAATTCCGTTGCACAACTCCAAGAGGAAATATGCCGGAAGGTCACTGAAATATCCCGGGATACACTTAGTGCTTTGCAAGGTGCATGGTGTGACAAGATTGAGCTGTGCATTGCTGCCAATGGTGTTTACTTCGAACATATGTAATTGGTAGGTATCGTGTAACAATATCTGATATTGTGATACTTGACCAATTTGTACTGTTAGTTGCTTCAGATGTAGGAATGTCTGCAGGTATTGATTTGACTTGGAAAATGTGCCATTTTACAGTAGACTCCAAAGATGTAAAACTTGACTTATCTTTTGCAGAATTTATATTCCCCGATTACATGTTAACCTCAACAGTTTGGCATAACACATTTGATAAAATAAAGATATGGCAACTGTTAAAAGCAGAAGTTGTTCCCGTTTCTGACATCTTTCCAGTAATATTGCGTGACCCAACTTTACCATGCATCATTTCGTGAAACTCCCAGCCTGGATCCTCACAAGGTCGTAAAACCCCTCGGTTCCTATTCTATACGGTGTCCCCTTTGACATAAAACATAACGACTATTGTATGTTTTTTTAACTACAAAGAACAATAAATTAAATTTGTGAAATATGTCATCATAACAATGATGTATTATGCTACCCTCGCCCTCCCGCACCCCTTTCCATTTGCAATTATTGAATGATCCTGTTCCCCGCCCCCAAGGAGGTCACTGGTCCCTTTGATTTGTGGCGGCAATGTGGTTCCTTGCCATAAAACACAATACGTATGGTACATTCACACAAACCAAAGAAAGAACACAAATATGTCAGAAGTAACCCAATGTTTCCTACCACACATAGTGTACTTTAGTGTCACTATTGTGGGCAAGAACTTTGTACCTAATAAAAATAAAACAAAAAAATTTAAAAACCAACTTACTACATTTTCAGAGAACTTTCCAAAGATTTGTCACACAACCCCTCTTTCCAATTGAAAATTTAAGTAACCCCCAGCCCTGCCCCCTTCAAGGTCACCAGACCTCCTGGCTCTATGCCCAAAAAGTGTCCCTCTTGCCATAAAGACACTATCTTGATTTTTCTGGAAAAGCAACCCATAAAAATTTAAATTTGAGTTTTTTGGGACTTCTGTGCCGTACTGTATGTATGTATGTGTACAAGAAATTTGTCATGGAAGACTGCAGTGTGCTAAACAAATTCAACGCAGGTAGTGACCATAGAATGGTAAGATGCACCTCAATTCAAAACTCGAGCGTGGCAAGCTCATAAAGCAAAACAAAGTGTGTTGATGTGACTAACCTTAAAAAGCATCATAATACCTTCAAATTAGAACTGAGGAACAGATTCTCAATTCTAGAAGGTCTAACATCAGAAGAAGTGGACATCTGAAGTTAACAGAAAAGTAACCAAAGCTCTTATGGAAACAGCAACAAAATTAGCTGGGTCTAAGAACAAGTTGCATGTGAACAAATTATCAGGAAAAACCAAAATATTGATGCAAAAAAGAAGAGAGATGAGGACAACTAAAGAAGATGTGACTTCCAAAGTAGAATATATAGAGCTATGCAAGACAGTACGAAAAAGTATCACTAAAGACGTAAGGAAATTCAAATGTGAACTAGTGAGGAAAGCAATTGAAAACAACCAAAGCCTGAAGATAGCAAAGAGACATCTCAGTAAGGGAAGAAAACAGATTATGGCACTGAGAAAAGAAGATGGTTCTGTAACAAGAAATAGAGGCGAAATTTTGACAAGAGTGAAAGATTTCTACTCCAAATTATATGAAAGGGATTATACATGTACTCCAGACATCATGAAAGGTACCAGTACCAGAGTTCTTCCAGTCCTCCCAGCAGAAGTTGCACATGCAATCAAGAACATGAAGCAGGGAAAAGCTCCAGGAGAAGATGGAATTACTGTAGACATCATACAAGAAGCAAGTGGAGAAATCGAAACAGTACTCGCCCAAGTTTCTACTCGACGCCTTAACGAAAGGAAGATTCCTGAAGGTTGGAACAACGCTACAATGATCCTGCTACATAAAAAAGGTGACATTGAGGATCTCAGGAACTACAGACCTATCAGCCTCCTACCAGTGGTTTATAAAAACTTCACTAAAGTTCTTTCACACCGTTTGAAGGTAACACTGGACATGGCTGAACCAAGAGAACAACCTCGATTCAGGAGTGGCTACAGCACAATAGATCGTATCTACGTTCTGAGAGAACTAATTGAAAGAGCGAGGGAATATGAACTTCCATTGTGCATGGCTTTTATCAATTATGAAAAAGCCTTTGATTCTGTGAAACCATCAGCAGTTACAATGGCATTGAAATCCTGCTGTATTGAAGATGCATACATTAATATTATTAATAACATCTATGAAAATGCAAGTGCAACGATTCGGCTGTTTGAAAATACAGCACACATAAAAATTGGAAAGGGAGTGAGACAAGGTGACACCATATCTCCCAAGCTCTTTAATGCCACATTGGAAAATGTCTTTCAATCACTGAACTGGGAAAACAAAGGGATAAAGATTAATGGAGATTATCTAACTCACCTTCGTTTTGCTGATGACGTAGTCATTTTTGCAACTACCCCATCAGAGCTGCAGAGTATGATCCAGGAACTTGCTGACAAGAGTAAAGAAGTGGGATTAAAAACGGACTTTCAGAAAACAAAAGTGGTGTACAATGCTTTTACAAGAAATGAAGATTTATCGAGTGATGGAGAACAGCTGGAGATACCAGATACGTACATTTATCTTGGACAGCAGATATCAAGTGAGGGTCACATTGATGAAGAAATAAATCGGCGTATAAAACTTGCCTGGAGAGCTTTTGGAAGAAACAGCATAATTTTGAAGAGCAATATGCCTTAAAAGAAAAAGTGTTTGATCAATGCATCCTTCCAGTGCTTACGTATGGTACAGAGACGTGGACCTTAACTAAAAGAGACATACAAAGTCTGCAGACAACTCAAAGCAGCATGGAGAGGCGCATGCTTGGTGTAGCCAGGAGAGATAAGAAGAGGAACTCGTGGATCCGAAAAATGACAAGAGTGGAGGACATCATGATCAGAGTTAAATCCCTGAAATGGCAATGGGCTGGACATACTGCCAGGACAGACCATCGATGGACAGCAGAAATTTTAGATTAGATTCCAAGGGACAGAAAAAGACCCAGAAGAAGACCACATGGGAGATGGGTGGATGAAATTCGAAAGTATGTGGGAGTAACATGGAGGAGACTGGCACAAGACAGACCGTTGTGGAAGAGGCTTGGAGAGACTTTCGTCCAGCACTGGAGAGAGAGAGGCCCCTCCTTAATATATAGTTCCATATGCAAAACAGCATTCAACACACACACACGCTAAAGAGGGAGTCACACTCACCCCCTCTTCTCTACAGAAAAACTGCGCTCTGCCCTGCTGCTAACAATAAAATCAGATTCTTCATACTTCGACTGTACCATAAAAGTAAGATGAAATACTCAACCTTGTGCTGCACAATTGTATTATACACCTTTCTTTGCCATTTATACCTGAAAAATCTGAAGACTTCACAAGCAGCAAAAATTCCTACATTGACCTCAAAATTTGTTTTTTTTTTTTTTTTTTTGATTGGAGGTTTAACGACCGCCGTGAGCAACTCAATGGGCTATAAGCAGTCGCCCGTCCCTAATTTAGGGTCACTGGTTCCAGGGAAGGGAGAGAGCCAGTGCCGTAAGACAAACACAACATCCATGCCTGACCGGGATTCGAACCCGGACCCCTTACGGACGAATGATCAGAGGCCAACGCCTTAGACCACTGAGCCACCGGGGCGGCCTCAAAATTTTGCAAACATTTTGTACATATATTTCAATGCTACACTTGCTTCAATGGTTTTCTTTGTAGGGGAGGGCACAAAGCCATCTTTTTTATACATACTAAGTTAGTTGGGAACCACATTAGAGTTTTATGCTGTCAGTGCAGGGAAAATTAGTTAAGATTGTCACGAGAATATGACCAATTACTAAAAATACAAAAAATTCACGACCCCAAAGCAAAATTCATGACCAGTAGACAACCTGCTTTACGAAAACAGCAGGATATCATCCAAAAACGCTCCAAGATGCAGTTGACTATTTCGACTTCAACAGAAAAGAAGACAAACGAGGCATCCAAGAGGCCTAACATGATTTTGTAGTGCTAGTGTCAATGACCTTTCCACAAAACTGGGTATCCCTCACACAATGGTTTATACTGTGACAACAAAAGATTTAGGCCTAATTAGCAAACTAGCATTATGCGTACCACATACACTGACCACAAGATAGGAGGAATTTCATTGCAAAATTGCATGAGATAACCTTGCATGATATAATCCAGGGTTGGTACTCTTTGGGTAGGGGGGAATTCAAAGACTTTCCAGGCCTTTTCCAAGAGATATACAAAAAAAAAAAATCCAGAATGATTATTACGCTTTACAGTACCATGGTCAAATTATTTTAATTTCAGTTTTAAGTAAAAAATTGATGAAAGATGTAAACGGGTGAGTGTGCTTCTTTACTCGTTATATTTCTTTTTAATGTTTTTAATTGGAGAATTACCTAATAATGCTAAATTGAATCGTGATACAAATTACCGCAAGGCCCATCAGAAAATTCTTTCCCTCAATCTGAAAATGACTAATTCATTCAGTCATTTTAACAGCATCATTATTCTGCACTATCTTCCATGTAATCAGTCTATTATTGATAACAACTGAAACTATTATAAAATAAAGCAAAGGCAGATCCAGAATTTAAAAATGGGGAGGGCACACATCTAACAGAGGACTGGTAAAAACATCCGAGATTTATATCCTCCAAAAAATACAGGGTGGTAAAGTATGGGGGACCCATAAGGGAGAGATGGGGTGCTTGCCTGTCAGTGTATCTAAAACAGCAGTTCTGAATCTGAAGTACTGCTGTGGGGATCACTGAAAGGTTCAGGCCAATTTAAAACAAAACGTGGAGTTACAAATCCCTAAGTGAAAAAGTGTGATGAAAACAAGAAACGAGAGGCAAAGCAAAGCACTTATGTACTTACTCGATCACTTTTTTTTTTTTTTTTTTTTTTTTTTTTTGGAATGGGGCATGTGCTTGTTGTGCGCACAGCTGAATTCCACCCCTGACAAAAAGTGTTTCTACACATGGGATTTTTTTTTTTTTTTAACCTTCCCAATGACTGCCACTGCTGACTGCATATCGAAATGTGACTGTTGAAGGCAATGAAAATCTTAATTACTAGACAGAATATGTGCCAAGCTTGAGAAAAATGTCCCTTAATTTGTAGTACAGTTATGTTAAATCCTAAATCAGAAAAAATAAGCCAGGGAATCACTATGCACCTCAAAAACTGATTCGGGAGTGGACAATCATAAGGGTGAACCAATATATATACATTTTTTTAAACAAAAAGTGTAACTTTAGAAACATGGCCACAAGTTTCAGATAAGTTTCATCATAGAAGTCAAAGTCCTGGTCCACCACCCAACCCAAAAGAATCTAACCACCTCTATGTCTGCCAGTGCATCGTGAATAGAGAAAAAGTAATGAAAACTAAAATTCTGTAAAAAAATTTAAATGTGCCTTATATAACTTTCCAAAAATTATTTTTCAAATCAAACAAAATTGCCTCAACTTGCTTCTTTTTTTATCAAAACCACTGCTACGTTAAATTTGTAAAGTGCTACCCCAAAATGTGGTACCAGCCAAACTATGTATTTATAAAGGCTTTAAATGTAAAAAAATTCCGTTTTTTATTAGTATGATTTAGGAGATTCTGAAGTATTTTACATAAATGAAAAAATGATGAGCATAAGGAGATCAAACGGCAGGAGCACGCATCCACACACACAACCTCTGGAATGTTCTGATGGAATGGCTCCTTTTCATTTGGCACATCACCATAAATCACCACCTGCAGCTCACTGAAGTGTCAAGTTGCACCTTTTTTCCTCCATCCTAACTATCAGAGAAAATGCAAAAAAAATAATACTCCCCAATCTTTGATGAAATGACCAGATTTAAGTCATAATGTTGCATTTTTACATTACATATCACTAAGGTGTTCTCTGAGATTTAGAGATTAGCTCCAAAAAGAAATACAAACTACCAGATAATTTTTACTTACTGTTGCCATATCAAACTTCTCCATTTACAGCGATCTTGACATACAACTCTGGCTTCACTGACATCCATTATACGCCATACACAAGATCTTCTATACTCATAATCTTTTTCTCATGCAGACACTCTTGAATCTGATCCTCCCATGACTTCCTTGGCCTTCTTTTGCCTTCATAATGTTGCAATTTACTAAAATATGTTCATCTGCTGAATTTTGCCTAAATCCATTGAAAACGTTTTTAATTATAAATTATTTTTTTTATTAAAACAGTAACTCAGGCATCTGCATAAAATTGTATGTTTGTAATTCAAATAGTTTTCATGTTATCATGACAAAATTGTTAAGGGTCACTTTAAATAAACACCATGGTACCTCATCAATCACCTGCTTTTCCCATAATTTATTGCTGTTTCTCTTTTTTTTTTTCACTCCAATTATTAGGCAACAGACATTTTTTTCATCTGCTTAAGTTTTCAGCGGAATTTGGCAAAATTTAAACTAGAACTTTGTGATGTATCTTAACCACTGTAAAAATTTCACTGTGTCATTTTCAAAATTCAGAAAAATGGATTTCTGAAATTTTTCTCCTAGTCCAAAAGCAAATGGAAGTGACAGACAGGTGGTTTGCTTTCTTTCCAACCAAGGTTCCTTCTGTTGACACTCTCGGCTGTCAATAAACCATTGCTATGGCAACACCCTTCCTGTTGCACGCTCTGTTTGCCCAAAGAGGAAAGGAGGCACGCATACATGTTCCTAATAAAAACTTTCAATGCTAACATTTTAAGTTTTTAATTGATTCACTTGGAATTTTGGGAATCAGCTTCTGTAATCCAATTATAGTGAATGTAAAAATTTCAGCCAGTTTTGTGAAGAATTCATGAAGATAGTTTTCTTATTTTTTTATCAGTTTTCTTATTTTTTATCATAAGTAACTGAAGTCTCTTGATACAAAACAAAGTCTGGGAGGGGCAGAAGAAAGTGTCCCACATGCACATGATAAACAAGGACAAGGTTATCAGCTGTCTGACCTACAGGCTCCTCTTCCTATCTTCCTAACAGGCACTGGAAGTATTTTTTTTTTTTTTTTCTACTAACCAAATTAGAATTTGGGGCATGTCTGAAACACCGTAGCTATCGGTTTCTTTGAGAACACAGGAGATAAAATAAAAAAAAACATAAAAAAAGGGGGGTTAACACTGGTTTTCTTAAAAGAATGTTTTTTAAGCACTAATTTCAAGGCTTTTCAAGGCAGCTTTAAAAAAAACAGTTTTTTAAGGATATTTCAGGTCTTGAAAACGTAATCATGATCTTCAAGGACTTTCCAGGTGTTCAAGCACGTGTGCACACCCTGATCATTGCAATAATAGAGAGCTCTTAAAAGTTCCTCTACTTAGATGTCAGTTAGGTGAAATTTTATGCACCCAGGTAATGGCATCAGTCACAGTCCTAGGTTGAACCCAGTACTTCCACAATACCTTTACCCTGTGCAAAATTTCATGAGCATAAAATCTTACTGGTAGTTTGTTCAGAGCGTGACTTTTTGGAAGATATATGATGACAATATCATCATGACATCGGAGCAGCAGTATAAGTCACTTTTAGAGAAGCATATACTTGGCATGAGCACTGTGACAATTGCCAACTTCTGGCTTATGTTTTTGCTGAGTTTTTCATAAGAGGGCTCTGGGATAGCTTTTAACTGACTTTCTAGTGTCTCAGTACATGAAAAATTCATGTTTCAAGTTACACATCAGCTGTGTGTTGCATTTTTGGTCACAATGTTAAATGATTTTAACCTTCCTGAGAATCCAGAAGTCCATGCATAAAGGTTTTCTCTGTGTCACCTGTCCAAATCCTTTAATCAAAGCAAAGTAAAATGTGATTGGTAGGAAAACTCCACCTTTCTAGCCTTATTCGGTGAATACACTCTGGCCTAATATTTGGCCCATTTATAACATTCATGAATTAACTTAATTTCATGAACACATCTACTTACTAAATCAAACTGAATGGGCTCTCTACTAAAGTCATTAAATATTTCTGGAAGTTTATCACTGTGCAAGAAGCTTACTTTATTGGCAGATCAATGATGTATAAAAAGCAGTTCAGTTAAAGAAAGGCTCTTCGCCCATTTGCAATTTTTCTTTAAAGAAAACTTTTTTAAATAGCACTAAGGAACAAACTATGATTTCACTAAATAGCTGACAGCAAGTGAAGACCCTCTGCCCGAATGCATTGAGAAGATAAAGTCTAACTTTTAAAACAAAAAATACTATTTAAGTTTAGCTGCCTGAATGGAATCACACTAAGTTTGGTAACTATACTTTATCATTCAGGGAATTATTCAGGACAGCCTTTACAAAATATTTAAGATCCATATGAACAACATTTATTATTCCTCTATCTAAAGGCAAATATGCCATGCACCACTGAACTGCCCTGGCCACAGAAAAATCAAATATATCTATAACTGACAGACAGTGTTTAAGCTGTCACTCGCATTTTTGCCAAATTGCAATAAAAACAGTATTTTTGCGACGAAAAATTCCCACTGAATTGCCAAAAGAGCGAATGTTTACCATAATTTTTTCTTTCATCATCTCGCTCAGCCCTGCGCTGTTTTTCATCCCAGTCATTTTTTCTTTCCGTCCACCCGCCCACCCCTGCGTTGGTTTTTTATCCCAGTCATTTTTTTTCTTTCTGTCAACCCACCCACCCTTGCGTTGGTTTTTCATCTCAGTCATTTTCCTGTTCCGTCATCATTGCTTCGCCCCGTCGAACTAGTATCTCCCCCCACCCCCGTGCCTTTACTTTTTCTTTCCGTCATCGTTGTCTTTTTTTTTTTCCCCCTATTGCAGAAAAGCACCGGTGAGATTCGAGAGCACTTTCATAAGGCTTTGCTGCACTGGATAAGGGAAGGCGCGTTTCGCTTGTTCCTTTAGCGGTTCTCCCCCGCATTAGCACGCACCGTTTTAGTTTAGGTCGACCGGTCGGTCGGTGTGTCGTCAGTTGTGGCTTTGCTCAGTCCTAGAGTTTGTATATATTTTCACGAACTGCATGCATCAGCAAATGTATTTTTTTTTATTAAAATTAGAGGTATAAAAACCTATTTGTTTTTATTCTTGAATTCTATTTGAAGTACTAAATTTTATTTGGCCGATGCATTGTGCTATTTTCATACGTAAATACAGCAAAAAATAGAACCGTAAATTTGGCTAATCAGCATAGCATTTTGCTACAACTTCTGCTGACAAAATAGTTAAATTGCTAAAAGAGAAAAAACTCCAGCTTAAACACTGGGCACAGATAGTTCAAGGCAAGGGTGTACAAAGAATGTATTAATTCCACGGTGCCATTAATTGACATTTCTAGATATAATAAGGTTAAAAATGCTAGTTGAAAGCAAAATATTGGTGCCCGATTGTTTTCATGAACACTGATCCTAAGCTGAGTGCTTCATTCTGCAAACTGAACTACATAGAAAAGCTTTAGTCAAAGCAATTTTTTTACTCTATTACCTCTAGTTATAGATATATACACAGTGTGCCTGTTAAGTAATGCAACTGATTTTTTACGGGACAGCCCTTTGAATAGAAGTGAAAAAATGTGTTTATAGTTTGGACCAGTAGAGTGTGCTGTAATCGCAGCAGCAGCAGCATTCAAGTCTGGTGGCGCAGCAGTTTTCATGTGGCCACATTGAAGTAAGACTGTGCGAGTGGAACAATTCAGAAATTGTGTAATGGAGCAAAGAGCTATGATAAAATGTTACTGTAAATTAGGGAAAACCGCCGCCACGTAAATGTATAAAGACCTACAAAAAAAAAAAAAAAAAATCTTACGGCAACGACTGAGTAGTGCACAGACGTTTTGGTGGTTTTCAATGTTTAAAGATGGGAGAGTCCCTTGATGATGTACCATGCACAGTACATCTGGTTTCTGAATGGATGTGGTGAAGGCCAGTGAAATTGTTGTCCGTAACAGGCAAATAACCACTAGGGTACTTACTGAACAGCTTGGTGTGAGGAAACAGTCAGGGTAATCATAGAAAAAGATTTGCACAAAAGGGAAAATTTGTTCATAGTTTGTGCCACACACGCTGACACATGAACAGAGAGAGCACCAAGTTGCATGCTGTCAAAATTTTATCCATGCACTTGATAGATTGTGATTTGTTGCAAAGAATTATCACCGGTGATGAAAGTCAAGTTGGTGTTTTCAGTTTGATCCTGAAACAAAATGCCAGAGCATGGAATGGCACCGAACGTCTTCTCCCCGGCAAAAGAGAGTCTTGGTTGCAAAAATGTGTCAAGACAATGGTCATTTTTTTTTTTTTTTTTTTTTTTTTGACTCTGTTGGAATTATACACAACGAATTTGTTCCTGACGGCACCACAGTGAACGATCAGTATTATTTAGGAATAATGCAACATCTGTATGCCCGCATGCGATGTGTCGGAAAAGAACTGTTCCACAAAAACAATTAGTTTCTGTTGCACAACAACGTGCTCACAGCCTGTGAAGCAGTTTCTGGCTTCAAAGTCAATTTGTGTGAACAAACATTCACCCTCCTTGCCAGATATAGTTCTCGCAGACTGTTTCATTTTCCCAAAGGTGAAAAGTGCCTTGAAAGAGGAGTGCTTCAGCAACATTGAAGACATCAAGCGAGGTATGACCAACAGACTGAAGGAGGTTCCAGTTCATGACTTCCACCATGCCTTCAAACACCTGTACGAAAGATCTCACCGTTGTTTGGAGTTGGAGGGAGATTATTTCGAATCTGTGTGAGTGACAATTCAAAATATAGTTTGTTCTTCTCTCATTACTTAATGGGCATACTATGTATATATATACAGATTTAAAGGGTTGGAACTTTAAATGCTATGTTACTACAGAACTACATAATGAGAAACAAACCTTATACACTTCTTCGTAGGGCCTAACAGTAACTTTTGCTGAACCAGTCTTAGATCCTTCCATCAATATCATTGAGCCATGAAGATTCTGCTTTTCCCAGAATTCTATAGCAGGTGGAGTCTTATAAAATGAATCTGCAAACTTCAAGAACCTAAAACGATATTTACACAGATAATACTTACTAAAAAAAAAAAGATACCACAAAGCAAACATCAGAAACCTATAAAAAACATTTAATTTTAACTCAAACAACTTGTAAAGATACTGTACTTGTTATAACTGCAGTATGAGCAGTATACAAAAATAAGAAAAAAAACACGCTGCTTATAAATCACTAAACACTTTCGAGTGCACAAAACAAACTGCCAGCCCTGAAAGGTCAAAAATAGGGCTATTTTCTGAAAGTCTTTATGTTCAAACAGAGTTAGAAATCATTGACAGGCTTTTAGAAGTAATTTATGGAAACTGATAAATGTTAAACTGTCACAGTTACAATACAATAAGTCTTGCCTTTTGTGAAGAAACTCAGTATTTCAGCAAAAGAGATGTGCATGATCGCAAGAATTTTTTTGGTTGTGAATGATGTAAAAGTACTACCGCCCTGATAACACAAGTTAATCAATAAATTTCAATCAATCATTTATGATCTAAACTGGGTTGAGATTTTTTAACTTGTCTGAAACTCTCTCACACTCTGCATTTGAGTGAGGAACAGTCAAACTGATAGCAGTAGGCTAGCTTACCATAACTAGCAAGCACTTTTGCTTTTATTTTAAAGCTGCATGTTTTTCCGTTTTTCAGTCAATTCTTTTCATATTAAGAAACAAAATGAGCAAGCATTTTTCTATGTGTCTGAAAAGAAATTTAAGTTCAAAATTGGAACTATCTGTGTTTTGTTACTAATAAAGTGTTTCCTCTGCAAACTGACCCACCAGTACAGCTTTTTTTTAACTATAATTTTGCTTTAAACAAAATGAAAAATGCTTGCTCTGTTCCTAGAAATAACAAAAGGAAACTAAGAAATGTAAAAACATACATTTTAAGTGAAATTAAATTTAAATAATAGACACTACCATTGCACAATCTGCAATGAAAACAATTTTATGGGTTACAGAAATAGTGATTCTATCATGGACAGATTATGTGCCAATTCAGAGTCGAAATGCCTGGGACTGTCGGTTTATGCCACTTCAATTTATGCCCACTTCACTTTTGCGCCTCTCTTACATCATGATTAGAGGGGGTGATGAGTCATGACTCTTCTCAACTTCCAAGAGACAGATGGTCCAGACACTGTAATAAATCTATAATACTAAATGATTAAACTGCTGCCTAAAATTTAAATAATTAAACAAAACATGAAATATAAAGGCAGCCAAGGACTTTGTTGTTTGGTGGTAAGGCTTCAGAAACTTTCAGATTAAAACCTATATTAGTTTACCATTCAGAAGTACCACGCGCTATAAAGGTAATCATAAAACCAGACCTTGATTTAATTTTTTTTTTTTTTAGCAGTAGCAATACTTGCTAGTGGCCTTATTTTTTACTAGCAAATTGCATTATCTACTAACGAAAGTTTATTAATGTTACACAAATGAAACTTTAACATGTCCCCCTGGATTAATCAATCACAACAAATTTTGATTTCACCCCTATAACTGTCACATTGTAACATACATACATATCACTAAGCTGTTCTCTGAGATTCAGAGGTTAGCTCCAAAAAGAAATACAAACTACCAGATAATTTTTACTTACTGTTGCTGCATCAAACTTCTCCATATATGGAGATCTTGACATACAACTCGGGCTTCACGGCCATCCATCACACACCGTATACAAGATCTTCTGTACTTCATACTCAATCTTTTTCTCATGCAGACACTCCTGAATCTGATCCTCCCATGACTTCCTTGGCCTTCCCTTCTTGCCACTTGGCCTAAAAAGATTTTCTTAGTAAGCATCTCATCACTCATTCTTTCAACATGTCCAAATGACCGAAGCATATTAGTCTCCACCTTGCTAACAACATTTTGCTTCACATCACACAACTGCAACACATCTTCATTCCTCACACAATCAGAACGTGTCTTGCCACAAACCCCCTGTAAGTAACGCATTCTCCAGCACACAAACAACTCCTATATTTCTTCTGTAGTACCCAGGTTTCATTGCCATACATCAGCGTAGGAACAATTACACTTTCATACACAGTCATGTGTATGAAAGTGTAATTGTTCCTACGCTGGAATGATGGGTAATTATTCCTTTCACAGGAATGATGGGTTCTCTCTTAAGAACCCATCATTCCTGTGAAAACCTCCTAGAGCAGCCATGACTTTCAATGAAGAAATTCACTTGCCTACGAATTTCACCATCCAATTTGTTCTTTCCGTCAAACATGTTTCTTAAATACACAAACTCATTCACCTGGTCAATCACTGTGCCATTTAGACTTACATTACATTCAGTGCTACCAGTTCCTCTCTCAAACACCATAACTTTAGTTTTTCCCTTATTTATACTAAGTTTGAATTTCATGCAAACTTCGTACATCTGGGACAACATACTCTGCAAATCACTTTTGCTCTCTGCCAACAGGACAGTGTCATCAGCATACAACAATCTGCACAAAAGGATATCACCAAGACAAAAACCAGTATTATCTATTTTGGCATAACCATGCACACATCCATAAATATATTAAACAGCCATGGTAACATTACACAACCTTGTCTGACTCCTGTACCAATAGAGAAACATTTTGATAAAACACCATTCACTCGTACACAAGCTCTACTACCAGCATACATGGCTTTTACATTATTAAGTAGATTCCCAGTGACACCATATTCATTCAATACCTTCCACAAAAGTGTCCTATTTACTCGGTCGTAAGCTTTCTCTAAATCTATGAAGAAAGCAAAACGTTCTTACCAACAGCCAGATACTTTCCAATCATCATGCGTAATGCAAAAATTTGGTGAGTGCAGCCTTTACCAGGCATAAAACCACTCTGAACATCCCACACTTTCTCTGATGTAAGACCCCGTACTTTTTCAATAACGACCTTACCAAACACTTTCCCTGGCACACTTAGTAGGCTAATACCACGATAGTTCTTGCAGTCAGTCTGATCACTTTTTCCCTTATACAAGGGAACAATGATACCATCCTTCCAATCCTGAGGGACCATTCCTAACTCCCAGCACAACTGACAAATTTCAGTTAACCACTCAGTTACAGAGTCACCACCATATTTCAACATCTTGGCAGTTATGCCATCAACTCCTGGAGCCTTACCATTCTAAAGAGATTTTAGAGCTTTACACATTTCTTCTCTTGAGATCCCTGCTGTGCTTCCATCCTTTACTGCAACATCATTTGCTTCTGCCTCAGAATTGCCTTTGCTTTCATGACCTATTAAATCACAGAAGTATTCTCACCCCATCTCTCACTTAGCATAATGGGCTCCCATATCATGTCACCAATCCTATTTTTCACACAACTTAGAAGTTTATTTCCCCTCTTTTTCCTATGTCTTATGTACTTCCAGAATGTTTTTCTATCTTCCCAAAAAAAAAAAACAATTCATCCTTTCCAACTTTTTCTTCCTATCTTTTACCTTACTCAAGTAAACCAGCTTATCTGCCTTGTTGGATTGCACAGGTACAAAGAGCTGCCAGACTGACCGCTATTCCGGACGATCTCAAGAAAGCCGCCAAATTACCACCAGGACCTCAAATCCCGAAGCTCTTCGGTAGGCTTAAGCACCACAAGCCCGGTAATCCATTGAGACCCATTGTATCAAGGAGATCTGCGCCAACATACCATTTAGAGAAAGCACTTTAAAAATTTCTGACTAATTATCTTCCTGAATCGAACGTTATAATAGCTTCCACTCTGGATTTTATCACGAAAATCAAGCAAATCTCTGTTCAACAAAGCAACATATCGGCAGTTTCGATGTGGTTTCTCTTTACCCTTCAATCCGTGTGCCGGAAGCCATCGGAACATTAAAAGATGTCATTACTAATTCATCACTTCATTCGCAGGAGTTTTGCCTCAACATCTTTAAGTTAATGGACTTAGTCACAAGTTCCAGCTACTTCAGTTTCCAAGGGAAAATTTACAAACAGATTAGTGGCGCCCCGATGGGATCCTCTCTTTCGGCCATTCTCGCGGAAGCAATACTTCGCCCAATCGAACAATATATATTCTCCAACATCACCCCAAGGCCTACTACCTGGCTGAGATATGCGGACGATGTATTCTTCATATGGCCACACGGAAATCAAACTCGTGCCGCGTTTCCTAAATAAAATTAATGATATTCACTCCACGATCAATTTCACTATGGAGCTCGAACACAATGGTGGCTTGCCTTATCTGGATGTATTACTGAGCAAAATGCCTGAAAATCGCCTTCGTACCCAAATCTACTATAAATCCACATCCGTCCCCAATTTGATGCTCCGCGGCTCATGCTGCCCTGCTATTTACAAGACAGCTTTCTTCCGTTCCCGAATAAGAAGAGCCTTTGCATTGTCTTCCTATGCTCTTTCCAGACAACGTGAATTAAAGAACGTTACCGAATTGGCCACTGAGGCAGGATACACCCCGGACCTGGTACCTATGTCGAGAAAGTCAGAAACAGTCATACTAATTTTTCTACGCCGCAACTACGCTACCTGGGCTCAATTCCATACATACCAAATGTTTCTTATCAGCTCAAGAACGCGCTCAAGAAAATGAACCTTGGTGTTGGCATCAGATCTTCGACATCTTTATATGCCATGCTTCAGGGAAACTCTGACAAGTCCCCGCTTTCTAATGAGGCAGGTGTTTATGCCATCCCTTTACAATATCCGGACGGCTCCAAGCGATACTACATTGGAATGACTAAGCGTTCGTTTGGAACTAGAATCAACGAACATAAAAGGGACATAAAGAACTGTAAAGTAACAACAGCCCTATCCAGAGAGGTCCAGCTCAAGTCCGCTACTCCTATGTGGGATGATGTAAAGAAATTAGCCTCCTACTCCACCCCAAAATCTACCGCCATTCGCGAAACTTTAGAGATCATCACTAACAGTAAATCATGCAATGACAACCTCTCGCTGGAGTTCCCACAGGTTTGGAACCAGTTCTTCAAATAATGAATGCATTTCGTTTTCTTCTATGATTCCGCGTGTTAACGAGCATGACACCTCGAGTCTTTGGATGAATAATTACTTAGCGTCTGCTCGTTTATGTCAAGTCAAGTCACTGCGTTCAAATTGTTGAAGCATTCCATTATTCAGTTTGCTGTCTACTTCCTTGAGAAAGCTTCTGGTTGATGTGCGAAAGCTTGGAAACCTTGATTTGTATTCTACACCAAGAAATTTGGATTAATAATATAGTTATACTATTTTAAGTAGGAAACAAAATTAAAAAACGCAGAACTTTATCATAACATTTCAAAATGCAGAAAACTATGAAACATTCTCATCCCTACCAAAACATTGACCTTTCTGTGAGTTTCAGGACTTGGTGAGAGACACCATACATAGCAAATAAATTAATAGAAAGGAGCAAAAGAAAACCACTTTTAATGAAGAATTAAAAAAAAAAAAAAAGGAAAAAAACTTTCACCAGCATCTTGCAGAATATTGTAAATGACATTAAAAATTATTGAAGCAATGAATCACGGCAGAAGCTCGATGATCTGGTTTAATGAAGCTGAAAAGTCTTTATGAAAACATTTCTCGGGAAAAAAAAAGTTGTGTTTTAGTCACCAACTCTGTGTATATCAACATCACTCAGAAATTGTAGTCAAATGTTGTATGACATCCAAAGACCTCAACTAGTATTAGACAAAGCCTCTGCAATTATCACATTTTGCAAGGAATCTTTGTAGCAGTCAAGCTTACTGCTGCCACAGTGCTAGGTAGGAGTGATCATAACTAAGTTCCTTATGCAAATATAAATTAAAAAGCAAATCCCACAAAGTCATGAAGGGACTGCATTGTTAAAAACCATGCATAGGGTAAATTGCTCAAACCCCAACTGCTGCAGTGGCAATAGTATTAATGGAAATTAAAGCTAACAAGGGAAAATGGAATTTGATTTCAGTCTTTAAAGGAATAGAGCAGCCCATTTCAGACTTTCATCTTACAGCCCAGTTTGCTGATTTCAGCTGAAATTAATCAATGAATCCATGGCAGACATGCACTTCCATGTCTTTCACTTTACTCAGTGATCTTTGCTATCTGATTATTTAATGAGTCAAGATTCATTTCGCAAATTGAAATGTTTTTGTTTAATCCAGGAGCAAATTGCTAAACTTTCCAATACAGGCTCGTAGGATTAGGCTTTACGGGTTGGTCCAGGCTTTTAAAAGCACACCACCATACCTCATCCAAGACTCGAACACATGCCCCTCTTGAATGAACAATCAAAAACTAGCATTTAGACCACTGCATCACTGGGGTCACTGATTAAACATAAAAAATCATATCTAATTAAAACAGTTCCTTTTTTTCTTAACACAAAAAAAGCACAAAAAAATAAATTAAAACTATAAATGAGAAAAAAGTACAATTTATACCTTAAAACACCATAAGCATCATTTTTGGGAGAAGCATCACTATCCAGTGCCCACTGAAAAGGAACACCTTCCAAACTTGAAAAAGTATCACCTACAGAGATACAACAAAAAATCAGAGTAAGCCAAAATTATTTAATCTATTAAAAACTTAAAATGTTATGTATCTTGGTCTATTAAGGCTTACCACTACATTTATCTTACTTTTATACCAGCTATCAACAGTGATATAAAGAAAACATGCTTAGAAAACTTTTGTAACAGAAAAATATGAGGCTCACTCCCTAGACATGCTCAGCAAGAAGCTAATTATATTCGTCAATTTGTGCTAATCTGAAAAGTACAACAGAGGAATTCAGTGGACTGTAAAACTAATGAAACCATATTTAATGGCCAAAAAATTTTTCTCTTTCCTTGTCCATTCATTCCAAGGCACTGCAACCAGTAATTTCCTCTGTATTGCTTTTCTTTTGATTGTACATACCTAGCTGAACTGCATTGTATGCATGTCCTTTTTCATACAATAAATACCTACCTGTGAGACGGGCACAAGACAGACCGTTGTGGAAGAAACTTGGGGAGACCTTCGTCCAGCAGTGGATTCATAATGGTTCACAATGATGTTTTCATTATTAAAGCAATGTTTTACACGTATTAAGTTTTGTAATGTGTATAACACCATGACCGTGTGTACTAAAACCAAGAGAAACTATGTTCTGAAAAAAACTTAACTTCAAATTACAAAACAGAGTTTGAACATGAAAAAAAAATTGCATCAGAAGAGTGGTAACTGCCGCAGACTGGCACTGAAAAAAGGTAAAAAAACAACAACTGAAAAATGACATTCAGAGAAATGTGCTTGAGAAATAGTATCTTGAATTCATAAAGCCTAATGGTGAAAGCTTAATATCATTAAAAACAAGTGAGGTCTTGTTTATTTATTATGTTTGTTGCTTTCAATTTAATTAAATCTCCCCTCCTCCTTTTGCAGACATAAGGAGGCAGTTTGGAAAGTAACTTCTAATAACTATAGCAGAGGAGTGGGAACAGGGTCGCACATGACTCAGTAGCTTTCTAGCAGTTGTGTGTTTCACTGCTTACGGATGATTCATGTCACACACTGAGTGATTTCAAATGAGTGCTATAATCAATGGCACTGATTATAAGCACTCATTTATTCACGCAGTTATTCATTTTCTTCATGCAAAAAAACTCAAGTGTTAACTATTAGGTGCTTGAATTAATTCCCGCTGTTTTTTGCCACACAAACACCTGTGTGTTGCCACAGAACGGTACAGGATTGTCTATTCAAAGCAGTGTCCGTTGGCAGCTACGACCCTTTCCTACCGTTGGGGTAACAAATGGATTCCGTGGTAGAAAAATGCAGGTTCTTTCGAGGCGAACCATTCATTGAGCCATTTTTGGATATCCGTGACAGAAAGGAAGTGCTGCTCCGACAGGCCATGTTGTAGCGACCGGAGCAAATGGAAGTCCGAGGGAGCAATGACCTGGAAATAAGGTGGGGGGAGGGGGTAAGACGTCCCAGCCAAGAGTTCCTTCACGGATTTGGCGACATGAGGTCTAGTGTTGTCGTGGAGAAGAGTAACCTTGTCATGTCTTTTGGCGTATCGCGGCCGTTTCTCCATGAGTGCACGTTTCACATCGAGTAATTGACGTCAGTACCGTTCAGCATTGATGGTTTCCCCAGGCTGCAGCAGCTCAGAATACACAACACCAACTTGATCCCACCAAATGCACAGCATTACCTTCCTGCCATGGATGTCTGGTTTAGGCGTGGAGGTTGATGGTTCGCCAGGACGAGCCCATGATTTCTTGCGCTTAGGATTGTCGTAACGAATCCATTTTTAATCGCCAGTCACTATTCGATGCAAAAACTACTTCCGTTTGTGTCATTGCAGCAGCAATTTACACATGGTTTCACATTTGGTGATGTCGCTTTCCTGCAATGCATGTGGGATCCAGTTTCCAAACTTCCAGATCATTCCCACTGCCTTTAAACGTTTGCTAATCGTTGACTCATCGACCAGTAGTGTTTCAGACAACTCGTGAAGCGTCTGACATGAATCCTCGTCCAATAAGGCCTCCAATGCGCCATCTTCAAACTTTTTCGGCTGCCCAGGGCGCTCTTTGTCCTTCACATCATATTCGTTGGCTTTGAAGCGTCGGAACCACTCTCTGCATGTTGTTTCTGATAGGGCATGTTCCCCACAGGCCAGTACTAGCAAACGATGACTTTCCGCTGCAGATTTCTTGAGATGAAAGCAGAAGAGTAATGCTTCCCGCAAATGCTCCTTTTTTGGTACGAAACTAGACATCGTGAATGTGATACAAACTTGTGTTCCGTGCCCTCCGATTGTGTGTCACACACTGCTTCGCCCAGACTACGGACGGTACATGCGTGCGCAGGGGAGGTCACATGTGGCCCAGGTCATAGCGGCGCACCACTGCTGCGCTCTATTGGGCAACAGCGGGCATTAATTCAAGCACCTAATAGATTTACAGGGTTCATACGCATTTACAGAAAGTAAATAAATTCCAGGGGTTTTCCAGTTCATCAAAAAATTCCAAGAGCAAACATTTTTGCTAAAATCACAGTGCTTTATTTTATATTTTGCAAATAGGGGTGACATTTTACTGTGCATTTAAAATTCTTGTGAAGTCCTATGGGTTATGCTGTTACAGGGTGTTCTTTAGTGTGTGTTACATCTCAAATTATGTGGCAAAATTTCCCTGTATAAAAACTGGTCTGTATGAAACTTATATGAAGCAATCTAGAACCTAGAACACCAATACTATAAAGCAATCATACCATGGCATTGAAGAGTCCATGTTCAATAGTCATCTATGTATTCCTATGCACATTAGCAGCAGGGAGACCAGATATCAATACCCTTTGGTGAGGAAAGTGCTTGCTAGAAGGCAGCTATTTTTGGAAAAAGGTTTCCACACATTGTGACTCCAACTACACACAACTGCTATGCCACAAACCAAGGTGGCTAAAAATATGGTCACAAGATGACTTCATGAGAGGAAGTGATGTTATCTCAAGCAGAAGCAGCACACAGCTAGAACAAAGTGACGCAATCAATCCAAACACCGATTTGTTTTCCTTATTGCAAGCAAAAATTCCAGGACTATTCTAAGACTTTTCACAAAAATATGAAAATTCAAGGATTTTTTATGCTTGAAGAAACAGGAAATCAATTCCATGACCTTTCCAGAATTCCAGGGATTATTCAAACAATGGATTTATTGTCATACTCAACTATGCAAGCTTCATGGACCATCAATGAAAAAGGTATAAGACAGGAGTGCATAATGCTTAAAAATTGCCAAATGAATGTCCATGATGAAGAGCAAAGTAGGCAGCCTTCCTGTTGCAAGTGACAAGCTTGTGTAGAAAGTCGAAGCTAAGGCTTGAGAAAATCGGCAATTCAAGATAGCTGTGATTTCACTAGATTTTCTGGAAATTTCACACACGGTTCCATATGAAATCATCACAGACAAGTTAGGTAATCAGAAGTTTTGTGCTCAACATATTCTGAAGATGCTTACAGATGACCAAAAAAGAGAATGGTCACAGCTCTCATTTTACTGGAGTGAGATCATCAAGAGGGAGATAATTCCTTGATCATATCATAAAATGAAGCCTGAGCTTCCTATATCAATGTTGAAACAAAGCACGTTCATGTAATGGGGCAACACGCATTTGTCGAATAAACCAAGATAATTCAAGCAAACTTTGTCAGCCAGAAAGTTTATGGCAACTGTCTTTTGGGAACGGAAAGGGGTGCTGCATGTTGACTTCATGGCAGAAGGAACCACAATAACATCAGAAGTAATTGTGAAACACTAGAAAAATCATGAAGAGCCATTTAAAAAAAAAAAAAAAAATGTGGTGTTCTAACTTTTGGCGTGGTTCTTTTGCGTGACAATGCATGACCTCATACAGCGGCTTGCACTCAAGAATTTCTCAAACATTTTAAATGGGAATTATTATATCACAGTACAGCACTGACCTTGCTTTGAGTGATCACCACCTTTTCAGACATGTGAAAAACTGGTTGATACCAGCACTACAGTGAGAATGAGGAGTTGAAAATAGGTGTGCAGTCATGGCTAAAGTCACAGGCAGCTGATTTATTTGATGAGGGTATTCAAAAGCTCATTCCCCAATATGGCAAATACCTGATTTCATCAGGGCTTAAAATTCAAATTTGAAATGGGAGTCTACCTACTTGTGTTTGTAAGTGGAGGAGATTGAAATTTCAGATGGGGAGTTTTGAATATGTGACTTAATAAAATTAAAAGACCCTGGGAAAACAGCAGTAATTTTTCAAACAATATAAGCTATATTTGGTTTAAAACAAACAGGTGAATTAGATCAAAAATATTACTACATTCAATCTAATAAAAATTACCATGATTCATTTTACAAAAATGGAGTTGTTTGTTTTGCAGTACATTGATACCATAAAATCGTGCCTGAAGTATTTATGTCTGTCTTTCATTCCTTGCCACAGATAGCAAACTTTGATCAGCTGTTGTTTTACTTCTGACGGTTTATCTGGCCCAATTTCAGAAATATGCGTTAAGATTTTTGTTGCTCAGTGGATCTCTAAATTTTTACTGAATTCTGTTTTGTGTGCTAAAGCCACGTTCACATGGTTCATTTGTTAAATGCAACACAAGATTTACATACTGAACCTTTTGACACTAATGGAAATGTGTGCAGATAGTTGCTTATAAAACTCTCAGAAAACTTTGGACATTGGCACATATAGTGATACTCTTCATTTTTTACAGCTATGTTTAAAGAGTAAATATTCCATAACTGCATTCATTCATTAAAAAAAAAAAAAAACTGGTCTGCCAGGCTTTTGAAAGACTGTACCAAAACTTATGTGTGTGTGCATGCGTGTGTGTGTGTATTGCTTCATGGAGTCAGATTCTACACACTCAAACTTCAAAAAGGATTCCATTATTGAAGAAGGAAATCTGCAGTCTATCTCAATCACAAAAGATAAAATAAACCTTCACCTAACATTGTGATGTGCAAGTTTAGTATTACAAGGGTCAACTAATTTATTATTTTTGAACATGTTTCCCTTCAAGCTCTGAAAATATATATGCACATACATTATCTACAAACAATTAATTGGACACCCATGATAGCAAAGGAAAACAAAGTTTATTCACCTTCAATAGTTGGTGGAGCCTCAACGAGCGGCGATTACAGCTGCAACCCTCTGGGGCATACTCTCACCCAGGCGTTGTACGACGGCTAGCGGTATTTTCTTCCACTCGGCTTTGAGAAGACAGGTCAGTTCCTTCACCGATTTCGGACGGTGGGGGCACCCCTTAAGTCGACGCTCCAACTCGTCCCAGAGATGCTCGATAGGGTTCAGGTCCAGGCTCTGCGCAGGCCAGTCCATTCGATTCGATTCAATTAACCCCACTGTCACCATACCAAGCCATGGTGGACCTTGCAACATGAGAGGTGGCATTGTCATCCTGAAAGTAACATGGGTCCACCCCGTAAAACTGCCATAACGTAGGAAGCACATGGTCATCCAAAATGGTGCAGTAGGTCTGTGTCTACCAGGAATTGCGACCAAGGGTCCAGTGCCATACCAGGAGAAACACCCCCATAGCATAATTCCACCGCCGCCGAACTTCACAGTTGGCACATTACATTCTGGCCCCAGACCCTGCCATCCGAACGATAGAGGGTGAACCTTGATTCGTCGCTCCAGAGAACCAGTTTCCACTGTTCAACGGTCCACTGTACGTTCTTTGCACCACGTTAGCCGAGCAGCGTTATTGGACTTGGTGATCAAAGGCTTGTGGGCGGCAGCACGTCCATGATAACCGAGCAGATGAGCTTCCTTATGGATGGTATTAATCGAAAGAACACTCCCGGATGCCTGTTGAAACTCCTCGCAGATGTGGCCCACCGATTTGGTGCGGTTCTTCAGAATTTCTCTGGCCAACACCCGTCGGTCTCTAACTCCCAGGTTTGTGGGTCTGCCGGGTCGGGGCACATTCCACCAGTCACCTCTCATCTTCCACTTGCCAATCACGTAGGCCACCGTCGATTTTGGGTACTTCAACTCGCTGGATATGTCACATATGGATCGGCCATTTCTGTGATACCCGATGGTTACACCTTTCTCGAAATCAGAGAGCTCCGAACTGTGTGGCATCTTGCATGCGACTGGTTGTATTGTTGTTTCCCACATGATATTTAACGGCGGCGGCCGTGACATGTATCAGGACCGCAGATATCATCGATTGCAGGGGTGTCCAATTACTTGTTGGTAGATAGTGTATATCTTCTTGAATACTATGTATGAGATGTTTACAGTTCATACACTTGAGACTTGGTTGATTCAACCATCCTTCTGATATGAGGAATGTCCAGTTTTTAACTTTGCCCCTTTTTATGGAGGGTAAATATAATACATAGAATAATAGCTATATACTATACGCACTACTGTTTCACACGTTATACGTTCCATGCGTTGTGTGCATATTTGCAGCAAAATCATCTTGGCATTTATATATCATATATGACTAGGAATATTATTACAAGTTTCAATTATTATATCATCAAGGACTTGTATCGGTATTCCAAATTAGTAAGCTTCATCCTGTATCTTGAAATAAAATATGTATCTAGCGTGTCACCACGTAGAATCATCGTATTGCAAATAGGCCCAATTGAAATTTGCGACCAGGGTTTAAACTCAAATAAAACACGACTATGGATATCATACAAAGAGAGTGTGAAAGAATTATATACAATGCAATTAAAAAACCATTTACCATCAACAGGTGTCGTCAATCTTTAAAAGAAGGAATGGACATAATCAATGACAAACCAAACAGACCTTAAATAAAATTTCGTCAATTATTGAACAATTGCCAGACAATCTCTGCAACACGCACACGACTCCACATAAACCACCGGACATGTTTCGGCACGACTGACTTTCGGCCATTATCAACGGTATGCATCCTGGATCAATGTTCAAAATTGTTATATATCTAGGTCACCTCGGCATCACCTCCTATATCCATGGTACCCATACTACATACGTTGAATAAATACTGCGTACAGTATTCACTTGAAAACTTTTTTTGACTAGGGATAACATTATCAGCGTCGAGTAAAGTGCACATGAACGGAATTTTTTGCCGAAATTTCTACCAAACACTTCAAAGTGTGTGCCTCCTCTCCCATCACGTTTAGCCCCCTCCCCCTTCCTTAATGGCCCACCCAGTTCTGAGCAGCTAGCATTGGCACTGCCCTGCGTTTGCTAACTTATTTGCCATTATGGTATGACGTTTTCTGTTCGCCAAAGATGTAGAACTGTTTATTTTTCTTAGAGACGATTTACTCTTTTTATCCGTGCTATGGCCGACACGCTTGCTTCTAGTTGTTGTTGTTTTCTCTTTTAAAGACAGGATAGCCCCAAACCTCGAATCCCTCAGATCCTAATTTACGACCTCTGGCAAACAGAGAACGATTTTCTAAGAGAGCACCACAAGTGGAAAAGCTCCGTAGTGTATTTTCTCAGATCTCTTTTATTCTCTTGCGATTTGAAAGTTGCTGCCTAGTTTTTCAGCGTCTTTGTGCATTGTTATTGTTGCATAATGCGTTAAACAAAAACAAAACAAAAAAAAAAAGAATTCTTAATTCAAGAGACAGTTAAAGTAACTTGTGAATATGAGGACGATAACTGTGTTGCTACTGATAAAGAGAAACAGAAGCTCATAAAACAAAGCGGACAAATTACAATCACTAAATGGTAACACGAGTTCCATACTTGTTTTTCATAAATTCGTAATCAATAATTGTGATACGTTGGGTATTACATTAACGAAAATGTACTCATATGTTCGAGGTCTGTTAACATTTCTCATTGTTTCTAAATTTATTGGCATGATTAATAAAAAATAATAATAATAACGGAAATAAATCCAATTGCTACCACTCTGACACCGGGATGTGATTATAGGAGGCATAAAATTTTTCGTTCAGTATAACCTTCAAACTGTATTTTCCTATTTTGGGACTACACCACGAACAAGTAAACTGTGTTTTTCTTATTTTAGGGTGCTGTGGTGCGATTTGTTTCATGTGAGCTTTTGAGAGTTTCGTGAGCTCCTACCTGACGCATAATCTTTAAATAAGCAACTGAAATAAAAATAAATAAATAAAAACAGGCAACATGACAACTGAGAGATATACTCGTTCATTTAAATACCAGATCTACCAAAAAATAATCAATAACATTTTTTCTAACCCAGTGGCAAAATACAAGCCGTGCACTATATTTAAAAACTCTTCTCTCAGCGCGCACGTGAAAGCCCAAGTTTTCTTTTTCTTCATTTGTTAGACTAAACTTTTCTTTAAAAACGAAAAACAATTGCGATCTTCTAAGTGCTGTACTACATTGCTTTTTTACATTTTGAAAAAAGGCTCTCCCGTTGCACGTAACTCAAAAACTAAAGAAGATAGAAATTCGTGCAATGCACCAATCGATTCCTTTGGGGAAATTACGAAGGAGTGGTGATTTTGGTACTTTTTTTATCCAAACAATGGAGATATTTGCATTTTTACGCGATTAAGGCCTGCCATGCACCAGAATTCGAAAATTAATATCTTCTAATCTACGGGAAATAAAAAAATGAAACTTTCAGGATTTTCATACCTTGGGGTGATCTATTCATGAAAAAAAAAAAATCTTAAGAATCGGAGATGGTGTGGTGGATAGCATCTGACGATTTGGCGTGAAATGACCCTAAAATGTCTTGGCGGTGACTTATGTTGAGAAGTAGCCTAGACCTGTAAGTATGTTTCATATACAGTACAATAAAATATTTTGTTCTCATGGCTTGTTTTCTTCACAGCCCACTGGAGGTTGATATCTGAATAGCCTACATACTTCTAAAAATATGTGCTCTCTTTTAATTTTAATATTCCATAAGAGGCTAAATTTTTTAGAAATTTTTGGCTAAATTTTATTAGCACTTATCTCCATAAATGTACAATTCTGCCAGTTTTCATTTTTCAATGTTTTCTCGATCTGAACCTCAAATTTTAGACATCTTCTAGTATGCACTTAATGAATCTAAGTTTTAAAAATAAGTGCTGACATGGCAGTTACTGAGCTGCTAGAAAAATTCACTTTCTCCAAATCAAAAAGAATGACTTGAAACCACTGTTTTTCAAAGTGTTTCTTTTTTTTTTTATTGTTACATGTAATACTTTAACTTTCTGTTTGAAGTGAAACCATGTGATACAATTTCATCGGACTAATTTTCTTTCCAAAAAATGAGTTTTCCTGTAAAAATAGGCAATAAAAGAAATGAAAATTTTTGGTAGTGCAGAAGAACTGCAGAATTTTTTGTCATACAACATTTAAAACAACACAGTCTCACAAAGAAACAGAAAGGAAAGAAATCTTTAGTTACATAGGAAAAACTTACTTTGGTCATTTTTGGCCAGAACTTCAAATACCTCAGGAGCATCTTCCAAGAACAGCACACGAGTAGTGGTAACAATCTCAATTGAATGTATGGAATCAATTATTACATCACAACGTAAAATTTGTCCAGTTTCTAATGAAAATAAAAAAAAAAAAAAATTTTACTACACAGAAGTATAATATGAAAAAACATAAATGCAACAAATTCACAATTTTACAGCTGGCAATTGTAAATTATTAGTGATAGCTTCCTTGGTCAGAACAGGTAGTGCTATAAAATAGTTTGTAACATGTGACACAAGTTATACAATTTACAAACACTGTTACCCCAGCAAACTTTTTTAGGAGAACTTTAATCAGGAGTCATTCCAGGTCAAATCATCACAATTAATAATATATTTATAACTCACTTACTTTGATTTTAAAAAAAAATTTACATTCATTTATTATTTAGTAATGGGGGAAAACCCTTGTTTTTATTTTTATACTTGTGGGAAGAAAAGATATTTAAAGCTAAATTTTCAAAATTCTATTAAAAATGGTCTGCCAGCAATACTTTAACCATGTGTAAATCAGCCACCAATTGAGATATAGAGCTGGGAGTGGTTTCATTTTAAAGCTCTTGTAATGAGCTCACATATGATATACAACAAAATAGGTTTTATAATATAAAAAAATCAAAATCCAACTCTCAATTTCAAAATCAGTTTTCTCAAAAAAAAAAAAAAAAAAAAAAGTTTTCAAAATTTTGAAAAAATCTCAAAATTAGTTCATACTTATTTGTACTATCCATGGAATAGTTTTTTTGAAATTGTAAGATATGAGATGTAACACATATTATATATGATCAAAAGGAAGTAATGGGATCTGAATTTGCCAATTATCTAATACATTTGCTTTTTTCCATAGCATAATCCTGTGTAATATTTACAAATGTTGCTTTATATGTGTATAACTTTTTCCATTCCGTTCTGTCCTTGACCAGTTCACTTTTAGATAATGTAACTCAAACTCATAGCCTGAAAAATGCAAGTTGGAACAGGTATGTTTTTTTTTATTATTATTATTATTATTATTATTATTATTATTATTATTGGGGGTTTAAATGACCATCGTGAACAACTCAATGGGCTATAAGCAGTCGCCCGTCCCTAATTTAGGGCCACTGGTTCCAGGGAAGGGAGAGTGCCACGGGTGTAAGACAAACACAACATCCATGTCGTACCAGAATTCAAACAAAAACCCAACTCAGATGAATAATCAGAAGCCAGCATTTAGATCACTAACACCACCGGAGCGGCACAGGTATGATCATGTTAGATATAATGCAACAGAGCCATTACCTTTTCTCTTGACACTACTGCACTTACTTCATTCTACCAGAAGATTTCATGAGGACAACTTGCTAAGCTATTTATTTGATGCTTATTTTTCCTGATAAATGGGAATGTAATATAAATAATTATGAATGTGGAGTGATAATGTGAGGCATTTTTTCGTTAATGAATTTACAACAAATCTTTCTAAAATGGATAATAGGCCTTAAATTGTTTTAATTCATTTAAAGAAACAAACCACTCTCATATAAGGAAGAGATTAAAACCAGTGACGTCATGAATGACGAGAGGAATATTTCTTACACATTATAAACATGGATGTGTTCCCTTTTTCTTGAAACACCAATAATAGCTAAAGTTTGTGACAGCTGTAAAAAAAGAACTGAGCAAGATGAAAAAGAAGATAGAAAAGATGAAATTACAGGTTTTCCAAGAACTAGCCAGGATGTAGGTTATGATTACAGTACAGAGGTCATGCTGCCGATGACATTCTTCACAATCTGCAAAAAAGAAATCGTTTTGGCAATTACTTTTTTGTACTGTTATAATATTTTGGCGAATTTTTTTTTTAATTTGTCGAATAAGTTGACGAAAACTTTAAAAAGCCAGCGCAACCGCTGCAGTATATGTGATTACAATACCTACTGATAGTGATTCTGATGTATCATTTTCTTCAGAAACTTCAAAAATGTTTAATACATCCATCTAAAACCTAGGAGAGTCCCTTATTAACAGGAGAAAAGCAGAATATAAATTATAAAAAGTCAAAAGAATTAATACTGCTGTAAAGTGCAAACTTTTTGTCAACGCAGTCTTCTGACAGTGGTGTCAAGTTCTAAGATAAAACTATTTTAAGTTACTTGAAAACAAAATTCCAAACACTGACCAATAGAGAGGAAAACCTTATGATGCTGATTATTTTACTTGAATCTTGATGCATCACAAAGATTGTGAAGCAATTTAATGCACCAAGTTACATGGTAGGACAGTCAAAGAAACTTTTGAAACTGAAAGGAATTTCATCTATTCCAGATCAGAAACCTGGAAAAATTATACTTGCGGAAACAGCTGAAACTATAAAAACATTTTATGCAAAGCGATGAGATCAGCAGATCTATGCCTGAGATGAAAGACTTTCCATGAAGAACAGCATTGGTCAAAAAATTCATGTCTCCAAATGTCTAACACTTAATACTTTAAAAAGGAGGTGTGCAGAATTTTTAAAGAAAAATTTTCAAATATAACTACAGTCTTCCGACAGTGAAGTGAAGTCCCAAGATAAAACTTGCAAGTTTTTTTAATTTGCAGAGCTACACTCAAAAAATTATATTCTAGCTGGTCAGAGTGGTACACACACAGTTTGTATGTATGTGTGTACCAGACATCACAGTGTAAAACTTAAGACTGAAAATGCCTAGTCACTCGTTAATCACTAATGGTGAAACAGGGAATTACAAAGATGTATGTGTAAAGATGGTATGCAATCCAGCATCAATTGACTGCTACTTGAGTAATTACACATCCTGCCCTGGAATTCGAGTAATCCAGAGTTTACTACAAAGTGCCTTCAAAGGAAACATGATTTAGACTAACTGTTCACCAATGGATCACTGTAAGACAGATGCACCTTAGAGACATTGCAAAGAAGTCTCTGAACTTGTCAACCAACAAAGTTAATTTATGAATAATGTCAAAGAAAATGTGTCCGGTTCAGAAATTGCTGCTGAGTGTGATATTTCAGAAAACTATTCTTTTGTTGTGTAAGACGAAACACAGTCTAGACCAGCAACCAAGCTACAGTGCATCCGTTTGTTGTATATTTTAAAACAGACTTGAAAAAACTGAGCATGCCAGCTTTGTTGTGATTTCAGAGTGTCTCAAGCACAATAACTGCAGCTGTGTATTTATTTTTCAGATGGTTCTTCTGCACAACATAAAAATAAGACCATTTTAAATTTATATCACCATAAAAAGATTTCAATGTTGCAGCTGAGTGGCATTTTTCTACTACAGCTCATAGCAAACGGGTATGTGACAGCATTGGGAGGACAATGCAAAAGGTTGGCAGCTAACTCTATGAATGGCCAAAGAAAACATTTCAAAAACTGATTACACATTTGTTACACAGGCAAAGTACATTTCAACAGAGCAATTTTTAACAAATCACTTCAGTAAAGCACAAACTGTTACCGGAAGTCAAAAACTACATGCTTTAATGCCTTCAAGTGAAACAAAAATCTTGGTCAAATCTTTCGTTTTTGTTCATACATTAGTTGAACATACTGCACCAACATGTGCAGGAAAACTGGTTTTCAGTAAAATATGTGATTATGTCATTGCACTCTACTACAGTGACAATTGGTGGCTTTTATGTTTTAGCAAAACAAGAAGAGAAGGATAAAGTTAACATTCTTCCTCTTGCTTGCCCTAAAAATCCAGATGTAGTGTGGATTCCATCTACATACATTATGCCCTGTGCAAAATAAACCATGCAACACCAACTGGTCATACATACACCCTGTCTGCTCAAGAAGTCCAACAAACTATTCAAGCATTCTACCAGTTCACTAGCTCAAGAAATCACTAATAATGACCTTTTGTGTAAAAAGGTTTGAACTAAAACAACCATGTCAAGTTATAATCTTTTTTAATGATATAACTGTTGGCTATTTATTTTGATTTTGTAATTATGGTGCACCA
Organism: Macrothele yani; assembly: GCA_039090855.1. NCBI lineage: Eukaryota > Metazoa > Arthropoda > Arachnida > Araneae > Macrothelidae > Macrothele > Macrothele yani. The sequence continues at coordinate 68,734,667 of CM077028.1, read as the reverse complement.
TGTATTGTTTTCCTTATTTTTTAAAGCCCGAACATAATTGAGATACATAACTCACTACCTAGAGATAATATAACAAACAAAACATTCAAAATACTACATTAATGCAGGAGAAAACAAGTGTGAAGTACAGAACAGCAAATCTGGGTCTGATTGTATGTTTATGTTCTCTCTCATATCTTATGATCCTAAAAAAATATTTCATGTACAGTTACAAATAAGTATGACCTAATTTTGAGTTTTTTTTTAATTTAAAAAATGTCCATTTTTGAGAAAACTGATTTTGAAATTTTGTGTTGGATTTTTATTTTTATTTTTTATTATAAACCCATATCGTTTGAAAGCTAACTGAAAGAGCTTTAAAATGAGACCACTCCCAGCTCTTTATCTCAACTGAAAGGCCCGCTAAAGCAAAATAAAAAAATATCCCCAAGCCATTTTCAAACAAAAATCAAAAACTTTACATAGCTCTAATATTTCTCAAAAAGAACATAGCACACCTGCCAACCAATATTAGCAAAAATCCAGAAAATTATTCCAAAAAATCCAGAAGATATTTCAAAAATCAAGAAAATATGGTGCAAAACTTAGTTTATGAGAGCACTGTAAACACTTAAAGAATACAAAGAAAAACACTTACGGTACTTTTAGTTTTCTTTTCTGTTTTTTTATTCAAGAACTTTAAATTCACTAAAAAATTTTAATCTGCTCCATGAAAGATTTACTAATAAATTTATTCAATGATTGCAGATATAGGTAGTAGCCTTCTTTGCTGCAATTAAAAAATCCCTCAAAAATTCAGCTTGATGGCAAAGTGTCTTTTTTACATTTGATTATGAGAAGGTTCTCAAGAGTATGATCTGACATTGATGAGCGGAATTGTGTTCTGTTCTTTTTAACCAAAGAAAATACCCATTCACATTCAGCATTGCTGTGCGGAATGACAAGTATTGTTAATAAAACATGTGCCATTCTATTCAACTTTAGAAATCCCTCAGCTCCTCACATGTTCTTTAACAAGCCAAATTATGTGCCAATGTGCTCTTCAAGAAAAATCTAAGACAGATCTTCAACTTGGCGTGCATTAAATTGTTTCTGAAGCTCATCCCATGCTTCATCCTGGCTTTCATTTACTTTTACAATGAGCAGGAAGGGAAACTTGTTAATAAAAAATCTCACACTAGAAAAAGATTTGTTTTCAATTTGTTTTAGGCTTGCTACTTCTGCATTTAGCTGTCTTCACTTTCCAAAGGAATTTTTTTTATAATGTAGTCACAAGCTGTAGTGAAAAATTGTCTAACAGAACAGAAAAATTATTTCTTTTCATCGCTTTTCAACAATTGCACAATTTGGGGAATGCTATTTCCAATGTTTAGATCAGAATCTTCTTTTTGTACATCATAACAGTGATACTGTATATCCAGTAATTTGGAGGTTTTAATTATTGCAGGCTTTGCAAAGCTCTTCAAAAGGTTTTTCACAGAAGATTTCCCTAAGAATATGAATATGTAGTGATACAGATTGTAGGAGCACATTTTTTTTTTTTTCAAAATTAGATATTGCATACATTAAAAAGCTGCAGTAAGCTTTATTTAGAACTGCTGACAAGAAATGAAAGATTTTTTCTTCTCGATTAACATTGGAAGACTGGGATTTTTTTTTCTATGGCATGAAATTCGTTAACCATTTTTTTTTTTTTTTTCCTGCGCTCATCACCACTACCAGCTTTCCTCTTTTTATCACCAACTTGCACTTCTGTTGAAAATTTTGTAAAGCTGTGCCAAAGATAATGGTTGTCTTTTCACTTTTTTTTTTTTTGATTGGAGGTTTAACGACCACCGTGAGCAACTCAATGGGCTATAAGCAGTCGCCCGTCCCTAATTTAGGGTCACTGGTTCCAGAGAAGGGAGAGAGCCAGTGCCGTAAGACAGACACAACATCCATGCCTCACCGGGATTCGAACCCGGACCCCTTCGGACGAATGATCAGGGGCCAACACCTTAGACCACTGCGCCACCGGGGCGGCCTTTTCACTTCACCATGAAAGAAACTTACAATTGAACTCTACTGTTCCATTAATCTTTCTAAGCTTCTACTCTGAGATAACCACCTTGTGCATACATGCTTCAATTTTTTTGAATTTCAGTATCATGAAGTTTTTGAAAGGACTTCAGTTTCTCTTTGTGCTTTGAGCTCATTTCTAGATAATAAAAGACATCAATTAGCATTTTATCAATATTTGCAGGAAAAGTTGAAAGCTGCTTTCCGAGCAGCTAGATTTATGAGGTGGCAACTACAGCCCATTGTTATCAGTTCCTCTTGCTTTTCTTTTAGGAAGGAAGCAACACCATTCTTGGAACCCAGCATTACAGCAGCATTATCAGAACCAAATGTTAAACAGTTTGAGAAAGGAATGTGCAAGATGCTCGAAGACATCAATAGAAGGATTTGCTATATTTTTACCTTTAGAATCATCTTTTAGAACTGTAACCGACAGAAGGCAACTCCATATTCTTTTCTTATTTTCATCGTAATACAGTGGCCACCGGGCAATTGAATCACATTCGTGCCATCTGGGTTTTATTCAATAAAGCAGCTGATTCCAATAGACGGCAACGGTACAATCTCGATTTTTTTTTTTTTTTAACTCAGCATAGCCTACACGAAAAAGTTTTGCATTCCCTCACTTTTTGTAATTCATACATAAAAATACTAATTTAAGGGAAGAATAAAAAACACTTTTGTACAATGCAGTACATAAATAAAATTAGTACATAACAAAAAATATAATACAGCACATAAAGAAAATTGCAGAAAAAACTCTATGTACTTACTTTATTGAAAAAACATTTGTATTGTTGATTGCTTTGTAATGGCACTAATTAATTTTGCTACTCTGTTTTCAATATCATAAAAATGAATTACAGTCATCGCAAGATGCTCCTCATTGTTATAATGTCCTTCCAAGAATTTGAAGAGCCCGATGAGATTTGTTACCTGTTAAGTGGTGGTCGTACATCATTTCCCACTTCTTCCTCATCTGCTTCTTCAGCTGTTTCTTTGGATTTTTTAATTGATAAAACAATGTCTTCTTCTGTTTGTTAAGTTGAGGTCGATACGTTTGCATCAATGTCGACCCAGTCCCAAAATTCTTTGTCAAGCTCATTGTGATTGTGTGGGTTTTCATGCTCCTGCAGAATGTTGTTCTCTGTTTCAGCTGTTGACTGGTTCAGTCTGTAAAATCCTAATTTTTTGAAACAATTGAAAATTGTTGTTGGAGTAACATTTTTCCATGCATTAACTAACATGTGAAAGGCATCGAGGAGGCTGATTGATTTCGCTACATCACTAGCAGTAGGCTTTGTTGGATCATCAATTGCCTCAGCAATTTTTATTCTTATTTCCTTGCAATAATATGCTTTAAAAGTTTTTATGATTCCTCAATTCCAAATTTTTCAGCAAATTCTTCGGCTTTCAAGCCCAATATTGCCTGTGAAACAGTGGGGCATTTTTAAGTCATGCGGCCTTGAACCATTCCAAGAGAGCTGCTTCGACGTCTTCGGCTTTTCCAACCTGTTGACGTTTCTGATTCCTGCTTGCGTTCGATGCATGATCTTCTAAGATTTTACTCTTTTGCTTCAACAGAAAACATGAATTTGGCTGAGTTATTCCCAATTTCAAAGCTGCTTCTCTCTGATTGCATTTTGGCAAAACATCAAATTTTTCAAGAAGTTCACATATTTCAGACAAGCTAAAATCCTGGCGTTTTGCCCTCAATTCACGAAGGGTTTATTACAGCATGAGAGACTGATTAATGAACAAATGATGAGGCTACTCCTATCCCTCCCTTGCCTTTTCATTCCAACCTTTCACAGACACTCTGCAGGTTCCCCTTTCTAAGAAATCCGGGTGGGGAGTGGCGTCACAGACACCCTGCGGGTTCCCCTTTCTGAGAAATCCGGTTCTGTCTTTGTTGATGCGCCATTGGTAACTGGTTTGTCAAACTTGGAGAAATAAGTCCAGGAAAAACTGAAGTTGGGAAGGACAAAATGGAAAGTACAAACAATAAAAAGCAAGCATCCAATAGTGAATTTTCGATAGAAGCAGAAAAATTTGATTCACCCAGTGGTTTTTATTCAAATACACGGCGGATTTTCGATGTAAAGTGTGATTCTGCTCCGTTTTCCGTGATTTGATTCATAAAAGCGGCTGATTCAAATAACCAGCTGCCACTGTATGTCGCAACAACTGGATGCATTTTAGAATTGCCATCATTGCTGCCTTCAATTGCCACTGAAAATGGAGTATTCTGAAGATCCACGACAATTTTCTTCCTTTTATCACTCGCAATTTCATTTATTATCGCAGCACTCTTTGTTCGAGCACAACCATATTTTTTGGCCACTTCCGACTTCAGGAACATTCTCCTAAACAAAGGATCTGCGTGATCTGCTGCACTAGTTGGCAAATTATGTTCCACCAAGAACATCGTAAAAAAGCATTCTGAACGAATTACATCCATATCTGAAATTCCACTACTACTACTTGCCATAAAGAAAGTAATCTTTAGATTTTTATCGTTTTCTTCAACTTGCTTCTTGGGCTTTGCTGCTTTCAAATGCACAGTAATGTCCATTTTACCTCCATAGCATATCCCAAAATCACAGGAGCAAACAGAGCAAAATGCATACCTGGGTCCTTTGCTGGATGATGTAATACACAGGAACTCTGAAGTGTACATTTCTCTAAATGATTGCAAATATATATATTTTTTTTTTCTTGAACTCATAACGCTGATTATAACTGGCACAAATGTAAAACTAAAGACTGAACAAAAAGTGTGATGCTGTGAAAGAAATATATATTATATAAGCAAAGTAATAGTTTCCCGTAATGTATTTTCAAACTAAAGTATTTTTAGGCTAACGAATGTAACGGAGAATTTCCAGGTTTGCGCCTTTTCAGTAGCGGTAACATGAGATAATTAAATAACATCTACCTTAGCAACAGGATGACGATGAAGGCTTGTCCCCCCCCCCTTTTTTTTTCTGAAAGCCCACAGCCAGTAAAGAAAAAAGTCAAACTCTGATTTATTATTGTATATGTTGTCAGAGGGTGAGAATGGCGAAACTTCCGCCACTCTCACGTGTTCATGAAAAGGGCATTTAATTATGTGTTCTTCTCGATCTGGGAACATTTAGTATGGACTGCTTTTCTTTTCTGAAAGGAATATGCAGGGTTTTATTCAAATATTCTTTTCCTGCGTACATACTTTTGGCACCGAAAATGTCCTGCAAGTTTTCAGGGGTCAAGAATCGTCCCAATCCAACACCGCTCAAAAACTGGAACTGGTGGTCGGACGGATGAGAAGGGAGGGGAGAGTTCTCCCCATTAGCTTATTCAAGACCACAGGGAGGAAGCAGGAATGACTAATTGCTGCCTTCATTGTCAGAGACAAACACCAAACATAGGAGACAAAACATGGGAAAGGATTTGTAACTCTTCTCTCTCACTCTCCCTAGTCAGTTCTATGCTACTTTCTCTTTGTAGCGCTTTTAAACCCTCCCCCACCCCGGGGCCTTTCTTAAAAAAGATTGTTTTCACAGCATATCCAGTAAAATTTCTTTAAAACCAAATAAATAAATAATAATAATACACAGTACATTACAGCCTAAAATTTCCTGTGGACATTACAGTACTTATTTTTTTGCAGATGCAAAAACTTGTTTAAATCCGGAAAAATGCTTTTTCTGTAAATAAAACCGGAAGACAACAGCAAAATCCGGAAAACTTGATAGGTATGACTTAGATTTCTAAAAATGGCATGTTTTGCATTACACCATAAGACCATTAAGCACTCCAAATTTCATAAAAATGTAAGGATGGGTCAGCCTGAAACAATGTGCTGATTTGAGATGGAATGATCCTTAGTAAAAAAAAAAAAATTTCACTTTGAAGGTCATGCTCTACATAATTTGTGGAATTATAAGGGAACTATCATGAGATGCTGTCACTTAACCAAATGATTACAGCACTTACTCTCAGCAACATGATATAGCAAGTGAAGCTTTGATGACCAAGCATCTCAGTTTGGTGGATTGGAAAGGTATTATCATCCATCACAATAATGTTAGACCCCATGTGGCAATGGCTGCACACCACAAGTTGCAAAAACTTGGCAGAAAACTTGCCTCAACCACCATGTTTTAGCTCCACTCCAACAGATTTTCACTTATTCTGGTCACTGCAGAATCATATGGCTGGTAAAACCATGAAAGATTGTATATAGGTCAAAACAGTGATTCACATGCTTTTTTTGACTCCAAGAACGCTACTTTCTTTGATAGGGGAATTAAAGAGTTAACCGAATGATGAAAACAGGTCATTGCTAATAATGGAGACTATGGAATAGTTTGAGATAAAACTGTATATCTCAAACTATCGCACAATGATCATATTTAAAAAATGAAAAAAAAGTAAAAAGATGTAAAAAACAGCATTGTTTTTAATGTATGCAGCAAATAGGAAGAACTTTTGCACTTGTCTAATAGTTACATGCTTACATCCAAATTCATCATGCTCATTTGCAATTCTCATATTAAAATTTCTTCAACACAAAATCTGAAAACTTTCAAAGACGAAGAAATTTTCAAAGGAAAACAGGAAAGTCTCACTAGTAAAACGAAAATCTAATATTAACAAAACAATATTTTTAGGGATGAATGTCTCCCTTTCATAAGTTGGTACTTTCTATGTTGATTTCCGCCGTCTTTACACGATCATTATTCTAATAACAGATTCAAATAAGACATTTGACTGTTTAGATGATTTAATGTGATGAATTTAATTATTAAATTCATATAAGAAAACATTAGAACTTTCAGGCCCGCAATGGACCCATCTTCAGATGTTATTAGCAGAATGGAACTGAGTATGATTTAAATACATTAATGTTATGTGGTTTTCTTGATATTGTGACCTGCTTGTGATGGACATATCTCGTGAAAGGTTTGTTAACATCGATAAATATATTATGTCAAGCAACGTATTAAAAACTATGTTTGAGGGAAATAATGGGTGTAACTACGACTACTCCAACAAGACCAGAGACTTGCTATAATTACAGCGGACAAAACTACTAAAGTTATTATACTTAATAAAGTTGACTATGATGCAAAGATGAATCAAGCCTTAGAAAAAATTCCACATGCAATTATACCTACTGACCCTACAGCAGCTACAATAGCAGCATTAAGTAGGTTGAAAAGTCAACATACTCTTCCACCTACCATCTCAGAAAACATGCATCCGCCTCCGGGTCCTAGAGTCCCTGAACTCTTTGGGAAATTAAAACTACATAAAGAAGGACATCCTGTCAGACCACTAGTGTCTAGTTATGCCAGCCCAACTAGGACATTAGAAGATACTCTAGCTAAATTACTCTCACCATCAACAAAATGTTCTAAATTCTCAGTTTCCAGTTCATGTCAAGCCCTGGCCAAAATCAAAGAATTTTCATCTAAAGGAGCTAATTTCATGATGGCTTCATTGGATGTTATATCCCTTTTTCCGAATGTTCCAATAAACACGGTGCATAATATTATTGAATCAAAACTAGAATCACAAGCAGCTTTCTCTACATCGGAGATTAAAGTCATTATTTCTGCTTTACGCTTAATACAAAACCGCATTTTTCCGATTTAATGACAATATATATCGTCAACTGGAAGGCGCACCAATGGGCTCCCCACTCTCGCCTAACTTAGCAGAAATTCTCTTACAGGGATTGGAGAATTATGTAATTGAATCGTTTCCAACTCCCCCTGGACTTTATTTACGCTATGTGGATGACGTTCTCGTTTTTTGGCATTCCACTAAAGAAGAGTTGTACCAGTTCACAGACTGCTTATCATCTCAATATCCATCTATTAAGTTCTCCATGGAATTTGAAAAGAATTATACCTTACCATTTTTGGATTTTATTTAAAACGAGACCCTCATAGACAAAATGTTTAATATTCAGTGTATCAAAAACCCATATCCTCTACTGTCATGATTCCATCTCAATCATCTCATCCATTAAACCACAAACTCACATCCATCCAATTCCAAGTATGACAAGCATTTAGCCACTCATCTCAGTAACATTACGAAATCAAGAAATAGCCAAAATTAAAATATCTGCATCTCATCATGGCTACTCAGATGACATCGTTAATTCTATAATAAAGAAAATAAATCGCACATTAGTTACCACATTAATAAAAGATCGTAGACCAGTTAAATATGTGGGATCACTTCCATACATTCCCAGTATCATCAATATACTCAAAAACGTTTGTCATAGTCACAATATTGGCTTCGGTGTACAAACACACAATGTACTTTCAGGAATAAAATATGATAGAGACGTTGTTCCTTTGGACAACCGATATGGAGTATATGTCATCCCAATGAAGACAATAGACATTCAAGATGAAGATTGTATATATGTTGGATCTACACTACGCTCATTAAAAACTCGTTTAAAAGAGCACCAATATAACATAAAGACAAACTCATCAAGGACTTCCCTATCAAGGATATCATATAAAGGATCTCATTACCCATGTTGGAACGAACCCAACATCCTCGCCACGCCCTACTCAAAAGCATCAATCCTACTACTAGAAAGTCTATTTATTCACAAATATGGTGAAGTATGCTGCAATGATGATACTCCTTGTCACATCCCTTTACCTTGGAAAATGGTGCTTAATGAGTTATAACTTGTAGAGACTTACACCAATTATTTCCTTCAAACATAGTTTTTAATACGTTGCTTGACACGTAATATATTTATCGATGTTAACAAACCTTTCACGAGATATGATGTCCATCACGAGCAGGTCACAATATCAAGAAAACCACATAACATTAATGTATTTAAATCATACTCAGTTCCATTCTGCTAATAACATCTGAAGATGGGTCCATTGCGGGCCTGAAAGTTCTAATGTTTTCTTATATGAATTTAATAATTAAATTCATCACATTAAATCATCTAAACAGTCAAATGTCTTATTTGAATCTGTTATTAGAATAATGATCGTGTAAAGACGGCGGAAATCAACATAGAAAGTAAACGTAAACACGATATGAACATTTACTTAGTACATTTACTTAGTTGGTACTTTCTTTAGCTGAGTTGGGTTGATGTAACATATTTAGTTACTTTTTATTTGTTTTATTTTGTATGACAGCTTTACTAAAGAATATTGTTTTGTTAATTTTAATCTTGCCATTCTTGGAATACACCTGGTATTCACCAACCTTCCCAAAAAACATAAAATTTCTACCAGCCACTGTGGCTGTAGGGCTGATATTTTACCAGCCAAACGGAAAAACTTACCAGCCACAATACAGTATAGCAGAATTTTTTTTGGAATTTGCAAAATATGGGGGGGGTACAAAATCTGTTACATGATTTTTCTGGAGTGTCAGTGTAAATTTATCATTTACACCATTACGGCATAAAATCAAAACATGATTTATGAATGCATTACAGCAAAGTTTAATACTTCTATACATATGAACAGGAGTTAAATTTGCATTTTAAAAAACATTTAAAGACATAAATAGGCCAAATGTAACTTAGGTTTGTGTTCTGTGTAACATACAGGGTTGTCTACCCACCTACCCGCCACAAAAAAAAACGAGCGGGTTTTAAAAAAAAACACTTTAAAAAACCCAATAAAACCCACTTTGTAGTGCATTTTATTGGAGTATACTTCGGAGTTTTAATGCAATTTTGGGATATTTTCTTCAGTTTCAAAAGCAACATTTTAAAATGGAAAAGCTTGGTGCTCAAATTGGTTTTTAATTTGCCTTTTTTGCTTTTATTATTACATAGATGCTATTTGTTAATTTTTAATGTTTTTGCATTTGTTTAACTTGTTTGTTTCTTTTGATTTTTGATATACTGATAGCCATAACTGATTAAGTACTGATAAAAATTTGCAATAAATAAAAATTCTGGAGCTAAACTAGATGTGGGAATAAAAATTGTTGAAGTTTCACTGCATACAATTCTGAGAATTACTTAATTTTGTCGCCCTGAAATTTTGTACATCATTTGCAAACAAAAACATTAGAAAGATTTTGTTATTTGATAATGCAGTTACAAAAGCCACTTCATTTGAGATCCTTTACTAAAACCTGAAAAATAGAAAAATAAAAATGTTCTTACAAATTATAATTCAATACAAATTTTGAAGATGACAATCCGATTTTTGGCGTAAATGTGACAAGGATGGTAAGTCAGATAATTTTTGAAAACTTGAAAATTTTCATCGTCCTGGAGCGGGACTCGAACCCGCGTCTCCCAGAAAACGCCTAGGTATGCTAACTTTCATGATTTATAATTCAATGTTCATGCAAATAGTTTTTGCAGATAATTCCGGAAAAAACAAAAAAGTTTATACATGATAATTTCTTAAAATATATTAATGAATTAAGAGGAAAATGCTTTTGTGTGTATGTGTGTGTGTGCATAAACACTGGTCTAAATCTTTTAAAAAGGCTGGCATTACATTAATATGGAGTACAGACCCTTTCCCTGATACTTTTTCAGGGTGAACTATGAATGCCTGAAATCCTGAGGAGGTAACCAAGTAGGTGGGAACTAGTTTCCTGTGCCCTGGGGGCTGGAGGGAAGAGAAAGAAGGTTTGGCGAATTCCTGAGGAATGCATTGCAGGAGGGTGAAACACCTGTTTCTTGAGCTATCTGTGCACTAATGCCTGAGGCACAAGTATGTGAAGGGGGAATCTGCTAGGTTTTAGAAATCAGGAAAGCAAACTGGACTTGCTTTCAGAGTTCTAATTCCCACTCTCCAGTACTATTGGAAGGTGACTCCAATGACCAATCAGAGTTAAAATGAACCTATCATATTCTGATGGGGTGGGGTGCAGGCTGGAGACTTGACAAAAACCTTTTTCAGATACAGGTCATAGGATTCCTTTGTTGTATCTCATGCTTATCTCTTGTGCATACTACCATAGCTATTTTTCCCTTCAGTTGCAGTATATGTTATAATGTTACATACAATGCCAGCAAGAAATGGTTGAAAATGTGCCCCAGACTGGTTGGAGGTTAGCAGACTGGATGACAAGAACAAAGTAAAATGTGATCACTGTGGTTCAGAAGTGAGTGCAAAGATTGAAAGAATTAAAGGCCACTTAAACAGATGTTTGAAAAGATCCATGCCTGGTACATCAGAGATTTTCCCATCAGAAATGGATCCAAATTTCACATCAGCAACTCCTGGGAATTCTATGCTATCACACAACTTAATACAAGAAGAGACTCGTGGCACAGAAAGTATGCCCAAAAGGCAAAAACTGACGACAGGTTTTATAGTAAAAAAAACAGATAATCAAAAATCTACATTAGATTTAAAAATTGCCAGGTTTTTTTATGCAAATAACATTTCTTTTAATTCAGCAACTACTGCAAAATACAAAGATATGGTGGAAAGTTTGCACCCTGGTTATTCTGGCCCTAGTCGTATTGATCTAGGAGGGAAACTGTTGGACACAGTATCTGGTGAAGTTGATGATGCATTTAAAAAACATCTTGAGGATAACAACAGTAGCATCACTTTGATGTTGGATGGGTGGTCGAATGTTAATAATGATGCCATAATTGCAACAAGCATTCACACTGGGACAAGCTCTTTTTTTTAAGTGCTATAGATTGTGAGAGTAATAAAAAAACTTCGGCGTATTGTGCGGAAATTGCCAAGACTGCAACTGAATACTGCAAGACTACACTCGGGGGAAATGTTTTTGCCGTACATACTGATAATGAAAATAAGATGGTAAAAATGAGAGAACTCTTGGAACTGGAATACAAAACCTTGGTGACTTATGGGTGCTCTGCACATTATGTCAATCTGCTAGCTGAGGAAATTACGAACAAAGCTGTTTTGAAGCACATAGTCGAGGTACAGAAGTATTTCCGTAATCATCATCACCCCTACGGATTGTGGAAAGAAATGGGTGGACTTATGCCATAACTGCCAAATGCAACACATTGGAATTCACAAATGGATTGCATAAATGTTTATGTGAAAAACTATCCAAAGTATGTGGAAATCCAAACCTCTGAGCACGCAAATGATGTGCAAATTCCCCCAAACATAAATAAAATTCTAGAGAATGTAATCATTTACAAAGATGCAGTACACATGCTAAAACAGCTAAAAGAGGTTAGTAGAGTACTTGACATTCTCCAGGTTGAACAAACAAACATTTCTGAGGCAGTGGAACTGTGGCAAGATATTATGGAAAACGCTGATCTTGAACCGTATACACCGGTGATAAAAAAAAAAAAAAGGATGGATCAAGCACTTCAGCCTTCCCACTACTTGGCAAACTTAATGAATCCAAAATACCAGGGAAAGAGAATGAGCCCTGAGCAAGAACAAATTGCTGATAACTGGGTGTTAGAAAAGAAATCTGAATGGATAATTTTTGTAATGGGTTTTAAAATATGTGACACAAAGTACTATCCAAAGTCTATGTTTGTAAATGATGTGCAAAACTTCAGTGCTGCCAAATGGTGGCAGCTGACGGAGTGACATGCAAGTGAGACCAAAGCTGGAACCCTGAAAGATTTCTGCTCTTACATGTCAAGTCTATGTGGTTGTCCAGCCAGTTCATCTGCAGTAGAAAGGTTTTCTACTTGCGGACTAGTCTGGTCAAAACTTCGCAATCGCTTAGGTGTTGATAAAGCACAAAAACTTGTCAAGATCCACAAATATTTAAAAAACAAACAGTAAATTTGTTACAAAAAAATATTGAAATTTGTAGTTTTACTCAAATTTAATTAAACATCTCAGAAATGTTTAATGAGGGTTTAGAGTTTGATCAAATGCTAGTTTATAGATTACAGTGAGTGGTGTGTAAAGTATGTTAGCCTTTGTGTAGATTTAAATAAAAAAATTTCAACAGACTACATAAAAAGGAGATTTTTGTTAACCAGTAGGTAAGTTGCATGGATTTTTCATTAATAATATTTAATCTTTGATATCTTAATGAAAGGATATGAAAACCAAATAGACCCCCAAAACCCATACCACCCCAACCAGTAGGTAAGTTGCATGGATTTTAACCAGTAGGTAAGTTGCATGGATTTTTCATTAATAATATTTAATCTTTGATATCTTAATGAAAGGATATGAAAACCAAATAGACCCCCAAAACCCATACCACCCCAACCAGTAGGTAAGTTGCATGGATTTTAACCAGTAGGTAAGTTGCATGGATTTTTCATTAATAATATTTAATCTTTGATATCTTAATGAAAGGATATGAAAACCAAATAGACCCCCCCGACAATAAAACCCACCCAGGTTCGGCTTTTTTTAAAAAAAACCCGGGGTTTTTTCAACCCAGGTAAACATGCACACCTGGTTCTTTTTTTTTTTTTTTTAATCTGAAAAATTGACAAACAGCTATTTGCTTGTGTGACAATCTTTTTTCTACTTTCTACAGGTTATTTTTTTGCTTTACTTATCTACTGAAATCAAGGCACAGCCTATGCGAGAAAATTATCATATTTAAGTAGTGCTGGGCTTGCACAGTACTTTTAAGAATAAATAAGCTTTATTTACATTAAAACACGTGAAAACCAAAAGATAAAAATGATTTTTTTGTGAGTACTGAGTATATATTCAACATGTTGCACATAAAATATTTATCACAGTCACACAATGCCTTTCTTCTAGCTTAAAGGCAATTAATTTCTCAAAATATCCGGGATGGGGTTCCTACTCACTAAAGTGCATATTGTGTAATTATTCCTTAAAGAAAATGAAGATTAGCTGTGTTCTTAGGACAAAAAAAAATGTTTTTAGACCTTACCTTTCTTTCCCCTGCATTTTGATAACAATTGACATTTCTGCAAGTTATTATGAACACAGTAAATAATAAGGATTCCCACTTGTAAACTTTTATCCTTGATGTTATTGAAATTTTCTTTTAACTGAGTTATTATATCCAATTCAGCTAAGTCAGAAGGCAAATCACTGTTAGAAATTTTCATCACCTTGTGTTTTAAAGCTTTGCTTCTTTTTTTATTTAGTTTTTAGATATTTAATTTCAGCACACCTTTTCTTTTCTTTTTTTTAATCTATGTTTTGCCAATACTTTGCAAGCTTTTATTTAAAATACATATTGCTGCTTCCCTTTCATAATTAGAAATATAGGAGCTTTGCTCATCATGTTTAGCAGCAGCTGTACTGGTACCTGCTATATAATGACTGTAGATTCCTTTTCATTTTCAGAATTTAAAATGTTGATTGCAACTTTTACTGCATTAACCACAAATGTTATTTCCCTCACTCAAAGTGGGATTTTCTTTACAATCAATTGCAGAACATTACTTAACCATTTTCTTACATTTGAATGACCTGGTTATTAAAAAGTGCTTTTAATAACTTTTTTTTTTTTTCAGTTCAGAAGATTCCATTTTTCAAGCAAGCTACTTGCCTCAAAAAATAAATAAATAAAAACTTTACAAGCAGATTTCATTCCAACATCTTAATGAATTAGCAGAACCATGCAAGTTAAATGACAAAGTATTTGTTGCAAGTTAAATGACAAAGTCTGCCTTCCACTTTGCTCCCCAATACGCAAGCAGATTTTGTTGCGACATCTTAAAGTTAATAAATAAGTGAAATGAAGGTAACCATTTGCGGAACCGCGCAAGTTAAATGATGAAGTATTTCTTTTGTTCGATACCAGAACAGAAAATTCTGAAATCTTCCTTTTCTCTTCCACCAGAAGGTCATGTTTAATCTGACCCATAGGCGTAGCCAAGGGGTGGTCCTCGGGTCCGGATCCCCCCCCCCTTGAGGGGAGATTTAGTATGAATTTAAAGCGATATATATGTATACATAGGGCTTTCATCAATGAACAAAACCCATCATAGACCCCCCCCTTAAGAAATTTCTGGCTATGTCACTGATCTGACCCCCTCCTCCCACATCTTTTACCTTCACCCTTGAGCCATGGATTAAACATGACCTTACAGTGGAAGCTGTCGACCCAGCCCCGTTTTCTGAAAATAGCAACAGCTGATTCAACATATGTACAACACGTACAAATTTAATGACTAATATGATATTTGGCACTGTTGGGGGATTACAATACAAACTTCGATCATTTTTTTAATACCTCTTTTTAAACCCAAATTACAGTTGTTTTTCTATTAAAAACTCATAAAGTTTCTTTTTAAAGCCCCAGCTTGCTGTCCATTCGAACACTGTCTGGTAACGCCTTGCACGCGTTGCTTCCCGCCAAAGTGCTTCTTTCCCTCCCTTGTACGCGCACTCCCAATCCTTCAGTGGACATCCGTTCCCGCAAGATGCAGCGACGTCGATAGGAAATCCAGTCGATGAAGGCTGGTTTGCACAGTGTGGAGAAAAAAGAGTCATCCAAGAATGAATCAAAAATTAATGCCTAAGTAAATAAAGACAACATTTTAAAAAACACATGCAGCAAAACTTGCTTATTGCAGTCTCAAAAAAAAAAAAAAAAATCTACCGGCCATGGTTGGCGAGTGATTTTGTAAATTTACAAGCCATATTTCAAAAATACTGGGCGCCATTTGCCGAGTGATGTTGTAAATTTACAAGCCATTTCAAAAATACTAGGCACTATTTGGCAAGTGGCGACCGGTTTTTGGGAAGGTTGAAATTCACAAAAACATATTTTTGATTTAAAAAAAAAGGTTAAAAAGAATATTAAAAATCCAAATTCATCAAAACATCTCCCTCAGGATGACTGGCATGCATTCATTCATGTGGCATTATTTTCACAAAATTTTGCTCATGACAAAAGGCACCAGAGGGGAAATGCTCAAAGATGGGAGCATTTCAGTAAAGATGGGAGCATTTCAGTGTACTTCACTTATTACTTCCTTGTCTTTTGTTACTAAAAAATCAGATAGGTGCACTTTGAAACATTCAATCTGTACACAGTAGTATCAGAATATGACCACCTACCTAATAATGCGAATAACCACCCTTGGCCCAGATGGCAGTAGCGTGGCAAGGACATAATGAGGCCCTGGAAGGTTGCCCAAGGCACACATGATCATTCAGGTTGCAACAGAGCACAAAGATCACAGAGATGACGTGGTTCTGGATCAACACATCGTACCTGTTAATCCAAATAGTCCCACAAGTGCTCTATGGGATTGAGGTCGAGCGATTTCGCTGGCCAAGAGAAAACGGGAGGCATTGCTGTCGTGTTCCTCGAACCAAGCACACACCCTTTAGCGGTGTGGCGCAGTGCATTGTCCTGTTGGTAGATACCCTCACCACCAGGGTAAACGTCCAACATGAAGGGATGCATGTGGTCAGCGAGGATGGACAGGTAGCCATTGGCGTTCAGAGACCCATTCAGTGTTACCAGCGGCCTCAGGTCATACCAGAAAAACATCCCGCAGACATGCACACTGCCACCGCCAGCCGGTACTTGACCGAAAAGCCTGTTTGGGTATTGAATCTCGTGTGTCTGACATTGTATCTGCCACCGCCAGTCACTTTTTTCCACTCTTCCACTGTCCAATGACTGTAGTCCCATGCGAACTGCAGGACTCATTGCCGACAGACCTGGGTTAACATGAGCACCTTTACGCAGTGTCAATTCCGGAGACCCATGCGCAACAGGGTTCGCTCTTCTGTTATTGGGAACACATATCGGGGTGCCTCAGCATTCATTTGTGTGGTCAATTGCTGCACTGTTGTGCATCGATTGCCCTTAACCAGTCGACATCATCCTCTGGGGTCAATGGCCTTTGGGGCTCCACAGTTATGTCAGGAGGTATTTGGTGTGTTAGCAGTCTATTCTTGGTACACTCTTACTAAAGCACCTCGTGAGCAGCCCACAAAGTCTGCTGTTTTTGATATACTTTCACCCTTGGCGCAGTAGCCGATGATCATTCTTTTTTGAACGTCCATCAAATCACTACCTCTGCCCATTGTGCTCACGTAACGCACTATGACTCATCTGTCCTAGCCTGCCGGTTATATTTCCGTGTGGTCAACCTTGTCATGTGAAATCTGTGATGCGCCCGGGTGGGTAAACTGTGATTCCAGGGGTGGTCATATTTTTTTGATACGACCATGTATGCATGCAACAGCAAGATTTAACTTCTTACTTTGTAGCCAACAACCTGATTTTTTTTTTATCATGGACAGTTTCCTATGATTTTTAATGGTTACATAGCAGAAGATGAAACAGCTGTATTAAAACTAAGCAAAAAATCAGATTAATTTTTCATGAATTTCTATTGTAAAAACATATACTTAAAAGAGTTTGAGTATGTTGCACTATTATTATTGCTATCCAGAATGTAAGTTTGCTTTCGAAACATAACATACTTTCATCTTCAGCTCTCACTATAGCATTCTCTCTTTCTGGATAACGAGAAATAGCTGAGACGATCGCCTTTGTTGTACAACTACGTTTCTCCTTTTCTTGTGGAAGAGCTGTCACAGATACCAAGTCATACCGAGAAGAGCTCCTGCAAAAATAAATGTTGTGTCAAACACTTAAAATTCTGCTTTGAAAGATCCAGAAATCTTGACATTTTACAGCACATAAATTCATAAAATATAGAAATGAAAAAAAATCAACACTTTAAAAAATGTTAATACTATATGGCTATGTCTATTTTAGAACACATTCAATTTTTTTTCCCCAGCAGATGGGAATATTACACATGCTGTTTACAGAATTCCAAACAAAGCATTACGCTTGTGTCTATGCCATACGAATAATTAAATGCTGTTTGATTTTCTGCTTCACCATCAACAACCCTCCCACACAAACCAGAAATTATATTCCACCTGTTTTGCCTAAGGTACAAACATAGAAAATAAAAAAAAAATAAAAAAAATCATTGTTCCACTGAAATACCAACAGGGGAGACATTTTATTTGGATGCCACAGTAAATTATGTTGCACCACCACAAGAGAAAATTATTAAACTAGTGCCAAACATTTATCTTTCAGGTGATTCTTCATGGACGGACTTCCAAATTCTTCATTCTTTCAAATAGTCCCATGTACCACAACCACTTTGTATACACAAGTCTATGCAAACCTGCCATCACAGGGTAAAGAAACTCACTTCATAGCCAAAGAAACACAACAAAAAAAGTACCAATAATTTTTTTAATAAAATATATTTAAAACATGAAATTGGGAACAAATCAGTTCATGAGGTGGAAATATGCAGCTTAACACAAGGCAAACAGCAGAAATGCATTGCACAAATGGTGAATAATCTGTTTTGAAATGGTTAATTATGTTCCATAATCATTTCAATTTTGTTGATTAAATTGCTTTAATTCCACAAGAAAATCTGTATTCTGTACATATGTTTAAATAATACTTCATCAGCCAAAACTTCTAATATACAATATATTATTATATTTTATTTAATAAAAAAAGCAATTATTTTACAATTCCTTTATATAAAAGAATCAAGATTTTTTTTTGTATAAAATCTCTATTATTAATAAGCATGCCTTTTTATTCTAACCAATACTTCACATAAAATGTATACTGGGCTAGTTTTTTGCTTTGTAATGGTGGACATGCACAGACAGGCATAAACAAAATGAAGTGATACATGGTACTTAAAAGTGTCAAGATTCAGAAGTCCACCCATTCTCACTTTGGTCAACAATTAGCAGGAATTTAAGTCAAAAACTGATAAGCTTCTTTTTCCATATATGTAAATATGTATAAAATGTTATAGGAAATATAAATTACACAGCAGCTTTCACGGCTTTCAAAAATTTTTATCAAAAACTTATTTAAAAACTAAAAATAATATGCAATTCAGCTATCTGGGTTCAGCTAACCCCCCCCCCCCGAGTTGAATTTGTACCTGCAGTGAACTGCATTTCAAGAGTTACATTGCCTACAAGTAGTGTCTTATTCAAATAATACAAACAAAGAACATTTTTATGCATACATGTGCATACTCGTGAAATCACCATCTCAATTCAGGCAGGTGTGATCAACATGTGTCAGTTGACTACCTCCAATTTTTTTGAAAAAATTATGGTAGCTACTCCTAATAGAGGTATCAAGTACCGCAAAAGGATTTTTCATGAAAAAAAATTTTGGTCCAGCTACAACATTTTGAAAATAGGCAAAAAATACACCCGTAACGAAAATCATGTGAAATGACAAATTTTTAAGTGCACACTGCTCCTGAACTATAACAGGTAGGGACTCGAATTTTTTAATTTTGAATTGGCCTTTCTTCAAATTCACAGAAATTGGTCAAATTTTTTGTAATCAATATAAAAAAAAATTATATTGATTACAAAAAATTTTAATTTTTCACAAATTTAGGATTTTTTTTTTTTTTAAGAAAGACATCAGGTGGTTAAAGTAAGTGTGCCAACCTGGACCCCTATAGGGTTGTCTTAGCAGTAATTTTATTTTTATCCTGTGATACTTGTAGCTCATAAAATTAATTTTTAAAATAAACAAAATTTCAAAAAATCAACATTTTTGAATTGCAATATCTCAAAAACTCCATTTTTTTTTATTCTAAAATTTTGTCTAAATAATGTCCTAATTGTAGGTAGTTTACTGGGGAGTCAGGTTTCTGGATTTTTGCCTTTGAATTTTCTTACATATTTTTTGAAAATGACACTTTTTTTCAATTTCTTTTTTTTTTTTTTTCCAATTTTTGAAAAACGGCACTTTTTTTTCAAATTTTTGAATTCAGGAAAAAAATGAGAACTGTAAGCATTATTTAGTAAATTTTTAATAGCAGAACACAATTCCTGGCAGGGCTCGCACTAAGCATTCACCAAGTCACCAAATGTGACTAAATCCGAGAATGGCGAGAAAAAATTAGTAACAGTGAAAATGGTGGTGAATGATTTTATGAAACTTGGGCAATTTTTGACCCATGGGTAAACTGCAACTTGTGGTAATTTTTGGGATAAACTGCAGCTGATATGATTTCAAAGTTTGATTTTCCAAAGCTGTGGCACTGAAAATAGTACTACTGCCCAGTGCAATTTTTATGGAGTACTGTGAAACACCTATTAAGGCTACTTGAGAGTCCTTGGGGAGTCAATGAAAATAAGAGTTACTGAAGGTGGAAGATATTGAGAGGGAAGAAACTCTTCCGTAATTTATAATGAGCGAATCCAGAGAAATGGGATAGCAGAGGTTAAGCAGTCTGCAGCACATAGTCCAGTGTTGGTGTTGCACTTTGACTTTGCTCAGAACTGATCTGTAATTCTACCTGATGAAGTGCAAAGTTACTACTGGCAAACAATGTCCAGATCTCACTCTTTGCATGCATTGCGCACTTTCCAAATGTAAATCTTTTGTGGTAGCATGCAATGATATAAGCCATGACACAGCACATGCTCTGTATGCCATTCTGATCATAAAAGGTGAAATTGCTAAGATGTGCCCTTTGGAAGAATTTAAAACAATTGTTTACATCTTAGATGGAGCAGTCAGGCACTTCAAAAACAAATATCAGTTCTATGAACTTATGAAGGGGGACCCAAATGTAACAAGGAAGTGGATCTTCTTAGCCACAGGCCAATGCAAGAGTGCATGTGATGGTGTGGGTGGCCTGTGCAAACATTTTGCTACTAAATTCAACTTACAGAAAGAAGCTTCACAAGCTATAAAAGATGCACTTTCATTTGTTAAAACTGTCTACCCCTTGATCCCAAAGACTAAACTTCTACTCTTCACAACTTATGAAGTCCAATCCTATCGAACCAGCAAAGTAGAAGAGTGGGATACAGTAAAATCTGTTGTTGGAATACAGTCACAGACAGCATTCCTGGTTAGTACAAGTGATATAATTTATGTGACCATTGGATATAATTAAGGTTGGGTATATTTAGTTTGAAAATGAAAATGTAGTTCTTCAACTATTTATGTTAGAGTGGTTGAAATTGGAATACAGTCACAGACAGCATTCCTGGTTAGTACAAGTGATATAATTTATGTGACCATTTGATATAATTAAGGTTGGGTATATTTAGTTTGAAAATGAAAATGTAGTTCTTCAACTATTTATGTTAGAGTGGTTGAAAAACATTTTGGATAAAAAAAAAACACAATTTTGCAAAATTGATCCAAATTTTGTAAACTTTTAGGCACACCAGAAAAATCTAAGGCAAAAAATAATATTCGAACTAAACTCTTAAATTTGGCACATGATCAAAATATAGTGGAAGTACACTGGCGAAAATGACCGACAAAATACTTATCTAGCGAGCGTTTCCTATGGAAAGCCCTGCCAGTTGCAGGGGTGATTTTGTTCACTTGGCAGTATCAAAGAACATGCAATTTAAAGCAAAACATGTACTGACTCATGTGTAAGTTTGAAAAGCCGACTTCGGCTGCATTTATTGGAAAAACAACAAGATGATTTATGTAAAGAGCTTAATTTTGCTTGCTCAACAACATTGGCTAATCATAGCTGTAATTTTCTCACACAGTTTCCCAAAAATTTCTAAAAGGTATTAAGAGTTCAAAATGAATTTTGATTTGAGTAAAATGAAAAAGACTCCAAAGGTTTATTATGCCTTGCATACAAAATTAGCTTGCTCTGGCATTTGGTGCTATCATTAGTGGAGCACACAGTAATATTTCAACACTGAATTCAACAAAGTAAATAAGATGGTGTAAATTTTGCTATTTCAATTTAAAACAAAAAAACGTTTCATAAAAAAAAAAAAAAAAAAATTTCAAACATTTTTTTTTTCCTTTACCAACACATATAAATATGCACATACACAATGTTTACACACTAATACTTAGTCATTATTATTAGTTTTCAGGCTCAAAAAAAAAAAAACCACAGTGCACTGCTAGTCTTTTTAGCTATTCACATTGAATTTTTTTTTCCTCCTTCCTACCATTTTTTTTTGTTAACCTTTTTCAAATTTATACATATATAATATATCATCATCATCATCATCATTGTCAACCATTATCAATCCACTGCTGGACGAAGGTCTCCCCAAGTTTCCTCCACAACGGTCTGTCTTGTGCCAGTCTCCTCCATGTCACCCCTGCATACTTTCGAATTTCATCCACCCATCTCCCATGTGGTCTTCTTCTGGGTCTTTTCCTGTCCCTTGGAATCCAATCTAAAATTTCGGCTGTCCATCGATGGTCTGTCCTTCTGGCAGTATGTCCAGCCCATTGCCATTTCAGGGATTTAACTCTGATCATGATGTCTTCCACTCTTGTCATTTTTCGGATCCACGAATTCCTCTTCTTATCTCTCCTGGTTACACCAAGTATGCACCTCTCCATGCTTCTTTGAGTTGTCTGCAGCCTTTGCATGTCTCTTTTAGTTAAGGTCCACGTCTCTGCACCATACGTAAGCACTGGAAGGATGCATTGATCAAACACTTTTCTTTTAAGACATAATGGCATATTGCTCTTGAAAATTATGCTGTTTCTTCCAAAAGCTCTCCAGGCAAGTTTTGTACGCCGATTAATTTCTTCATCAATGTGACCCTCACTTGATATCTGCTGTCCAAGATAAACGTACGTGTCTGTTATCTCCAGCTTTTCTCCATCAATCGATAAATCTTCATTTCTTGTAAAAGCATTGAACATCACTTTTGTCTTCTGAAAGTTCATTTTTAATCCCACTTCTTTACTCTTGTCAGCAAGTTCCTGGATCATACTCTGCAGCTCCGATGGGGTAGTTGCAAAAATGACTACGTCATCAGCAAAACGTAGGTGGGTTAGATAATCTCCATTAATCTTTATCCCCATGTTTTCCCAGCTCAGCGACTGAAAAACACCCTCCAATGTGGCATTAAAGAGCTTCGGAGATATGGTGTCACCTTGTCTCACTCCCTTTCCAATTTTTACGTGTGTTGTATTTTCAAACAGCCGAATCTTTGCACTTGCATTTTCATAGATGTTATTAATAATATTAATGTATGCATCTTCAATACCGCAGGTTTTCAGAGCCATTGTAACTGCTGATGGTTTCACCGAATCAAAGGCTTTTTCATAATCGATAAAAGCCATGCACAATGGAAGTTCATATTCCCTCGCTCTTTCAATTAGTTCTCTCAGCACGTGGATATGATCTATTGTGCTGTAGCCACTCCTGAATCCAGCTTGTTCTCTCGGTTGAGCCATGTCCAGTGTTACCTTCAAGCGGTGTGAAAGAACTTTAGTGAAGATTTTATAAACTACTGATAGGAGGCTGATAGGTCTGTAGTTTCCGAGATCCTCAATGTCACCTTTCTTATGTAGCAGGATCATTGTAGCGGTGTTCCAATCCTCAGGAATCTTTCCTTCATTAAGGCATCGAGTGAAAATTTGGGCGAGTACTGTTTCGATTTCTCCACTTGCTTCTTGTATGATGTCTACAGTAATTCCATCTTCTCCTGGAGCTTTTCCCCGCTTCATGTTCTTGATCGCATGTGCAACTTCGGCTGGAAGGACTGGAGGAACTCTGGTACTGGTATCTTTCATGATGTCTGGAGTGCATGTATCATCCCTTTCATATAATTTGGAGTAGAAATCTTTCACTCTTGTCAAAATTTCGCCTCTATTTCTTGTTACAGAACCATCTTCTTTTCTCAGTGCCATAATCTGTTTTCTTCCCTTACTGAGATGTCCCTTTGCTATCTTTAGGCTTTGGTTGTTTTCAATTGCTTTCCTCACTAGTTCACAGTTGAATTTTCTTACGTCTTCAGTGATACTTTTTCTTACTGTCTTGCATAGCTCTATATATTCCACTTTGAAAGTCACATCTTCTTTAGTTGTCCTCATCTCTCTTCTTTTTTGCATCAACATTTTCGTTTTTCCTGATAATTTATTTACATGCAACTTGTTCTTAGACCCAGCTAATTTTGTTGCTGTTTCCATAAGAGCTTTGGTTACTTTTCTGTTAACTTCAGAGATGTCCACTTCTTCCGATGTTAGGCCTTCTAAAGCAGAGAACCTGTTCTTCAGTTCCAACTTGAAGGTATTATGGTGTTTTTTAAGGTTGGTTATGTCAATAGATTTTGTTTGTCTTATGAGCTTGCCACGTTCAAGTTTAGTGTTGAGGTGCATCTTACATCTCACCAATCTATGGTCAATACCTGTGTTGAACTTGTTTAGCACACTGCAGTCTTCTATGACGAATTTTTTGTTACACATAATAAAATCAATTTCACTTGTCGTCCCATTTGGATGTCTCCATGTCCATTTCCTGTGTGGCTTTTTCTTGAAGAAGGAGTTCAAGATGCAAAACCCTTCTGCCTCTGCAAACTCAACGAGAGTATTTCCACGCTGGTTTCTGTTGCCGTGACCGAATTTACCTACTGAAGTTTCATTCTGTTGCCGTTGCCCTATTTTTTCATTGAAATCTCCCATAATCATTTTCAGGTGCTGCTTACCTTTATTATTTAGATGACAAATTTCCTCATAAAATTCTTCAATTTCTTCTTCAGGATGACTTGTGGTGGGTGCATAAGTTTGAATAATCTGAGCCTGGTATCTTCTCGATAGTTGGATAACGAGTCGTGCAGCTCTGTCAGAGGAACTTTCAACTTCTACCACTTTATCCTTCAGTTTCTTGTTTATTATAAATCCAACAATATAATATATTATACATATTATAAATCCAACAATATATAATATATATATATATATATATATATATAGGGATGTAAGGTCAGGTGATGCGTAACATCACAGCCTCTCCTTGACGAATGTCAACCCCGCCTTCTCGTGGTGCATCCTGTTCCCACTAAAGGGGCTCTTCTCGTGGTGCATCCTGTTCCCACTAAGGAGGAACTCGTGGATCCGAAAAATGACAAGAGTGGAAGACATCATGATCAGAGTTAAATCCCTGAAATGGCAATGGGCTGGACATACTGCCAGAAGGACAGATCATCGATGGACAGCCGAAAATTTAGATTGGATTCCAAGGGACAGGAAAAGACCCAGAAGAAGACCACATGGGAGATGGGTGGATGAAATTCGAAAGTATGCTGGGGTGACATGGAGGAGACTGGCACAAGACAGACCGTTGTGGAGGAAACTTGGGGAGACCTTCGTCCAGCAGTGGATTGATAATGGTTGACAATGATGATGATGATGATATATATATATATATATTCTTCTATCACTACAAATTTAATTTTTTTCACTTCTTTTAAGAGCAAGATAAATGGATGTAATTTTTATAAAGCCTCAACCTGAAGTTTAAAATTTTCACAAATGAGGTAAAAAAAATTGGGCTGCTTCCCTACGTACTGCAACAATGGATTTAAACTCACAATATACTTTTACCTTTTGATTTTAAACATTTTTTTTTTTTTTTTTTTTTCTCTGCCAGACGCTTGGGAAATTCCAGGCCACTTGTGTTTTCTACCGGAGGTGAATTTGAAAAGAAAAAATTTGTCTCATTACCTTTCCTTCAGGGTCCTGGTGAAGGTAGAAGAAGTGTCTACACCGTGGTCTAAAGGAATTTTTATGTGTGAATTTTTTCACCTGTGCGTGGCCATTTTGGTCTCATCTTCTGAGGAGGAAGGACGCTTGGCTTGTGGCTTCACATGTTGAGATACCGGGTGGACATCAATCTGAATGTTCTGTATGTGGCCAGGAATGCTGGTAATTTGCTATGGCTGGTGGGCATCAGTCGGATTAAGGCTGGAGGTTGCAGAGGGCATCTGATTAGACGGGCTCCATCTTCCTTATTGGTGTGGCCGAAGGAAAAGCAATGGCCGAATTCATATTATTTTTTCAAAAAGGAAACCAGGTGCATCTTTGATTTTAATAAATATGCTCACTCATCGCAGGAGTTTGGCGAGTGGTGCCCCATTGCTGTCCTTCTTAGTACGGGCACAAATCAGCAGTCCTCAAAAGAAAATGCGGTGACATGTCCTTAACGACACGAAGAAGCAGATCCCAAACGTCTGCTCTTCACAAAAAAAATCAGTTGTGTTGCTTCTGCACCCAGCAGCAGAGTCTTAATCAATGCTCGCAGACCAACTTCGTCTACATCACCTCAGCCAAAGCTGTGCGTTGGCGATCTCTCATTGGCTGAAAAGTTTTCCTCGCCTAAGAGGAGAGACGCCGGGGGGGGGGGGGAGAACGCACGAGAACATTCTTCTCCACTGGATAATGCAAAAAGCAGACTCACCCAGGTGGGGCCGCCTTAGCAACAACATAAGAAAAAAAAACGCTTTGCCCGGTTTTGACAGCGGATGTGTCAAGGTTAAGCTGGCTGACCTTTGGCAAATTCTGCGGATCCCCGAAGTTGAACTAAGGGAGGGGCAAAGGCTAAGCAAGGTTACTCTAGAATTTCCAAGAAACGCCTATTTTCCTGGCGACCCAAAGGAACAGTGAGAAAAAAAAATGGCGGAAAAGAATTCACGACTTTCTTAAAGTTAACTGGCACACTTAAAAATAAGAAATACACTCTGAAATCACTAGATAAATATAGTATTATGTATCATACTCATACACAATTATAACTTCGATTTCCTAGCAGGGAAATATTGAAGAAAAACGAGAGAGAGAGCTGCAAAACGGACTCCTTTTTTTTGTTTCTTATTATATTTTACAACGTACACAAGAAACTAAGATGCAGAAGAAACAATAGTTGTGTTTCCAAGCATACAGATATCCTGGCCACTCTGATACTTACAGGATATGCAAAAATTTAAATACTTTATGATAATTTCTACAGTCATATTAATTTTCTCACTTGTTAAAATGAATGCAAATAATCACTAAGCTACAAAAAATTAATACGATACATTAAAGCATTAGTACAAAAAAAAACATTATTCTACAATTACCCAAGCACTATTATTATTCTACCTCACTATGATTATCGTTACTGTAAACATTAAATGCACTTACACTAACCACAAAATTTACTCAATTGTCACTGAGAAAAATTTGAATTCACGACGACATATAACACATAGTATTTCCACGAGAATTAAAAAAAAAAGAAAAGGCATGAAGCGAAAGGGTAAAAAACGAAGGTAACCACAACCCTTGAATTGTGACAAGAATAATTGAATTAAGAATATGCATTTTTAATTTAACTTGACCTATTCTTGACCAATTTTTTTTTCATGGTGTTTGTTTGTTCATCCGTGTGTACCTACAAAAAAAAAAAAAAAAAAACGAGAAGGAATTTAAAAAGTACCAAAAAAAGTATGTGAAAATACATTCTTGGAATAAGAAAGCGTAAATTTTTTATGGTTTCGACAGGCGAAATTCAAGGAAAATCGGGCCCTAACCTTTCAAAAATTTGCCTGGAGAAAACAACAATATTTCACAAGGAAATAAACCATCAATAGCCAGAACAGTCCAGCACCCACATAAAGCAGCGCAATTTTCAAGCCAACAAAAAAAGAACCCATTTTCTGTGAATGATTTTCAAATAGGAGAATTTATAGTCGCATTTATGACAATAACTGGTGGATGGATGGGACAGATTACAAACATATCTAAAGAATTTGAGGACATAATCAGTATCTTTCATGCACCCTCATGGATCAGCCAGAGGTTTTTGGTGGCCAGAAGAATGTGGCAAGAAAACAAACAAGTGTCTAGTGCCCTTAAAAAATGTACTTCTAAAGGTGAATGCCCTAACTCCTGTTGGATGTTCTGCACGACTTCATACCTTTAGTGAGAAGGAAATCAATAAAATCCAGCAGTTTTTCTCGGTTTGAATAATTTGTAGTTATGATGGTAAATTCATAATTTTTTGTTTTTTTGAGGCCTTTTTTCTTATGTAAATAGAAATTGAATCTTAACTGCAACTGAGATAAGTATGTGTATAGACTATGGATTTAAAAAAAATTAAATGTGTACAAAGGTGACAATTATTAAAAATAATAAAAATGACTTTAAAATATAGATTGACACTGCAATTTGGAATATATACTCAGGTAAACTTTTCAGAAATATCTTTCAAAGTTTATTATTTTTTTAATAATAACCCAATCGTGAGGTTCGAGCAGGAGAGAAGTGAATTTCAAAAATTTGTAGGAAAATTTCAAGGCAAAAATCCAGTAACCTGATTCCCCCAGTTAACTACCTACCATTAAACCATTATATGGACACATTTTCAGAATTTTAAAAAATGGGGTTTTCGAGATATTGCAATTCAAAAATGTTGATTTTTTGAAATTTTGTACATTTTAAAAATTAATTTTATGAGTTGCATGCATCACAGGATAAAAATAAAATTACTGCTAATACAACCCTAGTAGGAGTGCAGGTTGGCACACTTATCTATTTGAAAAATCTTTTTCTTAAAAAAATAAAATCCTAAATTTGTGGAAAATTAAAAATTTTTGTAATAACTATAGACTTTTTTTGCCATCTAGCAACATTCCTTTGATCGATTTCTGTGGACACAAAGAAAGGCCAATTGAATAGCTTCAAAATAATAAAAAAAAAAATTCAAGTCTCTACCTGTTATAGTACAGGAGCAGTGTACATTTAAAAATTTGGTGTTTCACATTATTTTCGTCGCGGGTGTATTTTTTGCCCTGTTTTCAAAATGCTGTAATTCGACCAAAAAAATTTTTTATGAAAAATCCGTTTGCAGTACTTTATACCTCTATTAAGAGTAGCTACCATAATTAAAAAAAAAAATTGGAGATGGTCAACTGACACCCCCTGCCTGAATTGTGATGGAAAGGGTCAAATACATCTGTATGGGTATCCATTGGCTGACATGTCGTATTTCTCTAAGATGAACAAAACTGCTGAAATCAGTACCATCAGCACAGCATAGTAAACACCAGTACCAAAAATAGTACTGCTGAAATGCTTCTTCTTGGCGGTATCATAAATTGATAATTTAAAAAATTACAGAACAATTTCCAATGAGAAAAATGATGAACTATCACATTAAATAACCTGAGTAGCAGTTATTAACTGTATACGACACAGTTGAGGTTATTACTGACAGACATAAAAAGTTTTCCAATCTGTTGGAAAACTTTTGCAAGACACTATCATAAAAGTGCTTTCTCAGAATCATTAGTAAGACTCCAGACGCCAATAGATGACACCATTAAAGCGGGATATAATCTAAAGGATAGTCAAGAATTACTCTTTTCAAAGAACTCGTTTCAAAAATCAAACAAGGAACAACATAAAAAAAATGATTGAGTGTAGAAGTCAAGAACTACTCTCTTTTCAAAGAACTCGTTTCAAAAATCAAACAAGGAATAACATAAGAAATATGATTGAGTGTAGAGTCTGGTTGCCATGGCTCCAAAACATTCCTTTTGTCCCCAAACCAGTTCACACACCACTTTTAACACAATGGGGGCCGCCCCGGTGGCGCAGTGGTCTAAGGCGTTGGCCTCTGATTATTCGTCCGTAAGGGGTCCGGGTTCGAATCCCGGTCAGGCATGGATGTAGTGTTTGTCTTACGGCACTAGCTCTCTCCCTTCCCTGGAACCAGTGACCCTAAATTAGGGACGGGCGACTGCTTATAGCCCATTGAGTTGCTCACGGTGGTCGTTAAACCTCCAATCAAAAAAAAAAAAAAAAAACACAATGGGGAGGGAGGAATGACTTGCTTGGGTGTTTGTTTATTTAACAAATAAGCACAGGAAATGGAATTGAACATTTTTGCTGGAGTTGTAAATATTGTGTTCTAAATGACAATTTTCCTAGGAAATATGAATGTTTTTTTGCTGTAACAGAAAATTCGTAAAAGTGAATTTTGTTATACTGAAAATTAAAAATACAGTATCTTAATGCAATTTTCCCCTGGGATTAGTCTTATTTTTTATTAAACTGAAATTTTTGTTATATTAAATTTTGCTCTAACAGGAATGAACTGTATTAACAACATTCAACAGTTATTGCCTGACATATTACAAGGAACACCAGTTGCTTTAAATTTATCAGTTATGTGAACTTGTCACAAGAATGCTATTGGCAGTACGCAAGAATGCTATTAGCAGTACGCAAGAATGCTATTGGCAGTATGTAGGAGTGATACTCCAATGCAGCTGCTGCCTCTTCAAAGGGCAGCACAACAAAATTATTTGACACACGTAACTGAAAACTTTGAAATGAGCTGGCCAAATGGCAAAGTTTAGCCCCAGAAAGCAACAGCTCATCCTGTCCTTGGTAGAAACAGAAAGGCATGTCTTAGCATTTATCTCCCATAACTGCACCTATGTCAGCTAAATTTACCCTATGTAACAACACAGGGATATTTTTTTGAATTCAGCCTGGAAACAGTTCTCATAGGGCAGCAGGTCAAAACTCACTTAAGTCATTTCACACACCATACCTATTAGCTCTACTGTTTTGTAGCAGGATTACTATTGTTTCAAGGTTTTTTTGTTCAGTATGTCAACTCTTTATCAAGCACAATTCGTCCCATTATTAAAAGAAACTATAGGAATTTGGCTGGCCCTTAAAAAGGTCTTTAGCAGATTGCCTCTCTACACCAAAATATTTATTGTAATCAAAAAGTTTTGTTTCCTTATGAATATGAAGCTGTCTATGTAGCAGACATCAAGTAGATTGCACACAACTGTCAAATGAAGCAAAGTAATACTTAAAAGCAGCATTCTGGGGAAGTACAGTAGTTCCACCAAAATAAATATTCCAGAATGTGGTCTGCAATATGTTTTTCCAGATTTCCTTCTATGACCTGTTGTTTCAGGAGATACCTTACGCTACACGCCTTGAGGGTGAGCCCCTGGAAGAGGATCCACAGAATTCAGAGAGCAATGAACTATTACATGTCTGAACCCAATATTGTGAAGCTTTTGATTGGGGGCCCACTGATCAACCATGATGGTAGTTCTTGGCTTCATATGCTTCTGGATCAGGGATAGCAATGTCTTACCTAAGAGGTTGTTGTAAGGGCAAATCTCCATACTGAATAGCTTGGGATCCAGTTTGGAGATCCAGATGCCCTCAACAAGCCAAGTGCAGTTGTACTTACGGGTTCCCACTAGACAGAGAGGAGTGAGCTCTGACCTGTAATCACTATATTGAGCTGAGCGGGTTTAATTCAGAAGATAAGTTCAACATAGCATGATATTAGTGGTGGCTTGCTTGAAAAACGAACAACTTTAAGCATAACATTATTCGAAAAAATAACCCATAGAACCAGATACTTTGTATATGACACTTCAACCACAAAAATCAGTTAAATACAATTTTAATGTTTAATATCATTCAAGAAAATATTACACTGTAATGCAACAGGACTGAATGCTGCAGCAGCTCAACAGCAAACTTTGCAAAATGTTTAAGTCTGTATAAGCAATTTTTGTACTATACATATTGTTAGTAAACGAAATACATAGATGCTCGGGTTGACTTCAAAATCTCAAAGCTTTAAAGTAGTTTCCATCTTCAAGTGTATCAATCTGTCTTGTTTATATACAGGCTGCTCACACCTACCATGAAGTCAAAGGAACTATTTCACATAAGGAAAAAAAAACATCTTATAATTTGGAGTTATTTTTTTTTCCGGTTGTTGTTTTTCAAATATTATAATGGTTGTTCAAAAAGTAGTGAGACACTCTGCCTCAAGGAGTCAAAACATGACAAACCTAAAAATAATAGCCGCCAGCATTTACACAGCGGTGCCATTTTTGCACAAATCCTTGTATTCCTGACGTATAGGAGGCAGGCTACTGCTGCAACCAGTTATCTACAGCTTCATGCATCTCATCATTCGAAGTGAAATGTTTGTCTTTGAGAAATGTGTTTCATAGGTTCAAAAATGTGAAAATCACAGGGCAATAGGTCAGGACTATAAGCCGGATGCTGAAGGACTTCCCAGCAAAAGCGCTGCAACGTTCTTTGTGTTGTAACTGCCGTATGTGGCCAGGCATTATCATGCAGAAACACAATACCCTGAGTGAGGCTGCCAGGTCTTTTGTATTTGATGGCTTGTCGAAGCTTCATTAAATCTGACAATATCGCTCAGCAATGATAGTTGATCCTTTTGGTAGCCACTCAAGCAATGGTCCTTGATGGTCAAAGAACAGAAATAAAAACCCCTTGCCTGAAGAAATGGTGGACCGTGATTTCCACGGCAGTGGTGATGGATGATGCATGTTTTTATTGCACGCTCTAGCATTTTGACACTGGCTCGAAATAATGACACCAGCTTTCGTTCCCAGCAATAAATGCGTAGCTGGAAATCTTCACCTTTTTCGTGGTAGCGGAACAGATGCTGTAACGATAGTTCCATTCGTTCACTCATCTGTTTATTGAACAGATGTTCCAGTATCCAAGTGTCGCAGACCTTAAGATATTCAAGGTGCGAATGCACGATTGTATTGACAATTTCGATGCTCACACTCACACTGTTCATCAGTTCTTGGATCGCGATTCTTCGATTGGCCTTTACTATAGCATAACAGCACGATGTGGTGCTCCCGATCTTGGCTGGGCTGGGCTGGTCTGGTCTGCAGTGCTTGTTCATCCACCACTAAAGAGCTGGCACCACAGCATTACAGTACTGCGTGGAAGACAAGGCCCATACACCGCCTTCATTTGTCTGTGAATATTTTGCTTTGTGGTGTTTCCTCTTTCAAAAACTAAATTACAGCACAATGAGCAATTTTGGTTATATCCATCTCCTATGAGAGAACAATAAAATTAGTCCAGCATGTTACACGGCTACCATAACAAACGAGCTGCAATTCAGTTTCATAGCGTTTAAATCACCTGTACACTAGTGCCACCTATTGGCAAAATTAGGAAGTGCAAATTCACTCCAACCAAAGAGTCACTACTTATTGAATAACCCTTATACAAAATGGAGCAAATTGATACACAAAATGCAAAATAGAACGTTGCACCCTAACAATAGACAGTTATTTGTTCCTCAACAGTTTTATCTATGGGGTAGGTACCACTGTAGGTTTTAATCCTGTACAGCTGACCATCTAGTTCATGATTTTCCAAGTCTTTTACTAATGCAACACGAATGTGTTGATGGATCTCTAAAAATCAGCCTTGAAACTCTACCGCTTTTCTGGTAGTTGCGCCTTCAGACACTTAACAAGGAATACAATGGAAAGTCGCATCATCATAATCCCTTTTTCTCAAGATATTCATCACTATGACTATGTACAGTGCATGGTGGCAAGTTATCAAATATCCCTGTCAGTACACCACACCTGAAAAACATTTAATTACCATGTCCCTGAATCATTTCAAGCCTTCTGTTCAATGGCTCACTGACGGTGAGAGTCTCTTACGGGTCTGGACCCCCCTCCCTTAAAAATAATAGCAATGACCCTAAGATATTGTGCTATTACAAAAATAATACATTGCTAATTCGTGCATACTATATTGCATGCACATGCAAGATATGTTCTTTAAATTAAGAAAAAATAGTTAACGCATGTCTATTATTTCAGTTCTTCTTGAAAGAAGTTCCTCCTGGAAAAACATATGCTTCAGCTGGGATCTAAGTGTTTGTTCTAGGTCTAAGGGGAGGTGTGGAAGTGGGCTAGTTAGTAATGTTTGCAATATCTTAGTTATGTTGTTGCTTTAATCGGTCAGGAGATAGGTGGTAGTGGATGTGTAACACTGCTGATACATCTGCTTGGTAAAAAGAGCCTGTGACCTTGCTGAAAACTGAGGTGACCTCTGTTCCTTCGCCCTTTGGATAATTACTACAGGTTCCTAATGGCTATCCAGAAATTTTCCTGGTTTCATATCGAACTGCTCCCTAGACAGTCATCGAAAACATAGGCCAGACGGACTGACAAAGTGCAAACATGATGTGACAGTTACGTGCAGTCCGTAAAAACCATCCACAAAATTTCAAATCTATCTCCAATGGTTAGCAAGATATTTATCAAAAACAGGTGGACATACAAAAGTGGCAACCTGGTGTTAGGTGTAAGAGTTGCTTTCTGACCTTAAAGTCATCCTGTAAAATTTCAAGTCTCCGACCAAGGAGATTCAACGAAGTATTAGGTAAGTGTCCAAATCCATGATATTTCTAGTATCAGTATTTACCTATATAAGGTCAACACACACTTTTTTCTACGAGAAGATATTTTCTGGACCCCCCCTCCCTGTCAAAATTCTGGGTGCGTAACTACTTCTGTTGACTGAATTACTTTAAGTAATTCCTGAAAGGAATTCAAACACTGCATTCAGAGCATATATGAAAACAAAAATTCCAAGAGACTGAAGCAATTCTGTGTGACTTCTCAGCTTTTGCTTAGACAAAGAAAGCACATTTGCTTAAAAAACATCATTCGAAAAAAAAAAAAATATTCTATATTTCCTTTGCATGAAAGAACCAACACCTGTATTTTTGCAAAGAAAATGCAAGTGTGGGAGTTAAAATTATGGTAAATGTGTAGATTAAGGACATTAATCTACACATTTACCGAAATTATTAGCTTCATATAAAAAACATTTGAAGAAAAAAAACCCCACTGTATATAGCTATGCAAAATTGGAAACTATTGCAGGTTTGTTCAAACAAAAGAAATGCAGAATAATAAGACTTTTTTTTTTTTTTTTCACATGACGCATTTTAAGTAAAGTTTCTTTCTTCTTTGTTGAAACAAAAGCTGAGAAGCTGCGATTTTATGCCGGAACATTTGGTTGACGCTCAAATTTTTGTATCGGTGTATGTGCTTAATGCAATGTTCAGATCTCTTTCAGGAATTCAGTCGACAGAATGTAAGAAATGATTCAGTAACATTATAATTAACCATTCACAAACAAATAATTAACCACCTGAGCAGAAAATGTCTTCTGTACTAGAATTTTGTTAAGCCACTAATTTTCTGTTCTGGAAGTACTTGAAACATCACGATTTAGAAGTTCTCCCAGATGTTTAATCTTTTTTTTTTTTTTTAATTGAGTTATAAGCACAGTCACCTGCCCGTAATTTAGGGCCACTGGTTCCAGGTAAGGGAGAGAGCTGCCAGTACCATAAGACAAACGCATCTGTGCCTCACCAGGACCCATCTTGGATGAATGGTCAGAAGCCTGGGCTTAGATCACTGTGCAGCCAAAGTGGGGATGTTTAAATTGTGAAAACCTGTTCCTGATAGCTAAAATGTCTTCATATTTAAAATGCAGCTATTCCCTGTAACTGAATGTATACTAAATTGCATGAGACACATTTAAACATTACAATTTAAAAATGAAAACATTTCTGTAGACTTTCAGAGGACAACTGCCTCTTCAATACTTTTCCAAATAGTTATACTCTTTTCTTTTAATGAATACCTTTTCAAGAAATGTAAACAGTGTGAACTTCTTCCAGTTAAAATTGCTACAAGAGTGAATGGAAAATTCATTGCTGTATTAAAAAAAAAAAAAAGTTGCATTTTAGGATTTGGTCCCCTTCCCAACTGCTAAGTTACACTTATGCTACAGAATAGGAAATAAAATTATATCCATTAATACTGCCATCTAAATGTTAAAACAAAAGCGACCCACGATTTATGCTTCTGATCTGGCAAGCCACCCAGGCAACATACATCTCACAAATAACTTTTGCATATACCATAGCCCAGTCACTGTAATGGTAAAACATCTTTTTAAAGATATCTCCTTTCCCTCATCTCCCGGAAAATCGTGTTGTAACAACGGTGTGGTCATGCATTTTAAATTCGTTCTAAAATAAAACAAAATCACGTCTGTGGAGGTTAAATATTTCTGTGAGAAGAAAGACTAAGAAATTTTAAGTTACCACTGATATATAATTAGAATACCATATCTCCCCGATGGGCATCCGAAAAGAAAAACTACTATAGCTCTACTCAGAAAATTACATCAGTACTTTTCAATGTCCTCATACTTTTTGTCCTATGAATGAATACATCTTTCACTCCTTACCATTTGTAACAACCACCTTCTTTGACTTCGAGGGTGTAATTTGTAGGAATGCCAGAGTTATAAGGAAGTAGAATTCTTGGAACGTTCAACTTAGCAGAAGCTGCAATTCCGATAATAAAACAAATCAAAAATGAAAGTTTCAGTTTAAAACAACTCATACAGAACATATCCCCATGTTTTACCGCCATCATGAGTATACCGTGAAAATCCAAAACACGCCGATATTCCCGGTTGCCCCCAGCGTGGAGCTGTTACGGTTGCAGTTTGTTATTCAAAACGAGGGAGCAGGGAACGGAAAGCAAACAACACGGAAACCACGATCAACATTTTGTAATGTGAAATCTGTGGATGTGAACTTAACGGGCAATTTCATGAATGGCAATCTCTTCGTTTAGATCATGGTGTTTAGATGAAAGCAGTACATCTCAGCACTGTCATGTAAATATGTCATGATTGCACTTTGTATAACAGGTACATAGGACGTGCAAAATCAGTGCAATACACTTTTCTGAAGTGCAAACTATTCAAACTTTATTGAAATATTTTCGGAGTTAGCAAAATCTATATTGGAAACGAATGTGATTTACACTTCAATTTTAGTGAAATTAATTAAACATAACATGAGTTATATCATTTTTTGTTTGTTTGTTTCGGAATAACAGTTTCGTAACACGTGGGCTCCCGCTCATTTCTTTTCGGGACTACACAGTCCAAGCCTAGCTAGGGCGGTTAGCCAGAGATCCGCGCGGTGACCACCCAACCACCTGGGTAGTTATCATATTTTGAGAAAATGAGAAAGAATGCTGCTAAATAATTTAAACTGATCATCTGAGCATTGATAAAAATTTGAATTACAAAAGGTATTTAATTGGTAAATTATTTTGCGACACGATGATGCAACACATGTCGTACTGTCATAAACATGAATAACGCCGTTAACCTTGACGCGCATTTAATAACGTCATGGATATAATCTGTGAATGCTAGCAGGAAAAGTAAAACAACGAGCGAAAATTATCTTAATCTTTTACTTCAGTAATTTGAAACAAAATTGGACTCCTTTGCAATTAATTAGTGTTAATTATTTAGTTGGCATTCCTGTAAAATCTAAATTGAGTATGCTTTTCGGTTATCAAAATGCATTGTTCAAGACCCCCAAGTTGGACACGTAAAATAGCATGGGTATCCTCTTAATTCATTAAAGATTGTGTTAATCGTTTAGTGACTAAATGATAGAGGTGGTTGCTCATCGCGCTTGCGCGGAGCGGTGTGTTTCAATTTTGATTTCTTGTGGATATTGTGATTGTGGATCGTACAGCTGAAAGAATTTTCTTGTAAAAGTATATGCGTGATCTTTTCATTGCTATTTCGGTACCTTGTTTCAACTTTTGTAGCTTTTTACGTGATGGTGCCAGAGATCATTAAGAAATTTTTCACTTAATCATGGGTTATGCTGTTCAGCGATGTCAGTGAGCAGTGTTCCAGTTTGAAATTGCAATGGGTCTTCCCTTCAACCTGACTCAAATTAGGTTTACGATCTCAGGTAATATTTCGTTTAGACATCTGTGTCAGATTTTCCCTTGTTGGCGTAGAAGTTTTATGAGCAGTATAGCTAGAGCGATGGGGAAAGTGAAAGGTTTATGGTCCCTAGACAAATATGGGAAGAAACGAAACCAAATGTATTTTGGGTAAATGTGTACTTTAGCGTCCTAAATTATTTCGTCGAAAAAATTTAACTGTGTGGGAAAAGTGCGACGTACAATTTTTTAAGCATGCAAAATAATGGGGAAGGGTGCAAAAATATAGTATTTGTAGAGAACAGGAAATAATTTTACCGAAGTAGTTACCTGGGGGTATGATGGTTTGGAAGAGTAAGGGTGGTAGGCCTAGGACGACAGAGCGGCGACGGCGTCAAAGTCTCCGGTGAATGGAAGCTTCGTTGAGAAGGGCAAGTTATGAGCGGAAGAATACAACAGGAAGCGGTTGAGCAGTACGTAGTCATCGAAGCATCTTGTAGGAAAACGCTGAAGGAAAGACGTCCACTTACGCAGCATTGTAAGTGGTGTTAGTAGCTTTTTCAACAGTGTTAGTGGCTCTTTCCAAAGTCGTGAGTCTCCATACTTCATTTCGGATTTCGTTAGGGCTTAAAATTTCTTTATCTGGCACAATACGACAACAATCTCTTGGGCTCCCTGCCATACTCTAATTTTTGAGTTTAAGAAACTCCTTCATTTTTAAAAATATCTTTTTCAGGATGAAAAAATGTGAACCACGATGTATGGAATAACAGCACAAATACAAATGAATTGGTTGAAGAAATTTACTACCCTGTACATCTTCGAAACCATAATCAAAACTTGTGATTCAACTGGAAGCTAAAGTTCTACTCACTTCTGTCGTACATGAAAACATTTACGTTCCTTCATTTCTTTCCATTTGGAGACATTGTGAAACTCATAATAACGACATTCCGCACATTTCTTTCTCAAAAATTAATGACACATCTCTGAACTACTTCTAATTGCACACAATTACATGACGCATCACACTCCTCCAAAAAATACACCCCACTCTTGTATTCTTCCGCACATTCACCACCAACTCTTACTCCCTTCCGACGCATGGAACCTTCACGTTGTGACCGTTAGCATCGCTTCAGCTTCCCGCACCAACTATTGCCAACCATCGTACTCGCAGGTAAATACTTCGGACAAATTCTTTCCTTTTATCTAAAAATACTATATTTTTGCACCTTTCCCCATTATTTTTCATGCTTAAAAAATTGTACATCGCACTTTTCCCACACAGTTAAATTTTTCCGACGAAATAATTTAGGACGCTAAAATACACATTTACGGTATTTTGAATAGAAATAATCTGTGCCCCCGTACAAGCCCATTAGCTGGCCCTCATCTCCCCTCTTGTAATTTCGGTGGCCTCTAACTATGAAAAAAAACAACATTTTTTGTGCAATCACTCTAACAAAAAAGTTAGAAAAATCAGAACCAAAGAAAAAATGTGTAGTGATGGTTTCAATGTGGTTTTTTGCTTGGCATGAAAGATAAGTGAAAGCATTAGGATATTTTTTTGAAGTTATAATTGCAACAAATAACTTAAAAAATAATCACGAAGAAAAAAATCTGAATACCAGCTAAAAATATTGTCTGGCGAGCTTTTTGTAAAGTTCTATATCTACCCTCTTCCCTTTACTGTTGAGTTTTGCAGTTTTCTCTGCTTTGCCTTCATATTTGTATACAAGCTCAGTGGTAATGTATCAAATTAAAACAAAACAAGAAGAAAGCTCAGAATTTTTACTTTAACTCATATATTTTATTTTTCTGCATAATCCCCCTCATGCTCAATTTAGATATGCCAATGTTTAACAAGTTTTTCAAACCCCTCTCTAAAAATCTTCAGGTCATTCTCAAAACCAATTCCTTGTAGCTGCTTGAACATCTTCATCACAGGTGAACCGAATTCCTGGCTGCCCCGGTGGCGCAGAGGTCTAAGCGCTGGCTTATGATCATTCGTCTGTGAAGGGCCCGGGTTCGAATCCCAGTGAGGCATGGATGTTGTGTTTGTCGTACGGCATTGGCTCTCTCTTTTCCGTGGAACCAGTGACCCTAAATTAGGGACGGAC
Source organism: Macrothele yani (assembly GCA_039090855.1). Lineage (NCBI taxonomy): Eukaryota > Metazoa > Arthropoda > Arachnida > Araneae > Macrothelidae > Macrothele > Macrothele yani. The sequence goes on along the minus strand of CM077028.1, from coordinate 68,695,108 downwards.
GACTGCTTATAGCCCACTGAGTTGCTCACTGTGGTCGTTAAACCTTCAATAAAAAAAAATGAGTTCCTTTCAGATGTGTCTCTGCCGACGCAGCAGTGTAAGTGTTGGCTCATGACCATTCGTCCAAGAGGGTTTGGGTTCAAATCGCAGTAAGGCATGGAAGTTGCATTTGTCTTACGGCACTGGCTCTCTCCCTTCCCTGGAACCAGTGACCCTAAATTAGGGACGAGTGACTGCTTATAGCCTATTGAGTTGTTCATGGTGGTCATTAAACCCCCAAACAATAACATGAGATGTCTCTTGAGAGCAGAAAACAACCGAAAGTCAGCACCACATCTGGCCTGTAGGCAAGGTGTTCAAGAATTTATAACCCTATTTTCTGTATAGTCTCTGAAGTGAAAGAACTGGTGTGGGGTTTGATGTTATTGTGTTGCATAATCATTGGCTTTTTCCCCCCACACATGCAGTTTATTCTTTGTTTTAACTTTTTTAAGGTATGCCCATAGCTCTCAGAGTTGATATTCACACCTTTGACCATGTAGTCTTGATGAATAATATCCTCTGTAGTCCTAGAACACAGTGAGCATACACTTGCAGAATTTGAGGAGAAGATGGAAGTCAGTATTCCAGCAATTGATTTTTCATTTCTGGGTCATAATGGTGAACTTAAATCTTGTCACCAGTCACAATGGTTTGGAGAAAACCACTTCCATATTTTTTATAGCAAGCAAGCTTTGGCCTGTTTCAAGTTGTTTTCTTCATTTCAGTCATTGAATGCCCAAGGAGCACATACTTTGTTGCATCCTAAAATGTTAACAGTGTCATTGACACTACCTAAACTAATGCACAGCTTACCTGTCATGGTTCTCTGAGTTGTTTTTTCGACTTTCCCTGTTGAGCTCATCGACTTTTTGCCTGTTCAAATTGTGATTACTGGCCTCCCACTGCGCGACTGATCCTTTACAGCCAAAATTCTTCCCCTGTCCTTTGATTTTCTTACCCAGTGATGAACAGTGCATTTGTCCAAAGTTCCAAAACCATAAACTGCCCCTAATCTAGCATGAATTTGGGAGGTACGTTTTCATAAGTTAAAAACTTTGGACCATTCCTGTTACCTGCCCGCCACTATTTGACTTTCGACTAAGAACGCCTTCAAGTAGTTCCCGATTTCGAAAGTAGCACACAAAGCCCTTGGCAGCAGACGCACAGTGATCACGTGCTTCTCTATGCGTATCACCTATGTGCAGTGATAACGTTCTTTTGACCGTTTGTCTGCGCTTTGGAATATTATTATGTGTGATCATTGGGAAGGAATATTCTTTTAACCGTTTTTGCTAAATTTAAAAATAAAACTCGTTGGGGGCACGCACTCATAGGAGCATGTTGGATTCGTACCTATGTGAATTTATGTGGCGAAAAAATCTGAAAACTAATAACGATCAATTTTTTGAAATTATGAAAGATATCGTTGTGTATTGGCCCCCAGAGCGATATCGGTACCTAATTTGTAGCTAATTGTTTTCTTATGCTGTATAATTTTTTCTTTTATATATTTTTTAAACAGCTTAAATTTTATAGAAAGGGAATAAGTAGGTTTTTGCTGTTCATAGTGTCATTTTATATACCAATAAAAAGAAAATTCCTGTAACATTTATCATGAACTACTTCCTCTCATGTTGGGTGTGATCAGGTTTCATGTAAACAAAGTGGAACGATACACTTAAAATCTGGAACTGCTTGAAAGTGCATTTAGCCTATTCTTACTTGTTAAACAAGACAGGGACCCTGTATACAAGATAGACAAGCATGGTGTGTACAGTATTCCTCTTAAACACTGCAGCAACAAAAATGAAGGCTTAATATACATTGGATCAACTTCATGAACCTCAAAAACGAGGATACTTGAACATAAATACATTATGATCCAATCCAATTCCACCTCACTATCCCGTCTAGTCAATAATGGCACGCATTATCCAGACTGGGCACAAAGCAAGATCTTGGCAACCTCTAACAAAAGAAGAACTTTATTGTATGCCGAAAGTCTACTTATCCACTGTCACAAACCCGAATGCTGCAATGACGACCCTCCAATTTGTATCTATCCAACATGGCTACCACTGGTTGAGAAGTAATGGCATCCTCATATCTAAACAAAAACTCTACTCAAAAATATGACTTAATTGCAATACAATCATTATGACTTTAATCACATGCCAAAAATGCACACGCACATGCTATGCATCTCTTAAACATTGCATGCACATGTGCATATCACGCCTAACTATTTGTAATATCACATGCCATTAGCGTTTAGTTCTTTGTTTATGTTTTTAAATTACGGTGTTTTGTTCCTGTTCCAGTAATTTTCTCCTTGATGTAAGATGTACCTAATGATGAAATGCTCTGCATTTTGAAAGATCTTGTACGATATATATCTGCGCTTAGTATTAAATTGTGCTTTGTTATAATTGAGTACAGATATGTTTTCAATCCTACTAATCATCATGTATAAAGACAGCTTCTTTATCTACACTAATTATACTATGCACTATAATTCTATCAAGTGACTAAGGAATTTTGATGGGCTACTGAAATTTTCATGTTCTTTAATTAACATAATTCTTTTTTCCTAAAGAGAAAAAATAAAAATGCAAATTCTTCTTTCTTTTTTTTTTTTTTTCAAACAGATCGGTTGGTTGGTTGGTGGATTTTAATGGCGCAAGGGCCATGCTTGGCCAAAGAGCGCCAGACACAAGTCAATCCAAACAGATCGGATCACTGAAAGTTGGTAGGATTCTGATACAAAGGACCAACCAAATGTAATGCCTTAAATAATAATCCATGGATAAGAAATGTCACCCCAAGGAGAGGGGTTGAGTATGAAGCTTGCTACAATTATCTAAGCAGTGTCTTCCACTTTGGTGTTGCCTGAAAGATCTACCCTTCAAAAGAGCAGATCTTCCATCAGTAAAACATGGCTGGCTGGTTGGCCTTGAAACTGAAGACACCAACTATGAATGGAAATAAAGGTGGTCTTTCAGAATTAATAATATAAACACCCAGATCCATCTCTCTGGAACGCTTTATTTCACACCAACATCTGCGTTGTTGCATCATCGCTTATCGATCAATCTGTGTGTGCTCTCGCGATGTCAAAATGATTGCCTGCTATATAATAGCACAAGATCACTTTCAGATGTCAAGGTGATTGCGTACTAATTTAAAAACATTGGATTATTAATGACTCGAGTTCTATTTTTCTGATCTACAAAATTTGAATTGAATTCTTAATATCACGGCTGAGTTTGCACGTGATTTCATTCAGATGTCAAGGTGATCATGTGCTAATATAAAAACATTGGATTAATTATCATTGACTATTTACCTGTTCTACAAAATTCGAATGGAAATCTTAATATCACTGCAAGTTGGTTTGGCTGCTCCATCTGAGATGTAAACAATTGTTTTAAATTCTTCTAAAGGACAAGTCTTAGTAATTTCCCTTTTTATGAGCAGAATGGCACACAGAGCCTGTGCTATGTCTGCTGGCCTGCTCATTATAAATTGTGCAAGAGTTTCTTCCCTCCCGATATCCCCCGCCTTCAGTAGCTCTTATTTTCATAGACTCCCCTCAATGACTTTCGAGCAGCCTTGATAGGTGTTTCACAGTACTCCATAACAATAGCAGCTGGCAACACCATTTTCAGCAACACAGCTTTGGAAAATCAAACTTTGAAATCATATCAGCTGCAATTTAGCCCAAAAATTATGGTAAATTGCAGTTTACCCATGAGTAAAAAATTTCTCAATTATCATAAAAGCATTCACCACCATTTTCGCTGTTACTATTTTGTTCTCGCCATTTTTGGATTCAGTCACATTTGTCGCCTTGGCGAATGCTTAGTGCGAGCCCTGCTAGGAATTGCAGGGATCGCATTCCTCCTAAAATTCCTAATATTTTGTGACCCTCCTTAAATTCCTAAAATTAGACCTAAAATTTGCTATTCATCCTAAAATTTTCGTAAGCTTATTTTTATTAAAAACACAACCGTTATTAACGCCAATAAATTTACCATTACGGTAAGGTAAAAAGACCTGTTATTGTAGAAACACAGCCTATATGCTGTGCTGCTGAAGGGAGGGGAAAATGACGCCATCGAGATGCACTTGCTTCGGGGCGGGCGTTCCATTTTTTTGCCTTCGAACAGTTTTCGAGAGTAACAAGAGATCTAAGGGAAAAGGGGAGGGGTCATTTTCACCCCTGGTTTGCGCTTTGCAGACGAACTCCGTGGCACGCAAAAGATCGTACTTTATTTTTGTACATGCCTTGTGGAACCTCCTCTTTCTGCTGATGTTTTGTTATTGTAAACCGCAGGTGGGTGGAAGCAAAGAGGAAACATGTGGTCTCCTTCCGTAACCTCTGGTAATGACGATGGGATGGTAGCTAAGTATTATCTTGGCAGGCAGTAGAGCACGTGATCATTGACCTTTGATCATGCGTCGGCGACAGCGACCTTCGATGCGCAATATATCTCGGCTCCGACTCGCTTTGACTGAACTTGCGTGAGATGCGTATGATAGTTTCTGGTTTTACGTCTTTTATGGTGTTCTCTGTGCTGTGAGCAGGTTCAGTTCTCTAGTGGTCACCTGCTTTTTTTTTTTTTTTTTTTTCATATCTTCTGACATCCTCGCAGTCAAATTTCGGGAAGTTGTCTGGTTTTGCAATATTGGAACGTGTTTTTGTACTTCCCTTTCATTTTCTGGTTAGTAATACAAGTGTTTAAGATGCCTAAATCCAAAACGAAATTTCAAGATGCGTGGCTCGCCAAAGAATTGGACGGAGTGAAGTTGAAAGAATGGTGTTCTGCAACTGAAACAATATTTTCTGCTAAGTGTATATTGTGTTCAGAAATTTTCAACATTTCTAATAGTGGCTTTTCACAAGTAAAAGCGCATCATAAAGGAAAAAAACATTTGCAGAAATTTCAAAGTAAATTTCAAAATAAGTCCATCCTGAAAGCCTTTGGAGGACGGGATCTTCAGCCCAAAACAAATATTAGTGAAGTACTGAGTCATGATTTACAGTTGGCTAAAGCCGAAGCATTATGGGCCATGAAAGTTGCTAAGGACAATATGTCTTTTGTTTCATGCACTGAAACAGTTGAACTTTTCAAAGAAATGTTTCCTGATTCTGCTATTGCAGCCAAAATGCAACTTAAAGAAAAAAGTTGCTTATGTGATATCACATGGATTGTCAAAATATTTTGAAGAGGATTTGAAAAAAGACATTGCATCTAGTAGCCCAGGAAAGGTTACTATAGCATTTGATGAAACTACAAATACACAAGTGAAACGGCAGTTGGATGTGTATCTCAGGTACTGGTCTTCAGAAATAAATTCAGTTTCTTGCCGATACCTAACAAGCGTTTTTCTGGGTCATGCAACAGCAGATATTTTGCTAAAAGAAATTCTTGATGTGTTATCATCCTTCAATATTTCGTTGAACAGAATTATTTGTGTATCCATGGACAGCCCAAATGTAAATAAGTGCTTTTTACGCAAATTCAATGAAGTTGTAAAACAAGAAACAGGCCAGAAATCTTTGGAACTAGGTTTTTGCAACCTGCATGTTGTTAGTAATGCATTTAAAATTTTTTTGACAAGCTTAAATATAGATTTTGACGAATTTGCTACTGATATGCATTACTTTTTAAAGAGTAGTGCTGCAAGACGAGAGGATTATAAATCTGTCGAGGATATAACATTGGTCACTGCCAAATTTCTTTTGCGTCATGTCAGCAACAGATGGTTAACCGTTGGTTCTGTAGCCCAGAGGCTCTTGGATCAATGGCTAAATATTACAGAATATTTTTTAAACTTCTTGCCATCTCAAAAAATATTTGAAAAACAACTGCGCAATTCGGCAAGGTATAAAAGAATTCACTGTTTCCTGAAAAATGAGCTTACTCCTTGCTATTTAGCATTAATTTCATTTTCACACCAAAATTTTGAAAAGTTTTCATTATGTTATCAGAGTGAAGAACCAAAAATACACCAGTTATATTCTGATTTAAATACTTTAATGAGGAATGTTATGGCTCAGTTTATCCAAGATGATGTTATAGCAGGGAAATTTGGAGAAGACCTAAAGAATGTAGATTTTGAAAACAAAAATTCATGGAAAAAACTAGGGGAGTTAGAAGTTGGTATGAAGACAAAAAATCTCCTCAGGAATGTTCAGGAGACCAGGCAGAAATTATTTCTCTTAGATGTAAGATCATCACTAATTGCAACCACAAAATATTTAAAGTCAAATTTGCCATTCTGCAATCAAAAGCTAAGAGACATAGAAGTTTTAAAGGTAAAAGAACCAAAGAAAGAGTCAACTCAACTTTCAGTCACTGAAGGACTTTCGGAAATAACCAGAATTTCAAGTGTTTTGCATCTTTCTGAGGAACAAATTGATAGAGTAAGAGAAGAGTGGAAACTTTTAAATTGCGATAAGCCAACTCTAGATGAACTAGTGAAATTTTCAGAGGAAGGGCATATTCCAGTGCGGATTGATCATTACTGGCATAATATATTTAGTATTAAAGACTCTAGCGGAAAAGAAAAATACTCAAATCTTGCTAAACTCATAAAGTCAATTTTAGTTTTACCTCATGGTAATGCTGATGCAGAAAGGGGATTTTCGGTTAACACTGCTCTGTTAAGGAAGGACAAGGCTAACTTAAAAGACTCAACTATAACATTAAGAATAGTTAAAGGGGCCATTAAACACTATGGATGTGTAAGTAAAGTTCCCATAACAAGAAATTTGTTAAATAGTGTTTGTGATTCACATAAATTTTATAAAGAGTATGTTGATAAGCTGAAGGAAGAAGAATCAAAAAAGGTAAAAGAAAGGAAGCAGAAAGAGAGGGAAAATAAGGAAAAGCAGCTAGAGAAAAAAAGAAAAGCTGAGTTTGATGACAAAATAAAAGAAAATGATGCAGAAATAAATAGACTTAAAAACGATAAAGAAGCCTCCCTAGCAATAATTCAAGAGGGAACAGAAAGAATGAGAAAAGCTGTAGAAAAACAAAATACTGTTGAAATAGCAGTTGCCTCTAACTTGATCATACAAGGTTCAGCTGAAATAAAGAAAACTGAAAGTAAATTAGTTGTGGTAGAAGCAGAAAAAGATAGGCTAATCAGGAAAAGGTTAAAACAATAATATGAAAAAAGTAATTCAGTGAACAATTGTACATAGTTCTTGGTTTTCAATTACCTTTTTAGGATATTATAATTTAATGTGAAACCTGAAAACTTTACTGTGAAAATCGTGAATTGCTTCTGGTTCAACAGCATATTAATGTTCAAAGTGAAACTTGAATGTGGTAAATATACTTGAATATGATAATAACACGTGAAAAGATAAGAACTGAACATTAGAAGTAAATCATACTTAAACTTTAGACATTAGACGTTATGCAAAAAATTTGGGTGTTAACTTCGACCATATATACTAATGGACTGCACATTGGCAATAGCTGCATCAAAGCCGCCATGGCTCAAACATTGGGCACGTCATCATCAGACTCCAAATTTCGTGTAAAAATGCTGTTATGATTACTAATTTACGCTGCAGAACTTCAGTGTTTTTGGTGTATTATGTGAATGCGCCTCATATATAATGAAAACTCTTCAGGTAAGTTTACTTATGAGCTATATACATGCATGATCGGGTTGTTTACATTTTGTGATTTATAATGTGATGAACATTTGCGAAGAATTTGGAACATGCATTCCATTTTTTTTTCTTAAGTTACTATATTTTTATATCAATAGCTGCAAGCTTCTGGTTAAGTAATTGAACTTTATTGACTTAGGTATTTAATTCGTTTCTTACCCATGAAAAATCATAGAACTTTCTTTACTATATCGCTCAGAGCAACCATAAGCACAGCAGGTGTAACCCATCTTTTTGACTGTTGTCATGTGATTTTATGTTGGAGCCAGAAATTTTGATGTCATGCGCAGTCTATCAGTATATATGGTTGAAGGGTGTGAAGCAAACTCTTTACAATGTATACAAAGTTGTTTTACTAGATGTATACAAATATACATCTAGTTTTTATTGAAATACACTCCTAAAATTTTCCTAAAATTTTTCTAAAAATTCCTAAAATTCCTACCTAAAATTTTCCAGAAGTATGCTATGATCCCTGGAATTGTGTTCTTGTACTATTAAAAATTTACTAAATAATGCTTACATTATTTAGTAAATACTCTCTTTTTCTTTGAATTCAAGAAATTTGAAAAAAAAATGCAATTTTTCAAAAATTGGAAAAAGAAATTGAAAAAGGTGTCATTTTCAAAAATATGAAAGAAAAGTTCAAGGCAAAAATCCAGTAACCCGATTCCCCCAATTTACTACCTACCATTAGGACATTATTTGGCCAAAATTTCAGAATTTTTAAAAATGGGGTTTTTGAAATATTGCAATTCAAAAATGTTGATTTTTTGAAATTTTGTATATTTTAAAAATTACTGCTAAGACAACTCTAGTAGGGGTGCAGGTTGACACACACCCACCTGATAAGTCTTTTTCTTAAAAACCAAAAATCCTGAATTTGTGGAAAATTAAAATTTGTTGTAATAAATATAGATTTTTTTGCCATCTGGCAACATTCCTTTGATCAATTTATCTGAATTTGAGGAAAGGCCAATTCAATAGCTTCAAAATAACAAAAAAAATTGAAGTCTCTACCTGTTATAGTTCAGGAGCAGTGTACATTCAAAAATTTGGTGTTTCACATGATTTTTGTCATGGGTGTGTTTTTTGACTATTTTCAAAATGCTGTAGCTCGACCAAAAAAAAATTCTTATGAAAAATCTTTTTGCAGTACTTTATATACGTATCTCTATTAGGAGTACCTACCATAATTTTTTTAAATTGGAGGTGATCAACTGACACATGCCTGAATTGAGATAGAAATGGTCTGTAGCTGCCATGTCAAAACAACAAGGCTCACAACCTGACCCCTTTTGATTTCCTTGAAATTTGGTGTGATTGTTAGGCATATGTAGACTTGCATAGATTCCAAATTTTATTTCTGTCCATCGACAGGGTTTCAGATCACATGACCTTCAAAATTAGAAAATTGCTATCTCCAAACAATCTTTGAGTAGTTGTAGCTTGTTACCTATTAATTAATATTTGCATGGTATTGCAACATTAGGTGAAAATATTCCAAATACGTGGCGACAGTTAATAAATAAATACATCGCTCTTTCCACGTTCCAGAAACACACAGCTAGTGCCGTTAATGCCCACCAGATGGAGACGTCTCAGTAGCTGAGCCCATCTTACGGATTTATGATGTCAGTAGCTGACTTTAAAAATACACATAGCACCGTGGATTGTTGGCCCCCGTGGCGTAAAGGTAACGCACTCGGCGCGATACCGAGAGTTCTGTTGGTTCGATTCCACAGCGGCGGCTAAAAAAACAATTTTTCGGTTGCTGTGTGTTTCTGGAACGTGGAAAGAGCGATGTATTTATTTATTAACTGTCGCCACGTATTTGGAATATTTTCACCTTGGTTCTCGCCCTTTGGATTTAACTGCTATAATATATATAGCTAGTGCCGTTAATGCCCACCAGATGGAGACGTCTCAGTAGCTGAGCCCATCTTACGGATTTATGATGTCAGTAGCTGACTTTAAAAATACACATAGCACCGTGGATTGTTGGCCCCCCGTGGCGTAAAGGTAACGCACTCGGCGCGATACCAAGAGTTCTGTTGGTTCGATTCCACAGCGGCGGCTAAAAAAACAATTTTTCGGTTGCTGTGTGTTTCTGGAACGTGGAAAGAGCTATGTATTTATTTATTAATTGCAACATTAATATGACATTCTGAATTAGGCGCAGAAGAAGAAATGATGGAGAATCAAGGGAATATGCCCGTTGAAATTTTAATTTAATTTTCCTTCGCTCTGAGTTCTTTTGGATTATATTCCCAAAATTTATAAATCCAAAAGAACTCAGAGGGAAGGAAGATTAAATGAAAATTTCTTCAACTGGAACTAGAACCACATGAATATATCTGGGTAAAGCCTCGAGGAAGTGATTTAATTGAAATGGTGAGGCAGGTAAACAAAAAATGTATTATTTGTGTTAAGGAAATCTATGAAAAGTTATCTAATAAATATGCCATTTTTATAACTGCGTGACGGACACTCGTATATCAGAAGTGCCATATAAACAGAAGTATTAATGCATTTGTTACATGACATTTGCTTTCAAAAACCTGTTGTTGTTTTTATCAGATATTTCGGGATGACGATTACGACATCCACCCAATTCTGCACTGAAGTTTTAAGTGAAGCAGACCAGCATATCATCCATATCCCTCATGATTCCAGGAGACTTTTCTGTACACAGTATTATTTTTATGTACATTTTCACATTGTGACTGTCAAAATATTTCCTGAAATTTGTTGTGATAAACACCTTTTAACCATATTTAAACTTTATTTTTCCTCAGTGAGTAACTTTGCTGATGTTCTAATTGTATAATTATTTCTTTCACATAGGAATTCCTTTACTCAGTAGTACATTAAAGTCAAATTAGATTTCCAGATGAATGGCAGGGCAACTTAATTGCTAGATCAGATTTTAGGTGTCATTGAAGAAAAGAAGGAAAATGCAAGTCTCCTGTAAACTGTAGTATTGTTAATGGCTAACATGGAAAGTCGCATTTTACGTCAGGAAGTTTCACCCCATCTTCCCAGACTGACATCCGAGATGAAAGTTATCATCGACGACATCCTTGCATTTGGGCCAAGCAATGAAATAGTGTGTGATGCGTTTGACATGTCTTTACTTCGTGATGACCTCAGAAGACTCTGTGGACAGGAGTGGCTTAATGATAATGTTATTGACTTCTATATGAAACTCATAATGGAGAGAAGCAAACAGGATGGTTTTCCATCTGTTTTTGCCTTTACTACCTTCTTTTATGCTAAGCTTATCTCTGGCAAACACTCAGCAGTTAAAACATGGACCAAAAAGGTGGATATATTTGCTTATGACTTGATTTTTGTTCCTGTGTATAAAAGGAATCATTGGTGCCTTGCTGTTATAGATTTTAGAATTAAGAAGGTGATTTCTTATAATTCTATGGGTGGAAGAAATCATGAATGTTTATTTCTACTTAGAGACTACTTAAAAGCTGAATGTCTGGATAAGAGAAATCATGAATTTAATATGAGTGAATGGACATATGAAAGAGTGAATAAGCCTGAGCAAAAAAATAAAAATGACTGTGGTGTGTTCATCTTGAAGTACGCTGAATATGTTTCACGAAATGCTGTGATTAATTTTACCCAGGAACACATAAAGCATTTAAGAAGATGTATAGTGTATGAGTTATTTGTTCAAAAACTTTTATAAGTTCTTAAACATCATATGCCATAGTCATAAGCAATAATGAACAGTCAAATTAATACTATTACTTACCTTCATTTCACATATCTTATTACATGCATGTACTTTCTTCTGTACTTCCAAACTTCCAGCCTAACATTATAAGATAATTTAAATTGAATTTATTTATTAATTTATTTATTTTACTATCAGCTGTACTAATTTAATCCCAGTAACATGTATTTATGTGTAAACCCTGCATTAGTACTTTTGTAACCTATATCTATTACAATATGCAACCTATGTACACGTGGTCACCAGTTTCAATTCACTTTAAAAGCGTATTAAGGTACCCTTAAAAACATTTAAAATGGTTATTGTAATTTAAAGTATCATAAGATAAACAATAAAAGATGAGCACTAAAATACACCAAGTTAATGAACTTAGAAACTATAATATCCATAGGTTTTTATTGGTGTAGGAAGCAAATTGGTATAGCCAAGCTTTCGCGCACATACGTTTGGCTTTGTCAAAGCTGATTAAAATTTAACTGATGCGGAGAGATCAAGAGTGAACATTAGCATTTGAAAATATATATACATACATATACACTGAACAGCAATTGAATTAGAGATACCTGTCTAATAACGTGTAGCACCACTTTTTGCCCTGATGACGGCAGCGATTCATCTCGGCATGGACTCGACAAGACACTGTAAGCGTTGGGAAGCCATACGGATCCACGACCCCTGAACAAGCTCCCACAGTTCACGAAGATTTGATGGAGGGGGTCAGAGTCACGAACAGCTCTCTCGATGGCATCCCAGATGTGCTTGATGGGATTGAGGTCAGGTGACCTAGCTGGCCAAGGAAGCAAGGTCACATCGGTGGAGTGTTCATCCAACCATTCGGATAAAATTCGGGAGCGATGGCACGGTGCATTGTCTTGTTGCAGGATGAGGTCCTCAGTGGGATGTTGAAGACGCACAAACGGGAGCAAATGGTCGTCCAGGATATCCCGGTAACATTGACCTGTGAGGGACGATGTCACACGTACCAGGGGTCTCATTTCAGTCCACGTAAACAGTCCCCAGACGAGAATGCCACCCCCACCAGCTTGAAGAGTACCCTGCTGGCAAGAAGAATCCGTCGCTTCATGTGGTTTGCTCCGTACTCGTATCCTGCCATCCGCATGTACCAACGTGAATCTTGACTCAGTCCAGGCAACATTTTTCCACATGTCTAGGGTCCAGTGGCGATGTTCCCGCACCCATTTTAATCTTTGCACCCTGTGATGTGCGGTCAGCAGCGGTACCCTCGTGGGACGATGGCTTCTGTACCCCATAGTGAGGAGATGGTTCTGGGTGGTGTGGCTGCTTACACGTTTTTGTGCACCAGCGTTAAATTGCCGAGTGATTTCTTGCACTGTGGCCCGTCCATCCGCTGTTACAATGCGAGCTAGTGGACGATGACCCCGCTCATCCACACACTGTTGTCCACGGCAGTTGGCCCTCGCAGGGATGGTTTTACCGGATTCCATGTACTCACGGTGCACCCGTGACACAGTGGCTCGTGAAAATCCCAGTGCCTGCACAACTTCCGAGATGGAGTGACCCATTCGTCGGGCCCCGACAATTTGCCCAAGATCAAATGCGCTTAGATCCTTCGCCTTACCCATACTGCGTCCGACTCTTACTGATTCCCATCGCATCACTCCTTATATTGTCGGATTGCTGCATACGTCATGTCATTTCCGTTTACAGGGCGGCCCCCCAGTGTCACATTTGCATAACACCAGCTGTCTCTAATTCAATTGCTCTTCAGTGTACTTACATTGAGTTAAGTTCACATTGTTCAAAATGGGAAAAATGTCAACAAGGGAAGTATAAAACATAATGCAAACTCAGACTTAACATTTCAAGAAATCTGACCACAGAGGGTGCAGGAAACAGTATTGTTTGTATGCGGACATTGTCGTGAGGATTTCAACTGATTCTCTGTGGGTGGTGTATGGTACTATTTGTTTGTATCTTGTTGTCCACTGTGGTATTGCATTTGTTAGGCAAACTTCTCTGGAGAGGGCAGAGTTGAGAGCCTCATTTCTCATGTTCCTTTTGTGCTCTGTCACTCTGGCACCAAAGGATCTTTTACTCATCCCTATGTAGCACTTTTGCATTCTGTTAGGATATTCTAGTGGAATGGAGTAAACACCAGTTTTCTGGTCAAGGCAAACTTATCTCATGGGGGAAAGGATATTCATAACTGAGGTAGTTGTTCAAATGCTGATGTCCATTCCTAGTTTCTTTAAGCCATTTTTTATAAAAGAAAAAGTAAAAAAAAACGTGAAGCCTGGGATGTATTGTAGTGATCCGATAAAGTCTAGATGGTGCTTGCGGGTCGGTGCACTTTCATTAATGCAGTTCTTTACTTTATCAAGGATCGAAGTCATGAGTTCTCTCCTAAAATCAGCAGATGCTGCTTGATTAAAGATGTTTCTAATTTCTAATTATTTCTTTGGCTTCATTATTTGAAGAAAATTCGATTGCTCTTCTTATGCGGGCAAAGCCACGCATTTGTGCGTGAAAGCTCGGCTATACCAATTTATTTCCTACACCAAAAAAACCCTACGGATATAGTTTCGAAGTTCATTAAAGTATCATACTTACACTCATTTTTAAACATGCACATAATGATATGTAAAATGAGCAAAACAAAAGTAAGTAATGGTGAAATTTTGTTATAATGAATTTAAGGGGCCGCAGATTTTATTCGTTATTCTGAAATATTCGCTAAACTGAAATTCCAAGATGACAGTGCTTAATCAAAGTTTAAACCGACACTACATTTTGTACAATTATTAAATATTGGCTGTAATTAATAATAAAAAATGTATTATAAATACAATTATAATATGGCAAGTAATATAGAATATTTAATAACAAAAAGAAGATTAAATTACATTGCACTTAACACTATTTCCTTAACCTCATCTATGAATGACAATGAAGGAAAAAATAACTTACGTAAATACGCACCACATTGAAAAAATATACTTCAGTGGAAGTAATTATTTGTTATAGAAAAAGTCTGAAATTTTAGACTGACCGGGTAATGATAAAGTAGTTTTTGTTACAAAGTCCTCTGCACCAGTTATCATAGAGTACAATTTTTTCGGGCACTGTTTTCTGTTGTGATAAATATTTGCGCAAATTTCCAATGCTTGTCAGAGCTAGCTGCGACGAGACGGGGATCCTCTGTACAAGGCTCATCGTCATCTCCACTTTCCTCAGTTTCAAAAGAGGTAGAAGACATTGCAATTTTTGCTATTGCTTCCGTTGTTAATTCAGCACATGTTATATTCAACATCTTATATTAACACATATTATATTTAACTTCATTGTCATATTCAACGTAGTCAGAAATAGATACTAAAGACCAATCAAAATTAAGTTCCCGAGATGCTGTTGCCCATAAATCTGGAGGAAAATCATCACTGCTGTCTGCATTATTGTAGAAGGGAAAATGCCAGATTTACGCCAGCAATTCTGTATTGTAGTAGATGATACATTTTATTCCAAGCTGCAGAAATCATCTCTATGGCTTGTCTGAGATCAATGTTTTTATTTCCAATAATCCCACTTTTCAAATTTACAAGGGTTTTTTTAACAAGACGGCGACAGAAATGAAACTTCACATTTTTTTATAATGCCTTGGTCAAGTGGCTGAAGGATGGATGTGAAGTTAGGTGGTAGAAATTCTACTGTTACATTACTGTATCTTGCTTCAACTCGATGTGCTGAACAGTTATCAACCAATAAAACAATGTTTCTTTTCATTTTCTTCATTTCGCTATTCAGCTTCTTTATCTATTTTGAAAAGATAGTTTGAGTCATCCATGATCGGCTGTTGTTTTCGTACAGGCATGGAAGTGATGCAGCGTTTTTAAAGCGCCGAGGTTTGGTAGACTTTCCTATAACTAAAGGTTTTAGTTTTTTCGTTCCAGTTGCATTGCAGTAAAACATGACAAAAATTCAAACTTTTGATTTTTTCCCCGCCTTTACACTGCTCACTTTTCATAGCCATCGTGCGATTTGGAAGAACTTTGTAGAAAAATGGCATCTCATCTGCATTGTAAATGTCCTCAAGTTCATATTTCTGTAAAATGTCCTGCAACTTATTTTCTTTCCATGTATGAGCAGCTGAAACATCGGCAGCTTTTTCATCTCCACACACCTGCTTCCAACTTATTCCATACCATTGTCGAAAATGAAATAACCAGCAACTGCTCGCTTGAAACATTTCGATTTTCAGAATTTCTGCAAACTCTTTAGCCTTAGCTTGCAACTTAGGACCAGACACTGGAACATCTTTTGATCAAACATCTTTAAACCGTGTGTACACAGCTTCATCAATTGATTGAAAATTTCCCCAACGCAGACATTTTCTTTCCGGACAAAGGGTTGATTGTTCAGCAAGTTTCTATATTTTCTCTTTATCTTTTAAAATGGTGGCTACAGTAGACGGGGCTGTTACCATATTCATTTACTACATCAAATTGTTTTCTTCCACATTCTACAGCCTCTGTAATCTGAATTTTTTGCTTAAGTGAAAACTGCTTCCGTTTTCTTTTTTCAGCCATATTGAGAATGAAAAACCCGTTCTTTCTCACCAGTTCCTTCTTACTAAACAAGAGCAACCTGTTGTTCAGTTAACGAAAAGCCTGCTCTTCATCTCTGCGCACTTCTCCTGCACAACCAAAAGGACTTCAGCTTATCTGTTAATCACGCAGGACGTATTCATTTCATTTGGAGAGAAGGAACGTTTAAAGAGGCAAGTCCAGTGACAACATGGCTTCCTAGCCAGCTGTTCTATTCTGCTTCTAAAGCACAGGAAGAACAGCAGGTTGTTACATGTTGTTCATTCCTGCTCGTCCAGGAGAGAAAAACCTTGTTAGCATTCTAGGAGGAAAAACTTGTCAATCAGTAACACTTTTTGAAATATAAGAATACGTATTTCCGGTTAGACCAAAAGAAAAATTTCTTTGTTGATCCGGGGTAATGCATTCTTTTACCATAATTTTATATTCGTTATTTTGAAATCTTCGTTAATCTGAAAATCGTTAAATGGAAATTTTTTAACATGAAAGTAATAGGTAATTTCTTTGGAGATTTTCCCCTGATTCGTTAATTTGAAATATTTGTTCTAACGAGGTTTCACTGTACTTCATTATTATTGTTTATACCTGTGCCATTTAATATTTAATTTATAAAAATATGTTAATATCATGTTGGTAGGGTAATATATAGTTTAAATTTTGTGTTTGTATATTAAGTGTATGTATAAGTTCTTTCTTTGGCTGAAAATTGACATACGTAGATTTGTGACTGATAGTTTTTAAAAGGTTTGTTCACTCTCCATGAATATCAAATTATTAGTACTCATTCTGAATATGCTTTGCACTGAGGAAGACAAAGGTTTCTCTTTGGCTTTGAAATGTGGCAAGGTGAAATCTAAAAATATTTTAAATTCTCTCAAATGTGCCAAAAATCTGCTGTTTGTACCTCTGATTCTAGTGTTCTCTGCATTGTTATGGCCTACTGACAGTTTGTTCTTTGTAATACCTATTATGTATTGGTTTATATGTGGTTGTGTTGCTTCCTATTTTCTATATAATTATTTTTCTTCTTTAACTATGTAGCCATTCCATGTCAATTCAACTAGACTATAATACCATACTTCTTGTGATATCACCTGTCAAAGAATTTCATGATATTTGGCAGGGAGATAACACTTCTAGAGAAATAAAATTCAGTAACATTTTAGCTTCATATATCATATAGTTTCTATACAGCACTTAAAAGTTTGCTTAAAACTCTTGGACAGTGGCAAACTGCAGCCATGACACTTTTTTGAAATTCCTCTGTTGAAAAATAGTAGCCTTTTTGCACTATTTGTCACACAAGTCAGATTTTCCTGCCTCGCCATCTTTACATCTGTTGGCCCAATGTTGCATGATGCTGACGTCAACACAGTCATAAAAATAAACGGCTTGCATGCTTCAGTGAATTTCCACGGGAAAGAATTCAATAACAGCACGTTTAAGTATCACTGATGAGGGTCCTGCACAGTGTTCCATTTCTCACAGATTAGCTAGACAACCATTCACTGCAAATACTTGTTGCCAATTGAGGTGGTAGATGAGAATCTATGCACATATCAGTAATTGTTGCATATCTGTGCTACCTTCTGTTGATGCATTATGAAATTGGAGGTATTACTTTTCATTTAGGCTATGTATCTGCCAAATTGTACCTATTTTTTTTTTTTTTTTTAGACTTTTTCCTCAAACAAAAGGATGCTACACATTGTATAATAGTGCAGTCATTTTAGGAAATAAAAGGGGGAAAAAATTATACAAGCAAGGAACTTTGCACAGATGTAAAGCAATACCTCTTAATGAATATACTAAATGTCCCCTAAGATTAACCGTGAGCTATGCCACCATTTTGGAAAATTGCGGCTGTTTTTCACTCATAAGTTGCCGATGCTTAGATGTTCTCTCCTTGCACTTTTTATAGCTGAAACAATGTGGAGTAATGAATTGTAGGTTGTAAAAAAAACACATTTGATATGTAATACTTTGATCTAGCTGTACTGGTTCAGGAGATAATCAGCTCTTGAGACAACATGTGTTTATATTTTCAGGCGATAAACTTTGCAAGTGGGCATTCAAGACTACTTGTGTGATCCATTTGACTTAATATATGTATATCCAAATGTTAGTGTGGTATTCCTCTGTCAATGCTTCAATTGAAGTCAGTGTCTAACAAGGACACAGGGATAAATAATTTACAAATCATAAAGACAAATCAATAATGTATTCATTGGAGGGCTGTAGTTGGTTGCTATTGAACATTCTTATGGCGTATTTTCCAAATGTATTTTAAGTAGTACATATTATGGGATTATGATGGATCAAAAACTAGTATAACAAATAATTAAATGTAACGCTCATTCTTTTTCTCTGATATAAATTTAATGTCAAAGTCATCTGCTTCATCTTTATTTTGTAGCAATTCAAGAACTTTGGGGCAGTTTTCACAAGACAGTCCTTGGCAATAGCCACACATTGCTAAGCAAGGCAGCTCAGAGTTTAAACACTCACAGTTCTTCGTGCAAGTAGTGTTACGAAATGGTACAGCTAATCGAGAATTTACGCAAAGAGTAAATGTTTTAGCTGTACTTACGTATCTCCAATCAGGCCGCCAAAAAGACTTATCCATTAGAAGAACATAGCATAAAGAAATTTCCATCAAAAACACTTCATGACACTTTATTCATTTTACATGTCACTAGACGAATAGTAATCAACATTACACACACACCAAATCCTTCCTGACCAGTCTTTTTTTTTTTTTTTTTTTTTTGTCATACTTCACTTCTTCCCACTTTGCAGTGCCGCCATCTTGCAGTCAGACCAGGTGTCAAAAACATAGAAAATCCAGTTCCTGTTTAGAGGTGCTGCCATCTAGTGGTCGAACGGGGTGCCAAATGCAACATCCTCCCCACCTTGAGTACCATCACTGGTACTCAACAATGTCACATAAGGAATCTCGTGGGACAATTTTTCATCCATCTCCTTCTTGTCACGACTCGTGGTGATGTCTTCATTGATGTTCCTTCCTTAAGTTCGTGTTTAACAGGTGGAATCACCATTCTTTTCTTTAACAATACTTCATCTCATCGTTGGCCTCCATGGGGAAAAGACGCTGTATTGGTCGGATCACTTCTCCTGCTTTTGTCTTTACCTTTGCCACCCGGATATGTCCATCCTTCCCAGGATACAGATCCACTATTTTGCCAAGTGGCCACTCCGTTCGTTTGCTATTATCACTCCCAATCAAAACCACCTGTCCTACTCTTATGGTGTCCTTATCTTCTACAAAAGGTTCTTTGATTTCATCATCTAAATCGCCAAATTCCACATCATTGGTGCAAATTGATGTAACGTCACTACCTTTGTTATCCAATAACTCATCAGACAGATATTCCTTTTCAAAATCTGATTCTTGCCTCGTAGCCATGACAATAGCGAAATCCTAATACATAAAATACAATAGTTATTTTGTACAAAAATTACATTTTTACTGACCTTTTCCAATAGGAACAAATCCAATAAGCAAATCTCCACAAAATAAACAACTTATAAAACACATCCACTATACATAAAAACGCTCTGAACACTTCAATAAACGAATAAGAAATGAACAGGAAGCATGAAAATACGCAAAGAAATACAGTCATAAATAGCAACAAATGGTCCAAATACCCATGCACAATGTTGTGTGAAGTACTTTTGACAAATAGCATGTAAAAAAGTTCATGGTGTCTTGTCACATTTTGTCATGATGTACCGTGTACGGCACTCCTCAGTAAAGACAAGTATGATATGTTTTTCAATTTGGTAATGCAATCTAATGCATGTTGGTTGATAACATTCGTACTAATCTATTGCCTTGTGTGGGGTATTGCAGTATGTCTATTAAATATTGTTAATTTTGCAAAACGGTACGGGAATCCTGGTGAACCTATGTGCGTGATGTAACGTTTCTTATAGTGTACAAATCTCTGTTCCATGGAATGTTTATTGGTGGAACTAACCTGCGTATTTTGTTAGCGATTGCATGTTGAACTTTCCTAATAATGTGTTTTCCTAAGTAACTGTGTGTCTGAAATTTGTGACATTCCTTCTGAGTGTCAGGGGTTGTTTTGTTCATTCTAATTTGTCATTTGATCAATGATGTAGGATTATTGCATTGTTTAGTTAAGTTGTCTGTTTATTTGGATTGTCAGTTATTTTGCTATTTCTGTGCAGGTATCGCATTTTTTTTTATGTATGTTTTCAGGATTCTTTGTGATTCTTGTTGAAGGCGGGTGTAATTTTTATTTTTTTTTTTGCATACGTCTTTTCTGTTAATGGGACTGATCCTTTGCAGTATTAATCTAGGATTGTTTTCTTTATATATAAATACTATTTTTCATGTTGATATTCCTAGTAATAGGTTTTCCTTAGTACTTGTCTGTTGAATTTTTGATATAAACTTAATCCAGCTATAAGTGAGATGTTCTTTCAGAAATTGTAATATTTCTTGTTTCTGATCACTATTGAGTGCTGTGGTTTTGTTATTTTTCCGTGTATTTTCCTGGGAGTTTTTGAACAAAGTCGGTTACAGTACGTGTTCGATGACTATTTTTTTCTGTAGCAGAGTTTTCGGTTTCAGAAGGTGTAACTCTCATTATCTTAATTCTCATGTAGTGATGTACCCGGTTGATGTTGTGTTAATACTGATGCATGTGTATGTGTATATGTAATGTTTTGTTGATGCAACATGGAATCCAATGCCATTAACATAATGTCGGATGTAACATAATATGTTTAGTTTCTTTTTGAATTTGTATACTTGCTGTATTACCAGTCATACTGTACTAGTCATTCCGAAATCTCATGCAAGCTGTACTGTCGTATTATTGTATTGTGTATTCAATTCGTTTGGAATTCAGTTTTTTTTTTTTTTTTTTTAGTCTTTGAGCAGCTTTTGCATTTATTCTGGTTGTTCAATAAACTAGGGGGGGGGGGTTCTTTGCCACCTACCGAATTTTACCAATAAACTGATTGAAGCAGTAATTAGGAATTTATGCATGATGTACCATGTACAACACTCAGCAGTAAATTTGATTTTATGCATGATGTACAATGTACAGCACTCAGCAATAAATTTGATTTTATGCATGATGTACCATGTATGGTACTATGCAGTACATTTGATTTTATGTATGACATATATGTGTATGGCACTCTATGCAGAAGGGTTAATCTAGTTACTGTAGTACAAATCCTTTTTGGTCATAAGCTTCAAAACTGCATTTGTAAGTTCCTTGCAAATTACTGATTACCACTCGATATTTTCTATGCTGCTCAACCTCCTCAGTAGTCCAAAAAGGCCATGTTTCATCTTCTCTACACCCTTTGAATTGTATCCCATCTCTGAAACAGTTTCTTCTTTAATGTAAGATTTCTGTAATTACGAATCAATAAGAACACGAATTAGTTGGGTTTTCCTGTTGGCATGTATTCGCATGGTTAAAGTCTGCAGTAACACTTCTGGAGTATAGTCAATCAAATTGGGTTTTTTTTGCCGAACCTTGTTTTGACTTATTAAGTTTTTTGTATTGTTGATATATCTTCTTTATGGTATTTAGACTCATAAAATATCAGGTACCACTTGAGTACCTTTGGGCAAATCCCAGAATTCAAGATAGTGTCCTCCATAACTTTTTTAGTATATATAGTAATAAGGTTGTATATATTTCTGGCAAATTTTTATTGGGTTGGTGTGATTGAAGTGTCCGGCATAGGGCCTGTGCACATGGATGGCGAAAACGGAAAAATAGGGCAACTTACCTAGGCAAAATAATCCCCTCGGCATCAACACATAGCTGCCATCCGTCCGGCAACTCCATGATCCTGGAACAAAAAAGTCTTGTGGCTGGGACCGGAAGAAGTCATCAACTGCACGTTGAATCTCGTCTGTCGTGAACTGTTTCCCGGACAGGAAGTGATTCAGGCAACAAAACAGATGATAGTCTGTCGGAGAAAAGTCCGAGGAATAGGCAGGAGGCAGTGCTTCATAGCCCAAGGCACTTAGTGTCAGCATCATTCGCTGTGTGACATGAGGGTGGGCGTTGTCCTGGAGCAAAATAACACCATGTCTGTTGACCAAAGCCTGTTGTTTCTTCAGCAATTTTCGGTGCATCTGGTGTAATTCAGCACAATAACGTTCTGCCGTGATGATTTGGCCTCTTGCCAAGAAACTCCAATTAATTATCCCAACTGTGGACCACTAGACAAAGAGCATCATCATCTTGGTATGTAGGGGTGACGTAGGATGCCGTCCAGCAGACTGTGCCTTGCTTAACCATTGTGTAGATAGCTTCCGATTAACATAAAGGACCCACTTCCTGTCGCAGGTGACAATTCAGTGCAGTAGAGGTTCCTGTTTATTCCTGGCAAGCAGCGCCGTGAGACTTCCAAACGCCTAGTCTTGTTGGCAGTTGTCAAATCACGCGGAAGCCACATGTCCAGCTTTTTTACCTTAGCCAGTGCAGCCAGAAGCAGGACAACTGTCGTACGGTAAACACCTACCTCTGCCACTATCTCACGTAAAGTTTTTCAGGGGTCAGCTTCAACCACACGTAACAGAACATCGTCAGAAACAGCAACGGGTTGGTGGCCAAACCATTAAAATGAGGGTAGATTGGTGGATGTAAGCGAACTATTATGATAAGAAAGGCGTAAAGTTATGGATGGCGCAAACAGGTGGGAATGTTTATGTTTAATAGTAAGAGTATTTAGCAAAGCCATCCACTCCGAAGAAACAAATGCTGGTGTATCATCATTACAGCAAAGTTCAAAATAATGCTGAATGAACAGAGCTTCTGCAAATAAAGTGCTTTTTTTAGTAGTAGTGCTCAGTAAAACAGCCTTGCATAAGAACATGAATATTCCATTCGTGAAGGTGCTTCTAACACAGCACTCGCCCGATGTGTAAAAAATGGAACCCACATACCAATATGGAATGAATCTGTTGTTTTACTGAGCACTACTACTAAAAAAGCACTTTATTTACAGAAGCTCTGTTCATTCAGCATTATTTTGAACTTTGCTGCAATGATGATACACCAGCATTTGTTTCTTTGGAGTGGATGGCTTTGCTAAATACTCATACTATTAAACATAAACATTCCCACCTGTTTGCGCCATCCAGAACTTTATGCCTTTCTCATCATAATAGTTCGCTTACATCCACCAACCTACCCTCATCTTAATGGTTTGGTCCTTCGTACTTACGTATATCACAATCATACTACTAACGTCACTCTTTATCATACTATTTAAGAGGTTGCTGCCTGCATTGCAGTTGGTTTACCTGATGATGCAGGGGTTGCCCTCGCGAAAGATCTTGTATCGATTTTAACTTTGTACATATTTAAAATTAAAGTTTTTTATATTGTGCCCAAGACAGCATTTGTTTCGGTATATATTTATCACTTCGCACGACTTCGTTCTTTGGTTTGGATCCAGTTTCCTAGCCGTTCTGCTCTCAGAAACATCATCATCATTAAAAGACAATTGACTCATAGCTTGCTTGTTTTGCTCCTTGAAGCAACATTTTCAAGGATAGACATGAGATCATTGGTGCTTGTTGGTTGGTAAGAGTCAAACACATTTTTCAAGACTTCCTCTGCAACCATCCAAAGAGCTCTCATGCTTTGAGGAAATTTTTTCCCACTGAGCATCTTTGGAACTCCTGAGGAAACATCAGACATCAACTCTGATAAGCCGCTGTCACTCAATGAATCAACACTATCAATGAAATTCATTATAAGTGCATGCCTCCAAGATGTAAAATGATGCCAGCAAACCTTTCAGAATGCATCCAGGTGATTTGTAATGCAACCCTATACAATTGCTGGGCACAAGTAAATACTGTGAAATTCTGGCCTGCTGACTTCATAAGATATTGGGCTTCCACTAAAGCTGTCATTATTGTGTCTGGATGAGAAGAAATCATGTTAGTCAGAGGCTAGTATTTTGCAGAGGTAGCTGGTTTCATTTCAAATTGTACTCCATGGCATACTCTTGTATTGTATCCATTATACTCCAGACAGAGCTCATTGAAGAGAATGGCTTTCTAGAAATTAAAATCTTTTGCCCTGGCCTCATTCAAAGAAACAAATTTCTGGAAAACTTTTAGACACAGAGGGCTTTTTAAAGTCGCTTCTACAGGCATGGGTGGTTTGGTTGGTATTATGTTGCAGTAGAGAATTATGCACACATCATCCTGATTAAGGCTAACCCTTGTCCATTTATTTTAACTACTACAACACACACACATACAGATATGTATTAGATACAGACTACTCAACTTCACTCCTCGACATTACTACTCAGACTCTGGCTTCCCAGTCGCTCATCGCCGTCACCAGTCCGTACAAGTAATGCCATCTAGTAGCATTGGACACAACATCTCCCTTGTTCTTAGGAAGTACAGTTCAAGTTTTATGTCCATTTAGTATAATACAAAATCTTGTGTCCATTTAGGTAGGTCTCTATTACGTACAGGCCTGTCACTCTTAGATATTCTTACCTCAGCAAGAACACTTTCGATAGGTGCATTTATCTCTGGGCTTTTCACAGGAACAAGATGTGAACCATTCCACACAGTACCATCTTCTAACACATAGGTACCTTTATTGGCTACCACTTTCTTAGGCTGAGAGTACTTATTCTCGGTCTTGGATATCTTCCAAGGCTTACGAATGCATACAGTATCGCCTGGAGATACTTATATCGCCTGGAGATACTTGTATCTCCAGGCGATATAAGTATCTTTTGATCCTCTTCTGCCTTTCCATAACTCTTCCATGTAGAATTGGGTTAGTTGCATGGGTTGCGCAGGGTTGCACATGTAGCTTGGTCCTCATCTCCCGTCCATGCAAGAGTTTAGCAGGTGATATCCCTGTGGTAGCATGTGGTGTGGATCGACTGTATAATCCATTAGATACTGGAGCATGAATTCTCTCCAAGGTAATTTTTTTACAGTCACTGTTTGAATGGCACTTTTCAACGCACGATTAAATCTCTCAACTTCTCCATTTGCTCTGGGATAATACATTGAAGAACGGCAGTGCTTAATATCCCGTTCATGTAGAAAATCTTGGAATTCTTTAGACACAAACTGTGTTCCATTATCAGAGACCAATTCATTAGGATTTCCTTCGCAACTGAAGACTTTTGCCAAGAATCCGATAATTGTATCCGTATTTGCATTTCCCACAAATTCAACTTTAGGCCATTTACTGTAGTAATCAACAAGAGTAATTGCATATCTACATTGATAGGATGCACTATGATACGGCCCTACAATATCTACAGAAACTTTATCCCAAACACAATCTGGCAACTCGACTGGTTGTCATGGAGCAGTCCTTGTCAAATTTGTTTTGTCTAATTCGAAACATACAGGACATCTTTTTACAGCAGCCTGAACTTCAGAATCCATTCCTGGCCACCAATACAGGTCACGGATACGTTGTTTCAAACATATTATTCCTTGATGAGTTTCATGAGCCAGTTCAATGATTCTACTACGTAATGTTTCAGGTACAATGATCTGGTGCGTACCACGGATGATGTATGGTTCTACAACTGTCAGTTCATCTCTACCACTATAATATGGTTTTAATGCAGGAAGAACATCTTTTAATTTCTTGGAAAAGTTACTCTGTAACTGCGTACAAAAAATTTGGAGAGTCTCTAATGTACTGCATTCATGTTTCAATTCAGATTCTGTGCATGGAAGAATGCCCTGTGTGATTGCGGCAATTGTATACATTTCTGATTCATCATAATCCACTTCCTCGTCTTCAGGAACTGGAAGTCTGGATAAACAATTAGCCACTACATTTTTCGTACCAGCTCTGTAAATCACCTCATAATTAAACTCAAGCAAGTGAGTTGACCATCTCGCAATTCTCATGCCAGCCCGCCCATTTCCTTTCGTTGACAACAGTCGAAGCCTGTTGATCTGTACGAAGAATAAATTTATTTCCCCACAACCAATTTCTCCATTTTTCTACTGCCCAAACACAAGCTAGCGCTTCTTTCTCCACGGCAGAATACTTCCTTTCTGCAGTGGACAATGATCTGGAAGTGAATGCAACAGTATACTCTTTATTTTCTTCACATACCTGAGTAAGTACTGCACCTAGTCTGTAGTCGGAAGCATCAGTTGACAGTATAGTAGTAAGAGCTGGGTCAAACACTAAAATAACAGTACTATCAAGAATTAGTTTTTTCACCAGGTCAAAGCTTTTCTCCAATTCAGATGCCCATGCAAATTTATTTTATTTTCGTGTAAGTGCTCTTAATGCTTCAACGACACTAGCAAAATTTGGTACAAACTTATAATATGAAGCCATGCCAAGGAATGATCTTACTTCATGTACATTTTGTGGAGGCGGTGCCTTGATAATTGCCTCAACTAGTTCTTCATTTGGCCGTAACCCTTCGACAGACAACTTATATCCCAAAAAGTTCAAGGTATCCTTATGCAATTGGCATTTTTCCATATTTAGTTTCAAGTTGGAAGCTGTAAGATGCTGTAGTACACGTTCCAACGCATCATCATGTTCTTTACGATTCTTTCCATACACAATTATATCATCCAGGTAACACTGTACACCTTTAATTCCCTCCAAAATTATTGACATAATTTTTTGAAATGCAGTAGGTGCGGAACAAAGTCTAAATGGAACACGGCAGAAACAAAATCTCAGATGTGTAATGAAAGCGGTGAGATCCCTACAACTCTCATGCCATTCCACTTGATGATATGCACTCCTAAGATCTAACGTAGAAAATAAAACTCCACCCAGTAAATTTAACAGTAATTTGTCAATTACTGGTAAGGGAAAGCAATCTGACACGATGGCTTTATTAGGTTCCTGTAAGTCAACACATAATCGAATATCATTTGACTTCCATTTAGTTACTACAATTGGTGAAACCCATTCAGAAGCGTCTATTCTTTCAATGACACCATTAGCTTCAAGCTTCTCCAATTCTTTAGTGACTTTATCTCTTATGGATAGTGGTAATCTACGCAATTTTTGCTTAACTAGCGTCACATTAGCCTTTATATTAAATTTATGTATGAATCCTTTTACACAACTCACTTCATTTATTTTTGCTACATCCTGTACATGCTCTTCATGTGTAGCTTTTACGTTTGTAGAACGTAGCATTTTTCCTTTAATGCATACATCCAATGCCTGAATTAAATCTGTCCCCATGATTGGATCGCCATTCTTTACGACGAACAGTTCTGTTGACACTGATTTTTTATACTTAACTTTAGCAGAAATACAACCAAAAACTGGTAATGGTTCTCCTGAATGCTATTTAAGGCAAACACTAGGTTGTTTCAACTCAACAGTATTAAAATTATGACGAACTATTCCTTCAGACAGTATTGTGACCGGAGATCCCGTGTCAACAAGCATTTTTGCCAAGCAACTACTACCCTGTATTTCAATGTTTACATCGCAGTAAAGACAATTTAGTCTTTCCAATGAATGAACAGTAGATATAATAACATTAGGAACAGTTATTTCATTTACAAAATGTGTGGAGCGACACAGCTTTGCAAAATGTCCTCTTTTCGAACATGCGTTGCACTTAACATTTTTAGCAGGACAAGTAGGAGCATTCGCTAAGTGCGTAGTTGAGCCACAATGATAGCAATGGCGTACTTTCATTTTCTCATGACCCGTGGTCGGTTGAGCTTGTTTACTTGTGTGTTTATTTTTTTTCTTCTGTCACCTTGGAAACAGCCTGGACATGTTTAACTTCTACAGAAGTAGTTAACAATTTAGACTCTTTCATTGCTGATTCAATTTGCGTAGCTAATTCACACGCCTTTCAGAGAGTCAAATCTGGTTCTAAAAACAGTCTTTCGCGAATTCGAGAAACGTTTATTTTTTCTATGAGCTGATCCCTGATCATTTCATCAGTAAACGTTCTAAACTGACAAGTAACAACAAGTTCCCGTAATGCTGAAATGTATTGAGTAACTGTTTCATTTCCCAGCTGAGCTCTTTTACGAAATTTGTATTTCTCAGCCACCACATTCACTTTCAGCGTAAAATAAGACTCGAGCATAACAACAGTAGCTTTGAAAGTTTTATCATCTGTATCCAACGTATAGTAGATTCACTGACCTTCATGACCTAAACAATGTAGCAAGAGAGCTCTTTTCCTCTCATCGGAAAAATCCTCACCTCCGGACGCAGTTAAATAAGTATGAAACGTGCGAAGCCACGTAGAAAAGGGAAGTTGTAACTCACCTGGAAAATCCAGTAAGGGCAATGGCAGAGCCAGAGCAGCCATTTTGTCACGAAGCAAAAGCAGAAGCCTCAATAGTAGATTCCAGTATCCTTGTCGCCACTTTCCACGTTATGTTGCAGTAGAGAATTATGCACACATCATCTTGATCAAGGTTAACCCTTGCCGCCCCGGTGGCGCAGTGGTCTAAGCGATGGCCTCTGATCATTCGCCTGAACAGTGTCCGGGTTCGAATCCCGGTGAGGCATGGATGTTGTGTTTGTCTTACGGCACTGGTTCTCTCTCTTCCCTGGAACCAGTGACCCTAAATTAGGGACGGGCGACTGCTTATAGCCCATTGAGTTGGTCACGGTGGTCGTTAAACCTCCAATCAAAAAAAAAAAAAAGGGTTAACCCTTGCCCATTTATTTTAACTACTACAACACACATACAGATATGTGTTAGATACAGACTACTCAACTTCACTCCTCGACATCACCGTTAAGACTCTGGCTTCCCAGTCACGCATCACCGTCATCAGTCCGTACAAGTAACGCCATCTAGTAGCATTGGACACAACAGTTGGCCCATTGTATGAAACAATCTGTGGACTGTACGGAATTACTTCTGGCATTTCAGTTCTTTTGATTCAACAGATCTTGTGATTTCCTTTTGAACAGAGAAGATTACTTTCAGTAACATCTCTTCAGTTCTGTGCCACAAGCATTGCAAGGGAATGAGTCAACAATTTCCCATTCTGTGAAGATATTTCTGCATTGAAGTTGCTAACTACAACCTGAGTTAAGTTTTCTTTATGAGTACTCATTCCTAAAAACTGCAGGTCTTTTGTGGTAGCTTGTGCTGCAGATTTTTTGAATCTGAGGATTTCATCATAGGAGCAAGTAATTTGGAAGTCATGAAGAAACTGAGCAAGCTCTTTTGAAAAATGCACTTTTACTTGTAGAGCAATCTGCAGACTTGTGGGTAGATTCAAGAGGATTGCTGTAACCATATTTCCTATAGGAAGAACTGGAGGTGTTTCATCTAGCTAGGGGCTTAAATCAACCAGTAGTTTCCGTAGAGTGGGACTGCTCTCTTCACAAGCATCCTCTTCTGTGAGATGAGCATTATAATGATCCTTATCAATACCGATACCCTTGATTTATTTTCTGATATGCGTAGAGAGCACTTCCACACTTTCTGATACATTATCATGGTCTTCATCTGGTGTAAGTCTCAGAGCATCACTAGCCTTCTTGCGAAAAACAATGACACTTGCATAACCTGGTGATGACAATACAATAAGTTCTGTTTGAAACTTTTTATTTAATGAATTTATAAGGTTCTGATGACTCAATCTTCTCCCTCTATTGTCTTCATATAGCTTGAAGATTTCTACTGAGTTCCATATACGTGTCTCATCTGACTTCAAACTACTTATAACCTTCTGTAAGTATTTGTCGTCATCATTTCCTTTTGAGGCTTCATAATGGCTGGCTGTAGAAACTGCCAAGTCTGCCATGAATTTATTGCGACAGTTTATATGATATCTTACATCAGCAGCATTTAAATCGTTAACAGCTTCCTCAACTCTAATTCTAACTTGTGACGACCATTCATCGTTTCTCTTTTCGCAAGTTTCCAGTATGTAAGGCTTTTGATAGGTTTTCTTTTATCAACTCGTATATGCCGGTCTCCACTGGTCAGGATATTTTTTGTCTTTTTCTAAAACACAGTCAGTACTGCAATAAAAACAATGCTTCTTAACATTAAAAATTGGTAGGCTTCATCTTCAAAACTTTGCTGGTAGTTTTTTTTTTTTTTTTTATCCTTCACCACATTTTTGTTTTTCATGTCGGCGCACTTTATTTTTGTCAGTATACACAGAAACACAGCTTTTATGACAGGTAATTTTCAATTCTTCATTGTCCTCAAGCAATCTTTGAAGTTCTAAATGTTTACCATCGTCATATTTCTCACTTCACGACATAACTGTTCTGATTTGCTGTGCTCTTGCTTCAATAAGCTTATCCTTTTTTCCACTACACTGATATATCCACTCAAAAAAGCACCTTTTCTCTGTAATCACTTAGTCTTGACCGCTACTCCTGCAAAAGAAGAAAAACAAGTTACAGTTGTTCAACAAAAATAGAAAAAACAAAACGAATTTGATACCAGTAGAAATTGAAAAGTTGTTGCATGGCAGTGGCCACTAAAGAGCTCTACCTTTGACGCTGGTTATGAAATTGAACCAAAAAGCAATAAAAAGGACTTCAAAAACTTAAAAAATAAAACCAACCAGTAGGTAAAAGAAATATCGCAGGATCTATGTGACCGACGACGCCATCTTGAATTGGGCAAGTTGCCTAAAAGTTCCGAAGTGGTACCCAGTATTTCTTGGTTCTTTGTACCATATGCTAACAATATTAAC
This sequence comes from Macrothele yani, assembly GCA_039090855.1. NCBI lineage: Eukaryota > Metazoa > Arthropoda > Arachnida > Araneae > Macrothelidae > Macrothele > Macrothele yani. The sequence continues at coordinate 68,664,317 of CM077028.1, read as the reverse complement.
AGTAAAAAAGAACTTAAGTCAAAACCAGGTTCAGCTCTCGTCTGCCAGACTAATACAAGTTTGGTTTGCAAAAGACTGTTCTTTATTAGTTACATCTGATTCTTGAATCTCATTCTTTTCCTGGTTAGTATCATCTACATTTGGGCACATCACAATATAATGTTTTCTAAAACATTTAGTGCATTTTACAAATCTTCTACAAAATTTCGCACGATGCCCAGGAATCAAACAGGCAAAGCTTCCTCCCTTTCTAGATACAATTTGCTTCTTCTGTTCTAAAGTCATGAGTTTTGCAGTTCTACAACTTGCAGATTCATGATGATCTTCACAAAAAATACATCTGTCCTTTCTGGATTTTGTCTTTGTTGCCTCATTATTTAGAAATCCTGCCGCAGTTGGAATTACATTCCGTGTGCCTGACCTCTGTTTTGGAATAAATTTAGTTTTACTTTGGGTTTCATTATTGAAACCTTGTTCCACCGTTGTTATCCTTTCTTCCCCTTCTACTTCCTTTCTTAAAAATGTCATCAATTGTCCTAATTTATTAGTTTCCCTTTCCTCCATAGAAGACAAATTTCGTTCCCATGTTCTCAAAATATACTTAGGCAACCACTTCTCAACAATGGGATAGAGCATGGTGGCATATTTATCAGTCGTTACTTTTAAACTTTTTAATGCCCTCACATGCGTTTTAATTCTATCGTAAAGCTTCAATATCAAAATCTTACCTGAAGGATTATTAGAATTTGTCATCACTAAACAAAGTAGTTCTTTCACATAAACTTCAACCAACAGGTCATCCAAACTGTTCTTTTGAAAGGGACTGTTCCAAACTGTCCCTTCCAAACTGTTCTTTTGAATATTTGATAGCTTTATAATTTTTGGAACTAGGTGGAAAACTTTCCACTATATCCCTAGCTTTGGAGCCTGTTCCGGTAGCCTGTAGTAAATACTGATACTTGTCTGCAGGAACAATTTCCTCATCTTCATGGATTTTCCAAAACTGCCCCCAAAACCCTAACTATTTTTTATCATCTTTGGTGAATTTCTTTAGTTCTATTTTAGGTAGCTTAAACTTCCTTTCTGAAGAAACACCTTCACCTTTAATGGAGCTAGTATCACTATTTTCAGAGTGCATAACATGAGATACCTTTGTCCTCAAGAATATGAGTTGGTCACTTATGCGATTCCACTACTTCGAATTCCTGCCTATATTCCTCATCAGAACATTCAGTATCTTCCGTTTCCAATATTTCTAAAATGTCTTTATCTAGCACGCTGATCTCGTCCCATCTCTTTACCAGCTGGGCTAATAAAGCTGCAATGTTATCCAAATCCAATATTTCTACCTTCACAGTTCATCTAAATTATTTGCAACCTTAGTAAAACTCGTTCTTAAATGTCCACTCTTGTGTTTTAATTATTCCATTTCAAAACCGAAACCATTGTGCACGGAAATCTCAAATAATGTTCAGGCAAAATTTGCACAGAATGAAACAAATAAAGGCAACTTGATCACGCTAGTTACATTACATGAAAAAAACTTTTATAAAAAAGTTCGTAAGTTGGCGTGATCAAGTTACCTTTATTTATTATTATTGTTACATGTTTTGTCCATCATTGTCATAGAATGAAACAATTAACATTCAGTTTACCATATTCTCAAAATAACTTTCTCAAAAGTACTAACTATTTCTATGAATGTTTACTCTCATCACAACAGTTCTTCTTCCCAAACTAGCCTACTGAGCTGGTCCTGTCACCAGACTCCATGTTGTTATGAAATGGTATGGCTAATTGAGAACTTACACGAAGAGTAAATGTTTTAGCTGTACTTATGTATCTCCAATCAGGTCGCCGAAAACAACATAACATAAAAGAACATCCATCGAAAACACTTCACAACACTTTATTCACTTTACTTATCGCTAGATGAACATTAATCAACGCCGCCCCGGTGGCGCAGTGGTCTAAGCAATGGCTTCTGACTATTCGTCCAAGATGGGTCCGAGTTCGAATCCCGCTTAGGCATGGATGTTGTGTTTGTCTTACGGCTCTGGTTCTCTCCCTTCCCTGGAACCAGTGGCTCTAAATTAGGGACGGGCGACTGCTTATAGCCCATTGAGTTGCTCACAGTGGTCGTTAAACTCCCATTAAAAAAAATTAATCAACATTACATACACACCAAATCAGTCTCTTTCTTTTTTTTTTTCTGTTTGTTTAACACCCCACTCTCTCTTAGAGGTGCTGCCATCTCGCGATCAGACTGGGCATCAAATGCAACATAGAAAATTCAGTTCCTTTTTAGAAGTGGCGCCACCAGCTGTAAACCGGGTTGCCAAATGCAATAAGTACCTTTACACCCACAAGAGATGAGGTTCAGCAGTGTAGAAGGAGCAGGTTGAAGGTCCATGTGGACTGGCTTCAATGTGTTGTTAAATTTCGTCCAGCCCCAATTTGTAGCCTGTAACACATTTATATTACATTGCTGCATTTGTAGATACGCACGATAGAAATGTTGCATAGCAGTAGCACTAGTGGGGGCTAACACAGCAAGATCAATTTTTGAACCTAATTTTTGCTTGTCAATTAGATAGTTATACTGTTGTAACGGTACTCATCAAGAGTCTGACTGTTTTTTGCACTGGACAGACAAATAAAAAAATTATCTGCTGCAGCAATTACTTCTTTGGTAGATGATGGGTCATTGAAAACTAAAACAGATGTCCTCAAATCCTTCTCTCTTTGAAGAAGGCGAAATTCCTGCAGTTTACCCTTTCTGAACACAGCTGAATTTGTATTGCAACCAGTTGATGCATGCGCAAAAAACATACATTAGATTCTTCCGCATATTTGCAGAATCCCCACCCCACTTTTTTGTCATCATTTGGGTTATTTTTCAAGGGGGGGGGGGTCGTCTTTTGGTCTGGGGATGGTATTTCGTTTTTCAAAAACAGAAGTTAAATGTAGTGAAAAATTTTCCCATAATCATGATTTCTTTTTCTCGTGATGTTTCTTCTGTGCTGTATTATTGTTAAATATAATTTTATTCCATAAGCATTTGCATTTCAGCTTGAAAATGGAAGAAAGATTTCTGGTAACGAAAGTTAGACGGCGTGAAAATTTCCCTGTAATCTTCAGGCACAAGATTCTTCCGTTCGAAGAGTTCCGCCTTTTCCATCATCATTTTGATGGTTCTCAAGATTAATGTAGAACTGAACAGAAATTTTAAAGGGATTGGTGGTGGTGAGGGATCGTTTTCCATAAGAAGACAAAATTCTGACTTTCAAAACTTTTGGAAATGGAAGTTAAACAGTGTGAAGGTTTCTTCCATAATGGTAATTCTTTTTTCTTGCGATGTTTCTTCTGCCCAGTAGTGTTGTTAAATATAATTTTATTCCATAAATATTTGTATTGCAGCTTGAAAATGGAGGAAAACTTTCTTAAAATGGAAGTTGGACAGAGCGAAGGTTTCTCCCATAAACAGGTTTTTTTTTGTTTTTTTTTCTCCGTGTTGTTCCATTTATCTTGTGTTGTTGTTAAACATAAAAAAGAAAAGAAAATTTTATTTTGAATACAGTGATGTGTTCCAGTTTAATATTTACATAAATAAATTTCAGTGAACAATTCTGTCTTACTCTCATTCCATGTTATATTCACACTTTTTCACTGTACATTTTTATTTTTCACCCCGTTAAAAAGTTCAGCTTTTTTTGTTTTCCTTCATCAGTCTCATGTATGAAACAAAATTACTTCACTCAATTCTCCTAGCATTTTTTGTTGCCTTGAAATATTAAATATAGTTTGCAGTTTCTTATTTCCAGATGCAAGCCAAAGAAGCAACATATCCTCACTAGTTGTTGATAATGATGTCCATATGACCAAAAGATCTGTATCTTGGCTGACAACAATAACAGGCACGTCACATTTAGCTTTCTCTAAGACTATGTTGATGATCGTAATGTGAGCAACAGCTTCTGCTTGGTGAACCTTAACATTGAACTTTATGCACCTAGCTATAAAAACATGTATGAGGGATTCTAATTGCACTTTATGGTATTAACCAAATCATGCCATTATACGTGGAACATATATAGTATCTGAAACAATCATTCGATGTTTCTGAATATTTCTGTTTCACACGTTATGTTCTGTGAAAGTTTAATCGGCTGATACGTAACGTCCAACGGTGAAAATTATTTATGTGTCGATTGACCATTATAGTCAAAAATTCAAGTCATTCCATTTGGTTAGCACCTATTCAACAGTGTACAAATTCCATATATCTTTCACCACCTTCAAATATCTATCCCCTAATGTTCATCTTAATGTTTTTACAAAAGACGACGGAACTAAGCAAGTACCGGTATTCTTGTGCAACAGACCTAACTACGATAAGCCTAACCTTGTTTTGAAAAGGATGATAAACCGGAAGAACCGTGGCTTCTACTGACAACGAAGGAAAGCGGGGTAGTTCTCAAGTGGTAAGCATTAATACGCTTAATCTGTATTTTTTAACTATAATGATCAATTGACACATAAATAATTTTCACCGTCAGACGTTACGTATCAGCCGGTCGAACTTTCACAGAACATAATGTATGAAACAGAAATATTCAGAAACATCAAATGATTGTTTCAGATACTATTTATGAGGGATATTTTGCTTTTGCGATTTCCTAAGAATTCATCTTTGGTGGTGGTTGTAACCATGTTCTCTTGAAAATGAATTGTGGCCGATGATCTGTGTGCCGCTTGTCTCTCTTGTTCATTACTTTTAGTTGTAGGTTCTTCTGGATATCCATAAAATATAATGATACAATCTTTACTGTATTGGGATGTTATATATGACATGTAACAGTCTAGAACAACTGCTGGTTTGTGCCACACAACAGTATGCAAAATGTGACCCCATTTAAAACTGAAACTAAGGATAACTTGACACCTTTCCTCAGGGTGCTACTACCAAACAATGAAGTAAGCTTTGGAGCCAGCTCATAGCAGAAGCAATCCTTCAATTGATCAGGTTCATTCACAATGCAGACAATTCTATGAAATCTTGGGTAATGACCACAGCAATATTGTGCCAGATTTTAATTCCTGAATGCATGGCAGCCAGAGGAGCTACTTTGTTTTGTTTTTTACCCTGTCAGGCTACTAACCTGCTATTTCAGACATCAAATGCATACGCTTTTCAACTGCTAAGTCACATGTGACAGAAGAGTCACCCACTAAGCTAGATTTATACTGAGGAGCTATCCCCATTCCTGGCTAAAAAAATTGTGCTGCAACAACATATCAGTAAAAACATTCTTGTCATAGGCATCTCTGGTTTGTCTACTTGGGTTTTCCTAGATGTGCTGCTATAAGGTTAAGGAACAGACATTCGTGAATACTTGAATGGCTTCAGTGATTTCTGAGCGAACGGGAGCATGTGTAACCCACCTTAGATGAGTGTTTTCTGTTATACCTCTGCCATGGGTTAGTCTACCAATTGATTTGTGCCTCTCATGAGATATTGTTCAATTACCATGTCAGTAAAGATACCAGCCCTAAACCTATCAGCACATACATACATGTCATTAAGCTGTTGATTCAGGGGATAGTTCCTCAAGCAAAGAACATCTGACAAGTAAATATTTAACTGATAGAACTAGAATTTACTTACGATCTGTTTATCAAATGTCTCCATTTACAACGATCTCTGCACACAACTGGAGCTTCATTGAAATCCATCACACGTCACACACAAGACCTTTTGTACTTCATGCTAATAATCTTTGTTTCTGGCAGACATTCCTGAACCTGGTCCATCCATGATTTCCTTGGCCTTCTTCTACCTTTACTTCCTGCCACTTGGATTGAAAAAACTCTCTTAGTCAGCACCTCATCACTCATTCCTTCAACATGGCCAAATCACCTAAAAATATTAGTCTCCATCTTACTAACAATATTTTGCCTCACATTACACATCTTCATTCCTCACATGATCACAGCGTGTCTTCTCACTCTCCCCTCTCCCCATAAGTAATGTATCTCCCCAGCACACAAACAACTCCTATGTCTTTTCTGCAGTACCCAAGTTACCCTGCCGTACATCAAAGTAGAAACAATTACACTTTCATACACAGCCATTCAGGACTTCCTTGACAACCCATCATTCCTGTGAAATCCACCTAAGTCAGGTATGACTTTCAATGAAGAATTCACTTGCCTACTAATTTCACCATCTAATTTGTTCTCTCTGTCAAAATCAAACATACTTCCTAAATATACAAACTCATTCACCTGGTCAATCTCTGGGCCATAAAGACTTATCTTGCATTCAGTACTAACAATTTCTCACTCAAAAACCATAACTTTGGTTCTTGATCTCAAAGACTACAGTCTTGTGACGCTTATATACAGTATATTAAGATAATACAACGTAGCCACCCCGGTGGAGCAGTGGTCTAAGCGATGGCCTCTGATCATTCATCCGAAAGGGGTCCGGGTTCAAATCCCGGTGAGGCATGGATCTGTCCCTTCCCTGGAACCAGTGGCTCTAAATTAGGGATGGGTGACTGCTTATAGCCAATTGAGTTGCTCACAGTTGTCGTTAAACCTCCAATCAGAAAAAATAATAATAATAATGCAAAGTAGTTTGTCACAAATATTTATTTTTTCAAGTCGACCATGGTTTCGCTGGGTATTGGCCTAGCTTCATCAGGACGAATGGCACGTAAATATTCAAATTGTATGTGATATCATAAATGGCGTTTACAGTCTTGGGTTTTGGTTAGTTGCTTCCACGCGCTTGATAGAAATGGGGTGGATGCCATGTCATTAACAAGTTGCGAAGACTTCTGATATATATGGAAAGCTTCCAAAATATCAAGTTTGGTGGTTGAATCTGGCTTGTCAATTAATTTTGCTGCTTCAAAGAGAAATGTATAGTTCTTTTCATAACAGTGTTTAGCCATCGATGACTTTTTTAGGTCACAGTTCCGAATGTAGGTCTTGTGCTCCTTCAATCGAAAATGCAAGGCTCTACGGGTCTGTCCTATATTTACATGCCATTCGTCCTGATGAAGCTAGGTCAATACCCAGCAAAACCATGGTTGACTTGAAAAAATAAATATTTGTGACAAACTGTGTTGTATTATCTTAATATACCTAACTTTGGTTTTTCAATTATTTATATTCAGTTTAAATTTCATTCAATTATTTATATTCAGTTTAAATTTCATTCAAACTTCATACATCTGGGACATCCAGCTCTGCAACTCAGTAACAGAGTTGCATGTCCCAGATGTATGTAGTGTTCAGGACTGTGTCATCAGCATAGAGCAATCTGCACACATGGATATTACCAAGACATAAACCAGTATTATCCATTTTGGCATGACACATGTATGCATCCATAAATATACGAGGATAGATCCAAAAAAAAAAGGTTACAAGGGTCATAAAAAATGATTGATTAACAATAGACAGAAAATTCAAAAGGGAATTATGAGGCATACTTGCCAATCACTTTTCCACATAATCACCAAATCTGTTCAGGCATTTATCGGAACGCATGACCAACTTGTTTAACCCGGCTCGGTAGAAATCACATCCCTGCCCATTGATCCAGTTCTCGGCAGCTGTTTTCACATCACTGTCAGAAGAGAACCGTCTTCCAGATAAGTGTTCCTTCAATTTCGGAAAAAGGAAGTAGTCACTGGGTGCCAAATCTGGGCTGTATGGGGGGTGGCTCCAGACTTCCCACTTGAACTTTTGCAGCAATTCTTGAGTTTTGCGTGCAGTATGGGGCCTGGCATTGTCATGCAGAAAGATGACACCATCACTCAACATGCCAGGCCGTTTGCGTCGGATGGCTTAACGTAACCTTGTCAAAGTGGCACAATAACGATCGGCATTAACGGTATGGCCACGCTCTAGATACTCGATAAGGATAACACCGCATGCACCAGAATATGGTTGCCATAACTTTACCGGCAGAGGGTGTAACCTTAAACTTCTTTTTCGTTGGTGATCCAGCGTGTTTCCACTCCATACTGGCTCTTTTGGTTGTGGGGACAAAGTGATGAAACCAAGTTTCGTCCCCAGTAACGATGTGATCAATGAACTGCTGGCTGTCGGCATGGTAACGCTGCAGAAACGTGAGGCTGCACATAATTCATGTGGCTTTCTGCTGCTCGGATAATGCACGTGGTACCCAGCGGGCACAAACCTTGGAATATCCCAAAACATCAGAAACGATACGCTGAACGGTACCATAGCAGAGTCCCAGCTCTGACACCATTGCATGCACAGTTACTCGTCGATCATTTTGAATCATTTCGTCAACTCGTGCCGTGTTGATTTCTGTCGTTGACGAACTTGGACGGCCGCTCGCTGCCCTGTTGCGGTTTTCCACATCCTCTCTGCCCGATTGAAAAGAGCGACACCATTTTGCTACATGTTGTCGGCTGATTGCTTCTTCACCATAAACTTCCACTATTTGACTGTGAATTGCAGATGCGGACACATTCTTTGCCCATAAGAACCGAATTACGGCTCACACCTCCAAGCGGGACCACTTTTCTAAACGTCTTGCCATTTCAATCGCTCTCACGCGTCTGCAAACTTGCACTAACTTCCCAAATAACCGCTGTCAGACAACTAGCGCCATTTGTCTCCACTCTGGGCAACAAATGTACCCTCCACACTAATTACTTTTCCAATGCTGCTGCTTGTAACCTTTTTTTTTTTTTTGGATCTATCCTGGTATTAAACAGCCACGATGATATTACACAACCTTGTCTAACTCCAGCACCAATAGAAAACTATTTTGATATAACACCATTCACTTGTACACGTGCTAAATCTAGTTGTTGTTTTATTGGGGATTTTAACGACCACCGTGAGCAACTCAATGGGCTATAAGCAGTCGCCTATCCCTAATTTAGGGCCACTGGTTCCAGGTAAGGGAGAAAGCCAGTGGCATAAGACAAACACAACATCCGTACCTCGTCAGGATTTGAACCCGGACCCATCTGAAACAAATGATCATAAGCCAGCGCTTAGACCAGGGCGGCTGTATCAGCACAGTGAACAGTAAAAAACCCATCCTTTGTGAATCATTCAAATTCTTCTGTTGAAAGACTTGTCCAATTCTAGCATTTTGTGACAGTAGAGATGTGCTGATTTTTCGTATAAAGTGTGTGTCCTGCAGCGTGGAAATGAGGCAACATCTAAATTATGGCAAAAACGTGAAGTGGCCAATTGTGTGTTCTAGAAGCGTATGTAGAATTTTTTTCGGTGGGAGGAAGGGGGGGGGGCAACAGAAAATTGAAGTTTGAAATCCGTCAAAACAAAATAAAGGTTAATGAAAAATAGAAGGCCGCCCCGGTGGCACAGTGGTCTAAGGCGCTGGCCTCTGATCATTCGTCCGTAAGGAGTCCGGGTTCAAATCCCGGTCTGGCATGGATGTTGTGTTTGTCATACGGCACTGGCTCTCTCCCTTCCCTGGAACCAGTGACCCTAAATTAGGGACGGGCGACTGCTTATAGCCCATTGAGTTGCTCACGGTGGTCGTTAAACCTCCAATCAAAAAAAAAAAAAAATAATAGAAAAAAATAAAGCAATATTTTCTCATGTAAGTTGATGCATTTTTATTAAATTAAAGAATTTTTCTAATGTAAGTCATATTTTAACAAAAAAATTACACTTTAGCGGGCCAAGCCCTCCCCATCTGAATATGCCCCTGGCTTGCTCTGCTCTTATAAATTGCAATACTAAAGTGACTTGATCAACATATTGCAGCCAGAGTTCAGCAGTTCTGCTTTTCTCCTTTATGTCTTGACAAGCTGATTCAAAGTTAATCTGCAAATTGGCCAGCAATTCCACATGTTTACTTGTTCTGAAGATACTTAATTTGCGATAATTCTTCATTAAGTTTAAGTACACTTCCAAATGAGTCGCACTTTATGGAAGGATATTTCACAACCAAACACTTGAATAAAGTAGCTTGTGTAAGGATATGGGTGTGAATTGATCGTACATACACATGGCCTGAAAGCATGTGGGGAACAGTATTTTCGGCATACAGAGATTCCCATAATTCCTCTATACCACTCTCCTTCATAGTGTGCCCTATGGATCCTAAGAAACTCATTAGTAAGTGAAGCACTTGTAGCCTGACAATAGCAGATGATACTTGGTCATGTCCTCCTCCCCCTTTCGCTAAAGCTACGATTCCAGAACATGTGATATATAAAGATTGATCAAAAGTCACAAAGCAAGGTTTATTCATGGCATTATATTCCGAAGCTGCATATGATAATACAGAATAAGGTGTGGTCTAGTTGCTAAGGGCCAAGTTTAGAAATGGAACTGGTAAAATACAAGATGTTTGAAAAGTTCCTGTTTCTTGCATGGCAGCTTGCATATAGCCATTCCAACTGGGAAGGGGCTTGTTTGAGAACATGAATCCAGCCATCCACAGCAAATCAAGTTTCAAGCCTTTTTAACTTCTCGTACATCATCTGCACTTAGTGACAATTTTTCAATTGCAATACCTGCCAGACCCTCTTCATTTGGTTTCTTGTATACCTTTACAGGTATATTTTTCAGTGGTATAAAGAAGTACCCAGTTTTTTCTTTTTATCCCTTGTAATAGTTGAAGGCGTAGTCACTGATTTCGCTGGTGTCACGCATTTTATTCCTCCTGACATGCGCACCGTGCCTCGCCCATCTAGGGTTCTAATTACGAAAAATGCAATTCATGAGGCAACCTTAAGGGTTGTCTTATGTTATAAATGTGCTTTTGATTAAAATATACATAATATCTAAGGTATTTTTACCTGATATTGTCAAAGTATTTCGCATGTTGTTGCGCTGTAAGGCACGTGCTCCCGGCCTGAGAGGTCCCTTATGTTACGGACCTTTGGTTAGTTATAAAAAAAATTTATACAGAAATAAAACAATTAGGTTATATATTTTCAGTTCCACATTCATTCACTCACACAATCAAACTTTTAAAATTTACTATTAATTAAAAGATTTTAGTAGAAAGAGTTATACTCGTCAGGTCAGGAGACGTCTCACAAGTGGTTCATTGTTACGGCGAGCGCTTTCGGCGGTGCTTAACCACCATCGTCGGGCTTCTACTTCCACTCGCCGTAACAACGAATCCCTTGTGAGACGTCTCCTGACCTGATGAGTATAACTCTTTCTACTAAAATCTTTTAATTAATAGTAAATTTTAAAAGTTTGATTGTGTGAGTGAATGAATGTAGAACTGAAAAAATAACCTAATTGTTTTATTTCTGTATAAAAAAATTTTATAACTAGCCAAAGGTCCATAACATAAGGGACCTCTCGGGCCGGAAGCACGTGCCTCACAGAGCAACAACGTGCAAAATACTTTGACGATATCAGGTAAAAATACCTTAGATATTATGTATATTTTAGGGTTCTAATGTTAGCATCAGGATTATCAGAAACAAATTGCTGAAAATCTTCACTGCTGACTATTGGTTGAGCAGCTTCATTTACACAGTTTATAAATGAACGTGTCTCATTGTAAAGATAAGCAAAGTCCTAATGCATGTAGCATGTTTATTAGATTCCTAGATCTGTTCTTGAAATGTAGGTGAACAGATAGTCCCAAGTGTATTGGGCATACAGATATAATCGCATGATTAATAGTTAAAGCTTTTTGCCATTGTTTAGTTGCAATATTGTTTTTTCCATGGACCACAGCATCTATGAAGACTTGAAGAGATTGAGGAACAAGATTTATACCCCCATCCTTAACCTTTTAAGCACCCTATGTACCTCACCAAACGGTTCCCCAAATTTTCTGCACTCCCCAAACAAAAATGTTCATATGGCTGCTAGGTTTTACAAAAGCAACGGAAAAACATTTCCTTTGCCCTCAGCACTGCCAACCATGACCTGTTGACAGTGACGAAAGCAGGTTGATGGTCAGTACCGCTGAGATGAGAAGGAAGCATCTATTCCTTTATTCTCTTCTCCATGAACTAAGAAATGATGGATAAGTGCTAGTCCCCCCCCCACACACACACACACACCCCTGACACGACATCGTACCACTGTGTAAAAACAAATTATTCAAACATATCCTTTCTCTCATTCGTCACCATTATTATAGGCCTTCGAACTAGTAATTCGTCAAAAAGGTTTAGTGTCAATCATTTCCTTAAAAGACCACTTTGAGTAACAAAGCTAACAAAAACAATACTTTCTGATGAGCAGGTTCACTCTTTCTAGCCGCATTCGGCTCACTTCTTAGATAGCAATGATATTCGTTCGATCTGACTCCAGCCCATTTTGCTAACCCCGAGTTAATTTGCTATTAATGCTGTCAGTTGTGGGATAACATGTTAAGCCATAAATTTGCTTGTGGCTATCTTCTCTTCTTATTGCAGCAGCTGTTTGGACAATTCACAGTCTTTCACTTTCCAGATTTTGATTTTTCTTTGTATACCTCTTATCATATAATATTTTACGAGTCATGCCCAAAAAACTTATTATAGCAGGTCGTCTTCCGTGTACTTCTGTCACTGTCAGTCTCCAACAAAATGGTCTTTTAAGCGTTTTTTTTTAATAGGTAATCTGAAATGTCAGTCTTCCCCTCCTGGTGAACTTTTAATTATTTCTTTCAGTTCAGGAAGGGTATACTGACATTTATCATTACACCGTTGATGTGTTCAAAGAGTTTCAAAAATATTTTTTTCATTCACATTTACTGGCCTTCCAGCTTTATCAAATTGTTTAGTGTGCTTAAAGTTAATGTAACAGTTATGATGGTATCTTACCTCTTCTGCAATTAAATTGACATTGACACATGATCTGACATTTTCAGCAACGTCATTTCGTCTCTCATTACACTTTTCTAATATAGAATCCTTAATTTTATTTTGTCTCTACTTGTGTAACTCCTCTTTGTCAGTTTTTTTGGTTTGGTAGATGTTGAAACAGCAGTGTCTTTCCCACAAAACAGACAGTATGATTTATAATTAAACCTGCTGAATTGAGACCTACGAACTGGAGCATGACTGGGCAAATGTGCCTCTCCCAATGCTCATGTAGCTGTTGCTATACTTGAAGGTCTGGTGTAGTAGTTCTTCATGCAGTTATTTTGGACTGTTATTTCTTTAAGATGCTCAGTAGTTCCAATTTCCCACTGTTTCGTTCTTTGCTGGCACTTATGATTGCTGGAAGTCGGTAACCTTGACTATTTCACCGTCATCATCTTTTGCTGCACAAAATACATGTCTCACTTCCTTCCATATTTATATCAGTTCATCCTGAAACCAAAAAGTAAGACTTAGTTCACTAAAAATGGTTGGTTTATCGCAGAGAGAGAAATTTAAGAATATTGTAAATGGTTACAGTTTGCCACACCTAAAAATAGGTTTTAAAGGTGAGATAACATCAAATAAAGTTTAAATGTCTGAAACGGTTTGGAGAAAAGGTATTGTTGCGGGCTTGACAATTCCATCTCATTGAACGATCTTTTCTGATGATTGATTTATGTCCCACATGATACACTTTTCACTAGAAACTGCAAACTATTGATTACCAGGAAATGTATCTCAACCGGTATAGCTAAATCAACATATTATGTACCAAAATGTGTGTTTTTTTACAACCTACAATTCACTGGCCATGTTGTCTGGACTATCTCTAAGCGTTAGCGACTTATGAGTGAAAAACTGAAAAATAGCTGCCATTTTCCGAGATGGTGGCCATAGCTTGGGGTTGAACTTAAGGGACTTTCAATATGTTCATTAGGAGGTATTATATTACAACTGTGCAAGTTCCTTGCTTGTATAAGTTTTTTTTTCCTTTTAGCACAATTTCTGACCTGAAATGACTGCACTATAAATGTGAGGAGTGTGAGCGCTTTTCCATTTGCACCCCAGAAAGCAGTCACAACTCACTACCTTTTTTTTTTTTTTTTTCTTGTCTTACGAAAGTTACATATCTACCTATGACATTTCAATTTAAGTCAACATATGTGCCATTTTAGGTATATCCTGTTTTAATGAAATCTAAAAAAAATTCCAAATTTTGATTTATTTCAATTAGTAAAAGACAGTTTTGACATCCATTTGTAATGTTTTCCAAGTGTAATAAATTTTCTATGCAAAAGGCTCTAAGTAACAGATAAATCTTTAAAAGTGCCATTGCTGCAGTTTGCTGCCAAGGAGTTTTATACAAACTTTAAAGTGCTGTAATACAGGAATTTCATTGAAGTAGCAAATCATTAGGAGCACCCAATAGCAATCGGATATGCTCCATCCTCACTTACGTACCCAACTATGACATTGAAATGGCCTCGTAAATGGGTAAGGATTAAGATATGTACAAAGCGTAGATAGCAGTGTTAGAATTAGAAATAAATCTACAGGCCCAGCGGACCACTCAAATTTCCAAATCCCTGATCTGCCCAAATGCCCACTGGTCCATGCAAAAAAAAAAAAACTTGCTCATTGTCGGTATATGTAGAAAATTACATATTTTAGTGGAGCTGTATATTACAAATTTAAAACGGAATGTGCACACGTACTCATGCAAATAGTACTAATAAATAAACACAAAACATGCTACACAGTGGTTGAAATTTGGAAAAAAAAAAAAAAAAAAAACTTCACTGGTCTGCAGGACCAGTAAATACCAAAAGTTGGTAGTTACTCATTTTCACTAGTTCAGAAATGGCACAAAGATTAATACATTTTGTATGCACTTGGTGCTAGTATGCAGGATGGTACACTGATTATAAAAGCACTGATATGAAGCACTATCCACTTTATCAGTGCACTGATTATGAAGCACTTTGCAACATACCAAAAGCCACCTTCATGGAATACCTTGCTTCAGTGTGAACAGCAGGAAATTTTCCCATATGGACAGATGGGCAAAGCCAGGGCATAAATGGCAACTTCCAGTTGGAAAACATAGTGTTTCATATCAGTGCTCTATGGTCATTACTTGTGCATAAAATGGCACTGTCTTAATCCAAATAGTCTGAGACCTCGGTTTCCTGCATTCCAAAATTTTCATAAAACTTAAATACGGTTTGTTCAAACATCTTGGAAATGTTTGAACTTTTTCCACTACTGCTGGTCTTCACTGAATATCTTGTTTCGTTCTGACGAACTCTCCTTCTTGTAGCTTGGGCAGTTCCTTTGTATGTTGGTCATAATAGAACTTTTGTGTATGTTTTCTTTTTAATATATGTTTCTCAACTATATTATTTTAAGCTTAAGCAGCTCATTTGTGGTTGGCAGAATTTTTCTTTTTCTTCTGCTCATTAGTCTTTGTGCTGGAGATTGTAATGAATCATTAATCGGTGTGTTCTGGTAAGCTAAAAGAGCTAAGTATGACTGAATTAGTATGTTTTAGCAAATTGTGCAAATTCATAGCTTCCATTTTGTGGACCATTACCTAAAATTAATTCATATGATGTGCCATATCTAGCAAAATGTGACTTAATGTAACTTATTATTGTCAAACTTTTTGTATCAGGTAACTTTGGTATTTCAAAGAATCTAGAGTAGTAATCCATTAATAGCAGGTTGACATCACTATGGCCGCCCCGGTGGCGCAGTGGTCTAAGCGATGGCCTCTGATCATTCGTCCGAAAGGGGTCCGGGTTCGAATCCCGGTACCAGTGACCCTAAATCATCAGGGACGGGCGACTTCTTATAGCCCATTGAGTTGCTCACGGTGGTCGTTAAACCTCCAATTGAAAAAAAAAAAACATCACTATGAATTTCAAATAAGTGTCACTTTTGAACGTGACAGGTTATGTGCATCGTGAGATATCAATGGTTCATTCTGATTTTGCTCTCTGTATTTGTTACAGGTTGGGCATTTTAAGACTTCTATTTCCTTGTTCATTCCTGGCCAAAATAATGTATCTCTTGCTTTTCATTTACATTTCTCAATGGCAAAGTTGCCTTCATGAATGATAATCAACATTATTTACTGCATTGATGATGGAACTATCACTTTTTCTACTTTAAATACCAGACCATTTTCAACTGAAATTTCATCTTTATAATTCCAAAATATTCTGATATCTGAATGTACTGACTGTTTATTATCTGACCAACCCATTAGCACATAGTTCTTCAAACTATTTTCTCTCTTTCGGTCTCCTCTTTAATCTCAGTTGCTTTCCAATGTTGGAATAAGAGTCAATACTTGTATATTCTCATTGGGGTTTTCTTTTGAGCCTTGCAGATAAGCTCTGCTCAATGTGGTAGCAACCATTAAGTTTTTTCCTGACTTATACTGTACATCTATGTCATATTTTTACAGATTTAATAACATTCTCTGTGGTGCTTTAAACAATGATTTCCTGGAAATTGACACCAGAGATGTGTGATCTGTTTCTGTAATAATTTTCTTCCCATACCAAGGTATATATGTATTGGTGGAATTTTTTGTAGCCAAATATAATAGCCAGTAGCTCTTTCTCAATAAAGAGCTATTGGCTATTATATTAATTTAACTTTTTGAATAGTTAAGTGTGCATAGTTATTTTGACTCTGAGTAAGGGATCTAGAAGCATATGCTATAGGTTTTATTCTCTTGCAATAAAACAGCTCCTAGTCATCCTGAACTAGCATTCACTAAAACTGTTACCTCTTCGCTAACACCGAAATATTTCAGAACAGGTGCTTTAACCACAAGTTATTTTAGATGATTAAAAGCTTCTTGATGAATTTTATTCCAATACCAAATGACATCCTTCTCTAGCAATTGTCTCGAAGCAGCACTGATAGTTGATAAACCTGGTATGAATATTGCCAGATAATTTATCATTCCCAGAAATCTTTGTAAGGCTTCTCATTAGTTGACTTTGGCATCTGTTTGATTACTTCTATTTTCGTAGGATCTGGTTTTTACCATGCTCACTCAAAACATGACCAATGATGTGTTTGACTTCTTTAACTTTAATTTTACGTTTTTCTTTATTAAACTTTAGGTTATTCTCAAGCCCTCTTCAGCACCTTTTTCAGTCTGTTATCATGTTCTTACACAGTTTTGCCCCATACTAATATATATTCCCCTATTCATTCAACTCCTTCAATGTTTTCTACCATATAACTCAATCTTTGAAAAACTTCTGGTGCAGAATTAATTCCAAATGGTAGTATTTTATATCTATAACAACCAAAAGGTGTGTTAAATGTGCATGATTTACTACTTTCTTCATCCAGTGTAATCTGCCAGAATCCATTATTAGCATCCAATACTGAAAACACTTCAGCATTCTAGATACTTCTTCAACTGTAAGCATTGGGTAATGTTCTCTTTTTATTGCTTTGTTTAAATCTCTTGGATCTAAGCATATTCTAATCTTGTGTGGTTTGACTACTATAACCACTGAAAATTTACCCATTCAGCTGGCTTTCTTACTTTTTCAATAAAAGTTAAATATTCCATCATTTGCAGTTTTTTTTGTTTTTTTTTTTTGTTATATGTATACTTAATCATGAACTGTAATTGGTATTTTTTCTGGGTTAGTGTACAACAGGTTGTACATTTCCTTTTAATTTGATTACATATTCACCCTTTAGGTACCCAAAACCTTGGAAGACATCCTGGGTACTGTTCTAAAATATCACCAACTTCAACTGACAATACTTTCACCATTAGCCCCAGTTCTCTGCAAGAAGTTAGTCCTAGTATAGAAGGTGATTCCTTGTTAACAACTTGAAATTCTAATTTGTAATCTTTCCCATTATGTGTACAGTTCAAAAACAACTTTCCAGCTGTATCAATTTTGTTACCAGAAAATGATACCAATTGTTTTACAGATGACTGACTGTCATTGGGGCACACCTAAACTTCCTACTTTACAATTCATATTAGCAGTTCATATTCCGACTTAAAAATGAATCGGAAAAGGCTACTATTCATTTTTACATGCATTATTTCAAAAACTTGGAAATATTCTAGTTGGATAATGCTTACCTAGGCATTCCGTTTCTAGCAATGATTCACTTTTCTCGCACGTTTCGGGTCTTCTTTGAAGCTATTGTCCGTTGTATGTGCAGCTACCATTCATATCCAACACACTGCTTACTTTGGGTAGATTCAGTAGATCTTCACTTTAGGATTCAAAAACACTTTAGAATTATACTTCATTAAAGAAAACAATATCTTCCAATTTGAGGGAAGTATTTTTAAACAAACTCAAGGCGGCCCTATGGGATCCTCATTATTGGCGTTATACGCAGAAGTGATAATGGCGTACATCGAAAGAAAAAATTATTCAAACTCTACCTGAAAAACCACTACTATATGCTCATAAATAATAACACAAGGAACTGTACACCAACTATATGTGCAAAAGCTTGGAAACCTTGATTTTATATACGCCAATAAATTCGGATAACTAGTATAGTTGTACTATCTTACTATATGCTCGATATGTTGATGACATCATCATTATTTCAAAACTCAACAATACCGAGCTACAAGATCTAGCTCATCGATTAAACGTAATCTGTAACACCATTGAACCGACGCTTGAATTTGAAGTGAATAATAGTCTGTCATTTTTAGACATTCTACTTAAAAAAAATAAGTTTGAATACACTGTTTTCAGGAAAGCAACGTACATTCCGGAACTCATTCCATACTCCTCGCACCATCCTGTTATACATAAAAAAAATAGCATAATAAACTTTATTCGAAGAGCGTATACACACACTTCTAATAATAGGCTAAAGAATCAAGAGCTTGATTTTATCTTGAAAATATCACAAGATTACGGTTACCCTAATAAGCTTATTAAAAAATGGATATATGAGAATAATAAACATATGGCTAAGAGAAATGAAGACCAAGAAATTTACAATCAAAGAAAGGTGAGAAAAAATAAATTAAAATATATAGGTGTATTCCCTTACTTGGAAGGTGTCAGTAAAGAAATTAATAGGCAATGTGCCAAATTTGACTTACAACTAGGAAGTTCAGTGAACACCTTGAAAAATCTGACTATTAACCAAAAAAACTGAGAGAAAAATATTAGAGGAATCAGGGTCTTACGAAATTGCCATTGCACACATACCCCCAATATCGTACATAAGGAGTACTAAAAACAGGGTAAAAAAAAGGCTAAAACAACACACATCTAACTGGCAAAAACTGCATTGTACAATTCAGGTGCATTTCACCAGCCCCCCCACCACGGAATTTTTTAATTTTTCAGACACCATTCGTTTGTACCACGTATGAACCGGAATGAACTCGGTTTTTTTCGTTTGAACCGCAAAAGTTTTGGAGATATTTAAAAAACAAAGTGGGGGGGCTGGTGAAACGATAGCCCCCACCATGGAATTTTTAAATTTTTTTTGCACCATTCGTTTGTACCACGTATGAACCGGAATGAACTCAATTTTTTTCGTTTGAACCGCAATAGTTTTTGAGTTATTTAAAAAACAAAGTGGGGGGGCTGGTGAAATGGTACCCCCAAAAAATAGATATTTCAAATTTCAGCATAGCCATTCGTTAATAAATCGTATGAACCGGAATGAACTCCATTTTCATCGTTTGAACCACAATAGTTTTTGAGATATTTAACAAATAATATTGAGAATTTGCATATAATTATAGGAGGCCGACCATTTCACCAGCCCCCACCATGGAAATTCAAAATTTCGAAACAGCCATTCGTTAGTAAATCGTATGAACCGGAATGAACTCCATTTCTATCGTTTGAACCGCAATAGTTTTTGAGATATTTAAAAAATAATATTGAGAATTTGCATATATATACAGAAAGACCGACCATTTCACCAGCCCCCCACCATGGAAATTCAAAATTCCGAAATAGCCATTCGTTAGCAAATCGTATGAACTGAAAAGAACTCTATTTTCATCGTTTGAACCGCAATAATTTTTGAGATATTTAAAAAAGAATGTTACAGATCATTTCATCCCCCTCCCCCCTCATCATGGAAATTTAAAATTCCGAAATAGCCATTCGTTAGTAAATCGTATGAACAGGAATGAACTCCATTTTTATCGTTTGAACCGCAATAGTTTTTGAAATATTTAATAAATAATATTGAGAATTTGCATATATACAGAAAGACCGACCATTTCACCAGCCCCCCACCATGGAAATTCAAAATTTCAAAATAGCCATTCGTTAGCAAATCGTATGAACCGAAAAGAACTCCATTTTCATCGTTTGAACCGCAATAGTTTTTGAGATATTTAAAAAAGAATGTTACAGCCTATCATTTCATCCCCCCCCCCCCTCATCATGGAAATTCAAAATTCCGAAATAGCCATTCGTTAGCAAATCGTATGAACAGGAATGAACTCCATTTTTATCGTTTGAACCGCAATAGTTTTTGAGATATTTAAAAAATAATATTGAGAATTTGCATATATACAGAAAGACCGAATATTTCACCAGCCCCCCACCATGGAAATTCAAAATTTCAAAATAGGCATTCGTTAGCAAATCGTGTGAACTGAAAAGAACTCCATTTTCATCGTTTGAACCGCAATAATTTTTGAGATATTTAAAAAAGAATGTTACAGGCCATTTCATCCCCCCTCCCCCTCATCATGGAAATTTGAAATTCCGAAATAGCCATTCGTTAGTAAATCGTATGAACTGAAAAGAACTCCATTTTCATCGTTTGAACCGCAATAATTTTTGAGATATTTAATAAATAATAGAATTTACATATACGCACAGAGACCGACCATTTCACCAGCCCCCACCCCATCATGGAAATTCAAAATTCCGAAATAGCCATTCGTTAGCAAATCGTATGAACTGAAAAGAACTCTATTTTCATCGTTTGAACCGCAATAATTTTTGAGATATTTAAAAAAGAATGTTACAGATCATTTCATCCCCCTCCCCCCCCCCTCATCATGGAAATTTAAAATTCCGAAATAGCCATTCGTTAGCAAATCGTATGAACAGGAATGAACTCCATTTTTATCGTTTGAACCGCAATAGTTTTTGAGATATTTAAAAAATAATATTGCGAATTAGCATATATACAGAGAGACCGACCATTTCACCAGCCCCCCACCATGGAAATTCAAAATTTCAAAATAGCCATTCGTTAGCAAATCGTATGAACCGAAAAGAACTCCATTTTCATCGTTTGAACCGCAATAATTTTTGAGATATTTAAAAAAGAATGTTACAGGCCATTTCATCCCCCCTCCCCCTCATCATGGAAATTTAAAATTCCGAAATAGCCATTCGTTAGTAAATCGTATGAACTGAAAAGAACTCAATTTTCATGGTTTGAACCGCAATAATTTTTGAGATATTTAAAAAAGAATGTTACAGGACATTTCATCCCCCCTCCCCCCTCATCATGGAAATTCAAAATTCCGAAATAGCCATTCGTTAGCAAATCGTATGAACTGAAAAGAACTCTATTTTCATCGTTTGAACCGCAATAATTTTTGAGATATTTAAAAAAGAATGTTACAGATCATTTCATCCCCCTCCCCCTCATCATGGAAATTTAAAATTCCGAAATAGCCATTCGTTAGTAAATCGTATGAACAGGAATGAACTCCATTTTTATCGTTTGAACCGCAAAAGTTTTTGAAATATTTAATAAATAATAGAATTTACATATACGCACAGAGACCGACCATTTCAACAGCCCCCCACCCCCATGGAAATTCAAAATTTCAAAATAGCCATTCGTTAGCAAATCGTATGAACCGAAAAGAACTCCATTTTCATCGTTTGAACCGCAATAATTTTTGAGATATTTAAAAAAGAATGTCACAGGCCTACACCATTTACCCCCCCCCTTCATTATGGAAATTCAAAATTCCGAAATAGCCATTCGTTAGTAAATCGTATGAACAGGAATGAACTCCATTTTTATCATTTGAACCGCAATAGTTTTTGAGATATTTAAAAAATAATATTGAGATTTTGCATACATACAGAGAGACCGATCATTTCACCAGCCCCCCACCATGGAAATTCAAAATTTCAAAATAGCCATTCGCTAGCTAATCGTATAAACCGAAAAGAACTCCATTTTCATCGTTTGAACCGCAATAGTTTTTGAGATATTTAACAAATAATGTTACAGGCCTACCATTTCACCCCTCCCCCCTCATCATGGAAATTCAAAATTCCGAAATAGCCATTCGTTAGTAAATCGTATGAACAGGAATTAACTCCATTTTTATCGTTTCAACCGCAACAGTTTTTTTTATTGGAGATTTAACGACCACCGTGAGCAACTCAATGGGCTATAAGCAGTCGCCCGTCCCTAATTCAGGGTCACTGCTTCCAGGGAAGGGAGAGAGCCAGTGCCGTAAAACAAACACAACATTCATGCCTCACCGGGATTCGAACCCGGACCCTGTTCGAACGAATGATCAGAGTCCGTCGCTTAGACCACTGCGTCACCGGAGCGGCCAACAGTTTTTGATAGATTTAAAAAAAAAAAAAAGTTTGAGAAAATTGGGGGACGACCATTGCACACACCCCCATGGAAAAATTCAAAATTTCAAAATAGCCATTCGTTAGCAAATCGTATGAACCGAAAAGAACTGCATTTTCATCGTTTGAACCGCAATAGTTTTTGAGATATTTAAAAAAGAATGTCACAGGCCTACACCATTTACCTCCCCCCTTCATCATGGAAATTCAAAATTCCGAAATAGCCATTCGTTAGCAAATCGTATGAACCGAAAAGAACTCCATTTTTATTATTTATTTGAGGATGCAGCACTAATAAAAATTGGAAAGCTAGTGTGACAAAGTAAAATCATATCTCCCAAACTCTTTAATCCCACATAGCAAAATATTTTTTAATTACTGAACTGGGACAAAGAAAAAAATATTTATGCAGATAATTCAAATCTCGTTCGTTTTGCTGATGACGTTGTCATTTTTGCAACTACGACTTCTGAACCGCAGAATACGATCCAGGAACTTGCTGACAAGAGTAAAGAAGTGGAATTAAAAATGAACTTTCAGAAGGCAAAAGTGACGTATATTGCTTTTACAAGAAACGAAGATTTATTTATTGATGGTGAAAAGCTTGAGACAACCGATACGTACATTTATCTTGGGCAGCAGATATGAGGTAAGGAAAAAATTGATGAAGAAATTAATCGGCGTGTAAAACTTGGATGGATAGTTTTTGGAAGAAGAAGTACAATTTTTACGAAAGGTATGCCATTGTGTCTTAAAAGATAAGGGTTTAATCAGTTCATCCTGCCAGTGCTTATGTATGGAGCACAGACATGGACCTTAACTAAACAAGTTAGTAAAATAATGCAATGCATTGAATATGATACGCTTTCCAACATACCTGAAATAATTACTCAAGTTATAAGAATAATGGTTGTGGAATAAATCTCGGTCCTGTGCCCTGACCTTTGATCCCATTTCGATGATATTCAAAAGAACCGGTTCGGTATACCTCCGAAATAACATGATAACGTTTTGTCGCAATCGAAGCATTTTTACGTAAGTTATGATGCATAAGGACTATGGAATAGATCCCGCTCCTGTGTCCTAACCTTTGACCCTATTTTGTCCATTTTCCATAGGGTTTGTCCCCAGGGGTTCCCTACCACATACTAAAATTTCACCGAAATCGAACCATTTTTACGTGAGTTATCATGCCGACAGACGGACGGACGGACGGAAAACGCTGAAGCATATACGCTTCTTCAACCTACAGTTGGAAAGCGTAAAAAAGACAAACAAAGACTGCAGACAACGCAAAAAGCCCTGGTGAGAATCATGCTTGGTGTAAACAGGAAAGATAAGCAGAGGAACTCATGGATAAGGAAAACAACAAGAGTTGACGACATCATGACCACAATGAAATCACTGAAATGGTAAGGGCATGACATGTTGCTATAAGAACGACCACCGACGGAAAACCGAAATTTTAGAATGAATTTCGAGGGACAGGAAAAGACCCAGAAGAAGACCCTATGGTAGATTGATGGATGCAATTCGAAAGCATAGAGGTGTGTCATCGAGGAGACACGCTCAAGACAGACAATTGTGGAAGAAACTTGGGAGACCTTCATCCAGTAGTGGATTCAAAGCAGTTGACAATGATGATGATATATATATATCATTGTCAACCATTATCAATCCACTGCTGGACGAAGGTCTCCCCAAATTTTCTCCACAACGGTCTGTCTTGTGCCAGTCTCTTCCATGTCACTCCCGCATGCTTTCGAATTTCATCCACCCATCTCCCATGTGGTCGTCTTCTCCTGTCCCTTGGAATCCTATCTATAATTTCGGCTGTCCATCGATGGTCTGTCCTTCTGGCAGTATGTCCAGCCCATTGCCATTTCAGGGATTTTACTCTGATCATGATATCTTCCACTCTCGTCATTTTTCGGATTCACGAGTTCCTCTTCTTATCTCTCCTGGTTACACCAAGCATGCACCTGTCCATGCTGCTTTGGGTTGTCTGCAGCCTTTGTATGTCTCTTTTAGTTAAGGTCCACGTCTCTGCACCATTCGTAAGCACTGGAAGGATGCATTGATCAAACACTTTTCTTTTAAGACATAATGGCATATTGCTCTTAAAAATTATGATGTTTCTTCAAAAAGCTCTCCAGGCAAGTTTTATACGCTGATTAATTTCTCCATCAATGTGACCCTCACTTGATATCTGCTGTCCAAGATAACGTACGTAACTTGTATCTCCAGCTTTTCTCCATCAATCGATAAATCTTCATTTCTTGTAAAAGCATTGTACATCACTTTTGTCTTCTGAAAGTTCATTTTTAATCCCACTTCTTTACTCTTGTCATCAAGTTCTTGGATCATACTCTGCAGCTCTGATGGGGTAGTTGCAAAAATGACTACGTCATCAGCAAAACGAAGGTGAGTTAGATAATCTCCATTAAACTTTATCCCTTTATTTTCCCAGTTCAGTGATTGAAAGACATTTTCCAATGTGGCATTAAAGAGTTTGGGAGATATGGTGTCACCTTGTCTCACTCCCTTTCCAGTTTTTATGTGTGCTGTATTCTCAAACAGCCGAATCTTTGCACTTGCATTTTCATAGATGTTATTAATGATATTAATGTATGCATCTTCAATACCGCAGGATTTCAGAGCCATTGTAACTGCTGATGGTTTCACCGAATCAAAGGTTTTTTCATAATCGATAAAAGCCATGCACAATGGAAGTTCATATTCTTTCGCTCTTTCAATTAGTTCTCTCAGTACGTGGATATCATCTATTGTGCTGTAGCCACTCCTGAATCCAGCTTGTTCTCTCGGTTGAGCCACGTTCAGTGTTACCTTTAAGCGGTGTGAAAGAACTTTAGTGAAGATTTTATAAACCACTGATCGGAGGCTGATTGGTCTGTAGTTCCTGAGATCCTCAATGTCACCTTTTTTATGTAGCAGGATCATTGTAGCGTTGTTCCAATCCTCAGGAATCTTCCCTTCATTAAGGCATCGAGTGAAAATTTGGGCGAGTACTGTTTCGATTTCTCCACTTGCTTCTTGTATGGTGTCTGCAGTAATTCCATTTTCTCCTGGAGTTTTCCCCCGCTTCATGTTCTTGATCGCATGTGCAACTTCTGCTGGGAGGACTGGAAGAACTCTGGTACTGGTACCTTTCATGATGTCTGGAGAACATATATCATCCTTTTCATATAATTTGGAGTAGAAATCTTTCACACTTGTCAAAATTTCGCCTCTATTTCTTGTTACAGAACCATTTTCTTTGCTCAGTGCCATAATCTGTTTTCTTCCCTTATTGAGATGTCGCTTTGCTATCTTTAGGCTTTGGTTGTTTTCAATTGCTTTCCTCACTAATTCGCAGTTGAATTTCCTTACGTCTTTAGTGATAATTTTTTGTACTGTCTTGCATAGCTCTATATATTCCACTTTGGAAGTCACATTTTCTTTAGTTGTCCTCATATCTCTTCTTTTTTGCATCAACATTTTGGTTTTTCCTGATAATTTGTACACATGCAACTTGTTCTTAGACCCAGCTCATTTTGTTGGTGTTTCCATAAGAGTTTTGGTTACTTTTCTGTTAACTTCAGAAATATCCACTTCTTCCGATGTTAGGCGTTCTAAAGCAGAGAATCTGTTCTTCAGTTCCAACTTAAAGGTATTATGGTGTTTTTTAAGGTTGGTTATGTCAATACATTTTGTTTGTCTTATGAGCTTGCCACGTTCCAGTTTAGTGTTGAGGTGCATCTTACATCTCACCAATCTATGGTCACTGCCTGTGTTGAACTTGTTCAGCACACTGCAGTCTTCTATGACGAATTTTTTGTTACACATAATAAAATCAATTTCACTTGTCGTCCCATTTGGATATCTCCATGTCCATTTCCTGTGTGGCTTTTTCTTGAAAAAGGAGTTCAAGAAGAAAAACCCTTCTGCCTCTGCAAACTCTACGAGAGTATTTCCACGCTGGTTTCTGTTGTCGTGACCGCATTTACCTACTGAAGTTTCATTCTGTTGCCGTTGCCCTATTTTTGCATCGAAATCTCCCATAATTATCTTCAAGTGCTGCTTACCTTTATTATTTAGATCACGAATTTCCTCATACAATTCTTCAATTTCTTCTTCAGCATTACTTGTGGTGGGTGCATAAGTTTGAATAATCTGAGCCTGGTATCTTCTCGAGAGTTGGATAACGAGTCGTGCAGCTCTGTCAGAGGAACTTTCAACTTCTACAACTTTATCCTTCAGTTTCTTGTTTATTATAAATCCAACACCACTAGTTCTGCCAGTATCTGTCCCACGATAGTAGAAGAGATGTCCACTTTTCAGTTCAATGAGATCTCCTTTTCTCCTTACCTCACTTAGCCCGACGATGTCCCACTTGATCCTTTGTAGTTCCTCTTCCAATTCAAGAAGCCTTGAATCAGAAGATAGGGAGCGTCCGTTATACGTTGCCAAGGTCAGTATCAGATGGCAGCCTAGTCCGGTCCTCCGGGGATTCTTAGCACCCTCTGCCTTCATGTCGCACTGGCCGCTGCCTTGGCCAGGTACATTCCAGCTGCCGGAGACTGAGGGCCAAGATTTAAGTTGTAGAGTCATTTTGGAGGGGTTTGGCCATAACTCACCACGCTGGCCAAGCGGGTTGGTGAGTGTGGGATAGCATTTCCTCTAATCCCGATGGTATAGTTATACCGCTATTGGCGGTCGTCAGAGCCCCTTTAGTGGGAACAGGATGCACCACGAGAAGGCGGGGTTGACATTTGTCAAGGAGAGGCTTTGATGTTACGCATCACCTAACCTTACATTCTAAATATATATATATATATATATATATAGGGATGTAGCCATTCCATATATATATGTCATCATCATCATCATCATCATCATTGTCAACCATTATCAATCCACTGCTGGACGAAGGTCTCCCCAAGTTTCCTCCACAACGGTCTGTCTTGTGCCAGTCTCCTCCATGTCACTCCCGCATATTTACGAATTTCATCCACCCATCTCCCATGTGGTCTTCTTCTGGGTCTTTTCCTGTCCCTTGGAATCCAATCTAAAATTTCGGCTGTCCATCGATGGTCTGTTCTTCTGGCAGTATGTCCAGCCCATTGCCATTTCAGGGATTTAACTCTGATCATGATGTCTTCCACTCTTGTCATTTTTCGGATCCACGTGTTCCTCTTCTTATCTCTCCTGGTTACACCAAGCATGCACCTCTCCATGCTTCTTTGAGTTGTCTGCAGCCTTTGTATGTCTCTTTTAGCTAAGGTCCACGTCTCTGCACCATACGTAAGAACTGGAAGGATGCATTGATCAAACACTTTTCTTTTAAGACATAATGGCATATTGCTCTTGAAAATTATGCTGTTTCTTCCAAAAGCTCTCCAGGCAAGTTTTGTACGCCGATTAATTTCTTCACTAATGTGACCCTCACTTGATATCTGCTGTCCAAGATAAACGTACGTGTCTGTTATCTCCAGCTTTTCTCCATCAATCGATAAATCTTCATTTCTTGTAAAAGCATTGAACATCACTTTTGTCTTCTGAAAGTTCATTTTTAATCCCACTTCTTTACTTTTGTCAGCAAGTTCCTGCATCATACTCTGTAGCTCCGATGGGGTAGTTGCAAAAATGACTATGTCATCAGCAAAACGAAGGTGGGTTAGATAATCTCCATTAATCTTTATCCCTTTGTTTTCCCAGTTCAGTGATTGAAAGACATTTTCCAATGTAGCATTAAAGAGCTTCGGAGATATGGTGTCACCTTGTCTCACTCCTTTCCCAATTTTTATGTGTGTTGTATTACCAAATAGCAGAATCTTTGCACTTGCATTTTCATAGATGTTATTAATAATATTAATGTATGCATCTTCAATACCGCAGGATTTCAGAGTCATTGCAACTGCTGATGGTTTCACCGAATCAAAGGCTTTTTCATAATCGATAAAAGCCATGCACAATGGAAGTTCATATTCCCTCGCTCTTTCAATTAGTTCTCTCAGTACGTGGATATGATCTATTGTGCTGTAGCCACTCCTGAATCCAGCTTGTTCTCTCGGTTGAGCCATGTCCAGTGTTACCTTCAAGCGGTGTGAAAGAACTTTAGTGAAGATTTTATAAACCACTGATAGGAGGCTGATAGGTCTGTAGTTCCTGAGATCCTCAATGTCACCTTTTTTATGTAGCAAGATCATTGTAGCGTTGTTCCAATCCTCAGGAATTTTCCCTTCATTAAGGCATCGAGTGAAAATTTGGGCGAGTACTGTTTCGATTTCTCCACTTGCTTCTTGTATGATGTCTACAGTAATTCCATCTTCTCCTGGAGCTTTTCCCCGCTTCATGTTCTTGATTGCATGTGCAACTTCTGCTGGAAGGACTGGAAGAACTCTGGTATCTTTCATGATGCCTGGAGTACATGTATCATCCCTTTCATATAATTTGGAGTAGAAATCTTTCACTATTGTCAAAATTTCGCCTCTATTTCTTGTTACAGAACCATCTTCTTTTCTCAGTGCCATAATTTGTTTTCTTCCCTTACTGAGATGTCCCTTTGCTATCTTTAGGCTTTGGTTGTTTTCAATTGCTTTCCTTACTAGTTCACAGTTGAATTTCCTTACGTCTTCAGTGATACTTTTTCGTACTGTCTTGCATAGCTCTATATATTCCACTTTGGAAGTCACATCTTCTTTAGTTGTCCTCATCTCTCTTCTTTTTTGCATCAACATTTTGGTTTTTTCCTGATAATTTGTTCACAATATATATATGTATATATATATATTTGATGTTACGCATCACCTGACCTTACATTCCATATATATATATATCATCATCATCATTGTCAACCATTATCAATCCACTGCTGGACGAAGGTCTCCCCAAGTTTCCTCCACAACAGTCTGTCTTGTGCCAGTCTCCTCCATGTCACCCCTGCATACTTTCGAATTTCATCCACCCATCTCCTATGTGGTCTTCTTCTGGGTCTTTTCCTGTCCCTTGGAATCCAATCTAAAATTTCGGCTGTCCATCGATGATCTGTCCTTCTGGCAGTATGTCCAGCCCATTGCCATTTTAGGGATCTAACTCTGATCATGATGTCTTCCACTCTTGTCATTTTTCGGATCCACGAGTTCCTCTTCTTATCTCTCCTGGTTACACCAAGCATGCACCTCTCCATGCTTCTTTGAGTTGTCTGCAGCCTTTGTATGTCTCTTTTAGTTAAGGTCCACGTCTCTGCACCATACGTAAGCACTGGAAGGATGCATTGATCAAACACTTTTCTTTTAAGACATAATGGCATATTGCTCTTGAAAATTATGCTGTTTCTTCCAAAAGCTCTCCAGGCAAGTTTTGTACGCCGATTAATTTCTTCATCAATGTGACCCTCACTTGATATCTGCTGTCCAAGATAAACGTACGTGTCTGTTATCTCCAGCTTTTCTCCATCAATCGATAAATCTTCATTTCTTGTAAAAGCATTGAACATCACTTTTGTCTTCTGAAAGTTCATTTTTAATCCCACTTCTTTACTCTTGTCAGCAAGTTCCTGGATCATACTCTGCAGCTCTGATGGGGTAGTTGCAAAAATGACTACGTCATCAGCAAAACGAAGGTGGGTTAGATAATCTCCATTAATCTTTATCCCCTTGTTTTCCCAGCTCAGCGACTGAAAAACACCCTCCAATGTGGCATTAAAGAACTTCGGAGATATGGTGTCACCTTGTCTCACTCCCTTTCCAATTTTTATGTGTGTTGTATTTTCAAACAGCCGAATCTTTGCACTTGCATTTTCATAGATGTTATTAATAATATTAATGTATGCATCTTCAATACCGCAGGCTTTCAGAGCCATTGTAACTGCTGGTGGTTTCACCGAATCAAAGGCTTTTTCATAATCGATAAAAGCCATGCACAATGGAAGTTCATATTCCCTCGCTCTTTCAATTAGTTCTCTCAGCACGTGGATATATGATCTATTGTGCTGTAGCCACTCCTGAATCCAGCTTGTTCTCTCGGTTGAGCCATGTCTAGTGCTACCTTCAAGCGGTGTGAAAGAACTTTAGTGAAGATTTTATAAACTACTGATAGGAGGCTGATAGGTCTGTAGTTTCCGAGATCCTCAATATTACCTTTCTTATGTAGCAGGATCATTGTAGCGTTGTTTCAATCCTCAGGAATCTTTCCTTCATTAAGGCATCGAGTGAAAATTTGGGCGAGTACTGTTTCGATTTCTCCACTTGCTTCTTGTATGATGTCTACAGTAATTCCATCTTCTCCTGGAGCTTTTCCTCGCTTCATGTTCTTGATTGCATGTGCAACTTCTGCTGGAAGGACTGGAGGAACTCTGGTACTGGTATCTTTCATGATGTCTGGAGTGCATATATCATCCCTTTCATATAATTTGGAGTAGAAATCTTTCACTCTTGTCAAAATTTCGCCTCTATTTCTTGTTACAGAACCATCTTCTTTTCTCAGTGCCATAATCTGTTTTCTTCCCTTACTGAGATGTCCCTTTGCTATCTTTAGGCTTTGGTTGTTTTCAATTGCTTTCCTCACTAGTTCACAGTTGAATTTCCTTACGTCTTCAGTGATACTTTTTCTTACTGTCTTGCATAGCTCTATATATTCCACTTTGGAAGTCACATCTTCTTTAGTTGTCCTCATCTCTCTTCTTTTTTGCATCAACATTTCGGTTTTTCCTGATAATTTGTTCACATGCAACTTGTTCTTAGACCCAGCTAATTTTGTTGCTGTTTCCATAAGAGCTTTGCTTACTTTTCTGTTAACTTCAGAGATGTCCACTTCTTCCGATGTTAATCCTTCTAAAGCAGAGAACCTGTTCTTCAGTTCTAACTTGAAGGTATTATGGTGTTTTTTAAGGTTGGTTATGTCAATAGATTTTGTTGTCATCTAAATAATAAAGGTAAGCAGCACTTGAAAATAATTATGGGAGATTTCAATGCAAAAATAGGGCAACGGCAACAGAATGAAACTTCAGTAGGTAAATTCGGTCATGGCAACAGAAACCAGCGTGGAAATACTCTCGTTGAGTTTGCAGAGGCAGAAGGGTTTTTCATCTTGAACTCCTTCTTCAAGAAAAAGCCACACAGGAAATGGACATGGAGACATCCAAATGGGACGACAAGTGAAATTGATTTTATTATGTGTAACAAAAAATTCGTCATAGAAGACTGCAGTGTGCTAAACAAGTTCAACACAGGTAGTGACCATAGATTGTGAGATGTAAGATGCACCTCAACACTAAACTTGAACGTGGCGAGCTCATATATATATATATATATATATATATATATATAGGGATGTAAGTTCAGGTGATGCGTAACATCACAGCCTCTCCTTGACAAATGTCAACCCCGCCTTGTCGTGGTACATCCTGTTCCCACTAAAGGGGCTCTGACGACCGCCAATAGCGGTATAACTATACCATCGGGATTAGAGGAAATGCTATCGCACACTCACCAACCCGCTTGGCCAGCGTGGTGAGTTATGGCCAAACCCCTCCAAAATGACTCCACAACTTAAATCTTGGATCTCAGTCTCCGGCAGCTGGAATGTACCTGGCCAAGGCAGCGGCCAGTGCGACATGGAGGCAGAGGGTGCTAAGAATCCCCGGAGGACCGGACTAGGCTGCCATCTAATGCTGACCTTGGCAACGTATAACGGACGCTCCCTATCTTCTGATTCAAGGCTTCTTGAATTGAAAGAGGAGCTACAAAGGATCAAGTGGGACATCGTCGGGCTATGTGAGGTAAGGAGAAAAGGAGAAGATCTCATTGAACTGAAAAGTGGACATCTCTTCTACTATCGTGGGACAGATACTGGCAGAACTAGTGGTGTTGGATTTATAATAAACAAGAAACTGAAGGATAAAGTTGTAGAAGTTGAAAGTTACTCTGACAGAGCTGCACGACTCGTTATCCAACTCTCGAGAAGATACCAGGCTCAGATTATTCAAACTTATGCACCCACCACAAGTCATGCTGAAGAAGAAATTGAAGAATTTTATGAGGAAATTCGTGATCTAAATAATAAAGGTAAGCAGCACTTGAAGATAATTATGGGAGATTTCAATGCAAAAATAGGGCAACGGCAACAGAATGAAACTTCAGTAGGTAAATTCGGTCACGGCAACAGAAACCAGCGTGGAAATACTCACGTAGAGTTTGCAGAGGCAGAAGGGTTTTTCTTCTTGAACTCCTTTTTCAAGAAAAAGCCACACAGGAAATGTACATGGAGATATCCAAATGGGACGACAAGTGAAATTGATTTTATTATGTGTAACAAAAAATTCGTCATAGAAGACTGCAGTGTGCTAAACAAGTTCAACACAGGCAGTGACCATAGATTGGTGAGATGTAAGATGCACCTCAACACTAAACTCGAACGTAGCAAGCTCATAAGACAAACAAAATGTATTGACATAACCAACCTTAAAAAACACCATAATACCTTCAAATTGGAACTGAAGAACAGATTCTCTGCTTTAGAAGGCCTAACATCGGAGGAAGTGGATATTTCTGAAGTTAACAGAAAAGTAACCAAAGCTCTTATGGAAACAGCAACAAAATTAGCTGGGTCTAAGAACAAATTGCATGTGTACAAATTATCAGGAAAAACCAAAATGTTGATGCAAAAAAGAAGAATGATAAGGACAACTAAAGAAGATGTGACTTCCAAAGTGGAATATATAGAGCTATGCAAGACAGTACGAAAAAGTATCACTGAAGACGTAAGGAAATTCAACTGTGAACTAGTAAGGAAAGCAATTGAAAACAACCAAAGCCTAAAGATAGCAAAGGGACATCTCAGTAAGGGGAAAAAACAGATTATGGCACTGAGAAAAGAAGATGGTTCTGTAACAAGAAATAGAGGCGAAATTTTGACAAGAGTGAAAGATTTCTACTCCAAATTATATGAAAGGGATGATACATGTACTCCAGACATCATGAAAGGTACCAGTACCAGAGTTCTTCCAGTCCTTCCAGCAGAAGTTGCACATGCAATCAAGAACATGAAGCGGGGAAAAGCTCCAGGAGAAGATGGAATTACTGTAGACATCATACAAGAAGCAAGTGGAGAAATTGAAACAGTACTCGCCCAAATTTTCACTCGATGCCTTAATGAAGGAAAGATTCCTGAGGATTGGAACAATGCTACAATGATCCTGCTACATAAAAAAGGTGACATTGAGGATCTCAGGAACTACAGACCTATCAGCCTCCTATCATTGGTTTATAAAATCTTCACTAAAGTTCTTTCACACCGCTTGAAGGTGACACTGGACATGGCTCAACCGAGAGAACAAGCTGGATTAAACAGTGGCTACAGCACAATAGATAATATCCACGTACTGAGAGAACTAATTGAAAGAGCGAGGAAACATGAACTTCCATTGTGCATGGCTTTTATCGATTATGAAAAAGCCTTTGATTCGGTGAAACCATCAGCAGTTGCAATGGCTCTGAAATCCTGCGGTATTGAAGATGCATACATTAATATTATTAATAACATCTATGAAAATGCAAGTGCAAAGATTCGGCTGTTTGAAAATACAACACACATAAAAATTGGAAAAGGAGTGAGACAAGGTGACACCATATCTCCGAAGCTCTTTAATGCCACATTGGAAAATGTCTTTCAATCACTGAACTGGGAAAACAAAGGGATAAAGATTAATGGAGATTATCTAACCCACCTTCGTTTTGCTGATGACATAGTCATTTTTGCAACTACCCCATCAGAGCTACAGAGTATGATCCAGGAACTTGCTGACAAGAGTAAAGAGGTGGGATTAAAAATGAACTTTCAGAAGGCAAAAGTGATGTACAATGCTTTTACAAGAAATGAGGATTTATGGATTGATGGAGAAAAGCTGGAGATAACAGACACGTACGTTTATCTTGGACAGCAGATATCAAGTGAGGGTCACATTGGTGAAGAAATTAATCGGCGTACAAAACTTGCCTGGAGAGCTTTTGGAAGAAACAGCATAATTTTCAAGAGCAATATGCCATTATGTCTTAAAAGAAAAGTGTTTGATCAATGCATCCTTCCAGTGCTTACGTATGGTGCAGAGACGTAGACCTTAACTAAAAGAGACATACAAAGGCTGCAGACAACTCAAAGTAGCATGGAGAGGTGCATGCTTGGTGTAAGCAGGAGAGATAAGAAGAGGAACACGTGGATCCGAAAAATGATAAGAGTGGAAGACATCATGATCAGAGTTAAATCCCTGAAATGGCAATGGGCTGGACATACTGCCAGAAGAACAGACCATCGATGGACAGCCGAAATTTTAGATTGGATTCCAAGGGACAGGAAAAGACCCAGAAGAAGACCACATGGGGGATGGGTGGATGAAATTCGAAAGTATGCGGGAGTGACATGGAGGAGACTGGCACAAGACAGACCGTTGTGGAGGAAACTTGGGGAGACATTCGTCCAGCAGTGGATTGATAATAATTGACAATGATGATGATGATGATGATATATATATAAACGAACGAAGAGTTACATCCGCAGGTGTGGCAGAATTAACACGCATCCCATTGCTTGGAAAGACGACGCATCCCATTGCTGGGAAAGACGACGCATACCGTCTGGAAAGAGGAACTTTATTTTCTCCTTGAACCATTTGGATCTGTCAACATGAAAGTCACATGTTGACAGATCCGGGCTATAGGCTGGGTGGTGCAAAACCTCTCACCCTTTCCGTGCTAACGCATCCTGCATAATGTGTGCAACAGAATCACACCACGCGAAAGCATGTCAGGTCACCCATTCTTGATTGCTTTATGCAGCTTGTCCACTGTGTCGATGTAGTGGTTGGCATTGCTGTTCACGTGAGTCTCTTTAAAGTCCACCAACAAAAGCCCTTCTTGGTCAAAAAATGCCGTCAGCATAACCTCCCCGGCGGAGTCCTGTGACTTGAATTTTATGTGTTTTGGTGATCCGCGATGTTTCCATTACATGCTCGCTGGTTTGCTGGATGGCTCAAAGTGGTGGCACCGCGATTCGTCACCTGCCACTATGCGCGATATAAATGCATCACCCTCTGCTTTATAACGCAGCAAGTGGTTCAAACTCCAACCCATACATTCTTCCTTATGGTGGTCAGTCAGCATCCGCGGGATTAATTTTAAACAAACTTTCCGTTATTGCAGTATCTTCGTAACCACAGTTTGAACTGTAACAAATGTCATAGCAAAGTCCTCCGTTTGCGGACGTCAGCCCCGACGACGGTTTTACATGCATTTCTTTCTCGGTGTGGGCGCATTGTTTGTGTTATTCGCGCGCTCCCCGCCGATCAAGGTGATCGTCCTTATTTAGGCTTCCGACGCCAAGCCTTAGTTCTCTTCCCTGATATGGACTCCATTACTTCCTGCCCCACTGCTTTCCAGGTGCTTTGTGTTCATCACAATGTCGTTATAAACGTGTTCACTGCGTATCATTGCTTCTCATGTAAAACGCCTGGTCATCATCGCTTGCAGTGTCCGCTCACCTCTTCTTGTTCTTCCTCAACGGCTGCTCAAGTGCCCATCACAGAACCCCCTTCTTCACTTCCGGTCACCACGCCTGCACTTGTTTCGCTTCCACCTTCTTAGTCTCCATCTCGATTGTCGTTGCCTTCCTCTGCAGGTCTTTTTCCTTCTCCACTAGCGTTGCCTCTTGTGGATACATCTGGATCTACTGCTCCTGCTTCGGTGCCTTCGTCTGTCTTGCTTTCTTCTTCGTCGTCTGTTGTCTGTGCTTTGTCACATCCCGTTGCCGACCTTTCTCCGCCTGTTCAGGTGCTGCCTTCTTTGTTTTCGCACGTCACCTCGTCAATCCCAACCACGGGATTCTCAGCTCCATCATCTTCGCTGTGTACGTCAGCCTCGCCACCCTCAGACGCTCATCCTTTCTTCAGCCGTTCCAGTACTCCAGTGTGCTCTCCGCCAGTTTCACCTTCTCCGAGCTCTTCTGATGCCTCTAGTATTGTTGCCTTCCTTTCGATTTCTTGTCCCGTGATCGGTCCCCGCTTTCCAGCACAGCTACTCTTCTGGATTTGTGTGAAGCCTCCCCTTCACCAGCTCCTGTTGCCCCATCAGTTGCCTCTTTGCTTGCGTTATGCGCACATGATCCAGATCTTCCTTGTCAGACTTCTCACTTGCTGTCGGTTACTCCTTCTTCATCACCACGTCCTTGTTGGTACTGCTTCTAATAAGAAGTGCCGTCGTCGCTCTAATCGAGAGACTCGTACTAAGCGAACCGCAGTCGCTCAGCCTTCTCTTCATCGTTCTTCAGGTTCCGCTCCTAATTCTACTGTTGCTGCTTTCGCCGAACTTATTGGTACTCCCTCCGTTTCCACTGCAATTGTCGCTCGCCTCCAAGCTGTCCCTGGGTATTCGAAGATTCTCTTCCCAGATGCTGCCAACCATTGTTCTTTGCCTCTTCTTGTGACGCTGGTTTGGATCCCCTTCTTGACTCACATGATCCAGCTGATTACTCGAATATGATCGAGGATATTCGCTGCTTCCTCCACGTTTTCGTTGACCTCACGAGATCTTACCCCTGAGATATTTCGTTATTAAAGTTTTCTTAATTGCTACCTTGGTGATACTCAAAATCGCCTCATTGATCTGGTTCTGACCGATTAGTTTCTGTCTGCACTTGCATGATATTTCGCTTCCTGCCGTCTTTGCCTTGCTGCTGTTCTGTCTTACTCCTTTGCATGTTTCTGTTATGCGTTGTACCCAACCTTTTTCTTTCCGTTGTATCCTATGTACCGCCATGTTTTCTCCACATCTCGGTTCTTTCAAACATCCGCCCGGTGCCTACTTCCGTGAACCCGTCACATCGTTTTGTTCACAGAGCTTCTTCCTGTGTGCATTGTTATGCGCGATTCTTCTCTTATACCTTTCGTCATTGTCCTGGATTGCCCTATGTTGCTGTTCGCACCCAGTTAGTTTTTTCAGGTGTTCCGTGGGTTTGTTTTTCCTGTCTCGTCGAGTATTTGTCTTATGTCATGCCATGTGCCTCAGCATACCTTCTACTGTTGTGCTACGTTACTTGCTCATCCAGTGTGACTCATCTCGTAAGATACTTACCGTTATTGCTTTGCCTCATGCTAATTGATTGTCCCATACTGTTACCTACACCATGCCATCTTTGCAAGTGTTATCTGTTGCACCTCGTTTTCTGCTTTTCATGCTGCGCCCCGGAGCATGAAAAGCAGCCTCCAGTTCGATGTATTCTCCATCTCCATGTCCGTCGTTCCTTCTGCTCAGTGACTGTTCCAGTGTGCTTTGCCTATCACAGATTGCCTTGTGCTGCTCGTTCAGCTTCGTTTATCTCTGTATGTCCTGATTGGCTTTTACAGACTGCGTTGTGCTGCTCGTCCAGTACCGTTATTCTTATTGTTTTATCATGCCATTTACTTTCCGTTCTCCTGTGTACTAGTCCTCGATACCTAATAAAGCAACGTGACGTTGTTTTTGGAATGTCTTTTCAACTGCTGGGGTTCAAAGCTAGAAACGGGGAGTTCTTTCAGCTAATGTCAGGAACGAAGGAAAGACTTTGTGCAAAACAAATTACTTCTTCATTATCCTCCATTACCCTTATTACAAATATCTCAAAAACTATCAAGATTCGAACGATGAAGAAGGTCTTTCTGATTCACACCATGCTAACGAATAGCTATCCTGAAATGGGAAATGTCCAGGTTGGGGTGGGCGGGGGGGGGGAGGCAGGTGAAATCGTGAGCTACTAACATTCTTTTTTAAACATCTCCAAAACTATTGCTATTCAAACTATGAAAATGGCGTCTATTCCGGTTCACACCATTTACTAACGAATGACTATCTTGAAATTTTTAATGAATTTACATGGTGAGAGGGGGGGGGGGTCGGTCTCGAATATATATATACATAAGTTCTCAATATTGTTATTTTTTTCTCAAAAACTGTTGTGGTTCAAACGATGAAAATGGATATCCCCTCGGTTGATACGATTTGCTAACGAATGGCTATTTTGAAATTTTGAATTTTTCCATGGGGGTGTGTGCAATTGTCGTCCCCCAATTTTCTCAAACTTTTTTTTTTTTAAATCTATCAAAAACTGTTGGCCGCTCCGGTGACGCAGTGGTCTAAGCGACGGACTCTGATCATTCGTTCGAACAGGGTCCGGGTTCGAATCCCGGTGAGGCATGAATGTTGTGTTTGTTTTACGGCACTGGCTCTCTCCCTTCCCTGGAACCAGTGACCCTGAATTAGGGACGGGCGACTGCTTATAGCCCATTGAGTTGCTCACGGTGGTCGTTAAATCTCCAATAAAAAAAACTGTTGCGGTTCAAACGATAAAAATGGAGTTAATTCCTGTTCATACGATTTACTAACGAATGGCTATTTCGGAATTTTGAATTTCCATGATGAGGGGGGGGGGTGAAATGGTAGGCCTGTAACATTATTTGTTAAATATCTCAAAAACTATTGCGGTTCAAACGATAAAAATGGAGTTCTTTTCGGTTCATACGATTTGCTAACGAATGGCTATTTCGGAATTTTGAATTTCCATGATGAAGGGGGGGGTAAATGGTGTAGGCCTGTGACATTCTTTTTTAAATATCTCAAAACTATTGCGGTTCAAACGATGAAAATGGAGTTCTTTTCGGTTCATACGATTTGCTAACGAATGGCTATTTTGAAATTTTGAATTTCCATGGTGGGGGGGCTGGTGAAATGGTCGGTCTCTCTGTATATATGCAAATTCTCAATATTATTTTTTAAATATCTCAAAAACTATTGCGGTTCAAACGATAAAAATGGAGTTCATTCCTGTTCATACGATTTGCTAACGAATGGCTATTTCGGAATTTCAAATTTCCATGATGAGGGGGGAGGGGGATGAAATGGCCTGTAACATTCTTTTAAATATCTCAAAAATTATTGCGGTTCAAACGATGAAAATGGAGTTCTTTTTGGTTCATACGATTTGCTAACGAATGGCTATTTCGGAATTTTGAATTTCCATGATGAAGGGGGGGTAAATGGTGTAGGCCTGTGACATTATTTTTTAAATATCTCAAAAACTATTGCGGTTCAAACGTTGAAAATGGAGTTCTTTTCGGTTCATACGATTTGCTAACGAATGGCTATTTTGAAATTTTGAATTTCCATGGGGGTGGGGGCTGGTGAAATGGTCGGTCTCTGTGCGTATATGCAAATTCTCAATATTATTTATTAAATATTTCAAAAACTATTGCGGTTCAAACGATAAAAATGGAGTTCATTCCTGTTCATACGATTTACTAACGAATGGCTATTTCGGAATTTTGAATTTCCATGATGAGGGGGGGGGGGGTGAAATGGTGTAGGCCTGTAACATTATTTTTTAAATATCTCAAAAACTATTGCGGTTCAAACGATGAAAATGGAGTTCTTTTCAGTTCACACGATTTGCTAACGAATGCCTATTTTGAAATTTTGAATTTCCATGGTGGGGGGCTGGTGAAATGGTCGGTCTTTCTGTATATATGCAAATTCTCAATATTATTTTTTAAATATCTCAAAAACTATTGCGGTTCAAATGATAGAAATGGAGTTCATTCCGGTTCATACGATTTACTAACGAATGCCTATTTTGAAATTTTGAATTTCCATGGTGGGGGGCTGGTGAAATGGTCGGTCCTCCTATAATTATATGCAAATTCTCAATATTATTTGTTAAATATCTCAAAAACTATTGTGGTTCAAACGATGAAAATGGAGTTCATTCCGGTTCATACGATTTATTAACGAATGGCTATGCTGAAATTTTGAATTTCCATGGTGGGGGCTGGTGAAATGGTCGGCCTCCTATAATTATATGCAAATTCTCAATATTATTTGTTAAATAACTCAAAAACTATTGTGGTTCAAACGATGAAAATTGAGTTCATTCCGGTTCATACGTGGTACAAACGAATGGTGCTGAAATTTGAAAATTCTATGGTGGGGGGCTATCGTTTCACCAGCCCCCCCACTTTGTTTTTTAAATAACTCAAAAACTTTTGCGGTTCAAACGAAAAAAATTGAGTTCATTCCGGTTCATACGTGGTACAAACGAATGGTGTCTGAAAAATTAAAAAATTCCGTGGTGGGGTGGCTGGTGAAATGCACCTGTACAATTCTGTATTGACCACCGAACATTCCCAAAATTCGAAGAAATTAAAATGCTAAAAAGGAATAAAAAATCAGAGAGACAAATGAGAATGGAGGAATCGATCCTAATTTATAAAAATAAAACAAGGGTGTGTAACCAGAATGACCCTAATACATTATCTAGCCTTTGGAAAGAGCTAATAAGACAAGAAAAAGAACAACAAAAGAAAACCCAACAAAAAAGACAAGGGAACGGGGATAGGAAATGAAAAGAAGAAGAATACGGAAAGACAACATCAACGACCATTTGAAGAGGGGGGGGGTAGGTAGAATTAGTGAAACATAGATGGCGCTGGCTAGGTTTGATTAAGAAAAGTATCTAATACAGCGTATCCGACGAATGGCAATGTGGGGTATTGGACTCCATTGACGAGAAATAAACCACGAACATCAGTGGAAAAGTTGTCACGCTCCTGAGGATGTCCAAAGACTGGGCGAAAAATTTAGAGCTTTAATAACGGTAAAGAATTGATGTTGTTGAATCTTAAAGTGAAGATCTACTGAATCTATCCAAAGTAAGCAGTGTGTTGGATGTGAATGGTAGCTGCAAATACAACGGACAATAGGAAAAACCCGAAACGTGCGAGAAAAGTGAATCATCGCTAGAAACGGAATGCCTAGGTAAGCATTATCCAACTAGAATATTTCCAAGTTTTCCTACTTTACTTTTAGAAATTGTATTACACATGGCACCTGTTTCCAATTAAAATCTTATTGATTCCTACATGTTAAAGTAACAGTCCATTCATCATCTTCAAACTGTTCTCCACTTATAGCACAATATGAATTTCAGATTCTTTTCTCTCTCTCTTCATTTTAATAACTGTATACCCCCCACCCCCTTCTTTAGTTCATTTTGTTGCACAACATTGTGGGCTACCTTTGATTTACAATGTTTAGCAAAATGGTTACTTCCATTACATTTATGTCAAATCTTCCCAAATACTGAACATTTTCTATATTTATGGATTTTACCACATTTAATACAGCGTTTCGGGCAACTTTTTGCTTCATGAGACCTACTTTTGAAATAGACATTTGTATCCATGTTTATCAACTGTTTAAGTTTATTTCCAGTGTTCCCCTTATATTTCAAACTATGAACTACCTTGTCCTCCCCTTTTATAGTTTTGAGATGTAAAGCACTTTTACTTCAGCTGATCTGCATATATTTAAAGCTTTCTTTAAAAATTAGGTCAGTTTCATGTAATAATTTAGCCCTAACTGCATCATGATGAATACTGCTTACTATTTTATCTTCAATAAGATTATCAGTTAACTGTTGAAACTCACAAGACTTTGCTTTCATTTTTAAGTCAGTAACATACTGATCGATATTTTCCAGTCGATTCTGATTACAAGAAAAGAATAGATATCTTTCTTAAGTAACGTTTTTCTTTGATACAAATTTTGAAGATGACAATTCGATTTTTTGGTGTAAATGTGACAAGGATGGTAAGTCAGATAATATCCGAAAACTTTAAAATTTCATCGTCCTGTTGCGAGACTCGAACCCGCGTCTCCCA
Organism: Macrothele yani; assembly: GCA_039090855.1. Classification (NCBI taxonomy): domain Eukaryota; kingdom Metazoa; phylum Arthropoda; class Arachnida; order Araneae; family Macrothelidae; genus Macrothele; species Macrothele yani. The sequence goes on along the minus strand of CM077028.1, from coordinate 68,622,108 downwards.
GATAGCGCCTGGGTATGCTAACCACTACACCACCCAGAACGACCAAGTCTCAAGTTCAATATGTAATCGGAGACTTGGTTCTTCTGGGTGGTTTAGTGGTTAGCTTACCTGGGCGCTATCTGGGAGATGCAGGTTTAAATCCCGCTCCAGGACGATGAAATTTTCAAGTTTTCGGATATTATCTGACTTACCATCCTTGTCATATTCACCCCAAAAATTGGATTGTCATCTTCAAAATTTGTATTATATGGTGTAATCTCGTATTTCTTTCATGATTTATCTGCTCCTCCGGGCAATCAAGGGATAGGATTCTTAACCTCTAGATTCACTAAACATGAATGTTGGTTGCTTCAACTAGCGAATCCTGTGATGGTTATATTCAAATTAATCAGAAACTTGAGACTTGGTCATTCTGGGTGGTATAGTGGTTAGCATACCCGGGCGCTATCTGGGAGACGTGGGTTCGAGTCCCGCTCCAGGTCGATGAAATTTTCAAGTTTTCGGATATTATCTGACTTACCATCCTTGTCACATTTACACCAAAAATCGGATTGTCATCTTCAAAATTTGTATTGTATGGTGTAATCCCGTATTTCTTTCATGATTTTTCTTTGAAGTGCAATATTCTGTGAACTTTTGCTTTAGAATCTCAAGCTTAAATGTATCCTTTATTTTTGTAGGTAAATGTGTTATAAATGTCTAAGCCATCACTGCTGATGATATGTAAAAAAGTTGTACCTTTTACTTCAGGATCCTTGGTTTGTGAACCACTAGCAATTTCATATAATTCAAAATGTTGGAGCCCCTTTTTCCAGTTATTGACGATATTGCCATCAAGTGACATTCCATCAGGTACAGGCAGCTGCTCTGTGTTGAAGTTTTGGAACAATGGTAGAGGGCGAGTGATGTTTCGATTTTGCCAGTCACCATGTAAAAACCACAATATATATGTATGTGTGTATGGTACGTATACTACACTTGTTAACCTCCTAAACATATTCGTAATAATAGGTAACAACTTACATACCTGATTAACTTTACTATTTATTATCCATCTGCTATGAGACACAACATATACATATAGAATTATAACTAACTTCCTACAGACATCATCATTCTACTTCTACTCACATATATCCGTTGCCAGTTCATTGGTTCTAAAAGTGTCATCAATGTGTTGCCATATATTGCAGACTGGAAAAAGGTCACCTGGTCCAATGAATCATGTTTTCAGTTAATGTATGCCAATGAAAGAGTCAGAATGTAGTGTCAACAGCATGAATAGATTTATCCCAGCTGCTTAGCGTTAACTATACAAGCCGGTGGAGGCTGTGTAATGGTCTGGAGTCTGTTTTCATAGTGGTCATTGGGTTCCTTAATACCTCTGGAACCACATTTTGATGCCACAACGTGTCTTAACATCACTGCACAGTAGAGCAGCAGAATGTAGGCGTATGCTGTACATGGATAGTTTCCAAATTATTAGCAGGTATTGCTGATAGTTTTTGCTTGTAGATTAAAAAATAAAATAAAAATGTTATTTGTGGCAATTAAAGCACTTACTCTAGGCTTTTATATTCAAATTAATATGCTTAATTCTGTTCTAACTTGAAGAACTTGCAATTATTTTTCACATCTTCTGAGTTCTTTTGTTTTTACATATATTTCTGGCCTCTAGATTTTACAAGGCCTGTTCTCAATGTATGGGAATTGTATCAAAAGTTTTGTTAACATAGAAAGGATTTAAATTTTATTACTAGGTTCCTCTTGCAGTTACCAGTTATTAAATTAAAATCATTTCATTATGTATTTTGTAAATATAGTACTTTTTTGAATTAACTTGTTGAATATGCTATTTATAATTTTTGAAGATTCATTGATAGAACTGTTTTTCTGGTATAAAAACTTTCTTTAATTAGTATCTTGTTTTTATGACATCTGTTAGTCCAATATTTCAATATTTTGCCATAAAAGTCCATTTCACACACAGTTGTAAAGTACTTATGTTGTCCTCATTGGAATCTGTATTTTTCTAATAATTATTTATTGTTTTATTATTTTTTCTTAACATTATCTTATTCTACTGTTATCGTAGTTCATGCTTTGTAGGTTTGCAGCAAGTTTTCTGTGTTAGTGGTTGTGTACGCAGATATATTTTATTTTTATACAACTCTGCTGCACACCTGTACAAGTATATGGTGTTTCCTGATAAAGAGAGCTACTTCCAGCTGGAAAATGCATCATGCCATAAGACTTTGTTCATCACACAATCATTCTATGAGCATGACAGTGACTTTAAAGTGTTAAAATGGCCTAAACAGTCTCAAGATCTTAACCCAATTGAACACCTATGGGATGAGATTGAGGGAGCCATTTGTGACAGAGATCCTCTTCCAGCAAACATTGGCAATTGACAAATGCTCTCACATTTTCTTGGCTGAACACAGCTGTAGGATATCAGCACCTCATTGAATTGAGGCTGTTTTAAAGGCCAAGGGCAGCCCAACACATTATTAAGTTGGTATTCCTAATAGTTTGTTAAGTGTAGTTGGTATTCCTAATAGTTTGTTAAGTGTAGTTGGTATTCCTAATAGTTTGTTAAGTGTAGTTGGTATTCCTAATAGTTTGTTAAGTGTAGTTGGTATATGAAGCTAAAATACTAGTGGATTTTGTTTCTCCATAAGTGTTATCTCCCTGCCAAATATCATGAAATTCTGTGATGGGTGAAGTAATTTTTCCAAAAAATTGGTTGAATTGAGATGCAATGATTTCCTGTGATACTCTTCTTTTAGAGAATCGCCATTTCATCCACGTTTTTTTTTTAATATGGTTTTTTTTTGGTATTTTTTTAATATCTGGAAAACTTCTTGTGTTTTCCTGTCAGTTAAATATATTTAAGAATTTTACTGGTTATCCTTGTTTGTCATACTATCTTCTTATTAATTATTAACTAAATGACATAATTTTTTTATCCATTGAGCTCATTGTAACAGTGGTAAAATGGCAAAATAAGAATACCAATGGTCAGGAAAAGGTACATAGCAACTATATAAATAGTTTATATCCCTAGTTTTTTGGTTTTTGTTTTCTCTTTTTTGTTCCTGTTTTTTTTTTTTTTTTTTTTTTTTTTATGTTCCTAGGTTGTTGTTTTTATAGCAGTTACAAACTCACTTCCTCACTCACTGCTTAACAGTACACTGATCTTTATACAGTGATGTAGCTCACTGTAGAAGTGACAAATGATGCCAACAGATGGAAATTGGTTCACAGTAATTAAATATAATTGGTTTTTAATATTTTGAGCATTATGACATGAGCTGTCAAATTTTCAGTTCATCACGTGTTTTTTTTTTTTTTTCATCACAAATAAAACATGATGAACAGAAAATTTGACAGCTCATGTCATAATGCTCAAAATCTATGTACCACGTAATAGAATTACTTGAAGAGATTAACGAGTAAATCTCATAGAGTTATATATATGGTTTTTAATAGTTCTTTAATTTTCTTATTGAAAAAATAAGAGAAGTTAAAATCTTTTTTTTCCTCTCAGTAATTTATCGGTGTACACCCGAAGCTCTTTATGTTGGAATAGTAGAATAATAGGATAAGAGTAATAATGGATAGGGAAATGTTTGCAGAACAATGTAATTGGGGTTTTTCTCATAATTCTGGAATGTTTTCAATTGGAAAATTAAAGTTAAGAACTTGCTTCCTTCCTTATAATAGCATGCTGATGTACGTATAAAGGCGAGGTTGTGAACTTCTTTATGTGCAGAAACACAGGTGCAGTTAAAAGACTCCCTCTTTTTAATGAATTCTAAGCAACACTGTGCATTCAATTTGTTATTTTACTGTGGCTGGCACCCATAGATGGCAGTTATTATCCATAGTTGTGGTCCCCACCCTCTATTAGGTGGCACAGCAGTGCTACAACTTGCAAAAGGTCATGTAACTATATCAGAACCTTGCCTAATCTCTGTTTCTGTGCATCACAAAGTTCACAGCCTCTGCTCCATTCAAAGATCAGCACACTGCCAAACAGGAGGAAAATAAGATTTTAACTGTTTTTTGCTTTGTTTTTCAATAAAAACATTCTGGAACAAAAAAACTGATTATATATAATTCTGTGAACCTTTCTCAATTTGTTGTTGGTGTTGTTACTTTGTGAAACTTCACTACTACCATTGAACAGGCCAAGCACAAAGCAAGTTCAGTTGTGGCTGTATACATGTGTCTTTTTTTATTTCTTGTTTACATAATAAAAATATACAGAAAGTATAAAAACTAAGTATATTTAGTCACCACAAAACTTTTTCTGTTTTTTTGTTGTTGTTGTTTTGTATTCTTATTTTGCCATTCGTACAGCGAGCTACATTGCTACAAAATTGCAATCTCTTTTAAATAATTATCATTTTGTATGTACATATACTGTGTTTCAGTGAGCTTACATATGCATGAAAGCTCTTTTAGTGTATGTTTTCATGTCTGCTACTTCATGTGGCCATGAGTTTTGTGAAATAATTCATGATTGAAATATAGTTTGCAACATGCTAGATAATCTATTTTTATCTGAGAGGGTCAATTATTTCCAAGACACTTCCACCATCTATGATCATATGGGCAGCAACATAATTTCAAAGAATCTTATGAAGGTAGCTCAGCACAAAACAGGAAAAGAAGAACAATGTGAAATGCAATGGAAGTTTTCCAAGCATTAAAAACATAACTAAAACACTTGTGCAACATTTTAAAAAATGTAATGTAGAAATAGAACAAACATAGATTTCCTAAAGGAATGTCATAAGAAAAAATAAAAGAGTGAAGAAATTATTAAAATACAAAGTAGGAAAGAGTCTATAGTCTTCATTAGTAGGGAAGAAACATGGAAATGAAAATCCATTTTTTTTTTTTTTTAGTATTACAGAAATATTTTGGCCAGTAGGATTTAAATAAAGTTCATCTGTGTAATGAGATTTTTATTACCCTATCAATAGATTAGCAGAGATAGCCGTACTTGCTTCTAAATGGAAACAAAAGAAAGAATAATAAAGATGAAAAAAGATGGCAACAGATTCTTCATAAATAGTTTCTTTTTATGAAGCAAACAAAACAGTGAGAGCTTTTTGATGGTACATAGACAATACAGTAATGCCAGTTTGTAACAAAGTCATTTATTGCAAAGAAATTGCCATTCTCCTTGATTTATGAAGAAAACTGCATGGCAGATTATTTATTTATAACAAAGTCAAAATTCCCAGTTCCTGATATAACAAAGTTTTGAAGATTCTTTATTGTGTCTAAAGTGTGTTAACCTGTCTATAGGAACTGTGTACATACATGCATACTGTTGTTACATACATACATACTACATAGGTACTATGGCATTTAATCATTAGTTTTTTTTTTAAACATAGTTGCAGTATAACGAGGTTTGCATCAGGTCCCTTAGAAGTAAACAGAAGTGACTGTACTAACAATTCAGTATAGGGTCGTACGTGTCAGTTCAACACACAAAAACAAATGTATCATTTTAAACCTGATCCATCCCTTTGGATTTTCATGAAACTTGGCAGTTTTGCTGAGATACACAAGAAATGAGTGCTTGTCCAGTTTTAGTACAATAGCTTTTAAATTCCCTGAGATGGGAGGTCATAAAATTCAGGAAATTTGCCACATTTCAGTGTTTTGTACGTCGTAAAAGTATTTATAACTTGAGTTCTTTTTATCAGAGAGTGTGTGTTGAGGTTTTTTTGTTGTTTTTCACAAACTTCTTTTATCACAGTGTGTGTGATGAGATTTTGTTGTTGTTGTTTTAAACTTATTTTTATCTGCTTTAAAATTAGGTGTTTCTTCATGTAGCTTGATTTTAATTTCAAGATCTCAAAATTTAAAATTTGGTCTTGAATTTCTTCAAAAGTGGCATTTTTTTAACAATATGTGTAATAACATAGTGATAATATGTTATAAATGTGAGGGTTGCAATTGAAGGGCATCAGAAGTTACAAGGAAATTGTTGTATGTTCAGTAAACACCATATGACTATGATGTAGATATTCCACTGATCAGTACAGTAGTTTTACTGTTTAGCCAACAACAAGCATAAAAAGCAACCCATATGCATTGTGTTTAGGGTTACTCTTGTTTTATATTTCAGTTTATGTAATATTTATCACAATAAGAAAACTTTTAGGTGAATAACTTAGCAGTTCAACTTTTAAACATGGGCATGTGTTATTTTCTGAAAAGAGTTGACATATAATGTATTTACACTTGGCATTGATATCTAATTTTAAAATCATACAAAAATTTGTCTTCTAATTCAGTGATGACAATTTCATATTATAATCACAGAAGACTGTTTTGGCATAAAATGTCAAAGCTTGCATCAAGTGCATTACAACATTTCCTATGTAATGCTTTGTTTTATCTTGCAGTGAGACTGCTCACTTCAAAATGGGAAGTATTTGCAATCTGGTGTAAATGTTATGCTCAGCATAAGCTGTCTGTCATTTTAAATGTGTTAGCAAAATAAAAATTTCTTACTGTGGAAGTGTTTTCTAGTTTTTTTTTTTCCAGTATCTTGTGTAAGATTTTGTAAGTTCATCGGGTTGCTGTCTTTATATTCACTTTTTGCAATATGTTATGTCATGGCAAGTTTAAAATATCTTCATTGAAGAGATGTGCACATATGTATATATATATATACATATACAGAGCCATACAACTCATTATCCAACTCTCAAAATGATACCAGATTCAGATCATTCAAGTTTACACACCAACAACTAGTCATTTTGATGAAGAAATTGAAGAGTTTTACGGGCAAAGTGGGGATCTAAATATATAACAAGGGCAAGTCGCTGTTGTGGATCATTATGGGTGATTTCAATACGAAAATATGGCAAAAACAACTCAGAACAAAACTGCAGTAGGTAAATTTGGGCACAGAAACCACTATGGAAATACTTTTGAAGAGTTTGTAGAGGCAGAAAGGTTTTTCATCATGAACTTCTTTTTCAAGAAAATGCCACATAGGAAATGGACATGAAATCCCAATGAGTGACAAGTGAAATTGATTTTAATATGTGAAACAAGAAATTTGTCATTGAAGACTACAGTGCAGTTAGCAGGTTCAAGAAAGGAAGTGATAGAATGGTGAGACGTAAGATGCACCTTAACACAAAACTTAAATGCCCCAAGCAAATGAAACGTATTGACATAGTAAGCTTTAAAAGTTATCATAAAACTTTTAACTTTGAACTGAAAAATTGATTCTCTGCACTAGGTCTAACAGAAGTTGTGATGGAAACCTTACCTAGGTCATTATTCAAACAAGGACAAAAATAGATTGTACTAAGAGCAAATTGTATGTGAAAAAAATTTCAAAACAAACAAAACTTGGTAATAATTGATGACATGGTTATTCCTGGACTTACTGCATTATAAATATCTCGAAATTATGGCAAATTCAACATATTAATTCATTTATTCCCTAGGAAACCTCATAATTTGGAAATATTTGTAAAACAAACAAAACTGTTGATGCAAGAAAGAGAGAGAATGAAGATAAAGAAATGTAACTTCCAAATTGGAATATACAGTTTGGCACACAGGTCCCAAAAAACTCCATTTAAATTTTTATTGGTTGCTTTTGCAGAAAAAAAACAAGATAGCCATTTCTCCAAAGGGGACACTTTTGGGGCATAAAACCGATGGTTCTGGTGATCCCATAGGGGTCGGGGCTGGGGTTACTCAAAATTTTCAAAGGAAAGACGGCACGTGTGACATATCGTTGGAAAGATTTCCGAAAATGTAGTAAGTTGATTTTTAAATTTTTGTTTTATCTTTACTAAGTACAAAGTTATTGCCCACAATAGCAACACTAAAGTGCACTATGGGTGGTAGGAAAAATCTGACACATTTGTGTTCTTTCTTTGGTTTACTTCTGACACATTTGTGTTCTTTCTTTGGTTTGTGTAAATGTACCGTGTTTTATGGCAAGGAACCTCGTTTCCGGCCAGGAATCGAGGGATCCGATGACCCCGTACTTCGTGCAAGATGGAGCACCTGCTCATCATTCCCATCCACCAACAGAATGGCTGAATGAGAAGTTTCCAAATAGGTGGTTGGAAATAACGGACCTGTCCAATAGCCTGCTCGATCTCCAGATCTCACACCGTGTGACTTTTTCCTTTGGGGATTTCTCAAAAACTGCGTTTATCCTGCGAATTTCATTGCAGAATTCTGAAAAGAAATAAGCCGGAATGTCACTGAAATATCCCGGGATACACACTTTGTGTTTTACAAGGTGCATGGTGTGACAAGATTGAGCTGTGCATTGCTGCCAATGGTGGTCACTTCGAACACATGTAATCGGTAGGTATTGTGTAACAATATCTCATATTTTAATACTTGACCAATTTGTACTGTTAGTAGCTTCAAATATAAGAATGTTTGCAGGTACTGATTTAACTTGGAAAACATGCCATTTTACAGTAGACTCTAAAGATTTAAAACTGGACTATCTTTTGCAGTATTTTATATTCACCAATTATAAGTTGACCTCAATAGTTTGGCAAAACACATTTGATAAAATAAAGATATGACAAATGTTAAAAGCAGAAGTTGTTCCCATTTCTGACATCTTCCCGGTGATATGGCCTGACCCCACTTTGCCATGCAACATTTCGTGAAACTCCCAGCCCGGATCTTCACAAGGTCGCAAAACCCCTCGGTTCCTATTCTATACGGTGTCCCCTTTGACATAAAACATAACGACTATTGTATGTTTTTTTAACTACAAAGTGCAATAAATTAAATTTGCAAAATATGTCATCATAATGATGTATTACACTACCCCTCCCCCTTTCCATCTGCAATTATTGAATGACCCTGTTCCCCGCCCCCAATGGGGTCACCAAACCCCTTGATTTGAGGCCGGAAACATGGTTCCTTGCTATAAAACACAATAAGTATGGTACATTCACACAAACCAAAGAAAGAAGACAAATGTGTCAGAAGTAATGCAATTTTTCCTACCGCTCATAGTGCACTTTAGTGTCGCTATTGTGGGCAATAACTTTGTATCTACTAAAGATAAAACAAATATTTAAAAACCAACTTACTATATTTTCGGAGATCTTTCCAACGATATGTCACACAACCCCTCTTTCCTTTGAAATTTTCGAGTAACCCTTAGCCCCGCCTTCCTACGGGGTCACCAGAACCACCGGACCGGTTCTATGCCGCCCTTGACATAAAGAGAAATGGCTATCTTGGTTTTTCTGCAAAAGCAACCAATAAAAATTCAAATGGAGTTTTTTCGGGATTTCTGTGCCATGCTCTATAGAGTTATGCAAGGCAGTGCAAAAAGCATCATTGAAGACATAAGGACATTAAATTCTGAACTACTGAAAAAGCAATTGAAAGAAACCAAAGCCTGAAGAAAGTAAAGGAACATCTTACATCTCAGTAACGAAGAAAAAACAGATATTGGCTCTCAAAAAGGAAGATGGTGCTGTGACAGGAAATAGAGGTAAAATTTTGACGAGTTTAAGGGTTCTACACTAAACTATGTGAAAGGGATGATGCATCTATTCCAGACATTAAGAAATAAACCAACGCCGAAGTTCGTCCAGTCCTACTGGAAGAAGTTTCATATGCAATTAAGAACGTGGAATGGGGAAGAGCTCTAGTTAAAGATGGAATTACTGATGGCGTGATACAAGAAGCCAGTACAGAAATGGAAATTACAAGCACCTAAGTTTTCACTAGATGCTTCAATGAAGGGAAGATTCCTGATGATTGAAACAATGATCCTGCTTCGTAAAAACGGGACTTTGAGGATCTCGGGAACTACACAGACCCATCAGCCTCTTATTAGTTGTTTATAATTTCTCTGAGATACTGTTTGTTTGGTTTTTTTTTTTTTTGGTTTTTTTTTAGGTTTAATCACCACCGGAAGCAACTCAATGGGCTATAAGCAGTCACCCGTCCCTAATTCAGGGCCACTGGTTTCAGGGAAGAGAGAAAGCAGCGCCGTAAGACAAACAGAACATCCATGCCTCACGGAATTTGAACCTGGACCCTTCAAATAGAAAAAAGAAGCGTTAAGTGAGGTACACGTTTGTTGTTCTTGGTTTTGGGAGCATGTTTTGCTCGAACTCCAATAATTTCATAAACAAGTATCAGACGCGTAACTAGGTATTTCTGCGCCCTGGCCAAATAACAAAATATATTGCGCCCCCCACCTGCCTGGGAGCGCAGTATTTTGTGGTTTGCATATATACAGTCAAACCCCCTATAACGAACTTGAAGGGACCGAATTTTTGGTTACCTATATCCGATCCGATAAGAAAAATGGTTGATCTCGCAAAAAATCGTAAAAAAACGATTAACATTGTCACACCTACCAAGAGACGTTAATAACAACAATTCCAATTTGAAAAAAAAATCATATTACGGGTTAAGTACACTGATAAGTATGTGCAGTTATTAAGTGTTTGTTCATTTTCAGTTTCACCATATGATAATACAATACATACACGATGAATTACATACTTAGCATAAACGTCATTATTCAGACCCTTCCCTCGAAATACACTGCTGGCCACCCAAAATGCAACACCAAGATGGACACGAAATAGCAAAGCCAGATTTACTGGACACATAACAACAGATGCAAAGATGAAACGATTGAGCTTACAGGCCCGTGCGACTTGCGGAACATGCAGACATCAATAGTTTGTGTGGCCCCCATGGCTGGCAATAACGGCCGCTACACGCCGCAGCATCGAACGGAAGAGGCTTTGGATGTGGGCTTGGGGTATGTCGGTCCAGGCTGCTTCCACACGTTGCCACAGTTCATCAGGCGTAGCCGCGGGTGGTGCTTGCCGGGCCACTCGGTTGCCGATCAGCGACCAGATGTGTTCGATGGGCGACATATCGGGAGAACAGGAGGGCCACGGCAGCAATGACACTTGGTGGGCCGTGAAGAATTGTTGCACGATGCGTGATACGTGCGGGCGCGCATTGTCCTGTTGAAACGTGGCCGCTGGCAGGTCGTGCAGGCAAGGGAGGACTACAGGCTCCAAAACGTCCGAGATGTAGCGGTGGCTGTTGAGTGTACCGGCGATGCGTACCAGAGGGGTGCCGGTGTCCTATCCAATTGCGCCCCAAACCATAATGCCAGGCGATGGACCGGTATGGCGATGCATAATGCAGGCGTTACACAGTCTCTCGCCGCGGTGCAGCGACTCGCGGATTCAACCATTGTGGTATTGCAGGTAGAAGCGTAATATGTCGGAGAAGACAATGTCGTGCCATTCCGTAGTCCAGGAGCGGCGTCCAACGGCCCACTGCCGCCGCACTCGCCGGTGGTGTAACGTCAATGGTAATCGGAGCAATGGACGCCTTGCGACAAATCCCCGCTCTTGCAGACGACGTCGAACGGTACGTTCTGACACAGGTTGTTGCGCAACACACCCTAATTCCTGCGCTAACGTTTGTGATGGGGCGGCGCGAGCCGTCAATTCCCGCCGCACAACATGCTGGTCCTCTCGTTCGGTGTTGTGCCGCGACTGCGGCAATCGCTCACGTCGTTCCTTCCGTCCCTCCTGCACCCACCGAATCCATACTCGCCTCACTGGGGCTGGATGTCGTCCCACACGGACGGCGATGTCTCGGTACGATAAACCGCTGTCGCGATAAGCCACTATTCGTCCTCTGTCGAACTCCGAAACTTGCTGGAATGTCTGCCGTATTCTGCGACGAGGCATCAGGAAGCTTCCCACGCACAGGTCCGGCAGCACAATACACTTCCACTACTTACACCCCGCCTTCTGTGCACCCTTCTTATAGTGCTTCTCGGTGGCGTGCCGTGCTCACATGATTTGCATATGCCCTGCAATGCTAATCCTTTGCATGTCCTCTCGCGGGCGATGCATGCTGCGAATTTCAGGCCAATCGGATGCTTCCTTCTTGGTGTTGCATTTTGGGTGGCCAGCAGTGTACATATCTCCCTTTAAAATACACATTTATAATCATGAATGATGATTTTATGCATAAAAAGTATAAATTGCCTAAAAATGAATAACGAAAAATACTGGTGAATTTTCCTTGAATTTGTACTTAACGTCTGAGTACAAAAAATAATCTGTAATATTCTGCTGGCGTGATGCAGATTGCAGGAAAATTTTCACCATATTTTTGTCCAAAAATTGAAACGACCCCATCACTGCCGGTTCTATAGTTTGTGTGGACAAAAACTTATTAATGACACGCATTGCTGCCTTGGCCTCCGTTCCACCTTCACTATGGCGGCCCTCGAAGAGCAAACGATGTCTGCGATTGCTGAGATTCTGGTGCCTCGTTTTTTAGTCACAGCGTTTAAGCTTGCTGAGGGATAGATTTTTCGGGAGCGCGCGAAAGAAACGAGAAAGAATGACCAAAAGTGACATAACGTAGGGAAAGGAGATAAATTCTTCAAGTAATAATAAAGATGGAAGATTTAGAGCGTAGCCTGTGGACAAAGATACTTCAGTAAATAAGAAAAATAAATTGTTTTTAAGCGATAAAGCCATCTCCTGAAATATTTGGCATGCATTATTATTATTATTATCACCATCATCAGTTTTTCTATTGTTTTTTCACGTTGGTAGCTGTGTGCCGAACTGTAAGGACTGACCCCGAGGCGAAACAGTCTATTATTACAAAGAGTCTCTTACTACTGAACCCGAGACGAAAGAGTCTATTATTATTTACAAAGAGTCTCTTACATTTTATAGTGAATTTGATCCCGCATTATACCATGCGATTCTGAATTGCATCCAGTAGACACGTAAAATTGTGATAGCATTTATGGTGGTGTCTGTTCATTGGTGATAATCGCTATTTACGACTTTAAGTGGAATTAACCACATAACACTAGACTTATACGCCACACCGACTTATTTACTGATTGGTCATTGAAATTTCTCAATGAGAAAAAAATTGTGACTTACTTCGGTCGTGATCTGAGCACTCGATAAGCAAATTTAATTTTAATAAGTAACCATACCAAAAACCGAAACGTACAAAATGTAATATTCCGTTCACCAAGAACTTGTTTAAAAGCCGTTGAGCAGGATATTTCCGTTCGACAGAAACATCATTAAAATCAACGTGGCTTAGTTGGAGTGGTATCTGTCGCATGTGAACTGCATCCCTTTCACGATCCTTCCAAGATCCCGTGGGCAGGACCGTCACAGAGAATGGAGAGACAGAGCGTGCACAAGCCAGAGTTATGGAAATTGGTGGGCGGGGAAAAAGAACGATAGCAGAGCACCGTCGGCGCTTTATGGAACTAAACCCCACGTGCTCTCTGACATAACGTCCCTACTGTAACGCTCATAATTCGAAATTGGTTACTTTGCTTGTTATTACTACCGTTACCACTGTGTGATTCTGTGATTATAACAACGCTTTTCGTTATTTCGTAGAAGTTATTTTCGGCGGATAATTATTTCATCTTTTATATGTAGGAAATCTTTGTCTATTTTTTAACTGTTAAAAATCGATATAAGTAAAATTTATATCAGAGTAGAGCCCTTACTGTATTTTGTTTTTCGTAATTCCATTTGATCCTTCGGGCAGATGTTTACAGATGTTTGATTCGTGATATAATTTTGTCAGTTTGTTACTTTTTATTTGCCATTGCTTTGATATTTTTCCGTTGTTTATTTTCAAATTCCGGCAGTAGTATGTTGCGTTGACGATTGTCTGCATTTTGAGAACGAAAGCTGCTACATATTTATTAGTTTCTTTTAAGTCAGAGTTAGTACTTTATTTCTCAGTATAATTCCCGACTGCAAAGTGCTGTTCTTACGATTAAGAATATACGCCTAATTCCGTTACACCTACCGCAATATTCCTCGGTCAATCACGCTACAGTGACCCTAACCAACTCGGGAAGTAAGGAAAATGGCGGCTCTCGCAGGGAAGGAAAGTCGAAAGAGACATTTGTAAACAAGTGGGAGGAGCATAGTTGTGACGTCACTTTTAGTTCTCATTAACAGGCCGTGGGGCCGCCAACGTCTATGTGAGTTTAACATTATGCTGTTGCCATCGGACAAAGTGGAGAATTTCCTTTACGATCTTCTAGAGTGCACACTCTGTACCTCTCTTCTCTGTGAGGACCGTAGCTAGATTTCAGAACCCAGATGGAGGCTGAAGACTCATCTGCCGGGGCTCTGTGTCTAACGGCAAACTATATTCATCCACGAATACATATGCAAGTTTTGCTTTGCATTTTCGTTCCTTTTGTTTATTTTTCGCTAGCAAACAATTTCTTCATGCTGAAAAGTAAAAAAAAATATTAAATTCAAAATAAGGAAAAGGGAGGAAGGGAAGAAAAAACTGAACTCTCTTAAAATGTAAAAAATAAATCTCATTATCAGAATTCTTTCGACGGTGGCTGAATTACAGGGTCATTATCTTTGGCGGAAAAGTAACTTCCAACTAACATGAAAAAATTATTTATTAATTTTTTTAGTTTACTATTTTGGTTCTGTTCCGTGAAATTACGAGATGGCAGCAAAGAGTTTTGGATACCGATTTTCGGCTTGTTCTTCCCATCTCAAATCGCGCTTTCTCCTTTGCTGATGCTCGGGGAGGTAACCTATTCTTACCTGATCAACAGCCAAATTTCTCTTTTCCACTCAAAACCTGAAAGCCCTCATATTCCACTGCCAATAAACACTTTATTTCTCTCTCCCACGCATACATCGCAAAACCACTCCTTCAGACGGCAAAACAATTAACAGGAAGAAGCTGAAAGCTTTCCTTTTCTCATACAAAGATTTCTCTTAGGGCCATCAAGAGAGTAAGCACCAGTAATATAAATCAAAGCTGTCTCACCGTACGATAAAAACACCAAGTTTCCAAACTGCAAACTAAAAACATTGATTTACAGACTAAAAACTATGCAGAAAGCTAGCACTTTCGGAGAACACATATCTCCATCTACTGGCCCGAGTGCCACAAGACAAGCACAGTCCATCAGATATATATAGCACACCGTTGCCCTCAATGCAACACGGTACCAAGTTTCAAAACATACCCCCTCCCCCTCCCTATCGTCCCCCCCTTCACCAGAAATGAAGAATACGCACATAGTAATTTAGAAGCCCATCACCCCCCACACCCCCGTTGACATTCCTCCCTTCGCGAATCACCCCCCCCCCTTCCCCTTCCTTTGGTCTAAATAAAAAGTAAAGGACCTGAAAACAAATCAAACAAACTATTAAAGCATAATAATTTCAAAAAACTAAATAAAAAAGTCCAACTGCAAATCAAAGTCCCTCGTCCGTGGATGCCTCTTGGGTGGTAACCAATCTTCTCCAAGTGCTAGGTACATAGGTCGGCAGATCCTCATTACAACAAGAGTCACCGTAGTATAGGATGAACAAACTCTCGGACATGAATATAGTAGACCTGCCGACGTTGGAATTCAATATCTTGGCACCATTCCAATCTGCGGAATATCCCTCATGATTTACAGCAGTAGTGAGTGCAGTACTTTTTGTTCCTGATCTGAGGGCGTATCTGTGTTCCCCCAGTCTGACAGATAAGGTCCTAAGTGTAGAGCCAATATATTTTTTGGGGGGCATTTCAAGAACTACTAAAGAGAGATGGAAGACTGAAATTCACAACGTTATCCATGGAGACACGACAGAATAGATTTGTAGGTAGTGTAGAGTACAACCCTAAAACCATACCTATTCTCAAAAAGCTTGCAAGAGACACCAATTAAATTTTGGAATTAATAATAGAAATATCTTCTCTCTGATCAGACGTGACCGAGATAGGACCTCCACCCTGCAACAACATGGTGTTTACAGCCTTCCCCCTAATTCACTCTGACCCTGACATGGCTCAAAAAAAAATATATCGGCTCTACACTTAGGACCTTGTCTGTCAGACTGGGGGAACACAGATAAGCCCTCAGATCAGGAACAAAAAGTACTGCACTCACTACTGCTGTAAATCATGAGGGATATTCCCCAGATTGGAATGGTGCCAAGATATTGAATTCCAACGTCGGCAGGTCTACTATATTCATGTCCGAGAGTTTGTTCATCCTATACTACGGTGACTCTTGTTGTAATGAGGATCTGCCGACCTATGTACCTAGTACTTGGAGAAGATTGGTTACCACCCAAGAGGCATCCACGGACGAGGGACTTTGATTTGCAGTTGAACTTTTTAATTTAGTTTTTTAAAATTATTATGCTTTATTAGTTTGTTTGATTTGTTTTCAGGTCCTTTACTTTTTATTTGGACCAAGGGAATGGGAAGGGGGGTGATTCGAGAAGGGGGAATGCCAACGGGGGTGGGGGGTGTGATGGGTTTCTAAATTACTATGTGTGTATTCTTCATTTCTGGTGAAGGGGGAGGGGACGATAGGGAGGGGGGAGGGGGTATGTTTTGAAACTTGGTACCGTGTTGCATTGTGGGCAACGGTGTGCTATATATATCTGATGGGCGGTGCTTGTCTTGTGGCACTCGGGCCAGTAGATGGAGACATGTGTTCTCCGAAAGCGCTAGCTTTCTGCAAAGTTTTTAGTCTGTAAATAAATGTTTTTAATTTGCAGTTTGGAAACTTGGTGTTTTTATCGTACGGTGAGACAGCTTTGATTTATTATTAAAAGGCGCTGGCCTCTGATCATTCGTCCGTAAGGGGTCCGGGTTCGAATCCCGGTCAGGCATGGATGTTGTGTTTGTCTTACGGCACTGGCTCTCTCCCTTCCCTGGAACCAGTGACCCTAAATTAGGGACGGGCGACTGCTTTATAGCCCATTGAGTTGCTCACGGTGGTCGTTAAACCTCCAATCAAAAAATAAAATAAAAAATAAAACAAAAAAGAAATTGATAACTAGGATTTAATGTGCGATGAATTCTACATAATTTAATCTACTTTTCAACACATTTAATCTACGTTCGTTATAAATGGTATCGAAGGAAGAATTTCTTCAATCGGATACTTAGAAGCAATGATATAGAATATAATGTATTTTAATTCTACAGTATCTGCATTTACGCCCTCTGGTGGCAAAGTTATGTAACAGAAAAAAAAGTAAGGATCATCGTTCTGATATTTCAAGCTTCCTAATGCAAAAATAGTTTTTCAAATCGGTCTAATAGTTACAGAGATATGTTGTCCACAGATGGACTAAAAGGACAAAATGATAACAAAAGCACGTACATTTTTTTACAAAAGACGTGCTGAAAATAAGCTAACAAAATTTAACTTTTCGCTGAAGTTACCTCACTTTCGCTTTATTTTAATATTTAGTGAAACACTAAAAGGTTTCCCTCAGGCTCCCTGTGGTTGGGGACGCGAATGCGTAGATAGTTCCCTGTGAAGTCCGCCCCAGACGCACTTTGTCCCTTATCCGTATGCAGCAGAGGAATGGCAAACCGGCTGCATTAATTTGCCCGTAACCCTCAAGGGCGCATAGTCGTATTGGCGGGGCTCAACCATGGATAGAAACACTAAAAATATAGTTTCAGAATTTCGGAACACTAACTGTATTTGTTTCAGCTTCGTCTTATACTCATGATCGACTTATCTGTGAATGAAGATAAAGAAATTGGGATATTTAACCCATTCGACGTATATTCCATATCGACTTATAAGCCGAAAAACGCGGTAGTTTTACTTTTTGTGTGCCATAATTCTTAATTGTTACTTGTTTATTTGCTTACTTATATTCTTTATTTCCGTATAAATCGAAAAAGGTCGATATAGACTATCACATGGCAGTTATGTGTTTTGTGTGTGTGCTCGTGAGGCATTTTAAAGAGGCTGGCTTTAGTTCTCTAAAAGAATAAAGTTTGCACAATGTGATTAACTTTGGGGTAAGCGTTTTGTAGTGTACTTTGTAACGGTATAAAACTGTGGGTATAATATTCATCACAACATGCACACTTGTGTTACACGCAATAAAGTAAAATAATACAAATTTGGAAGATGTAAATCCGTTTATTGGTGTAAATATGACATGGCTAATAAGTCAGATAATATCCGAAAACTTGAAAATTTCGTCATCCAGGAGCGGGAATTGAATTCGCGTCTCCCATATGAATGCCGATTGCTTCGACTAGCGAATCCTGTGATTTT
The DNA here is from genome assembly GCA_039090855.1 of Macrothele yani. Lineage (NCBI taxonomy): Eukaryota > Metazoa > Arthropoda > Arachnida > Araneae > Macrothelidae > Macrothele > Macrothele yani. Next base: position 68,603,945 of record CM077028.1, on the reverse strand, counting down.
TATACATATTTAAATTAATCGGAAATTTGAAACTTGGTCATTTTGGGTGGTGTAGTGGTTAGCTTACTCGGACGCGGGTTCGGTTCCTGCTCCAGGACGACGAAATTTTCAAGTTTTCTGTTATTATCTGATCTAACATCCATGTCATATTTACACCAATAAACGGATTCACATCTTCCACATTTGTATTGTACAGTGGTGTAATCCCGTATTTCATTCATTGGAATTGTGTTTGTCTTACGGCACTGGCTCTCTCCCTTCCCTGGAACCAGTGACCCTAAATTAGGGACGGGCGACTGCTTATAGCCCATTGAGTTGCTCACGGTGGTCGTTAAACCTCCAACAAAAAAGAAGAAAAAAAAAGAAAGTGAAATAATTTTGGTTTTTACGAAAAATACCTGTAGGTTCCAAAGAATTTGAACTATTAAAGCGTGCAAAAAAAAACTAACTAATAATATGGAATTAAAAAAAATTCAGTAATTGAAAACTAACAGATTTTCTCAAAAAAGCCTCGAAGATATTTTTGCTGGGGGAGGGGGCAAATTTTTCGGTACGCCACTGTGCACAGGTGTATGGGTTAAATATTATTGAAAATTTTTGCTATAAATATTTCTTTTTTTCAACCTTCTGCCTGTGGCAAGCAGCACATGAATAATTACTATGCATATGTAAAATTAATATGCAGAAAAAAGTAAGAAAAATATAACGCAACTGATAAGAATTTTTTCCTTGTAATATATTTTTAGAGGTTAATTTTTGTAATAAAAGTCCATTTGCACCTTTGGACATCTTACTCCGATTTAAAAATTTCCTTTTGTAATGGGAAGCCTGAAATGTGAGAACGGTGATCCTTGCTTTTGGTGTTTTACTTTGCTGCTGTAGAAAGTATTTGCAGACGTTTTACTACTATATCATTGCTTCCAAATATCCGATAGCTTTTTTTTTCTTTTCTTCAATGCCATTTACAATAAAAACCATTTTTGAACAGCTTCTTTTTCAAATAATGCTGCGTTTCGCAGCATTATTTGAAAAAGATCTAAATCGTGTTTCCCCCAATATCTCTGCTTCTGAAGTCCGATTTAAAAATTCTTTTTGATTCGGTTAGTATTCACGATGAGGTATGTTTCGCAAGTAATTTTTAATTTTTGGTAATGTATAATTTCCTGAGAGAAGGAGAAGATTCATATTTCTATTTAAAATATGTTTGCAGCAATATCTGCGCATCTAAAAACCGGAGTGAAAGAAAAAACTTTTTCTGTCAAATACCGCTTCTATGAGTCTTGAACCCGGGTCCAGCTCGGGCAAATAAATCCAACACCGCAGACCACTCTGGAAGTTTAAAGCAATACAGTTGTTAGAAGCAATAGCCCGGAATAAAACGTTTTTCGCGGGAGCGGATTTACAGGGAAGCCAAAAAAGCCCAAGCGGGGCCCCACGATGTTGGAGGACCTCAAAAATAATGATATATATATATATATGAGAATACAGCATCCATAAAAATTGGAAAGGGAGTGAGACAAGGTGGCACTATATTTCCCAAACTCTTTAATGCAACATCGGAAAATGTCTTTCAATCACTGAACTGGGAAAACAAAGGGATAAAGATTAATGGATATTATCTAACGCACTTTCGTTTTGCTCATCACGTAGTCCTTTTTACAACTACCCCATCAGAGCTGCTGAGTATGATCCAGGAACTTGCTGACAAGAGTAAAAAAGTGGGATTAAAAATGAACTTTCAGAAGACAAAAGTGATGTACTATGCTTTTACAAGAAATGAAGATTTGTCGATTGATGGGGGTAATGAAGATAACCAATATCTACATCAGTGGCGTATATTCGAGGCTAGCTGCGAATCCCAGAGAATGTACAAATAAAAGTCAATTAAATATACACAAATAAAAGTCAATTAACAACGGTATTAAGATATGTCGGTGCGGAAAAAACACGAGCGGATTCGCTTCTTTAGATTATAAAAATCAGTCTGGCGAGCGATGATCAACGGCGTAACGCAAGTAGGTCTTCGAGAGACTTCGCTGTTTTGATGCGAAGAGCTTCAATACTATCTCCTGCTAGCGATTCCATGATAACCTGAATGAGCTACGGAGCTCGTGAGTGGCCATAGCTTTGGCCAAGGGTTCGCTCCGAAAAACGAAGGCTTCGGACTTCCTCAGTCCCTCCATGCTTCCAGCGCGTGTTTCGCGAGAGTTGTTCCAGTTTGTGTGAAGTGTCAATGAATTAAAATCAGTGATATTATATCTTAAATTCGTTACTTTGTTGAATTCGAACTGTTTTGATAAATTTTGTGAAAGCTTCCCTGAACATCTACTATCAGAGCTTAAAGAACTCTATGCTTTAAATTTTGATAAAGCTCGATTAAAAAATGAACTGAAGGTGTTAAATTTCCTTGATGAATACAAAACAAATCAGGAAGAAATATAACTTGTTACGTAAAGTTGAAAAATTGGACATAGCATTTATTGAGGTGTACAAATTAGCAGATCAATATTGAACTGTTCATCAACAACTGCAACTGCCGAAAGAAGTTTTCCGTATTAAAAAAATCAAGATATATCTTAGAGCCACACAAGGACATGCACATTCGAGCAACTTGGCTGGTTTGTTAATAGAGAAAAACATTATTTTTAAATATGAAGAAGTACTCGGAAGAAACATTTTTGTGAAAACGTAACAGTCAAGTTCACACAAAAAGAAAGAAGAATGGAGTTCGTGAACAAATAAGTGCCCAAATCCTAATCCTCATAATTATCTGGTGACATGTTAGCAATAGCATGTACCTAAAATTTAGAAAAAATGTTATTTCTATTACTTAACAATTAAAAAATAAACTTCGCAATTTTTTAAAAACAGTACTGGAGGGGGGGGGGGGGATAGCCCAGGTCTCGGACCCCCGATACGCCACTGATCTACATTTATCTTGGACAGCAGATATCAAGCGAGGGTCACATTGATGAAGAAATTAATCGGTGTGTAAAACTTGCCTGGAGAGCTTTTGGAAGAAACGGCATAATTTTCAAGAGCGATATGCCATTATGTCTTAAAAGAAAAGTGTTTCATCAATGCATCCTTCCAGTGCTTACGTATGTTACAGAGACGTGGACCTTAACTAAAAGAGATATATACAAAGACTGCAGACAACTCAAAGCAGCATGGAGAGGTGCATACTTGGTGTAACCAGAAGAGATAAGAAGAGGAACTCGTGGATCCGAAAAATGACAAGAGTGGAAGACATCATGATCAGAGTAATATCCCTGAAATGGCAATGGGCTGGACATACTGCCAGAAGGACAGACCATCGATGGACAGCCGAAATTTTAGACTGTATTCCAAGGTACAGGAAAAGACCCAAAAGAAGACCATCTGGGAGATGGGTGGATGAAATTCGAAAGTATGCGGGAGTAACATGGAGGAGAAACTTGGGGAGACCTTCGCCCAGCAGTGGATTGACAATGGCTGACAATGATGATGATGATGATGATATATGTGTGTGTATTTTTAATTTTGCTCCTAAGAAAAGAGAAAAGTCATACAGAGAGGGATAAATTCGTTGTTTTTTATTCGGGAAGATTTGGGGGCATAATTCCTCTCGAAATCGAAGTACGTCATCTACAAATATGGATTTACTAGCTTAAATGCAAGCTCATTAAATATTGTTTTGAAGTAATTTTACTCTACACTATAACTGAGCTTAGAAATTGGGGTGCTATTTCTAGAAAATTTCCTTAGAATGTAAGGAACATTTAACTCTTTAGTTCGGTGTTTGATATGACTCTCCATCTTTTCCTTAAAACTCCCCCCTCTTCCCATTAAGTTTAGTTCAAGATGTAATCACAAGACTGTTATCGTACGAGAAAATTTTCAATTGAAAATGTGTTTACGAAGCACAGGAATAGATTTCATCTATGTTCGGACGAAAAAAGACCTTTGGTTCGGACTGCCTGTAAGGAAACTAGCTGCCAGTGGGGTGGAATCTGACTATATGCGACAGTACATCCCACACCGCATGCAACATAAATGGCAATTAAATCTGTATCATAAACAAACATTACTAACATGTTAAAGTACTGTCGTTCAGTGATCATTGGTCGTCTTTATAAAAGTACCGACTTTTCTTCCTTAAAAAAGGCTTTCCACTTTTAACTTCAGCCAGTTCCTTCCCATCAGGGTATCACAAAAGCCCTCAGTATTAAATTTCGCCTTATATTTCATCTATAAAAGTTTTTGAGTTATGGCGACGACGACAACAACAACAACAACAACAACAACAACACACACACATAAAGGCACCACCATGAAAATAGTCGAATCATGTTCAGGGGAGGCCAAAATGGGTATTTCTGTTGAAATCTGGAAGTCAATTTGTTTTTGCGATAACAATACTTTTTTACATCAGTGGAAAAGAGTAAAAACGCGCAGGTTATATTTTAAGGATGCCCTGCAAAGTGAGGAGGCCCCATAACCGGCGCTGTGCCCCTGTAACTCTAAATCCGCCACTGATTTTTCGAATTCGATAGCATCTGCATTTACTCCGATAGTGAGTAGGAGAAATTGTCTATCCTAAAAAAGGCCAAAAGACAAGGATTATCATTCTCACGTTTTAAACTTCCCAGTGCAAAAATAACTTTCTAAATCGGACTAATAGGTGCAGAGATATGGTATTAACAGACGGATTAACATAGTGGTAACATAATGGCACCTTTTTTTTTTTTTTTTTAAAACGCGCTAAAAATTAAAATTACTATTGCGCAATATTTTCAGAATGAAACAATACTGATAATTTTAACTAGAACACGTACAGATTGGTATAATCGCTGTTTTGCGTTGTATACAAGTGCAACTTCTTTCTCGGAAGTTTACGTTGCAATCAAGGGTGGACATATACCTTATTAAAATGATCCATGCAAAATTATTAACTTTTTTTGTGTCAACTCTCTTTATCAGTGCCGCAACTAGTTATTCATGTGCCCTGTGCAAAGTTTTATTTTTGGGCTCCTTATTTTTTTTTTCTTTCTTTCTTTCTTTTTTTTTTTGTGAAAAAAACTACTGGTAAAACAAATACGATATAAAAATTCTTCATAAATAATTTTTATGTACATAGGAAACATACAAGATCATTCACATGTATTTATAAATGAAAATAATTATTTCAGTCAGTGGCGTAACTATGTTTCGAAATCTGGGAGGGGGTCACATACACGCATTATATGTATACATATATATACAATATGACCGCCAATAGCGGTATAACTATACCTTCGGGATTAGAAGAAATGCTATCCCACACTCACAAACCCGCTTGGCCAGCGTGGTGAGTTATGGCCAAACCCCTCCAAAATGACTCCACAACTTAAATCTTGGCCCTCAGTCTCTGGCAGCTGAAATGTACCTGGCCAAGGCAGCGGCCAGTGCAACACGAAGGCAGAGGGTGCTAAGAATCCCCGGAGGACCGGACTAGACTGCCATCTGATGCTGACCTTGGCTACGTATAATGGACGCTCCCTATCTTCTGATTCAAGGCTTCTTGAATTGGAGGAGGAACTACAAAGGATCAAGTGGGACATCGTCGGGCTAAGTGAAGTAAGGAGAAAAGAAGAAGATCTCATTGAACTGAAAAATGGACATCTCTTCTACTATCGTGAGACTGATACTGGCAGAACTAGTGGTGTTGGATTTATAATAAACAAGAAACTGAAGGATAAAGTTGTAGAAGTGGAAAGTTCCTCTGACAGAGCTGCACGACTCGTTATCCAACTCTCGAGAAGATACCAGGCTCAGATTATTCAAACTTATGCACCCACCACAAGTCATCCTGAAGAAGAAATTGAAGAATTTTATGAGGAAATTCGTCATCTAAATAATAAAGGTAAGCAGCACTTAAAAGATAATTATGAGAGATTTCAATGCAAAAATAGGGCAACGAAAACAGAATGAAACTTCAGTCGGTAAATGCGGCCACGGCAACAGAAACCAGAGTGGAAATACTCTCGTAGAGTTTGCAGAAGCTGAAGGGCTTTTCATCTTGAACTCCTTTTTCAAGAAAAAGCCACACAGGAAATGGACATGGAGACATCCAAATGGGACGACAAGTGAAATTGATTTTATTATGTGTAACAAAAAATTCGTCATAGAAGACTGCAGTGTGCTAAACAAGTTCAACACAGGTAGTAACCATAGATTGGTGAGATGTAAGATGCACCTCAACACTAAACTTGAATGTGGCAAGCTCATAAGGCAAACAAAATGTACTGACATAACCAACCTTAAAAAACACCATAATACCTTCAAGTTGGAACTGAAGAACAGATTCTCCACTTTAGAAGGCCTAACATCGGAAGAAGTGGATATTTCTGAAGTTAACAGAAAAGTAACCAAAGCTCTTATGGAAACAGCAACAAAATTAGCTAGGTCTAAGAACAAGTTGCATGTGAACAAATTATCAGGAAAAACCAAAATGTTGATGCAAAAAAAAAAAAAAAAGAGAGATGAGGACAACTAAAGAAGATGTGACTTCCAAAGTGGAATATATGGAGCTATGCAAGACAGTACGAAAAAGTATCACTGAAGACGTAAGGAAATTCAACTGTGAACTAGTAAGGAAAGCAATTGAAAACAACCAAAGCCTAAAGATAGCAAAGGGACATCTCAGTAAGGGAAGAAAACAGATTATGGCACTCGGAAAAGAAGACGGTTCTGTAACAAGAAATAGAGGCGAAAATTTGACAAGAGTAAAAGATTTCTACTCCAAATTATATATGAAAGGGATGATACATGTACTCCAGACATCATGATAGGTACCAGTACCATAGTTCTTCCAGTCCTCCTAGCAGAAGTTACACATGCAATCAAGAACATGAAGCGGGGAAAAGCTCCAGGAGAAGATGGAATTACTGTAGACATCATACAAGAAGCAAGTAGAGAATTCGAAACAGTACTCGCCCAAGTTTTCACTCGATGCCTTAATGAAGGGAAGATTCCTCAGGATTGGAACAACGCTACAATTATCTTGCTACATGAAAAAGGTGACATTGAGGATCTCAGGAACTACAGACCTATCAGCCTCCTATCAGTGGTTTATAAAATCTTCACTAAAGTTCTTTCACGCCGTTCGATGCTTTTACAAGAAACGAAGATTTATCGATTGATGGAGAAAAGCTGGAGATAACAGACACGTACGCTTATCTTGGACAGCAGATAACAAGTGAGGCTCACATTGATGAAGAAATTAATCGGCGTACAAAACTTGCCTGGAGAGCTTTTGGAAGAAACAGCATAATTTTCAAGAGCAATATGCCATTATGTCTTAAAAGAAAAGTGTTTGATCAATGCATCCTTCCAGTGCTTACGTATGGTGCAGAGACATGGACCTTAACTAAAAGAGACATACAAAGGCTGCAGACAACTCAAAAAACCATGGAGAGGTACATGCTTGGTGTAACCAGGAGAGATAAGAAGAGGAACTCGTGGATCCGAAAAATGACAAGAGTGGAAGACATCATGATCAGAGTTAAATACCTGAAATGGCAATGGGCTGGGCATACTGCCAGAAGGACAAACCATCGATGGACAGCCGAAATTTTATATTAGATTCCAAGGGACAGGAAAAGACCCAGAAGAAGACCACATGGGAGATGGGTGGATAAAATTCGAAAGTATGCGGGAGTGACATGGAGGAGACTGGCACAAGTCAGACCGTTGTGGAGGAAACTTGGGGAGACCTTCGTCCAGCAGTGGATTGATAATGGTTGACAATTATGATGATGATGATGATGATATACAATATTATATATATATTGTATACGATAGAGTTTGGGACCCCCTCCCCCTACACACACCACACGCGCCTCTGTTTGCGAATTGTGATACTTAGTGAACACAACTGTAAAACTATGACAGATAGGGCAGAAATGTAAATTCCAAAGTTGTAGAACAGACTTTGCTTATTAGGAATCGACATCGCTGTTTTATCAAGTACACATTATGCACGTGTTTGCATTCTACGAAAAATTACAATCTTATAATATTAAATTTAATTGGTTTGCATCCTAAGAAAGTGTGCACTATAAAAAGTGTGCGTTATATCATTATATTCCCGAAATTATTTGGGGGGGGGGTCCTTTACATTGGGGATCCAACTCTGAAAATCAGTGGGGTCCTGACTCCACCGACTACCCAGTGGTTACGCTTATGATTTCAGTTGCACTTTTCTGGCTTTCACCTTAAGAAATTCATTGATAATTTCATCATAATTGATATCTTTAAAGATATCATATTCATTAGAAAGTATGGAAAGATTGGATAATCGTTCTTGTCTGAAAGCTGATCTGAGATCTGAAATAATTCTTAATTTATTCTAAAACTTCTCTCATTCGAAGCAGTGGAAACGGAAAGAGAGCAACATATTAGGAGAACAACATTGATATTCGGATATCATTCAGTTCCGAAGTCCCTGCAAAATGTCAAGCGGAATTGCAGTTTTAATGTTTTGTATTAGTGTCAAAGCTTAAAATAAAAGCGAAAATCTTCACAGACAGTGCTCAGTTGCTCTTAAGTCTTAACGCCAAATCTATTTGGGACAATAGAGTGTCGAAAAATGCTATAAATTTGCATTTTAAATAATTCTTCGGGTATTATGCTACTTCTTTTATCTGATGCTTTCAGGACTCCACCTTCGCCCTCGGCCCTGTGCTTGTGAACCTGCTGTTGCACCGACCTAGTTACGGCACTGATTGTGAATCAATGTCAGAAAATGGTGTATTTTGTTCTTTTATCGATTTTCTCTATTGATAAGCACAAATTCATGAATATTTATGAGTGTACTTGTCATTTTCATGTTTGATTACTCCTTATTAAAACATTTTTGTCAACAAAAATATGCTATGAAATATCAGTGATCCTTAAAACTTTGGACATGAGTCTCCGAATTACTGCTGCTATACTTTGTAGGGAGACCCGTAAGTTGTTTCTACTTCTTTTCGGGGCGCGGGGGGTGGGGGGGGAGGGATGTGTGTTAAGATGTGTAATTGAAAGCTGTTTTTTTTTTTATGAAGATGGGGTAGACGAGAATATGAGACATTCGGGCACAATATATGGCAGACGACAATCTGGAATATTTATTTATTTCGACGGAACTGTCGTAACATTGCTTTCAGGCAGAGGCGTATATGGAATTTTTTTTCGGGGGGAAGACGGAAAATGAAAGTTTTTGAAATCCATCAGGACAAAAAGAAGTTGATGACAAATAGAAGAAAAAATTATAGCATTATTTCCTAGTGTAAGTTGATACATTTTTATTGAATTAAAGTCTGTTAAAAAATTAACATATTCGGGAGCCAGGCCCTTTTTCTTTCCGAAATACGCTTCTGATTTCAGGCAGGGGCGGATTGGCCTACCGGGATACCGGGACATTTCCCGTTGGACCCCTCGAGAAATTGCCCATTTTCTCGTAATCCTTCAATATGAATTTTTTTAATCAAGGAATTATTAATTTATCACTAATGAATGAAAATCGGTAACTTTATTTGTGCTTCATATCTGTCTGAAAAGTTATTTCCTTAAGAAAAAAAGCGTTTCTATCTGTAATTTGGACGTTTGCTATCTGCTTATTTGGGCGTTTTCTATCTGTAATTTGGACGTTAGCTCTGAAAAGACATAGCAAAATTCTCTGCACGTATGGGAGAAAAGTGCAGCCGGACAAAATTAATTATGCAAAAGCTCACTACATTTAGACGTGGTCGTTGAACTTGTAGCTCAGAGTAATTGGTAGGCTCTAATTTTTTTTAATTTTGACTGAGACACTAGCACCCATTGTGATGGCCCATCACCCTCATACCCTTCCCCACCTGCAGACAAAGCGATTTTCCGGCAGAGACAAACCGAAATTCGTGTACTTCCGGCATTTATCTTAAAAGTAACTTATATTTACCTGAGAATTGTTTCGTATGGATCAAACTATGAGCCAACTGAAATAGGAGATAAATGCACCAATACTATTTATTTGGTAACTCATCACGCAGTTCGTGGTCAGTGACCAAATAAATCCAAAAATTGATTGCGTAGGAAAATTGTTATGTCGCATGTGCACATTTCGACTCTCAGTATAACTTTTCCGGTGATTAAGTTAGAACTGGGGTCTTCAAAAGACTCCTGACTTTTGTCAAAACAAAATTTTTCAGCGAAAAAGTTGTCCGGTACGAAATCTCATTTTGAGCGCGGTTTGAAGCCATATTCAATCATGAACGGATTTAAAAAATTATTTTACCGTTAAATTATTGTTGGAATTCGTTCACGACTGAATTCGTCATAAAATGCATGTTTTGACAGCTCTTTTTCATCCAGGATCCAATAGAATTTGTTTTTCGTGAGAGAATTTATAAGGTGTTGTTCCTCTGAAGGTGCGTGTGTTTTTGTAATGGACAGCAAGAGTAAAATTCCCGGCCTGGTTTGATCGTAACAATACGCCCCTGCTTTCAGGTGTTAGTTTGCATGATTAGATAGCTCTCCCCTGGCAGAAAATCAATGGGGAGAGGCCCCTCAGCCAAGGGCTAGCTATAATTCTCCACTGCAGTTCCAGGGGCGTATATAGATGGTGGGGAGCGGGGGGGGGGGACGACAAAAAATGGAAGTTTTTGAAATCTACCAGAACAACATGTAAAACTAATTGAAAACAGAAAAAAAATTAAAGCATATTTTCTGATGTAACTTCGTTCATTTTTATTAAAATAGATATTAGAGCACTTTTTTCTGATATAAGTCCCAATTTAACCCAAAAAATAATAATATTAATAAAATAAACACTTTCTGGGGGACAAGGCTCCTTGGCCTCCCCTCTAAATACTCCCTTGTGCTTGTTATTAATTTTAACGCACTTCCGCAAAATAAGGAACTAACAGTACAGTACTAACGTGCTGCCATCTATTGGTAAATACCAACGAGATAGAAATACATAGAGTGCTTCTGTGATTAGTTCTCTGCTGTGGCAGCTGAAGCCAACGAGGGGAGAGCCCGCCATCTTTGATGAGGTACAAATTCTGCGTGTGTCAAGGAGTCACCTCGGTTCTTTCAGCTGCTCGGCGATCGTGTTATGATTTGTGAATATTCACAATTATCAGCACATTTTGGATAATTATTTCAACAATAAAATGCCATTTACTCCACTTTTGGAAGGTTAGCCCAACATTTCACAAGTAAGCATTTTAAAATAAGGTTGAGCTGTAAATGCTCAGTTAATCAAACGCAGAAAATAGGACATCTAATCCGTGTAGCTGGTGATTAAACCAGCAGATGAACCATTTCAATATCTTTGTTATCTTAAGACTTTTTATTCCTTATATTTTGTAAACAGTCGTACTCAATGTGAACACTGAATCATGTTTATGGGAAGATGAGGTTAATTGTGAGTTACCAACTTTGAGGCTTTTTGGGAACCATTTTAACTTATGCTAGTGTTTTTTTTTTTTTACATATACTTGAGGATGTTTTGCAAATGGCATTTGTATATATATTCTAGAATCTGTACAGTGTACTTGCAACTTGTCTGACAAGACAACAAATATTTCAAAATCTTAGGAAGCAGCAATTTCTTTTTATGTGATAAAGATCATGTACCCATGGCTAATGCCCATTAGATAGCAAATACTGGTAAAGCAATCAATTTATGGTTACTTAAATTGCAGAAGTAATAATTGTGATTGGTAATATAAATTTATTGCTTGCTGACACCTGTCAGGAAACAATCTAGTATTTTATCTGAAAGCACAGGGTCACCCAGCTTGTGTTCTAGGCATTTCTCTGATTAGTGATTAATCTGTAGTATTACTGCAACAAAGTGAGAGTGAGGAGCTTGAAAATTTCTTGACAGAATACTCTTTATTTGTGAATGTGTTAGTACAATGTGTGTGGTTTTTGGGTAGCAAAAATACAGGCAATATTGATTTAAAACTGAAAATAGGAAACAGGGAGTACAATGGTACCTCAAAAATGCAAATAACATAAAATATTTATGAAAAATGGCACAAACGATTATGAAATGACAATTGAAATAAAATTATGGAATAATACAAAAGAAAGGGACTAGCAACATTTTGTAATAACAACTTGCATTTGATTTTTGCGTGATAGGTGGTGTTTTTTTGTTTTTTTTTGAAGAATGTGACCTCTGATTCATGATGAATGTACAGTCAGTATGTCCATGTATAAATTGCCAGTTATTCCTATTGCATCAACCATATATATGAGAGGTTAGTATTGAACAAATATCACTCACGTAAATCAATCTTTCTTTGAATTGAACAAGTTGTGCCTGTATTTCTCTAAAATACAAATCAAACGCACTTGTATTTCCAGCAAGACTGTTGAAGGAACCCACAAAATAACAACACAAAACATAAACATTTGCTCGCCAAACTTTTTGCACATCATGAATGCAAATCAGTGGTTGTTAATTTCTCACTTCATATTAATAAGAGGCTGTTCCCTTAAAATTGAAACAAAAAAAAAACTATGTGCAGTACGTCTTAACAATTGCCAAAATGTGTACAAATATCAGGTGAAAACTACAAAATTTCAGCTTTGGGACAACAAAAAACTAGGCTTCTTAAAAAAAAAGTGAAATATGAAAGTGCAAATAAAAAATATTAAATACTTAGTACTGAAACAAAAAAAATACAATTTTTTGTCCGATAAAAAAATTAAAGTCCATAATCTGAATTTTTTGGTCACTCAGCCCAGAGCTTGAAAAATATCTAAAATAATACATGCCCAGAGAAAATTTACCTGCCCAGATATTAAAAGCAGGATGTGTAGAAAGATTTTTCTTTTGATACCAAAAATTACAAGTCTTTTTAGGTTGAAAAAGTACATAAAACTATTTTTAGCTACTCTGTGCTGGTGTTGCTAACTGTAAATAGCATTTGGAGCATCATATTGCCCCAATGTCTGTCCATACCTAGGTCACAGGGGAGTTACAGAAGTGATATATATATATATATATGTAACTACAACATATATTAGGTCACCAAGTTTATTTAAACTGCACTTAAGAATAATTATTTTCAATTCTTTTTCTTACGGATAAACCTTGGAAGATAGTTAAATAATACATAGCAAATAAACATATATAGATACATAAATAAAATAATTTTCATCAAAAAAAGGGTTAGCCTATTCCTGCTGTTAAAATACATCAAAAAGTAAACTGACAGAATAAAAAATACAGGAAAAAGGTAAGTAATGTTTATACGTAATGTTAAAGTTTCAGTCTCACCCCCTAGGTGTTTATAACAACATTTCTGAGTTATATCCTTATTTAACATCAAACCATATATTACGAAAACTCCCTTTCTTAACACGGAACGGAAATCGTTCTGTACCTCATCAAACATGGCTGCCACTTGTTTCCGGTGGCTTCACCCGTTCCCCGACGTAAGCGCTCTACGTACTTCTATCTCGTTGGTAAATACCAAGTCTTTGTTATTCATTCGTAGCCTATGTAAAAAAAGATGCCTGTCTTTTTTAGAAAAACTTGTCTGACAGTAAAGTTTCTGATTTTGGCCCCGAGCGGCGCTAGCGATCCGCACAAACAGTAGGTTACGTACACACACTTCTCAAGTCATTTCCCGCCGTTGCTTCACGTGGTTTGCATGTTTTCATCTCGTTTTGTTGCACTTGGATTCAGCTCACGAGTTTCAAATTATCTTTGATTGTTTTTAACTCAATTAAGTACTTGGCCTTCTCCATTTGTTTGATTTTCATTACCTACGCAACGTTACAATGGTGCTGTACTGTGTGCCTTTCTGTTCTTCAAACACCTTTTGTGACGTGTGTGTTTTCATCAGATACCCAGCAGAGCTGAATTGAGGGGAAATGGCTGAGAATTATTTCAAGACAAGGTAAGTGATATTATTACCGTGGTTGGCATCCCCATAGTTTGACATATCCTTCTAATATGTGGTAAATGTTTAAAACAATTATCAAAAATAAAACAAATAAAAAAACGGAAACGTAGGATTTCTGTCACTTTTGTGTACATATTTAGTTTTTGCGTTTCTTGTTTGTTTAAGTAATCCACGTAATTTTTCGTTTTTTTTAAACGTTCGGAAATAAAATCGCTGAATACTTTCATAAAAACACAGGCTGAATCTTATTTTTAAAAAAACATTAATTAATATTCACCAAAAGAATATGTCCGTTTCCTTGTTCATTTGCTGATGAGCAATTTTTTTATTTCTAATTTGTAGCAAGTTAAAAAATGAATTTCTATCTCGTTTACCTTGCTGTATGGTTTTCTTTTTAGGCTGTAAACTAATGATAGGCTTAAAAATAAATATTGGACATAATTCCATTGAAATAATACATTATTTCCTACATATATTGTAAATGTCTTTAATTTTTTTTTTTCGGACAAGTGGTTTGCAAATTCTAGTGGTCCGCTGTGCTAGTAGAAGATTTATTTCTAATTCTAATACTGAATTATCATTTGAAAAACTTTCACTTTTAGAAATATTTTTCAAATACATTTCCCTAATGTAAAATAATTTTTTTGGTAATTCCATTCGCAGAATGAATTTCCCCTGCCATGTTTCCCCCCCCCCAAAAAAAAAACAATACAAAAATGTCAAATTTTGAATTTTCTTGTAAAACACTTCTTTGCTGTTATTTTTATCTTTTGAACCATTTTGGCCGAGAATTTTCAAAATTGGTTTTATTTTATTTGATTTCTTAATGCTCAAGTATTTTCAATGACGTCGCTATTGTGTTTCATCCCTAAAATCCTTCTATATATTAAAAAAATAATAAAATAAAACACTCTTGATCAGCAACTGGATGTTATATAATCATCATTGTCAATCATTATCAATCCACTGCTGGACGAAGGTCTCCCCAAGTTTCCTCCGCAACGGTGTGTCTTGTGACGGTCTCCTCCATGTCACTCCCGCATACTTTCGAATTTCATCCACCCATCACCCAGGTGGCCTTCTTCTGGGTCTTTTCCTGTCCCTTGTAATCCAATCTAAAATTTTGGCTGCCCACCGATGGTCTGTCCTTCTGGCAGTATGCCCAGCCCATTGCCAATTTAGGGATTTAACTCTGATCATGATGTCTTCCACTCTTGTCATTTTTCGGATCCACGAGTTCCTCTTCTCATCTCTCCTAGTTACACCAAGCATGCACCTCTCCATGGTTTTTTGAGTTGTCTGCTGTCTTTGTATGTCTCTTTTAGTTAAGGTCCACGTCTCTGCACCATACGTAAGCACTGGAAGGATTCATTGATCAAACACTTTTCTTTTAAGACATAATGGCATATTGTTCTTGAAAATTATGATGTTTCTTCCAAAAGCTCTCCAGGCAAGTTTTGTACGCCGATTAATTTCTTCATCAATGTGATCCTCACTTGATACCTGCTGTCCAAGATAAACGTACGTGTCTGTTATCTCCAGCTTTTCTCCATCAATTGATAAATCTTCATTTCTTGTAAAAGCATGATGGGGTAGTTGCAAAAATAACTACGTCATCAGCAAAACGAAGGTGGGTTAGATAATCTCCATTAATCTTTATCCCTTTGTTTTCCCAGTTCAGTGATTGAAAGACATTTTCCGGTGCCGCATCAAAGAGCTTAGGAGATATGGTGTCACCTTGTCTAACTCCCTTTCCAATTTTTATGTGTAATGTATTTTCAAACAGCCGAAACTTTGCACTTGCATTTTCATAGATGTTATTAATAATATTAATGTATGCATCTTCAATACCACAGGATTTCAGAGCTATTGTAACTGCTGATGGTTTCACCGAATCAAAGGCTTTTTCATAATTGATAAAAGCCATTCACAATGGAAGTTCATATTCTCTCGCTCTTTCAATTAGTTCTCTCAGTACGTGGATATGATCTATTGTGTTGTAGCCACTCCTGAATCCAGCTTGTTCTCTCGGTTGAGATATGTCCAGTGTTACCTTCAAACGGTGTGAAAGAACTTTAGTGAAGATTTTATAAACCACTGATAGGTCTGTAGTTTCTGAGATCCTCAATGTCACCTTTTTATGTAGCAGGATCATTGTAGCGTTGCTCCAACCTCAGGAATCTTCCCTTCACTAAGGCATCGAGTGAAAATTTGGGCGAGTACTGTTTGAATTTCTCCACTTGCTTCTTGTATGATGTGTACAGTAATTCCATCTTCTCCTGGAGCTTTTCCCCGCTTCATGTTCTTGATTGCATATGCAACTTCTGCTGGGAGGACTGGAAGAACTCTGATGTTATATATCATCATCATCATCATCATTGTCAACCATTATCAATCCACTGCTGGACGAAGGTCTCCCCAAGTTTCCTCCACAACGGTCTGTCTTGTGCCAGTCTCCTCCATGTCACTCCCTCATATTTACGAATTTCATCCACCCATCTCCCATGTGGTCTTTTTCTGGGTCTTTTCCTGTCCCTTGGAATCCAATCTAAAATTTCGGCTGTCCATCTATGGTCTGTCCTTCTGGCAGTATGTCCAGCCCATTGCCATTTCAGGGATTTAACTCTGATCATGATGTCTTCCACTCTCGTCATTTTTCGGATCCACGAGTTCCTCTTCTTATCTCTCCTGGTTATATCAAGCATGCACCTCTCCATGGTTTTTTGAGTTGTCTGCAGCCTTTGTATGTCTCTTTTAGTTAAGGTCCACGTCTCTGCACCATACGTAAGCACTGGAAGGATGCATTGATCAAACACTTTTCTTTTAAGACATAATGGCATATTGCTCTTGAAAATTATGCTGTTTCTTCCAAAAGCTCTCCAGGCAAGTTTTGTACGCCGATTAATTTCTTCATCAATGTGACCCTCACTTGATATCTGCTGTCCAAGATAAACATACGTATCTGTTATCTCCAGTTTTTCTCCATCAATCGATAAATCTTCATTTCTTGTAAAAGCATTGAACATCACTTTTGTCTTCTGAAAGTTCATTCTTAATCCCACTTCTTTACTCTTGTCAGCAAGTTCCTGGATCATACTCTGCAGCTCTGATGGGGTAGTTGCAAAAATGACTATGTCATCAGCAAAACGAAGGTGGGTTAGATAATCTCCATTAATCTTTATCCCCTTGTTTTCCCAGTTCAGTGATTGAAAGACATTTTCCAATGTGGCATTAAAGAGCTTCGGAGATATGGTGTCACCTTGTCTCACTCCCTTTCCAATTTTTATGTGTGTTGTATTTTCAAACAGTCTAATCTTTGCACTTGCATTTTCATAGATGTTATTAATAATATTAATGTATGCATCTTCAATACCGCAGGATTTCAGAGCCGTGGTAACTGCTGATGGTTTCACCGAATCAAAGGCTTTTTCATAATCGATAAAAGTATTAGTATTAAAAGAAATCCGTCTTGTTGCACGATTATATTTATTCAGCTAAAAAATGAAATCTATATACAGTTTAAAAACACATGAGCACTTTCGGTGTCACATTGACACCTTCATCAGATGTAATTTCACCATGTGGCTACATGCTGGTCTTAAGTACGTGGAGTAGATGCATCATGGGAAAGGTAATGTCAATGTCACATGATATACCAGATAACAAGACAATCAAAAAAAGGCATAGTTAGCCAATGATCACTTAACAGAAGCAATTGCTATTGTGCTGTCCTTCCCAACAAGATTGCTCCAAGGTTCAGGTAAAACATAAGGATAATAGTCATTACAGCAACTTGTATTATAAGCCGAAATATAGAGGCTTTCTGCAAATAACAAGGAATGAACAGAGTTAGGTGTGTTTATGATTTTAGCGTTGTCCCAGTCTGGGATGGAATTTCCAGCACTTATGGTTCTTGCAAAAGAGGTGCTTTGGTGATTCATTTTTAGATCATATCTGTGTTCATTTAATCTCAAATCCAAATTTCTTTTGGTAGAACCCACATAATGATTGTTTAGTTCACCAGAGATAGTGTCAAGCATAGGAATAACATACACACCCCATTTTTTCCCTTTGTCAATTTTGTCACGATCATTGCGGATAATGGTATATAGATTGCATGATCGTATTCCAAATTGTATTTTATGACGAGAACATATGTTGGTAAGGAGGTTTACAATATGTGGATTAAAATCAACAGATCCAACATACTTTTTAGGCACTTGCTCACTAATTAAAGCAGTTGACATAGAAAACCGTACTTTATTGTGCACTCCCTAACAACGTTGTCCGGGTAACCATGGTTTTTAGCGAGGGATGATATCCATTGTAGTTCTTGAGCTCTGGCGAAATGGCTAGAAGAATGTGAATATGCTCTTCTAAATAGGAAGTGCAGAGCAGAAATTTTATGCTGAAAAATGTGAGCAGAATTGTACGGAATTAGAGTGGGTGTGGAAGTAGGTTTTCGATAAACGGCAAAAGACAGGGAATTGTCAGAAGGGGTACGAGTAATTTGAAAGTCAAGATAAGGTAAGACGAAATTATTTTCAAGTTCTATCGTGAGTTTGATGGAGGGGTATTGAGCAGACATAGCGTTGACAAACTGCTGTAACTGATTTATGGTATATGGCCAAATTACCAAGATGTCATCAACGTAACGGATATAGAGACTAGGTTTTTGTGGGAATTCTTGTATGACTTTATTTTCAATATGCTGTAGAAGAATTTCTGCTAAGACTGCGGATAAAGGTGAACCCATGGCTGTCCCGTCGGTTTGTTGGTAAAATATGTTCTGAAATTTGAAAAATGAACGCTTTTTAATGAGATGAAGAGCATTCATTATGAAAGCAATATCATTGGCAGGAATGTCAGAATCAATCAGCAAGGCCTGAATCAACTGAAATGTAGCTTCCATAGGTACATTCGTGTATAACGAAACTACATCTAGGGACGCCAAAAAATAGGAATTTGGTAGTGGTTGAATTAACTTTAACCTATCAATAGCTTGTGTGGTGCTCTTTATTGAGTAGGAAGAATTCACTGTAAATTTGGTGAGATAACTTGCCAAAGCTTTTTCCAAAGGTCGGGTGGGGGCAATGTAACCTGATACAAAAGGGCGAATAGGGTACCCTTCCTTGTGTAGCTTTAATCTACCAAATAAATCAGGCACATGGCAGCCGGGGGGTGGATTGAAGGCTTTTGAAAAGGAGTCCGGAGGAGCTGAAGAGTTCTTAAGGCGGCTTAAAGCACTAACAGTAGCCCTAGTGGGGTCTCGTTTCACTATTACATGAGGGATACTAGAAATGGCATTGAGCATTTTTTTAATATAATCACTTTGATTTAAGAGCACAACTTGACTAGTTTTATCAGCTAAAAGAATGGCAATATCTGGGTCCTTTTTCAATTCAATCAGCTGCTGCATTTTCTCATGAAGCTGGCATTCTTCGGTGGTTTTACACCGTCGTGGATTGTGTTTGTGAAGAGACCTTGCGATTTTCATTCTTGCGAAGTTCCTATCTTCTATTGGAAGTGAATATAGAATTTTTTCAATTTGCGGAACTGTTTTGAATAAGTCCACTTTACGTTGGTTAGGGTAAGCGAACTTGTAACCACGTCGCAAGGCTCTTAGTTGAATGGGATTCAGAACTTTATCACTTAGGTTTCTGACTCCATTATGTGAATCAGAGTTATAGCTGTCATGGTCCAGTTCATGCAAATCCAATCCATTACCCACATTAGGTGATCCATGTAATGATCCTTGTTCAGAAAGGCCGATAGGATGTCTTGTTTGAAATCCGAATAGCTTATGCGTTCTACTACGAACTTCAGAATCCACCAACAGTCTTAGTTTTTTCACATGGGTGTTAAATAAAACCTTCATTTCATTTTCGATTATTGCTGTAATTATGAATAATGTACGGTCCAAAATTATTGGGTGTGAGGAATCAGCTAGGAATGAGTAACAGGTATAGCATTTCTTATTAAAGAAGTCAATACTGCTACGCTTACTTCTGATCTGTTGAAGTAGTCTCTTCCTTTCGGCAGTCCTTATAATCCTGGCGTCTCGTCTGGTAAATGGAGAATTGAAGATACGCAGATGTCGTGGAATGACATCTAAATCTCTGCAATTTAGTAAAAATGACAAATGTGCCGATTCCCTTGAAAGTTTTTCACGAAAACTTCTAAATGATTGCATAGCATGGCTCCACATGATGAATTTTGAAGAAGACTGTGATTCACAATAAAAAATGCGGAAGTATGACGGTTGACACTATAATTCGTGCATAAATACCAGTATTAAAAGAAATCCGTCTTGTTGCACGATTATATTTATTCAGCTAAAAAATGAAATCTATATACAGTTTAAAAACACATGAGCACTTTCGGTGTCACATTGACACCTTCATCAGATGTAATTTCACCATGTGGCTACATGCTGGTCTTAAGTACGTGGAGTAGATGCATCATGGGAAAGGTAATGTCAATGTCACATGATATACCAGATAACAAGACAATCAAAAAAAGGCATAGTTAGCCAATGATCACTTAACTATGCCTTTTTTTGATTGTCTTGTTATCTGGTATATCATGTGACATTGACATTACCTTTCCCATGATGCATCTACTCCACGTACTTAAGACCAGCATGTAGCCACATGGTGAAATTACATCTGATGAAGGTGTCAATGTGACACCGAAAGTGCTCATGTGTTTTTAAACTGTATATAGATTTCATTTTTTAGCTGAATAAATATAATCGTGCAACAAGACGGATTTCTTTTAATACTGGTATTTATGCACGAATTATAGTGTCAACCATAATCGATAAAAGCCATGCACAATGGAAGTTCATATTCCCTCGCTCTTTCAATTAGTTCTCTCAGTACGTGGATATGATCTATTGTGCTGTAGCCACTCCTGAATCCAGCTTGTTCTCTCGGTTGAGCCATGTCCAGTGTTACCTTCAAGCGGTGTGAAAGAACTTTAGTGAAGATTTTATAAACCACTGATAGGAGGCTGATAGGTCTGTAGTACCTGAGATCCTCAATGTCACCTTTTTTATGTAGCAGGATCATTGTAGCATTGTTCCAATCCTCAGGAATCTTTCCTTCATTAAGGCATCGAGTGAAAATTTGGGCGAGTACTGTTTCAATTTCTCCACTTGCTTCTTGTATGATGTCTATAGTAATTCCATCTTCTCCTGGAGCTTTCCCCTGCTTCATGTTCTTGATTGCATGAGCAACTTCTGCTGGGAGGACTGGAAGAACTCTGGTATCTTTCATGATGTCTGGAGTACATGTATCATCCCTTTCATATAATTTGGAGTAGAAATCTTTCACTCTTGTCAAAATTTCGCCTCTATTTCTTGTTATAGAACCATCTTCTTTTCTCAGAGCCATAATCTGTTTTCTTCCCTTACTGAGATGTCCCTTTGCTATCTTAAAGCTTTGGTTGTTTTCAATTGCTTTCCTCACTAGCTCACAGTTGAATTTCCTTACATCTTCAGTGATACCTTTTCGTGTTGTCTTGCATAGCTCTATATATTCCACTTTGGAAGTCACATCTTCTTTAGTTGTCCTCATCTCTCTTCTTTTTTGCATCAACATTTTGGTTTTTCCTGATAATTTGTTCACATGCAACTTGTTCTTAGACCCAGCTAATTTTGTTGCTGTTTCCATTAGAGCTTTGGTTACTTTTCTGTTAACTTCCGAAATATCCACTTCTTCAGATGTTAGGCCTTCTAAAGCAGAGAATCTGTTCTTCAGTTCCAACTTGAAAGTATTATGGTGTTTTTTAAGGTTGGTTATGTCAATACATTTTGTTTGTCTTATGAGCTTGCCACGTTCCAGTTTAGTGTTGAGGTGCATCTTACATCTCACCAATCTATGGTCACTACCTGTGTTGAACTTGTTCAGCACACTGCAGTCTTCGATGACGAATTTTTTGTTACACATAATAAAATCAATTTCACTTGTCGTCCCAATTGGATGTCTCCATGTCCATTTCCTGTGTGGCTTTTTCTTGAAAAAGGAGTTCAAGATGAAAAATCCTTCTGCCTCTGCAAACTCTACGAGAGTATTTCCACGCTGGTTTCTGTTGCCGTGACCGAATTTACCTACTGAAGTTTCATTCTGTTGCCGTTGCCCTATTTTTGCATTGAAATCTCCCATAATTATCTTCAAGTGCTGCTTACCTTTATTATTTAGATGACGAATTTCCTCATAAAATTCTTCAATTTCTTCTTCAGGATGACTTGTGGTGGGTGCATAAGTTTGAATAATCTGAGCCTGGTATCTTCTCGATAGTTGGATGACGAGTCGTGCAGCTCTGTCAGAGGAACTTTCAACTTCTACCACTTTATCCTTCAGTTTCTTGTTTATTATAAATCCAACACCACTAGTTCTGCCAGTATCTGTCCCACGATAATAGAAGAGATGTCCACTTTTCAGTTCAATGAGATCTTCTCCTTTTCTCCTTACCTCACTTAGCCCGACGATGTCCCACTTGATCCTTTGTAGTTCCTCTTCCAATTCAAGAAGCCTTGAATCAGAAGATAGGGAGCGTCCGTTATAGGTAGCCAAGGTCAGCATCAAATGGCAGCCTAGTCCGGTCCTCCGGGGATTCTTAGCACCCTCTGCCTTCATGTCGCACTGGCCGCTGCCTTGGCCAGGTACATTCCAGCTGCCGGAGACTGAGGGCCAAGATTTAAGTTGTAGAGTCATTTTGGAGGTGTTTGGCCATAACTCAGCACGCTGGCCAAGCGGGTTGGTGAGTGTGGGATAGCATTTCCTCTGATCCCGATGGTATAGTTATACCGCTATTGGCGGTCGTCAGAGCCCCTTTAGTGGGAACAGGATGCACCACGAGAAGGCGGGGTTGACATTTGTCAAGGAGAGGCTGTGATGTTACGCATCACCTGACCTTACATCCCGATGTTATATATATATATATATATATATATATATATATATACACTACTAAGTAGAGACAGTAAAAAAAAATGTTTTAACAAGAACTTAAACAATGTAGAAAACTTCAAAACCCAATAGACATGAGTACACTATAAAATAAAGCAATAGTAAACCTGAATGCAGAAAGTGTCGAGAATGCCGAGCCTTGGCTTTATCAAGAACCAGCAAAACTCTGCATTTTCTCACTTCCACAAAGACCTAGATGGAAATGGGTTTCTGCAAAGCCATAGATGCAAGTTTAACGCCCACCAAATAATTTTTTTAAATAGCAAAACCTCCTCAGACTTGCATGAAGAATAAATTAGTCAAAGTTTTTGCATGCATCTATAACTTTCCTGGCCCAACCCACACTCGTCATCTGCCACAAAAAACAGAAAAACGATTACAAAAATCACAAGTTGTGAGAGGGTCTGAATAAATTATCAGAAATATTCAGTTAAAACACGTTGCTGAGCAACCAAGCCGTCCGAGAAAGAATTTAAACTTAAAGAACAGTACTAAAAGTACTTATAAGTCTTATTCTTTGTGGTGAACAAAAGCTTTACCTAAAATACCATAAAATAAGTAACAAAATATGAAAACATTTCCACAGATTTAGGAGAGTAAACAGGATTTTTGTACCCACAACTTCTGTATTTTACGGAAGTTGTGGGTACAAAAATCAACAACAAAAATAAAAATTAAAAGATTCTTTGGAAAAAATTATATGTAGTTAACAAATAGTTGCAATATTTACAGAATATTCCAGGGGTGCTTAAACTGAATAATAATGTAGTTTTTAAGTTCCTGCTAACAATGAAAAAACATCGTTGACAAAAAGAACAATAAAACGGCTAACTCTCCGAACTAAGAGCTCTTAGTTTGGGTAGTGCCCCAGTGTGATTGGCTGTGACGTCATGATAGTGACGTTTCGGAGGCTTCACTTTGATTGCACGATGGGAATGGCTGGCCCTTACTCTATCTATTCTAACCTCCTTGCTTAGAACATACATCACGGAGGTAAGGCTTTTCACCTGTGTGCATAAGCACATGCTCCGAAAGACGACTTTTCCGAGTTTCTATTAGAATTTTTTCCTCTGTTAGCAAAACAAAACGTCATACTGTTCAGTGCCATTTTGTCAACCAACATGGGAAATTAAGCTGGTTATATTTAAATTGACTTCGTATACGCGCTTTACTACTAAATGCTCTTCGGAAATTAATATTAATAAATTTCATATTAAATATTTCTCCGTTGCTTACCTGTGAAAAGTAACTCCAGGAGGTGGTAGACCAGAATTGTTGTGACATTCATAAGCGCAACAGCACACCATTTCTAAAAAAAAAAAATAACTTCAAATTTCGAAAATAGAACTTCTTACGTACGTAACCCAATGGCTCAAAACCACCATCAAAGGCGTCACACCGTCGTCTGCTAAAAAAGCTTCAAGTTCGTGACGTCATACTTTCTCCTCTTATTCCTTCCAACCTTCATGCTCAAAACCACCATCAGAGGCTTAAGATGGCCGTCACACCGTCAGCATGGTCTGGTTAGAAAGCTTCAAGTTTGTGACGTCATACTTTCTCCCCCCCTTTTTTTTATTGGAGGTTCAATTTTTTTGAATTGAAGGTTTGACGACCGCCATGAGCAACTCAATGGGCTATAAGCAGTCGCCCGTCCCTAATTTAGGGTCACTGGTTCTAGGGAAGGGAGAGAGCCAATGCCGTAAGACAAACACAACATCCATGCCTCACCGGGATTCGAACCCGGACCCCGTTCGGACGAATGATCAGAGGCCATCGCTTAGACCACTGCGATACAGGGGCGGCCTCCCCTTATTCCTTCCTCCGTGATTGAAACTTACAGTTGGGATTATTCGTTTGAGATGGTCGCGGGTTCGGGTTCTAGATTAGGCGTAGGTGTCGTTTTTGTCCTACAGCGCTGGTTCTGTCCTCTTGCTGGAATCAGCAGCTGAAAATTAAGAACGAGTGACTACTTTTTTTCTTTTTTTAATTGGAGGTTTAACGACCACCATAAGCAACTCAATGGGCTATAAGCAGTCGCCCGTCCCTAATTTAGGGTCACTGGTTCCGGGGAAGGGAGAGAGCCAGTGCCGTAAGACAAACACAACATCCATGCCTCACCGGGATTCGAACCCGGACTCCGTTCGGACGAATGATCAGAGGCCATCGCTTAGACCACTGCGCCACCGGGCCGGCGACCACTTTTAGCCTAATGAGTTGATAGTTAACTAGCAATCCCCACAAAAAATGATAAATTCTGGGCAGCCCCGGTGGTGCAGTGGTCTAAGGCGCTGGCCTCTGATCATTCGTCCGTAAGGGGTTCGGGTTCGAATCCCGGTCAGGCATGGATGTTGTGTTTGTCTTACGGCACTGGCTCTCTCCCTTCCCTGGAACCAGTGACCCTAAATTAGGGACGGGCGACTGCTTATAGCCCATTGAGTTGCTCACGGTGGTCGTTAAACCTCCAATCAAAAAAAACAAAAATTCTGGTGGCCCGGCTAATTTAATTAGTCTGGTGACTGCATTCGGGGCCCCGTGCTCTTTTTTTTTTGAAATTGGAGGTTTAACGACCACCGTGAGCAACTCAATGGGCTACAAGCAGTCGCCCGTCCCTAATTTAGGGTCACTGGTTCTAGGGAAGGGAGAGAGCCAGTGCCGTAAGACAAACACAACATCGCCGCCCCGATGGCGCAGTGGTCTAAGCGATGGCCTCTGATCATTCGTACGAACGGGGTCCGGGTTCGAATCCCGGTGAGGCATGGATGTTGTGTTTGTCTGACGGCACTGGCTCACTCCCTTCCCTGGAACCAGTGACCCTTAATTAGGGACGGGCGACTGCTTATAGCCAATTGAGTTGCTCACGGTGGTCGTTAAACCTCCAATCAAAAAAAAAAAAAAAAAAAAAACACATCATCCATGCCACACCGGGATTTGAACCCGGACCCCGTTCGGACGGATGATCAGAGGCCATCGCTTAGACCACTGCGCCACCGGGGCGGCACACCCTGCTCTAGAAATGCCATCCTACGGTTGTAAAGGGAACTGTTTCAAATACTTTCCCTGCTCATTTTTGTGTTGAAAGAAAAATTTGCCGCCCCGGTGGCGCAGTGGTCTAAGGCGTTGGCCTCTGATCATTCGTCCGTAAGGGGTCCGGGTTCGAATCCCGGTCAGGCATGGATGTTGTGTTTGTCTTACGGCACTGGTTCTCTCCCTTCCCTGGAACCATTGACCCTAAATTAGGGACGGGCGACTGCTTATAGCCCATTTGAGTTGCTCACGGTGGTCGTTAAACCTCCAATCAAAAAAAAAAAAAAAAAAAAAGAAAAATTTTGCTGTTTGGAAAAGTATAACTTAAAGACATGACACCATGCTTATGAACCCATTTTCGACTACAGCCATATCCGGACAGACGGTCGTAGTTCAGTTCATTGGTAAAATTTAAAATGTTATATTATTGCTGATGCACTTTGTCTTTTCGTTTTCTTTATTAATTTTTTTTTTTTTTTTTTATTGGAGGTTTAACGACCACCGTGAGCAACTCAATGGGCTATAAGCAGTCGCCCGTCCCTAATTTAGGGTCACTGGTTCCAGGGAAGAGAGAGAGCCAGTGCCGTAAGGCAAAAAACATCCATGCCTCACCGGGATTCGAACCCGGACCCCTTACGGACGAATGGTCAGAGGCCATCGCTTAGACCATTGCGCCACCGGGGCGGCTTAATTAATTGCCATAGTCCTGGATCGAAAAAGTGGTACTTCCAGCTTTGGATGTTCATCGGGTTTGTTATCTTTTTTTTTTTTTTTAAGCAAGAGTCTTAGGATCATCTGGACGAATCATGACGTATTGAGTTTGTAAATGTTGTGCGATGCGAGACAAATTATTTGGTCTGCATTCCTCAAATCCTTCAAACAAAAAAGTTTGAATCTGGCACTTTCGGCTGATGAAACCTACCTACCTAATTTTTCATCTTGTGTTTTGCTAGTTCTTCTGCAACGTTTGAGTATCTTCTGCTCCGTGCTCAGTGGATCTAGGTGAAATTTGATGTTCTGCAAGGTCTAAATTTGTGAATCAGAAAATATACGGATGGTGCAAAATATTTCTCAGTGGAGCATCACGTGAACCGTTTTACGCATGTTTGATTTTGTTTACAGCTGTTTGGTTAAGCGCAGGTGACATGGAGCGAATGTAGACGTGATGGTTGCAGTGCCACTAATGCATTATTTTCCCTTTTGATGTCCGTGAAGCATCGTGAAATTTTGGCATTGTTATTGTAGGCATACGGATACTTCGACAATAGACGCATGTAAATATATTACAACGTAGGAGATGTTTCAAACGGGAAAATGAAGAGAAGACGTGAAATTTCACCTCCGGTTACATCTGAGCACAGTCCTTCACATCTGCATCCGTATCTGAAGACTCTGAATGCATGTTGCTTTTTTTGCAAAGATTCGTCCCATTCCAAGATGAAAAAAGTAGACCACATTTGTACAGTGAGGCTCATATTTGTGTTCCTGAGAACAATCGGACTAGTTTTTCTATATTATTGTTTTTCTATTGGAATCACTTTCTATCAGAAATGGTTTATTGAGGTAAGGATGAATTCTTAGGTGTCCTAATTTCGCGCAAAATCTTTAATATCTTTCAGTTGCGTGATTGCAATTTATTTGAGTCAACCCAACTAAATAAAAATGTTTCCAAAGATTTAAAGATGCCTTGGTTGCTGAGGCAGGTAAGAAATGCTTCTGACTAGTCAGCATAGCGTCATACATATGGAAGTCGTTAAATTAAAAAAAAATGTATAAGCATTAAAAAATGTAAATGAGAATCTTTAGTCCATTATATAATTTTAAATGTTTAGCAACATAGGCCCTATAGCCTGTCTCAATGAAAAGCTATTAGGAAAGGGTGCTTAGTGCCAGAGCTGTTGAAGTTCATCTTTAGGGCCCTGGGTTGAGTTCAAACTGAGGCCTAGGCATTGTTTCAGGTTCTCTCCTGTTCATGTAGGCTGGTGAATTTGAATATAATTCCTCCCAACCCTCAGTGCATATGAGAGTCATTAAAATAAAGAGAAAAGTAATTATAGTTTGAGCATACAGCATCCCACTGCAGACCTGCTGTGTACCCTCCTTTATGAGCTTGGAGGATTAAAAAGTCAAGACAGAGCCCATTTAAGAGGGGGCTGCAGCCCCGGGCTTCGCATTTTAGAGGGGCTCCAGAATTGTGCAGCATGCTTGGAGAATTGACTGCAGTTTTTGTAGGGGTTTTTGTTTCAGATGACACAGCAAAAACTATAAGAAACTGTGTTGTGAAAAAAAATTCAATTTCTTTCTGCATTTTTAGAAGTCCACAAAAAATATAGTTATCCCCCAATCCATCCTCAAATCTTTCAAAAGCATTGCAGAGGTTTTTTTGTACACATTTGTAATTAGGGGAAATTTTCACATATTAAGAATTCGTGTGAATTTCATTTGAATTGGGATATTTGTCAAAAAGCTGACCACCCAACCCGTGGGGTGGTGGGGGTGGGGGTGGGTTGGTGATAAAGCAGAACTGAACTGGTATCCATTATTTTTCAACTATACATTTTTACATTTTCTTGCTATCACAGATTCATCTATGAATCATGGTATACACACTTCAATATGGTGGGGATATTTTTATGACTTCCTCGTCATATTTTGGGAATGCGTTCTGGATATTTTTATTCATCCACCGGGCTAGTGTGCCCGATAGGAAAGTCGCACGGAAGCGAGGCAGAAATGAGTAGAAAGACTCCCTTATTTACTTATTTATTGCCGGGGGCCAGTACCCAGGATCTCATGGCTTAACGTTCCCATCCGACGCACAGTGGATATTTAGTGTTTTGAGCGTTCATACCTGCCTGGATCGAACCTGAGGTCTCCATGGCAGTCACGAATGTTGACCACTAGGCCCTCCACCCATAGTGAAATTTTAGATGTTTCATTAATACTCTGGAGCCCCAAAATACTGTCCAGCCCTGTCTCCTTTGATGTGCTCTGAGTCAGGATATATGTAATTGTGGTGACCAGGCTTGTTTTACTTCTTTATTTTGGGGTATAATGGTCATGAGCTACTCTTAAGATGTATAAGCAGTTGCCTGTCCTTAATTTGGGACCACTCGTTTCAGGAAAGAGAGTGTGTCAGTGATGTATTACAAATGCACTACCCATGACTCATCTTGGATTCAAACCTAGGGCTACCTTAGTGGAGCTGAATTGTCAGAGGTTCAGGTTTCTGGCTATTCATCCAAGCAGGTCCTGGATGAGGCATGGTTTGTCCATTTGTCTTATGGCCCTTACACTTTCCCTTCCCTTGAACTAGTGGCCCTAAATTAAGTGATTGGAAAGCTATTCTCTTTAACTGCTGCTACAACCAACTACTTTCTTGAAAAAGTAGCTTGCTACAGCTACTTTTTTTGAAAAGTAGTTAGCTACACTACATTCTATAAAAAGTAGCCAATTCTTTACATTTGAGTTTAAGTTAAAAGCACAATTTTTTTCTGAGGATCATCATTACATTTAGTCTGACACATGGCATTCAGAGTTAATTACAAATGCATGAATAATTTATCATTGCATTTAGCTCTGATCATTATTTATAACATTTTTAACATATTAATCCCAAAACTACAGGTTTCTGAGGGTTAAAATAAATATGTAAACATTTTGATAAGAAGATGCATAGTTTGAACA
The DNA here is from genome assembly GCA_039090855.1 of Macrothele yani. Taxonomy (NCBI): domain Eukaryota; kingdom Metazoa; phylum Arthropoda; class Arachnida; order Araneae; family Macrothelidae; genus Macrothele; species Macrothele yani. The sequence continues at coordinate 68,574,346 of CM077028.1, read as the reverse complement.
TTAGATGTTAGTTATCCATCATTTGGTTCATATAGTTTTTCTGTACACAAATGGTCTGAGGAGTGGTCTTACGGTCAATCGGCCAAGCTGAAGTCCCAGACGTAGGTTGTGTGTTTGATTGCACTGGCTATCTCTCCTTCCCGGAACCTGTAGACCCAAATTAAAAATAGAGGACTGCATATAGCCCTTACAGCTGTTCATGATGGTGGTTGCCCCCCCCTCCCCCCGCCCACAAATCTTGTATACAAACAAATGCATTTTTTCAATGAAACTTCAAAACCATGTTGCACTTCAAAGTGCAGCATGTATTAGATTCATATTTCTCTGAACAAAAGTGTGTGTGGGGGGGGGGAGGTGTATAGGTGCAGACTGGAATTTTAGCTAAGTGGGTAAGTCAATAAAAGTTAGTGGCCAAAAAGAAGTCTCCAGCATAAAAAAAAAAAAGAGGGGATTAGTAGGAACTTTGGTAAATGTGGTGTAGATTAGCGTCCTAAATTATTTTGTCGGAAAAATGTTAGTACCTGGAAAAAGTGTGCCGTACAGATTTTAGAGTATGGAAATTAATGACATGGTGCAGAAATGTTATATTTTAAATGTGCTTTAAAGATTTTTATCGTAATATTGACCTGTGAGTCCGACGCTATGAAGAGAAGCTGCAGTAGGCGTAACGCATCGCTCTGGTGAAACTTTGGCCTGTTAAAAGGAAGGTTCGTTGCTGTGCTGAAAAGACGGTCGGAAGAGTACAAGAGAAAGAGGTTACGTAGTTGGCAAGAGAGCGATAAATGTTGTAGTGATACGCTACAGAAAACATGACCACATCGTCCACCCTTTAATTTATTGTATCCTATACATTGTTGGCAGGAAAAACCGGATAAACCCTCTTCGATTTGCAAAAGATACACATGAGTAAGATAGAAACTGACTTGCGAACAAGCTATTAACAGGAGAACCAAAAGTGCAGTGACACAGCAAATCTGCTACAAATGAAAGCCATTCAAACCAGAACCGAAAGTTATAGTTCCTCAGTTTTCTGTACAACATAGAAAAGCATATTAGTACTTTCTATTTCAAATCAGGGGACCGTGTGCGAAAGAAAGAAAAAATTCTAAACATCTGCTTTAAAAACAATGACAAAACATGAGCAAACTATATTCTGTAGCGTATGAGTACGACATGGTTCGCTCTTCTGGCAAGAAGGCACGCGCTTTGACTTGTAGTCATCCGCGGGTGAATTACATGCCGCAGCGAATCTTCCTTTCTACGAAGCAAAGCTTCACATCGTTGCCGTAGCAATGCGTTAGGCCTACCGCAGCGTCTTTTTACAACATCGCACTCACACATCAATATTACGATAAAAATCTTTAAAACATATTCAACATATGCAATTTCTGCACCATTTGCCATTAATTTCCATACTCTAAAATCTGTGCGCCACACTTTTTTCACGTACTGACGTTTTTCTGACGAAATAATTTAGGATACGCTAATCTACACATATACTGGAACTTTTATGTAACTCTTATTATTTACATGGATGGCTTTATCAGAACATAAAAGAAGCCAATGCACAAAATATAAACCATTTTGTACACCTTGTAATCACTACATCCCCGTAATTCAAGTCAGGAGTAGATAGGGAGGGGCACGTTGGTGGTTTCTCATTCCCAAAACATTGATAGTATGAATGGAAATTTTTGATGTCTCGGTGAAAAACTCGATGTTTTTGCTAATAAGCCGAAGAATTCTTATTTTTCCTTCTGCAGCAGTAAAGGGTTCCTGTAGCATTGAGGAAAAGAACTATTTCGCCGACGAAACATGGACCAAAACAGCCAATTCACAACAGAAAGATGATATTCCCTTCCTCTTTACAGGAATGCAACAAAAAGAAATTCATTTACTTAACATAGAAAATATTCTTTACAAGTTTTAAACATTGATTATCGGTGGCAAAACTTTGATGTTCAAACACATCGATATTTTTTGTCCATCCCTAATTAGGAACTGGTTTCACGTCCTTTTACTTCTGAATTATTATACTTTTGTAAATCAGCACCAAAAATGACAACTGGTCAAACTGGCGACCACTAAAGTACGGTAAATGTAATCTCCAAAGTTGCCAGATAATTGCCATCTGGCGAGTGTTAATCTGCACCTATAGGGAGATTATAATTTTCCTTCTAGGCAATGGTATGGTAAAGCATCAACACATGCTGACGCGTAATTACACTGCTTGTCGGTGGAAGGAAAGTTTTCTCCCGTTTCGCAAGAGGAAAATTTACCTCCACATTTCCACAAATTTGTTTCTACATATGGTTTCACTACTTCAGTTATGTTATCTTTTTGTATGCAGTGAAATCTGTGTTGGTGGTGACTTTCATTCTGCAGTCACCTGCCAAAGCAGACAGTTTTGTGTGGCACAGATGCTGTCACCAATAGAAACAATGCATACGGTACCTCTATTTGGCAGCCACGGGCATCTATTTTTGAAACATGTAACAGAATATTTGTTTAGAAAGTTCTAGAAACATAATGAAAATGATGCGAGTTTAAAAGAATGAAATTCTCTCTATCACCACCTTCACCAGATTGTAAATAGTGGGTGGGCCTTGGAGACTTCATTTTATTTGTTTTGCTGAAGCATAATGAGATACAGAAAATTAAAGTAATCAGTTTCCTTAAAGTAATCAGTTTCCAAAGCAATTTCCAAAAAAGAAAACTGAAAGAAGGAATAGAGATTGAGAAAAATCAAAATTCCATCATCAATGACTGCAAAGGATTTTCCCTGCCTAACATCTGGCAGGATTTGTTGAAAAATAACCTAAACCGTCAAGGTTAACCGTAACCGTCAAGGTAAACCGTAACCATGATAGTGACAAGCAAAAAGTGACAACAACAAGAGAGCCTGAAGAAGGAGAAGAGTTTTCTCCGAAAATTTGCTATAAATGAAAAAAATTTTCCTAGTAAATTCCCATAAGTTGCTTTAGATTATTAACAGAAAATTAAGACGTAAAATATAATCAAATGCATACAGTAAGGAAGCAAAGGGAAAAGGCCAACATGTACTGATGAAGCCCAATGCCACCTCAGAACAACAAACAGAATGAACAAAGTCAAGCAAGTAATTAGCACCGGCAAACAAAGCAAAATATATAGTAAGGTAAACACAAAAAAAATGTAAACAAAGAAAAAAAAAGATTGTTATAATAAATCTTTTAGTTGTGCAGAGGTCAATTATTATAATTCATGATATAAACTTTTAAGTTTTTTTTTAAATAGGAAAAAGTTATTAATAGTTGTTAATTCAACTGGTAAAGAGTTTCAGTAGTGAGGACCAGAAAAATTTAAACTTTGTTTCATGGTTTTTGTCCTTGGATAGATAAGAATAATTTGTGTTTTACAGCGGGTGTCGTGTGCGACTGAGGAGTGATTTTTGAGATTAGTATAAACATTATTTTTTATTCTTTTAAACATGATTTTTCCAAGATTGAAGTAGTAAAGTTGGGTAATAGTAAGTATATTACATTTATTTGCATTAACTTTGATGTGAGATTGAAAAGAAAGCTGAGAATGTGTATGATATTTAAGTTCAATTTACCTAATAAATTTGTTTTGCATTATTTGAAGTTTTTTGAAGTTATATTTTGTGGTCTGACCCCACTATAAAATCCCATAGTTTATATGCGACTGAAATAAAGTATAGTAAAAAGAATCAAAGTTTTTGGGGAGAGATTTGTTAGTACTGTGGAGACAATACCTATATTTTTGGAGATTTTATGTAAAATAACATATTTACATGTGTATTCCATTTAAGGTCAGTAGTAATAGTTATACCCAAGTATAATAATGAGGTAACAGCCTCAGTTTTTTTATTATTCATAGTGAAAGTTAAGTATGTATGAGGCAGGAGTTGATTTTTAGAAAAAATCATAAATTTGGTTTTTGAAGTATTAACTCATTTGAGTTTAGCCAATCCAAAATATTTTGAGATTGAGCATTGATTATAAGATCTTCATCCATATTATTGAATCTAGTGAACATAGTGATATCATCTGCATAGAGTAAAAGATCCATATCAGTAATAGAACAAAAAATGTCATTGATGTGGATATTAAAAAGGAGAGGGCCAAGGATGGAGCCCTGAGGGATACCCATTTTTACATATTGAAGTGAGGACTGTTGCTGGCCAATTTGAGTATATTGTAATCTATCAGCTAAGTAGCTTTTAAATAAAGCATGTTCTTTATCCTTGATCCCAATGTTGTAGAGTTTGTCTAAAATTTTTTTATGATTTAGGATATCGAAAGCCTTTGATAAATATAGGTATAGAGCAAATGTATTTGAGTGTTGTTCAAAGTTAGATTGGATTTTTGCTTGCAAATATAAAATGGCTGATTCAGTTGATTTTTCAGACTGAAAGCTATGTTGGTTCAAATGAAAAATATTGAATTTTTGTATATATGAAATTACTCTGGTATGAATTAATATCTCTAAAATTTTGGTGAATATCAACATGTTAGCAATAAAACGATAGTTGTTCACATTGATTTATGCATTGGAGTAATTTTTGAGATTTTAAGGAGAGGAGGAAATTCACTCGTTTGAAGTACAGTATTATATATAAATGAGAGGTTCCACTATTAAATCCGCCACTCGTTTGGATTACAAGTGGTTTCAAATCATCTTGTCCCGGACACGTATTAGGATTAATGTGGGTAAATTCTTGTAATAATTTGGTTTTAGAAATTTCAGTGAAGAACATAGTATTTAAGCGGTTAGTCGATGTTAGGTAATTCATGAAGAGATTTTTGTACAGTAGGAAGTGTTTTTTAGCACTTAAGGTATTAAAATGAAATGATCATTTAAAGTATTAGCAATATCTTCTATATTAGTAATTAAGGTGTTGTTAGTACCTGTTAAGTATGTGGGGAACATTACACCCTTCTGTTTTCCTAGCATTAGATTTAAATGGTTTCGATGTTAATTTAGGTGAATTTTGGGAGAATATACACATATAGATAGCTCTAATATCACATTTGATAGCTGTAATATCCAAGTTAAGTTTATTTTGGTATTTTTTGAAATCTTTAAAATCTTGTTGCATCTTACTTTTTATAAATTTTGAATATAGTTTTTTTTTATTAATTAGATTTAATATAGTATTTGTAATCCAGGGTTTTCGAGATTTTTTTTTAGTCTGGTGTGTTATATAATTTTTAGGGAAACATTGATCGTACAGTTTTTTAATTAAAGAAAGAAATACTTTTTGTAATTTTTATTAACGGACCTATCGGAAATAACATCTACCCAGTTAATTTTTCTAAGGTTAATTCTGGAATTATCAATATTTTTAGTATTGAAATGCCAAAAGCAGTAAGGATTTACAAAGTCACCAAGTTGTTGTGTTGGAGGATAAAGTAAAAATATAGGTAAGTGGTCACTGAAGTCGAATTCTAGTACCCCTGAGACAAAGTAGCAGAATGTAGACGTACACGCGTACGCCGTACGCAGATAATTTTCAAATTATTAGCAGATTTTGCAACAATTACAACACTTACTCAATGTATTAATCTTTACTCAGATTAGTATATTTAATTCTATTTTAAATTTAAGAACTTTTAATTTTTTTCACACCTACTGAGTTCTTTTGTTTTTACAGATGTTTCTGGCCTCTAGATTTTATCAAAGCCTGTTCGCAATGTATAGGAATTGTATCAAAAATTTTGTTTATACAGAAAGAATTTAAACTTTACTGTGAGGTTCCTCTTGCATTTTCCAGTAATAGAATTTAAATGTTTTCCTTATGTATTTTGTAAGTGTATTATTTTTGAATTAAGTTGTTAAAAATGCTGTTTATAAATTTTGAAGTTTCATTAATGGAACTGTTTTTCTAGATATAAAAACTTTCTTTAATTAGTCTCTTGTTTTTATGAGGTTCATAGACCAATATTTTAATATTTTGCCATAAAGGTCCATTTGACACACATTACTAAACGTTCAGTTGTAGTCTACTTATTTTGTCCTCACTGGAATCTGTAATGTTCTAATAATTATTTATTTTATTAATTTTTCTTTAAATTATTCTATTGTTATCGTACGATTTGCGGGTTTGCAGCAAGTTTTCTGTTTCAATGATTGTGTTTGCAGATAGATTTTATTTTTATACAACTCTGCCCTGAGATAGCCGATTCAACTAATATATTTGTTATTAAAAGATCAAGTAAAGTACGTGAGTCGTTAGAAATTCTGGTTGGGTAAGAGATGATATTTACAAATCCAGAAGTAAAGATCCAGACTCACGGTCGCCAGGTCGTCACTGGCGATAAACTTCATCGTCGTGGCAACCAAAAATGTTTGATTAAATTGCCAATTCTGGCGATCTGTACGGGAAAAAGTTTTTATTTAACATGTACTATACGGAATTTTTTTAAAAACTTGTACGGAACTCGCACGTTTCTGAAAAATTTTACTCCAAATGTACAGAAATGGCACGAAATGGCACAAAATTTGAGTTGTACGGCCAAGTCGACCATCACCATTCATTCTGCTATTCTACTTGAACAGCAGGAAAAAAACAAAAAAAAGGCGAGGGCGTTGGTTTTTGATCACAAAGAACGCGCCAAAGCTGATGGGTCATCGTGGGGAAACAAGGTACGCAAGGTTGCGGTGGGGATGAAAGCTTCTTGCTGGTGGTGTACAGCTCAACTGGGAGAAATTTTTATGAAAAAAAAATCTCCAATTTTTTGAATAACCAATTGCAAATTTTACAGTAACCAAGACACGTCATAATAAACTCCCCTGTGAAATTTCGTCAAAATCAGATGAAAACTTTAGAAGTTAAGCATTTTCTTTTTATTATTTTTAATGAATGTTTGCTGAAAGCCTTCAATGTCCTAGGAAAATTCTGAAATGCGGAATCGGCGAAGTCGAATTCCCGGACGTTTCTGGATTTTCGAGGTTGTACTGTAATCGTATTTCCATACTTGCGAACTGCTACGGAATGTCCATAGTTTGTTTCTACGGATTTAGTTGGCTGACTACGGAACTCGCTATCGAAACTACGGATTTTATGAATTTTCATTTTGTTATTGTTTTATGGTATACATGAGATTCTTGAGCGGATTCACGGAATTCTGCGTTTTTTTTCATCATTTAGATCGTTCTCAGGATGGATGTAAAACTGCAGCGAATTTGCGGGGGGGGGGGGTTTCCATCTGGAGGCGGTATTTCGTGTCTCAAAGAGTGAAAAAGTTACCGTAATCGTAATTTTTCTCTCCCGATGTTGCCTTTGTGTCCAGTTTTGTTGTTAAATGTGATTTTATTGAATAAAAGTATTTCAGCTTGAAACTGTAGGAAACAATGTGCGAGAACGGAGGCTAGACGGCGCAAAAATTTCCCCGTAATCTTCAGGCATTGTATTCTTCCGCAAAATTGAGAAATTCTGCCTTTTTCGTTATTATTTTGGTCATTCGCGAGATCAATGCACCAGTGAACATAATTTGGATAGGGGGTGACAGGGGATGTTTGTCGGAAGATGAAACTCCAACATTACGAAAATTTCGAAAACGAAAGGTTGACGGAGTTCAGATTTTTTTCCACAGTCATAATTCCTTTTTTCTCGCGATGTTGCCTCTGCCCAGTATTACTGTTATTTTATTTAACTGCATAAATATTTGTATTTCAGCTTGAAAATAGCGAGAAAATTTCCAAAACTGGAAGTCGGATAGTGCAAAGATTTCTCCCGTAATCGCACTCCCCTCCCCGCACGATGTTCCCACTCTCCTGCATTGTTTTATTACTTCAGTTTCAACTTTTAAGAATACTATAACTGAAATATGCAAAATAAAACATACTGATATTGTACTAAGCAATTTTATGAAAATAATATAGTTTGAAATATACAACTTGATTTTTTTCCAATGTTTGGCCACTGATTTTTTTTTATGTACACTAACAATTTTGGTCTTGGTGGCCAATGTCTACTAGCAAAATTTGTAAGTCTGGATCTTTATCCAGAAGCCATTAAAGTCTGAGTTAATTGAACCGAGGAGTAGGAGTCCTGCAGTAAATTAATATTCAGGTCACCCAGAAAAAAATATTTTTTTTACTGATATTGCAAAAATTAAGTTAACTCAGTAAGTAGAACAAAAAATTCATTGTAATTCGTAGGAGGAGGTCTATAGCATACACCAACTATATAATGTTGCTTTTGAATGGTTAAGATTTCTGCAAATTGGTTGAAAATTGAGAAATTTGGTATTGTGGAGAAAAATTTAAATTTGTTATGTACGTAAATCGCTAACCCCCCCCCCCCTTTTTGAATGAGTTCTATTTAAATGATAGATTTGATAGCCATCAATTTACAGTGAAAAGTGATCTGTAGGAAACCATGTTTCAGTGATGCAAATTATATCAATTTCAGTTTGCAATAATTGGAGAAATGATTCTAGTAAAGATACTTTGTGAATAAAGGATCTTGCATTAATATGTATTATTTTTAAGCAATTAGTTGGGTGAGTTGTTAGTAGCTGATTGAAACATTGTATAGTATAATAATCGTGTGTTATGAATTAAATATGCCAGATATAGAAAATAAACAAACAGCAATTTTTAAACTTCAAGATCAAAGTCCTTAAGGTCTTCCAGTAAGGAAATTTTCCTTTTTTTGTCTATCCTCTTCCTTTTTAATGTATAAGCTGCCATTTGCAACCCAAGCATACTTTAATGACCCCATCTTTAAGAGTTTTCTCATCTGACAGTATAAATGTCTATTGCATGGTGTTAAATGTTCATTAATATAAATTTTAGAAACTGGAAGAGAGGGATCAAGGTCAGAGTTCATTAAAGGTATTCTTTTTTTTTTTTTTTCAACCATTGATTTCTAAACGTTCTGGACCTAAATTGTACAATTAATGTTGAATTATTAGTTGAAGGTCTGGATGTTGGCAAAGAATAAACTATGTCTATCGTATCCGGTAGAAAGTCATCAATTTGTAGTTTATCTGCAATTTGGGCAACCTTGTGTCGTAGCTCTGCCTCATTCCTCAGTCCCTCCAAATCTGGAGTTCAATATTTTTGTTACGTTGATACTGATTTAAGTCATTAATTTCATTTTTTAGTAAAAAAATCAACTGTGCCCTAATATAAAAATTCTCCAACTGAGAGAGCTGCTTCTTAAGGTTAGTATTAGCTTGCTCCAAATCATTACATTTCAAGATGTCATCATATTTGGCACTAATAAATTCCATAGATTGTTTAATTTCCAATAATTTCAATTTGATCTCAGAAATTGAGCTAAGTTGTAACTTGATGTCAGCCAGTGATGTTTTAATGAAAACCATGTCCTGTTCTGAGGTTTCAGGAAGTTGTAGTGCAGTAGACTTAGGTGTATCAGTATTAACAATATTCCTGGCCTGTCTGGACATAAGTCACTATGATAATATTTTCAGTTGCAAAAACAAAATACCAAAATCTAGGGAAACCAATCACAGAAGAAAGTGAACTCACAAGTAAACTACAGGTGGCAGCACAAGCCAATCAAAATGTAATACAATATTTAGGTGATATTTCCAACTGATAAAACTCTGTTTAATCTCCACACTGTTGCACCAAATCACTTGTGCTGTCTTGAAGTATTAAAATATTCAAGTCATTGGCACAAAATCAGTGTAGGGGGACCACAGGAAAGAGGTAATCATAGTATCACACCCAGAGTGATAAATTTCTGGCCCACGTTTAATGTGAATGAGATTAACTGTGCACTTTACAATAAGTAACAAATTATATAGTACTTACACTAACCAAAGGTAAGCAGAGTTAGGTAATCCAACCTATGCAATGTTTCCAATGTAGCAGCCACAAGCAGGCAGATATAAATCCACACCACACAAGAATCACTGAACCCATCTTCACCGCGACCAACTGAGTCAGAGCTATTTTGCTTTTGAGAAAAAAATGAATTTGCTAACACCGCTGTCCAAACCAGAATTGTACGCCAGCAACTTGATATCAATATCTGTGATAATTAGTAAATTCCTATATTTTTGGGAGAGCATTTTCACAACACATGTCTACCTGCTGACCTTGACTTGAAGTTCTTATAATTTTGTTTGCCGACAGAATGATTTTCCATTAAATAGGATATGCATGTTCATAATTTTACTAAAGAAGAGCATATGAAGCCCATGTAGGATTCACCTTCTCTCAATGAATCTAGCTTTCTCATATGATGGCCACATTGTTTGAGCTGGGCTCATGGTCCTCTCCTGATGGCAAAATGAGACATCGCTGATATTAAGGAAGTGAAAGGAATGGCTACAAAGCACAAATGTAGTGCTGCTATTGGGATCAACATCTCCTTACCCTGCATTTGCTCTGGCAGAACATGTGGTAGAAGTGCCCGATTTGCCACAACCTATGTATGTTCCGAACACCTTACCCTATTCCTCAGTCTTGATTCTGGCTCTTGGTGAGAAATTCAGTGAATAACAAAATGACAGGAAGAAAGAAAGAACAAGCACTTCACAACAGACTGTGTCAAAAATGGATGTAGTTTTTTATTGTGAAAGGATGCTGATAAATCTTTGGCTTTGGAAGAAAACTAGCTACTGATTGAAAAATATTATTTACTCTTCATATTCTCCCCTGAACTCCACACACTTATGACTTCGTTGTTCTAAATTTTTCAACCCATCAAAAAAAAAAAAAAAGAGAGGTATATATATTCAGTTGTGCTGCATCATTTTCGGACTGCAATAAAATTGAGTAGAAGTTTGTTTCCGTGAAGCAGTGAATAGTTCAAAAGAAATGATTAATTTCATGGTTTTATCTCGGTTACCAGTGAATTCAACTCCAGTTAGAAAATAAGGGCAATTTGTTGGCCATCAAATTAAATGCTGAATTTTTTTTTTCACTTTAAGCAGCAAAACACTGGATGGAAGCAAGAACAGTCATTTTTTTATTTCAATCATTTGGTTCAAATAAATTATCTTCAAATAATTTTACTGTATGTTTTCATGTATTTAATAATCCATTGAGTAGAAGTATGGTAAAAAGCATTTACTTTTACTTTTTATCTATGATTAGGCAACTAAAAAATTGTTACATTCTTCAGGTAATGGTAGAAGTAGATCTGATTCTTATTGAGTAAATGAATGCTGTTAACGAAACCATTTAAAAAAAATGAAGTTATTTTAAATTTACATTCTTTGGTTTTCATGCAAAAATATATTAAATAGAAATATATATATATGGGATGTAAGGTCAGGTGATGCGTAACATCACAGCCTCTCCTTGACAAATGTCAACCCCGCCTTCTCGTGGTGCATCCTGTTCCCACTAAAGGGGCTCTGACGATCGCCAATAGCAGTATAACTATACATCGGGATTAGAGGAAATGCTATCCCACTCTCACCAACCCGCTTGGCCAGCGTGGTGAGTTACGGCCAAACCCCTCAAAAATGACTCCACAACTTAAATCTTGGCCCTCAGTCTCCGGCAGCTGGAATGTACCTGGCAAAGGCAGCGGCCAGTGCGACATGAAGGCAGAGGGTGCTAAGAATCCCCGGAGGACCGGACTAGGCTGCCATCTGATGCTGACCTTGGCTACGTATAATGGACACTCCCTATCTTCTGATTCAAGGCTTCTTGAATTGGAAGAGGAACTACAAAGGATCAAGTGGGACATCGTCGGGCTAAGTGAGGTAAGGAGAAAAGGAGAACATCTCATTGAACTGAAAAGTGGACATCTCTTCTACTATCATGGGACAGATACTGGCAGAACTAGTGGTGTTGGATTTATAATAAACAAGAAACTGAAGGATAAAGTTGTAGAAGTTGAAAGTTACTCTGACAGAGCTGCACGACTCGTTATCCGACTCTCGAGAAGATACCAGGCTCAGATTATTCAAACTTATGCACCCACCACAAGTCATCCTGAAGAAGAAATTGAGGTATTTTATGAGGAAATTCGTCATCTAAATAATAAAGGTAAGCAGCACTTGAAAATAATTATGGGAGATTTCAGTGCAAAAATAGGGCAACAGCAACAGAATGAAACTTCAGTAGGTAAATTCGGTCACGGCAATAGAAACCAGCGTGGAAATACGCTCGTAGAGTTTGCAGGGACAGAAGGGTTTTTCATCATGAACTCCTTTTTCAAAAAAAAAAAAAAGCCACACAGGAAATGGACATGGAGACATCCAAATGGGACGACAAGTGAAATTGATTTTATTATGTGCAACAAAAAATTCGTCATAGAAGACTGCAATGTGCTAAACAAGTTGAACACAGGTAGTGACCATAGATTGGTAAGATGTAAGATGCACCACAACACTAAACTCGAACGTGGAAAGCTCATAAGACAAACAAAATGTATTGACATAACCAACCTTAAAAAACACCATAATACCTTCAAGTTGGAACTGAAGAACAGATTCTCTGCTTTAGAAGGCCTAACATCGGAAGAAGTGGATATTTTTGAAGTTAATAGAAAAGTAACCAAAGCTCTTATGGAAATAGCAACAAAATTAGCTGGGTCTAAGAACAAGTCGCATGTGAACAAATTATCTGGAAAAACCAAAATGTTGATGCAAAAAGAAGAGAGATGAGGACAACTAAAGAAGATGTGACTTCCAAAGTGAAATATATAGAGCTATGCAAGACAGTACGAAAAAGTATCACTGAAGACGTAAGGAAATTCAACTGTGAACTAGTAAGGAAAGCAATTGAAAACAACCAAAGCCTAAAGATAGCAAAGGGACATCTCAGTAAGGGGAAAAAAACAGATTATGGCACTGAGAAAAGAAGATGGTTCTGTAACAAGAAATAGAGGCAAAAATTTGACAAGAGTGAAAGAATTCTACTCCAAATTATATGAAAGGGATGATGCATGTACTCCAGATATCGTAAAAGGTACCAGTACCAGAGTTCTTCCAGTCCTTCCAGCAGAAGTTGCACATGCAATCAAAAACATGAAGCGAGGAAAAGCTCCAGGAGAAGATGGAATTACTGTAGACATCATACAAGAAGCAAGTGGAGAAATTGAAACAGTACTCGCCCAAATTTTCACTCGATGCCTTAATGAAGGGTAGATTCCTGAGGATTGGAACAACGCTACAATGATCCTGCTACATAGAAAAGGTGACATTGAGGATCTCAGGAACTGCAGATCTATCAGCCTCCTATCAGTGGTTTATAAAATATTCACTAAAGTTCTTTCACACAGCTTAAAGGTGACACTGGATATGGCTCAACCGAGAGAGCAAGCTGGATTCAGGAGTGGCTACAGCACAATAGATCATATCCACGTACTGAGAGAACTAATTGAAAGAGTGAGAGAATATGAACTTCCATTGTGCATGGCTTTTATCGATTATGAAAAAGCCTTTAATTCGGTGAAACCATCAGCAGTTACAATGTCTCTGAAATCCTGCGGTATTGAAGATTCATACATTAATATTATTAATAACATCTATGAAAATGCAAGTGCAAAGATTCAGCTGTTTGAAAATACAACACACACAAAAATTAGAAAGGGAGTGAAACAAGGTGACACCATATCTCCGAAGCTCTTTAATGCTACATTGGAAAATGTCTTTCAATCACTGAACTGGGAAAAGAAAGGGATAAAGATTAATGGAGATTATCTAACGCACCTTCATTTTGCTGATGACATAGTCATTTTTGCAACTACCCCATCAGAGCTGCATATGATCCAGGAACTTGCTGACAAGAGTTAAGAAGTGGGATTAAAAATTAACTTTCAGAAGACAAAAGCGATGTTCAATGCTTTTACAAGAAATGAAGATTTATCGATTGATGGAGAAAAGCTGGAGATAACAGACACATACGTTTATCTTGGACAGCAGATATCAAGTGAGGGTCACATTGTTGAAGAAATTAATCGGCGTACAAAACTTGCCTGGAGAGCTTTTGGAAGAAACAGCATAATTTTCAAGAGCAATATGCCATTATGTCTTAAAAGAAAAGTGTTTGATCAATGCATCCTTCCAGTGCTTTCGTATGGTGCAGAGACGTGGACCTTAGCTAAAAGAGACATACAAAGGCTGCAGACAACTCAAAGAAGCATGGAGAGGTGCATGCTTGGTGTAACCAGGAGAGATAAGAAGAGGCACTTGTGGATCCGAAAAATGACAAGAGTGGAAGACATCATGATCAGAGTTAAATGCCTGAAATGGCAATGGGCTGGGCATACTGCTAAAAGGACAGACCATCGATGGACAGACAGACCATCGATGGACATCCAAAATTTTAGATTGGATTCCAAGGGACAGGAAAAGACCCAGAAGAAGACCACATGGAAGATGGGTGGATGAAATTCGAAAGTATGCAGGAATGACATGGAGGAGACTGGCACAAGACAGACCGTTGTGGAGGAAACTTGGGGAGACCTTCGTCCAGCAGTGGATTGATAATGGTTGACAATGATGATCATCATTGTCAACCATTATCAATCCACTGCTGGACGAAGGTCTCCCCAAGTTTCCTCCACAACGGTCTGTCTTGTGCCAGTCTCCTCCATGTCATTCCTGCATACTTTCGAATTTCATCCACCCATCTTCCATGTGGTCTTCTTCTGGGTCTTTTCCTGTCCCTTGGAATCCAATCTAAAATTTCGGCTGTCCATCGATGGTTTGTCCTTCTGGCAGTATGCCCAGCCCATTGCCATTTCAGGTATTTAACTCTGATCATGATGTCTTCCACTCTTGTCATTTTTCGGATCCACGAGTTCCTCTTCTTATCTCTCCTGGTTACACCAAGCATGTACCTCTCCATGGTTTTTTGAGTTGTCTGCAGCCTTTGTATGTCTCTTTTAGTTAAGGTCCACGTCTCTGCACCATACGTAAGCACTGGAAGGATGCATTGATCAAACACTTTTCTTTTAAGACATAATGGCATATTGCTCTTGAAAATTATGCTGTTTCTTCCAAAAGCTCTCCAGGCAAGTTTTGTACGCCGATTAATTTCTTCATCAATGTGATTCTCACTAGATATCTGCTGTCCAAGATAAACGTACGTGTCTGTTATCTCCAGCTTTTCTCCATCAATCGATAAATCTTCATTTCTTGTAAAAGCATTGAACATCACTTTTGTCTTCTGAAAGTTCATTTTTAATCCCACTTCTTTACTCGTGTCAGCAAGTTCCTGGATCATACTCTGCAGCTCTGATGGGGTAGTTGCAAAAATGACTACGTCATCAGCAAAACGAAGGTGGGTTAGATAATCTCCATTAATCTTTATCCCCTTGTTTTCCCAGCTCAGCGACTGAAAAACACCCTCCAATGTGGCATTAAAGAGCTTCGGAGATATGGTGTCACCTTGTCTCACTCCCTTTCCAATTTTTACGTGTGTTGTATTTTCAAACAGCCTAATCTTTGCACTTGCATTTTCATAGATGTTATTAATAATATTAATGTATGCATCTTCAATACCGCAGGTTTTCAGAGCCATTGTAACTGTTGATGGTTTCACCGAATCAAAGGCCTTTTCATAATCGATAAAAGCCATGCACAATGGAAGTTCATATTCCCTCGCTCTTTTCAATTAGTTCTCTCAGTACGTGGATATGATCTATTGTGCTGTAGCCACTCCTGAATCCAGCTTGTTCTCTCGGTTGAGCCATGTCCAGTGTTACCTTCAAGCGGTGTGAAAGAACTTTAGTGAAGATTTTATAAACTACTGATAGGAGGCTGATAGGTCTGTAGTTTCCGAGATCCTCAATGTCACCTTTCTTATGTAGCAGGATCATTGTAGCGGTGTTCCAATCCTCAGGAATCTTTCCTTCATTAAGGCATCGAGTGAAAATTTGGGCGAGTACTGTTTCGATTTCTCCACTTGCTTCTTGTATGATGTCTACAGTAATTCCATCTTCTCCTGGAGCTTTTCCCCGCTTCATGTTCTTGATTGCATGTGCAACTTCTGCTGGAAGGACTGGAGGAACTCTGGTACTGGTATCTTTCATGATGTCTGGAGTGCATGTATCATCCCTTTCATATAATTTGGAGTAGAAATCTTTCACTCTTGTCAAAATTTCGCCTCTATTTCTTGTTACAGAACCATCTTCTTTTCTCAGTGCCATAATCTGTTTTCTTCCCTTACTGAGATGTCCCTTTGCTATCTTTAGGCTTTGGTTGTTTTCAATTGCTTTCCTCACTAGTTCACAGTTGAATTTTCTTACGTCTTCAGTGATACTTTTTCGTACTGTCTTGCATAGCTCTATATATTCCACTTTGGAAGTCACATCTTCTTTAGTTGTCCTCATCTCTCTTCTTTTTTGCATCAACATTTTCGTTTTTCCTGATAATTTATTTACATGCAACTTGTTCTTAGACCCAGCTAATTTTGTTGCTGTTTCCATAAGAGCTTTGGTTACTTTTCTGTTAACTTCAGAGATGTCCACTTCTTCCGATGTTAGGCCTTCTAAAGCAGAGAACCTGTTCTTCAGTTCCAACTTGAAGGTATTATGGTGTTTTTTAAGGTTGGTTATGTCAATAGATTTTGTTTGTCTTATGAGCTTGCCACGTTCAAGTTTAGTGTTGAGGTGCATCTTACATCTCACCAATCTATGGTCACTACCTGTGTTGAACTTGTTTAGCACACTGCAGTCTTCTATGACGAATTTTTTGTTACACATAATAAAATCAATTTCACTTGTCGTCCCATTTGGATGTCTCCATGTCCATTTCCTGTGTGGCTTTTTCTTGAAGAAGGAGTTCAAGATGAAAAACCCTTCTGCCTCTGCAAACTCAACGAGAGTATTTCCACGCTGGTTTCTGTTGCCGTGACCGAATTTACCTACTGAAGTTTCATTCTGTTGCCGTTGCCCTATTTTTGCATTGAAATCTCCCATAATTATTTTCAAGTGCTGCTTACCTTTATTATTTAGATGACAAATTTCCTCATAAAATTCTTCAATTTCTTCTTCAGGATGACTTGTGGTGGGTGCATAAGTTTGAATAATCTGAGCCTGGTATCTTTTCGAGAGTTGGATAACAAGTCGTGCAGCTCTGTCAGAGGAACTTTCAACTTCTACAACTTTATCCTTCAGTTTCTTGTTTATTATAAATCCAACACCACTAGTTCTGCCAGTATCTGTCCCACGATAGTAGAAGAGATGTCCACTTTTCAGTTCAATGAGATCTTCTCCTTTTCTCCTTACCTCACTTAGCCCCACGATGTCCCACTTGATCCTTTGTAGTTCCTCTTCCAATTCAAGAAGCCTTGAATCAGAAGATAGGGAGCGTCCATTGTACGTAGCCAAGGTCAGCATCAGATGGCAGCCTAGTCCGGTCCTCCGGGGATTCTTAGCACCCTCTGCCTTCATGTCGCACTGGCCGATATATATAGATATATATTGCAAAAACCAGAGCTCGTTATTGAAATATTACTACTTCACTGGGTGTAATGGTATTATGTTTAGGATCCGATTCCGATGAGAACAATGTCGGAGGTTTATTCTGGGGGGGGGGGGTCTAAAAGTATGACCTCACACATACATAAAATGCCCCTTTTTGAAAAACTGTGCCCTTTTTTTTCAGATCTTGCAAAGTTTTGCACTCATAATACGCTCTCTTTTTATAATACAAATGTGCCCTTTCTCAGCAAATTACCCTGCCCTTTTCAATTTCTAGGATGAACACTATACACTATTTACAGATATATTATTGCACGAACTCAATTCACGTATACTGTGGCTCAGTTTAATACTCCTTTAACCTTACTCAGTCCACCGACAGGAAACCAGATACTCCAACGTCGTAAGTCCTGCACCACCATAACCACACCTGCCCCTAGTACTTTTTGCTGGGCCTTGGCCATTTTCAGGAAGCTTATTAGAACAACCCATTCCCTCTGCAGCCGCAGAGCAAGTGATACAGTTGGCTCTGGTCCTCTGCTCTCTCGGTGTATCACCTGATGTTTGCCTGTGGTGCCATCTGTTCTTCGATTTGGTCAATATCTAGCATTCAAATTTCTTTTTTTTTTTATTTCTTTTCTGTTCTACTTTAATCTAAAGGCTTTCAATTATCATTGAGTATATTCGGATCATTAGAATTATGTCTCAGTACTGAATTACACAAACCAGCCATTGAATTAGAAACTTTTTTAATACTGTGTTAGACCTCCTTTAGTCTGAATTATAACATGTATGTGGTTTGGCATAGATTCCACAAGGTATTGGAGTGCATCTACATTGACAGCATATCAGGCATTCACAGGGCAGTTCATTAACTGGCTCAGATATGATGGAAAAGGACTTTGCTCCCAGATCTGTTTTTCTAACATGTCCCATACATTCTCAATAGAGTTCAGATCTGGGATTTGTTGTGGCCAAGGAAGATGGTGGAAGTCAATGTCATTCTTGCTGAACCACTGCTGAATGCATCTTGCACAGTGGACAGTAGCTTGTTGTCCGTGAAACAGCTGTCACCTGCTGGATAAAAAGTCAACATTGCAGGATGGACTTGATCGGCAACAATGTTTGAATAATCCTTGGAGAATGCCTGACCATCCAGCAATATTGGGGAACCTGTTCCGTACTAATAGAATGCGCCCCAAACCGTAACATCACCTCCAGAACCTTGAGTTGTGTTTACAAGGCAAGCTGTGTCTACTGCTTTGTAGGACTACCACCAAACTCTGCTTACTGTGAGTACAAAATAAGGTGTAATGCGACTCATCAGACCACATCATGACTTTCTTCCAGTGTCAGTCACGGTGTCCTTGACACCACTGTAGGCAAAGTTTCTGGTTCTTCACAGAAATCGGTGGTTTCCATATAGGCATGCGACTGCCAATACTGATCCTCCATTCCCTGCACGTAGTTTGCTGAGATGTTGATCAGGAACAGCCTTCATTGAATGCTTTGGTCGATTATTGTAGACAGGAAGTCCTGTTTCTCTGTACAACTATTCTCAGATGACAGCGATCTCGTTCGTGACAGATTGCATCCATGAGATTCTTCCGCGGATTTGCGGAATTCTGCTTTTTTTTTTTTTTTTTTTTTAATAATAATCATCATTTGGGTCATTCTCAAGATTGATGCAAAAATTAAGATAAATGTATGGGGGATTAATGGGGGAGGTAAGGGTAGTTTTCCATGTGGGAACCATATTTCATCTTCCAAAATTTACGAAAGCGGAGGTTAAATGGAGTGAAGTTTTTTCCTGTAACTCTTTTTTCTCATTATGTCACCTCTGCCCAACATTGTTGTTAAATATCATTCTCTTGCATAAATGTTTGTATTTCAGCATGGAATTGTGGGCAAGGCAACAATTTCCAAAAAATGGAAGTTAAGACTGTGTGTAGTTTTCCCCGTAGCCTTCAGGCAGGAGATTTTCCCATGGATTTGAGGAATTCCGTTATCATTTGAGGCATTCTGGAGATCAATGCACAACTGAAGAGAAATTTCGGGGGTATTGGTGGTGGTGGTAGGGGATTAGTTTTCTGTTTGAGGACTGATTTCCATCCTTCAAAACTTTCAAGAACTGAAGTCAGACGGAGTGCAGATTTCTCCCGTAATCGTAATTTTTTTCTCTCGTGAGGTACTTTCTGCCCAATATTGTTAAATTTCTTTTTATTCCGTAAATATTTGCATCTTGATTTAAAAGTGAGGAAGTTTCCGAAAACATAAGTTGGATGATTCTAAGATTTCTTCCGTAATCATACCCCCCCCCCCCCCGATGTTCTCACTATTCTGTGTTGTTAAATGTTAGTTCGACCCATAAATGTTTGCATTTAAGCTTGATTAGGGAGGGAAGATTTTTAAGAATTGATGCATGGTGTTCAAAGTATTCATATTCTCAAAGTTATGTAAAATAGTGAAAGCATTGATGTCATACATTCATGGTCCTCAAGCTGAAAGTTCTTTCAGCATGATAGATAAAATTGCCATCTGAGGGAATAAAAACAAAAAAGAAATGTTTCTTGGTTGGTATCATGTATGAGATTGTCAACACACCATATTTATGTCTCTTAAACACGCAATGTGGATTATTTTTCCACTGATTAAAGACCAGGGATATCTCACATTTTGAAAAATTAGTCAGATCTGCTGTTTTCAAAATTGTCGCTTCAGCCAAATGGGCACCCACAAAATAAGCCTCTTATTGAACTCCGAAAGATCCTTTGTTTTTCTCATTATGATCAGCACTACTGATGAACTGCAGCCTTAAATAGATAACTAGATCATGTGGTGATGCACATGAGCATGTGCTTTGCGTATGTGCCACATAAGTGATGTTTATGCACATCTGCTTAAAGGTTTCTAATTTAGTGGCAGGTGTGTGTATCTTTGGTGAGGTTGAACCCAAGGAGCACCAGTCCCCTTCCCATATGCTATACAGAGGCAGATTTTGGGGACACTACCATACTTGCAGGAAAATTCTTATAAAACTTCTGTGTATATTGTTAGTCAAAAGTGTTTTGTTTGGCCAAGCTTTAGCCGTTTAAAAGTATGAATTTTAGAAGTAATTGTAATGAAAAGCATAGTCCATTTCAAAATGTCATTTGGATCAGATATATTCATAGCATCTAATTTTTAACATAGGCAACTGGCTCCATGCCTTTATTCAGTGCAATTTCAGATATATGGAAAATATCAGCATAACTAGTATTAGTAAATAATGTTGAGGTAAAAATAATAAAAATCACAGAGGTAGAAGTCACCCTGTCAATCATATATTAGCAGTAATTTTGAAAGTATTGGAATAATAATGAATAAAGCTAAGCTTTAGCATGCATTTGTATGCAGAAGTTGGGAGAATAATATGGTATAAAGCATTGGTTCCTAAACTTTTTGAGACCGCGCCGCCCTTCACACGTCACATTTTCCGTGCGACGCCCCTGTATCCAAGATTAAAAAAAAAAATTTCCCAAATTCGAGTTTGTGGAATTTTTTAAAAGAATATAGTCATCTACATTGCTAGCTTTTATTCAGTCAGATTACACACTGAGGACGACGACCTTCGTTCTTAACAACAGTGCACGTGAAACCGAAATCCAAGTATGTGTCATCATAATTTCTGGACTTAATCTTTCTCGCCTGTTTAGAACACGTTTTTTTATTTAAAAACTTGTCCATTATAATAAACTAACACACATCACATAGAAATACTGTAACTATGTGTTCACAGTTATTAAAACACAGCAGCTCAGTTCTGACGAATGTTTATACACGCTACATACTGTATGTATCAAATAAAGACTTCGTAGTAAACTAAGCGCCCAACAATGCAGTGGAAGAACGTTATTGCTTGACCTTGCCTGGCTCAGTCCATTTTCAGACTGCAGGGGAGCGAGATCCACACGACGTCACGCCAAGTTTTCAAAGAGCATTATAGTACGGAACTCAGATGAACAGAGCGCTTTCACAACAAGAAAAATAATGGATTTTCTTTTTTCTTTAACATTTTTTCTTACAATTCAGTCTTTAAAATATGTATGCATCTTACAAATTTGCATGTTGCATTTCACTATAAATTACAAGTTTTAGTTTTTCCTTATCGTTGAGAGGCCCGGACCAAGACTGGCGATGCCCTGGGATTTCGCACAGATTGGGAACCTCTTGTATAAAGGATACTTCCAGTCATCTATTTATGCAAAACAATTTGGGAGATATGGAAATTCTTAATAATAAGGGATAAAGGTCACCTTTCTCAGCATGTATTTATATAGAACTCATTGGGAAATATAGGAAGTTATATCTGCATCACTTGTAGTGATAATAAATGAGCCACCGTTGATGGTAAAAATTTTTGCATGATAATACAAAAAAGGTGCTAGTTGTTCATTAATACCTACATCTCTGATTAAATGTTCATTAAGGAATTTTAAAGCATACAGTCAAACCTTGATAAACTAACCCACCTTTTAATCACCAGCTCTGCCTTCTGCTCAGTGCTCATGAGCTGCAAATTTTATTCTATTTTACCAGATGGAAACTTTACACTACCACTTAGCTAACTGCAGTCTGCCAGCATATTCTAGCAATGTTTGGCATTTCTCATTGGAGAAATACCCTGTTGAACTGCATCTCAAAATATTCACTTGCAACAGACACTCCAATTTGCCCACCTTATGTTCTTAAGTGTTCCCCAAAAGC
The DNA here is from genome assembly GCA_039090855.1 of Macrothele yani. Lineage (NCBI taxonomy): Eukaryota > Metazoa > Arthropoda > Arachnida > Araneae > Macrothelidae > Macrothele > Macrothele yani. The sequence goes on along the minus strand of CM077028.1, from coordinate 68,552,229 downwards.
ATGTTAGAAAGAAGTTTTGTGGATAACAGCTACCACCACCATGTCCACTTCTGGAAAAAGAATGATGCCATTAGTGAAGTGTAGTCAGCTACCAAAAGTCAAGGATAGACTTCTGTAATTTATTGCATCTGATCTAAGTGAGATGACTGGATATATATGTGTGTGTGTGTGTGTGTGTGGGGTAAATATTGAAGTTTACTAAACAGAGAGATTGGGACTAATTACCCTTCTCTTGTGGTTCTCTTTATGGTTTGACTAAATGCAAGAGCTTAACTATTTTACGTTTCCATAGAGCCTATCTTCCCTTGGAAAATGACATTTCCTGTCTCACATTTTGAATTCAAAAACCTCTAGTTATCCATTGCATTTGGTAGTCACTGCTTCTTTGGACTTTTTCTATTCACCAATTTTTGTTTATTTTAAAGCATCTTGAAATGGGTAAGACACCATTGGATGTTCAGGAGAAAATTTTGATATGCAAATTCAAACATCACAATCGTGGATCTAGCCATTAAGGCATTAGTAAATCTTTTATAACCTTTTTGACAAGTCAGTGAACAGAAGAACAGTAGGAGACATATTGAGTGATAGACATAAATGGATAGAATCTAAAAAACAACTGCACTCAATAAAAAAATTTCAAAGTGGCAAACATGAAATTTAGAGAAAGCTCTTGTTCTATGGATTGGCCAGGTAAATGCCAAGCATAGAGTTATTACTGGCTGTTGAGCTCATTCATAACATGGTCCAATCCATGGTGCATGCAGAGATGACCCTTGGCACATCAGTATTGAATTAATTTTTTGGGTTGTAAACCATCTGTTCGTCTGCCAGATCCTTGCTGATTTCCTTTGATATCTCTGACTCACCAACTGTTCTCCATGGGATTGCTGAATGCTGGAGTTTCTTGTTTCGCTATTCACAATATGCCTTTACTACAGTTGTGCGTACAATGTCCAGGTGGACAGCCATTTGGGAGCTGCTCAAACCATCGGATGAGATGCCAATCATGCCATTTCAAAGCCGCTCAGATCACTTATTTTGCCCATTCCTACCTTTAGCAGAATGCTAACTGATGCTCAACAAGCTAGTCTACTTGATTTTTATTGCACACCAAGTTCATGTGCTGTATTATGTGTTGGAGTGCACCATTTATTTGATGAGGACAGTTGTACCTAATAAACTCTTATCTCAGTGTATATTCAAGTTTTTTAAGTACACACACAAAGCAGCATGAAGGTTGTAAAAGTTTTATATGCAGTGCCACGTGAGAATATAATAATACTACCTAAGGTGGAGAAGTAATGAACCGGTTGACTTGATGGTATTTAAAACCTTTCAAATGCCACACTATGTTAACTGCAAGTTTCAAACTTTTTGTGCAGTTTAGAAAGCTTTTTATACCTGTATATAACATAAAGATTTTGAAATTTTATGAATTATTTTTTTTATTGTTCCCAAATGGGAACATTGGCGTTTGGAGTTAATAATTTTGTTGCAATTTTATAGAAACTGATTTTTTTTTGTTATTTAGTACACTAAAAGGTCACTGATATATATATATATATATATTAGGTATTAAAAATCATAATTTTAGTTTTAATGGTTAGATTTTGCACTTTTAATTTACAAGAGCAAATAATTGATCAGCTGTAATTTGTCACAGAGTAAGGTCTTACCTGCTGAAATCGGATTCAGCATTCCTGCTTGTCTCACATATGTTCTATGGGATTTAAACAGGGACTTTAGGTCAGCCTATCCAACACCTGGGCATCATGTCCCTGCTCCACAAACTGCTCCAACACCTGTCCCTGCTTCATAAACCCAGCCTGGACACGAGTTAGAGAATGATAAAATAGACTGGGACCTGTACCAAAGTACTGCCACTGCAGAGGTAGTGCAGCAGTGCATGGATCAGAATATCTTGATAACTGGCGATCGTTAGGTTGAACATCACCAAAACCAAAGGTTTCAGGCATTGCTGGCAGAGACATCCCCACATCATCGCAGAGCGCCTTCCAAACTTGAGTGTAGGGCCAATGCAGTCCACCTGACAGCATTCCCTGGGCAAACGCCACACTCAAGTACTATCCAAATGAAAGAGTGAGTAGTGTGAGTCATTTATTCACATAACCTTTCACTTTTCTGTTGTCCACAAATGGTGAGTGAGGCACCACTGTAGTCACAATCAGGTATTGCCTGGAGTAATGTAGTCTTGTGTGTAGCTGACCTAGCATGGTGGTCTTCATCATCATAAAATCCCAATGGTTTATTCTGGTCCAAATAGATGTCTGTTCCATGTGGCGTATTCAACATCGCTGGGTAGGCCTGTGGCCGAAGATGTGCATGCCTTCACGTTCTGCGGTAAGTTCCACATAGCATGATCACTCAGTTTGTATAGCCTGTAAGAGTACGGCTTCAGCGCCACATGCTTCCATTGATGAAGAACATCAGCGACAGTGGATTTAGGAATCCCAGGAGAGCGACAGTGTTACACAATGATTTTTTACTCAGAAGGCACAACCACCCTGCCCCTTTCAAAGTCCATCAGTTTGGATGTGCACAGCATAGCTACTTCCAGTGCGGTTTGGCAGGTGGGCCAACACTCCAATTTATATAGAGCACACACCATGCTCTGTGTGTGTCTAAGTTCAGGTACAAAGGTTTGGGGAAACAGCTAAAAAAACTGTGCATCAATCACACACACTCTTAAACATAAACATGTCACTGTGTGTAGCTGCTGAAAGATTTAGAAAGTAATTTGAACTTTTTGATGAAAAATGCTTCACACCACCTGCCAATGTTCCCATTTGGGAACATCGAAAAACAAGACACTGGTTCGCACTAATGAATGAAGAAATATAAAAAATTATGCGATCACAATATAAAATCAACCCTTCTGCATATCTCCAGTAAATATAAAAGAGATTCAATGTTTTTTATGGATTAAAATTATAGTGTTCATAACAGGTATAAAAATAAGAAAAACAGGAGTTTTTGGAAATTTTTTGATTTTTATTTTTTGAGTGGAGGGTAAAATAAAAATAGTTAAAAAATATAAAGGATATTCAGCAATTAAAAAAAATCATTACTGAGTACTTTCTTCTGATTCTTTAAAATTTTGATTGAAAAGCTCATGTTCCCAAATAGGAACATTGGTAAAAGGTTAATCCGGAATAAAATGTACATGTTGTACATGCATAGAAGTAATATTCAAAATGTGAAGAGTAAACAAAGTTATGCAGAATACACATGCACAAGAAGAGTAATTCATCCTTTGGATAAAAAATAAATTTTTCACTTTGTTTTCTTGCGGATTTATCTATATAATGACACCAAAATAAAAAATGGTGAGCCACTCAACTGTTCTTTTTAAGAAAGTTTGTAGAAAAACCAAATGCTGTCTCCTTCTCTGCAACTTCTCTAATTAATTTGGCAAAGGTGGTAATTGTTTACAAGATGATGTTTAATTTTGTAAAGATGTAGCTCGCTGTAGTGTAGAAATTACAGAATGACAACATAAGAGTATCAACAGACAGGGGAAGGTTTGCAGTAACTAAAATAAAATAGCAACAGACAGAGAAATTATTTTATATTTTAAAAAATGTATATAACCAACAGGTAAGATAATATAAATAACAACAGACAGGATAATTATTTTATATCTCTAGAATGTTTTTAATTCAAAAAAGAGAACTTGCACACTCCCACGAAAAAGAAACGTGCACATTCTCACCATTGAGCTTACTTTGGGTTCAGCCTCTTCTCAATGCTTGTGAAATTTGACAAAATAAGAATGCCAACAGACAGGGAAAGATTTGTGGTAACTAAATATAATTGTTTATTTTTTGTATTTTCAGAATGTTTTTATTGCAGAAAAGAGAACTTAAAAAAAAACATGTTGCCATCAGTAAACTTTTTTGTTTTTGGTTTGACCTCATCAAAACATAAGTCCCAAAGTTATTGTAAGCCTTTTGTTAAAACAATCATCCATGATCCACCAACAGTTTCAACTGCTTGCCTATATCATCTGCAGTTATCAGAAAATCAATGAGAAGGTTCTCAAAATTTGGACACCCGGCCGTTTCAAGTGCCACTGAGAACATTTACTCAGGATATCACATAGCATTAATCACATCAGAAAACTTAAAAATTACTTCGCCCTGGAGCGAGAATCAAACGTACGTCTCCCCAATTTCCGTTCAAGCATGCTATCCATTACACCATCCAGAATGAATCTAGTCCCAAGTATCTGAGTGTTAAGAATCGGAACATTTCGCTGATTTTTGCCAATGAAAGCAAATTCTGCTTCTTTGTAATGTCATTAAGTAAATCTCCAGTCTCTTGGGTAAATTCTGTGGAAGAAATATTCTGAGAAGAAAATTTCTTCCACAGAATTTACTCTTATGAGACTATACATGTTATCATTCTAATTAACTTCATCTCCTTGCGTTGCCTCCATATGCAGATTAGCACGCTGCCAAGCAGGAAGAAATTTTTAAAGTTATGTTATTCCCCAATAAAAACCAACTATATTTAGTTACTCCAAACTTTACAATGTGTGTTGACATTCTCATGTTGTCATTCTGCAATTCGTACAGCAAGAGCTACATGCTAGAAAATCATACATTTTGTAAGCAATTACCTCAGTAGCAAATTGAAGAAAAAAAAAACTTTATTGGAAGGGCCAATCTCTCTCTCCCCATTGTGTTATTGGTCCTATACTTGTGGCAAAGCTAGCTTTGCCATGAAGTAGCAGGTACTCTGAATATGTAGTTCTTTGCCATGAAGTAGAAGGTACTCTGAATATCTAGTTCCAGTCTGAAAGCTCGTGTTTGAGCTTGAACTGGGACTTAGAAAGTACGTAGTTGTTAAAAAGTTATGTGCATATAAATTAAGACATGATCTCAGTTTTGGTCATGTTTTTTAAAAATGCAGAAGTTCATATTTTTTCAACGTCTTTGTCACTATCGGTTAGCTACATGATATGGAGAGGATATTTACTGCAGGTTGGAGGAAAAACAAACGGGCAAATGCTTTTGGGATTATTAAGCATTGATCCTTTCTTCCTGTGGGTAAAATTATTCGTGAGGCATTTCCATTTCTTCTGCTTGCTGTCATGGTGACCTTCAGAGTTTGTAAGATGATTCCCAACACACTGCACTCCATTAGGATGGAGAAATAGTGAAAAACCATGAGATCTTTTTGGTGAAAAGGCTCTGCTGAACTTCCACTCCGTAGTCTGGCGAGGTTTCACCTGAGTATAGTGTGTGAAGCATCAGCTACATTTTGTTTTTGCTGTCTGGTTTTTAACATGAAGCTGTTAAACAAAATCTCAGGAAATTGCCTAATATATGAAGGTGCTTATGACAAGCAAATTTTTAAAGAAAGAGAAATTGCTTCTCTTTTACTCAGTATGTATCTCTTTCCGTGATGCAGTTGATGAAATGAAACAGTGCTAATCAGACTGTCTGTTGTGTCTTGTTTTTAAGAGATTTGTGTAAAGTAAAAATTGGTTTGCTTACATATTTTTTATATGTTGTAGTTTTTTAAGTCATTGATGGGTGACATGGCTGTCACTCTGAAAGCTATTCTGTCAGGCATCATGGTGAACCTAAACAGTGGTTGCTATCTTGAAAAGCTCTGTCTGATTCAATTTATATTTCACACGCTTCATGTTGGTTACTTGAGGATTCACACAATGTTGTGATATTGTAGGCATATCCTTTCTTCTTCTAGAAGTGCACTAAGAGTTACCTTTCCCAATGGTCAGCATTCAGTACTTAGAATGGTAATGATTAACTTATCTCAGCTAATAAAATTCATGGTGCATTACACGTATGGGCTTACACTACTGTATAACTTCACCTGCTTAAGATTGTATAGTTTATGGGCACCTTCTTTTAACTAATTATTTTATACTAATTCAAGCCCACTGAAAATGTTTACTCTCAAGTGTTTTGTTTATAAAAAAGAGCAGTGATAATTTTTTGTATCTTATTTTTTGCTTGAACATGTAGTAACTTTATGTTTTGGTAAATTTGCAGTTCTGTGGGTACATGTTATTTCAGTTAGTGTTTTTCATATTTTACTTTCTAAAATAATGAAATCGTTATATATTTTGTAGGACTTCCATTTCCCATTTACTGTGGTGATCTGCCATTTAGTTGTTAAGTTTGTTCTGTCAGGCCTAATAAGATGCATATATCAGCTGTGCACAGGAAAGCAAAGAGTTGTGCTAGACTGGTCTATGTATTGCAAGCAGTTAGCTCCAACTGGTATGTATTCTATTTGTTTCATTGCAAAGGTTGTGTGCACACTATTGATCCAAATTATGTCCAAAGTTTGTTTAACTGTTAATTGTGAACGAGGTACACAGAGGAGACTTTAGATCTTTTGGGGCCCTAGGCGCTAAAAGGTTCAGGGGCCCCCTCCCCTTCTTATCCCTTCAGAAATTTTCATCTGTCAGATTAACTAAAAGAATAGGTGGGGGGGGGGGGTCAAAAGGTTTTTACACTTTTTTAAAATGCCATCGCTTCCTATTATTAAAACGTTCTGTAAGAAACAGTGCTAGTGTAATAATTTTGTCTGTTCGTGCACATCGAACTTTTTGATTTCAGAGATATTTCAAAAATTATTTTTGCGGCTAATAAGAAATCAATGGATATTAAGTTTGGCACTTTTAATATCCCATATACTTCATGCATTACAGTTATCATAAACAGAATTTCGAGGCTAATAGGGAATCAGTGGATGTTAGGTTTGGCACTTTAACTACCAGTATCCCATTTATACCTGCACTGCAGTTATCAGAAGCAGAAGCATACAAACGCAAAAGATCCGGTTTGAAAATGGAAAAGTGGGAACTGCAGGATTTTGAGTAAGAGTATCATTGAAACTTTTTATTGCTTTTTCAAAAGCTAGTTTTAAGTCGATTTAAGGAATAGAAAAGGTGAGAATACTTTATAATTATCAGTATTAAACCAAGGGAGCAGAAAGTAATGAGAAAATGTTGTTGCAATACCATATAAATTTTAACACTATTAAATAAGATAGTGTGATATTCTCAAATTTCTTTATTTTTCCAGCCTAAATATTAAGAACTTTTTTCATTTAAGATGGTTTAGTGGGATTAGGGCCGAGAAAGAACTTGATTGTTTTAAAAAGAGTTATCCTGTGAAGAATATTTCTCTCTTCATTGATTATCCTACCACGAAGGGGAAAACACTGTTAACAGCAAACACACCCGATCATCAGGAAATTTTTTACAAGTACTCCTCATCGCAACTCGGGAAGAAAGTGGGCAGGTTCCAACACAGATGTGTTCCCTTGGCTGGAAGTGCCATGAAAGCAATTTATAGCACAGCAGGCCAGTTAAGAGTTCGCCTTAAACAATGAAACGTGTGGGAAGCGTGAATACCTTCTTTACCAACCACTAAAAGAAACTCAAAATTATTTTAACCGTTCCTTTCAAAATAAGTACATCGATAAGAACTCGAAAATTTGGAATATCAGCAACAGCAAGAAAAAAAAAATGTTATTATTAATATGAAAAAGTAAAATATCAATTGACAATACAAAGTAGTCGCTTTAAGGATTGATTTGCTTCGGTCTGTGAAAACCAAAACTGAAAATCCAATTATGTTTTCGGAGCTCCTGAAATAGCGAGGTCCTAGGCGCGCGCCTAATGCGCCTAGCCGGATATTCGCCACTGAAGGTACAAGATGTACAAAAATCCCTTTTTTTTTTTATTGGTGTAAACAGCTTATGTTGCCAAGGTTTTGTGCAACAACGAGTGGCTTTGTCAAGGCAGACTGATACTAACCTATGTTGAGAAGTCTTGCAGTAAACGTTGTGTGCAGGTTTCCAAGGAGACGTGATGAATTTCATCTCAGATAAAGTTAGAAGCTGCATAAACGAAGGAACACTTATTGGCAATTCTCACTTAAATTTCATTGGATCACTGGCATACATTCCTAGCTCCACATTTTCTTTAAGAAACACCTTAAAGAAGCTAGGTTTAGGCACTGACTTCTGAACAACTGCCTGGGTTATGAATGACCTTTCTCTCAGGAGAAAAATCAACATGGAGCAAATGGCAGGTGTTTATTCTATCCCACTGCAAACGGTACATAGAAATGACCAAAAGGTTAATTCGCACCAGAGTGTGGATCACAAAAGAAATGCAATTTTCAACACAGTCCTTGCAAGAGTCATTTGTCTCAATGATGTGACACCTTAATGAGAAGGATGTAAATATTTAGCCTCATACACTACCCAAATAGGGACTGCTATCAAGGAGTCAATCAAAATATTCACAACACAGTATGCATGCAATGATTCTATCTCACTGACATGAATTGCATTGCCTCTAAATAGATATCCTAGAGTAGTAAGGCCTTATGGGTCTTTTCGTTTGCTTTGTTGTTGTTGTTGTTGTTTTTTCATGTGCAAATCTTGAATAACCGACAAATTCCCCCCATAAACTCAGCTTTTGAGTTAATGCAAAATATCACCGACAAACATTGCATATGTCAAAAAAGCAAGAGTTCTACTAAGCGATGTCAGAAGGCTGAATGATATAGCCGTGGGACAAACCAACTCCTAGTTCCCTTTGTTTAGCGATAACAGTGACGACTGAGGGTGACTCTTGTTAATCCCTCGGATGCTGTGCAAATTCAAAGAACATTTGGGGTAGGAAATCTTTCTCATGCTGTCCGGGCGACTTGGGTGCTTGTGGTTGTTTGCATGTAAGGGCATTGGGTGCTATGGTTGTTAAAATGTTTAACTTAGTGTGGCTTTATTCCCAATAACAAACCAAGGGGATAAATGAAACTGCTGTGTTATACTTGGTGTAGCATTATTAACAGAAAATATAGTAGTTCCTTTCAACAAAAGTATAATAAAAGTTCTTTATGTTATGTGCAGGATTGAATTTGATTTCACTTTTTATCAAGGCCTGGAAAGTCCTTGATTTTTCACATTTTTGTAAAAGTTTCTGGAATAGTTCTGCAGTTTTTTCTTGCAATGAAAAAATAAATAAAAAATTAGTTGAAATGTTTGGATTGTGACTGTCTCTTTGTTCTAGATCCCCGCTGCGGCTGCTTGCAATGACATCACTTCCTTCCATGAAGTGTGGAGATGTGATGTCATCTCTTTCATCTTGTGACACTGCAGCACAAGGTGTTTGAGTGCCAAGTATCCAGTAGCCTTGGTTTGTGGTATAGCATTTGCGTGCAGTTGGATTCACTACAGCACATGAAAACCTTCTCACTATCCCAAGATGGTCGTTTCTTGTAGCACTCACTTTCTTCGCTGAAGGAGGTTGATATCTGGCCTCCCTGCCATCAGTGTGCATGAGAATAGATAACTATGGAATAGGAAATTTTCAGTGCTATAGCCAAATTGTTTTGCATTATTCTCTTCGCACCAAGTTTCTGCACCATTATTATCTTGCACCAAGAGTCCAGTGAGTTAAGTGAAAGATGGGGTGAATACTTCTGTGAGTTATTAGATCAAGGAAGCAAAGGTGATTCTGGGGCAGAAGCAAATGATGTTACAGTGAAAGATGGAAACACAGGCGGTATCTCAAGAAAAGAGGTATGTAAAGCTCTAAAATCTCTTCAGAATGTTAAGGCTCCAGGAGTTCATGGCATAACTGCTGATATGTTGAAATATGGTGCTGACTCTGTAATTGACTGGTTAACTGAAATTTGTCACTTGTACTGGGAGTTAGGAATTGCCCCTCGGGATTGGAAGGATGCTATCATTGTTCCCTTGTATAAGGGAAAAGGTTATCAGACTGACTGCTAGAACTATTGTGGTATTAGCCTACTGAGTGTGTCAGGGAAAGTGATAAGGTCATTATTGAAAAAAAGCACAAGGTCTTACTTCAGAGAAAGTGTAAGATGCTCAGAGTGGTTTTATGCCTGGTAAGGACTGCACTAACTACATTTTTGCATTATGCATGATGATTGAAAAGTATCTGGCTGTTGGTAAGAAAGTTTTTGCTGCCTGATTTAGAGAAAGCTTACGACCGAGTAAATAGGATACTTCTGTGTAAGGTGTTGAATAAATCTGGTTTTACTGGGAATCTACTTAATAGTGTAAAAGCCATGCATGCTGGTAGTGTAGAGCTTGTGTACGAGTGAATGGTGTCTCATCAAAATGTTTTTTTATTGGTAGGAGTCAGACAAGGTTGTGTAATGTCACCATGGCTGTTTAATATATTTATGGATGCATGCATGCGTGATGCCAATATGGACAATATTGAAAAAGCAAATATAATATCAAAGGTATTGTTTACTTAATATTGAAAAGTATTTCGCACGTTGTCGCTCCGTGAGGCATGTGCTCCTTCCCCGAGAGAGGTCTAACTATGTTACAGGTTTTTGTTAGTTAAAGTTTTTTTACAAATAAGATGATTTAGTTAAATACTTCTAGTTAAACACTCACTCAATAGCACAATAAAAACTTAAAAAATTTCTATTAATTAAAACAATTGCATTAGAAAAGGTTATATTCATCGGGTCAGGAGATACAGCTCACATAAAAGCTCTTCGTCTACAATATCATGGTGAGTGCTTTCTGTGCTCCAGGAGCACCATCATCAGGCCATCGACTATCTACACGAGGGTTCCTCGTGTGTGTGTAGCCGCATTAGTTGCATGTCGGGAAACGGAGGAAGGGTTGCGGCCTGTATAACGTGTCAAGTGAATCTCCTCAAGTGCCGCCATCTATTGGTATACCTACCAACTCATCCAATAGATGGCGGCACTTGAGGAGATTCACTTGACACTTCATACAGGCCGCAACCCTCCCTTCGTTTCCCGACATGCAACTCCTACAGCTACACACTCCCGAGGAACCCTCGTGTAGATAGTCGATGGCCTGATGATGGTGCTCCCAGAGCACAGAAAGTGCTCACCGTAATATCGTAGACGAAGAGCTTTTATGTAAACATCTTTCATCCAAATTAATCATACACATGGTACTGCCATGCTGTCTTTCACGACTGCTCATTTTCTGGTCACAACATTATGATATACGTACCTACATAATCTTTGCATCCATTTGAGGAAAGGAAATATGAGCTGTAATACCAAATGAAGTTCTTCAATGTGACCCAGTTAGCTATGCATGTGCTGTCCCAATGTGTGAGGTTAATTTTACATGGAGGGTACTTATTTATCTACTGAGGTATATCATACAGTAAAAGATCAAATTGCTTCTTTTGCCATTACTCTAATGGCATTTTAATTGATTTGCTGTGTATGTATGTGTGGATTTTTCTTGCAGACACAGTTGCCTCTTTTTGCTGCGATATGTAATAATCAAAAAGTGATTAAATCAAATTTTTTTTTTTTTTTTGCCAGTGTCCCTCTGAACTTAGTTTTTCTTCATTACATTTTTACTTATATCTGAAAAAAAAATGTACCCTGAGTTATTTTACTGCTGGAAAATTAATATTGAAGTTAATTATGTGACAATTATATTTAACACATACCTTTTAATTGATTATATACACTGATAAGCCATTACATTATGACCCCCCCCCAGCCTAGAGAAATGAGCGCACCTGGAGACCGAATGTTGGTGCAGGTGAAGTTCACAGAGCAGTATATATATACAACCCGAGGACCGGCTTTTGGTTAGTAGAGTATTTGGAGTCAGAATGGGAAAAGCTGTCGATTTATTGGAGTTTGATAAAGGACATTGACATTGCATGAAGCCTTGGAACTACTATCTCTGAAATGACGCAGCTTGTGGGTTGTTCACATGCCGCTGTAGTGAGTACATATCAAAAGTGGTGCACAGATGGCCAAACAATGAACTGTCGTCTGCAGCTCATTGATGCCAGAGGGGAGCAGAGACTGTCGCACATTGTTCACAGCAACCGCAGGGCCACATTGCGACAAATCACCCGCAGCTACAACAGTGGTGATCAAAGCAATGTGTCACAGCACACAAGTCACCACAGCCTTCTGCGCACGGCCCTGCATAGCTGAAGACCCAGCCGGGTCCCCAGGCTCACTACACGTCATCGGCAACAATGCATGAAATGGGCCCAAGATCATCGAGATTGGACCGTGGATGATTGGAAGAAAGTGGCCTGGTCTGATGAATCAAGATTCCTGGTGCATCATGTAGATGGTCTAGTGTGGATACGCCGATTACCAATGGAGGCTATGGCACCTGGATTCACTGTTAAGCAGAAACAGGCCGGCGGTGGGGGTGTTGTGCTTTGGGTGATGTTTTCTTGGGACACTTTAGGCCCCATTATCCCAATAGCACAATCCCTGACAGCTGTCAGGTATCTGAACATCGTTGCGAACCAAGTTCACCCATTCATGGCAACTGTGTTCCCTGCTGGTGATGGCCATTACCAACAGGATAATGCACCATGCCACACTGCCAGAATCGTCATGGAGTGGTTTGAGGAACATGCTGGTGACTTTCTGTTAATGCCCTGGCCTCCAAATTCACCTGACATGAACCCAATCAAACATTTGTGGCTTGACTTGGAAAAGCGGGTTCGCCCTAAATCACCTCCACCCCTGAAATCTTTGAAATGGAAACTGGAGGACCTGCTTGGACATTATGGTACCAGATACCCCAGGATACCTATCGCCACCTCATCAAGTCAATGCCTCACCGAGTGGCTGCTGTTTTGCAGGCTAAAGGGGGTCCTGCAGCTTATTAGGTAGGTGGTTATAATGTAATGGCTCGGTGCATTAGCATTGTGTGTCACCATCTTTCTTTTTAATATTTATCAGTGTTTGATTTCTAAATATTTCTCTGAATTGTGTGCTAGAATTGTTTAATTCCTAAATGTATTAATTAGTATTATCAGCAGAATAAATGCAATTGAAAGCTTTTATTTTTTATTTTTTAGGAATTGCAAGTGCCTTGGACATTGGCCTGTCAAATTGGAGCTTTGAATTCATTACTATTTCTTTGTAAGTATTTTTTTTCTTAACTACTGTTTATGTTATATGTGAATTGAAGTGGAGTAGTAATGATGGAAAAGTAATGATGGAAAGCAAGTCTGTTAAGTACAACCCCCCCCCCCCAAGAAGCTCATAACCTATGCCTTTCATTCTAATGCATTTGCATATATTTAAAAAGTAGGGTCTGGGTGACATAGTTCATCAACATTTTAAACAGTTACACAAATGAGTAGTAAGTTTTAATTTAAGTTTCAGTGCTTAGGCTGATAGTTTATGTCTAGTCTACCACATAGTATTTCTAAAATTTTAGTGTACAATGCTTTTACAGGAACTGAAGGATTAGAAGTTGTGAGGCAAATTTATTGGTCATGGTATTTTACTGCAGATTCATGGAATTCTGCTTTTTTGCATTTCATTTTGGATCATTCTCGAGATCAATGCAAAACTGAAGAGAAGTTTTTTCGAGATTGGATTAGAGTTTGTGGGGATTCATTCTACAGAAAAATCTGGGCAGTGAGAAACAGACTTTGAATGGGGAAAGAACATATGAATAGCGTACCTGTCAATACTCCCTCTTTACATGGGTGTCTCTGGATTTTAACTCATTTCTCCTGATTGCTTCTGAATCTACTAATTTTCCATTATGTGGCATTTATATGGTTATATTTCTTTGGTATTTTTTGAAGAGCAGCTGGTATTTGTTTAATCAGTTCCTCCACCCCCTGGAGATTGTGTGTATGCATGTATATCAATTAGCGAAAGTTTTCTTATGTGGAAATGAAATCCAGCCTTTCAAAAAATTCGAAAGATATTAGTTTGATGGAGTGTAAATTTCTTTTGTAATTGTAATTATTTTTTCTTGATATGTTCCCTCTGTTATATATTGTTAAATCTAAATTTTTCTCACAAATGTTTGCATTCCATCTTGTAAAAGGAGAGTGGCACAAAAATATCAGAAAACGGAAGTTTCTTGGAGCGAATATTTTTATTCCTGCAGTTGTAATTTCTTTTTCACTCTGTCATTTATGAAACTGACCAGAGATAACAGTTTTTTGTTAAATGCCACTTTTTCCATAAACTTTTGTATTTTAGCTTGTAAAAGGAAGCTGAAGTTTTGGAAAGCCGAAGTTTAAATGGAGCAAAAATTTTCCCTATAATTTTATTTTTTTTCTTTCTCTTTCGATGTTCCTCTTGTTGACTGTTATTCCCCCATAAATGTTCGCAATTTAGCTAGAAAAGGAAGACAAAATTTTTTTATAATGGAAGTTAGAGTGAAAATTTATTCCAAAGTCATAAATTCTTATTCTGTGGATGCTCTCTCTGTCCTGTATGGGTTAATGTTATTTTACCCCATAAATGTTTGTATTTTAACTTGAAAAGGGAGGAGGGAATATCAGCTAATGGTAGTGATGAAATTTTGTAAGGATTGATGCTTGGTGGGCAGAGGTATATATATCATCATTGTCGACCATTATCAATCCACTGCTGGACGAAGGTCTCCACAACAATCTGTCTTGTGCCAGTCTCCTCCATGTTACTCCCGCATACTTTCGAATTTCATCCACCCATCTCCCATATGGTCTTCTTCTGGGTCTTTTCCTGTTCCTTGGAATCCAGTCTAAAATTTTGGCTGTCCATCGATGGTCTGTCCCGGCAATATGTCCAGCCCATCGCCATTTCAGGGATTTTACTCTGATCATGATGTCTTCCACTCTTGTCATTTTTCTGATCCACAAGTTCCTTTTCTTATCTCTTGTGGTTACACCAAGCATGCACCTCTCCATGCTTTTTTGAGTTGTCTGCAGTCTTTGTATGTTTCTTTTAGTTAAGGTCCACGTCTCTGCACCTTACGTAAGCACTGGAAGAATGCATTGATCTAACACATTTCTTTTAAGACATAATGGCATATTGCTTTTGAAAATTATACTGTTTCTTCCAAAAGCTCTCCAGGCAAGTTTTATACGGCGATTAATTTCTTCATCAATGTGACCTTCACTTGATATCTGCTGTCCAAGATAAATGTAGGTATTGTTTATCTCCAGCTTTTCCCCATCAATCAATAAATCTTCATTTCTTGTAAAAGCATTGTACATCACTTTTGCCTTCTGAAAGTTGATTTTTAATCCCACTTCTTTACTCTTGTCAGCAAGTTCCTGGATCATACTCTGCAGCTCTGATGGGGTAGTTGCAAAAATGACTACGTCATCAGCAAAGCGCAGGTGAGTTAGATAATCTCCATTAATCTTTATCCCTTTGTTTTCCCAGTTCAGTGATTGAAAGACATTTTCCAAACTGGCATTAAAGAGTTTGGGAGATATAGTGTTGCCTTGTCTCTCTCCCTTTCCAATTTTTATAGGTGCTGTATTCTCAAATATCCGAATCTTTGCACTTGCATTTTCTTAGATGTTATTAATAATATTAATGTATGCATCTTCAATACCGCAGGATTTCAAAGCCATTGTAACTGCTGTTGGTTTTACCGAATCAAAGGCCTTTTCATAATCGATAAAAGCCATGCATAAAGGAAGTTCATATTCCCTCGCTCTTTCAATTAGTTCTCTCAGTGCATGGATATGATCTATAGTGCTGTAGCCACTCCTGAATCCAGCTTGTTCTTTTGGTTGAGCCATGTCCAGTGTCACCTTCAAGTGATGTGAAAGAACTTTAGTGAATATTTTATAAACCACTGATAGGAGGCTAATAGGTCTGTAGTTCCTGAGATCCTCAATGTCACCTTTTTTATGTAGCAGGATCATTTTAGCATTGTTCCAATCCTCAGGAATCTTCCCTTCATTAAGGCACCGAGTGGAAACTTGGGCGAGTACTATTTCAATTTCTCCACTTGCTTCTTGTGTGCTGTCTACAGTAATTCCATCTTCTTCTGGAGCTTTTCCCCGTTTCATGTTCTTGATTGCATGTTCAATTTCTGCTGGGAGGACTGGAAGAACTCTGGTACCTTTTGTAATGTCTAGAGTACATGTATCATCCCTTTCATATAGTTTTGAGTAGAAATCTTTCACTCTTGTCAAAATTTCACCTCTATTTCTTGTTACAGAACCATCTTCTTTTCTCAGAGCCATAATCTGTTTTCTTCCCTTACTCAGATGTCCCTTTGCTCTCTTCAGGCTTTGGTTGTTTTCAATTGCTTTCCTCACTAGTTCACAGTTGAATTTCCTTACGTCTTCAGTGATACTTTTTCGTATCAATATACAGGGTGATTCATAAAGAAGTATACAGTTTCAACGCACTATAAAACAAGAACAATGTAAGATATTTTATGTTACCTGTAGCAGAATTGTAGGGGAATGTTTCAAGTTTTTTTAGAGATAGTCACAGATGTTCTATGTGTGCACCCTTAGTCACACGACACACATAGAGGCGGTAATCTATTTCTGCCCAAATGTGAGGTAAGATATCTGAATCAAGTGCAGTGATAGTGGCTGTGATACGCTGTTTCAGCTCTGCTAGATCAACAGGAAGGGGAGGGGCGAATACCTTGTTCTTTACGTACCCCCACAGGAAAAAGTCGCAAGGTGTTAAGTCAGGACTTCTGGGTGGCCATTGGGTCAGTGGCATGCTGTAATCTGTGTCTCGTCCAATCCATCGGCGAGGAAGATGTTCATCAAGATAATCTCGCACGTCGCCTAACCACTGCGATGGTGCACCATCCAATTGGAGAATAAAGTTGTCACTGTCGTCCTGCAACTGTGGCATCAACCAAAGACTTAACATATCCAGAAAACAGCCTCCCGTGGCAGTTTTCTCGTGAAAAAGAAGGGACTGTACACTTTCTTTTTGGACACAGCACAAAACACATTTACCTTAGGGGAATCTCGCACTTGTTGCACTGTAAATCTAGGATTCTCCGTTCCCCAAAAGCGAACATTGTGCTTGTTTATCTGACCACTCACGTCAAATGTAGCTTCATCAGTGAAAACTAAGTGATTGGCAAAATTGTCATTTTTAAAACAGTGCTGCATTTCGGCACAAACTTCAAAACTCTTTGTCTTGTCAAAGTCAGTGAGATTTTGCAACATCTGCACTTTGTATGGAATCATTTTCAGCTTCTTTCTCAAAATTCTCCAGACAGTGAGCTGTGAAATCTGCACTTCACGACTCACCCTCCACATTGATTTTCCTAGGCTTTGTTGAATGGCGGTGCAAACACTATCCACGACTTTTTCCGATACATGCGGTCATCCAGGACTTTTACGTTTGCACAAACAGCCGGTAGTTTCAAATTTTTTATGACAATAGTAGATAGATTTTCTGGTTGGAGGCTCTTTTTCGAATTGTGATTGAAAATGCCATTGAACAACAGTTACAGTTTCCGTTTTGCTCAATTCAAGAACACATCTTCTCCACTGCAGACGCTGCCATTTTGACTGACTAGTCACGTGACGCGCGCTATCTCCTACGTCGCTTCCCTCAGTAGTGGGACACAAACTTTATGAGTACATGTACCTAACGGTTCGCAGTTGTGGTCTGTGTCTTCAACTGTTACTGTTTTACTGCATCTGGAAACTGTATACTTCTTTGTGAATCAGGGTGTATATATACTACATCATATAAATCACATCATCCATAGAAAGCAAAATAAAATTTGGTAAAATTTGAAGGTTGTCTTCTTTGGTGATGACAACCCTCTTTTTGGTTTGAAATTTTGGATTTATGTTTTTGTCTTGTTTTGTGCTATTGTTCTTTTTCTTCTTTGTTGTTCTGAGTTAGGCATTCCAAAACTTTTACTTGGTATTTGCATTCACATTCTTAGACAACATTTTCAGGCCAAGGTATTTTTAGTGACTATACTTACCATTTTAGAGTTTTTATTTGTATTTGGCGCAATTGGACTGGCTTTAATTAGGCTTCACTCTGTTTGAGAATGTATGTGGTTAGTTTTGTTGATTGGACATTTTGTTTGATTTGTGTTTCATATAATTAAAATCATCATCATTAACCATCCACTGCTGGACGAAGGTTTCTCCAAGCCACTTCCACATCGGTCTGTCTTGTGCCAGTCTCCTCCATGTTACTCCCACATACTTTCGAATTTCATCCACCCATCTTCCATGTGGTCTTCTTCTGGGTCTTTTCCTGTCCCTTGGAATCCAATCTAAAATTTCGACTGTCCATCGATGGTCTGTCCTTCTGGCAGTTAGTCCAGCCCATTGCCATTTCAGGGATTTTACTCTGCTCATGATGTCTTCCACTCTTGTCATTTTTCTGATCCACGAGTTCCTCTTCTTATCTCTTCTGGTTACACCAAGCATGCACCTCTCCATGCTTTTTTGAGTTGTATGCAGATTTTGTATGTTTCTTTTTGTTAAGGTCCATGTCTCTGCACCATACGTAAGCACTGGAAGGATGCATTGATCAAACACTTTTCTTTTAAGACATAATGGCATATTGCTCTTGAAAATTATGCTGTTTCTTCCAAAAGCTCTCCAGGCAAGTTTTGTACGCCGATTAATTTCTTCATCAATGTGACCCTCACTTGATATCTGCTGTCCAAGATAAACGTATGTGTCTGTTATCTCCAGCTTTTCTCCATCAATCGATAAATCTTCATTTCTTGTAAAAACATTGAACATCACTTTTGTCTTCTGAAAGTTCATTTTTAATCCCACTTCTTTACTCTTGTCAGCATGTTCCTGGATCATATGCAGCTCTGATGGGGTAGTTGCAAAAATGACTATGTCATCAGCAAAACAAAGGTGGGTTAGATAATATCCATTAATCTTTATCCCTTTGTTTTCCCAGTTCAGTGATTGAAAGACATTTTCCAATGTGGCATTAAAAAGCTTGGGAGATATGGTGTCACCTTACAAGAGATATGGTGTCACCTTGTGTTCACTCCCTTTCCAATTTTTATGTGTACTGTATTCTCAAACAGTCGAATCATTGCACTTGCATTTTCATAGATGTTATTAATAATATTAATGTATGCATCTTCAACACCACAGAATTTCAAAGCCATTGTAACTGCTCATGGTTTCACCGAATCAAAGGCCTTTTCATAATCGACAAAAGCCATGCACAATGGAAGTTCATATTCTTTCGCTCTTTCAATTAGTTCTCTCAGTACGTGGATATGATCTATAGTGCTGTAGCCACTCCTGAATCCAGCTTGTTCTCTCGGTTGAGCCATGTCCAGTGTTACCTTCAAGTGGTGTGAAAGAACTTTAGTGAATATTTTATAAACCACCGATAGGAGGCTGATAGGTCTGTAGTTCCTGAGATCCTCAATGTCACCTTTTTTATGTAGCAGGATCATTGTAGCATTGTTCCAATCCTCAGGAATTTTCCCTTCATTAAGGCATCGAGTGAAAACTTGGGCGAGTACTGTATATGTATACACTGCTGGCCACCCAAAATGCAACACCAAGAAGGAAGCATCCAATTGGCCTGAAATTCGCAGCATGCATCGCCCGCGAGAGGACATGCAAACGATTAGCATTGCATGGCATATGCAAATCATGTGCGCCCGACACGCCACCAAGAAGCACTATAAGAAGGATGCACAGAAGGCGGGGTGTAAGTAGTGGAAGTGTGTTGTGCTGCCGGACCTATGCATTTGAAGCTTCCTGATGCGCCATCGCAGAATATGGCAGTCATTCCAGCATGTTTCGGAGTTCGACAGAGGACGAATAGTGGCTTATCGCGACAGCAATTTATCGTAGCAAGACATCGGCGGCAGTGTGGGACGACATCCAGCCACAGTAAGGCGAGTATGGATTCGGTAGGTGCAGGAGGGATGGACAGACCGACGTGAGCGATTGCCACAGCCGCTACACTCCACCGAACGAGAGGACCGTCATGTTGTGTGGCGGACATTCACGGCTCGCACCGCTACATCACGAACCTTATCGCAGGAATTAGGGTGTTTTGCGCAACAACCTGTGTCAGCACATACTGTTCGGCGTCGTCTGCAGGAGCGGGGACTTGTCGCATGGCAGCCATTGCTCCTGTTACTATTGACATTACACCACGGGCGAGTGCAGCAGCAGTGGGCCGTTGAATGCCACACCTGGACTACGGAATGGCACGACATTGTCTTCTCTGACCAATCCTGCGTCTGGCTGCAACACTACGATGGTCGGATCCGCGTGTGGTGGCACCGTGGCGAGAGTCTGTATGACGCCTGCATTATGCATCGCCATACCAGTCCGTCGCCTGGTGTTATGGTTTGGGGCGGCGCAATTGGATATGACACCCGCACCCCTCTGGTACGCATCACCGGTACACTTAACAGCCACCACTACATCTCCGATGTTTTGGAGCCTGTAGTCCTCCATTACCTGCAGGACCTGTCAGCGGCCACGTTTCAACAAGACAATGCGCGCCCAAACGTGACACGCATCGGGCAACAATTCTTCACGGCCCACCAGGTGTGACCGCTGCCATGGCCCGCCTGTTCTCCCGATATGTTGGCCATCGAACACGTCTGGTCTCTGATCGGCAACTGAGTGGCCTGGCAAGCACCACCCGCGGCTACGCCTGATGAACTGTGGCAGCGTGTGGAAGCAGCCTGGACCGACATACCCCAAGCCCACGTCCAAAGCCTCTTTCGTTTGATGCCGTGGCGTGTAGCGGCCGTTATTGCCAGCCATGGGGGCCACACAAACTATTGATGTCTGCATGTTCCGCAAGTCGCACGGGCCTGTAGGCTCAATTGTTTCATCTTTGTATCTGTTGTTATGTGTCCAGTAAATCTGGCTTTGCTATCTCGTGTCCTTCTTGGTTTTGCATTTCGGGTGGCCAGCAGTGTATACATGGGTTTTTGGTATGTGTCCTCATGATGGTGCAACGCCGAGATCACTCACAGAGGAACGACCGCTGGATAACGTGAGCGTCGCCAAAACATGCTCCCAGAGACTAGAGTCAGAGCTGCGGAGAGTTCTGAAGTGTGAACACCTAGACAGGGCTGTGTGCCGAAGGGTGTTGCGTTCGCCTTTTTGTATTTCTTAGCGGAACGAGTAGGTTCTGTTGTTAGTGTATCCTGATATCAATTGTAAGTGTATGCCATATTAAATGTGTGTGTGTGTTCAGTGTTCATCCAGCCCGTCCATTATTTAAGCGTTGTGATTCGATGGACCCGTAGTGGGGAAGTTTCCGATTACCCCACAATTCTGGTGTCAGCAAGTGAGATCTGTCCCGAATCGTCTGTGGATTACGCAGTGGCAAAGATGAAGCTTCTATTTCACATTGTGAAGGTAAGCTATCTTGTCAACCATGTATAAAAATTCTCACAAAGAAGACTTGATTCAAGTAGCACAAGAGATCGATGAAACGGTGCCAACAGGAGCTACGATAGTTGATTTAAAATTAAAAATAGAGAGCACTGAAATCTAAAAAAATATCCGGATTTTGTAAAAGATGTCTTAAATTCCATAATAGAAGAGAGGAAGGCGAGGGCTGAAAATGATGGAGTACTAGAGATGGAAAAAATCAAATTAGCGCAATTGGAGAAGGAAGTAGAACTGGAAAGTATTGGAAACCATTCGGCATTGGAGCTGAATGAGCGAAGTGATAAGCGGCCTGCGTTTAATCTTGAAAATCTGATTAAAAGTGTTCGTACACTGAGTATGTCTATTCCACTTAAACCTGAGAA
This sequence comes from Macrothele yani, assembly GCA_039090855.1. NCBI lineage: Eukaryota > Metazoa > Arthropoda > Arachnida > Araneae > Macrothelidae > Macrothele > Macrothele yani. The sequence continues at coordinate 68,530,668 of CM077028.1, read as the reverse complement.
TCTCAATTTGTTTTTCCAATCTTTGGAACGAGCTTTTGTTATAAAACGGGTGCCGCTGGACATGAGGTCTGAGATTTTCATAAACCTTCTCAGGAAAAAGCTAGCAATGTATTATTGCTTTACGTCGGGGAGGAGGAGATGAAAGATTATGATAAGCTTAAGTCGCTAATATTAAGAGAGTTTCAGCCGACAGTGCAGGAATGCTTGAATAATTTTCGGAAAGCTCGTCAACAACCGAGTGAAACACATATTCAATTCGCATCGGGATTAACAGCAAACTTTGAGTATTATTGTAAACTGTGTGAGGTTAGTGATTTTAACTCATTATGCAAATTGATGGTGGTTGATAAATTGTACCAAACCTCAGACAGAGACACTGCATCTCACATAGGGATTAAGCAGGGAGAAAGTTGGTTTGACTCTGTAAGATTAGCGAAAGAGTGCGATGTTTATTTTGTGTCGAAAGGAAAATCGTTAAACGACGTTCAAGCAAATGAGTACAAATTGGTGGAGAATATGAGTAAAGGTGGAAGCGGAAATTTTAAGAATGTACGGTACGAAAGGTCCAACAAAAATAACTATGGGCAAAATAAGGGAAAACCCAACTGCTACGTTTGTGGAGAAACAACACATTTTGCAAAATCATGTTCTAAACGTTTTCGAAGACAACCTGAGGTCGTAAGTGAGCAAAGTGGGCAGGGTGAAAGTTCAGTCAATGTACTGGAATCGGAACAGCCTGTTGAGAGAAAAGGTTTTATAAACGAACTGGAGTATGTTGACATCTTGATTGATGGTAAAAAAGTAACTGCTCTTATTGATTCAGGCGCCCAAATTGCGGTAGTGAATAGCAATGTGGTCCCCACCAAAAAAATAACAGAGCACAGAGTAATTCTTTCTAGTTGTTTTAATGATAAACATGAAGTTCTGCTGACAAAGTTCCAGATCTCACTAAAGAGTTCTCACATTGTTTTCGAGGTATGGCAGCAGTTTTGAATAACCTCAACACTCAGTGTATAATCCCTGCAAACCTGTTTGCCAAAATGAAAGTGGGTCAAGGTCAGATGCTGGTGTTGCGGGAGCCAAGCCTGTCAGAACAGCAGACTGTTATCGTTGTTTCAGGAGAGCAAAATGAGAACGTGTTTAATCGTTTTTCGCTGCATGCCGCGAGTGCGACAGAAGATTCGGGCATGTTGAACTTGGATCATATACGAGATTTGGAGTTGCATAGGGAAGTTTTGGATCTTGTGCATGGCTACAGGCCAAACAAAACCAAAAGTACCAATTTAAAAAATAGCACGATTTCAAGAAGCACTAAATACACCCCATTTGAACTGATGACTGGCGTTAAAATGAAGAATGCTGGAGATTTAAAAATTAGAGAATTGTTAGAAGAGGAACATTTAAACTGCATACTACATGATAGAGATGATATGCATGAAGACGCCAAGAGTAATATCTTGAGACTACAACAGAAAAATAAGTCGATGATTCAACCGGAAACGAAAACCATCTGAACTGTATAAAGTCAACGACCTAGTTGCAATTCAGAGGACTCGATTCGGTGCGGGGTTAAAGCTGCGACCAAAATTCTTTGGCCTTTATCGTGTCAAGGTAGTGAAGCCAAAGGATCGGTATGATGTCGAGAAAGTGGGAAACTATGAAGGACCGAACAACACATCTACTGCACTGGACCATATGAAGCCATGGCCTACAGGGGGTCACTGAAGGACTTTAAATTCCTTTTTCAATGACTGTGAGTATGTGTTTTATTTGACTGTTTTCTTTTGTTGCCTAAATGTCCAGAACAATAATGCCAACATGAACACTAATGGATGCAGGAGCCGCTGAGGACAGCGCATGGTCAGCATGGCCGAGACTGTGGGTTTTTGGTATGTGTCATCCTGATGGTGCAACGCCGAGATCACTACAAAGAGAAACGACCGCCGGATGGGGTGAGCATCGGACGTCGGCGTGGCGCCAAGACATGCTCCCAGAGACTAGAGTCACAGCTGCGGAGAGTTCTGAAATATGAACACTGAGACAGGACTGTGTGCCGAAGGGTGTTGCGTTCGCCATTTTGTATTTCTTAGCGGAACGAGTAGGTTCCGTTGTTAGTGTATCCTGATATCAATTGTAAGTGTACGTCTTATTAAATGTGTGTGTGTTCAGTGTTCGTCTAGCCCATCCATTATTTAAGTGTTGTGATTTGATGGACCCATAATGGGGAAGTTTCCGAATACCCCACATATATATGTATATACAACAGTTGCTCTAGCTTTTTTAAAGTTTTCGCCGAACCATTTACCAAATTCTATTTTTAATCACCAACATTTTTGCCAAAGCTGTTTTTCCATTTTTTCCATTACCAAAACTGTTTTTTTCATTTGCAAATAGCAAAGAATGCGATTGGCAGCACAACCCATATATCATCATCATCATCATTGTCAACCATTATCAATCCACTGCTGGACGAAGGTCTCCCCAAGTTTCCTCCACAACGGTCTGTCTTGTGCCAGTCTCCTCCATGTCACTCCCGCATATTTACGAATTTCATCCACCCATCTCCCATGTGGTCTTTTTCTGGGTCTTTTCCTGTCCCTTGGAATCCAATCTAAAATTTCGGCTGTCCATCTATGGTCTGTCCTTCTGGCAGTATGTCCAGCCCATTGCCATTTCAGGGATTTAACTCTGATCATGATGTCTTCCACTCTCGTCATTTTTCGGATCCACGAGTTCCTCTTCTTATCTCTCCTGGTTATACCAAGCATGCACCTCTCCATGCTTCTTTGAGTTGTCTGCAGCTTTTGTATGTCTCTTTTAGTTAAGGTCCATGTCTCTGCACCATACGTAAGCACTGGAAGGATGCATTGATCAAACACTTTTCTTTTAAGACATAATGGCATATTGCTCTTGAAAATTATGCTGTTTCTTCCAAAAGCTCTCCAGGCAAGTTTTGTACGTCGATTAATTTCTTCATCAATGTGACCCTCACTTGATATCTGCTGTCCAAGATAAACATACGTATCTGTTATCTCCAGTTTTTCTCCATCAATCGATAAATCTTCATTTCTTGTAAAAGCATTGAACATCACTTTTGTTTTCTGAAAGTTCATTTTTAATCCCACTTCTTTACTCTTGTCAGCAAGTTCCTGGATCATACTCTGCAGCTCTGATGGGGTAGTTGCAAAAATGACTACGTCATCAGCAAAACGAAGATGGGTTAGATAATCTCCATTAATCTTTATCCCTTTGTTTTCCCAGTTCAGTGATTGAAAGACATTTTCCAATGTGGCATTAAAGAGCTTCGGAGATATGGTGTCACCTTGTCTCACTCCCTTTCCAATTTTTATGTGTGTTGTATTTTCAAACAGCCGAATCTTTGCACTTGCATTTTCATAGATGTTATTAATAATATTAATGTATGCATCTTCAATACCGCAGGATTTCAGAGCCGTGGTAACTGCTGATGGTTTCACCGAATCAAAGGCTTTTTCATAATCGATAAAAGCCATGCACAATGGAAGTTCATATTCCCTCGCTCTTTCAATCAGTTCTCTCAGTACGTGGATATGATCTATTGTGCTGTAGCCACTCCTGAATCCAGCTTGTTCTCTCGGTTGAGCCATGTCCAGTGTTACCTTCAAGCGGTGTGAAAGAACTTTAGTGAAGATTTTATAAACCACTGATAGGAGGCTGATAGGTCTGTAGTTCCTGAGATCCTCAATGTCACCTTTTTTATGTAGCAGGATCATTGTAGCATTGTTCCAATCCTCAGGAATCTTCCCTTCATTAAGGCATCGAGTGAAAATTTGGGCGAGTACTGTTTCAATTTCTCCACTTGCTTCTTGTATGATGTCTATAGTAATTCCATCTTCTCCTGGAGCTTTCCCTCGCTTCATGTTCTTGATTGCATGAGCAACTTCTGCTGGGAGGATTGGAAGAACTCTGGTACCTTTCATGATGTCTGGAGTACATGTATCATCCCTTTCATATAATTTGGAGTAGAAATCTTTCACTCTTGTCAAAATTTCGCCTCTATTTCTTGTTATAGAACCATCTTCTTTTCTCAGAGCCATAATCTGTTTTCTTCCCTTACTGAGATGTCCCTTTGCTATCTTAAGGCTTTGGTTGTTTTCAATTGCTTTCCTCACTAGCTCACAGTTGAATTTCCTTACGTCTTCAGTGATACTTTTTCGTGTTGTCTTGCATAGCTCTATATATTCCACTTTGGAAGTCACATCTACTTTAGTTGTCCTCATCTCTCTTCTTTTTTGCATCAACATTTTGGTTTTTCCTGATAATTTGTTCACATGCAACTTGTTCTTAGACCCAGCTAATTTTGTTGCTGTTTCCATTAGAGCTTTGGTTACTTTTCTGTTAACTTCCGAAATATCCACTTCTTCCGATGTTAGGCCTTCTAAAGCAGAGAACCCATATCATCATCATCATTGTCAACCATTATCAATCCACTGCTGGACGAAGGTCTCCCCAAGTTTCCTCCACAACGGTCTGTCTTGTGCCAGTCTCCTCCATGTCACCCCTGCATACTTTCGAATTTCATCCACCCATCTCCCATGTGGTCTTCTTCTGGGTCTTTTCCTGTCCCTTGAGAATCCAATCTAAAATTTCGGCTGTCCATCGATGATCTGTCCTTCTGGCAGTATGTCCAGCCCATTGCCATTTCAGGGATTTAACTCTGACCATGATGTCTTCCACTCTCGTCATTTTTCGGATCCACGAGTTCCTCTTCTTATCTCTCCTGGTTACACCAAGCATGCACCTCTCCATGCTTCTTTGAGTTGTCTGCAGCCTTTGTATGTCTCTTTTAGTTAAGGTCCACGTCTCTGCACCATACGTAAGCACTGGAAGGATGCATTGATCAAATACTTTTCTTTTAAGACATAATGGCATATTGCTCTTGAAAATTATGCTGTTTCTTCCAAAAGCTCTCCAGGCAAGTTTTGTGCGCCGATTAATTTCTTCATCAATGTGACCCTCACTTGATATCTGCTGTCCAAGATAAACGTATGTGTCTGTTATCTCCAGCTTTTCTCCATCAATCGATAAATCTTCATTTCTTGTAAAAGCATTGAACATCACTTTTGTCTTCTGAAAGTTCATTTTTAATCCCACTTCTTTACTCTTGTCAGCAAGTTCCTGGATCATACTCTGCAGCTCTGATGGGGTAGTTGCAAAAATGACTACGTCATCAGCAAAACGAAGGTGGGTTAGATAATCTCCATTAATCTTTATCCCCTTGTTTTCCCAGCTCAGCGACTGAAAAACACCCTCCAATGTGGCATTAAAGAGCTTCGGAGATATGGTGTCACCTTGTCTCACTCCCTTTCCAATTTTTACGTGTGTTGTATTTTCAAACAGCCTAATCTTTGCACTTGCGTTTTCATAGATGTTATTGATAATATTAATGTATGCATCTTCAATACCGCAGGTTTTCAGAGCCATTGTAACTGCTGATGGTTTCACCGAATCAAAGGCTTTTTTCATAATCGATAAAAGCCATGCACAATGGAAGTTCATATTCCCTCGCTCTTTCAATTAGTTCTCTCAGCACGTGGATATGATCTATTGTGCTGTAGCCACTCCTGAATCCAGCTTGTTCTCTCGGTTGAGCCATGTCCAGTGTTACCTTCAAGCGGTGTGAAAGAACTTTAGTGAAGATTTTATAAACTACTGATAGGAGGCTGATAGGTCTGTAGTTTCCGAGATCCTCAATGTCACCTTTCTTATGTAGCAGGATCATAGTAGCGGTGTTCCAATCCTCAGGAATCTTTCCTTCATTAAGGCATCGAGTGAAAATTTGGGCGAGTACTGTTTCGATTTCTCCACTTGCTTCTTGTATGATGTCTACAGTAATTCCATCTTCTCCTGGAGCTTTTCCTCGCTTCATGTTCTTGATTGCATGTGCAACTTCTGCTGGAAGGACTGGAGGAACTCTGGTACTGGTATCTTTCATGATGTCTGGAGTGCATATATCATCCCTTTCATATAATTTGGAGTAGAAATCTTTCACTCTTGTCAAAATTCTCGCCTCTATTTCTTGTTACAGAACCATCTTCTTTTCTCAGTGCCATAATCTGTTTTCTTCCCTTACTGAGATGTCCCTTTGCTATCTTTAGGCTTAGGTTGTTTTCAATTGCTTTCCTCACTAGTTCACAGTTGAATTTCCTTACGTCTTCAGTGATACTTTTTCTTACTGTCTTGCATAGCTCTATATATTCCACTTTGGAAGTCACATCTTCTTTAGTTGTCCTCATCTCTCTTCTTTTTTGCATCAACATTTTGGTTTTTCCTGATAATTTGTTCACATGCAACTTGTTCTTAGACCCAGCTAATTTTGTTGCTGTTTCCATAAGAGTTTTGGTTACTTTTCTGTTAACTTCAGAGATATCCACTTCTTCCGATGTTAGGCCTTCTAAAGTAGAGAACCTGTTCTTCAGTTCTAACTTGAAGGTATTATGGTGTTTTTTAAGGTTGGTTATGTCAATAGATTTTGTTTGTCTTATGAACTTGCCATGTTCAAGTTTAGTGTTGAGGTGCATCTTACATCTCACCAATCTATGGTCACTACCTGTGTTGAACTTGTTTAGCACACTGCAGTCTTCTATGACGAATTTTTTGTTACACATAATAAAATCAATTTCACTTGTCGTCCCATTTGGATGTCTCCATGTCCATTTCCTGTGTGGCTTTTTCTTGAAGAAGGAGTTCAAGATGAAAAACCCTTCTGCCTCTGCAAACTCAACGAGAGTATTTCCACGCTGGTTTCTGTTGCCATGACCGAATTTACCTACTGAAGTTTCATTCTGTTGCCGTTGCCCTTATTTTTGCATTGAAATCTCCCATAATTATTTTCAAGTGCTGCTTACCTTTATTATTTAGATGACAAATTTCCTCATAAAATTCTTCAATTTCTTCTTCAGGATGACTTGTGGTGGGTGCATAAGTTTGAATAATCTGAGCCTGGTATCTTTTTCGAGAGTTGGATAACAAGTCGTGCAGCTCTGTCAGAGGAACTTTCAACTTCTACAACTTTATCCTTCAGTTTCTTGTTTATTATAAATCCAACACCACTAGTTCTGCCAGTATCTGTCCCACGATAGTAGAAGAGATGACCACTTTTCAGTTCGATGAGATCTTCTCCTTTTCTCCTTACCTCGCTTAGCCCCACGATGTCCCACTTGATCCTTTGTAGTTCCTCTTCCAATTCAAGAAGCCTTGAATCAGAAGATAGGGAGCGTCCATTGTAAGTAGCCAAGGTCAGCATCAGATGGCAGCCTAGTCCGGTCCTCCGGGGATTCTTAGCACCCTCTGCCTTCATGTCGCACTGGCCGCTGCCTTGGCCAGGTACATTCCAGCTGCCGGAGACTGAGGGCCAAGATTTAAGTTGTGGAATCATTTTGGAGGGGTTTGGCCATAACTCACCACGCTGGCCAAGCGGGTTGGTGAGTGTGGGATAGAATTTCCTCTAATCCCAATGGTATAGTTATACCGCTATGGGCGGTCGTCAGAGCCCCTTTAGTGGGAACAGGATGCACCACGAGAAGGCGGGGTTGACATTTGTCAAGGAGAGGCTGTGATGTTACGCATCACCTGACCTTACATCCCTTATATATATATATATATATATATATATATATATACACACACACACACACACACACACACACTATCTACCAACAAGTAATTGGACACCCCTGCAATTGACGATATCTGCAGTCTTGATACAAGTCACGGCCGCAGCCGTTAAATATCGTGTGGGAAACAACAACACAACCAGTCGCATGCAAGATGCCACGCAGTTCGGAGCTCCCTGATTTCGAGAAAGGTGTTATCGTCGGGTATCACAGAAATGGCCGATCCATATGTGACATATCCAGCGAGTTGAAGTACCCAAAATCGACAGTGGGCTACGTGATTGGCTAGTGGAAGATGAGAGGTGACTGTCGGAATGTGCCCCGACCCGGCAGACCCACGAAACTGGGAGTTAGAGACCGACTGGTGCTGGCCAGAGAAATTCAGAAGAACCGCACCAAATCGATGGGCCACATCTGCGAGGAGTTTCAACAGGCTTCTGGGAGTGTTCTTTTGATGAATACCATCCGTAAGGAAGCCCATCTGCTCGGTTATCATGGACGTGCTGCCGCCCACAAGCCTTTGATCACCAAGTCCTGTAGCGCTGCTCGGCTAACGTGGTGCAAAGAATGTCGACAGTGGACCGTTGAACAGTGGAAACAGGTTCTCTGGAGCGACGAATCAAGGTTCACCCTCTACCGTTCGGATGGCAGGGTCTGGGTTTGGCGTCTGCATGGAGAACGCCTCCTGCCGGAATGTATTGTGCCAACTGTGAAGTTCGGCGGCGGTGGAATTATGCTATGGGGGTGTTTCTCCTGGTATGGCACAGGACCCTTGGTATCAATTCCTGGTAGATTCAACGCCGAGACCTACTGCACCATTTTGGATGACCATGCGCTTTCTACGTTGTTGCAGTTTTACGGGGTGGGACCCATGTTACTTTCAGAATGACAATGCCACCTGTCATGTTGCGAGTTCCACCATGGCTTGGTATGGTGACCATGGGGTTAATTGAATGGACTGGCCTGCGCATAGCCCGGACCTTAACCCTATCGAGCACCTCTGGGACGAGTTGGAGCGTCGACTTAAGGGGTGCGCCCACTGTCCAAAATCGGTGAAGGAACTGACCTGTCTTCTCCAAGCTGAGTGGAAGAAAAGACCGCTAGCCTTCGTAAAACGCCTGGTTGAGAGTATGCCCCGGAGGGTCGCAGCTGTAATCACCACTCGTGTAGGCTCCATTAACTATTGAAGGTGAATAAACTTCGTTTTCCTTTGCTATCACAGGTGTCCAATTACTTGTTGGTAGATAGTGTATATATATATATTTATTTGGGTGTAGAACCTGTGAAGTACATGATAAATCTCTAGTTGAGTTCTTCAATACAATCTATAAATAATTCCAACTTTGGCAAAAATCTGAGGACCAAAAAAAAAAAAAAAAAAAAAAAAAGCTGTTATCAAGGGGGGGGATATCAGCAGAAATTGAAAAGCTGCAGAGTCAACATAAGGCAAATATGGTTGTGCAGCTTTTTGAGAAAAAGCAAGGCTTGCTCACAAATGGAAACCAGAATTGATTTCATTTCTGAAAAGTTTAATATATATGTATTAAAGAGTCACTGAGCCAGTCAGTTTGACTTATCTTTTGTATTACAAAGCTTGGCTAAAATAAATCAATGGATATACAGTATATATTTATATATATAAATTTTTCACCTCAGGATTTAACAACTAATGATTTACCTGTAAGTTTAAAACTTCATTTTTGATAACGTTCTATCTTATGTTGTTTTGAATTTAGTAATTTTATATTGTGAATACAGTGATGTGTTTCTGTTCAGAATTTGGGTATTAAATTATAACAAACAATTCCATTTTGCTCATTCTAGCTTAAATATTGTTTGCGCTGTATTCAAATGTGTTCTAATTTTTCATCCAGTTAAAAAAAAAAAAAAATCAGCTTTTTCTTTTTTTTTTTTTTTGTGGTCAGTTTCATGCATGATTGATTCAAGAAGTAACTGATTCCCACATTTACCTTAAACAACAGCTACCAGTTGAGGGCCGCATCAAAGAAGAAATTAATAGGCATATAAAACTTGGCTGGAGTGCATTTGGAAGATACAGTAACATTTTAAACAGAAGTTTACCATTATTTCTTAAAAGAAAAGTGCTTAATCGATGCATCCTTCCAGTTTGTGTGTATGGATCAGAGACATGATCTTAACTAAAAAAGACATATTGAGGTTATGGGCAACTCGAAAAAGCCTGGAGAGATTCATGCTTAGTAGAACCAAGAAAGATAAAAAGAAACTTGTGGACAAGGAAAATGAGAAGAGTTGATGACATCATGATCAAAGTGAAGAGGTCAGTTCCTCTAGTAATATGGCAATGGGTAGACATATTACTAGAGGAACTGCCCACCATTAAACAGCTGAAATACTTGACTGGATAGCAACAGACAGGAAAAGACTCAGAAGAAAGCAATGTGGGAGATGGGTGAATGATATGGAAGAGAATTGCTCAAAATTGGGAGTTGTATAAAACTTATGGAAACCATTATCAAGCAGTTGGAATGTGAATGGTTAATGATGATTTATGTCATGAAAGTGATTCAGGCATATTCTCTTTTTCGTAATACATGATAACTGCACTGACCTAAGTTCTTCGTGGTCAATATTCTTAGACTCGCACTGCTATTAAATCAGTTTCTAATCATATGGTGGTTCACTCACCTTTTAATATTTCTTGAAGTGCACAGACATAACAGTATAATATGACATTTTTTCCCCCCAAACAGTGGCATTCACTCTATTTGTTGTACCTAACATAAAAAATACAAATTTTCTATTATATTCTGTAGAGAGTGGAATGAGTTCCAGACGTTCTACAACTTGAAAAAGTGGTAATGTCCTAATACAAGCAACTTTGAAATCCACCAGTAGATGTAGCAAAGTCTCTCGGCGTAGATCACAGGCTGAGTCCACAGCCTACTTTGCTGATGACCATCAATGCTGGGACCCCTAAGGGGTCTGTGTACAAATTGCATTTGTAACAGTAACCTCAGAAACACAGCCAGAATTGTTAGGGGTTAGCATACAAATTGAAATCTGACTTACTAAATTGACAGAAAGCATCAGCACTCTGTTGTGATGTGATGATATGATTTGCCCATACCCTTGTACATGTATACTTCTCTTTTCCCATATTAACACATTGCCCTCTTAACAAGATACGGTGTTTTTACTTCGAATTGGGTTTGTCACCTTTAGTTCTTTCTCTGGGTTTCCTCCCTGGTATTGTTTCAGGCTGATGCCCTGCTACTGTCCCCTACTCTACATGCAAGAGTTAATATCTTACATACAGTTATATTTCTGTGTCGCCCCTTCCACTGGAGTCCTAGGTAACATGCTCCCATAATTCTTATCCTTAATTGTACAGATCTGGATACATTCATACAGCATTTCAAATGTCACTTAGCTGCTAAATTATTAGCGTGCTATTTAGACATAATCTACATTTTGAGGTTACTCACCTTTATTCCAAAAATCTTTTAGGAGGTTTTCATCTCTACACATTTCCAACACATATTTTTTTTAGTTAACATTTTAATTTTTGAATCGGCATTTGGTCATTGGGAAAAAAAATGAAGTTTGCATGAGTTGAAAGAGACGTGGTTTTTTTTTGGGCCTTGAACCACAATGTAACTAAGAAAAATACGTGTTGGAAATGTGTAGAGATGAAAACCTCCTAAAAGATTTTTGGAATAAAGGTGAGTAACCTCAAAATGTGGATGAGATCTGGATAGTTATGCAAATCAAGAGAATGGATCTTATGCAAATTTCTAAAATGGTCCATGGTACTTCCACCTAGTCTTGCCTGTGTGCTACAATTATAACAGTACTTAGCTTCCATCTAAGTGCTGTTATTACATTGTAAAAACTTAAGTTCAGAAGTAGCTTTATTTACACTAGTTGCAGGGATCGCATTCCTCCTAAAATTCCTAAAATTCCTAATATTTTGTGACCCTCCTTAAATTCCTAAAATTAGACCTAAAATTTGCTATTCATCCTAAAATTTTCGTAAGCTTATTTTTATTAAAAACACAACCGTTATTAACGCCAATAAATTTACCATTACGGTAAGGTAAAAAGACCTGTTATTGTAGAAACACAGCCTATATGCTGTGCTGTTGAAGGGAGGGAAAAATGACGCCATCGAGATGCACTTGCTTCGGGGCGGGCGTTCCATTTTTTTGCCTTCGAACAGTTTTCGAGAGTAACAAGAGATCTAAGGGAAAAGGGGAGGGGTCATTTTCACCCCTGGTTTGCGCTTTGCAGATGAACTCCGTGGCACGCAGAAGATCGTACTTTATTTTTGTACATGCCTTGTGGAACCTCCTCTTTCTGCTGATGTTTTGTTATTGTAAACCGCAGGTGGGTGGAAGCAAAGAGGAAACATGTGGTCTCCTTCCGTAACCTCCGGTAATGACGATGGGATGGTAGCTGAGTATTATCTTGGCAGGCAGTAGAGCACGTGATCATTGACCTTCGATCATGCGTCGGCGACAGCGACCTTCGATGCGCAATATATCTCGGCTCCGACTCGCTTTGACTGAACTTGCGTGAGATGCGTATGATAGTTTCTGGTTTTACGTCTTTTATGGTGTTCTCTGTGCTGTGTGCAGGTTCAGTTCTCTAGTGGTGACCTGCTTTTTTTTTTTTTTTTTTTTCATCTGACATCCTCGCAGCCAAATTTCGGGAAGTTGTCTGGTTTTGCAATATTGGAACGTGTTTTTGTACTTCCCTTTCATTTTCTGGTTAGTAATACAAGTGTTTAAGATGCCTAAATCCAAAACGAAATTTCAAGATGCGTGGCTCGCCAAAGAATTGGACGGAGTGAAGTTGAAAGAATGGTGTTCTGCAACTGAAACAATATTTTCTGCTAAGTGTATATTGTGTTCAGAAATTTTCAACATTTCTAATAGTGGCTTTTCACAAGTAAAAGCGCATCATAAAGGGAAAAAACATTTGCAGAAATTTCAAAGTAAATTTCAAAATAAGTCCATCCTGAAAGCCTTTGGAGGACGGGATCTTCAGCCCAAAACAAATATTAGTGAAGTACTGAGTCATGATTTACAGTTGGCTAAAGCCGAAGCATTATGGGCCATGAAAGTTGCTAAGGACAATATGTCTTTTGTTTCATGCACTGAAACAGTTGAACTTTTCAAAGAAATGTTTCCTGATTCTGCTATTGCAGCCAAAATGCAACTTAAAGAAAAAAAAGTTGCTTATGTGATATCACATGGATTGTCAAAATATTTTGAAGAGGATTTGAAAAAAGACATTGCATCTAGTAGCCCAGGAAAGGTTACTATAGCATTTGATGAAACTACAAACACACAAGTGAAACGGCAGTTGAATGTGTATCTCAGGTACTGGTCTTCAGAAATAAATTCAGTTTCTTGCCGATACCTAACAAGCGTTTTTTCTGGGTCATGCAACAGCAGATATTTTGCTAAAAGAAATTCTTGATGTGTTATCATCCTTCAATATTTCGTTGAACAGAATTATTTGTGTATCCATGGACAGCCCAAATGTAAATAAGTGCTTTTACGCAAATTCAATGAAGTTGTAAAACAAGAAACAGGCCAGAAATCTTTGGAACTAGGTTTTTGCAACCTGCATGTTGTTAGTAATGCATTTAAAATTTTTTTGACAAGCTTAAATATAGATTTTGACGAATTTGCTACTGATATGCATTACTTTTTAAAGAGTAGTGCTGCAAGACGAGAGGATTATAAATCTGTCGAGGATATAACATTGGTCACTGCCAAATTTCTTTTTGCGTCATGTCAGCAACAGATGGTTAACCGTTGGTTCTGTAGCCCAGAGGCTCTTGGATCAATGGCTAAATATTACAGAATATTTTTTAAACTTCTTGCCATCTCAAAAAATATTTGAAAAACAACTGCACAATTCGGCAAGGTATAAAAGAATTCACTGTTTCCTGAAAAATGAGCTTACTCCTTGCTATTTAGCATTAATTTCATTTTCACACCAAAATTTTGAAAAGTTTTCATTATGTTATCAGAGTGAAGAACCAAAAATACACCAGTTATATTCTGATTTAAATACTTTAATGAGGAATGTTATGGCTCAATTTATCCAAGATGATGTTATAGCAGGGAAATTTGGAGAAGACCTAAAGAATGTAGATTTTGAAAACAAAAATTCATGGAAAAAACTAGGGGAGTTAGAAGTTGGTATGAAGACAAAAATCTCCTCGGGAATGTTCAGGAGACCAGGCAGAAATTATTTCTCTTAGATGTAAGATCATCACTAATTGCAACCACAAAATATTTAAAGTCAAATTTGCCATTCTGCAATCAAAAGCTAAGAGACATAGAAGTTTTAAAGGTAAAAGAACCAAAGAAAGAGTCAACTCAACTTTCAGTCACTGAAGGACTTTCGGAAATAACCAGAATTTCAAGTGTTTTGCATCTTTCTGAGGAACAAATTGATAGAGTAGAGAAGAGTGGAAACTTTTAAATTGCGATAAGACAACTCTAGATGAACTAGTGAAATTTTCAGAGGAAGGGCATATTCCAGTGCGGATTGATCATTACTGGCATAATATATTTAGTATTAAAGACTCTAGCGGAAAAGAAAAATACTCAAATCTTGCTAAACTCATAAAGTCAATTTTAGTTTTACCTCATGGTAATGCTGATGCAGAAAGGGGATTTTTGGTTAACACTGCTCTGTTAAGGAAGGACAAGGCTAACTTAAAAGACTCGACTATAACATCATTAAGAATAGTTAAAGGGGCCATTAAACACTATGGATGTGTAAGTAAAGTTCCCATAACAAGAAATTTGTTAAATAGTGTTTGTGATTCACATAAATTTTATAAAGAGTATGTTGATAAGCTGAAGGAAGAATATAAAAAAGGTAAAAGAAAGGAAGCAGAAAGAGAGGGAAAATAAGGAAAAGCAGCTAGAGAAAAAAAGAAAAGCTGAGTTTGATGACAAAATAAAAGAAAATGATGCAGAAATAAATAGACTTAAAAACGATAAAGAAGCCTCCCTAGCAATAATTCAGAGGGGAACAGAAAGAATGAGAAAAGCTGTAGAAAAACAAAATACTGTTGAAATAGCAGTTGCCTCTAACTTGATCATACAAGGTTCAGCTGAAATAAAGAAAACTGAAAGTAAATTAGTTGTGGTAGAAGCAGAAAAAGATAGGCTAATCAGGAAAAGGTTAAAACAATAATATGAAAAAAGTAATTCAGTGAACAATTGTACATAGTTCTTGGTTTTCAATTACCTTTTTAGGATATTATAATTTAATGTGAAACCTGAAAACTTTACTGTGAAAATCGTGAATTGCTTCTGGTTCAACAGCATATTAATGTTCAAAGTGAAACTTGAATGTGGTAAATATACTTGAATATGATAATAACACGTGAAAAGATAAGAACTGAATATTAGAAGTAAATCATACTTAAACTTTAGACATTAGACATTATGCAAAAAATTTGGGTGTTAACTTCGACCATATATACTAATGGACTGCACATTGGCAATAGCTGCATCAAAGCCGCCATGGCTCAAACATTGGGCACGTCATCATCAGACTCCAAATTTCGTGTAAAAATGCTGTTATGATTACTAATTTACGCTGCAGAACTTCAGTGTTTTTGGTGTATTATGTGAATGCGCCTCATATATAATGAAAACTCTTCAGGTAAGTTTACTTATGAGCTATATACATGCATGATCGGGTTGTTTACATTTTGTGATTTATAATGTGATGAACATTTGCGAAGAATTTGGAACATGCATTCCATTTTTTTTCTTAAGTTACTATATTTTTATATCAATAGCTGCAAGTTTCTGGTTAAGTAATTGAACTTTATTGACTTAGGTATTTAATTCGTTTCTTACCCATGAAAAATCATAGAACTTTCTTTACTATATCGCTCAGAGCAACCATAAGCACAGCAGGTGTAACCCATCTTTTTGACTGTTGTCATGTGATTTTATGTTGGAGCCAGAAATTTTGATGTCATGCGCAGTCTATCAGTATATATGGTTGAAGGGTGTGAAGCAAACTCTTTACAATGTATACAAAGTTGTTTTACTAGATGTATACAAATATACATCTAGTTTTTATTGAAATACACTCCTAAAATTTTCCTAAAATTTTTCTAAAAATTCCTAAAATTCCTAAAATTCCTACCTAAAATTTTCCAGAAGTATGCTATGATCCCTGTAGTTGCCTCACTGTTTTACCTGCTGTCAGGCTAATACAATTTTTGGTATTAGCCCAGGGTCTATTCTGACCCCATGTTTTTCTCATTTGCGCTGTCACTCGTTTTCCTGCTGCACAACTGCTTGGTACCAGAGCATGAATGAATCACTATAATAGAATACAGATGCTTTTCTGTCAATGTTGTAAGCCAGATTTCAGTTTGTAATCCACTCCTTGAAAGTCCTGGCTGTGTTTCTGAGGTTACTGTTACAAATGCAATTTGCAGACGGACCCCTTAGGGTTCTCAACGTCGATGGTCATCAACGGAGAAAGCCACCACCGAAGCTTGTGATTTATGCTGAGAGATTTTGCTGCATCTACCGATAGATTTCAAAGTTGTTTGTATTAGGATTAGGACATTACCAAAAAGTTTGGAAACCATTGAATTTTAGTTATATGGGTATTTGACATAGGCTACATAATTCAGAAAATCTGAACTTCCGTTGTATAATCACATCATTTTCATTGAGCAGCTACTTCCCCAGTGGTGCAGTGGCCCTGGCTTCCAACCATTCATCTGAGATGGGCTCATGTTCAAATCTCTTGAAGCATGGGTGTTGTGTTTGTCTTATGGCACCGTCTCTCTCTTTCCTGGAACCAATGGCCCTAAATTAGAGAAGGCAACTGCTTATTTTCATTTTCATTTATTTTGTGTTTTGGTTGTTACATTGTTACAAATATGCAGTAGACATTCAAATGTAAAGGAAATGAATACAGCAACAACCAGGAAATAAGAGGGAAAAGCTCTACATGTGGCCTGGCGAGCCGTCTCATCCTGACAACTGAACACATAAAAATGTCCAAAAACAAAGCAACCCTGACACACCGTACAACCTGTTCAGGAGGTGAAAATGATAATAATAATAATAATAATAAGGGCATCATGAAACTGATTTCAGGATAATAAGCATTGTTTAAGTTTTCTTTTAAACAAATCATAATTATTAATAGCCTACAATTGTGGTGGAAGCGAATTCCAAATCTGGTGACCAGCATAATTAATTAAAGCTCTAGAATGTTCGTGTGAAGGGAAACAAGGGATCAGTGAGGTTTTATGTCTAGTTGAGTAAGAATGGCTAGGGACAATTAAAGAAGAGAATAAGTCATTCTTTACCCTTTTAAACATGAGTTTTGTCAAGTTAAAATGGTATAATTGAGCAATATTTAATAACTGAACATCATTAGGCTGCAATCTGGATATCAAATTAGGATTTGAAAAGGAGGAACCTGAAAGTCTGAATTGCAACAGTCTCAAAAATCTATTTTGTGATCTCTGAAGTTTATTTAGTTAAGTTATAATTGGTAGTCAAGCCCCTGATTAAAATGTAATATGAGAAGTAGGGATAAATTAAAGTGTAATAAAGTAAAATAATAATTTTTCGAGAAAAATAAGCCATTACCCCCGAATGATTCCAATATTTCGAGAAATTAGGGAAATAAGATAATCAATGTGAGAGTTGGATTTAAGATCCGACTGAATAAAAATACCTAGTTATTTAAGACTTTGTACCACCTCAACCTGTGTGTTATTTAAAATTATAGATTGTATAGGGTTGGTATTCCAACCATAGGAAAAAATTTAAATTTGTGTTTTCTTAACATTAATAGCAAGAGAATTACAGGTAAACCAAATGACCACAGTGAGAAAATGATTTTGTAATATCTGAATCAATAAGTCAGTTTCGTTACCACGAATAAGTAGAGTTACATCATCAGCATGCAGAATTAGGCCAGCGTCATGAAGTTGTAAACCTAAACCATTTATATAAATGTTAAACAATAAAGGGGAAATATAAATGTTAAACAATAAAGCCTCGGAGAACCCCTGATAAGAGTAATTGGCGATTAGATTTGACGTTGTCAATTTCTGTATATTGATACTGATCAGAAAGGTAACTTTTTAAGAGTTGGAATTCTGAACCCCAAATACCAAAATTGTAAAGTTTATTTAACAAGATCGTGTGATTTAAAGTATCAAATACTTTGGAAAGATCAATGAATAAACCCATAAAATAACCAAAGCTTAATAGATTAGTCTGAATTTTATTTTTTAAAGGTATATAAATAAATTTTGAGAGATTTTCGTTCGGTGTTGTACTTATTACTGCTTGCATGTATTTTAAGGTGGCAACACTGCGATATCGCAGTACGAGATGTCAGAGTCAGTATACGACGTTCGATTGAGGTGCGAAGACATGTATTTGTTTTACTCGATGGAAAATGGCAATTTTCGTCCCGACAAAACAGCATTTGCGGGAAGTGTTAGTGCATTACTTTATTGTCAAGAAAAGTGCTGCCGACAGCTATCGCTTAATGTCAGAAATCTATGGTGAACAATCCCCATCCATAAAAACATGTGAGTATTGGTTTAGACGATTCAAAAAGAAAGATTTTTGATGTCAGTGATAAAGAACATTCTGGACCACCCCAAAAAATAGCTGATGCCGAATTGGAAGCTTTACTTGATGAGGATTCGTACCAGACCAAAAAAGAACTAGCAGCAGCGTTAAATGTTTGTCAATCAAGCAATTCACAATGTTTAGCTGCCATGGGAATGGGGCAAAAAGAAGGGAATTGGGTTCCACATGCTTTGCGGGAAAGAGACCTTGAACGTCGAAAAACCATTTGCGAATTGCTGCTTCAAAGACAAAAAAGAAAGGTTTTTTTGCATCGTATTATGACTGTCGACGAGAAATGGATATGGTACGATAACCCTAAACGGCAGAAAACATAGGTGAAGCCAGGTGAACCAGGTCCTTCAACGCCAAAACGCAATACCCATGGTTCAAAGGTAATGCTGTGTATCTGGTGGGACCAGAAGGGTGTGATCCACTATGAACTGCTGAAACCGTCAGAAACTATTACTGGTGATCGGTATCGAACCCAATTAATGCGTTTAAAACGAGCTCTCATGCAAAAACGGCCAGAATGGGAGAATAGACACAACAAAGTCATCTTTCAGCATGACAACGCAAGACCACATGTTTCTTGACCTGTGAAAAAGTACTTAGAAGGATACGACTGTGAAGTTCTACCCCACCCGCCATATTCGCCAGATATTGCCCCATCGGATTACTATTTGTTCTGGTCGATGCAGTCAGTACTTTCAGGAGAATGGTTTAGTTCTTATGAAGACATTAAAAATTGACTGGACAACTGGATCTCTTCAAAGGAACCGGAATTCTTCCTTCGGGGCATACGTTTACTGCTTGAAATATGGGGTAAAGTTGTAGCTTCAGAGGGAGCATACTTCGCTTAATATTAAAATATTGTTTCTGTTCTACAACAACGTGTTTTGTTCACCTCAAATCCCTCAAAACTTATTTATGTACCCAATATATATTTTTAATATTAGCCCATAGAGTTGCTCATTGTGGTTGCTAAACCCCCAAACAAATAAACAAACAAACAAAAATTTACTGAGCAACTCTTTTTCATGAATAGTATCCATGTGTTTTATTAATAGTTATAAACCTCCTGTTTGAATCTTCTTTTTCTTACAGATACACCATGACCAAGTCCACTTGTATTATATTCATATTAGGATTTTCTCTGTTATTTGGGCTGGAAAAGAAAGTAGGCACATTTCTCTTACATCAGTATTTGATATATCTTATGTTAATTCTTACCATGCTGTGGTTTCAATTTATTTAGGTAAATAGTTGCAACATGTTGTGTATATGTATGCTTAAGAGCGAAAACATCATGACCAGAGTATCTTTATGCGAATCAAATTAACTGCAAGTAAATGACGGTGCATGTAAAAGTCATGAAGCAGTATGAAGAACACCTGACACTGAACTATGTTTATCAGTGTTATTCTTGTTCTTCACATGGGAAAAGCAGTAGAGTCTGACAAAGGCCATATTGTAATGGCCAGGTGAATGGAACAAAGGCCATGTTGTAATGGCCAGGTGAATGGGATAAAGGCCATATTGTAATGGCCAGGTGAATGGGACAAAGGCCATATTGTAATGGCCAGGTGAATGGGACAAAGGCCATATTGTAATGGCCAGGTGAATGGGACAAAGGCCATATTGTAATGACGAGGTGAATGGGAAAAAGGCCACATTGTAATGGCCAGGTGAATGGGACAAAGGCCATATTGTGTTGGCCAGGTGAATGGGTTGGAGCATTTCTGAGACGGCAAGGCTTGTTGGGTGCTCATGGTCAACTGTGGTTAGTACCTTCTGAATGTGGTCTGATGAAGGAAAAGCCATGAACAAGATGTGTGCAACCACAGCTCATCGATGCTAGAGGTGAGCAAAGGATATCTCGTATGGTAAGAGTCAACAGAAGGAATACCATAGTGCAACTCAGTAATTTGAATGCTGGCGATAGGAATAATGTGCCACAACACATAGTACATCCAACCCTGCTGAGATGGGGATGTGTAGCTGCAGGGTGCTTGGAGTGCCCATGCTAACCTCAGTTCCCATCGAAAATGCCTGCAATGGGTATGCGAGTATCAAAACTGGACTTTAAACGACTGGAAAACGGTTGTCCGGTCTGTCGATATCATTTCTTGTTGCACTATGTGAATTGCCAGGTACATGTGCATCATTTACCTGGGGAAGTGTTGATGCCAGGATTCACCATGGGACAAAAATGAGCCGGTAAACTAAATTTAATGCTACAGAATTGCAGTTAAACCACCTCTACATCTTACGAATCTCATTCTTAAAGACAAAGATCCTAATAAACCCCTGGATGTGCAAGGCGTCTACTCTATCCCTGTCAACACTCCCACTGCATTGGTAGTACTTAATGAAGCATCTACCAGCAATTGGTGGAACATATTGCTGATGTTAACAAAGGCAACCCTTCCACCTCCCTTTCACTTTTAACTATCAGCGATATGTCCGCTATTCCCGATTGGCAAAACATAAGACTTATCGCTCCATTCAATAATTGGAAAACCCTTAGGTACTGCAAAAGCATTGAAATCTACCTTGCCCCTGAGACTTGCAATACGGACACACCTTTTCAGATCCCTATTATTTGGAAAGCTGTTTTGAAATCTGGCATCAACTGATGCTAACGCCACATGGTTAATTCCACATGTGTTTTATTCCACGGCTGAGGAAGGTAGAATTCAATTACCGAAATGTTCCACCATTTACAGTTCCATAACATAACCATTGCATGATAAGAAGATATTAGTGATTCTTGTAATTTTTAAATGTAATGCTTTGGGCAGTTTGGGCAGTGTTCTGCTGGGAAACCCTGGGCCCAGCCATTCATGTGTGGGAAACTATGATCTACCTAAACATCATTGCAGACCAGGTACATCCTTTCATGGCAACAGTATTCCCCTCTAGTAGTGCCTTCTTTTAGCAGAATAATGTGCCATGCCACACTGCCTGTATTGTTTGATAATGGTTCGTGGAGTATGAGAAAGACTTCCAGATATTGCCCCAGACCTCCAAATTCCCCAGACATCAATCCAATTGAGCATCTGTGGTTTGTGCTGGAACAGCAAATCCAATCTGCAGCAGCTCAACCATGTAACTTACAAGAGTTAAAAGGATCTGCTAGTAACGTATTGGTACCAGATATCACAAGACATCTTTAGAAATTTTGTAGTGTCTATTCCTTGCCAGGTAAGAGCTGTTTTGGTAGCATGTGGAGGACCAACACCATATTAGGTAGGTGGTCATAATGTTTTGGGTCTTTGGTGTATGAATTAATTAAGTATGTACAGTTTTTTTATTTAAATTTTTCCTCTTTATTGCACATCCAGTGGTTGAGCTAGGTGACATTTGGTACTGCTGGCTAGTAGCTTCACAAAAATATTTTTAGCTCAATTGGTATCTTCACAAAAAAATACTTTGAACTGTAATGATATTTTCACAAAAATGTATTCAGTAAGATTTTATTTTGACAAAAATATTTTAATGTAAAAGGCATCTTGAATATTGTTGTGTTTAACTAATGAGGTTTTTCTTTTTTTTGGTATTCAGGCTGTTTATTTTGCTGTGAAAACAAAACAAGGCAGTTGGTCTTGAAAATTTAATTCTCGTTTTTTTTTTTTTTACATACCTGGCCACCCCTTGATTTCTCACTTTCATGCCCAGACTAATCATTTTGGCAACTCTTGTATCTGGACAATGTCATTTTGCAAGTCCTAATCTGGTAATGATCTTATGTATGATTCCACACCACTTTGAACTTTTGTGGGTTTTTTTAATGAAATTGCTCTAAACACAAATATAAGCAAATTTTACAAAAGCAGGCAAATTTCAACAAAATTGGTATAATCTTTAAACACCTGGATAGACCCCTGGCATCAGGTTATTTATGATTATAAGTGGAAGTAATGTCAAGTATGTGATGCAACAGAAATAACCTCTTAGATTAAGAATGTGACTTGACGAGCATCAAGTGTGTGTGTGAATGCATGACACTGACTGACTAGGTTAAATAGTTAGATGTGCTGTTCATGTCCAACTATTTTTGCTTGTCAGTGTTGAAATTTCATATAATATAATGAAATAGAGCATTCAAATGTTCATTATTTCATTAAGCAGCTCTAAATTATCTTGTGTGGCTTACATTTTTTTTTTTTTTCAAATTTTACTTCACCTCTTCAGTGCACATCAGATGATGATGTGATTATAAACAGAATTAATAGCTGTAGTAATTGCCCAGTAGGTAAAAAAAAAAAAAAAAAGACTTGGTGTACTGAATTAGCATGTGCGATTTCCGTGACTCTTAAAACTTTGTACAGCAGTGAAAATTGTGTTTCTGTATCAATCCTAGATCTTAATTGTTTTGATGGGTATAGTCTCATAATAAAAAGGAATGGCAGAAATCTGCATTACACAATAACTATTGAGAGATACATTAAAGTACTTCTGATGAAACAATGCTTAAGTTGCATGAAAAAAGTTATAAAATTAGGACATTTTGGTTGCAACTTTTTTCTTCAGCCATTTATGGTGTTAAGGAAGGTAGCTCATTTACTTCTCTTTCATTATTAAGTGTCAGTGATTTTCCTCTGTTGTAAATTGGAAAAATACAAAACTCATTTCTCCGTTCATTAATAGGAAATCTTTTAATGTCATGTGGAAAGTATGTCCTTCCCGTATTACCTGTAGTACAGACAGACTTCATGGAATTCCTAATTTTTTGGAAATACATTTTAAAATCTGGCTATATCTAATTTACCTTAGTTGTCTTTGTTCATTCCATGGCTGAAAAGGTTAGAAGTTGTTACCTAAATGTTCCAATGTTTTGACTTCTTATGTAACTTAAGCATTGTTTCATTAGAAATACAAGGTGTCCATAAAGTCTTTCCCACAGTACAAAAAATAATATAAAAACATGTGGAAGATGCGACTCCATTTATTGGTGTAAATATGACAAGGATGTTAAGTCAGATAACATCTAAAAACTTGAAAATTTCGTCGTCCTGGAGCGAAATAAAAAAATGATAAAAAAATGTATTACAGGTGCAAGAAAAGGATTGCACAACAATGATGGTGCCCAAGTAAAGATTTTTTTCCAGTGTCGGCACACTTCCACATGGGCGCCATTTGTCGCCTGGAGGACCTAAGTGATATTCAATTTCACACCATGTTTTGTTTAACATCTCAGCAAAGACAAAACCAATGATGTCCTTTATTCTGCCCTTCAACGTCTCTACATCCGGAACACTACTAGAGTAAACTTGGGTCTTTCACATAACCCCACAGGAAAAAGTCTAGAGGGGTTATGTCGGGCGATCAAGGTGGCCATGTCATGGGACTGTCACAGCCAATCCATCTGTCCGGAAATGTGGCATTCAGGAACTCACGAACCATTATTGACCAATGGGCACCATCTTGTTGGAAAATAACTGAAGGTTAGAGTGCATGCAACTGAAGTCCTACAAAAAGTTCCAGCATGTCGAGGTACATGTTATCGTGGTCTCTGTAAAAAAGAATGGTGGGAGGATTCTGTCATGCATCAGGCTGCACAATACGTTCACTTTCAGGCCCCTCTGTTGTTCGATGACATAATGGGGATTTTCTGATCCCCAGATTCGCACGTTGCGCCTATTTACTGAACCAGAGACATGGAATGTGGCATCATCTGAGAAACAGACACGGTGCAGGTAATCACTATCATGAGCTATGCACTGTAACATCTCTGTCGCAAAAGCAGCATGGCGAGGCCGGTCATCAGGCTGAAGAGCTTGAACAATCTGTACCTTTTAAGCATACAGATGAAGACATTTGTGTAAAATTTTGTGAACCGTAGCACGACGATTCCCAGTTTCCAGTGAAGCACACCGAATGGATTTCCTGGGGCTTCGCAGAAACGTCTCCTGAACAGCTGCAGATGTCTTTTGTGTAACCGGTGGTCAGCACACTCGAGGAGATCGTCAACACACCCGTCACTTTAAACTTTTCATACCAAGCTTTTGTGCTTTTTTGGTCTGGTGGTGATCATCTGTAGTCTTTTCTGAAATGATGCTGGACAGTAACCGCTGATTAGGTCTCCTGGAACCACAACACGCATGCCACTTTTTCTTGCATGGCCATTTTTGATGGAAATGGTCCTCTTATTCAGCAGTAGCGCTCACCTAAAGAACAGAAAAAAAAATTATGGGTGCTGCTATATTATGTTGCCAACCATTTTATTTTAACTTACCTAGATTTTTTTATATTAATTTGTGCAATGTGGGAAAGACTTAATGGACACCCTGTATTTTAATGTGTCTGTCACTCAATAGGAATAGTCTCATTATTATTTTTCCTGTGTTTGGCCTACATATTTTACTAAAAAAATTGCCTTCTTGTTTAGTTTGGAAGAAGACTAAATTACATATGCAAAATTCAGTGATGTAGCCAGGAATTTGTTTCAGTGGGTGGGTAAGTCCGGGATCCACTCTTTCATTTTTAGTGTGTGTGTGTGTGTGTGTGTGTGTGTGTGTGTGTACTGGCATATAAGCTGAAAGTTTTTGGAAGAAATCCTGCTTTCAAAGTTGGGGGTTGGCTTAAATGCGGGTCAGTAAAAATTAGTGCTGGCTCCCGTGAATTCTCCCACGTAACTTACCGGAGGATTTGTTTATATTTTAGACTTCATCTTTCTGTGTATCACTGCACAATAGTTTTCTGACTTTCTAAAAACTATAGCACAGTGACAAAATCATATCCTCAGCTGTGCCCCCCACTTCAAGCTATGGATAATAACTGGAAGGTATGGTTATTCTGCTCTCAAGACGTCGTGGAAAAATGATACTCCTTCCTTTTGCCAATGGCATACACACGATGCAAAAGGAGACTGAATACACATAAAAAGAGAAGGAAATTATATATATAATTTACTCGTATTCATTGAAATACAGTATATATATGTATGTATTCTTAAAAAAAAATCCGACCCTGGTTTGCATTTCACTATTTACATCATGCAGGGGTGCATGGAAAGCCGTGATCTTGAAGTAAACAAATTGCTGACAATTGCAGGCTAAGGTTTCATGTAACACCTCTTCAGAAGTACTTTCAAAAAATAAAAGTTATGAAATATTTTTCTATCCAGAGTAAAATTCCTATGGGAAAATAAGTGAAAAACTTAATCCTGTTTCAATGAAATTTCTTGGTTCCAAACATGTAATACCTCATTACTTCTGGTGTGCAACTGTAGGACACCATCAATACTGTGCAAATCACTTAGCTTGTGGGATAGGCCATAGCCAATCGGGCATGTCTCTTCTCCCACATTTACACAGCAAGTGCCCTCACTTGCTGTGAAAACTGACAAAAGCCATCCGCAATATGGAATAGTAAAGGCATAGTGTTTAACAAAAGGTAGTAACTTGTAAAAATGCCGAAATGGGCTTTTCACTTCTTAGCTGAAATAATTGTGGATGCAATTTCACCAGAAATGGTTATAAAGTCTCTCAAAAAGTGCTGCATAAGTAATGCAATGAATGTTACTGGAGTTATTTGAAAACTCTGACAGTGAATCATACTTTGAAGATTTTTACAGAAGATAATCTCAGAAATTTGCATAATTAATTTCAATAAATATATTTTCCAAAATTTTGAAATTTAATGTCGGCTTATACACGAGTATATATGGTATATATGCATATTTTAAATTAGTGTAAATTCAATCAAAATATATGTATTTAAAGTTCAGTGAAAATATATAAACAATCAACTCTTGATAACTCAAACTTCAACAAGGTGAAATTCTTGGTAACTCCAAAAAAAAAAAAAAAAAGAAAAAAAAAAAGTACCCCTACTTGTGTCCTATGTGCATAATGTTTTCTTGATAACTTGGATTTTTGATATCTCAAATTTTTTTTGCATGTCCTTTGGATTCAGTGTATTGAGAGTAGACTTCATGCATTGTTAATTTAACTTACCAGATGTAAATAAAGGTCAATAGTTTTATTATATATCCCAGGACATGTACGTTCAAAAAGTTCCGGAACTTTTTGAATATTTGCCAAATGTCAGTGAGTTATGTCATTCCCTGCTGAGCAAGCGAAGAGCATCATGTAACCGGCCAGCCAGAACCGGTTTGATCCAGATCCAACGCATACAGCGTATGTGCGTAGTTCATGATTACAGGCATTCGAAGCTCTCCATCACGAGGACATTGATGTCGAAGTTTGAATAGACCTATATTTTCCGAAAAGTACAAATATATTAACAGCTTTTTCTGCTTCCTTCACACTCACTAAAAACAAATTGGCACTCACCCTGCTGTTCCACCTTATCATTTTCTTTGTCTGATGCTGCTTTTACATCTGCTACAATATCTGCATCTGTTAAAGCACCACATGTTTGAAGGGAAGTGTCAACTTCCAAGAAATCATCAAATGAAATGGCAAGATTTAGGTTCTGTTTGATGACTATCCACTGCTCTGAATTTGCGCTATCTCCATCTTGAGCTTCAACTACATTTAAATTGACAGTCTACTTTTGTTCCTCATTATTGCTTCTTTCTCCGAATCCTGCTTTGATGAAACATTTTTTTTATTTTTTCCTTAACATTTCTCTAAGTGAAGTCAGCCATCTGCATTGCATTCAAGACATTGATGGTAGGGAGGGCTTTACCGTCACCAATAATGTCTACAAGTTTCCTAGCCTGTAACCGACTTTGAAGCTATGGATGATACCTTGATCCAGAGGTTGGAACTTTGATGTCGTGTTAGGAAGCAAAAATTTCACAGTGATGTTTTTTAGACTTGAAAGATTGGAGTGGGCATTACAGTTATCAATAAAACGGAGAATCTTTCTTTTTTTTTTTTTTTTTTGGAGCCATAGCTTTGTCAACTCCCTTCAGCCAATTACCAAAAATTTTGCTTGTCATTCAGGCTCTCCTGTTTGCTATGTATGTCGTGGGAAATGATTTAACCTTAGCGAAACACCTGGGGTTTTTTGCTTGCCCAATCATTAATGGAGGAAGTTTTTTACTGCCACTTTGATTTGGTGCTAAGAGTATATAGTCACACATAGTTTGTGTTGTTTACCACCATGGCACTCCTCTCCCTTGAATGTAGCTGTTTCATCTGGCAAACAGTGGAAAAGTAATCCTGTTTTGCTGGCATTAAACACATCATCTGCCTTGTATCTTTGTAAAAGAGAAGGAAGCTCTTTGAACCACTCTTCACAAACACTTTGGTTAACTACACACTTTTACCACAAAGCTTCCTAAATATGATATTCTGCCTGTTTTAGAAGTTTTACAGCTACCTGTTTATAACTTTGATTTCACTATAGCCAAGCTCCTTAGCAAAGACCTCGGCTTTATGCTGCAACAGTGATCTGCTGACAGGAACTCCTTGATCGTGGCATTGCACAAACCACTTCCGCACACACTCCTCCACTTCGGGGTATGCCGATTTTCGAATTTTCTTCCTCTTTTTCTTGTTTTTATCAGAGTTTCTTTCGATAGTTTCTGTATTTCTTATGACTGTTGAAAGCGTACGTGAAGGTATTCCAAACTTTGCAGTAATTTCGCCTTTTTTTCATTGTTATGTTCTCGTCCAAAAATTTCAAGATTTTTACTTTTTGTTCAGTTGGAAGCAATTTTAACTTTGGTTTTACTCCTGCCATTGTCTTGTTTAAACGTTACAATCACTTAGGGTGTCCACTGACTGACTACACGTGCACAACACTCAAGAACATCTAAGAATATCTTACTATGCCCATGAACTTTGCAAACTGAAATGATTTCCATGAATAAAGAGGGAAGAAAAACTAACGCAGTCCTGGTCATGTGGTCTTCTATTCACAGGAAGTGAGTGAAACCAGAGATGACTCTGAGTGTAATTGGTTCCAAGCAGTCCCGTGTGATGTCACACTCTCTATGCATGCTCCAAGAAAGATTCACTTCGTCAGGGAATACCCCCCCCCCGGAATTCTTAGAACGCATTCCTTTCAGATTCTAACAAAAGACCCTCATTCCCCTGAAGGAGATGAATGATGAACGCAATGACATCTGAACACCTGTTTGTGAACCTGTTGCATTTCTCAGGCACAGGAGTCTCTAATAGTTCGAGATAGCAAGGGTTTTGAAGAAAATGCTTTGAGGTGACTATGGAAAATACACTGGCTTAATGCCTAAAGTGAAAGGAAAACATATTTTTTTAAGATATTGAAGAATTCAAGATAAAGTACCAAGGGTTTTGAAGAAAATGCTTCAAGATAACTATGGAAAATACACCGACTTAATCCTAAAGTGAAAGGATTTTTTTTTTTTTTTTTTTTTTGGAGATATCGAGGGATTCAGGATAAGGAGGTTCGAGATATCAAGGTTTGACTGTAGTTACGCCAGAAAAATATGTATTTTGAAATAAGTGTATGAAAACAATAAAAGAAAAAAAAATCAGGGTGAAAAATTTGGGGAGGTGTCCCGACTCCTAGGATAGTCTCTTTGGCTATGTCGCTGTAAAAATTAATGGTACGAGTTTCTTGAATAGGCTTTCTTGTAGTTGGTAAGCAAACAGAAATTACTTCAGTTATTTATATCAACACAGAGGGGCCTACCATTACGGATTTTCCTTAATTATTACAGTTTCGGCTGCCTATCATACGGAATTACGGACAGGTTGGAGGAATTACGGAATTTCAGTGTATTTTGTAAAAGTTGTCCTTTTTTGTTAAAATCACAATTTAAACTGCGATCGCATTTTGCAAATATATTTATAGTTCTTTTCGCACAAATGCGAAAACGTTTAATTGGTCTCGTTTCTAAGTAAGCGCCATTGAAATTCAGATATTGGATACATCGGTAAAGCCAATATCGGGCGGATATTAGGTGAAGAACGGTAAGGCAATATTGCATAATATATTGGAAAAGCTGCTATTGGCGCAGTTACGTCCGCATACCTGCCAAGTATTCCGGATTTCTCGGAAGTTTTATGGTTTTTGGGGTAATTTTACGGTCGGAAGATAATTTCTTCCGGATTTTCGCTAAAATGGCTCGTAAATTTTTTTTTTATTGATGAAAATTGATATCATTGTTATTGTCACTTAATGTAAACTCCTGCTTTTATTGTATTATGATCTCATAGCGATTGAACCTTACGTTATCTCATGTTTCTGGCAATGAGCAATATTTATTTATAGATCACACACACGTCCTCCTGCCAATCCTTCCTAACTTCCTCTCTCTCAGTGTTGGAATAGCTGTGTTAATTGCGCTGAAGTGTGAAATTTTTTAAAATTCTGCACCGTGCAGTGTTCGCCAAAATGCGTAATTATGCATTTAGTACGCATCAAAATTTTACCAATGCGTAAAAATATGCATCGAAGAATTTTACCAGCGTGTAAAAATACGCATCGGGACGGTATTTCGTATTTCAAAAATGGAAATAAACGAAATCAAGATTTTTCCCATAATCGTTATTTCTTTTTCCTGCGGTGTTGCCTCTGTCCAGTATTGTTGTTATACATCACTTTATTCCAAAAATATTTGTATTTCAGTTTGAAAATGGAGGAAACATTTTTGGAAACAGAAATTCGACAGCGCAAAAATTCTGTAATCTTTAGGCATGAGCGTGCAACAGCTTCCAAGAATTTCTCCTTTTCCGTCATAATTTGAGGTATCCTCGAGATCGATGCATAACTGAACAGAAATTTTGGGACAATTGGTAGCGGAGGAGAAAGTCTTTTTCCTGAAACTCTTTAAACTTTCGAAAACGGAAGTTAGATGCAGTGAAGATTTCTCCCGTAATCGTGATTTTATTTTTCACGCAATGTTTCTTCTACCTAGTACTGTTGTTAAATATCATTTTTATTTCATAAATATTTGTATTTCAACCTGAAAATGGACGGAAAATGTCCAAAAACGGAAATCGGACTTAGCAAAGATATTTCTCCCGTAACTGTATTTTTTTTCCCTACGATGTTCCGAACATGTATCCTGTATTCTTAAATATTCCTTCACCCCCTCCCCAAAAAACGGTTTGCATTTCAGCTTGACAAAGAGAGAGGAGGGGGGGGATGCAAGAATTGATGCATGGTGTTCAAAAGTATTCATATTCTCAAAGTTACACTATTCATCCTTTATCTAAAATAGTGCTATCACGCATTCATGATGGATAAAATAGTCATCCGAAGGCATTAAAAAAAAAAAAAGTCACTGTCTTGTCATTGTTTAAACAAAATCAGGTTATTTCTAAAATTGCATCATTCAATTTAAAAAAAAAATTCAAAACCTTGAAAATCATCACAATTTCTGAACTCACTCTATGAGTGACTGATACAGAAAAATAATTGAAAACAAGTATCATCAAACATGCTGCTAGCACATCCCATAAATTACCACTCTCCCCTAATAATAGGCAATCATGAATTAACAGTTCTGGTACGGTTGCAAATCTTCTTTATTTTAAGATAAATCTTCTTAATTTTAGGGTAAATCTTTTTGATTTTTGCAAGTAATCTTCTTGTTTTAGGCAAATTTTTGGTTGGCAGGCATGCGCCCGATATTAACAGACATTTAGCCATTATAACCAATATTGGCTCGATATCTAGCCGATATTCATTCCCACTTGGGTTATTAAAAAATATTAACTATTAAAATAGAAGGGTCATGTTATGAGGTATTTCATTTAATAAGGTTATTACACATTTCGCACATTAATTTATCATGAAATATCCTTTCCGCGCGTAAACGATGAGACTTCACATGGTAATTATTGATAGGCACTGCAGAATTTTGGCACTTCTGTCAACATTCTGTTTAGTTAAAATATGGTGCTATAAAAGTAACTTCCATAATTGGTTAGCTTTGTGCGTGTGTGATGGTCAAACTAATGATTTTATGAATTCCACACTTATTGCTTTTGACTTACTGAAAACTTAAACTAATGTTTTACAATTTCAGAGGTCCTCTTTAATATTGGTTGTGGCATTAATATCTGTGGGTCTCTTCATGTTTACTTACCAATCAACACAGTTCAACTTGGAAGGCTTCCTGCTTGTTCTCAGTGCCTCTTTTCTTGCTGGTCTTCGTTGGACTTTGGCACAGTTAGTAATGCAGAGAAAAGACATAGGTAAGTCACATTTCTTTTACTGCTGTTTCTGCACCTTTTCCTACGTAGAATAACTAACCATGCTTATTCTCAGTAATTTGGGCACTTAGGAGATCTGAAGTTTTGTTTTTCTGCCTAGCATGTGAAAAAATTATCTGCCTTGTCCAAAATCTGTGGATATGGATGCATGGTCCATTATTTACATAAAGCAGGACACAAAATAATCTAAATTATGTTATTAAGTTTGAAAAGCTGATATTAGTAGTAATCAGTTGGTTTTTAGTGAAAAAGGCTATGAAAGTGGTAATGATCTGAAGCTATTAAACCATTTCAAAGTGAATTCTTTGCTGTTAGTTGTATAACTGGGTATTTAAACTATCTTTGATGCCTTGAATATACCAAAAATTTCATAATGCAAAGTATTAAGAGAACCTGTTAAAATCTTCCCTAGGACGTGCCTAATCTCTCCGTAGTTCTAGATTCATTGAATGTAATTTTCTAGACAGATCCTGGGTGAGTTTTCCTTACTTAAAAGAATCCATACTTCCAACTTTTTAGCTTTTATATATATCATCATTGTCAACCATTATCAATCCACTGCTGATCGAAGGTCTCTCCAAGCCTCTTTCACAATGGTCTGTCTTGTGCCAGTCTCCTCCATGTTACTCCCGCATACTTTTGAATTTCATCCACCCTTCTTCCATGCGGTCTTCTTCTGGGTCTTTTCCTGTCCCTTGGAATCCAATCTAAAATTTTGACTGTCCATCGATGGTCTATCCTTCTGGCAGTATGTCCAGTCCACTGCCATTTCAGGGATTTTACTCTGATCATGATGTCTTCCACTCTTGTCATTTTTCTGATTCACAAGTTCCTCTTCTTATCTCTCCTGGTTACACCAAGCATGCACCTCTCCATGCTTTTTTGAGTTGTCTGCAGCCTTTGTATGTCTCTTTTAGTTAAGGTCCATGTCTCTGCACCATACGTAAGCACTGGAAGGATGCATTGATCAAACACTTTTCTTTTAAGACATAATGGCATATTGCTCTTGAAAATTATGCTGTTTCTTCCAAAAGCTCTCCAGGCAAGTTTTATACGGCGATTAATTTCTTCATCAATGTGACCCTCACTTGATATCTGCTGTCCAAGATAAACGTATGTATCTGTTATCTCCAGCTTTTCTCCATCAATCGATAAATCTTCATTTCTTCTAAAAGCATTGTACATGATAAATATAAGTGTTTTGAGTAGATTTTTTTTTGGTTCAGTAAATTCTGTAAATGCAACTGTTATTTTTATAATTATCAGTTATTATTGTTCCTTTCCATAGGTAGAGGAGGTTCTGGCAAAGTGCCTATGCAACATATCATATTTTTCAGTTATTATTGTTCCTTTCCGTTTCCAGGAGGTTCTGGCAAAGTGCCTATGCAACATATCTTGCTTTAGAGTGTACATGCTTTATCACTTTAGTTCTGGGAGCATCTCTCGGGCTTTGTTTTTGAATTTATAGTACTTTGTTTACAGACAAAGTCACACAGTCTAATGCATCAGAATAGCACTGCTATGTACCAAGAAGATGTCAGTAAATGTGCTTGGGAAAGAACTGAGCTTAAAAAAGTCTCTGGTTTTTGGAATCCATATTAGTGAAGCAGATGAAGAAGGGGATCTTATTAGCCTCATTTTCCACTTGGCTACAGTTAAGTTTAGTTATATTGTCAGGTATAATGCAGTCACATTAAAAAAGTCAGATTGTATATATCTTGCATTCAAACTTCACATTTTTTGGATTTGGCATCATGAAAAAGTATGAAGATCGGATTACATAACAATACTGTTCACCAGTGGTCATAATTTGGCTGATCTGTCTGGCAGCTTTTTTCATGTTAATGCTTATGAAAGGTATAGCAGCTGATATGAGCATCATCAAGGGTTATTAACATAGCAATCAGAATAGCCTGAATTGTTTAGTTTTGCTATTCAACATGTAACATATTGAAAAACTTGAAAATTACATAGCCCTGGAGCAGGAATTGAACCTGCAGAAGTTATAAACTAGGCAACTCAGGCTAATCTGTGCTGTGTTAATAATCTTGTAGTTGTTCCAGGTACTTGTGAAGAATATTTCTTCCATAATTTTCATAGCGTTATAGATCAGTTTTCATCCCCCAAGCCTTCAAAAAAGCAGCATCTACGTATTTGTGTGGTGAAGAGTAGAGTGGAAGTACTTTGTGCAGTTATTGTTATTAAGAAGTGGGGGGGGGGGGTGTTGAAAGATGATTGTGTTCTGTGCTGGAGAGCACTAGGACTTGATAAAGAAATGAGAAAGACATAATTCAGATGGGTTTAGCCAGTTATGAAATCTCAGCATATAATATGAATAAGTAAAAATTATTTATTAATCAGCATAATTTGGAGATCAAAGCAATGGCATTGAAATGGGTTACATGCTTAATTCCACATACACATCCATTAGAGTTTTGAATCACATTGCTGGGGACATGGGAAATACCTTACATGAAAATAGTGTGAGAGTTTTAATGGCAGCGTCTCTGTAATTATTGATGAAAACATATGAGTATTCATTCTGGATTGTTAAATGAGTACCAGTAAATTTATTACTTGATTTAATGGAACTAAATCAAGTAATATATGTAAAAAAAAAAAAAAAGGAATTGTTCCTTATTGTTTAAAAGTTAGAAATCTCTTGGAATGATAGGCCATTATTTGAGGGAAATGTTGCTTGTGTGGTGTTATTAGGAAGTCATTACAAAGTTAAGAAATCAAAAAATGGAAAGTTTCCCTCTGAATTTGTAGGACACGGAGTAAGGTAGCATCATTAGTAAATGATGCTGTACAAGCAGTCACAAGCAATCTGACAAATCAGTGGTTTAAATTTTTTATTGATAAAAATAAAATGAAATGTACCACATATAATTAAAAACAGAATAAAAAACATTGTGTGTGAGTAAAGAAGATTGAATGTATGCAAATTGGAAAGTCTGAACATGGTGGGCACAGACCAAGCTCTTGAACATAGTTGTGCTCACTGCTCCAACTGGTGGTCAGTGTCAACAAATAAAGGTAAGTCAATCACGCTAGTTACGTTAAGAGATTAGAACTTTTACAAGAAAGTTCATAAGTTGGGAGCTTTCGACCTTGTCTTAGGTCTTCATCATGCCAATGGAGGACTAAGATTGTTTCCAGATTTTACATGTAGAATAAGATTTTTCCAGATTCTGCATGGATTCTACATGTATAATCTGGAAACAATCTTAGTCCTCCATTGGCATGATGAAGACTTAAGACAAGGTCAAAAGCTCCCAACTTATGAACTTTCTTGTAAAAGTTCTAATCTCTTAACGTAACTAGCGTGACCGACTTATCTTTATTTGTTATTCTTGTTACCTATTTTGCCCATCATCGTCAGGTGGTCAGTGTACTTGTATCTATATACACTATATTGAAAAAAGTCACCGGACACCTAGCAGAGAAACACAACATAGCATTTATTGACATACATTAGTATGGTGTTGGTCCACCTTTGGCCTTAATGCATTCACCAACCCTTCAAGACATGCTTTCGACAAGGTTTTGGAACCCAGCGATACATATGTGCTTTCATTCAATACATAATGCTGCTGCTAACTTTTGCTTAGTAGTATGCCTTGGTTCCAAACTTCTTATAGCATTCTCTAATTCATCCCATAGGTGCTCTATGGGATTTAGATCAGGACTCTGTGCTGGCCAGTCCACACATGATAAGGAATTATTGTCGAACCACACTGTAACAGTCCTTGCTTTATGGCTCTGTGCATTATCCAGCTGGTACCAACAAGGCTCAGTTCAATAATATTGCCACAGAGTTGGTAGGGCATAAATGTTCAGAATATCGAGGTAGACATGCTGGTTAACAGGTTTGTCCATGCTAACCAATGGGCTGGGACCACACCACGAAAAACGCACCCACACAAGTACACTACCAGCTCCAAACTTGGCCGCAGGAACAGCACACTGTGGCAAATAGCATTCCCCCGGCTGCCACCATACCCACACACAGCCCTCAGACTGATGGATCGTGTATCTGGATTCATCAGTCCATAGGAGCAGTTTCCATTGATCTACGGTCCACAATAAATGTTCGTTACACCATGCTAAATGATGAGTAGCATTCCAAGTGGAGATGAAAGGCTTATGAGCAGCCGCACGACCACAGTAACGCATGGAACGAAGTTCTCTGCGAATGGTATGTGTACATACCGAGGTTCCAGCATTTTTACTCACCTGTACACTAAGGTCTTGTGCTGTACTCCGTCGATTAGCTGTAACGACTCTTCCGAGGCTTCAACATCCTCTATCACTTATTTTCTTTGGTCTGCCGGTACGTTTTGCTGCTTCAGGCACGCCATGTGTCTTCCACTTACTCAGTACATCCAAAACAGTTGACTTGGGTATGTTTCAATGCCCCTCGGTTTCTCTTATGGACAACCCACTAATATAACACCCAACAATCTTTCCTTTCTCAAAGTCAGTTCTCTCCCACCGTGACAGTTTCACCCAACCTCACATTGCAATATGATCGCTGTCAGCTGCACGCTTGTTTTTATACCGTTTGCAGCTGTACCACACATCTTAACAATGCAGCAGATCCATTCATTTACCTTTGAAGGGGTGTCCGGTGACTGTTTGTTAATATAGTGTGTGTATATAAGAAAAACCAAAAACATAACACAACAATCGAAGCGAATTTCTGAAAATGTGAGAAAACTCTGTTTCGGAAAAACAAAAGGAGAGAGAAAAAAGAATCAACTAGGAGAAAAAGTAAGGAGTATAGAACATATGACAGCTGTCATCCATGGCTTCATCAAGGGCTACACAGATAATACCTCTTATACCTCTATATAGAACGGAAAGTGTGGTTTTCTACATTATCCAGTTTGCAAGACAATTATTATAACTAAACAGAAGATTTGCAACCATTCCCAATTGCTAAAATCCTACAGTGTATCCTGTTAAAGGGGCTCTGACGACTGGCAAATAGCAGTATAACTATACTATCAGGCTAAGAGGAATCGCTATCCCATGCTCACCAAGCTGCTTGGCCAGCATGGCGAGTTATGGCCTACCTCACAACCCCTCAAAGATGATTTCACAACTTAAATGTTTGCCCTCAGTCTCCGACAGCTGGAGTGTACCTGGTTGAGGCAGTGGCCAGTGCGACATGAAGGCAGAGGGTGCTAAGAAGTACCGGAAGTCCAGACTAGGCTGGCATTCGATGCTGACCTTGGCTACATTTAATGGAAGATCTCTATCTTTTGATGCAACTCTGACTAAGGCTTCTTAAATTGGAGGAGGGACTTCAAAGAATCAAGTGGGACATTGTCTTGCTAAGTGAAGTAAGAAGAAAAGGGGAGGCCTTGTTGAACTGGAAAGCGGACATCTCTTCTAGTCTAATGGGACAGATGCTGGAAGAAATAGTGGTGTTGTATTTATAATAAACAAGAAACTGAAGGACAGTGTTCTAGAAGTTGCAAGTTTCTCGGACAGAGCTGAGTGATTCATTATCTAACTCTCAAAAAGATACCGGGCTCAGATTATTCAAGCTTACACACCCACCACAAGTCATCCTGAGGAAGTAGTTGAAGAATTTTATGAAGAAATTTGGCGCTTAAATAATAAAGGCAAGCAGTACTTGAAGATTATTATGGGTGATTTCAATGCAAAAATGGGACAACAACAACAGAATGAAACTTTGGTAGGTCAATTCGGACATGGGAAACAGAAACCAGCATGAAAATACTCTCGTAGAGTTTGCAGAGGCGGAAAGGTTTTTCATCATGAACTTCTTTTCAAGAAACCACGTAGGAAATGGACATGGCAGCATTCCAATGGAATGACAAGTGAAATTGATTTTATTATGTGTAACAAGAAATTTGTCATTGAAGATTGCAGTGTGATGAACAGGTTCAACACAGGGAGTGATCATAGAATGGTGAGATGTAAGATGCACCTCACCACTAAACTCGAATGTGGCAAGCTCATAAAATAAACAAATTGTATTAAATGACGAACCGTAACTGAGGAGCAGATTCTTTGTTCGGAAGATCTAACATCAGAAGAAGTAGATATCTCTGAGGTTAACAGAAAACTAACCAAGGCGCTGAAGACGTAAGGAAATTCAACTGTGAACTATTGGGAAAAGCAATTGAAAACCACCAAAGCCTGAAGAGAGCAAAGGGGAAAAAAACAGATTATGGCACTGAGAAAAGAAGAGGGCACTGTAACAAGAAACAGAGGTGAAATTTTGACAAGTGAAATATTTCTACTCAAAGCTATGTGAAAGAGATTATACATCTGATCTAGACTTATATGAAAGGTACTGTCTAGATAAGATGATACATTTGATCTAGACAGTACCAAAGTTCCTCCAGTCCACCCTGCAGAAGTTACACATGCAATTAACAACATGGAATGGCAAAAAGGTCCAGGAGAAGATGGAATTACCTTGGACATTATACAAGAAGCAAGTGGAGAAATTGAAACTAGACTCCCCCAAGTTTTCACTAGATGTCTCAATGAAGGGAAGATTCCTGAGGACTGGAACAATGGTACAATGATTCTGTTACATCATAAAAGTAGCATTGAGGATCTCAGGAACTACAAGCGCGTCAGCCTCCTATCAGTGGTTTATAATTCTTTCACATTGGTTTATAAAATTCTTTTAAGGTTCTTTCACATTGCTTGAAGGTAACACAGGACATGGCTCAACTGAGAGAACCAAGCTGGATTCAGGAGTGGCTACAGCACTATAGAGTGTGTCCATGTAGTGAGAGAACTAATTGAAAAAACGAGGGAATATGAACTCCCATTCTGTATGGCTTTTATCGATTACAAAAAGGCCTTTGATTCCCTGAAACCTTCAGCAGTTACAGTGGCTTTGAAATCCTGCGGTATTGAAGATGCACACATTAGTAAATTAGTAACATCTATGTAAATGCAAGTTCAAAGGTTCGGTTATTTGAGGATACAGCACCAATAAAAATTGGATAGGGAGTGCGACAAGGTGACACCATATCTTCCAAGCTGTATAATGCCACATTGCAAAATGTCTTTCAATCTTTGAACTGGGAAAACAAAGGGATAAAGATTAATGGATATTATTTAACTCACCTTTGATTTGCTGATGATGCAGTCATTTTTGCAACTACCCCTTAGAGCTGCAGATAATGATCCAGGAACTTGCTGACAAGAGTAAAGAGGTGGGATTAAAAATGAACTTTCAGAAGACAAAAGTGATGTACAATGCTTTTACAAGAAATCAAGATTTATCAATTGATGGCAAAAAGCTGGAGATAACCGATACCTTCATTTACCTTGGACAGCAGATATCAGGTGAGGGTCACATTGATGAGTAAATTAATAGGTGCATAAAACTTGGCTGAAGAGCTTATGGAAGAAACAGTACAACTTTCAAGAGTAATATGCCAGTATGTCTTAAAATTGTTTAATCAAAGCATCCTTCCAGTTTTTACTTAAGGAGCAGAGACGTGTTCCTTAAGTAAAAAGACTTACTAAGACTGCAGACAACTGAAAGAAGCATGGAGAGATGCATGCTTGGTGTAACCAGGAAAAGGAAGATGAGGAACTCATTGATAAGAAAAATGAAAAGAGTGGAAGACATCATGATCAGAGTAAAATCTCTGAAATGGCAATGGGTTGGATATGTTGCCGAAAGAATGGATCACTGATGGACAACCAAAAGTTTAGACTGGATTCCAAGGGACAGGAAAAGATTCAAAAGAAGACCACATGGAAGATGGGTGGCTGAAATTCGAAAATATGCGGGTTACGTGGAGGAGACTAGCGCAAGATAGACCGTTGTGGAAGAAACTTGGGGAGACCTTCATCCAGAAGTGTATTGATAATGGCTTATGGTGATGATGATGGAATCTTTGATGAATGACAAAATTTAAAAAAAAAAAATGTGTTACAATTCGTCAGTAGCAAATACCAAATTTAAGTTTTCATATATCATGCCCAGTTCTATCAGGAAAAAAATAATGGCTATGTGATCTCAGACAACATAAAAAATGCACTTTTGCTGTAACATTACACCAGGAATGTTTCCACCCTCAGGCTGAACTAAGGTGGGTACTAGTCCCAGAAGAACACAATCCACAACCCTTGATTAAGAAATGAACTGTCACACACATAAGTAAGTTTTATGAAAAACCATTTGGCCCACCTTTATTGGTAAAAATTCTGAAGGAGAATTGTCAACGTAGAACTTCTTTTTATTTTAAAATTTTATGAATAGTGCTGAATCTGGCTATGGAGCAATTTAAGTTTGAGTCCAATGGTAAGAACTCAGGCTCACTGAATCAGCTTAAACACAGTTTTCATTTTCTAGTTAAGTTAAAATTTTGGCTCATACACAGCTTAACAAATCACACTTTTGTTTACAGACCTTAACCACACTTATACAAGGATGACATATATAGACATACGTAGATATTTGATATAACTTATAGCACTCGCCTCATGACTGATCACTCTTCTGTAAAAAAAGAAAAGAAATCATAATGCCAACTTCATATGCAAAAATCCAGATTTTTGGTTATTTTTAACATTATAAGACACTATCTCATAATAACACGGTCTTAGCCGAACCAGCATCGCATGGGCCAACCAGAAAGCAATTTATTTCAAAAGAAACTATAATCCGCATTTAGGTATAGGTATTCTTTCAACATTAAATTTAACACCCCATATTTTTCCTCTAGACAGAACACTGATTCAAAAGGCATTGTTATACCAAAACACTATTAAAAAAACCCAAAAAGATCCGTCTAATCACAGAAAATATTCCCCCTGATCTCTTCCTTTTCATTTGATTATGAAACTACACATTACAACCCCAATAGCTTCCATTTTCTACTGCATCGGTGGTTTGGCCATGTTGAAAGAATGAGTGATGAGATGCTTACTAAGAAAATCTTTTTAGCCCAAGTGGCAGGAAGGAAAGACAGAGGAAGGCCAAGGAAGACATTGGTGGATCAGATTCAGGAGTGTCTGCATGAGAAAAAGATTGTTTATGAAGTATAAAAGATCTTGTGTACGGCGTGTAATGGATATCAGTGAAGCCCGAGTTGTATGTCAAGATCGCTGTAAATGGAGAAGTTTGATACGACAGCAGTAAGTAAAAATATCTGGTAGTTTGAAGTTCTTTTTGGAGCTAACCTCTGAATCTCAGAGAACAGCTTAGTGAGTGAGTGATATATTAACAGAGATTAAATTTGTTTTTTCACCCAGCTGTAGGTTTTCTACTCATGACCAATTCATCGTAGAACAATTTTGAATACTTCCATGCAAGTTACAGAATCAGAAAGGGTTTTACCTTGTGCTGGCTTATAATCCTTGGGAACAACATTTTTACACACAAATAGTGAGTTTGACTTGTTTCAACTTCGAGGTTCTGAGTGTCTCGGAACGCATCAGGCAGTTGGTCATGGCATCTCCTCTGTGCACTGGTGTCCCTCATGTCGTCCGTAGCTGCAAAAGACACTGGGGAGTCTTTATTGCTGCATTCAGTGGCTTCACCTATCCTGGGTAATCCTGGTTCAGGTAACATGCAGGATGGAATAGGTGCCTCCCAACTCTTCATGGGCATGGAACCATTCACATATCTGTACAAGAGCAGAGGTGGTTGTCAAAAAATTTCTTGTACTCTACAATAGCATGGTGACCGAAAGGCTATGATTTACATCTCCCACGGTTGCGTGAGTGAGAGAGCACCATGAAAATTCTTCTTACAAGTTACCAAAACAAACAAACAAACAACAACAACAACAAAAACCCAGCAAGAGAGCGAGCACAATGGGTGCATTTTTATATGGAGGACCCCGGCCTCATGGCAAGCACATGATCCACTTCATGTTGCTACGCCATTGGCCAACAAAGTTTGCTCTTCTGTAAGAAGAAAGAGTGGGGGAGGATGGCAGTGTGGTACTTCTTTGATGTACGCTGTAAAACTAAGTGATTCTTAGAAACTGGGAGGATTCTAAAGGTGACCAAACGAACGGGTTGAAGTGACCTTTGGAATGTCAAGAGAGGGATTAGGTCAAGGTCACTGTGGGATTAACTTTTTGTTCCAAATTCGAAGAACCACTGGAGTTCCATAAATGTCCAAAATGAAGCTCTCTCAATATCACACAGATACTGGGTCACCAAACAAAAGAATAAATGATAATACATCAAATTAATATTAAGTAAAATAAAAAAATATATATATTTACAATTTTTACACATTTCCCTACTAGAAATTTTTTAAGATGAGAGAAAGCATTTTTTCCTACTTCACTATTTTCTGTTGTAAATTAAATAAACACATTACTAAATTCTTCATGTGCATTTGTCACCACAGATATCTCCCGGTATATTAAAACCTACAGTCCTAAAATTCAAGTCTATGTAAATTTTACACAGCTCCATATACTTAATTATATCATTTGTAATTTAATTATGTCAACTAATTAATTATATCTTCAGTTTATGTGCATATTCACCACACTTATGGAATAGAACAGATTTTTGAACTCATGACAATTATTTGAGATGTAAGAAAAAACCCCATTATTATTGTTACAATTTTTGCTTAAGTATGCTAATAAATTCTTGTGGAGAGTGTGTGTATCGTTGATGGTTTGAAAATGCAAAAATCGGGGACCTAGCTTTCGCACCAAATAACCAGCAATGCATCAGTACTAAGTTTTGCTGTATATATATTTTATTGTATATTTTCAAGATTAAACATTGTATTTAACGTGTGTTTTAAATGAGATATATTGCATATTTGGATATATTAAAAGCATGTATACACACTTATTGTTTTTTTACTTATGTAGGCTTGAGTAATCCAGTTGACATGATTTACCATGTACAGCCATGGATGGTGTTAGGGTTATTACCTCTAGCTGTTATATTTGAAGGTAAGATGACTAGTTTTGTTATTATCATTTGCTCCATAATAATTTCTACATCTAAAAGTAAGGTATTTAATAGTTTGAAACTTAAACCTAGACTTCATTTGTTTAACTTTTTTTTAAAAATAAAAGCCATTTCAGTACTTAAAAAATCTTTAAAAAACTCCTGTAAATCTTAAAAAGGGTTCATTAAATAACTTATAACTGTTGCTTAAATTATTTTAAAAAAGGTCTGTTTTCTTAGAAATGTAATGCTTTGTATAATTAGGAAAAAAATATGCAGAAGTAAAAAAATAGTATTTATTGATTTTTTACAGCAATTATTTGGTATTATATTTCTTCATGTAAAGCACACACAGATCAATCAACATGTACAGTTGTGCTGAATTATGTTTTCTTCATGTGAAAGCACACGTCGATCAACATGTACAGTTGTGCTGAATTGTTTTCTTTGTATAAAAGCACACATAGACCAACATGCACAGTTGTGCTGAATTATGTTTTCTTCATGTGAAAGCACACATAGACCAACATGTACAGTTGTGCTGAATTATGATTTTTGCATGAATGCAGTTGCATTTAATATTCTAGCAGCTTCTTTTGATAGTAGTAACCTACATTTTGCTGTGTGTGACCAGCTTTTGGAAGTCTAGACATGTACATTTTAGTATATGATTTTGCAGTAGGAGTCCCTTGTGTTATAATGAAATACACATTACAGTATATGCAATTAGAAAGAAATTAAACCCAGAAACATTATTTGTTTATGCCATGTTAAAGTCATTAATTGTGAAAGCTTTTTTTGTTTTGCTTCTTACTGAAAATGTTTGTTTGATTTTACTATATTTCAAAATTTAAACACAAATAGTTAGTTAAAACATATGATCCTCTTACTTCCTTATTGAGAGGCATATAGCTTCAATTGCTGAGTTTAACAGCTTAGTATTATAAAATAGGATAAGTGTAAAAATTCACAAATCATATTTTACCATAGCTTCTACATTCTCTCAGCCTTTAGTGGTCAAATGTAAGGTATACTGATCTAACTTTGTAACAAAGCAACATGCTATAACCCCCCCATTTCTGTCCCTTGAGACATAATTTTCAATTTCCTTTTAGGCCGGTATGGTGTGTCGAAGGAATGAAACAGTTAAGTAAAAGATGAATTTATGAGTACAATAATGCTTGTAGTTAAACTTGAAAATATTAGTGTAGCTATACTTCTGAATGCAGTCTGTTGAAAGTGCTGTAAGGGCTCCTCAGAAAGTAAAGTACTTCATGTGTTCTTGTTGGCTGAGCTCTGTGAAAAAGTTGGGGCACCTAAAGCACTGGAAGATCAATTTTCTCTCAGTGACAGTTAGTGATGTGAGACACCTAATGCACTGAAAGATCAATTTTCTGTCGCTGACTATCAGTGAGAAGGAACTTCTAAGACACTGAAACACCAATTTGCTCTCACTGACTATCAGTGAGATAGGACATCTAAGAATCTGAAAGACTAATTTTCTCTTACTGACAGTCAGTGAGAGGCGATACCTAAGGCACTGTGAAAGAGTTGGGGCACCTAAAGCACTGAAAGATCGATTTTCTCTCAGTGACAGTTGGTGATGTGAGACACCTAAGGCAGTGTTCCGCAAAATTTTTCTACTCGCGGCACACCATAAATTATCCATGACTCAACATGGCACACCAAAATGTTAATCTCCTCAAAAACATATGATATGACACAATAATATAAATACGTAATATAATCAACCTATTATTATTATTCTATTATATTATTATTAAATAGAAATCGACTCATGCGTTTATTAACAATTTATTGATTTTAATTCATGGTAGAAAATACAAGAAAATACACTTTTTTGTTACTATTAAAGTAAATAATCCTACTCATACCTTCAATGTGATACGTGCACCTGCTTAGCTACACACAGGCAGCTGATCCGTGGCGGAATCGTTGCCATTGCAAGTCTCATTTTTTCATCAACGGATTGGAGCCTCTTCCTCTTTGATGTTTTAATTTCAGTCAACGTCGAGAAGCCCAGTTCACAGGAAAATGTAGTCGAAAATGGCGATAACACATTAACTGTCATTAGGAGAATTCAAATTCGTGCAGAAATAGTCCAAAGTAATCAAGGTAGTTGCCTTCATCGATCGTGCATTGAAGGCAACTACCTCGATTACTTTGGACATTAACTGTCATCTCGGATATAGCCGGGTATTCACTACTTATTGTCAACCAAAATGTGTCTAAAGGCACTTCGAGAAGTTTTAATTTCAATGTTCTGTCTGCTTTTAAATCTGAGAGTTTTTCTTGTATATTAACTGGAAGAGGTTTGAATTCGCAATGAATGGATCACGAAACCAGTCGAAATGTTGAACA
This sequence comes from Macrothele yani, assembly GCA_039090855.1. Lineage (NCBI taxonomy): Eukaryota > Metazoa > Arthropoda > Arachnida > Araneae > Macrothelidae > Macrothele > Macrothele yani. Next base: position 68,485,920 of record CM077028.1, on the reverse strand, counting down.
CTCTTTCCAAAATAATTCTTGAACTTCTGCTGCAAGATTTCTAAATGTTATTTAATTAAGTCCATCACCACTTTATTACAGTCTGCAAGTGGCCATACAGTCGGGAACATTTCAAATGACCTATTAGTTTAATAGTAACAGAAAATAGCAAAACTGACTAGCAATCACAATTTTCGGACTGCTTCAGAGCACAGTTGAGATAGAACTGAAATAATTGTAAGACGCTGGACCTATACTCTTCAAAGGGAAGGAGAGACACGTATACCGACTTATTTAAAATAAAATCTAACAATGGGTGGGTACGTCGGTACAGGAAAAAAGTAATAAAGTTGAAGAAGTACTAACCAAAACAACGTAATAAAATAATAAAAGACAGAGAAAGTTTTGCTAATCCCCGCACTTTTAGAGAAAAGCGTACTCAGAACATGCGACGAGTGTAACAAAGAAGCCGCATAGCAGAGCGGTAGAGGCGAGAAATACAAATATATAAATTAGCAGAACTACAATATAACAACTGTGAGTAAATAATTTTCATTTAATTTCTTAGAATACATAAAAATTTGTGGCATGTAATAAAGAATAAACAAGCATCATCTTATTTAATCAGTGCAATGACAGAGAATGAAATACAAGCATATGAAAATAGGATAAAATAAAAAAATAAAACTCTACAATTAATCAAGCAAAGGTCTTCACTCTTTCCACGTTTATAAGTGAGTCACAGAAAAATTCTCATTGGCCGCCACCAGGAGTCGAACCCGGTGGCGGCCAATGAGAATTTTTCCGTGACTCACTATAAACGTGGAAAGAGCAAAGACCTTTGTTTGATGTTCCTGGTCCACGTGAAATGTCTGTATTAACTCTACAATTAATTTCTTACAATAGGATAATAGGTAAAAGTTCGCGTCACACCTTTCATCTTATGGGGGATGGGGGTACACTGGTGTGCAGCGGCACACCGGTTGCGGAACACTGACCTAAGGCACTGAAAGATCGATTTTCTGTCACTGACTATCAGTGAGAAGGAACTTCTAAGACACTGAAAGACCAATTTTCTCTCACTGACTATCAGTGAGATGGGACATCTAAGGATCTGAAAGACTAATTTTCTCTTGCTCACAGTCAGTGAGAGGCGATACCTAAGGCACTGTGAACGAGTTGGGGCACCTAAAGCACTGAAAGATTGATTTCCTCTCAGTGACAGTTAGTGATGTGAGACACCTAATACACTGAAAGATCAATTTTCTGTCACTGACTATCAGTGAGAAGGAACTTCAAAGACACTGAAAGACCAATTTTCTCTCACTGACTATCAGTGAGATGGGACATCTAAGGCTCTGAAAGACTAATTTTCTCTTACTGACAATCAGCAAGAAGAGACATCTAAGGCACTGAAAGATCAATTTTTCTCTCGCTGTTTATCGGTAAAAGAATATTGAGAACTACTTGGAGAGAACACTTCCTGTACATTGGCATCCATCAATGAAGTATTAAATAAAATACAACAGTTTTGTGTTCTATAAAAGGTTTCAGTAGTAAGCATCAAGAGGCAGCAAAAGTAAATCTGTAAATGATATACAGTTAACAGTAGTGTATTGTGCATCACCAGGCTAAGTGAGTGGCATCACTGAGAAAATCCAACGCTGAGCTGCATGTTTTACAATAATTGGGTCCTGCAGTGAAATCTATTTGTCACATGTTGCAGCATGCCAACATAATCATTTGTAAGTTTCTGCACATTACCACCAGAAACTTGCACCTTTCAGACAAGGGAAGCATCGACACACTGATCTTTCAGACAGCAAAGGAAGCATCAACACAAAGGTCTGAACCTCTAGAGTTTTAGTGGGTGTGTATGTAAAGCAGAAATCTACAAACCTCGCATTTGAAAACATGGGATGTTGATACGTGTGTGTGTGCAAATGCAGTAGCACAATATGAAGTTCATGATGCCTTTTCATGGACATAGGCTTCTGGCTTCTTGTGCTGCTATGTCTGTGTTCAAATCCTTAAGCAAGAGGTGGATGTCAGTTGCATAGCTTGTAATGTTGGGGTTCTGATCAGGGCCTGGTTTAGGATGACCAAACCAGGCAGGGAGTTTTCATCTTGTGGTCCACTATAAAAAACATACGTACCTACAGGGAAATACCTCATAAATTTCCTCATGAAAAATGAAAAATTAGGTCTTCGATAAAAGAAAACTTTTGAAATAAGCATTGTAAAACGAATTCAATTGTAGACAAATTTGAACAACAATTTAGCAGTGAAAGAATTAAAAAAATCATTCTTGCTTGAATGTAGTGTCAAAACCATTCAACCATAAGCAGAATTCAAAAATTTCAGTTAATTATTTTTTTCCTAAAAGTTTTGTTTCAATAATAAAATAAAATAAAACAAAACAAAAGTGAGTCTTTTGAAGACCCCATTTCTAGCTAAATCGCCATGAAGATAATTCTGAATGTTAATATGGGCACATGCCATGTAGCAAGTTTCTTTTTCTTACGAAATTGTTAATTTTAATAATTTTTAGTCAACAAGTGCCTGCTGCACAATGGTACTATCTCCTCCTTAAGTAGACACTTTTTTAAAATCTACCCATTCAAATTTTTTTTTTTTTTTTGGAGCCATGAACTAGCACTTGTAATTCTTTGTTTTCTTTAAGATAAATGTCGGTGGGACACGAATTTCAGAATATCTCTGCCAGAGGATCGCTTTGTACTCTGCATTGGTCTGTGGATAAGAGGGTGGGGACAATGCACCGTCACAAAAAGTACTAGTGTCTCCTTCAAGTTTTCAAAAGGAGTTTAGGGCCTACCATTTACCCTTGCCTCCAAGTCCAATGGCCTACATCTAATTGTAGTTAGCTTTAGCTTATTAAGTAATTCATAACAGTGTGCTTGGTCCAGCAGATTATTCTTAAATAAGCAGAGAGAATTTTGCTATGTCATATCAGAGAAAACGACCAGCATAGATATGAGAAAAACTTTTTTTTGCAATTTTTTTTAACGTAAACATGTCAAATAGAAATAGAGCCCAAATGAAGTTAAGGATTACTGTTCACAAGTACTAAAATAATTATTTGATCGTTCCAAAAAGCCCAGACAAAGAATACGAAAAAGTGGACCATTTCTTGAGTGGTCCACTGAGAAATGTCCCGGTGTCTGTGTGGGCCAATTCGCCCCTGGCTCTGGTGCAGAGTCACATAGTGGGCCCTCTATATAATTAAGTTAGGCATGCTTAAAAGTATTTCCACCAATTTCATTTTACATATGGCATTTTCTTATATACTATACCAGTAGCTCATCATGTAATCAAAAGTATAGAATGAAGAACATAAGATTGTCTACTAGTATTCAGAATAATACTGAAAGAAAGATCTCTTTGTTTTCTCAACACTGAAAGACCCCTGGTTACATGGATAATTGTCATCAATATGGCAGCCATTAGCCAACTGACTGTGTAACCACTTTGAACACATGGCAGTATCTAAATAATGAATTGGACAGAGTGTGAGAATTGGATATTGTTTCCGACAGTCGGCAAGATTTAAACTGTGGCATTGCCCATAAGTAGCTTTATCATAGAATATGGCTCAAACAATGGAAAGAAAGCGAAGCCAGAAAAAACATACATTATTGGAATTATTTTCATAATAATGTAAATAACTGATTCAACCTAATGATCGGTGAGTGTTCAGTAAGTGCAATAATGTACCATAATTATATTACTGTTATCTTCCATTGGCTGATTGTGGGATGAATTCACCTTTGAGAATGTCACACAAAAATCTTTCTGCAACCAGACAGAAATTGTAAAGTTATTATCACATGTTATCAGTTTTTTTTTCTTCTTTCATCGTTTCTGTAGCTTATCATTAGCCAGTGGTGGGCACAGTGGTGATGCCAGCAGCTCAGTAGAACTGGAGGGGGAGGGGGTTACATGGGAAGGCACACATTTTGAAATGCTCGTCAGAAATTTTGGCAAAAATTCCGTTCATATAGATTTTACCTGACACTGATGATATCCCCAGTAAAAAAAGTTTCCTGATACATCCTGTATGTAGTATTTGTTCAACATGCATATGTACTATGGATACAAACTTCCATAGCCTTTAACAACTTACTATTTCTTTCTTTACAGCAATTTTAGCTTATTCTTTTTGTTAAATATTTTTTTCAATATTTGCTGTCATAAAGCTGTTTATGAATTATATTTTGTAACCTGACAAGGGATCTCTCCCCTTTCCTTCCTTCCTCTCTCTGTCTCTCTCTCTCAGAGAACTACCTCCATTTCCCAGAATTAAAAAAAAATCACGTCTTTTTGTACTTTTATCCCAATTCCCTAACATCTTAAATGGTTGCATTCACCATATGCTCTGACTGCTTAAATATATTATTTTTTTTGAGGGGGTGAGGGGGGGGGGACTAAAGGGGTGGGCTCAAAAAAGTTGGGTGGGTTCAGCTTTGCACCTGAATAGGCACCTCAAATGACTAGGCCCTAATGCAACTGCGCCCCACCTTGTCATATAGTAGCTATGCTACTGAATGTTTTGTTTCTTCTTCTGGCACTGATTCTCTCTCTTCACTGGAAACGGTAGATCTAAGTTAAGTATGAGTGAATTTTTTTATTGCTCATGGAGGTTGTAATAAAACAATAGGTTCAAGTTTATCACGTAGGAGCTGTAAACATACTAAAAATTCTAATTACCAATTGTTTAAAACATTCAATGTTACAACACCCTAACTATTAAACTTCTTGCTTGTTGTACCTTAGAATCAAAATTTTAGCTTTCTGTGAAGACCTTTACATTTCACTGTAAAGGACTCAACTAAGAACTATAACCTGCTGCTCTAGTGGGCGAGTGGCACAAGTTTCTGACTTATAATCAGTTGTCCAAGATGGGTCAAGGTTCGAATGAAGCATGGATGGTGTGTTTGTCTTAATGCACAGGTTCTCCCTTTTTCCTGGAAACAGTGCCCCCTGAAGTAGGGATGGGGGACTACTTACAGCCCACTGAGCTGCTCATGGTGGTCATTAAAATCCCAAACAAACAAAGAAAACTAAAAATTTGATTCCAATGTACAACATACAACGTTTAATAGCTAGAGCATTCTGATATGAATATTATAAAACAAGTTGTAACTTAAAATCACAGAAATCTTCCTGAAGGAATGGTTATGTGGAAAACAATAAAATAAGCTATACCTTCCTGTCCCAGATATTTATTGACAGCTGATAAAAATGTGGATTCATCATTTTCTGCTGTATCTAAAAATTTAGTTCATGTGGTGTCATCCCACCTTTCCGTGAAAGACAAAGTTTAAGATGATTCTCACAGCAAACAACATTGTTAATAATTGCTGTGTTTTGATAAAGTGCTGATTTTAGATGATCTACAGCCAGGAGGAAAGCCATACACTTAAATTACTTACAGGGATTGGACAGAATAATGTGAACACCTAGGAAAGGAAGGTTTTACATACCTACACTGACGGGAAAAAAAAATCCCAACACCACGAAAAAATAGTTGTAGAGGAATGAAATGGCGGCAATACATTTGTATAGGTAACATATTTAATCGATTAAGGTTTCAAGATCACAGCTTAATGTAAGCGCGAGAAGAGCCATTTTAAATGTGAATTGCTGGTACATTAATAACCGGTGTAACCGCCAGAATGTTGAATGCAAGCACGCAAACGTTCATGCATTGTGTCGTACAGGTGCTGGATGTCAGGTTGTCGGATGGAGTTCCATGCCTGTTGCACTTGGTCGGTCAACACAGGGACGGTTAATGCTGGTTGGGGGTGACGCTGGAGTTGTCGTCCAATGATGTCCCATACGTGCTCGATTGGTGAAAGATCTGGTGATCTAGCAGGCCACGGCAACATGTCGACACTCTGTAGAGCATGTTGGGTTACAACAGCGGTATGCGGGCGAGCGTTATCCTGTTGGAAAATGACCCCTGGAATGCTGTTCATGAATGGCAGCACAACAGGTTGAATTACCAGACCGACGTACAATTGTGCCGTCAGGGTGCGTGGGAAAACCACGAGAGTGCTCCTGCTGTCATAGGAAATTTCTCCCCAGACCATAACTCCAGGTGTAGGTCCAGTGTGTCTCGACCGCAGACAGGTTGGTTGCAGGCGCTCACCTGGCCTCCTTCTAACCAACACACTGGCACCCAGGCAGAACCGGCTTTCATTAGAAAACACAACAGATCTCCATCCCGTCCTCCAATGAGCTCTAGCTTGACACCACTGACGTCGCAAACGGCGGTGATTTGGAGTAAGTGGAATGCACGCTGCAGGGCGTCTGGCTCAGAGCTGTCCTTCAAGTAACCGATTTGTAACAGTTCGTTGTGTCACTGTGGTGGCAACTGCAGCTCGAATTGCTGCCTCAGACGCGGTACGATGCGCCACGGCCATACGCCATACACGGCGGTCTTCCCTCTCAGTAGTGCCACGTGGCCGGCCGGAACCCGGTCTTCTTGAAGCAGTACCTTCCCTTGACCACCGCTGCCAACAATCATGCACAGTGGCTACATTCCTGCCAAGTCGTTCTGCAATATTGCGGAAAGAAAATCCACCTTCTCGTAGCCCTATTACACGACCTCGTTCAAACTCCGTGAGCTGTTGATAATGGCTTCTTCGTCTTCTTAAAGGCATTCTTGACTAACATCAACACACTACGTTGAATCTCAACGATAACTAACGCTCACGAACGTTACAGCGCGTATTTACAGCAAACCTGCTTTGCATGTTCCGAGGGGCGCTAGTAGCGCCACACGTATGCGCCGAGCGCAAAATTTGCATAGACGTCATCTTACAGATGTATTCTCACCACCTACTGACTGTCGTTTATCTAACACAACCCCTTCTTGGTGTTGGGATTTTTTTTCCGTCAGTGTATTATGGTGGGGAACCACCTTTTGGCATTCAAAAATGCCTGATTCTTTTGGAATGGGCATATACAAATCCTGGATGGTGGTTAGTGGGATGTTACACCATTCTTCATACAGAAACTGCTCCAGGCCCTTGATAGATGCAGGAGGATAGCGGGATCTTACTCTTTTTTTCCCCAAACAGGCCACAGTGGCTCGATTATGTTTAAGGTTTAAGTCTGGTAATTGGGGTGGCCAAGGAAGGTGTGAAAGTTTGTCCTCATGTTCCTCAAACCACGATTGGACATTCCGAGCTCTGTGAATTGGGCCGTTATAATCTTGATAGATGGCATCCCCTGCAGGAAGCAATGCTTGAGCCATTGGATGGACTTGGTTGGCCAAAATGGTTTCATATACCCTGCCAATCATCCATTCTTTCAAGGTGATCAGGGGACCTGCTGAAAACCACAATATGACCACCCAGAGCATGACAGAACCACCACCATGCTGCACTGTTGGGAGCAGACAGTCTGGGTTGCACACTTCTGACAGTATTCTCCACATATAAATATGTCTTGTGGTGGGGAATAATGTGAATGTGGATTCATCTGACCACACTACATGCTTCCATGCATCAGCAGTCCACGATGTATGCTCCTGGCACCACTGCTGTCGCCGTTGTGCATTCACCTGGGTCACCAGATACTTTGCAATAGCAGCTCTGCCATGAATATATTATTTATGCAGTTACCTGCATACTGTTTTTTTTTATATTGGGGTCTGGAGATGCAGATTGAGCTCCGCACTAATTTTCGGCATCGTGGTCTTCTTATTACGGGCAACAATCCTCTCTAACGCTCTCCTGTTGCTATCAGTTAGGGTTGTTTTCTGGTCACTCTTGTGTTTTGCAGACAAGGTTTTGCCACGAACACAGTAGGCTGTCATGACGCTAGACACAGTAGCTTTCGATACCCACACTACCCTGGCAACTGTTGTCACGGAGGCACCAAGTAGCCGGCTACCAACGATTAGCCCTTTTTCGAAGTCTGTTAGGTCGCTCATTTTGTTGTCATCCCAAAAGGAATTTTGCAACAAGGCACTTTAAATGCACATAAACAGGACCTTAAGGTTCTAGACAAAGCTGTTACAACTAAAAATGGGTGGATAGTTTTGCGTATTGCGACATACGCAGCTGCATTAAAAGTCACGTCTCTGAGCATGGTGTTCATGTTATTCTGTTCAACTCTTGTGCATCTACACGGTGAAGAAACTTCAGCAGCATTTTTGATAAGTGTGACACCACAAAGATTTGACTCCAGTGGACGTTTTGCTGTAGTATGATGACGCACATAGTTTGATGGCAGAAGAAGACATGCAGTTTCAATTGTGCTCCATATATCCAACTTCTGATATTTGCAGGTTATGAAAGTTTCATTTCATAAGCAGTTTATAGATCATGCAGGCACGATTTTGAGTTGAAGTCATTGTTTAGGGTACTCTTATTAATCGAGGTCTACATGCCTTCCCTCTGGGTAACATAAAACCCTTGCAGGAGACAAATGTTATGTAAATATCAAGCAAAGGGATAATATGTTCAGTATTATGTTATTTAATACATTTGAGCAAATAAATGTATTTCATGTTTTACTCTTTGGGAAGCCTACATGCATTGTGGTTCATTGTGCTCCTAAAGGAATGCAACATATTAGAAATTCAAAATTGACTTCCCATTTTCAAATTGCAAAATTCTTAAATATTTTTGTTTTATAAAAGTTTTTGTGTATTTCAGGTATTCCAATTGCAACCACTGAAAAAGTGTTCCGTTACAAAGAATTGCACATCGTTCTTTCAACTTTAGGGTATATTTTAATAGGATCCTTTCTAGCATTCTTGATGGAGCTAAGCGAGTATTTATTACTCACTTATACTTCAAGCTTAACTTTGTCCATTGCTGGTGTGTTCAAGGTAAGAAACAAAAGTACATATTTATTAATTTCAGCATCTGTTTTAGAATACATGTCTGGAATATTCTGTAGTATGCATAATTGATGTGTTTGCCTGTGTGTATTGTTCTGCAGTTTTTAGTAAAATTTACTATTGCTAAGATAATACCCAAAACCTGGTAATTGTGACCCCAGTCACTGATCACTTAGTTTGTTAGTAAAGAAAAGTTCTGTTATACAGGGTGTCCGAAAATTATTGGACACATTACGAAATTATGTAAAAATAAAGAAAAAAACTATGAGCATTGTCTGTTTTTCTATGTCACATATTACTAACACGGTTTCTATATTTTTGTTTTGCAGAATTGTTATTCCCAGAATCCGATAAATGGTGCTAGGTGTGGCCTAATGAGAAATGTATGAGAAATACGCAATCAGTAGTCATGTCATCCATACAGCAGAAGGCGATGTGTGTGTGTTATGGCTTGAGGAATTAAAGTCTGTCATTAAAGTTAAAAGACAGTACCGTTTAGAGTATGGTTGTAATCCTCCATCAACGAATTCATTTAAGCAGTGGATGAAACAGTTTAAGGAAACAGGCAATGTGGAACATCGTGGAGGAGCCATTAAGCATAGTGTCAGCGGTGAAACAGTTGACCAAGTTAATGAAAGTTTCCGACGAAGCCCCAGGAAGTCCGTTCGTAAAGCAAGCAGAGAATTGTGCATTCCGAAATCGACAGTTCATGATATCTTGCACAAGAAATTAAAGTTTCATGGTTATAAAATTCAAATAGTGCAAAAGATGCATGTAAATTATCATACTCTGTGATACGATTTCGCTGTGGATATGCTGAATCGAGTGGAAAACGACAAAAACTTTCTCAGTACTGTAATTTTTAGTGATGAATCCACATTTCACGTATCAGGTATTGTGAATCATCACAACTGTAGGATATGGGGCAGTGAACCGCCTCATGCTGGTATTGAACTGGATGGTTATTCTCCAAAAGTTAATCTGTGGTGCACCCTATCAAAAAGAGAAGTGATTGGCCCTTTCTTCTGCGAAAAACCCTTAAATGGTGACACTTACTTGGATATGCTAGAAAATGTCGCTATACGCCAGATAAAAAGGTATGACGTCGTTTTCCAACAAGACGGCGCGCCTCCGCATTGGTCAACATGTGTACATAAGTGCCTAAATGAGTATTTCCCCAACAGATGGATTAGGCATGGTGGTCCCATTCCGTGGCCTCCTCGCTTCCCAGATCTAACTCCACTGAATTATTTCATGTGGGGTTATGTGAAGGATTGTGTCTATCAGACGCCTTGTACTGGTTTGCAGGAACCGAAGCAGCATATCACAGCTGCTATCAATTCCATAACTCCTCAGATGCCTGCCAATACATGGCATGAAATCAAGATCGCTTGGACGTACTATGAGCAACCAAGGGATCTCACATTGAAATTTATTAACTTGTGTAGTTTCATTGTAAGTTAGTACAGTCAGTTTCTTTATATATGTTTGTTTTGCTTTATATGATTTTGTAATGTGTCCAATAATTCTCGGACACCCTGTATAATACTGAGGAGTAGACCCAGAAGCTTATCTTGGGAGGGAAGGAGGTTAGTTTGCTCTAAAAAAAAAGATACTGTGGAAGGGACACACATACATTGTGACTTACGTGTGGGGAAAACAGGAAGAAGTGAAAAAAAAAAGAATCCCCCAAACAGGACAGAAAAAAAAATGCAGATGGGAAATCTTTATACATATAGCACAAACATCATTTGTATTTTGGCTTTGCCACTCACATTTCACACACAGTCCGAAGTCCACCCCCCACAGTACCTTTCCCCATTCTGCAATTACTAATCGTACCAGATGACACTAAAGAACAGAACAAAGCATGCATTACTTTTAATGACCATTTTTTCCCCCTTCTGCTATGAGCTTTTCCTATTTCTGAACTTCTCTCTCTCTTTTTTTTTCTGTCTGATGAAGGTAGAACAGAACTTTTTATCTCCAGATTCACAGCAAATTTCAATTGTTATAAAAACTTCTATGCAATTTGTGCATTGTTTACTAATTTAAAAAATAAACACATTGAGTTACAAACTTGGTCATTCAAAAAGGGAAAATCAAATGGGGAAGGGGGGGACTCACCCCAGTTTCACACCTGTTGGATCCTCCACTGCGTATACTGGTCTTTACTCAGTTTATGCTATAACCAAACCAGTACATAGTCTGCCCACCTTTGGCCATTATGACTGTTGCGATCCTTTTACACATGCTTTCTATGCGATTCCAAGTAGGTCTGTACTGAAGTTTTCCTACATTCCTCCTGCAAAGTTTCTGCCAGAGCTGTCATAGGGAAAGGTCTTACCAGCCAAAATTGGGCCATGAATTTCAGCTCGTCTCGCAGACGTTTTCAGTCGGATTTAGATTGGAGCTTTGAGCTGACCAATCCAACACTTGTAAGTTCTGCTCCTCAAACGAGGCCTGGACATACCTTACAGTGTGACTGGGCACTCAGTCTTGCTGAAGTAGACAGGGATCTGTGCCAAAGTACTACCACAGTGTAGTAGGTAATGTGGAATTGTTTAAAATGTCTTTCTACCTGGTGAGTGGAGGTCACTGCAATGAAATTTCAGACAGAGTTCTTCCCAGCAGAAACAGCCCCACAGCATTACAGATCCTTTACTAAGTTTAAGCTATATAACTTTATCGTAGGGACAATGCAGCCAGCTTGACACTGTTCCCAGGGTAATGCCACACCCAAATACACTGCTGTTAATAGAAATTGCAACACCAAGAAAGAAACAAGCAATCACAATAAAATTTATGGGAATGATTAGTTATGATACAGGCTGCAAACGATCACAATTACATACCGGTTCGTGATGAGGAAGGCCAAAAAATTAGTAATAAGTAAATCCACCATGAGCGCTGATAACTGATCCCATACGACATGGGATCAAATGAAACAGAGTTTGGATGGTCGTCTATGGTATTGCATTCCATTCTGCTTCTACACGCATCCATAATTCGTTGGTTGTGACAGGCGGCGAGGCCATGCGAGCCAGTCGTTGCGCGATGACACCCCGGACATTCTTTATAGGCGACAAATCTGGCGAGTGAGCAGGCCAGGGAAGACATGTGACTTGGTGTGCACGGAGTATGTCGTGGACTGTACAAGCAACATGGGGTTGGGGATTGCCCTGTTGGAACACTGCTCCAGGGATCATCTGAAGGAAGGGTAGAAGTTCAGCTTCCAACGCTTCCCTGATGTAGAGTTGGTTATTCAATGTGCCTGTGATGCGTAATAGGCAAGTGCATGAACGAAACGCAATAGCACCCCAGACCTTCACGCTCGGCATGGGACCAGTATGCAGTCTTCCAAATGACGTTCACCATGGTATTTGTGAACAAAGATTCGCTCATCGTGATGCATTGGATTGAATCTGGACTCGTCCAAAAACACAGTATGCTCCCATTCAGCACTCCAGTTTCAATGTTCGCAGGACCGTTGCAATCGCTGGTGCCTACGTTTCAGAGTCAAGGGAAGTCGTAGCAATGGTGGATGGTGAGCAGCGAGACCTCTTGGCAGCAATCGGTGACGAACAGTGCTTGCAGACATCAGACAACGTACGACCATCATCCATTGCTGTCGTGGATGGTGTTGTGCGCGACGTCACTGCCATACATTGCAAATGCCTGTCTTCCCCGCTCGTTCGTGCAATCTCAAGCTCCCATCCCTGCACGACGATCTGTCCAGTGGCACCACGTACGCATAATAGTAGTCGCATTACACCTAACGCGTGCAGCGATATCGTGGTATGATAAACCACCTTCTTTGAGTCCAACAATTCTACTTCTTTCAAACTCTGTCAAGTGTTTGTATGGTTGTCTCGTCCTCATATCCGTCGTGTTTACATGTTAACAACTGCATATGGTCAAGTTTAGCGATAGCAATTTTAAAAACCTGCTCTCTGTGTATGCCTTCTTTTACACCCCCTGGTGTGATGTTTCCGGTGGCATTGTGCACCCCTTACATCATCATGTGCGCTGAAATTGTAATCATCTGCATCTCCATGGGAGATGCAGATGATTACAATTTCAATTTCATCTCCATGGGAGATGCAGATGATTACAATTTCAGCGCATCCACCCTGCAAATTTTGTGCAAATCTGAGCATTTCTTTAGGTGTTGCAATTTCTATTAACCAGAGTGCACTTTATTTAATAAAAGAGTGAGTAACATGATTTGTCACACTCCACACGACACTCTTCTGTTGTTCACGAATGGTTAGCATGATGCAAAACATCACTAGCAGTGGATTTTGGGCATCCTAGAATGGCAGTGCTTAAAATTATGGGTAATATCTGCTCCAATAGCCATCCTGTTGCTGCAGACAAGATGAGATCACGTCTTGTACCCTCCTTGAAAACTCCTTGAATAAAAGTTCATTTTCAAGTCCTTGAAAGTACTTGAAAGTTTAAGGCTCTGTTTTTTTTTTTTTTATTATTATTTTTTTTTTTGGATTAATGATGATGTGAAAGAGCATGTGTTAAATAATTGTTTGTGCTAAAAAGCAGGGGAGCAGAAAATGTTCAGGGTCCAATATTTCCCCAGAACCCCCCCCCCTTTTTTTTGTCTGAAATTTCCCCCAAAACTGTAGCGGATTTTCATACAAGTTTAGACGATTATTAGAGTACATGTCGATGATCAAAAAGTATCCTTAAAGCCTATTGCTTAAAAATTTGAAAAAACAACAACAAATAAACTAGTATTTATTCCAATGAATAACTAGGTTTGTTTTTTTTTTCCACCAAAAAAAATTGCTCGTTTTTTTTTAGTTGCACATTATGGTAACCGAATCGTGCCATTATACGTAGAACATATATAGTATCTGAAACAATCATTTGATGCGGCAGTTTGCAGTACGTCACAGCCCTCATAACCGCTTGTATTACGACACATTTTTCAAAATGATTACCTGATTACCATGAAGTAAATTACTCCTATGTTTCACACTATATTCATTGTTAATAAGTCAATTTTTCGTTTTATTATTACTACCATTATTTTACCCCTGGGCAAAATTTTCCCCAAAACTGCCTTAATTTCCCCGAACCTTGTTCGCGTGTTCGACATATTCTGCACCCCTGCTAAAAAGATGTATAGGAGATTTCTGCGTATTTGTAATAAAAACACCAAGCTGATCAAATAGCGCAGAACTTGCATTCAACCCAGGGGAGTGTGTGGACAGCTATGGTGCCTTGGCTATGATATCACTACAGAGTAAAGCATCAGCCATGTGTGTAAAATAAGTGGAATGATGTATTCGCAAATTGTGATGCGCTTCTGTTTATTGGTGTTAGGGATGCGTTCTTGCGGGAGGGTGGAACTTCCAGGAATCGCTTGTGCCTCACGCATGGACCCTTCGTCTCCTGGCTGCATCAAAAGCTGCATCAAAGTCATGCATCAAAAATAAAAAGTTAGAGCAAACAATAAGTGTCATACCAGTAGACGAACGCAAAAATAATGTACCCTTTCAAAATATTCCACAAAATAAAATGATTTTGAAAAATACCAAAACAGAGGGGCAATTCAAAGTTAATAAAATAAACCAACTGGGGGCAAGGGGTAACAGGCAGGTCATTGAAAATGTGCCTGCTCCAGCTAAGATTAATGGTCTGCACTTACTAAATACCTACCTTCTGATTAGCTGACAGTACATACATATGATATTTTGGGTTTAAAAAGTCATTGAAAAGTGCTTGGATTTATTTTGCTTGGAAGAGTACGAACCTTGGAGATAGTCTGCTCTGGCATCAATGAGGCGTGGCCTGCCAACTCTTTTTAAACAGCTCAAATGTCATCTGTTTTGGACCGTCTTTGATAGGTACTAACTACTGTATAGCATGAGCAGCCTACCAGTGTTTCGGAGATGCTCTTACCAAGGCATCTTGCCATAGCAATCTGGCCTTTTTTGAAATCTGGTAAATCCTTTGCTTTTCCCATGTTGAGATGAAATGAAATAATGACAGAGTGTGGTCCAGCTGAGGTTAAATAAGGTATTATATATATCATTCATGACCTAGCCATGTGACGCTGATTGGCAGCATTTACAGTTATTTGTATAATGCAGAGGTGGTTTTAATGATTTGGCTGATTGGTGTATAATACACTATCTACCAACAAGTAATTGGACACCCCTGCAATTGACGATATCTGCGGTCCTGATACACGTCTCAGCCGCCGCCGTTAAATATCGTGTGGGGAAACAACAACGCAATCAGTCGCATGCAAGATGGCACGCAGTTCGGAGCTCTCTGATTTCAAGAAAGGTGTAATCGTCGGGTATCACAGAAATGGCCGATCCATACGTGACATTTCCAGCGAGTTGAAGTACACAAAATCGACAGTGGCCTACGTGATTGGCAAGTGGAAGATGAGAGGTGACTGTCGGAATGTGCCCCGACTCGGCAGACCCACAAAACTGGGAGTTAGAGACCGACGGGTGCTGGCCAGAGAAATTCGGAAGAACCGCACCAAATCGATGGGCCACATCTGCGAGAAGTTTCAACAGGCATACGGGAGTGTTCTTTCGATGAATACCATCTGTAAGGAAGCCCATCTGCTCAGTTATCATGGACGTGGTGCCGCCCACAAGCCTTTGATCACCAAGTCCAATAGCGCTGCTCGGCTAACGTTGTGCAAAGAACGTCGACAGTGGACCATTGAACAGTGGAAACAGGTTCTCTGGAGCGACGAATTAAGGTTCACCCTCTACTGTTCAGATGGCAGGGCCTGGGTTTGGCGTCTACCTGGAGAACGCCTCCTGCCGGAATGTATTGTGCCAACTGTGAAGTTTGGCAGCGGTGGAATTATTGTATGGGGGTATTTCTCCTGGTATGGCATGGGACCCTTGGTCGCAATTCCTGGTAGACTCAACGCCGAGACCTACTGCACCATTTTGGATGACCATGCGCTTCCTACGTTGTGGCAGTTTTACAGGGTGGACCCATGTTACTTTCACGATGACAATGCCACCTGTCATGTTGCGAGTTCCACCATGGCTTGGTATGGTGACCATGGGGATAATTGAATGGACTGGCCTGTGCATAGCCCGGACCTTAACCCTATCGAGCGCCTCTGGGACGAGTTGGAGCGTCGACTTAAGGGGTGCGCCCACCGTCCGAAATCGGTGAAGGAACTGACCTGTCTTCTCCAAGCTGAGTGGAAGAAAAGACCGCTAGCCTTCGTAAAACGCCTGGTTGAGAGTATGCCCCGGAGGGTCGCAGCTATAATTGCCACTCGTGGAGGCTTCACCAACTATTGAAGGTGAATAAACTTCGTTTTCCTTTGCTATCACAGGTGTCCAATTACTTGTTGGTAGATAGTGTATAAACATGTATGCACATTTTTTTTGATGGTGGAAATTTTCACTCAGAAATGGGTTTATAGTTAATGCATGGATATAAAGAGGGTTTCTGTCAAGCCAGATTTCCTCGTACAGTATTTATTTTACTTTTGAGTGGGAACCCTGAGAGACTGTGGATGTAACTATTCTTCAAATGTATCTGAAAATTAGACTTTATTGTCATGCTGTACATCATATCATTATTTCTGCGATTGCTTGGGAGTGCCTTGTTTTGAAACCAAGCAATCTGTTCCTTGCTCATTCTGACTAAAGATATGAAATTTTAGTGGATAATTTGAATCTGGATCAACTGGGACCCTCATAAAACTTCTATCAAGAATAATTACTGGTGAAATTTAAATCACTTAGTACCTGAAAGGAAATGGGATGTCATTTTTAATATGGCAGAGAAGTTGAAGTGTTTTTGCCATGTGAAACAAATATTAATTAATTGGGTACTTCTTTTCTGCCCATGAAGTGCACTGAACTCATGGAAGATGGTTTTGAGAAACTTAGGGAGGGAGGGGAGTATTCCACATGAATTCTTATATTTTCAAGTGGGATACTTTCCTTGTGTCATTTGTGTTTATAATACATGCATGTGTTCACATACCAATTTTTAGTACATCTTTTGCAGAAGTATGTGTGCTTGTGAAATCACTTTATCTGCACATGTATCAGTTCACATTTAGATACAATATCTCCTCATCTGTAAGGTAGATTAAAAAGAAATATTTTTGCATTGAGTAGCACTAATCACAGGAATGTTGATTCACCCCCTTTTCAATTTTTTCAGTGCACAGTTTTCCCATAGGTGACAGTTTTACACAGTACCTACACTTTTAAAAATTTGGGTGAGAAAATTCTTTGCTTTTTGATAGCCAAAGCTCTGTGCAAAATTATTTGCATTTATTTTTTTTTTTAGTGATGTGTGGTGCACAGTTTTGTCTTTAGATGCAGCAGATACATGTTTGTGTGAGATTTGTGTAACTATATTTTGCATTTGGCAATATACACCTTCTACAGATCATATTTGGAAAATTCTTTTTGGAACTGATCTGTCATCCTGAGGGAAATATGTCATGTTTTTTCAAATATTATAGCTAGATGGTGCACATTTAGATCATGAATTCAGTTAACTCTGTTTCAAAACATCAAATTGAAAAAGCTCCTTTAGCATTAGATTACTTTGCCTATCATTAATACCATCTCATTTTTCAGATGTAGTTTCCTTTCCCCACTAGGAGGTGTTGTGGTATACAGTAAAACCTCCTTAAAGGACACTCCCAAATAGCAGACAGTTTTATGATCTTCAGTCCCAAAGTATATGGTTTTGTATATTTACCTCCAAATAGCAGATCCTCAGAATAACAGACAGTGATCTGGGTCATAAGATAGTTAATAACACAAATGTTCAAGAGGTGAAAAAATTGGCAAATTTTTTCTGCAAAGATTTTCTTTAGCTTCTCTGGATGGATGCAGGGCAACTTTTCCCCCTCAAAATCCCCATTGGAAATTTACTGATTTGTGGTTTCAATATGGCAGATCTGTGTTTAGGGAAGTGGACAGAACAGATTTGATTTATCACATTACCCCAAATGTTTCTGAAAGTGAATGAGCTTCACTATCTTGTTTTTTATTATCAACTGTCACTGTTCTTTGAGTTTCACTGTGATTTTGTGCTTGTGTAGGTTGCAGCAAATATGAAAAAATTTTGTCAGGCAAACTTGTTGGTTTTGACAATGGTGACAAGAAGGAAAATATTGATGTTGAAAAAATAAAAATTTCAAATGTGGCTGAAAAGGAAAATTTGAGTGTGTGACATTTTGCTGAATGCTTCAAAGTATGCAAAATGCAAATAAGTGAACTTGTGAGTAAGCAGGAGGAAATCAGCAAACTGTGGATCCCCAACAAAAACAGCAAAAATGTTAAAGTTTGCAAAACTGAGACTAGTGCAATGATTCACACAATACAATATCCACATTTGTATTGTGCCCCATTGTAAACCAATTGCAAAAAATAAAAAATAAAACATTGAGTCAAAAACATAATTTTAATTATACAATGGCCGTTCCATAAAAACTGAGAGTAAAATCACACAAAATGAAGAAATATAGGTACAGCAAAATATATGCTGCTCTTTCTCAAAGTATCTTCACTCAGATGATATGCAACAGTCCCATCATTCCATCCACTTTTCAAAGCATGTGGTGAAGGCATTTTGTGGAAGCTGCTTTA
Organism: Macrothele yani; assembly: GCA_039090855.1. NCBI lineage: Eukaryota > Metazoa > Arthropoda > Arachnida > Araneae > Macrothelidae > Macrothele > Macrothele yani. The sequence goes on along the minus strand of CM077028.1, from coordinate 68,467,434 downwards.
GTGACCCCTGTACAGCTTGAATAACGCCAGCATCTGTGTTGAATGTTGCGTCATGGAACTTCTTCATTGTTGGAAACAACCAGAAATCGCACGGGGCGAGGTCAGGATTGTAGGCAGGCTGTGGCATGATTTCAATACTGCATTTCGTAAGAAACTGTTGAACACAAGCAGCCACATGTGGGCTGGCGTTATCATGCTGTAAGGTCCACTTGCCCCTCAGTTCCGGTCATTTAATCGATATGTGTTGTAGCAGTCGCTTCAAGACTGAAATGTAATACCTGAGTATTACATTTCAGTCTTGAAGCGATTGTCTACCAGAATGTTGTTCCTCTACAAATTAACAGTAATTTGTAGAGGAACAACATTCTGGTAGACTACACCTTTTATGATCAAAGAAAATGATCATAACCTTTTCAGCTGATTTGGTTTGACGGACTTTTTCGAAGGTGGTGAGCCTGTGTGTTTCCAGACACTCATTGCGCGCTTCGTGAGTGGGTCAAAACAATGGGGCCATGTTTCATTGGCAGTTATTACTGTGTTTAGAAAGTTTGGATCTTTTGCAATCATTTGTTTCCACTCATGACACACCTGAACTCTGGCTAACAATTGTTCTCTCATCAGGTGATGAGGTACCCATCTGAAACACACACGATGCAGCAGTAATTTGTTGCATAGAATGTGGAATGCCGACGTTTTGAAATATTAGTTGACGCCGCTATGTCTTCACATGTCGTTCATTGATCTTCTTGTAGGATTGCCCAAGCAGTGTTAACCATATGCTCCGTAACAACACTTTCAGGTCAATCATGCCTAGGAGCGAGTTCTGCCGACAAACACCCTTTTTTGAAATCACAGTGCCATCTAAAAAACATTGATTCACCCAAACATTTATCTCTGTGAGCTTTTTTCATTAAATCAACTGTTTCCAGAGCCATTTTACACAAACGATAGCAAAATTTTATCGCACAACGCATTTCACAGCTTCTTAACTCTAAATCACTCGCCTTCTTAGCTGTATGATGAAATGCAGATGTACCTTAAACAACTGCACAATAACAAAACCAGAATCGACTGCCACAGCTAATAACTGTTGGCATCGATACTTCCTTAATTCAGAGTGTTGTCTGCGTAGTTATTTTTCCCCTTCGCACTGTTGCCAACTCAAAAAGCATTACTCTCATTTTTTATGGAACAGCCTTTGTATATTGTGCATATGTATTTAGTATGAAGCTTTTTGTAATGTGAGCTTTTGTGGGGTCAGAAGTCAACCTCTTGAATAGGGGACAAATATTGAAGCCCCACGGTGTCTGCTATTAAGGGCTTTTACTGTATTACAATTTTCTAAGCTTTTTGAGCTGTATTTGCACTTCTAAACATCCAATTAAAAAAATCTTTACTTATAAAGTTCAATACTTGTTTAGCTGAAGAAAAAGTAATTAAGAGTTTTCAGCAGAGTTGTATAAAAATAAATTGTATCTGTGTATACAACCATTAAAACAGAAAATGTGCTGCAAATCCACAAAGCATGAACCACGATAACAATAGAATAAGATAATTTGAAAAAAAAATTAATAAAACAATAAATTATTATTAGAACATTATAGATCCAATGCAGGCAAAATAAGTACATTACAATTGAATGTGTAGCAATGTGTGTGAAATATGGACCTTTAATGGTAAAAAATATTAAAATATTGGACTATGAACCTCATAAAACAAGAAGCTAATTGAAGAAAGTTTTTACATTCAGAAAAACAGTTCCATCAAGAACTTTCAAAAATTATAAATAGCATTTTTAACAACTTAATTCAAAAGTAGCAGACTTACAAAATACATAAAGAAAATATTTTAATTTAATAACTGACAACTGCAAGAGGGAACCTGGCAACAAAATTTAAATTCTGTGTAAACAAAAGTTTTGATGCAGTTTCTATACAATAAGAAGAGGCCTTGATGAAAATCTAGAGGCCAGAAACATCTGTAAAAACAAAAGAACTCAGTAGATGTGAAAAATAATTGAAAGTTGTTTAAGTTAAAATAGAACTAAGTATATTAATCTGAGTAAAGCCTTGAGTAAGTGTTTTAAGTCTGTAAATCATATTTTTATATTTTTTAATTTACAAGCGAAAACTATCTGCAAAATCTGCTAATAATTTGGAAACTATCCGCATACAGCGTACACGCGTACGTCTACTTTCTGCTACTCTGGCTTTCAGTTTTCAGTGTCAATCATTATTTATCTCTCATTTCAGATTTCAGTCATATGCAACTGCGTATAGGAGGGATAACCACTTTTATGTTTCACCATTATTGTAATCAGCCAATGGAGACTGCAAGCGAATGTAAAACATTATTTTGTGACTGCCAAATCTTTCTTAGCTTTTGTGATAATACCTGTAAAAGTTTTTCCATTTGTTAAAACTTATTAAAATAACTGAATATAAGAAAGTGAATATTAGCTTCAGGGACTAAAACTCTTGCTCAGGAGCTGCCTGTTGTGAAGCATTGATAGATATATTTACTGTTCTGTGAATGGCTGCATACAATTTTATATGAATTGCCTTAATTTTTAAGTTTACATAACATTTCACAAACATGGAAACAAAACAAGCAGATGAAGGATTTCTTTTCAGCACAGATAATACCAAATGCTGAAGCTATAGTAATTCATAATTTTCTATGTATGTGAGAATTTTCTGTTGATGATTATGATGTAACCTTTAAATTTTTATTTTCCATCTGAAGTTGACCACAGTCCACAGGTATCTGCAGATTGAGCATAACTATGTCATTGTTCTGGTTCTTGCCCATCCTTGAGAATAAGATCAGTATCCTAATGGAGAAATGTGGGCAAACCGCTAGCCTTAGGTGCTAATGGATATCAGAAAATGAAAAAATTGCCTGCCAATCACACATAATAAAAAGGAAACATGAAGAAGAATGGAAAAGGCAAGAAGGGCTGTGCTATATGACAAGTGCTGTTGGGTGCTCCCAACTCATTGGCAGCTACTACACCAGTGACATAGTCCTGATAATGAACTACACTGAAGAGCCGAAACATTATGACCAACACATCTTTATGCAAATCGAAGCAGCTACAAGTAAATGATGGCTCATGTGAATATCATGAAATGGTATAAATAACACCTGATACTGAGCTCTGTTATTCAGTGTTATTCTTGTTCTTCAGATGGGAAAGGCAGCAGACTTAAGTAAGTTTGGCAAAGGCCAAGTTGTAATGCCTAGATGACTGGGTCAGAGAGTTTCCAAGATAGCAAGGCTTGCTGCTTGTGGGCCACTGCCAGCTGTGGTTAGTACTTTCAAAAAATGGTCCAAGAAGGTGAAAACCATGAACCATCTGCAAGGTGCAGGCTAACCACAGTTCATCGATGCTAGAGGTGTGTGAAGGCTATCCTGTATAGAGCAAGCCGACACAAGGGTTGCCGTGGTGCTACTTGCTGGTAATTTGAATGCTGGTGACGGAAGTAATTTGTCACAATGCACACGGTACATAACCCTGCTGAAAATGGGGCTTTGTAGCTGCAGGCCGCTCCAAGTGTCCATGCTAACCTTGGTTCACCATCAAAAGCTTCTGCAGTGAGCACGTGAGCATCAAAACTTGACCTCGAATGATTGGGAGATCAGAAGGTTGTCTGGTCCGATGAATGTCATTTCCTGTTGCACCATGTGGATCGCGTGTGCGTCCTTTACCTAGGAAAGTGTTAGTACCAGGATGTACTGTGGCAGTGAAATTCAGTATCTAGCATACACGAGATTCTTCTGCGAATTCGCGGAATTCCGCTTTTTTTTGTCATCATTTTGGTCATACTCTAGATCAATGCAAAACTGAAGATAATTGGGGGGGTATTTGTTGGGGATGCCGTTTTTTAGGCAAAGTGTGGTTTTTGATCTTTCAAAACTTACAAATACGGAGGCTAAACAGTTTAGAGTAAAGATTTCCCCTATAATCGTAATTTCTTTTATTCGTGATGCTCCCCTGTCCAGTATTGTTGTTAAATATAGTATTATTCCATAAATATTTTATTTCAGCTTGAAAAATTGGAGGAAAATTTTCCGAAATTGGAAGTTAGACAGCGCGAAACTTTCCCTGTGATCTCCAGGCACGAGATTCTTCCGAGAATTCGAGGAATTCCACCATTTCCATCATAATTTCTGTGGTTCTAGAAATAGATACATAACTGAACAAAAATATTTTGAGGGATAGGTAGGGGTCATTTTCCATCTGAAGAAAGAATTCCAGTTTTCAAAGCTTTTGCAAATGAAAGTTTAGACAGAGTGAAGATTTCTCCTGTAATCATAATTTTTCTCGTGCGATGTTCCTCCTATCCAGTATTGTTGTTGTTAAATATTATTTTAAGCCATAAATATTTGTATTTCAGCTTGAAAATGGGGTAAAAATTACGATAGTCGGAAGGGGCCAATATTTCGTCCATAAAGGCCCCCCCCGCGATGTTTCTTTGTCACATGTTCTTTTTGTTAAATGTCAGTAATGCTACTTTTGATGTGCTCTACTTTAATATTTACATAAAATAAACTTCAGTGAACAATTCTGTCTTGCTCATGCTGCGTTATATCCATACCTTCTTTCGGCGTGCTCCGATTTTTCATCCGGTGAAAAAGTTCAGCTTTTTTCTTTCATCATCAGTCTCATGTATGATCTAGACACAAAGATCATGAGAGATACAGAAAGTTTGGAATTTATTCATAATTTCAAGAAAGAAAAATCCAACATATTACTAAATTTTGGCTCGTACCACTCAAAAGCAGTGAAAATTAACACAGCAAGAAATTTAATAACAAGAGCTAAATTACTTTCATCAGATGAAAATCAAGTAGAAGCAATGACAAAAATGGCATTAAAGTTAATAGACAATGATTTCCCCCCCAAAAAAACTATCATTAACATTGTGCAAAATGTCAGACAAAAACAATCTAAAAGGAACAATGAAAAGATTGAAAAAACTGATAAAATAATCAAATATATACCAATGGCCACTTATGGAAAATTAAATACCAAAATTAATAAACATTTAATAAAGAATAACACAAAAGTAGCCACTACAGCAGAAAACAAAGGGGGTTATTCCACGCCAAATTGTCAGATGCTATCCACCACACCATCTCCGATTCTTACGAATTTTTTTTTCATGAATAGATCACCCCATTGTATTAAAATCCCGAAAGTTTCATTTATTTAGATCAGAAGATATTAATTTTTGAATTCCGGTGCATGGAGGGCCATAGATCAGAAGATATTAATTTTTGAATTCTGGTGCATGGCGGGCCTTAATCGTGGGAAAACGCAAATATCTCCGTTGTTTGGATAAAAAAAAGTACCAAAATCACCATTCTTTTGTAATTTCCCCCAAGGAATCGGTTGGTGCAATGCACAAATTTCTATCTTCTTTAGTTTTCGAGTTACATGCAACGGGAGAGCCTTTCTTCAAAACTTTAAAAAACAATGTAGTACAGCACTTAAACGATCGCAATTGTTTTTCATTTTTAAAGAAAAGTTTAGTCTAGCAAATAAAAAAAAAAACCTTGGGCTTTCGCGTGCGTGCTGAGAAAAGAATTTGTAAATATGGTGCACGGCTCGTATTTTGCCATTGTGAAACTGCGCGTGGTGAATAGCGTTGGCAGCCAGTCAAGCGGCAGATCAAGATACCATTGCACGCGTTGGTCCACAGATACAGCACAAATTAACATTTGTCATTTTTATGTAGGACTTCTGTCCACAGGGAGTAGAGTTTAGGTCCCAGCCACCTACAGCGAGATCGCCTTTTGGGCAGGACACAGAAACGGAAGGAATGAGAGCAAGTCTAGCGACTTTGACAGAACAGTTTGTAGTTAGATTAGAGTACAGTAGATGGCGCCACCGTACAAGTACGATATTGCACATAGAGGGGTGAGAGAATTTCAGGGGGGACATAGGAAAGGATACCCATTTTACCAGTGGGTCCAGCCTGGGGGCCGTCACTTTACGTGCTCGTCCGATGCACGGCGGATATTCAGCGATTGTTAGTAAATCACACCATCTCTGAAAGATCAGCCCAGGCTTGAACCTGGGGACCCAGCATCGACAGTCTGAAACACTAACCACTAAGCCATCAGCGGCTTGCACGCGTTGGTCAGATCTCATGATCATTTTATGTGATGCTTGAAGGAGGAAGGATAGTGAATTAATGTTATGTTTAAAGGCATTTCAAATAATATAACTGTAAAATATTACTAAAGAGTCATTTCACGCCAAATTGTCAGATGCTATCCACCACATTCTTAGCCATTCGACGACAAGAAAAACTAATGTAAACCATTTTCTCCGTACAGCTTACCAATATGAGCTACACCATGAAAAAAGTTACCCACAAATAACACATTTAAATTATGCAACAGACGTCAAAAATATATTGGTATTCTTAGCCATTCAATAACGAGAAGAACTAATATAAACTTTTTTCTCCCTGTATAGCTTACCAATATATAGTTTTAACGCTTATAAATTAGGCAATTGACATTGAATACAGTTTATAAAAAATTGATTAATGATATCTACAGCTCACACAATATCCGACAGAATTTTTAGACATGAAATAGTTCTATTTCAGGAATTAATAAATTGTCTAGTTGTCCATGCCTGCCATAAGAGAAAATGATCAAGGAATGACGGCTTGAGATTGAGAAATAAAGTAATCGGGGTTATATATATCAATGCCTATTCTTGCGAAGTAGAGGGGATATATACTGCGTTTTAGTTAACATCAGATATTGGGTTGTCGGAAAAGTCATGACGTATTTTAGCCATGTTTTGCAAAGGTCATTTATTGATAGAAAGGACAAAGATCAATGAATGATATAATGCCCGTTTTGTTCAATAACCTTTTGCCATCTTTCAGTGAGCTGCAGAATGTCTTGCTCATAAAAGGACCTGTCTTTCGTGGCGAAAAACTGTACAAGGTGCTGATTTACAGCCTTATCTGAATTGAACATTATACCACGCAAGGACTGTTGAAGAGAGCGAAACAAGTGGAAGTCTGATGGCATAAGGTCAGGCGAGTATGCTGGGTGTGGCAACACATTCCACCCAAGCTCCAATAATTTTTGGCGGGTGATCAGACTTGTGTGTGGTCTCGCGTTATCATGATGGAACACAACACCTTTACGATGAATGAGCTCTGGATGTTTCTGGATGATGGATTCATTCAAACTATCCAATTGGTGATAGTACATGTTCAAATTTATTGTTTGGTTCCTTGGTAGGAGCTCGAAAAACACACCTTTAAAATCCCGCCACACTGAGACCAGAATCTTCCGCTGATGAATGTTTGCTTTGGATGTCATTTGAGGCAAAGCAGCACGTCGGGACCAAGACCGTTTGCGCCGCACATTGTTGTACACAATCCACCTTTCGTCACCAGTTATCAGTCGCTTCAAAAAAGGATAATTTTCCTCACGTTTAATGCGCATATCACAGATGTTTATATGCGCTGTCAATTGAGCTTCTTTGAGTTCATGAAGAACCCACACATCGAGCTTGCTTACGTATCCCAGCTTCTTCAGGTGGTCGTGAATGCTTGAATGATGAATGTGCAATGTGTCTGCAATCTCTCGTGTCGTGTAACGTGGGGTTGACTCGATCCAATGCCTTGATTGGGTCGTCATCAACCTCGGTGGGCCTCCTGGACCGAGGGGCATCGTTGAGGTCAAAATTACCAGCACAGAATTTTGCGAACCACCGCTGGCACTGACGTTCTTGTAGAGCATTATCACCGTACACTTTACACAACTTTTCACAAGCTTGACGCGCGTTCTTCCCTTTACGGAAGTAAAACGGTAAAATATGGCGAAAATGCACAGTTTGGTCTTCCATCTTCAACTTGATGTCAAATCTCCGCAAATCAACCAAATCGCTCACTATTCCTTTTAGACTGCAGCTAGAACTGGCACCTGTCAAATGCCATAGCGATAACAGAGCTGTGCATGCCTCTAGTTACTTCCAAAGCTGCACAACCGCCATCGGGTGCCAAAATACGTCATGACTTTTCCAACAACCCAATACTTGACGATCACAGATGATGACGTTAGCAAGGCTCAGCGTTGGGTTAGAAAAAATGTTATTGATTATTTTCTGGTAGATCTGATATTTAAATGAACGAATATATCTCGCAGTTGCCATCTTGCCTATTTTTTTTTTTTTTTAAATTTCAGTTACTTATTTAAAGATTATGCGTCAGGTGGGAGCTCACAAAACTCTCAAGAGCTCGTATGAAACAAAACGCACCACAGTACCCTAAAATGAGGAAAACACAGTTCAATTCTTCATGGTGTCACCCAAACATAGGGAAATACAGTTTGATGGTTACACTAAACGAAAATTTTTATGCCTCCTAATCACGTCCCGGTGTCAGAGTGGTAGCAATTGGATTTATTTTTGTTATGATTATTATTTTTTATTAATCATGCCAATAAATTTAGAAATAATGGAAAACATTAACAGACCTCGAGTGTATGAGTACATTTTCATTAATGTAATACCCAATATGTATCGCAATTATTGATTACCAATTTTTGTAAAACCAGTATGGAACTCGTGTTACTATTTAGCGATCATAATTTGTCTGCTCTGTTTTATGAGCTTCTGTTTCTCTTTATCAGTAGCAACGCAGTTATCGTCCTCATATTGACAAGTTACTTTAGCTGTCTTTTGAATTAAGAATTGGTTTTTTGTTTTGTTTTGTTTAACTCATTACACCCCAATCACAATGCACAAAGACACTGAAAAACTAGGCAGCAACTTTCAAATCGCAAGAGAATAAAAGTGATCTGAGAAAATACACTACGGAGCTTTTCCACTTGCGGTGAGCTAAAAAGCCTCTGTTTGCCAGAGGTCGTAAATTAGGATCTGAGGGATTCGAGGTCTGAGACCATCCCGTCTTTAAAAGAGAGAAAGAAGAAAAAACAAAAAAAAAAAAAAAAAACGAGGAGCAAGTGTGTCGGCCATAACACGGATAAAAAGAGTAAATCGTCTGTAAGGAAAATAAACAGTTTTACATCTGTGGTGAACAGAAAACATTATTTCATAATGGCAAATAAATTAACAATGCAGGGCAGTGGCAATGCTAGCCACTCAGAACTGGGTGGGGCAGAGGGGAGGGGGGTGTAAACATGATGGGAGAGAAGGCACACATTTTGAAGCGTTTGGCTGAAATTTTGTCAAAAAATTCCTTTCATGTGCACTTGACTCAACGCTGATAATGTTAACCCTAGTCAAAAAAGTTTTCAAGTAAATACTGTACATAGTATTTATTCAACGTATGTAGAACGGAAACCATGGATACGAATCTCTATGGCAAGTTACTATTTCTTCGCAATTTTAGCCGACTTAGGTCTTTTCTCTCTCTGATCGTTTTAAACTATAATTCCAAAACGCTTGTTTCTGCTGCTCTCTTAGAAATTCGTTCAGAGGACTCCCCCCCTCTCCTCTTCCCTCCCATAAGTACAAAAACTAACAGCCATGTGGAATGCCATTTTGCTGTTTTTATTTAAGAGGCTACTATTCATAAACTTCAAAAAGCCAAAAGTTTAGAACCGATTGGTTTACATCAGTAACATGAACTTTAAATTTTCTCGTGGGTCATATTTAGTTTTCACGCAACAAAAAAGGTATCATATTACCTTTACAGAAAGTAATCGGAGATTTTGCATGTGCATAAAAAATTCTCCTAACACTTTTTTTGTCAACATAATTTTTCATCCTGCAGCGAATGGCAAGTATATATATATATCATCATCATCATTGTCAACCATTATCAATCCACTGCTGGACGAAGGTCTCCCCAAGTTTCCTCCACAATGGTCTGTCTTGTGCCAGTCTCCTCCATGTCACCCCTGCATACTTTCGAATTTCATCCACCCATCTCCCGTGTGGTCTTCTTCTGGGTCTTTTCCTGTCCCTTGGAATCCAATCTAAAATTTCGGCTGTCCATCGATGATCTGTCCTTCTGGCAGTATGTCCAGCCCATTGCCATTTCAGGGATTTAACTCTGATCATGATGTCTTCCACTCTTGTCATTTTTCGGATCCACGAGTTCCTCTTCTTATCTCTCCTGGTTACACCAAGTATGCACCTTTCCATGCTTCTTTGAGTTGTCTGCAGCCTTTGTATGTCTCTTTTAGTTAAGGTCCACGTCTCTGCACCATACGTAAGCACTGGAAGGATGCATTGATCAAACACTTTTCTTTTAAGACATAATGGCATATTGCTCTTGAAAATTATGCTGTTTCTTCCAAAAGCTCTCCAGGCAAGTTTTGTACGCCGATTAATTTCTTCATCAATGTGACCCTCACTTGATATCTGCTGTCCAAGATAAACGTACGTGTCTGTTATCTCCAGCTTTTCTCCATCAATCGATAAATCTTCATTTCTTGTAAAAGCATTGAACATCACTTTTGTCTTCTGAAAGTTCATTTTTAACCCCACTTCTTTACTCTTGTCAGCAAGTTCCTGGATCATACTCTGCAGCTCTGATGGGGTAGTTGCAAAAATGACTACGTCATCAGCAAAACGAAGGTGGGTTAGATAATCTCCATTAATCTTTATCCCCTTGTTTTCCCAGCTCAACGACTGAAAAACACCCTCCAATGTGGCATTAAAGAGCTTCGGAGATATGGTGTCACCTTGTCTCACTCCCTTTCCAATTTTTACGTGTGTTGTATTTTCAAACAGCCTAATCTTTGCACTTGCATTTTCATAGATGTTATTAATAATATTAATGTATGCATCTTCAATACCGCAGGTTTTCAGAGCCATTGCAACTGCTGATGGTTTCACCGAATCAAAGGCTTTTTCATAATCGATAAAAGCCATGCACAATGGAAGTTCATATTCCCTCGCTCTTTCAATTAGTTCTCTCAGCACGTGGATATGATCTATTGTGCTGTAGCCACTCCTGAATCCAGCTTGTTCTCTCGGTTGAGCCATGTCCAGTGTTACCTTCAAGCGGTGTGAAAGAACTTTAGTGAAGATTTTATAAACTACTGATAGGAGGCTGATAGGTCTGTAGTTTCCGAGATCCTCAATGTCACCTTTCTTATGTAGCAGGATCATTGTAGCGGTGTTCCAATCCTCAGGAATCTTTCCTTCATTAAGGCATCGAGTGAAAATTTGGGAGAGTACTGTTTCGATTTCTCCACTTGCTTCTTGTATGATGTCTACAGTAATTCCATCTTCTCCTGGAGCTTTTCCCCGCTTCATGTTCTTGATTGCATGTGCAACTTCTGCTGGAAGGACTGGAGGAACTCTGGTACTGGTATCTTTCATGATGTCTGGAGTGCATGTATCATCCCTTTCATATAATTTGGAGTAGAAATCTTTCACTCTTGTCAAAATTTCGCCTCTATTTCTTGTTACAGAACCATCTTCTTTTCTCAGTGCCATAATCTGTTTTCTTCCCTTACTGAGATGTCCCTTTGCTATCTTTAGGCTTTGGTTGTTTTCAATTGCTTTCCTCACTAGTTCACAGTTGAATTTCCTTACGTCTTCAGTGATACTTTTTCTTACTGTCTTGCATAGCTCTATATATTCCACTTTGGAAGTCACATCTTCTTTAGTTGTCCTCATCTCTCTTCTTTTTTGCATCAACATTTTGGTTTTTCCTGATAATTTATTTACATGCAACTTGTTCTTAGACCCAGCTAATTTTGTTGCTGTTTCCATAAGAGCTTTGGTTACTTTTCTGTTAACTTCAGAGATGTCCACTTCTTCTGATGTTAGGCCTTCTAAAGCAGAGAACCTGTTCTTCAGTTCCAACTTGAAGGTATTATGGTGTTTTTTAAGGTTGGTTATGTCAATAGATTTTGTTTGTCTTATGAGCTTGCCACGTTCAAGTTTAGTGTTGAGGTGCATCTTACATCTCACCAATCTATGGTCACTACCTGTGTTGAACTTGTTTAGCACACTGCAGTCTTCTATGACGAATTTTTTGTTACACATAATAAAATCAATTTCACTTGTCATCCCATTTGGATGTCTCCATGTCCATTTCCTGTGTGCCTTTTTCTTGAAGAAGGAGTTCAAGATGAAAAACCCTTCTGCCTCTGCAAACTCAACGAGAGTATTTCCACGCTGGTTTCTGTTGCCGTGACCGAATTTACCTACTGAAGTTTCATTCTGTTGCCGTTGCCCTATTTTTGCATTGAAATCTTCCTTAATTATTTTCAAGTGCTGCTTACCTTTATTATTTAGATGACAAATTTCCTCATAAAATTCTTCAATTTCTTCTTCAGGATGACTTGTGGTGGGTGCATAAGTTTGAATAATCTGAGCCTGGTATCTTTTCGAGAGTTGGATAACGAGTCGTGCAGCTCTGTCAGAGGAACTTTCAACTTCTGCAACTTTATCCTTCAGTTTCTTGTTTATTATAAATCCAACACCACTAGTTCTGCCAGTATCTGTCCCACGATAGTAGAAGAGATGTCCACTTTTCAGTTCGATGAGATCTTCTCCTTTTCTCCTTACCTCACTTAGCCCAACGATGTCCCACTTGATCCTTTGTAGTTCCTCTTCCAATTCAAGAAGCCTTGAATCAGAAGATAGGGAGCGTCCATTGTAAGTAGCCAAGGTCAGCATCAGATGGCAGCCTAGTCCGGTCCTCCGGGGATTCTTAGCACCCTCTGCCTTCATGTCGCACTGGCCGCTGCCTTGGCCAGGTACATTCCAGCTGCCGGAGACTGAGGGCCAAGATTTAAGTTGTGGAATCATTTTGGAGGGGTTTGGCCATAACTCACCACGCTGGCCAAGCGGGTTGGTGAGTGTGGGATAGAATTTCCTCTAATCCCGATGGTATAGTTATACCGCTATTGGCGGTCGTCAGAGCCCCTTTAGTGGGAACAGGATGCACCACGAGAAGGCGGGGTTGACATTTGTCAAGGAGAGGCTGTGATGTTACGCATCACCTGACCTTTACATATATATATATATATATATATATATACTTAAGAGCAAAACTGAAGACTAAGGAAAAAATTTTAGAATTTAAAACGAAGGGTGCAAAATAACCTGAAAATCAAAACGCGCAACGCAGCAGTTTTGAAAATTCAGAATTCACATTCTATAAAGAAGATACCTAAGCAAAAAAATACATATATAATTTTGACTCACACCTAGTACAACATAGAAAAGGTTATGTATCTACCTGTGTGAGTAAAAGGAGAAAAGATAAAAAAATAAAATAAAACAACTGAATGTAGAAGGTGTCGAGAATACTGAGCCTTGGCTTTATCAAGGACCAGCAAAAACTCTGCATTTTCTCACTTCCACAAAGACCTAGTTGGAAATGGGTTTCTGCAAGGCCATAGATGCAAGTAACATTCCCACCTAAAATAGTTTAAAAAATATATATATAAGTCATGTCCTCCGTAGAGTAGCATGACCTAGCACTAGTTAACAATTTCGCTTGCATCCATTAACCTTCATGGCCCGACCCATGCTCTTCATCTGTTACTATTAAACAGAGAGAAGAAGATTAAAGAGAACTCAAGCTGTGAGAGTGACATAATAAATAGAAATGATTTTCGGCTATAACGAAATTCCAAGTTCGTTTGAGAGAGAATTTAAACCTGAAAAACAATGCAAAAGAAATCCAAATTTTACATTGCAATTAAAGAGGAAATGTTAATTTATAACGAACAGATTTTTGAAAGAAAACTTGAGTCTAAAACCCCCTACTCTACAACTTATGACAGCACGAAAACGAGAATAAGTTAAAGATAATAATTAACTAAAGAAAACTTTGTGAAAGTTATATACCTTAAACAGTTAGTTGCAATATGTACAAAGTATTTCAGCAGTGCTTTAAGTGCATAATTAATTAGTTATTAAGAACTTAACTACTTTGAAAAACAGCGCATAGACAGTGCAAAGAAAAGGAACAAGCTTAGCCATCTTCTGTTCCTAGGTACCCCAAAAGACGCTCAAAGTTACAAAGAAAAGTAAGAGTTAAAACCCGCATAAATGTTAACAGACAAACCAATGCTTAAAAGCTGAAAAGCAATTTCCATTTCTTTTTGCAACGGTTAAGTTTCATAAGGATCCTGTGAAGTTCAGGTTCATAGCTAGTGGAGTAAGGAGTCATAAAAAGAAAATAGATCTTGCTTTTGAAGATGTCTTAAAGAAGGTTTTGAAACACATTAGAAACTGTTCTAACTTGATGTACAGAGATTTTTGGATAATTAATAATAATGCAGAAGTAATTTCTACTATACTCAAAGTTTGTCCCCTAGATATTAATAGTTATGATTTTGAAAACCTATATACTAATCTGCCTCTATCAGATATAATCACTACCTTTAAAGAGCTGTATGCAGAATTTAAACTTAACCAATTTGTTGATGTAGGAACTTGGAACTCTTATCTCAATTGCTGCATAAAAAATAACCATATCTTATATAATAATACTCTCTATAAGCAAGTGAACGGTATTCCAATGGGAACATCAACGTCCACAAATATCGCTAATCTATTCCTGTTCTTTAAGGAATATAAATTCATTAAAAATCACCCCACCTGCTCAGATAACTACCTTTACACTTTTAGATATATTGATGATCTGCTGTGTATCAATAATTCAGAAGTTATAGAGAGTGATTTTGATAATATCTATCCTAGCTCTCTTAACTTATGTAAAACCAACCACAGTAATCAGGAACTTGAGTTCCTAGACTTAAGCATTAAGCTCAACAGAGGTAACCCATCTATTAGCCTCTTTGATAAAAGAGTTAATTTTCCTTTCAAAGTAATTAAATATCTACACTGGAATAATAACATTTCAACCAAAGTAATTGAGAATGTACTAATTTCTCAGGTCCTAAGAATTTCAAGAATTTGCAGCAACAATTTGGACTTCAATTACCACATTAATATACTATTAGAAAGTTTTCTAGAGAACGAAATTCCTTCTTCTTTCATCAAAAGAACTTTAAGAAAAATTATTCTGAATAATAGAGTAAGGTTGGCAGATCTGCTTTAATTTTCTACACAGTTAATAATATGATTCTGACCAATCAAAGCCGTAAGGAAGTTGGCTAGAGGATGCCTATTAACTACCTAAAGGAACCTTAGTGCTATGGATATGACGGTCCTATTAAAACAAAAAATTAAATAATATAAACAAAATCACAAAAAAAGCTTAAAAATCTGTTTATAAAAGAAAATAAAAACAAATAAAAAAGAAAACTAGTTATTCATCACTAGGATAGCTATACTAAAAATAGTAAAACCAACATTAAAATTAATAAGTCTGATTAATCTATAGAAGCTCACTAAGGTGATTTAATACATGCAAAGATTATTAAATAAACTGCTCGTGTATTTTATAATATTTCTCATGTATTCTGGAGAGTTAATTCTGCTCATTCTGATCATACAGATCCACAGTCTTAAGTTTATATATTTTTTTCTCTGGTTAAAATCTCCGCGCATTGGTTTCTTGCTGTATGAGGAGGCCATCAGCCCCACCCTCACTGCCCCCCAGCTGTCTAGGGAGTGGCGGAAGAGGTCAGCCATGTTCTCCTCTTGTGAGGAGAAAAGTTTTTGTCACACAAGAGGTAAGCTCTCTTCCTTGTTTTTGGGTTCTAGGTTTTATAAGTTCAATGTTTGTACTTTATGTACCTTTTCTCTGTCGTTTTTTAGCTTTTCAGCTTTTAAGCATTGGTTTGTCTGTTAACATTTATGCGGGTTTTAACTCTTACTTTTCTTTGTAACTTTGAGCGTCTTTTGGGGTACCTAGGAACAGAAGATGGCTAAGCTTGTTCCTTTTCTTTGCACTGTCTATGCGCTGTTTTTTCAAAGTAGTTAAGTTCTTAATAACTAATTAATTATGCACTTAAAGCACTGCTGAAATACTTTGTACATATTGCAACTAACTGTTTAAGGTATATAACTTTCACAAAGTTTTCTTTAGTTAATTATTATCTTTAACTTATTCTCGTTTTCGTGCTGTCATAAGTTGTAGAGTAGGGGGTTTTAGACTCAAGTTTTCTTTCAAAAATCTGTTCGTTATAAATTAACATTTCCTCTTTAATTGCAATGTAAAATTTGGATTTCTTTTGCATTGTTTTTCAGGTTTAAATTCTCTCTCAAACGAACTTGGAATTTCGTTATAGCCGAAAATCATTTCTATTTATTATGTCACTCTCACAGCTTGAGTTCTCTTTAATCTTCTTCTCTCTGTTTAATAGTAACAGATGAAGAGCATGGGTCGGGCCATGAAGGTTAATGGATGCAAGCGAAATTGTTAACTAGTGCTAGGTCATGCTACTCTACGGAGGACATGACTTATATATATATTTTTTAAACTATTTTAGGTGGGAATGTTACTTGCATCTATGGCCTTGCAGAAACCCATTTCCAACTAGGTCTTTGTGGAAGTGAGAAAATGCAGAGTTTTTGCTGGTCCTTGATAAAGCCAAGGCTCAGTATTCTCGACACCTTCTACATTCAGTTGTTTTATTTTATTTTTTTATCTTTTCTCCTTTTACTCACACAGGTAGATACATAACCTTTTCTATGTTGTACTAGGTGTGAGTCAAAATTATATATGTATTTTTTTGCTTAGGTATCTTCTTTATAGAATATATATATATATATATATATATATATATATATATTTATTTTATATTCTATAAAGAAGATACCTAAGCAAAAAAATACATATATAATTTTGACTCACACCTAGTACAACATAGAAAAGGTTATGTATCTACCTGTGTGAGTAAAAGGAGAAAAGATAAAAAAATAAAATAAAACAACTGAATGTAGAAGGTGTCGAGAATACTGAGCCTTGGCTTTATCAAGGACCAGCAAAAACTCTGCATTTTCTCACTTCCACAAAGACCTAGTTGGAAATGGGTTTCTGCAAGGCCATAGATGCAAGTAACATTCCCACCTAAAATAGTTTAAAAAATATATATATAAGTCATGTCCTCCGTAGAGTAGCATGACCTAGCACTAGTTAACAATTTCGCTTGCATCCATTAACCTTCATGGTATATATATATATATATTTATTTTGGGATGTAAGGTCAGGTGATGCGTAACATCACAGCCTCTCCTTGACAAATGTCAACCCCGCCTTCTCGTGGTGCATCCTGTTCCCACTAAAGGGGCTCTGACGACCGCCCATAGCGGTATAACTATACCATCGGGATAAGAGGAAATTCTATCCCACACTCACCAACCCGCTTGGCCAGCGTGGTGAGTTATGGCCAAACCCTCCAAAATGATTCCACAACTTAAATCTTGGCCCTCAGTCTCCGGCAGCTGGAATGTACCTGGCCAAGGCAGCGGCCAGTGCGACATGAAGGCAGAGGGTGCTAAGAATCCCCGGAGGACCGGACTAGGCTGCCATCTGATGCTGACCTTGGCTACTTACAATGGACGCTCCCTATCTTCTGATTCAAGGCTTCTTGAATTGGAAGAGGAACTACAAAGGATCAAGTGGGACATCGTGGGGCTAAGTGAGGTAAGGAGAAAAGGAGAAGATCTCATCGAACTGAAAAGTGGACATCTCTTCTACTATCGTGGGACAGATACTGGCAGAACTAGTGGTGTTGGATTTATAATAAACAAGAAACTGAAGGATAAAGTTGTAGAAGTTGAAAGTTCCTCTGACAGAGCTGCACGACTTGTTATCCAACTCTCGAAAAGATACCAGGCTCAGATTATTCAAACTTATGCACCCACCACAAGTCATCCTGAAGAAGAAATTGAAGAATTTTATGAGGAAATTTGTCATCTAAATAATAAAGGTAAGCAGCACTTGAAAATAATTATGGGAGATTTCAATGCAAAAATAGGGCAACGGCAACAGAACGAAACTTCAGTAGGTAAATTCGGTCACGGCAACAGAAACCAGCGTGGAAATACTCTCGTTGAGTTTGCAGAGGCAGAAGGGTTTTTCATCTTGAACTCCTTCTTCAAGAAAAAGCCACACAGGAAATGGACATGGAGACATCCAAATGGGACGACAAGTGAAATTGATTTTATTATGTGTAACAAAAAATTCGTCATAGAAGACTGCAGTGTGCTAAACAAGTTCAACACAGGTAGTGACCATAGATTGGTGAGATGTAAGATGCACCTCAACACTAAACTTGAACGTGGCAAGCTCATAAGACAAACAAAATCTATTGACATAACCAACCTTAAAAAACACCATAATACCTTCAAGTTAGAACTGAAGAACAGGTTCTCTGCTTTAGAAGGCCTAACATCGGAAGAAGTGGACATCTCTGAAGTTAACAGAAAAATAACCAAAGCTCTTATGGAAACAGCAACAAAATTAGCTGGGTCTAAGAACAAGTTGCATGTGAACAAATTATCAGGAAAAACCAAAATGTTGATGCAAAAAAGAAGAGAGATGAGGACAACTAAAGAAGATGTGACTTCCAAAGTGGAATATATAGAGCTATGCAAGACAGTAAGAAAAAGTATCACTGAAGACGTAAGAAAATTCAACTGTGAACTAGTGAGGAAAGCAATTGAAAACAACCAAAGCCTAAAGATAGCAAAGGGACATCTCAGTAAGGGAAGAAAACAGATTATGGCACTGAGAAAAGAAGATGGTTCTGTAACAAAAAATAGAGGCGAAATTTTGACAAGAGTGAAAGATTTCTACTCCAAATTATATGAAAGGGATGATATATGCACTCCAGACATCATGAAAGATACCAGTACCAGAGTTCCTCCAGTCCTTCCAGCAGAAGTTGCACATGCAATCAAGAACATGAAGCGAGGAAAAGCTCCAGGAGAAGATGGAATTACTGTAGACATCATACAAGAAGCAAGTGGAGAAATCGAAACAGTACTCGCCCAAATTTTCACTCGATGCCTTAATGAAGGAAAGATTCCTGAGGATTGGAACACCGCTACAATGATCCTGCTACATAAGAAAGGTGACATTGAGGATCTCGGAAACTACAGACCTATCAGCCTCCTATCAGTAGTTTATAAAATCTTCACTAAAGTTCTTTCACACCGCTTGAAGGTAACACTGGACATGGCTCAACCGAGAGAACAAGCTGGATTCAGGAGTGGCTACAGCACAATAGATCATATCCACGTGCTGAGAGAACTAATTGAAAGAGCGAGGGAATATGAACTTCCATTGTGCATGGCTTTTATCGATTATGAAAAAGCCTTTGATTCGGTGAAACCATCAGCAGTTACAATGGCTCTGAAAACCTGCGGTATTGAAGATGCATACATTAATATTATTAGTAACATCTATGAAAATGCAAGTGCAAAGATTAGGCTGTTTGAAAATACAACACACGTAAAAATTGGAAAGGGAGTGAGACAAGGTGACACCATATCTCCGAAGCTCTTTAATGCCACATTGGAGGGTGTTTTTCAGTCGCTGAGCTGGGAAAACAAGGGGATAAAGATTAATGGAGATTATCTAACCCACCTTCGTTTTGCTGATGACGTAGTCATTTTTGCAACTACCCCATCAGAGCTGCAGAGTATGATCCAGGAACTTGCTGACAAGAGTAAAGAAGTGGGATTAAAAATGAACTTTTAGAAGACAAAAGTGATGTTCAATGCTTTTACAAGAAATAAAGATTTATCGATTGATGGAGAAAAGCTGGAGATAACAGACACGTACGTTTATCTTGGACAGCAGATATCAATTGAGGGTCACATTGATGAAGAAATTAATCGGCGTACAAAACTTGCCTGGAGAGCTTTTGGAAGAAACAGCATAATTTTCAAGAGCAATATGCCATTATGTCTTAAAAGAAAAGTGTTTGATCAATGCATCCTTCCAGTGCTTACGTATGGTGCAGAGACGTGGACCTTAACTAAAAGAGACATACAAAGGCTGCAGACAACTCAAAGAAGCATGGAGAGGTGCATGCTTGGTGTAACCAGGAGAGATAAGAAGAGGAACTCGTGGATCCGAAAAATGACAAGAGTGGAAGACATCATGATCAGAGTTAAATCCCTGAAATGGCAATGGGCTGGACATACTGCCAGAAGGACAGATCATCGATGGACAGCCGAAATTTTAGATTGGATTCCAAGGGACAGGAAAAGACCCAGAAGAAGACCACATGGGAGGTGGGTTGATGAAATTCGAAAGTATGCAGGGGTGACATGGAGGAGACTGGCACAAGACAGACCGTTGTGGAGGAAACTTGGGGAGACCTTCGTCCAGCAGTGGATTGATAATGGTTGACAATGATGATGATGATGATATATTTATTTTATTTTAGGTTTAACAACGACCACCGTGAGCAACTCGGTGGGCTATAAGCAGTTGCCTGTTCCTAATTTAGGGCCACTGGTTCCAGGGAAGGGAGAGAGTCAGCACCATAAGACAAACAACATCCATGCCTCACCGGGATTCGAACCCATCTTGGACGAATGATCATTCATAAGCCATCGCTTGGGCCACTGGGGTGGCAAGTTTATACTTAACGATATCTTTATGAGGAGCAATAAATTTGTGGGATTGTTGATCAGACAAAGTGTGTTAAAGGTCTAGAGCATCAGGTCATTTGCAGTAACCCTCTACAAACAACATCTAAAAAAGAGAGAGACTTAATTTCATTGCAGGCATGATGCATCTGAAAACAAAGCATGGCGGAACTTTTTATCCATGTATACAATACATGCATACTCGCCAGAACAAAAAAAAAAAAAAGAAAAAAAAAAGCTGATTAAAAAAAATACAAGATGATCCCCAAACTTAGGCAAAGAAATTTCTCCATGATCTCTCTTCTAGAGCGAAAGCATTGGCAGCACTCCCCCCCCCCACCTAAAAATAATTTTGGTTTTGCATTGATTTCAAGAAGAAATGATTCAGATGATGACACAAAAAGCTGGAAAATCTTGCAAACACTGTAAAATCTTCAGGTGTTAAATTTTATGATAATCGCCAAATTCGTTATCAGGGGGAGGGGGAGGGGTTGCGTTCCATGGAAGCTCAAGACATCGAAGTTTAACACAGCATTGAGAGACATCGAAATATAAACATCGTTCATGAACTAATCAGGCTTTTTTAAAATAAAGAATTCCTTTCCTTCAAAACGTGAGTTCAACGATACATGCATCCGCGCAGTGGGGGTGATGGGTGAGATCACTTCTTGCGTGCGGCAGGAATGCCTTTCTTCTTCCGGTACCAAGTCTCTGCACAGCCGTGGCCATGACGCAGTGTGCTTCGCCGACTGTGCTGTCACTGTGGCAATGCACTGGCCATGCACCATGTTTAAAAATTCTTTTCTCGGCACTCAGGCAAAAGCTCAAGGTTTTTTTTTTTTCTTCATTTGATAGATTAAACCTTTCTTTGCAAAGAATAATAACTGCAGCTTTCCCAGTGCTGTACTACATTGCCTTTTTAAGCATTGAAGAAAGGCTCTCATTGCTCATGACTCAAAAACTAACCCTTTCTTGGCAATGGTATTCCCCTGAAGTAGTGTCTTCTTTCAGAAAGATAATGTGCCATGCCACACTACCTGGACTGTTTGTGAGTGGTTCACAAAACATGAGGAAGACTTCCAGGTATTGTCCTGGCCTCCAAATTCCCCAGATATCAATCCAATTGAGTGTATGTGGTTTCTGTTGGAACAGCAAATTTGATCTGCGGTGGCTCAACCACATAGCTTACAAGAGTTAAAGGATCTGCTGGTAACGTGTTGGTACCAGATACCACAAGACACCTTTAGAAATCTTGTAGTGTGTATTCCTCACATATGTCCTCTATAAAGCCTGTAAATCCAACTCTTTCAGTGTTAGATAATTATGATGTGCCACAATGTCATTAATCACTAGGGAAAAAAAGTCAATTTTTTTCCATATCAAGATCAAGGAGTTTTTAAGGTGTTTTAGCTTCCACAAGTCTCAACTGATCTGATTTGCTCACTTTAAAAATTTGTAAGCCTCCAACTGTATACTTTGCTTATGTGTTTTATCTGAGGATTTTTTCGTTGTTATTGCAGTTGTGCAATTTTTGTTTACATAAGCAATTTAATTATACATACTCGGGTTACCATGCTGTTTTTGAGAAAACAAGAATTCAGCAGGAGGTACTCTATTATGCATCTCCAAAATTGTGATTCTAAGCTTGAAATTTGTCAAGAAGAAAGATATGGTTAAAATTTGTAAATCACTAACATGTTTGGTACATAAGAATGGAGCATAAAAATATTTTTATCTGTGAATTTTGCTTCAGTATGTAATTGTGTGTATGTAGAAATGCTACAGTTGACTGTTTCTTTGCTGATGTCTCCTGTAAATTTGCAAATTGCATTGCTCTGGAGCAGGAATTGAGCTCTCTTCTCCTGATTTACATTCAAGCTTACTTCCACTACACCGTGTTGACCAAAAGTTCAAGCAACTGAAACATAAGAATCCAAACAAACATCAGGTATATGCTAGTCAAAGAATCTGATGCCTCCTCATGCTGAACGATTCCTGGATTAGAAATGGGTGGTGTAGCAAGAACATACTTGAACAAAAACTGGGAAATTTTCTTCTCCAGAGTGGTGCAATTTTCAAGCTTTATGAGAAGACAACTCTGTGGAAAACAGTGAATCACTTCTGTGCAGAAAAATAAAATTCTTATGCGCCTGCCGCATATTTGAGAAGATTCATTCTCATTAACCTCTATGAAATTTTGAGATTTTGTTTCATTCATTCTTTTCTCTCTCTGTCTAGGAAGTGTGCACTTTATATTTGGCAGTAAAATATACTGGTGATTATATGAGTACCCTTAATTTCATTGGGCTAATAGTGTGCCTTGTAGGAATATCATTTCATGTCATCCTGAAGGCATTAAATGCTGATGGTAAGTGTGATTTCTTTCTTTCCTCTCTCTCTTAAAGTGCAAAAATTTATTATTTGACTAAAGTATTAACACTGTGTGTAAGTTATTTTCTAAGCACACTAATTTTGAATATTATCAGCACTTTAACTGATTGAAGATGCTATGTAGAAATTGTACTGATTACTGTTCAGTTAGTGACTGAAGAGAAATATGCCATTATGTCTTAAAAGAAAAGTGTTTGATCAATGCATCCTTCCAGTGCTTACGTATGGTGCAGAGATGTGGACCTTAACTAAAAGAGACATACAAAGGCTGCAGACAACTCAAAGAAGCGTGGAAAGGTGCATGCTTGGTGTAACCAGGAGAGATAAGAAGAGGAACTCGTGGATCTGAAAAATGACAAGAGTGGAAGACATCATGATCAGAGTTAAATCCCTGAAATGGCAATGGGCTGGTCATACTGCCAGAAGGACAGACCATCGATGGATAGCCAAAATTTTAGATTGGATTCCAAGGGACAGGAAAAGACCCAGAAGAAGACCACACAGG
Organism: Macrothele yani; assembly: GCA_039090855.1. Classification (NCBI taxonomy): domain Eukaryota; kingdom Metazoa; phylum Arthropoda; class Arachnida; order Araneae; family Macrothelidae; genus Macrothele; species Macrothele yani. Next base: position 68,444,041 of record CM077028.1, on the reverse strand, counting down.
AGATGGATGGATGAAATTCGAAAGTATGCGGGAGTGACGTGGAGGAGACTGGCACAAGACAGACTGTTGTGGAGGAAACTTGGGGAGACTTTCGCCCAGCAGTGGATTGATAATGGTTGGCAATGATGATGATGTGGCTTTTTGGCTACTGTGGTAAAATCCATTGATAGCCCCTTAACTGAGCAGCTATGATGCTATCTTCTCACCCTGAGATCTTGGGTTCAAATTCATTTAAGGATTGGATGCTATTTGATCACCTGTGATTCTGTTTGTTCCCTGAAACTAATAAGTTTGTGGTAGCTAACATGCTAATCGCTGATCCTCAGTGAGCAACGATAAACTATGAGAATAAAAATGATGCATTACATTATGGGTATTTGTCTTGTTTAGGTGATGGGCAACATTGTCATCAGATGTATTTTTTGTGTGTCACTTATAGAAACCAATGCATTACATTAATGGTTTCTCACTCTTTGGTTTTATATTCAAAGGTTGAGCAGGGCTGTAGGATTTGTGTACCCAGTATTCCATCTTACAGCACAAAGTGTGCTGTTGTACCTACACCAAAAGTTATTTGTTCGTACACAGAAAAAGCAGCTCTGTAAGGTACATATTTGCGTCACGAACATTTCTTTAATTGAAACCCAGGCAAAGTTTGGATTGTGAATTTGTTCTGGATGTTACCGTAAATTAAAAGTGGGCAATTTATTATAGCACTTGAAATATCCAGGCAAATAAAGAGTACTGAATAACCTAACTGTGTGGAACTCAAATATGCAAAGGGTAGTAAGTACTGATAATAGTCACACACACATAGTCATCAGCCCTTCCTTGCAATAAAGAGAGTACAAACAAGAATGATATACATCTGTGGAAAACTCTTATGTTTTTATTCTTTAAGATGTTGGAAAAAATGTGAATGCTGTGGGTAACTGACCATATTTTAAGATGAATATTTGGAATTCTGCCTTCAGCTTTTCTAGCTCAGATGGAATAAAAGGTGTGCTGTTTTGATGTTGATCACTACTTAAATTTCTTTCATTTCAGCTTGTTGACTTTTGGCATCTGAAATACAAGAGGGTTGCGTTTTAGTTATATATGTTAAAAGCTAATGAACAAAGTTAAAACTTTGTAGTACACCAAAGTGATTATGCTTATTAATGCATAAGAATAAGGACTTAAATATTTGTTTCATGAGTGCTATGAGAATGGGCAGTTTCACATGTTACAGGTATTTAATAATGCTCAGAACAGAAAAAGCATACAGCGGCTCTAGACAGGGAAGAATAATTAGAATTAGTATGTGTAACAATTACAAAGAATTCATTAAAAGTATGTACGCATTTTTTTGCGTTTATCAATGGGAGAACATGAGAGAATTGAGTGAAGTATTTTTGAAAGTATGCAAACCAAAATGTAACTTGGAGATGCCTCATTTATCATTCTTTGTGTACATAAGGCCAGGGTCCTTTCCACAGATTTCACTTGGAAGTATCTAGCTGTTCCTTTTGTTTCACTTGAACACTAGAAATACTTATCAAGAATAAAAAACACTGCTAGAATTGGGAAAAATTTTTGAGGTTTTCATGGCATCTTGATCAAGAATAAGATTTCATTGGTTTCACATAAATTCTCTTCATCACTAAAAGTATGGTCACCTCTGATGTTATCATTGTATTTATTTGACACAACATTATTTTCTATAAAAAACCAGAAATTGTCATACTAACCAATATGAAAGAAATTGCCAGAATGTAAATGATTTTCTTAATTGTACTTTATTTCAGTCATTCAGATATAATCATTATATATTTTTTTATTTCTTGCAATAATGTGCCAGAATTTTTTTCTTTTTAAAAAGGGTGTCTGACTCAAATTAATTGTATATGCCTCTTTTTATTTAAAAAATAACAAAATATTCCTGTTATTTATTTCTTATACATTTCTATCATTCAGTTGAAGAGCCACAAAAGTAACAAATATGAAGCTTTCAATTATCTCATATCTTACAGGGTGCAAAGTAAAGGTTTTATCTTGCAGGAACAGGTTTTACATTTGGAGGCAGAAACACTTATTTTTTAAAATTTAACTCTTAATTTATGGGGATTGCTAGGATAAATTATCATTTGTCAGATTTTCTGTTTGAATTCCAACCCACCATCAAAACTTACTTTTGAGAAATGGTAATGTAATTTACCCTGGTAATCCTCATAAAATTAAAGTTAAATTAAATGATGTGTCACTAGGATTTTCCATTATTTCACCAATACAGGGACTTAAAGTTTTGCTCAGCAAATCATGTTCATGAGGATGTGATGGGTTTTGATCTTTTCTTTGTCACTTACTGTTAATATTGTTTAACAGTTACTGGGAGTTATTTGTATCTGTCTGTTTAGTTCATATTCAATAGAAGGACCTTTATGTTTATATTTGCATTTTGGTGAAGCAGAAAACATGGTTTTCATGTCGACTTTAGTTACATTTACACACACAAAAGCTGTTAAGCATTTCTTATGGCATTTTCATGAACACACATTTTTTTTTTTTTTGCATTTGATTTTAAGATTTGCATCTGGTATCATACTGTAGAGCATGTCAGTATCACATCCGTTTGTTCTATGCAGTGACCCTGCAGATATTCCATCCAAACGTTTCGCACCCCTCATCTTGCAGGAACAGGTTTTAGAATTCTCATCCCTCATCTTGCAGGAATAGGTTTTAGAATTCTCATCCCTCATCTTGTAGGAATGGGTTTTAGAATTCTCATCCCTCATCTTGGCAGGAACAGGTTTTAGAATTCTCATCCCTCATCTTGCAGGAACAGGTTTTAGAATTCTCATTCCTCATCTTGCAGGAACAGGTTTTTGAATTCTCATCCTTCATCTTGCAGGAACAGGTTTTAGAATTCTTATCCCTCATCTTGCAGGAACAGGTTTTAGAATTATCATCCCTCATCTTGCAGGAACAGGTTTTAGAATTCTCATCCCTCATCTTGCAGGAACAGGTTTTAAAATACTATAAATGTAGAAAGTGCGGCATTATCCAAAACGTCAAAGGGCAGCTCCCTGCTCAGTATAATATTGAACAAAGCCAGTGGGCCATTTCTATAATACTGCCAAAATTACCCTCACAAAATCGCAAATTCACCACCGTACTCTGTGGGTGTGACATCACCGCCCTGATCATTGTATGAGTGTTGTCCCCAAAGTAATGCTCTTTTGCTAATAACTTCTGTAATTTTGGGAATATTTATATTATAGTTTACATAAATCCTGACTCTCTCTCAATTTGAGATTTTCTGAGTACATGTGCACATTTTTTGTGTATAGATTGACGGTAAACACTATAATTCGTGCATAAATATTAGTATTAAAAGAAATCCGTCTTGTTGCACGATGATATTTATTCAGCTAAAAAACAAAATCTATGTACAGGTTAAAAAACATGAGCACTTTCGGTGTCACAGTGACACCTTCATCAGATGTGATTTCCATCATGTAGTTACATGCTGGTCTTAAATACGTGGAGCAGATGCATCATGGGAAAGGTAATGTCAGTGTCACATGATATACCAGAAAACAAGACAGTCGAAAAAGCATAATTAGCCAACTAAAATTACTCAACAGAAACAATAATTATATATGCAAGAATTCAGCTGTCTGCCTGTGTGATAAAACACCATACTATAAGTTGCGAATTAAAATCACTTTATTTACAATTTAAAAGTAGGTTAAAAAACAGACTAGCGCTTTCGGGGATCACGTTGTCCCCATCTACGGGTCCAAAGCACCACAGTGACACGATAGAGGCAGTCATTATATACAGATTAAAATCTCACCCCCCCCCTTTACACCACGTCACCAACATTTACACAGAAAAAGGCGTACATGTTAATAACAGTTGATATTACAGTAAGTATAAAAATTACAAATGACACTAGGCAAGAAGTGCAGATTAGCCATTGGACAAAGTCTCTGTCGGGGCAACCAATCCACGCCAAGGTCCCGGTACATATGCGGGCAAGTCCAAATTACAGCATCTGTCACCATAAGCAAGAATATACAGGCTTTCGGAAAGGAAAACAGCACTTCTATTGAAATTTGTTTCCAGAATTTTCACATTTTCCCAATCCGGTGAGTAACCGCCCTGTGTGACAGCTAACGTAAAGGCAGTATGAGTATCGCACAGGTAGACAGCTGAATTCTTGCATATATCACTTCTTGTGCGAAATTGTTTTTCTGGTTATAGAAACAATAGTTATTGTGTTGTCCTCCTTAATCAGATTGCTCCAGGGTTTCAGGTAAAACACAAGGATAATAGTCATTACAGCAACGTGTATTATAAGCCGAAATATAGAGGCTTTCTGTAAATAACAAGGACTGTGACACCGAAAGTGCTCATGTTTTTAACCTGTACATAGATTTCGTTTTTTAGCTGAATAAATATCATTGTGCAACAAGACGGATTTCTTTTAATACTAGTATTTATGCACAAATTATAGTGTTTACCGTCATACTTCCACATTTTTATCGTGAATCACACAGTTTCATCGAAATTCATCATGTGGAGCCATGCTATGCAAACTTTTAGAAGTTTTCGTGGAAAACTTTCAAGGGAATCGGCACATTTGTCATTTTTACTAAACTGCAGAGATTTAAATGTCATTCCACGGCATCTGCATATTTTCAATACTCCATTTACCAGACCAGACGCCAAGATCATAAGGACCGCCGAAAGGAAGAGACTACTTCAACAGATCAGAAGTAAGGGTAGTAGTATTGACTTCTTTAATAAGAAATGCTATACCTCTTACTCATTCCTAGCTGATTCCTCACACCCAATTATTTTGGACCGTTCATTATTCATAATTACAGCAATAATCGAAAATGAAATGAAAGTTTTATTTAACACCCATGTGAAAAAACTGAGATTGTTGGTGGATTCTGAAGTTCGTAGTAGAACGCATAAGCTGTTCGGATTTGAAACAAGACATCCTATCAACCTTTTTGAACAAGGATCATTACATGGATCATCTGATGCAGGTAATGGATTGGATTTGCATGAACTGGACCATGACAGCTATAACTCTGATTCACATAATAGAGTTAGAAATCTTAGTGATAAGGTTCTGAATCCCATTCAACTAAGAGCCTTACAACGGGGTTACAAGTTCGCTTACCCTAACCAACGTAAACTGGACTTATTTAAAACTGTTCCACAAATTGAGCAAATTCTACATTCACTTCTAATTGAAGATAGGAACTTCGCAAGAATGAAAATTGTAAGGTCTCTTAACAAAAATAATCCAAGATGGTGCAAAACCACCGAGGAATGCCAGCTTCATGAAGAAATGCAACAACTGATTGAACTGAAAAAGGACCCACATATTGCCATTCTTTTAGCTGATAAAACTAGTCTAGTTGCGATTTTAAATCAAAGTGATTTTGTTCAAAAAATGCTCAATGCCATTTCTAGTATCCCTCATGTAATTGTGGAATGAGACCCCACCAGGGCTACTGTTAGTGCTTTAAGCCGCCTTAAGAATTCTTCAGCTCCTACGGATTCCTTTTCAAAAGCCTTCAATCCACCCCCCCCCCCCGGCTGCCATGTACTTGATTTATTTGGTAGATTAAAACTACATAAGGAAGGGTACCCTATTCACCCTCTTGTGTCAGGTTACATTGTCCCCACCAGACCTTTGGAAAAAGCCTTGTCAAGTTATCTCACCAAATTTACTGTGAATTCTTCCTACTCAATAAAGAGTACCACACAAGCTATTGATAAGTTAAAGTTAATTCAGCCACTACCAACTTCTTATTTTTTGGCATCCCTAGATGTAGTTTCGTTATACATGAATGTACCTATGGAAGCTACATTTCAGTTAATTCAGGCTTTACTCACTGATTCTAACATTTCTGCTAATGATATTTCTTTCATAATGAATGCTCTTCATCTAATTAAAAGGTGTTCATTTTTCAAATTTCAGAACATTTTTTATCAACAAACCAATGGGACAGCCATGGGTTTACCTTTATCTGCAGTCTTAGCAGAAATTCTTCTTCAGCAAATTGAAAATAAAGTCATACAAGAATTCCCCCAAAAACCTAGTTTCTATATCTGTTACGTTGACGACATCTTGGTAATTTGCCCATATACCATAGATGAGTTACATCAGTTTGTCAACGCTATGTCTTCTCAATACCCCTCCATCAAACTCACGATAGAACTTGAACATAATTTTGTTTTACCTATTCTAGATTTTCAAATTACTCGTAACCCTTCTGACAATACCCTGTCTTTTGCCGTTTATTGAAAACCCACACCCACTCTAATTCTGTACAATTCTGCCCACACTTTTCAGCATAAAATTTCTGCTCTGCACTTCCTATTTAGAAAAGCATATTCACATTCTTCTGGCCATTTTGCCAGAGCTCAAGAACTACAATGGATATCATCCTTTGCTAAAAACCTTGGTTATCCGGGCGATGTTGTTAAAGGGGTGCACAATAAAGTACAGTTTGCTATGTCAACTGCTTTAATTAGTGAACAAGTGCCTAAAAAGTATGTTGAATCTGTTGATTTCAATCCACATATTGTAAACCTTCTTGCCAACATATGCTCCCGTCATAAAATACAATTTGGAATACGATCATGCAATCTATATTCCATTATCCGCAACGATTTAGACAAAATTAACAAAGGGAAAAAATGAGGTGTGTATGTTATTCCTATACTCGACACTACTTCTGGTGAACTAAATAATCATTATGTGGGTTCAACCAAAAGAAATTTGGATTTGAGATTAAATGAACACAGATATAATTTAAAAATGAATCACCAAAGCACCTCTTTTACAAGAACTGTAAGTGCTGGAAATTCCATCCCAGACTGGGACAACGCTAAGATGATAAACACACCTAACTCTGTTTATTCCTTGTTATTTACAGAAAGCTTTTATATTTCGGCTTATAATACGCAGGGGTGCTTATTTTCCGGAAATTCTGGAAATTTTCGGCGCTTTTTTTTTTTCCCACCGGAAATTTTCGGCGTTTTTTTTTTTTTTTTACGAAATTTTCGGCGGCGTTGTACTCCGGGAATTTTCCGCGTTTTTTTTTCCACGGAAACTTGCGACGTTGTACTAGAATTTTCGGCGATTTTTTTTTTTTTTGTTTTTTTTTTTTAGAAATTTTATTTTATAGTCAATAGTGGCAAGGCCTGTCACTGTCCTTTCCCTGTTTTCCCTTGGTTGGTGGCCAAAGCAAAACTCAATTCCACTGGAAGTTGGGAAATCTGACTGCCAATCTACCCCCACAGAGGAGAAGAGAAACAGGTCCACTCCGTGTCTACCCAATTCAGCTGGGAGAGATCCCCTCCCACCCTCCGCCCCCACCCCCACCCCCCACCTAATGTTATATTTGTCTTCTAAAAGTGTGTTAACTGTTTGCTTTCCTTTGTGGTTTGGGGCTGGGTTTGCCCAGAGCTACTCCAAACAGAAATTCCTCACCCCTTTCTTTTCCTGGCAGTGCCCCTTTGCTCCTGCCCCACCCCAGGGCTTAGTGGCCCACCCACCCTGTCTCCTGCTTTTGACCTTCAAGACTTCTCATCTCATCATCACAGAGATCTAGGGAGGATCTCCCTGCTGACTTTTTATTCACCCCTCCCCTTCCCTTTGGGATGCCTGCTGGTTGCTGCTCAGGAAATCTTTGTCATTGGTTTCAATGCAATGACAAAGATTTCCTGAGCAGCTTTTTTACACTCACTTCCAAAAGTTAAGCACGCAGAGGGAGAAGTTAATTTCCGGAAGCCAATCGGAATTGGAGAGGCAGCAATTCGCCGCAGCAGTAGATGGAAGTATGCAAATGTGGTAGATAACAGCAAATCATGGTGTCTTGCCGAGAAATATGCAAAACAGGCAGTCGTATAAGAAGCCAGCACTCTGAAGGGGTACAGGAGTTGCATGCAAGTGCTGCTACAAAGGTGTTGAGAACTGTCGGAGGATTTGTTTTGAAGACAGACTTGATTTTATGGCTTCCAGAAGACGATTGGAAGACTCTGAGCGCTGGTGTGCCGTCGGAGGCATTGAAGCAAGACAGTCAATCACAGATGGATGTTGCTGGTTCCTTCGGCGTGAATCATTGCGTCATTTCACGTTTATGGAAACAATTTCTAACCAACCAAACAGTTGTCCGCAGGCCTGTGGCCGGTCGCCCAAGGGTTACAACCCCCGCGGAAGACCGATATATTGCTGTTGTAGCCAAGCGGAATCGAAGAGCGACGTCCACACGTGGGACATCTATGGTTACGACTGCCATTGGTAAGACGATATCTGCCACTACTGTGCGTCGAAGGATACACATAAAGGGACTGTACACCTGGGTACCACGGGTTTGTGTTCCTCTATTTGTCCAATCCAGAGGGGCACGATTAAAGTGGTGTCGCCAACATGTCAATTGGACTGTGTCTGATTGGCGCAACATTATGTTAACGGATGAGTCCAGATTTGCTCTGCAACCCGATGACAAGCGTGTACGGGTGTGGAGGGAAGAAGGCACATCCAGTCGACCCCAGAACATCACCGAACATCATGCATTCCGAGGTGGAAGCATCATGATCTGGGCAGGAATTTCGTTGGGATATCGCACCGACCTCCACATCTACAGACGGGGTTCTGTGACGGCTGTACGGTATCAGGATGAAGTACTAGACCCCACTGTGTGATTGTACGCTGTAGCAGTTGGTCCTGCTTTCTTTTTAATGGACGATAATGCGCGTCCCCATAGAGCTGCCATCGTCGACGACTACCTGGAGAGTGAGGGGATTGCGCGTATGGAGTGGCCGGTGTGCTTGCCGGACCTTAATCCCATTGAAAATCTTTGGGATGCCCTCGGCCGTGCTGTGTGTTCACGTCTCCTGCCCCCAACCACTCTCACAGCTTTGGAAACTGCTCTACAGGAGGAATGGCGATGCGATTACTGGACTCTGCGGTGGTTGATCACCTCATAAAAAGCATGGTCAGACGTTGTAAACTTTGTATGCAGATGAGGGGTGCTCACATACCCTATTAATGTCGGGTTTTGTTGTTTGTTGTGACTTTATTACTCACTTTGTAAATGACTTCAATTTGACGTCATCTTATAATTTCTGAAAATTCAATATTATTTTCATCTCTGTCTGTATTTCTTTGTTTTGATTCATTAATAAACATATTTCCAACGTTTCTGCCGCATTTCGTGCCAATCCAAGCAGTACTTCTCCATTTTTTCACATCTTACTGCTCCGTGCTTAACTTTTGGAAGTGAGTGTATTAATTTTTTTCTCAGTATTTTACGTTTTATAAGTATTATTTATAGCTTTGAAGGGCCAAACACTGGAAATTTGCAATTAGTAAAATTTTATAAAGGCCACTGTTCTTTAAAAAAATATCAGAACTTGGGAAATGAATTACGAATGTAACACATATATTTTGACTTTTTTTTTTTTTTTTGCAAGTATTGATCTACGTTAATTTCAGGAAATTTGGGTTTGGTTTTAGGAAATTTGATTTCACAGAATAAGCACCCCTGAATACATGTTGCTGTAATGACTATTATCATTGTGTTTTACCTGAACCCTGGAGCAATCTGATTAGGGAGGACAGCACAATAACTATTGCTTCTGTTGAGTAATTTTCATTGGCTAATTATGCTTTTTCGACTGTCTTGTTATCTGGTATATCATGTGACACTGACATTATCTTTCCCATGATGCATCTGCTCCACGTATTTAAGACCAGCATGTAACCACATGATGGAAATCACATCTGATGAAGGTGTCACTGTGACACCGAAAGTGCTCGTTTTTACCTGTACATAGATTTCGTTTTTTAGCTGAATAAATATCATCCTGCAACAAGATGGATATCTTTTAACACTAGTGTATAGATTGAGGAATGCAAAGGTTGGATATTCACGTAAAGCCAAGAGCTGTTAGTGAGTTTTTGAAAATGGACAATTGCAAGGCAATGTAGATCTATATGAGGCTAAAAAATCCAGAGAGTACTGTGGTACTCTTTGCAGATAATTTATGCTGTGCATCTTTTGCATGCCAAGATCTTTGTGGGTGTGAAATATCATAAAACAAGTGATTCGAGAGTGTAGATTTATTTATGTACAATATATTGCATTTATACACATCACTCACGACCACACCGAGCCACAGTCCGGTACATACAAAATGGGATTAAATCGTAACAACAGACAATAAAGTGTGCTAATTCCTGACATTGAGCAGTACTTAAATAGGTGTATTAATGAATGTTAGTGTTGTAATTAAAGTAAGGGGGGGGTTGATAGTAAGTATTTTGACTGTTTTGTTTTTCAAAAACAATATTTATAATTATTATTATATATTATACCGATTTGGGCAATGGTAAGAAATTACCATGACACCGATGAAATGGGATGTAGCTACGAAGGTTTGTCTGTGTGTGCACAATCTAAAATCTGATCTCAAGATAGAAAAGAAAAGCTGAATTGCAAGTGTGTTAGTGAGGGGGATTAGGAACTTTTGGTCTAGGTTATATACAGGTTATACAACAGCATGCTATACATAATTTTAAAGCTCTTGTGAATAGCAGGAGTGGGGGGTGGGGCAAAGCTGAGACAGGCTGAGCCCAAGCCCAAGAGCCTGAAGCAGAGCCTGGGCCTCGAATCGGACTCGGGCTCTTAGAGAGAGGGAGATAATTTTTTATATACAGGGTGATTCAGAACTCGTGGGACAAACTTTAAGGGGTGGTAGAGCACACTGCAACAAACATTTTTGGTATAGGAATGTATGGGCGCAAGTGACTCGTTGAGGCACAAACACAAGAAATAGACATGTAAGGAAACATAAATTGTTTACTTACAGCTTTGTTAACAAGTGCTTCTTTACAGCAATGTTTACACTAATTGCTCAAAATTGCGCCCACCAACAATAATACATGCGTGGCAGCGTCGATGGAGTGATTGGCGTACAGTTTCAAAGATGCCAGGTGTTTCTCGCACACGTGCAGCTGCAATGGATATTCGAGCGACAAGGTCCTCAACGGAGTCAACTGGAGTCTCGTAAACGAGGGCCTTCAGATGTCCCCATAAGAAGTAATTGAGGCTCGATAAATCGGGCGATCGGGGTGGCCAATGGACTGGTCCACCACGGCCAATCCATCCTCCCCCAAAAGTGGCATCCAGGTAATTGCGCACATCAATGCTGAAATGGGCTGGCACCCCATCATGCTGAAACCACAGTCCTTGTCGGACGGCCAGTGGTACATCTTGAAGCAATTCTGGTAAAACCTCTTCCAGAAAAATAAGATAACATCTGCCATTGAGTCGCGTTGGTAGTAGATATGGGCCAAGCAGGAAGTCGTTCACAATATCAGCCCACACTTTCACAGAGAATTGTTCTTCATACGCATGTGGACGTGTAGCATGTGGGTTAGAGGTTGCCCACACATGACAATTGTGCACATTGAAAACACCTTCGTGTGTAAAAATCGCCTCATCTGTGAATAGCACATGAGCTGGGAATTTCTTGTGTTTGTGCCTCAAAGCGTCACTTGTTCCCATACATTCCTATACAAAAATTTTGTTGTTGCAGTGTGCTCTATAACCCCTAAAAGTTTGTCCCATGAGTTCTAAATCACCCTGTATATAAATGGGATTTTATATGATTTAGCAAATGAGGCACTTTATAGTTTTTAAAGGGAATTATTCGGCAACTGGTTCTGGTTGAGGAGTGGGCATTCGAAATGGCTATTTATTCCAGGCTTGGGTAGAAAATGCCAATAAGCAGCACATTAGTGTATTTCTGCAGAGAAGAAAAAGCTTTTTCAAGAACTATAGATCTTGGATAGTTGATAGCATGCTGACGATAATTTACCCCTATCTCCATGCAGTAGCTCCCTGCTAATTCTATTTATCAGCGTACATATTTCAGCGCATTATGGCGTGATAACATTGCCATTATTTCAGCAACATATAATTGCAGCACCTCCCATTCATTTTGGATGCCTGGCCACCCGAAGCACTTCAGGTGGAAACGAACGGTCAAAGAAAATCGTACAGTTACACTGTAAAAATATGAAAGAAATACGGGATTACGCCATATAATGCAAATTTTGAAGATTACAATCCGATTTTTGACGTAAATGTGACAAGGATGGTAAGTTAGTTAATATCCAAAAACTTGAAATTTTTCATCGTCCTGCAGCGGGACACGAACCCGCGTCTCCCAGAAAGCGCCCGGGTATGCTAACCAGGATAGTCTATTCAAAATAGGGCTAGCATACCTGGGCGCTTTCTGGGAGACGCGGGTTCGTGTCCCGCACCAGGACGATGAAAAATTTCAAGTTTTGGGATATTATCTGACTTACCATCCTTGTCACATTTACGCCGAAAATTGGATTGTAATCTTAAAAAAAAAACAACTGTAAAAATAGATAGAGATCCCTTCCAACCACTCGCCATTTGAGAAATACATTGGTTGATTGCAGGAGAAGAACTAGTGGAAGTGTGGAAAAGGAGATATTTTTCTATTAATGGTTGAACAAATTAGCCAGTTTTCAAGGTCGTTCAGGTCCGGGCTCTATCATGCAATATAAAATTTGGGCTCGGGCTGATATACCATAGGTTCAGATGGGCTTGGGCTCCAAAAATTGAGCCCGAACTCAGGTCTAGGGGGGGGGTTGAAGCCAGATTTTGCTACAATGCATAGTTTACTACTGTCGAGAAAGATGCGTAACATCAAAAGTCATTTTTGTAATGACTGTCAACACGTTAAGCATCAGGTTTTCATAATTTACGCAGATTGCAATAAGATATTGTGACACTTATGTAAAATTTGATGAAATATTTGATGATATTAGGTGCTTGAATTAATTCCCGCTGTTTTTTGCCACACAAATACCTGTGTGTTGCCACAGAACGGTACAGGATAGTCTATTCAAAGGAGTGTCCGTTGGCAGCTACGACCTTTTCCCACCATTGGGGTAACAAATGGATTCCGCGGTAGAAAAATGCAGGTTCTTTTGAGGCGAACCATTCATCGAGCCATTTTTGGATATCCATGACAAAAAGGAAGTGCTGCTCTGACGGGCCATGTTGTAGCGACCGGAACAAATGGAAGTCTGAGGGAGCAATGTCTGGGGAATAAGGCAGGGAGCAATGTCCAGGGAATAAGGCGGGTGGGGTAAGAAGTTCCAGCCAAGTGCCTCCAAGAGTTCCTTCATGGATATGGCGACATGAGGTCTAGCATTGTCGTGGAGAAGAATAACCTTGCCATGTGGGATCCAGTTTTCGAGCTTCTGGCAACTCGTGGAGCGTCTGACATGAATCCTCATCCAATAAGGCCTCCAATGGGCCATCTTCAAACTTTTCGGCTGCCCAGGGCGCTCTTTGTCCTTCACGCCATATTCGTTGGCTTTGAAGCATCGGAACCACTCTCTGCATGTTGTTTCCGATAGGGCATGTTCCCCATAGGCCTGTACTAGCAAACGATTACTTTCCGCTGCAGATTTCTTGAGATGAAAGCAGAAGAGTAATGCTTCCCGCAAATGCTCCTTTTTTGGTACGAAACTCGACATCGTGAATGCGATACAAACTCGTGTTCTGTGCCCTCCGATCGCGTGTCACACACTGCTTCGCCCATACTACGGACGGTACGTGCGTGCGCAAGGGAGGTCACGTGTTACCCGGGTCACAGCACAGCGCTGCTGCGCTCTATTGGACAACAGCGGGAATTAATTCAAGCACCTAATAGTTTAGTAAAATGTATTGTTGAGTAACAATGAAATGAACTGTTGTTGTATTACTTCATGGGACAGCATGATCAGATGTCAACAGTGGCTTGGACAATGATGCACCATTACCCATTTTCATTACATCAAAATTTTTTACTTGGGATTTGCTACTTTCAGGAAAGATGCATAGCATCAGAAGGGTTATGGAAATGTGACAGTCGACATCAGCAGTGTCAGAAGATGGATGAAGGGGTTTCAGGCTGGAGGAACCTCAGTGGCCAAGCGGAAGGCACTTTACTGAAGTCATTGACGAGTTGGCAAACTCATTTGGCATGATCAGCATGCGACCATTTGGTAGATCTGTGGTGCACTGTATTATGGTCATAGTTCCATGAAAACCATGATTCATAACCTGGAATATCAATCAGAAAGTGCATGCAAAGTGAGTTCCTCACCAATTAACTTCGAATCATCAGGATCAAAGGGTAGAAGTGTGCAGAGATGTGTGCAGAGATGTGTTGGCGATGCTTGAGGTGAACCAGGACACATTTCTTTTCAATGTGTTTACTGTAGATGAAACCTGTGCATTTCTTTATGACCTAGAGACAAAAGTGCTGTCTGTGGAATGGCAGCACTAAAGCTCACTGCGACCTAAGAAGTTCAAAACATAGCATTCAACAGCAAATGATAGTGAGAATTTTCTGGGATGTCAGAGGCATCATTCTTGTTGATTTTAAACACAATGACACTGTGAACAGTTCTCGCTATATTGAAACACTGGAAAAAAACTCAGGGAAGCTATCCACAAGAAGAGACCAGACGTGCTTTTTTGTTTTTCTTCCTACACTACGACAATGCCTGACCTAACATTTCACTTGAAACATGTCAACCATTGCAAATTGAGCTAGACACATCTTTCTACCAAATGAGCTAGACAGTAATCCCACAAACACTATACAGCTCTGATTTGGCATCTTCTGACTTTCACCTGATTAGTCCCATGAAGCAAAGTCTCTGCGAACAGTGTTTTGAGAACACAGGTGAAGTTAAACAGGCTGCGAGATCCTAGGCTGAGCCGCCCCGGTGGCGCAGTGGTCTGAGCAATGGCCTCTGATCATTCGTCCGAAAGGGGTCCGGGTTTGAATCCCGGTGAGGCATGGATGTTGTGTTTGTCTTACGGCACTGGCTCTCTCCCTTCCCTGGAACCAGTGGCCCTAAATTAGGGACGGGCGACTGCTTGTAGCCCATTGAGTTGCTCACAGTAGTAGTTAAACCTCCAATCAAAAAAAAAAAAAAAAAAGATCCTAGGCTGAACAGCTGTCGGTGGAATTTTTCCAAACTTGGTTGCACATGTTGGGTTGAATGATAGAGTAAATGCTTTATTTCAGCTGGGCGATGGGGGGGTTGTAGTACTATTACATTCAGAAGATTTGAAGATTTCAATGTATTTTTTATACCAAATTTCATTAAAATACCTCTGCTGACAGAGGAGTTATTTGCAAAGAGGCAAATGAAAGAAATATGCTATTTGCAAAGAGTCAAATAAATAATATGTTATTTCAAAATTTTTTTAGGGCAATCCATGTATTTGCCAGTCATTCATCAAATCTAGGTTTTCCCATCTGATGAGAATGGACTGCAGTGTATGTATTTCCAGTTATTTAGAAAGTTATTTGTTTGGAGTTTAACCCTTTAAGTTGCCAGGGTATCTGGACAAAATGGTGCCCAAATATTTTCTTGCACTTCCCCAAATAAAATTGGTCACCTTACTGCCTGGTTTTATGAAAGCTATTGCATAATTGCCCTTCTCCTTTCATCTCAGCAGTACCAACCATAAACCTATCAGTGGTGATAAGCGCTGACTTCTAGTTCTTTATTTTTCCATGGTACCAAGGCATGATGAAGGCATAGTCCCCCTGACATGGACATCATGCCACTGTGTAGAAAAAATAACAGAAACATCTCTCCTTTCTTAGTTCATCGCTACTGTTTTAACTCTTTTAGCTGGTAATCCGAAGAGATTAGTGGCAGTCATCCCTCTTAATGACCACTTTGAATAGCAAAGCAACATTTTTTGATGCACAGGTTGACTTGTTGCAGCAGTGGACCCACTTCTTAGACAGCGAACATATTCGTTTGAGCTGATTTCAGCCCCTTTCACTCCCTCCCCAAAGTTAGTTTCTTCCAGCTGTTTATAGGGTTAAGCATGTTGTAAGCTTCACAGAGAGCATGACCTCTTTATTTTCGGAAATTTCTGGGAAGCAGTTTGTATGTAAAAATTCAACATGGGCAGTATTCTTTGCACTGTCACACATTTTGCTGGGTATGCACTTGTGAGTGAATGCAGTGTAGATTTTCTTTTCTGACATGTGCTACAATGCTTTTGACCCCTTTCTAAGAAAGCACAGTCTACCAGGCTGAGGCCCACTCTGCCATTTCCATTCAATATATGTTTTCATATAGTGTACCATACTTTCATGTTGTGGAAGTTAGCTCTTCAGTATAACATTCAACCAGCTGTTAGTCTGGCTATGATCTCAGTTTAGTTAAAAAATGAACATGGTACTTAGACTGTTACATATAGATTTTTGGAACATCATCTACATTATTTGCATCTTCTGGTTGCATGTTCTTTTCATCACATGCATTTCTGAATGAAGTTTTAATACTTTTGACAGTTCAGTCTGTGCTTAGAGCATTTTTTTTTCAGTGTTTCATTCTTCAGAAACAAAAATTTCTTTAGTTACTGCACCCCTCTCTCAAGGTAGATATATGCATAACCTTCAAAAGTAGCAATGTTTTAATTAGTAAGTGAAAATATTTTTTCTTGGGAGAAAAATAATCAGGGTAACTTACTGAAATCCTGGGTAACAGTATTGGCATGGCTAATTAAGCAAACTTCCATGTGCTGAAAGAGTGCTTGCTATTTCTTTCAAGAACCATTTATGTACAGTAGAAGTAAAGCATTAGTAATGAATATATCATTTTATATTTTTTGTTTACTAATGCTTATATATTTTCATTCTGCATATGCAGAAATTTTCACAGTGGATTTTCACACTCACATCTCAGACTAGATGTGAATGCCCTTATAACACCATTTGCATCTCTGACATGAATTTTCCCCTGATCAGCAAATGTATTAAAATCGTATGTATGCTTTGTTTGTGTATAGCTGTCATTACATCACCAATGGTGGCTCATCGGGTGAAATGAGTAAAGTGCCACCTCACCTAAAATTTATAAAAAAAATAATCTTGAAATGATTTAGCATATTCTTAAAATTATCCACTTTTTTGTTTACAAGAATGATTTGTGGTAAATGAAACAAAAGCTCTCCCATTTCTAAAATGCAAGCTAGATATGTGAGCACGCCATTTCAAATGGCACTGTGAATTGATGTACAGACGACCTTATTACTGCTTGTAGGCCATGTCTGCAATTAAAAATCACTTCTCTCTGGTACCAGGAAGAGCACTGATGTAGGAATGTGGACTTCAATGAATAAAGGATTTGCTATGGCAACGAATGACGTCAGTGATCAAGAGAAAGTGATAGTAACCACCACTTCCCGCAGTGGGATTTTGAGTTTAGACAGTTCTGGTTCTCATCTGCTGTGTTTGGTTTACACAACTGCAAGTGTGAACTTCAGTTTTAGTGCTGTTTTTTTTTTTTTTTTTTTGTATTACTCTCCGTGTGTTCTGAATTGATGTTAAATAGCCATTTCACAATAAGATCATAGACTGCTATGCTTTCTTAAAAGACAGAAGAATTGACCTTCTTTATAAGAAATAGATAATTTTTTTTTCATGGATTCTCATTTTGTTACACTTCACCTGTTTCCCTGGTCACGAGCCGCAATTGTATATCATCACATCATTCCAGAAAGAATTTTAATTGATTCACTAGAAACATTTTTGAACATAGTGGACAAAAGCTGTTGCAATTTAGTGCTCTAGAAAAAAATAATGCTAAAGCTAATCTTTTTATCTGGTTTTGAGAAATCATATGCTCTCTTAGAAAAAGTAGCATTTTTTTCTTTTTGATGTTTTTTTACATTTATCTTCTCTCTATATTTGTACTTTCATATTGAGTTTTAGAAATTTGACTTAAGATACATGAATATTTCTCACCTTCTTACTTTCATATGGAACTTAACACCATCTTCTTCTGACTTTCATATGAAACTTAACACCACCTTCTTACTTTTGTATGAAACTTAACAATGTCAACTGCTTCCTAACGTACCCACTAGTTATGTCTCAGTTTATGATACAGTTAGGGGGAGGGGAAAGAAAGCCAGCATGGAAATAACACATATTTATTCATTTATGTCTGAGTTGTGTTATGTTAATGTTTTGTCTGCATCTTGTGAGGTGATATTAGTTATGTTATTTTAAGATAAGGCATGTGAACTAACCTTATTTAAAGCTAACAATTTATGATTTGTGGAGCAGTGTTATTTAATAATTTTTATCTCATTCAAACTGCATGGACAAGTACCGTGCAGTTGTATTTTTCTTTGTATTTTTTGGCTATGTAAGTCTTTATAGAGCTGCTGTTTTTTTTTATATTGGTTCATTTGAGAACAGGTTGGGGTTTAATTTTTAGTTTATATCAGCATGCTTATGAAGGCTTGCATGGCTCATAAGTGAAGTTAAAAAAAAAGAAAAAAAGGATTAATTATTCCTCTATTGTGCTGTGTAACCTGCTTGTGCATGTGGCATCTGCCATAGCCCTTACATCGCCTAACTCCCACATTGCATAACATATCCCTCAGGTAACTACATAACTTCCATTCGGACTCTCCTGGTCTCTGGCTATCTTAACATACTGCAGTATCTCTCTGCTGCTGGATTCAAGGTACTTGCCTTTTCTGACTAATTTGTCTGACGTCTCACTTTTTGCCTTGCACTAAGTTTTGTGTGATGTTTGTTAAAATAGCGATGCATTTGCATATTTTTGTGGAATTTAACTTTTTTTTTCAGCTATGTTAGAACTTGTAATAATTACATTTTCTTTGCAGATACTTTTTTTTTTTGTAGAAATAGGAAGTATGCAATACATAAGTAACAAATGGATGAAGATAGTTCAGTAAGAATGCTAATCACATTAAGAAATACAGTAGACTTTCGAGCCAGCATGGGTCTTGATCACCTGTGAACAGACATTATGGTTGTTTCCAAATGACAAGAGTGATCTCCAAATGATGTGGATAGAATAATAACTGTTGGTAATTGCAATTTGAAGAGGTAGCTATTTCAATGCTTTCATGAAAACAGAGCCCTTTTGTCGATGAAAAGAGTATAATTAAAAGGAATGGCAAAAATTCACATAACACATTTGAAACCTTACAAGATTACCGCCATTTTTTGTACAACAGCATTTAGTGAAAACAAAAACAAAGTTTACTAATTGACAAATACATTGAAATATCGATAAGAAAATCGACCCTAAAGTTACATAAAAAGGGAATACAATAGTGAAATTTACCTCATCAAATTCCTATTATTTGGAAATCCATTTTAAAATCTGGCAACATATGATGCACAGCATACATGAGATTCTTCCGCGGATTCGCGATTGTTTGGGTTATTCTCGTGATCAATGCAAAACTGGAGAGAAATACTTTGGGGCTATTGGGGCGGGGATTGGGTCTTCGTCATGAATCATCTTTCAAAACTTTCGAAAACAAAAGTTAAACGGAGTAAAGATCGTAATTTCCTTTCCTTGTGATGTTGCTTCTGCCCAATATTGATGTTAAATATAATTTTATTGCATACATTTTTGCATTTTAGCTTGAAAATGGAGAAAAATGATACAAAAACGGAAGTTAGACATAGCGAAAATTTTCCTTTAATATTCGCACGAGATTCTCCCATTTGCGTGGTTCTTGAGATCAATGCGTAACTGAACAGTAGGGGTGGGGGGTTATTGGTGGTAAGAAAAGGGGGTCGCTTTTCCGTCCTAGTACAGAATTCCAACTTCTGAAATTAGATGTTAGACGGAATAAAGATTTCTCCCTTGATCGTAATTTTTTTTTCTTGCAGTGTTTCTTCTGCCCAGTGTTGTTGTTAAATATCATTTTATTCTATAAATATTTGTATTTCACTCTTAAAATGAACAAAAAACTTTCGAAAACGGAAGTCGGATGGAGTGATGATTTGGCCCGTAATTGTAATCCCCCCACCACCACCACCACGTGGTGTCTCCTCTATCCTGTGTTGTTAAATGTTAGTAATTTTATATTTTGAACAGAGTGAGGCACACTAGTTTAATATTTACATTAAAAAATTAACGTGAACAATTCTGTCTTGCTCATGCTGTGTTATTATATTCACACTGTTTCGCCCCATGCTCTGATTTTCCTCACCCCGTTAAAAAGTTCAGCTTTTTTTTTTTCTTCGCCGGTCTCATGTATGTTTACAGCTTGTTAACGCCTTGTATTACACTGAACTCCCGATTGTTCATACTAATTAATGCATGGATGTGCATAGAAAACTAGAAAACACTGATAATCTGAAAATGGCACTGTATACCATAAAATGAACTATGTACTACTGTATATATGTGTTCAGAGATTTTAAATGAACTGTATATCAATAGTACATATACATATTGTTTTAAATAGGGATTACAGTTTGTAATTAAAATTAAAATAAAACTTAACATTAGATTTTCAGTTTTTCTCTTGGAAAAAGTCTTATATTCCTTTGTTTGTGAGGCATGTTAACATTCTTTCGGACACTTTTGTGAATGTTGCACAAAGCTATGACATTAAAATCAAACTCAGTTTGTTGACCCATTATATATAGTCTTGACTACACATTCCAGTGCCCCACTGTGACTCTCACTTGCTGTTTCACCTTCTTCACTTTCTTTTTCCCGCACTTCTAACTGGCTCCCTTTGAGTTACTGCATCCAGAATCTCTTGGTCTAATAAAATCATATAGCTTTCATCAGTCTTGTCTTTCTCTGGCTACTCTTCCACATTTTCTTCTTTTACATTTTCAAGTCCCTGAACACCAGAAATGATTTCAACAAGGCCTGATGCTGTTACTTCTTCGTTGACAAAACTTTCTTCCTTTATGACATCAGGGATCAGTTTTTTCCAGCCATGAATTAATGTTAAGCTCTTAACTTCATGTTAGCAATGAGATTTACTGCATCAAAAATAATGATTTTCTTCAAAAACTCAAAAAATTTCGTCATCTTCAAGTACCAATCAGTATCAGATTTTTTCTGTAAGTGCATTTTATTGCTGATATGATCTCTTGATCCATAGGCTAGATCAGTGATGTCACATTAGGGGTTGTCTGTTAACAGCAGCAATGATCCCTTGATCCATAGGCTGGATCAGTGACTTCACATTAGGGGTTGTCCGCTGACAGTAGCAAAACTACCTTATCTTACCCCCACCTCTCCCCACACACATACACACACAAGTGCATGTTGTATTAAATCATGTTCCTATGAAGAGATTACAGTGGCCTTAGTTTTTTAAAGATTCTGTGAAGATGAATGCAAGCAGCTATGAAAGTGATGAGGAAAAATACATAATGCACCAAAAATGTTTCTTCAATTGATGATTGAAATTGAATTTCGGATTTTCTCAGCTATGTCAGTCAGTTAATGGAGAGATCCAGGTGAAAGAGCGTTGGATAAATCGAGGTTTTACTGTACTTTAGCATTTTACTATTTCTAAACTTTTTTTTTGTGATGCATGTATAAATGGATTATTAGCACACAAATAATCAGGAGTTCAGTGTATTTCATTCTTTCCATAGTCGATGAAGGTAGAATCAATTGATGATGAACTTCAGCATCAATTTCCTCCCAGTGTTAGAAATATTTAACAGGAATTATCGAGGATAAATTTATTAAGGTACATTACCTCTCAAATTTTCGATCTAAACACTAGATCTTCGTCAGAACTCCTGATGAAGATCTAGTGTTTAGATCGAAAATTTGAATGGTAATGTACCTTAATAAATTTATCCTCGATAATTCCCGTTAAATATTTATCATATTGAAAGTAATAAGAGGAAGCCATGAAGTCATCAATTTCCTTATCAGCACTTTAATGTATTTGTCCATTGTTATTGTGTTACCTGGATTTTGGCCATTCCTTTTCATTATGATTAAGGTTTACCAATGGGCTCTTCAGTCCCCCCCCGATTGCTGAAATTTATATGCAAAATTTAAAATATTTACTGCTCAATCCCTTTTAAAACCCACCATTTGGTTAAGGTACGTAGATAACATTTTCATTATCTGGCCACACCAGAAAAATGCATTTTTGGCCCTTATGTCATTTAATTTCTTCCAAATTCCCCAATATAAAGTTCACTTCTAACAAGCAAGTTAGAAGTGAACTTTATATAGGTTACAGTGTTGAAGTTAAGCCTCCCCCAAATCATACCAATCTTTTGCTTAAAGAGAGATAAAAAAACAACAAAAAACACCCTCAATTTACCTTGTGTTTATTCAGATCCAGTCAACACCTCAGCAGGAGTTTTCTTCTACATCAGAAATACTTACCACATTGTATCAATTGTCATTTGGGAGAACATACACTATATTAACAAAAGTCACCGGACACTTAGAAGAGAAACACAACATAACATTTATCGACATGCATTAGTATGGTTTCGGTCCACTTTTGGACCGACACCGTACTAACGCACTGACCCTTCGAGACATGCTTTCGACAAGGTTTTGGAACACAGCAATAGGTATGCGCTTCCATTCAGTACATAATGCTGTGGCTAACTGTTGCTTAGTAGTAGGCCATGATTCCAAACTTCTTATGCGGCGCTCTAATTCATCCCATAGGTGCTCTATGGAATTAAGATCAGGGCTCTGTGCTGGCCAGTCCACACACGATACGGCATTATCGTCAAACCACACCGTAACAGTCCTTGCTTTATGGCTTGGTGCATTATCCAGCTGGTACCAACAAGGCTTGGTTCCATAGTATTGCCACAGACTTGGTAGGGCATAATTGTCCAGAATATAGAGGTAGACGTGCTGGTTAACAGGTTTGTCCATGATAACCAATGGTCCAGGATCATACCATGAAAAACATTACCACACGAGTACACTGCCAGCTCCAAACTTGACCGTAGGAACAGTACACTGTGGTAAATAGCATTCCCCTGGCTGCCGCCATACCCACACACGGTCATCAGACTGATGGATCATGGATCTGAATTCATCAGTCCATAGGACCTGTTTCCATTGATCTACGGTCCACGGTAAATGTTCTTTACACCATGCTAAATGAGGAGTAGCATTCCGGGTGGAGATGAAAGGCTTATGAGCAGCCGCGCGACCACAATAACCCATGGAATTAAGTTCTCTGCAAATGGTATGTGTACATACCGAGGTTCCAGCATTTATACTCTCCTGTACACTGAGGTCTTGTGCAGTACTCTGTCAATTAGCTGTAATGACTCTTCTGAGGCTTCGACATCCTCTATCACTGATTTTCTTTGGTCTGCCTGAACGTTTTCCTGCTTCAGGCACACCATGTGTCTTCCACTTATTCACTGCATCCAAAACAGTTGACTTGGGTATGTTTAAACACCTCTCAGTTTCTCTTATGGACAACCCACTAATATAACACTCGACAATCTTTCCTTTCTCAAAGTCAGTTCTCTCCCGCTGCAACATTTTCACTCAACCTCACTCACAGTGCGATATGATCGCGGTCAGCTGCAGGCTTATTTTTATACCGTTTGCAACTGTACCGCACATCTTAACAACGCAGTGTATCCGCATTTGCTTTTGGAGGGTCCAGTGACTTTTTTCAATATAGTGTATGTTCAGTTATAAGGGAGGTAGCTCATCTACATTTTTTGTTATTAAACATTACAGACATTTGCTGTTCCTGATTGAAAAAAACACTAAATGCATTTCTCTATTCTTTAAAAGAAAATCCCTTAGGTCTCATGAAAGTATAGAAATTTTCCTTTCCCCTAATGCCTGTAATACAGACTCTCCTCATCAAATTTCTATTATTTAGAAATCCATTTTAAAATATGGCAACATCTGATTTAACACCCTGTGTTATTTCATTCATTTCATGGCTGACAGAGGTAGAAGTAGCTACTGAAATGTCCCAATTTCACAACTGTATTTCCTTTTTGTGTTACTAAAGTGTTTATTTCTTTAGTGATAATGTATTTGTCAGTCGAAAGGAGCAGTTTCCTTAGTATTCTTCTAGAGAGGCACTGCTGATGTGTGTGAGCAATAATGCCAAAGAAATTTTTGAATTTTTAGGTGTGTCATTAAGGTTGTTTGGCACAAACCTAATGAAGCACTTAAACATACAAATGTAGCAACTGGTCTCACTCCAGTTGCTAACAGGTGACCAAGACCCAAACAAGGTCAAAAGAGTACTGTATTTTTTAACTTCTCTTAATGTAATTAGCATGCTTACCCTACTACCTTTTTGTTTATATAGAATTTTGTGTCTATTCTTTTTTTTTTTAATTTAAGAAAAAAGAAAAAAATGTTTGATGGCTGTAAAAGTAAGGCAGATTCTTTAAAAGTAATACGAAAAAATGGGCATTAAAAAAATAACTTGCTTTTCTTTAGACATGAGGTTAAGCTAATGAGAAATTGAACTGTAAACTTGAAAGCTCAGAGATCATTTTCTCCTTCCTTTAAAAAAAATTAAATATTGGGTTGATGCTGAAGCTATTTTTTTTTAAAACAATGCATAATGCTTGTGATTGCTAATCAGCTAACTGCTTACTCTAGCTGTTGAATTTCCTCTTCAAAAGCTTTCTAGATAAGAGCTAAACAGATTATCAAAGTCAAACTTGTGGCTTTACTCATAAAAAAAAGAAAAGAAATAGAACCGTACACAGATGAAAATGTTTTAAAAGTTCCAGTGGAATTCTGTTGTAAGTTTAGTTCTATGATAATAGATCATGTGAAACAAGTAGGGGAGCTGAAATGGCAGCAGGATTTGAAATAGCTTGGAAAAAGTCTATTATGACCTTCTGAATATTTTCCTTTATTAATATTTTCATTTGTGTATATAAAGGTAAATCAAGCACTTTTAAAACAGTTTTTTTAGAATTTTAACTTATTCATTTCAGGTTCTGTAATGACTTTGGTTTATCCTGGCACACCTTTTCCTGAGTACTTACCCACAAAAAGAGATTGCATGAATCGTGTTCCAGTCAGCATTTCATAGGGCTGACAATATTGTCCAGAGCAATGATATTTTCACTCTGGACTCTGTATACAGACTGGTTCTGTTTGAAGCTGTGCTCAGTTTTGCACAGAAGTGGGCTTTTGCAGTTGAGTGGAGTGCACAGGCTTTTTTTAGTTTAGAGAAAAAAGCAACGGGCCAAGCTGGGCTTTTCCCCAGACATTTGTGGCCGAGCTGGGCCAAGTCGACCCATTCTTTTTATGGCAGTGGTAAAGAAAGAAAAAGTCATGTTCCTGATTTTCTGGTCTGTTTAACTGTTTTGCTGGCTTTACTGTACTTCCATGACATAGCCCAAGGCATAATCTCTGAGGCAAGGAGAGTCACTCAGGGTTTTTACCATGTGTAGGTATCAAGGTGGTAAAACCACTTTGGGGCTTGTTGACAATGAAATGATTGTACTCTAAGCAAGTGTGTGGGTAATGGCGGTGTCTGCAGTCTGCAGTGTGGTGGTCGTGCGTACGTGTTTTGTATCAGAGTGGGATGTCATGAATTGTTTCTCCTATCTCTAATCTGTTTAGGGATTGACTTTTGTAGTATTACCACTTGCTAGTTCAGAGAAAGGAAGATTTTGAGTGCACTTAAGTCTTCCCCCTCTCTCATTTATTTTTCACAATTTCATTAAATACAATAGAAAGACAAAATAATACAAAATGTCACATCACGGGCCAGGCCGGGCAGAAATAATAGCTGCAATTGATGGAGATAGGATGGGCTGGGCCAGACTTACCAAATGAGGCCCATTCAGACCTCTGGGACATGTCCTATAGAAAAGGAATGAACTCTTGTTCAAGCATTGTCCAGTAGTTCTTGGAAGTGACAGTTCCTTGAATGAATTACAGATTTGCAGAGAGAGAGTAATGCAAAAATGTTTCTCCCATATATATGTATATGCCAAATTTGCTTATTTATGAAGCCATCAAGATAGAAAGACGGAGGGCATCTTGTTCAAAAATCCAAATGATACCACTATTAAGCTTTGCCATTTTTCTTGTCACTGCTTCAGCAAGTACAAATCTTGCAAGAGCATTGCTCGTCAGTTACTGGAATATCTAAATTTTTATAAAGACCATGACAAATTTGGACTCATAAGCACAATGCCATTATAATAAGTATTAAAAACTTTTAAAAACATGCTTAAGTGGAGCACAAAAATTATGTACATAAAGTGAACTTTAACATTTTACTGGAGAACACTTTTGCTCAACCTCTTTGGAATGACACTGACTGAATTGCCCATTGTTTATTAGTTTTCCGTTGTATTATTGGGAAAGTTTGGACATTTTACTCATAGCCCCCAGAAATGCAATTCTGATTCTCCTTTTGTTATTCTGTTAATATAGAAACCAACTTTAAAAGAGATTTTACCATGCACATGATTCTTCCGCAGATTCGAGGAATTCTGTGGGGGGGGGATTAGTGGGGAGGGGGTCATTGTTTTCCATCTGGGAATAGTACTTTGTCTTCAAAACCTTTAAAAGTAGAAAACAGATAAAGTAAAGATTTCTCCCATAGTGTTACAATTTTTTTTTCTTGTGATATTCTTTCTGCCCAGTATTGTTAAATATAATTTTATTCTGTAAATATTTGTATTTCAGCTTGAAAATGGAAGTTGGACAAAATGAAGATTTCCCCTGTAATTCCAATTCTTTTTCCTCATTCCTCATGATGTTTCTTCTGTGTTGTTAAGTGTTACCCCCCCTCCCCCCAATAAATGTTTCCATTTCAGCTTGATTAGGGAGGGGAAACTAAAACGGAAGTAACAAAGTTGAAAAATTTGTAAGAATTGATGGTATTCAAAAGTATTCATATTCTCAATGTTACACCATTCATCTAAAATACTAAAAGCTTTGGTATTATCCATTCATGGTCCTCAGGCTGAAAGTTCTTTCAGCATGATAGATGGAATTATTGTCGTCTGAGGGCATAAAATCAAAGAAAAGTGAAAATGAAAAAATGGGAAGGGAAAGATATCAGCAGAAAGAAAAATTAAGCGATGATGTTGTGCAACTCCAGAGCCAAACAAAAGACAAATATGACTGTGGAACTTGCTGAGAAGAAAGCAAGACCTGCACACAAGAAGAAACTTGAGCTGATGTTTTAGCAAGTTACAACAGCAAAAACAAAACAAGAAAAAAAAAACTGTGTTTGAGGCAATGCCTTTTAAAACCATTTTATTTTGTTTGATATTCAGTAATTTCATATTGTGAATACAGTGATGTGCTCCAGTATAGTATTTACGAAAATAAATTACAGTGAACAATTCCATCTTGCTCATGCTGCGATATATTAACTTTCTGTTCCCACGTTCTGATTTTTCACCCAGTTTAAAAGTTCAGCTTGTTTTTTTCTTTGTCAGTCTCATGTATGCTGTATGGATCTGGCAACTGCTTACCGTTGTGCATCCGTTTCCATGTTGGAAAAGACTGAAGTTATCAGGTGAAAGCTTTCTTACTTTAAATATTTTATATAACTTAAGCTTGTTTTTTTTAAGTTTTAATACTTTATGAGGCAGCATTGAAGTTTTGCGATGATTTGCTGAAAGCAGGTATACTTGCTCACAGGTTCTTAAGCTGCTCTTATGGTCAGTTCTTGGGGTTCTGTAGAATGTTTCTAGATCTTTTTGAGTGTGTTTTTTCAAGTTTAATCTCTATGAACATCCGAAGCTGTAAGGCGTTCTCTCTCTAATTTAGGGCCACTGGTTCTGGGGAAGGGACAGAACAAGTCACAGGGCATAAACACCACTGATGTGGGACTTGAACCTGGGAGTGTCTTGGGTAATTAACTAGATGCCTGTGCCTCTGATCACACAGTCACCGGGGCAACTTGAGTGTTTTTCATGCGCCTTATAATAATTGGTATGCCATGGTTTGAGTAACCATTTGCAACTGATAGTCTTGCAAAATTTATTAACTAGGTTTATGATTGTCTGCCTCTTGGAATTAATTTTCATATGTAATTTCACCTGAAATGCTTTATCACTTTTCCTGAAATCTTTCCTGAACCACAGTGTCAGTGATAATAACCAATCAGGGGCGGACTGGGACAACCAAACCAGGCTGGGAATTTTAGTCTTTCAGCCCACTGCAAAAACACACCTACAGGGGAGCATCCCAAAAATTCCCTCAGATAAAAAAAATTCTGTTAGATCCTAGATGAATGAGAACTGTTGAAATATGCATTGTAAAACGAATTCAGTTGTGACCAAACTTTCGACCAGAATTTACATGCTTTCACTGTATTCCACGTAACCACTTCCTTCAGAAAACTTGAAAATTTTCATCGTCCTGGAACAGGAATTGAACCCGCACCTCCCGATTTCCGGTCGAGCGTGCTAGTCATTACACTACCCAGGACAAGGAAATTCCGAGCAACTGAATATAGATATCTGAGAACCTTCAGATTTGTGCTAGTTGAAGCTATTCCGGCCTCATCGTAGCGTCTCATGACCTTTCCTCACATCCAGGGTTGGATGTAGGTCACAAATTCCAGTGATTAAAATATGTTATATACAATTGGGAAAAGAATTTTCCCGAAGAAATAATTCTTCATAAACACATGGTAGGCATTGTAATACCTACCATGTGTTTATGAAGAATTATTTCTTTGGGGAAATTTGTTTCCCAATTGTATATGAAGAATTTAGCAGTGAAAGAATTTCAGAAATCCTCTCATGATTGATTGACTGTAGTGTCAAACCATGCTGAAACTAGGTGTTGTACAAGGTAATTATTTTCCTTTGAAAATTTTGTTTTAGAAAAAAAAAAGTCTCTTAAAGACTCCACTTCCATTTAAATCACCATAAAGATTATTCCAAAAGTTGAAATGTGCACATGCCACATAGCAACTTTCCTAAACAATTAATTTTTGTATTTATTTGGTCACTGATCATCTAATTTGCAATGTATCAGTATCTCCTCTGAAGAGACACCTTTTTTTTTTTTTTAAGTGTAACCATTATTTTAACCCATGAGTTGCCATTTCGCTCCATGAACCTGTACTGGTAATTTAAAAAAAACAAACAAAAAAAAACGCTAAATGTGGGTGAAATGCGGCTTTTAGGATATCTCATTGGGAGGATCACTTTGTTTCTCTATGTCAGTCTGCGTGTAATATGATGTGGATGAAGGGCCATCACAATGGGTACTAGTGTCTACTTCAAAATCACAAAAGGATTGTAGGGCATACCAATGACCATGAGCTCTGAGTCCAACAATCTATGTCTAAGTGTAGTTAGCTTTAGCTTAATTTATAACAGTTTGCTTGGTCTGGCAGCACTTTTTTCACATAATTACAGAGAATTTTATCATTTCATTTCAGAGCCCAATGCCCAATATTAAGAGAAGAGAAAGTTCACCTTTTTTCAAGGAAGCAAAACTCAAATGAAATTAGTGATTTATATTCTTGAGCACCAAAGTAATTATTCGTTCATTCCAAAATATCCAAATAAAATGAATATGAGAAAGTAAGCTTTTTCACAAGTGATCCACCTGGAAATTGTCCTGGTGAGCCAATCTGCCCCTGATACCAACTGCTTGTATGGTGTAGTGAGCCATGCTTTGTGTTGGTACAAATCTTACCGCAGTTATCTGTAAAGAGAAATGTGAGATACACAATATGCCAACAAAATTTCATCAAATTAAAATATTGGTT
This sequence comes from Macrothele yani, assembly GCA_039090855.1. Lineage (NCBI taxonomy): Eukaryota > Metazoa > Arthropoda > Arachnida > Araneae > Macrothelidae > Macrothele > Macrothele yani. The sequence goes on along the minus strand of CM077028.1, from coordinate 68,414,408 downwards.
TCTGAGAAATTTCAAAAATTTCTGCTTGAACTTTTGTACTTTTAGACCTTCTCTGTACTTAGTTTTTCATCACACTTAAATTTTTACCCTCCCGATATGAAGTATGAAATCTTAAGCTATAAATGTGGATGGTGAAAGTAAGTACAAGTGTTTAAGAAAGTAATGAGAGAAAAAATCCAACTTTCACAGTCAGCATTTGAGTGGCTTTGAAGCATTTTAAGAGCAAATGCTGTATTTCATCTCAAAGGGGGGTTATTCACTGTGTTCTACCAGTTTTTACACATGGAAGTGAAACCTAAACACTGGTTCAAGGACTAGAAAATAAGACTTGCTGCCTAAAATACAATAGGGTGATTCTTGCTGGGAAACATGATGAGGCATAGAGGAAACAAAATACATGTGTTCAACCCTGTAACAGAAAGTTCATGATCAGTCTGCGGCAGATATCATGGTACACACATACATACATATCCCTAAGCTGTTCTCTGAGATTCGGAGGTTAGCTCCACAAAGAAGTACAAACTACCAGATAATATTTACTTACTGTTGCCGTATCAAACTTCTCCATTTACAGCAATCTTGACCTACAACTCAAGCTTTACTGACATCCATCACACGCTGTACAAAAGATCTTCTATACTTCATACTCATAATCTTTCTCTCATGCAGACACTCCTTAATCTGATCCTCCCATGACTTCCTTGGCCTTCCTCTACCTTTTCTTCCTGCCACTTGGGCTAAAACGATTTTCTTAGTAAGCATCTCGTCACTCATTCTTTCAACATGTCCAAACGACCAAAGCATATTAGTCTTCACCTTGCTAACATGTTTTGCTTCACATTACACAACTACAACACATCTTTTTTCCTCACACAATCAAAATGTGTCTTGTCACAACAAACCCCCATATTTCTCCAGCACACAAACAACCCCTATGTTTCTTCTGTAGTACCCTGCTATACATCAGAGTAGGAACAAAAAATTTTCATGTTTTCTGATGTGATTGAATTCATGTGTGAAACAGTAATTACAGTCAATTCAGCGATGTCTGATTGCTGTGTTAATTATCATGACGTATTTGCCACATATCGTGGGGGAGTGTTTCTTCCATTCTGTATAAGAATTCACTCTCCTACTAATTTCACCATCCAATTTGTTCTTTCTGTCAAACATGCTTCACGGTGCCACAAAATAATCTGCGGGTGGTCAATGGGCAAGATAGGTGAAAAAAAATACACAGGTAGAAATTTAAAAAGGAAAAAAAAAAAAGAGAGACTGAGAGAAAGAAAACTGACCATCTTATTTTTTTTTTTTTTGCCTAAAAAAAGGTTAACTTAGTAACTACAGAAATTGCAATAATAACTAGCATCAAAGAACACTCTGCCCTCTGTACCTAAAATTGTGCCTAAACTTTAAAGCTGAAAGACAAAGATTTATGGAATAAAATTATATTTAACAACAATATGTGAAAGTGAGAACATTGCCAAAAAAAAAAAAAAAAAAAAAAAAAAAAAAAACGATTGTGATTACCAGAGAAATCGTTGCTTTGTCCTACTTGCGGTTTAAATTTTTTTTTTTTTCTCAACTTTCGATCTTAAATGCAATCATATATATGTAATTAAATGATGTCTGAACAATGATACAGTGCAGGGAAAACACCCGGGGTGGTGGGGGGACTATTACGGGAGAATGGCATACTTTAGCTTTCTTTGTCAAAAATTTTGCTTACGAGAGAAATTTTTTGCTCCGTCCAACTTTCGTTTTCGGAAGAATTTCCTCAATTTTCAAGCTGAAATACAGATTTTTATAGAATAAAATTATGTTTAACAACCACATGGAGCAGAGAGAACAGCGTGAGAAAAAGAACTTTAAGATTACAGGGCCCCGTCCAACTTCCGTTTTCGGAAATTATTGCCTCCGTTTTCAAGCTGAAACAAACATTTATGCTATAAGAGGGTATTTAATAACAATGCCGGACAGAGGGAACATTGTGAGGGGGGGGAGAAATTACGATTATGGGAGGCATTTTCACTCCGTCTAACTTCCGTTTTTGGAAAGTTTTGAAAGACTGAATTCTATCCAAAAACGGAAAACTTAAAATCCATGATTGGTAGTCTGCAAGGAAAGATTTAAAAGGGTTCTGGGATGTAGTTTTTGGCTGCAGGGCCAAAATAAAATTTGCAATGTACGTCGCTCGTCATCGCAATTCTGCTACGGGGGTATGTTCAAGATACATTTGTACACTAATAGACTGTAGAAGAATTTAATTCTGAGATACTTGGCTGGAACTTGTATAAGTTTCATGGTATATCTCATGTTTATAAGAATTTTGTCTATCAAAGTTAATAAAGGGTATGGAGAGGAATGTGGATATCAAATTAATATGGGGTAGTTTTGGTAGCAATTTAGTATTTTTCAATCAAAAAACTGTTCTCGTAGATTCAGAGGTTAGCTCCTCTGGTCCATTTGCGAGATTAATGTTTAACTGACGGAAATAGATTTTGCTTACTGCTGATATATCAAATGTCTTCACTTAGAGCAATCTTGGCACACGGCTCGACCTTCACTGACATCCGTCACACGTCTCACACGAGACCTTTTGTGCTTTATTCCCATAATCCTTTTATCATGCAAACATTCCTGAATGTGATCCTCCCATGATTTCCTTGGCCTTCCTCTACCTTTTGTTCCTTGGCACACATGACAGTAACAAAGACCTCTATGAATCTGAGAAGGCCGCCCCGGTGGCGCAGTGGTCTAAGGCGTTGGCCTCTGATCATTCGTCCGAAGGGGTCCGGGTTCGAATCCCGGTGAGGCATGGATGTTGTGTTTGTCTTACAGCACTGGCTCTCTCCCTTCCCTGGAACCAGTGACCCTAAATTAGGGACGGGCGACTGCTTATAGCCCATTGAGTTGCTCACGGTGGTCATTAAACCTCCAATAAAAAAAAAAAAAATCTGAGAAGCTGACACAAAATTAAGTTTCAGTATAAATATAGTTGAGGTGCCAGCTAGCTCTGTGTACGCAGTTGAGCTAATTCCGAAAAGTGAAATTTCGTGCCAGAAGTACTAAGGAAATCAATTGTACCATCTTATGCATGATGGGGTGAAAACTTTAATTAGGTTAAAGGTACTTCATTAAGTACCTTTAACCTAATTAAAGATGAAGGTACTTCATTAAATTACTAATTAGAAGCACTCTCCAACAGTTAAAACACGTTAGACCTTTTGGGCCTACTTTAGGCTCTTCAGACGTAGTTTCAATATAATGGTGATTGACCTAGGTGTTACTATACTTATATACAAAATTGTGGAAACCTTTTGGAAAAAGTGTATTTTTGAGGTTTGATGGCTAATAACACCACTTTTTTTTTAAGTAATAGCATAAAATTATATGTCAGTGGAAATATAATTTCTTCGAGAATGTAATCCAGCAAAGTTTGTTCAATTATCTGTATTCTATAAAAAGTTATAGCCAAATAACCAGAAAAAGGAAGCACAACTTGCTTAGGTTGGTATGAAGTGGCTTTCCTTCCTTTGAATGTAACCAATGAGCATGAGTGTTTAGAGAGTCAATCAGGTGTCATCTTGTTTTGGCAATGAGCCAATCAGGTCACAGTAGGATTCAGCTATTGATGTCATGTATTGGAGCTGAGAGGATGATATTTGTCAGTGTGTTATGTGATTGCTATCAAGTTGGTAGTTTTTTTTGTGTGTGTGTGTGTTCTTTCATTTAGTGAGCTTGTAAAACGTAATAAAATTAAAGAAATGGCGCAAAGGGTTGACTGGTTACCCAGAAAATGATATAAAATAGTACTATTAAGTGAACAAGGCTTCAGTTATGAAGAAATTAGAAGAAAAATTGGTGGAAATTTTACCAAAGGTGGCATTTCTAAATTTTTGAAGAGGTATAAGGAGACTGTCACTCACTACAAAACCAGACTGGTAAAGGCAGGAAAACGTGCACAGCAGCAAGTAATGATAGAAGAATTAAGATACTGTGCCTAGGTGACAGAAGAAAATCATTTGGGTGTATGCAAGATGAAATGGTGCAATGCAATGTGAAGTTGAGTGCAAGTACTGTTCGGCACAGACTGCAGGAATTTGGTCTAAAAGCTAGAATTCCACGAAAAAAACATTTTTATCTCTCAAACAAAGGTTGTAAAGATTAAACTGGGCTAAAACCCATGTTAATTGGACAGCGGAAGAATGGGACAGTGTTATTTGGAGTGATGAGACCAAAATCTTCCTGTTTGTTAACGATGGCATAAAATATGTAATGAGAAGAATCGGAGAAGATTTGCATCCTGATTGCATTACATGTATACATGTACCATGAAACACCCAGTTAGTGTTATGATTTGGGGTTGTACGACATCATAAGGTGTGGGCATAATTTGCGTGATTAATGGGAATATAAGTGGCCAAAACTACATTAATGAAATATTTGAGCCCAAACTGAAGCCTTCCGCACGTGATCTTTTTCAAGATAATGAAGCATTTATATTTCAACAGGATTCAGCTCCATGTCATGTTGCTGCTGTGTGCAAAAAGCGGTTTCAAGATAATCATATTCCACTGCTGGAATGGCCTGGGAATAGCCCAGACCTTAACCCCATCGAAAATCTATGGAGCCGACTAAAGAAACTTGTTAGTCTTCTAGAAGCAACCCAGCAATAAAACCCAATTAATAGAAGCAATAATTCAATCTTGGTTTCACATTATAACAGCTGCAGAACTAAAATACTTGGTTCACTCCATGGGAAAGCATTGTAAGGCCGTAATTAACGCTAAAGGTTACCCAACTAAGTATTAACTGACATGGTGAGAATTTTTGTATATCTCATTTTTTCTATGTGTTTCACTTTTCTTCTTTATAACTGCTGTTCTAATACAAAATTCTTCATAGAAGGTATTGCATTACATTCTTGATGAAATTATCTTTCCATTGATATAGAATTTTTATGGTATTACAAAAAAAAAAAGGTGATGTTATGAGCCATCAAACCTCAAAAATACACTATTTCCAAAAGGTTTCCACAATTTTGGCCACTACTGTACACTGGGTATGACATTAGCCAAAAGACTCCAACTCGCTGGGTAGTTTTTCGTTACCTCACCCAAGATGAGGGAACCTACTAGCACTCTGATGTCTGCCATACAGAATATGCTACAGTGGCAAACGGAATCAATAAGGAAAGAATGGAGAAGGATACTGAAGAATTATTAGTGGACCGTGGTATGTGTATGGACCTTATCACACACATACACTTCCTGTTGGAGAAAATGCCAAGCCACGAAGACGTGAACGCAGCAACATGCAAATTACAGGGTGGGTTCACACGTACAAGTTATGCAAATGATTGCATTTGCAGGCCAATTGCACGAATGGTGTGCGGGATATAAGCAGACAACCAGCCCGTGAGGCCATCGCTCGAGATGTCACGGCTGCTAGAAGTGAGTGGTTTGGCTGTAGCCATGTCTAGAGAACAAACAAGGGGTGGCAGTGCCGTTAAGACACCATCATACGCAATTTCATCAAAAGGACGAGTTCACGAGAGGTGTCATCATTCATAGACCTTCGTACCGCTGAATGGTCCTTGCGTCGTATTGTGGAAGAAATGCAACGTGATGCTACAACCGCCGGTCGCATTTGGAGACAGTGGTTCCAGGAAGCATCTGTGCAACGTCGTAGGAGGACCGGAGCACGGAGACGGACGTCCGAGTGCACGATCATCACATCCGACATCATACCGTAGAGTACCCACAAGCCACAATGGGCAACATTTTGTGGAGTGTACAGGTAGGCTTGGATGTTTCGATGTCAACGTGGACAGTGTCACACTGATTGGCTGCATCTGGTTTGCTGTCCAGCCGTCCATTGCGAAGGCTACTTTTAACAGCGAGCCTTCGTCGTCACCACTTGGCGTGGTGTTGCTCCAGAGCTGCGTGGGGTTGTATAAAAATAAAGTGTATCTGCGTACACAACCATTGAAACAGAAAACTTGCTGCAAACCCACGAAGGGCGACAACAATAGAATAAAACAATTTATAGAAAAATTAATAAAACAATAACTAATTATTGGAGCATTACAGATTCTAATGAGGACAAAATAAGTACATTACAACTGAATGTGCAGCAGTGTGTGTGAAATGGAATTTTATGGCAAAATATTAAAATATTGGACTATGAACCTCATAAAAACAAAATATTAATTAAAGGAAGTTTTTATATCTAGAAAAACAGTTCCATTAATGAACCTTTAAAATTTATAAATAGAATTTTCAACACCTTAATTCAAAAATAGTAATAGACTTACAAAATACATAAGGAAAAGATTTTAATTTAATAAATGGCGACTGTAAGAGGAACCTGACAATAAATTTAAATTCTTTCTCGGTAAAAAAACTTTTGATACAATTTCTATACATCGAGAACAGGCCTTGATGAAATCTAGAGGCCAGCAACATCTGTAAAAACAAAATAACTCGGAAGAAGATGTGAAAAATAATTCAAAGTTCTTCAAGTTAAAATTGAATTAAGTACATAAATCTGAATAAAGCCTAGAGTAAGTGTTATAATTGCTGTATAAGTAATTTTTTTTTTAAATCTACAAAAAAAAAACTATCTGCAAAATCTTTTAAAAATTCAGAAACTATCTGCGTACGTCTGCATTGTGCTATTCTGATGTCGAGTGGAACAGTGTGGTGTTCAGCGACGAATTGTGATTCTAACTCACCACAGATGCATGTTATTTCATCATCATCATCATCATTGTCAACCATTATCAATCCACTGCTGGACGAAGGTCTCCCCAAGTTTCCTCCACAACGGTCTGTCTTGTGCCAGTCTCCTCCATGTCACTCCCGCATATTTACGAATTTCATCCACCCATCTCCCATGTGGTCTTTTTCTGGGTCTTTTCCTGTCCCTTGGAATCCAATCTAAAATTTCGGCTGTCCATCTATGGTCTGTCCTTCTGGCAGTATGTCCAGCCCATTGCCATTTCAGGGATTTAACTCTGATCATGATGTCTTCCACTCTCGTCATTTTTCGGATCCACGAGTTCCTCTTCTTATCTCTCCTGGTTATACCAAGCATGCACCTCTCCATGCTTCTTTGAGTTGTCTGCAGCCTTTGTATGTCTCTTTTAGTTAAGGTCCACGTCTCTGCACCATACGTAAGCACTGGAAGGATGCATTGATCAAACACTTTTCTTTTAAGACATAATGGCATATTGCTCTTGAAAATTATGCTGTTTCTTCCAAAAGCTCTCCAGGCAAGTTTTGTACGCCGATTAATTTCTTCATCAATGTGACCCTCACTTGATATCTGCTGTCCAAGATAAACATATGTATCTGTTATCTCCAGTTTTTCTCCATCAATCGATAAATCTTCATTTCTTGTAAAAGCATTGAACATCACTTTTGTCTTCTGAAAGTTCATTTTTAATCCCACTTCTTTACTCTTGTCAGCAAGTTCCTGGATCATACTCTGCAGCTCTGATGGGGTAGTTGCAAAAATGACTACGTCATCAGCAAAACGAAGGTGGGTTAGATAATCTCCATTAATCTTTATCCCTTTGTTTTCCCAGTTCAGTGATTGAAAGACATTTTCCAATGTGGCATTAAAGAGCTTCGGAGATATGGTGTCACCTTGTCTCACTCCCTTTCCAATTTTTATGTGTGTTGTATTTTCAAACAGCCGAATCTTTGCACTTGCATTTTCATAGATGTTATTAATAATATTAATGTATGCATCTTCAATACCGCAGGATTTCAGAGCCGTGGTAACTGCTGATGGTTTCACCGAATCAAAGGCTTTTTCATAATCGATAAAAGCCATGCACAATGGAAGTTCATATTCCCTCGCTCTTTCAATTAGTTCTCTCAGTACGTGGATATGATCTATTGTGCTGTAGCCACTCCTGAATCCAGCTTGTTCTCTCGGTTGAGCCATGTCCAGTGTTACCTTCAAGCGGTGTGAAAGAACTTTAGTGAAGATTTTATAAACCACCGATAGGAGGCTGATAGGTCTGTAGTTCCTGAGATCCTCAATGTCACCTTTTTTATGTAGCAGGATCATTGTAGCGTTGTTCCAATCCTCAGGAATCTTCCCTTCATTAAGGCATCGAGTGAAAATTTGGGCGAGTACTGTTTCAATTTCTCCACTTGCTTCTTGTATGATGTCTATAGTAATTCCATCTTCTCCTGGAGCTTTCCCCGCTTCATGTTCTTGATTGCATGAGCAACTTCTGCTGGGAGGACTGGAAGAACTCTGGTACCTTTCATGATGTCTGGAGTACATGTATCATCCCTTTCATATAATTTGGAGTAGAAATCTTTCACTCTTGTCAAAATTTCGCCTCTATTTCTTGTTATAGAACCATCTTCTTTTCTCAGAGCCATAATCTGTTTTCTTCCCTTACTGAGATGTCCCTTTGCTATCTTAAGGCTTTGGTTGTTTTCAATTGCTTTCCTCACTAGCTCACAGTTGAATTTCCTTACGTCTTCAGTGATACTTTTTCGTGTTGTCTTGCATAGCTCTATATATTCCACTTTGGAAGTCACATCTTCTTTAGTTGTCCTCATCTCTCTTCTTTTTTGCATCAACATTTTGGTTTTTCCTGATAATTTGTTCACATGCAACTTGTTCTTAGACCCAGCTAATTTTGTTGCTGTTTCCATTAGAGCTTTGGTTACTTTTCTGTTAACTTCCGAAATATCCACTTCTTCCGATGTTAGGCCTTCTAAAGCAGAGAATCTGTTCTTCAGTTCCAACTTGAAAGTATTATGGTGTTTTTTAAGGTTGGTTATGTCAATACATTTTGTTTGTCTTATGAGCTTGCCACGTTCCAGTTTAGTGTTGAGGTGCATCTTACATCTCACCAATCTATGGTCACTACCTGTGTTGAACTTGTTCAGCACACTGCAGTCTTCGATGACGAATTTTTTGTTACACATAATAAAATCAATTTCACTTGTCGTCCCAATTGGATGTCTCCATGTCCATTTCCTGTGTGGCTTTTTCTTGAAAAAGGAGTTCAAGATGAAAAATCCTTCTGCCTCTGCAAACTCAACGAGAGTATTTCCACGCTGGTTTCTGTTGCCGTGACCGAATTTACCTACTGAAGTTTCATTCTGTTGCCGTTGCCCTATTTTTGCATTGAAATCTCCCATAATTATCTTCAAGTGCTGCTTACCTTTATTATTTAGATGACGAATTTCCTCATAAAATTCTTCAATTTCTTCTTCAGGATGACTTGTGGTGGGTGCATAAGTTTGAATAATCTGAGCCTGGTATCTTCTCGATAGTTGGATAACGAGTCGTGCAGCTCTGTCAGAGGAACTTTCAACTTCTACCACTTTATCCTTCAGTTTCTTGTTTATTATAAATCCAACACCACTAGTTCTGCCAGTATCTGTCCCACGATAATAGAAGAGATGTCCACTTTTCAGTTCAATGAGATCTTCTCCTTTTCTCCTTACCTCACTTAGCCCCACGATGTCCCACTTGATCCTTTGTAGTTCCTCTTCCAATTCAAGAAGCCTTGAATCAGAAGATAGGGAGCGTCCGTTATAGGTAGCCAAGGTCAGCATCAAATGGCAGCCTAGTCCGGTCCTCCGGGGATTCTTAGCACCCTCTGCCTTCATGTCGCACTGGCCGCTGCCTTGGCCAGGTACATTCCAGCTGCCGGAGACTGAGGGCCAAGATTTAAGTTGTAGAGTCATTTTGGAGGTGTTTGGCCATAACTCACCACGCTGGCCAAGCGGGTTGGTGAGTGTGGGATAGCATTTCCTCTGATCCCGATGGTATAGTTATACCGCTATTGGCGGTCGTCAGAGCCCCTTTAGTGGGAACAGGATGCACCACGAGAAGTCAACAAATCCGTTGTTATATAATTCACTGTTTTTCACGTTATCACTAAATTGAACACGGGAAACGTCAATATTTTAAATATATACCAAAATTTCAACACGTTACTCACATTCCTTCACGTGGTTCCCAAGATATTGCAGATTTTCAGCAGTTGAAGTCATCAAACTGATATGGAAGAAGTCTTCATATGAATATTTAAAGGCAGCGTAAATGTGACCAAATCTTCAAATAGGTAGGCAAAAAGCTGCAAGTGATTATCACTATTTCAGATTAGTCATTTAAAATATGACTTATGAACTTTAAAAGAATTAAAACTTCAGAACCCCATGCTGAAGGTGAGTCGAATTGGCAATAAAATATTTTGTATCAATGACGGTTCAATCTTCGTCTCCTGTGGCACAAGCACCCATACTAGTTTCAATTACTATTTTGTAATCGTCTTCAGTGGGTATACACGAGTTATTTCCCATTCATGTTGTTTCTTGGCCACTCAAATCAAATCTACTGGCAGAGTCCAATGTTCCACGTCGGACGAACCACTGCACATTCGGTTTTTGGTTTCATTGCGCATCTCAAGTCGTGTGCGTTTTCAATTGGATCGTTCGAATTTTCTTCCGATTCCAATTCGTTAGGTGTCGCCATCTGTTTGTTGATAGATTTATATTTTATCCTGTTTCTGTAGTTTTTATTTTTATTATGGTTATTTTCTTTTTCTATAAGGTATCTCCAAGCATATGGAAGATCCATTGGGTCGTTATTATTACAATTTGTTTCCTTAGTTTTTTCTATTGTCACTGCTTCCGATGTTAAAATTTGATTCTTTGTTTTATGTGGTGTTATTAACTTTGCTTCTGACCAATCTGGGATAGCCTCATTTTCTATGCAATGCTGAATTAAATATGTTTTGTTCTCTTTTTTGTTCCAGTTGGATATATGTTCACCCAATCTGGTCTTAAATCTTCTTTTAGTACTTCCGATGTATACTCTATTTTTTTCTCCATTTCCTTTAGTTTCCGTAGAGTTTTTTTGTTGGTATACAGTATACACCTGCTTTATCAAGTATTGATCTTCCTTCGCTTCCTGTTGTTAATATGGTTTCGTTGTCGATAACCGTTTCCGCTAGTATAATTTTTTCTTTAGCGCATTCCTTCTTTAGTATATTCATTATTGAAGGAATGTAGGGAAATTTACTCGCAAATTTTATTTCAGTTTTGTGTTTAGTGTTATTTTTACTAAAAGATTTTTTCGTATTTTCAAGTATTTCTTCAATAATCTTTTTTCTGTATCCAAATTTCATAGCAGTTTCGGTTATCCAGTTAATTTCCAAAATTTCTTTATTTTTATTACATGAGTGGGTTAAAGCTCTTCTTACATAGAATTGAATTGCTGATCTTTTATATTTCCAAATCATCCATGGAACAAAAGGAAGCGAAGGAAGATCAATACTTGATAAAGCAGGTGTATACTGTATATACCAACAAAAAACTCTACGGAAACGAAAGGGAATGGTGAAAAAAATAGAGTATACATCGGAAGTACTAAAAGAAGATTTAAGACCAGATTGGGTGAACATAATCCAACTAGAACAAAAAAGAGAACAGAACATCTTTAATTCAGCATTGCATAGAAAATGAGGCTATCCCAGATTGGTCAGAAGCAAAGTTTAATAACGTCACATAAAACAAAGAATCAAATTTTAACATCGGAAGCAGTGACGATAGAAAAAACTAAGGAAACAAATTGTAATAATAACGACCCAATGGATCTTCCATATGCTTGGAGATACCTTATAGAAAAAGAAAATAACCATAATAAAAATAAAAACTACAGAAACAGGATAAAATATAAATTTATCAACAAACAGATGGCGACACCTAATGAATTGGAATCGGAAGAAAATTCGAACGATCCAATTGAAAACGCACACGACTTGAGATGCGCAATGAAACCAAAAACCGAATGCGCAGTGGTTCGGCCGACGTGGAACATTGGACTCTGCCAGTAGATTTGATTTGAGTGGCCAAGAAACAACATGAATGGGAAATAACTCGTGTATACCCACTGAAGACGATTACAAAATAGTAATTGAAACTAGTATGGGTGCTTGTGCCACAGGAGACGAAGATTGAACCGTCATTGATACAAAATATTTTAGTGCCAATTCGACTCACCTTCAGCATGGGGTTCTGAAGTTTTAATTCTTTTAAAGTTCATAAGTCATATTTTAAATGACTAATCTGAAATAGTGATAATCACTTGCAGCTTTTTGCCTACCTATTTGAAGACTTGGTCACATTTACGCTGCCTTTAAATATTCATATGAAGACTTCTTCCATATCAGTTTGATGACTTCAACTGCTGAAAATCTGCAATATCTTGGGAACCACGTGAAGGAATGTGAGTAACATGTTGAAATTTTGGTATATATTTAAAATATTAACGTGTCTCGTGCTCAATTTAGTGATAACGTGAGAAACAGTTAATTATATGACAACGGATTTGTTGACATATAAATAACATAAATCGTAACCACGTAAAGAATTCGACAAATAGAAGTATTTGATGAATTGATATAATTTAATCACCACAGATGATCGCCGTGTGAGAGTCTGGAGGCGACGTGGCCAACGGGCAGATTCCTCTACCATTGTGGAACGCCACACGGCCCGGCAGTGTGGAATCATGGTATGAGGTGCTATCAGCACCAACAGTCGCTCACCGCTGGTACGCATTACCGGCACATTGACGGCACACCACTATGTTGATGAGGTGCTGCACCCTGTGACACTACCATATCATCCCAGATACGGTAGTGCCAACAGGATAATGCCCAGCTGTGTACCACTCGGATCAGCCTGAATGCTTTACACGGTGTGCGGATGCTTCCGTGGCCAGCACTATTCCCTGACCTCTCGCCCATCTGTGGGCACAATTGGATGTCGGTTGAGTACCCTCCCACCTCCCGCAAAATGAAGATGAATCGTGAACTCGGATCAATACCACATGGTCCACGACCCCAGGACTCTATTCTGACTCTCATTGCCTCGATGCCACATCGGATTCAATGCTGTATCGCCTAAAATGGGGACCACACTCCTTATTGATCATCCTGTATGTTTGGCCACTGGAGCCTAGTCTGTATGTTACAATTAAATCATTTGTTCAGGACCTACTTGGCTATCTGTGTGTGCAGTTTGGTCTGTTTTCGAGCATTCCTCCATGGTGTGGCATTTTCTCTTATCAGGCAGTGTAATTAATGGAACTGGACGCAGAGAAGATATCCAGCGATTTAAAAAGGTCATCAAAATTAATTTTCATTTTATAAGAAAAAATTACCACAAGTCTTTGCTCAGATGGAAAAAACATTGGAACAATTCTCTGATATGAATCTGGAAAAGAAAGAAGCACAGAGTGAAAGTTAGCAGGCAGGTAGACCTCAATCCATTGCTATGTAGAGTTTTACAAGGTCTGTTCAAAAAGTTCCCAAACTTTTGATGTCACGCCGATGTGCAGTAGGTAATGTTGCATGGCAGTGACCTTGGTAAGTAACGTCTCATTTACCACGTCTTTCTATTGTGATTAGTCATCATGGTGTATCGCTTTGTTTAAGAGGTTTCTGTGCATGTTCAGTGATTTTTAAGATGGATGCGTTTCACCAGGAGCTTTATTAATGGTGTCAGGACTGAATTACACAGGAAAAAAATATACGAAATGAAATTACACAGTAAAAATTACACAAGGAAGAAATTACACGAAGAAAAAATTATACAAGTCGGAAATTACACATAGAATGAATTTTACAACAGATTATACAAAATTTGTAGCCATGATTATACAAAATCAAAAACTCTAACTTAGACTGTAGACGGTTTTTGGAAGGGGTTGAAGCCCCGGGGGAGTCAGCCCCCTGCAAAATTTTCGTAAAATCTGCAGTTTTAAATTTAGAACCACCAAATTCGGTATACTATCTCATGGTACGCTAACTTAGACTGTAGACGGTTTTTGGAAGGGGTTGGAGCCGGGGGTCAGCCCCCCACAAAATTTTCATAAAATCTACAGTTTTCAATTTAGAACCACCAAATTTGGTATACTATCACATTAAACTCTAACTTAGACTGTAGACGGTTTTGGGAAGGAGTCTGGGGGGAGTTAGAGCCCTCCATACAAAATTATAGTAAAATCTACAATTTTCAATTTAGAACTACCAAATTTGGTATACTATCTCATGGTACTCTAACTTAGACGGTAGATGGTTTTCGGAACGGAACGGAACGGGACAGGGATCAGAGCCCCCCCCCCACACACACACACAAAATTTTCGTAAAATCTACAGTTTTCAATTTAGAACCACCAAATTTAGTAAGAGTTTACCAAATTTGGTGGACCTTAATTGGAAACTAGATTTTATGAAAATTTTGTATGAGGGGCTCCGCCCCCTTCAAAAAACCATCTAAGTTACAGGACCCTGAGATAGTATACCAAATTTGGTTGTTTTAAATTGAAAACTGTGGATTTTATGAAAATTTTGTGGGGGCGGCTGACTCCCGGGCTCCGACCCCTTCCAAAAACTGTCTACAGTCTAAGTCAGAGTTTTTGATTTTGTATAATCATGGCTACAAATTTTGTATAATCTGTTGCAAAATTCATTCTGTGTGTAATTTCCGACTTGTATAATTTTTTCTTCGTGTAATTTCTTCCTTGTGTAATTTTTGCTGTGTAATTTCATTGTGTGTAATTTTTTCCTGTGACCCTTATTAACATCAAATTTTGCATCAAACTTGGGAAAACGTTTATGGACTGATGAAATGATGAAAGAAGTTTATGGCGATCAGGGCTGAGCCTGTACGGAGTGTTATGAATAGTTTAAGTGGTTCAAAGATGGTTCACAGTCAACTGATGATGTTCCCCTGTTCAGGGTGGCCCTCAACATCAACTAACGGCACTCATGTGGCCCAAGTTCACAAAATTGTGCATTCAAATCATTGATTCACTGTTAAAAAAATCATGGATGATTGCAACATTTCAGTTGGATCATGCCATCACATTCTGATCGAAAAATTTAAAGTGCCTCGAATTGCCACAAAGTTTGTCCTATGTTTGCTAACTTGGAATCAGAAAGACAATCCCATTGCAATCTGTCATGAACTTTTGGATCGTGCAAATGAGGAAAAAATTCTTATGGAAGGAATTATCACTGGTTATGAGATGTGAGTTTACTGCTACAATGTCAAGGCGAAAATGCAGTCTTCACAGTGGGTTGGAAAAAGTTCACTAAGGCCGGAAAAAGTGCGAAAAGTCAGGTCAAATGTGAAAGTTATGTTGACCGTCTTTTTGCCGTCGAGGGCATTGTTCATCAGGAATTTTTACCAGAGGGAGAAACAATGAATCGGTGGTATTATCTTGTGCTGAAACATCTGCGATAAAATGTTGGGGGGAAAAAGGCCTGAGCTGTGGAGAAATAAATCCTGGTTCCTCGATTAGGACAACATGCTGGAACACACATCGCTGCTCATTTGTGACTTTTGTGCCAAAATGGAGGCAACTGTGATTTCCCAGCCTTCCTACTCACCTGACCTGGCTCTCTCGGACTTTTTCCTGTTTCGAAAGTTAAAATCCACTTTGAAAGGACAAATATTTGGCATGATCAACAACACCGAGGAAAATTTGCAAGCAGACCTACGTGCATTCTCCCTAAATAATCCTATCAGGACTGCTTCAAGAGCTAGAGACGGTGCTGGGAGCGGTGTATTGACTAAGGAGGAGAGTACTTCGAAGGCGACAAGGCTGATAAAGTTCTAAGTACTCCCGAAAAAAAATTATAGAAAAAAGTTCAGGAACTTTTTGAACAGATCTCTTATGTGGAAGCAAAAAAGTCTTAGAAATTGCATCAAGACCCTTTGCTTACTAGAACTGTAATAACAGTAACAAAATAGTGAAGAATTTTTGACTTCTCCATCAATACTTATTTTCACAAAGGGGTGATCTGCACTAGATCCTCACTTTCCTTGTATTAACACTCAAAGCTGTTTATTCTTGTTCTTCTCCTTCAAATATAATAAATCCATATTTACTTAAATTTTTTTGCTTTACATGTTGTTTAAATCTGTTTTACTACTTCTATGCTGTATGCAAAGTGCATCAAATGTAACATTGAGAAGATTTAGTTAAAACGTAAAAGATAGGAGCATATCATTCATTTTCTAATATGATTATATGGATTCATTATATTTGAAGAAGAAGAACAAGAATAAACAGCTTTGAGTGTTAATACAAGGAAAGTGAGGATCTAGTGCATACTACCTCTTTGTGAAAATTGATGGAAAAGTAAAAAAATTCTTCACTATTTTGTTGCTCTTATTGCAGTTCTAGTAATCAAAGTGTTCTGAAAGATAAAAGATAAGACCATATCATTCATTTCCTAATATAATTATATGATAATATTTTTCTCAAGATGTGTTTTTTTCAAGATATGCATGGTTTTCTGGGTCTAACTTGAAGGAAACGTATACAGATATCACACAACTGATAGAGATTAGAGTTGTGTTAACAAAGGCAAAGTGGAGATCAGTGAAATGCATAGCTCTAATGACTGCAGAAGATGGACATATTTATGTTGAGAGGTAAAGCAACTACATTGGGGTCCCAAATTAAGGTCTGGAAGGCAATAGCAGGCAATAAAAATGGATGCAAGAAATAAATGTCTGCAGTGAAATTTATGTGTCCGGGAGCAAAATGGTGTCCAATATGTAAATGAGCTACACACTTAAAGCCAACGAGGAACATCAGTGACATTTCTTGCTGACAGCACATGTAAGAAGCATTTCGGTGACTGCAAATGCTTTTCTTATGTCTCATACACATGTGTCCAATGGTGCACGGTGGTGAGCAATATGACGACCAGAGGCTGGCCAGTCTCAGGACAAGGTTGTAAGGGACTTAAATATCCACCCCAGAATGATTTCCCGGTTACGGCAGCAATTCCAGAACACCAATGGAGTGTCGCAAAGACCTGGCCAAGTTTGGTGAGGCATGGATGTTGTGTTTGTCTTACAGCACTGGCTCTCTCCCTTCCCTGGAACCAGTTACCCTAAATTAGGGACGGACGACTGCTTATAGCCCATTGAGTTGCTCACGGTGGCCGTTAAACCTTCAATCGAAAAAAAAAAAAGTTCAATGCTGCCTCTATGACTATGATATCAAGGCAAATGATGTATCGAAGGCTTAATGCAGTTGGCCTTCATAGCAGGAGACCCACGGTTTGTGTTCCGCTAACCGCATGTCATAGGAAAGCTTGCTTGAACTGGTGCAGGCTACATCATTCTTGGAGCCCAGACAAGTGGGCCGGCGCTCTTTTTACCGATGAGTTGAAATTCAGTCGACAAATGGATTCTCATTGGCATTTCATCTGGAAGGAACAGGGAACTCATAATGAGCCTGCAAAAGTTGGCAAACAAGACTCCTTTGGAGGCAGTGGTCTGCTTGTGTGGGGTGGCATTATGTTCAGTGTTTGCACACCGTTCCATGTGCTTGCAGGAAGCAATGTGAATGCTGAGCACTATAGGGACAAGATCCTAGACCCCTTGTCAGACTTTTTAGTGGGGCTGTTGGCCGTCAGTTCCTTTTAATGGATGATAATGCTCGTCTGCACAGGCCTCAGTCATGAATGATTTCCTGCAGAGTTGAGGATGTTCAGCGTATGGACTAGCCAGCCAGATCTCATTAATCATCTCCGGAATCACATTATATTGAATCAACTTATTTATATCGTAAAGGTACATCAGTGCAGGTGATTAGCCCACAGCCAATGTTTCCAGTTGGTCGTTCCACCTAAGGATCCTGGAACATAACCCAGTGAGATGGGTTATGTTTCAGGATCCATTGTCAGATGAGATGCTTACTAAAAGAATTTATTCAGCCCAAGTGGCAGGAAAGAAAGGTAGAGGAAGGCCAAGGAAATCATGGGAGGACCAGACTCAAGAATGTCTGCACGAGAAAACAATAATGAGTATGAAGTACAAAAGGTCCTGTTTGCGGCGTGTGATGGATGTCAATGAAGCTGAAGTTGTGTGCCAAGATTGGTGTCATTGGAGACATCTGATGTAGCAAGAGTTCTTTCTTTCTGTGAGGAGCTAACCTCTGAACATCATAGAACAGCTTAGTGATATACATGTATAATATGTAACTGATTTATAGGTTTTGCTCTTGGTCAGACTGACATGTATGCTGAGTGCAATATTAAAATTCTTTTTGCTATTTTTTATTTCTTTTTCCAAATATGGCTTGTGCTAATTATCATTACATTTGTTGAACCTTTCATAGGGGAGGCTGATCCTCCTTTGGCCGCCCCCAAGCTATGGCCCTGCTCCAGGGCGATGAAATTTGCTTCTGAAGAGGTGACAACATGGTAACAGGCCCGTAGCCAGACAGGGAAGTTGGGAGGGGCAGCTGATGATTGAGGTTGGGTGCAAGATATAAAGGAGGTCTAGCAAAAGATATTAAAGAGCTCGGGCACTGTATTGTAGTGTCAGTCACTAGATCAGGCAAAGAAAACGCAGGTCAGGCACCACCAGCACCCCCTCAGCTTACAGCCCTTTGTGGGAAACAGTGAAAATACAGCACCTTTATTCCAGCAATAACAAGGGCAATGACATTGGAGGAGGGGGAAGGATTTCAAGAGTAATAGAGAAAGAAAAAAAATGAAATTCAATGGCATCAAGACAAAAAACCAGCTGCCCAACAGAAATTTCAGTGTCATCCATCATTGGAGCTTTGGTAAAAAAAAATAAGGTTCTTTTCCTCACAAAATTTTTATTTTGTGAGAACAGAACACTGTTTTCAGCCCTCTTTGTATTTTATTATTTTATTTGAAACATAGGCTGGTGGTATTAACACTGAATTAATTTACTTATGCATTGACATTCAGAACTTAAGTACACCACAATCAGTTGATCACAGTGGATAAATGTCTAAGGTCCTCTGGTAAACCTATAAAAAAAAAAAAGAAGATGAAAAGTGAAGTATTAAACCTGCAGTAGTATATTGATAATTGTCCAGTCCTAACGAGTTTCATTTGTTATTTTGCTGACTCTATTTTCATTACCTTTGTCTGCCAGAGTCGGAAGAGGAGCAAGAGTATGAAGGATGGCAACGACTGCTAGAGAAGAATGTGGACGATGACGATGAAGAAGATGTAATCTTTGAAAGCGTTCCGAGTTTAGGCAGATAATGCTTTGTAAAGAACTCATTTTTTTAGTTGTAGCTGATACTACTTCATAAGTAGTGATATGCTGCACTTGTTCTCATAATACTTGCTCAAACTTCATGATTTTGGTGTTTGTCATCTTAACCATGATTTAATGAAATGTTTTATTTAAATAATAGTTCTAAATTCAGTTTTTCTTTTTCTTTTTTGTTGGTGTTCTGTTTATACTTGGAAGTAGCATGGTTTTCATATATGCGTGGTTCCTTTAAAATGCTTGATCACATTCTTTTGCATGTCTGAGAATGCTCAGCGTTTGGAAGTACTGATATTTTCATATTTTCGAGTCCAGTGTAAAAAGATTTATATTCCAGGGGACTTAATAATATTCTTTTCATCCTGGCATCAGAGGCTGACCAAGTGAAATCTTGCTGATATTGTTTCATAGTTGAAGAAATGTCTAAATCAGAGTTCAGATTCATAGGTCCATCTTTAAAAACTGTGGTATTAATGAATTTGCTAAATCATTTTGGATAGGTGTTATGTCAATGACTATTAAAAATATATATCAGATGAAATTTTTATTCTTGAATTTGAGATGGCATGAATGAGAAACAGAAAACAACAACAACAACAAAAATGCCATGAAAAATTGTCTCTTTGTTTAGCAAATAGAGAAGCCTCTTGCAATTTCAAAAAATTATTTGTGATTGCAGGACATAATTTTGTTGTGATTTATTCATGTTAAATATCAGAAAATATTTGGGAGTTTGTAGTCTAGTCTGTACATAACGAATTCTTTGTCTGCTAAATTATGTCGTCTAATATCGATGTTCTAAAAATCAATATTTATTGTACAAGACGTGATGTTTTACAGCAAAATTTTTTATAACTGAAAGCGTGTAATTAAACGAATTTTATTAAAGTCTCATTTTTATTTTATGTCTCTATTTATTTGCAATAATATGTATATAATTATCATAAGTAACACTTGTGAATCATCATAATGGCTGAAGGATCTCAAATTTAATCTGCTGCTCTTTTAAACAGTAGTGCACCCAGCCATTGTGAATGTCAGTAGCCAGTCGCCAAATGGTGACCAGATATTTTGTAGTGGCTAGTAAATTTTTTAATATAGTAGCCAATGATGGTCAGTAGATCCCCCCCCCAAGTGAGCAACTATTTTGCCCAACTCCCCCCCACTTGTGAATAAATATCGAGTTCAGTTTTCTTGCCAGTGTTCCTGCAGCTGTTTTGAGAATGAATGGAAGTGAAGGTGGGCTTTGAGAGAAACTTAATCTGCTGACAGATCATCCTGGAGTGAACAAAGGGTCAAGGTTACTAAATCAACCTTTGCAGTGGTATAATGTATCTTTGCCATGGCATACCTTGCACAAAGTGTATTGTCATCTACAGGTAAAAGAATTATCTTTGAATTAGCGACATATGGTATGCTGAACAAAAAGAAACAAACTGTTATGGCAATGTTTTTAAGATGATGCAGGTGCTACATCTAATGCCATGTATTACTGCTCCTTGTGAGCATGGCTTTTCTGCAATGAGCTTCATAAAAACGAGTTATATTGGGCATGTTTGAATAGTGTCACTTTAAATGCCTTAATGATGATTAGATGCAATGGCCTTTCAATTGAAGATTTTGATCCTCAAAATGCTATTCAATTGTTGTGGGCAGATACCTCTGATGGGAAGTAACACAGTACATATCAGTGGTAAACTGTATGTATATATATATCCTAGCTTTTGCCCCTTTGTTTTAAATATCATTAAGGAAATTAGACATCTGACTTCAATGGCCTCTCAAAAATAAATTATGTATGTGTAAATTAAGATAGTAAGAGTAGCCAGTCACCAAATACAGCACTGAAAATAAATTGTCAAAAAGTCAATAATTTTGGAACAAAAAGATATACAATATTTGCAGGCAATCTAATGATCCTATGGATGCAGTAACTGCACTGCATCTGTTTTTATGAAGTTCATGGGGGGAGGAGTCTCTCATTAGAAAAAGAAAAAAAAAACATTCACCCATTTAATTTCATAGAAACGTAAGTAGAGAAGTTACTGAATTGTTATTTTTTTAAACTTTGCATGGCCAGTAGATTTTGTCTTTGACTAGTAAAATTTTTATTCCACTAGCCACTTTGGCTAGTGGAAATTTTAGAAGTTTTGCATGGGCTGAGTACACCCCCTTCCTGGTTTCATGCAGTTCTTTTATACACTTCCATTATAGACATTATGTTCTAGCACAGGACTTCCACTATGAGATATGTATGTCTTGATGCTTTTAGATCGCTAAAGCAACATTGTTTCTTGAGCTTCTGAGACGCTATACCAAAATCCACAAAGTTGCTAAGAACTCTTATATGATTTAATCCTAGTAATTAATGCTATCATGGCACCTCTAATTCTTATTTATCGGAAAACTTTTCCCTCCCCATTCATAGAGAATATTTTTAGAAATAAGGCAAAAAAGAAACAGCAGGAAAATAACTTCAAATTCATCAGCAAAGTTACTCACCACAAAGGACTTTGAGAAATTAAAGATTAGTGAAGAATATAAAATCAGGCTAGCTCCAGTTCTGAATGTTAAGTTAAAAAAAAATCTCTTCCATTCCTTAAAACAGCCGGTGTCGTACAAGGTTAGTAAAAGAGAAGGCTGCCTCGATCGCGGAAAATCTTGGAGCGGAGCGGAGAGGGAGAGGCGTGTGACTTCACTGACAGACCCATCATAGAGTTTTTTCTTTATTTTTTAAAGCCTGTTTATTTTGAAAAAGTTTAGGGCACCTACAAAAGATATAGCCATAACCTGCTTTAGATTAAAAACATTTAAAAGGTTGGAAAAGGAAAGAAAAACAAGCCTATGCATTATAAAAATTGAACATTTCCGACTGAAGCATAAAGTGTATTATTTTGTACTTATGTTTAATGTAGTTGCAGTTCTGTTTCTTTGGATTTTCATGATTTAGGAACATGAGTTATAATACAATTAATATACTTATAATTGATTTAATCACACCAATTCACAAAAATAGAGGTTATTTCTAAATAGATAGGTCTAAATTTTTTTCCATATTTACTATTTTCATAGGGTTTCTCTTCTTTGAGCGAATATCATCTTCATTTCTGGTATTTCTTTTGACAGTTAGGGCAGACTGCAGCTTCTCATTCAAATATTTAATCCTAATTATAATTCTCATCTTAACATGTGTCCTAAGTACCTCTGTGGAAAATCCAGGAAACAAGAGAGATGCTTTTTCGGTTAACATTTTTACGATATAAGGCTCTTTACTTATAGTGTAATTTATGTTTTGTTTAAGAAATTCATATTCCAATTTTTTAGCGACATTAGACCACTGAAGTGAAGGGATGGTTGAATGAGTCCTCCAAATGACAGATGATGACCATGATTCCTCAATATGTACAGTGTTATTTTTTGATGTGTAATCTCCCAGATGTGGGTATTTTTCTTCATATTTTTTGGCCACCCAACCAACAAGATACTCTCGGCCATCATCTTCAGTTACTATGGTTAGGCATTGTTGTGTATTTAACGCATTATCGTTGTCGCTTGCATAGAGTAAGCATCGTATAAATCTTTGGGCATTTTTTCATCACTTTTGACTCCAACGTGGCGCAGCACTTTGACAATTATTAATTCTTTCGTGTGCGATTCATCAGTCTGGGTATAGGCGTTTTTCTGTATTATACCCAGTTTTCATAATTTTTAGTACGTCCGTCATGGTACCTTGTTGGGGATTAATCTTGGACACCCATTTCTGCAAAGTTGATAATCCAGGCAAGGGATAATTCAGTTCACTTTGTAAATAAATGTATGACCTTTTACCCAGGTATCGCACAGTCAAAGCGATCGATATATATCCTCATTGGACCAAATAATTTTTTTTTTTATTCAAAAGCATATTTACTTGACCTCTTGTAAATATCTTGAGCAGTATTGAACAAACTTGAAGTTCAACATTTTTTTACAAATACTTTTTCGTTTCATTGCAACAATTTCATATTTCAATCTGCATATTTTTAGAGTTGAATCACTTTCTTTTTGTTGATTGCACACCTTTTCGCATAACGCAATATTTTTAGTCAGCAACTGTCTATATTTACACATTAATGCGCCATATTCTATATCTCTGATTTCTGTTACTCCATCGGATTCTACTGCGTTTTGTTTCTCAGAACTGTTATCTGAATGGTTTACTTGTAACAAATCAGAAATCATATTTTTAGTTTCTCTGTGAGCAAGCCTTTCAATGCGATTTTTATTGCAGAAATCCATGTGTTTTATAACCTCAGAACTTTTCAGCAAATTTTTTGAAGAGAAGGCAAAGCTTTTTAATTTTGTTTTGGAATTTCAAGTTCAAATTTCAAATCCCCTTCATAATCTTCTTGTTCAAAATGTTCTGAACATACAGTACAGGATACTGGGTTCCATTTCCCATCTCTGCGACAAAGATGAATCCACTTTTTCCTGAGCTCGAGATCTTTTGGAAAGGAATGATACATCACATTCTTTTTATCAGGATGTTTTTTAGTTTTCTTCAAATTGTTGTTGCAAATTGCAACAGTACATCTCATCCTTGTCATCACTGATAGTCAGTCACATTAAACAGTAGCTATGAATGTTGAATTTTACTAGGTAACAGACTAACAGTTAATAGATCACTCTTAAAAATGTTGCTACACAAAAATCTTCTTAGCTCAAAGTGAGATTACATTGAAATTACATAGGATTTAGCTTTTTCTAGAAGGGATGGGTGAGCGCTGACCTTGACCGCGGGTCTGTCACTCCCCCACCCAAAATGTGACTGGAGGAAGGTATAGGGATCAAAGCAACCTTTTCTACTAACTTTGGGTGGCGCAGTGGTCTAAGCCATGGCTTCTGATCATTCATCCGAGATGGGTCTGGGTTTGAATACTGTGAGGCATGGATGTTGTGTTTGTATTACGGCGTTGGCTCTCTCCCTTCTCTGGAGCCAGTGACCCTAATTTAGGGATGAGCGACTGCTTGTAGCCCACTGAGTTGCTCACGGTGGTCGTTAAACCTCCAATCAAAAAAAAAAAAAGCTGGAAGAAGACATCCAATTACAAGATGTGGTAGTCTATAGCATAGGCTGTACTTGTGGACTAAGCTATGTATCTGAAACATGGAGTATAAAAGCCCGCATGGAAGAACATAAGGCAGCAATCAGAAATATTGCAAACAGGACAGGGTTAGACATACAGTATATAAGCAAGTGGACACTTCGTGAAAATGGGACTTGATAAAAACAATCGGCCAATGACACGTAGTGAAGAGTAACATAGAGGCGAGGCAAATAGTGAGAAGTACCACCACACTTAATGATAATTGTGGTTAGGTACTCCTGACTGAATACAATGACGTAGTCCTAATGATGAACTAGGTTTTAGTCTAAGCCTTAGACCATGAATATGGCAGACACAGCTGCTCCCGTTAATCCAGTGTTGAGAGAATGGCACAAACATGTCAAACGGGTTAGTCACGTGATGTGTGAACCTTGATGTGTGGCAAGATTGCTCTGAGGGAGCAGGCAATGGCAATGATCAACAGCATTTACTCCCCCCACCTTTTTTTTTGATTGGAGGTTTAATGACCACCGTGAGCAACTCAACGGGCTATAAGCAGTCGCCCGTCCCTAATTTAGGGCCACTGGTTCCAGGGAAGGGAGAGAACCAGTACCATAAGACAAACACAACGTCGCATTTACTCTAGACCATGAATAAGGCATTTGCACGGTGACCTGTTCAATGTAATTTTACTAAGTTATCTTTTATCTTCAAAAACAAAATCATAGCGATTAATTATCTTTATAAAAAAATCAAGTGGTTTATTTTTCTGCCCATTAGTTCGTGTGGTAAAAATTTTTAAAGTTCAGTCACTCTAGTTGGTTTTTCCGCTGAAGTGTTTGTTTGCATATTTTTACGCATTTTTTCTGCCTTCCCCCTACAATGCACGATTTTTTTTAGCAAAATAACCATGAATCTTTGCACCTTTAGCTTTCATTGTGTATAGTTTTTGTTGTTATAGAGTGCATATATAATATGCTATGATTTTTTAAAGTTGTCCCACTACGTGTATATATTCTCCCTACTTAGGAGTGTGAAAAGTGACCTCATTTCTCAACCCTGCCCCCCATTTAAATTGTGTGTAGTGTTTCACAACAAAAGTATTTATCTCTCATTGAAGACAGTATAAGTGTCCTTCTGTGAAAATTTTGTGTTGATAAGTTATTTATTTTGGGGGTTATGAGTGTGTGAAAATTTTCTGAGGTCCACCTCTGTAAATGGATTGTTTGCTATCAACATAGCGAGATGTAAGAAATATTAGAAACACATATACACACCTACAGATGTACACAGATTTTAATATATAGAAATACCCCAATTTTTAGGCTAACAGCCACAGCGCATATATATTGTAAAAATGAGATATTTTGCCAAATGGCAGCCCTCATTGTGATGGGGGGGGGGCAAAGATGGTGTGTACGTTTTTTTTTTTTTTTTTTGATAATACACATCAGTTTTCTGTTTGCTTTCTAAAACAGCAAACAACAAATCAATGGTTATCAAGGGCTACACTAAGTTTAGCATAGCAGTTACTGCTAATCAACGATTAACATGTTACTCCAATCGACATTTCTTTTTGGTAATATTGCAAGCTTTGTTCTCATGGCTTGCTATCTGCCAGTGGCGGCTCGTGGTAGGAAAAATAGGTGAAGAGCTACAAGAGCAATATGAAAAGATATCTACTGTCTTCAATGAAAATCAGTTAATGAGAACTTACCTATTTTTTTATATATTAGATCAATTCTTCCCTTTAAAGCTGGCTGGAAATTTGTCGATTATGTCGTCATAAAATGGCTGTTTCTTCGTGACATCAAGAAAATGTCTTTCTGAATAGAAATATTTGCCAAAGAAGCAAGTTTATCTGGAGAAATAGTGTTTCTTGAGTAAGTTTGTATTCTTTTAAGGCAAGAAAAACTTCTTTCCACTGAAACACTTGCAGATGCAATTGTTAAAATCCGCGAAACCAATATATAAGCTTCTGTAAAAATGCCTGTATCTCCATGAAGCACTCGAAAAAGTTCATGAGTCGATATATTCCTTAATTTTTCACCAGTATATACAAGAATCAGTTCATTTTTAAGGCTCTGGTGTTTAGTAAATATTTTTCCGTAAAAATGTTGTAGATTTTCAAAAGCGTGAGAAGGAAAGCATGAATTAAATTGGTCGAATTTGGTTGTGTCAGCAAGACAGGGAAATTGAAGTTTAAGTTTCTCACTGTGTTGAAAAATTATATTCATTTCCATAAGAATGTGGTACAAAATTTCAAAATACAATTGTTTATAATTTTTAAAAATTGTTTCTTGTGTAAGAGCAGCGTATTCCCGTTTAGATCTGCTTATTTCTGTGATTTTGCTAGCTTTTCCAAACAGTGTTTCAAATACCTCATCTTTCCTTTTATGGCTCAAAATTTCATAAGTTTTTTTTTAATTTGAGTAACACAGTATATGTCTAGTGATTTTTTTCTGCAAAATTTCGAATAATAGATCGGTGAACCAAATATTTCATTAAATAATATTCCCAAAAATGTAAATTCAAAAGTGTTCATATCATTTAAAAACCCTTGGGCAAGTTGAATTTGTTTTTTTGTCTGAATGGTCACTATTTGCGAGAAATTCGAATACTTCCTTCAATTTATCCCAATCTTCAACTATTACACTTACTAACTTCGAAGTGGAGGACCATCGAGTTTCTGTTATGGTTGGCATGCCTCATGCGGTTGTTGATGTGAGTGTATTGTTTTTTCACCACTCAGTGAAGCGATCGCTTCGTTGAGTGGTGAAAAAAACAAAGGAATTACACTGACGCTTGCAAAAAATATTCGACACTTAGAAATTTTAGAAAAACTCTGCTGTAATACAAGGTTCAAACGATGTACTAAGCAATAACAAAAACAGATTGAGAAGCTTTATGCTTAATTTTTTCTGGGGCCCAGTCAAGTGTCCAGACATTACGCTTGCCCCATCGTAACATTGTCCTATTGAATTGTGTTGATAATCAAACTGTTCCAAAATTTTGTCTAGCATTTTGTATAAAGCTTCTGACGATCTATCTTCACTCACGCCACGAAACCCCAAAAATCGCTCAACCAATACACCTTCCGAATCAACAGATCTTATTATTAAAGAGCAATCGGAAGTCTGGTTATGTCTTCCCATCTACTTGAATAGAAAAGCATTGAACTTCATTTATTTCATTTTTGACTTGATCGTTTATACATTCAGAAATACATTCAATTAATTCGTTTTGATTAGTTTTTGACTCACCTGTGAAGACATTTTTTATCGTTTCGTATTGATTTTGAATTTTAAAGGACTTTATATCAACAGTGAAAGCAATTCCTTGAATTTCTACGATTTATCGAGTCAATGCCTTCGTCATGGTCACGGAATGCTAGTTCTTGTTTACTCAAATACAGTACTGCATCAATCATTGTCTGCAGGAAAAGTCTATTTAAACGAACGCTTTCGTTGAAATGCATTTTCAAAAGCCTAGCATTCTCCCTCAGGGCATCAGCAAATGTGTTCCGATTCTTTTGAAAATTATTTAGCATTAATTCGCATTTCAGGTGTTTGCTAGAATCACCACGTTTGTAAAGTGACCGTTTTATATTTAAGAAATCTGAAAATTGTTTTTATTCCACGCCGAATTTTATTACTAAAATATAAGCAGGGCCAACAAAATAATTTTTGTAACACAGAAGGGCTACACAGCCATTTATATTCAGTAAACCAACAATTTTTTAAATTAATATTGTAAGATTTACCGATCTTCTTGATTTCTTTCTTGGCGACAATTGTCAGTTATTCCGTCGGTCGTCCTTGAAGTAAAATGTCTCTTTTATTTTCAACTTTCCACCGATTGAACGGAGTTTGCGATAAATTAGAGACAATGTTGTTCACGGGATACATACTGAAAACTAAAACTATCACTATCAGTTAAACTGTACACGGCCGCCCCGGTGGCGCAGTGGTCTAAGGCGTTGGCCTCTGATCATTCGTCCGTAAGGGGTCCGGGTTCGAATCCCGGTCAGGCATGGATGTTGTGTTTGTCTTACGGCACTGGCTCCCTCCCTTCCCTGGAACCAGTGACCCTAAATTAGGGACGGGCGACTGCTTATAGCCCATTGAGTTGCTCACGGTGGTCGTTAAACCTCCAATAAAAAAAAACTGTACACGAAACTAAAGTAACTAATGAAGTTTTTAACAAACAATCGCAAAGCACGAAAAAACATCTCTTTCAGAAAGTATGTACCAAAACACCGCAAAAAAATTCCCTAGTGGATTGCAAAGAACCCTTGGCAATCCGTCCCGTTCCACTGCGATCTCTTCGTAAGGCCACGACTCCAGGTGCAGAGCCTTGACGTCTCATGATAAAACACTTCACTTGCCCGGCAGATAGGGGAGGGTGACGTCACAGTTACCATGGCAACTCGGACGAAAACTGCAGACTTCCAAGCATTCTCATTTCAGCTCTTCACTTGAACTGTTTTGCGTATAAGGACTTGTTTTCCGTATTGAACGCGCACTGTGAAGTGATATCTAATCAAAATTTTGGGTATTTTGGCACTCAATTAAGGCAAAAAAAAAAAAAAAAAAAAAAAGAATATATTATACGAAGCTATTAAATAAAATCTTATTTCAAATAAAATAGGTGAAGAGGCACTTCACCTACTTCACCTGAAAAGCCGCCACTGCTATCTGCTGCTTTGCAATATGTAAAAACTTCTGGGCTTTTGATGGGAAATACATATCTTCATCCATGAAATCTCCAACATAAGTTAAACGCCTTTTAACAGAATTTTAAATTATTCCAGACTTTGTGTGGAAGTGCTTGGAAGTTCACTTTCTTTTGCTTCATCCAACGAAAATACGCCGCCCCGGTGGCGCAGTGGTCTAAGCGATGGCCTTTGATCATTCGTCCTAAGGGGTTCGAATCCCGGTGAGGCATGGATGTTGTTTTTGTCTTACGGCACTGGCTCTCTCCCTTCCCTGGAACCAGTGACCCTAAATTAGGGACGGGCGACTGCTTATAGCCCATTGAGTTGCTCACGGTAGTCGTTAAACCTCCAATCAAAAAAAAAATACTCTCTCTTTTGCTGGCTTATCGTTTCCTTTGTTTTGAAATCAGATGTTTAGGGAAATCAAAAGTAGTGGGAATTGCATCAGATTTCAGCGATCTAACTCCCACAAACCTTCCAGTGTCAAAAGAGTCTTCAGTGAAGTGCTTAGAACAAATTTTACTGTTCTTTGAGGGGGTTAAAATTTTCTCTGTGAAGTTTCACTGTCCATAATTTTTTCCTTTCTACATCCGTTGGGAAACTATATAGAAAAAATAACACAATGTTATTTAAACAGTTAAACTAATCCTGCTGGTAATATAAATATGACTTGCACTGGAAAGTGGAAACTAACAGGTCATCAACAATTACACCATTATTACTATTATACTATATGCACTTGTAATCCCGCTACCAATCAAACAGTACAAAAGAGCGCCATCATTCCAGGTCTATAAAAATGATTCGATGCAGTTTGTGTATTCATAATGACAGCAAAAAATTTTACAAATCGCATCACCATCAGTCCTGCCACGATGGTTATAAATTTCTTACCTATGAAATGATACCGGACCGCCCTTTACAAATCTTTGCTTACATCCAATAACACAATATATCCACCCCATGGTACAAATTTATTTCATAATTTCCTTCAACCACAGAAATTAAAATCGCCCACTTAACTTCAAGTAATCTATAATGATTTACAGTACAGTTACCCACCACGCACCGTGAAAGCCGGTGGTTGACACATATCACGTGACTACCCTCTGAAGATGTTTGTGCCGCCTTCGGAGCTCCTAGCTCTATCTACCTATATTCATGGTCTAAGGTCCAAGCCCGTACCGTAGTGGTCTAAGCGCTGGCTTCCGACCATTTTTCTGAGTTCAAATCCAGTGAGGCATAGATGTTGTGTTTGTCTTACGGGGCTCTCTCTTCGCTGGAACCAGTGACCTTAAATGAGGGACGGGCAACTGATTATAGCCAGTCGATCAAATGATCATGTGTAGAGGATTTTAGGCAGGGAGTGTCTGACCCCAGGTGTTAAACAACCCTTAGAAATGGGAAGCTAGGAGATTTAGGCAAGAGTGCCCGATAGGAAAGTGACACGGAAGCAAAGTAGAAAGGGGGAGGAAGACGCCCTTATTTATTACCGGGGTCCGACGGCTTAATGTGCCCATCCGACGCACGGCGGATATTTAGTGGATCGAGCGTTCGTACCGGCTGGGATCGAACCTGAGGTCCTTTCCGTGGCAGTCGCGAACGTTGCCCACTAGGCCACCCGCGGCCAGGTATTTCTCGCACAAGTGCAGCCGCAACGGATATTCGAGCGACGAGGTCCTCAACAGAGTCAACTGGAGTCTCGCAAACGAGGGCATTCAGATGTCCCCATAAGAAGTAATCGAGGCTCGATAAACCGGGCGATCGGGGTGGCCAACGGACTGGTCCACCACGGCCAATCCATCGCGCCCCAAAAGTGGCATTCAGGTAATTGAGCACATTAATGCTGAAATGGGCTGGCGCCCCATCATACTGAAAGCACTGTCCTTGTCGGACAGTGGTACATCTTGAAGCAATTCTGGTAAAACCTCTTCCAGAAAAATACGATTACATCTGCCATCGAGTCACGTTGGTAGTAGATATGGGCCAAGCAGTTCAGAATACCCGCCCACACATTAACAGAGAATCGTTCGTGGTACGTCGTCACTGCCCCGCATGTATTACTGTTGGTGGACGCAATTTTGAACAATTATTGTAAACATTGCTGTAAAGAAGCTTGTCAACGATGCTGTAAGTACACAATTTATGTTTCGTTTCATGTCTATTTCTTGCGTTTGTGCCTCAACGCGTCACTTGCGCCCATACATTCCTATACAAAAAATGTTTGTTGCAGTGTGCTCTACCACCCCTTAAAGTTTGTCCCATGAGTTCTGAATCACCCTGTATTCGCACTGGCGGAAGCAACCGAGTACGCGCATAGGTGACGTTGCTACGTATTTTGCATAAGCTCGTCTGTACCAATTTTTCTGGCACTTCAGTGTTTATACCGGTATATTTATACACTCATTGTCAAAAATCCCACGCACCAAGAAGGAGGCGTCGGATTGAAATGAGATTTTACTAGTGAAATGGTAAATACTAAGGACAGAAGAGATTAAAATATCATAGCAACAGGACGATTTCCCGCGGACATACGGTACACATTCCGGTCAGTGTTAGTACCGTGTCGGACCGCCTCGTGCTCGGATACATGCGGTGATACGGTCCGACATGGAGTCAAAGAGACGCCGTATGCTATCCTGGGGCAGATTGGCCCACACTTCTTGAAACTGACGCTCTAAATCACGAACACTAAGACAAGGAGAAAGCTGCAGTCCCATCTGGTCCCACACGTGCTCGATGGGCGAGAGATCCGGCGATCTGGCTGGCCACGGAAGCGTCGAAGCATGACGTAGATAGTCCTGGTAAACCCGAGCCGTGTGCGGATGGGCGTTATCTTGTTGGAAAATGGCTTCGGGCCGCCCCGCCAGAAAAGGCAGTACATGGGGCCGCAGGATCTCCTGTACGTAGCGCTGGCCTGTCAACGTACCTCGGATCACTATGAGGAAGTCCGGCTGTCATACGCAATGGCTTCCGAGATGTAGTTCGGGACGTGTACCGCTGTACAGTGAGGTGGGGATTGCAGCACTCACCTGCGGTCATGCACACTTTGAAACGGTGGTCGTCTGTTCCCGTAAAGAAGCGGGATTCTTAGCTGAACACTGTACGTCGCCAGTCCGTAGCATTCCACGTTGCTCGCTGCTGACACCACTGCAATCGACGCCGACGATGGTCAGGTGTTAATGGAAGAAAACGTAAGGGCCGTCGAGAGTGCGGTTTGCTTCTGCCAGGCGTCTGGAAATGAGTTCTGGCTGAAACAGGAGTACCTTGTACTGCCGCCACATGTCTCTGGATATTGGACAAGGACGTCGTTGCATCTGGGCGTGCCGCTCTCATGATCCCACGGTTCTTTCTGCTGGTGGTGTGTCTGGGTCGTCCAGAGCCAGTCCGCCGTGTCTGGATGCCTTCCCGTGTCCATTGCTCCCAACACGATCGCACCGTACTGTCCGACCGGCCCAAATGGCGGCCGATTCGGTGGGCCGGCCACCCTGCCTCTCTCATTCCGACGATACGGCCTCGTTCAAACTCCGTCACTTACCCGTACGCACATATACGGCGGCTCCTTGGCATGTCTATCGCTCAGAGATCTCACTTGACTCTTACCGTGCACTGTGGAACAAATGTGGAGTCCCCTACGCGACGCCTTATAAACCCCAAGGATTGGCCGGTCTTGGACGCGCGGGCATGCGGAATCGCACGAAACTTTAAACATTTGCATGTCTGACCACCCCTTAGCTATTCGCCGAATTTTGAGTTAGTCGCATGATTTTTTCTTGGTATTTTATATATACACTGCTGGTCACCCAAAATGAACCACCAAGAAGGACACGAGATAGCAAACACAGATTTACTGGACACATAACAACAGATACAAAGATGAAACAATTGAGCTTACAGGCCCGTGCGACTTCCGGAACACGCAGACGTTAATAGTTCGTGTAGCCCCTATGGCTGGCAATAACGGTCG
Organism: Macrothele yani; assembly: GCA_039090855.1. NCBI lineage: Eukaryota > Metazoa > Arthropoda > Arachnida > Araneae > Macrothelidae > Macrothele > Macrothele yani. The sequence continues at coordinate 68,381,522 of CM077028.1, read as the reverse complement.
CTACACTCCGCGGCATCGAACGAAAAAGGCTTTGGATGTGGGCTTGGGGTATGTCGGTCCAGGCTGCTTCCACGCGTTGCCACAGTTCATCAGGCGTAGCCGCAGGTGGTGCTTGCCGGGCCACTCGGTTGCCGATCAGCGACCAGACGTGTTCGATGGGCGACATATCGAGAGAACAGGCGGGCCACGGCAGCAGTGACACCTGGTGGGCCGTGAAGAATTGTTGCACGATGCGTGCCACGTGCGGGCGCGCATTGTCCTGTTGAAACGTGGCCGCTGTCAAGTCCTGCAGGTAAGGGAGGACTACATGCTCCAAAACGTCGGAGATGTAGTGGTGGCTGTTGAGTGTACCGGCGATGCGTACCAGAGGGGTGCGGGTGTCATATTCAATTGCGCCCCAAACCATAACGCCAAACGACGGACCGGTATGGCGATGCATAATGCGGGCGTCATACAGTCTCTCGCCGCGGTGCCACCACACGCGGATCCGACCATCCTGGTGTTGCAGGCAGAAGCGGGATTCGTCGGAGAAGACAATATCGTGCCATTCCGGAGTCCAGGTGTGGCGTTCAACGGCCCACTCCCGCCGCACTCTCGGGTGGTGTAACGTAGTGGCAATCGGTGCAATGGGCGCTGTGCGACAAGTCCCCGCTCCTGCAGACGACATCTAACGGTACGTGCTGACACAGGTTGTTGCGCAACACACTCTAATTCCTGCGCTAACATTCGTGATGTGGCGGTGCGAGCCGTCAATGCCCGCCGCACTACATGCCGGTCCTCTAGTTCGGTGGTGTGCTGTGGCTGCGGCAATCGCTCTCGGCGGTCCGTCCGTCCCTCCTGCACCCACCGAATCCATACTCGCCTCACTATGGCTAGATATCGTCTCACACGGGCGCCGATGTCTCGGTACGATAAACGGCTGTCGCGATAAGCCACTATTCGTCCTCTGTCGAACTCCGAAACGTGCTAGAATGATTGCTGTATTCTGCGACGAGGCATTAGGAAGCTTCCCACACACAGGTACGGCAGCACAACACGCTTTCATTACTTACACCCCGCCTTCTGTGCACCCTTCTTATAGTGCTTCTCGGTGGCGTGCCGGGCGCACATGATTTGCATACGCCCTGCAATGCTAATCGTTTGCATGCCCTCTCGCGGGCGACGCATCCTGCGAATTTCAGGCCAATCGGATGCTTCCTTCTTGGTGTTGCATTTTGGGTGGCCAGCAGTGTATTTATATAATAAAATATCCTTTGAACAAAATACAAAGAAATTTACAAAAGAGATCAACCCATTATACAAACTAAACAAGCGGTTTATCATCAGGAGAACTCCAGCTTGGAATCATGGCCTTTCAAAACGTAGCAAATGCAAGAAATATCAAAACGCATGCCACGGAGTTCCCTAGGCCAAGCAAGAATAATGAAGGAGATTCAATGGTCTTTCTTGGCCTAGGGAATTCCAATTTTTTTTTTTTTTTTTAAGATTCTTGCATTTGCTACGTTTAGAAGGACCATGATTCCAAACTGGAGTTCTCCTGATGATAAACAGCTTGTTTAGTTTGTATAATGGGTTGATCTCTTTTGTAAGTTTCTTCGTATTTTGTTTGGATGTGCTTCTTTTGTGTTTTGTTTTTTACTTGCCTTTGGTTTCCTGCACGTTTGTCTATTATATATCTTTGCTAATATTTTAAGATATTGCTTTTGTTAGCTGCTTAGTCAATTCTCTGTATAGTTTATTTGTTGAAAGTCTCATATTCTTCTAACTTTGTGAATTCATATTCTTAGTTATAATATACCTGCCATACTCCAACATTGCTGCTTAGCGCATTTTGGTACTATGGTTTTTATCTTGCTATTCTTTACGTATTTATGTTTGGACTGTTATTTTTGGCTACACATACTTCAATTCAATGATGGTATGTACAAATAATGAAAATATCATTCCACATCGGGCGTCACGTGGACTAACAAGGCCAGCGTTGGACCTTCCGGGTGAAGAGGTTCGTTCGAAAAATGGGTTAGTGTCCCCATGCGGTGATTCTGAGGCAGAAGGACTTGCATTGCAAATCCTATGGTCTCCGCCACATATGGTTGATGAGCCCATACAAACTCAATATATATATATCATCATCATCATTGTCAACCATTACCAATCCACTGCTGGACGAAGGTCTCCCCAAGTTTCCTCCACAACGGTCTGTCTTGTGCCAGTCTCCTCCATGTCACCCCTGCATACTTTCGAATTTCATCCACCCATCTCCCATGTGGTCTTCTTCTGGGTCTTTTCCTGTCCCTTGGAATCCAATCTAAAATTTCGGCTGTCCATCGATGATCTGTCCTTCTGGCAGTATGTCCAGCCCATTGCCATTTCAGGGATTTAACTCTGATCATGATGTCTTCCACTCTTGTCATTTTTCGGATCCACGAGTTCCTCTTCTTATCTCTCCTGGTTACACCAAGTATGCACCTCTCCATGCTTCTTTGAGTTGTCTGCAGCCTTTGTATGTCTCTTTTAGTTAAGGTCCACGTCTCTGCACCATACGTAAGCACTGGAAGGATGCATTGATCAAACACTTTTCTTTTAAGACATAATGGCATATTGCTCTTGAAAATTATGCTGTTTCTTCCAAAAGCTCTCCAGGCAAGTTTTGTACGCCGATTAATTTCTTCATCAATGTGACCCTCACTTGATATCTGCTGTCCAAGATAAACGTACGTATCTGTTATCTCCAGCTTTTCTCCATCAATCGATAAATCTTCATTTCTTGTAAAAGCATTGAACATCACTTTTGTCTTCTGAAAGTTCATTTTTAATCCCACTTCTTTACTCTTGTCAGCAAGTTCCTGGATCATACTCTGCAGCTCTGATGGGCTAGTTGCAAAAATGACTACGTCATCAGCAAAACGAAGGTGGGTTAGATAATCTCCATTAATCTTTATCCCTTTGTTTTCCCAGCTCAGTGACTGAAAAACACCCTCCAATGTGGCATTAAAGAGCTTCGGAGATATGGTGTCACCTTGTCTCACTCCCTTTCCAATTTTTATGTGTGTTGTATTTTCAAACAGCCTAATCTTTGCACTTGCATTTTCATAGATGTTATTAATAATATTAATGTATGCATCTTCAATACCGCAGGTTTTCAGAGCCATTGTAACTGCTGATGGTTTCACCGAATCAAAGGCTTTTTCATAATCGATAAAAGCCATGCACAATGGAAGTTCATATTCCCTCGCTCTTTCAATTAGTTCTCTCAGCACATGGATATGATCTATTGTGCTGTAGCCACTTCTGAATCCAGCTTGTTCTCTCGGTTGAGCCATGTCCAGTGTTACCTTCAAGCGGTGTGAAAGAACTTTAGTGAAGATTTTATAAACTACTGATAGGAGGCTGATAGGTCTGTAGTTTCCGAGATCCTTAATGTCACCTTTCTTATGTAGCAGGATCATTGTAGCGGTGTTCCAATCCTCAGGAATCTTTCCTTCATTAAGGCATCGAGTGAAAATTTGGGCGAGTACTGTTTCGATTTCTCCACTTGCTTCTTGTATGATGTCTACAGTAATTCCATCTTCTCCTGGAGCTTTTCCCCGCTTCATGTTCTTGATTGCATGTGCAACTTCTGCTGGAAGGACTGGAGGAACTCTGGTACTGGTATCTTTCATGATGTCTGGAGTGCATGTATCATCCCTTTCATATAATTTGGAGTAGAAATCTTTCACTCTTGTCAAAATTTCGCCTCTATTTCTTGTTACAGAACCATCTTCTTTTCTCAGTGCCATAATCTGTTTTCTTCCCTTACTGAGATGTCCCTTTGCTATCTTTAGGCTTTGGTTGTTTTCAATTGCTTTCCTCACTAGTTCACAGTTGAATTTTCTTACGTCTTCAGTGATACTTTTTCGTATTGTCTTGCATAGCTCTATATATTCCACTTTGGAAGTCACATCTTCTTTAGTCGTCCTCATCTCTCTTCTTTTTTGCATCAACATTTTCGTTTTTCCTGATAATTTATTTACATGCAACTTGTTCTTAGACCCAGCTAATTTTGTTGCTGTTTCCATAAGAGCTTTAGTTACTTTTCTGTTAACTTCAGAGATGTCCACTTCTTCCGATGTTAGGCCTTCTAAAGCAGAGAACCTGTTCTTCAGTTCCAACTTGAAGGTATTATGGTGTTTTTTAAGGTTGGTTATGTCAATAGATTTTGTTTGTCTTATGAGCTTGCCACGTTCAAGTTTAGTGTTGAGGTGCATCTTACATCTCACCAATCTATGGTCACTACCTGTGTTGAACTTGTTTAGCACACTGCAGTCTTCTATGACGAATTTTTTGTTACACATAATAAAATCAATTTCACTTGTCGTCCCATTTGGATGTCTCCATGTCCATTTCCTGTGTGGCTTTTTCTTGAAGAAGGAGTTCAAGATGAAAAACCCTTCTGCCTCTGCAAACTCAACGAGAGTATTTCCACGCTGGTTTCTGTTGCCGTGACCGAATTTACCTACTGAAGTTTCATTCTGTTGCCGTTGCCCTATTTTTGCATTGAAATCTCCCATAATTATTTTCAAGTGCTGCTTACCTTTATTATTTAGATGACAAATTTCCTCATAAAATTCTTCAATTTCTTCTTCAGGATGACTTGTGGTGGGTGCATAAGTTTGAATAATCTGAGCCTGGTATCTTCTCGAGAGTTGGATAACGAGTCGTGCAGCTCTGTCAGAGGAACTTTCAACCTCTACCACTTTATCCTTCAGTTTCTTGTTTATTATAAATCCAACACCACTAGTTCTGCCAGTATCTGTCCCACGATAGTAGAAGAGATGTCCACTTTTCAGTTCGATGAGATCTTCTCCTTTTCTCCTTACCTCACTTAGCCCCACGATGTCCCACTTGATCCTTTGTAGTTCCTCTTCCAATTCAAGAAGCCTTGAATCAGAAGATAGGGAGCGTCCATTGTACGTTGCCAAGGTCAGCATCAGATGGCAGCCTAGTCCGGTCCTCCGGGGATTCTTAGCACCCTCTGCCTTCATGTCGCACTGGCCGCTGCCTTGGCCAGGTACATTCCAGCTGCCGGAGACTGAGGGCCAAGATTTAAGTTGTGGATTCATTTTGGAGGGGTTTGGCCATAACTCACCACGCTGGCCAAGCGGGTTGGTGAGATATATATATATATATATATATATCATCATCATCATCATTGTCAACCATTATCAATCCACTGCTGGACGAAGGTCTCCCCAAGTTTCCTCTACAACGGTCTGTCTTGTGCCAGTCTCCTCCATGTCACCCCTGCATACTTTCGAATTTCATCCACCCATCTCCCATGTGGTCTTCTTCTGGATCTTTTCCTGTCCCTTGGAATCCAATCTAAAATTTCGGCTGTCCATCGATGATCTGTCCTTCTGGCAGTATGTCCAGCCCATTGCCATTTCAGGGATTTAACTCTGATCATGATGTCTTCCACTCTAGTCATTTTTCGGATCCACGAGTTCCTCTTCTTATCTCTCCTGGTTACACCAAGCATGCACCTCTCCATGCTTCTTTGAGTTGTCTGCAGCCTTTGTATGTCTCTTTTAGTTAAGGTCCACGTCTCTGCACCATACGTAAGCACTGGAAGGATGCATTGATCAAACACTTTTCTTTTAAGACATAATGGCATATTGCTCTTGAAAATTATGCTGTTTCTTCCAAAAGCTCTCCAGGCAAGTTTTGTACGCCGATTAATTTCTTCATCAACGTGACCCTCACCTGATATCTGCTGTCCAAGATAAACGTACGTGTCTGTTATCTCCAGCTTTTCTCCATCAATCGATAAATCTTCATTTCTTGTAAAAGCATTGAACATCACTTTTGTCTTCTGAAAGTTCATTTTTAATCCCACTTCTTTACTCTTGTCAGCAAGTTCCTGGATCATACTCTGCAGCTCTGATGGGGTAGTTGCAAAAATGACTACGTCATCAGCAAAACGAAGGTGGGTTAGATAATCTCCATTAATCTTTATCCCCTTGTTTTCCCAGCTCAGCGACTGAAAAACACCCTCCAATGTGGCATTAAAGAGCTTCGGAGATATGGTGTCACCTTGTCTCACTCCCTTTCCAATTTTTACGTGTGTTGTATTTTCAAACAGCCGAATCTTTGCACTTGCATTTTCATAGATGTTATTAATAATATTAATGTATGCATCTTCAATACCGCAGGTTTTCAGAGCCATTGTAACTGCTGATGGTTTCACCGAATCAAAGGCTTTTTCATAATCGATAAAAGCCATGCACAATGGAAGTTCATATTCCCTCGCTCTTTCAATTAGTTCTCTCAGCACGTGGATATGATCTATTGTGCTGTAGCCACTCCTGAATCCAGCTTGTTCTCTCGGTTGAGCCATGTCCAGTGTTACCTTCAAGCGGTGTGAAAGAACTTTAGTGAAGATTTTATAAACTACTGATAGGAGGCTGATAGGTCTGTAGTTTCCGAGATCCTCAATGTCACCTTTCTTATGTAGCAGGATCATTGTAGCGGTGTTCCAATCCTCAGGAATCTTTCCTTCATTAAGGCATCGAGTGAAAATTTGGGCGAGTACTGTTTCGATTTCTCCACTTGCTTCTTGTATGATGTCTACAGTAATTCCATCTTCTCCTGGAGCTTTTCCTCGCTTCATGTTCTTGATTGCATGTGCAACTTCTGCTGGAAGGACTGGAGGAACTCTGGTACTGGTATCTTTCATGATGTCTGGAGTGCATATATCATCCCTTTCATATAATTTGGAGTAGAAATCTTTCACTCTTGTCAAAATTTCGCCTCTATTTCTTGTTACAGAACCATCTTCTTTTCTCAGTGCCATAATCTGTTTTCTTCCCTTACTGAGATGTCCCTTTGCTATCTTTAGGCTTTGGTTGTTTTCAATTGCTTTCCTCACTAGTTCACAGTTGAATTTCCTTACGTCTTCAGTGATACTTTTTCGTACTGTCTTGCATAGCTCTACATATTCCACTTTGGAAGTCACATCTTCTTTAGTTGTCCTCATCTCTCTTCTTTTTTGCATCAACATTTTGGTTTTTCCTGATAATTTGTTCACATGCAACTTGTTCTTAGACCCAGCTAATTTTGTTGCTGTTTCCATAAGAGCTTTGGTTACTTTTCTGTTAACTTCAGAGATGTCCACTTCTTCCGATGTTAGGCCTTCTAAAGCAGAGAACCTGTTCTTCAGTTCTAACTTGAAGGTATTATGGTGTTTTTTGAGGTTGGTTATGTCAATAGATTTTGTTTGTCTTATGAGCTTGCCACGTTCAAGTTTAGCGTTGAGGTGCATCTTACATCTCACCAATCTATGGTCACTACCTGTGTTGAACTTGTTTAGCACACTGCAGTCTTCTATATATATATATATAAAGTTAATAATGAAAAAACTGTAAAAAACATATATAATAGAAAAATAGTAAAAAATACAAATAGTGAAAATTCACAAAAGGGTGATGATTTAAAATTTTCTTCATGCATAGATTTCACATGAAAGACATGCCGAGCAATGCATCCGGCACATTTGAGCGAAGAAGTAACTGCGTTGACCAACTTCTGTAACTCAAAGGGCATTGTCTATTTAATGATATGCAGAGAAAATGGCCTTGGATATGTGGGACAGACTTCCACTTGTTTAAACATCAGAATTAATGGCCATAGGTCCGATATCAAACTGTTCAAAAAATAAAAAGATGCAGCCCTTATTCTTCTTGGTTATTCAGCCCAAGGACTGGTTGTTCAGCAGATGTACTCGGTCTCTCCATTACTCTCTGTTCTCCTCTATTCTCTTGAAATCATAGTATGAAACTTATTCATTACCAGAAATATAATTTCGAAAATATTTACAGCAAGATTCTAGCTTATGAAACGGATTTAAATAAAAGACTGGAGTTGGAAAATTTATACATGATCCAATGTGAAACTGCCTTTCCATATGAACTTAATGAACTGTTGAATGGTCAAAATCATTCAGCACATAACTTCTCAAACTCAAGCTCTATTTATGAAATGTTTAAACATAAACCCTTTGGCTCTGGCAAATGCAATTTACGAGGTCGTAGAAGTACTGGCAAAGGACTAAGTAACTACGTCTGCTTCCATGATCTACTTAAAACACTGGATGACAATACGGTCAACATTGTTCCATTCTGCCGTGGGAAGCAGCTGGGACTAAATGACTAAATAAAGGTAAGACTCGAGTTCTCTCGAAAATTCATAAAAATTTCAACTTTAAAAATTCTTGTCTATAACCAATGATCTCATAACCTACAAGTGTGGTATACTAAGTGGTTAAAATACTTCCAATAACACTAAAATTTATTATTGTGTGGTGAACATTGTAGACAGATTTGCCAACAAAATTGGATTTAACAGAATCTTTCAAGTAAACAAAGAACGCTTTCCGGTAAAAGGTGTCAACATCACAACAAGTTTTAAATATGGACAGACCATAGGTCAACAACACTGTGACTATGAGGAGTTTGCAAGTGTCGACGACCATCCTGAACTACCATGTTTATGTCATAATATTAAGTTACAAGAATTTACATACTCAAACCATGGAATACTAACATCATAACAGGTAATACTAAGATCATTGAGAATATACAGTTACACACTATGGTTGAAAAAGGTGCAAATTTCAGACGGAGTAAAAAGGTTAAATACAATAAACTCATCACCTGGTTTAAGTCTGATCTTATTAAGTTCATTTTAAACACGTCTACACGTTACGATATACCATATCAAGCCTTTACGGGAATGGTTATATGTACTGTCCTTGAACACTTTAAGACGCAAGTTCGAAGAGTATTGCCCATCATTGGCATTCATTCAGTCTATAACCTAAAATGTCACATTAGGGAATTGCACAGCAAATTTATTATTGTACCTGTGGACAAGGCTAAAAACAACCTTGCATTTATCTGCAAGAAATTCTACCATGACTTTCTACTGCCAGAATTAAATGAAGGTGGTACTTACAATTTGATTGCACAAAGCCGTTTGGTTATAAATAAAAAAAAATATTGCCTTATGTAAAAGACTTAATATCAGAAGTTATAACCTACAATTACTGTATATACAGTATATGCTATGCCCAAATTTCATAAATCTCCTGTAGCTTTCAGATACATAACATCTGCTAAATATAGCTACAACAAATGAGCTAGCAAACTGTTTGAAAAAACACTTGGCCGCCCCGGTGGCGCAGTGGTCATTGAACAGACAAGTCGCATTTTTTTCGGCTCCTGCGTAGAAGTCAACGTTCGTTTGTTTACTTGTTCTTTTTGTGGTATTTCGTTGTTTTGTGTTTTGGTTGCAGTGTTTTGTACCCTCGCTTCACGAGCAGTGAGGCTGAGCGCCGAGTGGGTGCTCATTTTTTGTTTTTTTTTAATTTTCGTGTGTCGTCAGTTACGACGCATGAGTTTTGGTGGGCCGGTGGTCGAGAATGTCCACTACCACTGTGAATAAGTCACTGTCGTCTACAGCTGCTTCGTCGATTGCTGATATGTCTTCGCTTCATAGTTCTGTGTCTTCTTCGGGGAATGTTGCGTCGACTAGTGCTGCTGGACTTCCAGAAACTGTGCTTCTGGCCACCCGTGTGCCGGCTGCGTCTAATATTCCTGGTTCTGCTAGTTCTACTTCAACGTCGTTCGCACAAGCTGTGGGAAGTACCTCATATATTTCTAGTGATTCTGCACCACATTTCAAACGTGTAGCTTCGGCGTTGAAAATTATTCTTCCAAGTGATTCACCGCAAGGTAAGCAATTGTCGTCTGCCTTATTATTAAGTGTTTTCATTCCTGCTTTGCGTGACACCCCCTCCCCCAGTATCTGCATGCTGTATCGAAGGTCGTTCCAGCCGAAAGCATTATGTCCATTATTCGCTTGGGTGGAGGGGTGGTTGTTCACTTCACCCAACAGCAAGCAGTAGATTTAATTATAGTTCATGGGGTTGATATTGGGTCCTTTCATCTAGAACCTGTAGCTGCAGCCCAAAGACCAGTTACGGTGACCCTCTCTCCTGTACCAACGGCTGTTCCTGATTCTCTGTTGATTGATGCCCTCAACACGATGAGTCTTGTTGTGGAAGTGACCAAGATTCTTCCAGCTACAGCCCGTGATTCCCCCCTGAAACATGTGCAGGGTGGGCGCCGCCAGTACCGGGTTATTTTCCAACTTCTCAGTCAATTGCGGAACTCCCTGCAACTCTGGAATTAGTCACTGATACCCGGACGTACATTTTTAATCTTTTTGCAGGGGTTCAGTGCTTCCGCTGTAAAGAGGAAGGTCATCTTGCTTCTTGTCCTCATGCTACTCCTGGTGCTAGATCTGATTCTTCATTAGCTACTACAGTTCCGGTGGCCGCTGCCCCTGCGGATGTTGTGCAGGCCGCTGAGGCACCTGCTCACATTCTACCTTCATCAATTTTGCCTGCTGTTTCTACAGTAGTTCCTTCCCTCCGGGTTCCTGTCGTCGTACTGGATGATTTGGAGCTCTCCAATGGGGATTTTCCATCGCTGGAAGTGTCTGCACCTAAATCACAGCGTAAACGCCCCAGCTCACCTGGTGTTTCTACTCGCTCTTCCCGTTCGTCTCAACGTCTACGGTCCAAGAAACCAGCCCATTCTACCTCGGGTTCACCTAGCCATCATGAGCCAAATTCTGAATGACTAGTTTCGAACCGATTCGCATGTCTCCAGGATGATGATGTTATGGACACGGTCGCCCCCTGATCCTGATGACACTGCTATGGCTGACTCTGACGATGATTCTCCTTCTACACTTCTTGACCTTTCTACTATGTTTGAAGAACTTGCGGTGCCTTTGCACCCTTTTACCTTCACTGATCTGTATGCATTGACCACTCGCCCGCGTAAGGCGAAGTTGATCACACTACCTTGCATTTAGAGTAAGCTTCACTTGCTGCCTGAAATGATTGCACAGCTAAACCAGTTCCATGCATTTATAACTAATGTTACCTTGCCTGGCGGGACTGAGCAATATGCTCGCCGTCTGGGCTACTTACTCAAGATTTTGAGGGCTGAACTGGAAAGCTGGATGCAACCTACCAGTGATGTCCTTGTTAACACTACTTAGCTTCAATTGTAGAGTGAGTTTTTTTTCATACTGTGATTGTTTTTTACCTAGACTGCTAATGTGATGATCTTGTTTTTACTTGTTTGTGTATGTTCTCTTTCGTGTTTCAGTTGGCTCCGCAATTTAGGGAGCCTTTTTTCTCATGCCCTGTGTTTCATGTTCACTTGTTTTACTTGTTTTTTTTTCTTTCTTTTTTATGCACTGTGAATTACTTAGTGTGGCCCTGCTGGTCTCGTTGTGTTTTTCATTGAGTACTCCGCCTTATCTCTCGTTTTGTATACAATGTGCTTCTCGTGGTGCGTATCTTGTCTACTGGGTTACGTTGACCCAAGGAGTTGGTCAACGCGCTATTTCAGGGTTGTTTTGTTTTGGTGTTGACCGTGCAATGAGGGTTTCCTTTTTAGGGATTCTCATGTGTGCATCTTTCCTTTGCCTTGTGCTCATTTTTTTTTACGGTGCCTCTTGTGTTTTTTCTTGACTGTATGCGACTACACGTGTAGTGAAGTAGTCAGTCAAGGTAGTTTAGTCTTTGATTATGTTTTAAGTGCACTTTTTGTGTTTTTGTTTTGGTGTTTCTTTGCACTTACGCTCGGGTTCTACGTCTTGGTTCGTGTTTCTCCTATCTGGGTTTTTCCTGTAATATTGTATTTTTTCTCTGCCCAGCCTTCTGTTGCTGTGCATGACTGGACGTACTTTGTGTTGTTTTCAATGTGTTATGGTGCTTTGTGCTCTTTTTTCCGCGTGATTCTCTCTATAGCGCTACGTCGGCTTTCGGAGTTTGTCAACGCGCGACTTCTTGTTTTGAGTGTGGAAATTTGAATTGAGAGTGATTTTTTTTTTTGTGAACCTCGTGTGCCTTTTTGGCTACATTTTTGTCTGATGCAGCGGTTTTTCCCTTATTATCATGTATTCTTCTGTATAGTGTTCCTTCTGACAAACATGCGTCACTTCGTATTTCGTTTTTAGTTGTAGCGGTTGGTTAACACCCCTCTTTATGTGCACCGTTCTTTGTTTTTGATGTTCTTCTTGTACTGCTGTTTTGGCCGCTGTTGCATGTTTTCAGAAGTACAGTTTTGTTTCTCCTGTCGCTGTCTTGCAGTGTCCGTCAATTTGTGTTATGTTGTTGGTGTTTTTTCCCCTGTCACTGCACTGTTTCCATTGCATCTCACATGTTCTCATTGTCATTGTATTTCCTATCCTAACTGCCTGCCTTTGTGTAAAACTGGGATGAGAATGCGCTTATATTTAATTAGGGTGATTTGTTCTGCGTGTTTCTTCGGCAATGCGTGTTGTTTCTTCTGTTGTGTCACGACGACCAAGAACGTTGATCCACTCGCCTCTTTTGTATGTGACACTTTGTCTTGAGTGTGATCTTTAGCCTCACTTGTGCAAACCTTTTCTGCATTCATTTGTCATGTGTTTGATTTCCTTTTTTCTTCGGTGTTTTTTTTTTATGTAGTGTTTTCTATGATTTTGTTAATGAATTGTTGGGTCATACTTCCGTAATAGCAGTTGATTGCAGTCCTGCTATTTCATAACTCACATGTCACTTTTATTTGATTTTGCATTCCCTACCCTAGATTCTTGACTTCGTGCAGGACTGGTATTATCTAGTGACTTTATTTAATAATGTTATTTGTTCTGTGTACTTTGACGGCTCTGAGTGTTGATCTTCGGTTGTGTCACGAGGCCTAAGGAGTTGGCCACTGCGCTTACTCTTTTGTAATGTACATGCAAATTTGTTTTGAGAGTGTGGTTTCAGTTTTGCTTGTACACACTTTTTCTGCACTCCTCTTTCTTGTGTTTTACGAACAAAATAAGGTAATTTTTTAATTCTTCAGTGCGCCGCCCCGGTGGCGCAGTGGTCTAAGCGATGGCCTCTGATCATTCGTCCGAACGGGGTCCGGGTTCGTTTCCCGGTGAGGCATGGATGTTGTGTTTGTCTTACGGCACTGGTTCTCTCCCTTCCCTGGAACCAGTGACCCTAAATTGGTGACGGGCGACTGCTTGTAGCCCATTGGGTTGCTCGCGGTGGTCGTTAAAAATCCAATAAAAAAGAAAAAAAAATTCTTCAGTGCTTTTCCTGCTGCGTTTGTTATCTGGATTAGATTGTGAACTTTTGGGTCATAAGTCAGTTACAGCAGTTGGTTGCAGCTCTGCTTGGCCCTTGTTATTTACAGTTCTGTTGTGTGTTTCATATTACTGTTTTTTTTCAGGATTTGTCACACCATGTTTTTGCGTTCGCACTGCTATGTACTACTAGTCTTTGGAATGTGTTTTCTTCCCTCACTCTAGGGTTTCGGTTTTGTGATGTTTTTTTTTGTTTTGTTTTCTGTGTTACTTTTTTATCTGTATATATTTTAATCTTGTTTTAATGTTACCAGTTTTCTTTCCTCCTTTCTTTTGTGTTGAGACTTCTTGGACTCGTCTCTTTTAATACAGTCTCATGTAACTGAGGCGTATCACATGTACCTTGCTTTTAGACTAATAAAGGTTTATTTTGAAGGCAGTGGTCTAAGAGATTGCCTCTGATCATTCATCCGTAAGGGGTCCGGGTTCGAATCCCGGCGAGGTATGGATGTTGTGTTTGTTTTACGGCACTGGCTCCCTCCCTTCCCTGGAACCAGTGACCCTAAAATTAGGGACGGGCGACTGCTTATAGCCCATTGAGTTGCTTACGGAGGTCGTTAAACCTCCAATAAAAAAAAAAAACAGTTGAAGATTATTTTGGCAAATATAGGGAATACATGGATTATTCATAATAATATCCTTGTAGCGGAATATGTGCATTCATCAACCAACGAACAATAAATGGATATTTCTACATACGACTTTAAAAATCTATTTACAAGTATAGACCAAAGTGATTTCTACATACGACTTTAAAAATCTATTTACAAGTATAGACCAAAATGATTTCTACATACGACTTTAAAAATCTATTTACAAGTATAGACCAAAGTGATTTCTACATACGACTTTAAAAATCTATTTACAAGTATAGACCAAAGTGATCACACTGTTTGTAGTGGATTATTCAGCGAGTTTGAGGAGTATATCAATGTCACTAAAGACACGTGGAACTCCCACAAGTCATTTTGCCTTGATAACAATTTCATCAGTTTGGGCAATAACACATATCGTCAAGTTAGAGGCATTCCTATGGGTTCCACATGCTTTAGTGTACTAGAATATCTATACTTGCATTATTACGAAAAAAGTTATTTCATAAATAAGGGAATAGGCACTAGTCGTGTAATGAGATACATACATGATGTTATAGCTTTCGACTGAAATAATTCCAATTCCCAATTTGCAAATATCTATCCCCCAAGCTTAATATTAGAAAAAAACCCATTCTCAATGAAACCATCTACACTTTATGGATATCGAACTTACTTATTCGAACGAGGGTAATACCACTACTATTTTTGACAAAAGAGAATATTCCTTTGACATGTTTTTATATTAATTGGGACTCAAGTGTTTCAAGGTCTATATTTAGAAATATTGTTATATCTCAAGTGCATCGTTGTTTTAAATTATGTAGCAACAGAGGTACACTACTAAAAGAACTTAGAAGATTCTACAAACATCTAAATCTTATGACTTCCCTGTTGGTTTTGTTATTTCTCTACTTGTTCAACTTCTAGGAAATGCTAATCGATTTGCTTGTACTAATTCGCACTTTAGTATACACTGAAGAGCAATTGAATTAGAGACAGCTGGCGTTATGCAAATCTGGCGCTGTAAACGGAAACGACATGACGTATGCAGCGATCCGACAATATATGAGTGATGCGACGGGAATCAGTAAGAGTCGGACGCAGTATGGGTAAGACGAAGGATCTAAGCGCATTTGATCGTGGGCAAACTGTCGGGGCCCGACGAATGGGTCACTCCATCTCGGGAGTCGTGCAGGCACTGGGATTTTCACGAGCCACTGTGCCACGGGTGCACCGGGAGTACATCGAATCCGGCAAAACGATCCCTGCAAGAGTCAACTGCCGTGGACAACAGTGTGTGGGTGAGCGGGGTCATTGTCGACTAGCTCGCATTGTAACAGCGGATAGACGGGCCACAGTGCACGAAATCACTCGGCAATTTAACGCTGGTGCACAAAAACGTGTAAGCAGCCACACCATCCAGAACCATCTCCTCGCCATGGGGTGCAGAAGCCATCGTCTCACGAGGGTACCGCTGCTGACCGCACATCACAGGGTGCAAAGATTAGCATGGGTGCGGGAATATTGCCACTGGACCCTAGACATGTGGAAAAATGTTGCCTGGACTGATGAGTCGAGATTCACGTTGGTACATGCGGATGGCAGGATACGAGTACGGCGCAAACCACATGAAGCGATGGATCCTTCTTGCCAGCAGGGTGCTCTTCAAGCTGGTAGGGGTGGCATTCTCGTCTGGGGACTGTTTACGTGGACTGAAATGGGACCCGTGGTAAGTGTGACATCGTCCCTCACAGCTCAACGTTACCGGGATATCCTGGACGGCCATTTGCTGCCGTTTGTGCGCCTTCAACATCCCACTGGGTACCTCATCCTGCAACAAGACAATGCACCATGCCATCGATCGCGAATTGTATCCGAATGGTTGGATGAACACTCCATCGACGTGACCTCGCTTCCTTGGCCAGCTAGGTGACCTGACCTCAATCCCATCGAGCACATCTGGGATACCATCAAAAGAAATTTTCGAGGCTCTGACCCCCTCCATCAAACCTTGGTGAACTGTGGGAGCTTGTTCCGGGGTCGTGGATCAGTATGGATTCCCAACGCTTCCGGTGTCTTGTCGAGTCCATGCTGAGACGAATCGCCGCCGTCATCAAGGCGAAAGGTGGTGCTACACGCTACTAAACAGGTATCTATAATTCAATTGCTCTTCAGTGTACATATAAATGACATTACAAATTAATCATGGATATCTATCTTAATGACTTCCCTGTTGGTTTTGTCATTCCTCTACTAGTTCAGCTTCTAGGAAATGCTAATCGATTTGCTTGTACTAATTCGCACTTTAGTATACATATCAACGACATTACAAATTAATCATGGTCCAACAAAATTAACTTGTCATATTTCTAAGTGCTACGTGATGGACCTCGTGTAGCCATTAGCCCTCTAATCCCCACCTTCACCCACACTTGTACAGTCACACTTTCACCTATTCTTGCACAGTCACACTTTCACCTATTCTTGCACAGTCACACTTTTACCTATTCTTGCACAGTCACACTTTCATCTATTCTTGTACAGTCATACTATTTTGCATATGTCAACACCTTATTCGATTTGTTGGTCATGTCACACGGAATGCTGGACTCTTCGCCTGAGTACTCGTGTCTGTGTCGGTTGTGTTTCTTTTCATTCTTGAATCTCTTTCATCAGTCATGCTTGGCCTAGGGAACTCCGTGGCATGCATTTTGATATTTCTTGCATTTGCTACGTTTTGAAAGGCCATGATTCCAAGCTGGAGTTCTCCTGATGATAAACCACTTGTTTAGTTTGTATAATGGGTTGATCTCTTTTGTAAGTTTCTTTGTATTTTGTCTGGATGTGCATCTTTTGTGTTTTGTTTTTTACTTACTTCTGATGTTTCCTGCATGTTTGCCTATTATATATCTTTGCTAAAATATATATACATGTATATATATCTATCATCATCATCATCATCATTGTCAACCATTATCAATCCACTGCTGGACGAAGGTCTCCGCAAGTTTCCTCCACAGCGGTCTGTCTTGTGCCAGTCTCCTCCATGTCACTCCCGCATACTTTCGAATTTCATCCACCCATCTTCCATGTGGTCTTCTTCTGGGTCTTTTCCTGTCCCTTGGAATCCAATCTAAAATTTCGGCTGTCCATCGATGGTCTGTTCTTCTGGCAGTATGTCCAGCCCATTGCCATTTCAGGGATTTAACTCTGATCATGATGTCTTCCACTCTTGTCATTTTTCGGATCCACGTGTTCCTCTTCTTATCTCTCCTGGTTACACCAAGCATGCACCTCTCTATGCTGCTTTGAGTTGTCTGCAGCCTTTGTATGTCTCTTTTAGTTAAGGTCCACGTCTCTGCACCATACGTAAGCACTGGAAGGATGCATTGATCAAACACTTTTCTTTTAAGACATAATGGCATATTGCTCTTGAAAATTATGCTGTTTCTTCCAAAAGCTCTCCAGGCAAGTTTTGTACGCCGATTAATTTCTTCACCAATGTGACCCTCATTTGATATCTGCTGTCCAAGATAAACGTACGTGTCTGTTATCTCCAGCTTTTCTCCATCAATCGATAAATCTTCATTTCTTGTAAAAGCATTGAACATCACTTTTGTCTTCTGAAAGTTCATTTTTAATCCCACTTCTTTACTCTTGCCAGCAAGTTCCTGCATCATACTCTGTAGCTCCGATGGGGTAGTTGCAAAAATGACTATGTCATCAGCAAAACGAAGGTGGGTAGATAATCTCCATTAATCTTTATCCCTTTGTTTTCCCAGTTCAGTGATTGAAAGACATTTTCCAATGTGGCATTAAAGAGCTTCGGAGATATGGTGTCACCTTGTCTCACTCCTTTCCCAATTTTTATGTGTGTTGTATTTTCAAATAGCAGAATATTTGCACTTGCATTTTCATAGATGTTATTAATAATATTAATGTATGCATCTTCAATACCGCGGGATTTCAGAGCCATTGCAACTGCTGATGGTTTCACCGAATCAAAGGCTTTTTCATAATCGATAAAAGCCATGTACATTGGAAGTTCATATTCCCTCGCTCTTTCAATTAGTTCTCTCAGTACGTGGATATGATCTATTGTGCTGTAGCCACTCCTGAATCCAGCTTGTTCTCTCGGTTGAGCCATGTCCAGTGTTACCTTCAAGCGGTGTGAAAGAATTTTAATGAAGATTTTATAAACCACTGATAGGAGGCTGATAGGTCTGTAGTTCCTGAGATCCTCAATGTCACCTTTTTTATGTAGCAAGATCATTGTAGCGTTGTTCCAATCCTCAGGAATTTTCCCTTCATTAAGGCATCGAGTGAAATTTTGGGCGAGTACTGTTTCGATTTCTCCACTTGCTTCTTGTATGATGTCTACAGTAATTCCATCTTCTCCTGGAGCTTTTCCCCGCTTCATGTTCTTGATTGCATGTGCAACTTCTGCTGGAAGGACTGGAAGAACTCTGGTACCTTTCATGATGCCTGGAGTACATGTATCATCCCTTTCATATAATTTGGAGTAGAAATGTTTCACTCTTGTCAAAATTTCGCCTCTATTTCTTGTTACAGAACCATCTTCTTTTCTCAGTGCCCTAATCTGTTTTTTTCCCTTACTGAGATGTCCCTTTGCTATCTTTAGGCTTTGATTGTTTTCAATTGCTTTCCTTACTAGTTCACAGTTGAATTTCCTTACGTCTTCAGTGATACTTTTTCGTACTGTCTTGCATAGCTCTATATATTCCACTTTGGAAGTCACATCTTCTTTAGTTGTCCTCATCTCTCTTCTTCTTTGCATCAAAATTTTGGTTTTTCCTGATAATTTGTTCACATGCAATTTGTTCTTAGACCCAGCTAATTTTGTTGCTGTTTCCATAAGAGCTTTGGTTACTTTTCTGTTAACTTCAGAAATATCCACTTCTTCCGATGTTAGGCCTTCTAAAGCAGAGAATCTTTTCTTCAGTTCCAATTTGAAGGTATTATGGTGTTTTTTAAGGTTGGTTATGTCAATACATTTTGTTTGTCTTATGAGCTTGCTACGTTCGAGTTTAGTGTTGAGGTGCATCTTACATCTCACCAATCTATGGTCACTGCCTGTGTTAAACTTGTTTAGCACACTGCAGTCTTCTATGACGAATTTTTTGTTACACATAATAAAATCAATTTCACTTGTCGTCCCATTTGGATGTCTCCATGTCCATTTCCTGTGTGGCTTTTTCTTGAAGGAGTTCAAGATGAAAAACCCTTCTGCCTCTGCAAACTCAACGAGAGTATGTCCACGCTGGTTTCTGTTGCCGTGACCGAATTTACCTACTGAAGTTTCATTCTGTTGCCGTTGCCCTATTTTTGCATTGAAATCTCCCATAATTATTTTCAAGTGCTGCTTACCTTTATTATTTAGATGACAAATTTCCTCATAAAATTCTTCAATTTCTTCTTCAGGATGACTTGTGGTGGGTGCATAAGTTTGAATAATCTGAGCCTGGTATCTTCTCGAGAGTTGGATAACGAGTCGTGCAGCTCTGTCAGAGGAACTTTCAACTTCTACAACTTTATCCTTCAGTTTCTTTTTTATTATAAATCCAACACCACTAGTTCTGCCAGTATCTGTCCCACGATAGTAGAAGAGATGTCCACTTTTCAGTTCAATGAGATCTTCTCCTTTTCTCCTTACCTCACTTAGCCCGACGATGTCCCACTTGATCCTTTGTAGTTCCTCTTCCAACTCAAGGAGCCTTGAATCAGAAGATAGGGAGCGTCCGTTATACGTAGCCAAGGTCAGCATCAGATGGCAGCCTAGTCCGGTCCTCCGGGGATTCTTAGCACCCTCTGCCTTCATGTCGCACTGGCCGCTGCCTTGGCCAGGTACATTCCAGCTGCCGGAGACTGAGGGCCAAGATTTAAGTTGTGGAGTCATTTTGGAGGGGTTTGGCCATAACTCACCACGCTGGCCAAGCGGGTTGGTGAGTGTGGGATAGCATTTCCTCTAATCCCGATGGTATAGATATACCGCTATTGGCGGTCGTCAGAGCCCCTTTAGTGGGAACAGGATGTACCACGAGAAGGCGGGGTTGACATTTGTCAAGGAGAGGCTGTGATGTAATCCATATATATATATATATATATATATATATATATATATATATATTTATATATATATGGATTCAAGGTCACTACATGTATCAATGAAGGAAAAATCCCTGACGAGTGGAACTATGCTGTACGATGATCCTACTACATAAAAAAATGACGTTGAGGATCTCAGGAACTACAGGATCATCAGCCTCCTATCAATGGTTTATAAAGTCTTCACTAAAGTTCTTTCACATCACTTGAAGGTAACTCCCGACATGGCTCAACCAGGAGAACAAACTGGATTCAGGAGTGGCTACAGTACTATACATCATATTCATGTACTGAGAGATCGAACTGAAAGAACGAGGGAATATGAACTCTCATTATGCATGGCTTTTGTTGATTATTTTTTAATCTCTTTTATTTTTTATTCCGGGAAACCAACAGCAGTTACAATAGCTTTGAAATCCTGCAGCATTGAAGACACATACATTAGCACTATGAATAACATCTATGAAAAGGCAAGAGCATATCACAGATTCGGCTATTTGAGGATACAGCTCCAAAAAGATCGGAAAGGGAGTGAGACAAGGTGGCACCCTATCTCCCAAACTCTCCAATGCCACATTGCACAGAATCTTTCAATCATTGAACTGGAAAAACAAGGAGATAAAGATTAATGGGGATTATTTAACTCCCATTCGTTTTGCGGATGACGTAATCATTTTTACAACTACCACTTCAGAGCTGCAGAGTATGATCCAAGGACTTGCTGACAAGAGTAAAGAAGTGGGATTAAAAATGAACTTTCAGAAGACAAAACTGATGTACAATGATTTTACAAGAAAGGGAGATTTTGCGATTGAAAGGGAAAATCTCCAGACAACCGATACCTATATTTACCTTGGACACATGTGATATTAAGAAAGGGTCACACTGATGAAGAAATTAATTGGCGTATGAGACTTGGTTGGAGAGCTTTTGGAAGAAACAGTACAGTTTTCAAAGGCAGTATGCCATTATTTCTTTAAGAAAAGTGTTTAATCAATACAACCTTCCATTTCTTACATATGGAGCAGAGATATGGACCTTAACTGAAAAAGACATGCAAAGGCTGCAGACAACTGAAAGAGGCATGGAGAGATGCATGCTTGGTGTAACCGGGAAAGATAAGAAGATGAACTCGTGGATAAGGAAAACGACAAGATGGAAGACATCATCATCAGAGTAAAATTCCTGAAATGGCAAAGGAGCTCGACATGTTGCTAAAAAAACGGAACACTGACGGAGAACCGAAATTTTAGACTGGATACCAAGGGTCAGGAAAAAAACCCAGAAGAAGGTCACATGGGAGATGGATAGGTGAAATTCGAAAGCATGTCGGCACAACATGGAGGAGACTGGCCCAAGACAGACAGTTCTCGAAGAAACTTCAGGAGACCTCCATCCAGCAGGGGACTGATAGTGGTTGACGATGATGACACACACACCTTTTAGTTTTTAAGTATTCGTCCTTTTTGTTATCATACAACACCAGAGTTGTCATTAGCATTTTATCGTTTACATGAATTACTCAGCTGTTTGTTGAAGTTTTCTCTAGCACAATACAATAATTTGTCTTTTTTTTCAATTTAAGTAGTCTATGCACACAGCAGTCTACAGTTTAGTTTTATTTTTCTTATTTAAAGCATATGTATAAAATCAGTCATTAGAACAACAAAACATACGCACATATTTCTTCATTCTTCATTTTACTATGTTACAAAGTTTGTACATACACTGCTGGCCAACCAAAATGCAACACCAAGAAGGACACGAGATAGAAATCAGTTTTTGCTGGTATCACGAGCTGTAAAAGAATCTCGTTGTACAGTTTTCACCAGATTTACTGGACACATGACAACAGATACAAAGATGAAACGATCGAGCTTACAGGCCCGTGCGACTTGCGGAACACGCAGACATCAATAGTTCGTGTGGCCCCCCATGGCTGGCAATAACTGCCTCTACACGACGCGGCATCGAACGAAAGAGGCTTTGGATGTGGGCTTGGTGTATGTCGGTCCAGGCTGCTTCCACACGTTGCCACAGTTCATCAGACCTGCCGGGCCACTCGGTTGCCGATCAGCGACCAGACGTGTTCGAAGGGCGACATATCGGGAGAACAGGCGGTCCACGGCAAGAGTGACACCTGGTCGGCCGTGAAGAATTGTTGCACGATGCGTGCCACGTGCGGGCGTGCATTGTCCTGTTAAAACGTGGCCGCTGGCAGGTCTTGCAGGTAAGTGAGGACTACATGCTCCAAAATGTCGGAGATGGTGCGGTGGCTGTTGAGTGTACCGGCGATGCGTACCAGAAGGGTGCGGGTGTCATATCCAATTGCGCCCCAAACCATAAAGCCAGGCGACGGGTCGTTATGGCGATGCATAATGCAGGCGTCATACAGTCTCTCGCCGCGGTGCCGCCACACGCGGATCCAACCATCCTGGTGCTGCAGGCATAAGCGGGATTCGTCGGAGAAGACAATGTCGTGCCATTCCGTAGTCAAGGTGTGGCGTTCAATGGCCCACTCCCGCCGCACTCGCCGGTGGTGTAACGTCAATGGTAATCGGAGCAATGGGCGCCGTGCGATAAGTCCCCGCTCCTGCAGACGACGTCGAACGGTACGTGCTGACACAGGTTGTTGCGCAACACACCCTAATTCCTGCGCTAACGATCGTGATGTGGCGGTGCGAGCTGTCAATGCCTGCGGCACAACATGCCAGTCCTCTCGCTCGGTGGTGTGCTGCGGCTGCGGCAATCGCTCACGCCGGTCCTTCCGTTTCTCCTGCACCCACCGAATCCATACTCGCCTCAGTGTGGCTGGATGCCGTCCCACACGGGTGCCGATGTCTCGGTACGACAAACCGCTGTCGCGATAACCCACTATTCGTCCTCTTGCGAACTCCAAAATGTGCTGGAATGACTGCCGTATTCTGCGACGAAGCATCAGGAAGCTTCCCACGCACAGGTCCGGCAGCCCAACACACTTCCACTGTTTACATCCCGACTTCTGTGCAACCTACTTATAGTGCTTCTCGGTGGCGTGCCGGACGCACATGATTTGCATATGCCCTGCAATGCTAATCGTTTGCATGTCATCTCGCGGGCGACGCATTCTGCGAATTTCAGGCTAATCGGATGCTTCCTTCTTGGTGTTTTGCAGTTTGGGTGGCAGTAGTGTAGATACACTTCTGAATCGTTTCAACATGCACACGATTTTTGAAAATGTCAATATCTGCTATTGTAACAATCCATATTAATACTTCTTTGCTTTATCCTTGCGTAGAGAAGTATTTAGACACGAAAAAAAAATCCCAAAAGTTAAATAAGCGTATGTACACTCTATGTCAAAAAAAAAAAAAATATTTGCACCCAGAAGAACTTGTCGGATTACAATGCTATTCGGGAGGAAGGTAAAGGTTGCCAGGAACAATAAATGATTAAACATTGAGACTGGTATGGGCAATATTTATTGAGCTACATGCCAAGAAGTAGTGTCTCTCAGTATGGCGTCGGGCCGCCATGTTTGCTCACACAGCATGCCAAACGTCTCAGCATGGAGTTGTACAGGTTCTTAACGGTGTCCTGCGATAAGCCATCCCATGCAGCTTGAATCTTCGCACGCAGTTCCTGCAGATTGTGCGGTAGGGGTGGAGTGTGGATAGCGCATCCAATACATTTTCAATCGGCGATAGGTCTGGCGATTCGGTTGGTCATGGCAGAGTGTCAGTGCCTTGAAGGCAAGCTCTCGAGACAACAGCAGTATGCGGACGAACTTTGTCCTGCTGGAAAATCGCACCGGAGCGAGGGTTGAGAAAAGATAGGACCATTGGTTGCAGGACCTAATTAACGTAACGTTGTGCTGTCAAAGTGCCTGTAATGAACACCAAAAAGTGATCTGGCGTCGTAGGAGATTGCACCCCACACCATGACACCAGGCCTTATGGACGTGTGGCGATCTACAACAAACCGTTCATCTTGGCGCTGACCACGGTGCCTCCACACACGGATTCGTTGGTCGTCTCCTCCAAGACAAAAGCGGGACTCGTCACTGAAGATCACCCGCTGCAATTCTGAGTGGCTCCATGACAGTCTGGCACGACACCATTGTTGTCTTTGGCAACGATGCAATGGTGTTAAGGGCAGTCGTCGTAATGGTTTGTGTGCGTGTAATCCTACGTCGTGCATCTGTATGCCAATGGTGCTGGCACTAATCGGACGATGCATGGAGGGCACCACTGCTCGCTGAATAACCGCAGTCGTGGCTGTTGGGTCACTCAGCGCATGTCGGACAACCTGTCGGTCCTCTCTCTCCGTGGTTCGTCTAGGTCTCCCAGACCCTTCCTGTCGCTGCTGAGTGCCTTGTTCTATCCACTGCCGCCAGCAGCGTGCTATGAAGATATCCTCACGACCGGTATGGCTCGCGATACGGCGATAAGACCATCCCGCTTCCCAGAGCCCGACGATGCGGACGCTCTCGAACTCCTCCAACTGCTCGAATTGCTTCCGAACTTTTCTCCGAGGCATACTTCACTTGCAAAGGATGCAACTAACACAACAGCATGCGTCAGAATGGCAAGGACGCGCAACGGGACGATCTTATACAGCAGGTCAGGCACAACGCTACGACCCCTTCTTGCTTGCGTCACATGCGCGGTCGAGCGTGATACTTGAATGATTTGCATGTCTCGCGATGTCAAACCTACCCACAAAGTTTCATTCTTGTCGGTTGCTTCCTTCTGGGTGCAACTATTTTTTTTGACATAGAGTGTAATTTGGGAAAAAAGATTTCTGGTTTTAACCATTTTTGACTATAAAAAATTTCATGTTCTCATTTTCCCCATTTATAATCAATCCTAAGTTTAATGCGTAAATATTACACAACAAACATTTTTCGCTTACAAAAATTTTCTTTCATCCAACACCCCTAAGTTTTTTCAATACCTCCCTAACTTTTTCAACACCCCTCCAATTTAATATTCTTGTGTACAAGACTGCGATTGCAAAGTTGTCGTACCAGTGACGTACTGAGGTGAGAATTACACCCCTTCGCTCCACTAGACCCCAAAAAATGGTGGAAAGTATTGAAAATGTCATGTACGCAGTGTTTTTTTCAGGCATACATCCAGGGGGCGAAGCCCTCCCGGAAACGACCATTCTCCCCCCCTCCCGGAGACATTTTAGGTTACCGAGCCAAATTTTAATAAATTCAGGCTATGATGAAAAAGGAAGTTTCATTTCTTTTTATGATACAAATATTTCTTCAATTCTATTTTTTAAATATTTGTTTAAGTTATAGTTTATTTTATTAAAAAGTGTATTACGACGCATGGTATTCTTCAAAACATAATAAGTAGACTAATTATACCTAATTGTCTGGGAATCGTGATTCAGGAGCAAGAGTGCGTTGAATGCATTTTAACAGATAAGAATTTGAAGCCTGCGGAACCTCCCCCTTCCCCCTTTAGCTGAAAACAGTTTGTTATTCCTGAAATGTTTGAAGAAGTAATTAATATATCAGGTATGTTTATAGAATTTTTCTTCGGGGAGGGGGCAAAAAAAGAAAGTTTTTGAATCCACCATCTGGAACAAAATTAAAGTTAATGAAAAATTGAAGAAAAATTAAAGCATTTTTTTTCTAATGTATTTTGATACATTTTTATTAAATTAAGGCATTTTTTCTAATGTAAGTCGCACTTTTAAACAAAAAAAAAAAAAAAAAAAAAATGAAGATTTTCCGGGGGGGGGGGAGGGCGCCTCTCTAAATGCACCCCGGTGCTAGATATATAGTAATTACTTCGATATATATAAATATAGTAGTTAAAATTATATATATATAGCAAATGGAAAACTTGCCCCCTCTAAGTTCCATTTGCCCCCCCCGGCCAAAAAGTCCTGAAAGAAACACTGCATGTACGTTAATAGTTATAGTGAGGAGATTTGAGCTGTCACGAAATCTCACAAGATGACTCGAGGTAAGGCACTGATTCTTATACGTGTGTTAAACGCTGACATTTTGCGAAGATGTCGTCTCATATTTATTGCTGTCTTCCAGTAACAGGTTCTTACACCTATTGTTTTTCTTTCGGTAGCAAATAACAGTTGAAAATGCCAACAGAAGATCATCAACGGACTATCAATTTAATCAATGGCTTATTGTTCCAAGAAAAGTGTGTCGTTGTGTGATCTGAGCTGAAATATGTAAGTTGCTGGTATTGGTGTCATGCACACTCACGCAGTGGTTGTTTTCGACCAAAAGAAACCATTTTTGAGAGATAAATTGTATTATACTTGTCTTGCAATTTTTCTTTTGCGTATTAAATTGAGTTGATTTATAGTTACAGACAGACGAGACGTTCTTTGCCGCAAAAGAAGGTATTTCATAAATACAACCAAAGGTTTGGAATGCCAAATAAAATTATTAACGATCATACGTTTGCTTTAATAAGTTTTGAAGGGAAGAGAAATCCGAGGGCAAGAAATTTTACTAGAGTCATAGCAACGCGGTATGGGTTGTTCACTGTAGTAATAACTGAACCGTGCTCCAAAGCGATACGTAATCAGCCAAGTGAAAGGCTAATCTGCTCAGCTCTGTATAAAATTATCATTTCCTTCCGCTTGTTTTAAAAACTCGTGCTGTTCTCAAATCGCATTCGTTGCGTCATCCAGTTGCGCGCTATCAATTCGCAGTCCCAGATGTCAATCCTGTTCTGCGAGCGCCATCTAGTGGTGGCGTTGGTCCCTAAACCACCATCCATCTACACACGATCACTGGGTCCTCCTCCTGCTGCCTCAAACATCATTGCGCTTGCATCTCCCGCTCAAGTAAGTGTATCTTACTATTATTTAGTTAGTTCTCTCTTCTTTTTTTTTTCAGTCTACATTTTCGCGCATGTGCTTCAATAATTAGATTCGTGCTTCAGTACAAGTCAGACCTGAATTCATGTTCTTTCTTCAGTGCCGCAGGAAACTCTTTCAGGGGTTTAAAAAAGATGCCCGTATTCGTGCTGTGACCCCGGTGCAAATCGATGAAGTTCGGGTAGGAGCATATCCTAGCAACGGCGGTCTTCCTTGGAAAAAAAGCCCCGCCCATCAATATTTGCAGCACCTTAAAAAAATAATTTTTCGTATTTTATATTGTGAAAATCAGCTTTCGTTTGTTTTACGTGCTTATAGCGTTTTAGATATGTGCCGTTGACATGGCGTTACGTGTGAAGACTAGCGACTGCGTAATGGTCAACAAATCTCTCAAACTATACTATAAGTGTTTAAACGCAAGTTGCGCAGTAATAATATATAAAAAAGTTAAGAGTCTGTTAAGCTGATAATTGTCCTGACAGTCTCGAAGAGAATTTATTTGGGTTTACTTTGTCTAGGTTTCTTGCGAATTTGTCCCAAATAAACATATAATTAAAACCAGGAGATATTCTTATTTCTTTATAGTGGGTTGCCCAAAATATTGAAGATGTAAATACAAAATACCGGAGAAAGCATCTCCCAACATATTGGGAAGCGATAAGAATATCTCCGCGTTTTCAATGATTTGTGAAATATATGTTTAAAAACATATACAAATATTAAAAAATAAGCAGCCAATGACAAACAGCGAAAGACCAAGTGACATTTCATGGGGAAGAACGTCCCCCCCTCCCATTGATTGCACCACCTGATTAAAAAGCAACTACTACGAGCGGTAGGTTTATTTTACTTTTTCATAGTTTCTTGCAAATTTGACTAAAATAAACATCTAATTAAAACGCACTTGCAACGAGCGATATGTTTATATGCTAATTTTGGTCTCCTAGTTTGTTTGTTCGTTAGAGGCATTCATTCTTTGCATAATATCACTGCAACTGCAAAGTATTTTCATAAAGTGTGTGTATAAAGCATTTATGAACAAAAATAAGTTAAACATAAAATGAACGCACAAAAATATAGAAATAAAACTTACAAGTTCATAATTAAACAAACCCCGTTTTTTTTTTTTTTTTTTTTTGCTTTTTTTTTTCGTTTTCCTTTCCTACTTTGGCCTCTTGATTTACCCCTATGATATCTCTAAGATTTCCTTTCAGTTCATTTAAAAATGCTGTCCTTTTAGAGGTGGAATTATTTTTCGTTTGTGGCAAGACACATTTGAATCATGTGAGGTAAGATGTACTGCATTGGGGGGGGGGGACACATAAATTAAACTAATTTTCTTCTTGGGGGACTAATATATTCAAAACTACGAAGTGTATCAGGCTTGCCGCCCCGGTGGCGCAGTGGTCTAAGCGATGGCCTCTGATCATTCGTTCGAACGGGGTCCGGGTTCGTATCCCGGTGAGGCATGGATGTTGTGTTTGTCTTACGGCACTGGCTCTCTCCCTTCCCTGGAACCAGTGACCCTAAATTAGGGACGGGCGACTGCTTATAGCCCATTGAGTTGCTCACGGTGGTCGTTAAACCTCCAATCAAAAAAAAAAAAAAAAAATGTGTCAGGCTTACGTTGATTCACCCTAATGAGGATGAAAAGATATGTCTTTCAAAGCACCTCATGCAGTTACCTGATGATGAAAACCATCATGCCGCCCCGGTGGCCTAAGGCGCTGGCTTCTGACCATTCGCCCTAGTTGGGTTCCGGGTTCGAATCCCGGCGAGTCACGGATGTTTGTGTTTGTCTTTCGGCACTGGCTCTCAATGTGTTACTTGTCCAACACTGGTTATCTGTGTACATTGGTCATTTAGCATACTGTAAAATGCGATGGCCTCTGATCATTCGTCCGAAAGGGGTCCGGGTTCGAATCCCGGTGAGGCATGGATGTGGTGTTAGTCTCACGGCACTGGCTCTCTCCCTTCCCTGGAACCAGTGACCCTAAATTAGGGACGGGCGATTGCTTATAGCCCATTGAGTTGCTCACGGTGGTCGTTAAACCTCCAATAAAAAAAAAAATACTGTAAAATCCATATTTCATGTATACTTGTTCACAGTGTGTTACATGATCAACACTGTCTATATCTGTGTAAATTGATCATTCGGCATGCTGTCAACCATGTATGATTTGTACTTGTTGCTGTGTAATTTCTGTATCTTGTTCTGTCATGTCTCTGTACCACCAGGTCCAATAAATCATTTTCAAACTTCCAATCAAAAAAGAAAACAAAAGTTGACAAACTTTGGTGAAAAACGAAATGATTTCGACGAACCCCCAATAAAAAAAAAAAAAAAATTATCATCAGATGACTGCATGGAATGACTACTGGAAAGCAGTTATAACAATTCTTGCTATTGCGTAGCGTTGTTCCCTTGGCTGCATGTTACACTTTATAGCATTTAAAAGGAGAGCGACTGATTATTTTTTCGACTTTTTCAGACCTGGGGAAGGGGGGGGCACGTGCCTCCTGTGCCTTCCGATACTATTCCTATGTAAAGCAAGATGTTGTTAGTAAGCTGGAGATAAATTTTCTTAGGTGGTCTGGCCATGTTGAAAGAATGAATAAATGGTGAGGTGCTTAGAGAATTTATTCAGCCCAAGTGGCAGGAAAGGAAGGTAGAAGGCCAAGGAAATGGCCAAGGAAGTCATGGAAGGACATGATTCAGGAATGTCTGCATGTAGAAAAGATAATAAATTAAGGTAACTAGATATTGGAACACTCATTTGAGGGCAAAATAGCGTGGCGTACTAATACTGAACACGCAAAAAAAAAAAAAAAATTAAAAAAAATCCAGAATTGTATTCTTTCTGTAAGTGATATATCACATCAGAAAATTAAAAAATATAAAAAGGACCATATCTTGTAGTTGTGAAATATTAGTAACTTGTACCGACAAAGATGGAGAGAACATACTCCGCAAAAGTGAAATACTTTACCTTAGATACTCGCGCTTAATTACGAGCAGGCTGCATAATTCTTATATTTTTCTGAGTAACAAAATGCATGCAGAATTTTCTTATTTTTCAAAAGTCATAATTTGGTCGGCGAGGGGGAGAGGGGGTTCCAAGCTCTGGTTTCCGACAAGTTTGGCCGAGTGGGTTGGGGTTCGACTCCGGCATGAGGCGTAGGTGGTATTTTTGCCTTATGGCACTGGCTCTCTCTTTTCCCTAGAACTCGTGACCCAAAATTAGGCACGAGTGAGTATTATAGTCCAGATTTCTTTTTTCGGGTTTAACGACCACTGTGAGTTAATTACAGTGGTCGTTAAAATCCGAAAACAAAGAAAAGAGAAATGGGTGAGGACAAAAATCAAAATTGGAGGACAATTTGCGTCCCCAAAGGAATCAGACGTTTTTGGGGACAGTAAACTGAATTCGAGGACTGTCCTCAAGAATTCGGGACTTCTGGCCAGCTTACAATAAATGTGAAGTACGAAAGGTCTTGTGTGAGACGTGTGATGAATGTCAGTGAAGCTCGAGTTGTGTGCCGAGATCGCTGTAAATGGAGACGTTTTGTACATTAACAGTAAAAAAAAAAAAAAAATTTGCATCATCAGTTGTCGGCTTTAATCCGGCAGGTGAGCTTTCTTTGAGGAGCTAATCTCTGAATCTCAGGAAAGATCTTAGTGAGATGTATGTATTATTTTGGAAATTCAATTAAGATCTTTAACGTATTCTGAGCTCACAAGTAAAATATCGCGGCTTTCATTAATAGGCCTTCAGCGAATTTCTTTTTGCTGTCAATGGGATTGACGTAAAAGCCAAGGTTTTTGGAAAGTCGAAGAAGTTTGAAGAAAGGAAAATTTGGGCAAACAAGAAGTGTCATGCATTTTAACAGTTTGAGAAATCTTTTTTTTCCTTTCTTTTTTCCATGTACAAAGACCTATTGTGTACTTCATATCTATGAAGCGTACATGCTCTATATGTACGAGAGATTTTTGTACACGAATCGTGATGGATAAAACTTTTGGTTAGCATTTACTTACTGTATATACTGTAAACATAATTTAGATTAGCTGGATTAGGAGCCTACGCACTCCGTATTCGCCTAGGAGCTCTCAGTTGATAACAAGTTAGTAAAATCATGCAATGCATTGATTATGATACGCTTTCCAACATACCAGAAATCATTTCTCATGTTATTACTCAAGTTATGACGATAATGGCTGTGAAATAAATCTCGCTCCTGTGCACTAACCTTTCACCCCATTTCGATGATACTAAACAGAATTGGTTCAGTATACATTCGGAACAATATACTAAAGTTTTGTCGCAATAGAAGCATTTTTAGTCACGCTATGAAGATAATGGCTGTGGAATAAATCTCGCTCCTGTGCCCTGACCTTTCACCCCATTTCGGTTTATATTCAACAGAACCGATTCGGTATATCTCCGGAACAACATACTAAGGTTTTGTCGCAATAGAAGCATTTTAGGCAAGTTATGAGGATAATGGCTATGGAATGAATCTCGCTCCTGTGCCCTGACCTTTCACCCCATTTGGATTATATTCAACAGAACCAATTCAGTATATCTCCGGAACAACATACTAAAGTTTTGCCGCAATAGAAGCATTTTTAGTCACGTTATGAGGAAATTGGCTGTGGAATAAATCTCGCTCCTGTGCCCTGAACTTTCACCCCATTTCGATTATATTCAACAGAACCGATTCAGTATATCTCCGAAAGAACATGATAAAGTTTTGTCGCAATAGAAGCATTTTTAGTCAAGTTATGAGGATAATGGCTGTGGAATAAATCTCGCTCCTGTGCCCTGAACTTTCACCCCATTTCGATTATATTCAACAGAACCGGTTCAGTATACCTCCGAAACAACATGATAAAGTTGTGTCGCAATCGAAGCATTTTTACGTAAGTTATGACGCATAAGGGCAATGGAATGGATCCCGCTTCTATGTCCTAACGTTTGATCCCATTTCGTCCATTTTCAATAGGGTTCGTCCCCAGGTTGTCCCCTACCACATACTGAAATTTCATCGAAGTCGAACCATTTTTACGCGAGTTATCGTGCTGACGGACGGACAGACATACAGACGGAGAAAGCTGGAGCATATACGCTTCTTCAATATATGGTTGAAAAGCGTAAAAAAGATGAAAGAATCCTGTATCTCTTTGATTTACTGTAATTGTTCGCATTTGTATAATATGCGTTTTACGCTTTTTCTGTTTTGTTAGTATGTTAATCAATAATACATATTGTTTGGCATTTCCTTGTTAATACTATTTTGAACCAATTGTTCCTATTTTAAACCAATTATTTTAAGCAAATCACATTTGTATACTAAGTTTGTCACGGGCGCGAGTGATAATTATGTATTTGTTCTCACCACCATTTCAGGTAAGTAAAGCGTAACGTTATTATAAATACACCCGACTGTGAATACTCAAGAGAGACACATAGCGTATTAAATCTGTCGAGCAAACTAGCGTGCAATGATATGGTTTTTACTGAACTACCAATGGTTTGGCATGCGCTATTAAAAGATGGAAACACATCGCGACGCACCATATAATTGCGTGATAAAAATTCGTGTAATATGCTCGCTATATCATCCACGTTCTTTTCAAAAATCATATTTGTTCATTACGTGTTCCAATTCCCTGCATTTTTAATGTCTATGAAAAAGCCTCCCAGTGGAGTGCGAAAGCTTGGAGAATCTTTGTGCCTACACACCACAGTAATAAACGGGTTTAATACGCCATATGCGTCTTTTGAATAAGTAAAGCGTAATTGTCTTATTTCTGCAACTTTTTTTGTTTTTGATTGGGGGTTTAACGATCACCGCGAACAGCTCAATGGGCTATAAGCAGTCGCCCGTCCATAATTTATTGTCACTGGTTCCAGGAAAGGGAGAGAGCCAATGCCGTAAAACAAACACAACATCCAAGCTCAACCGGGATTCGAACCCGGACCCCTTTCGGACAAATGATGAGAGGCCATCGCTTAGACCACAGCGCCACCGGGGCGGCCTGCTTGAATTGGAACCCAAGAGAGTATATATGTTCGGAGTACTTGATGTCATTTTTTAATATGCACTAAAACTTTCTAGAGAACTTTTTCTCAAAAAAAAAAAAAAAAAAATGTTTAAATTTCATGTTTTCCTTGCTTACAATGTCGTCAATGTATAACAGAATGCTTCTGGTAGATTTACATGGGTTCTAAAAATTTTATCTGTACAGTCTTTTCTTGGTCTGGTTTTTGTGTTACTGAACTGTTTCATTTCTAGGAATATGTTTTTCAGAGACGAAAGATGCGACTTCTGTATTTCACTGCCCGACTGTCGTGCGGATTTTCTGAGCTATTGAAACAGCAAATGCTGCACTCTACTATACAACACCAGAAGACTTCACCGTAAAACCACGAAAGAAATATTAAAGTGGAAATCGCTTAACGATTTTTGTGTTGCAGTGAAACCAATATTCGACTAGACGTTCTTGAAATTAAACCAGCTTTTCAAGAGATATTTGATAAATGCCTCTCAATTGCCGTGACACACTTGCAACCATTCAAGAACTGCATTTTGAAATGTAATACCATGCCACCCTCTCCATACTCGCCAGATTTAGTTCAGAGTGGTTTCCGTTATTTTTTACTCCTTCCTCAGAGAGTCATTGTGAGCTGTAAGACCCCTTTTTTTCTATTAGGACACTTAGTATGTTTCGAGTGAGTCCCATTACCGGAAGAGGTCATTCCGAAAGAATTTCCGGATGCTAAAGTTTACGGTCGTGTTTTTGTTTTTGTACGTATGTTGAAAGCGCAAAGCTCTTAACATAACTCATCATCATCATTTATGATAAATACCAAGTGAAATCCGAAAATGTTGGAAATGCTCGTATAACAACGTTGCATTTTGTCACCGCTAGGTGGTGTTCATATCATTTTTTTTAATGTGCTGCTTTATTGCTCACCGGTTTATGCTGAGTCAATGACTTCCCAGACGGTGCTGAGTATAAAACTGTGCGATGAAACCTGAGTTTTTTTAATACGGATTCGAAATGATCAAGTTTTATTTCTTTGCCACAAGCTCCAATTTTTTTAAATTGAAGGCTTGGCGACCACCGTGAGCAATTCGATGGGCTATAAGCAGTCGCACGTCCCTAATTTAGGGGCCACTGGTTCCAGGGAAGGGAGAGAGCCAATGCCGTAAGACAAACACAACATCCATGCCTCACCGGGATTCGAACCCAGACCTTTCATGGACGAATGGTCATAAGCCAGCGCTTAGACAACTGCGCCACTGGGGCGGCAAGGTGCATTTGTAGATTACGCATTATTATAAAAAGCAAAACCGTACAGGTGGTTTTAAAGTTGACGAATGCCGCCCCAGTGGCTCAGTGGTCTAAGCGCAGGCTTCTGACCATTCGTCCGAGTTGGGTCTGGGTTCGAATCCCGGTGAGGCATGGATGTTGTGTTTGTCTTACGGCGCTGGCTCTCTTTCCTCCCTGAGACCAGTGATCGACACTAAATTAAGCACGAGACACTGCTTATAGCCCACTGAGTTGCTCACGGTGGTCGTTAAAAAAAAAGTTGACGAACTTCGGTGAAAAACCGAAATGATTTCGACAAACGTCAAGATTACGGTTGCGGATCCGCAATTTAGTTTCTCTGTAATTTCCAAGAGGCTTAACTGCAGAACGTCATACGTGGTCGAAACGGCATCTTCTATTAACGACCACCAGGATCAACTCAATGGGTTATAAGCGTTGCCTGCCCATAATTTGGGGGACAGTGGTTCCAGGAAGGGGAGAGAGACAGCGTCGTGAGACAAGCACAGCATCCATGTTTCAACCGGGATTCGAGCCCAGACCCATTTTGGACTCATGGTTTGAAGCCAGCTCCTCATACCACCCGGCCACCTGATCTTCCTATTTCAAATCGCATTACTGTGATGGTATTTGGTATACCTTATTTAATATTCAATGATGCCAAACTTTTAACGACATCTATAGCAGAGATGCTAATTTTCAGCACATCAACGGCCAAGGGAGGACCACTTGAAGAGGAGGACGTAGTAACTAATTATGTCGTCTTTGAAATAAGTTGGAGGAAATGTGTTATGTCAGTACGATCCCAAAACTTTTGGGTTACGTCTCTCATTTAGGAGAGCTAAGGATAACTTCAGAACGCCGAATGACAACATCGATAGGCAAAACATTAGAAACTACCAAAAATTTATTTCTATGTCAGTTATTCAACTTCAGTGTTTCTAGTGGCTGTTTCTCAGAAGAAAATCTTCAGGTAAATGAATTCTTTCCCTTTTTCCTGTTGACGTAACTTGTGATTTACCCCCTTTTAAAAAGAGATGACGCCTCGTGAAAGTATGTCATTCGACAAGGATGCTTAGTCAGCTGTGACATCCTGCGGAAATTCGTTTTGTACAAATCTGCGCAGTGAAACTTAAAATTGTAGGGAAAATGAAAGAGAAAGCATATTGCATTGCTATAGCTTGTGTTGTTTTTTGTGTGTAAAATTCTGTGTACCTTTAAAGGCTGAGTGAGTTTACTGTCCTAACATTTCTTTCATCTTTAATTATAAATTCCACACGTAAAAAACTAACATTTAGAAGTTAAAATTGTAAGCTATTTTTTTTACTTTTAATTTTAACTACCAGATGAATGTGTAACTTTTCAGAAAGAAATATGGCAGTATTAAAACTTCTCTCTTAATATTTTATCTATCGGAATTTTAACTTTTACAAATATTAAGGAATAGTTTTTTGCAACACGTAAAATTAAAAAACAAGTATGTAGGTTTAGCAAAATGGTGAACGAAATATTGATGTATGTAATTACTAAATAATTAAATTGTTAGTAAAAGGGTGTGACGTATAGCTCTGTCTGATTCGCCTTTTGAGTTTCCGTTTTCTTATGTAAATTTTGTTACTTTTTGGCTAAACATTTTCTGACTGAACAGCACATTGCTTCCCCTAACAGGTTGTACATTTTGGCAAAGCAGTCAGTGAGTCAGAGAAAAATAAATGACGACATTAAATGTGAATGAAGTGGCAGTGTTGTGTACAGAAAGAGACTACGAGTAAATTGTGCAATGTTGGTATACTGAAAGAGATTGAAGCTTATTATTATAACTGTGAATTTATGAATACTTATTATTGTTATATGATTGAGAAATAGTTGATAACAAATAGTTTGTCAGTGGGTTATATTGATAAGTAACCTTTGAACTTCCAGTGACTGGAACAATAAAGAAACACGTTGTCGTTACACGTAAGTGCTATTCTTGACCTCGTAAGTGCTGATTCTTTGACCCTGGTTATTGTTATTATTCATTTAGTTATTGTAGGTCAAATATGTTCAACAAATTCAGAGTTATCTAAGAACAGTGGCATCTCTGATGCATATTAGCAGATGGGGATACAACAAAAATATATTCGTAGTACACTGCAATGTATATAGGCGCGTGCAATGCTTACAACATAACTGCTATTATACGTAGTGCGATCAAAAAGT
This sequence comes from Macrothele yani, assembly GCA_039090855.1. NCBI lineage: Eukaryota > Metazoa > Arthropoda > Arachnida > Araneae > Macrothelidae > Macrothele > Macrothele yani. Next base: position 68,345,171 of record CM077028.1, on the reverse strand, counting down.
TCCGAGACTAGGTACGTAGCGCGCCAACAGATGGCAGTACGCTGATGCGCGAGCGGCGATCGAGGGCAGTAACCTTCATGAGTCATTGTGCCGCGTGGCGTCGCTCTGTGAATATCGGGAGCTGTGCTACACGATACTTGGTGACCACGTGCAGAACACAACTGCAATTTCGGCATGAACTGCAAACTAGAGCAGCGCGCAAACATCAAATTCTGCTTCAAAATCGGGAACGGAGACGCATGAAATGTTGCGGCAGGCTTATGGCAATGCAGCAATGAGTTGTGCGAAATGTTTTGAGTGGCACTCGTGCTTCAAGAGCGGCAGAACGGCACTGGAAGACGACGAGAGGTCAGAGTGACTGTCCATGAACAAAATCCCCGAAAATGTGGACAAAATTAGGAAACTGGTGCATGAGGATCGTCAGGGAACCATTCAAGACATTGCTACCATTGTCAATGTGTCATACGGAACAATGCAAGAAATTCTGACGTCGGTTTTGAACATGCACCGCATTGCTGCAAAGTTTGTGCCAAAGATTCTGAACTCCGAACAGAAGGCGCTCCGTATCGAACTCTGTCAAGATCTTCGTCAGCAGGTGGTGAATGAACCAACGTTCCTGTCGCAGGCCATCACCGGAAACGAGACTTGGGTCTACGGTTACGACCCGGAAACCAAACAAGAGTAGTCGCAGTGGAAGAGCCCGACATCTCCACGACCGAAATAGGCCCGACAGGTCCGGAGCGCAACCAAAAGCATGCTCATCGTGTTCTTCGACATTCGTGGGGTTGTGCACCGTGAATTCGCCTCCCAGGCCAGACCGCCACTGCCCTTTTTTACTGCGTTGTTGTACGGCGCCTTAGGGAGGACATTCGCCGCAAACGACTTGAAATGTGGCGCAGGGGCGATTTCCTACTCCATCACGACAATGCAGCTGCTCACAGAGCGTTAGCAACACGCCAGTTTTGCAGCCGCAACAGCATGACTACCCTTCCTCACCAGCCCTACTCGCCGGATTTGGCCCCCTGCGACTTCTTTCTGTTCGCGAAGATGAATCTGAAGCTCAAGGGTCGCCGTTTTGAAACCGTGGAAGAGATCCAGCGCGAATCGTAGACGGTGCTTGACACGATTCGCGAACAGGACTTCCAGGAAGCGTTCCAACAGTGGCAAAAACGCTGGCAGCTGTGTATCGCTGCCCAAAGGAGACTACTTTGAGGGTGGTAATAGCCAGACTTAAGTAACGTAAGTATTTTGTTGCATATCGGCCTAGTCTCGGAACTTTTTGATCGGACCTCGTTTTTAACACAATGCCGGACATAACAAATATATTACGTGCCTTATAAATTATTATTTTTATAAATAATTGCAGGTCCTATAAATTATTTTAACAACGATTACGTCCTATAAATGGTTTTTAATGATAACATCAACTCGTCTCTAGAGTTTGTCCAATTCGCCTTTACTATTGTCAAGAACAAAATCACCAGGTTGATGTGATCCTTACTGTTATCTCCCTAACTTCTTGGTGTGAAAAAAATCTGCATCTTTTTTTTTTTTTATAAAATAGAAATTCTTAATTCTGGAAAAAACCTTCGTTCATTGTAAAAATGAAAGTTTGATATTTCACGATTGTATTCGCGTTTCACTAAGCACAATACGGAAAAAATACGGTTATATTTACATTTCACGCTTCACTACGACTTCACATAGCCACAAATAAAACAGAAGATGAATACGGCTACCGTATCCCTTTTGCAGCTGAAGTGGTCACATGACATGTAGAAATAAGCGGCACTTTGTCGACGTGAGTCTCCAAACCTCTCAATGTCGAACGACTACGCAGGGATATTTCAGGTTATTCCCGCCGTGGCATACTGCGCATGCGCGCTTACACATACTTCTCGAGCGCTGAGGATCCTTCATTGGGGCATTGCAAACTCATGTGTTCTTGATTCGCCTATTCTTGTTTGCCCTATTCTTCGTATGCCGAAAGTTAATCGGTTCCGCCATTTTAGGCGAGGAAAGAATTCTTGATTCGCGTATTCTTGTCTCGCCTAAAACTTTCATCTGCTAGAGGGGAGGGATTCACCTGCAGCAAACTTCTTGATTCGCCTACGTCGAAAGTTAATGGCGCGAGAAAATGCTATTACATTATTTCGCTTAAGCTTTAACGCAGTGATTTAAAAAAAAAAAAACGATACATTTTTACCTCCTGTGATTTTTTTTTATCGAAACACTAAATATGTAGCGTGTTAAAAAAAAAAAAAAAAAAAAAAAAAAGGCCAGTTATTCCCGTGAAAAAAAAAAATCTAGTTTTATCCCTAGGGTTTGAAACTAAATTTATTTCTTTAATCCAAAAAAAAAAAAAAAAAAAAAAAAAGCCAAGTAGAAGACAAAGTTGTGGAAAGCATTTATAATTTAAAACATGTTAGTAAAATCATGTAATGCATTGATTATTATACGCTTTCCAACATACCAGAAATCATTACTCAAGTTATGAGGATAATGGCTGTGGAATAAACCTCGCTCCTGAGCCCTGACCTTTGACCCCATTTCGATGATATTCAACAAAACCGGTTCAGAACAAGCAATCGAAGCATTTTTACGTAAGTCATGATGCATAAGGGCAATGGAATGGATCCCGCTCCTATGTTCTGACGTTTGACCCCATGTCGCCCATTTTCAATAGGGTTTGTCTCCAGGTGGTCTGCTACCACATACTAAAATTTCATCGAAATCGAACAATTTTTTGCGCAAGTTATGAGGCATCAGAGCAATGGAATGGATCCCGCTCCTATATCCTGACGTTTGACCCCGTTTCGCCCATTTTCAAAAGAGTTCATTCCCAGGTTTTCCCCTACCACATACTAAAATTTCATCGAAATCGAACAATTTTTACGCGAGTTATCGTGCGGACGGACAGACAGACGGACGGAAAAAGCTGGAGCATATACGCTTCTCCAACCTACGGTTCGAAAGCGTAACAAGAAAGATGACACCGAATTTTCGGGTGTAATAAGCACGTCTTTTGAATCCGTTCTGACGCAAAATAAATTTATCAAAGCTATTCAAAGTCAATGGAACCGGTATGGAGAACAATAGATCTGACGAAAGAAAGAAGATTTTCAATCGGGTTTTTAATCCCTCAGATATAGCTGTAAACGGAATCGTGAGCTTACGAACTCTTAGAAACAGAGATATCGACAAAAATAAGATGTGACTTTACATCCCCTGGTGGGAGAACCATGCATTATTTTAGGAAGAAAGTATTCTCAAAAGGTTTATCCGTATAAGCGGTATCTGTCGAAGAAAAAATTAGTCGAGTTTTCAGGAGCCCAGATTTTGCAACAAATACTTCAGAAGCAGAAATTAACACATATGACCCCTGGTGGCTAAATCATTCTTTACCAAACATTAGAAATTATGTGAAAAATATTTTCCATCAGGTCTTGTATGCGATACAGGAAGAAGTTTTCAAATCAGAGCTTTAGGAGCAGAAATAACGCAATTTACGCAATTTGTGCCCCCTAGCGGAAAGTGTATGATTTATTTGAAAATTTTGAATTTATAGGAAAAACATTTCGCATCGGAAACACTATCCAACGAAGAAGGAATTTTTCAAATCGTACGTACTCTTAGAAGTAGAGATATTGACAAAAATAAGATATACATCTACGCCCCCTGGCGTAGAAACCATGCATTTTTTCAAGAAGAAAATTTTCCTAAAAGGTTTGTCGACATGAGTAGTATCGGTCAAGAAACGACGTTTTTTTCAATCGAGAGTTTAGAAGCTCATATTTTGTTGCAAATACAACAGAAGCGGAAATTAAGATTTACGCCCCCTGGTGGCCAAACTATTTTTTTACAAAAATTAGAAATTATGTGCAAACGATTTCCCATCAGGAGCTATATCCGGTGCAGAAAGAATTTTTCAAATCGGAGATTTAGAAGCAGCGATATAGGGGGAAATTCAATTAATCTCTACGCCCCCTAGCGGAAAGTCTATGAATTGCTTGAAAATTTTGAAATTATATGAAAAACATGGCGTACGGAAAACACTATCCAACAAAGAAGGAATTTTTCAAATCGGACTCCTAGAAGTAAAGATATTGACAAAAATAAGATGTACATCTACGCCCCTGTCGGAGAAACTGTGGAATATTTTAAGAAGAAAATATTCCGAAAAAGTTTATCGATGTGAATGGCATCAGTCCACGAAATAATTTTTTAATCGATATTTTAGAAGCTACGATTTTATGGCAAACACACCAGAAGCAAAAATTAACACTTACGCCCCCTTGGTGGCCAAATTATTCTTTACCAAAAATTTGAAATTATATGCAAAAGATTTTCCATCAGGAGATGTATCCGCTGAAGAAAAAAATTTTCAAATCGGAGTTTTAGAAGAAGAGTTATCGGGAAAAATGTAATTTACTTTTACGCCCCCTAGCGGAAAATCTATGCGTAATTTGAAAAAGTAACTATATCTAAAATACTCTTCGACATAAATGGAATCGAAAGATATAAAATTTTTTTCAATCGGATGTTTAGAAGCAAGTATGTGGAATAAAACGTATTTTTGAATTCGACATCATCTGCATTTACGCCTTCTAGGGGCGAAATTGTACATCGTAAAGAAAAAACAAAATAAAGGATCATCATTTGCATATTTCAAGCTTCCCAATGCAAAAAGAATTTTTCAAATTGGACTAATAGTTGCTGAAATATCGTGGGTACAGGCGGACGGACGGATGGACTGACGGAAGAACTGACAAACCGATAACAGAAGCACGATCTTTTTTTACAAAAGACTTGCTAAAAAAGGTAGGGTGGATGCTATTACATTCTTTCGCATTAGCTTTGACTCAGTGATTTTAAAACAAGTTAGTAAAATCATGCAATGCATTGATTATGATACGCTTTCCAACATACCAGAAATCATTACTCATGTTATTACTCACGTTATGAGGATAATGGCTGTGGAATAAATCTCGCTCCTGTGTCCTGACCTTTGACCCCATTTCGATTATATTCAACAGAACCGGTTCAGTATACCTCCGGAACAACATACTAAAGTTTTGTCGTAATATAAGCATTTTTTACGTAAGTTATGACGCATAAAGGAGATGGAATGGATCCCGCTCCTATGTCCAAACCTTTGACCCCATTTCGTCCATTTTCAATAGGGTTTGTCCCCAGGTGGTCCCCTGCCACATACTAAAATTTCATCGAAATCGAACCATTTTTACGCAAGTTATGACGCTTAAGGGCAATGGAGTGGATCCCGCTTCTATGTCGTGAACTTTGACCCTATTTCGTCCATTTTCAATAGGGTTCGTCCCCAGGTGGTCCTCTACCACATACTAAAATTTCTTCGAAATCGAACCATTTTTATGCGAGGTATCGTGCCGACGGACAGACTGAAAAAGCTGGAGCACATACGCTTCTTCAACCTACGGTTGGAAAAGCGTAAAAAAGATTCATCTTTACCTCCCGTGGTTTTTAGCACGTCTTTTGTAAAAAAAGATCGTGCTTATGCTACCAGTTTGTCCGTCAGTCCTTCTGTCCGTCCGTCCGTCCGTCTGTACCCACGATATCTGTGCAACTATTTGTCCGATTTGAAAAATTCTTGTTGCATTGGGAAGCTTGAAATATGCGAATGATGATCCTTCATTTCGTTTTTTTACGATGTACAATTTCGCCGCTAGAAGGCGTAAATGCAGATTATGTCGATTTCAAACATACGTTTTATTCCAAATATTTGCTTCTAAACATCCGATTAAAAAAATTCTTTTATCTTTCGATTCCATTTATGTCGAAGAATATTTTCGATATAGTTAGTTACTTTTTCAAATTACGCATAGATTTTCCGCTAGGGGCGTAAAAGTAAACTACAATTTCCCCGATAACTCTTCTTCTAAAACTCCGATTTAAAATTTTTTTTTCTTCAGCGGATACACCTCCTGATGGAAAATCTTTTGCATATAATTTCAAAATTTTGGTAAAGAATACTTTGGCCACCAGGGGGCGTAAGTGTTAGATTTTGCTTCTGATGTATTTTCCGTAAAATCTCAGCTTCTAAAATATCGATTGAAAAAATTATTTCGTGGACTGATGCCACGCACATCGATAAACATTTTCGGAATATTTTCTTCTTAAAATATTGCACAGTTTCTCCGCCAGGGGCGTAGATGTATATCTTATTTTTGTCAATATCTTTACTTCTAGGAGTCCGATTTGAAAAATTCCTTCTTTGTTGGATAGTGTTTTCAGTGTGGCACGTTTTCCATATAATTAAAATTTTTTCAAGTAATTCATAGACTTTCCGCTAGGGGACGTAGAGATAAATTGCGTTTCCCCCTATATCTCTGCTTCTAATTCTCCGATTTGAAAAAATTCTTTCTGCACCGGATACAGCTCCTGATGGGAAATCGTTTTCACATAATTTCTAATTTTTGTAAAACAAATAGTTTGGCCACCAGGGGGCGTAAGTCTTTATTTCCGCTTCTGATGTATTTGCAGCAAAATATGAGCTCCTGAAAACTCGACTAAAATTTTTTTTCTTGGACCGATACCGCCCACATCGAAAGACCTTTTGAGAATACTTTCTTCCTAAAATAATGCATGGTTTTCCCATCAGGGGACTTAAAATCACATCTTATTTTTGTCGATATCTCTGTTTCTAAGAGTCCGATTTGGGAAATTCTTTCTGTGTTGGAGAGCGTTTCCGGTGCGAAATGTTTCTCATATAAATTCATGTTTTTCTTAACGCACAAGTATGCAAACAGAGGGCGTAAGCTGATGATGCCGTTTACAGCAATATCTGAGGGATTATAAACCCGCTTGAAAAACTTCTTTCTTCCGTCAGATACTATTGTTTTCCATACCGGTTCCACTGATTTTGAATAGTTTTGATAAATTTAATTTCCGTCAGAACGGATTCAAAAGACGTGCTTATTACACCCGAAAATTCAGTGTCATCTTTCTTATTTTTTTAATCAAAAAACTAAATCACTAAATCTTTCGTGCGTTAATGTAGCAGATATCAGATGATGAGTAAAAAGTAAAAAACAGAAGGTAGTCCTCACAGGTATAGTCTTCAGCATGGTTAAGGTATTAAATGTGTCGTCCAATCAAAATTGTGAGAAACTGTAGTGAGAAGTGGGGGAGGGGTTATGCGTGTGTAATTCTGTAAGGCAGAATTCAAGAAAGCGTTGATAATGAAATGGTGAAGTAACATAAAGGGCAGAGGGATGTTGATGCGGGGTTCGGACTTAAGTACACCGGACACTGGCCCACCTCGACATTTGCCCATCGGACAGTTGTCCACCCAGACACTTGCCCACTGTGGATGATTTGTATATAATACGTAACGTCGGACGACGCTTCCGGTCTAGTCTAGGAAAACTGATCACATAAATATTTACCGACTATATAAAAATTGCACTTTGTTTTGGAAATGTTGAAATTTAAGGGGTTATCCCAAAACCTAAACTAATATATATGTATTACCTTTGTCATGGGTTCAAAAAGCTCAAACTTAAATGACAAGACAACGCGATAAATAAACGAACAACGCACTTGAACATTTGGAAAATTTTAAATTTAAGGGGTGTTAACCCTCCAAATGCAAACTAACATATAGAGTCTTTATCATTGGTTCTAAAAAGCTCAAACTTAAATCACAAGATAAGGCTGTCAATAGACGAACAACGAACTTAAAAATTGGGAAAACTTTAAATTTAGGAGGCATTAACTCCCAAAATGCAAACTAACATATATAATCTTTTTCACGGGAAAATTTCGAAAAGCTTAAATTTAAGGGCCGCTAACGCCCCAAATCACAAGACAAGGCTGTCAATTTGTCTATTGACAGCCTTGTCTTGTGATTTAGGTTTGAGCGTTTTAGAACCCGTGAAAAAGAATATATATGTTAGTTTGCATTTGGGGGTTAAGGACCCCTAAATCTAAACGTTTCCCAATTTTTAAGTGCGTTGTTCGTCTATTGATAGCGTTGTCTTGTGATTTAAGTTTGAGCTTTTTAGAACCCGTGAAAAATATTATATATGTTAGTTTGCATTTGGGGGTTAACACCCCTAATTTTAAACTTTTCCAAATTTTCAAGTGCGTTGTTCGTCTATTGATAGCGTTGTCTTGTGATTTAAGTTTGAGCTTTTTGAATCCATAACAAAGGTAATATAAATTAGTTTAGATTTGGGGGTAACCCCCTTAAATTTCAACATTTCTTAAACAAAGTGCAATTTTTATATGGTCGGTAAATATTTATGTGATCAGTTTTCCTAGACTAGACCGGAAGCATCTTCCGACGTTACGTATTCTATACAAATCATCCATAGTGGGCAAGTGTCCGAGTGGGCAAATGTCCGAGTGGGCCAGTGTCCGGTGGACTTTAGTCCGACCCTGCATCAACATCCCTCTACCCTTTATTTTTCTTCACCTTTTCATTATCAGCGCATTCTTCAATTCTGCCTAACACACACATAACCCCTCCCCCACCCCTCACTATAGTTTCTCACGATTTTGATTGGATGACACATTTAATATTTTAATCACGCTGACGACTACCTGTGAGGACTACCTTCTGTTTTTTACTTTTTACTCATCATTTGATATCTCCTACGATAACGCACGAAAGATTTAGAGTTTTGATTTAAAAAAAATCTTGGGAGGTAAAGATGAATCTTTTTTAAAAATCACTCCGTCAAAACTTATACGAAATAATGTAATAGCATCCACCCTCCCTTTTTTAAATTATAAATGTTTTGCTCAACTTTGTTTTCTACTTGGCTTTTTTTTCGATTAAAGAAATAAAACTAGTTTCAAACCCTAGGGATAAAACTAGCTTTCTTTTTTCACGGAAAAAATTATCCTTTTTTTAAAACACGACAGATTTAGTGTTTCGATAAAAAAAAATCATGGGAGGTAAAGTTGTATCTTTTTTTCAAAATCACTCCGTCAAAGCTTAAGCGAATAATGTAATAGCATTTTCTCGTCCCATTAACTTTCGACGTAGGTGAATCAAGAAGTTTGCTCCAGGTGAATCTCTTCCCCTAGCAGGTGAAAGTTTTAGGCGAGACAAGAATACGCGAATCAAGAATTCTTTTCTCGCCTAAAATGGCGGAACCCATTAACTTTCGACGTACGAAGAGTAGGCCAAACAAGAATAGGCGAATCAGGAAGTAACCTTGCAAACTAAGTCATTTGACTCAGGGAATTACTAGCAATCGTCCCAATTTGTTAATTTATGAGGGAAAAGCTCACTATGCCCGCTTGATTTGACAAAGGGGAAGACACAATGTCGGTGCGACACACAAGTGAGAGTGAGAGAGAACGGTAAACGAAATGAAAGTAGATTCAGAGCAGTTATACGAGAATTTATATATGTATCTATGGAGAATTTATATATGTACGAGTATATCACTATTAAACAAATAAAAAATAATAAAAGTTCGGTCTTGCACACTTCGAGTGGGGATGGACCCCACTTTCCCCTTGGTAAAAGCCGCCACTGGCTAAGAACATTAGTTAATTAATTAACGAACGCCATCGAAAAGTAAAACCTCTACGAGAGAGTAGAGAAAATGTTTGAATTCATATTAATCTTTGCCACAGCGGTGGCGCCGTGGTTTAAGCAATGGCTTCTGATCATTCGTCTGAGGCTGGTCTGTGTTCGAATCCCGTGGAGGCATGGATGTTGTGTTTGTCTTACGGTGCTAACTGTCTTCCTTCCCTGGAACCAGTGGCCCTAAATTAGGAACGGGCGACCGCTTATAGCCCACTGAGTTGCTCACAGTGGTCGTTAAACCTCCAATAAAAAATATAAATTCTTCCACACAAAACGCATATCATTTTAAAATATGTTTTGTATTATTGTTATTTTGGTATATAACTTCTCTGAGATAAATACAGATGTTTGTGGTAAGGACATATTTTCTGAAATTTCTTCGTACAGTTGAACAACTCCTTCCTACTAGACCTGTGTGTATGAGCATATGTATCATTCGAACGCATGTTTTTTTTAAATTCAGTCTGCGTTCGGATTGTATGTATTTTTTTATTATTCGGTTAAATGATTCATTGTTCAAGGAGATGAGCAAGATAAGAATTGTGATAATCTTGGTGCGAAAGATACTGATTATCAGCAGGCATTTTTCTGTTCAGCAAAAAAAAAAAAAAAAAAAAAAAGGCAAGAAAGAAAGATAGAAAACGACATCCAAATCTAACTGATTCACATCTGTTTATTGTATTTCAGTAAGACGGTGGGCTCTCTTGTAAAACCATCATCTTTATCAATCTATGAGTAACTTTTTTTTTTTTGTAGCGAACTATGAAACTCATTATTTAATCTTACCCTTTGGCTTACTTTGTGTATGTGTGTGTGTGGGGGGAGACTAGTGATGCTTATGATTCTATAACTTCGGGAAAAGCAACAGCAACAAAAAAGACTTTGCCTAGAAAGGTGAAGGCTGAATTTTCATCATAATATGCTATGTAGATATCATTAAAGGGCGCTTCTTGAAATGTTGAATGCAAGTTAGCCTTATTTACAGGATACAACAGACTTGCTTTCAAAATCTGGTTATATGTTTCGATTGATTATTTAGATGTATGCACATGCTGAAGATAATCCCTGCTGTAATAGCATCATATCGGACAATCAGTTTAAAATTTAAGCTTCATTATAAAACGCTGACAATCTTGAAATTTTCAAGCACTGTTAAGCTAATTTTCGAACTGTGTTACAAAGAAAAATGAGAAAACTCCTTCAACACGTTTCAAAAAAAGGAAGGAAAAAAAGCAAATACATCTTTTTTTTTTTTTTTTTAGGTTTAAAGAACCACCGTGAGCAACTGGATGGGCTATAAGCAGTCACCCGTCCCTAATGTACAACCAATGGTTCCAGGGAAGAGAGAGAGCCAGTGCCGTAAGACAAACACAACATCTATGCCTCACCGGGATTCGAACCCGGACCCTTTTCGGACGAATGATCAGAAGCCATCGCTTAGACCACTGCTCCACCGGTGCGGCCAAATACATTCCTCTCTAGTGTTATATACAATTCTAAATTTAAAACTTTTTAAGTTTTCTTTTTTTAATTATCTTTTCAGGAAGGGAGGTAAATATGTCCGCTCTTTTGTGAGGGAATTGATACCGAAATTCTTGGCAATGCTGCTTAAGGGAAAAAAAGATCATGTAATGAAGTGCTTGCGCGCAGGGATTATTCAAGGGAAGAATCCAGAGAATTCGGACCTCTCCAGTTTTTTTTTTTTTTTTGCGTGCAGTTTCTTTTTTCAATTTTTTCATGCGGTCAACTGATATCGCAGTTTTTCTTTTGCAGTATAGTAAAACTATTTGTAAGTTGTTTTTATCCCCTAGTTTGTAAGATTAATGAGCTCAACTGTAATTTTACGAATGAATTTATAGTGGTCGTCGCCTAATGTGATCACATCGGTCCGCGGCTGTTGTTTCTTATTATATATATATATCATCATAATTGTCAACCATTATCGATCCACTGCTGGATGAAGGTCTCCCCAAGTTTCTTCCACGACTGTCTGTCTTGAGCCAGTTCCCACCATGTCATTCCGGCATGCTTTCGAATTTCATCCATCGATCTCTCATGTGGTCTTTTTCTGGTTGTTTTTTCTGTCCCTTAGTATCCAGTCTAAAATTTCGGTTTTCCATCGGTCGTCCGTTCTTCTGGTAACATGTCTAGCCATTGCCATTTGAGGGATTTTACTCTGATCATGAATATATATACACACTCGCGTCACATTATTGTGACCACCTCCTACTTTTGACGTCATGAGCTGGCTTGGAGGGTAGAGGCACAAAGGCACGTATCGTGAGCTGGCTTGGAGGGTATATAAGGTGTGCTGTAGGCATTCTGAAAACACATCACTCGTTGCTGTCATGGATAAAAGGAGCGATTTATCAGATTTGCAAAAAGGGATGATTATCAGCTTCCGGGCCAAGGGTGGCAGTATTTCTGAAACAGCGCAGTTTGTGAACTGTTCACGTGCTGCTGTGATTAAAGTGTATCGTGATTGGAGAAATGGCACCATTGCGAATAAGCGATATGGAAACTGTGGAGCACCACGTGCCATTGATGTGAGAGGTGAACGTCGGCTTCGAAGGTGCGTGAGGGCCGATCGAAACGCTACAGTGGAGCAACTTACAAGCCGAATGAACCAAGAGGCCACCGGAAGTGTGTCTAAAACGACAGTTCAGCGAACACTGCTGCGTATGGGGCTCCGATGCAGACGGATGGTCACTACATCGATGCTAACGAAGGTGCATCGGCAGAAAGGGCTTAAATTTGCACGGCAGTATCGGAATTGGACCTCCGTTGATTGGCAAAGGGTTGCCTTCTCCGATGAGTCATGTTTTCTGCTTCATCGAACGGATGGACGTTGGCGTATAAGGCGAGAAACACCAGAGAACAAACAGTCTTCAACCATTACTGGAAGAACACACGCTGGTGGGGGCAGCGTTATGGTCTGGGGAATGCTTTCGTGGCATTTCCTGGGTCCACTAATACCCGTGGAAGACACTATGGATCGAATTCGTTATGAATCCATCCTTGCAGACCACGTACACCCATACATGCTGATTATCTTCCCTGGGGGTGATGGGATATTCCAGAACGACAATGCGAAGTGTCACACAGCTAGAAATGTCCGAGAGTGGTTGGAAGAGCACGATGAAGACTTCAAAGTACTTCCCTGGTCCCCTAATTCTCCAGACTTAATCCCAATTGAGCATCTGTGGGACCACCTCGATCGTGTTGTTCGTTCTATGGATCCTCCACCACGCACCCTCCAGCAGCTGTCAGATGCAGTGGAGTCAGCATTGCTCCGCATACCTGTGAACACCTTCCAGCACCTTACTGAGTCACTCCTAGCCCGTCTAGTTGCTGTCCGCGCTGCACAAGGCAGGTATTCTGGATGCTAGCTGGTAGTCACAGTAATGTATATATACACGGTCGAGTCACATTACTGTGACTACCAGCTAGCATCCAGAATACCTGCCTTGTGCAGCGCGGACAGCAACTAGACAGCAACTATATTATTAATAACATCTATGAAAATGCAAGTGCAAAGTTTCGGCTGTTTGAAAATACAACACACATAAAAATTGGAAAAGGAGTGAGACAAGGTGACACCATATCTCCGAAGCTCTTTAATGCCACATTGGAAAATGTCTTTCAATCACTGAGCTGGGAAAACAAGGGGATAAAGATTAATGGAGATTATCTAACCCACCTTCGTTTTGCTGATGACATAGTCATTTTTGCAACTACCCCATCAGAGCTGCAGAGTATGATCCAGGAACTTGCTGACAAGAGTAAAGAAGTGGGATTAAAAATGAACTTTCAGAAGACAAAAGTGATGTACAATGCTTTTACAAGAAATGAAGATTTATCGATTGATGGAGAAAAGCTGGAGATAACAGACACGTACGTTTATCTTGGACAGCAGATATCAAGTGAGGGTCACATTGGTGAAGAAATTAATCGGCGTACAAAACTTGCCTGGAGAGCTTTTGGAAGAAACAGCATAATTTTCAAGAGCAATATGCCATTATGTCTTAAAAGAAAAGTGTTTGATCAATGCATCCTTCCAGTGCTTACGTATGATGCTGAGACGTGGACCTTAACTAAAAGAGACATACAAAGGCTGCAGACAACTCAAAGTAGCATGGAGAGGTGCATGCTTGGTGTAACCAGGAGAGATAAGAAGAGGAACACGTGGATCCGAAAAATGACAAGAGTGGAAGACATCATGATCAGAGTTAAATCCCTGAAATGGCAATGGGCTGGACATACTGCCAGAAGAACAGACCATCGATGGACAGCCGAAATTTTAGATTGGATTCCAAGGGACAGGAAAAGACCCAGAAGAAGACCACATGGAAGATGGGTGGATGAAATTCGAAAGTATGCAGGAGGGACATGGAGGAGACTGGCACAAGACAGAGCGTTGTGGAGGAAACTTGGGGAGACCTTCGTCCAGCAGTGGATTGATAATGGTTGACAATGATGATGATGATATATATATATACATATGTGCAACATGTCCAGCCATTTCAGGAATTTTACTCTGATCATGATGTCTTCCACTCTTGTCATTTTTCTTATCCACGAGTTCCTCTTCTTACCAGGAAAGATAAGAAGGCCGCCCCGGTGGCGCAGTGGTCTAAGGCGCTGGCCTGTGATCATTCGTCCGTAAGGGGTCTGGGTTCGAATCGCGGTCAGGCATGGATGTTGTGTTTGTCTTACGGCACTGGCTCTCTCCCTTCCCTGGAACCAGTGACCCTAAATTAGGGACGGGCTACTGCTTATAGCCCATTGAGTTGCTCACGGTGGTCGTTAAACCTCCAATCAAAAAAAAAAAAAAAAAAAAAAGATAAGAAGAGGAACTCGTGGATAAGGAAAATGACATGAGTGGAAGAGTTCATGATTAGAGTAAAATATCTGAAATGGCAATGGGTTGGGCATATTGCCGGGAGAACGGATCAATGATAGACAACCGAAATCATAGACTGGATTCCAAGGAACAGGAAAAAACAAGAAGTCGACCACATGGGCGATGGATGAGGTAGGTAGGTCACATGTATCCCCCCCCCCCCCCCCCCGAGAAAGGCGGTGGAACGAAATCGCAGGTTTCTGGCACGCCGCAAATTATTCCTGAAGGACAGCTCACTGTAGAAGAAGGAATTTTTTCTCTATCAATTCCAGACGATGTGGGGAAGAAGCATCGCACATATTTCGAAGCGTAGAAGAAGGAATTCTCATTAATTCCATACTATGTGTGGAAGAAGCATCGCACATTTTTCGAAGCATAGAAGAAGGAATTCTCATTAATACCAGACGATGTGGGGAAGAACTAAGCATCACATATTATTCCCGAACCTCACTGCCAGGAGATTCATTTCTACGTTGGGCAGCAGTGCAAAGATGTCCTTTTTGCCGGTGACGGGATTCGAACCTACGACTCCTCGCTTCGGAGCTAGTTATCCTTTCTTACTGAACTACACTGAAGAAACTTATTGTTGCAACTTTGCCGTCTTAACTTCTACGTCCCCTTTGAGATAGGTACACCACAGCTGGAGTGTTTTACATATTGCTGTTGCGTCATATTTGTCGAGTAGAAGTCAAAGTTTAAAAGCTTAGAACACATTATATGTTATCAGTAATCCATATCTGTACATACACCAATGAGCCATTATATTTTGACCACCTACCTAATAAGCGGTAGGACCCCTTCTTTTAGCCCGCAAAACAGCGGCCACTCGACGAGGCATCGATTCGATGAGGTGTGTAACGTGTATTCTATTTTAACTTTCCTTTTGAGTTTCTTTTTCTATGTAAATTTGAGTTTGTTCTCTTAGACATTTTCAAACCTTAACGTAATGTCTTTTCCCTCCAACGAGAATGACGTTGGCAACAATCTGAGGTCGGATCGAGAGTGACGCATGTGTGTACTCATAAGAACGTTAGATAAAAATGCGATGTAGCGATTGCTTTGAGGGATTGATGTTATTGATGATAGACGTGCTGTTGATTGCTGTTACACTGTGATTGGATGTTAAATCGCTGCTATTGCACTTAGTACGTTAATGAACAGGATATGAGTGTGGAATAAACAACATGCAAGCGGAATAAACTTATTAGCAAGTACAAATATTGATTTCTATAAATAAACTTATTAGTAAGTACAAATATTTCTTTCTTGAATGCCTATGGGTCCCTTCTAATATTGCATTGACTTTAGTACACATAACGTAATCACTGATGTTAAGGACAAAGTTCTACAGTTACAGCGGAAAGATAAGTTCGTTATATTAGCGCACGAACTTCCAGGATGACCTGACAATTAAGTTTCTCGCAATGGTGTGGTGTGATGTTCTTTCCACACGGCGAGACAGGTAAAATGAGAATCCCTTTTTCAGTGCTTCGAAAAATAAACGTGTGTGATGTTACGTTCCGCACACCAAATTGACTGGGATTTCTCAAATGCACGTTCTTCATGGGATGACTGCCTACAGCGACACATGGTCCCGACTGACCCGTGGGACATGTACCCGGCCCAATTTCCGGGGGAGGGGGATGTGACGTGCCTGTCCCGCAGGACGCATATGAGATAAAGGCAGATAGCAGTGAGAACACATGCCAGTGTAGTATAGTGGATAGCACTCGGAGCTCCGGAGCCGAGAGTTGTCGGTTCGAATCCCAGCCCTGGCATAAAAATGATGGAGAAATTTACTTCGTCATAGGTGACGATAGGTGTCCTGGGATATCTGATACCATAATGTCAACACCAGGTCCTAACGTTCCCGTACATTTCGGGGTGATGGTGATTTAGCGCGAACCCGCTTTTACAAGTCGAACTACAAATGCTCGATTGGGTTAATGTCAGGAGAAATTGAAGGCTAGGGCATTAACAGAAAGTCACCAGCATGTTCCTCGAATAACTCCTTGACGATTCTGGCAGTGTGGCATGGCGCATTATCCTGTTGCCATCACCAGCAGGGAGCACAGTTGCCATGAATGGATGAACTTAGTCCGCAACGATGTTCAGATACCTGACAGCTGTCAGAGATTGAGCTATTGGGATAATAGGGCCTAAAGTGTTCCAAGAAAACATCACCCACAGCATAACATCGCCGCCGCTAGCCTGTTTCCGCCCAGCAGTGAATCCAGGTGCCATTGCCTCCGTTGGTGATCGGCGTACCCGCGCTCGGCGGTCAACGTGATGCACCAGGAAACTTGATTCGTCAGAGCAGGCCACTTTCTTCCAATCATCCACTGTCCAATCTCGACGATCTTGGGCCGATTTCATGCGATGTTGGCGATGACGTGCAGTGAGCATGGGAACCCGGCTGGGTCTTCGGCTACGCAGGCCCATGCGCAGAAGCCTGCGATGAACTGTGTGCTGTGACACATTGCCCTGATCACCACTGTTGTAGCTGCGAGTGATTTGTTGCACTGTGGCCTTGCGGTCGCTGTGAGCAATGCGTGAAAGTCTCCGCTCCTCCTCTGGCATCAATGAGCTGAGGACGTAACACTGCTGGACGACGGTTCGTCGTTTGGCCATCTGTGCACCACTTTTGATACGTACTCACTACAGCGGCACATGAACAACCCACAAACCTCGCCGTTTCCGAGATCTTAGTTCCGAGGCACCGTGTCATCACAATTTGTTTTGCTTTTTATCAAACTCCGATAAATCGGCAGCTTTTCTCATTCTGACTCCGAACACTCTACTAATCGAAGGCCAGTCCTTATGTTGGATATGTACTGCTCTGTGAACTTCGCTTGCGCCACCGTTCTGTCTCCAGGCGCGCTGATTTCTCTAGGCTGGGGGTGGTCATAATGCAATTGCTCATCTGTGTATGTTCCTGACGTACACGAAATAAACATGTTTCTTCGGATATATTTTTATACTATGTGTTCCAGCTGAAGTAAAAACTAAATTTTCTGCATAGTTTATACTAACTTTAGATACCCTAGTTCGTGAGCAGCAGGGCCCGGTTGTTGATGACCTAAAAATTCTTTAAAAATGCCCTTAAAAAGATTTAAAAAAATGCACTTAAGGATAAAAAAATTGTCCTTAAATTTTGAAGGAAGAATTCCCCTAAAGCAATTTGTGTTATATTTTTTTCAAAATTATAAATTAAATAACTTCAATCTTAGACAATTCATATATCAGGATTGTGTCTTTTCTTTATAAAGTACACTATAAACCTCAGAAGAAAAGAAAGAAGTAAGTAAATACTTGCCAGATAGTAGTACATAAAGGGTTTGGAAGGTCAGTAACAGTTAAAAATAAGAAGCTCTGAATTTGAATTCTTTTGTTTACTACCCTGTCCCACAGTCCGTCCCTTTCAAAAGAGGACAATGAGGATTCTCTTTCCCCAAAACTTAATAGTACTAAGCAGTATCTTGAACAGAGTATACAGAATGAGCTCTTTTTGAAGGTTCTTTGCTTTGGTCATCTGGCAATTCTGGTTTTGAGCGTTGCAATTTGTAAGCAGAATACTTAAAATTTTAATTTTTTTAATTAAAAAAATGACTGAAAATGCAAAAAAAAAAAAAAAAAAGACCTAAAACGAAAAAAAAAAAACATTCTCCGAAAATATATATACTACCCCATCGGAGCTGCAGAGTATGATCCAGGAACTTGCTGTCAGGAATAAAGAAGTGGGATTAAAAATGAACTTTCTGAAGACAAAAGTGATGTACAATGCTTTTACAAGAAATGAAGACTTATCGATTGATGGGGAAAAGCTGGAGATAACCAATACCTGCATTTATCTTGGACAGCAGATATCAAGTGAGGGTCACATTGATGAAGAAATTAATCGGCGTGCAAAACTTGCCTGGAGAGCGTTTGGAAGAAACAGTATAATTTTCAAGAGCAATCAATATGCCATTATGTCTTAAAAGAAAAGTGTTTGATCAATGCATCCTTCCAGTGCTTACATAGGGTGCAGAGACGTGGACCTTAACTAAAAGAGACATACAAAGACTGAAGACAACTCAAAAAAGCATGGAGAGGTGCATGCTTGGTGTAATCAGGAGAGATAAGAAGAGGAGCTCGTGGATCAGAAAAATGACAAGAGTGGAAGACATCATATCATGACCAGCGTAAAATCCCTGAAATGACAATGGGCTGGGCATATTGCCAGAAGGACAGACCATCGATGGACAGCCGAAATTTTAGATTGGATTCCAAGGAACAGGAAAAGACCCAGAAGCAGACCACATGGGAGATGGGCGGATGAAATTCGAAAGTATGCAGGAGTAACATGGAAGAGACTGGCACAAGACAGACCGTTGTGGAAGAAACTTGGGGAAACCTTCGACCAGCAGTGGATTGATAATGGTTGACAATTATGATGATGATAATATGTGAAAATAACCCCCAAACCTCAAAAAATGCCCTAAAAAAGAAAATAAAAGACCCAGAAATGCATAAAATGTAAAAGAAATAAAAAAAAAAAAAAAAAAAAAAAAGAGAGAAAAAAGTCTGCAAATGTCATCAAAGTCTGGGCCCTGGGGATCAGTATCCCGTATGTGAATATTGATCACCAGGGCCCAGACAGTTTTTATTTAAATATCGTATGTAAACGTTTCTAGAAGAGTAAACTGTGCGATTTTATCTTCGACTATGTAATGTATGATGTATTGTATATAGTCGAAGGATTTTATTTATAGTGATCAAGCGCAGACTGGGCCTCCGGGATACCTGGAAATTTCTCGGTGAGCCGCCGTATTCTGGGCCGGTAGACCTTAATTATGCTAACTCAAAACGAAAGAAATATATACAAGCTTGTACTTCAATATTCTTATAGAAGAAAACCAAGTTCTACTATAACGAAAAAAATTGTTTACCACTTTTACGACTTCAGAACAAAAAAAAAAAAATAACTAAAAAAATCTGCGTAGCAAATATTCTGTCGAGTCAAACACTGTTTTTGATACATCCTTTCTCCCTTTCTCGACCTTCAAATTTAATCCCGGTCCTTTGGGCGGATATCCTGTACCTCAGTCCACTTTTGCCGAATGCAGTCGTAGTTTAATAATCAATTCAATATAATCACCTACGCTATCAATTGTCTGGAATAGAAACTCGAAATACATCGCGTTTCGTTAATGGATTGCGGTTCATATACTGTAAAATTCTTGGGTTGCTGCTTTTCATATGTTTCTTTTTTTATTGTATATGTTTCTTTCTTTTCTCTCTCTTTTTTTTTTTTTTTTAACGAAATCTGCATCTGATTTACTGCTTTTTGGTCCTGTGACGTGCCTGCCAGCAGGACGCACACGACATAAAGGCAGATAGTAGTCAGAACAAACGTCCGCGTAGCTCAATTGGTAGAGTGACTTATTCCGGAATGAGGGGATCCGGGTTCGAATCCTGGCGTGGACAGAAATGACGGAGAAATTTATTTCGTTATAATGGCGCCCGAACTATCCGGATGGCCCGACCGTTCAAAATCTCGCAATGGTGTGATGTTCTTTCCACACCGCGAGATAGGAAAAATCAGAGAATCCCTTCTCCAGCGCTTCGAAAAATAAATGTGTGTGACGTTGCATTCCACACACCAGATTGACTGGGAGTTCTCAAGTGCACGTTCTACAGTGGATGGCTGCCTGCAACGATTCATGGTCACGGCTGACCCGTGGGCCATGCCCCCGGCCCTCTTTGGGGGGGGAGAGAGATGTGACGTGCCTGCCAGCAGGACGCACACGACATAAAGGCAGATAGTAGTCAGAACAAACGTCCGCGTAGCTCAATTGGTAGAGTGACTTATTCCGGAATGAGGGGATTCGGGTTCGAATCCTGGCGTGGACAGAAATGACGGAGAAATTTACTTCGTTATAGTCCTTATGGTTACATGAATCTTCGAACTGCAGTTCTGGAAAAAGTTTCAGACACAGCAAAAACATTGTTTCCATTTAAACGTGATTAAAAAAAAACATTTTTTGCATTCCTTAATTTCTTTCACTTCATAAGTTTGCACTGAAATTCTTGCAATTCTGGACACTCTCCGTTTTATTACTCTAACGTATAGCCCGTCCTAGGAAGGTTGTTTTTAAGCTTTAAATAAATATTAATATATAGGGGATGTTGTTCGTCCTGTAACGAAGCGAAATGTTTAATTGAAACAAATTGAAAACAAGTTAGTAAAATCATGCAATGCATTGATTATGATACGCTTTCCAACATACCAGAAATCATTACTCAAGTTATGAGGATAATGGCTGTAGAATAAATATCGCTCCTGTGCCCTGACCTTTGACCCCATTCCGATGATATTCAACAGAAACGGTTAAGTACACTTCCGGAACAACATGATAAAGTTTTGCCTCAATCGAAGCATTTTTACGTAAGTTATGACGCATAAAGGCTATGGAATGCATCCCACTCCTATGACCTGACCTTTGACCCCATTTCTTCCATTTTCAATAGGGTTTGTCCCCACGTGGTCCCCTACCACATACTAAAATTTCATTGAAATCGAACCATTTTTACGCGAGTTATTGTGCGGACAGACGGACGGACAAAGCTGGAGCATATACGCTTCTTCAACCTACGGTTGGAAAGCGTAAACAAATAAAATAGACGCCGGATTTCTGTAAGGAAACATAGTAATGACTTACATAGTAAGAACTCATTTATGTTAGAACAAAAAATTATATGCAATTTATGTCCGTTTTCCAAAAGACCTCGTGATAAATAACATTCTGTGTAAAATATTTGTTGTTTAACAATTGTAGATTAGAGCGTTTAGATATATCGATATTTTCCAAAACGTATACTATAATCAGCACTAAATTCTGAAAGTTGTTTTCGTGTAAACTTACCTTAATAACTTTCACTATGATTTTTTCGCGTTAAATTACTTTTTCTCCAGCACACTTGTTATTTCCTTCACGACTTGTTTTAGATTGTCCTATTCGACGGTTAGTTTGAAACTTCATACCGAAACTTTTTCTACAAAATTATGCGCCATCTAGTATTACAAACCGGAACTATCTAAATTCTCGACAATTTGCTTTTGAGGCGACATCTGATTTTAGATGCAATCTTACTCCTTTTGTCATCTCAAGATTTCAGTTTTTATTGTAGGTTAGAGCGTTTAGATAAATCGATATTTTGCAAAACGTATAATATAATCAGCACTAAACTCAGAAAGTTAGTTAAATTAAAAAAGTAAAAGGTAATTAAAGCGTACAAATTAATATTCGAATTGTGCTAAATTAAATTAATATACAAACGCAACTTGCCGTCACATTAAGATTTCAATTCGAATTTTGTAGATCGGATAATTAGAACTCGAGTCTTTGATAATCCATTGTTTTTAAATTAGCACGCGATCACCTTGACATATCAATGTGATTGTGTGCAAACTCAACTTGCTGTGATATTAAGAATTCAATTCGAATTTTTTAGATCGGAAAAATGGAACTCTAGTCATTAAGGTGGGCGGCAAGTAATTTTGCTTCCTATACTTTCAATGGAAAAACTTTTGTACACGTTTCCTTCACAATTAGTGTGTTCCCAAAGATGAAAATTTGAACATCGATTAAAATAACTTCATATTATAACTTGGAATACTTAATATCTTCTAAAACATAACCATAATTACATTAAAAATCAATAACTTTTCCTTTGGTGGTGTTGAAACCAGAAAAAAGATGGCGCGACCTGTACTTTGATGACGTCAGTAGACAAACAAATGTTGGATTGCATATTTATGGTTATGTTTTAGAAAATATTAAGTATTTCAAGTTATAAAATGAAGCTATTTTAATCGATGTTCAAATTTTTATCCTTGGGAACGCATTAATTGCGAAGAAAATGTGTACAGAAGTTTTTCCATTGGAAGTATAGTGTTACACGGCACTAGCAGTGTTCCTGCCGAGTCTGCCGGTAACGGTGCTAGAGACCTGAAGTACAATTTAGTTGGCCGCGGCACCAGGTGAGAATCTCAGGTGCACTGCTGCACTCAAAGATTCACACCAGAACATAAAAAATGAAAAGTTGAAGAATGACCCGAAGCATAAGGCTTGGGTGAATCCACCTTGTGAACAAAATAACAACAACAAATAAAAAATAAAATAATCTAAAAAAAAATGATACTTTGGGATCAGAGTTGTGATGAGGTTCACCCGCAATCACCAATTCGTGACTGAGTGTAGTGGTCCGGATCTTACTCAGGTACATTCAATCCCCAACCAGCCAGTACAACACTCACTTTCGCAAATAACACATGATTCTCAAATACACAACACAACATTTAATAACGTTCTGCGAGATTTAAACAGATACGGCGCTCTCTAGGCGCATAGACAATAATTGCCCCTCATATGTGGGCAGCATGCGGTGTCACACTTTACTGTCGGAAGACGCAGCCGACTGAGTCTCCACCGGACTATCTGAACAAGAGATACTACTCGTTTACACACTAAATAGAGCTGCAGGTGATATTCATATACAATTGCTTAGAGAATGAAAAAAAAATTATATGCAAACGATCACATTAAAAATACTCGCGACACAAAATACACAAGCACGTTAATTTGCGGTATAAGATTATAGGTGCGAAATACTGCCAAAGTTAATTAACTAAATCTAATAAGCATGCACATGCAGAACCCTGCCCCCGCTGACGTTGGTCCTGAACCAAAGTTAAAAGAAACTGTCCCGCCCAGCGGAATTTGTGGCCACACCTTCTCCCTTATTCATGTAAAAAAAGTAATCAGGAAATGGGCCCTGTAAGAAATTGAAATCTGTATGTGCAGGTATTTCCTCTGAGGTTCAGTCACTCAGCATTACTGCATCTATGTCCATGCAGCTTTGGGTGTCGGGATGGCACAAGTTCGCAGATGTGCGAAGAAAGAAAAAGGAAATATTCATCTACTTACAGTTTCATGACTTTGCTGTGCAAATCCATTGTGCATCACATAATATCACACGACAAAAAAAAAAAAAAACACGCACACACACACACAGACACTTGCACCATGTGGCAGCACCGATGATTCAACACTTCACTTTGACGCTTGATGTAAATGAAGCACACAATTAAAATGGTGATATCACGCCGCACTTTGTTGCGCTGATGCGAGTATACACGGATCCACTCTTGTGAAGATTTAAAGGTAGCCGTTAAACAAAATAGCCTCTCTCACATCTGCTGTTGCAGTTTCCGAGACTGATTTTCTGTGTTCCTGGGAAATGATTTTTGTTGTCGTGAAGAAATAATTTTGACCATCAACTGCTTGGAGAGTGGAACCCATTCAATTCCGCTGCTGCTATAGTAGATTCCGTCCGTCGCTACCTTCCGTCCTTTTTGACCGTTCATCCCCAATTCAGTCAGTTCCTTTCCGTTAGCATAACATCTACCCTGCCTGAGTACGCAGTTCAAATATGCCACTCACAGGTTTTGTTTCAATTTTTTTATCGAGTTGCGACCGCCAGCCCTGAGATTAATTTTCTCGGCCGAGCGAAATCAGACGTGCTTTTACCTTAAGCGTATATCGGCAACTCAACATTTCACCTGTATATTTGTTAGGTATCGAAGCCACCGCTCTTACGCTCATATTTTTCTTTCGCCATGTTTTTATCCTGTCGCACTTACACGTAGTGGCTTCGCTGCTTACGTGACCACACACACGCACACATGGGGCCTCGCTTCGCCCCGTAAGACAAGCGCATCTCTTCACTTCCTCCACAGTAGGGGATGAATGGGGGTGACGATTCCACACTGCAGTGGTTGGCATCCGAACCCGACTTTGCTTGGCTTCGCTTCTCATTGGAACGACCACTGTCCACTCGCAGACTTCTTAATTCCCCTGTAACTTGGCTTTCATTAGTCCAAACAGTCGCTGATTTCCATTACGCTCCAGCCTAGAAATTTCTTCGTTATCACGCGGATTTAGGCATTCTGCTGTCTTTGTGGCAAACTGGCATCTCCAGCTGCCTCGGAGTTGTCTCCATTTCTTACCAAATGCGGGAGGCTTGCTGCTTCATTTTTCCCAATTCATTTTGCTGCAGATCCGAGGCATCCAGCCTTTCACATCGGAGAGCATACAGACAACTGACTTTCTTCCTTATGTTCATGCCAAGTGCGAACTCTTATTTTTCTGCACGGACCACACAGAGAGCAATTGTTCTCGAAAATGCCCCAAACAATCGACGAATTTACGATTATTCGCTAAACCTTTTGTCCCCATCTTCATTCATTTACTTAAGTGGACCCCTCTTCGAAAGGTAACACTTTCCCTTTCAGTGTTGCTTAGCTTCCCGTCAGCTGCGCCCTGATATTTATGACCTAACAGAGCTATTCTGAGACCACCCAGCCAGAGAGAGAATTCTTCGCCTCTTTTCTTTTCCAAACCCCCAGATAAAACTTTATCTGCTGTTTACACTTTTAAACTCCAATCAAGCCTCGAACATAATTAATACTTAATTAATTTCACACATCAACCACGCCCGTTAATTACTAAATTAATGGCGGGGGTGGGTCGTAACATCGGCCCCTCCTCAAGAAATCCAGAAGTCCTCTTCTGGGCCTATCGCTTTGCTCTTATCAATTTCCAGAGCAACCATTGAGTGCTACCTTTTCCCACAGGTAGAAACAATTCAAAATGGCAAAAATATTGCGTTTCTTGCCTTCAAGAACATTGGAGCGACTTCCCAATTATCCCGCAATTTTGTTAATTAATTTAGAGAACAGCCGAAAGAAAAAACAACGTAAATGAGAAATAAATAAAAAAAACTGAACTGTAAAAGAACATGTGAGCCTGCCGAACTGTGATTCCTAGCTGCCTCATACAATACGCGACATGGCGGACAAATTTTAAAGTTTTCTTCAGGTTTTAAGATGGGGGGGGGGGGGTGTCCACTGTAACAATAGGAAGCAAAATTACTTGACGTTCACCTTAATAATTCAATGTTTTTAAATTAGCACGCGATCACCTTGCCATCTAAAAGTGATCGCTTGTCATTATATAGCAGGCAATGATTTTGACGTCGTGAGAGCACACACGAATTGATCGATAAGTGATGGCGCAACAATGCAGCAGACGTTGCTGTGACGTCAAGCGTTCGAGATAGAGAGAGACAGATAGATCTGGGTGTTTATATACATTATTCTTTCGTAATTACTCTATTAATGATAGGTAAGTCTTGTAAAAGAAATTCATTTTTGGCACGTTTGGGATTTCGCCCTCACTGACACAAATTCTGATTTCACTCATCGCAATAAAATTTATAAAAGAGGGAATAAAGTCTTCCGTAGTCTCTCTCAGAGAACGTACTTTGTCTGTTGCTTCTCAGCAAAGGAAGTAATTTTGTGTTTTTATTAAATAGGAACCTGCGTGCGGCCCAGGAAAATGGGTAAAATATTGTTAATTATTGCCTCAACACGCAGTCTTGTGCTGTAATGATGTTTAAACCATAAATGGCGATGCGGGCAATATGGGTTTCAGGGATGGGTTGTTAGCTTGTCGATTTTTCCCAAAATTGGCCACACAAAGTAACTTCCAGGGCCGTTCATGAATCGCCAGACAGCCATTAGTGGTGATAGAAGACATGTGTGAAAAAATAAGGTGTAGGTACGATTTATATTCAGCTATTTATTACAGTCAAGATATAACTCCTGTCTTCGGTAACACATTGATATGTTGCGTGTGGTTTCCTTTGTTATATCTGGGAAGCAGTCTTTTGGATGCTCATGATCCAGTATGCGGACCTGTCCCAGTTTACACTTAATTCCACAATCATCCATCGTAAAATGCTGAATTCTGTTTTTGTCAGCTGAAGTTCCTTTTCTGCCCTCCTGAAATCAGGTACTCCTCGCTCCAGCTCAGATTCCCACTTTTTGAAAGCCTCCATGACGGTGAAGTAATGCTCTTTAGCTTCCTCTCCCAGAACAGAGTCGAAGAACACGTTCACATCTTTCCTTTCAGCAACCGTCAAGTCTTTCCACATTTCGAATCGATCTCTCAGTAAATTGGCCCATTTCGCTGCGGACATAGAGTAATTTCAAAATTCGGTAACAAATTTAAAAATTCACAGGTCATATCAAACTTTATACTTGAAGATAAGAAGAACTCAAAGCTGTCGAACCACGGTTAATTTTTCATGAAGCAGCCAAAGCATATAACGAAGTAAATTTCTCCGTCATTTTTATCCGCGCCAGGATTCGAACCCGGATCTTCTCATTCCGGAATAAGTCACTCTACCAATTGAGCTACGCGGACGTTTTATTCTGATTCCTATCTGCCTTTATGTCGTGTGCGTCCTTCTGGCAGGTACGTCACATCTTCTGGTACGTTACAAGCACACATACAACATATTAAATATTCCTTCTAAAAACGTAAGATCTAAAAAACGTCATTATTTACAATTTAAAAAAAATGTGGTAGATAAAAGGCTCTGGCGAGCACTTTCGCGACCACTATGGCCGCATCATCAGCCATTGAGTGAAACCAGATTAGAATGGCACAAGGTTAAATAGTAAGAGATAGGAACATAAGCAATTCACATTATGTAAATGAGCACAAATCATTGCCATTCACTACAAATTATTGTTAAAAGTTCGTTTGTAATCATTCGGATTCTTCTTCCCGAGAGTACTGCAAAATCAGATTCCTCCAGGTAGAGGGAATGTATACAGGCACGTCTTCATTACAGCATTTTGCAATAATCTCTGGAAGAAGAATCTGGATGATTACAAACGAACTTTTAACAATAATTTGTAGTGACTGACAATGATTTGTGTTCATTTACATATACACAGTGCGTCAAATAATTTTTAAGACTGGGTCTGTAAAATGAAATAGAAACAAGAAATTATAATTTGTTTTGGTTTGTTATTCAAAATTAGTCCCTCCGGCTTCAATACACTTGTTACAGCGATTTAATAATGATTCGAATGCCTGTTCCAGTTCACTTTGCGGAATTGCCTCCAAAGCACGCGTCGAAGCTGTTTGTATGGTCGAAATATCATCAAAGTAACACCCTTTTAACGTCATTTTAAGTTTTGGGAACAAAGAAAAGTCGCAGGGTGCTAAATCAGGCGAATACGATGGATGATTCAACACACAGACGTTAATTTTCGCCAAAAATCTACGAACAAGAAGTGAGGTGTGACTGGGTGCATTATCGTGCAACAAACACCAACTGTTTTCATCTCGATATTCTGGACGAATGCGACGAATTCTGCCCATCAAACGCCTCAAAACATTTAAATAAAACTCACCAGTAATTGTTTGTCGACTTAGAACAAATTCTTTGTGGATAATACCCTTACCATCGAAGAATGTAATGAGCATTAGTTTTGATTTTCGATGGAACTTTTCTTGTTTTTTTTGGCTTGTGGCGAGTTTTTTGACTTCCATTCCGCACTTTGTCGCTTTGTTTTAGGATCATATTGAAAACACCATGTTTCATCACCAGTAACAATCGATTTTAAGAAGTTTGGATCATTTTCAGCGGCTGAAATGATGTCTCTGCAATGTGCACTTCTCCTTGATTTTTGTTCATTGGTTAACGTGTGTGGAACAAATTTAGCACAGACTTTTGTTTTGCCCAAATCTTCATGCAGGATGGTTCGAATCGTTTCTTTGTTGATGTTTAAAGACTCTTCCATCATTCTTAGTGACGCACATCGATTGTTTGCCACGAAATCACGCACTTTTTCAATAATCTCAGGTGTCCTAGATGAACTTGGTCTTCCGGTATATGCTTATCATCTTCTAGCATATCTCTTCCGTCCAAAAATCGTTTGTGCCACAGGAAAACATTTGATCTACTTAAACAAAACTCACCGTAAACTTGTTTCATCATTAAGTACGTTTCCGAGGCACTTTTACCAAGTTTTGCGTTAAATTTAATAACAGCCCTTTGTTCCATCTTAATAATTTAACATGAAAAAAATTTTACTTCTCTAATGAACGGCCGTTTCGTTTGAGTTACTTTAACAACTGCGCAGTACTTTTGGCAGAAAGCAAGCAGATGGTCACGGTTTATAACACATTCGCGATTACACTGGTGGCGCCACCGTAGACTGAAATCTAGCGCCAGTCTTAAAAATTCTTTGACGCACTGTGTAATGTGTATTACTTATGCTCCTGTCTGTTACTACTTAACCTTGTGCTGTTCTAATCTGGTTTCACTCACTGGCCTGATGATGCGGCCGTAGTGGTCGCGAAAGTGCTCGCCAGAGCTTTTATCTACCATAATTTTTTAAATTGTAAATAAAAACGTTTTTCAGATCCTACGTTTTTAGAACGAATATTTAAAATGTGGTATGTGTGCTTTAGCTGCTTCATGGAAAAATTAACCGTGCTTCGACAGCTTTGAATCCTTCTTATCTACATCTGAGCAAGAAAATACCTTTAATCTTACATTTATACTTGAAATTGATCAATAATATACCGAAGTACAGAGGATGCCCACACATTTTTAAAACGTTTTTGTGCTTTTGATTGGGGTTTAATGACCATTGTGAGCAACTCAATGGGCTAAAAGCAGTCACCCCTCCCTAATTTAGGGCCACTGACTCCAGAGAAGGGAGAGAGCCAGTGCCGTAAGACAAACACAACATCCGTGCCTCACCGGGACTCGAACCCGGTCCCATCTCGAACGAATGATCAGAGGCCATCGCTGAGACCACTGCTCCCCCGGAGTGACGATAAAAAATTACAGAAAATGAAAGAAGTTCAAAGAATTGAAATTGGCAACAGCGTGTAAGATGAACACGAAAGGAACATCTGCTGCAATTAAATATCGTCAGCTAAGGAAACGGAGCACGTAAATAAGCTGTGGATAGAAGGGTATGTTTTTGCTCTTTACGAAGAGAAATATTCGTATTCTGTAATTAAAAAACGCTGTGAAAATCATGGAATTAGCATTTCTCAATGTAAAATAAGCGATAATATTAATAAACGAAATAAAAATCGTCAAGCATTGCTTTTAATAGGAAAAAGAACACCAAACGAATATCCAAAGAAGGTACGTGCTTTTATGACTGTTTCAAAAGTAAGGTCTCTGGTCTTAAAAGAAAATCCACCGATCCTAAGATCAAGCGTTAAGTCGTTAAAAATCTCTGTATCAACTATAAACAAGGTAACAAACAAAGATTTGAATCTGAAAGAAAAACTAAAAAACATCATGCTCATCGCTATTTGCCTAAGCACGTGGTTGAGCGCAGAACACGGCGTAGACATCTTTATGAAAATCAGACAGATGGAAGTTTATTGTGACTATTGATGAAGCATGGGCCTACCTAAATGACTGTAACAAAAACAAGGTCGATTCACTATCGCAAAAGAGCAGAAAAGGCTTAAAACATATTTCCAAGAATCCACAGAAAGTTTCAGTAAAGCATTTATGATTATTGCTGGTTTCTCGTGTAATGGGAAATTAAAGTTAGGAAAAGTTGAAATGAATGTTAAATTCAGTTCTGCATATTATCAAAATAATGTTTTAACTCCTATATTTAAAGAGGAAATACCACTTTATCCACACAGCCTTCAAAGAGTAGAACTCCATCAGAATAAGGCTACCAATCACACATCCAAATCTACCACTCTATTTCTTGAAAAAAAAAAAGTGGAAAAAAAAAAGGGACTGGTATGAAGCCTTATACCTTTTCCGGGCCGCGGATGGTCGAGTGGTCAACGTTCGTGACTACCGCGAAGGAATCTCAGGTTCGTTCCCAGGCAGGTGCGAACGCTCGAACCACTAAATATCCGCCGTGCGTCGAATGGGCACGTGAAGCCGTAGGATCCCGGTAATAAATAAGGGCATCTTTCCTCCCCCTTTCTACCTCGCTTCCGTGTCACTTTCCTATCAGGCACTCTAGCCCAAATCTTTTAGCTTCCTATTTCTATGGGTTGTTTAAGACCTGTGGTCAGACACTCCCTTCCTAAAATCCTCTGCATATCATCTGATCTACACCTTTTCCTCATACTCCTCCAAAGTTTCTTGATGTGGCACGAATGGACTATTGTAACTTCGGACTGCTAAAATAGGACTTTCTAAACTCAGACTTAAAACAATGATTGGACTATGGAAAGCCGTGGAAGAGGAGTGGAATAAAATACCACTACTAATTTTAAGAAATATTCTGTTATCTTGGAAATCTAGACGTATCCAGAGAAAGGTCTACCAGATAGAACATTTAAGGAATAAATAATTTTATTTTGAACATTAATTATATTGCTGGCAAATCGTTCTAAACATGTGTGAATATCCTCTGCACATACTTAACTCCCACCCGCCAGATCCTGTCCTACGTTGCCTCGTCTACTCGCAAAATGGCGTCTGAAATACGGATATTTAACTCATCAACTCTGCTGAGTATCAGAGGCAGGAAAACAGTAATTATCATTATTTATCAGTAATTCAAGATGAGTTGTGTCCAATGACTTTGGAAGCAATGGAACATGTCTCCCCCTCACCCCAGTAATTGACTTTTTGTTTTGTTATACCACAACACGCACAGTGCCTTCTCCGTCTAACTCTCCAATCAGGAATTTTGCCTGCTCTACTAATGTGCTGCCACTTAGTGGCCTACGATCGAAACATTCGCACCCAAAGAAACTTGAGGGTATAATGAACTCATTAATAAGTGTTTCATAGCTATAGCTTAGCCGAATGTGATGTAAAAAATGCGAAATTTATTACCTAAGTTTGTGTTTGCCCTGTATAAAACAAAATAATGTTAAATTAAAAAACTGGAGTCAGAAAACTTGGTTTTGCTGTACAAAACATCTCCAAAGAATGTTTTCTATAAAATAAGAAAACAGACGATGTTGTACAGTGCTGCCAAATTAACATCGCCCTGCTTTACGTCATTATGTATTATAGTATTAGAACAAATTCGATTACCTATCATTTACGCTGTTCTGTGGAAAACAGTGCGTTTCACAATACGTGCTGGAGGAACACGATTTTGTGATCTAGAGTTCCCTGTCAGTATTTACGTCTCTCAGATCTTCAGTAACAGAGATTTCCGGATCTTCTGAAGTTGTCTTTTTTTTAATGTTTTTTATTGGAGGTTTAACGACCACCGTGAGCAACTCATTGGGCTATAACCAATCGCCCGTCCCTGATTTAGGGTCACTGGTTCCAGGGAAGGGGGAAAGCTAGTGCCGTAAGAAAAACACAACATCTATGCCTCACCGGGATTCGAACCCGAACCCCTTTCGGACGAATGATCAGAAGCCATCGCTTAAATCACTGTGCCACCGGGACGGCGAAGTTGTCTTTATATCATCTCACATGCGCAGTGCTTTGACCTCATGTTAAGATCTTGAAGTTATTTCAGTACGAACTCTAAGCCTAGCAGGGTTACAGGTATCTCTGTGGTTAGAGCAGCAGATCTCCCAACCACATCGCTTTGGGCTCGATCCCAGTCAAAGCGCTCAATGCTCAAACATCCGCCGCGCCCAGGAGAGCATACTGATGGAGGTCCCGGGATATTGGATACCCCGTTACAAATAAGGTCATCTGTTTTTAGCTGATGTGACCTTTCTACCGGGCACTGTAGCCCAAGTCCTCTAATTTCCTACCCCTAAGGTAGGCCAATAGCCAGAGAGAAGTTGGGAGCGGCTGGTGACTGAGGTCCAGCAAAGGTTATGAAAGAGGTCGGGCGAAAGATATAAATGAGTCCGGGCACTGGACCGTAGTGTCAGTCGTTAGGACGAGCAAAAGGAAGACGTATGTCAGGCGTCTGGCTCTCCCCTGGCTACATCCTTGCCCTAAGGGCTGTTTAAAATCTTGGGATCAAGCATTATCTTCCTAAATATCCCCTCAAACATCATTTATTCGCTCTGAGTCAGTAGTGTTATCAAAAATATTTGACAACCAGTTTTGTAAACCTGGCTAGATGTGCCACCACGATATGCGGCAAAGGTAAGCCTAAAAGTGTACTGGAGGGGCTGTATAACGTATCGCATAAATATTAGAGAAATTTTATCATTGTTGCTTATAAAGTGCAAAAAATCCAAATACTTGTACTATGGAATCGTTTCCGGAGAAGTCTGTATATTGATGTATTTCTCGTAACAGGCTCCAAACGGCAATCTGATTTTCTGAGTGTTCTTGATCAACCCCTCCCCTCCCCCAACTCTCGCATCAATCGCCGTGTGAGAACACAATCTGTAGAACTGTAGAAAAATTCTTGTTTTCGATGTTACGGTTAATTCGCTTGTTAATCGAAACATTGAAGGGAAAGAAAGTCCCCACGGTCTGGCAACACCGAGACCGAAGCGGACAACAACAAGACTTAGCTTCGCCCCATTTTTAGCGCTGTAGGATCAAATAAAATTTACTGCGCACTCACGTGACTGACGCCGTTCACAGGGTTGCTACGCCACTATCGAAGCAAAAGATATGTAACGCAGGAAAGCAAACAAAAGGAGATGGAAAATAAAAACACAGGGAGGAGAGAGAAACTTTCATTGTTTTTCCTCAACATCGTTAACGTTAAAAAGTTGTTCGAACAAACTGCTCTATTTTTAGCAATCGGTTCGTCCGAACCGGTGCGAACCGGCTGAATTACATCACTGCTTTGAGTGCTGCATAAGTGAAAAGTGGGATGATGAAACTAAACTCTTACTTAGTAGTATTAAGTAATGGTGTTAAAAATACGAGTGAATCTCGAAAAAGTATATTTGGAGTGTTCTAAGTGGTCTAAACGCTGGCTTATGACTATTCGTCCGAGATGGGTCCGGGTTCGAATCCCGTGTGGCATGGATGTTGTGTTTGTCTTACGGTACTGGCTCTCTCCCTTCCCTGGAACCAGTGACCCTAAATTAGGGATGAGAGACTTCTTACTGCCTATTGAGTTTTCCACGGTGATCGTTAAACCTCCAACTAAAAAAAAAAAAAGAAGTGTTCTTAAAATCGAATGTGTTAATGTTAAGCTAGCAATGAAGTTGCGTGAAACACCGTCAATGACGTCACAAATGACAAATTCCAGAAGGCGCTAGGAAAGTTCCTAAGTGTGGCTCAGATCTCTGCGCACTCCAACCGTTACGACACGTGACTTGGGATACCCTGAGTGGGGTTTGACATTCGGCTCTGTTGAAGCAATGGACGAATCGATTATTTTGAAAGAATCTATTCGACTTTCCGAAACAATTCGCTTGTACTGATTCGTTCGTTGACACTTCCGGTAAGCGATTTCAGCAAGAAATGACTCTTTCGAGTTGATTCTGATTAACGTCGCCCCGCGTTGCGTCGTAAAGCGGGGCGATGCTAATTTGGCAACACTGTGTAACATCCTCTGCTTTTTTATTTTATGGAAAATATTCTTTGGAGATATTTTGAACAGTAAAACCAAATTTTCTGACTCCAACTTTTTCATTTAACATTATTTTGTTTTATACAGGGTAAATACAAATTTAGGTAACAAATTTTGCATTTTTTACTTCGCTTCAGCTAGCTACAGTTATGAAACATCCATTAATGAATGCACTACACTGTCAAGTTTCTTTGCGTACGAGTATTTCGATCGTAGGCCACTAGCTGGTAGCACATTAGTAATAGCAGGCAAAATGTCTGATTGGAGAATTAGACCGAGAAGGCACTGTACGTGTTGTGGTATAACGAAACAAAAAGTGAAACGCTTGCATTCCAACATTTTAAGATCCGTCAAATGCTAAAATTGATAATGCATTAAAGGAAAATGTCTCACTTAATTTTGAAGTCAATGAAAAGTCTTTGCTATATGACAAAAGGTGCTAAATATTACGTTTTCAACCCTCTCCCGCGTACCCAGTTTTCTGTGTTACTATCAAGCGGATCTAGTATGTGCAGTAAGTCATTAAATTAAATGAATGAGGATTTGTTCAACTTAAGAAAGGAGTTTCGGATTGATTCAAGGATGAACTACTGTAAGTCCGATTTATGGAATGTGACAAGGGATGAGTGTCTGTCCAGTTCAATGGCTTAATTTCTAAGTATCTGGCCATTTTAGAGAATGAGGATTTCGACAATTTAAAGAAAGATTTTTCCAATACGCGAAATGAGTGTTAATTCAGTTAAAAGAACGAGCCCTGGCTTACTTTAAGAAATGAGTATTGGTACAATTCAAGGCAAATTTTCACAGTCGTTAAAGATAAGAGATGCTAGAGTAATTTATTATCAATAATGAACCAAAAAGAAAACTGTCACGTGACCGTGCAGTCCTGTTCAAGAGCAGGTTAAGGCTATTTTTCGAATCTATACTCAGCAATAGTGGAAACGGAAATTAACATTCTGGAATATAAAAAATTAACCAAAAGCTTTGAAAATTAGTAGAAATGTAGTAAATTTTAACATGTGGAAAAGAAACCGGGAAAAATTAAAGTGCTTATATGTATAATAAGGATAATTTTTAATTTAACGATACGTAGCGCCATCTACATTTGAAAAATTCGTTAGATGGATAATAAAATATAAAACTAAACTTTCAGCAAATGCGTTTTACCATAACTGAAGCAAACACCATGGTAATACTATCTGGTGTGTCAAAAGAAATCTGGATTTTTAGCAACTGCATCGAACCAAATGCAGAATATTAAAAATTCACATTCTCATAAACTTTTAGATTATGGAAAATTATTAATTTCGGTGGGGATATAGAAAAGCAATTGTTCCATGACTTATGGTAATAAGTATTTGCCGAACGTTTAGTTTCATATTTTATGTAGATGGCGATACATATCACTAAATTAAAATTTTTATTATACATATAAATATTCTGATATTTTTGCGGCTTATTTGCAGCAATACGGTAAACTTTAGTACATTTCTTATCGTGTTGCCAATTTTAAAAGCGTCTGGTTCATTTATTGTACCGTATTCCACAATGTGAATTTCCGTTTTCACCATTAGTGAGTAGGGGACAGCCTTAAAGCATAAGAAGAATTTCAGCATAGGAAGAATGGCTGTAGTAACGAATTTTGAACCAGATTCCATCGTTGAAAAACGGTTGGCTGAGGTTTCCATAAAAAATTTATGGGATTTAATGAAGAATTAACGGAACCCAGATTCATGGCATAAAAGCCTCAGAGTATATTAGCAGAGGGACAAATTTTTTGCCTGAAACAACTATTTCCATGGTAAGGATAGGCTCTTTTTGGCCTTTATCTTTAAACAACAGACAACCTCTGGAGTACAGTTGGACATATGTTATGTGCTTGATGTTCCGACGTTCTTGCATCAATAACATAACCACGCGTAGATGAGTGAACCCTATCCTATAAGGAAAACTAACAGGGACTACAATATGTTTCTACACCTCCCACAACCAGCTGAATAATTAATTTGGACTTTAGGGAGTTGGAAATGTGTTGTGTAGTCTAGTGACACAGTTATACGCTGTAAACCATGCATGCGTGACAACTACACGAAACCTTCGTATAGAGCGTTCAATGTTCAAGAAGAAAAGCGAATATTGTGAAGACTGCGAAAAATCTCCATAGCAGCAGATTCTTCCTAAAAAGAATCGTTCTCATCCTGGAGCACAGATATACGCTGTTAACCATGCATGCGTGACAACTCCACGAAACTTTCGTATAAGACTGCGCAAAATCCCCATAGCAGCAGATTCTTCCTGTAAAGAATCGTTCTCATCCTGGAACAGGGGAAAATTTCGACGGCGTTATCTTGTTCCAGCAAGAAAACACCACTTTTCGTCTTTTTTGAAACACGAGCAACATTGTGGAGAAATACGAGGAAGACTTCCAGCACTGCTCAGTAATGGGACCTCAATGAAATCAAATATACATGCCGAGAAAAATTTGCCACATTCCCCATTTTTCTCGGCATGTGTATGTTTTTTTGTGAGAAGGCTGAAATATTCGTTGTTATTTACACCGAAGTACCATTGAATTAGTATCGCGTTGGGACACCTCGTGTCTTAATGACAGAGGCCACACGACGAGGCAGGGACTCAACAAGCTTACGAAAATGTTCTGCAGGTATCGCCAGCAGTGCATCCTCTAAAGCATAAACCGCTCAGGTTCGTCGCTGATGGAACACGACCCCGAACAGCTTTTTCGACGATATTCCAAAGATGTTCCATGGTGTTTAAATCCGGGCTTCTAAGTGACCACTGAAGCATTTCAAAAGCACTACAATACTCTTGTAACCAGGCAGTAGCCAGGTGAAACTTGTGGGATAGGCAGTTATCTTGGTGGAATACGTCATTGCCCCCGGAATGCTTGCTGCGCATTAATGGGTGTAAATGGTCGGCTAGGATGTCCGCATATTTGGGGGCACTCAAAGTCGACTGTACACGTACCAAAGGTCCTAAAGCATGCCAGCTTAAGACACGCCAAACCATCACCGAGCCACCGCCAACCAGCTTGTACTGTTCCAACTTGACATGAAGGATTCAAAAGTCCCAAAGCATTCCAGCTGAAGACACGCCAGGCCATCACTGAACTACCACCATCAGCCTGTACTGTTCCAACTTGACATGAAGGGCTCAAAGGCCCCAAAGCTTTCCAGCTAAAGACACGCCAGACCATCACTGAACCACCACCAGCCTGTACTTTACCAACTTTACATGAAGGGTTCGAAGGTCCCAAAGCATTCCAGCTGAAGACACGCCAGACCATCACTGAGCCATCACCGACCTGCACTGTTCTAACTTGATAAGAAAGGTTCATGACTTGATGATGTTGATGACAGACCCGCCTCAACCCATCGGCTCGATGCAGTTTAAATCTGGATTCACCGTTTCAGGTTTCCAGTCATCTGTGGTCCAGGATCGGTGTTCTTTTGCCCAGGCAAGGCGTTGAGCTAAGGCTGTCTAGAAAGTACAAGGCCATGACATTAGCGAGATGAGTTCCTTCCGTTTGTGACGTCACTCTCATATTACACGTCAGTGTCATATTTGACGTCACACACTACAACGTTGGAAACCAATCAGAAGCATTGGTTTCGGTTAATAGTGGGACGAGTGGGACTCTTGTGGACTGGCGGCTACAGAATTCTAGGCGTTTAACAGTACGTTGCACTGTCCTTGATATGGCGACTTGATCCACTGTTTAAATTGGTGGTGATTTGTGGTAGTGACTTGCGCCTATCAGTTCGAACAATGCGGCCTAAACGGCGTACACTATAGGCTGTCAAGGCTGGTACACCTCTGCAATTAATTCGGGAGCTTGATCTTTTGGCAGAATTTTTATATTCCCGAAACACTCGGGACACTGTGGCACGGGAAAACTTCAGTGTGTTGACGACTCTGACATGGAGTGACCTATGTTGCGGGAATCTACAATCTGCCTACCCTCTGTCAAAAGTATTCCAAATTACGCGTGTTACCCATCACGCCTACAGTCGTTCACTATTAAGGAGGCCATGGGCAATTACTGGTTTAACCACAGTTTCTGCGGGCATGAGCGATAATGTCGGAGTAGCAGCTAAGTATTAGCATAACTTCTGGTACCTCTAATTCAATGGCACTTCCGTGTATAGTATGTATGTGTTGTTCGGTACGTGGCATGTTTTTCCTCATCCTCGCGCGGAGAGGGGGGGGATTGCTAATATTAAAAAAAGAAAATTTATAGATTTCCAGTTTTTATATATTTACATAGAAAAAAAATTATATAAAATTCTATAAATTTTCTTTTTTTTTTTCCCCAGTTTTTTTTTTAGAGCCGAGGTGATCAAATGATCATATGTAGAGGATTTTAGGAAGGGAGTGTCTGACCCCACGTGTTAAACAACCCTTAGAAATAGGGAGCTAGGAGATTTGGGCTAGAGTGCGCGATAGGAAAGTCACACGGAAGCGAAGTAGAAAGAGGGAGGAAGACGCCCTTATTTATTACCGGGGGTGGGGCAGTACCCTGGGTCCGACTGCTTTACGTGTCCATCTGACGCACGACGGATATTTAGTGGATGGAGCGTTCGTACCTGCCTGGGATCGAACCCGAGGTCCTTTCCGTTGCAGTCACGAACGTTGCCCACTAGGCCACCCGCGGCCCCAAGGAGCGGAGACCAATTCTTCTCCGCATTTATAATGATTTCGTGATTAAGCTACCTTGTTTTAAATATACAGGTAATAACGAGTGTTGAGAATGTGATATTTCTTAGAAAGCTCTTGTTATTTTTTATTTTTATCCTTTTAAGACTAGCCTCCTTAAGTTTTCCATACTCCCGTGCTTGAATATTGTTGAATATCGTTTGGTTTAAAAAGTGTTCATTATTCCATTTCTGCGAGGGAAAATTCGTAAAATCTTGAGGTAAGATAAAAATAATCGTTTTGGATTAAATAAAGTAAAAAAAAAAAGAGATGAAAATAATTGGGCGTAATCGTGATATTTCGCGATGTCTAATTCCCTAAATTATAATTTAGGGCATTTTAAATATTATATTTGATAATTTTTAAAAACGTTTACTAAAAGAAAATTCAAAAGTGGTATTCATTCATATATCTTTAAAAATGCTTATATGCTGTGTCAATGGAATTAGTTTTGTTTTTGCTTTTTAAAAAAGATATTCTTGTTTTTTGCTCATGTAAGCAGGGAATGATGTTGACGCGGAGCGGAGCTTTCGTTATATCGGATCGAGCCACAGCAGGGGTCCCATGGATTTTGCTTTTGTTCAGAGCTGGCGATCAGTCGCTTCT
Organism: Macrothele yani; assembly: GCA_039090855.1. NCBI lineage: Eukaryota > Metazoa > Arthropoda > Arachnida > Araneae > Macrothelidae > Macrothele > Macrothele yani. The sequence continues at coordinate 68,305,997 of CM077028.1, read as the reverse complement.
AACGTAGTGTTTCTGGTTAAAAAAATGCTCCCAAGTGGTATTTTTAACGTGGTATGCTGACGTCGATGATTGTGCATGGCTTTTATCGATTATGAAAAAGCCTTTGATTCGGTGAAACCATCAGCAGCTACAATGGCTCTGAAATCCTGCGCTATTGAAGATGCATACATTAATATTATTAATAACATCTATGAAAATGCAAGTGCAAAGATTCGGCTGTTTGAAAATACAACACACACATAAAAATTGGAAAGGGAGTGAGACACGGTGACACCATATCTCCAAAGCTCTTTAATGCCATATTGGAGGGTGTCTTTCAGTCGCTGAGCTGGGAAAACAAGGGGATAAAGATTAATGGAGATTATCTAACCCACCTTCGTTTTGCTGATGACGTAGTCATTTTTGCAACTACCCCATCAGAGCTGCAGAGTATGATCCAGGAACTTGCTGACAAGAGTAAAGAAGTGGGATTAAAAATGAACTTCCAGAAGACAAAAGTGATGTTCAATGCTTTTACAAGAAATGAAGATTTATCGATTGATGCAGAAAAGCTGGAGATAACAGGCACGTACGTTTATCTTGGACAGCAGATATCAAGCGAGGGTCACATTGATGAAGAAATTAATCGGCGTACAAAACTTGCCTGGAGAGCTTTTGGAAGAAACAGCATAATTTTCAACAGCAATATGCTATTATGTCTTAAAAGAAAAGTGTTTGATCAATGCATCCTTCCAGTGCTTACGTATGGTGCAGAGACATGGACCTTAACTAAAAGAGACATACAAAGGCTGCAGACAACTCAAAGAAGCATGGAGAGGTGCATGCTTGGTGTAACCAGGCGAGATAAGAAGAGGAACTCGTGGATCCGAAAAATGACAAGAGTGGAAGACATCATGATCAGATTAAAATCCCTGAAATGGCAATGGGCTGGACATACTGCCAGAAGGACAGATCATCGATGGACTGCCGAAATTCTAGATTGGATTCCAAGGGACAGGAAAAGACCCAGAAGAAGACCACATGAGAGATGGGTGGATGAAATTCGAAAGTATGCAGGAGTGACATGGAGGAGACTGGCACAAGACAGACCGTTGTGGAGGAAACTTGGGGAGACCTTCGTCCAGCAGTGGATTGATAAAAGTTGACAATGATGATGATGATGACGTCTGATATCAAACAGCCGGAAGCACATGAATAACTCCGCAAAGTGCATATCTGTTAAAATCACTCACAAAATGCCACAAAGATCTCATTTAATGTATGCAAATTGCTCGTTTGTTGTTACCTCACAATAAATAAATAAATAAATAAATAAATATCCCTAGTTTCTGTTAGACCGGATGGAGAGGGGAAAGAACGAATTGCGCTCCTAAAGTAAAAAAAAAAACGGTCAGTTTGTATTTATTTTTTATTTTTTTTTACATAATTTTAAACATTTCTGGCATTAATGATATTTACCTATGCCTAACTGCCTTAGTTGCGCTCATGAGAACCTGCGCTGTTCGACGAAAATCAGAAAGAAACTACATCAATACTTATGATAAAAACTAAAAACAGTTCTTACATGTTCCACAAGCGAGCAGCACCACCAGCTTTTCACTAAACGCTTTCTTCTGTTCTGTCGTAAAAGATGTCGCCATGGATCGGATGACCCTAACAAAAGGAGAACTATTTATTCCTCTGCGTAATACCGAAGAAAGTACGTTATAGATAATACCGGAATGTCATATAGGAACGGAAATTAGTAGCTCACTAATTTTTCCTGATAACTAACGTTGCTAGAAAACCGACGAAAGAAAGAATAAACACTGAAACACAGATTTGAAATCTCCTTTCTTCATGGGATTTCCGGTCACGTGTTACGCGATCATACACGTGAATCGATTCAGCATCTCTTCGTGAACGATTAAGGCATTCTCTGCAAAGTTCTGACAGCTTCTGGAATCTCTACATGCATCGGCATGGCATTCACATATCGTTTTTAACGAGTAAATTAAAGATTATTTGCCAGCATATTTTATTTGATGTATTGCATTTAAGAATTTATTAGAAAAAGCTTTAATCTGTTTGATATTTTTTCAGCAAGATGGTTGCCCTATATTCGCTTTTACGGCATTCCAAACACGGTATTCGTGTAGAAGTTCATTGATATTTAATGACCAAGCACATAGTAGTCGAAATGCTAAAATAAAAATAGCAACGTTTCTCACAATAAAATGTTTATTATACGTCGACTATAGTTTCACAGAGCGTTTGGCTCGGCATCATCAGGACTGATGATGATGATCATCGGCATAATCAGGACTTTATTCTGTCTAACACCACAAGTTTAGTAGTCATAAATTATATATAGTCGAAATGCTATTGATCTGAGGAAAATGCTGTACGTGTATTGGTGGAAAATAAGCAATATATAAGCAAATAATAGCCCAACGATTATTAGTTTTGAAATACAAAAATGAAAGGATATCACAATAATCACAATTTTTTTATTTACATATGCATTATTATTATTATACGTATATATAAAAATTTTAAATAGAGTATAAATTTTTTCTTATGCTCGTACATCGCAAATGCAAATTTCAAGAAATCTACACAGTACACATACAAGTGATTAAAAATGTAAATATGTCATACATTTGCTTTACTTCAGTAATGCACCACGGATTTCACCTTGGGATGGTGTAAAATATTGAGGATGTCAGTAAGATAACGGTGTGCTGCAGACCCCCCCCTCCGCCAAAAAAAAAAAGAACATTAGGAGTGGCAAAAATGTCCTCGCCTTACTACAAAGGTGTTTCAGATTATTAAGGATTCATTACAGTGTTACCTGAAAACATATGGTGTAAAACCTTTCCCCTACCATTTGGTTTCAGACTCTTTAGATTATTTAGATTAGCACATAGTAGTAAAAAAAAACCCAACCTAATTAACCGTTCGGATGCCAGTTTGAGGTGCCTCGATTTTTCTTAACAGAGTGCAAATTACACACCGCCAGAAAAAAAAAAAAAAAAAAAAAAAAAAACCTTTTTATGGGAATAATTTCTAATAATTTGCTATTGTTAAAAAATAAGTATCTAATATTTTGTTGTATTGGAATCATTAACGTCACGTTAGCTTCACTGAGGCTTAACCGTATACATAGAAAGTCGGCATCGAGAAGACTGATCAAAGGATCACATGTAGAGGATTTTAGGAAGGGAGTGTCTGACCCTAGGTCTTAAACAACCCTTAGAAATAGGAATCTAGGAGATTTGGGCTAGAGTGCCCGATAGGAAAGTGACACGGAAGCGAAGTAGAAATGGGGAGGAAGACGCTGTTATTTATTACCGGAGGGCCAGTACCCAGGGTCCGACGGCTTAACGGGCCCATCCGACGCACGGCGGATATTTAGGTGATCGAACCTGAGGTCCTTTCCGTGGCAGTCACGAACGTTGCCCACTAGGCCACCCGCGGCCCTCGAGAAGACTGAAATAAAACTGAATGACATCAATGCGACATACTCCTGAAAACACTTGAAATCTGATGATGCCGAGCCCGCTTCCAAAGTATTATGATCTATTTTTTATTTTATTTTATTGGAATTTTAACGACCACCGTGAGCAACTCAATGGGCTATAAGCAATCACCCGTCCCGAATTTAGGGACACTGGTTCCAGGGAAGGGAGAGAGCCAGTGCAGTAAGACAAACACAACATCCATGCTTCAACGGGATTCGAACCCGGATCCCTTTTGGACGAATGATCAGAAGCCATCGCTTAGACCACTGCGCCATAAGGGCGGCGCATTGCAGCTCAAACATATCTACTCTCTGGAATTAGGTTTTTATTGAGGAGGTAGCCCGAGTTGTCAGTGTTTGAAAAATTGCCCCTTCAGCAAGGACTGCTTAATGACGTCAGTGTGAATTTTTTTTTCTTTATTATCTATATTATAATGTTTCCCTCATTTTCTCAATATTTTAAAATTAATTTCTCCAAATATTCAGCTATAAACGAAAATAATCAGACTAAATATAAAGGGAGATCACCCAAAAACCTACAGGGGGGGGGTGTTCATGGATGGGGGGAGGGCTAAACACCCCCAAGAAGATGCTTGAATACATCACTGCCATCACCTGATTTCTGTCCCAGTGTGCTAGCCATTAATTAAGCTACTCAGAACAAGTTATGGCGTCGCAGTAGGTGCTTTCTGAGGCACGGGGGAGATGATGGCCTTTGTTTGTGGCAGGCGGAGTCCGATGCCCGCAAGCCTGCTGCTTGTCGTGCCCATCCGGCTCGCGTTCGGTGGTTCACAGCAGTTCAGCTTATCTGGAGGTTGATTCCGCGACTGCCTGGCAGAGGGGTGGTTTCTCTAACCACTAGGCCACTCGCGGCCCAAACCCTTCATGATGGAAACCGTTATCGATTATTATCTATCTCATCACTTGGCTCCGCGCTTTTTGTTTAAAATCTTGTTCAAAAGGCGCAAGCTCTGCATGATGGAAACCGTTATCAATTGTCTTTTTTGTCACTTTCTTCCACGCTCTGTGTCAATAAGCGAATGGCATTCAGCAAACTTATGCAAGAATATCTCTTTCCATTAATTTTATAATCTTTACCAAAACTAGCATGAGGTATTTTTTGACCCAGGAGCTGCGACTTTTAACAATACACAACTGGGAACTGAAACAGGTACGTACGGTATTTTCAGATAGCTTCCTAGCAGGGTAGGATTAAAGCCTTATTGGGTCCCTAGGGTAAGACATTTGAGTGAACTCCAAGATCCCCTCACATTTGAATGCCCCCTCCCCACGCCGAAAGAATTTATGATGGGGAATTATTATGAAGTCCGCCAAAACGCGAAACTGTAACTACTAAATTATCTGCAAAGTTTTCATAACGAGTCACGGGCCGCGGATGGCCTAGTGGCCAACGTTCGTGAATGACACGGAGGAACTTCAGGAGCGAAGGTACGAACGATCGAACCTCTAAATATCCGCCGTGCGTCGGATGGGAACCTTAAGCCGTCGGACCCCGGGTACTGGCCCCCGGTGATAAATAAGGGCATCTTCCTCCCCCTTTCTACCACACTTCCGTGTCATTTTTCTATCGGGCACTCTAGCCCAAATCTCCTAGCTTCCTATTTCTAAGGGTTGTTTAAGATCTGGGGTGAGACACTCCCTTCCTAAAATCCTCTACATATGATCTGATCCGACCATAATGAGTCACTGCATTTTTCAATGTTCTCACAAGAACACGAGTTAAAAGCTTAAGATTCCTAGATTTTGTCTTGGATTTTCTAATGTTTTCTCATTGTATACTTTTCTTAATGAATGTTTTTTGTTATGCAATGTGAAGCCACAGGGGACTTTGACCATTAACAGTTCCAAGTTCAAATTGGGAAGTGTGGATGGATGGTAGTGAAAAAGTTGAAACTGTCTCTCCGAGCCTGCTGTACACAGCGACATGAAACCTTAACCCTTGGTGAGCCAATGTCTTGAAATCTGTTCGTCTTCCAGCCTCTGCTTCTGACCAAGTGCAAATCATACGAGACAAAAGTAAAGCTATGTTATAAACCTCCCCCCTCTCTCTCTCTGTACCTATCTGTCTATTATTTGCCCAGGCATGCCTCCTAGGCCCTTGGTCATGGTGGGCCACAAAGCTATAGACTCCCTCTTAACCCATTCCTGCTCCGCAGAATTTACTTTAAGAAGGACAAGTTAGTAAAATCATGCAATGCACTGATTATGATACGCTTTCTAATATACCAGAAATCATTACTCAAGTTATTACTGAAGCTATGAGGATAATAGCTGTGGAATAAATCTCGCTCCTGGGCGCTGACTTTTGACCTCATTTCGATGATATTCAACTGAACCGGTTCAGTGTATCCCCGGACACGATAAAGTTTTGTCGCAATCAAGCATCTTTACGTAAGTTATGACGCATAAGGGCAATGGAATGGATCCCACTCCTATGTGCTGACCTTTGACCCCATTTCGCCCATATTCAGTAGGGTTCTTCTTCGGATGGTCCCCTACCACATAATAAAATTTAATCGAAATCGTCGAACCATTTTTACTCAAGTTATGACGCGTAACGTAAGTTATGACGCCCATTTTCAATTGGGTTCGTCCCCAGGTGATCCCCTATCATATACTGAAATTTCATCGAAATCGAACCATTTTTACGCGAGTTATCGTGCGGACGGACAAAGCTGGAGCATATACGCCTCTTCAACCTACAGTTGGAAAGCGTAAATAAGAAGTATAAAAATTAAAAGGAAAGCGAAAGTGTTGAATGATTAAAACCTATGTAGACTGATATTTTTAGCAATGGTGTTATAAGTGTGGTTGTTAAGTATTATCTGTAACGGCGATTTCTCGGAACTGTTACACGGCACTAGCAGTGTTCCTGCCGAGTCGGCCGGTAACGATGCTTGAGACCTGAAGTACAATTTAGTTGGCCGCGGCACCAGGTGAGAATCTCAGGTGCACTGCTGCACTCAAAGATTCACACCAGAACATAAAAAATGAAAAGTTGAAGAATGACCCGAAGCACAAGGCTTGTGTGAATCCACCGTGTGAACAAAATAACAACAACAAATAAAAAATAAAATAAACTAAAAAAACGATACTTTGGGATCAGAGTTGTGATGAGGTTCACCCGCAATCACCAATTCGTGACTGAGTGTAGTGGTCCGGATCTTACTCCGGTACATTCAATCCCCAACCAGCCAGTACAACACTCACTTTCGCAAATAACACATGATTCTCAAATACACAACACAACATTTAATAACGTTCTGCGAGATTTAAACAGATACGGCGCTCTCTGGGCGTATAGACAATTGCCCCTCTTATGTGGGCAGCATACGGTGTCACACATTACTGTCGGAAGACACAAGCCGACTGAGTCTCCACCGGACTATCTGAACAAGAGATACTACTCGTTTACACACTAAATAGAGCTGCAGGTGATATTCATATACAATTGCTTAGAGAATGAAAAAAAAATTACATGCAAACGATCACATTAAAAATACTCGCGACACAAAATACACAAGCACGTTAATTTGCGGTATAAGATTATAGGTGCGAAATACTGCCAAAGTTAATTAACTAAATCTAATAAGCATGCACATGCAGATCCCTTCCCCGCTAGCTTTGGCCCTGAACCAAAGTTAAAAGAAACTGTCCCGCCCAGCGGAATTTGTGGCCACACCCTCTCCCTTATTCATGTAAAAAAATAATCAGGAAATGGGCCCGGTAAGAAATTGAAATCTGTATGTGCAGGTATTTCCTCTGAGGTTCAGTCACTCAGCATTACTGCATCTATGTCCATGCAGCTTTGGGTGTCGGGATGGCACAAGTTCGCAGATGTGCGAAGAAAGAAAAAGGAAATATTCATCTACTTACAGTTTCGTGACTTTGCTGTGCAAATCCGTTGTGCATCACATAATATAACATGACAAAAAAAAAAACACGCACGCACACACAGACACTTGCACCATGTGGCAGCACCGATGATTCAACACTTCACTTTGACGCTTGATGTAAATGAAGCACACAATTAAAATGGTAATATCACGCCGCACTTTGTTGCGCTGATGCGAAGTATACACGGATCCACTCTTGTGAAGATTTAAAGGTGGCCGTTAAACAAAATAGCCCTCTCACATCTGCTGTTGCAGTTTCCGAGACTGATTTTCTGTGTTCCTGGGAAATGACTTTTGTTGTCGTGAAGAAATAATTCTGAACGTCAACTGCTTGGAAGTGGCACGCCCTCACTTCCGTTGCTGCTATAGTAGATTCCGTCCGTCGCTGCCTTCCGTCCTTTACGACCGTTCATTCCCAATTCGGTCAGTTCCTTTCCGTTAGCATAACATCTACCCTGCCTGAGTACGCAGTTCAAATATGCCCCTCGCAGGTTTTGTTTCCATTTTTTATCGAGTTGCGACCGCCAGCCCTGAGATTAATTTTCTCGGCCGAGCGAAATCATACGTGCTTTTACCTTAAGCGTATATCGGCAACTCAACATTTCACCTGTATATTTGTTAGGTATCGAAGCCACCGCTCTTACGCTCATATTTTTCTTTCGCCATGTTTTTATCCCGTCGCACTTACACGTAGTGGCTTCGCTGCTTACGTGACCATACACACGCACACATGGGGACTCGCTTCGCCCCGTAAGACAAGCGCGTCTCTTCACTTCCTCCACAGTAGGGGATGAATGGGGGGTGACGATTCCACACTGCAGTGGTTGGCATCCGAACCCGACTTTGCTTGGCTTCGCTTCTCATTGGAATGACCACTGTCCACTCGCAGACTTCTTAATTCCCCTGTAACTTGGCTTTCATTAGGCCAAACAGTCGCTGATTTCCATTACGCTCCAGCCTAGAAATTGCAGCTTTATCACGCGGATTTAGTCATTCCGCTGTCTTTATGGCAATCTGGCATCTCCATCAGCCGCCTCGAGTTGTCTCCATTTCTTACCAAATGCGGGGAGGTTTGCTGCTTCATTTTTCCCAATTCATATTTTTTGCAGATCCAGCCTTTCACATCGGAGAGCATACAGACAACTGAACTTTCTTCCTTATGTTCATGCCAAGTGCGAACTCTTATTTTTCTGCATGGACCACACAGAGAGCAATTGTTCTCGAAAATGCCCCAAACAAACGACGAATTTACGATTATTCGCTAAACCTTTTGTCCCCATCTTCATTCATTTACTCAAGTGGACCCCTCTTCGAAATGTACCTCTTTCCCTTTCCGTGTTGCTTAGGCTCCCGTCAGCTGCGCCCTGATATTTATGACCTAACAGAGCTATTCTGAGACCACCCAGCCAGAGAGAGAATTCTTCGCCTCTTTTCTTTCCAACCCCCAGATAAAACTTTATCTGCTGTTTACACTTTTAAACTCCAATCAAGCCTCGAACATAATTAATACTTAATTAATTTCACACATCAACCACGCCCATTAATTACTAAATTAATGGCGGGGGTGGGTCGTAACATCGGCCCCTCCTCAAGAAATCCAGAAGTCCTCTTCTGGGCCTATCGCTTTGCTCTTATCAATTTCCAGAGCAACCATTGAGTGCTACCTTTTCCCACAGGTAGAAACAATTCAAAATGGCAAAAATATTGCGTTTCTTGCCTTCAAGAGCATTGGAGCGACTTCCTAATTATCCCACCAATTTTGTTAATTAATTTTAGAGAACATCCGAAAAGAAAAAAACAACGTAAATGAGAAATAAATAAAAAACCTGAACTGTAAAAGAACATGTGAGCCTGCCGAACTGTGATTCCTAGCTGCCTCATACCATACGCGACAATGGCGGACAAATTTTAGAGTTTTCTTCAGGTTTTAGGATGGGGGGGGGGGGGGTGTCCACTGTAACAGAACAGAAACATGTATTTTTGTCGTTTTACACAAGGCGTCGTCGAAAGCGAAGATGTTATATCCAAGTTCTGCTGTACAAATTCGTATTCGAAGCTGAGTTAGTAACTGAAATGCGCTGAGGAAGATGTCCATGCCTCGGCAGTAGCCATGTGCCTCATAAACCGCCCATTCCTTCAGATAATTTTGCGATTTCAACATCACATGGTGATTCAAGAAAACATTGTTTGTACAACGGCCGTTCCATGAAAACTGAGAGTAAGATAACACAAAATGAAATAATATACAATAGATACAGCAAAATATATGTTATTCTTTCTCAAAGTATCTTCCCTCGGATGATATGCAACGGTCTCATCGTTCAGTCCATTTTTCAAAGCATGTGGCGAAGGCATTTTGTGGAAGCTGCTTTAGCGACCCCTGCACAGCTTCAATAACGTCAGCATTTGTGTTGAATGTTGCGCCACGGGACTTCTCCTTCATTGTTGGAAACAACCAGAAATCGCACGGGGCGAGCTCAGGACTGTAGGCAGGCTGTGGCATGATTTCAATATTGCATTTCGTAAGAAGCTGTTGAACATTGAACACAAGCAGCCACATGTGGTCGGGCGGTATCATGGTGTAGGGTCTACTTGTCCACCAGTTCCGGCCGCTAAATCGGTATGTGTCGTCGCAGACGCTGGTAGACTACACCGTGCTGGTAGTCTACGACATGCTGGTAGACCACACCTTTATGATCAAAGAAAATTATCATCATCACCTTCCGAGCTGATTTGGTTTGGCGGATATTTTTCGGAGGAGGCGAGCCTGTGTGTTTCCAGACACTCGTTGCGCGCTTTGTGAGGGGGTCGAAATAATTGACCCATGTTTCATCGGCGGTTATTACTGTGTTTAGAAAGTTTGGATCCTTTACAATAATTTGTTTTCACTCATGAGCCACCTGAACTCTGGCTAACAATTGTTCTCTCGTCAGGTGATGAGGTACCCATCTGGAACACACACGATGCAGCAGTAATCTGTCGCGTAGAATGCGGAATGCCGACGTTTTTGAAATATTAGTTGACGCCGCTATGTCTTCACACATCATTCGTCGATCTTCTTGCAGGATTGCCCAAACAGTGTTAACAATACGCTCAGTAACAACACTTTCAGGTCGACCAGGTCTAGTAGCGAGTTCTGCCGACAAAAGCCCTTTTTTAAAATTATGGTGTCATCTAAAAATCTTTGATTCACCCCAATATTTATCTTTGTAAGTTTTTTTTCATTAAATCAACTGTTTCTGGAGTCGTTATACCCAAACGATTGCAAAATTTTATCGCACAACGGATTTCACTTTTCAACTCTGAATCACTCTCCTCCATAGCTGTATGGCGAAATGAAGACGTACCTTAAAGAACTGCGCAGTTACAAAACCAGAATCGTCTGCCACAGCTAATAACTGTTGTCATAGATACTTCCTTAATTCAGTTAGTCGTCTGCGTGGTTATTTGTCCTCTTGGCACTATCGCCAACTCAAAAAAAAATTACTATAAGTTTTAATGGAACTGCCTTTCTATGTAAAGTTTTAAATTTTTAAAAGTTTTTTTTACATGTACTAGTGTCACTCGCGCTATCTGGTACGCGAAATATGACGCCATATTTGGAATATCGTTAGAAATATAAAATTCTAAAAAAAAAGTAAAAGAAGTAAAAAAAAAAAAACGAATCAAAGATTTCTCCTTCATTTGTGTTTTTCCAGTATTCATTTAAAGAAAAAAATAAAAGGGTAATCTGCCAAAGAATTAAATGAATATATAAATAATGTAGCCAAAGGCTTTGGGATTAAACCGAAATAAGTTACCAAAAATGTTTAGAAGTTGTAGAGGAAAGTTGCAATGAAGTACTGTTTAAAGAAAAATGTGACGTACTGTAGAGGTACATTGCAAATCTGCAGCGGTACATTCTGTCCATGTAGCTTAGTTGGGAGAGCAACTTACTCCGGAGTAAGGGGGGCAGGAAGGTCCGATTCTCATCACGGACACATTTGTGCTTTCACATTGGGGCCGGACGGTGAAAATGGATGTAATAATGGCCATTGGGTTATTCGGAAAATGTGTGAATTTGTTCTACACATCGTCTGGAATTAATGAAAAAATTCCTACTTCGCTTAAAAAAAAAAAAAACTTAAGAGGGAGATGATGTGACGTACTACAGAGGTAAAGCACGTATCAAGACGACAAATATGCATTGATACATTCTGTCTGTGTAGCTTAGTTGGGAAAGCAACTTACTCCGGAGTGAGGGGGGCGCGATTTAGATCACCGTCACGGACAAATTTGCGTTTTCATAAAATCAGCAAAGTAATTTTGAGAAGTTAAATACTGTATGTAGGTTCTAAAGAAGTAGCTGGTGCTTTTTGGTCTCGTTAAGGCCCTTAAGCCCAAAAAAAAAAAAAAAAAAAAAAACGCAAAACCAGCTAACCAACTTCCCTAAATAAACAGATAAAATATCATTTTGTGATTTAAAATTACCCGTAGGAATATGTATTGTTTAAAAAAAATAAATTCAGTGCACGATTTTTGTGTTTTCTAAATATGCTCTAATCAAAAGTTTCTGTTGGGACTCAGAATAAATGTTGCTCCCACAAGCGTTGCGACTACACACCAGGAACTTCTAAACCAGAATAGAATGCAAAGAATGCGCTTGAGACTACTTCTTAGGGTGACTTTAGTGTAAAAGTATTTTTTCACTGTCTGGGTGAATTATGCTAGACACGTTCATTTGCAATTCCAGTTGAACGTCTACTATATTCCACTTCGATAGTTAACACCCACACTTCCACTCTGAAAAAGAAAAAAGTTGTTTACCTTATAACCCCGGGAATCCACGTGCAACATAATTTATACCTGTTCGGTTACTTCATGGTTACAATTAGATTTGTTCTCATCACGAAAATGAACGACAGAACTTGTTTGTCTGTATCTTTCTGGCAAGTCCACGTTAAAAACACAGGGGTTTCAGCTAATGCATATACTTGAAATCAAGGAAGGACATTTTGTCAGCGTTGCCTGTAGCCTAAATACGTTGCCTGTAGCCTAAATTTCTCCTTCATTTGTGTTTTTCTACATAAAAATGTCAATTAAAATGACATTTCATAAGAGAGCAAAGGAAGTCAATTTTTGCCAATGAAAGCGTATATATATTGAGATAATTTAAAAACATTGTTAATTTGATTGACAAAGAAAGAAAAATAAAATAAAAATAAAAATCATTATACTTTTTCTTCTTGAAACCGCTAAAAAAGCAAGGTTCCCCGCATGAGCTTAGTACTTACAAACTAAAAACTCGATATATTTAAATTTAATCAAAACTATTATGATTTGCATCACTACAGTTAATCATCTCGGTGGTCAGGGGAAAGGCTTTTCTCATATGGGCATGCGGGAGAATGGGTGGTTGAAATTACACCCCTTCGAGTCTAAAAGTCACCTTCCGCCCCGGTGGCGCAGTGGTCAAAGCGATGGCCTCTGATCATTCGTCCGAAAGGGGTCCGGATTCAAATCCCGGTGAGGCATGGATGTAGTGTTTGTCTTAAGGCACTGGATCTCTCCCTTCCCTGGAACCAGTGACCCTAAATTAGAGACGAGCGACTGCTTATAGCTCATTGAGTTGCTCACGGTGGTCGTTAAACCTCCAATCGAAAAAAAAAAAAAAAAAAGAAAAAAGCCACCCACTTTCACTCAAATAATTTCTCACATCTCTGCTGTGGGAAAGTATTATGATCTTTCACAAATCTCACTCCCCGTTTTTGACCTAATTTTACTAAACTTGTAAAAACTAGATAAATAAATATCCAAGAGCCAACGGTGGTAAATGCAGGGGTTGTTTCACGTTTATAGTGACAAAGTTTGTAGGATCACATAGTTATGAAATACCATGGCGCCAACTTATGTTCCTGTACTATCCTTCTCCAGCGCAACTTTCACTCCAGCAGGCTCTTTTGCAGATAGGCAAGTTTTCTAAAGGCTGTCAATTGTTTCGGGTGGTCTACTTGTGAGGGTTCTTTTAAGTAACCCGAAGCCGCAGAAATTCATGGGAGAGACATCTGGCGACTTAACAGGAATTCAGAAGTATGGTATAACGTGAATCCCGGTCTCAGCTTCCATCTTCCGCATGTATGCTACTGTGGACTTAGCCGTATGGCTGGCAATCTTATCTTGGTGGATCCATACATTTAAAGCCATAGCACCGTATAAAGATGGAGTATCTTCGTGGTAAATTGGATCAAGAATATTTGTCTGATAGTAAGCTGCATTAATTTTTGCGTTATTTGCAACCTTTTGGAGTTTTAGCTTGCCATTATACATAGCACTAACCTGCCACAACCATAAATCCAGGGGAAAAACTTTCTTTGCATTCATGTACCCATTCCGGGTATGTCTTGGTACCATTTCCTTGATAGCATATTGCCCGGATTTTGTTTGTGTCACTAAGGTATACCCAGGCTTCATCCAAAGTGACCACAAACTTCCACCTGTACCTTGCTAGGTGTTTCTCATACAGTTTCCTGCAGTTCGATATCCGTTCCGATATGTGGCGCGGAAGGAGCTTGTGGAAGTTAGGCTTAAACCGCTTTTCTAAGTGCAGCTCGGATTTGATAATGCCGTTTACAGTTGCCTGTAAGATACCTACATGCTGTGCAATGCTTCTTTGCGTTACTGGATTCTCTTTCTTCACACGAGGCCTGACTTTTCGCACCACCTCAGCGGTTCTCTTTGGTTAAGGGTGTTTCTTTCGTGGCGTTTGTGCGCCACTCCAGCAAGTTGCAAAGTTCTCTTTTGCATACTTAATTATTTGACATGTGTCATTTTTAGAAATCACACAATCATTTTCTTTGCACCTTTGTTGGATTATTGTATACAAATAACCTTCTTCGGAAAGAGCAAATATATACCCTTCCCAGAGCAGAATCACTTGTGAAGGCATCTTAACACCACGAAAGCAAAATTATAAATGATCTCAAAGCTGAAGGCTGCTACTGCACAATAAACATGGTTACGTAATCGTGACGCACACGATTTGTATATGATGCACATTTTAACTTTGTCACTATAAATGTGAATCAACCTTTGTATCAAGTAAAACATTGAAGTCATGTGAACGTCAACAATACGAGACTCAGAGTAAACGCAGACTAAAAACCGAACCAGCACAGAACGAATGTGGATCAGAGAACAATAAAAAGACGCATTTGGTGTAGGGCTTGAAAAAATTCCGTCCAAGATTAAAAACTCAGGGGGAGTTTTCTGTGACAAAGCAGGCAGCGGGTGGCCTAGTGGGCAACGTTCGTGACTGCCACGGAAAGGGCTTCAGGTTCGATCCCAGGTAGGAACGAACGCTCGATTCACTAAATACCCGCCGTGCGTCGGATGGGCACGTTAAGACGTCGAACCCCGGGGACTGGCCCCCCGGTAACAAATAAGGGCGTCTTCCTTCCCCTTTAAATTCGCTTCCGTGTCACTTTCCTGTCGGGCGCTCTAGCCCAAATCTCCTAGTTTCCTGTTTCTAAGGGTTGTTTAAGACCTGGGGTCAGACGCTCCCTTCCTAAAATCCTCTACATATGATCATTTGATCTGTGACAAAGCACAAATAACGAATCAGCTCTTCATCCCTACACTGTGTTTGGAATGGTCACGGAGATTAGGCATATCCGCATATTGTTTCATATGCCTCTATCCGCTGTTTCGGTCAATTCCTCTAGATTCACACCTCACAGTGTGGGTCACTCTGTACCCTGAATAGATATGCGGAATACTGAGTGCGGCTCAGTATCCCGCATAACAGAAGTCCGCGCCTCTGACTACTCACTGATTGCGGCTCAGTATTCCTGAGTACAGCTCAGTATTACTGAGTGCGGCTCAGTATTCCTGAGTACAGCTCTGTATTACTGAGTGCGGCTCAGTATTCCTGAGTACAGCTCTGTATTACTGAGTGCGGCTCAATATTTCTGCATAACAGAAGTCCGCGCCTCTGATTACTTGGCCACCGGGATGCCCAAGTAGTCAGAGGTGCGGACTTCTGGCTAATTATCCAGGCTGGGTACCGAATGAGCTATGGCTCTGTCACTTCGCTAGAACCGATGGATCTAAATTTGAGATAGGCGATTTCTCAAACCCATGGGTTCTCACGTAGGTCATTAAACCCTGAAACTAATGAAAAGCAAGAGGGAGAGAGAAGGCTTGGTGTAACATATGCATGCACACACCCAAAGGTAAGTTGCAAAGTAACGGGGAGAGAACGTAAAAAAAAGCACACATTCATACATGTCCAGATAAACGAGAGATAAGCATGAGAGAGAGGGAGAGAGACAGACAGACAGGTAGACAGAGAAAGAGAGAGAAAGCGTAGAAAGGAGCACACACATTCATGCATGTTCTTCAGGTAAACGAAAGATAGGCTTGAGAGAGAGAGAGAGAGAGAAAGAGAAAGAGAGAGAGAGAGAGAGATAGCGTGGAAAGAAGCAGACACATTCATACATGTTCAGATAGACGAGAGATAAGCGAGAGAGAGAGAGAGAGAGAGAGAGAGAAAGAGAAAGAAAGAGAGAGAGAGAGAGGGGGGGAGAAAGAGAGAGAGAGAGAGAGAGGGATAGCGTGGAAAGAAGCAGAAACATTCATACATGTTCAGATAAACGAAAGATAAGCATGAGAGAGAGAAAGAGAAAGAGAGAGAGAGAGAGAGAGGGGGAGAAAGAGAGAGAGAGAGAGAGGGAGAGAGGGAGAGAGAGAGAGAGAGATAGCGTGGAAAGAAGCAGAAACATTCATACATGTTCAGATAAACGAGAGATAAGCATGAGAGAGAGAGAAAGAGAAAGAGAGAGAGAGGGGGAGAAAGAGAAAGAGAGAGAGGGGGAGAAAGAGAAAGAGAGAGAGAGAGGGGGAGAAAGAGAAAGAGAGAGAGAGGGAGAGAGGGAGAGGGGGAGAGAGAGAGAGAAAGAGAGAGAGAGAGAGAGAGAGAGAGAGAGAGAGAGAGAGATAGCGTGGAAAGAAGCAGAAACATTCATACATGTTCAGATAAACGAGAGATAAGCATGAGAGAGAGAGAAAGTGTGGAAAGAAGCAGACACATTCATACATGTACATATAAACGAGAAATAAGTATGAGAGAGAGACAGACAGACAGACAGGTAGACAGAAAAAGAGAGAAAGCATGGAAAGTAGCACACATATTCATGCATGTTGTTTAGATAAACGAGAGAGAGAGAGAGAGAGAGAGACTGACAGGTAGACAGAGAAAAAGAGAGAAAGCATGGAAAGGAGCACACACATTCATGCCTGTTCTTCAGATAAACGTGAGATAGGCATTAAATAAAAAAATATACATATATATATATAGAAAAAACAAGAGAGAATAGCTCATATATCAAACAAGCGAGAAAAAATATATATACAAGGGTCCAAGATTACACTCGTCTATGACGAATCAAAAATTATAGTTGACGAATGACGCTATAAGGCAAACATTTGTTTTAATTCCCAGCCAAGTTAAACTTACTGCTTTTAATCGTTGTCATAAATTTTTTTAAACTTCCCTGCTTTTCTTCCGTAACATGCGTAAAAATCGGACTATTAATAATTACGCTTCTGTTCTGAATTTTTGAGAACAGACTAGTGTCTCCTGCCCTTATGTCGAGCTGGTTATTCCGAAAATTACCGTAATTTCGCACATTCCGTTTGTGAGCTATTTTTTCGTTTTGCTTATTTACTGTCAGTTATGCCTTTATCTATGAAATTAGTTTTTAATGTTTTGTATCCTCCCCCCCCCCTTGCCGATCTTACTACGCTCATGGCGTTCGCAAAAAATTTTAGCCGAATTCGTAAAGAATTCAGAGATTTTTTTTTGCATTTTTGTCCCTCTTATGAGAAACATAGCAGATATTGCTTCGCGTGATTGAGAGACGCGTGCTCTCCTTTCGTCCCCTACGAAAGCAACGCGCGCATCTCTTAACCTAGTTCCGTCTCAGTTAAACGTTTATCTTTATAATTTTAGACAAAAGTCAAAATGTAAGCTTCAAACTACTGTTTTTTTTTAATCTTAAAATTTTTTACGAGGTTGTTTATCCCAAATGTTTGAAATGTATCAGCAGGTGGTATTCCAATTACGAAATAAAATATTTATATCCTGATGTGACCCAAGGGCATTACAACAAATTACTTCC
The DNA here is from genome assembly GCA_039090855.1 of Macrothele yani. Lineage (NCBI taxonomy): Eukaryota > Metazoa > Arthropoda > Arachnida > Araneae > Macrothelidae > Macrothele > Macrothele yani. The sequence continues at coordinate 68,288,421 of CM077028.1, read as the reverse complement.
AACAAAATATATTAGGGTAAAAGATACATTGTCCTACTCAGGAGATGAAGACTGACATAATGACAAAGCCACTGGCCAAACCAACTTTCGAACGTCACAGACAGTCGCTATGCCTTCAGGACTTTGCCAGAGCAAGAGAGGAATGTTAGCGTAAGACCACCACTTATGCTCTTTAATGTTCATTTCATTACCTTTTGTACCGTAAATGCTGAAATCTCTAACTAGTGACATTACCATATATCGATATATACAGGGGTCCAAAATTACACTCGTCCATAACGAAGGGTAATTTTGCAAAGAGACATAGGCACAGAAAGAAATGCATACACGAAGAGTAAATGGAGTAACATGGAGGAGAGTGGCTCAAGACAGACAGTTGTGGAGGAAACTCGGGGAAACCTTCATCCCGCAATGGATTGATAATAGTTGACAATATTGATCGATCGGTCTGTTTGCGCCAGTCTCCTCCATGTCACACCCGCAGGTTTTCAAATTTCATCGACCCATCTCTCCCATGTGGTCTTTTTCTTGGTCTTTTCCTGTGCCTTGGTATCCAGTCTAAAATTTCGGTTGTCCATCCTTCTGGCAACATGTCCAGACCATTGCCATTTCAGGGATTTTATTCTGATCATGATGTCTTCCACTCTTGTCATTTTCCTTATCCATGAACACCAAGTATGCATTTCTTCATGATTCTTTCAGTTGTCGGCTGTCTTTGTATGTCTTTTTTAATTTTAGTCAAGGTACACGTTTCTGCTCCGTACGTAAGCATTGGAGGGATGCATTGATTAAACACTTTTCTTTTAAAACATAATGGGGTCTTAAAAACTGTACTGTTTCTTCTGAAAGCTCTCAAACCAAGTTTTATACGTCGATTAATTTCTTCATCAATGTGACCTTTGCTTTATATCTGCTGTCCAAGGTAAATGTAGGTATCGGTTATCTCCAGCTTTTCCCCATCAATCGATAAATCTTTTTTCTTGTAAAAGCATTGTGCATCAGTTTTGTCTTCTGAAAGTTTATTTTTAATCCCACTTCTTTACTCTTGTCAGCAAGTTCTTGGATCATACTCTGCAGTTCTGAAGGGGCAGTTGCACAAATGAATACGCCATCAGATCTGTAAAAAGAAGACGAGTTAAATAAATAAATAAAGAAATAGAAGACCATACGGGATATAGGTGGATGAAATTCGAAAGCACGCAGGAGTGACATGGAGGAGACTGGCGCAAAATAGACCGTTGTCGTAGAAGCTTGGGGAGACCTTCATCTAGCAGTGGATTGAAAATGGTTGCTAATGATGATGATGGTATACACAACACACACACACACACACACACACACACACATATGTAGAGAGGGATGTACAGGGAGATAATGGCGCACTCTGTTATGGTGGCCGAGAGCCCCGGCCCCTCCCCATGAGGCATCACTTGGCCCTTCGTTCTTTGTTATTGGGTGCCTATTCTTAAATATATTTGTATGAGTTTTTAAGTAGGTATTTTTCGAATTATTGAAAACTCACCTTAATATTTTGGAGATATTTTTGTTGCTTTCCAGTATTTTGGAAGGTGTTTTCTCCGGTGTATTTTTAGTTACATCTTCGATATTTTGGGCCACCCCTATACAGAAATCCTGCATGCGCTTTTGCAAGGAGACATAGGTACAGAAAGAAAAGCGCACACGGAGAGTAAAGTACGCAGCGAGAAAGGCACGCGCAGAGTGAGAGGAGAGAAAGTGAAGAAGATATAAAGTGAGCAGAGATAACTCATTTATGTGAAGCTGTACACTCGTCGAAAATCACTGTGTATGTACGTAAGAAAGCAAGGCATGCTGTGGTACGCTTATGCAAATTTCTACTGTTTGAGGACATCAAAAGCGTAAATATCAGAACAGCGTAATTTTAATAGCTTTTCCGTTTTACTTAACGTTATTATTATTTATTTATTCTTTTATTTTGCGGAGAATGAGTCAGCTAAAGCTAAAACGAGTCACCCATCCATCTATAGCTTAGAGCCACTGTTTCTGGAGAGAGAAAAATACAAGCGACGTAAGAACGAACGCCACATCCAGGTAGGTCTTCGAACCTACGCCCTGCCATGCAACCGGAAGTGTAGACTTTTCTGCATCTACGCTACCAGCATGACCCGGCACAACGTCTCCTTCAGGGAATAAATAAAAAAAAAAAAACGAAAACGGCAGCAATTGAACGATAACTGTTATTTTGTATAGGAACGATTCGGAACCGCAAACAGCATACTAGAATTTGAGGGAGAAGTAGGAAAATAAAACTCAAAAAGCACTTTCGCATCGACGGAATTTTTTTTTTCTGAAGTCGGCAGAGTGAAATCGGATGAGCTTCGAAGGGGTATCGTTCACTTGATCGAAAGGTCACTTGAGCGAAAATCACTTGATCGAAAGGCACATTTCACCGAAGGGTCACTTGATCGAAAAGTTCATTTCACCGAAAGGTCACTTCACCTAAAAAGTTCATTTCATTGAAAGGACATTTGATCGAAAAGTTCATTTCATCGAAAAATTACTTTACCTAAAAGTTCATTTCACCCAAGGATTACTTTACCTAAAAGTTCATTATATCGAAAGATCATTTCACCGAATGGTCAATTTATCGAAAACTTAGAATTTTGTTGTTAGAGATCTGTTGGAGTGTGGTGCGGGTTTTTGAAAAACTGGCCACCTAAACATTATCGGATTTTATAAAAAATACACCTTTAATTTCTATGAAACATCTCCCCATGAGTAGGTTTTTCGAAATATAACATTAATTATAAGTGAGTCACGGAAAAATAACTGAAAAAGACCCTGGGTTCGACTCCCGGTGGCGGCCAATGAGAATTTTTCCGTGACTCACTTATAAACGTGGAAAGAGCAAAGATCTTTGTTTGATATTAATTATAAGGCCTAGATCTTAATCCTCCTAGCTCATATTCATAAGGCTTACATAGTAAATCAAGTAAATAATGTTCCATTTTTACCCAACCACTAAACATTAATTTTTTGACCGTAGACATAGATACAGGCCATTTTATTAGATTTTAAACCTTCGCATATTCATAAGCATTACATAAAATGTAAAGTAACTTTTTAGGTAAACCTTATGAACATGAGTACGCACGGTTAAAATTTGCTGAAAAGGCCTGAGCTGAGACCTAGGACCCTAAAACTGATTCATTTTGCCTGAAAAAATGTGCAATATTATTAATTTGACTTTTTATGTAAACCTTATGAACAAGAATTCGTACGATTAAAATTGGGTAAAAAGGCCTAAGGTAAGGCCTAGAGACCTAAAATTGATTCTTTTTTCTTGAAAAAATGTGCAAAATTATTAATTTCACTTTTTATGTAAACCTTATGAACACGAGCACTGAACATGACTTTTATGGAAACCTTATGTACATGATTAAAATTTGCTAAAAATGCCTCAGCCGAGGACTGGGGACTTAAAATTAATTATTTTTGCCTTAAAACTAAATCTTTGCATTCTCTGTGACACGGAGAAATGTAAAGTGCAACTTGAGTATGATCCCCCTAACGTTTCGGTGGTCTGTCTGCCGAACTTGCACCATGGTTCAACAGATCCTGTAATGAAATCCAAAGTTTTCGATAAACTGACCCTTCGGTTAAATGACCTTTCGATGAAATAAACTTTTAGGTAAAGAGACCTTTCGGTGAAATGAACTTTTCGATCAAGTGACCCTTCAGTGAAATACACCGTTCGATGAAGTGACCCTTCGGTGAAATCAACGTTTTGATCAAGTGATCTTTCAGTGAAACAATCTTTTCGGTGAAGTGATTTTCGGTCAAGTGATCCTTCGGTGAAGTAAACGTCGGGCAAATGAACCAGACCCGCTTCATACATATATCTACCTTGGTTAAAAATTGTCAGTTTAGATCAGCTGTGTCGTACTACAGAGGTGAAAACATGTGTCCAAACGACAAATGTGCAGCTAGGTATTCTGTCCGCGTAGCTCCATTGGGAGAGCGACTTACTCCGGAGTGAGGGGGACCCGGTTTCGATGCTGACAAACTTGTACGTTATATTGGCGCCCGAACTTCCAGGATGACCCGGCTGTTAAGTTTCTCGCAATGATGTGATGTTCTTTCCACACGGCGAGACAGGAAAAATGAGAATCCCTTCTTCAGTGCTTCGAAAAATAAATCACTCATATATGTTACGTTCCACACACCAAATTGTCTGGGATTTCTCAAATGCACGTTCTTCATGGGATGACTGCCTACAGCGACACATGATCCCGGCTGACCCGTGGGACATGTCCCCGGCCCTCTTTCGGGGGGGGGGGGGACGTGCCTGTCCCGCAGGACGTACATGAGATAAAGTCAGATAGCAGTGAGAGCACATGTCCGCGTAGCTCAGTTGGGTGAACGACTTACTCCGGAGTGAGGGGACTCGGGTTTGATGCCCGACGCGGACAAAACTTGTGTTTTCACTCAGCTCCAAAGAAGAAATCCCTAAATTAGTTGTATAAAACTTAGCTGGAGCATTTTCAGAAGAAACAATCAATATACACTGCGTGGCTGTTTTATTAAGTTCACCCTCGCGCTACGTTCTTTTTTTTTTGGGGGGGGGGGGGGGATACTCAAGTATTTTAACTACTGAAGAAACAGTGTGTCGGTAAAAACTCCACTTTTAAAATTTTAAATCAGAAAAATATCTTTGTAAAAAAACTCAGCATATTATTTTTTTCTTTCTTTGTATTTCCGACTCACAAATTACTGATTTGATAAGCAGGGCCCAACTTAGCTTGTATGGAGCCCAGGACAGACATTTTTCAAGGCTCCACTCACATTTAAAATTTTAAAATATTTTTGCAAAGAATTTTTATTCATTTTGCGTTGATATATTTTTAAAATAGTGTGTAAAATTGATTTAATCTCAACTCCTGGTTTATCTTTAATATACAAGAAACAGTTCATTATTTTAAATTATTTTTCTTCCTATTCAATGATTTTTTTTACATGGTACAAATTAAAATTTTTATCTTCATCTTACAAATTTTTAGCTTACAAGATCATACTTAAAGAATATATATATTTTTTTATGTGTTAAGAGGCTTTCTTCGAATTTTATTTTCTGAAAAACTACCTACACTCGTAGGTAGCGAAGTTAAAGGGAGAGTCAAAACCATTCGATAATATATGCGAACTCCTTAAAACTGGACAGAAAGAAAGGGCTATTCTTGGCATCGTACATTATGTAAGGCTAAAACTGATCCATCATAAACTATTTATCAATTAATCGAAGTAATCATCATCATTATTGTTCTGTCTTTTGACAGGTCCAACGGTAACTTAACAAGTTCTCTTCCTCCAGTTTCCCCTGTCCCTTGTTTCCTCCTTCAATACCTGATAGCTTCCTGTGCCCATGATATCCTCAAGTATCATTAGTCGTCTCCTTCCTCTTGGTCGTTTTCCTTCAATTTTCCCTTCTAACATTCTTTTCAAAAAGCTGTCTCCTCTTAAAACATGTCCTATCCAGTTATGTTTTCTTTTTCTTATGGTCTTTAGAATATTCCTTTCTTCCTCAACTCTTTGTTACACTTCATCATTGGTAATTTTTTCAATCGACTTTATTTTTTCCATTCTTCTCCAACACCACTTTTCAAATGCCTCCAACATTTTAGCTTCTTCCCGATCATCCACGTTTCTGCCCCATATAAAGTTGTACTCCAAATATAGCACTTAATAATCCTTTTCTTTAATTTTTTATTCATTTTATTACCAAACACTTTTCTCTTGTTGTAAAACGCATATTTTCCTTTAATTCTTTCTTTTATTTCCATGTCACATTTTCCATTTTCTTGGATTATGCTACCTAGGTATTTGTATAGTTTCACTTGCTCTACATTATCTCCATTCATCATCACCTCAACGTTTCCTGGTCTCCTGAAGACTCTCGTCGTCTTTGTTTCCTTTGTGTTAATTTTTATACCATATTTTATGCAGACACTTTCAAATGTTTGCATTAGATGCTGTAGTTCATCTTCAGTATTAGCTAATATTACTTGGTCATCTGCAAATCTAATACTTTGTACTGTTCTCGAAGTAATAATATTTGTTAATTGAAAACTTATAGTTAACAAAATACGAGGGTCGATCAGAAAAAAAAAAGATTACACGTTCGAGTGAGAGAAAGGAAAACTCACCAACCAAGAAGTGTTTTGCAATGGGACAAAGGATATGATGGGCTATTTATCGACGAAATCACCGGGACGATTCAGACATTTGTTCGACTGCACGACCAGCTTGTCCATCCCGGGCAGAAAAAATTTATGTCCCTGCTGATGTAGAAAGTTTGTTGCAGCTATCGTTGTCCCATGTGAAGCGAGTACCAGACAGGTGCTGTTACAGGGCAGGAAAGAGATGAAAGTCATTAGGAGCTAAGTCCAGGCTGTAAGCCGGGTCCTTCAACACCTCCCACCGGAATTTGTGGTGTAAGTGCTGCGTGGTGTTGGTGTCAAAAAATATCAAGAAAAAGTTAAGGCTTAGCGAGATGTAACTAGCGCCGCCATATCTTCAGGGAAAAAATGCAGTGCACAGAAGCCAACATATAAGCTGATGCCGAAGCAGACTGCGCATGCGTAACTATCTTTGACTTCAGTTCTTTGGGTAAAGATATTAGTTTTGTTACGCCAATCGGGTTAGTTAAGGCTTTTGTTTTTGTTCTTCAGTTTCTCAGAAACATTTTCAGTAATGCCAAATACTATGGAATGTCTGCATTTTGTACGGATCCTTAGGCCTAACTGTAATATTTGCTGAAATTTAATTTAAATAGTAATACTAATGTTATTGCATATTTTTCTCACCAAAATAAGGGATGGGCGGGATATCAGAAAACTGCAACTACAACAACAAAAAACTGCTCTAAGCAAATAGTCATCAGATGGAAAGAAACCATCGTGGATCAAAGAAAAGCTTCACTGCCATAGTCCCGCTAACGTGTTTTGCTCCTGAATGTTAACTTTCCCGCAGAGCATATTACCTTTTAAGATGTGGTGGCGCTGTTGCCGCCTGTTTTACGTTATCTCTATGAGAGTTGACCTTCTTTAAGCGTTAGATATTCTTTGTTGGCGGTGTGCGGCATCGCGTTATCGTGAGAGAGAATGACACCATCTGCTCAGCAGGCCTGGTCGTTTTCGTCGGATACTCTAGCGCAATTGTTTCAGAGTGGCACAATACCGATCAGGGTTGATGGTGCGTCCATGCTCTAAGACAGTGTTTCTCAAACTTTGATCGCTCATAAACCACTAACCATAAACCAAGAATTTTTTTACTTACCGCGGACCATCAAGCGGGCGGAGGGGAGTTGGGGGATTTGACATTGAAAAAATATATTGTCTGAAATTAAGGTTGCCAACCCTGGATAATAATATTAGGACCTACCGAACACCCTCATCTGCCGGTGAGTGATGACTCCCCGCCCCCTCTCCAAGGCAGGACTCAACCAAAGTATCCCCTGATTTATGTGATTTATAGGCGGGCTTATAAGCTCCTGCTCGATTTACCCCCTCCCCCATTGAAATGTGATATTTAGTTATTATTTCAGCTTCTTTTGGTAAATTTTAAGCTTCTCTCAGCACATTTGCAGCTATTTTTTTACTTGAAAATAATACCATCCTCAAACAGGGTTGTCACTGGTCTTAAGCAGAAAATCGCCAAAAATGCCGACCAGGTGCTTAAAATACCAATTGGTTGTCAACCCTATCTCAAACAAAGTAATTTTTAGAGTACCTATATTTGATAAAGAAAGAGTTTGGTGAGTTATGATCTTATTTCATCAGTTGTATAACGAAAAAGAAAGATCATTCGCTTAATTAAATAATCGGCAATGTAGTCACAGCATGGGAGTAATCAGGGAGGGGTTTTGTGGGTTCAAAGCCTCCTAGAAACGTCAAAAAGTAAAATTTATAACAGATAATATTTGTGGGAAATTACTTAAACCTTCTCCAAAAATCGCAACCCCCCAACCTAAATTCTAGCTACGCCCATGAGCATGAGCCGCTGTAAAAAATTTCTCCATACAATTCAAGTTACATCATATGCAAAATGTTATATGGACAATTATACTTTGATTTTCTCTTTTGATTTTAATACATTTCTGAAAGACCATATATAAAGATTCAGTAATTAATAACAAAAGTATAAACTACAATAATAAGCCTAGCATCTCTGAAAGGGATACTGCTGCTTGCGATCTTTTACCAAACTATCTATATCCGGTTGGATGACCTATAGTTTGAGTATATATCCGGTTGGATGACCGATAGTTTGAGTATATATCCGGTTGGATGACCGATAGTTTGAGTATATAACCGGTTGGATGACCGATAGTTTGAGTATATATCCGGTTGGATGACCGATAGTTTGAGTATATATCCGGTTGGATGACCGATGGTTTGAGTATATATCCGGTTGGATGACCGATAGTTTGAGTATAGGGCCGTGGGTGGCCTAGTGGTTAGCGTTCATGACTGCCATGGAGATAACCTCAGGTTCGATCCTGGGCAGGTACGAACGTTCGAACCACTAAATACCCGCAGTGCGTCGGATGGGCACGTTAAGTCGTCGGACTCCGGGTACTGGCCCCCGGTAATAAACAAGGGCGTCTTCCTCCCCTTTTTACCTCGCTTCGTTGTCACTTTCCTATCGGGCACTCTAGCCCAAATCTCCTAGCTTCCTATTTCTAAGGGTTGTTTAAAACCTTGGCTCAGGTACTCCCTAAAATCCTCTACATATGATCGATGATCGATCTAGTTTGAGTATATATCCGGTTGGATGACCGATAGTTTGAGTAGTAAAGGAGCTTCCACATCTAATCTATTTCTTTTCTTGCTCTTAATTTAAACTAAATTCGAAAATCCAAACCCACAGTTGTAAGTCGTCGGGAACGGAAGATGTTTGATGGCTCTATCTGATAGTTATGGATATTCGTGTCGAGCATGCACTCAAAATTTAAGAGGAGGAATTCTCACATTCTTCATTCATTTTTCTTCTGAAATCTCCTGCGGACCACTTGATAGGCCGCCACGGACCCCCAATTGTCCGTGGACCACACTTTGAGAAACACTGCTCTAAGAAGTCAACCAAAAACACACCCATGAAATCGGAGAAAACGGATGCCATGATTTTTCCAGCAGACAATGAGATTTTAAAACTTCCTCTCTGTGGTAAAGCAGCGTGTTGTTTCAATTGCACGGAAGCTCTCTTACTGGTGGGAGGGAGCGAAGTGATGGGGCCACGTCTCGTCCCCAGTCACAATACGGTCATTCTGTCCGTCCTCAGCGTAACGTTGCAGGAACGTCAAACATGCCATCATTCGTGCTGCTTTGTGATCGACGGATAATGAACGTGGCACCCATCTGACACAGACCTAGGAGTGCTGCAAAACATCCACAACAAGATGTTGAACAATGCCATAGCTCAGCCCCAGCTCGGACACAAAATGGCGCAAAGTTACCCTTTGATCGTCTTGAATCATTTCGTCCACACGTGCGGTGTTGATCTCTCTCGTCGACGAACTTAGACGTCCACTGCTTGTGCGATGTCGGTTCCCCACATCATCAGTGCCAGATTGAAACGAACGGCACCATTTCGACATGTGTTGTTGAGATATCACGTTGTCACCATAAATTTCGACTAGCTGCCGATGAATTCCGGCTGCGGGCACGTTCTTGCTCTCACTTCGGGCACGAAGTGAGAGCTGTGATAAAAATCTTATCACGGCTATCACTTCGACCTGAGACGTTTCCAGCAGCGTCGCCCTTTCGAAATGTCACTGCGCATCTCACGCTGGGTACAGGAGTTCACAGAAGTGCCTGGAGCACTAGCGCCATCTCTCGAACGTACATGTCGTCTATGCCACTCATACGACATCCCGCATTTAATTTACAGCACCAACTTTTTTTCCTGATCGACCTATGTAATATGAGGGAGATCTGCAATAAGCCAAACATTTAACGAATTTAAAAAAAATTAAAGTAACTGCCAATTTTTTTTTAATTTCACCTGTTACATGTTAAGTCGAATATATGAGCAATTCTTGCTTGTTTTGTGCTTATCATGATCGTTGTCAATGTTTTTCAACTTCCTTTGACGCGGTGGTTAAGATGTTTCTAGATGCAAGACAAACTCTAAGATTCTCTAAGCAGAGTTTAAGTGGCGAGGGGATAAAATGCAACATTTGCCCAGGAGATGTATGTTTCGCATTTTTGTCTTCATGCGAACTGACCTATGTGTAAGGGGAACCACGAGCTGCTGTCAACAGCAGGCAGTTCCTTGTTTTCCAGTGAAAGAAAAAAACTTTAAAAACTGGATGAATGCCATTTATTTTGTTTGCTAATAACCGTGCTGAACTTCGATATATGCGGGTTTTTTTTAATTATTGTTCGTAATATGGTGTTAAAATAACATGGAGAATGTTGCGAAGTTCAAGAGGTACATGTACTTGGAGAGCCGCTTTTCCAAAATACAAAATCAACGCTGCCAAAGTTTTATACCAGTTTTGTACACCCATTAGAAAATTTTGTACACCACCGGAAGTGGTACTTTTTGGCTCTCCTTTGTGGCTCTCGAGCATGTACTTTGAGTGCCACTTTTCTAAAATCGAAAATAAACACTGCCTGAGTGTTGTCCTAGTTATGTACACCCAAAAGAAAATTTTGTAAACCACCGGAAGTGGTACTTTTCGGCTCTCTTTTGTGGCGCACGAGCATGTACTTGGAGTGCCACTTTTAGAAAGCCGAAAAGTACCACTTCCGGTGGTGTACAAAATTTTCTTTTGGGTGTACAAAATTAGTGCAAAACTTTGGCAGCGTTCATTTTTTATTTTGGAAAAGTGGCATCCCAATTACATGTATCTAAGTTCAAGGGATCTATAAAAACTTCGGTTTGTGTGGAGCTTCTATTATGCAAGCTCATTGTATCCCATTTTGTGCAAAGCAAAGAAAGCTCTGACGGTTTTCTTTTTCGTTTAAGATACGATCTTAAAGGCAACTTTAGCCTCTTCTATAATGATAAAAACCTTTCCCCAGCAGTTTCAGATTTAGAGTTACCGGGGCTTTGTACACAGCGTCAGTCCCCCCCCTACTTTGTCAGGCAACTTTGAAACATAACCTGCGCATTTTTACTCTCTCCTACTATTGCAAAAACAAATTGAATTCCAGATTTCAATAGAAACACCCATTCTTGCCTGCCCCGAACATGATTTGACTATTTTGATGGTGGTGGTGCGTGTGCGTGCGTGCGTGCGTGTGTGTCTGGTTTGTTGTCGCCATAACTCGAAAACTACTGTATTATAGCTATCAAGACGAAATTTAATACTGATGGAGAGGAAATGGCTGAAGTTAAAAGTGGAAAGCCTTTTTTTAAGGAACAAAAGTCAGAACTTTTATAAAGATGACCACTGAACCACAGTACTTAAACGTGTTACGTAAAGTTAGTTTATGGTACTGCTGTAATTGACATTAATGTTGCACGCGGTGTGGAATCTGCTGTCGCATATCGTCAGATTCCACCCCACTGACAGTTAGTTTCCTTACAGACAGTTCTAACATGGATGAAATCTATTCCCGTGCCTCGTAAAACATGTTTTCCATTTTACTCGTACGATAATAGTTTTGTGATTACCTCTTAAACTGAACTTAATGGAAGAGAAAGATGTGGAGTCCCATAAAACACCGAACTAAAGAGCTAAATGTTCACTACATTCTAAGAAAATTGGCCCGAAATAACACCCCAATGTCTAAGCTCAGTTGTAGTGCAGCATTAAGTAATATTTATTTCAAAACGATATTTAGTGAGCGTGCATTTAAGCTAGTAAATTCATACTTGTAGATGACGTACTTCGATTTCAGGCGGAATTATGCCACCAAATCTTTTCAAACTCAGAACAGCGAATTTGTTCATAGCTCTATGACTTTTCTCCTTTTTTTAGAAGCCAAATTAAACATATATATATATATATATATAAATCATTATCTTAGAGGCCATCCAGTATCGCGAGGGCCGCGCTTTGGGCTTCCTTGGCTTCCCTGTAAATCCGCCACTGTTCCCCAGCACAGTTGGATATGGGCTTTGTTAAAAATATTCTCGATGAGGTTTTCACGACAGCAGATGTGATAGAGCAAATCACTAGAGGGTGGCAATTTTTGATTTTCCATAAGCAGTAGTTAGTATTTTTAGAGTACTATAGTGTAATTTGGAAGTCATTTGAAGTAGGGGGCCCGGGGCAGCTGCACCGCTTGTCCCCTGATAACTAGGACAAGATTTGAATAATAGAAGTTCAAAATAGAGAGAACAGAAAAGATTTAAGAAACGATCCCTGAAAGAAGTAGTAAGAAACATGCCAGATTACCAGTGTCAGTATCACACGGAAAGAACTAAAGAAGTCAGTAAAATCATGCAATGCATTGATTATGATACGCTTTCCAACATACCAGAAATCATTACTCAAGTTATGAGGATAATGGCGGTAGAATAAATCTCGCTCCTATGACCTGACCTTTGACCCCATTTCGATGATATTAAACACAACCGATAAAATATACTTCCGGAAAAACATGATAAAGTTTTGTTTCAATCGAAGAATTTTTACGTAAGTTATAAAACATAATGGCGATGGAATGGATCCCTCTCCTATGTCCTGACCTTTAACCCCATTTCGTCCATCTTCAATAGGGTTTGTCTCCAGGTGGTCCCCTATCACATACTAAAATGTCATTGAAATCGAACCATATTTACGCAAGTTATGACGCATAAGGGCAGTGGAATGCATCACGCTCCTATGTCCTGACCTTTGACCCCATTTTTAATAGGGTTCGTCCCCAGGTGGTCCCCTACCACATGCTAAAATGTAATTGAAATCGAACCATATTTACGCAAATTAAGTCTCATAAGGGCAGTGGAATTCATCCCGCTCCTATGTCTTGACCTTTGACCCATTTCGCCCATTTTTAATAGGGTTCGTCCCCAGATGATCCCTTATCATATGCTAAAATTTCATCGAAATCGAACTATTTTTACGCGAGTTATCGTGCGGACGGACAAAGCTGGAACATATACGCTTCTTCAACCTACGGTTGGAAAGCGTAAAAAATGACGACGGTGGCAAGGCTCTTTCTATTCGGAATAAATTGTCCAATAGTTACAGGTAACAGAACTTCAACGCTCATGTAATTTTCCGATTGAGTGTAACTTGATCTTCAAGTGGATTTGTTTGTCTTAAAAAAATGTTTTATTTTAAATAGGGTTTGCGTTCCGAATGTGTAGACAAAGTTACTGTAAGTTTAAATTTTTATTATTTTCATTGTGAACCTTAGAATGAGTTTTGTTTCTTTCGAGCCTAATTTTCTAAGTTCATTTGACTTTCATGAGCGCAATATGAAAAGAGTAAAAATGATGAATCTCGCTGAACCGGAAATATGAATGGAATTTGCTTTGATCGATGGCACCTTATTTCTCTCAAGATATGTGAGCATCTACCCCCACAGAAATGTGGGGTAGAGGTCACGTTAGGGGATCAGAGGCTTCGTTCCCTAAGAATTCCGTAACATGGCTCGCTTGTTTGCAGAAAGCGAGAGCTCAGCGATGCTCCGCATATCGATTAATCAGGCGCAGTTGAAGAATGACATCATTCCAGTGACGTCACCACTAAATATTGCACCGCAGTAGATCGTGTTCCACGATCTTCCGGACTTCGCAAGAGCATGCGCGTGGGTGCGAATTCTAATTCCGTCAGATGCACCTGCCTCTGCACCTCAAATGGGGGTAGGAGCCAAAGGTCCATGCGTTTCATGTTTAGCAGCTTGTAGAACAACCACTCAGCTCATTGTGAAGTAGAAAGTTCTTGCTTTTTGGCTGTCTGGTAAACTGAATATGATTTTGTCAGAAGTGTAGGTGTTGTTAGTTCATTGTGTTGATCAGCTGATGTGAACGTGCTGAGAGAGGCGATGAAATGCATCTCATTCTTTCTTCTTTGCAATTGACATTCCATCTGACTGTCGAAATGACAGTTTTCCTTTTTTATCATCTTGTAATGACGTAACGGCAAAAACTGAATGAACGCCGTCTTCTTTTTTCTTCTCTTTTCATATGGAGCCATTACCACAGTCACAGAACTCAGAAATTTAATAATTATCTAACGTAGTTCAAAAATGGTGCATTTAACGCTTTATTTATTCGGTTGTGCAGACGGTAGCGATACGTTTATTCAGGCATGAGATTCTTCCGCGAATTCGCGGAATTTCGTTTATTTCATCATTTGGAATTGAAGAGACATTTTGGGAGAATTAGTGGTGGTGGTGGGGAATTGGATTTCGTCTGGGGACGGAATTCTGTCCTTCAAACCTTTCGAAAACGGGATTTAGACAAAGTGAAGATTTCAGCGTTCGTATTTTTTTTTTCTCGCAATGTTTTCCCTGTCGGTATTGTTAAATATTTTATTGCATAAATGCTTCGACTTCAGCTTGAAAATGGAAGCAACAATTTATGAAAACGGAAACTAGACGGAGCGAAAATTTCCCTGTAATCTAAAATTCTGTTTTCTCGACGTAGATTTTGTCCTGTATTATTTCTAAATATAATTTTATTCCATGAATATCAGTATTACTGCTTGCAAATAGAAGAAAATTTTCCGAAAACGGAACGAAAATGTAAGAACATTTTCCGAAAACGGAGCGAAGATTTTTCTTGTAATCGTATTCCTCCCCCATTTCCGGGCAATGTTCCCATTATCCTGTGTTGTTGTTAAATGTTACATTTTACCCATAAATGTTTGTATTTCAGCTTAGAATACGGGTGTTCGAATCCGGCCCTGCCGGCCATCTAGTCTGCGGTTTTTCCGGGGTTTTCCGCAGACTTCCTGCGTTTGGGGACGCGAATGCGTAGATGGTTCCCTGAAAAGTCGGCCCCAGACGCAATTCGGCCCGTACCCGTATGCAGCAGAGGAATGGGAAGCCGGCTGTGTTAATTTGCCAGTAACACTTAAGTGAGCATTGTCGTCTTTGCGGAACTGAACCCGCCATGGGGCGCATGAGAGACAGGGGAGGGAATATTTTCCGAAAACGTATATGACGGATTTGGAAAGTTTGTAAGGAATGATGCATGAGTTCAAAAGTATTCAGATTCTCAAAGTTACGCCATGTTTTTAAATCTAAAATAGTGAAAGCTTTGATATCATGCAATTATGCTCCTCATGCTGAAAATTCTTTCAGCATGATGGATTAAATTATTGTTATAAAGTCAGGAAAAATAACATCGAGACCTACACTGAAGAGCAATTGAATTAGAGACAGCTGGCGTTATGCAAATAGGGCGCTGCGGGTGGCCCTGTAAACGGAAACGACATGACGTATGCAGCTATCCGACAATATAAGGAGTGATGCGACGCAAATCGGTAAGAGTCGGAAGCAGTATGGGTAAGACGAAGGATCTAAGCGCATTTGATCGTGGGCAAATTGTCGGGGCCCGACGAATGAGTCACTCCATCTCGGAAGTCGTGCAGGCACTGTGATTTTCACGAGCCACTGTGTCACGGGTGCACCGTGAGTACATCGAATCCGGTAAAACCATCCCTGCAAGGGCCAACTGCCGTGGACAACAGTGTGTGAATGAGCGGGGTCATCGTCGGCTAGCTCGCATTGTAACAGCGGATAGACGGGCCACAGTGCAAGAAATCACTCGGCAATTTAACGCTGGTGCACAAAAACGTGTAAGCAGCCACACCATCCAGAACTATCTCTTCGCTATGGGGTACAGAAGCCGACGTTCCACGAGGGTACCGCTGCTGATCGCACATCACGGTGCAAAGATTAGCATGGGCGCGGGAACATCGCCACTGGACCCTAGACATGTGGGAAAATGTTGCCTGGACTGATGAGTCGAGATTCAGGTTGGTACATACGGATCGCTGGATATGAGTACGGCGCAAACCACATGAAGCGATGGATCCTTCTTGCCAGCGGGGTACTCTTCAAGCTGGTGGTTGTGGCATTCTCGTCTGGGGACTGTTTACTTGGACTGAAATGGGCCCTCTAGTACGTGTGACATCGTCCCTCACAGGTCAACGTTACCGGGATATCCTGGACGACCATTTGCTCCCGTTTGTGCGTCTTCAACACCCCACTGGGGACTTCATCCTGCGACAAGACAATGCACCGTGCCATCGCTCCCGAATTGTATCCGAATGGTTGGATGAAAAATTCTACGGACGTGACCTCGTTTCCTTGGCCAGCTAGGTCACCTGACCTCAATGCCATCCAGCACATCTGGGATGCCATCGAGAGAGATGTTCGAGGCTCTGACCCCCTCCATCATATCTTCGTGAACTTGGGGAGCTTCTTCAGGGGTCGTGGATCCGTATGGCTTCCCAACGCTTCCGGTGTCTTGTCGAGTTCATGCCGACACGAATCGCCGCCGTCATCAGGGCGAAAGGTGGTGCTACACGTTACTAAACATATATCTCTAATTCAATTGCTCTTCAGTGTATTTATCTGTGCAAATTGCGGACTACAAACTTAAAGCACAGGATAACTCTGCAATTTAGTTCTTCAGTAAAATGAGTTATTTGGGAGAAGCAGTAGATTTCAACTTTGCCAAAATCTGAGGGTATAAAAAAACAGTTTAGTAAAATCATGCCATGCATTGATTATGATACGCCTTCCAACATACCAGGAATCATTACTCAACTTATAACTCAAGTTATGAGGATAATGGCTGTTTAATAGATCTCGCTCCTGTGCACTGACCTCAGACTCCATTTCGATGATATTAAACAGAATTGGTTCAGTATATCTCCGAAACAACATACTAAAGTTTTGTCGCCATAGAATCATTTTAGTCAATTTATGAAGATAATGGCTGTGGGAAAAATCTCGCTCCTGTGCCCTGACCTTTGACCCCATTTCGATTATATTCAATGGAACCAGTTCAGTATACCTCCAGAACAACATGATAAAGGTTTGTCGCAATCGAAGCATTTTTACGTAAGTTATGACGTATAAAGGCGATGAAATGGATCGTGGTCCTATGTCCTGACCTTTGACCCCATTTCGCCCATTTTCGATAGGGCTCCTTCCCAGATTGTCCCCTATCACATACTAAAATATCATCAGAATCGAACCATTTTTACGCGAGTTATCGTGCGGACGGGCGGACAGACAGACCGACAAAGCTGGAGCATGTGCGCTTCTTCAAGCTACGGTTGGAAAGCGTAAAAAAAGCAACAATGATGTAAGAGAATAGAAAGATATCAGCAGAAAGGAAAAAAATTAGCAATTTGATGCTGTGCAGTTGCAGTCAACGAAAGACAAATATGGCAGTGAAGCTTGCTGAGAAGAAAGCAACGCTTGCTTGCAAGAGGAAACTTGAGCTGATGTAAAAGCAAGTACAACAACGAAACAAAACAAGAAAAAAAATTGTACTTGAAGCAATGTGTTTCAAAATTATTTTATTTCGCTTTGAATTTAGTAATTTTATTGTGAATACAGGAATCTGCTCCAGTTTAATATTAACATAAATAAATTTCAGTGAACAATTTTTTCATGCTCATAACACTTTTTCGCAGCACGTTCCGATTTTTTGACAGGCTAAAAAGTTCAGCATTTTTTTCTTTGGCAGTATCACCGATGGAAAATTCTTTCTATGAGTTGTAACCACGAAAAATAGGGCCCATATATTTTCCATTTCTCGTGTACGGCTTTTCAGGGGAGCTGTTGGCCACTAGTTCATTTTTTAAAACGATAACACCCGTCCCCTTAGGGCTCGGCTAGTCGACGAATACCTGAAAAGCGAAGATATTCACAGGGACAGAGTGCTCGCTAGATCTCCGGACTTGAATGCGAAGGAGCATGTGTGGGATGCCTTGGGAAGAGCAATTGCAAGCCGGCCGCCTGCTTCCAGAACCTTCCGTGGACTCCGACGAGCCTTGATGGAGGAGTGGCACTTATTGCTCCAAACTCTCATTCACAGTCTTGCAAACAGGGCTCGTTGTGCAAGCAGTATCGCTGTTCGGGGTTATCACACTCTGTATTAGCTCTTCGGAATCCGCACCACGTGCTGCATCACTTTTGGACTGCCATGTTGTCATGCGCATGCTTCCTCCTCATGCAGTGGCGGCATTCCTTTGCTGTTGTGTTTTTCTGAGCTATCGAATACTGCATGAAGTGGCGTCGGGCCATTATAGGCATCCGGGGTTGAGCCCCTCATGAACATGAGAAGAAGTTTGTTTCTTCTTTTAAACAGAAAATTTTTGAGAGAAAATCGGCGTTAGTAGCCAGTCCCCAGATTTTCTGAATGCAAATTTGAGCCATTACAATAGTTGAGTAACTGGGTAACACACATTATAGCCTTCCACATATGTTTACTGGATTGCGCGGAATCGTGGCCAGGGCTGAATACCTCGTGCATGAGAGAGGCGACTCGTCACCTCTTCCAAGCACGAGGTATTCAGACATCTGCTCATTCGTTACTGTTCTCTGAAGCTTCGTTGGCTTGTCGAAACTTCAGAGAACAGTAACGAATAAGCAGATGTGCACTGAACTGCGCATGCGTAAAACTGTCTTTCTGGGCTGGTCACCTTTCTGTTAAACAGCAGCAATTTTGCTTTCGGTTGGTCCCACAGAGAGCTGCTGATTTTCGTTTGTGGAGTTAAGGTGTTAGGTTTGCTTGTGTAAGTAAAATGGACAAAGTGGACATTTTATGAGAATACTTTTTTAGTTTATTAAGGAATGAAGAAAAGAAATGTTAAAGTCTTAGGCCTGCATCTACCAAATATTTGCTTGGTACAAAAACATAAGAATCAGTCTAGAACCCTGAAGCGGGTAAAGATTTGCTTACGTAATACAATGGGACAAGAATGGTTAAATGCCATAACTGCTTTACCAGTTGAGGAAAGGTTCATTTCAGAAATTGGCAATTTTAAAACAAAAGCTACCCACAAGTTCGCCGAGCAAAAAAAAAAAAAAGAAAAAAAGCAGAGCTTATAAATGAAGTAAGGCAAAAATCTATACTTTTATTTTATGTTATGCAAATCGCATATGTATCAATAAAATTCCTACCTCATTGTCTGTGGTTAAGTATGATTTCAGCACGTGGTGTTTGGAAACCTCACACAATTCACTGAAATTGTATTTCAATGTACGGAAGAAAGTTGAGAATTTTAAAAATATTTAGCCCCGGATAAATTTCAGATCAGATTACGCCACTGACTATGTATGTCCGTACCAACTATCATTAAACTCTGCCGTGTGGTTTTTCGTGTTATGAATGTTTTTGTGTTTGTCACGTTAAAAGAGAGAGAGGGAGAGAGAGAGAGACCCTGAGCTACAGCCCCGTTTACCACCCGTCTTCCCCTAAATCGGCCCTGCCTTCGATACTAAATCCAAAAATTTTTGTGGGTGCGTTTTCATTAAATCTGGGAATTGGCCTGTTCCGCGGCAGGGAGTTTCGAATCCCAATGTAACCATCCAATGCAGAAAGGAGTTAGAGTCTCTGATCGAGCAGGATGTTTCTCCTATTACTCTGGTTTGTCCCTTTGCTGAACCATTGGCCCCAAATTAGAGACTGGAAACTGCTTGTGGCCCAAGATGCTAACGGATGCTGAAAAAGTCTGCAGCTTTACTATGATAAGTCAGGAACCGACAATAAATGACTGTATATACAAATGCAATATTCACATGGGTTGATAGATGAAATTAACCTGTGAAACCTCGGGAAAGAAGAATATGTGATTCAAGATTGACGAAACATTCACTGAAGAGCCAACACATAATGACCATCTGCCTAATATGATGTTGATCTTCTATGTGCCGCCAAAACAGCTTGTGACGACGGACAGAGGTGAAAACATGTGTCAAGACGACAGATCTGCAGCGAGACATTCTGTCCGCGTAGCTCAGTTGGAAGAGCGACTTACTCTGGGCGAGGGGACAAGGATTCGAGGCCCGTCACGGACACACTTGTGTTTTCACATTGGCGCCCGATTATGGAAAATGAATCCACTGGACGTTGGGTTCTTCGAAAAATGGGTGATATTTGCTCCACACATTGTTTGGCATTAGTGAAAAATTCCTACTTCGCCTCAAAGAAAAAAAAAATAAGAGTGAGATGATGTGACGTACTACAGAGGTGAAAACATGTGTCAAAACGACAAATCTGCAGCGAGACATTCTGTCCGCGTAGCTCAGTTGAGAGAGCGACTTACTCCGGAGTGAGGGGACAAACTTGTGTTTTAATAAGTTCTTACCCGGCGAGGCGTAGACGCTACAAGATTTCTAATGGTGTCTTGTGGTATCTGGTACCAACACATTATCAGCAGGTCCTTTAACACTTGTAAGTTACGTGGTTGAACCGCCGCAGATAGGATTTGATGCTCTAACGCAAACCACAGATGCTCGATTGGATTGATGTCTGGGGAATTCGGAGGCCAGAGCAGTATCTGGAAATTTTCCTCATTTTCCGCGGACCATTCCCGAACAATCCGGGTTGTGTGGCATGACTCATTTTCCTGCTGAAAAAAGGCACTGCAGGGGAAATACTGTCACCATGAAAGGACGTACCTTTTCTGCAATGATGTTTAGGCAGGTGATAAATGTCACAGTTTGTGCATATGAATGACTGAAATCAGAGTTTCCTAGCAGAACATTACCCAAAGCATTACACTCCCTCCACCGACTTATTTTCGTCCCACGTGCATCCTGCTGCCAACACTTCTCTGGGGAAACTACGCACACGTACGCGGCTATTCGCACGGTGCAACAGGAAACGAGATTCATCGGACCAGATGACCTTCCAATCATTCAAGGTCCAGTTTTTATGATCACGTGCTCGTTGTCGACAGTGAACCGACGTTACCATGGCCACTCGGAGCGGCCGCGGCTACGCACCGCTATTTATATCAGGTTTCGATGTACACATTACTCTCGTCACCAGCCTTCAAATTTATGGTGAGTTGGACCACAGTATCCCTTCTGTTGGCTCGTACCGTACAGGATAGCCTTCGCTCACCTCTAACATCCATGGGCCACTGTGGGCCCTCACTTTTATGGCGGCTCTTGGTTTTCCTTCCTCGGACCACTTTTTGAAGGGAATAACCTCAGCTGACTGAGAGCATCCCACAAGCTTTGCTGTCTTGGAAATGCTACCACAGTCGTCTGGCCATTCCAATTTGTTTTTTGTCAAACTCGCTGCCTTTTCCATCTGAAGGGAAATAATAACATTGATTAACAGAGCTCAGTATCTGCTGTTCTTTGTACCGTTTTATGACCTTCACCCGCGCCGTCGTTTACCTGCAGTTGCTTCGATTTGCATAAAGACGCGCTGGCCATAATATTTTGGCTCTTTAGGGCGCGGATGACCTAGTGGTCAACGTTCGTGTCTGCCACGGAGAAGACCCGGGGTTCGATCCCAGCAGGTACGAACGCTCGAACCACTAAATATCCGTCGTGCATCGGATGGGCACTTTAAGCCGTCTGGCCCGGGGGACTGGTCCCCCGGTAATAAGTAAGGGCGTCTTTCTACCTCGCTTCCGTGTCACTTTCCTATTGGGCGCTCTAACCCAAATCTCCTAGCTTCCTGTTCCTAAGGGTTTTTTAAAACCGGCGGTCAGACACTCCCTTCCTAAAATCCTCTACATACGATCTGATCTATTTTGGCTTTTCGGTGTAACTGAACTAAACTTCAGCTACAGTAACTCATATCAACATCGGAAAAACCTATACGATTCGTCGGAATTTGAAAATGGTCATGTTTAATGAAAGTCACGGTTAACAAAGCAAAAGAAAGGATTTGTTTCTCAAAATTAACCATTTCAAAGGTGAATGAATGAATGAAATACAGGATTACACCATTGTACACACAAATTTGAAAGATGTGAATACGTTTATTGGTGTAAAGATAACATGGATGTTAAGTCAGATAATATCCGAAAATTTGAACTTTTCGTCGTCCTAAAGTGAAAACCGAATCAGTGTATCCCGTCTGCTATCCGGGAGACGCGGGTTCGATTCCCGCTCCAGGACGACGAAATTTTCAAGTTTTCGGATATTATCTGACATAACATCCATGTCATACACTGAAGACAATTGAATTAGAGATACCAGTCTAGTAACGTGTAGCACCACCTTTCGCCCTGATGACGGCGGCGATTCGTCTCGGATTGGCCTCGACAAGACACCGGAAGCGTTGGGAAGGCATACGGTTCCACGACCCCTGAACAAGCTCCCACAGTTCACGAAAATTTGATGGAGGGGTATCAGAGCCTCGAACATCTTTCTCGATGGCATCCCAGATGCGCTCGATGGGATTGAGGTCAGGTGACCTAGCTGGCCAAGGAAGAGAGGTCACGTCGGTGGAGTGTTCATCCAACCATTCGGATACGATTCGGGAGCGTTGGCACGGTGCATTTTCTTGTTGCAGGATGATGTCCCCAGTGGCATGTTGAAGACGCACAAACGGGAGCAATGGAAAATGCTGTTCTGGAAAACCCTGGGTCCAGTCATTCATGTGCAGGAAGCAATGACGTCTACCACCTATCTAAACATCAGTGCAGAACAGGTACAACCTTTCATGGCAACTGTATTTTCATCTTATAGTGCCTTCTTTCAGAAGGATAATGCGCCATGCCACACTTCCCGGATTGTTCAAGATTGGTTCACGGAACTAGAGTAAGACTTCCGGTTACTGCCTTGGCCTCCAAATTCCTCAGACATCAATCCAATCGAGCATCTGTGATTTATGTTGGAACAGCAAAACCCATGCGCGGCATCTCAGCCACGCAACGTTCAAGAGCTGAAGGATCTAGTGATAATGTGTTGTTACGAGATAACACAAGACCCCTTTACAAATCTTGTAGGGTCTACGCCTCGCCAGGTAAGAGCTGTTTTGGTGGCACGTAGAGCCTCAACATCATATTAGGCAGGTGGTGATGTATATTCTAATTTAACTTTCATTTTTAGTTTTTTAGTTCCTTTTCCTATGTAAATTTGAGTTTGTTCTCTTTTGCACTTTCCAAACTTAACGTGATATCTTCTCTCTCACATGAATGAGGTTGGCAACACTTTTGAGGTCAGAGAGGGTGACGTATGAATGTGATAAGAACATTAGATAAAAAGGACGATACAGCAGTTGCTTGGTGTGTGAGTGGTGATGTTCGATTGTTGTTAAGCTAGATTATACGATAGATAATTAAGGTATTATATGTGAAGCCGCAGTGCTATATTGTGGATTTCATCAATCGTTGCTGGACCAATATAAGGCTGCCGTAAGTTTGGCTTCTGTATATGTTTCGTCTGGCCGTAAAACCTTAGAGTTATTTCGTGCAACTATTACATCGTATTCTCATTTATTTCAACATTTCCTTAGTCATGGTTTTAAACATAGCGTAACACTAATCTCGCACGCGTAAAAGAGTTACGTAATAAGGTGATCATAATGTTTTGTCTTTTCGGTGTATGTAAAACGACGAAAGAAGTTTTAGTTATGTGGGATCAAAGGTCGCACAGAATATATTCTGGGATGGAGGGTTAGAACACCTTCTCTGTGGTATAAGTGTGAATAAAACAGATTTCCAATAAATATATACCAATATGCCGGTATTTCAGTAAGTAAGAATGATACTGTGTACTAGTATTCTGAGTGCGGATGCTGATATTTCTGCGGCTTCGTATACAGTAAAAGAAAGAGAAAAGGTGATTCTTTATTGGCTGTTGAAAGCTACATGAGTGGGCTGAGCAACTCGCTCTATGCGTCTTCGTACTTTCTGTTTACTTTAGAACCAACGGTTCTGCCAAGTTCGTAGTGTGATTGAGAAAGGTTGCTCGAAAGACGCGAGTGATCCCCTTCACGTGCCGAGGGGCAAATTTTTTGTTCAATAAAAAGTGTGTGGAGAAGCGTCTCAAGCAGACAGGAATATTCATTCATGGAATATATTTCATCAGTGGTTTTTCTAACTTTTTTGACTGCGAGGGAAATATCTGGATCACTTTTGCATGGCGATCCAATTGGTTCTAGTACATGACAAGACGTTTAATTAGGTTTGTAGCACGGTATTAAAGAAAACATTGAAAAAGAAAAGACTACAGACACAATTGCTGAACTTCTTCGCAACTGTTATAAGCGTGTTGCCTTTACAAAAGCACGAATATATCAGTTGAAAATTTTGCAGTCCCTGACGTGAATAGACCCGCAAGGCGGATGCAACCCATATCGAAATTGAATATACAGGGAGTTCAAAAATGAATATCCTGATTCAAGCATGTCACAACTTTTAAATGAACACTGGTAATTGAACACAATTTTCGACAGAAGTGGAAAGTTCTGATATATGGCAGATTAACTTAATAAGCTTCTACGTGTGCACTCTAGTGGTATGTAAAATGTCTAAACGATATCACACTCCCTTCCAACATTTGCGGGGTAACTATTACTATTGCGCCTGTAATGCCTTCTCGCAAAAATTCTTAGAATAACTGTTGTATAAACCACATCTTTAACATAACCATTCAGAAAAAAATTCAGCTGGGTAAGATCAGGCAATCTTGGGAACCGAATCCATCAATTTCCAAAATTTGCGTCAATAGTTCCACAAATAACATGTACATATTGAGAGGGTGCCCCATCTTGTTGGAAGAAGACAGTCGATTGCCTACCCTACAGCTGGAGGATGGTGTAAGTGATCGGCATATCCAGGTACACATTTGTGGAAACCGTTTTCTCAGCGAAGAAAGGGCCAATTATCCACGCATGCATTCATTACTCCAAACTGATCTCCAGACTGTCCCGAATATGTGTTCTTCTCCAATTTTCCGATCCCCAAACTCGCACATTCTGCCCGTTGACTGTACCGCTAAGATGGAACGTAGCCTCCTTTCAGAAGCAGACACGTAGCAAAAATTCATTGTAATCGTAAATAAGGTTCAAAATGTCATTAGTAAATGCTGTTTCACTCTTAGGACGGCTGTAGTTCTTGAATAATTC
The DNA here is from genome assembly GCA_039090855.1 of Macrothele yani. NCBI lineage: Eukaryota > Metazoa > Arthropoda > Arachnida > Araneae > Macrothelidae > Macrothele > Macrothele yani. The sequence goes on along the minus strand of CM077028.1, from coordinate 68,263,416 downwards.
CTAACTTATATGTGTGCAATTGCAAACGATAGTGTAACACCAGCGCTGGCTCAAGGTACGCTTTAACCCCGATGCAAAGCGCCACCTAATTCAATGTCCCTTGTGCGAGCTTTTCGCTGAAGAAGATTTACATAATGTTTTTGAATTTGATCTACTCATATGCATTTTGGCTGTTCTGCCTCATTCCACTTCCAAACATTTTGAGCTAAGGTGTTTTAGTATGTTTCAAGTACTTTGTCACTCGAAAAATGGCGATTTCTCCACGTTAAAGAACATGGAAAAGATATTGTCTCTCCCGTAAAATTATTGGATGAACTAGATTCATTTAGCCAGACTGGCACCCACGATGCGTCTCTCTACTCAGAATGATTCCAGACAAAGGTAAAAATGCGCGAGTAATTTCTCATTACCCTATGCAGGCACATATCCAGGATATATATATATATATATATAATAAGGAGGGATGTAAGGTTAGGTGATGCGCAACATCACAGCCTCTCCTTGACAAATGTCAACCTCGCCTTCTCGTGGTGCATCCTGTTCCCACTAAAGGGGCTCTAACGACCGCCAATAGCGGTATAACTATACCATCGAGATTAGAGGAAATGCTATCCCACACTCACCAACCCGCTTGGCCAGCGTGGTGAGCTATGGCCAAACCCTTCCAAAATGACTCCACAACTTAAATCTTGGCCCTCAGTCTCCGACAGCTGGAATGTACTTGGCCAAGGCAGCGGCCAGTGCGACATGAAGGCAGAGGGTGCTAAGAATCACCTGAGGACCGGACTAGGCTACCATCTGATGCTGACCTTGGCTACGTATAATGGACGCTCCCTATCTTCTGATTCAAGGCTCCTTGTATTGGAAGAAGAACTACAAAGGATCAAGTGGAACACCGTCGGATTAAGTTAGGTAAGGAGAAAAAGAGAAAATCTCATTGAACTGAAAAGTGGACATCTCTTCTACTATCGTGGGACAGATACTGGCAGAACTAGTGGTGTTGGATTTATAATAAACAAGAAACTGAAGGATAAAGTTGTAGAAGTTGAAAGTTCCTCTGACAGAGCTGCACGACTCGTTATCCAACTCTCGAGAAGATACCAGGCTCAGATTATTCAAACTTATGCACCCACCACAAGTCATCCTCAAGAAGAAATTGAAGAATTTTATGAGATAATTCGTCATATAAATAATAAAGGCAAGCAGCACTTGAAGATAATTATGGTAAATTTCAATGCAAAAATAGGGCAACGGCAACAGAATGAAACTTTGGTAGGTAAATTCGGTCACGGCAATAGAAAGCAGCGTGGAAATACTCTCGTAGAGTTTGCGGAGGCAGAAGGGTTTTTCATCATGAACTCCTTTTTCAAGAAAAAGCCACAAAGAAAATGGACATGGAGGCATCCCAATGGATTGACAAGTGAAATTGATTTTATTATGTGTACGAAGAAATTTGTCATGGAAGACTGCAGTGTGCTGAACAAGTTCAACACCTATAGTGACCATAGAATGGTAAGATGTAAGATGCACCTCAATGCTAAACTCGAGCATGGCAAGCTCATAAAACAAACGAAGTGTATTGACGTGACCAACCTTAAAAAGGCTCATAATACCTTCAAATTGGAGCTGAGGAACAGATTCTCTGCTTTAGAAGGCCTAACATCAGAAGAAGTGGACATCTCTGAAGTTAACAGAAAAGTAACCAAAGCTCTTATGGAAACAGCAACAAGTTTAGCTGGGTCTAAGAACAAGTTGCATGTGAACAAATTATCAGGAAAACTAAAATGGTGATGCAGAAAAGAAGAGAGATGAGGACAACTAAAGAAGATGTGACTTCCAAAGTAGAATATATAGAGCTATGCAAAATAGTACGAAAAAGTATCACTGAGGACGTAAGGAAATTCAACTGTGAACTAATGAGGAAAGCAATTGAAAACAACCAAAGCCTAAAGATAGCAAAGGGACATCTCAGTACGGGAAGAAAACAGATTATGACACTGAGAAAAGAAAATGGTTCTGTAACAAGAAATAGAGGCGAAATTTTGACAAGAGTGAAAGTTTTCTACTCCAAATTATATGAAAGGGATGATACATGTACTCCAGACATCATGAAAGGTACCAGTACCAGAGTTCTTCCAGTCCTCCCAGCAGAAGTTGCACATGCAATCAAGAAAATGAAGCGGGGAAAAGCTCCAGGAGAAGATGGAATTACTATAGACATCATACAAGAAGCAAGTGGAGAAATTGAAACAGTACTCGCCCAAGTTTTCACTCGATGCCTTGATGAAGGGAAAATTCCTGAGGATTGGAACAACGCTACAATGATCCTGCTCCATAAAAAGGTGACATTGAGGATCTTAGGAACTACAGACCTATCAGCCTCCTATCAGTGGTTTATAAAATCTTCACTAAAGTTCTTTCACACCGCTTGAAGGTAACACTGGACATGGCACAACCGAGAGAACAAGCTGGATTCAGGAGTGGCTACAGCACTATAGATCATATCCACGTACTGAGAGAACTAATTGAAAGAGCTAGGGGAATATGAACTTCCATTGTGCATTGCTTTTATCGATTATGAAAAGGCCTTTGATTCAGTGAAACCATCAGCAGTTAAAATGGCTTTGAAATCCTGCGGTGTTGAAGATGCATGCATTAATATTATTAATAACATCTATGAAAATGCAAGTGCAAAGATTCGGCTGTTTGAGAATACAGCAGACATAGGAATTGGAAAGAGAGTGAGACAAGGTGAAACCATATCTCCCAAGCTCTATAATGCCACATTGGAAAATGTCTTTCAATCACTGTACTGGGAAAACAAAGAGATAAAGATTAATGGAGATTATCTAATTCACCTTCGTTTTGCTGATGACATAGTCATTTTTGCAGCTACCCCCATCAGAGCTACAGAGTATGATCCAGGAACTTTCTGACGAGAGTAAAGAAGTGGGATTAAAAATGAACTTTCAGAAGACAAAAGTGATGTACAATGCTTTTACAAGAAATGGAGATTTATCGATTGATGGAGAAAAGCTGGAGATAACAGATGCGTACGTTTATCTTGGACAGCAGATATAAAGTGAGGGTCACATTGATGAAGAAATTAATCGGCGTATAAAACTTGCCTGGAGAGCTTTTGGAAGAAACAGTATAATTTTCAAGAGCAAAATGCCATTATGTCTTAAAAGAAAAGTGTTTGATCAATGCATCCTTCCAGTGCTTACGTATGGTGCAGAGACGTGGACCTTTACTAAAAGAGACATACGAAGGCTGCAGACAACTCAAGCATTGAGAGGTGCATGCTTGGTGTAACCAGGAGAGATAAGAAGAGGAACTCGTGAATCAGAAAAATGACAAAAGTGGGAGACATCATGACTAGAGTAAAATCCCTGAAATGGCAATGGGCTGGACATACTGCCAGAAGGACAGACCATCGATGGATAGTCGTAATTTTAGATTGGATTCCAAGAGACAGGAAAAGACCCAGAAGAAAACCACATGGAAGATGGGTGGATGCAATTTGAAAGTATGCGGGAGTAACATGGAGAAGACTGGCAGAAGACAAACCGTTGTGGAAGAGGCTTGGAGAGACCTTCGTCCAGCAGTGGATTGATAATTGTTGACAATGATGATGATGATATAATAAGGAAGTAAATAAACTTGCAAAGGTGTACTACATATCTGTTCCGGGAACCGCGCGAAGCTGCGGGAACCACGGGAAGAACATATAAGCAATAACGACTCGTATCACTATACAAGAAACCCCTTGCAGAAGACAAAAATCAACCTCCGCTACCCCCCTCCCCCTTCCCGTTCATTCAACATAAAAACCTTCTTCAATACACCAAGTATTTGAAAAGAACTGGAACAGAAACACACTACCAAATTTATTCAAAAATTTTATAAGTACAGATTAATCCTAAGAATAATGAGTAGAAACGTAATGCCACCTACTTCAACAAAACAAAATACAAAAAGAATACAAAAAGAACACAAAAAGAACGGGGGCCGGGAACCAATCTTTTTGTTCTTTTTGTGTTCTTTTTGTATTCTTTTTGTATTTTGTTTTGTTGAAGTAGGTGGCATTACGTTTGTATTCATTATTCTTAGGATTAATCTGTAATTATCAGTTTTTCAGTTAATTTGGTAGTGTGTTTCTGTTCCAGTTCTTTCAAGTACTTGGTGTATTGGGAAGGTTTTTCCGTTTTCATGTTGAATGAATGGGAAGGGGGTTAGGGGTGGTTGATTTTTGTCTTCTGCAAGAGGTTTCTTGTAGCGATACGAGTCGCTATTGCTTATACATATATATGTGTGCGCGCGTGCAATATTTTGTTTTCCTGATTGTATGAACACATACAGAAACAAAAGAGCTATTTCTTCACACCTTTTAAGAGTGTTTAACATTTTACAAAACGACTTCGTGCTTTTAATAGTAACCAATTATTACATATGAATTTTGTGCACTGCTTATGTACTTACAAGTACACTGAGAGGAAAAGTTTGTTTGAAACAACAAAATAGATTTGTTGAACTGTTTTGTAGATTTATTTTGTTGCTTTAGCCAAACTGCATCGGAATTGTTTTGTTGGCAACACAAAATTATTTCGTTGGCTGTATTTTGTTAATTCAACTAAACGTTTTATCACGACAACAATAATATTGTTGGATTAAAGAAATTCTCAAAAATCGACCTAGGTATTGTGTTAAAGGAACAAAACGTTTTGTCATGATAACAATAAATTTTGTTGAATCAACAATAATTTTCAGCAAAATACATATGTAAATTCAACAAATATTTTTGTTGACTGCAAATCGACCAAATGGTTTGGTTGATTCAACAATTTTTTTTTTTTTTGCTGAATTAACAAAACGTTTTTCTCAGTGTAATTCAATTAATATTAATAATTTTCTACAAGACTATTTTAAACTACTTTACATCTTTAAATTACTAAACTGCACCCGTTAAACAACTTTTCGTCTTTCACCTCGGTTCATTATGCTTCACTTCCTTCGTACCAGAACCCAGCCCGATCTGTGCTGACCTCTACATCAAACCATAAATTTTCACATCAGTTTAATAATTTGCAAACGCTCATGTTTAAATGCATTGATTTAGCGATTATTCAAATTTAATGTTTGTGCTACTGCGAAAAACAAAAAAAGTGGTCTAGCTATAAGATGCATGTTTAAACATTTCTGGGTGGGGGGTGGTGTCCCCCCTGGATACATGCCTAGTCCTCTGCATTTTATTCATACGAAAAAAATGAAGTGTTTCGTGAAATTTATAAAGAGCAAAATTCCGCCCCACCGTTAAATCACTCCAAGCAGCTGCTTGCTTCTTTTAACAGGAAAAAGAAAGAAGTGAAAGCGAAAGAAGATCCATTGACAAATGCGAGAAAGCAAGATGGCCTGTTAATAAAGAGGGAGGCAGGATAAATTGGTCAGTACTGCGTTTGGGTAAAAAAAACCTCCTTGTTCTCGGCTATAAATCGAAATAAGGCTACAGGAGCTACAGAAGTATATTTTCCCTCACACATGATAATTAACATTTTAAATTTTACAAAAGTTGCGTTATCAGAGAAGACGCTCCGACGCCCCTACAGAGAAGACGCCCTGATACCTCAGCAGAGAAAAACAGCCCGATGCCCGGACGGAGAAAACACCCCTATGCCCGGACAGAGAAAACACCCCGATACCCGGATAGAGGAACGCCCCGAAACCCGGATAGAGAAAACGCCCCGATACCCGGACAGAAAAAAACGCCCCGATTCCCGGACAGAGATAACGCCCCGATGCTTTGGTTACCGGTTTGAGCCGACCCAGTGTAACACCTTGTGCGCCGTAGAATTTCGTATCTCTAGCTGGCTTGAAGCTTGTCTCATCGATTTCCGTGATTGGCCGTGTCAAAGCAGTTTGAATGTTTTCCATCGTCTTATCGGAAACTAAAGATCCAGCAATGATTCTACGCTTTCCCACTATTCCTGTGTCCAAGAATTTCGTCATCCGCGACCAGGGCAGTAGCCAGGGAATGGGTTTGAGGGTTAAAACGCTCCCTGAAACGTTTAAAATGTCTCAAAAATAAAATAATTGTTTTATGAGTTTTATAAATTTCTGTAACTAGTATAGAATATAAGTCAGTACTTGAGAAAATGAGGAGTATTAAATAGAAGAATTTCGTGTGCAAATAAAATGTGACAGAGAAAAAAACTCAAAGTATGTTTAACGTCCGGTGAAAATTAATTTCAAATTCAGAACCCCGCCCCCGAAAATTCTTTCTGGCTACGGCCCTGTCCACGACTTAATTAACTTCACATCAGGTGTTTTTTTTTCGTACTTCGTTCTGAGCTATCGTTCAACACTGACAGGCGATTTTGTTTCTGCCGATTAGACAACACATTGCGCCTTCTCTATCACAGACGCCATCTTAAATGCGCAGTTGATGCAGAGCTTTTCCTTCCTTCTCAGTGGCGTTACTACCAGCCCCGCAGCCCCCGTAGTTGCGGGGGTACCTAGTAACGAAGGGGCGTACTACAGCTGCCAGTTATAGTTTACCGAAAAAATTCAAACACGCACAATAATTAACCCAAAGATTCGTATTTTGCCTTAAGATATATTTAGCTTTGCCTAAATAATGGCCTAGTTTCACTTTTAAAACACCGAATGTCCTACAGATTAAAAGTGTTCGGCTCTTTGACTTCGGGTTGTAATACGATTGCTCTGCAATGGGTTGTAAATAATGCGATCGCTCTCCAATCGCCATCTCTCTGCGCTGCTAAGGAAAAACGCGAGGCCACAGTGGGATTCCCCGTGAAGGATGTGGGAAAACAGTCAGTTACCTAGGATTACGTGAACGAAGGCGTCAACATTTATTCACAGCCACCACAGATCTGCCATGTGTAAGAGGGTAATTGATTTCATCAAGTGATGCATTTTAGTTTTGGACAAAGCAATTACACGTATTGACAAATCTATTACTTAAAAAGTTAAAACTACAGGCTCTAGGTACCACCATTACTTTTGCAGACACTCTCCCTGACTTCCTAACCCTCCCCTCTTCCAACCACCACACACACACCCCACGAAAATTGCATCCTCCCTCGTGTTCAAAATGAAATCCTGGGAAAAATTACCGTGCTTAGAGGTGCTGAAGAAAATCTTGCGGGGGGGGGGGGGGGGGGGGGGGGGGGCTCACGTTGTAAGAAAAACGCGGGTTTCTTCCATTTGCATCTGGGTAGCTGCGGAATGCTTAAACTAACTGAGTGTTTGTTCTTGTGAGTGTCGCAGAGAAACGTCCATAACAGTGTTTTCTCCGAAAATCGGAAGCAGGATAGGGAGTAGTCATCTCCCCTCCCTCATTAATAGTTGGCTGAAAAGTAAAAAAGGGGCCAACTCAATGCTTCCCCAAAAAACTGACGAAAAAGAGAAACGACTTAAACTGATGAGATATTAAAGAAGGTTATTAACGCTATTGTTCTCTGAAATTATTGGGACCACGGTAACAATACTTCTGCAGAAGTTTCTGAAGTTGAATCATTTTAGTCAAAAGATCTGAGACTTTGGTGATATAAGTTTTGTTTCCAAGAACAACCAATACAAAAATGATTGTTTCCAAGAATAGCCAATGCATTAATTCCAGAGATTTAGAGATTTATGTATAGAGGATTTTAGGAAGGGAGTATCTGACGCCAGTTATTAAACAACCCTTAGAAGTAGGAAACTAGGCGATTTGGGATAGAATGCCAACAGAAAAGTCACACGGAAGCGATGTAGAAAGGGGAAGGAAGTCTCCCTTATTTATAACCGGGAGGGGGCGCAGTACTCGGGGTTCGACTGCTTAACCTGCCCATCAGACGCACGGTGGATATTTAGTGGTTCGAGTGTTCGTATCTGCTTGGGATCGAATCTGAAAGTTTTCCGTGGCAGTCACAGACGTTGACCAGTAGGCTCCGCGGCCCTTGGTCAGAGAGGCCTCACTGTATCGGATGCCGTAGATTCCGTTTAATTGGGACACATCGGTGATAGAACATTTTGGCCGAATTAAGAGGATGGCGCAATTATGTGAAACTTTATCCCAAAGAGCTAATTCGGGATGTTCTTCAAGTATTGTCCCAAATAACCTGCTGCCTCGTTTAACCGATGACCCAATTAACCGGAATCTACTGTATTTCATGTCAGAAGTGTTATCACACAACCTTTGATAGTTTGGTGTTATCACTCCGGTATTCAACTCTAAAGTATGCCCCCTCCTCTTTTTTATTGGTTGTTTTACAAAGACATTTCAACACATCTAAGATTTTGGAGGCATCACTGTTACGTATAATGTTTCAGAAATGGGGCCGGCTTTAGGACGGTGCCGCCGCACCGGATGTCAAGTTCAGGAGTTTCCGAGCTGAACTTTTTTCTTTTTTACGCAATGGTAGACTGATGGGTCAAATCTAGAAGTAACTGATGCCTACATTTATCTTGGACAACGGGTATCAAGTGAGGATCAACCGAAGAAAAAATAAATAAACGAATAAAACTTGGTTGGAGAGTAGAGATGAGCACTATCCCGGGTGCGCCCTTATATCAGATCTTTGATTTAAACCCGGTCCTGTATGGGCTCGGGCTCAAGTTAATTTTCTCTTTCACTTTTTTAATTTTATTTAACACTTCTAACCGAATTAATGAACGCAATGGGAAACGCACAACTGAATTTATAGTCTGTCTTTTGTTGTTTACAAAATTCTTAATTACTGTTTATTGCGTGTTTCGTGTGCATTTCGTAACTCAAAAACGTCTGAGTGTTTTAAGTAACAACTATGTATCATTTCTCAGATACGATGATAACTACACTGCCGGACAATTGCTAAGGACGGATGACAATAGCAACGATAGCAACCATAAAATGGAAGGCAGGAAAATGTGGAAATTGCCATAAGTGCGGGATACAGTAAGACGTGTTGTGCGTATGCAAATTTTGGATTCCCGAACTTGTTCGTGACGTCATAGCGCTGATAAGAGATATAAAGGATTTGACGCGTATTGACCGTTGTTGTTCAAACGCAAAGTTGAAAGGGAAAGAATCAATTGACGAACTTGCAATTTTCAGTATGTCTTCCCGACATCCCCTAAATGATTTTACGCGTGGCCGTATTATTGGCAAGATTGAAGAAGGGCGAAAAATAACAGATGTTGCCAAGGAGTTCGACGTCAGCCACAGTGTTGTTTCAAGGCTTTGGAAATCATTTCAAGCAAATGGAGAGTGTAGCAAACGTCACGGAGGTGGTCGTGTTCGCAGTACGATACCTGCAGAAGATCGGTACATAGTGCTATCAACAAAAAGACACCGGCGCAGCACAGCTAGTGAGGTAGCAAATCAGTTTATGGCTGCTACTGGCAAGGGAATCTCCCGAAAAACTGTCGCCAGACGTTTGCTAGAAGGAGGACTATACTCCCGCCGTCCTGTTGTGTGCATCCCATTGTCCAGACGTCACCGTACCGGACGTTTGCAATGGTGCCATCAACATCACAATTGGACTGATAACGGCTGGTCTGCTGTCCTCTTCTCAGATGAGAGTAGATACAGTCTATCGTCTGATTGTCGACGACAACTGATCTGGCATGATAGTGGTACTGCATATTGTCCAGCAAACATACAGGAAAGGGACCGATATCCGACATGTAGTGTCATGTTATGGGCTGGCATCATGATCAATGGCCGTACGTCCCTCTATGTGCTTCCAACTGGGACTATGACTGGCCAACGATACATTAATGATGTTCTGCTACCTCATGTTTGCATGTTCCGTGGTGCTGTTGTGATAGATTCATTTTCATGGACGACAACGCAACATGCCATCGAACAGTCGCTGTCCAGGTGTGTCTTGAGAGCGAATATATTCAACGCCTCGTATGGCCAGCACGTTCTCCAGATCTGAATCCCATTGAAAATGTGTGCGATGCTTTGGGGAGGAGTTTTGCTGGTTCCCAATGCCCTCCAATAAACAAGGACAACCTCATCCGTGCACTGACAGAGGAATGGGATAAGTTACCCCAACAGCTGTTTGATAATGTTGTGCAAAGCATGACACGACGTGTGGAATCTGGCATCGCCCTCCATGGTGGCCATATCCCGTATTGACATCTTACGCTGGAACTCCTGCGGACGGTAATTGCATTTTTTTCACGTTTACGTATTCTGCACAAAATGGCCTGTTTGTCCCTTGAACACGTTCCAAAGCCTTCTGGATTTCAGAGCACAATAAATTGTCTTTCTTGTAATGTCCTGGCATTGTGACATTATTTTATTTCACTTGGCATCCAACCACACTTACTTTTTATGCGCTATATAGCCGTTTATGATTCGTCCTTAGCAATTGTCCAGCAGTGTAATATAGTATAAAGTTTTCTGGCCGCTAAAATTTAAAGTTCTGCTAGCTACAATATGAAAGATGGGAATTTTCGGTCATTTGGTGAAAATATGTAGGTGAGCCGAGGTAAATGAATTAACTTGATACATTTGGAAAACCAAATGAAGGACATTTTTCGGATATTATCTGACTTACCATCCTTGTCATATTTACACCAAAATACGGATTGCCATCTTCAAAATTCATTAATGACAAATGAAGGACATTTTGTTACCTGAATATAATGCACATTATAATAATTCTTTATCTCCCTCTCTTTTGGGGGGGAGGGGAGGGAGTCGGCATTAACGGGAAGCCCTAACATTCTTATTGGATGATAAAAATATAAATACGAGCAAAATAATACAGGGTGTGTCCCACTCGCTACTGAACCCGACATTTCTTTAAAAATATTAGCACCAATGAAGATATTGCAACGAAATTTGAAGAGAATTACACACTTCAAATTTCGTTGATGTCGAAATTTGCAAAAAAAATTTGAACACGCGTGCATGTATGTGTTCCCTCCATAAAATAAAGTCTCTTTTTTTAGACCGGAGCAAGCGCCCCCCTCTAAGATGAGGAAGGAGCAGCGCTGCAAGTTTATGGTGTGTGTGTGTGTGTGCCCTCCATAAAATAAAATCCCCCTTTTTTGGAGAGGTGTAACCGCCCCTCCCCCTCCCTAAGATGAGCTCCTAGATCCTCTACTGGCTGCAACAAATGCAGCCGCACAGGGTTCCACGAACGCAAAAGCTGATGCGGTTCAAAACTCGATTATATTAATCCCCTTCATATTCATCTCACTTAGCACAGACAGTTATTTGGTTTCCATTTTTACCTTATCATTGAGAAACGCAAAAGTTGCCTGTACTCATATATTGATAAAGGTTAATATTTGTGCAAAGCTTTGGAAATATCTAGTATTTCCTCGCTATTGGCAAGTGGAAAGGAATGTATTCTGCGTTATCTCTCTCTTTCTCAGTGTATCCTCTCAGGGTTCCTGTTACCTTATGTCAAACAAGGCAGAAACGCCTTCACATGTGTTTGTTCGAACGTTCTTGATGTTTTCATGTCAATGAGAAGCTTTGAGGGATCACCCATTCTTGATAACGCGAAAGATAAGTTTTGCGTGCAGAGCTCTCTCCGCGCGGCGTGCCGATAAACATGTCTGGTTTCGAAATGTAGCTGTGTGTCTCTCATTTAGGCCCCGAGTTGTTTAAGGCACGAACACGGCGTTCACTAGTCGTGAGGAATTGTCGAAAGTGTACGTGCTGTGTTCCAAAGCTCCATTGAGATGCTGTGACTGTCTACTGGAGGCATAACGACCTAATTATGTTGTGAATAAAATGGGGTAGAGCAAACCACAGTTTGTAGTGTAACGGTGAAAGCCGTTCGTGCTTTCGCCTTCGTTATTGATTTATACCAAAAATGTATGGTTAGGACGCGAAGTAGCGTTTAAAACCAGTATCACATTTAAAGCAGGAAGCAAATTACTCAGTCTTATTATTGAGGCGTGACTCGCCGCAAAACTCGTGGAACTAAACTGAGCGAAGCTGTACAACAACAACGTCGTGAATTCTTTGAGTCCTTCCATTGCATTTGCAGCCTTCCTTTTAATTATGGGAAACATGTTAAATGCTGTTTCTTATACAGGGTGTCTCATGAAGTGAAATACAGTGTCCACAAAGTCTCCTTACAACTTTACACATTTATTACGGATACACTGTATGAGATAGACAAATGAGGTTGAGCATATAAGTAAGAGCTATTTTTTCTACCTCATTACAAAAGCTCAATATGCGCACCATTTGTTGCGCGTAGAACATCTAGCCGAAACTCCAGTTCCCACCATGTGCGCAGCACATGTCCTCAGCAATGGTCGAAATGGCATTGTTGATCCTCGATTTCAGGTCGTAGATGTCCTGCACCTTTGTCCGATACATGATATCCTTCACATATTCCCATACGAAAACGTCCAGAATTGTGACGTCGGAGGAACGGGGTGGTCACGCAATTGTACCATCCCGTCCAATCCACCTACCAGGGAATGTTGTGTTTAAAAAGTCCCGAACGTGCAGTCCCCAATGTGGTGGCGGACCGTCATGTTAGAATATCACTCTTGGTTGAAGGTCCTCCAACTGTGGCACAACATACTCACGCAAAACATCCAGGTAAACATCTGCCGTCACTGCTTTCTCACACGAAAAATGGTCCAAGGTCTCTGCTATGCATAACACCGCACCACACGTTCACCTTTTAGGACTGTCTCTCGTTAGTTCCATAAACGCATGAGGATTTTCAGACCCCCAAATCCTGACATTGTGTCTGTTTAATTGCCCAGACACATGAAAATTTGCCTCATCCATAAAACAAACGTGTGAGAAACTCGGGATCTTCACTTAGTCTGTCCAGCATCGTTACTGAGAATTCTTTTCGCTGTGGTCTATCGTTCGTATCAAGTGCTTGTAACAGTTGCACTTTGTATGCATATAAGTGAAGATGTCTATGTAGCACCCTGCATACCGTGGGTAGGGGCATTTGTGGTTCTCTGGCAGCGGAACGAATGGACTTCTTCTGGCTTCGTGAAAATGAATCACGAACACGTTCGATGTCTTCATTCGATGTTCGTGGACGGCCACTACGATCTTGATCCAACAGGGACCCAGTCTCCATGAATTTCTGGTGCCATTGGCGGATACTAGGACGAGATGAAGGGGTTTCCCATACTTAATCCGGAAATGTCGTTGCGTTTGTGTATCAGATTTTGTTTTGATGAACCAAGCAACGCAGTGCTCTCTCACTTGTGGGGACCACATTTCCATACGTTAGTGAGGGAGCTATAACAAAAAAACGATAATGTCAATTAAAACTTTGACATTTACAGTATATTTTACAACAAATACCATGAACTTACTAGTACAGGGTGTTCGTAATAAATGTTCAAAGTTGTAAAGAGACTTTATGGACACCCTGTATTTAATACTAGTTGAACTGTACCCAGTCTGCCCGTATATAGCCTTTAAAATGCATTCTGAATATTCTGATTTTTGCTGCAGTGATTGATTGTATTGAGTACCATCATCTGAACATCCTAAGCACGAAAACTATTATTTTTTTATGCACTGTCTTTGTGTAAATCTTGTTATCAGTGCGGTAATAACAACTCTGATATACATGAATGCGGAATCTCAGTTATCAGTATATAATACCTCTTTTACAAATTACGTTAATCATCTTTCCATTAGGTGCTAAAATGTTCCGTCTTGCTTCTTCTGCTTCCGTAGCTCAGGCCACGAATTTCCTCTTTCAGAAGAAATGTATTGAAAGTGAGTTTGACAATCACGCCCTGTATAATCCTTTGTGGGCCTCAGATAAAATAATTTACCCAACTCGAGACCAGTAGTGAGATACTGCATCCATTGCGAAGCGTGGTACTACTAGTTAGAGAGACAGCTGAGAACCTTTGTCGCCAGGAAAAATTCCTATCTCCGATGGAACAATGCCCAACTATTGGAAAAGTCGTTTTGTTTCTCGCGATGCGCGTTTACAAGCAGGAGCCTATGATAGTGTAGGAAAGTTGTTTTGCTTCTTGCTATGTACGTTTTCAAGCAGGAGATTATGATAGAGCAGGAAAGCTGATTTGCTTCTCGAGATGCACTTTTTTAAACAGAAGCCCATGATGGAGCAGGAAAGTTGTTTTGCTTCTCGCGATGCGCATTTCCAAGCAGGAGCCTATGATAGAGCAGCAGTGGCGTGCCCAGAAATTTTTTCGGGAGAAGGGGGAGGTGGGTTACGAAATTTATTTTTTTATACAACTAAATGGGTTATGAGTGCACTTTTAAAATGTGTGCAACATCCGCGCAAAAATATTCAAATAAATATTGCTGGAAATTATTATTAATATTCTTATCACCACATAATGGTTGACCACTTATACACTGACGGGGAAAAAAATCCCAACACCACGAAAAAATAGTTGTAGAGGAATGAAATGGCGGCAATACATTTGTATAGGGAACATATTTAATCGATTAAGGTTTCAAGATCACAGCTTATTGTAAGCGCGAGAAGAGCCATTTTAAATGTGAAATGCTGGTACATTAATAACCGGTGTAACCGCCAGAATGTTGAATGCAAGCACGCAAACGTTCATGCATTGTGTCGTACAGGTGCTGGATGTCAGTTTGTGGGATGGAGTTCCATGCCTGTTGCACTTGGTCGGTCAACACAGGGACGGTTAATGCTGGTTGGGGGTGACGCTGGAGTTGTCGTCCAATGATGTCCCATACGTGCTCGATTGGTGAAAGATCTGGTGATCTAGCAGGCCACGGCAACATGTCGACACTCTGTAGAGCATCTTGGGTTACAACAGCGGTATGCGGGCGAGCGTTATCCTGTTGGAAAACACCCCCTGGAATGCTGTTTATGAATGGCAGCACAACAGGTTGAATCACCAGACCGACGTACAACTGTGCCGTCAGGGTGCGTGGGATAACCACGAGAGTGCTCCTGCTGTCATAGAAAATTGCTCCCCAGACCATAACTCCAAGTGTAGGTCCAGTGTGTCTAGGCCGCAGACAGATTGGTTGCAGGCGCTCACCTGGCCTCCTTTTAACCAACACACGGCCATCACTGGCACCCAGGCAGAACCAGCTTTCATCAGAAAACACAACAGATCTCCACTCCGTCCTCCAATGAGCTCTAGCTTGACACCAATGACGTCGCAAACGGTAGTGGTTTGGAGTAAGTGGAATGCACGCTACAGGGCGTCTGGCTCGGAGCTGTCCTTCAAGTAACCGATTTGTAACAGTTCGTTGTGTCACTGTGGTGGCAACTGCAGCTCGAATTGCTGCCGCAGACGCGGTACGATGCGCCACGGCCATACGCCGTACACGGCGGTCTTCCCTCTCAGTAGTGCCACGTGGCCGGCCGGAACCCGGTCTTCTTGAGGCAGTACCTTCCCTTGACCACCGCTGCCAACAATCATGCACAGTAGCTACATTCCTGCCAAGTCGTTCTGCAATATTGCGGAAAGAAAATCCACCTTCTCGTAGCCCTAATACGCGACCTCGTTCAAACTCCGTGAGCTGTTGATAATGGCTTCTTCGTCTTCTTAAGGTAAAATACACGTTAAAATCGTCTTCTTAAGGTAAAATACACGCCTACGTTAAAATACACATTTTTGGAAAAATTTTCGAATGTTCTTTTATTATAATACTTGAAAGAGTAGACTTTTAGGAATCCAAAACACTTTGATTTTTGTTTCTACGCTTATTAGAACAGAAGTTATAGCCAATTGAATAAACCGGAAGTGAGATCGACCGAACAGTAAAAAGTTAAACATTGTAATTCATAAGTGATATTCTTCGCTTATATATTTTTTAATGCTAGCAGAATTTATTTGTAATGATTTTGGATTCATTTATTTGCATTTGGCAACACTTAATTAATTAAATAATATATTTTATGTTCTGTGGAATGGCAATCAGTATTATTCTGAGATTTGGTTACGTTTGCTTCGCGCTTTGTTTAGTCATAATTTCTGGTGAAATTTTGTATGTTCCGTTGCTATTTTAGTAGTGAACTTGCTTTAGATTTATTGTTTATCATTTGAAGTGAATTAAGATGCCAAAAGTAAGGTCTAAGAGATCGAAAAAACGATCCTTTCACGGCAATCGCTACACTGCCCCTAAGCCATGTGATAGTGACGATGTTAATGACTGCAAGTTCAAGTAAGCTAAAAATCCCGAATATTCAAGTAAATGTATCAGACAATGAAACAGATGCGCCCAAAGGCAATAGAATATTTGATATTGAGACTTTAATACACTGCCGGACAATTGCTAAGGACGGATGACAATAGCAACGATAGCAACCATAAAATGGAAGGCAGGAAAATGTGGAAATTACCATAAGTTCGGGATACAGTAAGACGTGTTGTGCGTATGCAAATTTGGATTCCCGAACTTGTTCGTGACGTCATAGCGCTGATAAGAGATATAAAGGATTTGACGCGTATTGACCGTTGTTGTTCAAACGCAAAGTTGAAAAGGAAAGAATCAATTGACGAACTTGCAATTTTCAGTATGTCTTCCCGACATCACCTAGATGATTTTATGCGTGGCCGTATTATTGGCAAGATTGAAGAAGGGCGAAAAATAACAGATGTTGCCCGGGAGTTCGACGTCAGCCACAGTGTTGTTTCAAGGCTTTGGAAATCATTTCAAACAAATGGAGAGTGTAGCAAACGTCACGGGGGAGGTCGTGTTTGCAGTACGACACCTGCAGAAGATCGGTACATAGTGCTATCAACAAAAAGACACCGGCACAGCACAGCTAGTGAGGTAGCAAATCAGTTTATGGGTGCTACTGGCAAGCGGATCTCCCGAAAAACTGTCGCCAGACGTTTGCATGAAGGAGGACTATACGCCCGCCGTTCTGTTGTGTGCATCCCATTGTCCAGACGTCACCGTACCGCCCGTTTGCAATGGTGCCATCAACATCGCAATTGGACTGATAACGACTGGTCTGCTGTCCTCTTCTCAGATGAGAGTAGATACAGTCTATCGTCTGATTGCCGACGACAACTGATCTGGCGTGATAGTGGTACTGCATATTGTCCAGCAAACATACAGGAAAGGGACCGATATCCGACATGTAGTGTCATGGTATGGGCTGGCATCATGATCAATGGCCGTACGTCCCTCTATGTGCTTCCAACTGGGACTATGACTGGCCAACGATACATTAATGATGTTCTGCTACCTCATGTTCGCATGTTCCGTGGTGCTGTCGGTGATAGATTCATTTTTATGGACGACAACGCAACATGTCATCGAACAGTCGCTGTCCAGGAGTGTTTTGAGAGCGAGGATATTCAACGCCTCGTATGGCCAGCACGTTCTTCAGATCTGAATCCCATTGAAAATGTGGGATGCTTTGGGGAGGAGTCTTGCTGGTCGCCAATGCCCTCCAATAAACAAGGACACCCTCATCCGTGCACTGACAGAGGAATGGGATAAATTACCCTAACAGCTGCTTGATAACGTTGTGCAAAGCATGACACGACGTGTGGAATCTTGCATCGCGCTCCATGGTGGCCATATCCCGTATTGACATCTTACGCCGGAACGCCTGCGGACGGTAATTGCATTTTTTCACGTTTACGTATTCTGCACAAAATGGCCTGTTTGTCCCTTGAACATGTTCCAAAGCTTTCTGGATTTCAGAGCACAATAAATTGTGTTTCTTGTAATGTCCTGGCATTCTGACATTATTTTATTTCACTTGGCATCCAACCACACTTACTTTTTTATGCGCTATATAGCCGTTTATGATCCGTCCTTAGCAATTGTCCAGCAGTGTATCTGTGTTGTTCAAACTATCTTGCCCAGAATGCTTTCAAACTGATTTGAAATTGGTTGAAGATTCAAAATTTGGACTCTGCTCAAACTTGTGTTTAATTTGTAAGTGTGGTTTTAAAATGGGTTTTCTTCAACTCGCAAGGAACACAACAAAAACTTGATAAATTCAGCATTAGTTCTTAAATTACGATTAATTGGAAAGGGTTATTCTGCAGGGAGAAAGCTGTTATGCACTTTGAACTTGCCTTTTCTATCTAAGGCAGCTTTCAGACGGCATGAAGGCCACCTATTTGAAGCTGTACAAGCTGCAACTGAACAAAACATGCAAGAAGCAGCAACAGAAGTAAAGAATTTAAAAAGGAGTACATCTAAGAAAGCAACAAAAATTACAGCTTGTGGTGTGTCAGTCGATGGCACTTGGCAGCGGCGTGGGCATACATCCCTGAATGGTTGTGTGTCAGTAATTTCCATTGACACTGGGAAAGTTTTAGATTTGGAAGTTCACAATATTGTTACAAGTGTAAAAGAGACTATGATTCGAGTAAGGACACCTATGCTCAAATCACACAGGATCTGCATCAAGCATGGAATCAGTGGGGGTGTATAGAATATTTGAACGGTCTAAAAAAATCGACAACTGAAGTACACCTATGGAGATGGTGACTCCAAAGGCTATATGGAAGTAAAAGACATTTATGGGCAAGACACAGTTCAAAAACTGAAGTGTATAGGCCATGTGCAGAAAAGAGTTGGTTCTCGCTTGAGGAATTTGAAAAAAAGCAAAAAAGGAATCGGAGGGAAAGGGAAATTAACCGATAAGTTTATAGACAAACTGCAGAATTACTATGGCATTGCTATCCGGAGCAATGTAGGAAATTTGTAGAGTATGCAAACTGCGGTTATAGCTGCATTTTTTCACTGCTGTTCCAGTGACAAGAACATAATGCATGGACAATGCCCGACAGGATCAGATAGCTGGTGTAAATACCAGCGCGCATTATCTGCTGGTAATCAGATTTGTGATAAATCTCCTGGTCTTCCAGATTCTGTCATAAAAGTTATAAAACCAATGTACACGAGTCTGTGTAATCAAGCTCTACTTTCAAAATGTTTGCATGAGAAGACCCAAAACTGTAATGAAAGTTTTAACAATTTGCTATGGACTGTTTTACCAAAAGAAACATTTGTTGGACTGCAGACCATGTTATTAGGAACAAATATTGCAGTTTTGCTGTTTAATTCTGGTTATTTTAGACTGTTACCTGTGTTCGAAATATTAGGAATACCATTTGAACAAAAGATGGTTAATGATTACTTGAGACTGGACAATGAGCGAATAATGAATTCGAGACGTCAATCCTTACCCACTGCAAAACTTGCTCGGAAAAAAAGAAGAGCTGCAAAAAAATCAAAATTGGCAGGAAATGAAATCAAGGAAGGTTGTACATATAAGAGTGGTGAATTTTAAATGTGATGAACAAGTAGTATATAGAATTTTCTTCAAATCAAATCTTTTAACGCGTTTTCTGAAAAACTAAATTTTCAGCTATATTTCCGTACGAGAAATGTGATTATTTAAAAAGTTTTCAAGATATGGTATCGAAATTTTGTTCTATTGTTTCAAATATTCTCTTCTATTCTTTGAACTAAAAGTTAAAGTGTACATGCATATTTGGTGGTATTATAAGTGTTTAAACATGATGCGATAAGATTATTTCAATAAATTTAAAAAAATGTTTTGCAGTTTTTGTTCGATTTGCTATAATAATGTGAATTTAAGGAATATCACAAAGATTTTAGTTCATTGTGCAGGAAAGGGTTACAGTAATATACAGTATCATGGAAATTGAAATATATAGAGTTTAATTGACTGTACAGTGTCTGGCGTCCGTATGAAATTTTACTTAATTTTTACTCACAATGACACGTTTCATAACATTTCAAAAAAATTTTGTCAAAGTTATATAGTTTTTTTCATGTTTTGCATTCATATTAACTCGAATTGTGTGTATTTAATTAATTTTGTGTTAATTTAAAAAAAATGCTTCTAACGTAGACAAATACCTTAAAGGCATTCTTGACTAACATCAACACCCTACGTCGAATCTCAACGATAACTAACGCTCACGAACGTTACAGCGCGTATTTACAGCAAACCTGCTTTGCATGTTCCGAGGGGCGCTACTAGCGCCACACGTATGCGCCGAGCGCGAAATTTGCATAGACGTCATCTTACAGATGTACTCTCACCGCCTACCAACTGTCGTTTATCTAACACAACCCCTTCTTGGTGTTGGGATTTTTTCCGTCAGTGTAGTTTGCTATTTATCTGTGCAGAAAACAAGTTGAGAAAAATGACTGGAATCCCGATAAGACCGATTTGTGTGAGAGAAATCTTTTTTCCAAAGCAGTAAATAAACATGTCTAAAAATGGTACATAAATTGAAATCTTGTAATAGTCTTCTGGGTTTATGTTATAGCGTTGGCTTTGTTTTGATGTGACTCTTGGTATTTTAATCAAAACTCCTTGCTTTTCAGCGTGACTTTAGAGTAATCTGAAATAAGTCATGGAATTCAAATTTGGCATTGCCTACCGTCGCCATAGAAACTTTCAGTATACCCATGTATTGGCTTTTCATTGCAATGGGACATTCTGGTCCTTGGCTCCTTGCCGCTTCAACGTCTTCATGGAGAAAACAAATACGTTGAATTGTTGCCATGAAGCATAAAACAATTTCAAATACAGTCCAACCCCTATTTAACGGACTGCGATTTAACAAATTCCGCGATTTTACGTACATATTTTATGGTCCCGACGGAATCACATTTAAATTAATGCTTGGCGTTACCCGATTTAACGAACACATTTCTCCATTTAGCGAACATTTTTTATGGTCCCGACGGAATCACATTTAAATTAATGCTTGGCATTTCCCGATTTAACGAACACATTTCTCCATTTAGCGAACATTTTTTATGGTCCCGCCGGAATCACATTTAAATTAATGCTTGGCGTTTCCCGATTTAACGAACACATTTCCTCAATTTAGTGAACATTTTTTATGCTCCCGACGTAATCACATTTAAATTAATGCTTGGCGTTACCCGATTTAACGAACACATTTCTCCATTTAGCGAACATTTTTTATGGTCCCGACGGAATCACATTTAAATTAATGCTTGGCGTTTCCCGATTTAACGAACACATTTCCTCAATTTAGCGAATATTTTTTTTGTTTTATAAAGCACACAACTATGTTGACCAGCCTTTTCCCGTTAAAAGTTAGCCCAAATGCAATCCCTTTATGATGTTTTCCATGAGGGCCTCGGGTGGCGTAGTGGTCAGCGTTCGTGACTGCCACGGATAAGACCTCGGCTTCGATCCCAGGTAGGTACGAACGCTCGGGCCACTAAATATCCGCCGTGCGTCGGATGGGCACGTTAAGCCGTCGGGCCCCGGGTACTGGCCCCCGGTAATAAATAAGTGCGTCTTCCTCCCCCTTTCTACCTCGCTTCCGTGTCACTTTCCTATCGGGCACTCTAGCCCAAATCTCCTAGCTTCTAATTTCAAAGGGTTATTTAGGACCTGGCTGTCAGACACTCCCTTCATAAAATCCTCTACATATGATCTAATCTGATCTGGGAACCATGAACAGATTGGAGTAAACGCATCAGATTCTGATGAAAAAGATGAAGCAGAACTGAAACTTAGCTGGTTTAGTGATGCTGGTAACAGTATAGAATGTGCTAAAAAGTACTTGATGCCCTTCAACATGAATCATGCACTTCATAAAATTGAAGCTGCAGTTAATAAAGCTAAATGTTCAGAAAAAACATAAGCAATTTTCTCTAAAGCATTTTTTTCTACAATGTAAAAAGGTAATCAATCAACACATATTCCGTTTTTACAAGTCAATTAGTACTAATTGATGTTCTGTTTCATGCAGTTTAGGATACTGAAATCATTATTTAAAAAGCTAAATCCTTGGGGAAAAATCAACTATGGTATTTTTCTCGCAATTTTAAAGTACGCCTAAATTTTGATGCTACATATTAAAATCTAATATCTAAGAATTATTCATTTAACATGCAAAGTAAATGTGTACGTATTATAACATTTTTAGTAATAAATTCGTAATTAAAAGTAGTATACATAATTTAAATGTCCCTAAAAGAAAGAGAACATAGCTGCTTACGTATTCTACACTGCTGGCCATCCAAAATGCAACACCAAGAAGGACACGAGATAGCAAAGCCAGATTTACTGGACACATAACAACAGATACAAAGATGAAACGATTGAGCTTACAGGACCGTGCGACTTGCGGAACACGCAGACATCAATAGTTCGTGTGGCCCCCATAGCTGCGCTGGCAATAACGGCAGCTACACGCCGCGGCATCGAACGAAATGGCTTTGGATGTGGGCTTGGGGTATGTCGGTCCAGGCTGCTTCCACACGTTGCTACAGTTCATCAGGCATAGCCGCGGGTGGTGTTTACCGGAACCACTCGGTTGCCGATCAGCGACCAGACGTGTTCGATGGGAGACATATTGGGAGAACAGGCGGGCCACTGCAGCAGTGACCCCTGCCGCGTGCGGGCGCGCATTGTCCTGTTGAAACGTGGCCGCTGGCAGGTCTTGCAGGTAATTGAGCACTACAGGCTCCAAAACGTCGAAGATGGTGCGGTGGCTGTGTACCGGAAATGCGTACCAGAGGGGTGCGTGTGTCATATCCAATTGCGCCCAAAACCATAACGCCAGGCGACGGACCGATATGGCGATGCATAATGCAGGCGTCATGCAGTCTCTCGCCGCGGTTCCACCACACGCGGATCCGACCATCGCGGTGTTGCAGGCAGAAGCGGGATTCGTCGAAGAAGACGATGTCGTGCCATTCCGTAGTCCATGTACGGCGTTCAACGGCCCACTGCCGCCGCACTCGCCAGTGGTGTAACGTCAATGGTAATCGGAGCAATGGGCGCCGTGTGACAAGTCCCCGATTCTGCAGACGACGTCGAACGGTACGTGCTGACACAGGTTGTTGCGCAACACACCCTAATTCCTGCGCTAACGTTCGTGATGTGGCGGTGCGGGCCGTCAATGCTCGCCGCACAACATGCCGGTCCTCTCGTTCGGTGGTGTGCCGCGGCTGCGGCAATCGCTCACGTCTGTTCCGCCCGTCCCTCCTGCACCCACCGAATCCATACTCGCCTCACTGTGGTGGATGTCGTCCCACACGAGCGTCGATGTCTCAGTACGATAAAGCGCTGTCGCGATAAGCTACTATTCGTCCTCTGTCGAACTCCGAAACGTGCTGGAATGACTGCCGTATTCTGAGACGACGCATCAGGAAGTTTCCACGCACAGGACCGGTAGCACAACACACTTCCACTACTTACACCCTGCCTACTGTGCACCCTTCTTATAGTGCTCCTCCGTGGCGTGCCGGGCGCACATGATTTGCATATGCCCTGCAATGCTAATCGTTTGCATGTCCTCTCGCGGGCGACGCATGCTGCGAATTTCAGGCCAATCGGAAGCTTCCTTCTTGGTGTTGCATTTTGGGTGGCCAACAGTGTATTATGAACACTAGCCTAATTTGAATGTTTCGTTCGAAAGGTTTCCTCGATTTAGCGAATTCCGCGATATTACGTACAAGACTGTTGGTCCCTTGAAGTTCGTTAAATCGAGGTCTGACTGTATTATTGTAATCAGGAATTGATGAAGATTACCGAGATTGCAAAAGTACATGGGTACCCCACGGATTGTGTTAAAAAACTTATGCAACAATATAAACGGAAGACTTCTATAACCCTCACCAGAAGTGTACCCACAACTACCTACGTGGGAAGTATAACCTATTTGAAACCAGTTGTTTGCTAAGAAACACCTGCAAAAAAATATTCTTTGGGTTTTGGTGTCAAGACCCAAAACCTTTCTATTATTAGGCATGATAGAGACACAATACCAACTCTATCCCATTTTGGTGTTTACAGTATCCCACTGCTGGACATTAATGGACAAACTGCAAATCTCTGCTATGTGGGTTCGACCTACAGAAGCCTGGGAATCAGATGGGCTGAACATAAATATGCAATTCGTAAAAGAACAGTTACTTCGACTTTGTCAAAAACTGTCACTGAGGGAGACCTAAAACCGGATTGGGACAATGAAATTTGTTATCAACAGCCTCGACAAAAAGTTATATGTTGTTTACTGAGAGTCTTCACATTATAAAACAGGGAACTAAGTGCTGCAAATAGGATTTACCTGTTTATGTTCCTAGTGCCTGGAGAGATCTCATGTTGGAATATCCAAGCGAGGAACTCCCAAAATAATTTAGGTAATTTCGTAAGTAGTTTGTAGTGATTGACATTTAATATATTTTACTCATCTCATTTACATATTTGTAATGTTTGTGCTCATCCCTGTTGCTTTATAAGTCATGTACCACTTTATAGTGATTTCACTCCTTAGTCTGATGATGCGACCATAGTGGTTCGCGAAAGTGCTCGCTAAAGCTTTTAAACTCATCCTTTTAATTGTAAATACAGATGTTTTTTAACCTACGTTTTTAGATAGTGATTGGGAGGTGTGGTGTTTGTGTTCTATATGAAGACGAATCTGATCGTGCTTTGACAGCCTTAATTACCCTTTGAATAGTTGCACGAAAGTACAACCTGGTTTTTTACACTGTGGACAGTTTGAGAGAGCAGATTGAGAAACAAATTCCCCCTCCAACATCTCTGAAGCAATTGGCTAATGTTCTGATCAACGAATGGTACAACATTCCACTGGAGACTATTCAAAAGCTGTATGAATCTATTCCAAGAAGGTGGGAAGCTGTATTAAAGGCAAAAAATGGTCCAACATCTCTGAAGCAATCAGCTGAATTATGATCGACGAATAGTACAACATTCCACTGGAGACTATTCAAAAGCTGTATGAATCTATTCCAAGAAAATGGGAAGCTGTTTTGAAGGCAAATGGTGGTCCAACATCTCTGAAGCAATCAGTTGATGTCTGATCGACGAATGGTACAACATTCCATTGGAGACTATTCAAAAGCTTTATGAATCTATTCCAAGAAAGTGGGAAGCTGTATTAAAGGCAAATGTTGGTCCAACATCTCTGAAGCAATCAGTTGATGTCTGATCGACGAATGGTACAGCATTCCACTGGAGACTATTGAAAAGCTGTATGAATCTATTCCAAGAAAGTGGGAAGCTGTGTTAAAGACAAATGTTGGTCCAACATCTCTGAAGCAATCAGTTGATGTCTGATCGACGAATGGTACAGCATTCCACTGGAGACTATTGAAAAGCTGTATGAATCTATTCGAAGAAAGTGGGAAGCTGTGTTAAAGGCAAATGGTGGTCCAACATCTCTGAAGCAATCAGCTGATGTCTGATCGACGAATGGTACAGCATTCCACTGGAGACTATTGAAAAGCTGTATGAATCTATTCGAAGAAAGTGGGAAGCTGTGTTAAAGGCAAATGGTGGTCCAACATTGCTGAAGCAATCAGCTGATGTCTGATCGACGAATGGTACAGCATTCCACTGAAGACTATTGAAAAGCTGTATGAATCTATTCGAAGAAGGTGGGAAGCTGTGTTAAAGGCAAATGGTGGTCCAACATCGCTGAAGCAACCAGCTGATGTCTGATCGACGAATGGTACAGCATTCCACTGGAGACTATTCAAAAGCTGTATGAATCTATTCCAAGAAAGTGGGAAGCTGTGTTAAAGGCAAATGGTGGTCCAACATTGCTGAAGCAATCAGCTGATGTCTGATCGACGAATGGTACAGCATTCCACTGAAGACTATTGAAAAGCTGTATGAATCTATTCGAAGAAGGTGGGAAGCTGTGTTAAAGGCAAATGGTGGTCCAACATCGCTGAAGCAATCAGCTGATGTCTGATCGACGAATGGTACAGCATTCCACTGAAGACTATTGAAAAGCTGTATGAATCTATTCGAAGAAGGTGGGAAGCTGTGTTAAAGGCAAATGGTGGTCCAACATCGCTGAAGCAACCAGCTGATGTCTGATCGACGAATGGTACAGCATTCCACTGGAGACTATTCAAAAGCTGTATGAATCTATTCCAAGAAAGTGGGAATCTGTGTTAAAGGCAAATGGTGGTCCCAACATCTCTGAAGCAATCAGCTGATGTCTGATCGACGAATGGCACAACATTCCACTGGAGACTATTCAAAAGCTGTATGAATCTCATCAAAGAAGGCGGAAAGTTGTATTCAAGGCAAATGGTGGTCCAACGCTTTATTAGTAAAGTCATACCGCCTGTGTTCCAGGTGTTTACATTATTTTGTCGAATTCCTGTATGTAAGGCGTAATAAACATTATATTTTTGAGAACAAAAGAGTCAAAAGTGTAAATGTGAAATAGAATTTGTTATCGGTTAACCTACTACAAAAGTTTGCCTGCGTGCAGGTAAATAACATAACATTTCGATTTAACTTGTGGTATTCACAGTTCAGAGCTCTCTGGTCTATTTATTGTCCGCAGAAAGTAGCCTTGGCCGCCCTAGTGGGCGAGTGGTCTGAGGGTGCTAAGCTTCGGACTGTTCGTTACGTGGGCCCAGGGTTCAAATCCCGGTGAAGCAAGGCTGCTGTGATTGGGTGATGGCGTTGGCTTTGTCCCTTCCTTGGAACCACTGGTCTTTACTTAGGGATGGCCGACCGCTTATAGCATTTAAGAGTTGCTCATACGGGCATCAAACCCCGAAAAAAAGGTATCTTTCGCCTGACCTTTCCGTATCTATGTTCAGAAACAACTGTTTACAAAAATTCACCCGACTTTTATGTCAATGTATGGAAACATTTGGACATAAAAGTCAAGAACTAGGCATTTCAAACTGCAGTAGATTCCGGTTAATCGGGACACATCGGGGATAGAGCATTTTTGGCCCAATTAAGCGGGTTCCCCAGTTATGTGAAGCTTTATCCCAAAGAGCTAATTTGGG
This sequence comes from Macrothele yani, assembly GCA_039090855.1. Classification (NCBI taxonomy): domain Eukaryota; kingdom Metazoa; phylum Arthropoda; class Arachnida; order Araneae; family Macrothelidae; genus Macrothele; species Macrothele yani. Next base: position 68,236,670 of record CM077028.1, on the reverse strand, counting down.
ATGCTCTTCAAGAATTGCCTCAAACAAAGGGTGGCCCAATTAACTGGAAACAACTGTATTTCAAAAGAAGAATCCTGACTGCACAATATTTCAATAACTGCCCACAATTTTTAGTGCGAACGACTGTTTGCGAAAGAAACAACGAATATGAGTGAAATGGTTCCGTTTAATCCTTTTATGATTTTTGACACATTAGAACCTTTTTTCACTTATATATTTCTAAGACATTATATGTCTTTCACTTATATGTTTTTCTCATTTATACGTGAAATGTCGCTGGATCCAAAAATTCTGCATTGCCTTTAATGTTAAATTTTCCTGTTTTGTTTATATAGTTTTTCAGTTATAAGGTAATTTTACTTTTCCCCTTGGAAAACGTATAACAGGGGGTTTACTGTATTTTCATTTTTGTATATTCATCATTACATAGCTGGATTATATATATTTCAAAGACTCGGGTGTAAACCATGGTAACCAACACTTCTGTCGTTGTGAGATACGTAGATTACAAGCAGTAAAAAATATAAACCTTTGCATTTACCATAAACTGAAAGTTGTATTGTGGTGCCTATGTTGACATAAATGTATAATAAATACTTTAAAATGCTCAGATTACCACTGCTGTTATTTTTCGTACGCAACTCATTTTTTTTACAAAGATTTTGGTTACCATGGTTTACGCCCGAACCCTTCATTTAGTTTAACCGCATGAGAAAAAGTGATTTTCGTTCACGTTTTGTGATGTTCATATCATGTTTTGAATACAAGACGTACCTGTTTTTATTTTATCATCTCTATATTCAGAACATTAAAAGATGGCGGCGAATGATGATGGTCCAAGCACACCCAACGGTCCCAGCTTCAAGGAGCAGTTTCGATTTTTCGCTAAGTTCGGAGACAGCAAGAGCACTGGCGAAACCATCACGCTCTCTAACAGCGACAAATGGATGAAACAAGCCAAGGTCATTGACAACAAAAAAATCACCACAACGGACACGGGAATCTACTACAAGCAGGTGGCCAAGTAAGAACATCACGATTTTTTACACGACTTTCCCAACTTGCTCAAACACGACACTAGATTTTTCTGGTATTTCTTGCGAAGTTTATTTTTCCCCAATCACACTGCGAAACTTTCCTGTTCACGATTTCAGCTCAGGGGAAATACGTGCAATTATTTTGCAGTCTAACATTCCCAACAAAGCAGATTTTCTTGAGTAATAAGTTTTCGTTGGAATTATAAGAATTCAAACAGATCATGCAAAGCTTGTGACCCACATCACAAATAATGAATCGTTTCGCTACGGACACGCAAAAGGGAATTATTATTATTCAAAACCCTGCAATGAAGGCGGCAGATGTTTTCCTGAATCAAAAATAAACTGTAACGGAAAAAGTTAGGCATGTTGTTACCAAGAATAACAAAATCTCTTATTGCACAAATAACGAATGGTAAAACATTCCACTGGAGACTATTCAAAAGCTGTATGAATCTATTCTAAAATATAAAATAAACTGGAACGGGAAAAGTTAGGCATGTTGTTACCAAGAATAACAAAATCTCTTATTGCACAAATAACGAATGGTAAAACATTCCACTGGAGACTATTCAAAAGCTGTATGAATCTATTCTAAAATATAAAATAAACTGGAACGGGAAAAGTTAGGCATGTTGTTACCAAGAATAACAAAATCTCTTATTGCACAAATAACGAATGGTAAAACATTCCACTGGAGACTATTCAAAAGCTGTATGAATCTATTCTAAAATATAAAATAAACTGGAACGGGAAAAGTTAGGCATGTTGTTACCAAGAATAACAAAATCTCTTATTGCACAAATAACGAATGGTAAAACATTCCACTGGAGACTATTCAAAAGCTGTATGAATCTATTCTAAAATATAAAATAAACTGGAACGGGAAAAGTTAGGCATGTTGTTACCAAGAATAACAAAATCTCTTATTGCACAAATAACGAATGGTAAAACATTCCACTGCAGACTATTCAAAAGCTGTATGAATCTATTCTAAAATATAAAATAAACTGGAACGGGAAAAGTTAGGCATGTTGTTACCAAGAATAACAAAATCTCTTATTGCACAAATAACGAATGGTAAAACATTCCACTGGAGACTATTCAAAAGCTGTATGAATCTATTCTAAAATATAAAATAAACTGGAACGGGAAAAGTTAGGCATGTTGTTACCAAGAATAACAAAATCTCTTATTGCACAAATAACGAATGGTAAAACATTCCACTGGAGACTATTCAAAAGCTGTATGAATCTATTCCAAGAAGGTGGGAAGCTGTAATAAAGGCAAATAATGGTCCAACATCTCTGAAGCAATCAGCTGATGTTTAAGTCACGTTCTTACCGTCTTAAGAAACTGGAAAAAGGAACTTGAATAAATCACTATATTTACAGATACGTTAAAAAATAATTATACCAGTTTCGAAGGGACAACATACAACAAGGCAAAGGAGCACTCATGGGGTCCCCGATTTCAGGACTTCTAGCCGAATCGATAAGAAGAGAAAATATTTACAAAGATTTCTTTAAAACCTCAAGTTCGGTTGACATACGTGGACGTCATTTTCGCTGTATGATCGCATAGCTAGTAAAATCTTAGATCATCCCGCCGATTCATTCCACTGTATCCATCCATCCTGTATCCAAGTACCAAATTACACACCATAGATCTTCCTGGAACCCTACAAAACAGCCGTTTGCAGAACATGGTTCAGAGGATTCTTTATATTATGTTTCACCGTGGAAACAAAGGAATGCATAAATCACTAGCATTATGAACAAAGATCTATTAGGATGATTCCCCAAACCGAAGTTAGAAAACATTTTGAATAACGACCAATGTCCCAGACTCTGACGTGGTAGCGTACCTAACATAAACAGACTGAAATACCCCGAGCCGTAACGCACCTCCTTAAGTTTTCCCTCACACTAAGAATCTAATGAAGAAATTTGGAGTGGGTGTCGTAATTAAATCCTCTATGTCCATATCCAACACATCATAACATGAGGCAATTTTCTGAGAAAGGAACAGGGGTTGGGTGTATGAAATACCCCTAAACTACCCAGACGGCTCCAAGAAACTGTACATATGCATTACAAAAAGATCCATCCAAAAGACAACTAAGGAACACAGGAGAGACGTTAGAAAGGGTTAAACTACAATAGCTCTGTGTAAGGAGGTTGTAAATGGGATGAAAGAAAAGACAGGCATTCTACAGCAGCTGTAGGGGGGCCAGTGATACATGAAAGTGCGGACATTCTCACTCATTGTCGCTCGTATAATGAGAACCCTTCTTTGGAACTTTCAAATACATGGCGTAATCTTTAGAACGGAGAATCGCGGTTAATACCAAATAGAATTTCACCTGTTACCATGACTTGCATTGCACGTTCCTTCATTCATTTCTCGTTATTAACATGTACTCTCCTTAACCTACGGCAGGGATGGCAAACCTATGGCACGCGTGCCGCTGGGTGGCACACTGATATGAAAACATTAATATTAACTAAAAATTTAGTTTTTTGAAAACAGTAATTTTATATTTAGAAATTTTTGTTAGATATTTGGATTTCATAGGTTATATTTTTTTTGTTAGATTTCCTTGTGGAAATGTAATGAGGTAGGAATTAATTAAATTGCTGAGTTTGCCAACTATGATCACAGGGAAATATATAATGTGTGAAGTGAAGCAGAAATTTGTATTAACAAGTTAGTAAAATCATGCAATGCATTGATTATAATAAGCTTTCCAACATACCAAAAATCATTACTCAAGTTATCACTCAAGTTATGAGAATAATGGCTGTGGAATAAATCTCGGTCCTGTGCCCTGATCCTTGATCCCATTTCGATGATATTAAACAGAACTGGTTCGGTATACCTCCGAAATAACATGATAAAGTTTTGTCGTAATCGAAGCATTTTTACGTAAGTTATGATGCATAAGGGTATAGATCCCGCTCCTGCGTCCTAACGTTTGACCCCATTTCGCCCATTTTCAGAAAGATTGGTCCCCAGGCAGGCCCCTACAGCATACTAATATTTCATCCAAATCCAGGAGAAACACCCCCATAGCATAATTCCACCGCCGCCGAACTTCACAGTCGGCACAATATATTCCGGCAGGAGGCGTTCTCCAGGCAGACGCCAAACCCAGAGCCTGCCATCCGAACGGAAAAGAGGGCGAACCTTGATTCGTCGCTCCAGAGAACCTGTTTCTTCTGTTCAAAGGTCTATTGTCGACGTTCTTTGCACCACGTTAGCCGAGTAGCGCTATTGAACTTGGTGATCAAAGGCTTGTGGGCGGTAGCACGTCCATGATAACCGAGCAGATGGGCTTTCTTACGGATGGTATTCATCGAAAGAACACTCCCGGATGCCTGTTGAAACTCCTCGCTTAATGTGGCCCATCGATTTGGTACGGTTCTTCCGAATTTCTCTCCCAGCACCCGTCGGTCTCTAACTCCCAGTTTTGTGGGTCTGCCGGGTCGGGGCACATTCCGACAGCCACCTCTCATCTTCCACTTGCCAATCACGTAGGCCACTGTCGATTTTGGGTACTTCAACTCGCTGGATATGTCACGTATGGATCGGCCATTTCTGTGATACCCGACGATTACACCTTTCTCGAAATCAGAGAGCTCCGAACTGCGTGGCATCTTGCATACGATTGGTTGCGTTGTTGTTTCCCACACGATATTTAACGGCGGCGGCCGTGACGTGTATCAGGACCGCAGATATCGTCGATTGCAGGGGTGTCCAATTTCTTGTTGGTAGATAGTGTATTTTTGCTGGTATATAAATTTGATAACAATCACTTTAAACTAATGTGCTGTACAGTAAAAAAAAAAAAAAGGATTACAAATTTCGTTTTTTTTCTTCCTCAGGGCCAAACGGTCTTTAGCAATGAAAGAATATGAACAGTTCTTGGAAAATTTAGCAAAAAATAAAAAAGTCGATGTTGAAGAAATCAAACAGAAAATGACTTCCTGCGGACCACCTGGAACATCAAAAACAACGGTACGTATTTACAGCTATTTGTCTACTAATGTTGGTAGATTGAGCTCCTTGTGTCATCACACACACACACACACACAAGGAGACGCACAATGCTCAACAGGCACCTCTCCCCTCTGGCATCAATGAGCTGAGGACGTAACACAGCTGGACGACGGTTCGTCGTTTGACCATCTGTGCACCACTTTTGATACGTACTCACTACAGCGGCACATGAACAATACACAAGCCGTGCCATTTTCGAGATTGTAGTTCCGAGACTCCGTGCCATCACAATTTGTCCTCTTCCAAGCTTTCGCACGTCAATCAAATGGCTTTTTCAAGGAAGGTAGACAGCTAACTGCAAACTGAATAACAGAACATTTCAACAATTTGAACGTGATGATGTGATTTTAAGTAACACCCGAGAGCAGTGCTGTACAATTTTTGGCCCCCGGGCAGCATGAGGCACGCGGAAGTACAATTTGCGGCCCACAAATGAAGAATAAACCAAATTCCATTTCTGAATTTTCTTTCTTCTTTTATCATTCTACTAGTGCCACCTTACGTGCTTTTTCTGTTCTCAGAAACCACGCCCATCGGCTGAGCATATTTTCACGAAACTTTCATTTTTTTCCCTATCTTGCGTTTATAGGTACACTGGAACACCTACTTTACATTAGGGACACCTACCTAACAACACTTTGTTCCACCTTTCTGCACAGTCACGGCTCGTAGACGCCTAGAAACAGATTCTACAAGGTGTCGAACATCCTTCATGCATAACTTGGCCCATGTCCACTACGGCAGCTCCGTCAGTTCACACTCCTTCCGTGAAGGAGGATCAGCAGTTCTCACACCCCGTTCTAGCATATCCCACAAATGTTCAATTGGGTTACAGTCAGAAAAGTTTGGGGGCTAAGGTAATGTGGTGAATTCGTTGCCGTGTTGCTCCAACCATTCAGTAGTTATACGATCCCGATAACACGGTACATAGTCCTGGTGAAAGATGTCACCGTGGTTTGGGTAAACTTTTTGAAGATATGGATGGAGATGTCCGGCTAACAAATCCCTGTAGCGTCCACCATTCAGTGTGTGTGGGACGATAACCAACGGACCTAGGTTTGCCAGTGAAAAGCTCTCTAGAAGAAAACCACCTCCGCCAGCCTTTTAAACACCAACTCTCAACCAGGGGATAGAGCTTCATGCTGTTTACGCCATATGCGAACCCGATCATCAGCATGGTGCAACGAGAAACGGGACTCATCATTCCAGACGACCTTCTTCCATCTGTCGAGATTCCATTGCCTATTTTCCTTGCCCCAAGAGAGGCGTTGTTTGCGATGGCTGGGCGTCATCATGGGTGCCCTCGGTTGTCTCCGGCTGTGGAATCCCAGGCAAATCGAAGTATAGCTCATGGTGCATGTGGAAATAGGTCGAACTGCACCGCTGTTGTGCTGGTGGGTGAGCTGGGCGACTGTTGCACGTCGTTGCTGAGATAGCAGTCGTGACACCTCGTTACTGAGATGGCAGTCGTGACACGTCGTTGCTGAGATAGCAGTCGTGACACGTCGTTACTGAGATAGCAGTCGTGACACCTCGTTGCTGAGAGAGCAGTCGTGACACCTCGTTGCTGAGAGAGCAGTCGTGACATCTCGTTGCTGAGATAGCAGTCGCGAAACCCGACGCTCACCTCTAGGATCAACCGCGCGTAGCTGACCAATGTGAGCTCTTCTTCCGGATGGCTGCGCATTATAATGAAGTCCTGGTACAACCTTGATACAGTAGTACGGGAGCAGACAACAAGTCCGGCTGTTTCCGGAGTACTGGCACCTACCCTCTGGGCCCCAACTATCTGGCCGCGGTCAAATTGGCTTAAGGCGGACCGTTACCCTAAAATTGACGAAAAATCACGTTTCGTTTTTATAAGCTTTTCTGAAAGTTTGGAATCTTACCTTTACAACTTCGTCTTTATAAGCTTTTCTAAAAGTTCGGAATCTTACCTTTACAACTTCGTCTTTATAAGCTTTTCTCAAAGTTTGGAATCTTACCTTTACAACTTTGTCTTTATAAGCTTTTCTCAAAGTTTGGAGAAAAGCTACGGAAGAGGCCTCTTTGAGAAAAGAGGCCTCTTCCGTAGCACTCTGCTCGAGATGTCCATAGCATGATGGTAATTAACACAGCAATAAGACATCTCTGTATTAACTGTATTTAATGTTCATCACGTAATATTAAATAATTTTCTTCCGCCCTATATACCATCGCATGCAGTTCTCGTTGCAATGTCCTTTCGGAAATTGGTTGGAGTGGACTTCCATTGACTGTTTGGGGCAATTGTTGCCTGGTTTGAAGCCGATTTGCAGTTACTAGGCGTGAAACACGGCGGCGGTCCCTGTTGTGAGAATTGTTTTCCGCCCACAGTTACGTCGCCGATGTTCAGTTGACTGCGAACTACACCACTATTTGTAGACCCGCTTTGACACACCAACGAATTGGGCGACTTCATTCACTTTGTGTCCGAGTGCACGGCCAAATACGATGGCTCCTTTTTGCCACTCGGTCATGTTTGTCTAACGATCCATATTGCAGACTAAATTCAACACACATGTTACCCTTCACCACTGCACGAGACAGAAATGATCCTGTAGACCACGTCAGTGCTATTTATCTTCCAACAATGCTATCATGGCGCCCTCTGTGTAACCGGTAACTACCTACTGCTATTTCTGTTAGGGGTGACTAATTTTTTGTCCAGTGTTGTTTAAAAGAGGAAAAGCAAAACTCCGCTCCAGGAAGAGTTTTTAATATGTCAGCTACTATATTACGCCATGGGACGAGAACCAAAGGGTTACCACTCCGAGCTGTGAGGAAAACTCTGAAGACCTTCACCATGCGACAACTTCGCAACGAAAAAGATGTGTAATATGCTACGTGAATCATTGGCGTAGTGAAAGTGACTGATACCTGGAAATAAGATATATAATTTGCACCCCTTGGAAAACAACAAGACAGGTGATCGAGAAAATGCTTTTGGGAAGTGACTTGAGTATCTGTAAGCACCTAATCAAGAAAGTTTTAATTACTTAGAGGCGTGCTGTCTCCGTACGATATCATCAAACCAACATCTCTGACTGTACAATAAAAACTTTATTTACAATAAAAGACATGATTTTAAAATATTTAAAAATGGCAAGATCTTTCGGGGCTACAATAGCACCCGTCCTCAGGCCACCCAACAGTGCCACAGAGCATAGGGAAGTGCCGCAATATATAACCAGTCTCCCCGGGAGACACACAATACATTTGTTCAAAACCGCAGGTGATGCCAATTGAGGAAAACAGCAGAACAAAAGTAATATGTACAAATAATATAATCGATTAATTAAGGTCCTCTTCTTCAGTTTTTTGAATGGGAGAAGTAATTATTTTTCTCCATTGTCTAGGAACAAAAACAGGTAAGTCCAAGTTACAACAGGTAGTACCATAAGAGATTATATACAGACTCTCGGTAAAAAAAGACGGTTTGTTTGTTTACATTGGAAGAAAGTACTATTGTATTAGGCCAATCGGGAGAGTAACCTCCCTGGCGAATAGCTGTAGTAAATGAAGTAGAAATGCAGTCAGTTCGAAGTGCATATTTGTGTTCAGACAATCTAATGTTCAGACTTCTAAGGGTAGAACCTATGTAGTATTTGATATCTTCGTTAGGAGCCGAGGGAAGCAATGGGATACGATATATTCCTGCTTCATTCAAAGTGGCAACTTGATCTCTGCCGTTACGTATGGTAGAAAAAATGTTTTTGGTGCAAATTCCAAATTTAATATTATATTTATTACATACCTTCCGCAATATGGAAACTACGGGAGGGATGAAATCAACTTTACCAACGTATATAGGGGGAACGACTTCCCTTGACAACGTCGTAAATCTTAGTCTTTCAAATTTCTGTAGAAGTTCCCGAAAGAAGCAAGCGGGATATCCAAATGATATGGCCATGTTCTGTATAAGAGCTAGTTCGTCCTGACGTATCTTACGGGTAGAGGAATGAGTAAATGCTCGTTTAATTAAAAAACGTAAGGCTGAAGCTTTGTGTTCCGGGAGGTGCGAAGAGATAAAAGGTATAAGACAAGGTGTGAAGGTCTGTTTTCTATAGACAGATAATTTGATAAGGTTAGAAGTCAAGTCACGAGTTAATAAAATGTCCAGAAGGGTAATATACCATTTTGTTCAAGTTCCATTGTGAAGGTGATAGTAGGATATTGGTTGGACAGACATGTGGTAAATTCGTTCAGAAGTACCATGGAGTGAGGCCAGAAGACCAACATATCATCCACGTATCTTAAGAGGAGTGCCGGTTGATTCGTGAATTGGCTCAGTACTTTATCTTCCAATGACTGCAGTAAAATTTCGGCCAGAACAGGGGAGAGAGGAGACCCCATTGGTGTCCCCTCCATTTGTTGGTAGAATTTGCTATCAAATTTGAAATAAGATCGTTTTGCAACCAATTTCAAAGCAGAAATGATTGCATCAACCTCCAATGGGGAAATTGAGTTGTCAGCAAGCAATTTCCCTTCAATAATCGAGTGGACTACTTCAAGTGGAACATTTGGAAACAGAGACACTACATCAAGAGAAGCCATAACAAATGAGTTTCCCTTGGGATCAAAAGATTTTATTCGTGTTAATGCCTGAGTAGAACTATTAATGGAAACTGAAGAATTTGCTATAAGTGGTTTTAAGTAAGTTGCTAACGAAGATATCAAATACTACATAGGTTCTACCCTTAGAAGTCTGAACATTAGATTGTCTGAACACAAATATGCACTTCGAACTGACTGCATTTCTACTTCATTTACTACAGCTATTCGCCAGGGAGGTTACTCTCCCGATTGGCCTAATACAATAGTACTTTCTTCCAATGTAAACAAACAAACCGTCTTTTTTACCGAGAGTCTGTATATAATCTCTTATGGTACTACCTGTTGTAACTTGGACTTACCTGTTTTTGTTCCTAGACAATGGAGAAAAATAATTACTTCTCCCATTCAAAAAACTGAAGAAGAGGACCTTAATTAATCGATTATATTATTTGTACATATTACTTTTGTTCTGCTGTTTTCCTCAATTGGCATCACCTGCGGTTTTGAACAAATGTATTGTGGGTCTCCCGGGGAGACTGGTTATATATTGCGGCACTTCCCTATGCTCTGTGGCACTGTTGGGTGGCCTGAGGACGGGTGCTATTGTAGCCCCGAAAGATCTTGCCATTTTTAAATATTTTAAAATCATGTATTTTATTGTAAATAAAGTTTTTATTGTACAGTCAGAGATGTTGGTTTGATGATATCGTACGGAGACAGCACGCCTCTAAGTAATTATCTCCTATACGTACGAATTTTTTAACAAGTATTATAAGAAAGTTTTGTTCTATTTTTATACCATATATATTCTGAGAGTTTTTCCAAAGCAAATTTAAAGTCATAATACGCTTTAAAACATTAACTTTCAACCATACCCACAGTTCCCTGGTATTTGTAGGTGCAGGATATTAGGTGCGAATGGACCTTTCCACTACGTCCCATAAGTACTCTATTGAGTTCATGCCAGGCGAAAATGGTGGCCCCACCATCCGTTGGGACTGTCCAGAGTGCTTCTCGAACCAATTTTGGACAACTTGTGTCCGCTTGGAAAAATCTATCGTTGTTAGGGTACATGAAATCCACGAAGGGCTATAAATGGTCACCCAGTTGAGCAACAAAGTGATTACCGGTTAATGACGTGTTTACGAAGACCAGAGGACCCCAAACGTGCTATGTAAAGACACCCCACACATGTATGTGACCACCACCAGCTTGCACAGTGCCTCGGTGACAGCTTGGATCCATGGCCTCATGGGGTCGGAGCCACACCCGAACCTTATCATCAGTTCGGAACAACTGGTATTGTGACTCAGCGGACCATTCCACACGTTGCCAGTCTTCCAAGGTCCAATTCACGAGCTCGGGTGAGTAGCTGTGTCCGATGTCGTGGTGTTAACAAAGGCACTTCTGCTCTCATACCCCATGGACGCTAAATACGCTGCACTGACCTGATTGATATGTCTCTGGTACCTCCAGCATTGAATGTGGATGTTATTTGAGCCTGTTTCGCTTGTCTGTTAGCATGAACAATCCTGGTCAGACGCCGATGGTCACGGTCACTCAGCATCCGTGATCGGGCACTAGCCTGTCCACGGTCGGTGGTAATGCCTTCCGTGAGGTATTCTTGATACACACGTGACCCACTACCATGCCTCGTTCAAACTCCGATAATTCACGTAGGCTTTCCTCGTTTAAACTCCGATATTCGCCTGGCTCCCACAACCATGAACCGATCTAATTCGTTGCACAGTTGTGGAGCTATTACAATTTTGTTCGATGCTTTGCGCCTCAGAAGACAAAGTTCCCGATTCGTAACTTTGGATGGTCTGCCGGTGCTTTTTTTTTTTACCTTACCCAGATGGATCTTTCCGGTAATTTCGGATGACATTTGAGCTCCCATTGATAGCTCGTGCAGTATCTGTAGCATTAACATCAGTTTGTGCTCTTAAGACATTGATTTCCCCCCGTTCGGTGTCAGAAAGTTGAGAGCCGGATGGCATTCCCATTTTTTAAACCTAACACTTTCAACAAGTTAGTTCGTTAATTCTGCCTTCGGACTGTTGGTAGAAATCACTAACACGTGTCTACCCCTTCACTTTTTAAAGGCTGATTTCACTGATCAGCTTTCGCCATGCGCGCGCAGAGTACCTTTATGGACACCAATGAGTGCGTTTTGAATTTGCATATGACAGTGGGGTATATAACACAGGAATTGTCCTTCAAGTCTACAGAGGGTGAGTCCAAAGTTTTGCAATATTTCCATAAACGCATGTGCTGTGACTGGTATGCCACGTGTTTATACTAGTTGAAGTCGCGCACTGAGTCAGTCGAAAGAGATATAAAGTAATAGTCGTTGCTGTGAACAGCATTGCATGTCGTCATTCTGTCTGTAGTTGGGACACCTAAAAGATGAACAGAAACCTCGACGATCAGCCAAGGTCAGTTAGGCCGCAAACCGTGGATTCGCGCCAGGCCGTAGTGGAAAATTCGACAATTAGCACTCAGAGATTATCAGGCAAGCTGGGCATAGTACAGACCACCTAGGTTAGTCACCTTCAGGACCTCGGCAAAGTCTACAGGAGCTGCCGTAATGACCCTCACGAACTGATGCCAGCTGAAATAAACCGTCGAGTGGAAGTGTGCACGAAACTCCTAGAAAACCCGCGCGATGTACGTTTCGTTAAGAGAATAATTACGTGCGATGAAAAGTGGGTCTATTTACGTAGTCCTGACACACAACGGCAGTGGTTAAACCCCGGCTTTCTGAACATGTTGCCAAACGTGGGCGCTTCGAACACAAGGTGATGCTCTGCGTATGGTGGAATTTCGAGGGTATAATCCATTACGAATTTGTTCCAGACGGTCGGACCATCAACGCCAACCTTTACTCTGAATAGTTGGAGCGTATGTATGCCGTTTTGGAGGAGAAGTACCCGCCACTGGTGAAGTGAAAGCTCGCTCTCCTACAGCAGGACAACACTCGGCCTCATAACGCTCGAAGTACCCGGGCAAAACTCCCGGAACTTGAGGGCATCGAACTGATGCCACACCCAGCATATAGTCCGGATCTTGCCCCGTCGGATTATTACTTGTTCCGGTCTATGGCCCACTTTCTTCGCGGGTGACACTTCAACAACCAGGAGGAGGTGGCAGCTGGGGAGAAGGAGTTCTTCGCCTTAAAGGACAAGAACTGGTACCACCGCGGAATCGAAGAATTGGCAGACAAATGGCTAAAGACGGTGCGACACGATGGCTTTATAGTTTGAATGCTAGTCAGCTTTCGTCGTAAAGGTAGGTATGAAGACATAAATGATCCAAATATTGCAAAACTTTTGACTCACTCTCTGAGTTTATATCTGTCAAAAATATGAAGGGCCATAATTTTTTCGTCTACTGACTTATGTTCATTTAGGTTTATACGTTTGCTCCTTTTTCTTTTTATAATGTATACTTCTATCTCTCTCATTTTCTAATTTATAAATTTTGCTTTTTTATTCCTGCTTATTTCTACATCTTGCTCTGTTTTCTCTTTTTATTCTACCTTCATTCTGATATGTACTTTCTCTCTTTTCAGACACCTACGGCGGCAAGTGCAGTGAGTCGTTTGACCGATCACACGAAGTACACCGGTACACACAAGCAGCGGTTTGATGAGGCAGGCAAGGGCAGAGGAAAGCAGGGCAGGGAAGACGTCCCTAGTGAGGCAGGATACGTATCTGGTTACAAAGATGAGGGATCGTACGATAAAAGCCACTGAAGGCGATAAATTACTGCATCACTTTCTTCCTATTATTGTAAATATTTTTCAATGCCGCACAAAGAAAAACTAAGCTGCCGCTTACACAAATCATCTCTGGAATGTATCATGTGTTATAAAAAATAATATTTTTTTCTCACAGTGTAGAGAGACGAGAGAGGCCTGGGTACGCGAATGCTGTACAGTGCCGATGTACAATACAGTAATCATGCGGTCTAATGTACTGAGCTGGTTCTGCGTTGTTCCTCTTCATCATTATCATTGTTATTATAATGTTTTGAATTGGGATGTATGCGTGTGTGTCTGTAGGATGTCAGGAAATGCAGTACTTTCATACGACTGAGAATACACATGATTTTGTCCACAATTTTTGATCTAATCATACTCTTAAGGAAATGTTTTAGTAGTTTTACCAAGAGTATGACAACTGGTATCATCTTATAACCGCGATTAGAAACTTGTGTCTTCTTCTTATCAATGAACTCGTGTCTCTGAATTGATATTACCTTGCCAAGACCACACAGAAGCTCTATGTTGACCCAAATCAGGACCATCTCATGGGAAGTTTGATAATGAACTGGTGACTTCAGCTTGGTACCTAAGCAATTTAAAACGTAACTTCTTGAAATATGAAACAACTCTTAATACTACGGTATCTTCACATTATCAAGTTAATAAATTAGATCTATTCAAAAAGAAAACGATTACTAATTGGAATAAAAGCCACTGAATAATTCAGGTATTTATTACATGTGCAGATTATTTCCACAAAATATCTTCAGCACCTATGTGGGACCCAGTATGTAACTTAATTCCTTTCAAAAGCATAAGTCGTGTTGTATTCAATGAAAATCATTGCCCCAAGCTTTATGACAAATCCGTAATCAAATAAACATTTCCGTGAATTAGACTTTAGACAACGCTATTGTTTTATCTCTACAGATTTAAATCATACGTGAAGAAATTAAGATAATTACCACAAAGTCGAAAATCATAACTGTACAGCCATACGCAGGTACTTTATGAGGCGCCATACAGCAGTAACATTAATGGTATTTCGAAAGTAAAAATCCTTACCGTCTTCAAAAGATAATCCACAAAAGAACTGGTAGATGTCAATGATTTGGTGAGGTAGAAACAATTCAGATATAACATCATAAGTAATGTAGATTAAAAGCAAGGTATCAAATGGGAATTTCAGAAGAGCTGGTAAACTTCCTAATCTGAAGCACATAAAGCATGAGTTGTTGAATCCGAGACCCACAGAGATCTCTAGTGGAGTTAGCTTAATAATGAAACACAAAAGTGCCGCATTGCTTTTGAAATTAAAAACTTAAGCCTTTTAGATTTTCGGATTTGTGGCAAACATCTATATCATCATCCATTCTTTCAAAGTGACACATCATTGACATTATCATGGATGGAAAAGACCCCTTTTAAAGACTTTATTTCGAGCATGGGAAAGCAAATAAGAAACGGATTTTGTGATTGTTGTGTTGGAAGCTAATATCCCATGAAGAGATGACTAGGAACAGATGAGTCTTCCAGATTCAGTGGCGATTACGCATATTTGAAATACTCTTTCAAATGTGTAAGAAATGTAAATGAGCAGAAAAAAAAGCATTGAAAGATGGAACACTGGGTACATGCAATCTAAAATTTATTTGCTCTTATAAGTAGACGCCGAGATATGTGATTCATATTTTTTTGGCAACGAGAGGGAGTTAAGGGATTTCTAAACGCTGTTATTTCGAGAAAATACTTAGCAGTACTTTATTTTTAAGCACACACCATTTATAGCCGAAGAAACTTATTTATATTATTTAAAAAGCTAATTAAACAAGTACGTTTTAATTGTGTCACGTAAATGTTGTGTTAGAATTCAGTTAAAGAAACGGATTTCACTTTTAAAAGAAAATGGAGATCTTCAAAAGCAGAAAAAGTTTCCAGGAAAGTTTGTAAGTTTCCCTGTGATGCTTTGTTTTTCTTCCCTCTCTCACACTATTCATGGTCCTTCTTTTGTTTAAAAATTTTGAACCTGTGGAATCATAAATTTTATTACCTCTGAATGTTTCTAATAAACGGGCGAATTAACGGATAAAGGGTCTGCAGTATTTATGCTAAATGATCTTTGTCGATTTGTCTGAAAGACTCAACTTTTCGGATCTGTCTGCAAGACCCATTATTTGGACATTGTCATTGCAAAATGATTTTCATAGGTAAATGAAGCTCTGCTCATAAGTAATATCTTATGTGTCTTTCCAAAGTAAATGTGAACCTTTCAACGCCTTCACATAATCACTCAAAATCTTTTGATAAAAGGTGTGCATAGTGCTCACACAACAGTGTAAATACTGAAACTTTTTTGACAAGTAAAATTAACATTTTTGGACAACACCACGATATAGTACAAGATATATAGTAAATAAAATAATGCTAAGATATTTAATTTATTTTCAAAAACCTTTTCATTAAAGACAGTACCAGCTAAATGTTTAAACACCTTCACAGAAAGAATAACAGTTTCATGATGGAGACAAACTTCGGTTAAATTCCTTGATAGTGGAACCATCGGTAAGAAATTTAGGCGTAACCACACAGCCCAAAAACTAGACAAAAGTTCATTTGTAACACATTGGGT
The DNA here is from genome assembly GCA_039090855.1 of Macrothele yani. NCBI lineage: Eukaryota > Metazoa > Arthropoda > Arachnida > Araneae > Macrothelidae > Macrothele > Macrothele yani. The sequence continues at coordinate 68,220,598 of CM077028.1, read as the reverse complement.
TCCAATGCACAGTTCTTGAAAATTTTGTGATAAAGGAGACATCATTATAGATTTGAACATATCGTTGATGAAGCAGTCGTTATTATTTCTCAGAATCATCTTGTGATTAGATTTGTGATCAACAGCAGGATCATCTTGTGATAGATTTGTGATCAACAGCAAGATCATCTTGTGATAGGTGTTATCAGTAACAGGATTGTCCAAATTCTAAGAGCAGAGCGTGTGCCTGCAGCTGGACAGCACCGGCTGCTAAGTAGAGGTTAGAATCATTCTCTAATGGATAATTATTTCTGACAGCAGAAGGATGTGATTTTCGCAGACTTTGCTGACTTAGAAGGGATCCGTGTCTGTTGTTAGATGATGATCGTATGAACTGTGCTTGCATGTTAACTGCGGTCTTAGTATTTGCTAGCAACGTATATCTGAATCATAAAACTGAACATCTGATAACGAATTTGCTTGTAAAAAAAATTGATTGGAAAAAACCACATTCAATGTGCAGATACTATGTTGAGTAACGGTAGAGTTGTTTTGTTTTTACGAAGTTTATGTAACGATGTGTTAACATCTCCATCTGGATGCTAAACATATGAATAAACAGAATGCTCATAGATAGATACTACATGTTTTAACGAATATATCGGATTCTAAAGTTCCTGTAATATTATCAGCTGAGTGATCGAAGGCCGTCTAGAAAGTACAAGGCTATAGAGGGCTGCACGGGCCAGACTGGCCCGCGAAACCCGAACCCGGGACAGGATTTTCCCCACACACTTACGACTAGGCCGGGTCGGGCCGGGCCAAGTCGACCCAGTCTTTTTATCGCAATGGTCAAGAAAGAAAAAAGTAGTGTTCCCCGATTTCCTGGTCTACTTGAATGTTCTGCTGGCTTTACTTACTTCCATGACATAGCCCAGGGCGTAATCAGAAAAGCAAGGAGAGGCACTTACAGTGTTTTTACCATCCGTAGGTTGTAAGATAGTAAAACCACTTTGGGGCTTGTTGACAACAAAAAGATTCGACCCGGAACAAACGTGTGTGTGTTGTGTGGAGTGGGGGGACGGCAGGGGAGGGGTGTCTGCAATGATGTGGGGTGTCCGTTTGTGTGTTGGTATCGATTTTTTCTCCTATCCCTAATCTGTATGGGAATTGACTTTTGTAGTGTTACCACTTGCTAATTCAGAGAAAAGGAGATTTTGAATCCTCTTAGTCTTCTTTTTGTCTCTCTTTGAAGGTTATATTCTTAGATAATTGTTAAAGTTTAGTTAATATTTTTAGCATTATATTCAACAAAATATTTTCAATAATAGTTCATTATATAATTTTCACAATTTAATTAAATACCACAGGAAGACAAAATAATACCAAATGGCACATCACGGGCCGGGCCGTGCCGGGTCGAAATAAGAGATGGAATTGGCAGGCCAGGGACGGACCGGGCCGAGTGTCTAATATCTGAACTGGGCCGGGCGCACGTGCTTGGGCCGGGCTCACCAAATAAATCCCGTGCAGACCTCTACAAGATCATGACATTAGAGAGCTCAGTTCCATCCGTTTGTGGCCTCGCTCTCATACTACACAGCCTGATACGTCAGTGTCGTGTCTGACGTCACACACGACAGCGTTGCATACCAATCGTAAACCTTGGTTTCCGCGTGACGTCACTAAAAAAGGGAACTCATCTCTTTAATGTCATGGCCTTGTGTTTTCTAGACGACCTTAAGTGATCAGTCGTCGTCTTTAATTCGATTCCATATTTTACAGAAAAGAATGAAAGAAGAGGAACAGTACTTTTTGTTAAACGCAAAATCTTTGTCCTCTGTATGATTGTAGATATAATGTCATGCTATTTTAATAGTATTTTACAAGGCCACTCTTGTGGTTAAGTATCTGAGTGCTGGTTTCTGAACTTCAGCCCGAAATTTACCTGGTTTCGAGTCCCGGATGAGGCATGGGTGGTGTGGTTACCTGATGGCGCTGGCTCTGTCTCTCCCCTGGAACCAGTAGCTCTAAATTAGAGACAGACGACTGCTTATAGCTCTATAAACTGCTCATGGTGGTCGTTAACCAGGAAACATAAAATGAAAATATTAAACGACGTTGTACGATTAAAATCCGGGACAATGGCTAAAGAACTGACATTCGAAGGGATTTGTATGATGATTAGCCCTACGCTTGAGTGCTTTTTTTTTCTCTCCTTTTCATTTTTTGTAACTAACTCTTTATATTCTTTAGTAAAATATATTAGTACTGTGTAAGTCTGCAGCACTGAAAACAATATCTGTAACTTTTCTACTTACTTCATTCATCAGACATTATGTGTATTGTAAGAATCTGCTTTCAGTATCTAGCAAGAAAAAAAGGAACAACACACGCTCACCATACCTTGATTCATGCACTAAGTATTAAATGAGTCCTTTTGCTTTATCTTTGCTAATTTTGAAGCTACAGTATATTTATTGTGCCATGTGTAACAATATTTTGATAGTTTAATTTTACCAAGTTCTGTAGTAGGGGTTTCTTCTTTTTTACTGTAAGATAAATGCTGAAGTAGATATAGCTATTTTTGACTTATTGTAAATATATTTGTAAGTTTATTTGCTGGTATTTGATGTTGTCTGTACATTTCAAATGCATCAAGTCATTTAAATCTGTTGATGTTGATAGAACATGTAACATAAGGTTCTTGTTTCATCTGTTCCACGAATTTACGAACATATTGTTGTGTGATATATCTTCATTAGGTTTTGGAAATTGTGTTACAAACCAACACACAGGCTTGTCAATGATAGCACATTTGAAACGCATTCTAATGTTATGCATCTGGCGTTGCTGTGGTAATGTGATAAACAGCAGAAACAGGCACTGTTATTGTCAAAACAAAAGTAATGAAAATGTCTAATATCAATTCCTGTGTGTTAAATCTGAAAACTTATGAGCACTCAACCAGAATGAGAGAAACAAAAGAAAGAATTGTTATTTCTTTAAAGTTGTTTTTGAAATTTATGAGGTTGATATACGTCTTTTGTCCAAAGCCTTCAAAGCAAGTAATTGGTACTTTTAGTGTCTCCTTTTGACAGCTGAAGAAATGATACCATTTGCAGTTAGTTTACGTAATCCGATGTCTAATTAAACTAGTAAGGAGCCACAACTTTAAATATGCGAACTTTTCAACAACACAGTCGTCTAAAGTCTCAATGGGTCGTGATAAATTATGGTAAACGTTTCAAATTTTATTGTAAAAAGTATTACAAATGCCTGTAGTACCTCGCAGGCAAAACTTGCAGATTTCTCTCTCACGTGTTTTTTTCTTTTTATTGGAAGATACAAAATTTCATCATAGTACCTTTGTTTTCCGTTGTCTGTTCTCCTGTAACGAATTCCTCGGTTCGTGTAACGCGGTAGTTAAGTCATGCGATTGTAAATAAATCTGTTAAACAATTAAATGACGTACAGAAAACTAGGTACAATGCACCCCAAGAAAAATAACTGTAACGAATGATAAATCCTTCCTTGTGTTGGCCTAAGTACGTATATAAGAACTGCATGCAAGCTTTCGCACACTAGACGGGTGGTTTCACCAGGTTGGCTCTGACTCTGAACTAAGTGAGAAATGGTTTTTCAACTAAATGCTCAAATCAAGCAATATAAAAAAAATGAAAACGTTCTAATCTTAAACAGTATAAGCATTAAATAATAATTGTTTTATATTGTTTAAAATTTGAAACTTTTCAAATATTTTTATACTGTTTAAGATTAAATTTTTTTTACATTGTTTAGGATTTGAATTTAGTTAGAATCATTTCTCATTTAGTTTAGAGTCAGACTCTTTCTGATGACGCCACCAGTCTGGTGTGCCTGCGTGTAGATCATATATACAGTATTTACGCCAATAATACTTAAGTTACATCCGTTAAATAATGTTCTTGCACGTCCTATATGCTAATTTCAGTGCAACATGAAAGTCCCTTAAATACTTCGATAAATATGTTTGAGCAGCGCCTCCACATTTGGATTCTAAAGCGAGGATAGCTAAGAGCATGTACGCTAGACTCAGTAATGAAAAATCACTTCATTTTACCACTGACTGCTGCTCACAGTTTTTATACTGTGCTTATCTTGACAAGTAAAATACACACCCAGTAAGGTTGTTGCATTTAAAAATTGAAGACGCATTTAACCTTCGACCATGGTCGCCGAGGCTTATCTGATCGCCAAATACAACACATGTCGTCAAAGTGAGAAATTTCAGCATCCACAAACATGTACAATTTTCTAGGGTATGTAGAGAAAAAGGTTCGATGATATTGTCATTGCAAAATGCTTATAATGTGTTTAATCTTTTACTTGAATCCCTGAAGATCAAACGCTTCGCATACCAATTTTCTGATCCTCATACACGAGAGTTGTACGCAGTTATCTTGCTAATAGCCACAAACATAGATTCACCCAAAATAACAAAAATAGTAATTGTTCTGTCGATCTGTTCGTGATTTAGATTGGCTGTGCGTATGCCGTGCAATATAATTTGCCATAACATCCTCTAGAAACAGGATTTCATATTTTTGCTGTGCACATTGAAGCATGTATGCCTAATTTCGAGTTGTTCTGCGTTTTACTCGCAGTCTTGAGTCAAATCTTATCGCCATTTCGTACGAGCTGCCGGTAAATTATTTCCCCATGCAGACTTCAGATCGTTTCACAACTGTGGTAGACTTGATGGCAGAGAAGACAAATGCCTGACATTTCTCTCCGTCTAATGTAAAAATGCTCCATGTGATTGATGTCAGGAAAATGCTCTGAAAATTGCAGCCCAGGTAGGAATAAGAATAATAATGGCTGTACAATGCTAAGACAGATAGTTATTGCACTGTATGTAGCCATCTCCCAAACTAATATAGTTGATTCGCAGAAGCACTAAAATTCCATGCAGCTGTGAATTAGGTTCTTGGCCATCAGGAGCTTTAATGTCTTCCATGAAAATTCGTCCAAAACATTAATAGCTTCTTAGTTCTGAAAGTGTGTGGAAGAAGCGAGACGACCTCTTCGGTTTTATGTCGCTTAATCACGCCCCTCCCTTTACATCTGTTTGATATAAATACAAGTTGGACAGACCATATTGTTTCCAGTCACCCAGACCATATTTTCTGATTCAACAATTAAGACCCTCCGAAAAATTCATTTTTTGACGTTACTACAAAATTTTAGTTCGATATCTTAAACTATTTCGTCTACTTAACTACTGCATTCACAGAGAAGTCTTAACTTGCGCCTGCTTAACTACTACGCGCGTCCACGAAACTACTTCTACGTCTTAATTTGGTCTACTTAACACTTCGACGTCTTAACTTGCACCTACTTAACTACTTTGACATCTTAATTTGAGTTACCTTAATTACTTCGGCGTCTTACCTTGCGTTGGCGTGGTTATTTCAACATCCTAACTTGCGTCTACTTAACAACTGCACTCACAGATAGTCAAGAACGTTTCACGGTCGTATGCGATCAAGTACGGAATGCATCTGTGCGTGGCATTCCTAATAAAATTAATATTCAATACTATTTCATACTGATGCACTGATACTGGTCCTTGTTTGTTTGTATACTGGTCGTTTGTGTGTTTGGGGGTTTAACAACCACAGTGCGCAATAGTGGGATGTAAGTAGCCGCCCGTCCCTAATTTAGGGCCACTGGTTCCAAAGAAGGGAAAAAACCAGTGCCGTAAGACAGACACATTATCCATGGCTCCCTCAAAATTCGAAACCAGTCCAATCTCGGACGAATGATTTGAAGCCAACACCCCGTATTACTTGCCAACCGGGGCGGAATACTGTTTCTTCGTATAGTTTTAACGGCGTGCTAATAACTGAGTACACAAATCTGCGTGATGTGTTTCTTATTCCCCTTGATTTTGGTTTGTTAAATTTTTTGCACATGCATGCTAACCTGTCGAGGAGAAAGAGCGCTTTCTCTTCTTGTGAAGTCTTGTTTCCATGAGTGCATAGATTCTACTAAATTCAGGGTGATCCAGTATAAACTGAACTCAGTTTAGCAGCTGCCTATATCTTCAAGAGCCTTCTGATGTGAACCCATTTTCAGTGGATGCGAAGGCGTTTCAAGAGACGTTTAATTTCCTGATCTCCAAATTCGAGCATTGTGCTTCCCGAGGTAAGACAAACTTTGTTCGTAAATAACGTTTAATTCGGACCAAGCATTTCAACAATTTTCAGAGTTGATTTGTTTTTTTTATGTCTGCTAGCAGTTTCATGTAGAATGCCTATACTGCTGGAATAGTTTCCGATGCTGTTTTACTGCAGTATACGGTGAAGTTATGATAGTTCACTCTGCCGACTGAACCTTTTCAAGCACTTTATGTAAGACTGTCAAGATAAGAATATCACCTGCCAGTATACTTCAAGTGCAAGCATGCAAGCCATTTCCCAAACTGTCAGTATACTTCAAGTGCAAGCATGCAAGCCCTTTCCCAAACTTCTCGAATGCTTTCCCTGTGGCTGAGTGGTCTGAAGCACTGGCTTCTGACGATTCAGCTGAGATAAGCTCGAGTACCGTATCAGACTCTATAGTGCGTTAGGCTGATGATGCTGGCTGTATCCCTTTTCTGGAAACAGTGACCCTAAATTAGGGACAGACGACTCTTTATAGCACAAAGGGTTTGTAACGTACCAGGAGATGTGACGTACCTGCCAGAAGGACGTACACGACATAAAGGCAGATAGGAATCAGAATAAAATGTCCGCGTAGCTTAATTGGTAGAGCAACTTATTCCGGAATGAGTGGACCCGGGTTCGAACCCCGGCGCGGATAAAAATGACGGAGAAATTCACTTCGTTATAATGGCGCCCGAACTATCCGGATGACCCGATCGTTCAAAATCTCGCATTGGTGTGATGTTATTTCCACACCGCGAGATAGGAAAAATAAGAGAATCCTTTCTCCAGCACTTCGAAAAAAAAAAAAAAAAATAAGGGGGAGATGATGTAACGTACCAGGAGATGTGACGTACCTGCCAGAAGGACGCACACGACATAAAGGCAGATAGGAATCAGAATAAAATGTCCGCGTAGCTTAATTGGTAGAGCAACTTATTCCGGAATGAGTGGACCCGGGTTCGAACCCCGGCGCGGATAAAAATGACGGAGAAATTCACTTCGTTATAGGTTGCTCATGGTGGTCGTTAAACCATAAAAAGGAACTAACTACCCGAAACCCGCGATTTTTAATTTCTATGAATGGCAGTTCTCAACTCTGGAACAGCTTTTTCAGAGCATTGCCTCCTAAACCTAAATATGTGTCTTAAAGTAAAGCATGATTCAATTTCGAGATAAAGTTTTTTTTTTTTTTTTTTTTTTTTTGATTGGAGGTTTAACGACCACCGTGAGCAACTCAATGGGCTATAAGCAGTCGCCCGTCCCTAATTTAGGGTCACTGGTTCCAGGGAAGGGAGAGAGCCAGTGCCGTAAGACAAACACAACATCCATGCCTGACCGGGATTCGAACCCGGACCCCTTACGGACGAATGATCAGAGGCCAGTGCCTTAGACCACTGCGCCACCGGGGCGGCGAGATAAAGTTCAACGATAAATATTTATTCTACTGTGAGATTATAAACTGCATTTGAAATTTCACAGCAAGTCAGAAACGTCCTTAGGAAGATGATAGAGCTGCTTGGCATTTTAACAGAGCAATAGAAAGAAAGTTACAGCAGGTTTCACTTATTTATTCACATTTTCGGCCCCGGTGGCACTTGTAGGGAATAGAGTCCTGTCCCGGATGAGACGTGGGTGGTGTACTTGCCTTACGACACTGTCTCTATCCCCTTTCTGGAACTAGTGACCCAGAATTAGGGACAAACTACTACGTATAGCCGTTAGAGTTTCTCAGGCTGGTCGTTAAACCCCGGAACAAAAATAATTACTTATATATTTATTATTCATTTATGCTTTTTTATAATTTAGACGTAGAATGTATTTCGAAGTAAGCACGATGTCAAGATTGCCCTTTAAAAGTACGTAGTTGCCTTTTCAAAACTTTCTAGTATTTTGATGAAATGGCATGTGCTACAACTGTCGCTATGAACTAGTTGTAACGAGAATTTTTCGGAACTTAATTGCATAGCTAACTAAAATTTTCCTCAAATATAGGCATTCTGTAAAACTGGGATCTGTCTAAATTCCCGGCACCATGCAGTAAACGTCAAAGCACGGTGTATAGATAACCTACTATATGCTTAAAAGTGTGGAGCAGTACTTTTTGATAGGATTTGAAACATTGCCATAATTTATACATACCTTCAGCAAAAGAACAATTTTCCTTGTAAATTAAATCAAAATATTTTTTTAGTATAATTGAAAACTTCCTTCTTTTTGTTTAGAAACTTGTAGTAAGAAATTATGTAACTACTTCAAAACACAGTTGAATTAGAAACTTCATGTAACAGAGGGTGTTTTATTGTCAGAATATTTCGCAAAAGCTGTGAAATGCTCGAGAAACTGTGGTCTCACATGCAAGAACTGGCATAACATCATTTCCTGAACATTCGCAACTGCTTCCTTCATCTATCGAAATGTTTAGTAATTAATTCCACGATTTTTGAGAGGGCGGAAAACTTCTAAATGGAAACTCAAAGAAACGAAATTTCGAATATATTCCTCATTTCGTGCTATCTGTGTTCAGGGAAACAAGCTATTCTGCCGAAATTTCCCCAAATCGGGTAACCGCTGCATTACAAAGAAGATTAATGGTACGAGCACAGTAAGATTCGTCAACTTCTTCCTCTATTGTACACCATTGCTAGTAGATTTGAATTTTGCAATTTTGTTATTCAAGCCTAATTTTTGGCTGTAGCCATTTTTGTAAAAAGGAAGACTGGCACTACGCTTTCGCGACAGAAGGCCAAAAAAAGGACATTGATTGTTTCATGTACTCTTACATGTATTTCTAAGGCTTTGGAGATAATGTAGTGAATAAATATTTAAAAAACATCAAATAACGTTTAATGAAGAATACGAAAGACGGAAATGCCGAGAGTCTGAACTATGTGACTTATTTTTGAATGCTGTAGTGCAGTATCAGAACGGTCATTTTGAGTTTTACCACTGTAAAAATTTGTTTCAAAAGTACCATCACCTTAGTACTTCCATAGTAGGGTTATACAAGAAGATCACCTCTTGGACTGTAATAAAACAGTTTTTCAACACACTCTGTCCTGCCCATAAGATGCACTTCACGTCTACTTATCGTTTTGGCTTGTATTGCAGACATATTTTTGTAGGGTTTAAGCTTCAAAGTTAGTACAAATATCTATTTACGAACACTTATTAAGAATTAGAAATGCACGCAAAAAAATGTTGCCACATGGCAACATTTTTTTTAACATTCCAGAATGTGCAAATGAAGCATTAATCTTTAATGCGTTTCGATAATTTATTCGACAAGTAGAACTAGTCCTTACTGTTGTGTCATTGCAAATGAGCCGCTCGTGTTCATTCTAAAAAGAGGAATATTCGTTTCTAGATGCTGGCTTTTTGAATAACTTAGGCTTCAGAAGTATCAAATGATCGGTTTAGACTGACTAATGCGTTCAAAATGCTCTATCGAAGTTTCCCTGCAGCAGTTTCTGCACTCTGGACCACAGTAAGATAGAAAAATCTAAGAACTCAGAATGCAAAACTACTCACGGACAATGAAATTTGCGCACCAAGAAGAAAGCATCGGATTGAACTGAAATTTTATGGACGTAATGATACAGATGAATGATACACATGTTGGCAAAAACAGAGCTGAAGGACAATTACAGAGGGATCTGTAGCACGCAGTTCGGTCATCTTCAATAGCGCTTTGCAACGCCTCGTGCGGCGATACGTGCTGCAATATGGTCTGGCATGGAGGCGAACACACGCCTGATGTCCTGCTGCAGACTAGCCCACACGTGTTCGACGGTGTACTCCAAATCCCTGATAGTGCGGCACGGCGGCAGTCGGAGTTTCAACCGGTCCCGGTACATGCTCGATAGGGGAGATATTCGGGGAGCGAGCAGGCCATGGAAGTGTCTGGACATGATGTAGGCAGTCCTGAGCATCCCGAGCCGTGTGCGGGCGGGTATTATCCTGCTGGTATAGCGCACCTGGAATCCCGACCAGGAATGGGAGCACATGGGGCCATAGGATCTCATCACATACCACTGGCCCGTCAATGATCCACGTACCACTACCAGAGCTGATCGGCTATCGTAGGAAATGGTTCCCCAGATCATAATGCCTGCAGTGGGGGAGGTGTGAAGCTCGATAGCGAGGTTGTGATTGTGCCGTTGACGCAGGGACCTCCACACTCGGACACGATGATCATCTGTCCCCAAAACGAAGCGGCACTCATCGCTAAACACCACACGTCGCCAGTCTGTGGCGTTCCACGTCGCTCCTCATTCGGTCTAAACTGGATTATGGCTGTATGGTGTATGGCTCTGCGCGTCCTTCCGTTCTCCGGCCGTTGGATACCATCCACCATCAAGCGCTGCGTCTTTGTACAGGAGCATTTCGCACGTCACCCATTCCCAGCCTTTATGCCGACGCGAACGAACCGTCGCTTCATATACGCCGTCTGCAGCTGTCTCTTCAATTTTACCTGAAACTTAGATCTCTCTCAGAACATACTTTACACGATGCAGTTTTTCATCCCCAGCATGCTCGTTTGTTCGAGATCCGTCCCTCGTGCATCCGAACCTTCGGTCTTCGTTTGGCGGCCGTAGCTCGTGATGCAGGGCTCGACTTGTCACTCGTTGGAGAGACCAGGGGCTTTGAGGATCCCCCATGGCACCCTCTTGGTGTCATGGTTGATACCAGCTTTACATCTTTTGACAAGTCCTCAACCCCTGCGTCAGTGTACCAGCAGCTCTTCGCCGAACACCGTTACGTCAATGCAGACTTTATTCCTGTTTTCACCGATGGATCTAAGGCGGCTGGTGTTGTTGGATGCGCCGCCGTCTGCATTGACGAAGTTTCTGTTGCCCGCATTCCTGCCGAGGCCACGGTGTTTTCGGCGGAGATGCATGCTGTGTATCTTGCACTTGTTCACGTGCAGTCGAGCTCTCATCAGCGTGCAATTGTGTACACTGATTCGTTGAGTGTTGTGCAATCATTATCATCTATGGATTTCACTGGCCACCCACTTCTTTTTGCCGTTCGGAGACTTCTTCGTTCTTTGCTCGAGGCTGATGTCCAGATTCGGTTCTGCTGGATTCCTGGGCATGTTGGGATCCCAGGGAACGAGTCTGCTGATGCTGCTGCTAGATCTGCCTCTTCTTTGGTTGTCACACCGTTGCCACTGTTCCACCGTGATTTTCGCTTTCTTGTTCACGATCATATCAGACGAACGTGGCGAGGTCTGTGGGACCAACAGGTGGAGAATAAACTGCACCGTGTTAAACCCATCCTTGGAGTCTGGAAATCATCGTGTCGCCGGAACCGTAGGGAAGAAGTTGTTCTTGCGCGTCTCCGCATTGGGCATTGTCGCTTCACGCATAGCTATTTGCTCTGTGGCGACACTGCCCCAATGTGTGAGGCGTGCGACTGTTTACTCACCGTCTCTCATGTTTTGTGCAGTTGTGTTCGGTTCTGTAATAATCGGTTTCACTATTTTCAGTCTCATCTGCTGGACGAGGACGCAGCTACGCTTCAAAAGCTTTTGGGCGACCACTGCGACACTTTCGCAGTATTTTCCTTTTTGAAACAGATTAACGTTTTAAAACTTATTTAAAAAAAAAAAAAAAAAAAAAAAAAAAAGTTATATTATAATGGTAAATTAATAAAGTTATATATAAACCTAATAAACTAACTAGTCTTCACAACATCTTTCATCATCCTCTTTTCTAACTTTTACCAAGCCTGTCTGCTGTTAATCATTTCACCCCGCTTTTTAAAATCTTTAGCTGATAGTTCTGTGTCTGGCGCTCTTTGGCCAAGCCTGGCCCTTGCGCCACTAAAATCAATTAACTAACTAACTAACTAACCACGTCGCTCTGGTCTGGTTCCACTGCACACGGAGCCGGCTATGTTCTGTTGTTAATGGCATCACACGTAAGAGGCGCTGGGATCGCAGATTCGCTTCCGCGAGGAGTCGGAAAATGGTTCGTGGGCACACAGGAGCCGCTATATATGTCTGTATAGTGGACCGGGTCCCCGTGGAATCCGTTCGATCCTCTCTACCGGCGGTCCTCTTGGTCCGTCCGGAGCCGCTCCGCCGTGTGGCAGTGCTGTCACGTGTCTACTGCTCCCAACAAAGTCGGGCGGTATGGTCAGAACGATCCACGTGGCGGACTATGCGCCGCGCCAGCCACCCTGCAGTTTTTAGCCCGATGATCCGGCCTCTCCGAACCTCCGTAAGTTGCATAAATCGACGTCTCTGACATCTACCCGGCATTCTTGTCACTATGTATTCTTGCTTGCGTCGGCCGGTGCTTTTCGCTTTCATGGGGCATCGACTACACGCCGGTTTATAAGGCTGCCGGTTTGCGCTTGCAGCGCCACCCCAGGGTTTACGGTCATGCGCATTCGCACCAAACGTGGATCATTTGTATACCAGCATGCACTCTAGCTATTTGCAAAGTTTTGCGGTTGTAGCATCTTTTCTTCTAGGCGCGCAAATTTCATTATCCGTGAGTGTGGTGTTAAACGTGTTTCACGTTCGTTATCGCAGGAAACGTTTGTTGTATTGCCATCCATCTGCGCTTAATGTGTTTCTTCGAGAGCTCGGACTGGGCGCAAACAGGTGTGTTCATGTAACATTTCCAGAACGTTGTCAGAGTCGAACCAGGTATAGTGACTTCATATTTTATTTTTAAATGTGAGTTCAAAGTGTCTCAAGCCTTTGCAGTGTATATACAATCAACTGATTGCCCCTTCTAGACATAATCTTAAAATTAGAGCTAACTGCAGCTCCGAGGTAACTATTAAATGGACCACTGCCAATGATGGCAATACTGTCATTCGGTGCAGCTGTGAGGGATAATCAGCTTATATTTTCTATTTGAATGCTTTGATTTGTACTATAGCATGGATTTTTGTTTTACCATCCGGTAAATGTTTAAAAAACTTATAGATGCCACAAAATGAAGACAACATGGAGGAAATGTAAACGGAATCTATCTACCTTACGCACGCGCGCACACACACACACACACACACACACAAATATGCTTAGAACAAATTTTTTTGGTAAAATGTGCCGGATGCCGAAATGAAACTATTTCACAAGTTGATACTGGAATGAAGAAGCAGTCCGATAGAGATTTTATTGCCGATTATGCAAAATCTATTACAAGCAACTTAATTGGGAAAGTCTAACGTAAAACTGAAGTTTGGGAAACTCAATTTAAAGAAGACTTTTATCCCTGTTTGAGTAACTGCGACGCAACAGGATTTCAGAAGAGATGGGCCAATGTATTTAGAATATGTTGGTAGATATTAGATGAAAAAGCGAATGAGCTGAAACACACACACACACACCCGCCTGCCCCTGTGGCGCAGTGGTCTAAACGATGGCCTCTGATCCTTCGTCCGAAAGGGGTCCGGGTTCGAATCCCGGTGAGGCATAGATGTTGTGTTTGTCTTACGGCACTGGCTATCACCCTTCCCTGGAACCAGTGACCTTAAATTAGGGACGGGCGACTGCTTATAGCCCATTGAGTTGCTCACGGTGGTGGTTAAACCTCCAATAAAAAAACACACAAGACAATACATCTGACGAAAAAACAGATTCCGTGCCATACAGGGAGTGACTAGAAAGAGTATTCTTCACGACTTCTTTTATTACTGTCGCTCAGTCGGGTATAGACACTTTGCCGAATGATCGCAAAGGTTTCTAGATGACGTTTTTCATTAAGAGAAAGCAAGTTTCAGACGATGCTGACAGAAAGAAATTATTCTGGAAAATTTGTCTTTTTAACGGAAAGTGACAAGTGTTTCGATATATATATGTATAAATATATATTCCAGAAAATATATAAAAAGGCAGCAACAGGCATCTTAGATGATGTATCTCATTAAAGACAATACAATTAACAAACCAAGCACAGAATAAAGATAATAACTAGAATGATGCCAAAATGTGATATTTATGGTGTGTATAATCAGGATAAAGTAACCTATTTCCAATTAAAATGGCATGAAAAGGCATTGTCGATGAAAATTTTTCTGAAAAGGAAATGTAGGACCCATACGGCGTATAAAATGACGGCAGAAAGCACTCTAGGTTACGGCTTTTGTTGAAAAGAAGCAGGTTCCGGAAAACTTTGAATTTATTTGAGAAATAAAAAAATGATAGAGCAGTCTCTCATTTCGGGAAAAGTGAAGTCGTGATGAGTAAGAGAAAGTATAACGAAAAATAACAATTTCAGCCGAACCAATGCAATTGAAGGGTCAATTGACTTATAACGGATGTCAGATTTGAGTTTTAATGCCCTTTTGCTGTCTTTCAATCTTGAATTCGGTTTTATATGCACAAAAGATATATTTCTGAAATTTATAATTTTACGGCAAACCCATTGTCAGATTATTCGGATTGATTCCTCTGAATCGGAAATATAGAGTACAAGAGAAATATTGCTTAATCTGTCATAGTTTGATGTGTTATTTTGTTTCATTGAAGTTGTAATATAATTCCTTACTATTTTATTCTAATCAAAAAGTAGGTATTGACTTAGTATATAGGCTATATCACAATTGTCCAGTGTATTTAAAAACAACCCAACTTTGTGGAAAATTTGGTTAACCTGCTGAAATTCACCACCACCGCTGTGACATTCTGGTAACTCAAAATGACACATGCTTCCAAAACTTCACAGCTGATATTTTTGGTTACTGAAGAGATGTTCTAGTCGATAATTTTGGTGAAAGCGCTGCCCACTCTAAAGTACAGATGCAATGAAATGTCCCACGTGGCTGTAAAGTATTGTGAGAAGTCACTTCGTTAACAAAAAAGCAAATTTTTGATTTTACTTGTTAACACAGTTTTACACCTCATGCCATAAAATAAAAAGCTGCCATTTAAAGCATCATGTCGTCGCAGCGCTGCCGTTAGATGGCTTATTAAAAGCTGCATCTTGCCTTAGCTGCAGTTAGTTATACATTCATGCCTGTAAAATAATGTTTCAGAGAAAGCAATACGTTCATGTTTGGAAACTATTAAACTGCTACTCGTAACAATTAGTGTAATCAGGATTTCAAACGTAGCAAAATCTCATTAAATAGTTATTTTAAAAGAAAGACGAAAACATGTTTTTCACCATAGTGTGTACCTGATTTCTGTAACGACCAACATCACGTATTGCCTCATAAATCGTACATGTAAAGTCTCTGTCTTCATCAGATGATATTATTTATTGATATATTTACTCACATTTACAAAAGTTACGGTGTCATGGCATAGTGCCTGATGCAGTCTTGTCCAACCAATATCATGCAACAATATATATATTGCAGCTTAGAAAACAGCTGGCTATATTTTAATAAAGGTATGTGAACTATGTGTCTCTGTCTCATTATTTCATGAACCGTTTGTTGATTTTATGCAATTAAAATATATCTATGGACGCACTTAGTTTATGAAGAAACTTTTATGATCGTTCTTGATATGTTGTTTTGAAAATTATCCAGAATCGATGGAGATGAGTTCCGGTTGCTGAAGCGCTTTTGCGAATCTCATACTTGCACTGGATATTCCTGTAAGGTGGGCTACGTTTAAAAGTAAGATCACGGACAAATAGTTAGCAAAGACTTCTGGGACCGTGTTACAGGTCGTCCTGTTACGTGGGCTGCGTTTTAAAGTGAGAGCATGGACAAAGTGTTAGTAGGAGCTTCTGGAACGTATTACAGACAGTCGTGTTAGGTGGACTGCGTTTAAAAGTGAGATCATGGTCAAAGTGTTATCAAGAACTTATATATATACACTGAAGTGCCAGAAAAACTGGTACAACAGTCTAATACTTGGTAGGTTCTCCACGGGAGCACAGGACTACAAAAATACGACGGGGTATGAACCCCACTAGCTTCTGGAAATATGCTGTAGGCAATGCACACCATACTTCATACAGAGCGTTCCACAATTCGGGTGTATTCCGAGGTCTCGGATTCCTGTGTTCGATAGCGCATTGCATGGCATCCCAAATGTGTTGGGCACTTTGGTGGGAATGGCAACACCCCAAACTCAGATGAATGCTCCTCTAACTACAATGTGGCGTACCGACACTTGTGTGGAGGTGCATTGGACTGTTGGAATAGGCCCAACCCATCAGCATGAATGCAGGACATGAACGGGTGTACCTCGTCAGAAAGGATGCGCACATGGCGTTGGTCGGTCACAGACGTTTGTAGACGTACCAGGGGTTCCAGTGAAGTTCATCTAAATGCACTCCATACCATTACGGACCCCCCCCAGCCGGTACAGTTCCCGGTTGACAGGCGGTATCCATGGATTCAAGAGGTTTGCGCTACACACAAATCCTTCCATCTGCCCGATGCAGTTGGAAACGCCACTCGTCAGACCAGGCTACTTGTTTCCAGTCGTCCAGTGGCGGTGTTGCAGTGCCCAAGCGAGGCGCATAGTTCTGTGTCGTGCACCCATCAAGGGGACTCGAGTTGGGCGTCGGCTCCAAAAGCCCATATCGTGCAGGGTATGTTGCACAGTCCGGACGTTGATGCTTGTTGAGGCTCCAGCATTGAATTCCGATTATACTTACGAGAGTGTTGCACGCCTATCGCGTGAAACGATTCTTGACAGCCGACGATGGTCACGTTCACCCAAGTCTTTTTAGGGCCACACTGGTATTGTAGGTTGAAGGTTTTGCCGGAATTCTTGTACTCACGGTACACCTTTGCAATGGTCGTCTGTGAAAATCCGAACTTCGTTTCTTCCTCCGAAATACTATGGCCCATCTCACGAGCGCCAACTGTGACACCGCGTTGAAAATCGCTTAAATCGTTATTACTTGTCATTCTCATGACGAAAAGAGCTCTGACAGCTGGCAAGGATGTCTATCGCTTTATATACGCACTGGCGGGCGCAACCGAGTACGCGCATAGGTGACGTTCCTATGTAGTTTGCATAAGCTCGTCTGTACCAGTTTTTCTGGCAGTGTATATCCTTGAAATGTGAACCCCGCCTTCTCGTGGTGCATCGTGTTCCCACTAAACGGGCTCTGACGCTGACGACCACCCCACAGCGGCGTAACTATATCACTGGGATTAGAGGAAATACCATTCCGTGCTCACCAACCCGCTTAGCCAGCGTGGTGAGTTATGGCCAAACCCTCCTCAAGATGAACTCAAAACCGAAAGCATGCCGAAGTAACATTAAGGAGACTGGCTCATGGCAGACAGTTGTTAATTAGTATATAAAACAATGGGTAGTAGATCCCTGACTGAGAAATCACTTAAAGAAATTATTTTTCTGAATAGTTTTCCTTGGACAACAGATATCAAGCGAGGGCGAACATCGAAGAAGAAATTAATAGAAGCATAAAACTTGGCTGGAGTCCAATTGGAAGAAACAGTAAAATTTTCAAGAGAAATTTACTATTATGTGTTAAAAGAAAAGTCTTTAATCAGTGCACCTTCCAGTTCTTATTTATGGATCAGAGAAATCGACCCTAACTCAAAAGGACATACGGAGGCTAAAAACAACTGAAAGACGCATGGAGAGATTCATGCTGAATGTTATCAAGAAGGATAGGAAAACGAAGTCATAGATCAGGAAAATGGCAAGAGTTGGTGACATAATGATCAAAGGGAAGACTCTCAAGTGGCACATATTTCTTGAAGAACTGACCACCGTTAGCCAACTGGAGTTCTTGACTGGACATCAAAGGACAGAAAAAAAACCCAGAAGAAATTCATGTGGTTAACTTCTGGTTGGATAAAATTCGAAAGTATGCCGGAGATACATGGAAAGGATTTACTCTTGACAGAGAGTTGTGGAAGAGACTTGGGAAAATGTTCATGCAGCAGTGAATCGAAAGTGGTTAAGGAAGAATTGGTGACCTTTTCAGGTGACATGCTTAAAAACGGATGATGTATTTTTCTCTTATGTCGTTTCTGTTACTTCATAATTCGAAAGACCTGAGTAGATATTAGCAATATCCTGAAAAATTATTAATCTACTCCCAGAGGTAATAAAACCAGGGCAGAAGGACGATGGATTAAAAGAAATGGCTTACGACATCCTGAAATATTATTAATCTATTCCCATAGGTAATAAAACCAGGACAGAAGGACGATGGATCAAAAGAAATGACTTACGACATCCTGAAAAATATTAATCTTCTCCCAGATGTAATAAAACCAGGACAGAAGGACGATGGATCAAAAGAAATGGCTTACGACATCCTTAAAAATAATAATCTTCTCCCAGGGGTAATAAAACCAGGACAGAAGGACAATGGATCAAAAGAAATGGCTTACGAGATCCTGAAAAATTATTAATCTACTCCCAGAGGTAATAAAACCAGGACAGAAAGACGATGGATCAAAAGAAATGGCTTACGATATCCTGAAAAATGATTAATCTACTCCCAGAGGTAATAAAACCAGGACAGAAGGACGATGGATCAAAAGAAATGGCTTACGATATCCTGAAAAATGATTAATCTACTCCCAGAGGTAATAAAACCAGGACAGAAGGACGATGGATCAAAAGAAATGGCTTACGATATCCTGAAAAATGATTAATCTACTCCCAGAGGTAATAAAACCAGGACAGAAGGACGATGGATCAAAAGAAATGGCTTACGATATCCTGAAAAATGATTAATCTACTCCCAGAGGTAATAAAACTAGGACAGAAGGACGATGGATCAAAAGAAATGGCTTACGATATCCTGAAAAATGATTAATCTACTCCCAGAGGTAATAAAACCAGGACAGAAGGACGATGGATCAAAAGAAATGGCTTACGATATCCTGAAAAATGATTAATCTACTCTCAGAGGTAATAAAACCAGGACAGAAGGACGATGGATCAAAAGAAATGGCTTACGATATCCTGAAAAATTATTAATCTACTCCCAGAGGTAATAAAACCAGGACAGAAGGACGATGGATCAAAAGAAATGTCTCATTAGAACGCTATATTTAGCAAGCAAGATCTTGTTGCTACTCAAAGCGGTTTTGGGTGCTGTTGAGGGCGTCAATACAGGGGTGAAATAAAGAGTGAAGGATTACACACACGCTGTTCTCTTGGACTGTTGGGATCACTCGGAAGCGTCGCTAACTGAGAGGGCTAAACGTACCATCCTCTTCGGAATGTGGCGAACTACCAATATCCAGTTTAATTGAATGTTTCAAACTTTACAGGTTATAAATCACAGACGTGAACCCAGAGCTCCCCAGGATACACATTTAGGTCAATTGAATACATGCCTACACATTTAGATCGATACTGCGGAAAGAATAAAATTTTTCGAGAACATTTCATAAATCAGAAAATCCCGAATAAAATTACATGCAGGTTCTCTGAAATCGAAGAACGCTGCATTCACCATGTGTTCTAAATATATCAACATGTATTTGTTTTTGTGTGGGAAGGACTAAAATATGGCCTGAAAGAAAAGCCGGGGGTGATGGAACCTCCAACTTTCCTTTACGTTGGAGGGTGATGGAAACCCCAAACTTTTTCTGCATCGCACCTACATTTGAGAACCTTGTCAAAATCCAGTGGTAAGGAAAATCTCGGCACGTAATCTATTAAGAAGTGCAGGAGACTTATGGAATCCTATTTAATGTCTGCTATAACAATAAGTGGTAGAAGACCCTATGACGTACCTACTTCACAGGTGGCGCCCATATCAAAATGGCAAAGTTGCAGCGACAAACTTCGTCGGTGTGGCTTAACTGGGGAGGCATTTCGGAGCAGGAGGACGCAGGTTCGATTTCTACCACCGATAAATGGATTTTACGCTAATAGGCGCCCGAACGTAAAATAAATCTCCTGGTAGTTGGGTTTTTAGAAAAATGTGTCATGTTCATTCCACACATCGTCTGGAATTATTTAGAATTCCTTTGTCTGCAGTGAGCTCTCCTTTAAGCTTGGTTTGGCGATTGACCCAGAAATCTACGATTCCGTCTCAGCCCTTTCGCAAGGAGGGATATATGTGACGTACCTACCTCAGAGGTGATGCACATGTTAAGACTGCGAAGTTGCAGCTACAAACTTTGTCGGTGTAGCTTAAATGGGAAAGCATTTGGCTCCGGAACAGAAGGACGCAAGTTCTAATCGCGCCACCGGCAAATGGATTTTACGCTAGAGATATGTAAAAAGCCTCCGACACTGTGAATGTTTGAAAGAACAAACTTTAGTTGTTATTCAAAAACTGGCCCCAGGTAGAAGTAAAAAAGAAAAAAGGATCTTTCAAAAAACTGTTATTGTTTCGAAAATGTTTTTTTCAAAAAGGGTTGAGGAAGCATCAATTGATATGATGAAGTCACCATGTTTGGCAAAACACTCCATGCAACGTTTTTTCAAAAAGAGTTGAGGAAGCATCAATTGATATGATGAAGTCAATTGAAATGATGAAGTCACCATGTTTGGCAAAACACCCCAGACAACGTTTTTTCAAAAAGAGTTGAGGAAGCATCAATTGATATGATGAAGTCACCATGTTTGGCAAAACACCACAGACAACGTTTTTTCAAAAAGAGTTGAGGAAGCATCAATTGATATGATGAAGTCACCATGTTTGGCAAAACACCCCAGACAACGTTTTTTAAAAAGAGTTGAGGAAGCATCAATTGATATGATGAAGTCACCATGTTTGGCAAAACACCCCAGATCATCAATTGATAGGATGAAGTCACCATGTTTGGCAAAACACCCCAGTGCCAAACATGGTGACTTCATCATATCAATTGATGCTTCCTCAACTCTTTTGAAAACACATTTTCGAAACAATAACAGTTTTTGAAAGAACCTTTTCCAGAAGAATTCAGTTTTAATCTAAAGTGAGCCAGCTTCTTTCTTCTTTGGCATCATCGCATAGCTGAACCAGACTGCCAAAACGCGAAGTGCAGAGAGTGAAACTTTCGTGTTTGTTTGGAAGAAAATGCCATCCAAAGGCTTCTATACATTTATCTCTACACGGTGAATCATGGATTTGCGAAAAGTTCTTTATTCCGGATACCACTTATAAAGTATACAAACATCATTTTTTCGTGATTAGATACTATCATGAAAAATCAAATCACTCTTTTACTTTTGCATTTCTGATAGCGTTATGTTCTCACGTGTCGACTATAAAGCTTTCAGATGTTTAAATGTCAAGGGAAAACCAAAATGGAAAACGTATTGGAATGTATCTAAGACTTCCAAAACAAAAAAGATGTGGAAGGGCCATTGGATGCAGGTGAAAGGACTGGTTTAACTAGTAAAAGAAAAAGTACTGAACACTGCCTCCGTAATACGAGCTTTTGTACATCACGTACTGTGATGCATCTTTTTTTTAACGAATTTCAATTCCCTGATATTCTTGACATTCGCTCTAATGAAGCAATGCCTTATGTTAGTTGTACGAAAGTGATTAGTCATATTTCTCCGAAAACATTTTTCATCCAGGTAAAAGTTGAGAGCTTGGTGCTTGGACATGTTTGATCCCTTTCATCCCCGGACATTCTTGACCGCTGTCACCCAGTCATTCTTGACTGCTGTCACCCAATCATTCTTGACCTTTCTCATCCCGGACATTCTTGCCCCCTTTCACCTTGGACATTGTTGACTTCTCTCATCCCAGTCACTTTTGCTTCCACTCATCTCGCACATTCTTGACTTCTCTCATCGCTGTCATTCTCGACATATCTCATCTTTTACATTCTTGGTTATCTATTTTCTTGACTTCTTTCATCCCGACAGTACTTTAGCCGCATTTATTCCCGGTTATTCTCATTCCCTCTCATACGGACATTCTAGACCAATTTCATCATGGACTTTCTTGGCCCCTTTCATTCTAGACATTCTTAGCCACAAACAATTCTGTATAAAACTCCGTTTATTGGGGTGAGGATATACTTACAGACGAAATACAAGAAAAAATTCATTCAAACACTCGACGTGGATCAGGAACACCAAACAGAAATCATCGCTCTTTCCACGTTAATAAGAGAGTCGTTAATAAGCCAGTGATAAGTGTTATATCTGTCGAGCTTTCACTCTCCTACCGGGAGGCTTTTTCAAGTAATACAAACGTTACCAACTATTCTGGCGAGTATAAACAAACAATTTTAAAACACTGGTGCTCGAGGTCGCCATATTTTGAATCTTGATGCTCGAGGTACGAGGCGATACACGGGCTTCCTTTCGTGTCGAATATTACCTCAACATGTTTCTCCACGCGGACGAGACATCAACAGATTGGGTATCGTTGCATGCGTAGTAATGCGTGGAGATCTCAATACTTTCTCTGATCAGTGTGCCCTTGTAGCCAGTATACGGTGCAATGATATTCACTTTATCCCATAACGGGACTGCGTTTCTTTGTGCTACTTCTTTAGACAAGGCTGTTAAGGTTTCCTAAATCTGATGTCTCTCATATGCTCCTTAGCTCTTAACGCAATTGACCTTTTCGTCATTCCGATGTAAATTTTCGTCGAACCGTTCGGGTACATCAGGGGTATCCAGTGTACTCCTGCTTCTGATTCGGGTTTCTGCGCGTGTTCGTCACTGCTTTGTGTATGTTGTTTGGTGATCTGATGCCGATGCAAAGACCATGGCGTCGCATTAGGTTTCTGAAGGCGTAAGAGACTTTTGGGATACATGGTACAGAACCGGCGTAACGCAAATTATCTCCTTTCACCCTGGGAATTGTACGATCCGTTGATTGGACTTTTCGTAAGACTTTTCTTAAATCACGCTCGGGGAAACCAGCTGTAATGCCTTATCTCTTTGTTCCTTGCATATCCGATATCTCTTTGTTCCTTGCTTTTATGCTGGAACAGACGTTGAAAGCTCTTTCAAAATACGTCCTAAATGCTGCCATTTTATATGAACTTGGTGATACAGATCTGGGTGCGATAAAGTTGGGTACTGTTATTGGTTTGTAGTATACCGTTGTGTCAAATCGACCATTTTGGTTTCTACGTAATTCAACATCTAGGAATGGTAGTATTTCTTCAGTTTCCCTTTTTTAGGGTGAATGTAAGCGTTGGGTGCAAGGCATTGATTGCCTCCAAAAATTTTCAAGGTCCGCGTCGGAATGCTTCCATATCAAAAATATGTCGTCGACATATCAAAACGATATATGCGGTTTCTTAGTGGTGCACGATAAAATTCTCTCTTCTAACGGGCGTAATACTGCTTCTGCTAATATGTCTGACAGGGGGAAACCCTGGTCTGTTTGTATATAGTTCCTTGGTATTGGAAGAAATTGTTGTTTACAGTCAGGTTCAGGGTTCTTCTTATATCTTGCACAGCTTCTGGGAGAAATGCATCATCCCTGGATAACTGACTCTCGAGATTGTCACAGGCTTCCTCTATCAGTATGGAAGGGTTTAAGGACTTTATGTCGAGGCTCGCTAATATATCATGCTCCTTCAAATTCACGCCTCTAGTCCTATTTATGAAGTCCTGTGTTGAACTAAGGACGTGCTGAGAGGGTGGAAGGTATTTCTTGAGGAAACCTGATAATTCTTTCTCCACATAATATGTGGGGGCTCTGGTTTTGAAGACAATGGGTTTCACTTTGCGTCCTGGTTTGTGGTGTTTGAGCCGACCAAACAGTGGTGGTACCGATTGTCCCGGGGGAGGTGACGGCTGCTTTCTTGATGCTTTCTGGTAAGCTAGCCCACTTCTTTATCCCTTGTACTTTGGATACCAGGGTATTCGTTGGGTTGGTAACAACTTTGATTGACTCCGATTCGGTAATAAACATCTTTAGCTCGTCTTAATAATCTTTCCTATTCACGATGGCGATCTGATTCGATTTATCAGTGAGTGTTTTTACCACAAACCAGGACGCAAAGTGAGACCCATTGTCTACAAAATCAGATTCCCATGCATTCCCCATAGAAAGCGGAAGAGATGCTTGTCTCCCTCAGTGCGTGAGGCCCCCGATTAATGCACCGTAGGCATGTTTCCGCTCTGAAATGGGAGAGGGACCCATTTGTATTGACTCACTACGCTTGTATATCGACAGATACTAGGGAATGTAGGTATAGACCAATTAGAGAGACTCAATAGAAGCCAGAGTTATTTTCCAGCTCCGTTTCTCCCCATGAAAACTTCTACAACTCCCTCTCTTGAGCAAGCCTCCTCCAAGTCACTCAGACTGGCTTTCGAATTATATCCATCCATCTATTACATTGTCTTCTGCTGAGTCCTTTGCCTGTCCCTTGAAATCAGTACTGCCAGAGGTTTTGTCCTGGAATTAGCAGACGAGAGTTAAAACGTCAGTAGAAATCAGTAGATCTGCTTTTGTGCTTGAAACATACACCACCTGTCAAATTTAATGTAACCTTGGATGCATTCTCAATGCGAAGGAACATTCAAAACTAGTGATATTTCAAATAATACAATCA
Organism: Macrothele yani; assembly: GCA_039090855.1. Classification (NCBI taxonomy): domain Eukaryota; kingdom Metazoa; phylum Arthropoda; class Arachnida; order Araneae; family Macrothelidae; genus Macrothele; species Macrothele yani. The sequence goes on along the minus strand of CM077028.1, from coordinate 68,196,029 downwards.
TTTCACACATTCCTTTTCAGTACCTTAATGCAAATTCAAACTATTGAGCGTGTGCATAAGTTGTACCCCTTTTTACAGGCTACAAAGTAAGGAAGAGAAAAGAACAAATAACATACCTAGGGTTTCACATAATTGCTATCATTCTTTATGACCTCTTGTCATCTGTCTATGAGTAGGAGAATCCCACGCCGGAAAAACTCCTGTGTTTTAGAGTAAAAAGTCATGTAATGCCGTTTTCACATCGTCCACATCATCGAAGGTTTGGAGAGTGAAGGCGTTCTGTATCGATCGAAAAAGGTGGTATTCCGTAGGTGCCAGGTCAGGGGAATACGCCGGGTGAGTTAACACTTCCTAACCAAAGTCCAGTAATTTTTGCCGAGTGATTAAAGCAGCATAAGGTCTGTCGTTATCATGATGAAGGATCACGCCTATGCGATCGACGAGTGCTGGCCGCTTCGATGCCAGTTTTTCTCGCAATCTGTCCAACTGGTGGCAGTCATCATCATCATCATCATCATCATTGTCAACCATTATCAATCCACTGCTTAACGAAGGTCTCCCCAAGTTTCCTCCACAACGGTCTGTCTTGTGCCAGTCTCCTCCATGTCACTCCCGCATATTTACGAATTTCATCCACCCATCTCCCATGTGGTCTTTTTCTGGGTCTTTTCCTGTCCCTTGGAATCCAATCTAAAATTTCGGCTGTCCATCTATGGTCTGTCCTTCTGGCAGTATGTCCATCCCATTGCCATTTCAGGGATTTAACTCTGATCATGATGTCTTCCACTCTCGTCATTTTTCGGATCCACGAGTTCCTCTTCTTATCTCTCCTGGTTATACCAAGCATGCACCTCTCCATGCTACTTTGAGTTGTCTGCAGCCGTTGTATGTCTCTTTTAGTTAAGGTCCACGTCTCTGCACCATACGTAAGCACTGGAAGGATGCATTGATCAAACACTTTTCTTTTAAGACATAATGGCATATTGCTCTTGAAAATTATGCTGTTTCTTCCAAAAGCTCTCCAGGCAAGTTTTGTACGCCGATTAATTTCTTCATCAATGTGACCCTCACTTGATATCTGCTGTCCAAGATAAACATATGTATCTGTTATCTCCAGTTTTTCTCCATCAATCGATAAATCTTCATTTCTTGTAAAAGCATTGAACATCACTTTTGTCTTCTGAAAGTTCATTTTTAATCCCACTTCTTTACTCTTGTCAGCAAGTTCCTGGATCATACTCTGCAGCTCTGATGGGGTAGTTGCAAAAATGACTACGTCATCAGCAAAACGAAGGTGGGTTAGATAATCTCCATTAATCTTTATCCCTTTGTTTTCCCAGTTCAGTGATTGAAAGACATTTTCCAATGTGGCATTAAAGAGCTTCGGAGATATGGTGTCACCTTGTCTCACTCCCTTTCCAATTTTTATGTGTGTTGTATTTTCAAACAGCCGAATCTTTGCACTTGCATTTTCATAGATGTTATTAATAATATTAATGTATGCATCTTCAATACCGCAGGATTTCAGAGCCGTGGTAACTGCTGATGGTTTCACCGAATCAAAGGCTTTTTTCATAATCGATAAAAGCCATGCACAATGGAAGTTCATATTCCCTCGCTCTTTCAATTAGTTCTCTCAGTACGTGGATATGATCTATTGTGCTGTAGCCACTCCTGAATCCAGCTTGTTCACTCGGTTGAGCCATGTCCAGTGTTACCTTCAAGCGGTGTGAAAGAACTTTAGTGAAGATTTTATAAACCACTGATAGGAGGCTGATAGGTCTGTAGTTCCTGAGATCCTCAATGTCACCTTTTTTATGTAGCAGGATCATTGTAGCGTTGTTCCAATCCTCAGGAATCTTCCCTTCATTAAGGCATCGAGTGAAAATTTGGGCGAGTACTGTTTCAATTTCTCCACTTGCTTCTTGTATGATGTCTATAGTAATTCCATCTTCTCCTGGAGCTTTCCCCGCTTCATGTTCTTGATTGCATGAGCAACTTCTGCTGGGAGGACTGGAAGAACTCTGGTACCTTTCATGATGTCTGGAGTACATGTATCATCCCTTTCATATAATTTGGAGTAGAAATCTTTCACTCTTGTCAAAATTTCGCCTCTATTTCTTGTTATAGAACCATCTTCTTTTCTCAGAGCCATAATCTGTTTTCTTCCCTTACTGAGATGTCCCTTTGCTATCTTAAGGCTTTGGTTGTTTTCAATTGCTTTCCTCACTAGCTCACAGTTGAATTTCCTTACGTCTTCAGTGATACTTTTTCGTGTTGTCTTGCATAGCTCTATATATTCCACTTTGGAAGTCACATCTTCTTTAGTTGTCCTCATCTCTCTTCTTTTTTGCATCAACATTTTGGTTTTCCTGATAATTTGTTCACATGCAACTTGTTCTTAGACCCAGCTAATTTTGTTGCTGTTTCCATAAGAGCTTTGGTTACTTTTCTGTTAACTTCAGAAATATCCACTTCTTCCGATGTTAGGCCTTCTAAAGCAGAGAATCTGTTCTTCAGTTCCAACTTGAAAGTATTATGGTGTTTTTTAAGGTTGGTTATGTCAATACATTTTGTTTGTCTTATGAGCTTGCTACGTTCGAGTTTAGTGTTGAGGTGCATCTTACATCTCACCAATCTATGGTCACTGCCTGTGTTGAACTTGTTTAGCACACTGCAGTCTTCTATGACGAATTTTTTGTTACACATAATAAAATCAATTTCACTTGTCGTCCCATTTGGATGTCTCCATGTCCATTTCCTGTGTGGCTTTTTCTTGAAAAAGGAGTTCAAGATGAAAAATCCTAAAGGTCAGCATTTATCGTTCGGTTAGGTGCCAACACCTCCCAGTGGATTATTCCCTAGACAACCCAGCAAACACTTAATAAAACCTTTTTGGGTTGCAGTCCTCCTTTTGATGTCGATGGAGCAGTCTTCGCACCTTGGAACACAGTCCGTCGACGCTTTACATTACGGTACAATACCAATTTCTCATCACCCGTTACAATTCGTCCCCAAAACGGTTCATTTCTGTGACGAGAAAACAATGAAACACAGGTACGGATTTTCTCTCGTTGCTTTGCAGAAAGCTGGTGCGAAACGTAGTTATCGAACTTGGTGATGAACCCAAGCGCATGCATCTGTCTATCGACTGTTGCTCTGTGAACCGACAAAGTTTCCGCTAATTCCTGAATGGTTGGATGTGGGTCACTTGTTATGGCTGGGTCCACATTCTCGTCAGAAACCACAGACGGACGTCCAGGACGTGGTTGATCTTTACAGCTTCTGTCTCCGTCCCGGAATTTCCGAAACCAACAGCGATATGTGCTATCATCAACTACATCCTCCCCATACACTTTACAGATGTTGTGGCACGCCGCGGCTGCAGTACTGCCTTTATCGAACTCGCACAGTAAACAATGTCTGTGATCCTTATCGCATGCCATGTTACACTGTCCGTGATTTCCGTTATGGATGATTTACTCGGACAAACCTAGTGCCTCTATATGCTCTCCTGCTCCACGTTTTATTGGCCGAAAATTCGGCATCGCAGCGCCATCTGTGACGTATCTGTGATAATGACACTAGCCCTGACATAAACACAGTTGTATCGTTTCATTTGTTGTCGTCCACGAAAAAAATTATAAACTTCCATTTCTTCCTGAAAAACACCCAGATGCTCTCATAGTAGGTGAAACAACTTGTATACTCAAGAAAGTAAGCATATAGGACAAAATATTAGTCATCCCTGGCAGAACGTACCTACCTCCTACCCTGATAACAGCATGAATCTGGCACGGTAGAGACCACGAGTTTGTGGATGTATTGAATATTGAATAACGATTTAAAGTCACTCGTGCGTCAACAGGTGCCAAATTTCCGCCAGAGTACGTGGGTGTCTATTCCGGCGTTTCACCTTCTGTTCCAAATGATCCCACAGATTTTCAATAGGATTTAAATCTGGAGATTCGGCTGGCCAGTCGAGGTGAGATAATGTTGCTGATTGTTCACCGTGCCACTCGGACACAGTTTTAGACCTGTGCACACGGCAATTGTCGTCTTGGAAGACAGGAGTGGCAATGTGATACTGCTCCGGGAGATGTAGGGCAAAGGGCAACACTTCGTCATTCAGAATGTGAAGGTACGCATGCTGATTCAAATCCATCGAAGTATGGAGAGATGCATGCTTGGTGTAATCAGAAAAGGTAAGATGAGGAACTCGTGGATAAGGAAAATGACAAGAGTGGAAGATATTATGATCAGAGTAAAATCCCTGAAATGGCAATGGGCTGGACATCTTGCAGAAAAACGGACCACCAATGGGTAACCGAAATTTTAGACTGGAAACCAAGGGACAGAAAAAGACCTAGAAGAAGTCCACAAGGGAGACGTATATATATATATATATATATATATATATCTTTGCAGCTACCCCTTCAGAGCTACAAAGTAGGATCCAAGAACTTGTTGACAAGAGTAAAGAAGTGGGATTAAAAATGAACTTTCAGAAGACAAAAGTGATGCACAATGCTTTTACAAGAAACGAAGGTTTATCGATTGATGGAGAAAAGCTTGAGACAACCGATTGCTACATTTATCTTGGGCAGCAGATGTCAAGTGAGGGTCACATTGATGAAGAAATTAATCGGCGTATAAAACTTGCCTGGAGAGCTTTTGGAAGAAACAGTACAATTTTTAAGAGCAGTATGCCATTATATAATATCTTAAAAGAAAGATGTTTAATCAATGCATCCTGCCAGTGTTTACGTATGGAGCAGAAACATAGACCTTAACATAAAAAAAAAAAAAAAAAAAAAAAAAAACGTATAAAGATTGCAGACAACTCAAAGAAGCATGGAGAGATGCATGCTTGGTGTACCCAGAAAAAATAAGAAGAGGAACTTGTGAATAAGGAAAATAACAGGAGTGGACGACATCATGACCAGAGTGAAATCACTGAAATGGCAATGGGCTGGACATGTTGCCAAGAGAATGGATCACCGATGGACAACCGAAATTTTAGACTGGATTCCGAGGGACAGGAAAAGCCCCAGAAGAAGACCCCATAGGAGATGGATGGATGAAATTCGAAAGTATGCTGGAGTGACATGGAGGAGACAGGCTCAAGACGGACATTTGTGGAAGAAACTTGAGGAAACCTTCATCCAGCAGTGGATTGATAATGGTTGATGGCATATATATATAGCCTTTAAATAGATACAACTTTAATTACTCAACGCCTCTTCCATAATTGACATTGTAACATCTACCATCTCCGCACTTTTGCTTCTACTCAAACGTTATACAGTATAACGTTCAGTTCTCATCGGACACATGCACACGTCATACGTTCTGATCTCAAGGTGTTGTCAAACATAATCTGCGAGAGAGAAGATATCATGTTTGTTAAGTTTAAAAAAGCTAAGGGGCAAGAACTTAAATTTACATCGAGAAAGAAACTAAAAAGGAAAGTTAAATTAGAGTATACGTCACACAGCATGCTTGGCATAACCAGGAAGTATAGGAAGAGAAACTCGTGGATTTGGAAAATGACGGAAGTTGATGACGTCATGATCAAGGTAAAATCCCTGAAATGGCAAATGGTTGAAGATATTGCTAAAAGAACTGACCACTGTTAGACAACTGAAATACTAGAACGGATTCCCAGGGACAGGAAAAAAATCCGAAAAAAAGACTATGTGGGAAATGGGTGGATGAAATTAGGAACCGTATCGGAGTGGGAAAATTGGCTCAAGAGAGCCAGTTGTGCATATTAAACTTGGAAAGACTTTCACCCAGCAGTCAGTGGCGTATCTTGGGTCCGAGACCTGGGCTATCTCACATGTCACCCCCTCCCCCCAGTACTGTTTTTTTTAAATTGCGAAGTTTAATTTTTTATTGTTAAGTAATAAGTAATAGAAGTAACTTTTTTTGTAAATTTTAGGTATATGCCATTGCTAACATGATACCAAATAATTATGAGGATTAGGATTTGAACACTTATTTGTACATGAACTCCATTCTTTTTTTCCTTTTGTGTGAACTTGAGTGTTACGTTTTCATAAAATGTTTCTTCCCAGTATTTTTTCATATTTAAAAAGAATGTTTTTCTCGTTTGACAAAACAGCCAAGTTTTTCGAATGTGCATGTCCTTGTGTGGCTCTAAGATATATCTTGATTCTTTTTAATGCAGAAAAACTTCTTTCGACAGTTGCAGTTGTTGATGGAAAGCTTAATATGAGGTCTGCTAATTTGTACACCTTACTAAACACTATGTCCAATTTATTCAACTTTATGTAACACGTAATGTCTCTTACTGATTTGTTTTTGTATTCATCAAAGGAATGAAACACTTTCAGTTCATTTTTTAGTCGAGCTGTATCAAAATTGGAAGCATAGTGTTCTTTAAGTTCTGACAGTAGATGTTCAGGGAAGCTTTCACAAAATTTACCAAAACAGTTCGAATCCAACAAAGCCACGAATTTAAAATATAATATCTCTGATTTTAATTCATTGACACTTCACACAAACTGAAACAACCCTCGCGAAACACTGTTATGGGCGGCAGTATGCGTGTGACTGAGATAGTCTGTCTTCGTTTTTCGCAGCGAACCGTTTCCCAAAGCAATGAGCCAATTCCCTCTATCAGCTGATTCATGTTGTCATGGAAACGCTAGCAGGCGATTGTACGGAAGGTTTTCGCATCAGAATTGCGAAGACTCTAGAAGAGCTGCTTGCGTTATGCCGTTGGTTTTCGCTCGCCAGACTGAGTCAAAGAAGCGAAACCGCGCGCATTTTTTTTTCGCAGCGAAAGCATCGACATATTTTAATACCGTTGATAATTGACTTTTATTTGCGTATATTTAATTCAGTTTTATTTGTGCATTATCTGGGCTTCGCAGCTAGCTTAGCTAGCCTAGAATATACGCCACTTCCTGCAGTGGATGTATGTACTTATATATCCACGTAGGTGATAGGTGGATGAAATTCAAAAGCATGCAGGAGCGATATGGAGGACCGTTGTGGAAGAAACTTGGAGAAATAATAGTTGACAATGGTAATGATGATTGCATATACATATTTCAACCATTTTTAATCTACTGCTGGGTGAATGTCTGCCCAAGTTTCTTCCATAACGGTCTGTCTTGAGCCAGTCTCCTCTATCTCACGCTGGCATGTTTTCGAATTTCATGCATCCATCTCCCATATGGTCTTGCTGTTCGGGAGGGGGGGGTTCTTTTCCAGTTCCTTGGTATCCAGTCTAAAATTTCGGTTCTTCAGCGGTGGTCCGTTCTTTTCCGGCAGTAAGTACAGCCCATTGGCATCTTAGCAAAAAGTTTCCTATTTTTTTTTTAAATATTTATGTACCTTTTTTGATCTTCAAAACTGGATTAAATTACATTCATCTGAGAAATCTATTTTTGATTTTTCATTTCGTTACGATTTTTAAAACAACACAGGGTTTTCAAAAACAATAATCTCCAGTGCATTATGTTTTTAGTAAATAGTAACTATTCCTTTTAATATTGAGAATAAAAACTCATTGTCTGGAAAAGAGAAATCAGTTTTTTTGTGTTGTCTAGCAAAAATTTTACACATGAAAAAAATTTCAATTTTTTTGAAAATCCAATTTTTAATTTTTCATCCCGTTACAGATCTTTCAAAGAAGGTAGAGCCTTCAAAAGAATCTTTTCCAGTGAAATATATTTTCAGTCAGTGGCGTACCGGAAAGACTTGGGACCCCCGCAAAAAATATCTTTGAGGCAGTTTGTGAAAATTCATTAGCTTTCAGTTACTGAAGTTTTAAAATTCCATAATAACTAGGTTTTATTGGCGTTTTAATAATTCAAATTCTTTGGAACCTCAAGTGTTTTTCGTAAAACCAAAATTATTTCACTTTATTGCATGAAACACAAATGTGCATGTGGTAATTGAAATTATTACCTTAGGTTTATACCATCACAAAGTACTACAAAAAGGATATAGTTGTAATGGTATGAAATTAGGCCAAAGTTAATCATATGCAAATTTTATTTTTTTAAAGAACTAAGGCCAGCCTCTTGAAATGTCTCACGATCACATACACACACGCACACACACCTAACTGCTGTGTTAAAGTTCCTAATTACCAATTCCGATTTATGCCAATTACACAGCATAAGTAAGCAAATATATGACAATTAAGAATTATGTGCTCTTGAATATGTAAAGAAAACAATAACTTATTTATTCTTGAATATATAAATAACACGTAACACAATGATACAATGTTTTGCACATTGCAATTTTTTTCTCTTGATTTTCTTTTAAAAAAGACATTCATCTGTTTCTTCGCCCCCCCCTTCCGAAGAACACCTTTGAGTTCATTATATTATGAAAGATGCATAGTTATGTGTGAATAACTGTAATACATGGCGTCTTATCGTCATTAATATAAAAATTACATTCATTGAACTGATATTTCTTTCACATTATCTTGTTAATATATATGTATAGGGACTACTGCTATGACTGTGAAAAGGGACCTCCAGTTTTCTGGAATAGCTGCTTACCCGTCATCCAGTTTTTATAAAGTAAAGTAGCAAAAATGATTTTCAAATACAGAATTATACTTATTCAATGAAGAACATAGAGAAAATTCCTTTTCTTTTTTAATACTTCATTCAAAGCTGCCGTAAAAATTCCTTCGCTATTTCTTTCCCCAACTTCATACATAGTTTCCGAGAAAACAAAACAAAACTGTAATACTTTTGAAAAATATTTTTCCTAACGTTGGAGGCCCATTTTAGCAGTGAGGCCCTTCCGCAATGCGGGAGCTTTCAGTACGCCCCTGTTTTCAGTAAATATTAACATTTCCTTTTAATATTGAGAATTAAAACTCAGAGCCCGGACAGATGAACACACATTGACTCATTAGGATTACGTATTTCTTACACTAGATGGCGGTACCTTCTAACTAGAGAACTCAAAAACTGGAGGCAGGAAGTCGTGGTGGTAGTAAATATGTTGACCGACGATTTTTTACGAACGTATAATTGGTCGCAGATACGTAATGTCGTATTTCCATTCACACATTTTTCACTAATAATTGCCAAGTAACGTTGTTTATGACTCAAAATGTTGCTACATATTCATTTCGATTTAAGACGAGCGTCTGAAACTCAAAATTCCATAACATGTGACTAATTAGTATTTTGTTACAGGATTTTAAAAACTTTTCTACGGCAAATATCTGTAGTACAATTCCAGATTTTTCGATCAAGCACTCCCAATTTTTTATAATTTTGATTGTGGGACATTTCACTAATTTCCATCTGGAGAAATTAAAGAAAATGGAAATTACAAGCAAAGAAAAATCCATCTCACACGCGATGAAATTTCTTAAATCTAAGAGATTTAATCGAAATATTAATTTCAGCATGCGTAAGTTTTTTTTATTAAAAACCGAAATTCCCTTCAAGGGTCATGAAATAAGATAAATAAACAGATTTCATGAAAAGACTTCCGCACAGATCATTTTTTAAACTGCATCTGCGATTCATGGGCGGCCATAGAGGGGGACAAGAGGGGGCATTTGCCCTTCCGTGGAAATTGCATTATGCTCTTTCGCGATAACTCTAATTCTGGTTGCAAATTTTTGTAGAACATCTGAATGTGTGTATGCAGTAAAACTAAACTAAAAAAAAATAATAATAAACCTAGGGAATTTCAAGTAGAAAAAGTGGAACTTGACAGTAGAAAGCATGCAGATGCAGTAATGAAATATGTACAGGGGTCAGTGGCTGGATAGAATAATACGAACACCTAGGAAGGATTTTACGTACCTAGAAAGGTGTCGGACCACCTTTGGCAAACAAAACCGCCTGAATCCTCCTTTAAATGGACGCATACAAATGGTTAGAAATGGACGATACAATGGTTAATGGTGGTTAGCGGGATGTTACACCATTCTTCTTGCAGAAACTGCTCCAACAGGATCTTACTCTGTTTTTCAACACAGACCATAGTGGTTCGATTATGTTTAAAGTCTGGTGATTGGGAGCTAGAGCCATGGAAGGTGTGAAAGTTCACCCTCGTGTTCCTCAAACCATGATTCAACATTCCGAGCTCTGTGAGCTGGGTTGTTATCATCGTGATAGATGGCATCCCCTGCAGGAAACAATGCCTGAGCCATTGGATGGACTTGGTCGGCCTAAATGGTTTCATACACCCTGCTAGTCAACCGTTTTTCAAGGTGATCAGGTGACCCTGCTGAAAACCACGATATGACCGCCCGGAGCATGACAGAACCATCACCATGCTGCACTTTTGGGAACAGATAGTCTGGGTTGTACGCTTCTGACGATGTTCTCCAAACTTAAACACGTCCTACGATGGGGAATAGTGTGAATATGGATTCATCCGTCCACATTACACGCTTTCATGCATCGGAAGTCCACGTTGTATGCTCCTGGCACCACTGCCGTTGCCGTTATGCATTCTCCCGGGTCACCAGAGGTTTTGCAATAGCAGCACTGCCACGAATATCTTGTTTATACAGTTCCCTGCGCACTGTTTTCGTTGATATTGGGGGTCTGGAGAAGCAGATTGAGCTGAGGACTAATTTTCGGCGCCGTGGTTTTCTTATTACGGGTAACAATCCTCTTTAATACTCTACAGTCTCTGTTCAGTCAGGGTCGTTTTTCGCATACGAGGTTTTGCCACGAACACGGTATGTTTGTTATGACGGTAGACACAGTAGCTCTCGATATCTCCACTATCCTGGCGACTGTTGTCATGGCGGTACCAAATATCCGGCCACCAACAATTAGCCCTCTGTCGCTCATTTCGTCGTCAACCTGAAAGAAATTTTGCAACAAGACACTTTAAATGCACTTAAACAGGACCTTGAGGTTCTAAACAAAGCTATTACAACCAAAAAGTGGTGGATACCTTTGCGTATTGCGACGTACGCAGCTGTATTGAAAGTCGCGTCTCTGAGTGTGATGTTCACATTATTCTGTCCAACCCCTGTACATGGGAGATCATCATAAGTACGTACAGTATGGAAAAGTATGAAAGACGAGGAAAAGGAAAATTGATTCGCTGCAGTAGCTATTCACTGCTGGACAAATCTCGCGAAAGTTTTCTCAGAAATTTGTCTTGAAAGATTTTTTTTTTCAGTTTTGATGACCTATTGACCAGTCTTGATGATCTCTGGGGTTTCGTAGCACATGTGATACAATTGGCCAAAAGGAGCGAAAGAACGAAAAAGAATTTCACTGCTCAACAAATGAAATTTTTATAAGAATGGAAGTGGTTTTTCTTTACAGATTTCTGGGCGCTGAACACGAAAATAACAGTAAAAATTCACTCTTATAGCTACGGTTCCGAATTAATTTGACCATTCATATTTTGTATATATTACATACACTATCTACCAACAAGTAACTGGACACCTTGTAACGTATACTCTATATTCACTTTCCTTTTGATTTTACTATCTCTGGTTATTTTATTTTACTATCTAAATTATCTTCTTACTGAACGAAATATTATTTCACCCGATGAATGAGATCTGGCAATGAGTGTAAGTCATGACGTGGTGGTAGCTAGTATATAGGCGCGTTCATCGAGACTTAGAGAGAGCTTTTGTTGTTGTTATGAGAGAGCGTTGTTGTTTACGGAAAGCGTTTGTAATACGAGGAGAGATTGTGTTGTTATGAGGAGAGATTCTTCATTATTGTAAAACAAGTTGTGTGTGTGCTTTAGATGACCAAGAGTCTTATAATAAACAAGTTGCTGTAAGTTAGTCTTTCTCAATTCATAGTTTTTGTCAGACCTCTGTCTGGCTGTTAGGTTTACAATTAGTTTCTTACCATAAATAACCAGCGTTAAGACTTTATTTACGTTCGTAATTAACTAGTAACAACACCCTTTTGAATTCACTACTTTGAAGCTTAGTACAAGTATATCATTAGCTAGCTGGTAGGTAGAGCATTATTCATTCATAATAATTAGCTTAGCGGAAAGAAGTATAAAGCTAATTCATTATAATTGGCGCCCGAACTTTTCTCGAACACGAGATCTTGACGTTTATTATCCATGTCTTCCTTACCTGAGACAACTTCCATTTTCTACCCCAAGGCAAGTTCCGAGGGTAATGGTGTTTTTTATGAAAATTTGCAAGAAGCCTGTGGCTCTAACTTTGATATGAATGATCTACACGCACCCCGGCATTCTTCACCATTTCGTAATATACCAGCTTCCCATTACTCTGAGTCGCGGGTCGTTCCTGAGGGAGTTCAATCCTCTCAGCGAAGCAGAATGCTTGCCCATTTCGTGCCGCATGCAGGAACAATTCATTTCAATGGTTTGGAGGGGTCCTTAAAGTTCCTCGAAGATCTGGAAGATCATTTTGATCTATATAATATTCCGGAAGACTGCAAAGTCCAAATCGCCGGCACTTGCTTGAGGGATACCGCTAAGACCTGGTATCGGCAGTGGAGAGTGTCGAACCCAGATTCTCATTATGAGAATTTCCGTGCAGAATTCTTGGAGGTCTTTCCTTTCGGCCTCAGTCGAGCTAGCCTTGCTTAACAGCTTTTTCACGTCAGCAAGGTCCCAATGATAGCCCTGTTGCATTTGCGTTGGAGACTACACGCTTATATAACCTATGGGATCCACATGCCAGTCATGTTGACATGTTGGATACCCTCGTGCAGCAGCTCGACCCATTCTTACAAGATTTTCTTGAGGTTCGGCACCCTGCCACGATTCATGAATGCCTTCACCTCATACGCACATATGAAGAGCGACATGGCAAACATGGTTCAACTCACCATGCTCGGGCACCCGCGAGGCTTATTACGAAAACCCTCAGCGGCATAATAGACATAATAACTTTCAGCGCGAGCATACACAAGTGCACACCCAAGCTTCATACGTTCCACCACACAGAAGAGTGGCAAACCAACAGCGAGTTGCTGAACAAGCTTCGGGATATCGTACACCTGCACAGTATGCTCGACCCCGTTTCAATCAGCAGCATTCGGAACGTTCTCATGCTCAGGGCAATGATAATTTTTCTGCCCGTGCTGAGGGCAGACGTAAAGGATATGACAATGTCAACAGACGCGCGGAGTTCCCGACGCAGGTTTCACGCAATTTTCCTCATCGTGAAAATTTTCCCGATACCCGGCAGGGTCGAGGTTTCAGACCACATGATAACCCAACCAGGATTCCTTTAAACTTCCAAAGGAAGTAGACCAAGGGTCGGTCCTGCTTCCTGATACCAAGCATTCTGACCCTAAAACAGTATTAGTGAGTGTTCAAACTCCTCAGTTGCCTGATGTATTCTTAACAATTGAAGATATTATTGTCGAGACAAAGTTCGACACTGGTTCCGAAAATATCAGCCCTCAATACAAAGTTTTGCACTGAAAATTTTCCTGCAATACACGTTCAGCCTGCAACGCAGTATTTGCGGGGTGCAAATAATGAAATCTTCAGTATCTCAGGAACTGTCACATTATCTTTAGGGCTGGGAAAAGCTCGTTTTACGCATTCTTTCCTGCTTATAGACGAACTACCTGTGAAATGTTTAATGGGCATGGACTTTATACATCAGTTTCAAATAACTTTGAATTTCGTACAACATGTGATTTCCTTTCCGGAACCTGTCGAAATGATTCCTCCGGTTCCTGTAGGTATAACGAGCTTGTTATTGAGTGACCAATTGAATGAGAGGCAACGAGACCAGCTTTCTCTCCTTTTACAGGAAAGCCCTGGTTTATTTTTCGGATCAACCTGGTTTCACACAGGTGGTTTATCATGTCATTGACACTGATGGTTCGAAACCAATTGCGACGAAACCTTACCCTTGTGCTCCGCATAAGAAACAGGAAATGCAACGTCAAATTTCTGAAATGATTAAGCAGGGCATAATCAGGGAATCCACAAGCGCCTGGGCTGCTCCTGCCTTTTTGGTTCCAAAAAACAATCCAATGAATTTCGTTTCGTGACAGATTTCCGCAAGCTCAACCAAGTCACAAAAACGATCAATTATCCACTACCTGTCATGTCACATATTTTAAATGACCTGTCGTCAACCAAATGGATGTCAACCTTGGATTTGGCGAGTGGATATTGGCAGGTAGCAGTACATCCGGACTCTGTCGATAAAACAGGCTTTGTGACTCCTTTTGGGGCCTATGAATATTTACGTATGCCTTTTGGACTAGCTTTTGCACCTGCTACTTTCCAAAAGCTTATGGATACGGTTCTCAGACCTGTCCTGGGTCCCCATGTGCATGTCTATTTGGATGAAATTATTATCACATCAGAGACTTTTGACGAGCACCTTTCTCTGCTCAAACAGGTGTTCCAACTTATATACAATGCTGGCTTGACGTTAAAACCTAGTAAATGCCAGATAGCGAGGACGAGATTGTATATCTGGGGTTGAAAATCACTCCCCACGGCTTATTTACTGATAATGAAAAAATTAGGCCTATTGTTGACTTTCCTCGGCCTAAAACAGCAAAAGAACTATCCAGCTTTCTGGGAATGACCGGATGGTATCAGCAGTTCGTCCCCGCTTATGCTACTATCTGTGAGCCATTGTATGCTTTAAAACGTAAATACAAGAAGTTTATTTGGACACCTGAGGCTAACGCTGCTTTTTGAAACACTGAAGTCTGCATTGACTCAGCCTCCGGTGTTGGCTTTCCCGGATCATACTAAAGAATTTGATGTTTATACTGATGCATCCGGAGTTGGTCTTGGTTGCGTTTTGTCACAAGCTGGGCATCCAATAGATTTTTCGTCTCGTACTTTAGCCAAGCTGAACGCAATTATTCAGCTACGGAACGTGAATGTCTTGCTGTTGTGTATGCGCTGAATAAATTTCAATGTTATCTTAACGAATTGACGGTTAACATAATTACGGATCATTCTGCCCTTCAATATTTGAATTCTGCTAAGCACCTATCTCAAAGACTTATGAAGTGGGCTCTGAAGTTACAAGAGAGCAATATCAAAATTTCGTATCAGCCAGGTCATAAGAATCAATTACCGGACGCATTATCTCGCGTTCCGATTAGTGGGGTCCCCGCTGAAACTACTCCTGGATGTCAGCCTTTACTTCTAATAGCTGATATAACATCCAGAGAGCAGATAATGGCAGAATTAATAAATGATCCAGATTTTGGGGATATCTATAATTTTTTGCTTGCGGGTTCGCCCCCACAAAGTGATCCTTCTCTGGCTGGAAGGTCACAACATTTTGAAGTAATAGATATTCTTCTTTATTATACCAAATCTAGGACTACTAGGGCAGAGTTTCGCCCATGTATTCCGCGAACCCTTAGAATGGCCCTTTTAACCGAATTTCATGACAAACCTCTTGCAGGCCATTTAGGTATTCGCAAGACCCGTGGTAAATTGCGGGATGTTGCCTATTGGCCTGGGATGTACCAAAGTGTGCTCGCATACGTTCAATCATGTCACTTGTGTCAGATTAATAATTACGGTAATGTAAGACCGGCCGGTCACTTGAAATCTAGTTCAAGTTCTCATGTGTTTGATATTATTTCAATAGATTTATTGGGACCTTATCCATTATCTGTTAAAAATAAAGCTCGTTACGTTTTAGTACTAACTGATAATTTTTCTAAATGGGTTGAAGTTTTTCCCATTAAAGCCGCTACGGCAGAAGTTATTTGTAATGTATTAGTTCATGAAGTATTCTCTAGATATGGTGCACCTAATAAAGTAGTTTCGGATAATGGTCCTCAATTTATTTCTGACATTTTTGAAAGAATGTGTGCGAGACTACACATTAAACATAAATTCATTTCCCCATATCATCCCCAGAGTAATCCTGTGGAACGCGTTAACCGCACGCTAGTGAAAATGATTGCGACTTTTGTAATGGATCATCATGAAAGATGGGATGACCATTTGGAGCTTTTGCGTTCGCCCTCCGCTCGTCTGTCCACGAGCCTACTAAAATTACTCCGGCAGAACTTTTTCTGGGTCGCAAAATTAAAACCCCTTTTGAAAATTTAACGGGGATTATCGACGAACTAACCCAGCGACCAACTCCGCAATCAGTACGCATCATGGCAGAAAAAGCTCGTGTTGCAATGCTAGGAGCACAAGCGGCTCAAGCAAGATATTATAATACTAGGCGTAGGGAACCAGATCTTGTCGTTGGAGATCTCACTCTCGTGGAAACGCACTTCCAGTCTTCTGTTTCGCATACTTTAGTGAAGAAATTTGCACCCAGCTACGAAGGTCCATATCGGGTGGCAAATATCTTTGAAAATAATATTGTTCTGGAGAAACCTGACAACCAATTTCAATACGTACACGTTGATCAGTGTCGCAAGTATCATGAACGGAATATCGATTTCATAATCAACCCTACTCAACCTTCTGTTTCACAGACTCAAGAGTCTATATCTCACGATCAACCGCCCGAAATTTTGGACGAACCACCAAACATTTTTGAAAAATCTCCAGTGATTTTTCCTTCACCCTCCCCCTCCTCAAGACGGGTTTCCAAACACGCAACCTGATTCTCCCATGAGACCAAGGCTCGAATCGAGTTCTTCGAATACTAGTATCGTTCCTTTCCCTCCAACCATTGCCAAGACTATTGCTGCGCCGTTTCCGGATAACTCTGCACCAACGCGGGCTACTTCTTCTTTGAATACCTCGTCAGAGAGTATTCCTATAGGCAAATCTAAACATCGCCCTGCACGACCACTGAATTACAGCAGCAACTCAGAGGCTTCGGACATTTCTGACTTATCAGTTATGAACACTAAATTTCATGTTACAAACCGTCCAGCACCACCAAAGGCTGGGCGCAAACGTGACTTGTCTCCCCAATCTGCTTCGCCGCAACAGCGAAGACGGCAGAAATCTTTGCATCCGCCCGGGTTTGCCCCTGGAACCTACGTTCAGGGCAAACAGGGCCGATGCCTGCTGCTACTCTCATGCCACGTGGGCGTAAGCGAAAGCAAACGATATGGCCGGAGCCACGTCCGTCCAAGAGAATACTGGAAGGACACAACGGGCCCCAGCACAAAGGGACCTCATATCAAAAGCGTGGGGGAGCCCGTTCCTATCAGCCGCAAGGATTTCCGGACCGCCAGACTTCTGACGTTCCTGACCGTTCCTATCAGCCGCAAGGATTTCCGGACCGCCAGACTTCAGCCGTTCTTGACCGTTCTTCTCAGCCGCAGGGATTTCTGGACCCACAGACTTCAGCCGTTTCGGACCAAAGGATTTCCGTCATTCCTGACCGTTCCCGTCAGCCGCCGGGATTTCCTGACCGACAGCAGACCGATGTTCCAGATCCATTAAAGTCCCTGAAGAGATCCAAGCCACCTGATTTTACCAGTCCGATTAGGCCTGGAAAACGTTATCGCACTAGAGTTTTTTATGCGTCCTCGAGATAAGTAAGTTCTCGTGGACAGGTTCTTTTCTCAGTTTGTTGTTTTCCTGCACGACCAGTTGGCGTGTCAGAATTTCTTTTTTTCGTGTGGGCCTATGCATTCTTTTTTGTGTATATATGTGTGTTTTTTTTTATATTTCTTCTATGTCCATCTACTAATCCACTTTTTTTATATATATCTATGTGCTTAGGGGTAAAATAATAAAATTGTTACTGTTAGGCAGCTCCAGGTAAATTTCGCTGCTGATACAGTTGGTATGTATTCAACGAATAATGCGAACGTAATTTGAAATTAAAATAATAAAATTGTTACTGTTAGGCAGCTCCAGGCAATCTTCGCTGCTGATACAGTTGGTATGTATTCACCGAATAATGAGAACGTCATTTGAAATTAAAAAAGTGATTCCTGCTAGGCAGAATAAAAGGAAGGTATGCCGATGCAGGTTTGTTTTTGTTCACCAATACACCGACGAATACAGATTTCAATTTGTCATGCCAAGTTTGAGAATGTAAATACGGCTACCACCAAACAACAAAACAAAAAAGAGGTCGAGAAACGTCATTCAACGAAATGTAAGACTTACACTCCAAAATTGATAGGTTTTTCGGAAACAAAGAGAGAAAAAAAAAAAGAAAAAATTAAGGGGGAGATGATGTAACGTATACTCTATATTCACTTTCCTTTTGATTTTACTATCTCTGGTTATTTTATTTTACTATGTAAATTATCTTCTTACTGAACGAAATATTATTTCACCCGATGAATGAGATCTGGCAATGAGTGTAAGTCATGACGTGGTGGTAGCTAGTATATAGGCGCGTTCATCGAGACTTAGAGAGAGCTTTTGTTGTTGTTATGAGAGAGCGTTGTTGTTTACGGAAAGCGTTTGTAATACGAGGAGAGATTGTGTTGTTATGAGGAGAGATTCTTCATTATGTAAAACAAGTTGTGTGTGTGCTTTTAGATGACTCTTATAATAAGAGTCTTATAATAAACAAGTTGCTGTAAGTTAGTCTTTCTCAATTCATAGTTTTTGTCAGACCTCTGTCTGGCTGTTAGGTTTACAATTAGTTTCTTACCATAAATAACCAGCGTTAAGACTTTATTTACGTTCGTAATTAACTAGTAACAACACCCTTTTGAATTCACTACTTTGAAGCTTAGTACAAGTATATCATTAGCTAGCTGGTAGGTAGAGCATTATTCATTGATAATAATTAGCTTAGCGGAAAGAAGTATAAAGCTAATTCATTATAACCTGTGATAGCAAAGGAAAACGAAGTTTATTCACCTTCAATAGTTGGTGGAGCCTCCACGAGCGGCGATTACAGCTACGACCCTACGGGGCATACTCTCAACCAGGCATTGTACGACGGCTAGCGATATTTTCTTCCACTCGGGTTAGAGAAGACAGGTCAGTTCCTTCACCGATTTCGGATGGTGGCGGCACCCCTTAAGTCGACACTCCAACTCGTCCCAGAGGTGCTCGATAGGGTTAAGGTCCGGTTTCTGCGCAGGCCAGTCCATTCGATTAACCCCATTGTTACCATACCAAGCCATGGTGGACCTCGCAACATGACAGGTGGCATTGTCATACTGAAAGTAACATGGGTCCACCCCGTAAAACTGCCACAACGTAGGAAGCGCATGGTCATTCAGAATGATGCAGTAGGTCTCGGCGTCTACCAGGTATAGGGACCAACGGTCCCGTATCATACCAGGAGAAACACCCCCATAGCATGATTCCACCGCCGCCGAACTTCATAGTTGGCACAATACATTCCGGCAGGAGGCGTTCTCCAGGCAGACGCCAAACCCAGACTCTTCCATCCAAACGGTAGAGGGTGAACCTTGATTCGTCGCTCCAGAGAACCTGTTTCCACTGTTCAACGGTCCACTGTCGATGTTGTGTGCACCACGTTAGCCGAGCAGCGCTATTGGACTTGGTGATCAAGGGCTTGTGGGCGGCAGCACGTCCATGATAACCGAGCAGATGGGCTTCCTTACGGATGGTATTCGTCAAAAGAACACTCCCGGATTCCTGTTGGAACTCCTCGCGGAAGTGGCCCATCGATTTGGTGCGGTTCTTCCGAATTCTCTGGCCAGCACCCGTCGGTCTCTAACACCCAGTTTTGTGGGTCTATCGAGTGGGGACATTCCGACAGTCACCTCTCATCTTCCACTTTCCAATCACGTAGGCCACTGTCGATTTTGGGTACTTCAACTCGCTGGTTATGTCACGTATGGATCGGCCATTTCTGTGATACCCGACAATTGCACCTTTCTCGAAATCAGAGAGCTCCGAACTGCGTGGCATCTTGCATGCGACTGGTTGCGTTGTTGTTTCCCACACGATATTTAACGGCGGCGGCCGTGACTTGTATCAAGACCGCAGATATCGTCGATTGCAAGGGTGTCCAATTACTTGTTGGTAGATAGTGCATATTTCAATGGGATGTCCAAATACTAGGAATAAAATTTAACGAATTCACCTACTTTATACGCGTTGCTGTTTTGTCTGCCGCTTGTGGGGAGGATCTGATGCATCTCTCTGGAGCATCCAACAAAAATCTGCTAACATTGCAGCATTCCACTTTCCTTTGTATCATTGTTCCATTGCAGAAATGTCCTGGTGGAATCGCTCTCCATGTTCATTACTGAAAGCACCACAGTTCTCAGGGAAGACATCGATATGTGAATGTAGGAAGTGCATCTTGAGTGTCATGTTGCAGCCAAGTACAGTATAATGTTGCAGCAGATACAGTATAGCTACAGTACTTTGTGTATCCTCCTTGCAAGCCAAGCAAAATCGCAATAACTTTTAAATCTGCTTATATCAGCCATTCATGTTTATTGTAGCTGATGATGCTTAGAACACGTTTTAACATGGTATAACTTTCTTTAGCTAAGACTGCATATGCAACAGGGATAGAAGGCCTTTTGTTAGTATTATGTAGCAGTGCAGCCTTAAGTCTTGTTTTGGATTCATCTATAAAGAGTCTCCACTCGTCTGGTTTGTACAGAATGTTTAGTTCCTGCATCACACCTTCAACATTTTTGAAGAATATTATTTCATCTTCACTGCTAAAATAGCCTTCCAGTTATTTCTGACGATTACGAAAAAAGACACTCTTGCTGTATCGGCAAGAAGGTTCCACTGTTGCAATCGTGATGCTAACAGTTCAGATTTACACTTTGGCAGCTCCAAAATTAATGAGATCACTAAGTTTACATTGTGTGATCCTGTGTGGTTCACTGGAGGAAGATGGTGGCACATATATAGAATTATCATCACTGGTGTATGGATGAGATTGTATATCAACTGATTCAATAAGTTCATCATCATCGCTATCAATACTTGCCTGAACGTTAACTGAGTGTTCAGGAACGGTCAATCCCTCTCCATGGGCCACTGGGAGAATAACGGATGGTATTATAGGGTATTCAATATTTCTCTTTCTCTTCGTATTTATTCCTTTCTTCAAAGTAGGTATCATGCAGAAATAGCAATTCGTTGAGTGATTTGTTGGTTCACGCCAAATGGCGGGCACAGCAAAGAGCGTTGAGACTTTCTTCCCATGCATCCAAGCATTCAGAGTTGATGAAAATGTCGTACAGCACACATGTGGAGCCCAAGATTTATCTTGGTCTCCTACACGACCGCCAAAATACATGAAATATGCTTTTTTCACTACTGGAGTCAATGATCGCTTCCTGGAGCCACAAATCACGTCACCACAAATAAAACAAAAGTTATCTGGATTGTTAATGCATTTGCGGGACATTATCACTTTAGTGAAAGCCAACACTCGAACAGAAACACAATAAAACGTGAATGAAATAAAATTCACTAATCAACACTCTAACAGAAACATGCAGTGCGACAAAACTAACTCAGTTTGTTACTTACGCTCCCGTGAACAAAAGAAACTCGATGGGTCTGGTTCCAACAGCTTCTTCGCTATCATCACGTGATTCACGAGTCTTCGCCTAGTGAACCAACTCACCCGGACCACAATTTAATGTTTGCCGAGCTGACTTATGAGTGTCGCTATTATAACATCCCATTGATATATATGTGAAACACAAATGGTCTATTTTCTCGGAAATTTGAGCTAGGAGAGTAATTTAACTGTGATTTTCGTGTTAAGCGACTAAAAATCTATGAAGGACAGCTAACTTCGTTTTTGTAAAAAAAAATAAGTTAAAACTTGCTGCCAGTAGGACGCACACGACATAAAGGCAGATAGCAGTCAGAACGAACGTCCGCGTCGCTCAATTGGTACAGTGACTTATTCCGAAAAGAGGGGACCCGGGATCGAGCCCGGCGTGGACAATTCCTGAATGAGGGGCCCCGGCATTCCGGAATTGGATAAAGGCAGACCGCTGTCTGCCTTTATGTCGTGTGCGTCCTGCCAGCAGGACACACACGACATTTTGCTGCAAATACATCAGAAGCGTAAATTAAGATTTACGCCACCTGGTGGCCAAACCATTTTTTATTAGAAATTATGTGCAAACGATTGCCCATCAGCAGCTGTATCCGGTGCAGAAAGAATATTTCAAATCGGAGATTTAGAAGCAGAGATATAGGGGGAAACGCAATTTACCTCTACTCCCCCTAGTGAAAGGTCTATGAGTTACTTGACAATTTTGAAATTATATGAAAAACATGTCACTCTGAAAACACTATCCAACAAAGAAGGAACTTTTCAAATCGGACTTCTAGAAGTAGAGATATTGACAAAAATAAGATATATATATACGCCCTCTGGCATAGAAACTGTGGAATATTTAAAGAAGAAAATATTCCGAAAAGGTTTATCGATGTGAGTGGCATCAGTCCACGAAATAATTTTTTCAATCGATATTTTAGGAGCTCAGATTTTGTGGCAAATACATCAGAAGCAAAAATTAACGCTTACAGCCCCCTGGTGGCCAAAGTATTCCTTACCAAAAATTAGAAATTATATACAAAAGATTTTTCATCAGGAGGTGTATCCGCTGAAGAAAAAAAAATTCAAATCGGAGTTTTAGAAGAAGAGTTATCGGAAAAAAAATGCAATTTACTTTAACGCACCCTAGCGCAAAATCTATGCGTAATTTGAAAAAGTAACTATATCTAAAATACTGTTCGAAATAAATGGAATCGAAAGATAAAATAACTTTTTCAGTCGGATGTTTAGAAGCAAATGTGTGAAATAAAACGTATTTTTGAATTCGACATCATCTGCATTTACGCCCTCTAGCGGCGAAATTGTACATCGTAAAAAAGAACGAAACGAAGGATCATCATTCGCATATTTCAAGCTTCCCAATGCAAAAAAGAATTTTTCAAATCGGACTAATAGTTGAAGAGATATCGTAGGTACAGACGGACGGACGGACAAACCGGTAACATAAGCAAGATCTTTTTTTACAAAAGACGTGTTAAAAACGAGACAATGAGCGCAATATAACAGTCCCGGCTGCCGAATGGTCTAAAGTGCTGGCCTTGGATCATTCGTTCGACGTAGCCCCTGGTTCGAGACCCGGTTCAGACATGAATGGTGTACTTGTCCTATGGCTCTGCCACTCTCCTGGAATCATTGGCCCAAAATTAGGGACGGGAGACTGCTTATAGCTTTTAGAATTGCTCACTGTGGTCGTTATGTGATCATAGTTGTGAGCACTTTTTCCGATTTCACACAGCAAGTTCATTCTTTCATGCATAATTTCTTTGCTGTGGCGACCTCACTGAGTCAGCTGGTCTTTTCCACTCGATTGATGGGGGTAGCGTCCCCGTAGTCGTAATCTGATGACTACTACCTGCATCGTCCAATTGCGGACTTCGCAGGGAAATAAGAAACTCGCTCAAAGAACACAGTGAAGGCGTTGCGAGAGCAATCCTACCAGGATCCGGCAGTCCTTCACCCGGACAGGATCGGCTCGTAGACCAGCAGCTATCTGCCATCCCCACGGGACCAACACTCCCCCTCCCCTATGCCAAAGATCGTGTGTGAGACGTGCTAATGGGCAGGGCCTTTTAACTTTGCGTCTGGTTGGGAGAATTTGTCCGCCAATGCGAGTGTTTTGGGGCAAAAACCCTTTATTAGGTCCTGGCTAAAATTTTAACATGCACATTTATACACTGGGGGTTCCGTGCAAATGGGTAGACACCTTTATTTTCACGTACCCCCTCACAGAGAAATGATAAAATACACAGAAATGAAAATTACACTGAAATATTTACAAATTTACATGGCAGCACTAGGGTCCGTGCTGCTAAACGCCTCCAGGGCAAGTCGTCGCTCCTCTTCAGTCTTCTGTCTTCTCTACTCTTCAATGAGAATTTCTTCCTGCCTCGCCACGAAGTCTTTGGCCATCTCGATGAGGCCCTGACGCGCTCTGGGATACGCTGTCAAGATCGAGAGGTCCTTCGTTTTCCCTATGTCAGGGGCGAGGACTTTCCTACGACCTGCAAGAGAACTGCACTGAAGAATCATGTGTGCGACATCTGCGGTTTGAGCCTCGCAGCCGCACACTCTGTCCCTTATCGCAAAGCGGTGAAACGCCATGACCGGTGAATATTTGGTTCAGGGACCCTTCGCATTCTAAGCGCCTGATGGAGACACGGGGGAAGATACGGTGACACTTCCGACCCGTGTCCCTCTCGTCCCATCGTAACTGCCACTCCAACACCGTGGCCTTTTTAAGCTTTCTGCGAACACTTTGCACTGGTGTTCGCAATTCAAAGTCTATACTATCTTTTTCAGCCGCTTCCTTCGCGAGCTGGTCAGCCCTTTCATTGCCACTGGTTCCGACATGGCTTCCGACCCAGTGGAACGAGACTACCACACCACTCCTTCGGTCGACTAAAGCTTTAACGTCTCCGACAAGGGGAGTTTTACTCCTGAACTGACCAAGTGCTTTAAGAGCTGCTTGGCTGTCTGACAAGACCTTGACTTCCGCATCACTGACATTGAGCCTAGCCCAGTGCAGTGCCTCTCTGATCGCCAACAACTCTGCTCGAAACACGGAGGAGTTGGGAGAGAGTTTAATTTGTTCCGTGAGTACCTCATTGCCATCTGAGAGCACACAGAATCTTGCCCCTACGTTACCGTTGATTTTAGAGCCATCGGTAAAGATCTCGCTCCCCCTTCCTATTGGGAGGTCTTTATCACTATAACATCCTTTCGTGCTATGCGTAACGTATAAAAACATAGACCTAAGTCATTGCACGATCCAATTTCATGTAAAAATATCCTCAAGTGCTATACTGAACTATATTTATTTACATGAGGTTAAAAGCTATATACAATAGATTAAAAACACAAGATCTTTCGCAGTAGCAGCTACTGCATCATCGGGTGACACATAGCATATGGAACCAGAGTTCTTAAGTAGTTTTAATATGATGGTATTGAAGAAATTATAAAGTGCCGCCTGACGGTACAGTAATGACATACATCACTGAAATGCATTCGTAACGCCCTCTGCAAAAGTAAACTCAGAATAGTAATTATAAAGGTAATGGTAGTCCATTTAACAAGTTCTTCCAGGCCCGAGGAATATGGTACGGTATATCATCATTGCAACATTTATCACCGAACTGGTGAATAAACATGCTTTCCATATACAATAAAGAAACTTTGTCCTCCGTAAGTCAACAGATGCGAAGCATTCCAGTCAGGAATGTTGGTACCAGCACTGACCAGGCGTGAGAGAGAAGTATCAGTAGATTTACGCCTGACATTATACTGATGTTCAGCTAACCTGACACCAAAATTTCTAAAAGTCGAACCTATGTATCTACTATCAGGTACATCAGGAACAACCAACCTAAGTGGAACGCAATAAACCCCATGTCTGGAAAGTTTGTGAAGAGGGTCCCGATCTTTACGAATAAAAGAAAATAACGACCTAGTCTTTAGACCGAAGGCCAAATGGCAACCTAGGCACAGACTACTCAAACCAGAGCAAACACTAGGTAGGTAATCCAACGAACCCACAAATCTGATTTCACGAGACGATCGTGCAAGTGTAGTAAATCTCAACCTCGAGACATGAGCAATGATACGGGAGATACAACTCTGGGTGTACCCATGACTAAGAGCAATGTCCCCAATAATACTGAATTCCCGTTGGCGTAAACGAGTAATGGAAGAGTGTGTGAACGCGCGACGAACAAAATAATATAGTGCCGAAAGTTTATAACGGAAGGGATGAGCCGAATTAGCAGGGATAATGCAAGAAATAACAGAAGGCTTACGGTAAACAGAAGTAGTTAAACGATGGGATACTGGGCCACGCTGTAACAAAATATCCAGAAATGGGAGGGAGCAAGAATTCTCAACCTCAACTGTAAAATTGATAGATGAAAACTGAGCTAACATAAGTTTGGAAAAAGCCATAAGTTCATCGAGAGAATAAGTCAAAAAATAAAAATATCATCAATGTATCTTAAATATAATGCGGGACGCAAGACACATTGACTAAACACACGCTTTTCCAAAGAACGCAAGACAATTCCCGCCAAAACTCCAGACAGGGGCGAACCCATAGGCGTACCCTGTAATTGTTGGTAAATAACGCCATTGAATTTAAAATAAGAACATTGGTGAATAAATTTCAAAACTTGCACAACGGCTAAGGCTTCCACGGGTTGGCATAATCCAAACGAAAGGAGCCTGGAGTCAATGATATCGATAACATCGGGAACAGGAACACTGGGGAACAAAGAAGTTACGTCAAGAGATGCCATAACAAAACCATTACCTCCAGAGTTAAAGGCACGAATTTTATCCAAGGCCTGCTTTGAACTTCTAATAGAAAATTGTGAGTCGGAAATCAACGAAGCCAAAAAATTTGCCATTTGCCATAGCCCTTTCTAGAGTACGACAAGGGTTAGAAGAACTGGATACTAAAGGTTTAATAGGATGGTCTTTATCCCATGTGGGACAGATTTCTTTTGCTGGGTGGCATGCCCAGTCAATTCTTGGCAATTATACGTCGGATGACTGATAATGGACACCAAGTAGTTCAGCATTGCTGCCAAATCTAAGGGATTGCATCACTACTTCTTTTGCAATCACTAAATCCGCTTGTTCACATCCCGCCAGCACTTGTAGTGCTGCCGTGGATGTTGTGCGAAAGCACCGTGTTATTCCCAGCAGCGCTCTGCGCTGAATTTGATTGACTCCGTTTCTCATTCTGTGTCCGTCCACCAGGCGGAGCACGCATATGTGAGGATTCTCTCCACCCCACGTTTGTACACTACCTTCTGGGCTCCCTTACCTTCGGCCCTTTGAGATACCAAAGGTAAGGGAGCCAAGAAAGCCTCGTATCTAAGATGACACCTAGATATCACATCTCCCTCACAGGTTTCACCGTGTGCCCATTGAAGCGACAATTTAGGGGAGTAACCATCTCTCCCTTTTTCGCTATCGCCATAAGCGTCGTTTTTTCAGGAGCGAAGCATAGCTTGCACTCCTTACTCCAAGTATCCAATTTAGCAAGAGCGGAGCCAACCTTTGCATATACAAGGGTTGGACAGAATAATGTAAACACCACGCTCAGAGACGTGACTTTTAATGCAGCTGCGTACGTCGCAATACGCAAAGGTATTCACCACTTTTGGGTTGTAATAGCTTTCTTTAGAACCTCAAGGTCCTGTTTAAGTGCATTTAAATTGTCTTGCAAAATTTCTTTTAGGGTTACGACGAAATGAGCGACCTAACAGACTTCGAAAGACGGCTAATTGTTGGTGGGCGGATAGTTGGTGCCTCAGTGATAACAGTCAATACGGTAGTGAGAGTATCGAGAGTCACTGTATCTAGCATCATGACAGCATACCGTGTTCGTGGTAAACCTGAGTGATAGAGACGGGAGAGCACTAAAGAGGATTGTTACGCGTAATAAGAAGACCACGGCACCGAAAATTATGCGGAGCTCAATCTGCATCTCCAGACCCGAGTATCAACGAAGACAGTGATCAGGAAACTGCATAAACAAAATATTCATGGCCAACCTGCTATTACAAAACCTTTGGTGACCCCGGTGAATGCACAACGGCGACAGGTGGACTGCCGATGCATGGAAGCGTGTAATGAGGTCCGACGAATCCACATTCACACTATTCCTCACTGCAGGACGTGTTTAGGTGTAGAGAACACCGTCAGAAGCGTACAACCAAGACTGTGTGCTCCCAACAGTGCAACATGGTGGTGGTTCTGTCATGATTTGGGCAGTCATATCATGGTTTTCAGCAGGGTCCCCTGATCACCTTGAAAGGACGGATGACTGGAAGGGCGTATGAAACCATTTTGGCAGACCAAGTCCACCCAATGGCTCAGGCATTGTTTCCTGCAGGGGATGCCATCTATCACGATGATAACTTTCCAGCTCACAGAGCTCGGAATGTCGAATCATGGTTTGAGGAACGCGAGGACGAATTTTCACACTTTCCTTGGGTTTCTCAATCACCAGACTTAAACATCATCGAGCCACTATGGTCTGTGTTGGAAAAAAGAGTAAGGTCCCGTTATCCTCCTCCTGCATCTCTCATGGAACTGGGGCTGTTTCTACATGAAGAATGTTGTAACATTGCATTAACCACCATCCAGGATTTGTATGCGTCCATTCCAAGGAGGATTCAGGCGGTTTTGAATGCGAAAGGTGGTCCCACGCCCTACTAGGTACGTAACCTTCTTTTCGTAGCTGTTTGCATTATACTGTCCAACTCCTGTACTTGTAACTTTAAAATGCAGCAGAATGTTTCAATCGTGCACGTGCAATCGCCGAACAATAGAGGGATATGAAAAGAAGACTATGGGATGGGAAAATCAGACTAGTCTTTCCCGCCAGATGCGGTGATCTGTTGTATAAATTTTTCAAAATTGCAGGCTTTCTGTTTACGCTTTCTAATTTGTTTATTTGACACATTCTGTTCTCACCCTCTATTATTCTATTTCGGTTGCAGAGAGCATTGTGCTACCGCCTCTTTTCACCCCAATAAAATAAATTTTATTTATTTATTTAAATTATTTTACGTTTCAATTGTTTTGTTTCATTCTAATGTGCTTAAATTTAGTCTATTCGTTTATGGAAAATCTGCAGCAAGCCTGGTCGTAGTGAGAAGAATTTCCAGTCCGACTAGCCGCAGAATGAAAGCGTACCAGATGGAACAAGGTTCCGTTATTCTGTTTTTAACCGCAGAGGCGATGCGCTTACCGAAATTCATCTTGCATGCAATAAGTTTACGGTTTACATAGTCCAACCGTAGCCTGAGTCAATGTAAGGGGCGGGAAAATTCCGTTAGGGGCTGGAAATCATTGAGGGCGGTCGTCCGCAAGAAGGAATTAAAACAGACTGGGTAACAAAGGTGAAAGACAACTCGCTCACCAACAGACGGATAACGGCCCTCCAAATCGAACGTGTTCTGGGACTGAGTTTTGGAACAATACACGAAATCTCGTGTGAACACTTGATTTTCAGCAAAGTGTGTGCGCGATTGGTGCACAAAAATCTCACAGTGCAACAGGAGGCCATCCGGATGGGTTTCCCGTCACAGCGCCTGATTCTTTGCAACGATCACTTATTTTCTGTATCAGCTGTAGTGGTACTACAACGATCCGATGCCAAGGTGTTCCAGCATGCACAGAAAACACTCCTTGTCTCCGGCCTCCAGAAGACAAAAATCCAAACATATCGGTGGGGAAGGTATAATGACACATTTCTTTCATCAGGGCCTATTCTTGTTCAGTTTATAGAACGTAGCAGCACCATAAATGAGGGTCGTTACTGTGAGACTCTAAGGGATTTACGAGGGAGTATTTGAAGCAAACGTCCGGGAAAGATGGTGAGTGGCGTAATATTGTAGAGCATGACAATGCGCATCCCCATGCAAACGAAAGAAAGGCTGCAGCAATTTGGAAGGAAAACTCTGAGCACTTTACATGCAGTAAGCTTGCGCCTTCAGGCTATCATCTGTTCGGCAAACCGAAAAAAGCTGTTCGGCGGAAGATTCCAATGGGACGCTGAAGTGCAAGGTGACGTCACTCACAGTGGTTCCGACAGTGTTCTAGCGTCTTCTGAAAGAAAAGTATGTGCTTGTAGTATTGCTATGTCCGCCCGTGGATGCCATATCTCTTCAACTATTGGTCCGATTTGAAAAATTTCTTTTGCAATCAAAAGTCTGAACTGTGAGAATGACAATCTACATAATGTTTGGTCGTTTTCTGATGCATAACCTCACCACGAGGGGGTGTAAACGCTCATACTATTAAATTCAGTATATATTTTACTCTATACAGTTGCTTCTAAAACTCCTTTTTACCTTTCAGTACCGTTTAGCCCAAAAGTCATTTTAAACAGTTCCTATTTGAAATAATTCATGGTGTCGCCGCTGGGAGCGCAAGCGTATATTGTATTTGTCCCAAAATCTCTGCTTCTAAAGCTCGGATTTCAATTTTTTTATTTTTGCGTTAGGTAGAGGTCACGGCAATGAATATTTTTCATTTTACATTTTGTGCAAAACGCTTTGTCACTAGGGACGTCAATGCATATTTTTGCTTTTAACATGTTTGCAATCGTATCTTCATTTCTAAAAATCTAAAAAAAATAAAAAAAAAAAAAAAAAATTAGTCAGAGGCCATTTACCGCGATAAACACTTATGTGTACTTTTTCCTTCTCAACATAATGTATAGTTTTCCCTGCTAGGGTGCGTTTATTTAAATTTCTGCAATGTTGATATCTCCGCTTCTGAAATTTCGGTTGAAAAAATTCTTACTACTGATATCGTTTGTGGCGTGGAATGTTTTTCACGTATTTGCCAATTTTCATATCACACAGTTTTTCCACTAGGGATTGTAAATGTTTATTTCTATTTCTAACTTAGGCCGCATATTCCTTTCTACGAACCCGATCTGAAAAATCCCTTTTGTCTTGGATACCTTCCGTTATTAGAAATGTTTTTTGCACAATTTGTAATTTTTCGTAGTACACATTTTAACCGCCGTGGACGAAAGTAGCGTTTTGTATTTCTCGATGTTATACCGACTGTGTAGAAATCCAGTTGATGTTTTTTAAACCCGGAACTGTTTAACTTTTTACAAACAAAGGTCTGACGAACCCAAGTGGCTGGGCACTGACATTAACCCAGTGAACAGCCATGTAACAGTAGATGTGTCGAGCTTTGACCTTGCATAATTCGTATTATTGAGTTGGAAAGAAAGTAATGTCCGATGACTAGGAACCGGAAGTCGAAGTCCCGGCCACGGCGCACATTGGTCACTGAGATTGCGCAGCGCACCGACATGACATCACCAGGTAGGTCTCTAAGTCAGTGGCAATTAGCAGTCAGAAGGCGAAGAGTGTAAGCGCCAGCCAACGTGGAAGTGAACAAGGTTTCGTCGCGGTAGCACCCCCGCAAGTGTTGCAAGAAACATTATCAGTGTGTACCCCAATGCCATATCACATTGTCAGTGCTGTCGTTGGTCAGAATGGTTCCGAGAGGGAAATGTTGACATGCCAGACCGTTCCAAAGCTGGAAGACCTGCAACAGCAGACAAGGACATACTGAAGACCTTAGTGGAGACCAACATACGTGTGACCACGCGGGAGTTGGCCGAACAGCTGGGAACTACCCACACGAGAATTATAACGCACCTGTGTCAACTTGGGAAGGTGCACAATATGGGAGTTTGGGTACCTCGTCAACTCACAGTTGAGTAGAAAACAAATCGTATGAGTGTGTGCGTTTCCCTCATGCTCATTGTCTCATTATTTTGTACCACCCCTGTTTTATTAGTGCGGCCTGCGTGTCTCACCGCTCCTGTGTTCTCGATTATCATGCACTTGTGGTTCATTACAGTCCCGCTCTTTGTGTGCGGCTTGCGCGTCCACGGCTTTTATGCATTGTCCATACATGACGTTATTCCATGTGATCAGGATTGGACTGGATATGACTAATCGGCCAGCGCGATCCAATCCAGTTCGGCACACACACACACACACACACACACACACACACACACACACACACACACACATTATTAATCATGTTAATACTGACACTGCCGCTCCTGACTGCGTATATATGGACCAAAATAAGTATCCAAAGCTTGCGAGAAAAGTAAATAAATTCAAATTTAGAGCGTCGGACACATGTGAATATCATCTCCGTGATGACCAAATCTAAATCTGCCTTCCTGCATCGATTGCCTGTACTTTCCACGTATAAACTCAATCACCGTTGCATACCATCATTTCAAGCAACACACTCCCTTCTTAAAACAAGTTAGTAAAATCATGCAATGCATTGATTATAATAAGCTTTCCAACATACCAGAAATCATTACTCAAGTTATGGGAATAATGGCTGTGGAATAAATCTCGTTCCTGTGCCCTGACCTTTGATCCCATTTCGATGATATCCAACAGAACCGGTTTGGTATACCTCCGGAATGACATGCTAAAGTTTTGTCACAATCGAAGCATTTTTACGTAAGTTATGACGCATAATGGCGATGGAAGTGATTCCGCTTGTATGTCCTGACCTTTGACCTCATTTCGTCCATTTTCGATAAGGTTTGTCGCCAGGTGGTCCCCTACCACATACTAAAATTTCATCGAAATCGAACTTTTTTACGTTAGTTATGACGCACAAAAGCGGTGGAATGGATCCCGCTCCTATGTACTGACCTTTGACCCCATTTCGTTCACTTTAAATAGGGTTCCTTCCCAGGTGATCCCCTACCAGATACTAAAATTTCATCGAAATCGAACGATTGTTACGCGAGTTATCGTGCGAACGGACATACGCACATATCGCGTGACGTAATGAGGCAGACGGGAATCGCGACCATCTGCTCGCCGCAAGAGTATGACGTCATAAAACTTTAATAGGATCCACACACAATGCGGGACGTAATGAGACAGATGACGTGACCGCGCGCCAGCATTCTCAAAAGCGGGATTGTGACGTCATAAGATTTCTAAGCATTGGTAACATTAATGGAACAACGCCATCACTAAAAACGTTATAATTCGGTGTGGTTATTTAACCCACTAAACGAATTCTCCTAAAGTCGAGATCAAGCTAAACCGATTTCTAGTACCAGAAAACGGTAGGTTAACGACTTTCATCAAAATTCTTAGAGCCGTTTTCAAAATAAAATGTACATACATACATACATACATACATACATACAAGAATTGCTACTTTAAGGTGGACGTCAAGTAATTTTGCTTCCTATACTTCCAATGGAAAAACTTCTGTACACATTTTCTTCACAATTAATGCGTTCCCAAGGATGAAAATTTGAACATCGATTAAAATATCTTCATTTTATAACTTGCAATACTTAATATTTTCTAAACCATAACCGTAATTATGCAATCCAACATTTTTTTGCCCACTGACGTCATCAAAGTATAGGTCGCGCCATCTTTTCTATGGTTTCAATACCACCAAAGGAAAAGTGATTGATTTTTAATATAATTATGGTTATGTTTTAGGAAATATTAAGATTTCCAAGTTATAATATGAAGTTATTTTAATCGATGTTAAAATTTTCATCCTTGGGAACACATTAATTGTGAAGGAAAATGTGTACAAACGTTTTTCCAATGGAAGTATAGGAAGCAAAATTACTTGACGTCCACCTTAATAATATGGAATAAGAGCAATGGAATGGATCGCAAACCTATGTCCTGATTTTTGACCACATTTCGTCCATTTTCAATAGGGTTCGTCCCCAGGTGGTCCCCTACTACATACAGAAATTTCATTGAAATCGAACCATTTCTACGCACGTTACGACGCATAAGGGCAATGGAATGCATCCCGATCTTATGTTCTGACCTTTGACCCCACTTCACCCATTTTGAATAGGGTTCGTTCCCAGGCGGTCTCCTACGACATAGTAAACTTTCATTGAAATCGAATCGTATTTACGCAAGTTATGACGCATAAGGGCAATGAGATGATCCCGCTCCTACGTCGTGACCTTTGACCCCATTTGTCCCATTTTCAATAGGGTTCATCCCTAGGTGGTCCCCTACCACATAGTAAACTTTCATTAAAATCGAACCATATTTACGCAAGTTATGACGCATAAGGGCAATGGAATGATCCCGCTCCTACGTCGTGACCTTTGTCCCCATTTGTCCCATTTTCAATAAGGTTCCTCCCTAGGTGGTCCCCTACCACATATTAAAACTTCATCGAAATCAAACCATTTTTACGCCAGTTATCGTGCGGACGGACGTACAAAGCTGGAGCATATACGCCTCTTCAACCTACGGTTGGAAAGCGTGAAAAAAGCTGGTTAAAATCCAGTATTATCCAATAGAATTTGTTAATGAGCAAACTCCATCAGCAATGCTGCTTCACAGACTGAAGTTGAAGATTGGAGCTGTTATCATGTTCTTGAGAAACTTCAATACTGAACGACGTTTATGCAATGGAGCGACACTGATAATTAAAGAACTAAAACCCAATTTGATCACTGCAGAAGTACTCACAGGGTCAGCATGTGGTAAAACTGTTTTTATTCTGCGAATTGACCTCGCACCTATTGATATAGACCTCCCATTCACATTAAGACGACAGCAATTTCCTGTAAAACTCGCCTTTGCTATGACCAATAATAAGTCTCAAAGTCAAACACTGGAGAAAGTAGGTATCTACCTTCGTGAACCAGTGCTTAGCATGGGCAACTTTATGTTAGATTGTCAAGAATTCGACGGTTTGATGATGTCACAGTTAAAATAGTCCATGGGCCAGAACAAGGAAAACTACTACTCCAAGATTACGAAAAAATATTTACGAAATATATCGTGTACAAAGATATTTCCCAACGTCGTTAATAAACGCTTGAATAGCAATAAGTGATTTCTAGAACCTGTTGTATTCTTACCTCAACGGGCTTCTCAGCTATTATTATATAATTTGGAATCTATTCAAATGAATAAAAGCAGAGTATTCACGTAAAAGAAAAGAAATATATTAATGGCGTAAAAAAAAAGTCTTATGCAAAAGATTTGACTTAAAAAGACTGGAAAAAATAGCACTAGCAGTATTTCACATCGGGAAATCTGTGAAAATACGTACTTTCGAGTCCATCAAAATTATATATCTGCGGGCCGCGTTTTCGTCGCCATGCATATAAAAAGAAAAAATGACTGAACTGGTGAGACAAAAAGGTTATATTTAGGAGTTTAAACCGTTTTGTAACATTTTTGCAATTTTATTTCAAAGCAAGAAATACCGACCTACCAGCAGCGGCCCACCCTGTGATCGCGGGCGTGTGCGCGCGACTCGCCAGTCCAACCTTGCATGTGATTACCTGTTAAGCCCTGCGATTATATGTATTATATAAGATTTCACGATTTCAACCCATGTCTTTCGTTTTACTTTACATTTGTGTCAAACTTCCATGTCTTTTTCTTATGTACTGATTTTTCTAGTGTAGTGCCATGTTGTTCTTCATGTATGTGCCTAATTTCTTTACGTTATTCTTGTTGTTGCCCTGTTTCTATGCACAATTTTGTATTTTATTTTTCCATGCACCTTGTAAGGGCGAAAAATAATAATGAGATGAATATCAATTAAGGTATGATCAAGTGTGAATATATGTATATAAAAACAAGAAAAAAAAGGGGCTATGTCACGTGCAGAGTGACGGCAAAATGTCGCCCGAGAAAAATGTTTATTTTACTGAGGAAATAACTATAGTTTATTAACTGTGTACATATACAATGCAAAATGCATTATGACTAAGCCCAAGCTTCGGAAAGACATTGTTTCGTAGTACATTGCCGGACACAGAAATTCTGGTCCGAAAGAATACCTACTCAAACACAGACAATGCCCAATGGTAGAAGGGCGCCAGTTTGTCTGGAAGGTCTATTACGTCCTTTATGTGAAAGAATGTCAGTATTGTTGTATGTTTTGTTCTGTCTATATAGAGTCTGGCTTCCACGTGCAGGAATCTGTTAGAAGGAATGTCAAACATGCGGTCGACGTACATGAAGACAATGAGTGAGGACCAGTTTGAAGCTGGGTTCCAAGAAGTAGGAACTGCAGCGTGACTGATACGAAGAAAGTTGGCCGGTGGACAAAGGTCAGGTTCGCTCCGGGATCTGGCAAGGCCAGAGGTCAGCGCCTCGTGGTAAGGGGGCCGAAAAAAGAAGGGGCTTCCGGAGCGAGGGGGATAAGAGATAGGTTCTGAGAGAGGAGCAGGACAGCGAAGTGCGCTTGGAAGGCGGGTTGACGTGGTGGAGTTTAGGCTCCGAGGAACGGAGTTCCTGTCGTTAGCGTGAAGCTGGATGCTTCGAGAGAAACAGTAAAAGCGTGGAGAAGTGAGCTTGAAAGGCGGATAGACGTGGAGAGTTTATGCTCCGAGGAACGCGGTTCCTGGTTTTTAGCGTGACGCCGATTGTTGCGGGAAAAAGCGTGGAGTCGGAACGACTCTGAGATTAGAGTGGCCTTTAGGGCAACTGATTTTTGATTTAACTATTCGTGACGGACGCCGCATGTGCAAAAAGTTCTTCGACGTGGACATTGGCACCGGAACCGGACTCCCACTAATACTTTTGATTCATTAAATTTATTGTCTTTCTTATTCACGAAGTAGTTATTGAAGTTGATGAAATGCCTTACGGTAGCCATTCTCTCCCTTCCTTGATTCGCGGATAATTAAACAAAAAGGCGGAGGAAGAGGGGCGTGGATAATAAATTTATAATTAATAAATTACGAGAGTGAGAACCTCAGATAATTTGCTGTAAGGGGGAGTTGTTAAAATAACTCACGGACGCCTATCGGAAAGAAGGCGGGACTTAGCATGAAAGCCTATGTCTCACCCCTACTCACCTTTTTCTAGTTTCGCCCTCACAACATGCGTGCGGCATGAGAACCCCCGTTCACTATGTATATTCTTCTTTTCCCTTGCATGTTTCTCCTGTATTTACATGTACTTGTCCATGCTCGATGTAGTTATTGCTCCAGTGATTCTGCATTTGTGCTCATGAATGCTCAGTGGCGGCCCCAAGTACGGGCATACCGAGCAACAGCCCAGGGCCCCGCAACGCTGCCAATTAATTAGTAGTTTTTGCCTGGCGTCACCTAAAATATTGTAGTTGTAGTTCACGATCATATACAAATAAATGGCCAATTTTAATATTTGTTTACTGCTTTGAATTAGTGACATCACAAGGTTACTCTGTTAGAATTTTTTTAATTTTTTGTGCAGAAGCATTTTTTCAGCGGGAAAGTTGTGGAGAAATGTCTGAGTTTAATTTGTTTTTCAAGATATTTTTCATAGGAGTTTTGCCGCAATTTCGGGTACAAGTAGGGAGTTGCAGTGTACTCCCTCTTCTATCCATAGAAAACGACGTGGCATCTACTCTGAATTATAGCGATTTGATTGAAGACTTTATCCACAAGAAAAGTCGCAGAATTCTTCCTTAAATAGTAGCCTTATCCTATAATTATGCAGCTATCCTTGTTTATTTAGTACCAGGTCATTTTGGAGTAGGTAATATTTTGGATTCCTAACTACATTAAATAAACAGTACATTGCATTACATCATGTTTATTTCATATAAATCAATACCGCAATTCCCGATAGAAAAAATTGATTTGGGACATTCACCCCAAGTGGGGTTTGTATTAGAAAAAAAAAAAACGAGCGACAGGTTTACGGTCAGAGTAAGCAACATGAATTTTGTTTACGTATATAGATGTATATACACTGAGTGGCTACTTTATTATGACGACCCCCTTAGTACTTCGTTGGGCCGCCTTTTGCCTTTAATACTGCGTCGATTCTTCATGGCATGGACTCCACGAGTTGTTGATAGGTGGTTTGTGGAATCTGAGACCATGCTTGATGAATAGCACTTTCCAGGAGTGTGAGATTGCAGGGTTGTGGATCCATCTGTCTGATGACTCGTTCAACTTCATCCCACAAATTCTCAATGGGGTTAAGATCTGGAGATTGTGAGGGCCACCTGAGCAAAGTAAACTCACCGCCATGTTCCTGAAACCAATCCTGTACAATACGAGCATTATGGCAGGACGCATCATCTTGTTGAAAGTAGCCATCGCCATTGGGATAAACCATCCACATGACAGGATGCACTTGGTCCGCAACGATGTTTAGATATAATGTGCCAGTCAGACGTTGATCAACACGAATTAAAGGGCCAAAAGCATGCCAGGAAAACATTCCCCAAACCATAACGTTACCTCCACCAGCTTGAAGGGTTGTAGCAATGCATTTGGGGGCCATGATTTCGTGCTGTTTCCGCCAAATTCTTACTCGGCCATCGGCATGGTGCAACTGAAAACGTGATTCATCGGACCACATAATTTGTGTCCAATTATCGACTGCCCAATTCTTGTGCTCCTGTGCGAACTGGAGACATTTTCTCTTGTTAACTGCGGACAGCAAAGGTGTTCGAACAGGTCTTCGGCTGCCATATCCCATCCGATGAAGTGTACGGCGAACAGTGCGTGCAGAGGTCATTTGAGGGGATCCTTGATTAAGATGGTCTGTAATTTGCTGCACTGTTGTCCTTCTGTTGTCTGTTACCAGTCTGGACACCCTCCGTTCCGCCCGAGCAGCCACTAGTCGATGACGAACACACGCTGCACATAGAGACCCCGTTTTTTGGCTGACAGTCCAGACTTTAAACACTTTAACAACAGCTGCTCTGGAACATTTCACGAATGCTGCGGTTTCGGTGATACTCGCTCCATGGCCCCGAGCTCCTACAATAATCCCACGTTGAAAGTCCGTCAGATCGTCGCATGTTTTACCCATCTCGTCACCCAAAAATCATTTCTACTACTGTCACAAGCACTAAGCCTTCCCTTTTTATACTAGCGTCGCCCTCTGGCGGCAACAGCGTGCAGCCATAGCTCATTTGCTTAAAACTGTCAGGTAGTCATAATAAAGTTGCCACTCAGTGTATATATATAACGGGTTTTTTAGATGTTTTTGGGTTATTGCGATTGCGAATGGCCTCGTGAAGAGCCATCGCCCGGGGCCCCGCAAGGGCTAGTGCTGCCACTGCCCATGCTTTCAACTGATTGTTTGTACTCTTCATGTTAAAGTCCACGCTTTCTTTGTCCTGTTCTCATGTTTTCTGCCCTAATTTTCTTGTACACTCCTAGATTACAATAAAGCCATTTTGAAAGTGTGCGTTTCCCGGCTCGCACGTGACCAAATTAAACCGTTCTTGGGCCGCATTGTGATAGGTGTCGAGAAATAAGCCCTGTATGACAATGTCAGGGCCTGGAAACAGTGTTTGGACCCAAAACAGAAGCCCATGCCGACCCCCGAATCCGGCTTACACCCACGTAGGGTCCTGCTGTCTATTTGGTAGGATATGCGGGGTGTCGTGGTCTTTGAGCAGCTACCTGACCACACCACTATCACCGCCGATATGTACTGCTTTCAGCTTGAAGATCAGCACACAATGCTCACGTCGAAACGACCAGCACTGCAGAACCACGAAGGTGTCCACCTACAGCAGGGTGGAGGGAGACCTCATACAGCACAACAAGTGACCTGTCACATGTTCAGGGACCTGAACCAAGAGCTGCTGTCACACCCAGCTTATTCTCTTTCCCGGACATTACCCCAAGCGACTATCACCTTCTCCTGGACGAACAGCGGTTCACCAACCGGAACGATGTCGAACGCGTACTTGCTCGCATCGTTGAGTCCTGGACGAACAGCGGTTCACCAACCGGAACGATGTCGAACGCGTACTTGCTCGCCTCGTTGAGTCCTGGACGAACAACGGTTCACCAACCGGAACGATGTCGAACGCGTACTTGCTCGCCTCGTTGAGTCCTGGACGAACAACGGTTCACCAACCGGAACGATGTCGAACGCGTACTTGCTCGCCTCGTTGAGTCCTGGACGAACAGCGGTTCACCAACCGGAACGATGTCGAACGCGTACTTGCTCGCATCGTTGAGTCCTGGACGAACAACGGTTCACCAACCGGAACGATGTCGAACGCGTACTTGCTCGCCTCGTTGAGTCCTGGACGAACAGCGGTTCACCAACCGGAACGATGTCGAACGCGTACTTGCTCGCCTCGTTTAGTCCTGGGCGAACAGCGGTTCACCAACCGGAACGATGTCGAACGCGTACTTGCTCGCATCGTTGAGTCCTGGACGAACAGCGGTTCACCAACCGGAACGATGTCGAACGCGTACTTGCTCGCCTCGTTGAGTCCTGGGCGAACAGCGGTTCACCAACCGGAACGATGTCGAACGCGTACTTGCTCGCCTCGTTGAGTCCTGGACGAACAGCGGTTCACCAACCGGAACGATGTCGAACGCGTACTTGCTCGCATCGTTGAGTCCTGGGCGAACAGCGGTTCACCAACCGGAACGATGTCGAACGCGTACTTGCTCGCATCGTTGAGTCCTGGACAAACAGCGGTTCACCAACCGGAACGATGTCGAACGCGTACTTGCTCGCCTCGTTGAGTCCTGGGCGAACAGCGGTTCACCAACCGGAACGATGTCGAACGCGTACTTGCTCGCATCGTTGAGTCGTGGACAAACAGCGGTTCACCAACCGGAACGATGTCGAACGCGTACTTGCTCACCTCGTTGAGTCCAACCAGCCACAATTCTGCATGGAAGGTATCCAACAGCTGTCCAGACGAAGGGAGAATGTTATGGCAAACGATGGCGACTACATTTTAAGCTGATTTGTACTTGCATATACGGCAATTACCACTTTTCTGTTGCCTTGCATTTGCAGACAATACTTTCTTTCCAACCCAATACAAGAATGTACCACATCCCAGACATTCTTTAAACAGCATTTTTTTATTGGGGTTTAAAGACCACCATGAGGAACTCATTGGGCTATAAGTAGTCGCCGGTTCCCTAATTTAGGGTCACTGGTTTCAGGGAAGGGAGAAAGCCAGTACCGTAAGGCAAAACACAATATTCATGTCTCACCGGGATTCGAACCCGGACCCATTTCGGACGACTGATAAGAAGCCAGCGTTTAGACCAGACCACTGCACCACCGGGGCGGCTAAACAACATTGTACAGACAGACACACACACACACACACAGACACACGCACACACACACACACACACATGTTATTTCTGGAGAGTAACCCTGTGGAAAAAGGCAAAAGGCAATTTTAGAAATCTTTGGGATTGGGATTTTTATTTATAACATATTTATACAAATATCATTCTTAACATACTGTTTGTATTAGCAATAATTTACAAATAAGTACTCGGTGATTTTTATAGGAAGAAACATTAAACACCCGTGATACTAAATTTACATCACATTGCTCTCAGGTACGCAGGAAAGGCCCGCAGTGCATGTTAGGTGGCATTTCCGTTAGGACGAGACAACTGCCTGTGACTAGGCTGTATAACGTAACATATGAGGAAATCCAGAAGTGGCACAGGAAGTATGGACATCAACCACAGACGTACTTTGTCAGCAGGACCAGAACATCGATAAGTGACCCGAGGCTTGCTGTCTAACACAGCCTGTTCTAGGCAATCGACAACTTCTTCTAGGTAAGGTCTGGCTTGCATCGCCATCTTCTGCATTCGGCCACGGAAATCTTCGTAGTAAGGAAAACCGTAGGCTTCTTTGATGGCTTCCGGAGTCCTTTCCCAAGTGTTATCCAGAGCTCCAGTTAGGACATCACTCCGAGCAATACGTGTCCTACAAAACAGGAAGGCAAACATTAATAAGCCTAGACTATGATTACATTTTGGCATAGCAAATGACAGTTTGGCAAGATAGCTATAACTACGTCGCTGGAAAATCGCGCAAGAAGATGCTTAAGTGTGCAATGAAGTACAATGAGAATACTTTTTTCTCGAAGGTTTACTCGAAATAAAGTGAAAAATTAAAGAAAGCCAGGCTTGATTATAAGGCACCCACAGCAGATAACGGAATGAATTCCACTTTCAAGTATCATATATCGGATACATAAACACTAAAGACTTGCGTTCTTTATGCTATTTCCCAATA
This sequence comes from Macrothele yani, assembly GCA_039090855.1. Classification (NCBI taxonomy): domain Eukaryota; kingdom Metazoa; phylum Arthropoda; class Arachnida; order Araneae; family Macrothelidae; genus Macrothele; species Macrothele yani. Next base: position 68,154,551 of record CM077028.1, on the reverse strand, counting down.
TGATTTGGTAATGACATTTTGAATACACGAGGGATTTTTTTAGGCTTACGTTCTCTCAGCAGGTTAAACTCCACTCGAAAATCGGACAAATTTAAGACTACGTTATGAATTTTTTGAACGTATCATATTTGAGCCATTTTTAAAAGAAGAGTTCGACACCATTGCTCCTGAAGTTAGAGTTTAGAATCGAAATTCAAGTATTTCATTGACTATGAAATATTTTTATTGACTATGTTTTGTAAACAGGGTCTATTTAGTGATTATACAATGTCACTAAATGACGTAACTCTTTTCTAGATAATCGGAGCCTACAATCCCTGCCATACGTCAGACCCCAAAAGATGCAGTGATGTAGTTAAGGGTTGCAGGAGTACTCTCACCATCTGTTCTAAAACATAAAGAAGATGTACGCTTCTACAGAACGCTAGTATTTTTATGGTCAAGTACGGTAGGTGTATTTTAATAGATTGTTATCCGGTGATTCAACATGGTAAAAGTGTCAGGGATGAATTATTATACAAATACGCCCCCCGTAGGATCAAGTTTCTTTTTTCTTCTTTTTTTACTGTTTTAACATCCGATACATATGAGGCGTGATGAAACACTATATAGTAAATCCGTGAAAGTGATCCGCCCAGTATCAATGTTGACAATATTTCTAAAGTGACATAGCCTAGTGGCCTGAAGTGCTGAACTTCCGATCACTCGTCCCAGCTGCGCCTGGGCTCGAGTCCGTATGGCTTCTCTTTCGGTACTGACTCTACCTGGAACCAGTGGAATTAAACTTCCCTCTTCCTGGGACCAGTGGAATTAAACTTCCCTCTTCCTGGGACCAGTGGAATTAAACTTCCCTCTTCCTGGAACCAGTTACTCATTTACAGACGAGAGATTGCTTATATAGCCTTTAGAATTTCTCAAGGTGGTCGTTAAACTCCGAAACAAAAAGCAAAATGACATACTGTAAAATACCATTATGAGAGCATACTGCATAAGGTTCAGATTATCATCGCAGTGTCAAGTTAATTTTGAAGGTTTTGTCCCTTCACGGGGTCTGCTTTAATTCAAAACAGCTGTTTGTAATATTTTGTGTGCTTTGATGGAATTTTTCCCTGATCCTCGGAAAACCTGGTGCTGATATGCTGTTTCATTCTTTGGTTTCTTTAGATACGATACACAAGGAACGCCCATGCAAAAAGTTCAGCTGAAAGCCGACTGGTTCGTGTACTGTCGAATTCACTCTTTTATGATTCTCTAGTTCTCTTAGGTGTTTTATGTTTTGTCTTTCTTTGCTGTGACAACCTCACGGTAGTATACGACGTTCGATTGAGGTGCGAAGACGTATTTGTTTTACTCGATGGAAAATGGCAACTTTCATCTCGACAAAACAGCATTTGCGGGAAGTGTTAGTGCATTACTTTATTGTCAAGAAAAGTGCTGCCGACAGCTATCGCTTAATGTCAGAAATCTATGGTGAACATTCCTCATACATAAAAACATGTGAGTATAGGTTTAGACGATTCAAAAGGAACGATTTCAATGTCAGTGACAAAGAATGTTCTGGAGCACCCAAAAAAATTGCTGATGCCGAATTGGAAGCTTTACTCGACGAGGATCCGTGCCAGATCCAAAAAGAACTAGCAGCAGCATTAAATGTCAGTCAACCATGCATTTCACAACGTTTAGCTGCCATGGGAAATGGTGCAAAAAGAAGGGAATTGGGTTCCACATGCTTTGTGGGAAAGATACCTTGAACGTCGAAACATCATTTGCAAATTGCTGCTTCAAAGGCAAAAAAGAAAGGTTTTTTGCATCGTATTATTACTGCCGACGAGAAATGGATATGGTACGATAACCCTAAACGGCAGAAAGCATGGGTGAAGCCAGGTGAACCAGGTCCTTCAACGCCAAAACGCAACATCCATGGTTCAAAGGTAATGCTCATCCATGGTTCAAAGGTAATGCTGTGTATCTGGTGGGACAAGAAGGGTGTGATTCACTATGAACTGCTGAAAATGTCAGAAAATATTACTGGTGATCGGTATCGAACCCAATTAATGCGTTTAAAACGAGCTTTCACGCAAAAACGGCTGGAATGGGAGAATAGACACAACAAAGTCATCTTACAGCATAACAACGCAAGACCACATGTTTCTCGACCTGTGAAAAAGTACTTAGAAGGATCCGACTGAGAAGTTCTACTTCACCCTCCATATTCTCCAGATATCGCACCATCGGATTACCATTTGTTCCGGTCGATGTAGTCAGCACTTTCTGGAGGACGGTTTAGTTCTTATGAAGACATCAAAAATTAGCTGAACAACTGGATCTCTTCCAAGGAACCGAAATTCTTCCTTCGAGGCATACGTTCACTGCCCGAAAGATGGGGTAAAAATGTAGCTTCAGAGGGAGCATACTTCGATTATTATTGAAATATTGTTTCTGTTCCCTAACAACGTGTTTTGTTCACCTCAAATCCCTCAAAACTCGTTTATGGATTCTTCCAAATAAGATTTAAAGAAAACTTAGTACTTTGAGCATTCGTCACCATTTGGGTGTTCAGAAAAAGACAGGAGCATCAATTAAACTTGGGATCACGAGAAAACCCTGCCTTGTGTAGTGTTTGAATCGGAGACAAAGTCAAGGAAATGATAACAATAGCAAAACAGCTGATTACAATAAACGGTACTTCTGTATTTTCATATACTTTGTAGGGACAGAATGAATGATTTTTATAATATGATCCGCGGATGATAACATTATCCGAGGTCACAAAAAGCGCTTCTACTCTGTTTACCAACACTGAATAAATAAAGAAATAAAAGATAAAATTAAAAACAACTATATCCTTTTTGTAAAATTTCATCCTGCTCATTCAATTCAAAATACATCATTCAACATTTCAGCTAATTATAAACGGTGTTTCCTTTACTAGATTTTTCAAGGTCTACTACTTTTACTTACCGATCTACTGGTAGCATCCCAAATGAATTAAATGGATTGTTGACGTTTCTTAGCGGAAATTTTATTTTGTTGAAACTTTTACGTGATTTAGTGCAAATTAATTCTACCTCTATATCTATACAGCAGGTGTGCGCCATCATACACTTTTCGTTAAAAGCGCTGTAACAGTAAGCAGAGTTCGTTTTTGGAATATTTATTTTACGTGCTAACCCATTTACCACCGAACTGAAAATTCTTAATACTTCAATTAAATAAAAACAAATTATAAAGAAATATATTTGGTGAATTTCAAACTTTTACAAGAAGTTACTTCGATGAGATGAAACCCAACTTACAACAAACCCTATGGATGGCCTGCTGCTGAGCGTATGCCTTACAATATTGTAAAATGTCTTCAGGATACTAAGATTGGGACTTTTATCAAAATGCGTTTTTTATTAAATCTTTGAACAGTGGCGATGTCTGTTTTAATTTTCTTCACTAGTGAATAAAATTCATATTTTACCTTTGGGTAAAATATGAATCTTATTCATATTCATTATACAGTCGAGCCCACATAGTTCGCACAATACGAAGTTCCGCATAAACCGAAGTTTTTGTAGAACCAGTGAATTTTGTAATATTCTCCCTCGTTATTTTAACCGCATATTACGAACAACATATTTTGAATAATCAGCATACACAGAAGTTCGCGGTTATCAGCAAAAAAATAAGTGGCACTCCTCCAGTTTTTTAACTCTTCCTGTTTTGCTGGAAACTACATAATTGCCCTCGCAATTCCACTTTCAGGTCAGTCTACATGAAAACAAGAATGTTTTTTTTAATACCTCCTTCTACTCCCCATCCCCGCGCTTGCCACACATATGTCTCTTAGACAGATGAAATCTTTTACCGCATTCCCTCGCACCTTCAAACACTTGATTTCTGTTTAAAATTCTGTTTTTCTTTTTCACATACACCCTCCACATAGCAGAACGTTCCTGGCCAGTCTGCGACAGGTAACATGGTGAAATAAAATATTCTGCGGGTGGTCACTAGGCAAAATAAAAATTTGCACAGGTAGAAATTTAAGAAGAGAGATAAAAGAACTCTCTCTCTCTCTCTCTCTCTCTTTTGTTCGCACTTGAGTCCCGGAAAGACGACAATGCGCCCTTGAAGATTACTGGCAAATTAATGCAGCCGGCTTGCCATTCCTCTGTTGCATACGAGTAAGGGTCAAAGTGCGTCCGGGACCGACTTCACAGGGAACCACCTACGCATTCGCATCCCCAAACACAGGGAGTATGCGGAAACCGCAGACTAGATGGCCGATAGGACCGGGGATTCGAACACACGTCGGAAACATCTCCCACACAGCGACTTAATTAACTGCGCTATTCCGGTAGTGATAAAAACGGACCACTTTATATTTCTTCAACCTAAAAGAACAATGCCTAAAGTAGGTACTACAGCAATATCATTGATAACTAGGATCAAGAACACTCAGTCCTAGAATAGCTAGAATTTTGCCACCATTTTCAAGGTGAAACACAAAGATTTACGGAATAAAATTATATTTAGCAACAATAAAGGACAGAGGCATCCCTAGAAAAAAAAATACGATTACAGGAGAAATCTTCGCTCATCTGTTTTTATGGAAAATTTTCTACATTTTCAATCTCAAATACAAACATTTATGTAATTAAACGATGATTAAACAATAACACAGTGTAGAGAAAGCCAGCTGGAGGATCAAGCCAGAAATCTTCGCTCCGTCCAATTTTCGTATTTGGAAAATGTTCCTCCATTTCCAGTCTTAAATGCAAACATTCATTTTATCAAATGACATTTAAAGACCATACAGGGCAGAGAGAAAATTGGGAGAAAAAAGAATTTAAGCTTACAGGGTTCCGTCTAACTTCCGTTATCGCAAATTGTTGCCTCTATTTTCAATCTGAAACACAAGCATTTAGGTAATAAAATGATATTTATCAACAATACGGATAATCCTCTCTTCAAACATCGCGAGAAAAAATACGATTACGGGAGAAATCTTCACTACGTTTAACTTCCGTTTTCAAATATTTTGAAATAAGGAAACTTGCATCCATGGTCGGGAATCTGAAAGGAAGGATTCAATAGGTTTCTGGGAATGTCGTTATTGTGAGCAGGATAAAAATAAATCCCCGAAGTACGTCGTCCGTCGATACGGTTCTGCTACGAGGTTCTCACCTAGAAACATCATAACCACTGCATCAGAAGAAACTGAAAAACTTTTAAAACAGCTATCATGACACGCACAAAACAAGTGACAAATAATTTGTGTTTATGACGTAACGTGCAAACACACGAAATCAAATCGAACAGATTAAATTTCAGATCTTTGGCAGCTTCGTTAATTTTTAATTTTTACTTTAGTTAAATACAGAGGCGCATATTCGAGTCTAGCTAGGCTAGCTGTGAAGCCCAGAGAATGCACAAACAAAAGTAAATTAGATATACACAAATAAAAGTCTATTATCAACTGCATTAAGACATGTCGATGCTTTCGCTGCGAAAAAAACATGCGGATTCGCCTCTTTTGACTAAGAGAATCAGTCTGGCGAGCGAAGACCAACGGGGCTCGTAGTGGAGGGGTGGTGTAATCGTAACGTAGCAGCCAGCTCTACCAATCTTTGCTGTGAGATTCGAAGACTTTCGACACGATCGCCAGCTAGCGTTTCCATGACAACATGAAGGAGCGGGTGAATAGTGAATGGGCCATTCCTTTGGGCAACGGTTCGCTCAGAAAAAATAGAACTTATGACTACATTAGTCACGCGCATGCTCCCGCCCGTAACAGCACATGTTTCGCGAGGGTTGTTTAACTTGTGTGAAGTGTCAATGAATTGAAATCAGTGAAATTATATCTCAAATTCGTGGCTTTGTTGGATTCGAACAGTTTTGATAAATTTTGTGAAAGCTTTCTTGAACATGTACTGTCAGAACTTAAAGAACCTATGCTTCAAAGTTTGCGGCAGTTCGACTAAAAAAAGAACTGAAGGTGTTTTATTCCCTTGATGAATACAAAAAGAAATCAGTAAGAGACATTACTTGTTACAAGAAATTGAATAAATCGGACATTGTATTTAGTGAGGTGCGCAAATTAGCAGACGTAATATTAAAGTTTCCATCAACAACTTCAACTGCCGAAAGAAATCTTTCTGCGTTAAAAAGAATCAGGACATATCTTAGAGCCACACAGGGACATGCACACATGAGAAACTTAGCTGTTTTGCCAATAGAGAAAAACATGCTTTTTAAATATGAAGAAATAGAAACTTGATAAAAACTAATAAAACTTAAACGAACGGAAGAAACGTTTTATGAAAACGTAACACCCAAGCTCACACAAAAGGAAAGAAGAATGGAGTTCATGTACAAATAAAAGTATTCAAAAGATAAAGTGTTAAAATCCTAATCCTCATAATTATTTGGTGTGATCATGTACCTAAAATTTAGAAAAATTACTTTTATTGCATTGAAAAATAAACTTTGCAGTTTTATAAAGAAACAGCACTGGGGGCCGGTGGATGGTACGGGGAGATGAACCAGGTCTCGGATCCACGATACGTCACTGGTTAAACGGTTTGTTTATTTCAGATATCACTCATATTTTCTTCTAGCTACGGTTTTCAAGTATTATTTACCCTCCACCAATTGATAAACAGTTCATGATTGACTAGTTTTGATCTGGCACAATGTAATATGCCTAAAATAGCCTTTTTTTTCTCTCCGTATGTAATGAAACGTAATTATAAATACACCATACTGTGAATACTCAAGAGACGCAAATAACGTATTAAATCCGTTTATTTTTGCGGCGTAGTAAGTACAAAGTTTGCCAAACTTTCGCACTCCACTGGAAGTGCGAAAGCTTGACGAATCTTTGTACTTACTACGCCGCAAAAATAAACGGGTTTTAATACGCTATTTGCGTCTCTTGAGAATATAATGAAGTTCGCATACATCAAGTGTTTTTAACTATCACATCAACTTCTTTACATACGGGTTCAACTGTACTATGATTTACTGTTTAATTTTGGAAATGTTGGGATTTGCTCTTGATTTTCTGTGTTATGGATTTTCAAGTTACTTGAGAGGCACACTCGTACCTTCACGATTGTTCCTTGATGCCATTAATCGATGCCTGCAAATGAACTTTTTTGGGAGCGAGCCAATCAGATGTCCATGTTGGAACATTTCGAGTTGTGTTTCTCCGTCACGCAATAGTTTTCTGAGAGCTGAAGCAGGTTGATCGCTTCCGAAGGATTATTTTAATCATCATTGCTCTGAAGCAAGGAAGAGTGTGCGATCGATATTTCATTCTTGGCAGAACACAGAACTCTTTTAACCTCTCGCAGCTGCCTTGATTTTTGCTTTATGTGCATCATAAGAGTTATAACGAAGTAAATTTCTCCGTCAATTTTTGGTCTACGTCGGGGTTCGAACCCGAGTACGCTTATTCCGGAACAAGTCGCTCTACCAACTGAGCTACGCAGACATGTATTCTAATTCCTATCTGCCTTTATATCATGTGCGTCCTGCTGGCAGGTACGTCACATCTCCCCCCCCCGAAAGAGGGCCGGGGGCATGGCCCACGGGTCAGCCGTGACCATGAATCGCTGCAGGCAGACAACCACTGTAGAACGTGCACTTGAGAACTCCCAGTCAATCTGGTGTGTGGAATGCAACGTCACACACATTTATTTTTCGAAGCACTGGAGAAGGGATTCTCTGATTTTTCCTATCTCGCGGTGTGGAAATAACATCACACCAATGCGAGATTTTGAACGGCCGGGTCATCCGGGTAGTTCGGGCGCCATTATAACGAAGTAAATTTCTCCGTCATTTTTATCCGCGCCGGGGTTCGAACCCGGGTCCACTCATTCCGGAATAAGTTGCTCTACCAATTAAGCTACGCGGACATTTTATTCTGATTCCTATCTGCCTTTACGTCGTGTGCGTCCTTCTGGCAGGTACGTCACATCATCTCCCCCTTCTTTTTTTTTTTTTCTTTCGAAGTGCTGCTCATATTTTTCCTATCTCGCGGTGTGGAAATAACATCACAGCATTGCGAGATTGTGAACGGTCGGGTCGTCCGGATAGTTCGGGCGCCATTATAACGAAGTAAATTTCTCCGTCATTTTTGGTCTACGCCGGGATTCGAACCCGAGGCCGCTTATTCCGGAACAAGTTGCTCTACCAATTGAGCTACGCGAACATTTTATTCTGATTCCTATCTGCCGTGTGCGTCCTTCTGGCAGGTACGTCACATCTCCTGGTACGTTACAGAGTTCTTAGTCAGGCAGGCTCATATTTCCATGTTTCACACGCACAACGCAAATTGTAGCGCAAGCGGAAATCCTGATTCTATATTATCGTTGGAAAACATCCTCAAAAAAACTGAAATTGCAGTTCAAAAATGTAGGTGCGATAAAGACACGATCTGCACCTTCTTTAAACAATTTCCCTTAATTTTCGCGATTTTATTCTCCTCCTCAGAAGATGGAGGACAGCACTTTCAAATTCATTCAAGAGCATCCCTAATTTGTATATTCACAAATTCTCAAAATTTGTTGTTTCTCCTAGTAAAAACTGGTAATTATTCAAATAACTCAGTAGAATAAATTAATTTGTCATCGTGAAATGTACCATTCATTACACATAAAAAAAAAAAAAAAAACAACAGGCACTTTCCAACTTGCCTAAAAATTTTATGAGGACAGTGGTGCGACCAGAAATGTTTTTCGCGGGGGGTTACGATTTTTGTTTGTACAACTGAATGTGTTATGAGTGTATTTTTAAAATGTATGCAACATCCGCGCAAAAACATTAAAATAAATATTGCTGAAAATTATTATTAATATTCTTATTATCTATATTATTATCACCACATAATGGTTGAACACATATGCACTATATTGGAAAAAGTCACCGGACACCTCTTCAAAAGCAAATGAACGGATCCGCTGCGTTGTTAAGATGCACGGTACAACTGCAAACGGTATAAAAACAAGCCTGCAACTGACCGCTATCATATCGCACCGCACTGTGAGGTTGAGTGAAAATGTCGAGGGGGAAGAGAACTGATTTTGAGAAAGGAAAGATTGCTGGGTGTTAATTAGTGGGTTGTCCGAGAAACCGAGAGGCGTTTAAACATACCCAAGTGAACTGTTTTGGATGTACTGAATAAGTGGAAGACACATGGCGTGCCTGAAGCAGCAAAACGTACTAGCAGACCAAAGAAAATCAGTGAGAGAGGACGACGAAGCTTCAGGAGAATCGTTATAGCTAATCGTCGGAGTACTGCACAAGACCTCAGTGTACAGGTGATTAAAAATGCTGAAACCTCGGTATGTACACGTACCATTCGCAGAAAACTTCATTCCATGGGTTACCGTGGTCGTGCGGCTGCTTATAAGTCTTTCATCTCCACTCGGAATGCTACTGGCCGTTTAGCATAGTGTAAAGAACATTTATCATTTATCGTGGACCGTAAATCAATGGAAATGGGTCCTACGGACTGGTGAATCCTGACATACGATCCATCACTCTGATGGCCGTGTGTGGGTATGGCAGCAGCCGGGGGAATCCTTGTTTACCACAGTAAATAGCGGATCCGCTATTTACTGTATATGAATGCTATTTACCACAGTTCCTACGGTCAAGTTTGAAGCTAGCAGTGTACTTGTGTGGGGGTGTGTTTCGTGGTGTGGTCCCAACCCATTGGTTATCGTGGATAAACCTGTTAACCAGCACGTCTACCTCGATATTCTGGACAATTATGCCCTACCAACTCTGTGGCAATCTATGGAATAGAGCCTTGTTGGTACCTGCAGGATAATGCACCGAGCCATAAAGCAAGGACTGTTACGGCGTGGTTTGACGATAATTCCGTATCGTGTGTGGACTGGCCAGCACAGAGCCCTGATCTTAATCCCATAGAGCCCCTATATGATGAATTAGAGCGCTGTATAAGGAGTTTGGAACCAAGGCCTACTACTAAGCAACAGTTAGCGGCAGCATTATGTACTGAATGGGAGCGCATACCTATCGCTGTGTTCTTTTTTTTTTTTTTAATTGGAGGTTTAGCGACCACCGTGAGCAACTCAATGGGCTATAAGCAGTCGCCCGTTCCTAATTTAGGGTCACTGGTTCCAGGGAAGGGAGAGAGCCAGTGCCGTAAGACAAACACAACATCTATGCCTCACTGGGATTCGAACCTGGACCCCTTTCAGACGAATGATCAGAGGCCATCGCTTAGACCACTGCGCCACCGGGGCGGCCTATCGCTGTGTTCCAAAACCTTGTCGAAAGCATGTCTCGAAGGTTCAGTACATGCATTAAGGCCGAAGGTGGACCGACACCTTACTAAGGTATGTCAATAAATGCTATGTTGTGTTTCTCTTCCAGGTGTCCGGTGACTTTTGTTAATATAGTCTATTTTGCTATTTATCTGTGCAGAAACCAAGAATAATACACTGCTTGCTATACTAAATGGTTAAAAGATACAAGTAATTTTAGAACGAAATAAAATTTTACCTTCTAATGAAACATTCTTCATTTGTAAATGGCACTTTTTTCATTGTACAGTACGACTAACAATCCCTGACGCTGACGACACTAATTTTGACAAATATTTTTTGATTTAATTCAACCCATATGTTACTTTTACTTACTATTTCTTGAATCCTATTTCCAGCCGTCTGTTGTTTTTTTTGTTAGTTGATCTAAAACTTCTACAGCTTTCGATGGGTATTCTAGACGAATGTGAAGTAATGCTAACCCATTGAGTCTCAGTTCTAATATGGTATTACCTGGATATTATTTTAAGAGACGCAGTGTTGAAACCGAACACTCACTTTCTGAAGTTGTCACTGATAGAGCACCTAATATGTGAAACAATCATGAAAGAAATATGGAATTACACCATATAATACAAATTTTGAAGATGACAATTCGATTTTTGGTGTAAATGTGGCAAGGATGGTAGGTCAGATAATATCCGAAAACTTGAAAAATTTCGGATATTATCTGACTTACCATAATTGTCACATTTACGACAAAAATCGGATTGTCATCTTTAAAATTTGTATGTGAAACAATGTTTTTATGTTGGGTAACACTTATCTGTAGCTCAGGTTTAAAACTCTTAAAATGCATTTTTTAGCCAATGCTCCTTTTCTTCGCTGACGATTCTACAGTACCACAGTTTCAATTCTACGATTAGTTCTTCTTGCGTGCCATTCAAGTCACTTACATAAAATTCAGTTAAAGTTTTAAAACCATGAATATGTTGAGAAGATGGTGGCACATTGAAATTTGTTGGGAAAAGTGACTGGAATCCTGATAAAACCGATTTGTGTGCGAGAAATTTATTCTCCAAAGCACTAAAAAAATGTTTAAAATGGTACACAGATTGAAATCCTGTAATAATCTTCTAGGTTTTCCGTGTCTATTTTACAGCGTTGATTTTATTTTCATGTGATTCTTAGTATTTTCATCAAAACTCCTTGCTTTTCAACGTGCTTTAGAGTAATCTGATAGTCATGAAACAAATTTGGCATTCACTCGTCGCCAGAGAAACTTTCAATATACCCATGTATTGGCTTTTCATTGCAATAGGACATTCTGGTCCTTGGCTCCTTGCCACTTCGTTCGTCTTCATGGAGAAAACCCGTTCAATTGTTGTCGTGAGACATAAAAACAATTTCAAATACTAACAAAAATTTGCCTTTTAAAATCATATTTTTGAAATGTCAAAAAGGTTCTAAAAAACGGAGGGGGGGGAGGTAACACCACTCCTCCCGGGCACGCCACTGTTTGAGGATACATTGTGGGATTGTTAACTATAAAGTCAGCATTTGCATAACACTTCGCCAATTGATTGAATATATTTTTGATATTTCTTGAAGAGTGCCTATATGACATTACATGAACAAAAATGCTTACGATGACTCATCATCGCTTAAACATCAATTTGAGTAGTGAGCGAACTTCACTTCCACGTCTGGCTATTCACACCTTCAAAAGGTGATTTATATTCAATGAAATTACGAGGAACACGTCCTACGGAGACATATACGACTTAGTCACTTATGCAGCAAAGCGTGTTTTTGTGCCTCAGACTCTGTAAGATGGTTTAATACACACAACATCCATAAATGATTACCATGCACCATATTTACAGTACGCAATAATTTTTTCAGGAGGAATCTTACATCAGTTTCTTTTCACAGGTGATCTTGTACATGCAGTCAGTTTCTGTGTTGGTGTGTCTCGTCTACCGCATCCGCCACTAGGAGCGCTGTAATACCTGTGTAGTTAAGATGGCATCTGTGACAGGGGAAGCAAGATGTGTTGCGTAGCTGGAGAAACAAAATCCCCTGTCAGCGTTCAGCAAAAGATGAAAACAAGTTATGGAAAGAAGCCTCCTGTTGTGAAATCAATTCAGTCGTGAATGACAAGATTCTTGGAGACAGGAACATTGGAAAATGAAAGGAACATAAGCAGACCATTAGATTTCGATGGTCTGTATAATATTCAAACTGTTTTCACTCTATCACCACGAAAATTTGTGACAGACTTCACACCCAACTACAGATACCCAAGACTTTGGTGCACAAGGTGTTCAAAATTCGTCTGCAGTTACTCTCTTACAATTTAAAAGTTCTTCAAGAACTTCAACGTGATGACCATGTAAACGGAAAATACAGTATTTACTAACGACAATTTGAACCTCATTGTCGGGGATGATAATGACTTCCTGCTATGTGCCTGGTTTTCAAATGAGACTACATTCCACCTTAAAGGTGCGTCAAAAGACAGAATGTACGCATTTGGGAATCGGAAAACCGACATGTCGCAAACATGTAGGTACATTAGGGGCACTCTGAAGATCAGTATCTAGTGTGGGTTGATGCATGACCTGATAATTGGTCCTTTCTTCTTCTTCGCTGAGAAAACAGTTTATGCTCATAAATTACGCCAGTGTAGGACTAGCGGCCGACTGTCATTTTCCAACAAAATGGGGCACCCCCTTATTGAGCGCATACTGTTCGTGAAACTCTAGTGCAACATTTATAAATCCATGAATTGCTAAGGACAGACCAATTCCATGGTCACCAAAATCACCACTTAATATTTTGTTATGGGTTTATATAACATTTTTTCCATATATCAGAACTTTTCAAGAACGCATTATAGGCCCAATAATAATAGTTACCTCACAAATATTGGAAAATGTGTCCGCGATTGGGAATATCGTTCAAACATTTTACGGGCGACTAGAGGTGTACATGTAGAAATTTATTAACTATGTAGCAAAACTTTCTGTTTTTCTACTTCTGTTTGCAACTGTTTAATTTCAGGGTACTGGTTTTTTTGGACACCCTGTATAAAGAACACTTCCTGAAAATTGACAGTGTGCTACAAATGCTGCAATCGAGTACATATAATGACACACACAGTCGTATCAGTATGACCACCTAGCTAATAATGGGAATGACCACCCGTTGGCCCGGATGACAGCGGCGAGACAGCGTGACATGGACGCAATAAGAGCCTGGAAGGTTGCCCGAGACACACGTGCCCTTTCGGTCTGCAGCAGAACACGGAAGTGTCGGAGATGTCGTGGTTGTGGCAAAAAATATCTAACGAGAAGTTAAGGCTCAGCGATACGTAACTAGCGCAGCCATGTCTTCAGGGAAAACATGCAATGCACAGAAGCCAACATACAGGCTGATCGGCTGATGCGGAGCAGACTGCGCATGCGTATTTCTGTTGACTTCAATTCTTTGGCTAAAGAACAGCTACTCACAGCACGTGATTGATACGTTCTTGGTAGCATAATCACTTCGCAAATCGGATATGTTAGTTTTGTTACGCCAACCGGGTTAGTTAAGGCTTTTGTTTGTTCTTCAGTTTTTCAGAAATATTTTCAGTAATGCCAAGTACTAGGGAATGTCCGCATTTTGTACGGATCCTTAGGCCTAACTGTAATATTTGCTGAAATTTAATTTAAATAGTAATACTAATGTTATTGCATATTTTTCTCACCAAAATAAGGGATGGGCGGGATATCAGAAAACAAAAAAAAAAAAAAAAACTGCTCTAAGCAAATAGTCATCAGATGGAAGGAAACCATCGTGGATCAAAGAAAAGCTTCACTGCCGTAGTCCCCCTAACATGTTTTGCTCCTGAATGTTAACTTTCCCGCAGAGCATATTATCTCTTAAGATGTGGTGGCGCTGTTGCCACCTGTTTTACGTTATCTCTATGAGAGTTGACCTTCTTTAAGCATTAGATATTCTTTGGTTGTGGGTCGGCACGTCGAACCTATCGATCTAAATAGTCTCCCAAGTGTTCTATGGGATTGAGGTCGAGCGATTTCGCCCGCCAAGGGAGAACGGAGACATGGCTGTCGTATTTCTGGAACCAGTCACGCATCCCCTTAGCGACGTGGTACGGCGCATTGTTCTTTTGGTAGACACCACCAAGGTAAACGTCCAACATGAAGGGATGCATGTCATCAGATAGGTTGGACAGGTAGCTATTGACGTTCAGAAACATATCCATTGCTACGAGCGGTCCCACGTCATACCAGGCAAACATCCCACAGACATGCGCACTGCCACTAGCTACCTGTACGTGACCGACAAGCGTATCCGTGTATTTGTTCTCGTGTGTCTGACGCCGTATCCGCCACCGCCCGTTACTTCTGTGGAGTAGAAACCTCGATTCGTGGGCGAAGGCAATCCTTTTCCCACTCTTCCACTGTCCAACGATGGTAGTGTCATGTGAACTGCAGGTGTCGTTGCTGATGGACCTGGGTTAACATGGGCGCCTTGACGCAGCGTCGACTAACAGCGTAACAGGGTTCGCTCCACTGTTATCAGGAACACGTACCTTGGTGCCCCAGTATTCATTTGCGTGGTCAATTGCTGCACTGTTGCACGTCGATTGCTGTTTACCAATCGACGGAAGCAACGTTCTCCTTTAGGGTCAATGGCCTTTAGGGCTCCACAGTTATGATATCGGGAGGTACTCGGTGTGCCAGCGATGCATTCTTGGTACACCCTTACTACAGCCCCACCGCGAAAAGTGCACGAAATCTGCTGTTTCTGAGATGCTTCCACCCTTGGCGCGGTAGCCGATTATCATTCCTTTTTGCACGTCCATCAAATCACTACCTCTGCCCTTTGTGCTCACGTAACGCACTATGGCTCATCTGTCCCGGCCGGCCGCTTATATCTCCGTGTGGTCGACCTTGTCACGTGCACTTTGTGATAAGCATAAGCGGGTGTATTGTGATTCTGAGGGTGGTCATATTATTCTGATACCACCGTGTATGTAGGAGCACAAAGCGTGTACCTCAAAAAAACGTCAAGTTCGGCGACCAGTAGGTGGATTATGCTCCGTTATGATTCCTGTGAACACGTAGTATTGAAGATACCCTGAGGTCGCCTCCTGGGACATCTTGCAAGTGCTTGCGTCACAAAGCGATTGCAAGTGCAGGGGCTTTGAAATGCCCTTGCAGTAGCGTTTCGTCGCAGGCGTTTAACTGCAGGGGCTTTGGGCCATAAGCTCGCGAGTCTGACCACTTGGCCACAGGGTATCAGTGTGACTTTGAATGTATTAAGCGGGTATGGGCAGTTTTAACTGAGAAAGTGTAAAGCTGTTGTGGACAATAGAGGGAGTTCTAAAATCATTATTCAAACTTCGGGATCTTGTGCTACCACCGATTGTGATGGAAAAAAGGAGAATTTCCCGAAGTGCTTTCCTATAACAGTATGCAGGTAGTAAAGCCGGGCACAAGCTGTTTTTCAAGCAAATGTAGTCTCATAACAATGTAAATATATTTTTTTTAAATACAGCGGGATGGTTTGGAGAATCTTTGGTTGGTATACAAAGTGGTGGTCTCTGTAATATCTTGTGCAATCCTCCTGATGATTTGAAGAATACTTTTTGTTATGCAATGTGATGACTTGTAGGTGATATTTTGTTTGTAAACAAAGTCATGAATTGGAGGACCTCTTTTTGGTAAGTGAAATAATGGTACGGTAAATATTTTGTTGGAATACAGTAGGATGGTTGAGAGAATCTTTATTTTGCATGCAAAGTGATGGCCTGGTAATTTGTAGTTGACTTGCAATCAAAGTTTCTGGGGAAATCTTATGTTGATACGCATTTTGATGGCTAGGAGAATCTTTTGCTTTTGCAACGCCATAGTTCAGGGAATCTTTGCTAAATCCACACATCGCATCACGTGAAACGACCATCTCAGTTCCCTTTGGTTTACAGTACCTCAAGCGTTGCTCACTAGTGAAGAATCCAGCCAACCAAATGCTGGTCGAAGAGCATTTGGTTGGTCCCACGTATTTTCCTGGGTAACAAATTTCTCAAACTTAAATCACATCTATCATCGATATGACGATTTGGAAAAAGATTTTAATCGTTTCACTCAACCTCCGTCTACCAGTGAACAGTTACAGAAACCTCTGCAGTGCAGTATTCTTTCATAAGATCGTTATTCCACAATTGGTTTGGACATTAAATTTTATGTGGGCTCGAGGTGATCCATCGCCGTATTAAAAGCGTAGTCATAATTCAAAAAGTAATTGAATCTATAAGAACCCTTAATTCACCTTATTGACTTCGGGCTGCTTTACCGATATACGATTCTACGTTGTAACGAGTACAGGGAAGGCGGAGTCTTGAGTCCGTAACACTCCTCCTAGAATAATATGAGCAGCGTTTAAATAGTTAGTTGTCGTCATGTAGAAGTTCATGAGAAACACTGATTTCACAGAAACCTTTCTAACGTGAAGACGTTGAAATAATAGCTTGCTGACCAGTCTTCGTACCTCCCAGGAGACCGCGTAGTCTGCTAATTCGAGCCTATATGAAGCACGAGTGGTGTGCTTACCATACGGGACTGGCTCTGCACTCTCCCTAAGATTAGTGGCCCCAAATTAGGGACAGGCGGCTGCTTATAGCCTTTACAGATGCTCATGGTGCTCGTTAGCCTCCCTCCTCCAAGCCTCCGCCTCTCTTGCTAATACATTATATACTAATCATCATGTAATAAACAGGAAAGGAAGATATATTTTAGTAGATTGCCCGGTGGTCTAATCTCATGTTTCTTTTAATTCTGTGGCTTTGTTCGAAACTTTGTTTGTGTATTCGTTTCGGGGTTTAACAACCTCAGGAGCATCTAAGACTATAAGGGGTCGCCCATCCCCAATTTAGGGCCAATGATTCGAGGAAAGGGACACCTCAGGCGTTTCTGACGACTACCTTACATGGATTAAGGGCCTGCAACTAGTGACCCTTAATCAGGAACTGATTGCTCCGCCTCTCCTTACATGTTAATAAACAGTCATTAATCTCAGAAACAAACACAGCAAACAACCAATAAAAATATACTATCAACAAAAAGTACCGCATTATTACCACTTTTAGCTTATCTTTACTTATCGACTGTTCATCAGGGGTCTTGCAACAACGTTTGATATTTTTATCAACCATTACAGCAAGAACCCTCATGAAGCTAAAACATTTGCAGCTAAAAAAACTGGTTATATTTAGCTGCTTCATATTTTTATTTGCAGCTAACACAACATTGTGGGGAGGGAGTGTGGGGGGGGGGAGCGGAACAAAAAAGCCACATTTGATCTATTACTTATTTTTTTATCTGTTTGACAAATGATGTGGGCGGAAACCGGCCTGTCTCTACGACTGCATGGAAATACTCGCCTATTGTCTGTCATTCATCAACATTTTTCTTTCTTTGCTTCATGTACAATGATAATGCGGCAGTAAAGGTTAACAACAAGGATTTTTAACCGATAGTGAAAGAGAAATACGATTGTAAAGAGCGGATCATTTAACAAAGTGGTATGTTTTCTTGATAAGAGGGAGACAAATTAAACACTTTCCCCGTCATTTTATTCATTGTTACGTATGCGTTCGCATTTTGCCTTGTTTAGTTTCATGGTAATGCATATGATGCCAGTTTATGTCCAGCTTGCTCACAACAAGTGCCAGAAACACTATATGGGATTGATTGATGTCAATGGCTGCGTTTCAAGATCCTATTCGCCACCCTATTGGCCGAATGGTAAAAGGCGTGAGCTTCTGGCTAATCATTTGAGTTGGTCCCCAATTCCAGTTCCTGATGAGACATGAGTGGTGGGATTGTCCTACGACCCTGTCTTTGTCATTCAATGGAACTCGAGCGTGACCCTAAATTAGGGACGGGCTGCTACTTATAGTTTTTTTTTATTGGAGGTTTAACGATCACCGTGAGCAACTCAATGGGCTATAACCAGTCGCCCGTTCCTGATTTAGGGTCAGTGACATTAAATCAGGGACGGGAGAAAGCCAGCGCCGTAAGACAAACACAACATCCATGCCTCACCGGGATTCAAACCAGGACCCCTCTCGGACGAAGGATCATAAGCCAGCGCTTAGACCACTGAGCCACCGGGACGGCACTTATAGCCTTTGATGATCACAGAGATCGTTAAAATATTGTGCATTTCGATATTCTGCTGCATTTGGACTCCCATCCCGTGGTGGTATTGATACACTGGCGTGCAAAAATGAAGGACGAGACAGTTTTTCGAATGCAACGTCGTGCAGAAGGGCTCCACATCGACTCAAATCATACCGTAAGATCCCCAAGATGTAAGAATATGGGACAAGTCAGCAAAACCGTCCAAACAAGGAATCCAAAGGTTACAAAGGCACTTTATTGAAAAGGTAGCTACGAGCACAACTGGACAGAAGACAGAAACGTCCATGTGACAGGCGGCTGCCAAGAAAAATCCAGTCTTTAGTAGGAGATATGATCACCCCTGACTGCGTTGCAGGATTTACAACGTCTGTCTATGCTGAGGACGAGGTTGTCAAGGAGCTGTTGAGGCATCGCGGCCGATTCTTCTTGTAGCGCCAATCGCAGCTGCGGAATCGTTGCTGGCGGCTGGTGGCGTGCTGCCAAGCGTCTCCCGAGAAGGTCCCACACGCGTTTGATTGGATTTAGGTCCGGGGACCTTGCGAGCCAATCCATGCTTTGAATATCTTCACTCTCCAACAGCTCTGCGACAGCCACTGTACGATGAGGTGTAGCGTTGTCGTCCACGAAGAGGAACTCAGGGCCCACAGCACCTCTAAACAGATGCACGTGAGGCAGGAGAACCTCGGTACAATAGCGGACACCAGTGACTGAACCTCCTTGGAAGATGTGGAGCTCAGTACGGCTACCAAGCATGATACCGCCCCAAACGAGAACTCCGCCATCTCCAAACCGGTCTCTTTCGATGATGTTGGAGGTGTGGTTGCGTGTTCCCTGCTCTCTCCAGATGTGTATACTTCCAGAATCGCTCGTCAGACTAAATCGGCTCCCATCCGTAAAGAGAATTCGACCCCATTGCTGATGTGTCCAGTTCTTGTGTTCCTGGCACCACAGAAACCACCGTCTCCGATGAGCAGGCGTTAATGGAACACACTGTACTGGTCGTCGTGAAAATAGACCACTTTCGTGCGGCCTCCTGGCCACGGTAAAACGTGATAACGGACGTCCAGTTGTCTGTGGCATGTGCCTTGCGATTTCTCCTGCTGTCTGCCGTCTGTCTCTTCTCGCCTGTAGAACAATATACCGGTCGTTCGCCGCCGTGGTTGCTCGTGGACGACCACTGCTAAACTCTCGGACAGCTGTTCCTGTCTTTTGAAATGCTCTCCAAGCTCGTGAAACGATGCTGTGAGCGATCCCGAACTCCTCGGCCACACTAGTCACACTTCGACCTTCTTCCAACTTCCCAATGACGCGACCTTGGGCAAAGTCATCCAGATGTCGTCTACTGGATTGCCTGTTGGCCATATCACACGGTGGCAGCAACGCGACGTCGTTCAAACCGGTGCACACCGTGCAATAGCTTTCACCGAATTGCTGAGCGTACACCGCCCGTGTGCTTTATACCCTTCCTGACACTCCCCCCCCCTACGTCATGCTGCATATATGTGCATGCCCTACAGTACCGGACCCTAGTCTATCTCCTGAGTGGTCTTTCGGTCCGTTGTGCCTGCTCGTTCCGCTGTTATGCTATTTTCTCCTCTTCGTCCTTAATTTTTGCACACCAGTGTATTATTAAGAATATGGTCAACTCTTGAGATATTTCTACTGTTCTCGTCCGCTCCTTGCTTTTCGTATCCACTACCAAATGGTGACTTCAAAGGAGCCACGATCGAGAAGAGTGTTTTGTAGGACCGAACTGGGTTAGAGAAGGCCCAACAATTATTGAGAATAATAATGAGGTTATTGCTGTGATTGAAACAGAACACCTGACTGAAGTGATTCTGAATTTCGTCTCAGTACAACGTCTTTCACATTCGCTAGAAGATACAGCAATGATTTGCACGTATTGTCTAATGTTTAAGGACGCCCACTTCATCAAGGGCCCACTTGACATCGGGTAAGCTGACACCCTGGCCATTCCGCCACTGCCAACACGTTCCCTGGATATCTCTAGTGTGTCAGCTATTGCTTTAGCCGAGATTCGCCGATCTGACAAAATCAAGTCATGAACACGATCAACAATTTCTGGTGTTGTCACTGTTGAAGACCTCCCAGATCTTGCTGCATCTTCGGGTTCAAACACGCTGAAAGTTGTCACACCATTTCTTCACAGTGGAAGATAACGGGCACTTTTCACTTAATGTTTGCGTCATAAACTCATAGATTTCCTTTGCAGTTTTCTTCGGCAGAAACAGAAATTTCATGACAGCTCGGAGCTCCACATTCAAATATTCAACACTCAGCATTAACATGATTCCTTTCAGGACGTCAAACATCTGCAAAAAGAAAAGAGCTATTAGTCTGAAAATTGGCACTTTATAATGCGAAAGAACACTCTTTCGAGCTGCAGGGACTAAATAATGCTACAATTACAGGAAGTGGGTTACGCCGAGAACTTTTCAGCATTCCCTGGTACACCAATCATCAAAAACATTAAAATCGCCTACCTAATATGATGTAGGTCTTCTTTTCGCCGCTAAAAGAGCTCTCACCCGATGATGAGGCATAGATTCAACGAGACGTTGGTAGTGTCTCTTGATATATGGTACCATGACTGCAAAAGAAGACCCCGCAGTTCCCGTAAGTTATTAGGTGTGCAACTTAATTCTCGGCCACAGGCTCGACACGTGGACAGCAAATTATAGCAAATCTAATACGTACCTAATCAGGGAAATAATCCCCGTCGAGTTGGATACATTTGAGCCATCGGTCAGGGAGCTGCCGAATGCCACTGCGGGAAAAAGAGGGCTGTTTCGAGTTGATAAAGTCATCAATACTTGTGTGGACCTCCTCGACAGAAGTGAAGTGCGTATCACTCAGGTGATGTTGCAGGGAGCGAAAGAGGTGATAATCCGACGGCGCGAAGTCTGGAGGATATGCCGGGTTGGACAAAATCTCCCATACCAGGTCGGTGATCGTGTTTAAAGTCGTTTTTGCGGTGTGAGGACGTGCGTTATCCTGAAGCAAATGAACCGACCTTTTGCCCTTGCCGGTGTATGGCCTTTTCGCCTCCAGTACGTCACTCACACGAATTAGTTGCTGACAATAAAGCACAGCATTGACCGTTTCACCAAGTTTGAGCAACTCATAGTGTACGACACCGCGCTGATCCTACCATATGCACAGCGACAACTTCCAGGCATAGATATCCGGTTTGGCGGTACTGGTGGTAGGCTGACCTGGATAAACCCACGATTTGCGCCGCTTAGGATTATCATAGAGGATCCACTTCTCATCACAGATCAAAATCTTGTGGAGGAAATCCTTCTTCTTGAATCTGGAGAGCAAGGACACAGCAGCATTGTAGCGCCTAGACTTGTTCGCAGCTGTGAGTTGGTGGGGCACCCAAACGGCCCTCCTTGTGAATCCGACCACGCTTGTGTAGGCGTTTTGCAATGGCTTGCCGTGTTACTCCGGGTTCCTGGGCGAGCTCTGTGTGTGTGTGACAGGGATCCGCGTCCAACAGTTGTTCCAGTTCCTCATCGTCAACTTTCTGTGGCTGTCCCGGACGTTCTGCATCACGGAGATCGAAATTTCCCTGCTTAAACGGCTGGAACCACTTCTTACACGTATTGTAGGACTCAGCAGCCTCACCCAAAGCAGCACAGATCATTTGCTGGGCTTCCGCGGCACTTGTTTTCAGCTGAAACGCGAACAGGAGGCAGTGCCTC
Organism: Macrothele yani; assembly: GCA_039090855.1. Classification (NCBI taxonomy): domain Eukaryota; kingdom Metazoa; phylum Arthropoda; class Arachnida; order Araneae; family Macrothelidae; genus Macrothele; species Macrothele yani. The sequence continues at coordinate 68,132,321 of CM077028.1, read as the reverse complement.
AAATGTTCCTTCTCGAACGACATTGCTTTGACCGTCAACTTTCGTCCTTTCTGTTACTACAGCTATGAGCGGTTACGGTTACCTGGAAAGCTGTTGAAAGGCCCTGCAATCTGCCATTATGCATTTGCCGACGTTCTATGATCGCTTGCGGTAAGGGGCCGAGAATTAAGTTGCACACCTAATACTTGGTTCGGGTGATGCTGCTCGCACCCGTTTCTTTTCTCCAACTCAAACCACAAATGCTCGATACGATTCATGTCCGGTGAATTTGGGGGCATTTGTGATAAATGGAACTTCTTTTCAAGTTCTTGGAACCATTCCTGAACCTTCTCCGTAGTACGGCATGGAGCATTGTCTTGTTGACAGACGCCATCTCCGCCACGGAGTACAGTCGCCATAAGCGGATGTACTTGGTCACCCACGATGTTTAGGCACGTGACAGCTGTCAGAGTTCACTTTACAGCGATTATAGGTACAAGTGCTCCCCAAGAAAATATTGTCCGGACCATCACACTCCCTCCAGCCGCCTGGATTCGTCCCATAGTGAATCCAGGTGAGAAGGCTGCCTCGGGTAAACGTCGCACAACGGAATTAGTCTGACCATAAGACTCTCTTCCAGTGTTCTATGGTCCAATGTCGATGATTACGTGCCTACTGCAAGCATTGACGACAGTGAACGGCTGTGAGCATAGGCACACAAATGGGCCTACGGCTGCGGAGACCTATATCCAAAAGTGTACGATGAACTTTGTGTTCGAACACATTGGGCTCTTCACCACAAATGAAATTATGAGTAATATTAGCAACAGTTGTTCTCCTGTTGCTGCGGACAAGACGAGATAGCCTGTGCTGACCTCTGGCGTGAATGAGGGGCGGCCTGCCCAAGCTTTGTCCTAGGCTCGACGTATCACTTGTTTCGAACCATCTTTGATAGGTACTAAATACTGCATAGCGTGAGCAGCCCACCAGGGTCGCTGTTTCGGAGATACTCTTACCAAGGCGTCTTGCCATAACGATATCTGGCCTTTGTAGAATTAAGATAAATCTTTTACTTTTCCCATGTTGAGACGATACGAAATACTAATTGAGAGAGCTCTGACCCAGATATACATGTATTACATTGTGACGTGCCTGCCCCGCAGGACGCACACGACATAACGGCAGATAGCAGAGAGAACGAACGTCTGCGTAGCTCAGTTGGTAGAGCGACTTTTTCCGGAATAAGTGGACTCGGGTTCGATCCCCGGTGTAAACAAAAGTGACGGAGAAATTTACTTCGTTATAATGACGCCCGAACTTCCCGGATGACCCGGCCGTTAAAAATCTCGCAATGGTGTGATGTTCTTTCCACACCGCGAGATAGGAAAAATAAGAGAATCCCTTCTCCAGCGCTTCGAAAAATAAACGTGTGTGACTTTGCATTCCACACATCAGATTGACTGGGAGTTCTCAAGTGCACGTTCTACAGCGGATGGCTGCCTGCAACGATTCATGGTCACTGCTGACACGTGGGCCATGCCCCCGGCCTTCTTTCGGGAGGCGGGGGAGATGTGACGTGTCTTCCCCACAGGACGCACACGACATAAAGGCAGATAGCAGCAAAAACGAACGTCTGCGTAGCTCAGTTGGTAGAGAGACTTGCTCCGGAATAAGTTGCCTCGGGTTCGATCCCCGGCGTGGACAAAAATGACGGAGAAATTTACTTCGTTATAACATATTTTACGGTAAAAATGATTAATCCAGTTATTATGCATAATCACCGATCATCTTGGTGAGTATGATAAATGTATTTCATATATTGCGAATTAATTACATTTACCGGTGATTATGCAAACTCGCCAGTTCGTAGTGGTAAATATGATAAATCGTACTTCATTAATCAAATTTACCGGACATTATGCATAATCGTTATTCTAGGATGGCAGATTTGATCAATAATGCATTCTCGTCGAGTAACCTTAATTTTAACGAGATTTATTTCATTTACTCTCCGGTAGATAGCTGTACTGGTATTAATTACTTTTGAATACTCTCCGATAGAAAATGTCAGAGCTGAAGTTTCCTGTAGTCAAAGTAGGAGATACAGCGAAGTTAAGAGCACCAGATATGGACAGGGGAAGAGGTGATTCGCGGAATATATTGGCAGTAATATTAGCACTGAAAATGATGATTGCTATCAGTTGGAAACAAAGGAGGGACATCTTTCACAATTGTATACTAGAAACCAGTTAGCGCTATATGATGAACAATTTCTTACAGTACAGAATGTACCAAATATCACTCTGTCTCTTAGAGAGTGCGCAAGAAAAACTTCAATTTTAGGAGGTCAGGGGTACCAAAGGTGCTTATGTAAAGAGGTGATTCGCGGAATATATTGGCAGTAATATTAGCACTGAAAATGATGATTGCTATCAGTTGGGAACAAAGGAGGGACATCTTTCACAATTGTATACTAGAAACCAGTTAGCGCTATATGATGAACAATTTCTTACAGTACAGAATGTATCAAATATCATTCTGTCTCTTAGAGAGTGCGCAAGAAAAACTTCAATTTTAGGAGGTCAGTGGTACCAAAGGTGCTTATGTAAAGGAAAGTGTAATTCAACCAAATGCAAATGCAAGAAAAATTATGTAACTCAAAATGTCATGATAATTTGCCATGTTTGAATAAGCAGTAAGAATTATTAGAGTTCTATATTTTTCCCAATTTTTTTAAGTGTCTGTACACAAAATTCTAATATTAAGTTGAAACATATTTTTCTTAGTTTCTTTATATTCATTAAATCATTCTAATATTAATAAAACAGAAAATGTATTTTATTTTATTTTATTAAAATTAGTTTAAGTCCATAAGTACTCAATAATTTCATTTCGGAATTACACATAATCGCCGGTAAAAGTGAGAAATTCTGGGACATTATCAAATTAACCAACTTCATTTGGGAATTAATAAAATCGCCGGTAATAAAGGGAAATTCTGGCATATTTATCACATTTACCATGTTCCTTTAGGAATTACGTAAACTCGTCGGTAAAAGTGATAAATTTAGTGAAATTTATCAAACGTGCCAAGATGATCGGTGATTATGCATAATAACCGGCGATTATGCGTAATCACCTGATAATCACGTTTACTGTAACATATACAGTATATCATTCGCGGCCTTGGCATGTGACGCTGATTGGCTGCACGCGAGCTTATTTGCAGAACGCAGATGTGATTTTAATGTTTCGGCTGATCGGTGTGTGTGTGTGTACATTTTTCCTAAGAACTAGGAATCGTAAATGCTTTTTCTTTTTTTTTTTCGCTGAAAATGTTCTTCTAAAAATCTGCTTTGAAATATTATTTTCGTGTTGGAAAGGATTCAAAAGACATGCTCATTTTGCCGTAGAATTCGGTGTCATCTATCTTATTTTTATTACGTCACCATCCGTTCCTAGCAATACACTTCTGAACAATGATTTGTTAATATTTGTTATAAACTCATCCAGCTGCACACTGACATGTTGAATTTGGAATTTCCAGTGTGTTCCATGAATGAAGAGGAATTTGGAATTTCCAGTGTGTTCCATCGTCGGTTCCCAGTGCTACTGGGAATACGAAATTAAAGGAAATCGTAAGGTTTAGTGAAATGCATCGCAAATTAGCGAAGTATTTCGAAAAATAAAAAACCGTTTCGTGCAGACGAAATCACGTTATTGACAAAACGAAGGGAAGTTTTCCTCCCACGCACGTAACGAAAGGGCTGAAAACAACAATGGAAAGGAAAAGTGCTTAGATATTTTTCACCCGGCAGTGGAGGTGAGAAGCAAAAAATCCATTACTTTGAAGGAAAGGTGAAGGTCATTTATTCTGTTTGTAGATTAACAAGAGGATGTACAACGAAACCAGTTTCTTTTGCTGTGACATCACTTTCACGGAGCATTTCTATTCTAATCGTCAAGGAATGGGGTCAGTGGAAAACATAATGATGAGATATACTATTAGAATTTAGAATTTCACAAAATATGGAAAAACCTTTGAAAAGCAAAACAAAATCCCGACATTACGAAACAAAATTACAGCAGCCAACAAGGTGTCTCGGTAAATCATAAACAGGAGCGTATATAGAATAAATTTTTTCAAGGGGGAAGGGCGGACAAAAAAGAAAAAAAAATTGAAATCCCTCAGGATAAAGCGAAAGTTAGTGAAAAATAGAAGAAACAAATTAAAGCATTATTTTCTAATGTAAGTTGAGCCATTTTTATTAGATTAAAGCATTTTTTTGTGATGCAAGTTTCGCATTTTAAGAAAAAAAAACTACTTGGGGGGGGGGGAGGAGTAAACACTTTCAAGGCCTCTTGGACTGCCTCTAAATTACGTTTCCTGATCGAAAATGTAAAGATGAGGAGAGAAGAAATAAACGTTACAAACACGTCCATTTTGGGGCTTAGCAATATGCATCAGCATCTGAGACTATAAAGAAGTCCCTCGTCCCTAAATTAGGGACACTGGTTTCAGGGTAAGAATATTATCGCAGCGGTGGGACAATCACACCGCTTTCCCGACGATTAGCCAGAAGTCTGTTGCTCTGACTACCTGGCCACAGGGCGGCCCATTAAAATGTATCGCAAATTGTAGATTATACAAGCATTGTGAGAAATGTAAGGTTAAGGAAAACAACGTTTAATTTCTTTCTTTTTTTTTTCTCTCACCCAGGGTTCCGCTGTGCTTTGTCCTAGTGTTTTCACTTGCTACTGTGGCCCTGCTACTTCATAACCGACACCGTTCTGCACGCACGAATCCTGGATTTCTGTTTGGGGAGGGGGTCCACGAATATAGCATACATATACACTATCTACCAACAAGTAATTGGACACCCCTGCAATCGACGATATCTGCGGTCCTGATACACGTCACGGCCGCCGCCGTTAAATATCGTGTGGGAAACAACAACGCAACCAGTCGCATACAAGATGCCACGCAGTTCGGAGCTCTCTGATTTCGAGAAAGGTGTAATCGTCGGGTATCACAAAAATGGCCGATCCATACGTGACATATCCAGCGAGTTCAAGTGCCCAAAATCGACAGTGGACTACGTGATTAGCAAGTGAAAGATGAGAGGTGACTGTCGGAATGTGCCCCGACCCGGCAGACCCACAAAAATGGGAGTTAGAGACCGACGGGTGCTGGCCAGAGAAATTCGGAAGAACCGCACCAAATCGATGGGCCACATCCGCGAGGAGTTTCAACAGGCATCCGGGAGTGTTCTTTCGATGAATACCATCCGTAAGGAAACCCATCTGCTCGGTTATCATGGACCTGCTGCCGCCCACAAGCCTTTGATCACCAAGTCAAATAGCGCTGCTCGGCTACCGTGGTGCAAAGAACGTCGACAGTGGACCGTTGAACAGTGAAAACGGGTTCTCTGGAGCGACGAATCAAGGTCCTCCCTCTACCGTTCGGATGGCAGGGTCTGGGTTTGGCGTCTGTCTGGAGAACGCCTCCTGCCGGAATGTATTGTGCCAACTGTGAAGTTCGGTGGCGGTGGAATTATGCTACGGGGGTGTTTCTCCTGGTATGGCACGGGACCCTTGGTCGCAATTCCTGGTAGACTCAACGCCGAGACCTACTGCACCATTTGGGATAACCATGCGCTTCCTACGTTGTGGCAGTTTTACGGGATGGACCCATGTTACTTTCAGGATGACAATGCCACCTGTCATGTTGCGAGGTCCACCATGGCTTGGTATGGTGACAATGGGGTTAATCGAATGGACTGGTCTGCGCAGAGCCCGGACCTTAACCCTATCGAACACCTCTGGGACGAGTTGGAGCGTCGACTTAAGGGGTGCCCCCACCGTTCAAAATCGGTGAAGGAACTGACCTGTCTTCTCCAAGCCGATTGGAAAAAAATACCGCTAGCCGTCGTACAACGCCTGGTTGAGAATATGCCCCAGAGGGTCGCAGCTGTAATCGCCGCTCGACCCTTATTCGCCGCTCGTCGACCAAGGGTCCCGTTTTACCAACTATTTAATAAACTTCGTTTTCCTTTGCTATCACAGGTGTCCAATTACTTGTTGGTAGATAGTGTATAAGTGTGTGTGTGTGTACAATATATTGCTTTACTTATTCCTTGAACACATAAAGAGAAAAAGAGCTATTTTTTCACGCCTTCGAAGAGTTGTTTAAATTTTTACCAAACGACTACTTGTTTTTACTAGTAACTAATCATTACGTATAAATTTTGGGCACTGCTTATCTACTTACAAGTAATTCAATAAATGTTAATAATTTTATATAAGATCAATGATTTCGCGTGCCACATAAATTGACAGTACAGATACGTATATAAAAAGATAACGGTCCCTCGGACACTAAAACAGGTGTTTCGTAAACAAAGACAGTGCTCTTTCTAAGTTTTATCAACACATAGCGACCGAAAAATTGTTATCTGGTCACCGCTAGGGATTCGTATCCCAGATCTCTCAATATCTAGCCGAGTGCGTTAGCCTTACGTTACGGAGGCCAACAATCAACGGCGCTACGTGTGTCTTTCTGTCAGCTTCTGACATCATAAATTATAGCAGTTCAATCAAAAGGACGAGATCCAAAGTGAAAATCATCATAATCTCTTTGCACGTTTACCTCTTACTGATTTATGATGTCAGAAGCTAACAGAAAAACACACATAGCGCCGTTGATTGTTGGCCACCGTAGCATAAGGGTAACGCGCTCGGCTAGATATCGAGAGATCTGGGATTCGGATCTCCAGCGGTGACCGGACAACAACTTTTTGGTCGCTATGCGTTGATAAAACGTGGAAAGAGAGATGTCTTTGTTTATTCACTGACGATCACAGGAGTTTCATAAGGCAGTCTCTCGCCAAAAATGTCTCGCTTCCTCATTCCCTATATCCCCGTAGAAATTCTACCAAGAAGTCTGCCTTTTTCCGGATAGCTTCATAAAAATTTAGAACAAGTAACCACAAATGCACCGCTAATTGCTCACAGAAGCCGCTTACTCCTCTCCAATATGTACGGGTGTTGATAAGTTTTTGGATTTTCCCATTTTACATACTCTTAGACTGATAACATTTTTGTCTATTAAAAATTAATTTTTATGTATGCATCTGACCAAATATAATAATTGTAGCCTGATTATTTCCTTTCTTTTTGCAGATTTGAAGTGACTATGATGCAAAACAGCACAAATTTCACCGCAAAAGAATGCAGAGCAGTGATGAAATTTTTTTTTTCCTAAAAGGAAACTCTTCCGCCACCCAAATCTATGATGAAATGTCAGTTACATTAGGTGATAAGTGTCCTTCCTACTCCACAGTCAAGAACAGGGTTGCTAAGTTTAGAACAGGACATTTGAGCACCGAAAACGAAGAACGTTCTGGGAGACCAACTCAAGTGACAATTCTAGAAAACACAGATGCCATTCCATTCCATGATCGAAGAATACCCACTAAAAACATAGCAAAGACCCTGGCGATATCCCGAGAACGAGTAGGCTATATCATTCAATAGATTTAGATATGAGAAAGCTCTCGGCCAAATGGGTTTTCAAATGTTTCAATGCTGACAAAATGGCTTGTGAAGCAATCGAGGGATTATTTCACAAGCCAATTTGGACCATGTGGAAATTTTGAACCGTCTCGTAACTATGGATAAAACGTGGTTCCATATACACAGAAGAGCCAGACAAATTGGTACAGACGAGTTTATGCAAAATACATAGCAACGTCACCTATGCGCGTACTCGGTTGCGTCCGTCAGTGCGTATATAAAGCGATAGACATCCTTCAGAGCTGTTTTCGGCATGAGAATGACAAGTAATAACGATTTAAGCTATCTCAACGCGGTGTCATAGTTAGCGCTCGTGAGATGGGCCATAGTGATTTGGAGGTAGAAACGTAGTTCGGATTTTCACGGACGACCATTGCAAGGGGGTACCGTGACTACAAGTATTCCGGCAAAACCTCCAACCTACGGTACCAGTGTGGCCGGCGTCGGCTGTCAAGAATCGTTTCACGCGATAGGCGTGCAACACTCTCGCAGGTATCATCGGAATTCAATGCTGGAGCCTCAACAAGCATCAGCGTCCGGAGTGTGCAGCGTACCCTGCACGATATGGGCTTTGGGAGCCGCCGACGCCCAACTCGAGTCCCCTTGATGGGTGCACGACACAGAGATATGCGCCTCGCTTGGGCACGGCAACACTGCCACTGGACACTTGATGACTGGAAACAAGTAGCCTGGTCTGACGAGTCGCGTTTCCAACTGTATCGGGAAGATGGAAGGATTCGTGTGTGGCGCAAACCCCATGAAACCATGGATCCCGCCTGTCAACAGGGAACGTACCGGCTGGTGAGGGGTAGGTGGGCGTAATGGTATGGGGTCTGTTTAGCTGGACTTCACTGGGACCCCTGGTACGTCTACAAACGTCTGTGACCGGCCAACGCTATGTGCGCATCCTTTCTGACGAGGTACACCCGTTCATGTCCTGCATTCATACTGATGGGTTGGGCCAGTTCCAACAGGACAATGCAAGTGTCAGGAGGCCACATTATGGTTAGAGGAGCATTCATCTGAGTTTGGGGTGTTGCCATCCCACCCAAGTCCCCAGATCTGAGCTTGATAGAACACATTTGGGATGCCATGCAACGCGCTATCGAACACAGGAATCCGAGACCTCGGAAGACACCCGAATTGTGGAACGCTGTGCAGGAAGTATGGTGTGCGTATCCTACAGCATATTTCTAGAAGCTAGTGGAGTCCATGCCCCGTCGTATTTCTGTAGTCCTGCGCTTCCGTGGGGACCTACCAAGTATTAGACTTGTGTACCAGTTTTCCTGGCACTTCAGTGTATGTGATCCAGAGACCAATGAACAATCTAAGGAATGGAAATACGGTAGTTCCCCGCGTCCAAAGAAGTTCAAGAGACAGAAGTCATCAAGCAAGGTGTTGGTGTCTCTCTTCTGGGACAAAGATTTAATTTCGCTTGTAGATTATCTGGAAAAGGGTGCAGCCATCACGGCAAAGTACGAGTACTACGTTGCACTTCTCGACAAACTGAAGCAGCAACTGGTCTTCATATGTCGAGGCACGCTTTTGAAAGAGATCTAGTATCTTCAAGCCTCACAAAGCGGCCATTACGGAGCAGAAATTGACTAATCTTCACTCTGAAATACCACGCCTACTCACCTGATTTGGACCCTTTAAACTATTACCTATTTCCTAACCTAAAAAAAACACCGCAATGGGGAAAAATTTAAACACTGAGGAGGTCACAGCAGCTGCGGATGAGTGGTTTGCAGCACAATGGAAATATTTTTTTTTTATGGGTTAAAAAAGTTAGAACAGTGTGGGGCTCAGGGGAGAATATGTAAAGTATTTTTTTTTCTTACATAAGCATAGCTTGTTGTTTTCTTTACAAAACTAAAGACATACTAACATCCCTAGTACTGTGCAGGTAAGGCGACTGAAAATATACTTGGACAATGAAAAACAAAACACAAAACCACAGTGAGATTTTTAAAAATAACAGTTGACGCACGAGTTTGAGCATAGCAGCAAAAGAGCTGTCCCGTTAAACTACTTTTCATCTTCTCCTGCTGAATATTTTTCCCTTTCTTCCTATCCGAACCCAGCCCGATCAGTACATACCTCTATCATCATCATCATCATTGTCAACCATTATCAATCCACTGCTGGACGAAGGTCTCCCCAAGTTTCCTCCACAACGGTCTGTCTTGTGCCAGTCTCCTCCATGTCCACCCCTGCATACTTTCGAATTTCATCCACCCATCTCCCATGTGGTCTTCTTCTGGGTCTTTTCCTGTCCCTTGGAATCCAATCTAAAATTTCGGCTGTCCATCGATGATCTGTCCTTCGGGCAGTATGTCCAGCCCATTGCCATTTCAGGGATTTAACTCTGATCATGATGTCTTCCACTCTTGTCATTTTTCGGATCCACGAGTTCCTCTTCTTATCTCTCCTGGTTACACCAAGTATGCACCTCTCCATGCTTCTTTGAGTTGTCTGCAGCCTTTGTATGTCTCTTTTAGTTAAGGTCCACGTCTCTGCACCATACGTAAGCACTGGAAGGATGCATTGATCAAAAACTTTTCTTTTTAAGACATAATGGCATATTGCTCTTGAAAATTATGCTGTTTCTTCCAAAAAGCTCTCCAGGCAAGTTTTGTACGCCGATTAATTTCTTCATCAATGTGACCCTCACTAGATATCTGCTGTCCAAGATAAACGTACGTGTCTGTTATCTCCAGCTTTTCTCCATCAATCGATAAGTCTTCATTTCTTGTAAAAGCATTGAACATCACTTTTGTCTTCTGAAAGTTCATTTTTAATCCCACTTCTTTACTCTTGTCAGCAAGTTCTGGATCATACTCTGCAGCTCTGATGGGGTAGTTGCAAAAATGACTACGTCATCAGCAAAACGAAGGTGGGTTAGATAATCTCCATTAATCTTTATCCCCTTGTTTTCCCAGCTCAGCGACTGAAAAACACCGTCCAATGTGGCATTAAAGAGCTTCGGAGATATTATGTCACCTTGTCTCACTCCCTTTCAATTTTTACTTGTGTTGTATTTTCAAACAGCCTAATCTTTGCACTTGCATTTTCATAGATGTTATTAATAATATTAATGTATGCATCTTCAATACCGCAGGTTTTCAGAGCCATTGTAACTGCTGATGGTTTCACTGAATCAAAGGCTTTTTCATAATCGATAAAAGCCATGCACAATGGAAGTTCATATTCCCTCGCTCTTTCAATTAGTTCTCTCAGCACATGGATATGATCTATTGTGCTGTAGCCACTCCTGAATCCAGCTTGTTCTCTCGGTTGAGCCATGTCCAGTGTTACCTTCAAGCGGTGTGAAAGAACTTTAGTGAAGATTTTATAAACTACTGATAGGAGGCTGATAGGTCTGTAGTTTCCAAGATCCTCAATGTCACCTTTCTTATGTAGCAGGATCATTGTAGCGGTGTTCCAATCCTCAGGAATCTTTCCTTCATTAAGGCATCGAGTGAAAATTTGGGCGAGTACTGTTTCGATTTCTCCACTTGCTTCTTGTATGATGTCTACAGTAATTCCATCTTCTCCTGGAGCTTTTCCCCCGCTTCATGTTCTTGATTGCATGTGCAACTTCTGCTGGAAGGACTGGAGGAACTCTGGTACTGGTATCTTTCATGATGTCTGGAGTGCATATATCATCCCTTTCATATAATTTGGAGTAGAAATCTTTCACTCTTGTCAAAATTTCGCCTCTATTTCTTGTTACAGAACCATCTTCTTTTCTCAGTGCCATAATCTGTTTTCTTCCTTTACTGAGATGTCCCTTTGCTATCTTTAGGCTTTGGTTGTTTTCAATTGCTTTCCTCACTAGTTCACAGTTGAATTTTCTTACGTCTTCAGTGATACTTTTCCTTACTGTCTTGCATAGCTCTATATATTCCACTTTGGAAGTTACATCTTCTTTAGTTGTCCTCATCTCTCTTCTTTTTTGCATCAACATTTTCGTTTTCCTGATACTTTATTTACATGCAACTTGTTCTTAGACCCAGCTAATTTTGTTGCTGTTTCCATAAGAGCTTTGGTTACTTTTCTGTTAACTTCAGAGATGTCCACTTCTTCCGATGTTAGGCCTTCTAAAGCAGAGAATCTGTTCTTCAGTTCCAACTTGAAGGTATTATGGTGTTTTTTAAGGTTGGTTATGTCAATACATTTTGTTTGTCTTATGAGCTTGCCACGTTCAAGTTTAGTGTTGAGGTGCATCTTACATCTCACCAATCTATGGTCACTACCTGTGTTGAACTTGTTTAGCACACTGCAGTCTTCTATGACGAATTTTTTGTTACACATAATAAAATCAATTTCACTTGTCGTCCCATTTGGATGTCTCCATGTCCATTTCCTGTGTGGCTTTTTCTTGAAGAAGGAGTTCAAGATGAAAAACCCTTCTGCCTCTGCAAACTCAACGAGAGTATTTCCACGCTGGTTTCTGTTGCCCTGACCGAATTTACCTACTGAAGTTTCATTCTGTTGCCGTTGCCCTATTTTTGCATTGAAATCTCCCATAATTATTTTCAAGTGCTGCTTACCTTTATTATTTAGATGACAAATTTCCTCATAAAATTCTTCAATTTCTTCTTCAGGATGACTTGTGGTGGGTGCATAAGTTTGAATAATCTGAGCCTGGTATCTTTTCGAGAGTTGGATAACAAGTCGTGCAGCTCTGTCAGAGGAACTTTCAACTTCTACAACTTTATCCTTCAGTTTCTTGTTTATTATAAATCCAACACCACTAGTTCTGCCAGTATCTGTCCCACGATAGTAGAAGAGATGTCCACTTTTCAGTTCAATGAGATCTTCTCCTTTTTCTCCTTACCTCACTTAGCCCCACGATGTCCCACTTGATCCTTTGTAGTTCCTCTTCCAATTCAAGAAGCCTTGAATCAGAAGATAGGGAGCGTCCATTGTACGTAGCCAAGGTCAGCATCAGATGGCAGCCTAGTCCGGTCCTCCGGGGATTCTTAGCACCCTCTGCCTTCATGTCGCACTGGCCGCTGCCTTGGCCAGGTACATTCCAGCTGCCGGAGACTGAGGGCCAAGATTTAAGTTGTGGAATCATTTTGGAGGGGTTTGGCCATAACTCACCACGCTGGCCAAGCGGGTTGGTGAGTGTGGGATAGCATTTCCTCTAATCCCGATGGTATAGTTATACCGCTATTGTCGGTCGTCAGAGCCCCTTTAGTGGGAACAGGATGCACCACTAGAAGGCGGGGTTGACATTTGTCAAGGAGAGGCTGTGAATTTAATACTCGTAATGTGCAAAACCTCGTGTTTAAATGCACTGATTTAGTGATTGCTCAAGAGTGATATTTGTGCTACAGCAAATAAATAAATATATATATATATACTGAAGAGCAAAGCTGAAAACAAAGGAAAAACTTTTGAATTTAAAACGAAAGTTGCAAAATAACCTGCAGATCAAAACGCGCAACGCAGCAGTTATGAAAATTCAGAATTCACATTCTATTAAGAAGAGACCGAAGCAAAAAAATATTTTTGACTCATACCAAGTACAACATAGAAAAAGTTATGTATCTACCGGTGTGAGTAAAAAGAGAAAAATAAAAAATAAAATAAAACAACTGAATGTAGAAAGTGTCGAGAATACTGAGCCTTGGCTTTATCAAGGACCAGCAAAAACTCTGCATTTTCTCACTTCCAAAAAGACCTAGTTGGAAATGGGTTTCTGCAAAGCCATAGATGCAAGTAATAAGCCCACCAAAAAATTTTTTTTAAAAAAAAATATATATATATATGTCATGACCTCCGCAGAGTTGTATGACCTAGCTTTAGTTAACAATTTAGCTTGCATCCATAACTTTCCTGGCCCGCCCCATGCTCTTCATCTGTTACTATTAAACAGAAAGAAGAAGATTATAGAAAACTCAAGTTGTGAGAGTGACATAATAATTAGAAATAATGTTCAGCAATAACGAAATGCCAAGTTCGCCTGAGAGAGAATTTAAACCTGAAAAGCAATGCAAAAGTATTCCAAATTCTTACATTGCAATTAAAAAAGGAAATATTAATTATTTAAAACTCAGATTCTTGAAAGAAAAACTTGATTCTAAAACCCCTACTCCACAACTTCTGACAACACAAAAACGAGTATAAATTAAAGACAATAATTAACTAAAGAAATGCTTTGTGAAGGTTATATGACATAAACAATTAGTTGCAATATGTACAAAGTATTTCAGAAGTGCTTTAAGTGCAAAATTAAGTAGTTATTAAGAACTTAACTACTTTGAAAACACAGCGCAAAGTACAAGAACTATGAATGGCCAGGTGCTTGGCCTAAGTTTCCTGAAAAACGCGCAAAGTTACCAAGAAAAGAAAGAGTTAAAATCCGCAAAAAAGTAAACAGACTTGCCAGTGCCTAAATGCTAAAAAGCAAAAAAAAAAAAAAAAACAGAGAAAAAAGTACAAGAAGTACAAACATTGAACTTGGAAAACCTAAAACCCAAAGACAATGAAGAGAGCTTACCTCTTATGCAACTGAACTTTCTCCACACAAGAGGAAACATGGCCGACCTTATCCCCAAACTTCCAGACTCCTCTGCCACTCCCTAGTCGCTGGGGGGCAGTGTGGGTGGGGCTGAAGGCCTCCACACACTGAAAGAATCCAACTCGCGGAGATTTTAACCAGAGAAAAAAATATATATACTTAAGACTGTGGACCTGTATGATCAGAAAGAGCAAAATTAACTCTCCAGAATACATGAGAAATATTATAAAATACACAAGTAGTGTATTTAATAATCTTTGCATGTATTTAATCACCTTAGTGAGCTTCTATAGATTATTCAGAATCCTATTAATTTTAATGTTAGTTTTACTATTTTTAGTATAGCTATTCTAGTGAGTGAATAACTAGTTTTCTTTTTTATTTGTTTTTATTTTCTTTTATAAACAGATTTTTAAGCTTTTTTGGTGATTTTGTCTATATTATTTAATTTTTTATTTTAATAGGACCTTCATATCCATAGCACTAAGGTTCCTTTTAGTAGTTAATAGGCATCCTCTAGCCAACTTCCTAACGGCTTTCATTGGTCAGAATCATATTATTAACTGTGTAGAAAATTAAAGCAGATCTGCCAACCTTACTCTATTATTCAGAATAATTTTTCTTAAAGTTCTTTTGATGCTTTAATTTTCTACACAGTTAATAATATGATTCTGACCAATGAAAGCCGTTAGGAAGTTAGCTAGAGGATGCCTATTAACTACTAAAAGGAACCTTAGTGCTATGGATATGAAGGTCCTATTAAAATAAAAAATTAAATAATATAGACAAAATCACAAAAAAAGCTTAAAAATCTGTTTATAAAAGAAAATAAAAACAAATAAAAAAGAAAACTAGTTATTCACTCACTAGAATAGCTATACTAAAAATAGTAAAACTAACATTAAAATTAATAGGATTCTGAATAATCTATAGAAGCTCACTAAGGTGATTAAATACATGCAAAGATTATTAAATACACTACTTGTGTATTTTATAATATTTCTCATGTATTCTGGAGAGTTAATTCTGCTCTTTCTGATCATACAGGTCCACAGTCTTAAGTATATATATTTTTTTCTCTGGTTAAAATCTCCGCAAGTTGGATTCTTTCAGTGTGTGGAGGCCTTCAGCCCCACCCACACTGCTCCCCAGCGACTAGGGAGTGGCAGAGGAGTCTGGAAGTTTGGGGATAAGGTCGGCCATGTTTCCTCTTGTGTGGAGAAAGTTCAGTTGCATAAGAGGTAAGCTCTCTTCATTGTCTTTGGGTTTTAGGTTTTCCAAGTTCAATGTTTGTACTTCTTGTACTTTTTTTCTCTGTTTTTTTTTTTTGCTTTTTAGCATTTAGGCACTGGCAAGTCTGTTAACTTTTTTGCGGATTTTAACTCTTTCTTTTCTTGGTAACTTTGCGCATTTTTCAGGAAACTTAGGCCAAGCAGCTGGCCATTCATAGTTCTTGTACTTTGCGCTGTGTTTTCAAAGTAGTTAAGTTCTTAATAACTACTTAATTTTGCACTTAAAGCACTTCTGAAATACTTTGTACATATTGCAACTAATTGTTTATGTCATATAACCTTCACAAAGCATTTCTTTAGTTAATTATTGTCTTTAATTTATACTCGTTTTTGTGTTGTCAGAAGTTGTGGAGTAGGGGGTTTTAGAATCAAGTTTTTCTTTCAAGAATCTGAGTTTTAAATAATTAATATTTCCTTTTTTAATTGCAATGTAAGAATTTGGAATACTTTTGCATTGCTTTTCAGGTTTAAATTCTCTCTCAGGCGAACTTGGCATTTCGTTATTGCTGAACATTATTTCTAATTATTATGTCACTCTCACAACTTGAGTTTTCTATAATCTTCTTCTTTCTGTTTAATAGTAACAGATGAAGAGCATGGGGCGGGCCAGGAAAGTTATGGATGCAAGCTAAATTGTTAACTAAAGCTAGGTCATACAACTCTGCGGAGGTCATGACATATATATATATATATATATTTTTATAAAAATATATATTTAAAAAAAAAAAATTTTTGGTGGGCTTATTACTTGCATCTATGGCTTTGCAGAAACCCATTTCCAACTAGGTCTTTGTGGAAGTGAGAAAATGCAGAGTTTTTGCTGGTCCTTGATAAAGCCAAGGCTCAGTATTCTCGACACTTTCTACATTCAGTTGTTTTATTTTATTTTTTATTTTTCTCTTTTTACTCACACCGGTAGATACATAACTTTTTCTATGTTGTACTTGGTATGAGTCAAAAAAATTCTTTTGCTTCGGTCTCTTCTTAATAGAATATATATATATATATATTTAAATATATATATAGGGTTGTATCGAAAGTAATGCAAAAGTGGGCATGCATTTTTTATGAACTGACAGAGATCTTTCAAATTGCACATGTTGGTAGAGTAACTCTTCCTCTATAGTATTCTTTCTTCTTCATTGCAGGTAAATAATGGATTCCAAACAGAAGCAACATGCCGTCATTGAGTTCTTGACGAAGGAAGGGTGCAGGCTGTCCAACATCCACAGAAGGCTGCAGAATGTTTAAAGCGGAACCAGTACTGAAGACAAACCCCGCAGTGGGAGACCATCATTTGCGACCACTGACACAAATCATCAGCGAGTGGATGAATTGATTCTCGCTGAGAGACGAGTCACAATCCGTGAGCTTGTTGCACAACTGGACTGTGGCCACAATGCCATACAGAAATTGGTGGAAGACTTAGGGTATCGGAAAGTGTATGCAAATTGGGTACCTCGGCAGTTGACACCCGATTTGAAGGAGAGAAGGGTCGAAGTCTGCTCTGATCTGCTGGAAGCATCTGAAGCTAAGGAAGACATGTTTTTTTTCGATCTGGTGACAAGGGATGAAACATGTGCATATCTTTACGATCCGGAAACGAAGAATCAATCCATGGAATGGCGTCACACCGCTTCACCAAGGCCTAAGGAGTTCAAGAGCCAACTATAAGTACGGAAAGTCATGGTGAGGGAAAGTCATGCATTTCAGGAGTAGAGGTGTGGTTCCTCGGTCTCTCCCTCTGGATACATGCTTGTCGTTTTGCAGCCCTTCATATACCTCAAATCGCAAGTGTCGTCGCCCCTGTGCTTTGTATACGGCACATTGCTTGTACTCCAGTCGCCCCTGTGCTTTGTATACGGCACATTGCGTGTACTCCAGTCGCCCCTGTGCTTTGTCTACGGCACATTGCGTGTACTCCAGTCCCCCTGTGCTTTGTATACGGCACATTGCGTGTACTCCAGTCGCCCCTGTGCTTTGTATACGGCGCATTGCGTGAACTCCAATCGCCCCTGTGCTTTATATACGGCACAATGCGTGTACTCCAGTCGCCCCTGTGCTTTGTATACGGCACATTGCGTGAACTCCAATCGCCCCTGTGCTTTATATACGGCACAATGCGTGTACTCTAGTCGCCCCTGTGTTTCGTATACGGCACATTGTGTGTATTCGAGTCGCCCTGTGCTTTGTATACGGCCCATTGCGTGTACTCCAGTCACCCCTGTGCTTTGCATACGGCACATTGCGTGCAATCCAGTAGCCCCTGTGCTTTGTATACGGCACGTTGCGTCTATTCGAGTCGCCCCTGTGCTTTGTATACGGCACATTGCGTGTACTCCAGTCGTCCCTGTGCTTTGTATACGGCACATTGCGTGTATTCCAGTCGCCCCTGTGGTTTGTATACGGTACATTGCGTGTACTCCAGGCGCCCCTGGGCTTTGCATACGGCACATTGCGTGTACTCTAGGTGCCCATGTGCTTTGCATACGGCACATTGCGTGTACTCCAGTCGCCCCTGTGCTTTGTATACGGCACATTGCGTGTACTCCAGTCGCCCCTGTGCTTTGTATACGGCACATTGCGTGTACTCCAGTCGCAATCTGAGTTTTCATTATTTTAAGAAACCCATGTAAGTTTGCATGTACAAATTATGAGTCACTCCGGATGTGATAGATGATCGAACACTTTCTTATTCATTATTCTTTTTTTCTTTTTTTTTCAGTTATCGATATTACGTTGGTAGGCAAAAGCTAAATTACAAAGATAAACAAGTTAGTAAAATCATGCAATGCGTTGATTATGATACGCTTTCCAACATACCAGAAAGCATTACTCAAGTTATGAGGATAATGGCTGTAGAATACATCCCGCTCCCATGACTCGACCTTTGACTCCATTCCGATGGTATTCAACAGAACCGGTAAAGTATACTTCCGGAACAACATGAAAAGTTTTGTCACAATTGAAGCATATTTCGTAATTTTAACGCATAAGGGCAATGGGAATGGATCCCGATCCTATGTCCTGACCTTTGACCCCATTTCACCCATTTTCAATAGAGTTCGTCCCCAGATGGTCTCCTACCACATACTAAAATTTCATTGAAATCGGACCATATTTACGCAAGTTATGACGCATAAGGACGATGGAATGCATCCCGCTCCTGTGTCCTGATCTTTGACACCACTTCACCCATTTTCAATAGGGTTCGTCTCCAGTGATCCCCTATCACATACTAAAATTTGATCGAAATCGAATCATTTTTACGCGAGTTATCGAGCGGACAAATGAACAGACGGACAAAGCTGGAGCATATACGCTTCATCAACCTACGGTTGGAAAGCATAAAAAAGCTAAGATAAGAATATAATGACTTGGTAGACTTTACCGATATGTAGACAAAAGGTACACATGACTATGCCAAAACACATATGCAAATATGAGATACATAGGAATGAGTAGCCAGAAATAACATTCATGCGTAAAAAAAAAAAAAAAAAAAACAGTCCTCAACTGGTGGTAGCAGAACCAGAGTTAGTAAGAATACTATTCGGAACAAGCGGAAGCAGTTTCCGTTGGGAAAAAATAGTTCAAAAATGACCACCAACGGTCAATGACGCTGCGAGTGGCGAAGAAGCGTAACATTTACATATGCCGCAGGCTATTGATGAGAATAAAGAAAGATAGGAGACGTTTCATACTATTTGTGCAGTGAGTAAAAACGCGATTGCCGGAAAATGCGATTGCCGGTTTTCATTTTTTGTGAAACTTTACTATAAAAAAACAAAACAAAAAATGAAAACGGAAATGCTGCTGCTGTGCTTCGGGAATTTCGACGAAATAAATAATTGCCAAGAGGTTTACTGACACCATGAACCCTCTGTAGAATGGTAGCTCGTTTTGAGGGGTGTCACGTCAATTCGTCGCGTGCGTCAATTCGTCGCCTGCGTCAATTCGTCGACTACGACAATTCGTCGACTGCGTCAATTCGTCGACCACGACGATTCGTCGAGCGTCAATTCGTCGCGTTTACAGATTTTGGTTACATACAAAACGAATGCAGGAAAACGTACGATTTCGAGCATCTTGCTCCCTGATCAAATTTATAAAGTTTGGACACGCAGACAGGATAGGAATATTACGTTTTTCTTTGGCACAAAAAATATTAGACGGTAGACGGTTTTTGGAACGGGGCAGGGCCCGGTTGGTCAGAGCCCCCCATATACAAAATTTTCGTAAAATCTACATTTCAAAATTGCCTTTATTCTTCAGTAAAATAACATTTCTATGTACATGACAATGGAATTCTGCCAATAAATACAGCGGTATATACATCAGCTGGAAAGTTCCAGTGAAACGTAAAACAAAATATTGTTAAAATCATAAAAAAAAAATTATTTCGCCACGTAGGGCGAAGGAGAGGCAGACAATAAAGCACGAGCGATACAAACGAAAATGTTTACCTACAGTATTGTAGACAGGGCAAGACATGATTCTATACTATGCACAAATTCCAATTAAGCATTACTACCATACTAAAGATTAAACATTAGGTACTAATTCACAGAAATGCATCAGTGATGCTACATTCAAAATTTACAACATATGTACAGAAGTATTCAGTGACAAGGGGAAATAACGCTAAATGTACTCAGAAGGGCATCTTGTTACATTATATTATACACACAGTGACTAAGATTTTAAAAAAATATTCAACATAATGAAGGGGACATTGCGTGGGCAGTAAACTGTGCAGAAGGAAGAATTATATACAACAACATAAAACCCAACATTATCGAAGAGAACATGGGAAACATGGTGAGCTATCTTCAATGGCACATTAAAACAGAAAAATCACAAATAGCGAAGCGCCAAAATTAATACGTAAAAACATGATTTGTTACAGTGAACGTGGGCGACAACAAAAATCCCACTTATAGGTTGAGATGTAACTGCAAATTGTGGATATGGAACCACCCAGCCGATTGGGCCCAAGTGGATTGAAAAACGCTATCGGTGTTTGTTGAGGCAGCACGAGAGTGCTCCATTTGGAGGCGAGTGGTTAACCGTGCTAGGAAGCGTCTCCGAATGATAGCACTTGCCTCCTGAGGAGGTGGAATAAGAGCGGGGAAGCGTTGTTGAAGATGGAAAGCATAGACAGTGAACTTCACAAGAAGAAAAATATAACTGCACACAGGAGGCAAGTGAGTAGGTGGATGCTTAGTTTGGAGTAGCCAAGCATATGCAAGAAATGGTAACGATCGAGCACAAATTCGATCAGCAAAACGAAATGCTGTGTTTAGGACTGGCAGGAGAACGGGGCAGAATAGGTATTGATGTTGGACGTCGCTGACTTCAGGGCAAAAGGAGCACTGCGGAGAGGTGAGAAGGGTCATGCGAAACAGTACTGATGGGGCGGGGAGACGAAGGTGAAGAAATTGCCAATGGACATTGAGTTCAAGAGGGGAGGAAAGGGCAGAGGTAGATGCTGTCCAGATGGCGGGGAGAAGAGAAGGAGGAGCAGAATGAACAGAAAGTGGAAGTGCGGGAGGGGAAAGAAGAAGCCAATAAAGAGAAGAGGAGGAGAGAGAAGTAACTAGAACCGGGGAGCTACGAATGAGGAGAAAGAACGGTAGGGAAAGAGGAGCAGAGGGGACCGAGAAGAGACCATCAGGTGAAGCGAGGAGTGGAAAGAGGCTCCAAAGCGCTGTGCGAAGAAGAAGATATTCGTTAGCAAGAGTAATGGTTGGAGATAGAAACAGGGAAGAAAGAGGTCTCCAGGTTAGATCAGAAGTTACGAGAGAACGGACAGTTATCACACCAGAGCGGATCCAATGAGGAAAGTAAAAGTAAGGGAGGTTAGGAGGGTGAATAAGAGAAGAGAAGAAGAGAGGTTCATCTAGGAGATCAAGAGTTGAAGAAGGAAATGAACGGAGAAGAGGAAGCGAACGAAAGAGAGAAAGTCCCTCTCGCAGGACAGGAGGGAGGTGGGACGGGAGAAGAGAGTATGCATCCATCTTCAGAAACAGTAGGAAGGTGAAAGATGGGTCACGGAAAGAAGCTAGAACATTCAAGGTAGTGGTAAGGGACGGAACAGTTGAAGTGGCAAGGCGAATGAAATGAATAATGCGATGTGTTTTATAAAGGAAAGCTGGATCGGGAAGCTGGATGCCACCCAAAGAGGCTGGCAGATGAAGCGTGGCAGGTTTAACCCAGTGATGTGAAGACCAGATGACGGAAGTTGAGAGGCGAGTGATGGTCATCATTTGTGACACGGGCACAACCGTCGACATCCAAGAGTATTCGCATAGAGAGATAAGTTGTCGACGAACAACGGCTGCTCGTTGACGGAACGATGTGAAAGGGCGGGCCTTACTCCAGTAGGCAGCAGTCCGTTGTATCCGGGGAAGAAGAGCAGTCCAGGTGGCAGATGCAGAAGCCAAGGGCAATCCGACATACGCACCGAGGATCTTCTGTGTAGTGGCTGTCCACTGCGCACCCCAAGGAGCATCGGTGCGGGCAGCCCATGCCCCGCACCATAAGCCAGTACTTTTAGTGGCATTCAGCGCTGCTCCAGATAATGCAACATACTGTTGATATACAGAATACAGGCGATCAAATTGAGATTCATCCCGGACGCAAAAGGTCACATCATCAGCATAGGCGGTGAAAATTATTCGATGATGACGAGTACTAGCCACTGTCGGCGGTAGGACATCCAGGAGTGATCTTCGGGCTGCTAACAGGAAAGGCTCAAAAGCGAGAGCGAATAGCTGGCCGGAGAGCGGACATCCTTGCCGGATGCCTCGCTTAAACGGAATTGGAGCGGTTAGAAATGTGGCCGCTCGAACATGGAAACTGGCGCCCTGATAAAGGGCCAAGAGTGCGGAAGAAAAGGTAGGAGGAAAGCCAAATTGTGAAAGGACAGCAGAGAGATAAAAATGAGAAACGTTATCAAAAGCGGACTTTTGATCCAGATTGAGAAAGGCAAGAGGTTCAGAAAAAGAGCGAGCGAGGAAGTGAAGATAAAGGAGAAGAGAAACGTTAGTGGAAATAGTCCGACCAGACACAGTGTATGTCCCACCAAATCTGGTATACTATCTCGCGGTATTCTAACTTAGACTGTAGACGGTTTTGAGAAGCGGTTGGAGACGGGGGGGGATCAGAGCCCCCTTACAGAATTGCCGTAAAATATAGTTTTCAATTTAGAACTACCAAATTTGGTATATTATCTCATGGTACTTCTAACTTAGACGGTAGACGATTTTTGGAACGGGTCAGAGGCCCGGTTGGTCAGAGCCCCCCCACCCATAAAATGTTTTCGTAAAAACTAGAGTTTTCAATTTAGAACCACCAAATTTGGTATACTATCTCACGAAATTCTAACTTAGACTGTAGACGGTTTTTGGAAGCGGTTGGAGCCTGGGGGTCAGATCCACACACCCCTATACAAAATTTTCGTAAATTCTACAGTTTTCAATTTAGAACCACCAAATTTGGTATACTATCTCATGGTATTCTAACTTAGACGGTAGATGGTTTTTGGAATAGGTCAAGGCGCGGGGGTAAGACCCCCCACATACAAAATTTCCGTAAAATCTATAGTTATCAATTTAGAACCACCAAATTTGGTATACTATATCATGGTACTCTAACTTAGACGGTAGACGGTTTTCAGAACGCGTCGGGGCACGGGGGATTACAACCCCCCCCCGTCAAAATTTTCGTAAAATCTACAGTTTTCAATTCAGAACCACCAAATCTGGTATTCTAACTTACACCTCGTGGTATTCTAACTTCAACTGTAGACGGCTTTTGGAAGCGGTTAGGGCCCAGGGGGCCAGAGCCCCCTACAAAATTGCCGTAAAATCTAGTTTTCAATTTAAAACCACCAAACTTGGTATATTATCTCATGGTACTCTAACTTAGACGGTAGACGGTTTTTGGAACGGGTCGGGGCCTCGGGGGTTTAGAGCCCCCCCCCCCATACAAAATTTTCGTAAAATCTACAGTTTTCAATATAGAACCACCAAATTTAATATACTCTCTTATGGTACTCTAACTTAGACGGTAGAACGTTTTTGAAACGGGTCAAGGCCCGGGGGTAAGACCCCCTCCCCATACAAAATTTTCTTAAAATCTATATTTTTCAATTCAGAGCCACCAAATTTTGTGTCATGATTCTCTAACTTAGCGGGAGACGGTTTTCAGAACGCGTCGGGGCACGGGAGGTTAGCCCCCCCCCCCCCCCGTCAAAATTTTCGTAAAATCTACAGTTTTCAATTCAGAAACACCAAATCTGGCATTCTAACTTACACCTCGTGGTATTCTAACTTAAACTGTAGACGGCTTTAGGAAGAGGTTGGGGCCCGGGGGATCAGAGCTCCCCCCTACAAAATTGCCGTAAAATCTAGTTTTCAATTTAAAACCACCAAATTTGGTATATTATCTCATGGTACTCAAACTTAGACGGTAGACGGTTTTTGGAACGGGTCGGGGCCTCGGGGGTTTAGAGCCCCCATACAAAATTTTCGTAAAATCTACAGTTTTCAATATAGAACCACCAAATTTGGTATACTCTCTCATGGTACTCTAACTTAGACGGTAGACGGTTTTTGGAACAGTTCGGGCAAGGGGTCAGAGAACCCCCCCCCCCATAATTTTTTTTCGTAAAAACTAGAGTTTTCAATTTAGAACTACCAAATTTGGTATAATATATCATGGTACTCTAACTTAGACGGTAGACGGTTTTCAGAACGGGTCGGGGCAATGGTGGTTAACCCCCCTACACACAAACTTTCGTAAAATCTATAGTTTTCAATTTAGAACCACCAAATTTTGTATACTATCTCATAGTACTCTAACTTAGACGGTAGAAGGTTTTTGGAACGGGTCAAGGCCCGGGGGTAAGACCACCCCATACAAAATTTTCTTAAAATCTATATTTTTCAATTCAGAGCCACCAA
The DNA here is from genome assembly GCA_039090855.1 of Macrothele yani. Classification (NCBI taxonomy): domain Eukaryota; kingdom Metazoa; phylum Arthropoda; class Arachnida; order Araneae; family Macrothelidae; genus Macrothele; species Macrothele yani. Next base: position 68,107,971 of record CM077028.1, on the reverse strand, counting down.
ATTTTGTGTCATGAAACTCTAACTTAGCGGGAGACGGTTTTCAGAACGCGTCGGGGCACGGGGGTTAGAACCCCCCCCCCGTCAAAATTTTCGTAAAATCTACAGTTTTCAATTCAGAACCACCAAATCTGGCATTCTAACTTACACCTCGTGCTATTCTAACTTAAACTGTAGACAGCTTTAGGAAGCGGTTGGGGCCCGGGGGTCAGAGCCCCCCCTACAAAATTGCCGTAAAATCTAGTTTTCAATTTAAAACCACCAAATTTGGTATATTATCTCATGGTACTCTAACTTAGACGGTAGACGGTTTTTGGAACGGGTCGGGGCCTCGGGGGTTTAGAGCCCCCTATACAAAATTTTCGTAAAATCTACAGTTTCCAATTTGGAACCACTAAATTTGGTATACTATCTGATGGTACTCTAACTTAGATGGTAGATGGTTTTGAGAACGGGTCAGGCACGGGGTCAGAGCCCCTCCCCATAAAACAATTTCGTAAAATCTACAGTTTTCAATTTAGAACCACGAAATTTGGTATACTATGTCATGGTACTCTAACTGAGAATGCAGACTGTTTTTGGAAACGGTTGGAGCCAGGGGTCAGAGCCCCCATGCCAATTTTTGTAAAACCTACAGTTTCGAATTTAGATCGACCAAATTTGGTACACTACCTCATTGTATTGTAACTTAGACCGCAGACGGAAAGAGTCGGTGCCCGGTGTGAAGGGGGCCCATTCAAAATTTTCGTAAAAATTACAATTTTTACTCTTAAGAACTGCATCCCAATACAGCACTCCATTACCCCACCTACGGTCTAGGTTAGACGCCGTAGATAACAATAAAGTGAAAAAATATCAGGTTCATGGTGTATTAAAAACACAAATTAATAAACGTTAGCTTTCAGCACCAACGGTTGCCTTATCAGGCAGAAATACAATGTAATGTAAATTATGTAAATTCTTTTTTGCTTCGTATAATTAAATTAACTAAATCAAAAAATTTAAAATAAGTTTCCTGGAAATTTACGGAAATAACTTTTTCATTCATTAACTTTCACCCGCGGAACTTGGTGATTTTAGAAATAGTAATATTTACCTGGGAAATACCGGGTACCCCTGCTAGTAAGAACTAAAGATACTGTTACACTTTTAGTCAGGTACAAAACAATAATTAGAAAGCCCTAGGACTGGGCCTGTTTAGCAATTTTCAGTCTACTGTGCTAATTTTCATAAGGTTTTCATAGAAGTCCAAGATTTTAGCAATGCGCTTTTCTGAATTTGGAACTATTATGCAGACCCTAGGCCTAGGGCTTTTTGATAGTTTTCAGTCCTCCGAGCTGATATTTATGTAGTTTTCATAGAAAATAAAATGAATTCTGTTTAACTGTTACTCGAGCACAAAGCATTAATAGATACGCCCGAGACCTAGGCATATGCATTTATAGTAATTTTTATAATGCTGTGATCATATGAGGTTTGCATGACAAATCAATTTAAGAGTGTTACGCTTATCAAAAATTATTTAAGAGGCCTAGGCCCAGCGGCCAATAATTAGTATTTCGTGCCTAAGTGAAAGCGCAACATTATTAACTTGATTTGTTATGCAAACCATATAAATACGACCACAGCGATTAAAAGTTACTAAAGAGTCCTTGTAAGTAATATTTTTTGACCGAGTGCAAGTATAATTTACGAAATGTCAACAGGTCAAGATATCTAAAGTAACAATGAAATTTGGAATATTTCTTTTTTCTTTCCTTTTATTTCAGTTTTGACACTTGTATTAAGTTTTAAAAACATATATTTCTCCTATTGTTTACCTTCATTGTGCTTTCAACAGAATTTCTTACCATGTTTTGGGTGTTTTGCTTTGTGTGGTTGCAGTTTTTTTAATGTTTTGAGCATTTCATTTTGTGTGGTTACTTGTTTTTATGTTTTGGGCATTTTACTTTGTATGGGTGTTTTTGTAATGTTTTTGTTATTTTCTTTTCTGTGGTGGTTGTAATGTCGACAGGATGAAAAGGGGAAACTGTGGACAGTCACGATGCCTACTTGCTTATAATTTTTTTTTCAAATGCAGCACATGATTTTGTATTGATTTATACCACTTACTCATTAAGCGACTACAGGTTTCTTTAAATATGAACTTTTTTTAGAGCCTTTTGTTTCCTCTTCCTAGCTTTTTCGGCTCCGCAATTTCTTTTTTGATTTTAGAATATTTTCCTTATTATTAATCTATTTTCTCATGCAAACTCTTTATGTAAGGTATGTTTATTCTAACGAAGTATTTTGCAATTATACGTGAAGCCCTGTTGCTGAAGTAAAAAAATATTTCCAACTGAAACAACGCAGTTCAGATATTTTCCCGCTGTTAACTCAAAGAATGAAAACAAAAACAACAAATCTGTGCAATGGTTGAGGCATGAGACAGTACTTACTGGTAACCAGGCAAAGTTTTAAGGAAGAATGAGCTTAGGAATTTAAAACTGCAACAAAAAAGATCATCCGCACTGTATTCCTCCTCATCCCCTAGTGCCGGCCTTCTTAGACGTCTTGAAAGAGAAGTCTTAAGGACACATCTGTATCGTAATTGCCTGAGCATTGGCGACAATCTTCTGGTGTCGTAGTAGAAAAACACACTTCCTACTTCGCCTAAATTGCTTGGATGTAATGCCAACGAACAAAGTTTTGCTCTCGCATTGGATATCTGTTGCTTTTGATGGAATACTTTTCCCCTGGGGTTCATCGCTTTCAGTATAGTCTTCAGGACACACGGCAATACACCCCAACGTAAAACACCAATTTCACGGCATTTAACTGCAATTAGCGAAAGAGAGGGGCGGTACAGCAAATAAGTCGAACGAGACAGATCTGAACTTAGAAAGTCGGGGGAAGGTGTTGCATGAAAAACTGTGTTTGGCTTACAGATCATTTGGCACGTAGGGACGTAGGTTTCGTTTAATACGTTACGGGGTAAACAAATTGTCTTTTCAGTATAACAATTTTCTTTCATACGCATGGTGCAGCACAGAAAAAATTTGAATTTATTTTTGAGAATTAGCATGACGCCTACCTGCCCACAGTACAGCTGCCCAGTCCGCGCCTGCTGCCGCCTCCGGAACCTGGCTCCCGGGTTCTTTGCATCTGTTGATCCCCCGCCTGGAGCGTCCCAGCTGTAAAATACACGTACCTCTGCGTTTTGCAAAAACAAAAGATAAGATGCCGATCCTTAAAATTAACCACTTCTTGTGACCGCAGGTACGAAAATCTTGAATTTCGCTTAAACCCTAACTGGAGGAACAAGCTTCAAGTGATTGTCTGTATTCTGAGTGTTTTATTGAATGGTTGCTCATCAGTTCGTAGTTGACTGGAGAACAGAGAACGTGCTTGTTGAAAACCTTTGTTGTGCGTTGTCAAGTGATAATAGTGGAAATATATCATTCTCAATATTTTGGAAAGAGAAAGTGCATTGTTTTCCGAAGGCACTATGCAGATGAAGAATGCAATATAAATAGTTAACTCACAAAAAGAAAATGATTTGCTGAAATGGAAAGGGTATTTATTTTGCCATAACAGAGTGCGAGGTGATTTACGGTATTGTCACTGTATTGAAAGAAATTATGGAAATTGCACTGGCTTTGCTAGTACTATTCTTATTGGAGATGAACACAGGATGCGCAATGAGAAACCACATAATCATGCTCCAAGACCGGAGAAAAGTGATGTTGCTGTTGCAAGAGCGCAAATAAAAGAACGAGCGAGAAATACGGACGAAGCCCCTGCACAAATTATTCAAACCGTGACAACGTCAATGGCTACAGTAAATGCAGCTTACATGCCTAATATGGATGCACTAAGGCAAGTTGTAAAACGAATACGAAGAGAAGACATGCCTGCGGAGCCTACGACTTCAGAACGGATCGATGCCCCAATAAATTTACAGGAGGAGATGGTGCAAAATTTCTTGGCAGAGATAGCGCATTTGGACATCAAAGAATTATTTTATTTTTAACAGAGAATAATTTACGAAAGCTTAAAGAAGCACCCCTCTGGATTATGGATGGGACATTTGAAACTTGTCCAACCCTTTTTAGGCAATTATGTACCATTCATGCTATGGTTGAAACGAATCCAGAGATGCACAGACTTGCCCCACTAGTTTATGGGTTACTTTCCAATAAATATAAAGAATATAATACCATTATACAGTATTTTTGTAGGATTTACAAGACTATGCATCAGACTATGATATTCAGCTTGCACCACAATATACGCATAATAATAGATTTTGAAATAGCTACCGTTATAATGCTGCTAAAAAGGAATTTGGAAGCAGCACACACAAATGTTGTTGGTTTCATCTCGGAAAAAAATGTGCTGAGGAATATCCATCCTCTGACATAGCCTTGGAATATAGGGAAAACAGTGAGTTTGCTCTCAAAGTCAGACATTTGCAAGCACTCGCATTTTTTCATCTGATGAAATTCCAGCTGCTTTTGAAGAAGTGAAATCAATTTTACTAGAATATGCAGATTCTGTAGTTCAGTGATTTGAGGAAAATTATGTTCTTGGAAAATTTCGTGGAAGCAGAAGAAACAATCCGAGCAGAAGCCCTCCGCTGTTTCCGCCAACAATTTGGTCAGTAAGTGAAAACAATTTATTTGGCTTTCCCAGAACACAAAACGAACTTGAAAGATTAGACAGACGCTGGAATACAATTCTGGGAGAGAAAAAACTGTGACTGTACGAAATAATCAGTGAAATTGCGAAAGAGCAGAGAACAACTATGGCTAAAATCGAAAGAGTGATAGCACAGATTCCAACAAATCCACCCAGAAGAGAAACGCTGGCAAGATAAAAAGGAATTCGAACTTCTTTAGTGCACAGAGACAATGTTAACATGCTGGACTTTTTAAGAGGAATTTCATATAATTCTACCCTTTACTAAAATGTGCTGGTATTTCTCACTAATTGAATTATACCTTTTACTAACTTGTATTTGAATTTTTCAAGAATGTAATTCCGCCGAAGATGCAAGAATGTAAAACACAACGCAAAATTAAAAAAGACAAAATTTTCAAAATAGCATGTCAAAAACATAAAATGTCAAAAAGTAATCCAAAATGTGAAACAAATAAAAATTCAAAATGCAAACACAAGTCACAAGCTTACAAAAATGCGAAACGCTATGTAACAAGTACAACACAAAATAAAACAAATGCCAAAAAAAAAAAATGCATACGCTTTGTAAAATGTACAAAATAAAATAAATGCCATATTCATAAGGATTTCATGACAAGTCAAGTTGAAAATGAGCTTTTACTTAGACTTCAAATAATAATTACTAGCCTCTACACCTTTTTAAGTCTTTTTAATAAGTGCAAGATCATTAACCTGACTTGTCATCAAACATTATCAATATGACCATAGCATACAATCACTTAAAAGACTTGTTAATGGATGAACTGAGGAATCACCAAGTTCAGCGGGTGAAAGTTAATGGCTGTTTATAGTTTTGTACTCGAGTAAATGCGCAAAACAGTAAACTTGACTTTCTCTGAAAATTGTATGTATATGAGCACGGTTGATTGAAAACTGATAAAAAGGCTTAAGGCCTGTTTATTAATTTTTGTGCCTCAGTCAAAACGCAGTACCATAACCTTGGCATGTTATCGAAACCTTATGAATACGTCGGACTAAAAATTCCTAAAAAAGTTTACGCCTAAGGTCTTGTAACTAAAGTTTTGTGACAGGGTAAAACTGCAATATTAATAACTTGACATGTTATGTTAACGTTGTGAATATGAGCACGGCGGATTAAAGATTTCAACAAATAGCCTTTGGGATTAATGTGTTGTAGCTGAGTAAAAATGTAACATTATCTTTATTTTCTATATAAACCAAACTACGTGCTGAAATGGCCCAACTATATATACGTATACTTCAACCATATACCGAAGCGCTGACAAGGTGAAAACAAAAGTGCAATTTTGTACGGTCCCCTAACATTTTATGGCCAGCCTACATGGAAGTGGACACGTTGATATCAAAAACATACTTTTTGTACGGTCCATAACAAATAGCAATGGACACGTCGCAATCTTTTTTTTGGGGGGGGGGGGGGTTAACGACCACCGTGATCAATTCAGTGGGCTATAAGCAGTCGGACGTTCCCAATTTTGGGCCACTGGTTCCTGGGAAGGGGGACAGCCAGTGCCAGAAGTCAAGCACAACGTCCATGATTCACCCGGATTTGAACCAGGATCATTCTCGACAAGTGGTCAGAAGCCAGCGCCTAGATCACTCCGCCGCCGTAGCGGCACACGTTGAAATGTATTTTTCATACGGCCCCAAACGCTCTTATGGACATACTAGATTGAACTGGACGCAAATAAATCATTAATATAATTTGTACTAGCAGGGATACCAGTTATTTGCCAGGTACATATTACTGTTTGTGGAATCACCAAGTTCAGCGGGTGAAAGTTAATGAATGAAAAAGATATTCCTGCAATTTTCCAGTAAACTTATTTTAAATTTTTTGATTTAGTTAATTTAATTTTGCGAAACAAAAAAGAAAGAAAAAGGAATGGAATACTTAACTTCTAGGAGACATGTATAGAACTGCCGTACATCTGGCGTGTGCTTCTGTGAATCCCGCTACACAGAAATGCAATGTACCTATGTGATGTCGCATGCGTACGACTTTACATTGGCATTGATCATCTTTTTTCTTACCGTTTTGAATTTTGAATATCTGGAACTCTCTATTTACATTACATTATATTTCTTTCTGATAAGCCGCTCGTTGGTAGTGAAAGCTAAACTATATTGATTTGTGTTTTTAATACACCATTAAAAGCATATTTTTGCACTTTATTGTTATCTACAGTCCCTAACTTAGACCGTAGGTTGGTTAGTTGGTTGGTTGATGGTTTATGGTGCAAGGCCCTCAAAGGGCCAAAGAGCGCCTTAGAACGTAGATATGGTATTCTGAAGAGTAAAAAACGGAACTTTTTACGAAAATTTTGTATGGGGCTCCTTTGAACCGGGCCCCGACCCCTTCCAAAAACCGTCTACCGTCTAAGTTAGATAACCATGAGTAGTATACCAAATCTGGTTGTTCTAAATTAAAAACTGTAGATTTTACGAAATTTTTATGAGGATGGGAGGGGGGGGGGTTCTCATCCCCGGGTTCCAACCCCTTCCAAAAACCGTCTAGCGTCTAAGTTAGAGTTTCATGATACCAAATTTGGTGGTTCTGAATTGAAAACTGTCGTTTTTAAGAAAATGTTGTATGTCTGTGTGTGTGCTGGGGGGGGTCTTTGACCCCGGGCCTTGACCCGACCCAAAAACCGTCGACCGTCTAAGTTAAAGTACCATGAGATAGTATACCAAATTTGGTGGTTCTAAATTGAAAACTAGATTTTGCGATTTCTTTATGAATGGGGTCCTTACCCCCTTCACAAAAAAATCTGCAACCCCTTCCAAAATCGTCTAGCGTGTTAGAGTACCATGAGATAGTATACCAGATCTGGTGGTTTTGAATTGAAAACTGTAGTTTTTCAGAAAATTTTGAATGAGGGGGCTCTGACCCCCAGGTCTTGACCCGTTCCAAAAGCGGTCTACCGTCGAAGTTAGAATACCATGAGATAGTATACCAAATCTGGTAGTTCCAAATTGAAAACTGTAGATTTTACGAAATTTTTATGGGGGGGCTCCAACCCTTTCCAAAAACCGTCTAGCGTCTAAGTTAGAGTTTCATGATATCATATTTGATGGTTCTGAATTGAAAACTGTAGATTTTACGAAAAAAATTATGGGGGGGTCTCTGACCCCCTGGCCTTGACCCGATCCAAAAACGGTTTACCGCCTAAGTTAGAGTACCATGAGATAGTATACCAAATTTGGTGGCTCTAAATTGAAAACTGTAGACTTTACGAAATTTTTTATGAGGGTGGCTCTGACCCCCGAGCCTTGACCCATTCCGAAAACGGTCTACCGTCTAAGTTAGAGTACCATCAGATAGTATACCAAATTTGGTGGTTCTAAATTCAAAACTAGATTTTGCGATTTTCTTATGAAGGGGGCCCTTACCCTTCCCCGGCTGCAACCTCTTGCAAAAACGGTCTACCGTCAAAGTTAGAATACCATGAGATAGTATACCAAGTTTGGTAATTCTAAATTGGAAACTGTAGATTTTACGAATTTTTTTTATTGAAGGGGGGGGGGCTCTGACCCCTGGGATCCAACCCTTTTCAAGAACCGTCTAGCGTCTAAGTTAGAGTACCATAAGATAGTATACCAGATTTGGTGGTTCTAAATTGAAAACTGTAGATTTTACGAATTTTTTATGACAGGGGGAGTCTCAGCCCCGGGCTCCAACCCCTTCCAAAAACTGTCTAGCGTCTAAGTTTCACGATACCATACTTAATGGTTCTTAATTGAAAACTGTAGATTTTCCAAAAAAAATTATGGGGGGGGGGCTCTGACCCCGGGCCTTGACCTGTTCCAAAAACGGTCTACCGTCTAAGTTAGAGTACCATGAGATAGTATACCAAATTTGGTGGTTCTAAATTGAAAACTGTAGATTTTGCGAATTTTTTTATGAGGGGGGCCCTTACCCCCAGGGCTGCAACCCCTTCAAAAAATCGTCTAGCGTCTAAGTTAGAGTACCATGCGATAGAATACCAGATTTGGTGGTTCTGAATTGAAAACTGTAGTTTTTAAGAAAATTTTGTATGTGGGGGCTTGACCCCCGGGCCTTGACCCGTTCCAAAATCGGTCTACTGTCTAAGTTAGAGTACCATGAGATAGTATACCAAATTTGGTGGTTCTAAATTGAAAACTGTAGATTTTACGAAAAAGTTTTTATTTGGGGGGTGGTCTTACCCCCGGGCTCCAACCCCTTCCAAAAACCGTCTAGCATCTAAGTTAGAGTACCATGAGATAGTATACCAGATTAGGTGGTTCTGAATTGAAAATTGTAGTTTTTAAGAAAATGTTGTATGTGTGTGTGGGGGGGGGGGGGGCTGAGACCCCCGGGCCTTGACCCGTTCCAAAAATGGTCTGCCGTCTAAGTTAGAGTACCATAAGATAGTATACCAAATTTGGTGGTTCTAAGATGAAAACTGTAGATTTTACGAAATTTTTTTATGAGGGGGGCTCCGACCCCGCGGACTCCAACCCCTTCCAAAAACCGTCTAGCGTCTAAGTTAGAGTTTCATGGTACCAAATTTGATGGTTCTGAAATGAAAACTAGATTTTACAAAAATTTGTATGTATGTGGGGGTGGGGGGGGGGGGGGGGGGGGGGCTCTGACTCCCGGACCTTGACCCGTTCCAAAAACCGACAACCGTCTAAGTTAGAGTACCATGAGATAGGATACCTGATTTGGTGGTTCTGAATTGAAAACTGTAGATCTTACGAATAATTTGTGTATGCGGGGCTCTGACCAACCGGGCCTCTGACCCGTTCCAAAAACCGTCTACCGTCTAAGTTAGAGTACCATGAGATAATATACTAAATTTGGTAGTTCTAAATTGAAAACTAGATTTTACGGCAATTCTGTAGGGGGGGGCTCTGATCCCCCCTTCCCGTCTCCAACCGCTTCTCAAAACCGTCTACAGTCAAAGTTAGAATACCACGAGATAGTATACCAGATTTGATGGTTCTGAATTGAAAACTGTAGATTTTACGAAAATTTTGTATATGGGGGGCTCTGACCAATCGGGCCCTGCCCCGTTCCAAAAACCGTCTACCGTCTAATATTTTTAGTGCCAAAGAAAAACGTAATATTCCTATCCTGTCTGCGTGTCCAAACTTTATAAATTTGATCAGGGAGCAAAATGTTCGAAATCGTACGTTTTCCTGCATTCGTTTTGTATGAAACCAAAATCTATAAACGCGACGAATTGACGTAGTGGACGAATCGTCGTGGTCGACGAATTGACGTAGGCGACGAATTGACGCGCGACGAATTGACGCAGTCGACGAATTGACGTAGAACCGTTTTGAGGAAACCGGATGTCTAGGTTCAAGAGCAGGAAAAGGTCGCAAAACAGAGTTTTTTTTTTTTTTGGTTGAAGGTTTAATGACCCCCGTGAGCAACTCAATGGGCTATAAGCAGTCGCTCGTCCCTAATTTAGTGTCACTGGTTCCAGGAAAGGGAGAGAGCCAGTGCCATAAGACAAACATAACATCCATGCCTCACCGGGATTCGAGCCCTTCTCGGACGAATGATCAGAAGCCAGCGATTAGCCCACAGCGCCACCACCGAGGCGGTGAAAAACAGTTTATGCACACCAGGCTGGAGATGTTGGCATTGCCATTGTTGAGCGATCACTGAATAACGCAGTTGGTTTCAGCAGTGCATGTGAGGTGCCCAGGCAGTTGGATATGCCCTACACAACCATGATGAAAATTTTGCGTAAATATTTGCAGTTTTATCTTTATACACACGTATGATCGGCCGCACCCACCAATTGTTGCTGGGTGACGAGAAACCCGATTAATATTTGCTGCTCGAATGGAAATCGACGATGCCTGGCCGTTGAACACCTTGTGAGGGTACGAGGTTCATTTTCCCCTAAGTTGAACTCTGAACACCCGCAATTGCTGCATTTTGCTTGCGAAAAATCCCCATGTGATTTATTTGCACTTGCTGAAAGTCACCATTCGGTATAAGTTCACAGCAGCTTTTATCATGGGTCCGTTCTTTTCCGAAAAACATCGTAGAACTGGATATGTTACCGGCTACGTTACGCCCAGAGGTATCGAGATATGCTGCACAGTTTTGTTACCCTGTGGGTGTTTTGATTACATCATTTTTATGCATGATGGAACCCTTCGTCATATCGGACGGTCGTTTCATCAGCGTCTACGACAATGTTTCGCTTAGGACAGTGTGATTAGTGACACTTTCAGACCAGTATAGCTAGCTACCTAGTTCACCCGAACTGAAATTCTGTGACTTTTAATTGCGGGGACACCTCAAAAACATGGTTTATCAAGCCAATGTGCTTAATCGGGTGGCCTTGTAGACAGCCCAACACTGCATGTGAGAAACACCACTGTGATTCACTTGCGTTCTATCGTTGAGCACAATGTTCAGCGGATGCAATTTTCTTGGTGTATCAAAATGAAGGTCACACTGCACAATATCTATTGTACGATTCATTCATTTCGGTAACACGATGCGGTGTGAATCAAGAGCACCATAAAATTTATTGATCAGGCTTCTATCTAGTTCATTTGTCTTACAATCAATCACATTCATACAGATCACTCCATCGGGGCTTTTTTTTTTTCACCGCTCGTAGCGCCACTGTCTCCCTGGTGGTGATTTTTTGAACTATTTGCTTTTTCTAAACAATGATAACCCCCATAGGTGTTTTTTTCACCGCTCGTAGCGCTACTATTCCCCTGGACGTGTTTTCTGAACAATTTGCCTTTTCAAGATAACCACGATACGGTGTAAATCAAGAGCACAATAAAATTTATTGATCAGGCTTCTATCCAGCTCATTTGTCTTTGTACAAATCACCCCAGCGGTGCTTTTTTCACGGCTCGTAGCGCCATTGTCCCCCTGGTGGTGATTTTTTAACTATTTGCTTTTTTGAAACGGCTTCTGCGTGTTCCGAATAGTATTTCTACTAACTTTGGCTGAGTTTCGGTCGTTAGGTGCCTCTGCAGATGCCACGAAATAGGAACACTTTAATTATGACCACCCTGTATAACGATGTTTCATTTTTCATATCTTTAGTTTTGTGAATATTCTTTCATATATTTATTTATCATCAGTTAATTGAACTGATGAAACAAGATTATGCTCACCATAAAATGTTTGCTTTTAAATGCACTCAAATTTTTAAGGAAGACAATATTTCAGTGAGAAATAACACATGGCGAGATGAAACGGGAAGGGAAGATAACTTCAGGAATTTCCAATGTGTCGAGCCGAGCTCTGAAAGCATTTAAAACAAACGTCGATTTTTAAACCTACAATTAAAAAAGTCAGTAAACATCCATAAAACACGCCAGAAAAGGTTGTTGGTATTGGATACAAAATGTCAATTCCCAGCAAGCTTTCTTACTGGGAATCCAGACGATCGCAAGATTTTTTCCCCCTACCCAGCAAAACTAACTACCGGCATTTCTTGATAATATGCTACAACAAAATCAAGCTTATAGTATTTAAGCTACTTATAGCACAAACACGCCAATGAAATTACAGAATAAAGGTCTTTGAAATCAATTATTAGACAGCGTTTGTAATACCCTAGAAATTGAACAAATCATTACGTTTTGAGCTCGGGAGTGTGAATGGAACAAAAGGCATTTCCGACCCCAATAGATTCCTATAATTATCTGTCTACAGACCGTTTAGATGGTACCGAGAGCGGATATCCGGAAGGCATGATGACCTACAACGATCTCCAAAATCGGTTCCTCTCGGAATTTTGCAGACATCAGAACAACAACCTCTTTCTAAAGCGGTTAACATGTAGTGACTTTTATTTGTGCCATGCAGTCTTACAACACTTAAGACACAAAAAGGAAAATTGATGAGCAAAGAACTTTTCAGAATTGCTGTGTTGCTTCGAAGTCTAAAACAATGGTACACCAAAACCTAAACAAATCTACAAATTATAGATAAACAAGTTCACACACACACACAGAGGGGTTCAAGCCACGGTTTGTACAAAACAAACTTTAACTAAAACAAATAAAAGAATGAATATATTTCCCGAGGGACAAAAAATACTCCCTTTTTTTAATCAAGAGAAATGTTAATGAAACATCAGGTGCATAAAGCATGTCTTTTGGGAAAGAAAAAAATGTTCGATAAGGTTTTACATAGGAGGAACATTCTAGAAAATTCCATCCAAGTTAGTTTATATTTTTATTATTCGAGGTTTAACGACCACCGAGAGCAACTCGGTGTGCTATAAGCTGTCGCCCGTCCCTAATTTAGGGTCACTGGTTCCAGGGAAGGGAGAGAACCAGAGCCATAAGAAAAACACAACATCCATGCCTCACCGGGATTCGAACCCGGAGCCACCTCGGACAAATGATCAAAAGCCATCGCTGAAACCACTGCGCCACGGCTCCGATTAATTCGGCCATCGGTTAATCGGGGAGCCGTTTATTTGGGACAATTCATGAAGAACATCCCAAATTAGCTCCTTTGGATAAAGCTTCGCATAACTGGTTATATACAGTAGATTCTGATTAATTGGGCCATCGGTTAATCGGTGCAGCCGCTTATTTGGGACAATTCTTGAAGAACATACCAAATGAGCTCCTTTGGATAAAGCTTCGCATAATTGGATATATGCAATAGATTCCGGTTAATTGGGCTATCGGTCAATCGGGGTAGCCGTTTATTTGGGGCAATTCCTGAAGAGCATCCCAAATTAGCTCTTTAGGATAAAGTTTCGTATAATTGGGGTAAAGTGTATTAGTCCCGATATGTCCCATTTAACCGAAATCTACTGTAATAGTTTTCAGCTCCATAAGTAGGAATACTCTTAACGATTCCTTAGTTCTTTACAAAGTTTTAAAGAAATCTGTTAACACATTTAATTGGAAAATACTTGGTAGTACTTTTGAAGTTTTATGTGGTGCTGGAAACATTAACACGTTTCCATTATGTACGAAGGGCATAACAACAGTTCTGCACAGGTTAATCTAAAATGGTAGCGGATGATGCAATCGGGAAAATAATTGCGTCATGTCAAAGTCAGACTCTTAACTGACATACGAGGGTCATAACAAAAGTTCTGCACCCGTTAATCTAAAAAGGAAGCGGATGATGCAATCGGGAAAATGACTGCGTCGTGTCAAGGTCAGACTCTCAGCAACGCAGTGGTGTCAGAATGACGCGCTATCATTTGCTGTGTGGACGTGGGAGTGTTTGGAAATGGAAGCGTGCAGCTCCTCAGGTCGAGTTACGGCGTTAGACCAGCGCTCGTACGCGAAAATAGAAACTCTGCGGGGGGGGGGGGACTCCGACACAGATCCACACTGCCTTGCAAGAAGTTTGTGGGGAAGGAACTCTTGATTGAAGCATAATTTCTTTTTGAGGGCAAAGTTGAGACCGAAAATTCGTCAAAATCGCCCCAACTTGTTGGAAGCGGCAGCGATCTTGCTGCATGACAACGCACCGTGTCATGGTGCAGCGTTGGTACGGGGGCTTTTGTCGAAATATGGCTGGAGAACTTTATCCCACCCAACATACAGCCCTGATCTCAGTACACGCGACTTTGATCTTTTCCCAAAGTTAAAAAAATCGGCTCCGTGGCATCCGCTACGAATCGCTGGACGAACTGTCATTGGACGTGACCCGAGTAATACGACAGCTGAACACGGCGTACTACGGGACATCCAGGCAGTGGCGAAGCGTGACTTTGTAAGTAAGGGAAGCAATGCAGTTAATATGCGGTAAATAGATGGCAAAAGTGATATGAATGAAAATTTATAATAATTAAAATCAACAAGTGACCCGTAGTTTATATGCTACGTTGACGGACCCCTGACGCGACCATGTGCGGTACAACATAAAAAAAAATTCTATGTAGAAGTTCAAATGCAAATATTTATAAAAAAAAAAAAGGTTCAGTGAAAATGTTGAAAGGGAAAGAAACTTGTCTACCCACACAACGAAAAGAATAGGGGGTTGCTTCTATCAGAGCTGAGACGGGCTGAGCCCGAGCCCGAAAGCGGTAAAATATTTACTGCGGCTCGGGCTCTTAGAGAGAGGGAGAGCGAGAATTGTTTTTACTTATAAATGTGATTTTATATGATGTATATATAAAATCACATATAAATAGCGCATATAAAATCACATTTATATAAATGTGATTTTATATGATTTGTATAGAGAATTTTTTTTATTTATAAATGTGATTCATATGATTATGAAAATGATCCAAAAGACAGAAAGTATTTTTTTCTAGAATGCAGTCTTCGTAGTTTTGGGAGTTCACGTGGCCGTGTACTGTAGATGTGCCAGAGTCCATTGCTTCCATGGCGCTTTCATTCCTCAGAAGAGTCGCAGAAACAAATAGCTATACTAATAAAAGTAACGCTTACTTTTATATTCCTGAAATAACGACATTTCACCACTAAAGAACGTGCGACATAAAACTACTGAAAGTTCAAACCACAAGCCAATAATGGAACTGAATCAACTAATTACCCTAACACAGAAAACTTTTGACAAATTGCAACTTAAACTATTGTTACGGGGGTCCTCTGAGTGCTGAGTCTGACTGAACGTTTGGAAAGAGCGCGTGCAGTGTTACTACATGTTAAAAATGAAAATTCCCTGAGCTATAGCCAGATTTCTCCCAAAATTGGCGTTTCCAAACGGAAATTCCCCAAAATTTTCCCTTTAAAGTTTTATGACAAATAGATTTATGACTATAAAGTACAGCAACTTATTTATTGTCTCTTCGTGGGATTTTATAGTAACTGTTTGGAAAAACAGACGCACACAAATATATATATATATAGGCCATCTTTAACTCTTTTTAAATATGTCAAGCAGTGAAATTTACAAAATGTTTTTTTTCTTTCAAATTATTTTGCACATTCCACCATATAGCAATTTATCCCTCCCCCTCACCTCCGTAGTGATTCCAGTGCGGCATTGGAGGTGTTGGTATTAAACAAGTTTTTGCTCAGTTAAGGATTAGGCCGCAGTGCCAAAGGTAGGGTGCATCCAGGGACAACTTTAATGGGAACTATTTAATAAATAATCTCTTACAAGTATAACCTTTTTATTGCTTTCCCAATTAGTAATTACTCTAGTTACTCTGAGAAAATGCCTCTAGTAATCATTCTCAATTTTATTCCCAGAGCGAGACTATTTCGAACTACTACTGACAATTTCCCCAAATTTCATCTGTAAAATTATTTCCCCTAAACTTTCCCAGCAGCTAAATATTTCCCCAAAATGAGGAAAAAAAAAAAAACCAATCTGGCAACACTGAGCGCTTTTTCCTTGAAACTCTCTTGTGCGGTTCTGCCTTCGGCGCCGTGGAAGCGTTTGAGAGAATGCTTCCCCACACTCTATGCTTAGCATAGCATTACTGTCTGCGGGTGGGCGTACCGTGTTACTAAGGTTCAGCTAGATGCATTATCTGCGTTGCTTCCAACGAGCAGTTTACGTACGAGACATTTGTTCTTGTTTTCGTAAAAATACAAAAACGAATTTGCTTTCTTAAAAATAAAACATACTGAAAAAAAAATGCCCGGTGTGATATTTTTATTTTACTTTAATGCTACTATATTTTTTATTCACTCAAAAGAAAGCGCAAGAACCAAAGGGAAGCAAAGCTCCCCTTGCATCCATTAACGCTTCGCCACTGCATCCAGGACCTACCTCACCGCTGGCAAGCTGTCATTAGCAGCGGATGGGAGAACATTGAACGGCAATAAGATAAGTTTTCTCCGTTACTTCACAATTTTCTCAAAAATGGACAGTGTGCAGAATTATTGTTACGATGCGATTTTTTTAATAATAAAGTTATTTCTGCAGAGAGAGCATCAGCTTCACATAATGTCGGGGAGAAAAGGCATGACTAAAAACTCTTGAGCAGTTGCATTTTATTACTCTTGCTTAGACCTACCTACCTGTACATGGAGGGCTCAATTGCCACTACAGTGACGTTCCACTTCCTCATCTCCCTTCTGAGACCATCGGCGAAGGACACCAGCGCGTGCTTGGTCATTGAGTACGACACGAACCCTGGATATGTAAAGTGACCTGAAGGAAATCAAAATAAGATCATTTCTCGTGGTGTAGGTACAACTTCTCATATTCAGTCATTTCATTCACAGACAGGCAAAAAAAAACCTGTATAGTTAGTTGGATCAGCTTGAAATAACAAGAAGCAACTGTGAATTTTAAACATGGAATACTTTAGAGAAATACATAAACTCTTTACAAAGGAGAAAATAATAGCGTAAAAGTAAATGAAATACTGACATTTATGGAGGAAAAGTGGGCCGCCCCGGTGGCGCAGTGGTCTAAGGCGCTGGCCTCTGATCATTCGTCCGTAAGGGGTCCGGGTTCGAATCCCGGTCAGGCATGGATGTTGTGTTTGTCTAACGGTACTGGCTCTCTCCCTTCCCTGAATTCAGTGACCCTAAATTAGGGACGGGCGACTGCTTATAGCCCATTGAGTTGCTCACGGTGGTCGTTAAACTTCCAATCAAAAAAAAAAAAAATGGAGGGAAAGTGGCGTAACTACAAATTTTCCACCCTTAGGCAAAGTTATAAAAAAGCCCACTCCCTCCGCTTCTGCTGCATTTGCAAAATTAACAAAGAAACTGAAAATAAAAATGACTTGTAGCAACATTTATTTCATTAAAAATTATCCTAACTTTATTGTAGATAGCTCGTATATTCTCGAATAAAAAAACATCTTTCTCCTTTTTAGCATTGGCGAAGTATGTAATTAAATGTTTAGTATTTAATTTATCGGTCTCTTGGGCTTTAATTAGTGAAAGTAAGTTCAGTTATACCTAACACATTGTACTTAGAAAATAATTTTTGACGATTTTTAGCTTGCTGAATGTTCTTTCAGAAACGGCTACTGTAACAGGTAGGGTTAGATATAAAATAAACATTGTAGAGACGTCCGGATAGCTACATGACTAATTGTTAAAATTATTATTTACAATTCTGGGAGTTCATTTATTAAATTTATTGATTTAATTCCTTCTTTTATAAAGCTACTTGAAACTATTTGAAAAAGCTGAGTGCAGAAACTTTTACTTAGATCTTTATCATATATTTTTTTTACAAACTGTCTGCATATTTTAAAATGCAACTTTCTGTTAATGTAAACAAGCTCTGAGGGTCCAAAAATGTGAAATTTCTGACAATATGACAATATTTTGCATGACTATAAATCTCTCTCCAATTTGTGCTATACATTATCTAAAATTCTGTACAGCACATTTACTCAGAACGAGTCTTCAGCTTTTTTACCACGTCTTTTGTAAAAAAAGATCGTGCTTATGTTACCGGTTTGTCCGTCCGTCCGTCTGTACCCACGATATCTCTACAACTATTAGTCCGATTCGAAAATATCTCTACTTCTAGGAGTCCGATTTGAAGCTTGAAAAATGCAAATCATGATCCTTCATTTCGTTTTTCATTACGATGTACATTTTCGCCGCTAGAAGGCGTAAAGGCAGATGATGTCGCATTAAAAAATACGTTTTTATTCCACATATCGATTCCATTTATGTCGTAGAATATTTTAGATATAGTTACTTTTTTAAATTACGCATAGATTTTCCACTAGGGGCGTAAAATTAAATTACATTTTTCCCGGTAATTCTTCTTCTAAAACTCCGATTTGAAAAATTGTTTCTTCAGCGGATACATATCCTGGTGGAACATCTTTTGCATATAATTTCAAATTTTTGGTAAAGAATACTTTGGCCACCAGGGGGCGTTAGTGTTAATTTTTGCTTCTGATGTATTTGCCCTAAAATCTGAGCTTCTAAAATATCGATTGAAAAACTTCTTTCGTGGCCAGGGGGCGTAGATGTATATCTTATTTTGTCAATATCTCTACTTCTAAGAGTCCGATTTGAAAAATTTCTTCTTTGTTGAATAGTGTTTTCAGTGTGAAATGTTTTTCATATAATTTCAAAATTTTCAAGTAATTCATAGACTTTCCGCTAGGGGGCGTAGAGGTAAATTGCGTTCCCCCCTATATCTCTGCTTCTAAATCTCCGATTTGAAAACAAATTTCTGCATCGGTTACAGCTCCTGATGGGAAATCCTTTGCATGCAATTTCTAATTTTTATAAAAAAAATGGTTTGGCCACCAGGGGGCGTAAAACTTAATTTCCGCTTCGGATGTATTTGCAGCAAATTATGAGCTTCTAAATTCTCGATTGAAAACAACGTCGTTTGTAGAACGATACTACTCATGTCGACAAACCTTTTAGAAACATTTTCTTCTTAAAATAATGCATGGTTTCTACGCCAGGGGGCGTAGATGTATATCTTAGTTTTGTCAATATCTCTACTTCTAGGCGTCCGATTTGAAAAATTCCTTCTTTGCTGGATAGTGTTTCCAGTATGACATGTTTTTCGTATAATTTCAAAATTTACAAGTAATTCATAGATTTTACGCTAGGAGGCGTAAAAGTAAATTGCTTTCCCCCTATATCTCTGCTTCTAAATCTCCGATTTGAAAAATTCTTTCTGCACCGGATACAGCTCCTGATGGGAAATCGTTTGCACATAATTTCTAACTTTTGTAAAAATGGTTTGACCACCAGGTGGCGTGAGTCTCAATTTCCGCTTCTGATGTATTTGCAGCAAAATATGAGCTTCTAAAATCTCGATTGGAAAACAATTAGTTTGTTGACCGATACTACTCATGTCGACAAACATTTTAGGAACATTTTCTTCTTGAAATACTGCATGGTTTCTACGCCAGGGGCGTAGATGTATATCTCATTTATGTCAATATCTCTACTTCTAGGAGTCCGATTTGAAAATTCCTTCTTTGTTGGATAGTGTTTCCGATGCGAATTGTTTTTCCTATAAATTCAAAATTTTCAAGTAAATCATAGACTTTCCGCTAGGGGGCAAAAAGGTAAATTGCGTTTTCTGCGTTATTTCTGCTCCTAAAGCTCCGATTTGAAAAATTCTTCCTGTATTGCATACAAGACCTGATGGAAAATATTTTTACATAATTTCTAATGTTCGGTAAAGAATTGAATTTTTGACTCTCAATGTGCATAAGTGTTAATTTCTGCTTCTGGTGTATTTATAGTAAAATCTGGGCTCCTGAAAACTCGACTAATTTTTTTTTTCTTGGAACGATGCCGCACATGTGGAAAAACCTTTTGAGAATATTTTCTTCCTAAAATAATGCATGGTTTTCCCACCAGGGGACGTAAAGTCACATCTTATTTTTGTCGATATCTCTGTTGCTAAGAGTCCGATTTGAAAAAATCTTTCTGTGCTGGAGAGCGTTTCCGGTGCGAAATGTTTCTCATATAAATTCATGTTTTTCTTAACGCACAAGTCTGCAACTAGAGGGCGTGAGCTCACGATTCGGTTTACAGCAATATCTGAGGGATTAAAAACCCGATTGAAAAACTTCTTTGTTCCGTCAGATACTATTGTTTTCTATGCCGATTCCATTGACTTTGAATAGCTTTGATAAATATAATTTGCCTCAGAACGGATTCAAAAGACGTGCTTATTACACCCGAAAATTCGGTGTCATCTTTCTTGTTAAATCTGTAATGCTATGTTTGGCACCATGCCAACGACGTCTCCTGCTATTGCAGATGAGCTAAGTGAAAAGATCCCTTCGCTTTCTCTAGTTTGCTCTTTTCAGTTATAAGCGAATTTGAATTAAAATTTTATTTTCTTAATCCCATTTGGATCCCCTAATGTCGCGGGCCCTTAAGCACCACTTAACCGTGCACAACAGTCGTTACGCCACTGCGAAGGGAACATCCAAATGGGCTGACACAGCTGTCCTTTACAAGAAGTGATCGCACTAAAAACCACAAAACAGGAAAATCAAAAATCGTGCAGAGAAGGATTCCCCACGAGGAAAAACACTTTTCATCTTGTTCTTTATTTTTTACTTTCATTTTACGGCAAGAGTGTATTTCACAGATGAAGGTTAAAGATACTACAAGTTTATTATTTTTTCCTGAGGTCGGTTTTGTATATAAAGTCGCCAACAGAGAAAAAGGACGGTAACGGCAGTTTTATATTTATGTAACGTAACTCAGTAATCTGAAACAAGTATGATTTGTGCTTTCAATTTATTGCATCCAAAAATTTGACATTGGGTTTATTGCGCACTTTAAGGATAATAAAATGCGTCTGAGTGTATTAAAAATGTGCTGTAAATTTTTTTGCACAATTTTTTTGGAATGGAAATCGGTAAATCGCGCAAACTTCATCACGCCATATGTTTGGAAACTGTCTGTCTTGGTTTATATTTTTATTACGCATTATATCCTAAATGCAAAGAATCCAGCCATGCGCTGTCAAATTTCGGCTCAACCACGTTGGCCTACATAATAGATCGTTTTAGAGGACTGTGAGACACCCTCCTGGTGGCGCAGAGGTCTAAGCGCTGGCTTCTTACCACTTGTTTGGTTTCGAGTCCAGGTCAGGCATGGATGTTGTGTTTGTCTTACCGCACTAACTCTTCCCCTTCCTTGGACCCGGTGTGTAACGTACCAGGAGATGTGACGTACCTGCCAGAAGGACGCACACGACATAAAGGCAGATAGGAATCAGAATAAAACGTCGGCGTAGCTCAATTGGTAGAGCAACTTATTCCGGAATGAGGGGACCCGGGTTCGAATCCTGGCGCGGATAAAAATGACGGAGAAATTTACTTCGTTATAATGGCCAGATGATGTAACGTACCAGGAGATGTGACGTACCTGCCAGAAGGACGCACACGACATAAAGGCAGATAGGAATCAGAATAAAACGTCCGCGTAGCTCAATTGGTAGAGCAACTTATTCCGGAATGAGGGGACCCGGGTTCGAATCCTGGCGCGGATAAAAATGACGGAGAAATTTATTTCGTTATAATGGCGCCCGAACTATCCGGATGACCCGACCGTTCAAAATCTCGCATTGGTGTGATGTTAGTTCCACACCGCGAGATAGGAAAAATAAGAGAATCCCTTCTCCAGCACTTCGAAAAAAAAAAAAAAAAATAAGAGGGAGATGATGTAACGTACCAGGAGATGTGACGTACCTGCCAGAAGGACGCACACGACATAAAGGCAGATAGGAATCAGAATAAAACGTCTGCGTAGCTCAATTGGTAGAGCAACTTATTCCGGAATGAGGGGACCCGGGTTCGAATCCTGGCGCGGATAAAAATGACGGAGAAATTTACTTCGTTATAGGTGGCCTTAAATTAAGGACGGGCAACTGCTTGTGGTCAATCAAGTTGCTCACGGTGGTAGGTAAGAAAAGAAAGGAGGACTGTGATGTATACCTCTAAATCACCTTTCTTTTGGGGGAAGGGGGTTCACGACCACCGTGTGCATCTCGATAGGATATAAGAAGTCCCAAATTTAGAGCCTGGTTCCAAGGAAGTGAGAGAGGCAGTGCCGTAAGATAAATACAACATCCATGCTTCACCGGGACTCGAACCGAAACAGATCTCGGACGAATGGTAAGAAGTCGGTTCCACTTAGAGTTTCTGTTCTCTTATGTAAATTTAGTTTCTTCTCGTTAAACATTTCCTCACTGAACGACACATTGCTTCCCCGAAGAGCTTTTATAATTGGCAACACTGACAGTGAGTCAGAACAGTAAATAATGTCAACGTTAAATGTATACAGGAGAAGGTAGCAGACACTTGAGCTAGTAGTTGATGTGGAGTTGTCGAGAGGTTTATATACGATATAGCGATTTATACATATGTAGAGATACGTATGCACCGGAATTGTTGTTGGTAGAACGAATATAATGTAATCATCGCATTGAGATTATTGTCGTGATTAAAGCCAGCAAGTTCACATTCTGGAAAAAGTCCCTCTTCATGCATTTAACGAATAAACCAGTGGACAAAACGTAAGTTTACTTGCTGACTCTTTACATTTGGCCGTTTGGTTCATTTTTGACAGAGTGCGATTTATGTGCATCACAGTTCACTCTAGGCATTAACAAGTAGTTCGGAAAATAATGGCCGATTTGGAATGTAAAAATCAGAGAGTCACGGCACACAACCTTGGTTTATTCGAAATAGGCGCCTACAGCAGCCATGGCACCTCTGCCAGCGAGTGACAAGTGAGAAGAGCCACGGCATAAAACCTTGTTTTATTCGAAATAAGCACCTACAGCACCTCTGCCAGCGAGTGACAAGTGTTTCAATGCCAGTCCGAAAGAAATCTGGTTCCCTGGATGTAAGAAAATTCCCGAATGAAATTTCGGCCTCCTCTCGGTTTCTGAAGGTCCCATCCTTGAAGTAATTGCTAAAATGCATGAACAGGTGAAAATCGGTAGGTGCCAAGTCAGGCGAGTAGGCTGGATGTGGGAGAGTTTCAAACCTCAGCTCGTGTAGTTTCTGTTCTGTCGTTTGTTACACGTGTGGTCTCGCGTTATCGTGGATGAGGATATGACCCTTCCTGTTCACCAAAGATGGCTGTTTGGAGCACAACTTCTGGTGCATTCGGTCAGTATCTTTACAGTATGTGACTGAGGTAATGCTTTCACCAGCATTCAAGAACCTGCAGTGTATGACACCGTGAACAGTCCACCACACTGTAAACAAAACCTTCTTTGGAGTCAACATTGGTTTAGGATATTGATGGTTCAGCCACTGTCCACGTCGCTTACGGTTGTCGTATGGCACCCACTTTTCATCACAGGTTACAATGCGATCAAGTAGGACCCCTTTCCGTTGCAAAGCAGAAGGCAAAGAAAAGGGGGTCTACTTGATCATCTCAAACAGTTGTTTTTTCTGATGCTCCGTCAGTTCATGTGAGACTCATGTAACGAGCTTCTTGACCTTACCAATTTTGTATAGAGATGTTCGGAAATGGTTGACACCAATACATTGTACTGTTTGATGAGTTCTCTGACTGTGACGTGAGGATTTACCTCCACGTTAGCCTTCAAAGCGTCGTTATCAATGACAGAATGTCGTCCTCGGCTCTCTTTATCATGTAGACCCGTGTCACCGGAACGAAACTTTTCATACCACTGACGAACAAGTACGTTCAGATGTTGCCTCATCGCCCCATGCCTCGACGACATTACGATAGGTTTGTGCCGCATTACCACCCAATTTGAACTCATGAAGCAGAATCACCCGCAAATCACTCCTTCGTAACATGTTGTACAGACCGTTCTCACACGAGTAACAACGACTGCAGCTCAACCGATTATGGTGTGTATGTAGCGTCTGAGTCGCCCTTTAACTCGTACGACTGGCTCTGCGAGCGTGCTGGTTTGGAAGCATTGTGGAAGAGTTGCATGAGGCACCTCAGAAAATCGCCCATTACTTTCCGTACGACCTGATATTTAACGTTAAACTTAAACTACAACTATTTACAGTTCAATCTTCATAGGGTCTATTCAAAAGTAAATTTTTCATGAGAAAATTTCAAAGGCTCACGAACGTGAGCAAATTTCAATGAAGGCTCATGAACATGAGCATGGAGTTTTCTCGATTTGAATAACAGTAAGCATTTCGTGGAAACTCATGAACGTGAATGTATAGTTATGTCTATTCAAATAACAGTTAGCATTTTGTCCTCTTAAGCCTAATTAACAAGAATTGGTCTCTATTTCTTTTTTCTTTTTTTTTTTTTTTTACGTATAAGACCCAAAGTAACTTTTTCAACGCAAACTTCTTTGATGGTAACATACTAATGAGCGAGAAGGGAATTATAACTGCTTATTTCTATTGTTATGGTTTACCTGACCTAATTACAATTTACTTGACTGGAAGATCTGTTGAAATATTAGAATGCTGCATTCTTAGTTTATGGTTATCGGAATCTCAAATTTTTATTCTCTGTAGATCAGGAAGAACAACACTTTTAGCATTTTTGCTGTATTGTATGACCAGCGTCCTTCGGCGTATATCTCAAACTGCGTAATATCACTTCCACAGGCTAGATTTAAGTTCTGAATCAGAACACCAAAACTCCTAAATGTCTAGACAACAAAGGTTTTTAAATACGTGTTTCAATCTTATTAGTTTAAAAGTAACTCGAAATGACTCTTGTATTCAGAATAATGACAGTCATTAATAAAGAAGAGTATTTTATGGTATTTATCGTATTTCCTAGCTGGAGACGGCGCTCATTCAGAAAAAGTTAATATTGCCAGCGCTACAAACTGCCACTCCGGCATTTCAGTTATGAAAATGCCATATCAACTTCCACTATACTGTGTAACTAACGTCCTTCTTAAATGCAATTAGTTCTTTAAGTTTTGTAAAAAAATTCGAATGCAATCATTTTATATTTGTGTTTCTCTGCAGGCTTTAACATTTTTGTTTCATGAGATTACGCCTAAATTCTTTTGTGTGATAAGACTAATTTAAAGACGCTTGTTTTTGCACTTTGAAGGTTTTTATGTAGGTTGCAAATTTGTGCTATGTTGGAAAATAAGGAAATTTACACATTTTTTTGGCAAGTCAGAAATTTACGTTCATAAAATATCTTGAAGGCTGTTTCAGGAAAACGTTTTCACTGAAAATTTCTTTAATGTCTGACAAAAACTATCACTCTAGCGTATTCTTTTGATTTCAGGAATTTTTTCAGTAGAAGCCCTGAAATTTGGAAAATTTCAGAACTTTAAACATTGCTTGAAAAACCATTATGCGTGTATCATGTTATTTAGAAAGTGCGAGTTTAAACAGATTTATGTGTACCATGTTTTTTAGGCAGTGGAAAGTAAGAGTTTAAACAGATTTATCTGTACCACATTTTGTAAGTAAGTGAAACGTGTGAGTTTAAATAGATTTACATGTACCACGTTTTTTTAAGAAATGGAAAGTGAGAGTTTAAGCAGATTTACGTGTATCACGTGTTTTAGGAAGTGAAAAGTACGAGTTTAAATACATTTACCTGTACCACGTTTTTTTAGGAAGTGGAAAGTGCGAGTTTAAACAGATTTACGTGTACCATGCGTTTTAGGAAGTGAAAAGCGCGAGTTTAAATAGATTTACATGCACCGCACCACGTTTTTTTAGGAAGTGGAAAGTGCGCGTTCGAACAGATTTACGTGTACCATGTTTTTTTAGGAGGAAAAAATGGCAGTTTTCAGTACAACATATAAATTTCCTAAGCCCTTATGTGACCAATATTTTTGCAATTACTGTAGATCTAATTGATGTTATATCCATTACTTCTGGTAAAGAAAATTCTCTTTTTTGAAAGTTTTAATGAAGTTGAAGAGCTACCAGTCATGCCTTCTCAGGTTTTTTAATTGCACTTTTAATTTCCTTAGAGAAGTGCTGAAATTATGAACAATTGTTTATTTTCCACAGAAAAGTTCTCACGGCCACAGAAATTCGGAGAATTTTCCTGAAGGATCACTCGGGGCAGGGAAATTTTTAATTTGCAGAAAATGCAGCTCGGATCATGGTAATTTTTCAACAAGCGGAATTCAGTCATCAAAATTACGGGTTTCTTAGTGGACGCTCAATGCCAAGGAAATTGTGGACGTTTCTGGTGAGCCACTTAAAAAGACGGTCTTGCGGTTTCGGGAACGGCCATTCAAAACTACGGAAAGCTTCAATTTTCCGAATGGGTCACACAAAAAAAAACAAAAAAAACAAGAAATTCTCCCTTTTCCGGAGAAATCCACACGAGAAAAAGAAATAGCGTACCGGAGAAAACTTCAGGCCCACATCGCAAAAACTGTTTTCGAGGCTCTTTTGCGAAAATTCGTTAGCTTTCAGTTACTCAAAATCTTACTTTCCATATTATTAACTAGGCTTTACGGGTGTTTTAATAAAACAAATTTTTGAAACCTACGAGTACTTTTCGTAAAATAAAAATAATTTCACTTTATTGCGTGAAACACAAATGTGTACGTTATAATTAAAATGAATTACTACAAAATACTTACGTCAAATTAATCACATTTATTATTTTGAAGAACTAAGGCCTGCTTTTTGAAATGCCTCACGATTGCACACAGAAAACATGCAAATGCCGTGTGATGGTGTCTAATGACTTTTCCAATTTATACGAAATGCCACAACATAAGTAATCAAATAACTAAGTAACGATTAAGAAATGTAGCACAAGAATCGTAAAACTGCTAAAATAATATTTAGACTAGTTAACTCTTTTATGGGATTTATCTAGGTAAATTCTTAAAATTTCTGCAAATTTTCGGAGAGAACTCCTCTCCTTCGTCAAGCAGTCTTTCGTTCAGTCTCCATCACGGTCTTCGGTTGCGGTTAACGTTGACGGTTACGGCGATTTTGAAAAATGTCTTGCCAGATGTTAGGCAGTGAAAACCCCTTACAGTCATTAATGATGAAGTTCTGGTATTTTCCAATTTCAAGTCCCTCTTTCAATTTTCGCTTCAGGAAGTTGGATTGATGTCCAATGACAGGCAAAAAGTCCCAGTCCATGCGGTGTCCGGTTTTTCTAACGTGTCTGTCTAATCTTGTCTTGTTTGAACAATTTTTTTTTGTTGCCTTGTGCTCCGCGATTTTAAGAATTGCAGAAATTTTGCAGAAATTTTAAGAATTTACCTAGATAAATCCCATAAAAAAGTTAACTATAGTCTGAATATAATAATCTAGGAAGCCACATAACAAAGATGAGTTTGATTTCCTACGTAAATTATTTACTTTGGAATATAGAAAACACACTTAACATAATGCCACAATGTTTTGCACATAGTAAATAAAATCTTTTAACTCTGTAATAAAAAAAATGACACAGGTCTCTAATTTATCGCTCCCACGAAGAATACTTTTTAGTTCATTATATTCGGAAGGATGCATAGTTATGTGCAAACAACTGTAATACGTAACAACACCTTATCCTCAATGGTAAAACAAATTCTTCTCATTGAACTGATATTTCTTCACATTCTCTTGTTAACATACCTGCATAGAAACTAATGCAAGGGCTCTGAACTTGAGGCCCCTTGTGACAGCAAGCGGCCTCAAGTTCGTTTGAATAGCTGCTTCCCCGTCATCCAGTTTTTATGAATTAAAGCAACGAAAATGATTTCTAGAGATTTTACGTATTTACTGAGAAAAAAATGCATTTCTTCTTAATACTTCATTCAAAGCTGCCTTAATTCTTGGCTATTTCTTTAACCAGTTTCATACGAAATTTCCGCAAGAAATTTTGTAAAATCGTTTTGCTCAGGCTAGAGGCCCTTTTTGACCATGAGTAACCCCCCCCCCCCCCGCACTGCGGGGGTTGCGAGGTTTATCAGTGCGTTCCTGAAATTTTTTTTCTAAATATGCTAGCAGGGCAATTTAGTCTTGGACATTTTGAATTTACCAGAAGTAACAAGGATATATAGAAGAAATTTAAGAATTTCTTTAGAAGAATTCAATATGTTACTGAAATTTTGAACTATCTAGAAGTTCCTCCTCTGTGCATTTCGAATATTCCTGAAAAAAGCGGTCAATGCTAAGAAAATTCTTCATTTACAGGAAATTCTGACAAAGGGAATGGTTCTTTTGATGTTTTTGAAACAGGAGCTCAAAGTCACGAAAAGTTTTGGATTTTCTTGAGGACTCAAAATTATTGATTTTGATTTTGATTTTTCCGTTTTCTTAATTCTGATTTTTCCGTAAAACGAAATAAAAAAGTCACTTAAATTTTGAACTTGAAGCTTCTCCTAGACATATGGATTTTGAATATTCCTCTCAAAACAGTCAAAGTTTAGAAAATTCTTAGTTTACAGGAAATGCTGCCGAAGGGAATGGTAATTTTGAATTTTTTGGATTTCTCCGAGGAAGCGCTCAAATTGCGAAAATTTTGGGCTTTCATGAAGACAGATTTTGAATTTACTTGAAACTCCTTTCGAAACCATGGCAATTTTTGATTTTGAAATACTCGAAACGACGCTAACAGCTCTAAATAATTTGAGATTTCCTAAAGGGACTCCAAAATAAACGAAAACTTTGACTTTCTAGAAAGGGCACTCAAAGATATAACCAATTTTTACATTTGTAAAGTAGTACTCAATGTTCTAAAACAATATTTTCCGGAACAGGTGCATACGAATTCAAAAAATATCTGAATAACCGCTGAAAGCCACTGAAATCTTAAACCTGATTCAGGATAGGGCACGTAGATTCACTCAGAAAATTTGGAATTTTTATACTCACGAGAATGTTGAGCTTTTTGATTAAAAACAGAAGTACTTAATCTACAAAAAAAATCTTCTTGCTCCTGATGCATTGTATAAATCACGCATACCCAAAAGATATCTATTTCGACACGTGCATTTTCTGGCTAATTTGAAAATATCTTGCAGGTTCATTTAGAATTACAAAACAATAATTTTTTTTCAAACAAAGTGCAACGAAACGCACTGAATGCGCCTTCGCTTTACTTTATGATTAGTGTAATGTTGTTGTAGATAGAGCTGAGTGAGCACTACATAAATCAGTTCTCAAAAACTTCACCTAAAGTGAAAAGGGAGTCATTCAAGAAAACGTCGAGAAAAAGTTACAGTTAGTCTTTATTCAGCCAAAACTTCTTTGGCACAACTCACTCTTCAACAATATTACTGGCGTAATCCAATTAAGGTGAGAGAACGTTGTTAATGAAAAACAACCAGCACTAAAGATAATACGCAGACTTCAAGAAATCACAACTTTAAGTAACTCAACTTCGGCAACTACTATTATATCATCACTAGCGTGTAGCCCGTCCTTGGACGGTTGTTTTTAAGCTTTAAATAAATATTAGTATACAGGGGATGTTGCCCATCCTATGACGGAGTGAAATTTTTAATTGAACCAGATTGAAAACAAATCAAATAGACGCCGGATTTCTGTAAGAAAATATAGTAAAAATTTATATTGTAAGAACTCATTCATGTTAGAACTAAAATTGATATGCTATTTATTTCCGTTTTACAAAAGACCTCGAGATAAATAACATTCTGTGTAAAATATTTGGTGTTTAACAATTGTAGATTAGAGCGTTTAGATAGATCGATATTTTGTAAAATGTGTAATATAATCAGCACTAAACTTGGAAAGTTGTTTTCGTGTAAACTTACCTCAATAACTTTTACTTTGTTTCGCGTTAAATTATTTTTTCTCCGGCACACTTGTTATTCCCTTCACGGCTTGTTTTAGACTCTCCTATTCGACGGTTAGTTTGAAACTTCATACCGAACCTTTTTCAATAAAGTAATGCGACATTTGGTATTACAAATCGGAACTATGTAAATTCTTGATAATGTGCTACTGGGGCGACATCTGCTTTTAGATGCAATCTTGCTCACTTTGACATCTCAAGATTTCAGTTTTTATTGTACAGTAGGTTAGAACATTTAGATAGATCGATATTTTGCAAAATGTTTAATATAATCAGCACTAAACTCGGAAAGTTAGGTAAATAAAAAAAATTAAAAATTAATTAAAGCGTAAAATTAATATTTCAACTGTGTTAAATTAAATTAATATACAAACGCAACTTGCCGTGATAATAAGATTTTTAATTCGAATTTTGTAGATCGGAAAAACAGAACTCGAGTCATTAGTAATCCAATGTTTTTAAATTAGTACGCGATCACACTGACATCTAAAAGTGATCGCGTGGTATTATATAGCAGGCAATCATTTTGAAATCGCGAGAGCACACACGAATTTATCAATAAAAGATGGCGTAACAACGCATACGTTGCTGTGACGTCAAGCGTTCCAGAGAGACAGACGGATCTGGGTGTTTATATTATTAATACTACCATCTCTACACCTATGCTGTTGATCACACATTATATATCTTTCAGTTCTCATCGGACACATACATACGTCATACGTTCCGATCTCAAGATGTTGCCAACCATCCTCTTGCGAGAGAGAAGATATAACGTTAAGTTTGAAAAATGCTAAGGAGAATGAACTCAAATGTGCATAGAGAAAGTAACTAAAAAGGAAAGTTAAAGTAGGGTATACGTCACAATAGATTCGCCACTTTCTTTTTAGGGCCATTCTGGACAATTGCGCTTTATTTGAGTGAAATATTTATAGTGTCAGAAATTTTTGTGTCTGGGAAATCAGGTAATGATTAGAATGATCTGATGTTCTAGCAGATGTAATTTATTTATTTCACAAAAATCTATTATTCTGTCGATGGATACGTAATTTTTTCGACTAGACTTCATAAAACTGTTTCGTATGCGTGTGAAATGTTATACAAATATCAATACTTATATTAAAAATTTCAGGCAAAGTCTCATCTGTAAAATGCGCTGAACTAGTAAATCATCATCTAAAGTAAACTAGCCCAAGGCCAATGTTTAACTAACGTAAGTCATAGCTTTTCTTAAACGTCTCTTCAATTATTCCTTCGCGTGCTAAGAATGTTTTGGTTGTTGCAAAACCACATGGTTTACATATTATTTGTTTCAAACCGCAGTTCGCCCACGGGATTCCAACACCTTGACGAGGAATCCAAAGCTAGTAAATAAGTGGGCACAGCATGGCGCTCGATTTTACCTTGAACAGGAGCAGGAAATACCGGTGCCAAAGTATTAAACGCATAAAATAATTAATTGGTGCGTTCTATTGCACTATTCTAATGTACATAAACTCACATTTTTCGTCTTTAAATACCGAATGAGTGTTTTCCGTACTTCGGTTTTCTTTAACAACGGCAGTTCAGTTATTTTATTTTTTCAGTACTTAGTTAAAAAGCAGGAATCGAACACCCACACAGATTTAAATAACCATTTGCAGTCTGGATAACGTTCTCGTTTCTCCGGTTTTCACTGAAAAATTATTTTACATGGTAGAATGTAGCATATATTTTCATCATTTCCGCTAATGTAACGGGTGCAAAAAGTTTTTTCATTTTTTCTTCTGAAAATGTAAAACGGTAAACGAGCCTTCTTTTTTTAAGAAAAACAACTGCATTCTCTGCAATATAAACTCTAACTATTATTTTATTCCGGAAAGTACATGTCTAGCATTAAAAAAAGAACTTGTTTAATAATGTGATTTAATGGATGGCCAAATGTCTTTAAAGGATCATTTTGATTATTACATGTTGTTGTCAGAAACAATGGTATAAACTTCACTTCTTTATCTGCCACCATATTAAAAGTACTATATATTACAAAACAAATGCACGTTTCTTTTTTTTTTTTTGTCATGAGTGATCTTATTTTCATAATAAGACTTTTTTGTATGCATACTGAAATCGAAGTTCTCATGACTTAACCGAAAAATATACATGAATTAATTGAAGTCTAATCGAAAACTTCAAGTCACAGAGTAAAAATGCAGAAACTTAAAAAACAACGCTAAAAATCGGCAAAGAAAAAATATTATTAGGAAACAAACGCCGAAAAAAAAGCACAATTAGCAATATTGCCAAGGAGAACGTCATCGAACTCTTCTGCATAGTACCCGCGTATTTTGACTAAAATCCTAAACCTTGTATTCATA
This sequence comes from Macrothele yani, assembly GCA_039090855.1. Classification (NCBI taxonomy): domain Eukaryota; kingdom Metazoa; phylum Arthropoda; class Arachnida; order Araneae; family Macrothelidae; genus Macrothele; species Macrothele yani. The sequence continues at coordinate 68,075,815 of CM077028.1, read as the reverse complement.
AGGCCTTATTCTCAAAAATGTGTAACTTTCTGAAGTAAGTTGAATTGTGCAGAAAATCTGCATCGGAAGTTTTGAAAAATGCCTGAAAAATCTTGGTTATACTGTAGGAATTGGATAAGATAAGAAGTTTCCAAATGCAACTTTTGGATGCATAGATATAAACCCACGTAAAAATATAACGCCACGCGTCCTAGCGGTGAAATAACATATTTGGAAAATCATATCAAATCTTCATTATAATGAACTTTGTATGTGATGGCCTATGTTAATTTTTTGTTCCATTCCGGCAGTTAGGAATGAAGATATCGTTTCTACAAACAATTCACAAAGTAATGCTACAGTCAAGTATATACAAATTTTGAAGATGACAATCCGATTTTTGGTGTAAATATGACAAGGATGGTAAGTCAGATAATATGCGAAAACTTGAAAATTTCGTCGTTCTGGAGCGAGAATTGAACCCGCGTCTCCCAGATAGCGCCCGGGGATGCTAACCACTATACCAAACCTCCAGATTAACCTCCAGATTCGCAAACCATGAATGCCGGTAGCTTCGACTAGCGAATCCTGTGATGGTTATATTCAAATTAATCGGAAACTTGAGACTTGGTCGTTCTGGGTGGTGTAGTGGTTAGCATACCCGGGCGCTATCTGGGAGACGCGAGTTCGATTCCCGCTCCAGGACGACGAAATTTTCAAGTTTTGGGGTATTATCTGACTTACCATCCTTGTCATATTTACACCAAAAATCGGATTGTCATCTTCAAAATTTGGATTATATGGTGTAATCCCGTATTTCTTTCAAGTATATACTTTTTTTTATTCTTTCCTGAAAAAAAAACGTGCTAAAAAGGTCTGCGAAATTTTGATGTACCTAAAAAAAGTTATAGACTTTAAAATACAAGGGGCATCCTGAAAGTAATGCCTCCTCCTTAATAACATTTGAAATTTTGAAGTGATTTTAATGAAACTCTACTGACATGTACTATGATATCTTAGCAATGTGGGAACAAATTTTTTTCAGAATCAGAAATAAAGATCACGAATGACAAAGAAAAGCAGCGAGCCGTAATTGAATTCCTGGAAAAAGAGGGATGGGAGGCTCCAGAAATCCACAGAACACTCCTAGCGGTGTATGGAGCTGCCGCAATCGATATCCGTAATGTCCGAAGATGGATGAAGAGGTTTTGAGAGGGAGAAAATTCATTGTCGGACAAACAACGGTGTGGAAGACCAGCAACTGCAGTGACAGATGCCAACAGGCAACGAGTGAAAGACCTCATCACAGCTGATCGTCGTTTCACCATCCAGAAGTGGCAACAATAAACAGTGCCCACTATGTGCAGACATTGAAAAAGCTAAAGGAAGCTATCAGAAGGAAAGGACGTGACATTCCACTTCATAGTGTTGTTTTACACCATGATAACTCACGTCTCCACATCTCAATGGAGACTGCACATGCTATTGCCAAAATGGGGTGGACGGTGATGCCCCAACCCCTACAGTCTTGATTTGGCTCCCTCAGACTTTTTCGTGTTTGCCCCTTTGAAAAACACCCTTCGTGGGGAAAGTTTCGACAATGTGACAGACGTTAAACTGGCTGCGAACTCATGGGTGAAACGACAGCATCAGGAATTTTTCCAAAATGGATGTTACCAATGGGTTCAAAGATGGCCGAAATGTATAGAAAGTGATGGACAATACTTTGAATAGGCTAGCTAGCATTATTAATAATATGTCCAAGTATTTTGCCACCAAGTTTCACATTTTTGCTGCTTTACATAAAAGTCTTATGAGGGAGGAGGCATTATTTTCAGGATATTCTTTGTACCTCTAAGATACACTCCGAAGAGGAATCATGGGTATCAAAATATCCAAAAATCGGAAATGCACAATGCGGCAATTAAGTAATGAGACTATTTTATTTTAAGAACAATGTAAAAACAGGACAACTTATGTGAATACACAGGGTGTGTCTAAAGTATTTCCCTGATTACGATAAATCGTATAAAATGAACCGAGCTAGTTAGACGTACGCGGTTTGTTGCATCGTGTGGCTCACATTCTCAAGTTTTATTTCGTTGTACTTTTGGAACAATAAGTGGCGCTGCACGTCTGCAGGGTAGTTTGTTGTTGAAAGCGTCAGTCGGTGAAATGGCGTCTGTGCAGGAGAAGGCTAATTGTGTTCTTTGTTTTCATGAAACCAAATCTGCAACTTCAGTGCAGCGGAAGTTTAGGCGTGAGTATGATATAGCTCCGCCTAATGTGAAGATAATTAGGAACTGGTATCAAAAGTTTAAACAGACGGGCAGTGTCGGTGACCGTGCAAGAAGTGGAAGACATGTCATTAGTGAGGTTTTCCCCTTCTTGCAAAAGGAGCCCACGTTGAGGTATACTGATGACCCGGAAAAAACCCTCTGGATTTCAGGTAAGCTATATTGGAAAGCCGCATGTGTCTAACGAGCGTGGTTCATTTTATAGGATTTATCGTAATCAGGGAAAGACTTTAGACGCACCCTCTATTTTATTCGAAGTACATTTCTCCTGTGTTAATACAAGAAGTGGCACAATCAGCCAACGAAAGGAAAGACTTGTAGAGGTCATCTTTTGGTATGGTGTGAAGAACTGATGTCAGTTCTTCACAGTTATACCTTCAAGAATGAACTCGATCGTGATGTAGAATTTCCTTGCTGTCGTAAAATCACACAAGCATTGTCCTGATTTTGGAGTTCTGTAACCTAACATTCTATCCACTGGATGACTGTGGCGACTTCCACTGAGCACTGTGACTTAGTGTTTCAGGATGATAACAAAAACACCATGTCTCGTCACCTGCCACAATACTTTGGAGAAAATGTCTTCAGGATGTCTTTTGTGTACTCCCCTCGTGCATGTTTCTGGTCGTCAGACAAAGCATGGGGAACAAAACGAGTACACCCCCCCCCCAAGTGTCGCACTAAAATTTGACGAATCGTCTCCTTATCAACACCGAGCTCACATTCCAGCATTCTCAAGGTCACCCAATGATAACTTTTTATCTTTTCACGAACTTTCTCAGTGAGTTTAGACGTGCGCACTGAAATCGGGTGTCCGAGTCTTCCGTCATTTTCCAAATCGTCCAGCCCATTCTTGAAACGGGCATACCATTGGAATAGTTGTGCACGAGATAGGCAATTAGCCCCATACTCATCACGCAACAATTCAACTGTCTCAAATGCAGTTTTACCGATTTTCAAACACAACCGGATATTTGCTCTCCGCTCCATGACAGAACTGTGACAATGTTTTTCCACCGAATGACGACACGCACAGCGTAAATAATCACTGAAGCGATGAAAGATTTCCGTCTTTAGCACGATTTAATGATTAAAAGATGAGAAATATATACAATTAAAAAACATGAGCACTTTCGAGGCAGCGGCTGCCTCTTCTTCAGATGTAATAAATAGATACACATTTAATCTATATATAATATAGATCATTGCATTGTGGGAAGCATGGTAAGTTAGCCAATAGTAATAATCTACATGCGTCAAAAATGTTGCGTATACTGTTGGCCCAATGGTCTGAAGAAGAAAAACATGGAAATATATAACAGAAATAAATGGTGTAGGGTGAACATTCAATTTTAAGTTTATATTACAATTCATAATTTACATTTTTAATAAGGGATTTCCAAACGTTATGTAACTCATAGGGGGCATGTTCATTACAACATTGCTCACCGGAGGCCTCTATATACACACTTTCAGCAATTAAAAGATCACCAGGTTTACTAGGAGTATTAATTATTCTAACATTGCTCCAGTCGGGATTAAGATCATCTTGTGTAACAGATTTGGCTAGTGATGTACAATACATGCCTGTTTTAATATTGTATTTGTGTTCTTTAATTCGTAATGCAATATTGCGTTTTGTAGAACCCACATAATTAGAAGCTGCTTGTCCTGTAGTTGCCTTAACCAGAGGGATATTGTAAATACCCCACTGTCCCATTTTGCTATTCCGTTCACGATCCTTACGAACTACTGAAAATAAGTTTCGTGTGCGTGAACCAAACTTCAAGTCATATGGTTTACATAGTTGTGTTAAGGCTCTCGTTAAATGTGGGTTGTATTGCATAGAGCCAACATATATGGAATTGCAGTTGGAGTTTCTTAACAGGGTAGTATGTAGGGCATATTTGACCTTGCCAAACCCTTGCCTAATCAGATATTTAGGGAACTCATATTGCTCAGCCAAACCAAAAATGTAGTTAACTTCTTGCTGAAATAATTCATTAGTTGATGAATGTGAGTGAGCTCTTCTAAACAAATAGAATAATGCTGTCAACTTATGTTGTTTAGGGTGTGAAGAATGATAAGGTATTAAAACAGGTGTATGACTGGGTTTTCTATATACACAAGTGGTAATGCAGTTAAGGTTATAGTCCTTACGAATAAGAATATCCAAGTAAGGTAAGCAGTTATTAGCTTCAAATTCTATCGTGAGCCTGATAGTTGGGAACATGGATGATAGTTCGTTGGCGAATAAGTGTAAATCATCCCGGTTGTGAGGCCATGCAACCAGGATGTCGTCAACGTACCTTAAATAAAGCAACGGGCGGTGAGGGAAGGAACCAATGACCTGATTTTCAATGTGCTGTAACAAAATTTCAGCTAGAACAGCAGACAGGGGGGAACCCATTGGGGAGCCCTCCAACTGTTGATAAAGGCTGTCTTTAAATTTGAAATATGAACGTTTCTTAACAAGACGAAGTGCATTAATTTCTGAACTCGGGATATGGGAATCAGCAAGTTTTGCCTCAATAATCTGATGTGTGGCCTCAACAGGTACATTAGGGTACAATGAGACCACATCAAGAGATGCCAAAATGAAAGGCTGCGATTGTGGCTGAAGCGATCGCAGTCTTTCTATAGCCTTTGTGGAACTTTTAATAGAATAAAGTGAATCCACAGTATAAGGGGCTAAATATTGTGCCAAGGCTTTTTCTAAGGGTCTGGTGGGGCTAACATAGCCTGACACCAGAGGACGAATGGGAAAATTCTCTTTATGCAATTTAACCCGTCCGAACATATCAGGCACACGATAGCCGGGGGGAGGGGTGAATGCATGTGAAAAACCTTCAGGAAAAGAATAAGCCTTTTTAAGTCTTTGAAGAGCGGCTACCGTGGCCTGACTAGGATCACTTTGAATGGTTTTGTGTGGAATAGTGTTAATAACTTCATGCATTTTTTGAACATAGTCACAATTATTCAACAACACAATCTGATTAGATTTGTCTGCAAGCACAATAGACAAGTCATTATTATTTTTGAGTTTAACCAATTGTCTCTGCTCTTGAATAAGATCAGGTTGTGGGATAGGGTAACAAGAGTCATGTTGTAAGGTATGGGCCATTATCACTCTGGCGTAATCCTTATGCTGTTCAGGAATACATTTAACTATGCTTTCCACCTGGGTAATAGTGTTCAGTATGGATCCTTTCTTTGGTGGATAAGAGAATTTTGCTCCCTTATTTAAGGCCTTGGTTTGCAGACTGTTAATTTCAATATTACTGAGATTTTTAAACTTTGTTAGAGCTGGGTGTTCCGGGCTACCATGGTAGGTACGACGGTAGTCATTTTGTTTTCCAACACTTTTGTCGACTAACATACACAGTTTCTTGATATGGGTGCAAGTCAGAGTCTCGATTTCATTCCTTAAATTAGCAGAAGTAATGGTGAGCCCCTGATCTACGATAGCTGGGTGTTCATTTTTGACAAAGGTTAGGTGAGCAAAGTAGCACTTACGGTTTAGAAGATCCAATAAACCTCTTTTGTTGCGTATAACCCTTGATAGCCTTTTATTTTCGGCAATCCTGAGTATTCTGTTGTCATGCCATGATAGTCTTTGAGTATGGATTTGCAGAAATCGTGGAATCACTCCCAAGTCCCTACAATTTAACAGAAAATATATGTGTGTTTCCTCCTTGGCCAAGCTGAGACGCAGGTTTCTGAAAGTAGATACTGCTGCTTTCCACATGCTTATGTGAATTTGAATGTTGAATAACTATAATTATGCGGTACAATGAGCAACAAATATTGAAGACTCGTGCGACATTAATCACTGAACCGATGAAAGATTTCCGTCTTTAGCACGATTTAATGATTAAAAGATGAGAAATATATACAATTAAAAAACATGAGCACTTTCGAGGCAGCGGCTGCCTCTTCTTCAGATGTAATAAATAGATACACATTTAATCTATATATAATATAGATCATTGCATTGTGGGAAGCATGGTAAGTTAGCCAATAGTAATCTACATGCGTTAAAAATGTTGCGTATACTGTTGGCCCAATGGTCTGAAGAAGAAAAACATGGAAATATATAACAGAAATAAATGGTGTAGGGTGAACATTCAATTTTAAGTTTATATTACAATTCATAATTTACATTTTTAATAAGGGATTTCTAAACGTTATGTAACTCATAGGGGGCATGTTCATTACAACATTGCTCACCGGAGGCCTCTATATACACACTTTCAGCAATTAAAAGATCACCAGGTTTACTAGGAGTATTAATTATTCTAACATTGCTCCAGTCGGGATTAAGATCATCTTGTGTAACAGATTTGGCTAGTGATGTACAATACATGCCTGTTTTAATATTGTATTTGTGTTCTTTAATTCGTAATGCAATATTGCGTTTTGTAGAACCCACATAATTAGAAGCTGCTTGTCCTGTAGTTGCCTTAACCAGAGGGATATTGTAAATACCCCACTGTCCCATTTTGCTATTCCGTTCACGATCCTTACGAACTACTGAAAATAAGTTTCGTGTGCGTGAACCAAACTTCAAGTCATATGGTTTACATAGTTGTGTTAAGGCTCTCGTTAAATGTGGGTTGTATTGCATAGAGCCAACATATATGGAATTGCAGTTGGAGTTTCTTAACAGGGTAGTATGTAGGGCATATTTGACCTTGCCAAACGCTTGCCTAATCAGATATTTAGGGAACTCATATTGCTCAGCCAAACCAAAAATGTAGTTAACTTCTTGCTGAAATAATTCATTAGTTGATGAATGTGAGCGAGCTCTTCTAAACAAATAGAATAATGCTGTCAACTTATGTTGTTTAGGGTGTGAAGAATGATAAGGTATTAAAACAGGTGTATGACTGGGTTTTCTATATACACAAGTGGTAATGCAGTTAAGGTTATAGTCCTTACGAATAAGAATATCCAAGTAAGGTAAGCAGTTATTAGCTTCAAATTCTATCGTGAGCCTGATAGTTGGGAACATGGATGATAGTTCGTTGGCGAATAAGTGTAAATCATCCCGGTTGTAAGGCCATGCAACCAGGATGTCGTCAACGTACCTTAAATAAAGCAACGGGCGGTGAGGGAAGGAACCAAGGACCTGATTTTCAATGTGCTGTAACAAAATTTCAGCTAGAACAGCAGACAGGGGGGAACCCATTGGGGAGCCCTCCAACTGTTGATAAAGGCTGTCTTTAAATTTGAAATATGAACGTTTCTTAACAAGACGAAGTGCGTTCATAATAGCATTAATTTCTGAACTCGGGATATGGGAATCAGCAAGTTTTGCCTCAATAATCTGATGTGTGGCCTCAACAGGTACATTAGAGTACAATGAGACCACATCAAGAGATGCCAAAATGAAAGGCTGCGATTGTGGCTGAAGCGATCGCAGTCTTTCTATAGCCTTTGTGGAACTTTTAATAGAATAAAGTGAATATAATTTAATTCAAAATTTTTTTTAATTGTATATATTTCTCATCTTTTAATCATTAAATCGTGCTAAAGACGGAAATCTTTCATCGCTTCAGTGATTAATGTCGCACGAGTCTTCAATATTTGTTGCTTGTTGCGTAAATAATCATCTGCGCAATTCTCACCCAAACGGTGTAGTCACCGCATAGCTGATAAATGACTTAAATAAATGACTTGATAAATGACTTAAATAAATGACTTATCAAGAAACCATGCCTCTCCGGCCCATGTGTCAGGGGCGGATCCAGGATTTTCGTGGGGGGAGGGGGGGGCACGAGTGTCGAAAATAACCGGGGACCTTTCTGATGTTTTTCCACGAAATGAAGAAGTGTTCTTAGTATGTCTATAAATTCTTGCAATTAATTAAGGAAAGCAATATATTTTTAAGTAATACTTTCTTTCACGAAAAAATATTCAATTTGTTATTAAAATCTAAAAAATTGAAGTTTTCCCGTGGTCCTGGGAGGGAGTGCCCCTCGCGCCTCCCCTCTGGATACACTCCTGCCATGTGTTTTAGCTGGTGAATTTTTTTTAAACATCTTTCTTTTTCTTTTTTTTTTTTATTAGAGGTTTAACGACCACCATGAGCAACTCAGTGGGCTATAAGCAGTCGCACATCGTTTGTTCTGTCATTTACTGATAGATTTCTCATAATGATAAATGTTGATAATTACTTGATAAAAAGACGTTCTCATTACATCCGGGAATTCGGAGTCATTCTCTTGCTTTTTAGTAAAGACAAAATAGACTTTATCGTAAAGTTCTGTGGCTTGGGGTCTCATCTACTTCACTTTCATCATAAGCACGAACACTGTATCATACCTTCAAAACCTCATTTATATAAAACGACTACTTTGAAGATGAAAAATAGATCAGTCTGGTTATATTTTAGAATATTTTTACACTGAGAATGTTGTAACTGAATGGCAATCTGACGGAGTAGCATCCGGTGCCTATGGAGCTGCTTCTGTTGCAGCCTCACGTTGCTGTACTGCAGCCTGATATTGTACAGCGTTGAAACCTTCTTTGATTGAGTCTGGTTCAAAAGGTATTGTTATGGCCAAATTAGGGCAAATGCTATTGTTTTATTTGCTTCTGATGCCTCAAAGTATACATCCAAAAACTGTCTGGCAATCAAATTTGTGCAGGTATGGACATGATTTTGGCGTAGAAATCATTTGCTGGGAGTGAAAAAACACTGGTTCTTGAGTTTGATGTTGACATAAAGAAGCTATTAGGCAGACATGGTCGATGGACGAGTGATCAGAGGCACTGGGTCTTTCCCTTCCTTGGACCTAACTTAGGGACTGGCGACAACCCTCATAATTGCTTATGATGGTTATTACCCCCCTCCCCCTCCCCCAATAAAAGAACGCATTGCTTACACTTGGTATTAATTAGCAAAAGAAATGGTCCACATTTTCTGTTCTTTCTTTTCAAGGGATTGCACAATACTGTAAGTTAAGCTTTCTTTCGTCCAACTGCGTTTAGGTCTTTCGTACCAGTTGAACACCTACCTGACCACAGAAAATTTAATTCTTTTGGAAATTAAGGCTTGATGAGGCCAGACTGTTTTGTCGATCTCAAAACTTCGATGTTCCGTGCAAGATTTACCAAGAAATTTCAAAATAGAGGGGTGCTGAAAAAGTTAGGGGAAGAGGGTATTGAAAAAATCTTGAGCGGTGGGTGGGTGATGGATTAAAGCAATTTTAATAAGGTGGAATTTTTTTATAGTGAAATATTTAGGCTTTTTACAGCTAGTATAAAATGAAGAAAACTTTAAAAAATGGAGAACTGTTAAACTTTTTATAATTCAGTATAGTTAAAACGGGGAATTTTTTTTTCAAAATTATGCACGCTTATTTTGTTCTTGTGCTGTCTTTATTTCGTATCTCTCATGTCTAAATGCTTCTTTACACAAGGCAAAAACAACTAAGTATTAACATGGGTTGCTGAAACAGTAAATATTAACGTTTTCAAATCTTGTGCAAGCTGAAATGATTCAGAAGTGCATCTGCACAATATGTAGCAGACTGAAGAGATATGTACAATACGTTTTGTGCGGTTGCAATGACTGATTTTAAAACTAGCAATGAAGCGTTAGAAGGCTATATGCATAGGATTCTGGTCAATTGGTACACAACGGAATTAGAGCCCTTTGGTCTAATTAAGCGGCTTCCCCAATTAAGCAGTGGGGTCAATTAACCGGAATCTACTGTGCACACAATTCAAATTGAAAAAAAAAGAAAAGAAAAGGAAACATATTACATTATGGCAGAAGATACTTCGAGGTAGAGCTGAGGAAGTCATGTAAATCCTAACTGATATTTACAAATGGCTATATGATAATAAGATATACAATATATTTCATTATATTATATGTGTTTGTGTGTGTTACACACCTTCAACTAGAGGGGTGTTGAGCCTTTTTATGGGGGGATGTTGAAGAGGGGTTTGGTATGTGTATATAAACCTTGGTTATGTGCAATGCGTTTTGGATGCTTCTGACCTTCTTTTCCGAATTCGTAAAGCGTCTTTTGAAGCACTCTACCACTTTTAGGTTTGTTTTCAGTAATATTTTGTTGAAAAGAAATGCAGTGAAACCTCGGTTAAACGTTTTTCTAGAGGATGACCTTAAAAACGTATAAATGTAAAAAACGTATAAAGAAAATTTCAAAATGTTAAATACTATTGAAAATTTATAATTTAAATGAGTACAAGGTGTTACTTGATAATGATTTGTTTAAAGTCGAATCTGTGGAGGAAGAAAAAAAACGCGTTACATATTACATTGAAGAGCAATTGAATTAGAGACAGCTGGCGTTATGCAAATGTGGCGCTGTGGGCGGCCCTGTAAACGGAAACGACATGACGTATGCAGCTATCCGACAATATAAGGAGTGATGCGACGGGAATCAATAAGTTTCGGACGCAGTATGGATAAGACGAAGGATCTAAGCGCATTTGTTCGTGGGAAAATTGTCGGGGCCCGACGAATGGGTTACTCCATCTCAGAAGTCGTGCAGGCACTGGAATTTTCACGAGCCACTGTGTCACGGGTGCACCGTGAGTACATCGAATCCGGTAAAACCATCCCTGCAAGGGACAACTGCCGTGGATAACAGCGTGTGGATGGGCAGGGTCATCCTCGGTTAGCTCGCATTGTAACAGCGGATAGACGGGCCACAGTGCAAGAAATCACTCGGCAATTTAACACTGGTGCACAAAAACGTGTAAGCAGCCACACCATCCAGAACCATCTCCTCGCTATGGAGTACAGAAGCCATCGTCCCACGAGGGTACCGCTGCTGACCGCACATCACGGTGCAAAGATTATCATGGGCGCGGGAACATCGCCACTGGACCCCAGACATGTGGAAAAATGTTGCCTGGACTGATGAGTCGAGATTCACGTTGGTACATGCGGATGACAGGATACGAGTACGGCGCAAACCACATGAAGCGATGGATCCTTCTTGCCAGCAGGGTACTCTTCAAGCTGGTGGGGGTGGCATTCTCGTCTGGGGACTGTTTACGTGGACTGAAATGGGACCCTGGTACGTGTGACATCGTCCCTCACAGGTCAACGTTACCGGGATATCCTGAACGACCATTTGCTCCCATTTGTGCGTCTTCAACATCCCACTGGGGACCTCATCCTGCAACAAGACAATACACCGTGCCATCGCTCCCAAATTGTATCCGAATGGTTGGATGAACACTCCACCGACGTGATCTCGCTTCCTTGACCAGCTAGGTCACCTGACCTCAATCCCATTGAGCACATCTGGGAAGCCACCGAGAGAGATGTTTGAGGCTCTGACCCCTCCCCCTCCATCAAATCTTCGTGAACTGTGAGTACTTGTTCAGTGGTCGTGGATCCGTATGGCTTTCCAACGCTTCCGGTGTCTTGTCGAGTCCATGCCGAAACGAATCGCCGCCGTCATCAGGGCGAAAAATGGTGCTACACGTTACTAGACACGTATCTCTAATTCAATTGCTCTCCAGTGTATAATATATTCATGGTTGGTTGGTTGGTTGGTTAGTGGATTTTAGTGGCGCAAGGGCCAGGTTTGGCCAAAGAGCGCCAGACAAAGAACTATCAGCCACAGAATTTTAAAAGCGTGGAAAATGAGTAAGAGCAGACAGGCTTGGTAAAAGTTGAAAAAGAGTATGATGAAAGCAGGGAAGACAAGGTAGTTAATTAGGTTTATAAAAAAATTTACTAATTGAGATGGACGAACCGTCACTCTCCTCCCCCCACACTCCTCTGCAATGCTGGCAGAGGGCGGGGACGAACTGTCACTCTCCTCCCCCCCCATGTTCCTCTGCAATGCTGGTTGAGGCTGGGGACGAACTGTCACTCTCCTCCCCCCATGTTCCTCTATAATGTTGGTTGAGGGTGGGGACCTCGCTGAGGCCGAGACAGTTGGATGGACACTGCACACCTTTGCGGATTGAGGGCCGGGTCTTCCGCACGTGCAGGCTGTCTGCTGGGAACCGGAAGAGTCGGTCGTCTGCAAAAGAGAAGGCGCAGACTCAGCTGGTCGAATAAGCTGGAGCTCGGTGAAATCCACCTGTGTCGCTTGTTCAACTGTAGATCGCTTGGCAAGTGCGGCGAGAGCTACAGGGCGCGGAACAAAGGGCTGCACGGGTTGCGGCAGAGACTGAACCACTGCGGCAAAAGTACGCTGTCGGGTGGTGGGTATACCCAACTTGGCCTTGGCAGCAGGGTACGAGAGGCCTTCCAGGGTCTTGAGGCGCTGGATCGCCATCTCGTCCTTCCATTTCATACAGGTGCGGGAGTAAGCTGCATGGGCCTCACCACAATTAACACAGGAGGCCGCAGAAGTGCAACCTTCCCCGTCATGTTCACTGGAGCCACAATTTGCGCAACGAGCGGAACTCTTACAGAAACGTTGGGAATGCCCGTACCTCTGGCACCTGAAACAGCGCAGAGGACTGGGAATGTACGGGCGAACTCCACAGACCAAGTAGCCAGCCTTGATTTCGATCGGAACTTTCGGGGAGTTAAAAGTCAAGATTACATTTTTAGATTTAATCAAAGAGCCATCACGCCGGAACATCATACGACGTGCAGCAATAACACCTTGATCTGCAAGTTCAGTCACCAATTCTTCTTCACTGCATGGCAAGAGATCAAACTCCGAAATAACACCCCGAGAGGTGTTAAGAAACGGGTGAGGTGTCACTTTGACAGGAACGCCTTGAAGACTAGTGAGGTGCAGAAAAGTGTTACTCTGAGAAACACTGCAAGTTTGGACAAGCAGGTCCCCAGAGCGAAACTTCCTCACAGACTTCAAGGGGCCAACCGCAGCGTCCAAAGCTTTAGAAATGAAAAAGGGAGATCTGGTGGACAGTCTCTCATTCGGATCGATGGATTCTACAACTAAATGTGTAGCATGTGTATTCACAGCAATCGAGGGTAGACGACGCTTCGGAGCGACTGGTACAGCTGCCGAAGAAGAGGTTTTACATTCTTGGTCCAGGTCATGGTCTAAAGAACGTTTAAGGTTTTGAGACTTGGTAGGTTGAGAAGATGAAGTGTCGTTGGCAACTATCATTGTCTCAGGTGACTTAAATTTGGAGCGTTTGTTTTTTGGGTTTACCCATGGAAAAAAAAGAAGTAAGATTCGTCTGCAGACTACTCCACCCACCACCGAGCCCTACAAGGGAGAACTGGAGGTCCGCAAGCCAAGAAAATGACGCTGGACACAGTTCTGGAGCTTATACGTTGCAGATATAGTCCGTTGGCTGTGATCACACGCACTCGGCGGACACTTCGGCCTCCTGGTACCGTCATGCCAACGCCTTTGGCATGATCCCACAGCCCCCGGGCTTACCCTGCCGTGCTATACGACAAAAAAGCCGCTAAAGCCCTGTACACAACTTGGTACAAGACTTCTGACTAGAGGTGGGTTAGTCTCTAGCCTCCCGTTTACAGCGAAGCCGGGGTCGAAGAGGAGTGTTGGTACACAGGAGGCACTGAACCGGTCTCCTGCGACCTCAGCCGCCAGACATCCCATTTCCGCCTCACGGGTCTCCGCACGCGGCAAACATGCAGGTAGGTCTAGCACCCAAACCAGCTAAAAGGAAAAAGAAAGCCAAAGAAGACAAATATTGGAAGGGAACCTAAACGGAATCTCAGCAACCTACGAACTGAGCGGTTAATATAAAACAGTTAGTGGTGGAGGGTAACAAAACCACAAGACCGGGGTGTTAGTACATAACGTGGTAGCGATTAGGTAGAGAATACAACACGAGCAACTAGCCAGTGGAGAAAATAGATAAAAACGAAAAAGCGAGACACAAGACCAGCTGGGGATCGTGGGGCCGCAACTCCCCAACAGCTGGATGAACAGCCGTCCCTGCAAACACCAACAGCACCAAAACAAAAAACAAGCGGTGGCATGACATCAGATGTTGACCAGTCACAAGGTCAGCTCGGGCCGTGGGGGCGCCGCTCCCCAAATAACTGGTAAACCAGTTATCCCCGTGCGGGTTATATCATCATCATCATCATTGTCAACCATTATCAATCCACTGCTGGACGAAGGTCTCCCCAAGTTTCCTCCACAACGGTCTGTCTTGTGCCAGTCTCCTCCATGTCACCCCTGCATACTTTCGAATTTCATCCACCCATCTCCCATGTGGTCTTCTTCTGGGTCTTTTCCTGTCCCTTGGAATCCAATCTAAAATTTCGGCTGTCCATCGATGATCTGTCCTTCTGGCAGTATGTCCAGCCCATTGCCATTTCAGGGATTTAACTCTGATCATGATGTCTTCCACTCTTGTCATTTTTCGGATCCACGAGTTCCTCTTCTTATCTCTCCTGGTTACACCAAGTATGCACCTCTCCATGCTCCTTTGAGTTGTCTGCAGCCTTTGTATGTCTCTTTTAGTTAAGGTCCACGTCTCTGCACCATACGTAAGCACTGGAAGGATGCATTGATCAAACACTTTTCTTTTAAGACATAATGGCATATTGCTCTTGAAAATTATGCTGTTTCTTCCAAAAGCTCTCCAGGCAAGTTTTGTACGCCGATTAATTTCTTCATCAATGTGACCCTCACTTGATATCTGCTGTCCAAGATAAACGTACGTGTCTGTTATCTCCAGCTTTTCTCCATCAATCGATAAATCTTCATTTCTTGTAAAAGCATTGAACATCACTTTTGTCTTCTGAAAGTTCATTTTTAATCCCACTTCTTTACTCTTGTCAGCAAGTTCCTGGATCATACTCTGCAGCTCTGATGGGCTAGTTGCAAAAATGACTACGTCATCAGCAAAACGAAGGTGGGTTAGATAATCTCCATTAATCTTTATCCCCTTGTTTTCCCAGCTCAGCGACTGAAAAACACCCTCCAATGTGGCATTAAAGAGCTTCGGAGATATGGTGTCACCTTGTCTCACTCCCTTTCCAATTTTTATGTGTGTTGTATTTTCAAACAGCCTAATCTTTGCACTTGCATTTTCATAGATGTTATTAATAATATTAATGTATGCATCTTCAATACCGCAGGTTTTCAGAGCCATTGTAACTGCTGATGGTTTCACCGAATCAAAGGCTTTTTCATAATCGATAAAAGCCATGCACAATGGAAGTTCATATTCTTTTGCTCTTTCAATTAGTTCTCTCAGCACATGGATATGATCTATTGTGCTGTAGCCACTCCTGAATCCAGCTTGTTCTCTCGGTTGAGCCATGTCCAGTGCTACCTTCAAGCGGTGTGAAAGAACTTTAGGGAAGATTTTATAAACTACTGATAGGAGGCTGATAGGTCTGTAGTTTCCGAGATCCTCAATGTCACCTTTCTTATGTAGCAGGATCATTGTAGCGGTGTTCCAATCTTCAGGAATCTTTCCTTCATTAAGGCATCGAGTGAAAATTTGGGCGAGTACTGTTTCGATTTCTCCACTTGCTTCTTGTATGATGTCTACAGTAATTCCATCTTCTCCTGGAGCTTTTCCCCGCTTCATGTTCTTGATTGCATGTGCAACTTCTGCTGGAAGGATTGGAGGAACTCTGGTACTGGTATCTTTCATGATGTCTGGAGTGCATGTATCATCCCTTTCAAATAATTTGGAGTAGAAATCTTTCACTCTTGTCAAAATTTCGCCTCTATTTCTTGTTACAGAACCATCTTCTTTTCTCAGTGCCATAATCTGTTTTCTTCCCTTACTGAGATATCCCTTTGCTATCTTTAGGCTTTGGTTGTTTTCAATTGCTTTCCTCACTAGTTCACAGTTGAATTTTCTTACGTCTTCAGTGATACTTTTTCGTACTGTCTTGCATAGCTCTATATATTCCACTTTGGAAGTCACATCTTCTTTAGTTGTCCTCATCTCTCTTCTTTTTTGCATCAACATTTTCGTTTTTCCTGATAATTTATTTACATGCAACTTGTTCTTAGACCCAGCTAATTTTGTTGCTGTTTCCATAAGAGCTTTGGTTACTTTTCTGTTAACTTCAGAGATGTCCACTTCTTCCGATGTTAGGCCTTCTAAAGCAGAGAACCTGTTCTTCAGTTCCAACTTGAAGGTATTATGGTGTTTTTTAAGGTTGGTTATGTCAATAGATTTTGTTTGTCTTATGAGCTTGCCACGTTCAAGTTTAGTGTTGAGGTGCATCTTACATCTCACCAATCTATGGTCACTACCTGTGTTGAACTTGTTTAGCACACTGCAGTCTTCTATGACGAATTTTTTGTTACACATAATAAAATCAATTTCACTTGTCATCCCATTTGGATGTCTCCATGTCCATTTCCTGTGTGGCTTTTTCTTGAAGAAGGAGTTCAAGATGAAAAACCCTTCTGCCTCTGCAAACTCAACGAGAGTATTTCCACGCTGGTTTCTGTTGCCGTGACCGAATTTACCTACTGAAGTTTCATTCTGTTGCCGTTGCCCTATTTTTGCATTGAAATCTCCCATAATTATTTTCAAGTGCTGCTTACCTTTATTATTTAGATGACAAATTTCCTCATAAAATTCTTCAATTTCTTCTTCAGGATGACTTGTGGTGGGTGCATAAGTTTGAATAATCTGAGCCTGGTATCTTCTCGATAGTTGGATAACGAGTCGTGCAGCTCTGTCAGAGGAACTTTCAACTTCTACCACTTTATCCTTCAGTTTCTTGTTTATTATAAATCCAACACCACTAGTTCTGCCAGTATCTGTCCCACGATAGTAGAAGAGATGTCCACTTTTCAGTTCGATGAGATCTTCTCCTTTTCTTCTTACCTCACTTAGCCCCACAATGTCCCACTTGATCCTTTGTAGTTCCTCTTCGAATTCAAGAAGCCTTGAATCAGAAGATAGGGAGCGTCCATTGTACGTTGCCAAGGTCAGCATCAGATGGCAGCCTAGTCCGGTCCTCCGGGGATTCTTAGCACCCTCTGCCTTCATGTCGCACTGGCCGCTGCCTTGGCCAGGTACATTCCAGCTGCCGGAGACTGAGGGCCAAGATTTAAGTTGTGGAGTCATTTTGGAGGGGTTTGGCCATAACTCACCACGCTGGCCAAGCGGGTTGGTGAGTGCGGGATAGCATTTCCTCTGATCCCGATGGTAGAGTTATACCGCTATTGGCGGTCGTCAGAGCCCCTTTAGTGGGAACAGGATGCACCACGAGAAGGCGGGGTTGACATTTGTCAAGAAGAGGCTGTGATGTTACGCATCACCTGACCTTACATCCCGCGGGTATAATTTTGCAATTATCTGTAAGAAGTTCTATTTTGAATTGTTAACTATGGAACTCAATAATAGAGTAACATACGAGCCCGTAAGTTATTCTACCAAGCAGTTAGAAAATCGGTTTAAGGCATTCTTCAAGAAACTTAAAATTCCACAAACTAGAAGATATGAGCCTGAATTTCCATTTCTTTTTGCAACGGTTAAGTTTCATAAGGATCCTGTGAAGTTCAGGTATATAGCTAGTGGAGTAAGGAGTCATAAAAAGAAAATAGATCTTGCTTTTGAAGATGTCTTAAAGAAGGTTTTGAAACACATTAGAAACTGTTCTAACTTGATGTACAGAGATTTTTGGATAATTAATAATAATGCAGAAGTAATTTCTACTATACTCAAAGTTTGTCCCCTAGATATTAATAGTTATGATTTTGAAAACCTATATACTAATCTGCCTCTATCAGATATAATCACTACCTTTAAAGAGCTGTATGCAGAATTTAAACTTAACCAATTTGTTGATGTAGGAACTTGGAACTCTTATCTCAATTGCTGCATAAAAAATAACCATATCTTATATAATAATACTCTCTATAAGCAAGTGAACGGTATTCCAATGGGAACATCAACGTCCACGAATATCGCTAATCTATTCCTGTTCTTTAAGGAATATAAATTCATTAAAAATCACCCCACCTGCTCAGATAACTACCTTTACACTTTTAGATATATTGATGATCTGCTGTGTATCAATAATTCAGAAGTTATAGAGAGTGATTTTGATAATATCTATCCTAGCTCTCTTAACTTATGTAAAACCAACCACAGTAATCAGGAACTTGAGTTCCTAGACTTAAGCATTAAGCTCAGCAGAGGTAACCCATCTATTAGCCTCTTTGATAAAAGAGTTAATTTTCCTTTCAAAGTAATTAAATATCTACACTGGAATAATAACATTTCAACCAAAGTAATTGAGAATGTACTAATTTCTCAGGTCCTAAGAATTTCAAGAATTTGCAGCAACAATTTGGACTTCAATTACCACATTAATATACTATTAGAAAGTTTTCTAGAGAACGAAATTCCTTCTTCTTTCATCAAAAGAACTTTAAGAAAAATTATTCTGAATAATAGAGTAAGGTTGGCAGATCTGCTTTAATTTTCTACACAGTTAATAATATGATTCTGACCAATCAAAGCCGTAAGGAAGTTGGCTAGAGGATGCCTATTAACTACCTAAAGGAACCTTAGTGCTATGGATATGACGGTCCTATTAAAACAAAAAATTAAATAATATAAACAAAATCACAAAAAAAGCTTAAAAATCTGTTTATAAAAGAAAATAAAAACAAATAAAAAAGAAAACTAGTTATTCATCACTAGGATAGCTATACTAAAAATAGTAAAACCAACATTAAAACTAATAAGATTCTGATTAATCTATAGAAGCTCACTAAGGTGATTTAATACATGCAAAGATTATTAAATAAACTGCTCGTGTATTTTATAATATTCCTCATGTATTTTGGAGAGTTAATTCTGCTCTTTCTGATCATACAGATCCACAGTCTTAAGTTTATATATTTTTTTCTCTGGTTAAAATCTCCGCGCGTTGGTTTCTTGCTGTATGAGGAGGCCATCAGCCCCACCCTCACTGCCCCCCAGCGTCTAGGGAGTGGCGGAAGAGGTCAGCCATGTTCTTCTCTTGTGAGGAGAAAAGTTTTTGTCACACAAGAGGTAAGCTCTCTTCCTTGTTTTTGGGTTCTAGGTTTTATAAGTTCAATGTTTGTACTTCATGTACCTTTTCTCTGTCGTTTTTTAGCTTTTCAGCTTTTAAGCATTTGTTTGTCTGTTAACATTTTTGCGGGTTTTATCTCTTACTTTTCTTTGTAACTTTGAGCGTCTTTTGGGGTACCTAGGAACAGAAGATGGCTAAGCTTGTTCCTTTTCTATGCGCTGTCTATGCGCTGTTTTTTCAAAGTAGTTAAGTTCTTAATAACTAATTAATTATGCACTTAAAGCACTGCTGAAATACTTTGTACATATTGCAACTAACTGTTTAAGGTATATAACTTTCACAAAGTTTTCTTTAGTTAATTATTATCTTTAACTTATTCTCGTTTTCGTGCTGTCATAAGTTGTAGAGTAGGGGGTTTTAGACTCAAGTTTTCTTTCAAAAATCTGTTCGTTATAAATTAACATTTCCTTTTTTAATTTGCAATGTAAAATTTGGATTTCTTTTGCATTGTTTTTCAGGTTTAAATTCTCTCTCAAACGAACTTGGAATTTCGTTATAGCTGAAAATCATTTCTAATTATTATGTCACTCTCACAGCTTGAGTTCTCTTTAATCTTCTTCTCTCTGTTTAATAGTAACAGATGAAGAGCATGGGTCTGGCCAGGAAGGTTAATGGATGCAAGCGAAATTGTTAACTAGTGCTAGGTCATGCTACTCTACGGAGGACATGACTTATATATATATATTTTTTAAACTATTTTAGGTGGGAATGTTACTTGCATCTATGGCCTTGCAGAAACCCATTTCCAACTAGGTCTTTGTGGAAGTGAGAAAATGCAGAGTTTTTGCTGGTCCTTGATAAAGCCAAGGCTCAGTATTCTCGACACCTTCTACATTCAGTTGTTTTATTTTATTTTTTTATCTTTTCTCCTTTTACTCACACAGGTAGATACATAACCTTTTCTATGTTGTACTAGGTGTGAGTCAAAATTATATATGTATTTTTTTGCTTAGGTATCTTCTTTATAGAATATATATATATATATATAATATATTCAAACGCATTGCAAAAATCATAAATCCTATGAAATTCAAACGCCTCTTTTGACGACATTATCTGCCTGTAAAAATCTTGATTCTAGATTAAGTAAAATCCTCACAACTAAGAATCTGAGGCCAGTGCTTCAGAACGGAACTCAACTTTTGTTTTCTATTAGTGTACCCATTTGAAACCAGAATGTTGAATATTGTTGATACATTTAGGGTTCTATTCTACTACGCCACCACAAAATAGTGGAGTCACAAAGTTACGTCCCAAAGATTTTCCAGTTTTTAAATAACGCATATGTGTGGGAGTCATGAAATGAGAAACCAATTTTTTTTCATCCAAATAGACGTTCTCTGATTGGATCAAAGTTCAACTTTGGCTGCACGCAGAAGTAACACAACAGCGCCGTCTCAGATCAGGTCAAATGTAGAGAATTTTAGGAAGGGAGTGTCTGATCCCAGGTCTTAAACAACTCTTAGATATAGGAAGATTTGGGCTAGAGTGCCCGATAGAAAAATGACACGGAAGCGAGGTAAAAAGGAAGAGGAAGACGCCCTTATTTATTACCGGGAGGCCAGTACCAGGGGTCAGACGGGTTAACATGCCTATCAGAACAGATGTAGCAGATTTTAGGAAGGGAGTGTCTGACCCCAGGTCTTAAACAACGCTTAGATATAGGAAGATTTGAACTAGAGTGCCCTAAAGAAAAGTGACACGGAAACGAGATAGAAAGGGAGAGAAAAACGCCCTTATTTATTACCGGGAGGCCAGTACCAGAGGTCCGACGGCTTAACGTGCCCATCAGATCAGATGTAGAGGATTTTAAAAAGGGAGTGTCTGATCCCAGGTCTTAAACAATCCTCAGAAATAGGAAGCTAGGAGATTTGGGCTAGAGTGCCCGATAGGAAAGTCACACGGAAGCGAGGTATAGAAAGGGACAGGAAGACGCCCTTATTTATTGCCGGGAGGCCAGTAACAGAGGTCCGACGGCTTAACGTGCCCATCAGATCAGATGTAGAGGATTTCAGGAAGGGAGTGTCTGACCCTAGGTCTTAAACAACCCTTAGAAGTAGGAAGTTAGGCAATTTGGGCTAGAATGTCCGATAGGAAGTGACACGAAAGCGAGGTAGAAGACGCCCTTACTTACTACCGGGAGGCCAGTACCAGGGGTCCGACGGCTTAGCGTGCCCATCAGATCAGATGTAGAGGATTTTAAAAAGGGAGTGTCTGATCCCAGGTCTTAAACAATCCTTAGAAACAGGAAGCTAGGAGATTTGGGCTAGAGTGCCCGATAGGAAAGTCACACGGAAGCGAGGTATAGAAAGGGACAGGAAGACGCCCTTATTTATTACCGGGGGGCCAGTACCAAGGTCCGACGGCTTAACGTGCGCATCAGATCAGATGTACAGGATTTTAGGAAGGGAGTGCCTGACCCCAGGTCTTAAACAACGCTTAGATATACGAAGATTTGGACTAGAGTGCCCGATAGGAAAGTGACACGGAAGCGAGGCAGAAAAGGAGAAGAAGACGTTCCTATTTATTACCGGGAGGCCAGTACCAGGGTCCGACGGCTTAACGTGCGCATCAGATCATATGTAGAAGATTTTTGGAAGGTAGTGTCTGGCCCCAGGTCTTAAATAACCCTTAGAAATAGGAAGCTAGGAGATTTGGACTAGGGTGCCCGATAGGAAAGTGACATGGAAACGAGGTAGAAAGGGGGAGGAGAACACCCTTATTTATTACCAGGGGGCCAGTACCAAGGGTCCGACGGCTTAACGCGCCCATCATATCAGATCGGATTAGAGCATTTCGGGAAGGAAATGTCTAACCCCACGTCTTAAACAATCCTCAGAAATAGGAAGCTAATAGATTTGGGCTAGAGTTCCTGATAGGAAAGTGACACGGAAGCGAGGTAGAAATGGGGAGGAAGACGTCCTTATTTATTAACGAGGGGACAGTACCCGGGGTCCGCGGCTTAATGTACCCGTCAGATCAGATGTAGAGGGTTTTAGGAAGGTTGTGTCTGACCCCAGGTCTTAAACAACCCTCAGAAATAGGAAGCTAGTAGGAGATTTGGGCTAGTGTGACCGATAGGAAAGTGACACGGAAACGAGGTAGAAAGGGAGAGCAAGACGCCCTTATTTATTACCGGGAGGCCAGTACCAGGGGTCCGACGGCTTAACGTGCCCATCAAATCAGATGTAGAAGATTTTAGAAAGGGAGTGTCTGACCCCAGGTCTTAAACAAGCCTTAGAAATAGGAAGCTAGGAGATTCGGACTAGAGTGCCCGATATGAAAGTGACAGGGAAGCGAGGTAGACCCCTGGTACTTCCGGGGCCAGTACCAGGGGTCCAACGGCTTAACGTGCCCATCCGACGCACGGCGGATATTTAATGGTTGGAGCGTTCGTACCTTTCCGGGATCGAACCTGAGGTTCCCCCGTGGCAATCACGAACGTTGATCACTAGACCATCCGTGGCCCGCAGCGCCGTTTCAATTCTCTGAGATTTGTGTGACACTAGGTTACGTATGAAGAAATCAAAGAACCGTGTATTTTTAATAATCTGAAATTCAAGTGTTAACGTAAAATCACATAAACATAAAATTACGTATAATCGAGTTAAGAAAGGTGATAGAAACTACAGTAAAATATTGGGGCTAACGCGCAGTTAGGTATAAAAGTGAAAGGCGTATAACTGAAGAACGTACAACCGATGTTCCACTATATTTCCAAAAAGTGAAACGTTCTGGAATGCAGTAAATTAAACTTCCATGCAAGCAAAAGAAAACATGTGCCAAGTACCGCGTGAGATTTTTTTAAACCTGCGTTTGTATGTGTGCGTCATAATAAGTAGCTTGTGTTTCTCGATGATACGGCATATACTGAAAGAACTTAAAAGGATGAATTAAGCTGCGTATCTTCAAGCAACCTATTACTTTTTTAATGAAACAGTAATACAAAGGGCAAAACTAGAACATCGCGTAGGAAAGTTTATGCAAATTTATGCCCCTTGGTGTTATTTGCATTTATTGTTTGAGGATATTCCGGTTTGATAAACCTTAAACAAAAATACAGAAAAGCTAGGCATCGGAAAGAAGAAATAAATTAAGCAAATAGACCTTGAAAGCTGTTTACTTGAGAACCATCTCACAAATTAGTCGCTAAGAAGAGATTTCTTGAAGCTTTCGAAACTACACGTGAGTTTTGAAGAATTACTTTCTGATTTGTTCATCGCTGCGCTTAGAGTCATTTTCGAAAATTGAGTCTGATGCACCACTCAATAGTTTATTTCATTGTTACGCAATATTATCATTTCACTTTTGCCCAACAATATTTCATTACGTAAAAACGAAGCAATATCTCACTGCATTCTTGCAGGATTCTCACGTAAAACGTGGTAAAAGCTATTACAAAATTGAGTCTGATGCAGCACTTTTTCTTCTGTTTACTGTCACATTTTTTGGAAACAATAAAAATTGCTCTAAAAATATCTAATGCGGAAGGAGTGATATTGTCCCTATATGAAATACTTCTCGCATTAAAAGTGCCTCCAGCTACAACAGGAATAGATTGCACTTCTGTCCAACGTGAATACATTAATGTTTTCCTAAGTCGCCAGTGATATTCACGAAATATCTGAACTGAGATTCTCATACAGGTGCGAGGGTCATGCAAATGCATTTTGCAATGTCGTCCTCGAATGTAGGGCACTTTCGGTGCTTTGAACTCTTAAAAAAGAATACAAACAACAGAAGGTCGCTTTGAATCATAACGCGCTTTTAGTGAGAGTACGTTCTGACGGAACTGAAAAACATGAAATCCAAAGTGGGTTAAGGACTGGACTTTCAAGATCAAGTAGCTTAGAGGCAAAGTGAAGTTAACAAACAGTAGAACTCGCTGATAACGAGCAGCTCGAGACCGACGGCAATCCTTGTTAAATCCAGGCGCTCCCTAAATCCGTCATTGGGGGGGGGGGGGGGTGACCCACCATGTAAAATATGCATATTCTGGCTCTCTAGTGATGACTACTTTGTCATTTATGTATAACAGATTTTTCTTAAAGATTTTGTCATTTATTAAAGTTTCGGATTTCCAACTTGACTGTTACGTGAGTTGACCGCTGTTTAACACCACATATGAAGAAAAAGCAGCGCCGATCTTTCCAAAGCAAAATTCACCTGGAGGGGTGTGTTCTCAGACGACGGCTATGTCGTTCCTGACAGATTATATTATCGTCGCGCTACGGTTACCTTTCTTAGACAAGCAATGCGGGTTACTTTTCCACTGATTAAAGACACTGGATGTCTCACCTTTTGAGAAACCAATCAGCTTTGCTGTTTTCAAAATCGTCGCTCCAGCAAGATGAGCACCGCGTTTATCAAACTCCGAAAGATCCAATGAATGAAATACCGGATTACACCATTGTACAATACAAATTTGGAAGATGTGAATCTGTCTTTTGGTGTAAATATGACATGGATGTGAAGCCAGATAATATTCGAAAACTTGAAAATTTTGACTTCCTGGACCAAGTTTCAAGTTTCCGATTAATTTGAGTATAACTATCACAGGATTCGCTAGTCGAACCAACCGGCATTCATATATAGCGAATCTGGAGGTTAGAATTCACTCCAAAGAACGGATTCACATCTTCCAAATTTGTATTGTACAATGGTGTAATCCCGTATTTCATTCATTGATATTCTGCGCCTTCGGAAAGTCACGGGAATGTATTCTAACCTCCAGATTCGCTATATATGAATGCCGGCTGCTTCGACTTGCAAATCATGCGATGGTTATACTCTAATCGGAAACTTGAAACTTGGTCGTTCTGGTGGTGTAGTGGTTAGCATGCTCGGGCACTATCCGGAAGACGCGGATTCGTTTTCCGCTCCAGAACGACGAAATTTTCCAGTGTTCGTTTATTATCTGCCTTAACATCCATGTCATATTTACACCAAAAAGCGGATTCACATCTTTCAATTCGAAAGATCCTTTGTTTTTTTCGGTTGTGATCAACACGACTGATTATACTGACGAGTAGCAGTCTTAAATAGCAGCTTAGATCCCATGGTGACGCACGTGACACGTATTTTGCATATACGCTGCCGTAAGTGATGTTTACATACATCTGCATAAAGGTTTGTAATGCAGTCGCCCGTGAGTGTGTGACGTACCTGCCAGCAGGACGCACACGACATAAAGGCAGATAGTAGTCAGAGCAAACGTCCGCGTAGCTCAATTGGTAGAGTGACTTATTCCGGAATGAGGGGATCCGGGTTCGAATCCTGGCGTGGACAGAAATGACGGAGAAATTTACTTCGTTATAATGGCCCCCGAACTATCCGGATGACCCGACCGTTCATATTTTCGCAATGGTGTGATGTTATTTCCACACCGCGAGATAGGAAAAATCAGAGAATCCCTTCACCAGCGCTTCGAAAAATAAATGTGTGTGGCGTTGCATTCCACACACTAGATTGACTGGGAGTTCTCAAGTGTACGTTCTACAGTGGATGGCTGCCTGCGACGATTCATGGTCACGGCTGACCCGTGGGCCATGCCCCCGGCCCTCTTTCTGGGGGGGGGGGGGAGATGTGACGTACCTGCCAGCAGGACGTACACGACATAAAGGCAGATAGTAGTCAGAACAAACGTCCGCTTAGCTCAATTGGTAGAGTGACTTATTCCGGAATGAGGGGATCCGGGTTCGAATCCTGGCGTGGACAGAAATGACGGAGAAATTTACTTCGTTATAAGTGCATTACAAATGAGTTGCACAAATCAAACCCAAAGCGGAAGAGTAAAATCCCGCTAACAGAATGCTAGAACCTCGAATTATGGTGGCCATTTAAGCAATTCCCACGAATGGGAAAGTATCGCCCTAGCTGAAACAAGCACATGTTGTCGCACGAGAAGCTGGCATAAGGGTGGATGTGAACGTGGATCCCAGTCTTGAGCCCTAGACATTTTGCCGATACTTTGTCCAGGAAACTATGAGTTCATACATCCTCCAGTCGACTGATTTATGTGAAGCCACAGAGCACAAAGATGGTGCTTTTGCACTGAAAGTTCGCTTACCTGCAACACTGGCGACAATAACAACTCTGCCTTTACATTTCCTCAGTAGGGGAAGGAATGCTTTCGTCACTCTCACAGCACCGATCACATTGACGTTGAACATATTTTCAACCGCTGCCATGCTGCACCATTCCAGTTCCGAGAAAATGGCGACGCCTGCATTGTTTACTAACGCCCACAAATCTGCAATAGAAACAAAGCACAAATAATTTACCACTCTTACACCGATCACCTACAACAGGATACAAACACATACACTCAATGGACAGAACAGTAGGGACACCTAACTAATAGCGTGTTAGTCCGCCTCTAGCGCGAATAACAGCCTGTACGCGCAGAGGCATCGACTCCACCAGAAGCCGGAGGGTCTCCGGAGGTAATGACAGCCATGCCTGTCGTAGCATTGTCTACAACTCTGCCAGAGACATTGGTCCAGAATCGACGGCTCTGATGTACCGCTCCACGATATTCCAGACACTATAACGAAGTAAATTTCTCCGTCATTTTTGTCCACGCCGGGGCTCGAACCCGGGTCCCCTCATTCCGGAATAGGTCACTCTACCAATTGAGCTGCGCGGACGTTCGTTCTGACTGCTATCTGCCTTTATGTGGTGTGCGTCCTGCTGGCAGGTACGTCACATCTCCCCCCCTCCCGAAAGAGGGTCGGGGCATGTCCCACGGGTCAGCCGTGACCAAGAATCGTCACAGGCAGCCATCCGCTGTAGAACGTGCACTTGACAACTCCCAGTCATTTTTTTATTTTTCAAAGCGCTGGAGAAGGGATTCTCTAGTATTTCCTCTCTCGCGGTGTGGAAATAACACCACACCATTGCGAGATTTTGAACGGCCGGATCATCCGGAAAGTTCGGGCGTCATTATAACGAAGTAAATTTCTACGTCATATTTGTCCACGCCGGGGCTCGAACCAGGGTCCCCTCATTCCGGAATAAGTCACTCTACCAAACGTTTGTTCTGACTGCTATCTGCCTTTATGTCGTGTGGGTCCTGCTGGGCAGGTACGTCACAACACCTTCATCAGGGTTTAAATACGAGGACCTTGGGAGCCACTGGATGGTTCCAAACTCAGATGGGTGTTCCTCGAGCCATGCCTGGGAGATTGCGGCTCGTCTGGGGCGATGCATTGTCCTGCTGGAACAGACCATCGGCTGCAGGATGCGCGAAGGCCATGACAGCGTGTTAGTGATCAGTCAGCGTGCAGCAGTTAAGGACCGCTCTAGGCACACTAAGGGACCTAATGTGTTCCACGAGAAAGCTTTCCAAATCATCACAGATCCACCACTGCCTTGAGCAAAGCTGACCTGACACGACGGGGCCATGGCCTCATGCTGTCGATGCCACACCCACACCCTCCCGTCAGCTCGGTGCAAATGAAAACGGGATTCATCTGATCATACGACGTGGTGCATGGTCCAGTTTTGATGTTCCTGGCATCATCCGAGGCGTGATGTCCGATGACGAGCAGTCAACAGTGGCAGACGAGTAGGGCGTCGGCTCCCGTAGCCCTGGGTATGCAACGTGTGCCGTACGGTTTGGCTGCCGCTGCTTCGGCCTCCGACATTTAACCAGTATGTTATTTGCACCTCCGTTGCCAAGCTGTCGGTCTGTACGAGCCTGGACAGTCTACATCGATCCATGTCCTCGATGTCGTGTAGTCGGACACCGATGGAAGATGGTATACTCGCGGTACACTCTTGATACGGTTGCCCTCGGGAACTTTAGGGGTCTTACCACTTGTGCAAATGAAGGGCCCATCTGTCTTGCGACGACAGCGCGTCCACGATCAAATTCGCTCAGATCACCGCGTTTACCCAAATTCGTCGCTCTCAATACATAGTTAGGAAGTCCTACTACCCGCCTATATATCGCTTGCGTTCGGTTTGGGTCTGTTCCATTCTGCGCGAGGGATTTTCACGTCAAGTGCCCATGCAGTGTTAGTCTATTCCTGATTGTTTCTAACTAGCTAAACACTACATGTTCTAAATGTCAAGTTCACCAATAATGAAATAGGCGTTCACTCTAAATAATGTCAAGGGTTGGTACTTACTAAACTTTTATTTCCATCCAACTTCAGGAAAGAATGGTATATTCCAACGTCGTTAATACACCACTAGTAATCAATCAATAGTATAACACTCACACCTTTACAACATAGTTATGCACACGCCAATAACAATATGACTTCAGAAACGTAATACGCTCAGCAGAGATTCAACATCTCCACACACAAACAACAACGTCGCAAAACATATCCTTTCCCATTCTTATTAACACGCATACGTCACTTACGTACTGACCTCAGGGATGTTGCCGAACCTCATTCTTGTGAGAGAGAAGATATCACGTTAAGTTGGGTAGTGCAAAAGAGAACAAACTCAAATTTATGCAGGAAAAGGAATTAAAAGTGAAAGTTAAATTAGAATATACCGGAAACCCCTTCAAAGCTAAATGAATGGATCAACTGCGTTGTTAAGATGCAAACGATATAAAAACAAACCTGTAGTTGACCGCGATCATATCGCACAGTGCGGTTGAGTGAAAATGTCGCGGCGGGAGAGAACTGACTTTGAGAAAGGAAAGATTGTTGGGTGTTATATATTAGAGGGTTGGCCATGGGAGAAACCGAGAGGCGTTTAAACACACACAAGTCAACTGTTTTGGATGTACTGAAGAAGTGGAAGACACGTGGCGTGCTTGAAGCAGCAAAACGTACCGGCAGACCAAAGAAAATCTGTGATAGAGGGCGTTGAAGCCTCGGGAGAGTCACTGCAGCTAATCGACGGCGTACTGCACAAGACCTCAGTGTACAGGTGAGTAAAAATGCTGGAACCTCGGTATGTACATGTACCATTCGCAGAGAACTTCCTTCCATGGATTACCGTGGTCGTGCGGCAGCTCATAAGACTTTTGTCTCCACTCGGAATGCTACTCGTCGTTTAGCATGGTGTAAAGAACATTTATCGTTGACCGTAGATGAATGGAAACGGGTCCTATGGACTAATGAATCCAGTTACTTGATCCATCAGTCTGATGGCCATGTGTGGGTATGGCGGCAGCCGGGGGAACGCTATTTACCACAGTGTACTGTTCCTACGGTCAAATTTGGGGCTGGCAGTGTACTCGTGTGGGGGTGTTTTTCGTGGTATGGTCCCGGCCCATTGGTTATCGTGGACAAACCTGTTAATGGGCACGTCTGCCTCAATATTCTGGACAATTATGCCCTACCAACTCTGTGGCAATACTATGGAACCGAGCTTTGTTGGTACCAGCAGGATAATGCACCGAGCCATAAAGCAAGGACTGTTACGGCGTGGTTTGACGACAATTCCGTATCGTGTGTGGACTGACCAGCACAGAGCCCTGATCGTAATCCCATAGATCACCTATGGGATTAATTAGAGCGCTGCATAAGAAGTTTGGAACCAAGGCCTACTACTGAACGTCAGTTAGCGGCAGCGTTATGTACTGAATGGAATCGCATACCTATTGCTGTATTCCAAAAATTTGACGAAAGCATGTATTGAAGGGTAAGGCCAAAGGTGGACCGACACCGTGCTAATGTATTTCAATAAATGCTATGTTGTGCTTCTCTTCTAGGTGTCCGGTGACTTTTGTCAATATAGTGTACGTCACACCCATCGCTCTGATTTTTAATTTTTTGTCTGCTGAGTGTATGTACAGTATCAGTGTCACTTTCAGGCTGGTTTTTTGTTCGAATATTCTCAGTTTTTAAAGCATTCATATCCAGAACTTAATAAATTACGGTATTCGGGTTATGGGAGAGTTAACTGAAGGTGTATTTTGTACACGTGCTTTTTATTAACAGTTTAGTGCAAAGGTTGGGAACCTTTACAAGTTGGAAGACCGCATTGAGTTAGCTGTAATGCAAAAAGGTCGCGTTCAAGAAACTTCAATTAGATATACTTCGAAATGTACATTATTTTTTGTAAAAATCTTACTATGTTCTAACAAACTTAAAAAATGGAAAAAGAAAATTGTTAATTCTAAAGTTAACTAACTTTTTAATGACTTTGTTGTGACTGGTTTTCGTTGGAAAACATTTGAATATTTAGTTGCAACATGGAGGTCCGCACTTCTGGCTAATCCTGTAGATGGACGTCCGTTATTTGTGAACTTAAGGGCGTCTTGATTTGGGTTAGGCAGGAGAATGTAGATTCGCAGCGACAAGTGGTTGAAAAGGAAGAAAGCATTTTTCGTGCGTGTTGCCGAAGGCGTGGGTATTCGATTGCATTTTTCCATAATTCAACTGGATCTTTCTTAACGTCAAATAAGGACTTTAAAACGTCATCTTGTGAGAGCTCAATCAATTTCATTTGTAGTTCTTTAGGAGTCATAGAACAAAATCATGAGCGTAGCAGGTGTCAAAATAACCCTTATGCCTCACAAATGTTTTAATTGTGGCCGTCAATCAGGGAGCATTATTTCGTTGAACCTTCTCTTACTCTTTGGTATTTTAAATACGGTCATTTTAAGATTAAAATAAAAATAATAAAAGACAAACAAAAACAAACTAATAAAAATAAAAGAATTTGTTCTGCAAAAATTTGGATTCACTCAGAAGGCAGCACTTAATGGCCTAGAAACCTGCATGCGGCCTTTAGGCTGGAGGTTCCCCATCCCTGGTTTAGGGTGTGACTTATATCTTTAATTTAACCTTCCTTTTAAGTTTCTACTCTTATTCAAATTATGTTACATATCCGTTAGATTTTCCTTCTGAACGACATGTCACTTCCCCGAATTTCTTATACGTTTGGGCAACACTGGCAGTCAGTCTGCTGCCTTTCCTCCGCTTCCTTTTAGAGACGACGAGAGCAGTGTCAAGTGTTTCCAGAAGACGTCTCATGCCGGATTGGCGCCAAATGGGGCGTTGCGTGAACATGTGACGTCGTACGACACGTTTTGAAAGTCTTCGCAGAAATCATGGGAAATAATAGAAGCAAGCTCTTGGCATTTGCTTCGCTGTGCTTATATTTTTCTTCTGTTTCTTTTGGTGGGTTATCAATGGATAAATAATTAACGAAAACAGATTCACCACCCGTCCACTAGATACCCTAAGCATGGGTAGCATGAGTTTTCGATCATACTATGAAAAGACTGCTACGTCTAAACAAGTTAGTAAAATCATGAAATGCATTGATTATGATACGCTTTCCAACATGCCAAAAATCATTACTCAAGTTATGAGCATAATGGCCGTAGAATAAATCTCGCTCCTATGACCTGACCTTTGACCCCATTTCGATGATATTCAACAGAACCCGTAAAGTATACTTCCGGAACAACTTGATCAAGTTTTGTCTCAATCGAAGTACTTTTACGTAAGTTATAACGCATAAGGGCGATGGAATGGATCCCGATCCTATGGTCTGACCTTTGACCCCATTTCGCCCATTTTCAATAGGGCTCGTCCCCAGGTGGTCCCATACCACATACTAAAATTTCATCGAAATCGAAACATTTTTACGCGAGTTATCGTGCGGAAAGACGAACGAACAGACAGACAGACGGACGGACGGACAAAGCTGGAGCATATACGCTTCTTCAACCTACGGTTGGAAAGCGTAAAAAAGTTATGTGAATTTCAGATTAAAAGTTCATCATAAAAAGAAAGTTTTTTTTTTTTTTTTTTAAATATAGGGAGCACCTCATAAATGAATGTTACTGCTGGTATTTTTATGCGAAAGCTCTCTTTTTTGGGGGGTTGCGGGTGTCAGAAACTCTGCAAGTTTTGGGTTCTGGTATTTTATTTCCCATCAAGAAGGATTTTTTCACGAAATATGTGAAAGCCCGAGGCTGACAAAGAGAACAGCATACAAGAAGCTGATATCTTTTACAGCACTTGGCGTCGTTAAAGCGTTCTTAAGTACCACAAGGGCTTCGCGAATCTTTCAAAATGAAAAGAAGTGGCTATTTGCGAAAATGGAGTGAACCTTTGACCTTTAAGCTGAGCGTAAGAAGGCATCAAGTAATAAAGAAACAGAAGAAATATATAGCTTTATTCGGCGTAGAAAAGGCTGTACGGTGACAAGTCCTGTTTGTCGACCTCAGATGATTCAGAATCGTAAAACACAAGATCACAAGGACCTTGACACTCTTTGACAACTCAGCGGGACTTTTTTTTTTATTAATAAAGCGAGTCAGGGTCGTACATGAAGGGAGATAGATTACTTACGTTATACATTTTTAAAGATTTCTTGACCCTATTCTGAACTTCTAATCACGGTGGAAATGTCGGGATACTTGCCTTGCTTATAAGTGAAAAAAATAGAAAAAGGCATGGCAATTTTAGTAACAGCGTTTGTAGTGTTCGCATGAAGTGTAAACAGCATCAAACACGAGTGTAGAATTGTACAAAAATTTCTGAAATTCACCCGTCACTTTCTGTGATTCCTCTCGTAAATTAACGAAGCATATTTCTGATACATCCTTTCCCGCGAAATGACAGGAATTTCACGGATATTTCCTACACCAGGAAAATTCTGAATTTTCAGAAATCTTTCCGCCATTCCTTTCGTGCACTGACGGTAACTTGCCGTTTTTAAGAGGTATTAACTGAAAATTCTGAATTTTCAGAAACATTTCCGCCATTCCTTTCGTGCACTGACGGTAAATTGCCGTTTTTAAGAGCTATTAATTGAAAATTATGAATTTTCAGAAACCTTTCCGCCATTCCTTTCGTGTATTGACGGTAAATTGTGGTTTTTAAGAGGTATTAATTGAAAATTCTGAATTTTCAGAAACCTTTCCGCCATTATTTTCGTGCATTGTCGGTAACTTGCCGTTTTTAAGAGGTATTAACTGAAAATTCTGAATTTCTAGAAACCTTTCCGCCATTCCTTTCGTGCATCGTCGGTAAATTGTGGTTTTTTAGAGGCATTAAATGAAAATTCTCAATTTTCAGCAACATTTCCGCCATTCCTTTAGTGTATTGACGGTAAATTGTTTTTGAGAAGTACTTACTGAAGATTCTGAATTTTCAGAAACATTTCCGCCATTCCTTTCGGGTATTGACGGTAAATTGTGGTTTTTAAGAGGTATTGATTGAAAATTCTGAATTTTCAGAAACCTTTCCGCCATTCTTTTCGTGCATTGTCGGTAAATTGTGGTTTTTAAGAGGTATTAACTGAAAATTTTGAATTTTCAGAAACATTTCCGCCATTCCTTTCGTGTATTGACGGTAAATTGTTTTTGAGAAGTACTAACTGAAGATTCTGAATTTTCAGAAACCTTTCCGCAGTTCCTTTCGTATACTAACAGAAAACCTCTGTTCTCACTTTTCCCGTATCCATATGACCAATAATTTCTGGTAATAGGAGAGATTCGTGGGAATGTACTTGAGGTTTAATTAACTATTAAATTACAGTCGCCTGATGTCGGAGAACCTGATTTTGAAGCTCTATAGCGAGATCAAATATTGTGAATAGCATATCGCATAAAATATTGGTTATTGTGGCACGGAATATTCCTTCTGTTCTCCTCCATTATGTGCTCCAACTATTGTGTTACCATAAGAAACCGGGTACTTAAAATACTGTACAGTTGATTGTATGATGTCTGTGTATCAGTCTGTGGATCCTTTAAGACAAAAACAATCAAAAAGTTAATTTTATATTTAGGAGTTTTGTGAAATAATACACTGGCGTGCAAATATGAAGGACGAGACGGTTTTTCAAATGTAACGTCGCACAGAAGTGCTCAACATTGACTCAAATCATACCATAAGATTCACAAGATGTAAGAATATGGGACAAGTGAGCAAAACCGTCCAAACAAGGAATTCAAAGGATACAAAGGCACTTTATTGAAAAGGTAGCTTCGAGCACAACTGGACAGAAGACAGAAACGTCCATGTGACATGCGGCTGCCAAGAAAAATCGAGTCTTTAGTAGGGGATATGATCACCTCTGACTGCGTTGCAGGATTTACAACGTCTGTCCATGCTGAGGACGAGGGGGTCTGGTTCATTTGCCCGACGTTTACTTCACCGAAGGGTCACTTGACCGAAAATCACTTCACCGAAAAAATTGTTTCACCGAAAGATCACTTGATCGAAGCGTTCATTTCACCGAAGGGTCACTTGATCGAAAGGTACATTTCACCGAAGGGTCATTTGATCGAAAAGTTCATTTCACCGAAAGGTCTCTTTACCTAAAAGTTCATTTCATCGAAAGGTCATTTCACCGAAATGTCAGTTTATCGAAAACGCTAGATTTCATTACAGGATCTGTTGAAGCATGGTGCAAGTTTGACAGACAGACCACCGAAACGTTAGGGGATCATACTCAAATTGCACTTTTGATTTCTCCGTGTCACAGAGAACGCAAAGATTTAGTTTTAAGGCAAAAATAATTAATTTTAAGTCCCTATGCCTCGGCCTAGGCCTTTTTAGCAAGTTTTATCATGTTCATACGTTTTTCATAAAAATCATGTTCAGTGCTCATGTTCATAAATAGTTTACATGAAAAGTCAAGTTAATAACGTTGCACATTTATTCAGGCAAAAAAGAATCAATATTAGGGCCGTAGGCCTCGCTTAGGCCTTTTTAGCAAATTTTAACCGTGCGTGCTCATGTTCATAAGGTTTACATAACAACTCAAGTTAATGATGTTGTACACTTATTTAGGCCAAAAGAATCAGTCATAATAAAGCCCACGGCCTCGGCTTAGGCCCTTTTAGAAAATTTTAATCCTGCATGCTCATATTTATAAGGTTTACATAAAATGTCAAGTTAATAATGTCGCACATTTATTCAGGCAAAAAGAATTAATATTAGTGCCGTAGGCCTCGCTTAGGCCTTTTTAGCAAATTTTAACGGTGCGTGCTCATGTTCATAAGGTTTACATAAAAAATCAAGTTAATGATGTTACACATTTTTTCAGGCAAAAAGACGTAGGCCTCGCTTAGGCCTTTTTAGCAAATTTTAACCGTGCGTGCTCATGTTCATAAGGTTTACATAAAAAATCAAGTTAATGATGTTACACATTTTTTCAGGCAAAAAGAATCAATTTTAGGGCCCTAGGCCTCCGCTTAGGCCTTTTTAGCAAATTTTAATCGTGCGTGCTCATATTTATAAGGTTTACGCAAAAAGTTAAGTTAATAATGTTGCACATTTATTCAGGCAAAAAAGAATCAATATTAGGGCCGTAGGCCTCGCTTAGGCCTTTTTAGCAAATTTTAACCGTGCGTGCTCATGTTCATAACGTTTACATAACAACTCAAGTTAATGATGTTGTACACTTATTCAGGCCAAAAGAATCAGTCTTTAAAGCCCTAGGCCTCGGCTTAGGCCTTTTTAGAAAATTTTAATCCTGCTTGCTCATATTTATAAGGTTTACATAAAATGTCAACTTAATAATGTCGCACATTTATTCAGGCAAAAAGAATAAATTTTAAGGCCCTAGGCCTCCGCATAGGCCTTTTTAGCAAATTTTAATCGTGCGTGCTCATATTTATAAGGTTTACGCAAAAAGTCAAGTTAATAATGTTGCACATTTATTGAGACAAAAAAGATTCAATTTTAGGGCCCTAAGCCTCGGCTTAGGCCTTTTTAGGAACTCTAAACGAATTTCGCGAAAACGTTCCATGTAAGCCAAGCGAGAATTGTGCTTTAATTTGAAGAAATTAATTGCCGATGATCCGAGGTACACTTGGTTTGAGGGAACTGTACCCCGAACTTCCGTAGTATTATATTCTGTGCCGCTCTAGTCTGTCAGTGTATCCAGGATGTTCCCCTTGAAGTGTCTGCGAAGTCCGTGAGCTTTGGGAGGGGGCTTTCCCCCAAAATGTTAAAATGGACGTAGAGCTGTAAACATTAGAACCTTGCTTTATATAATGATTCTGTACACGATCACGAATTTTCAGGAGGGTGGGACGAATTCACCCTCCCCCAAGTTTCTAAGAGCGCAGACAGGTGTTCAAGGTAAGGGATTTGCTCGCAATTTCTATGCTTCATGTTGTGTTTAGTGCCAAACTATGTATGCCCTTCCCCCTCCCCCAGAAATTTGGTGAAGTCTGTAAAAGGGATACGAGGTGCTTGGTTTTGAGGGCTCTACCCCCAACTTCCGTAATTTTATATTCTGGACCTCTGGAGTCGGTCATCAGTGTATCCTCGATGTTACCCCTGAAGAGCTCTTGGAAATGGGGGGGGGGGTTCAGTTTCACTCCACATTCCTGAAAATTCGTGGTCGTGTACAGAATCATTATATAAAGCATGGGTCTAATGTTTACAGCTCTACGTCCATTTTAACATTTTGGGGGAAAGCCAACCCCCCCCAAGATGACGGACCTCGCGGACGCTTCAAGGGGAACATCCTGGATACACTGACAGACTCCAGCGGCCCCGAACATAATATTACGGAAGTTGGGGGTACACCCTCCCAAAACTAGGTGTACCTCAGATCCTCGGCAATTTTTTTCTTCAAATTAAAGTGCAATTCTCGCCTCGCTTGGCTTACATGGACCGTTTTCGCGAAATGCGTTTGGAGTTCCCAATTCAGTTCTCAATATATGCCCAGAAACGGCAATCTTTACCCCCCCCCCCTCTTGATTTTTTTAACTTGACATTTTATGTAAACTTATGAACAAGCAAGATTAGAATTTTCTAAAAACGCCTAAGCTAAAAAAAAAAAAAAAAAAAGCCCTAAGGGCAATAAAATTTATTCTTTTTTGCCTTAATAAATGTGCAACATTATTAACTTATTAACTTGACATTTTATGTAAACTTATAAACCAGCAAGATTAGAATTTTCTAAAAACGCCTAAGCTAAAAAAAAAAAAAAAAAAGGCCTAAGGGCAATAAAATTGATTCTTTTTTGCCTGAATAAATGTGCAACATTATTAACTTGACATTTTATGTAAACCTTATGAATATGAGCACGCTCGATTAAAATGTTCTAAAAAGGCCTAAGCTGACCTTGGGCCCTAAAATTGATTCTTTTTTGCCTGAATACATGTGCAACATTATTAACTTGACTTTTTAAGTAAACCTTATGAATATGAGCACGCACGATTAAAATTTGCGATAAAGGCCTAAGCCGAGGTCTAGGGCCCTAAAATTGATTATTTTTGCCAGAAAAATGTGTAACATTATTAACTTTACTTTTTATGTAAAGCTTATGAACATGAGCAAGCACGATTAAAATTTGCTAAAAAGGCCTAAGCAAGGCCTACGGCCCTAATATTGATTCTTTTTTGCCTGAATAAATGGGCGACATTATTAACTTGACATTTTATGTAAACCTTATAAATATGAGCACGCACGATTACAATTTTCTAAAAAGGCCTAAGCCGAGACCTAGGGCTTTAAGACTGATTCTTTTGGCCTGAATAAGTGTACAACATCATTAACTTGAGTTGTTATGTAAACCTTATGAATATGAACACGCACGATTAAAATCTGCTAAAAAGGCCTAAGCCGAGGCCTAGAGCCCTAAACTTGATTCTTTTAGCCTGAAAAGTGTGCAACATCATTAACTTGAGTTTTTAGGTTAACCTATGAACATGAGCACGTACCGTTATTATTTTCTAAAAAGGCCTAAGCTGAGGCCTAGGACCTTAAAATTGATTCTTTTTGCCTGAAAAAAATTGCAACATTATTAACTTGACTTCTTATGTAAAGCTTATGAACATGAGCAAACACAATTAAAATGTTCTAAAAAGGCCTAAGCTGAGACCTAGGGCCCTAAAATTGATTCTTTTTTGCCTGAAAAAATGTGTAACATTATTAACTTTACTATTTATGTGTAGCTTATGAACATGAGCAAGCGCGATTAAAATTTGCTAAAAGGCCTAAGCGAGGCCTATGGCCCTAATATTGATTCTTTTTTGCCTCAATAAATGTGTGACATTATTAACTTGACATTTTATGTAAACCTTATAAATATGAGCACGCAGGATTAAAATTTTCTAAAAAGGCCTAAAACGAGGCCAAGGGCTTTAAGACTGATTCTTTTGGCCTGAATAAGAGTAAAACATCATTAACTTTAGTTTTTATGTAAACCTTATAAACATGAGCACGCACGGTTAATATTTTCTAAAAAGGCCTAAGCCGAGGCCTAGGGCCCAAAAATTGATTCTTTTTTGCCTGAATAAATGTGCAACATTATTAGCTGGACATTTTACGTAAACCTTATGAATATGAGCACGCACGATTAAAATGTTCTAAAAAGGCCTAAACCGAGGCCAAGGGCCCTAAAACTGATTTTTTTTTTTGTCTGAATAAGTGTGTTTACATAACAACTCATTAACTTGAGTTGTTATGTAAACTTCATGAATATGAGCTCGGGGGATTAAAATTTGGCAAAAAGGCACAGGTCTATCTATGACTTATAATTAATGCTATATTTCGAAAAACCTACTTATGGGGAGGTGTTTAAAAGAAATTAAAAGTGTATTTTTTATACAATCCAATAATGTTTAGGTGACCAGTTTTTTAAAAACCAGCACCATACTCCAACAGATCTATAACAACAAAATTCTAAGTTTTCGATAAACTGACCATTCGGTGAAATGATCTTTCGATATAATGAACTTTTAGGTAAAGTAATCTTTCGGTGAAATGAACTTTTCGATCAAGTGTCCTTTCGATGAAATGAACTTTTAGGTGAAGTGATCTTTCGGTGAAATGAACTTTTCGGTCAAGTGACCCTTCGGTGAAATGTACCTTTCGATCAAGTGATTTTCGGCGAAGTGATTTTCGGTCAAGTGAACGATACCCAGGACGAGGTTGTCAAGGAGCTGTTGAGGCATCACGGCCCATTCCTCTTTTAGCGCCAAACGCAGCTGCGGAATCGTTGCTGGCGGCTGGTGACGTGTTGCCAAGCGTCTCCCGAAGAGGTCCCACACGTGTTCGATTGGATTTAGGTCCAGGGACCCTGCGGGCCAATCCATGCGTTGAATATCTTCACTTTCCAACAGCTCTTCTACAGCCACTGAACGATGAGGTGTAGCGTTGTCGTCCATGAAGAGGAACTCAGGACCCACAGCACCTCTAAACAGACGCACGTGAGGCAGGAGAACCTCGGTACAATAGCGGACACCAGTGACTGAACCTCCTTGGAAGATATGGAGGTTAGTATGGCTACCAAGCATGATACTGCCCCAAACGAGAACTCCGCCACCCCCAAACCAGTCTCTTTCGATGATGTTGGAGGTGTGATTCCGTGTTTCCTGCTCTCTCCAGATGTGTATACGTCCAGAATCGCTCGTCAGACTAAATCGACTCCCATCCGTAAAGAGAATTCGACCCCATTGCTGATGTGTCCAGTTCTTGTGTTCATGGCACCACAGAAGCCGCCGTCTCCGATGAGCAGGCGTTAATGGAACACACCGTACTGGTCGTCTTGCAAATAGACCACCTTTGTGCAGCTTCCTGGCCACGGTAAAACACGATAACGGACGTCTAGTTGTCTGTTGTATGTGCCTTGCGATTTCTCCCGCTGTCTGCCGTCTATCTCTTCTTGCCTGTAGGACAATATACAGGTCGTTCGCCGCCGTAGTTGCTCGTGAACGACCATTGCTAAACTCTCGGACAGCTGTCCCTGTCGTTTGAAATGCTCTCCAAGCTCGTGAAACGATGCTGCGAGCGATCCCGAACTCCTCGGCCACACTAGTCACACTTCGACCTTCTTCCAACTTCCCAATGACGCGACCTCGGGTAAAGTCATCCAGATGTCGTCTACTGGATTGCCTGTTGGCCATATCACACGGTGGCAGCAACTCGACGTTGTTCAAACCGATGTACACCGTGCAATAGCTTTCACCGAATTGCTGAGCGGACGTCCGTGTGCTTTATACCCTTCCGAACCCCCCCCGCCCCCTCTGCGTCATGCTGCATATATGCGCATGTCCTACCGTACCGGACCCTAGTCTATCTCCTGAGTGTTCTTTCGGTCCGTTCTGCCTGCTCGTTCCGCTGTTATGCTAATTTCTCCCCTCTTCGTCCTTAATTTTTGCACACCAGTGTACCATGACCCAAAATTCTTTTATCACTCCAAATACCATAACGCCCGAAACTGTCTATTGGTTCACTTCTTTGTTTAGCTGATCCCTCATAGTTCGAGAAAATTTGAAGAACAGGGAAGGGTAGGAAATCTGACTCACTCTAGACAGGCGTTTCGGGCTGATGTGGCAGTTTGTATGCATGGGCGTTTCGGGCGTTATAGTCTTTAAATGGTTAAATTCGCTACGCTTCCAGCCTGAAGAAGAACACTGACTAACAGAGCTCACTCAGTATCAGATGCTATTTATGCCGTTTCATGACCTTTGCACGCGCCGTCGTTTATTTGCACTTGCTCTGATTTGCATAAAAGATATGCTAGACATAATGTTTTGGCTCTTCGGAGTATGTATATGTACTTATTTATTATGGGTGTGATTTAAAGAATTAAAGGTCGACACTGATCCCGCGTACCAATGATTTTTCACACGTCATTCATTCTCCACATTCAGATTTCAGGTTCAAATTACAACAAATGCCTCCACGGTAGCCGCGTGGCTAGAAGCGCTGGTTTCTATCTGAGCTGGTCTCGAAGTAACTAACAGAGAACTTCGGCGATGCGCTTGTCTTTCTGAGCTGGCTCTCCCATAAACCAGCTGCCCCAAATAAGGGCAGGCGATAGCTTATAGCCGTTAGAGATGCTCATGGTGCTGTCGTTAAGCCGGGAGTCAAAAAATAAATTTGCAGTAAGTACATACACTGAGTGGCCACTTTATTATGACCTCCCCCTCAGTACTTCGTTGGGCCACCCTTTAGCCTTTAATACTGCGTCGATTCTTCGTGGCATGGACTCCACGAGATGTTGATAGGTGGTTTGTGGAATCTGAGACCATGCTTGATGAATAGCACTTCTCAGGAGTGTGAGATTGCAGGGTTGTGGATAAAGCTGTCTGATGGCTCGTTCAACTTCATCCCACAAATTCTCAATGGGGTTAAGATCTGGAGATTGTGGGGGCCACCTAAGCAAAGTAAACTCACCGGCATGTTCCCGAACCCAATCAATCCTGTACAATACGAGCACTATGGCAGGATGGATTATCTTGTTGAAAGTAGCCATCGCCATTGGGATAAACCATCCACATGACAAGATGCACTTGGTCCGCAACGTTGTTTAGATATGATGTGCCAGTCAGATGTTGATCAACACGAATTAAAGGGCCCAAAGCATGCCAGGAAAACATTCCCCAAACCATAACGTTGCCTCCACCAGCTTGAAGGGTTGTAGCAATGCATTTGGGGTCCATGCGTTCATGATGTTTCCGCCAAATTCTCACTCGGCCATCGGCATGGTGCAACTGAAAACGTGATTCATCGGACCACATAATTTGTTTCCAATGATCGACTGTCCAATTCTTGTGCTCCTGTGCGAACTGGAGACGTTTTCTCTTGTTAACTGCAAACAGCAAAGGTGTTCGAACAGGCCTTCGGCTGCTTTATCCCATCCGATGCAGTGTACAGCGAACAGTGCGTGCAGAGATCATTTGAGGGGATCCTTGATTAAGATAGTCTGTAATTTGCTGCACTGTTGCCCTTCTGTTGTCTGTTACCAGTCTGGACACTCTCCGTTCCGCCCCAGAAGTCACTAGTCGATGACGACCACACGTTGCACGTAGAGACCCCGTTTTTTTGGCTGACAGTCCAGTCTTTAAACACTTTAACAACAGCTGCTCTGGAACATTTCACGAATGCGGCAGTTTCGGTGATACTCACTCCATGGCTCCGAGCTCCTACAATGATCCCACGTTGAAAGTCCGTCAAATCGCATTTTTTACCCATTTCGTTACCCCAAAATCACTTCTACTACTGTCGCAAACACTAAGCTTTCCCTTTTTATACTACCCACGCCCTCTGGCGGCTACAGAGTGCAGCCATAGCTCCTTTGCTTAAAACTGTCAGGTGGACATAATAAAGTGGCGACTCAGTGTATACATAATCCTATCGATATGCAAGTTTATGAATCCAATTTTGCATATTCTGAACTGCAAACATTAACACGTATTTTAATACAGGTTTCATAACTTATTGGTCACTCTCAACAATTTGGGGCTGCGATTACACACATCATAAAAATACTGTTAGTGTATGTAGACAGTCGTATCTGAATAATATAACCACCTCCGGAATCACAGTGTACTCGCCTAGGCACGTCGCAGAGTGCACGTGGCAAGGTCGACCACACGGAGGTATAAGTGGCTGGCGAGGACAGATGAGCCATAGTGCGTTACAAGAGCACAATGGGCAGCGGTAGTAAAAAAAGAATGATCATCGGCTACCGCACTA
The DNA here is from genome assembly GCA_039090855.1 of Macrothele yani. Taxonomy (NCBI): domain Eukaryota; kingdom Metazoa; phylum Arthropoda; class Arachnida; order Araneae; family Macrothelidae; genus Macrothele; species Macrothele yani. The sequence continues at coordinate 68,033,144 of CM077028.1, read as the reverse complement.
AGAGTGGAAGCATCTCAGAAGCAGCAGACTTCGTGAGCTGTTCGCGAGGTGTTGTAGTTAAGGTGTACCAAGAATGGACCGCTGGCACACCGAGTACTTCCCGACGTCATAACTGTGGAGCCCCAAAGGCTATCGACATCCGAGGAGAACGTCGCCTTCGTCGACTAGTAAAGGGAAATCGACGCGCAGCAGTGCAGCAATTGACCACGCAAATTAACACGGGGGCACCGATAACAGTAGAGCGAACCCTGTTACTTGTGGGTCTCTGTAGTCGACGCTGCGTCAAGGCGCCCATGTTAACCCAGGTCCATCGCCTGCTGTTCGTATGGGACTACCGTCACTGGACAGTGGAAGAGTGGGAAAAGATTGCCTTCTCCGACGAAATGAGGTTTCTACTCCACAGAAGTGACGGGCGGTGGCGGATATGACGTCAGACACACGAGAACCAACACTTGAACACGCTTGTCGGTGAAGTACAGGCTGGCGGTGGCCCTGAGCATGTCTGGGGAAAGTTTTTCTTGCATGACTTGTGACTGCTGGTACCACTGGACGGATCCCTGAACGGCAATGTCTACCCGTCCATCCTCGCTGGCCACATGCATCCCTTCACATTGGATGTCCCTGGGGATGATGGTGTCTACCAACAGGACAATGCGCCGTTCCATGTCGCTAAGGGGATGCGTTACTAGTTCCAGGAACACGACAGCGATGTCTTAGTTCTCACCAGGCCACTAAAATTGCCCGACCTCAATCCCATAGAGCACTTGTGGGACTATTTGGATCGACAGGTTCGACGTGCCGACCTACAACCACGTCATCTCCGGGACCACTTGCTCTGCTGCAGTCCGAATGGGCACGTGTTTCGTGCACGTTGATGCTTGCATGCTTGCCAACCTTGGATGATGCTTGCATCCATGCCAAGCCGTCTCGCCATGGGTGGTTATTCCCATTATTAGGTAGGTGGTCATATTATTCTCATACGACTGTGTATACATGTAAATAACAAAATGGATATCTCGCTATGAGGTTATGTGCTTCACCGAAATTTTAAAACCCTAGGGGTCGGCAGGAGATGCTATTTCCACGGACCAAGAATGAAGAGAGAATTTTGTACGAAAGCCATGCTGAGGTAAAGATAAAAACCTCAATATTTTCTGTAAATAAATCGCATAGTCTTCTCATACTAATTGAGCGGAGCTCTCTTTACAAGACTCGAAACAATCAGTTGTTCGGGCATAGGTACGAGATGACACATCCGATCATCGTGATTTTTTGCATGCGACTGGACATCGTCATGGTCAGGTTTTGACGCTTTTCGATTCCCGAAATTCCGTGTCATGGAGGAATAATCGTCCAAAACTTGCATTTTAGGGGGTTTCCGGGTTTTGAGAAGGGGTCGTTTGATACCTATCTCCTCTGAAGATCTTCAGCCGATCGCCGTGACACTTGCCGCAGAGAAAGGGAAGGACATGGTGAGTGACATGGGGTTGGTATCATGATGATTGGTCGTGTCGTATAAAAATAATGACCATTAAAAAAACTGACCAATTTTAGTAAAAATTGAAAAAATCCGCTCTCTGTACGAGACTCGGGACAATTAGTTGTTCGGGCATAGCTACGACATGACACATCCGATCACCGTGATTTTTGGCATGCGATTGGACATCGTCCATGGTCAGGTTTTGACGCCTTCCGATTGCCGAAATTCCGTGCCATTAAGGAATTTCAGTTAAAACTAGATGGCCTTTTACTTGAACCGTTTCACGAAATTCGGCTCACTAACATTAACTTAAAAAAATCTTTTGAATTGAAAAACGAAGAAATGGAAAGACTCCGTCTGTTAGCTGAACACTTGCTTAATCAATAATAATAAAAGAGGAAGTTTGCGTATATGTGTGTGTGTGTGTGTGTGTGTGTCTTTCGCGTTACAAAATGAGAAACGTGGTTCCCGATCTGAGTGTGTCTTTCCGCTTTGTTTACATGCAACCTGATCACAACCAGCGTGAAGGAAAGTAGTGCATGATAAATTTTAGGCATTTCTTTTTCAGAATGTTTCGTGCTTTTGTTCTGGAAGTCATGAATTTTACGCGTTCGTTTTTCAGAATGTGTTATAATAGACGCCTTGATGAGCGTAGATTTTGCAGTAGCTTCGCTCAAAATTTGCCAACTGTACCCGAGTTATCGGTTACCGTTGGCGGTTTGTCCTAGTTTAATACTAAATACGTTTGTTTTAAATCTCAGCTGGTATTGATTTAACTGCACGATTTAAAAACAATAGAGCTCAGCTAGTTTAATAGTAAAGTTGTTGAGCTGTTATGTATTTTTCCAACGTTTTCCTTACAACTTAGAAAAAAAAATGATCTCTGTGATGAATACTTAGCCTGTTAAAGCCTCTTTTATTTCTGCTGAACAAATAATACACAGACATTTATGAGCAACAATTAAGTGTACATGTATTTCTTCATAAAAGGGTCATCCTGATTTCGTAGGTGATTAATAAAGCAGGAAGTAGTACTACAGGAGACGGGATGACAGAAGGCACAAGAGTTGAAGCTGATAGCTAGTACTTCCGCAAGGCCATTTCAATTTACTTCTTCACCTAAATAAAAAGATATGAAGTTATGAATTATTCATGAAGGAAAAATTAGAATATAATGAAACTCAGCAGATGATAATAATGAAAACAAAGCTACCAAAGGAAAAACTTACTTTCAATATTTTCTTGAAATTTATCATCACAATCATGAACGGGAGGATTATTGGATCAATCAATATTCATTCTCATCCTACGTGCTGTTGATCACATTTCGCCTCTAGTGAAATTCAGTGTTATTCGTGCTGTAATATATATTAGTTATTAGCTCATACACCAACTTTCTTCATTTTCATTGATATAAAGGGTGATTCATAAAGAAGTATACAGTTTAAAAGCACTATAAAACAAGAACAATGTAAGATATTTTATGTTACCTGTAACACAATTGTAGGGGAATGCCTCAAGTTTTTTTAGAGACAGTCACAGATGTTCTATGTATGCACCCTTAGTCAGATGACACACATCGAGCTGGTGATCCATTTCCGCCGAAAAGCGAGGTAAGATATCTGAATCAAGTGCAGTGATAGTAGACTTGACTCAGATATTTTCAGCTTCTTTCTCAAAATTCTCCAGACAGTGGGCTGTGAAATCTGCACTTCACGACTCACCCTCCTAGTTGATTTTCCCGGGCTTCGTTGAATGGCGGTGCAAACACTATCGACGACTTCCTCCGATACACGCGGTCGTCCAGGACTTTTAAGTTTGCACAAACAGCCCGTAGTTTCAAATTTTTTTATGCCAATCGTAGATAGATTTTCGCGTTGGAGGTTCTTTTCCGAATCGTGATCGAAAATGCCGTTGCACAACAGTTGCAGATTTCGTTTTGCTCAATTCAAGAACACAAAACGCCTTCTACACTGCAGACGCGGCTATTTTGACTGACTAGTCACGTGACACGCACGCTATCGCCTACGTCACTTCCCTCAGTAGCAGGACACAAACTTTATGAGTACATCTACCTAATGGTCCGCAGTTGTGGTACGTGTCTTCAACTGTTACTGTTTTGCACCATCTGGAACTGTATACTTCTTTATGAATCAGGGTGTATAATATTTTGCAAATAAGCGGGATAAAATAAAAAATGTACTTTAAACACTTTTGTAAAGTGACCTAAATATACAAATACGTAAGAGTTATGCAACTCACTATTCGTAAAAGTTATGCTTTTTTCTCTTTACGTGCTCATGGAGTTAGAAAAACAGTATATTAACAATTAAACACGTGCAATTTTTGAACCCACCCCTACCCCCATCCCCGAAGAAAAAAACCCCAGAAATCCTGGATACGTGCCCGGACCTGGTCTGAAACGGGCCGGGACCTCTGTAGTTGGAGCCCCGGCCGGTTCGGGCATTCCAAATTAAGACTCGTGCAGACCTGCTCGAGTTTGATTTCCATGATCAGCCAGCCTTGTGTGTGACCTCCCTCTAGCAATAATGTTACTGAATAATTGTTCTGGTGTATCTTTTAACTTGTCCGATCAGCCAGCCTTGTGTGTGACCTCCCTGTAACAATACTGTTACTGAATGATTGTACTGGTGTATCTTTTAACTTGTTGCGCTGATTGCGTCTTATTTCTTAGATCAGTGCTAATATTGGTACTCGTATGTATGCAGGAATGTATCAGAGAAAGTGTTTAATCAAGGCATCATTCCAGTTCTTCCTCACGGAAAAGAGACAAAGACAGCAACTAAAAGGTATTAGGGGCAACGGACAACACATAGAAGCGTAGATAAATGCGTGTAACGTATATTTTTCATTTAACTTTATCCTTTTTAGTTTCAATTCTTATACAAATTTTGTTACTTCTCAGATTTTTCCTTCTGAATGGCTCATCGCTTCCCCGAATGCCCCAAATACGTTTTGGCAACACTGACAGTGGGTCAAAGGCAATTGAAAACTACATCGAGAGCAAAAAATGTGTAGTCTGGGAGTGAGCGTGGGGGTACGATCGCAAGAGATTAACTGATTGATATACTAACTTGTTAAATTGCCACTATGAGAGTTTTAAGATTACATAAACGTGCTGTCGCTTATTGTTCATGTTTACGTAAAGTTTCTACAAGTGTGACTTTGACAAGTAGATGAAAATAAAGACTATGGAATTTTACATAAGTTGCCCTTTCATATGAACCTTGACTGTTCTTTCCTTTATTACAGTTAGGTGACTGTGCTGTTTATCCAACAAGCAATTGGGTAACATCATTAACCTTAAAACACCATATACATGCTTGGTGTGACTAAGAAAGACAGAAAGAGGAACTCATGGATATGGAAAATGCGAAAAATGACAAGAGTGGAAGAACATCGTGATCAAAGTAAAGAATCTCCAGTGGAAATTGGCTGGGCATATTGCTAGAAGAATTGATCGCCGTTGGACAACAGAAATACAAGACTGGATTGTGACGTACTACAAAGGTGAAAACATGTGTCAAGACAACAAATCTGCACGAGACATTCTGTCCGCGTAGCTCAGTTGGGTGAGTGACTTACTCCGGAGTGAAGGGATACGAGTTCGATGTCCGTCGAGAACAAACTTGTGTTTTCACATTGGCGCCCGATTGTAGAAAATGGATCCACTGGCAGTTGGATTCCTCGAAAAATGTTTGATGTTAGTTCCACACAGTGTTTGGAATTAATGAAAAATTCCTACTTTGCTTCAAAGAAGAAAAAATTAAGAGGGAGATGATGTGACGTACTACAGTGGTGAAAACATGTGTCAAGACGACAAATCTGCAGCGAGACATTCTGTCCGCGTAGCTCGGGCAGCGGGTGGCCTAGTGGGCAACGTTCGTGACTGCCACGGAAAGAACCTCAAGTTCGATCCCAGGCAGATACGAACGCTCGATCCACTAAATATCCGCCGTGCGTCGGATGGGCACGTTAAGCCGTCGGACCCCGGGTACTGGACCCCCGGTAATAAATAAGGGCGTCTTCCCCCTCTTTTCTACCTCGCTTCCGTGTGACTTTCCTATCGGGCACTCTAGCCCAAATCTCCTAGCTTCCTATTTCTAAGGGTTGTTCAAGACCTGGGGTCAGACACTCCCTTCCTAAAATCCTCTACATATGATCTGTCCGCGTAGCTCATTTGGGAGAGCGACTTACACCGGAGTGAAAGGACACGGACAAACTTGTGTTTTCACAGGATACCAAGGGACAGGGAAACGTCCAGAAGAAGACCACTTAGGCTACAGTCAGATGAAATTCGAAAGCATTCCGGAGGGTCAAAAAGAGAATTTCTCAAGAGAGAAAGAATTGTGGAAGAGACTAGACCTTTATTCAGCAATGGATTGAGGATGGTTAACGATGTGCACGGATTACACGCGCATTCGTTGCTATCTATTCTGCTATTGGGTACGGCACGTCTAGGAATAAGATTTTCTTTATGCTTGGAGATTGCTGTTAAATCGCATGGCTTCTACGTGTCACCTGAACATTCTTGCAGTTTATGCCAACCCGTTATCCTACTATTTCCCGGTAAGGATTGCTTTCGTTAGGAAAAATGCTTTGTCTCCGCAGTATGCACACATACCTGAATAACAGTGAAACTTATTAATGGAAATGATACGTGAATACCATTGAATGGTATTCCCAAATCCTTCGCTCGTAGCAATCATTTATCATGAATGACAAAAGAGCTCATTCTCTTTTATGGCAGTTTGCCCAAAAACTGCCGAAAAAAGAGCACGAGCTCTTTCGGCAGTTTGCCAAAAAGAACCGTGGCCTTGAAGCGCAACACGAGATTCCTGCATCGAAAGATGTGCCTAGTGAGCGGAGTGACAGCCTGGGAATCGAATGCCCATTCATTTGAATGATAATTCGTGAATGACTCTTTTGCGTGAATAATGAATGAACTCCCAAGAAGGAATGATTTATGCCATCACTAGAACAAAAGTTCAAATCTTACCTTCTGTGTCCCCTAAATTTATTGAGAGTCAGTGCTGTAGTGCAGTGTATAGCGAATGGTGGAAGAAAATAACGTTATAACGTTTTAAGATTGAAGTATAGTAAAAGCTTTCACGTATTTTTTAATTTTACTAAACATGTTTTTCATTTGTGTTTTGGGTAGTCAGCTGAAAGTTCAGTTTTTACATATGGATGTCAGTTTCCTATCAAAAGGCAAAGTCCTCGTTTGTTTGAATTACGGCAAGTAATATCAGTATGAATAATCCGTCCCTATATTTCCACTTCCTGATTTGTTAAGAAAGTTTTCGTTGTTGTCAAGAACCTGACAGTCATCTAACGAAATAGGTCTGTAATGCTATGTTACCGCTGTAAGGAAAGAATGCGGATTTACTGAATGAGGAAGATATTTTATCACTGTTGAGAAAGCTACAGATTTGAACTTCCTCTGTAAGACAAAATAGCACGCATTGTTTTCCAACTCGCAATGCTGTAATTCTTAGAAAACTTCGCAGTGTCATCCTTCATTACATTCGCATAATATGACCAAACTTTGCTAGTTATTTTCCACCCGTAAATGGTAAAAATAATTGCTTCAATCCAAATCCATTAACTATAATAGAAAAACCAACTGGTGTTTATACTCTAGGTTACGAAAACACGATTGAAACCACGCCACGTAATCAATTAATGTAAAAATGTAAAGATGTTTTTCAATTATATTTGGGGGTGATTTCTGGCACTACGTACATGAGAGAAACTAGGTTATTGAATTTCGCAGCAACAAACACTAGATACCAAAATCGAATAAATGCTGCTCCAGATAAGCAAGTGATAAATCGAATATGAACAGAACCTACGACAAAAAGAAGGAAAAAGTGCCTTTTTTTCGTTTGGAAACGAATAACACAGTTATCGTTTCATGAATTTTATTTTCTGTCCATATATGATAACATGGTGTTATGCAATCGAGTATTGATCTAATAACTTCCTTGTTCAGTGCTTTCATCGTTTCCTTTATCTTTACTTATTCATGGCCCATGTTTTCAGCTCTACATGTACCGTACTTTTACGGGCTATGGATTTCTCTAACAAGCATGAAAGAGTTTCGTGATAGAAATAAATTGCGAAACACTGCTATAAGGCACCTGTGGGACGAACTGGAACAATCCATCCACTTTGTTAGCTCACTACCGTGCTGTGAATAATTTCGGACGCTTTCAACGTTAATACTGGCGACATTTTAGATTGCCTTCCGTAAGTTCGATAAGGAGAGGTATTCGAATGAAATGGTGGACGAAGGTAGCTCACCATCGTGCTACATGGATAATCATAATTCAGCGGACTTCCGAGTGCATATTCAACATGTTCCGTAAGAAGATTTCTGAACTGGATTAAGTTCAAGTTTGTACAAATACCGGCCACTGAATTAGAAATTTTAATTCGATACCGGGTTGGAACTCCTTTAGCCCGAATTACAGCATGCATGCGATTTGGCATAGATTCTACCAAGCGTTGGAGTGCATCTACGTCTACGGCATACCAGGCGTTCACCAGACAGTCTTTTAACTGGCTCAGATTTGACGGAAAAGGACTTTGCCCTAGGATCTGTTTTTCCATCATATCACATACCTTTTAAATGGGGTTCCGATCCGGGCTCTATGGTGTCCAGGGAGGATTATAGGAGTCGTTGTCACGCTCGCTGAACTACTGCTGAGGTCATCTTACGCGATGGACAATAGTATTGTCGTCCATGAAACAGCCTTCACTTGCTGGATACAAAAAGTCAACATTGCAGGATGGACTTGATAGCGAACAATGTTCATATAATCCTTGGAGGACACCCGATCTTCCACCAGTATCAGGGGAACCTGTTCCGTAAAGTGTTGTTCCGTCACATTGCAGGATGAATATGATAGCGAACAATGTTCAGATAATCCTTGGAGGACACCCGATCTTCCACCACTATCAGGGGAACCTGTTCCGTAAAGTGTTGTTCCGTCACCTGCTGGATAAAAAAGTCAACATTGCAGGATGGCCTTGATAGCAAACAATGTTCAGATAATCCACGGAGGACACCCGACCTTCCACCAGTATCAGGGGAACCTGTTCCGTAAAGTGTTGTTCCGTCACATTGCAGGATGAATATGATAGCAAACAATGTTCAGATAATCCTTAGAGGACACCCGATCTTCCACCACTATCAGGGGAACCTGTTCCGTAAAGTGTTGTTCCGTCACATTGCAGGATGAATATGATAGCAAACAATGTTCAGATAATCCTTGGAGGACACCCGATCTTCCACCACTATCAGGGGAACCTGTTCCGTAAAGTGTTGTTCCGTCACATTGCAGGATGAATATGATAGCAAACAATGTTCAGATAATCCACGGAGGACACCCGACCTTCCACCAGTATCAGGGGAACCTGTTCCGTACCAACAGAATGTACCCCACCCCATGGCATTCCCTCCAGAAACTTGAGTTGTGTTCACAAGGCAAGCTGGGCTCATTGCTCCATGGGGCTAGCTTGGTATTTTGACTTCTCTCTGTCTATCCACTTTCCTATCGTGAGCGTCTAGGTTCCACTTAATGGCACTTCGTTTCTCGTACTCTGCTCAAAAGCCTGTTGCAGGCATAAATTGTCGAATCTAAACCTCCTATGTGGATGTAAACCCTGCAAGATGATTGTTGAGTCAGTGCTGGTGGTGATCCCGGTGAGATTTGTAGCCAGATTCTCACCTGCACCCCATCACTACGGGTCCCTCCTCCAAGAGACAACAATGCCTGAGGTTACTGAGGTGCTGGACCTCTCATACCTCATGCTGATAACCATAGAGGAGGGAAACCCAGAGGTAAATCTCTTATAAAGGCTAATAGAAATAGGTGGACACCGAAGATCTCAACGGAACAGGACGCCAGTGAACGAACATGGAACTAATGTGCTGCGAAAGTCCAACTTTTTTATTTTATTTTTTCAGGATTAACAACTCTCTCTGCAATGCTGCTCTTATAGACTCTGGTTTCTTTTCACGTGATAGATAAACGCTAGCGTGTCTGACCACTGGATCGCTAATGAAAATCACGTGTTGCATCCCTGTATACATTCTCCTCTGTGCAGATAATCATTTCCTGTTCAAACTCCGATATGGCCTCCTTTTTTGCAATCCACTGACTATGTATTCGCGAATTGACGCGTCCTGCCCGTACCGTTTATAAGTATTACGCAATGGTAAGTGGCATCATTTCTACGTGTGCTGCGGAACATGTCCACTGATAGATATAGTGATGGTAAAAACGATCTGGACCATGAATGTATGACGCGACAGTCCTACTTTGGATTTTCCGGAAGTTTTAAGGTGGACGTCAAGTAATTTTGCTTCCTATACTTCCAATGGAAAATCTTTTGCACACATTTCCTTCACAATTAATGTGTTCCCAAGGATGGAAATTTGAACATCGATTAAAATAACTTCACATTATAACTTGAAATACTTAATATTTTCTAAAACATAACCATAATTATATTAAAAATCAATAACTTTTCCTTTGGTGGTGTTGAAACCAGAAAAAAGATGGCGCGACCTGTACTTTGATGACGTCAGTACACAAAAATATGTTGGATTGCATAAATATGGTTATGTTTTAGGAAATATTAAGTAATCCAGGTTATGAAATGAAGCTATTTTAATCGATGTTCAAATGTTCATCCTTGGGAACGCATTAATTGTGAAGAAAATGTGTACAGAAGTTTTTCCATTGGAAGTATAGGAAGAAAAATTACTTGACGTCCACCTTTTTTTTTTTTTTTTGATTGGAGTTTTTTTTTTTTTTTTTTTTATTGGAGGTTTAACGACCACCAAGAGCAACTCAATGGGCTATAAGCAGTCGCCCGTCTCTAATTTAGGGTCACTGGTTCCAGGGAAGGAGAGAACCAGTGCCGTAAGACAAACACAACATCCATGCCTCACCGGGATTCGAACCCGGACCCCTTCGGACGAATGATCAGAGGCCAACGCCTTAGACCACTGCGCCACCGGGGCGGCATTGGAGGTTTAACGACCACCGTGAGCAACTCAATGGGCTATAAGCAGTGGCCCGTCCCTAATTTAGGGTCACTGGTTCCAGGGAAGGGAGAGAGCCAGTGCCGTAAGACAAACACAACATCCATGCCTCACCGGGATTCGAACCCGGACCCCTTCGGACGAATGATCAGAGGCCAACGCCTTAGACCACTGCGCCACCGGGGCGGCACGTCCACCTTAAGCACATGTTTCAACTCAGTTGGCCGCCCCGGTGGCGCAGTGGTCTCAGGCGCTGGCCTCTGATCATTCGTCCGTAAGGGGTCCGGGTTCGAATCCCGGTGAGACATGGATGTTGTGTTTGTCTTACGGCACTGGCTCTCTCCCTTCCCTGGAACCAGTGACCCTAAATTAGGGACGGGCCACTGCTTATAGCCCATTGAGTTGCTCACGGTGGTCGTTAAACCTCCAATCAAAAAAAAAAAAAAAAACTCAGTTGCGCTGCCTCGGTGGCGCGGTGGCCTAAGCGCTGGTCTCTGATCATTCGTCCGAGCGGGTCGGGACTCAAATCCCGATGAGGCATGGATAGTGTATTCGTTTACATCCCCAGCTCTCCCCTTTACCTTGAACCAGTGACCCTGAATTAGAGGCGGTAACTGTTTATAGCCCAATAAGTTGCTCTCTGTAGGCGTTAAACCTCATATAGAAAAAAAGAAAATCAGCTCAGTTTCATGTGACGTAACGTCAAGATAGGAGATTAAATACTGAAGTTCTCAATTCCATGAATCAAATATACGTAATCCAAGAAAGGGTGTATAGATTTCCCTGGGTTTGTTTATTTATCATTTACGCACTTGTGTGTGTGTGTGTGAGTGTGTCTGTTAAAAGACAGTAGGCTTCCATGTAAGGCTATCATACTCGTCGCCATGATTTACAGTATCTGAATCCTGGGAGGGATGAGATTCAGCGTTGGAAGGACATACTAAACGTTCCATGTCCTACCGCGAGATTCGAAACCTGACCCAACAGCACGGGAAGATCAAAACTCGCTCTCTGGTCCGAACAACCACGTTCTAGGTTATTTTGTTTCACGGTTGTCATTTGTGACCAGAATGATTCCACAGAGCAGTGCTATTTCTGCAACAGCAAATACCCCTGGGGATGACAACAAAGAACACATAACAATTTTATAAACAAATTTAAAAGCTAGGAAAATTCACAATAAAGCAACTATTCTTACCCCATTCTTTCATTTTCTGTTGCTCGAAAAGCGTCCTTCTTCTGCTTTACTAGACTTCGGTTCATGACATCGTCTTATGCTATTTGCAATACTAGGAAATAAAAGAGCACATGGAAAAAATCGTAGATACGGTGCTGTCGTTCTAAGAAAATCAGTCAGTCCAGAAAATGTCCGAAGGGCTTCATTGTGCAAGGGCTTGCCGACACAGATTTCTTCCCTTTTCCTTTCAATTAAGATATTTGTTAAGAAGTCAGCGACAAAATATTTCTATGGTCATTAATAGACTGCATTGCTCAATTTCACAAGAAATGTGAAAAAGGAGCAGTGTTTTTATTAATATAAGAGCAGTGGTTCTACGTAGTTGAAAAATATTTTCCTTTACTTGGTAAAATTCGAAGCACATGAACGGGCGATGGTAAGGGGGAGGAAGTGGTGGTCCCGCGGGGTAGTAGAGAATTGGCCGGTACCCTGACCGATCCTGTCCGGGTGAAGACCCGTCGGATCCTGAATGGATTGCTCTCGCAACGCCCTCACTTTAATAAATTTGGGAGAGTTCCTTTTATCCCTGAAGAGTCAGCATTTTGACGGCGCGGGAAGAAGTCATCAGATGGTTACACAGGTATTCGAAAATGAGCTCCAAAGATTAAAACTGCCAGCACATTTACTGTGGTGATAGTTTTGGCTAATTTTCTCCTACCTCCCTCATCACTAAATTACAGAAAACAATCAAATCACATCTGCAGAATGTCAGAACCACGTAACCACCCCAAACCCAAAATGAACGAAATAAAAAAGAGCTTCCAGCAATTGGCGATCGTGTGGACGAAAACAGCTGGTGGATCAGGACGGTCAAAGGAGACTGGAGACATACCGGATAAAAAATTATGGAATGCTGATTGATACATGTACATAAAAGTGACGATTTTTATAAATATGTACATAGTGACGATTTGTATAAATATGAAGAGTGAAACCGCTGGATTATGATTGTGGATACCTGAGATGTGTGTTTAAAACACTCTGAATTTTCTTTTACAGATACAACTAAAGGTGACGTCACTGAGTGGCAAAAGGGAGCTATTATTTTTGGCCGAAAACATGGTTATTCTTTGTAAGAGGTGGCGATATTTGTTGGGATGTCCGAGTCAACAGTCAGTAGTGTCCATTTCCAGCTGAAGAACTATGGAAGCTATCGTTGTAGACAGAGCAACTGTGGCAGAAGCTCTATGACGACAAATCGGGGTCGCAGGCGTTTGAGACGATTAGCAATTGCTGCACGTTTCCAGACTCGTCAAGAACTACTTCAACAGTACAATGCTGGACCCAGTAAACTAGTCTCAGAACGAAAGCTAGAGATGTGGCGAAGTTTGTTGGACTGTCCGAGTCAACAGTCAATAGTGTCCATTTCCAGTTTGTTGAACTGTCCGAGTCAGCAGTCAATAGTGTTCATTTCCAATTTGATGGACTGTCCGAGTCAATAGTCAGTAGTATCCATTTCCAGTGGAAGAAGTATGGAAGCTGTCACTGTAGGCGGAGCAATTGTGGTAGAAACTCTATGACGACAAATCGAGATCGCAGGCGTTTGGGACGATTAGCAACTGCTGTGCGTTTCCAGATTCGTCAAGAGCTGCTTCAACAGTACAATGCTGAACCCCGTAAACTAATCTTAGAACGAAAGCTAGAGTGCGAAGTTTGTTGGACTGTCCGAGTCAAAAGTCAGTAGTGTTCATTCCCAGTTTGTTGGACTGTTCGAGTCAACAGTCAGTAGTGTCCATTTCCAGTGGAAGAAGTATGGAAGCTCTCACTGTAGATGGAACAACTGTTGTAGAAGCTCTACGATGACAAATCGGGATCGCAGGCGTTTGGGACGATTAGCAGCAGCTGCACGTTTCCAGACTCGTCAAGAACTGCTTCAACAGTACAATGCTGGACCCAGTAAACCAGTCTCAGAACGAAAGCTAGAGAGGTGGCGAAGTTTGTTGGGCTGTCCGAGTCAACAATCAGTAGTGTCCATTTCCAGTTTGTTGAACTGTTCGAGTCAACAGTTAGTAGTGTCCATTTCCAGTGGAAGAAGTATGGGAGCTATCGCTGCAGACAGAGCAACTATGGTAGCAGCTCTGTGATGACAAATCTGGATCTCAGGCGTTTGGGACAATTAGCAGCAGCTGCACGTTTCCAGATTCGTCAAGAACTGCTTCAACAGTACAATGCTGGACCCAGTAAACCAGTCTCAGAACGAAAGCAAGAGAAGTGGTGAAGTTTGTTCGGCTGTCCGAGTCAACAGTCAGTAGTGTCCATTTCCAGTTTGTTGAACTGTCCGATTCAACAGTCAGTAGTGTCCATTTCCAGTGGAAGAAGTATGGAAGCTATCACTGTAGGTGGAACAACTGTGGTAGCAGCTCTGTGATGGCAAATTTGGGCATTTGGGACGATTAGCAGCTGCTGCATGTTTCCAGACTAGTTAAGAACTGCTTCAACAGTATAATGCTGGACGCAGTAAACCAGTCTCAGAAGGGTTTACAGTAACCCCCTCCCCGTTGTTTTATACACGTTTTCTTTGGTGCCAAAACAACTATTCTAAGCAAAAAAAAAAAAAAATTCAAGTAGGCTCAGTTCTGTTTGAGCCGTCAGTTTGGAACGTAGGACTACGACTTGCAGATCGGAGATTTGAAATGAGCTAGTCGAGTATGGTTTCAGAGCGTTTATTCAATTTTTTATAGCCAACACAGGTCTTTTTTTTTTTTTTTTTTTTATATGTAGAGGATTTTAGAAAGAGAGTGTCTGATCCCAGGTCTTAAATAACCCTTAGAAATAGGAAGCTAGGAGATTTGGGCTAGAGTGCCCGATAGGAAAGTGACACGGAAGCGAAGTAGAAAGGGGAGGAAGACGCCCTTATTTATTAGCGGAGGGCCAGTACCCGGGGTCCGACGGCTTAACGTACCCATCCGGCGCACGGCGGATATTTAGTGGATCGAGCGTTCGTACCTGCCTGGGATCGAACCTGAGGTCCTTTCCGTGGCAGTCACGAACGTTGCAAAACACAGGTCTATGATATGAAAAGTAGCTTATTCTATATTTTTTACAAATAATGCTGGACACATTGCGAATACAAAGCAGATAGATACACGAATTACTCAACATAATGCTCTGTCTTCTTGGGCTTCTTACATTCCTCATTACTTGCTCTTGCCTCTCGTTTTAATTTTCTCCACTATTGCTTGCGTTCATTCTGCGAATTCCACGTAATTGTCGAAAATGTTAATCCGTTCACACGAAAACAGTTTTAAATTTTTTTTTTAGTTTAAAACACTGCGATATGTTCTTCACATATTTTAATAGAACTCGTCGAGAGCTTTAAAACGATACCACGTACAGTTGTTTTGCACTCACAGTTGTCCAAATAAACCGCGATATCGTCAAAAGTGTTCACCGGTTCACAAGAAAACAATTTTTAGAATGTTCAGTTCAAACCACTGTGCAATGTTCTTCGTATATTTGAATAGATCTTGTTCAGAGGTTTAAAACGATATCACGCATAGTCGTATTGCGCTCACGGTTGCCTAGATCGACTGAGTCAAACGCGGCGGCATCCCCAGAAATATTGCACCACCTCATCGGCGCACAGGGAGCGAGTGGAGCGTCGTGCGCCCTATGTATTGTGCAGTACGCGAATTGGACTCCATGCTGTTTACGAATATGCTGACACGATTAGTGTGCGGCACGTATTTTTAACGCTATAATGATTTCAATTGGGACCTATTTTTGTCACAGGCGGTAGGCCGTAAGTCGCCTCATACTATCCGCTGAGTTAGTATAGTCCTACGTCAAAACATGCGTCCTCCCAACAACAAATTAAACAAAAATTCTTAATGCTTTCCTGGCATGCTATGTAATATTTATTCAGTTACAAAGTTTGGTCTGTACTGTCATACCTAGCAGACGATCCCAAAGGTTGTACAAATAAGTACACATACAAAAGAAAACAAATAAAAAAATAACACAACATGGGAATTAGTTATACAGTGTTTCATAAACAATCCTAGGCTGCTGCCCTCATGTTTAGCAACATTCAAATTTAATGTACGTAATACAATACGAACAGAAAGAACAACACGAACAAGAAAGAACAGACGTACGGTGACCAAAATAACATTTTTCCTTCATTTTTTAATCGGATTATTATTATTATCACGCGTATGTCAGAACCATGTACCACTATGGGTCGTAAAGGTGACGTTCGTCTCATTCTTTAAATTGATAAACCTGAAACTAAACGTTACAAACGTCTTACAGTTAGATCCAAAACCAGGGCAGCAATCCCTCGGTGCACGCTAATGAATCCAATAGTAGTGAAACACTAAAACTCACAACAGCTCCAATGATTTTAATAGTACACGAATTCAATTAAATAAGAACAGAAAACCTCATGAGATCTTTCCAGTTTCTTAAAACTCATCTTCAGCTGAAAAAACAGATTAAACCCTAAGTTCGGGTAATGATGGTATATATATATACATGTGTGGCAACAACGTCAGAGTGCAACAGGTGACGTAGAAAGGCCATCACCCCATTGGTTGGGAGGATACTCATGTAGAAGTTTGACAGCCGTGAGGAAAACTATACAGAAAAGGTGAAAACATAAGTGGGGTGCGGGGTGGGGATCCCACCCTCTTATAACTTTAACAAAAAGTTCATGGTATTATATAATAGATCCAATTACCACATCATAATATTCACAAAATAGCAATACGCCAGAAATGAAAATAAAAATACTTACACATGATACTAGGCAGTTTGTAGCTTAAAATATAGCCAATCAAACAAAGAAACAATTAGTTCATTAACAGTAGTGTTCCAAATCTCAAGTAAAAAAAGTTAAAGTGCAGTCAAGTATATTCCATATATTTGGGTGGGATCCCCGCCCCGCACCCACTTATGTTTTCACCTTTTCTGTATAGTTTTCCTCACGGCTGTCAAACTTCTACATGAGTATCCTCCCAACCAATTGGGCGATGACCTTTCTACGTCACCTGTTGCACTCTGACGTTGTTGTCACATATGTATATACACTGACGGAAAAAATCCCAACACCACGAAAAAATAGTTGTAGAGGAATGAAATGGCGGCAATACATTTGTATAGGTAACATATTTAATCGATTAAGGTTTCAAGATCACAGCTTATTGTAAGCGCGAGAAGAGCCATTTTAAATGTGAAATGCTGGTACATTAATAACCGGTGTAACCGCCAGAATGTTGAATGCAAGCACGCAAACGTTCATGCATTGTGTCGTACAGGTGCTGGATGTCAGTTTCTGGGATGGAGTTCCATGCCTGTTGCACTTGGTCGGTCAATACAGGGACGGTTAATGCTGGTTGGGGGTGACGCTGGAGTTGTAGTCCAATGATTTCCCATACGTGCTCGATTGGTGAAAGATCTGGTGATCTAGCAGGCCACGGCAACATGTCGACACTCTGTAGAGCATGTTGGGTTACAATAGCGGTATGCGGGCGAACGTTATCCTGTTGGAAAACACCCCCTGGAATGCTGTTCATGAATGGCAGCACAACAGGTTGAATCACCAAACCGACGTACAACTGTGCCGTCAGGGTGCGTGGGATAACCACGAGAGTGCTCCTGCTGTCATAGGAAATTGCTCCCCAGACCATAACTCCAGGTGTAGGTCCAGTGTGTCTCGGCCGCAGACAGGTTGGTTGCAGGCGCTCACCTGGCCGCCTTCTAACCAACACACGGCCATCACTGGCACCCAGGCAGAACCGGCTTTCATCAGAAAACACAACAGATATCCACTCCGTCCTCCAATGAGCTCTAGCTTGACACCACTGACGTCGCAAACGGCAGTGGTTTGGAGTAAGTGGAATGCACGCTACAGGGTGTCTGGCTCGGAGCTGTCCTTCAAGTAACCGATTTGTAACAGTTCGTTGTGTCACTGTGGTGGCAACTGCAGCTCGAATTGCTGCCGCAGACGCGGTACGATGCGCCACGGCCATACGCCGTACACGGCGGTCTTCCCTCTCAGTAGTGCCACGTTGTAACGTATACTCTATATTCACTTTCCTTTTGATTTTACTATCTCTGGTTATTTTATTTTACTATGTAAATTATCTTCCTACTGAACGAAATATTATTTCACCCGCTGAATGAGATCTGGCAATGAGTGTAAGTCATGACGTGGTGGTAGCTAGTATATAGGCGCGTTCATCGTTGTTGCGTTGTTGGTGTGGTGTTAGTGTTGGAGTTGTGTTGGTTGTGTGCGTACTATAAGAGGAAAGTTTATTCATTATTATGTACAAGATATATGAGTGCCTTAGTTGACCAAGAGTCTGGGAAATAAACAGTTGTTCAGTAAGTTCAGTCTTTCTCAATTCTTAGTTTTGTCAGACCTCTGTCTGGCTGTTAGGTTTATGACTTTGATTACTTAATATAAATAACCAGCGTTGAGACTTTGTTTAAGTTCATAATTAACGAGTAACAACACCCTTTTGGGAATTCATTAGTTTGAAGCTTAGAGCATTATTCATTCATAATAATTAGCTTAGCAAAAAGACTATAAAGCTAATTCATTATAATTGGCGCCCGAACTTTTCTCGAACACGAGATCCTGACTATTATTACCCATGGCTTCTTTACCTGAGACAACTTCAAATTTCCACCATCCGGCAAGTCTCGAGGGTAATGGTGTTTGTTTGGACAATTTGTACGAAGCCTGTGGCTCTGACTTTGATATGAATGATCTGCACATACCCAAGCGTTCTTCACCATTTCGTAATGCACCAGCTTCTTATCACTCTGAGTCGCGGGTCGTAGCTGAGGGAGTTCAATCCTCTCAGCGAAACAGAATGCTTGCCCATTTCGTGCCGCATGCTGGAACAATTCATTTCAATGGTTTGGAGGGGTCCTTAAAGTTCCTCGAAGATCTGGAAGACCATTTTGATTTATATAATATTCCGGAAGACTGCAAGGTCCAAATTGCCGGGACTTGCTTGAGGGATACCGCCAAGACCTGGTATCGGCAGTGGCGAGGGTCGAACCCGGATTCTCATTATGAGAATTTCCGTGCAGAATTCTTGGAGGTCTTTCCTTTCGGCCTCAGTCGAGCTAGCCTTGCTCAACAGCTGTTTTCGCGTCAACAAGGTCCCAATGATAGCCCTGTTGCATTTGCGTTGGAAACTACACGTCTATATAATCTATGGGATCCACATGCCGGTCATGTTGACATGTTGGATACCCTCGTACAGCAGCTCGACCCATTCTTACAAGATTTTCTTGAGGTTCGACACCCTACCACTATTCATGAATGCCTTCGCCTCATACGCACGTATGAAGAGCGACATGGCAAACATGCTTCAACTCACCATGCTCGGGCACCCCGCGAGGCTTATTCCGAAAACCCTCAGCGGCATAATAGACAAAACTTTCAGCGCGAGCATACACAAGTGCCCACCCAAGCTTCATACGTTCCACCACACAGAAGAGTGGCGAACCAACAGCGAGTTTCTGAGCAAGCTTCGGGATATCGTCATAATGCACAGTATGCTCGACCCCGTTTCACTCAGCAGCATTCGGAACGTTATCATGCTCAGGGCAATAATAATTTTTCTGCCCGTGCTGAGGGCAGACGTAACGAATATGAAAATGTCAACAGACACGCGGAGTTCCCGACGCAGGGTTCACGCAATTTTCCTTATCGTGAAAATTTTCCCGATACCCGGCAGGGTCGAGGTTTCCGACCACATGATAACACCACCAGAATTCCTTTAAACTTCCACAGGAAGTAGACGAAGGGTCGGTCCTGCTTCCTGATACCAAACATTCTGACCCTAAAACAGTATTAGTGACTGTTCAAACTCCTCAGTTGCCTGATGTATTCTTGACACTTGAAGACGTTATTGTCGAGACAAAGTTCGACACTGGGTCTGAGATATCAGCCCTAAATACAAAGTTTTGCAATGACGTTTTATCTGCGATACACGTTCAGCCTGCAACGCAGTATTTGCGAGGTGCCAATAATGAAATCTTCAGTATCGCAGGAACTGTCACATTATCTTTAGGGCTGGGAAAAGCTCGGTTTACACATTCTTTCCTGCTTATAGACGAGCTACCCGTGAAATGTCTCATGGGTATGGACTTTATTAACAAGTTTCAAATAACTTTGAATTTTGTACAACATGTGATTTCCTTTCCGGAACCTGTCGAAATGATTCCGACGGTTCCTGTAGATATTACGAGTTTATTGTTGAGTGACCAATTGAATGAGGGGCAACGAGACCAGCTTTCTCTCCTTTTACAGGAAAACCCTGGTTTATTTTCGGATCAACCTGGTTTCACACAGGTGGTTTATCATGTTATTGACACTGATGGTTCGAAACCCATTGCGACGAAACCTTACCCTTGTGCTCCACATAAAAAACAGGAAATGCAACGTCAAATTGCGGAAATGATTAAGCAGGGCATAATCAGGGAATCAACAAGCGCCTGGGCGGCCCCTGCCTTCTTGGTTCCAAAGAAACAACCAAATGAATTTCGTTTCGTGACAGATTTTCGCAAACTCAACCAAGTCACAAAAACTATCAATTATCCACTACCTGTCATGTCACATATTCTAAATGACTTGTCGTCAACCAAATGGATGTCAACTTTGGATTTGGCGAGTGGATATTGGCAGGTGGCAGTACATCCGGACTCTGTCGATAAAACAGGCTTTGTGACTCCTTTTGGGGCCTATGAATATTTACGTATGCCTTTTGGTTTAGCTTCTGCACCTGCTACTTTCCAAAAGCTTATGGACACGGTTCTCAGACCTGTCCTGGGTCCCCATGTGCATGTCTATTTGGATGACATTATTATAACATCAGAGACTTTTGACGAGCACCTTTCTCTGCTCAAACAGGTGTTCCAACTTATATACAATGCTGGCTTGACGTTAAAACCTAGTAAATGCCAGATAGCGAGGGACGAGATTGTATATCTGGGGTTGAAAATCACTCCCCACGGCTTATTCACTGATAATGAAAAAATTAGGCCTATTGTTGACTTTCCTCGGCCTAAAACAGCAAAAGAACTATCACGCTTTCTGGGAATGACCGGTTGGTATCAGCAGTTCGTCCCCGCTTATGCTACAATATGTGAGCCGTTGTATGCTTTAAAGCGTAAATAAAAGAAGTTTATTTGGACACCTGAAGCTAACGCTGCATTCGAAACACTGAAGTCTGCATTGACTCAGCCTCCGGTGTTGGCTTTCCCGGATCATACTAAAGAATTTGATATTTATACTGATGCATCCGGAGTTGGTCTTGGTTGCGTTTTGTCACAAGCTGGGCATCCAATAGCTTTTGCGTCTCGTACTTTAGCCAAAGCTGAACGCAATTATTCAGCTACGGAACGTGAATGTCTTGCTGTTGTGTACGCACTGAATAAATTTCAATGTTATCTTAATGAATTGACAGTTAACATAATTACGGATCATTCTGCCCTTCAGTATTTGAATTCTGCTAAGCACCTATCTCAAAGACTTATGAAGTGGGCTCTGAAGTTACAAGAGAGCAATATCAAAATTTCATATCAGCCAGGTCATAAGAATCAATTACCGGACGCATTATCTCGCGTTCCGATTAGTGGGGTCCCCACCGAAACTACTCCTGGATGTCAGCCTTTACTTCTGATAGCTGATATCACATCCAGAGAGCAGATAATGGCAGAATTAATAAATGATCCAGATTTTGGGGATATTTACAATTTTTTGCTTGCGGGTTTGCCCCTACCAAGTGATCCTTCTCTGGCTGGAAGGTCACAACATTTTGAAGTAATAGAGGGTCTTCTTTATTATACAAAGTCTCGGACTACTAGGGCAGAGTTTCGCCCATGTATTCCGCGAACCCTTAGAATGGCTCTTTTAAATGAATTTCATGACAAACCTCTTGCAGGCCATTTAGGTATTCGCAAGACCCGTTGTAAATTGCGGGATGTTGCCTATTGGCCTGGCATGTACCAAAGTGTGCTCGCATACGTTCAATCATGTCACTTGTGTCAGATTAATAATTACCGTAATGTAAGACCGGCCGGTCACTTGAAATCTAGTTCAAGTTCTCATGTATTTGATATTATTTCCATAGATTTATTGGGACCTTATCCATTATCTGTTAAAAATAAAGCTCGTTATGTTTTAGTACTAACTGATAATTTTTCTAAATGGGTTGAAGTTTTTCCCATTAAAGCCGCTACGGCTGAGATTATTTGTAATGTCTTAGTTAATGAAGTATTTTCTAGATATGGTGCACCTAATAAAGTAGTTTCGGATAATGGTCCTCAATTTATTTCTGACATTTTTGAAAGAATGTGTGCGAGACTACACATTAAACATAAATTCATTTCCCCATATCATCCCCAGAGTAATCCTGCGGAACGTGTTAACCGAACGTTAGTGAAAATGATTGCGACTTTTGTAATGGATCACCATGAAAGATGGGATGACCATTTAGAACTTTTTGCGTTCGCCCTCCGCTCGTCTGTCCACGAGTCTACTAAAATTACTCCTGCAGAACTTTTTCTGGGTCGCAAAATTAAAACCCCTTTTGAAAATTTAACGGGGATTATTGACGAATTAAACCAGCGACCAACTCCGCAATCAGTACGAATCATGGCAGAAAAAGCTCGTGTTGCAATGCTAGGAGCACAAGCGGCTCAAGCACGATATTATAATTCTAGGCGTAGGGAACCAGATCTTGTCGTTGGAGATCTCACTCTCGTGGAAACGCACTTCCAGTCTTCTGTTTCGCATACTTTAGTGAAGAAATTTGCACCCAGCTACGAAGGTCCATATCGGGTGGCAAATGTCTTTGAAAATAATATTGTTCTGGAGAAACCGAACAACCATTTTCAATATGTACATGTTGATCAATGTCGCAAGTATCACGAACGGAATATCGATTTAATTATCAATCCTACTCAACCTTCTGTTCCACAGACTCAAGAATCTATATCTCATGTTCAACCACCAGAAATTGTGGACGAACCACCGAACATTTTTGACGAATCACCAGTGATTTTTCCTTCACCTTCCCCTCCAGACGAGTTTCTACAACCGCAACCTGATTCTCCCATGAGACAAAGGCTCGATTCGAGTTCGTCGAATACTAGTATCGTTCCTTTCCCTCCAACCATTGCCAAGACTATTGCTGCGCCGTTTCCGGCTAACTCTGCACCAACGCGGGATACTTCTTCTTTGAATACTTCATCGGAAAGTATTCCTATAGGCAAATCTAAACATCGCCCTGCACGACCGCTGAATTACAGCAGCGAGTCAGAGGCGTCGGACATTTCTGATTTATCAGTTATGAATCCTACTTTTAATATTCCACACCGTCCAGCACCACCAAAAGCTGGGCGCAAACGTGACTTGTCTCCCCAATCTGCTTCGCCGCAACAGCGACGAAGGCAGAAATCTTTGCATCCACCCGGGTTTCGCCCCTGGAACCTCCGTTCAGGGCAAACAGGGCCGATGCCATCTACTACTATCATGCCCCGTGGGCGTAAACGAAAGCAAGCGATGTGGCCGGAGACACGTCCGTCCAAAAAGATACTGGAAGGACACAACGGGCCCCAGCACCAAGGGACTTCATATCCAAAGCCTGGGGGAGCCCGTTCCTATCAGCCGCAGCAGGGATTTCCGGACCGCCAGACTTCTGCCGTTCCTGACCGTTCTTCTCAGCCGCAGGGATTTCCAGACCGCCAGACTTCTGACGTTCCTGACCGTTCTTCTCAGCCGCAGGGATTTCCAGACCGCCAGACTCCTGACCGTTCTTCTCAGCCGCAAGGGATTCCGGACCGCCAGACTTCTGACCGTTCTTCTCAGCCGCAGGGATTTCCAGACCGCCAGATTCCTGACCGACAACAGACCGAAGTTCCATTACCGTCCCGGAAGAGATCCAAGCCACCTGATTTCACCAGTCCCATTAGGCCTGGAAAACGTTACCGCACTAGAATTTTTTATGCGTCCTCGAGATAAGTAAGTTCTCGTGGACAGGTTCTTTTCTCAGTTTGTTGTTTTTCCTGCACGACCAGTTGGCGTGTCAGAATTTCTTTTTTTCGTGTGGGCCTATGCATTCTTTTTTGTGTATATATGTGTTTTTTTTTTTATATATTTCTTCTATGTCCATCTACTAATCCACTTTTTTTTTATATCTATGTGCTTAGGGGTAAAATAATAAAATTGTTACTGTTAGGCAGCTCCAAGTAAATTTCGCTGCTGATACAGTTGTTCTGTATTTCAACGAATGAGGCGAACGTAATTTGAAATGAAAATAATAAAATTGTTACTGTTAGGCAGCTCCAGGTAAATTTCGCTGCTGATACAGTTGTTCTGTATTTCAACGAATAAGGCGAACGTAATTTGAAATGAAAATAATAAAATTGTTACTGTTAGGCAGCTTCAGGCAATCTTCGCTGCTGATACAGTTGTTATGTATTTCAACGAATGAGGCGAACGTAATTTGAAATGAAAATAATAAAATTGTTACTGTTAGGCAGCTTCAGGCAATCTTCGCTGCTGATACAGTTGTTATGTATTTCAACGAATGAGGCGAACGTAATTTGAAATGAAAATAATAAAATTGTTACTGTTAGGCAGCTTCAGGCAATCTTCGCTGCTGATACAGTTGTTATGTATTTCAACGAATGAGGCGCACGTAATTTGAAATTAAAAAAGTGATTCCTGCTAGGCAGAATAAAAGGAAAGTATGCCAATGCAGGTTTGGTTTGTTCTACACTACAAATTTCACAGTCGAATACAGATTCGTAAATTGTCATGCCAAGTTGATAATGTAAATACGGCTACCACCAAACAAATCAAAAAAGAGATCGAGAAACGTCAATCATCGAAGTGTAAGACTTACACTCCAAAATTGATAGGTTTTTCGGAAACAAAAAAAAAGAAAAAAAAAAAAAAAAAGAAAAATTAAGGGGGAGATGATGTAACGTATACTCTATATTCACTTTCCTTTTGATTTTACTATCTCTGGTTATTTTATTTTACTATGTAAATTATCTTCCTACTGAACGAAATATTATTTCACCCGCTGAATGAGATCTGGCAATGAGTGTAAGTCATGACGTGGTGGTAGCTAGTATATAGGCGCGTTCATCGTTGTTGCGTTGTTGGTGTGGTGTTAGTGTTGGAGTTGTGTTGGTTGTGTGCGTACTATAAGAGGAAAGTTTATTCATTATTATGTACAAGTTATATGAGTGCCTTAGTTGACCAAGAGTCTTGGAAATAAACAAGTTTGTCAGTAAGTTCAGTCTTTCTCAATTCTTAGTTTTGTCAGACCTCTGTCTGGCTGGTAGGTTTATGACTTTGATTACTTAATATAAATAACCAGCGTTGAGACTTTGTTTAAGTTCATAATTAACGAGTAACAACACCCTTTTGGGAATTCATTAGTTTGAAGCTTAGAGCATTATTCATTCATAATAATTAGCTTAGCAAAAAGACTATAAAGCTAATTCATTATAACGTGACCGGCCGGAACCCGGTCTTCTTGAGGCAGTACCTTCCCTTGACCACCGCTGCGAACAATCACGCACAGTGGCTACATTCCTGCCAAGTCGTTCTGCAATATTGCGGAAAGAAAATCCACCTTCTCGTAGCCCTAATACACGACCTCGTTCAAATTCCGTGAGCTGTTGATAATGGCTTCTTCGTCTTCTTAAAGCCATTCTTAACTAACATCAACACCCTACGTCGAATCTCAACGATAACTAACGCTCACGAACGTTACAGCGCGTATTTACAGCAAACCTGCTTTGCATGTTCCGAGGGGCGCTACTAACGCCACACGTATGCGCCGAGCGCGAAATTTGCATAGACGTCATCTTACAGATGTACTCTCACCGCCTACCAACTGTCGTTCATCTAACACAACCCCTTCTTGGTGTTGGGATTTTTTTCCGTCAGTGTATATACCATCATTACCCGAACTTAGGGTTTAATTTGTTTTTTCATCTGAAGATGAGTTTTAGGGAACTCGATAGATCTCATGAGGTTCTGTTCTTATTTCATTGAATTCGTGTACTATTAAAATCATTGGAGCTCTTGCGAGTTTTAGTGTTTCACTAGTATTGGATTCATTAACGTGCACCGAGGGATTGCTGCCCTGGTTTTGAATCTAACTTATTCTGCACGTTTTAATTCACCGTCTTCTTGCGTCTTACAGTTGTTAAATGAGTCCTAAAATTGAAAAGGAATCACCTTTATTTGTGCCCTAGCTTTTGAAAATAACTTCCTTTCCCTATTTTTGCCCCTATAATGGATTAAATGCCTCCCATGATTTTTTCATTTCTTCATTTTCCTTCACTGTTATGCAATGGCTGCCGTTCGTAGTACAAAAACACAATGTAGCAAGTGTGAAAACTTTGTCCGTGACGCAGATCGAAGGCGCCCCTCCCCCTCACACCTACTAAGCTACACGGGCGGAATGTATCGCTGCAGATTTGTCGTCTTGACACGTGACTACAGTAAGTCACACAAGGACCGAAGAATAGAACCTGAGCTTGTTGCTCACATTGTAAAAAAAATATTTCCTGGGTGTCTGTTGTATGAGTACATATCTGTACAACCTTTGAGATAGTGGGCTAGAAGGCAAGGCACAGTACAGTCCAAACTTTGTACTTGTATGAACATTTGTTCATAGTACAGCAGAAAAACATTCAATTTGGGTTTTAATTTTACATTGGGGGGCGGGAGCGAGATTTTTTCGCCTGCCTAGAGAGTTGTTTTGGCGCAAATTTAAAACATGTGCAAAAATGATAGGAGATTGTAGGCCTCCCCCCCCTCATATACGCGCCTGCTTGTTTTTCATGCCCTTTTCATCTGCAGCTCGACTCTGTAAACTGTGTGAGGTAAGTTTCTCTTTTTCTAATATATCAATATTGTGTACACACTCAGTTCGTAAAGGCACTTACCATTGGTATCCACACTGCTTGAAAACATTTTTTCACGTAATGTTATTAGAGAGGTGCAGGTTCGTACACGAAACTTGATATAAAATACGTAATAGTGACTATGCTATATCCTGGAACCCAATTCATCAACTATACAACTGTGAACAATCAATGGAGCCCTTCAACTAACGTTAAAAAGCTTTCAGAAAACTCGTGAACCAAAATATTTTCAAGCAGTGGAAGAAATGTTTTCAAGCAGTGGAAGAAATGTTTTCAAGCAGGGTGAAGAAATGTTCTCAAGCAGTGGAAGAAATGTTTTCAAGCAGGGGAAGAAATGTTTTCAAGCAGTGGAAGAAATGTTTTCAAGCAGTGGAAGAAATGTTCTCAAGTAGTGCAAGAAATGTTTTCAAGCAGTGGAAGAAATGTTCTCAAGCAGTGAGTGAAATGTTTTCAAGCAGTGGAAGAAATGTTTTCAAGCAGAGTGAAGAAATGTTATCAAGCAGTGGAAGAAATGGTTTCAAGCAGGGTGAAGAAATGTTCTCAGGCAGTGGAAGAAATGTTTTCAAGCAGGGGAAGAAATGTTCTCAAGCAGTGGAAGAAATATTTTCTAGTAGTGGAAGAAATATTTTCTAGTAGTGGAAGAAATGTTTTCAAGTAGTGCAAGAAATGTTTTCAAGCAGTGGAAGAAATGTTTTCAAGCAGTGGAAGAAATGTTTTCAAGCAGGGGAAGAAATGTTTTCAAGCAGTGGAAGAAATGTTTTCAAGCAGTGGAAGAAATGTTTTCAAGCAGGGTGAAGAAATGTTCTCAAGCAGTGGAAGAAATGTTTTCAAGCAGGGGAAGAAATGGTTTCAAGCAGGGTGAAGAAATGTTCTCAAGCAGTGGAAGAAATGTTTTCAAGCAGGGGAAGAAATGGTTTCAAGCAGTGGAAGAAATGTTCTCAAGTAGTGCAAGAAATATTTTCAAGCAGTGGAAGAAATGTTTTCAAGCAGTGGAAGAAATGTTCTCAAGCAGTGGGAGAAATGTTTTCAAGCAGTGGAAGAAATGTTTTCAAGCAGAGTGAAGAAATGTTATCAAGCAGTGGAAGAAATGTTTTCAAGCAGTTGAAGAAATGTTTTCAAGCAGTGGAAGAAATGTTTTCAAGCAGTGGAAGAAATGTTTTCAAGCAGTGGAAAAAATGGTTTCAAGCAGGGTGAAGAAATGTTCTCAGGCAGTGGAAGAAATGTTTTCAAGCAGGGAAGAAATGTTCTCAAGCAGTGGAAGAAATATTTTCTAGTAGTGGAAGAAATATTTTCTAGTAGTGGAAGAAATGTTTTCAAGTAGTGCAAGAAATGTTTTCAAGCAGTGGAAGAAATGTTTTCAAGCAGTGGAAGAAATGTTTTCAAGCAGTGGAAGAAATGTTTTCAAGCAGTGGAAGAAATGTTTTCAAGCAGGGTGAAGAAATGTTCTCAAGCAGTGGAAGAAATGTTTTCAAGCAGGGGAAGAAATGGTTTCAAGCAGGGTGAAGAAATGTTCTCAAGCAGTGGAAGAAATGTTTTCAAGCAGGGGAAGAAATGTTCTCAAGCAGTGGAAGAAATATTTTCTAGTAGTGGAAGAAATGTTTTCAAGTAGTGCAAGAAATGTTTTCAAGCAGTGGAAGAAATGTTTTCAAGCAGTGGAAGAAATGTTCTCAAGTAGTGGAAGAAATGTTTTCAAGCAGTGGAAGAAATGTTCTCAAGCAGTGGGAGAAATGTTTTCAAGCAGTGGAAGAAATGTTTTCAAGCAGAGTGAAGAAATGTTATCAAGCAGTGGAAGAAATGTTTTCAAGCAGTTGAAGAAATGTTTTCAAGCAGTGGAAGAAATGTTTTCAAGCAGTGGAAGAAATGGTTTCAAGCAGGGTGAAGAAATGTTCTCAGGCAGTGGAAGAAATGTTTTCAAGCAGGGGAAGAAATGTTCTCAAGCAGTGGAAGAAATATTTTCTAGTAGTGGAAGAAATATTTTCTAGTAGTGGAAGAAATGTTTTCAAGTAGTGCAAGAAATGTTTTCAAGCAGTGGAAGAAATGTTTTCAAGCAGTGGAAGAAATGTTCTCAAGCAGTGGAAGAAATGTTTTCAAGCAGGGTGAAGAAATGTTTTCAAGCAGTGGAAGAAATGTTTTCAAGCAGTGTGGATACCATTGGTAAGTTCCTTGACGAATTGAGTATGTGCACAATATTGATATATTGTTTACTTAGTGCACGTATTTTATCGACTATTGCTACGGAAGATTGTCGAGCAACTAAAGTCAGTGATTTATTATTCTCTTTTTCTTTTCATTGCGGTGTGATTTAAGCGAATGCCGTTCTGATGACTCAGTGGTCTAAGCGATATCTTCTGATCATTCGTCTGAGACGGGCCCGCGTTCGAATCCTGGTGAGGTACGGATGTTGTGTTTGTCCTACAGCACTGGCCCTGTCCCTTCCCTGGAGTCAGTGGTCCTAAATTAGGGGCGGGCGACTGCTTATAACCCACTGTGTTGCTTACGGTGGTCGTTTAACCCCCACTCAAAAAAGCATTATCTGAAAAGCAAAGGTTCTCTTTTTCAGAAATGGAAAAACAAATCTGCAGCTTTTTTCCCGAAGGAACTCTCCAAAATATTGTGGGAAATTTCACTGATCTCACACTCGTCTTCAAATAAGTGGATGTATTGAGAAGTATTCTTATTGATAACAAGTGTCAGCTACTGATATATAACGCAAGTGTCCTCAATAAAATCCAGAGGATGTTCCAGATCCGAACTTCCTTCCATTGAATTAGGAGTTTCTTTCCTCAACTTACCGCCGGGTAGAGCTGCAATTTCCCGTCATTCGCATCATCCTTCCGCGAATTTTGTAACACTTAGTTTAGTTTTATGCACATCATGAGATCATTCACCAGGAAACCGGCAACTTCTTTGCGTTCACATTGCTTAGTCATACGATGAACATCCCTCCTCCATGCGACATACAGTAAGTACGTCGATAAACATTATCATGTTTCTGGTGCAGCATACCTTAAATCTGATTTCACAGTCCGGTAATCCTGTTGGTTATAAAACAACTATTGCCTAAGTAGTATCAGATAGCTTTGATTAATGCATCACTTCCTCATTCTTGATTGTTTCGTTACGGATTTTGAGCTGAACCGAATGTGAAGACGAAAGAATTTATGCATAAGCCAGCGACCCCGGCTGTTGATGTTGTTCGTTAACACTTCATCAACGTATATCAGGGAAACTTAAACGCAAAAATTGCACATAAGGATCAGCTTTTGTTTGAAGATAACCTAAAGCCACACTGCTAAAAGCACAAGTCAGGGTGAGCATGCATTCGCGGTAAAGCGATGAGTTCCAAATAAAGAATCCGTCACGATTGTCTTCTCCATAGATAGCTTGCGAAAACACAAATTGCTGGAGATGGAACTCGAACAAAAATCCTTCTGCTCCGGAGCCGAATGCTCTCCCAATTAAGATACACTGGCTAGTGCTTATCACTGCTTCTTGCCGTCTTGACATGTGCGTCAGCTCTGTAGTACGTCTCATATAACTTTCCCTTAAGAAACAAGGAGGCAGGAAATCGCAGGTTTCAGATACGCCGCAAACCATGCGTGAAGTAACTCTCTGTAGAAGAAGGAACTCTCGCTAATTCCAGGAAAAGGAACAAGCATCACACATTTTTGTGAAGCGAAGAAGGAATTCTCATTAATTTCAGACGATGTGTGGAGAGATCATCACACGTTTTTCGAAAACCCAACGGCCAGAAGATCCATTTTTTCGTTCGGGCGCCAACGTGAAAACACAAATTTGTCCGTGTCCTTTTGCTCCGGAGCCGAATCCTTTCCCAATTCAGCTCTACCGATAAGTGCTTATCGTTGCTACTTGCCGTCTTGACATGCGCGTCACCTCTGTATTACGTCACAAATTCATAGGATTTTAAATTAAGATACATAAATCGTTTTCCAATTCTGATCTTTCCTATGAGGGTATTTCGGTCCGCATTTTCTTCAGTACCGTAACCAGAGATGGAAACGGGTCACGGGTCAACGGGTCGACAATTTCTTGCGGGTCCAACAGGTCGGGTCATGGTGTTCCTGACCCGTTTTTATTCCCGTTTTATTTTTGAAAAGAGAAAAATATGTTTCAAAGAAAAATGCGCGTTGTGGAATTTTGTAGTCGATACTGGTGCCTACGGAGTGAATAATGATTTGCCATGCAAAAATAGTGTCGTCTCTTTCTTAAAGCAACGAAGATTTCCACCGATCGACGTCAGACACACCGACACCATATCGTAAAAAGATACTTCCTTTGCGTTCTTTTACAGTGCGATTCTCCAGGGCAAGGTAAAGGCAAACGCCATTCGCCTGCTTCTCAGCTGATTCACTCTCTCCGTGCGAAGTTCGCTGTATGACTAAGAGTTACTTTTCACATCGCATCTTTTACATTGAGCATTCTGAGGTTTTCGATTGATGTGCTAACATCCCGTTCCCATGACATGTCATGTCGATATGAACTCCTTATTTGTTAATGTGGGTGGATTTAATATTAAGGAGTTTGAGAAAGGCGTCGAGGCCAACAAGTACGTGCATGTTGAAAACCACAAGGGGAAGAGTGAATGATGGAAATTGTTTCGTCTCATTAAGGAACCGGTGAATTATTCTGTGTTGTTTGGTCTTGCTTGTTGTTCAAAATGTGGAAAATGTATAATTACAAAGAGAGATGTCGACGGTGTAATAAAAGATTATGGAACCAAAATTCTAACGGACCATATGAAAGTATGCGCACCTCCATCAAAGCATGGAAAGAGTGAACAATCTAAATACATTTAAAAAAAATGCATTTGTGTAATCGTAAATAATGATTCCCATTTGTAATATACCATGGTCACGGTCATAGTCAGCCATTGCTTCTGGATTACGCAAAATAGTTGCACTAAAATTTAGCAAGTAACCAAATTTTACTATTAAAAAAGGATTTAAATTATTAAATATCAAGCAGTTGTTAGGATGAATATATATGTATTACGTTTATATATATATACACTGCTGGCCACCCAAAATGCAACACCAAGAAAGGCACGAGATAGCAAAGCCAGATTTTCTGGACACATAACAACAGATACAAAGATGAAACGATTGAGCTTACAGGCCCGTGCGACTTGCGGAACACGCAGACATCAATAGTTCGTGTGGCCCCCATGGCTGGCAATAACGGCCGTTACATGCCGCGGCATCGAACGAAAGAGGCTTTGATGTGGGTTTGTGGTATGTCAGTCCAGGCTGCTTCCACAAGTTGCCACAGTTCATCAGGCGTAACCGCGGGTGGTGCTTGCCGGGCCACTCGGTTGCCGATCAGCGACCAGACGTGTTCGATAGGTGACATATCGGGAGAACAGGCGGGCCACGACAGCAGTGACACCTGGTGGGCCATGAGGAATTATTGCACGATGCGTGCCACGTGCGGTCGCGCATTGTCCTGTTCAAACGTGGCCGCTGGCAGGTCCTGCAGGTAAAGGAGGACTACAGGCTCCAAAACGTCGCAGATGGTGCGGTGGCTGTTAAGTGTACCGGCGATGCGTACCAGAGGGGTGCGGGTGTCATATCTAATTGCGCCCCAAACCATAACGCCATGCGACGGACCGGTATGGCGATGCATAATGCAGGCGTCATACAGTCTCTCGCCGTGGTGCCGCCTTACGCGGTTCCGACCATCGTGGTGTTGCAGGAAGAAGCGGATTCGTCGTAGAAGACAATGTCGTGCCATTCCATAGTTCAGGTGTGGCGTTCAACGGCCCACTGCTGCCGAACTCGCCGGTAGTGTAACGTCAATGGTAATCAGAGCAATGGGCGCCGTGCGACAAGTCCCCGCTCCTGCAGACGACGTCGAACGGTACGTGCTTACACAAGTTGTTGCGCAACACACCCTAATTCCTGCGCTAACGTTCGTGATGTGGCGGTAAGAGCCGTCAATGCCCGCCGCACTACATGCCGGTCCTCTAGTTCAGTGGTGTGCTGCGGCTGCGGCAATCGCTCACGTTAGTACGTCCGTCCCTCCTGCACCCACCGAATCCATACTCGCCTCACTATGGCTAGATGTCGTCTCACACGGGAGCCGATGTCTCGGTACGATAAACTGCTGTCGCGATAAGCCACTATTCGTCCTCTGTCGAACTCCGAAAAGTGCTGGAATGACTGCCGTATTCTGCGACGAGGCATCAGGAAGCTTCCCACGCACAGGTCCGGCAGCACAACAAACTTCCACTACTTACACCCCGCCTTCTGTGCACCCTTTTTATAGTGCTTCTCGATGGCGTGCCGGGCGCACATGATTTCCATATGCCCTGCAATGCTAATCGTTTGCATGTCGTCTTGCGGGTGACGCATGCTGCGAATTTCAGGCTAATCGGATGCTTCCTTTTTGGTGTTGCATTTTGGGTGGCCAGCAGTGGATGTCTCACCGGAAACTCTATCCAATGAAGAAGTAATTTTTCAAGTTGGACCATTAGGAGCAGAGATATTGACCAAAATAAGATATATATCTACGCCCTCTGGTGAAGAAACCATGCAATATTTTAAGAAGCAAATATTCGAAAAAGGTTTATCTACGTGAGTGGCATCGGTCCACGAACGAATTTTTCCAGTTGAGATTTTAGAAGCTCAGATTTTATGGCAAATACATCAGAAGGAGAAATCATCACTTACGCCCTGTGGTGTCCAAACAATTCTTTACCAAAAATTAGAAATTATATGTAAAATATTCCCCATCAGGAGCTGTATCCGCTGAAGAAAATATTTTTCAAATCGGAGATTCAGAAGTAGAGATATCAAAGAAACTCAATTTACCTTTACGGCTCCTAACGGAAAGTCTACGATTTACTAGAAAATTTTGAAATTACATGAAAAAATATGTGGCATTGGAAACTTTATTCAATGAAAAAGTGATTTTTTAAATCGGACCGTCAGATCATCTACGCCCCCTGGCAGAGAAACCATGCAATATTTTAAGAAGCAAATATTCGAAAAAGGTTTATCTACGTGAGTGGCATCGGTCCACGAACGAATTTTTTCAGTTGAGATTTTAGAAGCTCAGATTTTGTGGCAAATCAGGTGATGCGTAACATCACAGCCTCTCCTTGACAAATGTCAACCCCGCCTTCTCGTGGTGCATCCTGTTCCCACTAAAGGGGCTCTGACGACCGCAAATAGCGGTATAACTATACCATCGGGATCAGAGGAAATGCTATCCCACACTCACCAACCCGCTTGGCCAGCGTGGTGAGTTATGGCCAAACACCTCCAAAATGACTCTACAACTTAAATCTTGGCCCTCAGTCTCCGGCAGCTGGAATGTACCTGGCCAAGGCAGCGGCCAGTGCGACATGAAGGCAGAGGGTGTTAAGAATCCCCGGAGGACCGGACTAGGCTGCCATTTGATGCTGACCTTGGCTACCTACAACGGACGCTCCTTATCTTCTGATTCAAGGCTTCTTGAATTGGAAGAGGAACTACAAAGGATCAAGTGGGACATCGTCGGGCTAAGTGAGGTAAGGAGAAAAGGAGAAGATCTCATTGAACTGAAAAGTGGACATCTCTTCTATTATCGTGGGACAGATACTGGCAGAACTAGTGGTGTTGGATTTATAATAAACAAGAAACTGAAGGATAAAGTCGTAGAAGTTGAAAGTTCCTCTGACAGAGCTGCACGACTCGTTATCCAACTATCGAGAAGATACCAGGCTGAGATTATTCAAACTTATGCACCCACCACAAGTCATCCTGAAGAAGAAATTGAAGAATTTTATGAGGAAATTCGTCATCTAAATAATAAAGGTAAGCAGCACTTGAAGATAATTATGGGAGATTTCAATGCAAAAATAGGGCACCGGCAACAGAATGAAACTTCAGTAGGTAAATTCGGTCACGGCAACAGAAACCAGCGTGGAAATACTCTCGTTGAGTTTGCAGAGGCAGAAGGATTTTTCATCTTGAATTCCTTTTTCAAGAAAAAGCCACACAGGAAATGAACATGGAGACATCCAATTGGGACGACAAGTGAAATTGATTTTATTATGTGTAACAAAAAATTCGTCATCGAAGACTGCAGTGTGCTGAACAAGTTCAACACAGGTAGTGAAGATAGATTGGTGAGATGTAAGATGCACCTCAACACTAAACTGGAACGTGGCAAGCTCATAAGACAAACAGAATGTATTGACATAACCAACCTTAAAAAACACCATAATACTTTCAAGTTGGAACTGAAGAACAGATTCTCTGCTTTAGAAGGCCTAACATTGGAAGAAGTGGATATTTCGGAAGTTAACAGAAAAGTAACCAAAGCTCTTATGGAAACAGCAACAAAATTAGCTGGGTCTAAGAACAAGTTGCATGTAAACAAATTATCAGGAAAAACCAAAATGTTGATGCAAAAAAGAAGAGAGATGAGGACAACTAAAGAAGATGTGACTTCCAAAGTGGAATATATAGAGCTATGCAAGACAGCACGAAAAAATATCACTGAAGACGTAAGGAAATTCAACTGTGAGCTAGTGAGGAAAGCAATTGAAAACAACCAAAGCCTAAAGATAGCAAAGGGACATCTCAGTAAGGGAAGAAAACAGATTATGGCTCTGAGAAAAGAAGATGGTTCTATAACAAGAAATAGAGGCGAAATTTTGACAAGAGTGAAAGATTTCTACTCCAAATTATATGAAGGGATGATACATGTACTCCAGACATCATGAAAGGTACCAGAGTTCTTCCAGTCCTCCCAGCAGAAGTTGCTCATGCAATCAAGAACATGAAGCGGGGGAAAGCTCCAGGAGAAGATGGAATTACTATAGACATCATAAAAGAAGCAAGTGGAGAAATTGAAACAGTACTCGCCCAAATTTTCACTCGATGCCTTAATGAAGGGAAGATTCCTGAGGATTGGAACAATGCTACAATGATCCTGCTACATAAAAAAGGTGACATTGAGGATCTCAGGAACTACAGACCTATCAGCCTCCTATCAGTGGTTTATAAAATCTTCACTAAAGTTCTTTCACACCGCTTGAAGGTAACACTGGACATGGCTCAACCGAGAGAACAAGCTGGATTCAGGAGTGGCTACAGCACAATAGATCATATCCACGTACTGAGAGAACTAATTGAAAGAGCGAGGGAATATGAACTTCCATTGTGCATGGCTTTTATCGATTATGAAAAAGCCTTTGATTCGGTGAAACCATCAGCAGTTACCACGGCTCTGAAATCCTGCGGTATTGAAGATGCATACATTAATATTATTAATAACATCTATGAAAATGCAAGTGCAAAGATTCGGCTGTTTGAAAATACAACACACATAAAAATTGGAAAGGGAGTGAGACAAGGTGACACCATATCTCCGAAGCTCTTTAATGCCACATTGGAAAATGTCTTTCAATCACTGAACTGGGAAAACAAAGGGATAAAGATTAATGGAGATTATCTAGCCCACCTTCGTTTTTCTGATGACGTAGTCATTTTTGCAACTACCCCATCAGAGCTGCAGAGTATGATCCAGGAACTTGCTGACAAGAGTAAAGAAGTGGGATTAAAAATGAACTTTCAGAAGACAAAAGTGATGTTCAATGCTTTTACAAGAAATGAAGATTTATCGATTGATGGAGAACAACTGGAGATAACAGATACGTATGTTTATCTTGGACAGCAGATATCAAGTGAGGG
Source organism: Macrothele yani (assembly GCA_039090855.1). NCBI lineage: Eukaryota > Metazoa > Arthropoda > Arachnida > Araneae > Macrothelidae > Macrothele > Macrothele yani. The sequence goes on along the minus strand of CM077028.1, from coordinate 67,996,731 downwards.
TCACATTGATGAAGAAATTAATCGGCGTACAAAACTTGCCTGGAGAGCTTTTGGAAGAAACAGCATAATTTTCAAGAGCAATATGCCATTATGTCTTAAAAGAAAAGTGTTTGATCAATGCATCCTTCCAGTGCTTACGTATGGTGCAGAGACGTGGACCTTAACTAAAAGAGACATACAAAAGCTGCAGACAACTCAAAGTAGCATGGAGAGGTGCATGCTTGGTATAACCAGGAGAGATAAGAAGAGGAACTCGTGGATCCGAAAAATGACGAGAGTGGAAGACATCATGATCAGAGTTAAATCCCTGAAATGGCAATGGGCTGGACATACTGCCAGAAGGACAGACCATAGATGGACAGCCGAAATTTTAGATTGGATTCCAAGGGACAGGAAAAGACCCAGAAAAAGACCACATGGGAGGTGGGTGGATGAAATTCGTAAATATGCGGGAGTGACATGGAGGAGACTGGCACAAGACAGACCGTTGTGGAGGAAACTTGGGGAGACCTTCGTCCAGCAGTGGATTGATAATGGTTGACAATGATGATGATGATGACATCAGAAGGAGAAATCATCACTTACGCCCTGTGGTGTCCAAACCATTCTTTACCAAAAATTAGAAATTATATGTAAAATATTCCCCATCAGGAGCTGTATCCGCTGAAGAAAATATTTTTCAAATCGGAGATTCAGAAGTAGAGATATCAAAGAAACTCAATTTACCTTTACAGCTCCTAACGGAAAGTCTACGATTTACTAGAAAATTTTGAAATTACATGAAAAAATATGTGGCATTGGAAACTTTATTCAATGAAAAAGTGATTTTTTAAATCGGACCGTCAGATCATCTACGCCCTCTGGCAGAGAAACCATGCAATATTTTAAGAAGCAAATATTCTAATAAGGTTTATCTACGTGAGTGGCATCGGTCCACGATCGAATTTTTTCAATTGAGATTTTAGAAGCTCAGATTTTGTGGCAAATACATCAGAAGGAGAAATCATCACTTACGCCCTGTGGTGTCCAAACAATTCTTTACCAAAAATTAGAAATTATATGTAAAATATTCCCCATCAGGAGCTGTATCCGCTGAAGAAAATATTTTTCAAATCGGAGATTCAGAAGTAGAGATATCACAGAAACTCAATTTACCTTTACAGCTCCTAACGGAAAGTCTACGATTTACTAGAAAATTTTGAAATTACATGAAAAAATATGTGGCATTGGAAACTTTATTCAATGAAAAAGTGATTTTTTAAATCGGACCGTCAGATCATCTACGCCCCCTGGCAGAGAAACCATGCAATATTTTAAGAAGCAAATATTCTAATAAGGTTTATCTACGTGAGTGGCATCGGTCCACGATCGAATTTTTTCAATTGAGATTTTAGAAGCTCAGATTTTGTGGCAAATACATCAGAAGGAGAAATCATCACTTACGCCCTGTGGTGTCCAAACAATTCTTTACCAAAAATTAGAAATTATATGTAAAATATTCCCCATCAGGAGCTGTATCCGCTGAAGAAAATATTTTTCAAATCGGAGATTCAGAAGTAGAGATATCAAAGAAACTCAATTTACCTTTACAGCTCCTAACGGAAAGTCTACGATTTACTAGAAAATTTTGAAATTACATGAAAAAATATGTGGCATTGGAAACTTTATTCAATGAAAAAGTGATTTTTTAAATCGGACCGTCAGATCATCTACGCCCCCTGGCAGAGAAACCATGCAATATTTTAAGAAGCAAATATTCTAATAAGGTTTATCTACGTGAGTGGCATCGGTCCACGATCGAATTTTTTCAATTGATATTTTAGAAGCTCAGATTTTGTGGCAAATACATCAGAAGCAAAAAATCAACACGTACGCCCAATTGTGTCTAAACCATTCTTTACCGAAAATTAGAAATTATATACAAAACATTTCCCATCCGGAGATGTATCCGCTGAAGAGAATATTTTTCAAATTGGAGTTTTAGAAGTAAAGGTATCGGAGAACACGCAATTACCTTTTACGCACCCTAGCGGAAAATCTATGCGTAACTTGAAAAAATGACTATACCTAAAATACTCTTCGACATAGATGGAATCTAAAGGTAAAATAATTTTTTCGATCGGATGTTTAGAATCAAATGTATGGAATAAAATGTAGTTTGAATTCGATATCATCTGCATTTACGCTCTCCAGCGGCGAAACTGTACATCGATTAAAAAAAAAAGAAACGAAATGAAGGATCATCATTCGCATATTGCAAGTTTTCCAATGCAAAAAGAATGTTTCAAATGAGACTTACTGTTGGAGAGACATGGTGGTGTCCACAGCAGAACTGAGTTCGGCCTCAATTTTAAGAGCCCGGGCCCGAACGAGCCCGAAAACTATGATTAACCTGGTTAGGGATTAAAAAAGAAAATCTCCTCTCCCGGACTTCCACTGTGCAACTAACCGATGTCTTTCTCAACTACGGAGCGGTGAAGGAATGTCTATTTATTTCTATAGTTTATTTGACCATTCATTTCTTTCTGAAACGTGTCGGGGGGCCCAGGTATCAGGAAAAATAAGGAGGCACAATCTACGTCGTACGTTGCTCAATAGAATTAGCAAGGAGCTGCCCCGTTGAGGTAGGGAGTAAAATTTCATCAGCTTGCTATTTACTATCTATGGTTCTTAGAGAAACTTTTCTTTTGCAGAAATCCAGTAATTATGGCCTATCCCAGCAAAAACACAAGCGTTGGGAAACTGCTGGCCACCAGCTGGCAGTGATGGGTCACTGCTGGCTGAAATCTGCCGCTCACAACCCGGTAGCGGTCCGTTGGTGGCAGCGCCATTAGTTGGCAGTCATTGATGGCCCTGCAGCATCGCCGTGAATTGCGGGCCACCAAGGAAGTGCCACTAGTGGACCGTAGCTGGCAACCGATGAAACCCCAACACCAGGTGCAAGCAACGGAACCGCGCATGCGCAGAAGCAACACGTGCAGTGTCTCTCGTGGCACCAGTTAGTTGAAGACAACGCTATCGCCATCGTGTTATTTTAGTGGATGTTAAGGAAAAAAGAAGCATATGTAGAGAGCCGAATTAATTTTCTAATGAAATGCCACGTCGACGAAGATATCAGATTAAGCCATAAAATACTACATTACAGCCATAAAATACACCGTAACCATTCCCATGAATAACAAGAAATAATTTCTATGTAATCTTTGTTATAACATTCACTAAACTGCTTGAAACAAAAGTCCTGGAAAAACATTAAAAAAGCGTTATGTTGGAAAAAAAAAATAAGAATTATACGCGTACAAAATTTATCAATTATCTGAAGAAAAAAAGCAACGCTATGTGGATATAATGTACTCATCCATGGGTTGAATACACAAGACTGGAGGAATTCGCTTCTAAAAATAACGAGAAGTAAAATAAAAACTCTTTCCTCTTTAAAACAAATCTAGCTTTGGACAGCGGAAAGGAAAGATTCAACGTTAAAAATGTAAAAAAATGCAACAGAATGGGACATGTACGGGTAAATATATTAATTCAACAATCGCCTTTCAAGAAGAAAAGGAGAGCTCGAAACTTTTGAAAGCGCCTTTAAGTTGGTACACTCGTTGAAAAAGTGGAGTTCCCATAAGATAAAAAGGCAATGATAAGTTGAAAAAATAAATTTATGAATTATATGAGACTGACATTTATGAAAAATATCTCGCAATATTGTAAAAAGCTTTAAGCCGTGCTCGTGCGTGTCGAATCAGTCCAGTTGGCTGAGCGCCCGCATCCCACGAAGACAGCCCTTGGTTTGTTTCCAACTAGATCCAAACGGGTTTTTTTCCGGACCTGTTGAGAAAATTTCCCCAGCGCAGTACTATAATTCAGAAGTTTCGTAAGGAGAAAAAAAAAATAGTTGTAGCTTTGGGAAACTGCGGTTATCCTTTATTTTTATTTTTTTATGGCTACTACTGGGGAATTGGCGGACAAGATTCGGCAAGTCATCAGTTGCGTCACGTGATTGTCGGCTGCCACTGCCAGGAAACTAGCGGACCACATTAGGCTAATCATCATTTATGGCACGTGCTTGCAGAGCCGCTGAACTTGTGGCAGCTACTGTCTGTGATGGATAACGGATGGCTCTGTTGTGACATATGATAACTGTTGGGGGTGCCAACTGTTGGCCAGCTGTTGGCCTGTACTGCTGGCCCTTCTGTTGGGCGCCCGGACATTTTATTTACGGTTCGGCAGCGGCAACATCGTGCTGGGCCATTGCTGGCAGTGGTGGCCCAGCAAGACTGTTTTTTCTGGGATGATATTTGTTACCCAAGCCCTGAGTGAATAGCACTGCCTAGTTCCCACTCCCTATCTAGACCAAGTTGCCGAAGAATTCTATTTAGCAACTAGAAAGTGCAAAAAAAGTCTCGTGTGTTAAATCATACAAAATCACATTTAGAAAAAAATATAAAAAATTATCTCCCTCTCTCAGAGCTCGAGCCACGCCTGAGCCCGAACTCCAATAAGTAGTTCGGGCCCGGGTTCGACTTCCGGCTCGGCCCATCTCAGCACTGGTCCACTGACGGACGGACGAACAAACCGATAACATAAGCCCGATCTGTTTTTACAAAAGACGTGCTAAAAAGGGGACGTTACCTACATAAAAGCGAACAAACAAAACCTTACCTTTGCCATCTAGATGCGTCTCCACCTCTTTAACAGCTACTTGTACTTGATCGTGCTTGGTAACATCCAATGGTAAGACATGTAGTTTAGACGAACTACGCTGTTTCAGTTCTAGCGCTCCTTCGCTGTCTGCTGACAGGCATCCGGCAAAAACAGTGAACCCACAGCTGTCCAAACGAAGGGCTAGTTCGAATCCGAAGCCTGTGTCACAACCTGTCAATAAATTGCAAACGCTTTAAATTTTGAAATGTATTATTATAAACGTGAAAACTGAGAACATACAGCGATTTAATAATTCTTCTATCGAAAGTTACGAAACATTACAACTTATAAAAAGATAACAATAGAATAAAATAGCGACGTTTATTCACAATTAAATGCTTATTTTAACACCTACTATAGTTTCGCTCAGCGTTTGGCTCGGCTTCGTCAGGACATTGATTTGAATGTTTATGCTTCGTTTATCCTAATGAAGCGAGCCAAACGTCAGCGAAACTATTGTAGTTGTTAAAATAAATATTTCATTATGAAAAACGTTACTATTTTATTCTACCTCAATATCACAAGTTTTGTAGTGATCAAATATATTAGTAGTGTTCTCAATTGTTATCAACGTCTGCACAGTGGAAAGAAGATACAACTTAATGCTGCGGCTTTTATTCATATTAACCAGATGAACGAATTAACTAGGGGTTAACAAAGTTGAAATGAGCTCTAACGATTATATTCGCTGTCTAGGAAGTGGGCCGAACGCGGCTGGATCGAGCGAACTTGCGCACCAGAAAGTGTTGCTCCTCTCTCAGCTTCGTTATTCAGATTGGTCATTAAGGGGATCATCGACACTTATCCTTTCTGAAAAATACCTGCTAAAAGGTTATAACAATGGCGAGGAACCTATGAAAGAAGAGAGAAGTTGTTTGAGTTACTTGTTGCTTCCCAGTAGCATGGTGTTTGTGTCAGGGAGAGTAACCTTTCGCCATTATGCCATCACGCCTTATAGCAGAAACTTCCTGCTCAGTCTACAATAGAATAGATGTAATGGTGCCACAAAATAATCTGCGTGTAGTCACTAGGCAAAATAACTACTTCATGCGAAAACAATAAAAATCTGCACAGGAAGAGAGAAAAGAACTGATCACCTTAAGTTTCTCATATCTAAAAAAAATATATAAGCTAGGTACTACAGGGATTGCAATGATAATCAGGATCAAAGAACATTATGGCCTTCTGTACCTAGAATTTTGTCACCATTTTCAAGCTGAAAGACAAACATTTATGGAATAGAAAGATACTTAACAAAAAAAGACAGAGACATCCCTAGAAAAAAAATTTCGATTACATTAGAAATCCTCGCTCCGTTCTACTTCCCTTTTTGGAAATTTTTTCTTCATTTTCAATCTTAAATACATTTATATAATCAAATGATAATTAAATAATAATACATTACAGAGAAAACACAACCGGGTGGGGGGTAGGGAAATTACGGGAGAAATCTTAGGTGCCTTGAGCTTGCACTGTCCAAAGTTTCTGCCTCCATTTTACGCTTACGGGAGAAATTTTCGCTGCCTTCAACTTTCGTTTTCGGAAAATTTTCCTCCATTTTCAATCTTAAATGCAAACATTTATTTAATGAAATGGTATTTAATTACCATACAGGGCAGAGGGAACATTGCGAGAACAGGAATCCGTCAAACTTCCGTCTTCGGATATTGTTGCCTCCATTTTCAAACCGAAATACAAGCATTTATGCAATAAAATGATACTTAATAACAAAACCGCACAATCCTCTCTTGGAACATCGAGGAAGCATCGCGAGAGAGAAAAAAATCGATTACAGGTGAAATCTTCGCTCCGTCTAACTTCCGTTTCCGGAAAATTGGAATACGAAAACTTGCATCTATGATCGGGAATTTGCAAGAGAATTCAATGAAGTTCTGCGGATATCGTTTTTGTCTGCAGAACCAAAATAAATCTGCGACGTACGTCACCCGTTGTCACGATTCTGTGCTACGGGGCCGTCATGGAGCATAGAATACTACAAGCAATCTCTTATCAGCTGAGATAATACGGGGAACAGAATTGTTTTCCCGTAGTTTTTGTAAAACCCTACCTGTATGTGAACATTTTTGTTTGAGCTGCGCAGAAAATTTTGGGCACGATTTAGTTCAGGTACATCGGGCGCTTAAACGGTTAAAAGCGACTTTAGACTGAAGAAAGTTGTCACACATACAGCAGACGAATCCCGTATTTATTGGCGTATTTTTATACGTACAGGCAACCGCCAAGCTCTCGCTGTACTTGGGAAGGCATTCTCACGCGAGGAAAGTAAAAGTGTAAACATTTAAAAATTACATTATATACGATTTGAATTCAAATCCTTGTTGTATCAAGAAAACATGGGTGATATACAGCGGTATGTAAACGTCACGCACTTACAAAATGCTGAGTTCACTCAGTACAACTTTTTTTTTTTTTTTTTTTTTGTAACCTTCTGTGGAGAAGACACCATAAAGCATGAATCTCAGTGGTGGACTGGCGATCCATAAACGGCACTGAAAGTTGATTTTGAGCGTCCACCTTTTGGGAAAAATTATCAATGCCCCCCCCCCTTCCCCATCCCCAAGTTATGTCAGCATCATTGTTTACTGTTTAAAAACCTTTTCAGCACAAGTCTATGAAACATTGAAGCTGTTTTTTCCTTTTTGGCAATAATATTTAACAACATTTACCCATTTTCCTGGACAGTTCGCAACTTCAGTAAAATTTAGTGTAAGGTAAAATTACTTCAGTTGCTGAGAAGCAACAGACGTTTTCTAAGAGAGACTGTAAAATACATAAGTTTTCTAAGAGAGACTATTACGTTCATATGAATTTTACTGCAATAACTGAATTCAGAATTTGTAATAGTTTCTTCGGTTTCAGTGAGAATGAAAATCTAAATGTGCTAGAAATTAAATTCTTTTTCAAGACGGACCTATCCCTAATAAAATAATTACAAAGAGAATATCTTGAGAAAACTGAAAGTGTCTAGAATTTCGGTGCAAGTTTACAAAGTGAGAGAAATATTAAAGAATGAGAAAATTAATATTTATTTAATTACTTTGAACTGGAAAAAAATCTTTTTGCTGTAGCTGAAACAGACTTCCCAAAACTGCAATTAAAAAATGCGTGTAACTGGAAGGCCCAAAAAGTAGCAAATCGGGTGAAGATCTCGTACAAAAAGAGGAGGAACCCGAAAATTTTCTCGAAGGTGAACCTCAACGTTACTAACGTACACAACGAATTTCGAGTTTCTATCCCAGACTACGGATTCCATATTTGATTAGATTGTATTGATTATGCAACTACAATTGGCAAAAGCGGACCGACGTTGATGATATCAGGGCAAAGGAACGGGGCTTAAATTAGGAATTGGAGAAAAGGGATGAGACCGTACCAAAACAGAGTTCGGCTCGTTAGAGCATTTGCTATGTAGGTTTCTTGTGTTTCGAAGACATCCAAGTGGTAGACAAACTTTATTTTTTTAGCATTACTTGCTTTTCTTCTAAAAGAATGCTGAAGTGCAAGTGCATGTTTAATTTTTCTTTTTCTTCTTGAGTTAGCGTAAGACCTACCGGCCTAGAATATGACGGCCCAACAGAAATTCTCCCGGTATCCCGGCGGCCCAGAATATGGCCAACAGAAATTCTCCCGGTATCCCGGCGGCCCAGAATATGGCCAACAGAAATTCTCCCCGTATCTTGGCGGCCCAGAATATGGCGGCCCAACAGAAATTCTCCCGGTATCCCGGCGGCCCAGAATATGGCCAACAGAAATTCTCCCGGTATCTCGGCGGCCCAGAATATGGCGGCCCAACAGAAATTCTCCCGGTATCCCGGCGGCACAGAATATGGCGGCCCAACAGAAATTCTCCCGGTATGCCGGCGGCCCAGAATATGGCCAACAGAAATTCTCCCGGTATCTCGGCGGCCCAGAATATGGCGGCCCAACAGACATTTTCCCGGTATTCCGGCTGCCCAATCTGCGTCTGCTACCATTGCAAGTTTCTTACCCGATTTTCTGAAGTTTCCCTTATGGCTGACCCTTCTATGTTCGTACATGGAACATTTCTCCGGATTTTATAACCAGAGGAAGCAGCCGAGTTGTTGAGCACTTTCCTGGATAGAGTTGGATCATTCTTTTACATTTACATTCGTTTTCGTTATGTTATCAAACACAAGGTCGTATCAAAATGATATGACCACCTACCTAACAATGAGAATAACCACCCTTGGCTCGGGTGCAAGCGGCGAGACAGCGTAGTATGGACGCAATGAGACCTTGGAAGGGACCACCGCCGCCATTTCTGTGCAGTAGAAACCTCACATGTGCCTCGGGCAACCCGAGGCACTCGTGCCCATTCGGACTGCAGCAGAGCACGGAGATTCCGGAGATGACGTGGTTGTGGGTCTGCACGCCGAACCTGTCAATCCAAATAGTGCCACAAGTACTCTATGGAATTGAGGTCGAGCGATTTCGCTAGCCAAGGGAGAACGGTAACATCGCTGTAGTGTTCCTGGAATCAGTCACGCACTCTGTTAGCGACATCGCAGGGCGCAATTCCCTGTTGGTAGACACTATCACCATCAGGATAAACGTCCAACATGAAACGATGCATGTGATCAGCGAGGATGTACAGGTAGCCATTGGCGTTCAGGAACCCATTCAGTGGTACCAGCGGTCCCAGGTAATACCAGGAATACATCTCCCAGACATGCGCACTGCCACCGCCGACCTGTACTTGACCGACAAGAGTGTCCGAGGGTTGGTTCTCGTGTGTCTGACGTCATATCCGCCACCGTCTGTCACTTCTGTGGAGTAGAAACCTCGATTCGTCGGAGAAGGCAACCTTTTCCCGCTCTTCCAATGTCCAATGAGGGTAGTCCCATGCGAACTGCAGGCGTCGTTGCCGATGGACCTGGGTTAACATGGGCGCCTTGACGCACCGTCGACTCCAGAGATCCATGCGTACCAGGGCACGCTCTACTGTTATCGGGGACCTGCACCTGAGTGCCCAGCGTTCATTTGCGTGGTTAATTGCTGCACCACCGGAACAGCAGAACATTTTTTTATAGTGGAAAAGGTGGAACATCCATGTATAATACATATATGGAAAAGACTGTGATTGCAGCATTGTGATTACAAAAGAATTCTTGCTGAATTGGAGCAAAGATAGTATGCCAAATGCAAAATAAATAGCGACTTTACACCAAGCGATGGAAGTATGTAGACCCAGGGAACAGAGTAGACGTATCCCACATCGCTGAAGGAGTGTAAATGTACACTGCTGGCCACCCAAAATGCAACACCAAGAAGGAAGCATCCGATTGGCCTGAAATTCGCAGCATGCGTCGCCCGCAAGACGACATGCAAACGATTAGCATTGCAGGGCATATGCAAATCATGTGCGCCAGGCACGCCACCGAGAAGCACTGTAAGAAGGGTGCACAGAAGGCGGGGTGTAAGTAGTGGAAGTGTGTTGTGCTGCCGGACCTGTGCGTGGGAAGCTTCCTGATGCCTCATCGCAGAATACGGCAGTCATTCCAGCACGTTTCGGAGTTCGACAGAGGACGAATAGTGGCTTATCGCGACAGCGGTTTATCGTACCGAGACATCAGCGCCCGTGTGGGACGACATCAAGCCACAGTGAGGCGAGTATGAATTCGGTGGGTGCAGGAGGGACGGACGGACCGACGTGAGCGATTGCCGCAGCCGCGGTACACCACCGAACGAGAGGAAGGGCATGTTGTGCGGCGGGCATTGACGGCTCGCACCGCCACATCACGAACGTTAGCGCAGGAATTAGGGTGTGTTGCGCAAAAACCTGTGTCAGCACGTACCATTCAACGTCGTCTGCAGGAGCGGGAACTTGTCGCACGGCGCATTGCTCCGATTATCATTGACGTTACACAACCGGCGAGTTCAGCGGCAGTGGGCCGTTGAACGCCGCACCTGGACTACGGAATGGCACGACATTGTCTTCTCCGACGAATCCCGCTTCTGCCTGCAACACCACGATGGTCGAATCCGCGTGTGGCGACACCGTGGCGAGAGACTGTTTGACGTCTGCATTATGCATCGCCATATCGGTCCGTCGCCTGGCGTTATGGTTTGAGTCGCAATTGGATATGACACCCGCACTCCTCTGTTACGCATCGCCGGTACACTCAACAACCACGGCTACATCTCCGACGTTTTGGAGCTTGTAGTCCTCCCTTACTTGCAGGACCTGCCAGCGGCTACGTTTCAACAGGACAATGCGCGACCGCACGTGGCACGCATCGTGCAACAATTCTTCACGGCCCACCAGGTGTCACTGCTGTCGTGGCCCGCCTGTTCTCCCGATATGTCGCCCATCGAACACGTCTGGTCGCTGATCGGCAACCGAGTGGCCCGGCAAGCACCACCCGCGGCTACGCCTGATGAACTGTGGCAACGTGTGGAAGCAGTCTGGACTGACATACCCCAATCCCACATCCAAAGCCTCTTTCGTTCGATGCCGCGGCGTGTAGCGGCCGTTATTGCCAGCCATGGGGGCCACACGAACTATTGATGTCTGCGTGTTCCGCAAGTCGCACGGGCCTGTAAGCTCAATCGTTTCATATTTGCATCTGTTGTTATGTGTCCAGTAAATCTGGCTTTGCTATCTCGTATCCTTCTTGGTGTTGCATTTTGGGTGGCCAGCAGTGTATGTATAATTTCTTTTTTTTTATTTTCTTAGTCGTGCTTGCCTGAAGAAAATGTCTGGACGTAAATGTGTCGAGGAACCGGATGCTCTTTGTTATGTATATAGAAGCTAGCTGACTTTGATGACTCTCAGGAAAAATGCAGTTAATTTAATTAAAAAAGACTTAAAGTGGTATTTTGGATGCAAGATAGTGATCAGGGCAAAGCTTGGGCACCATATGTTTGCTACACAAGTTGTGCTATGAATGTTCGAAGTAGGATGAAAGGTAGAAAAAATTCGATGCCATTTGTGGCGAGAACATAAAGGTTCATAAAAGAATTGTTATTATTGAATTACTAAAATTTGCCAATTTAAATTCTTCCATAATGGATAAAAAGTGCTGGCGATAAACCACGTGTTGATAAAAAAAGTGTAATTAGATTCTCTTCACATTAAATTTGGTCTCATGAACAACTTCCTGAATCTCATGAATGGAGAATCTCCTGAAAGTCATGATGAAGAAGAGTAAGGCTTTCAAGTATCACACAAAAAAATTTGCTTCAATCAGTCATGCTAAAATAAAGGAGGGAAATATTTATGGGCCCACAGATAAGGCAAATCATAGACGATGAGGGCTTTGACAGTGTGCTACATCAGTGCTGAAACGGTCTGAGTCCGAGCCCGAGCCCGAAAGTCCGAACAGGCTCTCAGAGGGAGAGAATTTTATTTCTTTATTTTTTATTTTTTATTTTCTGTTTAAAATCGAATGATTTAGCATATTCTTACACTTTCTAGTTAGTAAAGAGAATTCTTTGGCAACTGGGTCTAGATCATGCAGGAGTGAAGATTCGGAAGGGCTATTTATTCCGAGTTAGAATGGCAAATGCCGTAGGACATGCATTCGTAGATTTCCGACGGGTAGGAAAAGTTTCTTCAAGAATAATAGACACTAGGTAGTAGACAGCACCCCGATTAAATTTTGCCCTTCGCCTCCACGCGGTAGTTCCATGCTAATTCCATTAAGCAATGTGCGTAAATTGCAGAGCCGCCTGATATTTCCAGAAGTCTGCCCTCAAGATCTTTCTGGTTGCCCGGCCATCCGAAGCATTTCAGGAAGAAACGAATCAGTCAAAGAAAATGTGCGACTCCAGTTGAGAACAAGAAAGATGACACCGAATTTTCGGGTGAAATGAGCACGTCTTTTGAATCCGTTCTGATGCGAATTAAATTTACCAAAAATATTCAAAATCAATGGAACCGGTATGGAAAACAGTAGTATCTGACCGAAGAAAAAAATTTTCAATCGGGTTTTTAATCCCGTAGATAATGCTGTAAACGGAAACGTCAGCTTGCGCCCACTGGTAGCAGACTTGGGCATTAAGAAAAATTTGAATTTATATGAGAAACATTTCACAGCGGAAACGCCTTCCAACAAGGAAAGAATTTTGCAAATCGGATTCTCAGAAGCAGATATATCGACAAATATAAGATTTACATCTACACCCCCCCCCCCCCCCCGCAGAAAAAACATGCATTATTTTTAAAATTTTAAAAGAAAGTATTTTCAAAAGGCTTTTTGATGTGAGCGGTATCGGTCCATGAAAGAATTTTTTCAGTCTGGTTTTCAGGAGCTCAGATTTTACTGCAAATACATCAGACACAGAAATTAACTCTTACGCCCCCTGGTGGCCAAACCATTCTTTATCAAATATTAGAAATGATATGCTCAGAATTTCCTATCAGGAGCTGTATCAGGTGCAGAAAGAAGTTTTCAAATTGGAGTTTTAGAAGCAGAGATATTGAGGGAAACGCTATTTACCCTTACGTCCCCTAGCGGAAAGTTTATGCATTACTTGAAAATTTTGAACTTATATGAGAAACATATAAGTTCAAAATTTTCCTTCTACCTAACAAAGAAGGAAAATTTTCAAATCGGACTTTTACAGGCAGAGATATTGACAGAAATAAGATAGACATCTACGCCCTCCGATGAGAAACCATGCATTATTTTAAGATGAAAATATTATCAAATGTTTATCGACAGTTGCGGTATCGGTCCACGAAAGAATTTCTTCAATCGGACTTTTAGAAGCTGAGATTTTGCTGCAAATACCTACGAAGCAGAAATTTAACGCTTACGCCCCCTGGTGGCCAAACCATATTTTATAAAAAAAAATAGAAATTACAATAAGAAAAATTCCCACCAGGAGCTGTATCCGGTGCTGGAATAATTTTTCAAATCGGAGTTTTAGAAGAAGAAATATATCGGGAAAAGCGCAATTTACTTTTACTCTCCCTAGCGGAAAATCAATGAATTATTGGAGAATTACTAATCTAAAGCAAATATTATGGGAATTTTACTAGGAAATTTTTTCATTAATAGCAAATTTTCGGAGAAAACTCTTCTCCTTCTTCAGGCTGTCTTGTTGTTGTCACTTTTTCCTGTCACTATCACGGTTACGGTTAACCTTGACGGTTTAGGTTATTTTTCAACAAATCCTGCCAGATGTTAGGCAGGGAAAATCCTTTGCAGTCATTGATGATGGAATTTTGATTTTTCTCAATCTCTATTCCTTCTTTCAGCTTTCTTTTTGAAAATTGCTTTGGAAACTAATGACTTTAAGGGAATTCCAATCCATGCTGTGCCCAGTTTCTCTAACATGCCTATCTAATCCAGTCTTGTTGGAGCAATTTTTTATAGCTGCTTTATGCTCAGCGATACGAGTTTCTAGTCTGCGACCTGTTTCACCTATGTAAGATAGTCCACAACTACAATTTACTTCATAGACTACTCCTTGCATTTTTAAAATATTTTCTTCTCTTTGAACTATTTTAGGGAAAATTTTTTTAACTTTGTTCTCTAAACTTGGAGCTAGCCTAATATTGTACTTCTTACTAATTCTCTTTAAAGACTCAAATAAACCCTTGTGATAAGAAATTTTTCTAGTGAATTTTACTTGTTGCTTTTGTGGGTTCTTCGTACCATTAAAATTCAGAAGCTTCTCAATTTCTTCTTTAGGATAGTTATTCTCAGCAAATATGGCCTTAAGCTCTTCTTTATGGGATTCTTTTTTATCTGTAGTAGAAACTATTTTATTAATTTTTCCTAAAAACTGACTTGCTACATTTTTCTTAATAGAAACTGGATGATAGGAATTGAAGTCCAGTAGTCTTTTAGTATTCATTGGTTTTTTATACCAACTAGTGAGGAATTTTTCATCTTCATAATAGATAGTAATATCTAAGAAGTTTATTCTTCTTTCTTTTTGAAGTTCAATAGTGAACTTAAGGGAATCATCTAATTCATTGAATGAGTCTAGAATTCTTTCTGGAACAATTTCTGTGCTATCTATTATAAATAAGATGTCATCCATGTATCTGCTATATAAGCAGAAGTATGTGGGTTGTACTAGTATCTTTTCTTCTAGTTTTCCCACATAATAGTTAGCTAAGAGTGGGGAGAGTGGGGAGCCCATAGCTAGCCCCGATTTTTGAATCAAAAAGTTTTCCCAAATTGAAAGTAGTTGTTCTGCAAAGAGAAAGTAAGCATTTCAAAAATTCCAACTAATATGTTTTTTTCTTTTTTGTGAAAAACTATTAGGTCTGCCAAGTCTTCCGCTATAAAGCCTATAAGTTGATCAAATTTGCTATTAATGAAAAAAAGAAAAAATTTCCTAGTAAAATTCCCATAATATTTGCTTTAGATTAGTAATTGAATTAAGAAACTAGGAAGCCATTTCTCAACATGAGCTTTATTCAAAGAATTATTGGAGAATTTTTAAATTATATTAGAAACATGTCGCTCCAAAAATCCTGCCCAACGAAGAAGAGATTTTTCAAATCGGATCATTAGAAGCAGAGATATTGACAAAAACAAGATATACATCTAGGCCTCCTTGCGGAGAAACCATACATTATTTTAAGAAGAAAATATTCTGGAAAGGTTTGTCTGCGTGAGTGGTATCGGTCTACGAAAGAATTTTTTCAATTGAGATTTTAGAAGCTCAGATTTTGCTGCAAATACATTAGAAGCAGAAATCAACACTTACGCCCAATGGTGGCCAAACCATTTGATACCAAAAATTAGAAATTATATGCAAAATATTTCCCATCACGAGCTGTATCCACTGAAGGAAATATTTTTCAAATCGGAGTTTTAGAAGCTGAGATATCTAGGGAAAAGCAATTGAATTTTACGTCCCCTGGCGGGTAATATATGCGTAACTTATAAAAGTGACTATGCCTAAAGTAATCTTCGACTTGAACGGAATCGAAAAGTAAAAAAAAATTTTCAATTGGATTTTTAGACGAAAATATATGGAATAGAATGTGTTTTGAATTCGATATCATCTGCATTTGCGCCCTATAGTGGGGACATTTTTAATCGTAAAGAAAAAAATGAAATAAAGGATCATCATTTGCACATTTCAAGCTTCCTAATGCAAAAAGAATGTTTCAAATCGGACTATTAGTTGCAGAGATATCGTGTGAACAGACGGACAGACGGACGGACAAACCGATAACATGAGCGCGATCTTTTTTTACAAAAGACGTGTTAAAAATGTGGGTTAATCGCAGGGGGTGGACGAGGAAAAGTCTGGAAGAGCATATTTTTTTTAATGCCTAAACGGATTAGTCACAATTTTTGGGCTCGTTCGGAACCGGACTCTGTCTTGCAATATAAAATTTGGGCTCGGATGGGCTCGAACACTTAAAATTGAGCCCGAACTCAGTCATCACTGTGCTACATTTAGCAGAAAGAGAGCATGAAACGGCTTTAAAAACGTGGCTTGAAACTCCTTAGGCAGCTACCATGCACCAAACTACGCTGAGCTGGTTGATGAACTTCTGCATAGCTATCATACAAATACGTAGGATGCTGCTTATCATTAAAAAAATTTTTAATATTTCACTCGAATTTCTTCCCACCCAATTTTGGCGTTGTCAGCGATGATCACGAAGAGAGGTTTCACCGGGATATCCCTACTATGGAAACCCGATACTACAGGAAATGGAACCCATGACAATTATCAGAGAAACCAAAGAGGTAGAACGCAAAAGGAATTCTTCAGCTTAAGCAAGGAAACTTTAAAAACTATACATATTTTCTTGTATATATTACAAAATTTGCATTTTTATTTTAAAAAACGGAATTTTTTTTTCGAAATCTGAGGGTGATGGAACTTTTTAGAGCCCAACTTTGAATCCATCGTGTACGTTATAGTTACCACTTAGTGTAAGAGAAAGAGCAACTCTGTAAATCAGCGTTATTTTTCTCATGTCACTCTGTTTCTGATTCAGTTTTTCTGCGCAGGATTAGTGTTCTACCTGATTTAATGTCCAGTTGACGATTTTTCTAAAGAATTCAAAGTTTGCATAAAGCTGAAATCTTTAAGAGTCTTCCATACCCCGTAATGTTGCAATTCCGCCAAATGGGAAATTGAAACAAATATAGCATCATGCAGATGGAAAAATCAATATGTATGATATCACTCGTATGTGTTCCCAAATTTTTATATTTCGAGAGAAAATATCAAACTATTTTTCTGCTTTTTAACAAAGTAGATATCAAAATTACAACTCTTTAAAATTAATTGCCAATCTTCCCATTATTTTACACTTTTGGGATAATAATTAAAATATTACTCCGCAAAGTGATGCTAAAACAGAAACGCGGAAAGATGACTCAATGTTTATTCTACATGTGGAAAAAAACGGATTTCTAAATTGTTTTTTTATATATATAATTTCGTGTTTCGAGCTGTTTTTCATGAGGTATGGGGGTAATTTGCAGAATGTATGTAAAGCACTGAAGATGGAATTTGTTTCTACCAGAACAAAACAATATTTCAAATCTAAAATATTAACTCCATCTAAAAATCGTTAGAAAAAATTAACCATGAAAAAAAGGGAAGATATAAAGAGGTTTTATTTATCGGTTTTGAAGAATGTGTTCAGAAAATCACAACAAACTTATTCAGTTCTTCACATAAAACTGCAGTTTCTTGAGAAAAAATAGGTAGGGGAATTTTAAAATACGAATTTTTTTTCAGTTGTAATCAATAACTGCTTTTGTCACTTTTGACTGTGGGCTTCGAAAGATTGTCTAGATAATTAAATTGCACACCTTGCTGAATTTTTTTTTTTTTCATATTTGGTATGCTGTTGATGGAAGTCTTGAATTACACGTAGGTGTCATCTTGTGTGCATGAATGTATGTATTTTGGCTAACCGAATATGCTGACTAGTATCCGGAACAAGGGAACATCAACGCTGAATGACGCAGTAGTATTAGCAATTCTTTAAGAGAAGGTCACCTTCAAATTCGCAACTACCTTCCCCAATCTGCATAATACTGCGCCGGAAAATAGTATCTCTTTTACCTTTTGCCATATAGGAAGTTCATACGTGTTCGCTGAACGCTCCAGAGCCACATTAAAATAAAAACGACCACTTTTCTGAATGAGCATACAGTATCGAAATATTATTATTTAGCGACCCACACAAACATATGGAATCTCTATCATAGTTTACGACTGATACTATAAGGAATCTCTATCATAGTTTACGACTGATACTATAAGGAATCTCTATCATAGTTTACGACTGATATTCTGGTTCCACGGCTAGAATCAACAGTTAACGAGGAACAGATACTAAAGTTCGACTGCATCAGAGAACGGGCTATGTGTCCCAAATTTCAGCGAAAAGAGACTGAAAAAAAGAATAACAGAGCCAAATCCAAGACTGAAATACATCAGGGACTATACCGCACCTGCAAAAAGCAGCAAACGTTGTCAACGGTACATAAGCAAATTTTAAACAATTTTATAAGTACGCACCAGAAGCTTAGGATAAATCATTTGTATTCCTCATCGTGGATTTTCATTAACAACATGTTAATTACGTCATTGAAGAATTCACATGACAAAAATTTCAAGACTTGATATCCTGATATGAACGCTCATATAAGAGCAGTGATTCCTTAGATCAAACAACTCAAGTGAGATGCTATCGCAAAATTCATTTTGTTTTCAGGGGAAAACGCTAATAACTGTGCCACGACAGTTTTGAAAAAAGTTTCAAACCAAGAACAAATGAATCTCGTGGAGGAGTTATCTAACATAACATACGCACAAAAGGAAAGCTTTAATCTTTTCTGTAACTTCAATCAATGACCATATTTTACAAGAATATCACTCTATTAGATTTCCCTGAAAGTATTTTCCCAATGACAGATGGGCGCAACGTCAGTATCTGAGGAGAAGATATTGCAGGAAAACTTGTGATGGTTTTTTGAATAACGTGGAGACAACATAGAACCTACAATTACTTTAAACTGGTGTTGTTGGCAAAACTGCAAGAGAGTTAGATGAAATGGTCTGGAGGCTGCTGATATGCAGAAGAAGAACAGTAGATGAAAGAACAGGTTTTTGAGATATTCTTGAATTGAAGGAAAAGGCACCAGATAATTCACCCTTTACAATGACGCCCG
Source organism: Macrothele yani (assembly GCA_039090855.1). Classification (NCBI taxonomy): domain Eukaryota; kingdom Metazoa; phylum Arthropoda; class Arachnida; order Araneae; family Macrothelidae; genus Macrothele; species Macrothele yani. Next base: position 67,977,865 of record CM077028.1, on the reverse strand, counting down.
TCATTTCTCATAGGAACAAGTGGCTCTAAATTAAGGGCTAGCAACTCTTAATACGTATAACACACACACACGCATCGTGTACCCAAAAAAGATAGGAAGAGGAGCACACATGGATCAGGAAAGTGACAAGAGTTGATGACAATATAATCATAGGAAAAACCATCTGGTGGTGACAATGGGCTGATCTAACAGCCCATTGTCATCACCCAAGAAGAACTGACCACCGTTGGATAGTTGAGATACTAGACCGGATACCAACAGACAGGGAAAGACTCAGAAGTAGATCACGTGGAAGATGGGAGGAGGTAATTTGAAAGCATGCTGCAGAGATATGGGAGAAAATGGCTAAAGACAGAAAGTTGTGGTGGCGACCTGGGGAAACCTTCATCCAGCAGTGGACTGATATTTCATCATTGCTGTTGCACATAATACACCCACATGTAGTCCTCATGGGTTGCACTAAATTAAAAAAAAAAAAAACAGCCCATACACTGACATTATGACCAGCGCGTCTTATGCAAATCGAAGCAACTGCAAGTAAACGAAGGAAGGTGTGAAGTTTATGAAATCGTATAAATAAAACCTGTTAACTGCGTTCAGTGTTATTCTTGTTTTTCAGATGGGAAAGGCAGCGGCCTTGAACAAGTTTAGCAAATGCCAAATTGCAATGGCCAGACGACTGGGTTAGATCACTTACGCTTTCCAACCGTAGGTTGAAGAAACGTATATGCTCCAACTTTGTCCGTCCGTCCGTGTGTCTGTCTATCTGTCCGTCCGTCCTTCCGTCCGCACGATAACTCGCGTAAAAATGGTTCGAATTCGGTGAAATTTTAGTATGTGGTAGGGGACAACCTGGGAAGGAACCCTATTGAAAATGGGAGAAATGGGGTCAAAGGTCAGGACATAGGAACGGGATCCATTCCATCGCCCAAATGCGTTATAACTTACGCAAAAATGCTTCGATTGCGACAAAACTTCATCATGTTGTTCCGGAGATGTACTGAACCGGTTCTGTTTAATGTAATCGAAGTGGGGTCAAAGGTCACGGCGCAGGAGTGAGATTTATTCCACAGCCATTATCCTCATAGCTTGACTAAAAATGCTTCTATAGCGACAAAACTTTAGTATGTTATTCCGGAGGTATACCGAACCAATTCTGTTGAATATAATCGAAATGGGGTCTAAGGTCAGGGCACAGGAGCGAGAAGATTTATTCCACAGCCATTATCCTCATAACTTGACTAAAAATACTTCTATTCCGACAAAACTTCGGTATGTTGTTCCGGAGGTATACACAACCGGTTCTGTTGAATATCATCGAAATGGGGTCAAAGATCAGGGCACGGGAGCGAGATTTATTCCACAGCCATTATCCTCATAACTTGAGTGATAATTTGAGTAATGATTTCTCGTATGTTGGAAAACGTATCATAATCAATGCATTGCAGGATTTCACTAATTTATTTTTGAGATGGCAAAGCTTGTGGGGTGCTTACGGTCAGCCATGGTTAGTACCTTGAAAAAGTGGTCCGAGGAGGGTATAACCACGAACTTCCGGCAAGGTATGGGTCGACAACGGCTCATCGATGCTAGAGGAGAGAGAAGTATACCTCGTATGGTACAAGCCAACAGAAGGGATACTGTGGTAAGGTGTGGGCAGACCACGGCTCATCGATGCTAGAGGTGAGCGAAGTCTATCCCGTATGGTACGAGCCAACAGAAGGGGTACTGTGGCAAGGTGTGGGTCGACCACGGCTCATCGATGCTAGAGGTGAGCGAAGGCTATCCCGTATGGTACGAGCCAACAGAAGGGATACTGTGGCAAGGATGGCCTTCGCTCACCTCTAGCTCATGGATGCTAAAGGTGAGTGAAGGCTATCCTGTATAGTACGAGCCAACAGAAGGTATACTGTGGCAAGGATGGCCTTCGCTCACGTCTAGCTCATCAATGCTAGAGGTGAGCGAAGGTTATCCCGTATGGTATGATCCAACAGAAGGGATACTGTGGAAAGGTGTGGGTCGACCACGGCTCATCGATGCTAGAGGTGAGCGAAGGCTATCCCGTATGGTACGAGCCAACAGAAGGGATACTGTGGCAAGGATGGCCTTCGCTCACCTCTAGCTCATGGATGCTAAAGGTGAGCGAAGGCTATCCCGTATGGTACGAGCCAACAGAAGGTATACTGTGGCAAGGATGGCCTTCGCTCACGTCTAGCTCATCAATGCTAGAGGTGAGCGAAGGCTATCCCGTATGGTACGAGCCAACAAAAGGGATACTGTGGCAAGGTGTTGGTCGACCACGGCTCATCGATGCTAGAGGTGAGCGAGGGCTATCCCGTATGGTACAAGCGAACAGAAGAGATACTGTGGCAAGGTGTGGGCCGACCACGGCTCATCGATGCTAGAGGTGAGCGAAGGCTATCACGTATGGTACGAGCCAACTGAAGGGATACTGTGGCAAGGTGTGGGCCGACCACGGCTCATCGATGCTAGAGGTGAGCTAAGGATTCCCCGTATGGTACGAGCCACAAAAGGGATACTGTTGCAAAGTGTGGGCCGACCACGGCTCATCGATGCCAGAGGTGAGCGAGGGCTATCCCGTATGGTACGAGCCAACAGAAGGGGTACTGTGGCAAGGTGTGGGTCGACCACGGCTCATCGATGCTAGAGGTGAGCGAAGGCTATCCCGTATGGTACGAGCCAACAGAAGGGATACTGTGGCAAGGATGGCCTTCGCTCACCTCTAGCTCATGGATGCTAAAGGTGAGTGAAGGCTATCCTGTATAGTACGAGCCAACAGAAGGTATACTGTGGCAAGGATGGCCTTCGCCCACGTCTAGCTCATCAATGCTAGAGGTGAGCGAAGGCTATCCCGTATGGTATGATCCAACAGAAGGGATACTGTGGAAAGGTGTGGGTCGACCACGGCTCATCGATGCTAGAGGTGAGCGAAGGCTATCCCGTATGGTACGAGCCAACAGAAGGGATACTGTGGCAAGGATGGCCTTCGCTCACCTCTAGCTCATGGATGCTAAAGGTGAGCGAAGGCTATCCCGTATGGTACGAGCCAACAGAAGGTATACTGTGGCAAGGATGGCCTTCGCTCACGTCTAGCTCATCAATGCTAGAGGTGAGCGAAGGCTATCCCGTATGGTACGAGCCAACAAAAGGGATACTGTGGCAAGGTGTTGGTCGACCACGGCTCATCGATGCTAGAGGTGAGCGAGGGCTATCCCGTATGGTACAAGCGAACAGAAGAGATACTGTGGCAAGGTGTGGGCCGACCACGGCTCATCGATGCTAGAGGTGAGCGAAGGCTATCACGTATGGTACGAGCCAACTGAAGGGATACTGTGGCAAGGTGTGGGCCGACCACGGCTCATCGATGCTAGAGGTGAGCGAAGGATTCCCCGTATGGTACGAGCCACAAAAGGGATACTGTTGCAAAGTGTGGGCCGACCACGGCTCATCGATGCCAGAGGTGAGCGAGGGCTATCCCGCATGGTACGAGCCGACAGCAGCCAAACTATGGTATAATTCACCGCTGATTTGAATGCTGGTGAAGGGAGTAATGTGTAACAACACATGATATATCTAACCCTGCTGAAAATGGAGCTGCGCAGCCACAGGCAGCTCCGAGTGCCCGTGCTAACCTCAGTTCACCGTCGAAATTGCCTATAATGAGTACGCAAGCATCAAAACTGGGCCTTCAGTGATTGGAAGACGGTCGTCTGGTCCGATCAACCTCGTTTATTATTGCACCATGTGGACAGCAGGATACGGGTGCGTCGTTCACCTAGGGAAGTGTTGGCACCTGTTACCGAGCTTGGTGCTGAGTTATATTACAGCGCCCTGTGTGAAGAGTTCGTTCGATGCTTTGCTTCTAGAGTTTTGTTTCTGGACCTTAACCCGTATTTTACTCAACGTGAGCAAATAAATAAAATATAAACAAAATGTCAATCAAAGTATTAGCTCGCTCTTGCAGTGAGGAAGGTGTTCATCCAGATGTCATTGGGAATGACTCAAAGCATTGTCCTTAACTCCATTCTTTGATAATTTTATCTTATTAACACGTCGAATCCCCTTATCTGGCGCGGTCAGCAGACCCACTTCCTAAATGTCAGCCTCATTGCCCCTTTGCTTATCTCCCTTTACACTTAGCAGAGAGAAAATCACCACCTCCTCTCTCGGTCGCCTTTCAGTCCCAAACTCCCCGCAGAAGAGAAGCACCATCCGCGGCAGAAGAGTGAAAACCCCTGCTTTTGAGAAATCTCCCCCAAAAAAGCGTCCCCTGCAGAAAAGAGAAGTCGACGCTTTCCAAGAAAGCGCGGACACTCCTTAAAAATGCCTTCACTCTGGAGACGCAGAAGTACCTTAATTGGCTCCTCAGTCACCTCTCGTACATCCACGAAATCATAAATCTAACACCCCTCAAAGAGATGCGTGGGAAAGAGAGTACTCTAACCGTCGCCTTGCTTATCAAAATGGCGGGAAAAGTGCTTACAATTCGCTATCCTGAAACTGTTACTTAGCTTCACTTCTGATAAATATGGACACCCGTGTTACACACCAGGATGCAGAGTGGGACGAAAACAAAGCTGATGGAGGAAGTGTAATACTTTGGGAGGTGTTCTTCTGGGAAAACCTTGGGCTCAGTCATTCATGTTCAGGAAACTATTACGTCTACTGCCTTCCTAAACATCATTGCAGACCAAGTACAGGGTGTCCCAAAAAGGTGTAACCAATTTTAAATTACGATAACTTTTGATACAAAACTAATATCAGCATTCTGTTTGTTGCAGGTGGTAAGGAATACCCTTCAATTTTCTAGAAGTATACCCAATGGATCCTGCGACAAAAGCACAGATTGTGGAGTGGTTTATTGAAACCCGATCTGAAACGCAGGTTCAGCGGAATTTCAGATCAAAATATAGGAGCAAAGTGCCCACGCGTAACAGCATCAGAAAATGGCACAAGTCATTCAAGGAAACTGGTAGCGTCCTTACAAAGAAAAGCCCTGGGCGACCATCGCTGGTTCCAGAAAGGGAGGAGGTTGTGAGACAAACTTTCACTCGTAGCCCTCGAAAGTCAATCAGCCAAGCAGCACGACAGTTGGCCATTCCCAAGTCGTCAGTTTACAGAGTGTTACGTCAGAGATTGAAAATGCATCCATATAAACTGCAGATAACCCATCACATAACCCCAAGATGATCACGTGAAACGTAAGCAGTTTGCTGAAGAGATGTTGGAGAACATTGCAAGTGCTGAATCTTTCCTGAGACAAATGTTTCTCGGATGAGTGCACTTTCCATGTTTCTGGAAAGGTTAATAAAAAGAATGTGACAATTTGGAGAACTGAACAACCGCATTTCACAATGGAACATGAACATGCTAGCCCAAAAGTGAATGTTTGGTGTGACATAATGGTCGACCGTGTTATTTGACCCCTTTTCTTTCATGAAGCGACCTGAACATTATTGAGCAGTTTGTGTATCCCTAGTTAGATGAATTCGCAACTCCGGCCATTTTCTAACGAGATGAGGCGCACCTCATTAGGCTTTGATTGTGAGGAGGTCTCTGGATACCAAATTTCCCAATCGATGGCGGGAACCCCATAAAGCAATGGACCCAGCTTGCCTTGTAAACACAACTCAAGGTTCTGGAACTGGTGTTATGGTGTGGGGCACGTTTTATTGGTACGGAAAGGGTCCCCAGATATGCTGGAAAGATGGGGGTTCCTCCAAGTATTACATAAACATTGTTACCGATCAAATCCATCTTGTAATATTGACTTTCCACTCGGTGACAGCTGTTTCATGGACTGCAATGCTTACTGTCCATTGCGCAAGATGTGTACAGAAGTGGTTCAACCTGCGTGTCAGCGACTTGCACCATTTCCCTGGCCGTCACAAAGCTCGGACCTGAACTCCATCGAGAGTTTAAGGGGTATGTTAGAAAAACAGATCCAGGAGCAAAGTATTCTTCCGTCAAATCTGAGAACGCCTGGTAAGCTGCAGACGTAGATGCACTCTAGCACCCATTGGAATCTATGCCAAACCACATGCCTGGTGTACTTCGGGCTAAAAGAGTTTCCACCCGGTATTGAACAAAAATTGCTAATTCAGTGACCAGTATGTGAATAAGCTGCTTTGTTTTTCAAAACACGCGCTAAAAATCAGTGGAACTCAAAAGCATTTGGATGTATGTAGATACAGTCTGTCCCACAATTATATGCAAAGGTATAAAAACAGAGTAAATGTACGATTAGTGAAACTGTACGCAACCCATTAACACAGTGGTGAAAATAAACCACATAGTCTTTGCAGACATGTTTTGCGGATGACAAAATAATAATTTCGGATATGTATTAAACGTTTTAAACATGTAGTGTTCTGAAACTGTCTCACAATTGAGTGGCCCAGTGGAAAATAGGCACATGCAATATATCAGTAAAATTTGAGTTAAGGCATGTTTCTGATAGCTGCTGACATCTAGAGTCTATTTCACTAAACATTAGTCATGTGACCCATACGCACGCACATCCACAGCACATTAAAATATCGTGTTTTCATGATATTAATCTACTGTGGATGTGCGAGATGCTAATAAAGACGAGTAAAATATATTAATCTGCTGTGGATGGAGAGATGCTAATAAAGACGTGTGAAATGTTTAGTAGAAGAAGGGCACATGCCACGCAGCTCACTAGGAGTGTAGTACGGTGCCTCTGAGTGGCTGTGATGTGCACAAACAAACAATTAAAGCTGTTATGTGAGACGAAGTTATGTTATGTCAGTGTTTTCAAGATGGAGATAGAGGGAGTTGATGTAAATCTGAGTAGTGAAGAAAGTGCAAATATTTCGGGGAAGAAACGGTCTAGGAATCCTGATAAATGGAAGGACAACGAAAGAAAGAGGTTGCGAAACTGTGAACAAGAATAAGTTCGACGAAATAAGACTTTTGCACCTGCTAAATTGTTCGATAACGTAAATCAGTGTTGTAAACGAAGCTGTTGTACATATTCCACACTACCAGTATAACACAGAGAAGACATATTTATGAAGTTTTACAGCCTTGGAGATTACAACAAGCAAAATGCTTATTTATTCGGACTAGTTCGGTAGTACAAGTGCAAGCGTGCTTACATTAATAAAAGAAAGTTTAAACAAAAAGCCAGAGGAAAGTTTCGTTTGAGTATTTTATTCGTTGCAGTAAACAGTGAAATCGAAATGTGCAGGAAGGCATTTTTATTACTTTATGGTGTTACTGTGAAATGTTTACGAACGATTTGGAGAGATGCTAATAAAGACAGTGATGATTCTGAAGCAGAAGACAGACCACATGCTTCCTGTTCTCTTCAGCCTGAACGCATGTCTCCACATGATCCAGTTCATACACCACCGATGGACAAAAGAGGTACGCATTTCAACAGAACCCACGCAATCACTTTTGAGAGGAAGGATGAAGTACTAAAACATATTCGAATGTTTTCAAGATACACTTCACACTTTAGTCGAAGGCATATCCCGAACAGGACATACATTACTTCGGCACATTCACTTACAGAAATGTATCGTTTGTACTGTGATACTCTGATTACTAGAGAAGTCCATGTGAAACAACATGTTCATCAAAATATATTTAACAGCTAATTTAATACTGGCTTTAAACTGCCATCAAGTGACACATGCAATACTTGCAATTCCGAAAAAGCAGCGAATATTCTTCAATCAGCAAAATTTCAACTGCATTGAATCTGCATACAACAGCCTGAAGGAAGCAACAAAGGATGGAAAACAGGATAGTAGTGGCCAAGGAGGTTAGCCGCCCCGGTGGCGCAGTGGTCTAAGCCGCTGGCCTCTGATCATTCGTCCGTAAGGGGTCCGGGTTCGAATCCCGGTCAGGCATGGATGTTGTGTTTGTCTTACGGCACTGGCTCTCTCCCTTTCCCTGGAACCAGTGACCCTAAATTAGGGACGGGCGACTGTTTATAGCCCATTGAGTTGCTCACGGTGGTCGTTAAACCTCCAAAAAAAAAAAAAAGAAAAAAAAAAAAGGAGGTCAGAATAGATGGAGTAAGGGAAAACCGTTCAAAATGTGTAATCAAAGTGAAGCCACCGAAACGTCACGATCATGACGTCACAGCCAATGTATAACGAAGTAAATTTCTCCGTCATTTCTGTCCACGCCAGGATTCGAACCCGGATCCCCTCATTCCGGAATAAGTCACTCTACCAATTGAGCTACGCGGACGTTTTATTCTGATTCCTATCTGCCTTTATGTCGTGTGCGTCCTTCTGGCAGGTACGTCACATCTCCTGGTACGTTACATCATCTCACCCTGATTTTTTTTTTTTTTTTCGAAGTGCTGGAGAAAGGATTCTCTTATTTTTCCTATCTCGCGGTGTGGAAATAACATCACACCAATGCGAGATTTTGAACGGTCGGGTTCATCCGGATAGTTCGGGCGCCATTATAACGAAATAAATTTCTCCGTCATTTCTGTCCACGCCAGGATTCGAACCCGGATCCCCTCATTCCGGAATAAGTCACTCTACCAATTGAGCTACGCAGACGTTTTATTCTGATTCCTATCTGCCTTTATGTCGTGTGCGTCCTTCTGGCAGGTACGTCACATCTTCTGGTACGTTACATCATCTCCCCCTGATTTTTTTTTTTTTTTTTTTCGAAGTGCTGGAGAAAGGATTCTCTTATTTTTCCTATCTCGCGGTGTGGAAATAACATCACACCAATGCGAGATTTTGAACGGTCGGGTCATCCGGATAGTTCGGGCGCCATTATAACGAAGTAAATTTCTCTGTCACTTCTGTCCACGCCAGGATTCGAACCCGGATCCCCTCATTTCGGAATAAGTCACTCTACCAATTGAGCTACGCGGACGTTTTATTCTGATTCCTATCTGCCTTTATATCGTGTGCGTCCTTCTGGCAGGTACGTCACATCTCCTGGTACGTTACAAATGACAGCCTCTACCGCCATGTTGGTGAGACGTTTGAGCATTAAATTCGTCTGCTCAAAGTGCTTCAAGTTTGTGACGTCATCCTTACTCCAGCTGTGTATCGATTTGCAGCAAGCTCTTCCGACTCCGTATATTTCTACTGAAAATGTATTTTATAAGAGACAACTCGGGACATATAACTTCAGTGTTCACTGTTGCAATGATGAAAGGGCAGTAATGTGTGCATGGTCAGAAGACGTGGCTACAAGGGGAGCTGATGAAGTTGGAAGTTGTGATTTGAAGGCACTGCAGCATCTTAAACAAGATTATCGCCGTACCTTAATCATATACTCTGATTCGCGTGTTGGACAGAACAAAACTTACATCATCCGGGGGCTTTCGTTGTACTTCTTGGACAAGAAATACTTTGTTTCCATTGAACACCGACTTTTTGTACCTGAACGTACATTCATGCCTTGCTACCGAGATTTTGGACTCATAGAGAAACGCAAAACAAGGACACAAGCAGTGTACACTCCTTCAAAAAGGGCGGAACTGATACGGCAAAGCAGACAAAAGAAACCATTCATTGTAATGGAAATTAAATCCCCAGATTTCGTTTCACTGGCACCAATAGTGTCGAATCTTGTGAAGAGAAGTGATCTTAGAAAAGCTATGGTTCTGCGATTAGTGGGTGGTGAACGTTCTGTTTACATCAAGTATACTCATAATCCCATGGAAGTACCTGTGAAAGTTAGTCTTCATAAAGGGAGTGGTCATCCAACGAATTTAGAAAATTGTGTTTTGCCCGTGAAATATCCTAATAAAAGACTGATAAAGGCAGCAAAACTTCGTGACGTACTAAATCTGATGCAGTTTATAACACCTGTTTATGCTCGATTTTATGATACGTTAAAAAATGACAACACTAATGTAACAGAAGAAACAGAAAACATTGATGAAGAGATGGATGCAGACTTTGAAAGTTTAGATACATTTCTTTCTTTTCATTGGGTATAAGCACAGTACAACATTGACACTTTTCTGATGTCATTGTTATGGCACACTTACATATCTAAATAACATAAACAATAACCAACGCCATCTGCTGAAGTTTACATTACTTGTGGTTTTCTAATAACTATTACTTGTATGAAATATCATGTAATTTCGATAACAAACTTCTGAATTTATTTCCAGTAAGTACATTTCATTCTGACCAACCTATGATTCTTCACTGTATTAATATTTTTATCATATTATTAATAGCGACATTTCAGTGAAGATTTGGAAATAAACATCCCACAGTATCTATTTTAACGTGTTGTTTAAATAATTACATGTTTCCAATTATTTTTTACGAGACAACAATTTTAGTAAAAATACCTTTTCTGAATAAAATGTGTTTTGTGGCATGTGCCACTTTTCCACTGGACCACTCAGTTATATGGAATTTCACACAAACGCACGAACACTAACACGCATTTCTATGCAAATTAGCCTGGCGTCAGAGCAGGAGAAATAGTCGGTAAACGTGATGTTCCTGATTCAGTTTTAACAATGCCACGTGGGAAAGAGCTGTTAGCGGAGGACATAACTTACGTTCGGGAGTTGCACGATCAAGGAATGAATGTAAATGCGATTTCAAACAAATTAAAACGATCCAAATTTTCTATTTATAACGTTTTAAGTGGTAGCAAAAAATATCCAGCTCAGAAACAAACTGGACGGCACAGTGATGTTTCGCCTCGAATGAAACGACATATCCGGAAGCTAACTGTGCATGATAATCTGTCTGTATGGAATATAAGTCAACACGGAAACGTAAAATTGTCGAAAAGTACAGCAGACACCCCTCGTAAAATATGCAAGACTGTTAAAGAAACCGCCTTTAACTACGCAGAACACACAAGCTCGATCAAACTGGGCCAAAGACCACACACAGTGCGTCAAAGAATTTTTAAGACTGGCGCTAGATTTCAGCCTACAGTGGCGCCACCAGTGTAATCGCGAATGCGTTATAAACCGTGACCATCTGCTTGGTTTCTGCCAAAAGTACTGCGCAGTTGTTAAAGTAACTCAAACGAAACGGCCGTTCATTAGAGAAGCAAAAAAATTTTCATGTTGAATTATTGAGATGGAACAAAGGGCTGTTATTAAATTTAACGCAAAACTTGGTAAAAGTGCCTCGGAAACGTCCTAAATGATGAAACAAGTTTACGGTGAGTTTTGTTTAAGTAGATCAAATGTTTTCCAGTGGCACAAACGTTTTTTGGACGGAAGAGATACGCTAGAAGATGATAAGCATACCGGAAGACCAAGTTCATCTAGGACACCTGAGATTATTGAAAATGTGCGTGATTTCGTGGCAAACAATCGATGTGCGTCACTAAGAATGATGGAAGAGTCTTTAAACATCAACAAAGAAACGATTCGAACCATCCTGCATGAAGATTTGGGCAAAACAAAAGTCTGTGCTAAATTTGTTCCACACACGTTAACCAATGAACAAAAATCAAGGAGAAATGCACATTGCAGAGACATCATTTCAGCCGCTGAAAATGATCCAAACTTCTTAAAATCGATTGTTACAGGTGATGAAACATGGTGTTTTCAATATGATCCTAAAACAAAGCGACAAAGTGCGGAATGAAAGTCAAAAAACTCACCACAAGCCAAAAAACAAACAAAAAAAAACAAGAAAAGTTCCATCGAAAATCAAAACAATGCTCATTACATTCTTCGATAGTAAAGGTATTATCCACAAAGAATTTGTTCCAAGTGGACAAACAATTACTGGTGAGTTTTATTTAAATGTTTTGAGGCGTTTGATGGGCAGAATTCGTCGCATTCGTCCAGAATATCGGGATGAAAACAGTTGGTGTTTGTTGCACGATAATGCACCCAGTCACACCTCACTTCTTGTTCGTAGATTTTTGGCAAAAAATAACGTCTGTGTGTTGAATCATCCACCGTATTCGCCTGATTTAGTACCCTGCGACTTTTCTTTATTCCCAAAACTTAAAATGACGTTAAAAGGGTGTTATTTTGATGATATTTCGACAATAAAAACAGCTTCGACGCGTGCTTTGGAGGCAATTCCGCAAAGTGAACTGGAACAGGCATTCGAATCATTATTAAATCGCTGTAACAAGTGTATTGAAGCCGGAGGGACTTATTTTGAATAAAAAACCAAAACAAATTATAATTTCTTGTTTCTATTTCATTTTACAGACCCAGTCTTAAAAATTCTTTGCCACACTGTGTATGTCATGTAAGGGTGATTGGCTCCAAGTATTATTTAGTGATGAAAAGAAATTTAATTTAGATGGTCCAGATGGTGCGAAATATTATTGGCATGATATGAGAACGGAAAAACGCCAAATATTCAGCCGACAGTACGGAGGAGGTTCCGTGATGGTATGGGCCTTTTTTGGATTTATTGGGCAAGGTAATATCTGTGCTTTGTCGGGACGTCAAAAGGCCGTAACATACCAGGAACTTTTAAAAGACAGTTTGCTCCCAGCTGCTGCTGAAATAGGTCGTCCTGATTGGGTTTCCCAGTAGAACAACGCGAGCATTCTCTACAATGGCCTGGCTGGGTTCGAGCAACGTCAAATTTCTATTGTGGCCAGCTCGCAGCTCGGATCTCAACCCAATTGAAAATCTTGGGGGAATTTTGGTTCTAAGTGCTTATGCCAATCACCGGCAATTTTCAAGCGTTAAACATCCGGAATCCGAAATCCTGAACTGTTGGTATAATATTGACGGTACAATTACGCATAATTTAATATACAGTATGCCAGAACGCATATTTCAGCTTATTGCGCGTGGAGGAAAGTCAATTAATTATTAATTGTGTTTTCTATTTAAATATTCTGTTGTTTTTTTTTTTTTTTTTTTTTGTTTCCATATAATTCTGGAACAATGTTACATAGTTTGATTTCATAAAGGTAGAATATTATGTCAAGTATATGTTGTCAACAGCGTTTGACGTGTATATTATGTTGCTGGTCATAATACATAATGTTCCACTAGAAGTCTTTGCTATTTTCAGCATGCAACTGTTTTCGTTGACAAAATAATGTTTTCATCAAATCCTCGAACTGTCTGTCCTATCGCAGGAAGTAAACCTGTCGGATCTGATACTCGTTCAGCTGATTATTGAAATCTTCAGAGATGCGAACGTACTCTGATCGGAATTCAGAGTCTTCTCAGTGATGTGTCATCCTCACTTACGTACAAAACTATGACATTAAAAAATGGCTTTATAAAGAACTAAGAATTTAGACGCGTAAGAAGCGTTATTAGACAGAGGCGATATGGAAGAAACTTAAACGGGAGTTTTCTTCAGAGAAATAGGTTTACCTTTTCATACAAATCAAATAGGTAAAAGAAAACAAACAGACTAAAAACGTTTCATGATTCTAAAGAATTAAAATACAGAAAAAAAAATAGTGACGTTGAGTGACGAAGAGTGACATGAATTCATTCATCAATAGTAACAAAGAGTGACATGAATTCATTCATCAATAGTAACAAAGAGTGACATGAATTCATTTTGACCTTGCCAGACGAAAAACGCAGCACGTAGGCAACGTCTACTGCTTTTTCACAATAATTTTTTTTTTATTTAAAAGAAATACCTTTCCTTTAGAGTTGCCGTGGAACGATTTCAGGCTGTTCAAAAATCATTAAGAAGTTCAAATTTTAACATTTCAATCCTTAGTTAATAAATTTCCAACTTTTTTTTTTGGGGGGGGGGGAGGTTAATGACCACGCTGAGCAACTTATAACGTGCAAGTTTGTCCGCGCCGGACATTAAATCCGGGTCCCCCTCACTCCGGAGTAAGTCGCTCTCCCATATGAACTACGCGGACATGTACTCTCACTGCTATCTACCTTTATCTCATGTGCGTCCTGCGGCGCAGGCGGGTCACAAACTCTAAGGGATTTAACAGGCACCCGTCCCTAATTAAGGTTCACTGGTTCCAGGGAAGGGAGAGAGCTATTGCCGTAATACACTACCGTCCTACCATTCGGACGAACGGTCGAAAGTCAGCGATCACACAACAGCGTCAATGGGTCTTTACTTTCTCAAATGTTGGATTTGCAGCGTAAAATACGACGAAAAATCGCAATGCGCATATTTAGGAACTTAAATATTTATTCATTTTTTATTGGAGGTTTAACGGCCACCGTGATCAACTCAATGGGTTATAAGCAGCCGCCCGTACCTAATTTAGGGCAACTGATTCCAAGGAAGGGAGAGAGCCAGAGCCGTAAGACAAACACAACATTCTTGCCTCACGGGATTCGAAACCGGACCACTTTCGGACGAATGATCAGAAGCCATCGCTTAGATAACTGCGTCACAGGGGCGGCCTTCATACTTTGCTATTGTAGGAAATATTGTTACCCAATGAGTACATCCAATGCCGTCTAGGCCACCCCGGTGGCGCAGTGGTCTAAGCGATGGCCTCTGATCATTCGTCCGAAAGGGGTCCGGGTTCGAATCCCGGTGAGGCATGGATGTTGTGTTTGTCTTGCGGCAGTGGCTCTCTCCATTCCCTGGAACCAGTGACCCTAAATTAGGGACGGGCCACTGCTTATAGCCCATTGAGTTGCTGACGGTGGTTGTTAAACCTCCAATAAAAAAAAAAGGCCGTCCAGAAGACTATGACGAGTTCCCTCTTTTAGTATCGTCACGAGGAAACCAAGGCGTCCGATGTCGTGTGTGACGTCAAGCACGACACCGAAGTATTAGTCCGTGTAACAAGAGAATGACGTCATAAACGGAGGGAACTCATCTCGCAAATGCCATGGCCTTGTGCTTTCGAGACAGCCTTAGTACACCTGACCTGACGGGGAATAAGAATAGAGTAATTTTCTGAAATAAAGGCATCTTCAAAGTATCATAATCCTTGGGTTCTATAAAGACAGTCGTAAAAAATGGAATAACAAAAATCAAACCATAATATGTCGAGTTATGACTGTTTTATAGTACGTCGTTATAACAGAGCGTTGAATGTCAGAACATCATGTAAAACCGGAATATAACAAATCGGATGTAATACGATAGGATGCGACTGCATTTACAGTGTTGTTATACCGGAATTTCCTTTTAGCCGTAGATGATCACTGAAGTCGTTAAATCGCAAAACAAATAAATAAATAAAAATAAAATTTCATCTGAGTTTCCGAAATTTTGCATTATATGCAGGGCTGCGATTCTATTTACAACACGGCGTTAAACCAGAGGTTCTAAAGTTGAGCGCCATATTTCCGTGTACGACAGTACTTGCAGAATGATTTACGGGACGGCATGCAGGACACGTACTTAATCACCAAAATATAGGGATCCAAAATTGATTAACTTATCAATATCAATTTCAAAAGTATTTATTTTATCGCTTAGGTTACTTTTTAGATTGATATTCAAATATCACAATTCAAGTCAGAAACCAGACAAAGCGCAAGTAAAGCACTGCAATCAGACCAAAAATAAACTTCAAGTAAAAATAAAATCAATTAAAGACCAAACTTTATTGCTCAGAAGTGCTTTTACAAATTTCATCAGCACCGGCAAATGTTTCTTTCTTTCGATTGGAGGTTTAACGACCACGGTGAGCAACTCAATGGGCTATAAAGCAGTCGCCCGCCCCTAATTTAGGGCCACTGGGCCGCGGGTGGCCTAGTGGGCAACGTTCGTGACTGCCACGGAAAGGACCTCAGGTTCGATCCCAGGCAGGTACGAACGTTCGATCCACTAAATATCCACCGTGCGTCGGATGGGCACGATAAGCTGTCGGAACCCGGGAAGATCTAGGGTCCAACACTCCCTTCCTAAAATCCTCTACATATGATAATTTTGATCAATTTAGGGTCACTGGCTCCAGGGAAGGGGAAGAGCCAGTACCGTAAGACAAACACAACATCCATGCTTCACCGGGATTCGAACCCGGACCCTTTTAGAACGAATGATCAGAGGCCATCGTTTAGACCACTGCGCCACCGGGGCGGCCCAAATATTTCGAACAGCATCTCTCACGGCGTATTATTTGTTTGATACCATTTATTTCACAACATGTTTCCCAGAACATAAATATGGACACTGGCTATACGTCTCTTTTGCAAGAGACTAATTGAAAAATGCTCATAATGACCATTAGTTTATTTAAATGATTCCTTAGTTTTGTTAAAAGCGATTTACCAACAACAACAAAAAAAAAAAAAAAAATTGTCAAAAATTGAAAATTTATTTCTGACCTAAATCAGTAGGAACTAGGCATTTTTGTTTAACTAAAAAAAAAATTAAACAAGATATGACCATTTTTTAGCACTCGGCTTTAATTAACATCAATAAGACCAGATTGCAGGAATGCATTATTTATTGTCTTGACGTAGCAGCACAAGTGCCTGAGTGATACGAAGAGCTGGCTTCTAGTCATTCCTCTGAGATGAGTCCGGGTTCAAATTCCGGTTGAGGCATGAAACTCTCCTCTCTCCGGAACTAGTGGCCCTGAATTAAGGAAGGGCTGCTGTTTTTAACCCACTGAGTTGCTCATGGGGTTCCTAAAACCACAAAAAAAAAAAAAAAAAAAAAAAAATTGTAGACAAAGTCTAATTTCTTTCATAAGTACGGTGACCTTTTTAGCTGTTATGTAATATACGTAGGTCATTTCAATAGTTTTGCGCAATACGCAGACGCTGCCCGTAAAACGATGCAATCTCTCCAATCGTTGCGCCAGTTGTAAGTCAGACTTCAGTATACAATGTTGTGTCTGCGTTTATCTGTTCGTGTTCCGAAAAATTCTACCTAGAAATTGGGGAAGAAAAGTCAGTCAGGTCATATCTCGCGTAGCGACCAGCGATCCTGCATTAAAATTGAAACTTTGGGAGGAAAATCCCCTACCGAAATTCATAAAGCTTTGTGTGAAGTCTGTGAGGTTGGTGTAGTGGATCGTAGCTCAGCGTCACTGGGGGCTTCTCGTTTCTGCCAAGGTCGGAAATGCATCGAAGATAACCCAAGAAGCGGCCGGCCATCAGACTCAACGGACGACACTTCTGTGGTTATCATCAACAGCATTTTGGAAGAAGATCGACGAAAAACATGTGAAGAGGTTGCATATGAAGCAAATGTGTCTACCGCTTCGGTTTTCAAAATCCTAACTGAAAAATTACAGAAGAGAAAAGTGCCTGCCAAATAGGTTCCTCATAACCTGAGTGAAAGGCAGCAAGCAGTTCCCAAAGGGATCGCAGAAGAATTGTTTCAGCGGTACGAGGCAGAAAGCGAGCAGTTTTTGGATAGAATTGTTTGCTGTAGACGAAAACTGGATACGAGATTTTGGACCAGAACTGAAACCTCAGTCCGCTCAGTGGAAACATCCAGAATCACCTCGCCAGAAAAAATTCCGCAGCCAAGAATCGAAGGTTAAGCTGATGGTGATTATGGCCTATGACAAAGTTGGAGTGACGCAACAGACAGAGCGCCCGAGCTTCTGGAGGGTGCGTGGTGGAGGATCCGTAGAGCGAACAACACGATCGAGGTGGTCCCACAGATGCTCAATTCGGTTTACGTCTGGGCAATTAGGGGGCCAGGGAAGTACTTTGACGTCTTCATCGTGCTCTTCCAACCACTCTCAGATATTTCTAGCTGTGTGGCACGTCGCATTGTCGTTCTGGAAGATCCCGTTCGCCCCAGGGAAGATAATCGGTGTACGTGGTCTGCAAAGATGGATTCATAACAAATTCGGTCTATAATGCCTTCCATAGGTATGAGTGGACCCAGAGAATGCTACGAAAACATTCCCCAGACCATAACGCTGCCCCCACCAGCTTATGAATGCTACGAAAACATTCCCCAGACCATAACGCTGCCCCCACCAGCTTGTGTTCTTCCAGCAATGGTTGAAGAGTGTTTGTTCTCCGATGATCCGTTCGATGAAGCAGAAAACGTGATTCATCGGAGATCCTTTGCCAATCAGCGGAGGTGCGATTCCGATACTGCCGTGCAAATGCAAGCCCTTTCTGCCGATGCAACTTCGTTAATACCATACGTCTGTATCTGAGCCCCATACGCAGAACTGCCGTTTTAGACACACTTCCGGTAGCCCCCTGGTTCATTTGGCCAGTGAGTTGCTCCACTGTAGCGTGTCGATCGGCCCTCAAGCAACTCCGAAGCCGACGTTCACCTCTCACATCAATGGCACGTGGTGCTCCGCAGTTTCCATGTCGCTTATTCGCAATCGTGTCATTTCTCCAATCACGATACACTTTAACCAACAGCTGCACGCGAACAGTTCACAAACTGCGCTGTTTCAGAAATACTGCCACCCTTGGCCCGAAAGCCGATAATCACCCCTTTTTTGCAAATCTGATTAATCGCTCCTTTTATCCATGACAGTAACGAGTGATATGTTTTCAGATTGCCTACAGCACATCTTATATTCTCTCCAAGCCAGCTTACGACACGTGTCTTCTTTCATTGGCTACGCGCTGTTGACGGCAAAACTAGGAGGTGGTCACAATATTGTGACTCGAATTTTTAATAGTCCGTAAAGTGACTCGAACAACTTTACGGACTATAAGCAGTCGCCGTCCCTAATTCAGGGCCACTGGCTCCAGGGAAGGTAGGAAGCCAGTACCGTAAGAAATACACACAACACCCATGCCCTATCGGGATTCGAACCCGGACTGGGCGAATGGTCAGAAGCCAGCGCTTAGACCCTCATATAATCGCGAGATAATGCAAATCCAGTTAATCTGTTGTTTCGACGTCGGCATGTGTTCAAAGCAGTTATATGACGTATAGGAGGAGGCCTCCAAAACTGTGTATACTCTGAGCCTCGCAGTAATCGTTCCCCGACTTGTCGAGCGTCGTAAAAGTAGAAAAAAACAGTGTCATTTCTGAACATTTTCCTTTGGAGATGGTCGAAAACCCAGATGTGTATCGGATATCAATGAACAGGTGAACAGACAAGTAAATTTATAAATATAATTTTTATGAATGGACGCTCATTAGCCGAAAGAATATTGTGCAGAACAACACATGATGATAAGATCCATGAAGCTAAATCTACCAAACTGCGCTGTTTTCTCCCCCCCCTTGTTTTTTAAAGCTACGCGAAAGCAATACGTAGTTGGGAACTTGATACGACGAAAAATCATGACCTTCGTTTAATTTAGGAGTCCACCCAATCAGAGGACTTAATTTCATTTTCCTTTTTTTTGTGTGTGTAAGTCCTATTAAATCTCAACAAGGATTACACTAGCGTCTCTTCCGGTTGCATTCAGGGAACTTCTTGGAATGAAGCACGCACATCAGACAGAAAACGGCAAAATCAATTGCAAGATGACGTGCAAACAAAAAAAAAAGAGAGGAGGGGGAAGCTTTGTGACGTGGATCAAACTGTGAAAGGAATCTGTTAGTTTGTTGGGAAAATGAAGGGATTAACACTACTAATAGGCATCCTCCTCTTCCTTACCCCTCCTATCCCTCCCCCCAAAAAAAAAAGAAAGAAAAAGAAAAGCAACGAAGCCGGATCTCAACTACGTTGATGTTCAGAAATTTTGTGCATATACTGAACCGGGGCAAACAAAAGGGAAGGGAAACTAAAATATGCATACTGTATTGCCAAAACATGGAAGAAAACACGTATTTTCCCAAACATCAGAAAACAGTTAAACAGCGGAAATCTCTTTCAAAGGTCTCCTGCAGTGGCGTACCTGCCACGCCCCCCCCCCCCCCCCTCAAACATTTTTTCGAGGCCTTTTTGCGAAAATGTATTTGCTTTCAATTACTGAAGTTTTTAAATTCAATATTATTAACTAGGTATTGCGGGCATTCTGTAATTGAAATTCTTTGGAACCAATAGGCATTTTTCGTTAAAACAAAATTATTACACTTTATTGCGTATAACACAAATGTACACGTCGTAATTAAAATGATTACCCTAGTTTTATACCAATACAAAGTATTACACAACACGTACGCCAAGGTTTAATCATAACATACAAATTTTATTCTTTTAGAGAACTAAAGCTATTCTTTTAGAGAAGAACTCTTCGAAATGCCTCACGATCACACACACAAAACACGGTATGACCCTGTGACAGTGTCTAATGACCTTTTCCGATTTATACAAAAATGCAAGACACAAGTAAGCAAATCAAAAAGCAACAATTAAGAATTGTGTCCCAAAAAAAGTAAAATTACTGAAATTATTTATTCTATATAAATAATTTCAGTAATTTTACTTTTTTTTTCTGTTATAAAAAATTACTGTCTGTTTTTTTCGTTCCCGTGAAATTATGTCAGCTTCTAAAGGATGTGTAGTTTTGTGCAAACAAGTGTAATATATAACGCATTATTCTCATTGATATAAAAATTCCATTTATTCAACTGATATTTCAATCACATTCTCTTGTTAATATATACTGTATGTATAGAAACTATTGCTATGACAGTGAAAAGAGACCTCAAGTCCTCTGGAGTAGCAGCTTTTTCGTCACACAGTTTTTATACACTAAAGCGAAAATGATTTCTTGAATAATTTACTTATTTACTGGAAAAAAAAAAAGTACCAAAAATTGCTTTTCTTCTCAATACTTCGTTCGAAGAAGCCGTCAAAAGTTCTTGGCTATTTCTTTAACCAGTTTCATATGAAGATCCCGCAAAAATTTTGAAAAAACCTTGTGCTGAGGCTAGAGGATCTCTCAGCCGTGAGCCCCCCCCCCCCCCCCCCCACTGCGCGGAGGTTGCGGGAGCTATCAGTACGGCCATGGTCTCTTGAAATTCGTGTGCAATCCGAAAAATTTTAAAAGAAAGTGCTTTCTAACAAAGGAAGGGTCGACATCAGTTTAAGAGAAAAATAAATGCTAGAAGTGAGGGACTTCATACGTTTTCATGAATTTTCCAAATTAAATGCATGTTTTCCATTACATACACTCACTTCTTGCTATATCACCCAAAGTAGCAAAACTTTCTTCCTTTTTCCCCCTCAAGCTAAATTGTAGTACAGAATCGCTACTTAAATTGCTGTCTTTCGTGCCGATAAAGTTGTTTTCACCGATTTTGAACTCTTATTTAACTTTCAAAAAGGCAAGAAGATTCTTGAATTGTTAGAAATACCAGTTTAAAAAGTCTTGCTCCACGTGCGTCAATACAAGCAAAGTCCACATTTTAAGATTTCAGGAAGCTTAAAAAATTGGACTTGATACCGTATTAATATACGTATCAAGTCCAATTTTATTTTTCGACCAACGTGTACTGGAAAAATTTCGCTCAACGTTCTTTAACAGTCGACGTCGCTGTGACTATGGGCTGACTCGTAATTAAACGGGCTAGTTATGTTAGTCAATAGAGATAACACAAGGGATCCCATCTGCCGGTTGTTGCCCGAAAAAATATATGGAAATTTTTAGCAGGGTGCCCTGTTGGTTGTTATAGCAAAGATAACACTGTAAACGATCGAAAACATGTATTTTAAGTTTATTAAAGCTCAAAAATCCGTTCTGCCTCTATTGTTATTGTTGATTTAACGACCACCGTGAGCAACTCAATGGGCTATAAGCAGTCACCCGTCACTAATTTAGGATCACTGGTTCCAGGGAAGGGAGAGCGCCAGTGCCGTAAGACAAACACAACATCCATGTCTCACCGGGATTCGAACCCGGACCCCTTTCGGACGAATGATCAGAGGCCATCGCTTAGACCACTGCGCCACCGGGGCGGCCCGTACGGCCTCTATGAACTCTACTGTGAAGACAGCTTTAGGAGTCAAGAAAGATGGCGCAGGCTTTAACATGGACAGAGTAAGTACCGTTTTTGAATTTAATTTTTCTTAAAACAACAGGAAAATGCATTGATTGGTAGCAAGAAATGGAAAAGCACGCATTTCGCTACGGAAATTCATTAAAACTCTTCTAGAGACAATATTAGGCAACAAATGTCATGTTTTTCAAATTTCTAAAATGTGAGAATCTTTATTCACTCTGAGCATTAATTAAAGTAGAAAGAGTGTGCAGAATAATCTTTGTGTTAAAACTATCTGACCAGAAAGAATTTTTTCAGCTTGAAATTTTTAGAAGCAACAATATGGAATAAAGCATGTAATGAGGTCAGAAGCATTAGTAGTTACGCCCCGTAACGACAATATATCTCTTGGAAAGAAATTATTTATCTTTTGGAAAGTTTGTACAGACCAAAAAGGTGCACAAACTTTCCAAAAGATAAATAATTTTTCGGTGCACACGCTAACAGGGTCAGAGAAATGATATCCGCATGGATAGAATAAAAGCGTATATATTTTTCAAAGACGCAGTAATAGATACGGATGTATCTATTACTATTTCCTAATATCTATTACTATTCTTATTCTCTGACCAAACCCATTTTCTGACGTCTGACCATGCTAAAGCTAGTCTGAAAGGAGTGTTTCCAAATCAAGTTTTTAGAGAACTGAGCCGGTGACAGCTCTGATGACGAAAGCAGAGGCTCCCTCTGTTAAACAGATGCTTCCTGCAAAGGTCTGAGGTACGAAGAACGATTTTGTGAAAGCGTGTGATTCGTGGATTGGACACCTTTTCGCCAGTTAGCATTCTTTAGAACTTCACGCATTTCGAAAACTTCTTATTGGCTTTTCTGGACATTTTTGCCAATAGAATTTGCGCAGAAGACGGCAACATTCTCTCTGTTAGAGTGCAGTGACCTTGGAGCAATCTCAAGGCTGAATTATATCGCCTTATTCCATGAAATGCAGCTGCTCTCTGAAGCTCCCTATTGCTATTGAACCCTGTTGAGCCTTGACGGTGTTCACGGGGATTCATCGTTGGGTTCCACAGAAATTGTCAAGGTAACAACACATCATTATCAAGGTATGAAGGAAAATTTATTTCCTCAGTCTCGCACTTATTTAATTATTTTTATCGGAGATCTGAAATACATATATGCAGCTTCTACATCTGTAACGTACCAGGAGAGGAGATGTGACGTACCTGCCAGCAGGTCGCACACGATATAAAGGCAGATAGGAATCATAACAAAATGTCCGCGTAGCTTAATTGGTAGAGCAACTTGTTCCGGAATAAGCGGCTCGGGTTCGAACCCCGGCGCGGATAAAAATGACGGAGAAATTCGCTTCGTTATAATGGCGCCCGAACTATCCGGATGACCCGACCGTTCAAAATCTCGCATTGGTGTGATGTTATTTTCACACCGCGAGATAGGAAAAATAAGAGAATCCTTTCTCCAGCACTTCGAAAAAAATAAGAGGGAGATGATGTAACGTACCAGGCGATGTGACGTACCTGCCAGAACGACGCACACGACATAAAGGCAGATAGGAATCAGAATAAAATGTCCGCGTAGCTTAATTGGTAGAGCAACTTGTTCCGGAATAAGCGTACTCGGGTTCGAATCCCGGCGTAGACCAAAAATGACGGAGAAATTCACTTCGTTATACATCTGTCTAATCTTTGCAGCCAGTTCCATATATTTATTAATTTTTGCTGCATAAGTAGTCTCAATGTTACGGTTTAACGGTACCAATAATGAATGACTACTTCCTTCTGTCTTTTATCATACAGCACTATGTCTGGAAAACTGGTGGAGATGACTATACGTCCGTTTAGATACCACGGTCCCAATACAATTTGTATTGATTATTTACCTAATACCTTCGACGGTTTGATACTCGTAGCATGGAACTTCTGACACTGATAGTCCTGTATTCTGAGCTAACTGTTGACACATAAGGATTGCCCAAATGAAAGTGAGACTCGTGTAATAGCGTCGTTATATAATTACACATAGCCGCGTATTTGTGCCTGTAGATGGGAAGCACGCTGTTATTGGCGTATTACCGCACCAAGCCCCGTTTGGGAACTTGAGGGCATAAATTTTGTTAATGAATTTCGATCGACTAAGTGGTAACAATGACATTGGGTTTCCTAGCATAGGCGACACGGTCTCATCGTTGGAACCCGAAAGCGTTGTGTTTCATACGAGCTCGTACGAGGTTGTCGCAAGAACTCATATGCCGCAAAGAAATTAAGTTTAAAAACTAACATCTCAGTATCATGCTTGAAATCGTGGTATCTTTAAAGAAAGAAAACTGTTTACTTTAAATTAAACCAAAACCCGACACTTGTACTCATTTGCAGAGCAGCAAGAAGAAAAACACGTTGTTTAAAGAAACAAATACAAATTTTATTTTAGCATATTTCTTAATTTATGTACAAATTGATGGTGGGACCAGATTAAGTTATATTAAGACACCGCTACAAAAAAGTTGCGGTTTATCCTGAGATTTATAGAAATGGAAACGTTCCTGTTACTCCAACTAGTACGAGGTGAGCAATAATATTTCATTTCTAAATTACAATAATTACTCAGCATGCAAGGGATTGAAATATTTAGATGATGTCTTACCCTAAAATCTTCTACTGTTCAACACAGATCCGAAGATTGATGAGGGAGCTAGCCTTCTTGCGTCCGCGATCTTGGGGCTGGTATCCTCCGTGGATAAAAGGCAGCCCGGGTGCTATCGCTCGACAAACGTAAAACTTCTGGGTACCTAACATCCGACCGGATTTGGGTCCGTCTTCTTAATCCACGTACAGCAAGGCATTTCTTGCCAACCGACGACAATGACAACAACCGACCGACAACCGACTTCTTTATTATATTTTAGTTTAGTTTCGCTTTCGCTTACAATCATGCTGCTAGGCGTGTCCCTCGCACCTTCATTGGTTTCTCCCCCCCCTCGTTCGTCAGTGGCCTGCCGTCTGGTGGATGTCGACTAGTGGCTACCTCGAGCAGATGTTCTCCTGGCTAGCTAACCATCTGCTGCGCTAAGCCATTTAAAAATTTATTTGGCCTTGTCACCCTGTTTCGGAGTTCTATTATCGGACCATCCGAGAAAACCGTTTTTAAATCTTTAAGCCTGTTCGAAGGCACGTATGCCCGACTGAATTACGTTCCCCAACACAGAGCCTGTGTGACAGTTATTACCTAGCATTTCCTTCTTACCAGATTTAGGATTCTTTTTTAGACTTATATAGTCACCACTGAGCCATTGTTAGCTAGGGTTGCATTATGAAATTCGCAGTGCTGTTGCTTCGCAAATGCCGGGAAATAAAAAAAAATACCTTTCACTTCGTTTGCGGAATTTTGCACCTGGTCTAGCGTTTGCGTTTCGATCTCCTCCCCACGCGAAGGGAAAACAAGAAAAACAAAAAGAAAAGGAAAGAAACCAGCTAATCTTTATGCGGCCTTCCTGCGCTCAATTAGGAATTACTCTAATTAAGAATGATAATTAACTATGTTAACTAATTAACGTAATTAGATTAAATTATGCTAATTAATTAACATAATTAACACAATTAATTAGGTAATTCAATCCCGAATTTGGGTATTTCTTTACCAGAAGCAATGTGCCCAAAATTAAAAGAATTTTCGCGGCAACAGGTCGTGTCAGTGTGCTGTTTGCACGTGCGGAGGCAAGTTGACTACGTAGTGTCGTGACAAAAAATTTTTACGTATTGTCACTTTATGTTGTTACTTAATCTTCATTCAGTCATGTCTCTTTCGTTCCTATTCTGTGCGTCTTAGTAAAGAACCCCATTTGGATAGAATAATTCGCACGCATGTGCATACATAATCAAAATGTTGCACACACGCACAGATCTCCTATGGTGCAGGTTTTAAATAACACTAATACAAAAAACATAACAGTTTCCGACTTTTGAAGATTTTATATGGTCAGAAAAAAAAATATTTCATATAACATTTGTATAAACAACTGAGAGAAAATCTTCAATAAGTCAATGGGTGCCGCAGTGATCAATGAATTAAACATAAATAGAAAGAAGTTCCTTTAAAAAAACAGAAAATAGTTCCCTATTTTCCTACCTCAATAAAAACCTACGGATTTGTTTCTAAGTTTATTAACTTGACGTATTTTAGGGCTCATCCCTTATTGTTTATCTTAGAAAATAGTTCATTGTGCATGGATACTTAAACGAACACTTGAGATTAAACATGAACAGAAGTTCCTGTTGAAACAGGTGGCAATTATGCGTTGTTTAAACTGGAAAATTTTTATTAAATTAAGCGATCCAAATATAGTAAGTATCTCAAGGTCTGTTTTGAATAGTTTTTATTGAAGCTTCCACGATGGCGAATCATCGCACAGAAGAAAGAAGCCCGGCTTGTCTCCTCAATATCACAGGGGCCTCAAGAATCAGACACACACACACACACACAAAACTAGACTTTTTTTTAACGTTTTGTTAATTTAAAAATATATGCAATATTAATAATGATAATAAAAGCAAATTTTTTTGTGTTCTATGATGTAATTTTCATTGTGGCAAATAGTTTCGCGCGCTTTGAACGGAACTGCGTTCAGCGTCTAGTGTGCCTCATTGTTAGTGCAGCAGGCAGTTAGTTACCTTGATCAAGACTTAACTGGATTCAACTACCAATATTAAATCAAAATTGGTAGGAAAGAATTACTGAAAGTATTCAGTATTGCAGGCATTCACCAAATTCCTTAAAAATTTATTTTTAGCGACACCTGTTTGTAATGCTAGCAGTGAACTCTCATTTTTCGTACTTAAACGGGTTAAAAATACGAGACGAATCCCGTCGGAATCGATGGCCAGTTTTTCTTTTTTTTTTTTTTTTTTTTGAAAAGAGTAAACTTATATGAAACAACAAATGTAAACTTTATTTGATTGACAAATTCATAGAACAACTTCAGTAAAGAAAATAGTCCAGGTTCGTGAATTTTTTCTTTTTTTTTTTTTTTTTTGACTGCAGGTTTAATGGCCACCGTGAGCAACTCAATGGGCTATATAAGCAGTCGCCCGTCCCTAATTTAGGGTCTCTGGTTCCAGGGAACGGAGAGAGCCAGTGCCGTAAGACAAACACAACATCCATCCCTTCTGGGGATTCGAACCCGGACCCTTCGCGAACGAATCATCATAAGCCAGCGTTTAGACCACTGCGTCACCGGGGCGGCCAAGTTCGTGATGAGCATCCTTTTGCAGTCGTAGAAGGTGAGGCGGAAGTCAACTCATCTCGATCGTGTACAAAAAATTCAACTGATTAGCTCACTCTTTCAGTCTCATCTTCGCCCACAACTGTGTTTGTAAATGTTGTTGGAATGAGATTCGCGTTGCGAATGCTCTTCACCCGTCGGAATCAACGGTTAATTTGTTTTTTGTGTGTGTTTTTTGAAAAGAATAAACTCATATGAAACAACAAATGTAAACTTTATTTGATTGAAAAATTCATTCAACCACTTCAGTAAAGACAATAGTCCAGGTTCGCGATTTATTTATTTATTTATTTATTGTTTGACTGAAGGTTTAACGACCAGGTTTAACTCAATGTGCTATAAGCAGTCGCCCGTAATATTTTCACTAACAACGGTCAACGGAATGTTTATTTACATCTCTATATAATGGGAAACGTCTTACCTACGTGAATAAACTGGATCGAATGAATATTTAATTGTATATATACATCACACAGTCCAACGGTATAGCGCAACCAGGTGTTCGAGAGTTTTCGCTGTTCCCATGAGAACTTTGATACCAATGCCTTCTAGCGTTGTTTTGCGCAATGGTTCGCTCAGAAAAGAGACTTCGGACTTTGGACTATCTTGGTCCCTCCATGCTTCCGCCTTCAACAGCGCGTGAGTCAACCGCAGTCGATCGAATGTCAACATCACCCTTCTCCCATAGATTTTACATGGGAACTTTGCCACTCCATAACGCCCGAACCGTTACCCCAATCTCATTTTCCTCTTCGACTGGCACATCTACATAATAAGACCTTTATTTTGATACCTCAACCATACCTTAACGTTCAGCCGTTCTCTCAAAATAGGACTCACAGTAAAAAACCTTATAGAATTAACATATAGATTTACGCAATTCATTTAGTCAGTAGCATCTAAGCGATTTGTCACTTATAGAATGCTGTCCAATCATTAGATTATGAATTTATTATCGATAAATTTACTAAAGCCAATAAAGAGTTCCACTTTAACATATACATATATATACATACAATTACACAAATATGAAAATTGAAGATACGAGAAAAAATATAAAATAGGCCTAGTACTTCCAAATGCGCAATGCAGCAATCCAGTATAGAAAAATTGCAAATCATGCGGAATGGCAGTAATCCAGGTGAATGACATTTTTTCTAAATATATATATTGACAATGGGCTGTATATGTCGCCAGAAAAACAGACCACCGATGAACAACCAAAATTCTAGACTGGATTCCAAGGGACAAGAAAAGACCCAGAAGAAGACCACGTGGAAGATGGGTGGATGAAATTCTAAAGCATGTGGGAGTGACATGGAGGAGGAGACTGGCGCAAGATAGACCGTTGTGCAAGAAACTTGACAAGACCTTCATCCAGCAGCGGATTGATAATGGCTGTTGATGATATATGTATATATGCAAATGTATACCAAATAACTAAGATAAATAATTTATTTTTGTTCAAAACAAAAAACGGGACTGTTTATTACTTACTATTTGATTTTTTCCTAATACAAATTTGGAAGATTTGAATCCGTTTATTGGTGTAAATATGACATGGATGTTAAGTCAGATAATATCCGAAAAATTTCATCATCCTGGAGCGGGAATGGAATCCGCGTCTCCCGGATAGCGCTCGAGTATGCTAACCCCTACACCACCCAGAACGACGAAGTCTCAGCCTTTCGATTAAAATATTCAATAAACGGATTGACATCTTCCAAATGTGTACTTTACAATGATGTAATCCCGTACTTCATTCATTGATGATTTCTTCTATTACATGCACAAGTTCGTGATTTCTTATATATGCATTTTTTTTAATTTATAAAATAATACAGTCCGGATATAACGCCCCGGTTATCCAACGGAATCGGATATAATGCGGGTCTGATGGTGTCCCCTACCCAAATAAAATACATCCACAGACAAATACATACTCAGATTCGGATATAACGCGGTTATCGCCTTTTCCCCGTATACCAGCGTTATAACAGACTTCCGCTGTAAATGTTGCATTTTTCATTCACGCACTTTAGCTTACTATTCTTAAAAAAATTCATTATTTAAAATCCTTAGAGGGGGCCCTCAAAACCGTGCTGTGCTTGGGGCAATCAAATGCATAATCAGCAACTGGGAAGACTTTCAAAAAGTGAAGCTCAGTTCGTCTAGAAGCAAATTATTCACACTTATTCTTAAACGACATTGTTTCCATTGCCCTAGAAACAATGTCGTTTTGAAGAATAAGTGTTTTAAGAGAACACGTTGCCAGTATATAAATAAATAAAAATTGCTTCGTAGCCACTCCGCGTTTAATTTATTTCTTTTATTTATTGCTCTGACTGGAGCAACCGCCTGCTTAAGGTAAGCTTCAGCTTCTGATTGCAAATAATGAGGAAATTTGCTTTGTGCAAATAATATCTTACCTGTGATGAGAACAGCTTTGCCATCTGATTTTACGATTTTTCTGGGAATGAGGGATACAGCCCACCTGGCAATAACATTCGCCATGTACACCGTCACAACGAGCCATCCTGCAAAATGCAGTACTGCGTCCAAAGTCCTTACGCTTCGACACGCCGTGTTGATGAGCAACAAGCCCCCGGCAAACAGCAAACACCATCGGAAGAACATGACTGCTCTGGCTTCCTGGCTACTTGGTAGGGGGACCTTCAAACGACTCGTCCTGTTTTCGCCTTCAACAGCCAATGGCCAAGTGATGCTTCTCAGTTGGTTTACGGTTTCAGTTTCTTGTTTGTTTTTTTCGTTCGCATGCCTCCCTCTTTAATTCCTTTTTCCTTCACTCGAATTCCGTCCTCCAAAAACGGTAAGTCATTCTCTGTCTCTCCTGCGGATGTGAGTAGGTAGTCGTGAACTTCACACCTGCTTTTCTGCAGCGCTCGAACTGTGTAAATAAATCCCACTAACTGTTATCGTAAAATACTGATTGCATCTATCCGCGCTGACTTTTTTCTTTGGTGCATTTCGAACAATAACTTCTACGACGCTCGTCGAAACTGGGAGTGGAGGAAAGCAGCGATACCTTTAATGATTAGATAATTTCTACACGCTTGCTCGCAGGATGTGGAAGATATGTGACAGAAGTGCTTGAGTTTATGACACGGTAGATAATTCGGAAATTCACGACTAATTTTTTTATCTGCTCTCGTTTCCCCTCGCGGCATTTAATCTATTCACTGGTAACCAAAAATGTCTTGGACCCACAATAGGCTTTAGAAGCGCGAAACAACTTTTTCGTTGAAGACAAGAAAACTGCAGTAATAGTAGTTCTATATACAAAATCTACAGTAATCAGCGACGTAGCAAGGATTCCATTTCTGTAGGCATCCGGGATCTTAGCTCAATTTCACACACACGCACACAGAACGACGCATCCTACGACGGGGTCAACGGGTCTCCCCCCCTAAAATAAAAACGCTAAAATTGAAAGTGTGTGTTGTGAAGTATTGCACAAAATAGAAAACAAGAAAGATTACACCGAATTTTTGGTTGAAATAAGAACGTCCTTTGAATCCGTTCTGACGCAAGTGAAATTTATCAAAGCTATTGAAAGTCATTGAACAATTACGGAAAACAACAGTATCTAACGGGAGGAAAAAGTTTTTCAATCTAGTTTTTAATCCCGCAGACATGGCTGTAAACGGAATCGTGAGCTTACGCCCTCTGGTTGCAGACTTGTGCGTTAAGAAAAATTTGAATTTATATGAGAAACATTCCGCAGCGGAAACATTCTCCAACAAAGAAAGAATTTTTCAAATCGGACTCTTCGAAGCAGAGACATGGACAAATATAAGATATGCATCTACGCCCCCTGGCGGAAAAATCATTTATTATTTTAGGAAGAAAGTATTCTCCAAATGGTTTTCGATGTGAGCGGTATCGGTGCGAAAAAAATTTTTTTTTTTGTAGTTGATTTATCAGGAGCCCAGATTTCGCTGTAAATACATCAGGAACAGAAATTAGCCCTTATGCCCCCAGGTGGCCAAACCATTGTTTATCAAATATTAGAAACTATGTGAAAAGCATTTTCCGTTAGGAGCTGTATGCGATACAGGAAAAATATTTCAAATCGGAGTTTTAGAAGCAGAAATAATGCGGAAACCGCAATTTACCTTTCCGCCCACAAGCGGAAAGTCTATGATTTACTTGAAATTTTGAATGTATATGAAAAACATGTCAGAATGCAAACTCTATCCAATAAAGAAATAATTTTCTAATTCGGACCATGAGAAGCAGAGATATTGACAAAAATAAGATGTGCATCTACGCCCCCTGGCGGAGAAACCATCCATTATTTTAAGAACAAAATATTCCTGAAAGGTTTGACGACGTGAGTAGTATTGGTCCATAAACGAATTTTTTGAAATCGAGATTTTAGAAGCTCAAATTTTGATGCAAATACATCAGAATTGGAAATTAAGACTTACTCCCCGTGGTTGCCAAACCAATTTTTACCAAGATTAGAAATTATATGCAAAGGATTTCCCCATCAGGAGCTGTATCCGGTGCAGAATTTTTTTTTTCAAATTGGAGTTTTAGAAGCAGAGATATCGGGGGGGGGGGGAAGCAATTTACCTTCACGCCCCGTAGCGGAAAGTCTATGAATTACTTGAAAATTTTGAAATTATATGAAAAACATGTCACACCGGAAACTATTCAATAAAGAAAGAATTTTCCAATTCGGACCATTAAAAACTGAGGTATTGACAAAAATAAGATATACATCTGCGCCCCTGGTGGAGAAACCATGCAATATATTAAGAAGAAAATATTCCGAAAAGGTTCATCGACGTGAGTGGCATCGGTCCACGAAAGAATTTTTTCAATCGAAATTTTAGAAGCTCAAATTTTATGGCAAATACATCAGAAGCAAAAATTAATACTTACGCTCACTGGGGGCAAAAGTATTTTTTACAAGAAATTAAAAACTATATGCAAAACATTTTCCATCAGGAGCTGTATCCGCTGAAAAAAATGTTTTTCAAATCGGAGTTGTAGAAGAAAAGATATCGGGGGCGTAATTTACTTTTACGCCCCCCAGCGGAAAATCTACGCGTAACTTGAAAAAGTAACTATACCTAAAATAGTCTTCGACATAAATGGAATCGAAAGAAAAAAGATTTTTTATTTTTTTCAATCGGATGTTTAGAAGCAAATATATGGAATAAAATGTATTTTGAATTCGACATCATCTGCATTTACGCCCTCTAGTGGCGAAATTGTACATCGTTAAAGAAATACGAAATTTAGGATCATCATTCAGATATTTCAAGCTTCTTAATGCAAAAAGAATTTTTCAAATCGGACTAGTAGTTGCAGAGAAATGGTGTCTACAGACGGACGGACAAACCGATAACATAAGCACGATCTTTCTTTATAAAAAGACGTGCTAAAAAGCCGAAGAGATTTTTTTTTCTTTTTTGTACTGTGAAAAACGCTCATTTCGTTATTATACTTTCAGTGGCGTCGGGTCATTATGGGCATCCGAGACTCCCTGCGAGAAAAATGAGAAAAAAAAATTTCTTTTGATTGGAAAAATTCCGAAATAAAATCTGTATTAGACACCAGTCCCCAGATTTTGTGAATGCAAACGTGAGCCACCAGAATAGTTGAGTAACTGAGTAGTACATTGCCTCAGCGACCTTCGCAAAGCTTCGGAGAACTGTAATGAATGAGCAGATCCGCGCTGAACTGCGCATGCGTAAAAACTGTCTTTCTGGGCTGGTCGCATTTCTGTTTAGGGCTCTCCCGTCGCGTCGTCCGACAGTGAGTGGCTGATTTCGTTTGTAGAGTAGTAAGGTTCTCTCGTGTAGGTAAAATGAAGAAAGTGAACTTTTAAGTGGAACACCCTTTTAGTTTATTAAGGGATTAAAAAAGAACAAAAAACTTTAAAGGATTGGGCCCAAATCGACCAAATATTTGCTAGGTGCAAGAACATAATAATCAGTCTAGAACTTTTAATGTGGAGTTATTGCAAAATATCCTGGTTAACTGGAAGCGAAAGCAAACGTGCTTTATACTTTGTTTATGTTTATACTACTGTTTGGTAGCTACCGTTTTTTTTTTTTTTTTTATTATGAAGTGTACTGCATATATAAAAATAGAATTTCCACCACATTTTATGTGGTTAAGTATGATTTCAGCATGTGGCGTTTGGAAACCTCACATAATCCACTGAAATTATACACTCCCACACAATGAAATTTGCGCATAGGAGAAAGCGCCGAATTGAACTGAAATTTTATGGACGTAATGATACAGATGAATGATAAACATGAAGACAAAAACAGAGATGCGAGATAATTACAGAGAGATCTGTGGCACGCAGTCTGGTCAACTTCAGCAGTGCGTCGCACCGCCTCTCGCGGCGGTACATGCTGCAATACGGTCCGGCATGAAGGCGAAGAGACGCCTGATGTTGTCCTGCGGCACACTGGGCCACACGTGTTGGACCGTGTGCTCCAAATCCCGGATAGTGCGGCACGGCGGCAGCTGGCGTTTCAACTGGTACCACATATGCTCGATAGGGGACAAGTCCGGGGAGCAAGCAGGCCATGGAAGTGTCCCGACATGACGTAGGCAGTACTGGGAAACACGAGCCGTGTGCGGGTGGGCATTATCCTGCTGGTATAGTGCACCTGGAATCCCGACCGGAAATGGGAGCACATGGGGCCGTAGAATCTCATCCACATACCTCTGGCGCGTCAATAACTCATATATCACTACTAAAGCTGATCGGCTATCGTAGGCAATGGCCCAGACCATAATGCCTGCAGTGAGGGAGATGTGGCGCTCGATAGCGAGGTTGGGATTGTGCCGTTGACCCGGGGATCTCCACACCTGACACGATGATCATCTGTCCCCAAAACGAAGCGGCAATCATCGCTAAACACCACACGTCGCCAGTCTGTGGCGTTCCACTTCGCTCTGGCCTAGCACCACTGCAAACGGAGCCGGTGATGTTCCGGTGTTAATGGCAGCACACGTAAAAGGCGCTGGGATCGCAGATTCGCTTCCGCGAGGTGTCGGGAAATGGTTTGTGGGCACACAGGAGACGTTACATCTGCCTCTATAGTGGACCGGGTCCTCGTAGGATCCGTCCGTGCCTGGCGCATGATCCGTCGATCCTCTCTACCTGTGGTCGTCCTGGTCCGTCCGGAGCCGCACCGCCGTGTGGCAGTACCGTCACGTGTTCACTGCTCCCAACGCAGTAGGACGGTATAGCCAGAACGATCCACGTGGGGGCTGTACGGCGCGCAGACCATCCTGCGGTTTTGCGGCATCGACCACACGCCGGTTTAAGAGGCTGCCAGTTCGTGCTTGCAGCACCACCTCAGGGTGTGTGGTCATGCGCACTCGCACCAAACGTGAAAAAAAATGAAAACATTGTAGCATGTTTTCTTCTAGGTGAGCACATTTCATTGTCTGTGAGTGTATTTCACAGTACGGAACAAGGTTGAGAGCAATTTTTAAAATTTTTAGCCTCGGAAATTTTTTAGGTCACCCTGCGCCACTGTATACTTCTGAATGGACATACTCTGTCGGAAATAGTTCCCAAAATGTTAATCAAAGCATATGGACAGACAGTCGTGCGAAAGGGGAAATGTGTTTACATGGAGTGAGAGTTATTTTAGGTCCCTAAAGACTATCCTGAAATGTTCGAGTCTTTTATCGCGAACTGCTCCCCAGACATTCATCAAAAACACAAGACAGACAAACGTACGGTCGAACGGACATACACACAAGGTACAAACATGGTGTGACAGTTACCCCTCGTGCTTAATAGCCATCCAGAAAACTTGAAAACTAACACAAACGGTTCCCGAAAGCTGAATTATTGATCTAAAACAGGTAGACCGATTGGTAGACGGA
The DNA here is from genome assembly GCA_039090855.1 of Macrothele yani. Taxonomy (NCBI): domain Eukaryota; kingdom Metazoa; phylum Arthropoda; class Arachnida; order Araneae; family Macrothelidae; genus Macrothele; species Macrothele yani. The sequence continues at coordinate 67,942,942 of CM077028.1, read as the reverse complement.
CAAAAAAGTGCTGACGTAGGGTTCGGTGTCAAAATTGCTTTCTATGCCTGAAAGTCATTTTGCAAATTTCCATCTAAAATGATGTCAAACGCTGCCCCGTAAGCTACCCCCGCAATCCCCGATCAAGAAGGTCCCACGAAATATTAAGTACGTGTCCAATCCAGTTAGTATCTACTGTATCTAATACGAGGGAAATGTATCAATGTAAGGGTGCGTGTGTATATATACTGAAATCAAATATATTTTCTAGACCCCCCCTCCTTAATCAGAATCATGGGTGCGCCCCTGCATACACACACACACACACACACACACACACACATACATGTTGCAGTGTTTTGATTTAGCATTTTTCAAATTGGAAGAAGAACAAGTTACATAGTCACTAAATTCTGATAAAATATAAAACGACTAGGGCTTATAAGAATGAGCAACTAGTAGTAAGTAAAAACGCTTTTATTCCTCTAAATTCGTAGAAGTTACACTAATATGCAACAACGATTAATGATTAATGATTGCGTAGTTCCCAGTTAACAATCAATCGATAAATCATCTGATGATAGTATCAACTCGCTTACAATCATAACAATCTCTAAACTACACTCTCTCCACACAGTTTGCATGCCACGTAGTTTTTTATTTACATTGACTGACGTTCAGCGTTGCCAAGTGTACGAGAAATTCCGGGAAACTAATGTGCCCGTTCATTACGGAAAATCTGAGAAGTAAAAGATACGTAAAGAAACCGAAAAGGAAGTTTAAATTTGAAATGAACGTCACACTGTCTAAATACGCGCGCGTGTGTGTACACACATCTATCTACAGTATCTACATACATATACATATACGCATATATATATATACATATATATATATATATATATATATATATACTTAAGAGCAAAACTGAAGACTAAGGAAAAAATTTTAGAATTTAACACGAAGGGTGCAAAATAACCTGAAAATCAAAACGCGCAACGCAGCAGTTTTGAAAATTCAGAATTCACATTCTATAAAGAAGATACCTAAGCAAAAAAATACATATATAATTTTGACTCACACCTAGTACAACATAGAAAAGGTTATGTATCTACCTGTGTGAGTAAAAGGAGAAAAGATAAAAAAATAAAATAAAACAACTGAATGTAGAAGGTGTCGAGAATACTGAGCCTTGGCTTTATCAAGGACCAGCAAAAACTCTGCATTTTCTCACTTCTACAAAGACCTAGTTGGAAATGGGTTTCTGCAAGGCCATAGATGCAAGTAACATTCCCACCTAAAATAGTTTAAAAAATATATATATATAAGTCATGTCCTCCTTTTACTCACACAGGTAGATACATAACCTTTTCTATGTTGTACTAGGTGTGAGTCAAAATTATATATGTATTTTTTTGCTTAGGTATCTTCTTTATAGAATATATATATATATATACAGTAGAACCCGCTCTTAAAGAGGATGTCTATCTATCTATATATCTATTTATCTACATACATACACGTACACATACGTACAAACCGTATATACAGCAGAACCTGCTTATAGCGAGGATATCTATTTATCTACATACACACACATACGTACATATATACAGTAGAACCCGCTTATAATGAGGATATCCATCTATCTACATAATACGTACACATACGCACATATATACAGTAGAACCCGCTCATAACGAGGATGTCTATCTATCTATTTATCTATTTGTCTACATACATACACATACGCACATATATACACAGTAGAACCCGCTTATAATGCTGATATCTATCTATCTATTTATCTACCTATCTACATACATACACATAAGTACATATATACAGTAGAACCCGCTTATAACGAGGATACCTATCTATCTAGTTATCTATCTACATACGTACATATACATACGTACATATATACAGTAGAACCGGCTTATAAGGAGAATGTCTATATATATCCATCTGTCCACATACGTACATATATAGAGTAGAACCCGCTTATAACGAGGACATCTATCTATCTACATACATACACATATGTACATATATACAGTAGAACCCGCTTATAACGAGGAGCTTGGGACCGACTGAAACCCTCATTAAATCCGGGAGCTGAGCTTGCTAAATCCGTTTTTGGGGAAATTCCCACCATTTAAAAATTTACATGCGTTATAATCATATGCACATACGTATATGTTATACATATATCCACAACAATTGGATATACTTGAAAGATTTTATTAATTAACTGCATTAGTACTACAGTTAATCGAGTATACTCAACTTAATGGTCACATAAGACTAACAGTTGTTTAATTACCCAACAACACATGAAGCAAAAGCAGTTCCGGTTCTCCCAATGCAACGCTGGCTTGGAAAGTGACAGGGGCAATGGACAAAATTCCAGCAGTTGTTTTCTCCTTTTTTCCCTCGGGCGACACCCCCATTCCGTTACTCCTCTGTCCCAATCTGCAGTTGTTGCCCAGAAATCCACTTGCATGTGCATGAGCCCCATCTTTCCTCTTTTTGCTCAGGAGTAGGTGGCCTGTTTTCAACTCTGCTGACGCGATACACCCAAGCATAGCTCCATGGAGTGGGTGGCGGAGTGAGTCCCTTGAACAACTCGCTTGTTGAGCATTTGATTTATTCCTTCCCCACTGCTTTTCTACCAAGATTCTTTCACTAACATACAAGGATTCAGCTGCACTGTTACAATTTCGTCCTGTGTGCCACCGTTTTTCTTCCTCTGTTCCAGGACAGTGAGCAGCAGATATTCTCTGCTTCGTTAAATATAGAATTTCTTTAAATTTTGTAACTTTGCGTGTTAAAAGTGATCATCTTGGCTTTTTTCTCGTTAAATCCAGGGAATTTCTTAAATTTTGTTCGTTAAATGAGATCAAATTGGCTTTGAATTAACATTATACCAAACAAAAGTTCCTGTTTTTCTCGTTAAATACGTGCTCGTTATAAGCGTGTTCTACAATAGCCGTCTAGCAAGTACAAGACCATGACATTACAGATATCAGCTCACTCCTTTTGTGACGTCAATCTCATGTTACACGGCCTGATCGGTGTCGTGTTTGATGTCATGCACGGCAGCGTTGGAAACCAATTGGAAGCCTTGGTTTCCGCGTGATGTCATGGCCTTGTGTTTTCTGGACGGTCTTGGTTCTACTGTGTCTATCTATCCACATATATACATATGTATCTATTAACAGATCTACTGTATATCATCGATTGAAAGAATTTCTTCTACATAACATGCCAGTCACTATGACGAAGATTTGCTTATACACTGTCTTATCAGAATAATATGACCATCCCCGGAATCACGGTGTACCCGCCCAAGTGTGACACAGAGGCGCACGTGACAAGGTCGATCACACGGAGATATAAGCGGTCGTCCAGAACATATGCGCCACAGTGCGTCGCATGAGCAAAATGGGCAGAGGTCGTACTTTTACGGATGTTCAAAAAGGAATGATCAATCGCGCCAAGGATGGAAGCACCTCAGAAACAGCAGACTTCGTGGGCTGCTCATGAGGTGCTGTAGTAAGGGTGTGCCAAGAATAGACCGCTGGCACACCGAGTACATCCTGACGTCATAACTGTGGAGTCCCAAAGGCCATCGACCCCAGAGGAGGACGTCGCCTTCGTCGACTGGTAAAGAGCAATTGACGCGCAACAGTGCAGCAATTGATCACGCAAATAAACGCTGGGGCACCCAGGTACGTGTCCCCGATAACAGTAGAGCGAACCCTGTGACGCATGGGTCTCCGGAGTTGACGCTGTGTCAAGGCGCCCATGTTAACCCAGATTCATCGGCAACGACGTCTGCAGTTTGCATGGGACCACCGTCATTAGACACTGGAAGAGTAAAAAAGGTTGCCTTCTCCGAAGAATCGAGGTTTCTACTACACAGAAGTGACGGGCTGTGACGGGTACGGCGTCAGACACACGAGAACCAACACCTGAATACGCTTGTCAGTACAGACTGGCGGTGGCAGTGTACATGTCTGGGGAAATTTTTTTTCAGGTATGATCTGAGACCGCTAGTACCACTGGATGGGCCCCCTGAACGCCATTGGCTACCTGTCCATCCTCGCGGACCTAATACCTCCCTTCATTTTGGACGTTTGCCCAAGTGGTGATGGTGTCTACCTACAGGACAATGCGCCGTGCCACGTCGCTAAGCAGGTGCGTGACTGGTTCCAGGAACACGACAGCGATGTCTCCGTTCTCCCTTGGCCGGCGAACTCGACCAACCTCAATCCTATAGAGCACTTGTGGGACTACTTGAATCGACAGGTTCGACGCGCCGACACACATTCACGTTATCTCCGAAACTTCCGTGCTCTGCTGCAGTCCGAATGGACACGTGTGCCTCGGGTAACCTTCAAGGGCTTCATTGCGTCCATGCCACGCCGTCTCGCAGTTGTCATCCGGGCCAAAGGGGGTTATTCCCATTATCAGGTAGGTGGTCATATTATTCTGATACGACTGTGTATTTCCTACTTCCAATAATGCACAGAGCTTTATTGCTAGGGAACGCAAGTGATGTTTTTTTGTGGCTGTTTTTTTTTATTTGAAGCCTTATCTCCGTTTCTAAAAGTCCAATTAAAAAAACGCTTTCTTTACATAATGTTTTTTCTTTGAAGTTGGCGCTAATTAGTTAATGTCTTTAGCTAAACTTGATGAACATAATCAACTAAATCTGACTAATAATAACGTGACCAGAGTCAAAATAATCAGGAACTTACGCAAAACTTTGCGTGCTTTATTCTCCAAATATTAGTAGACACGAACATGAAGTAGTGACCACAAATATTTGTGTAGAGTTTAGTTGACCATCATCATTTTGTAAATAGTCAGATTGTCGTAGCAGCAAGCTCACATAGTTTTAATAAAGGTAGCAATAACCGCAATATATCTACAATATCCGCTCTTTACACGTTTTTTTTATCTCCACGCTCCTCGATACTCTTTACGTAGTTTTTTTTTAATTGGACTCATTCTGAGCATTGCCAAGGCATACAATTATTCGGGTAAGTATTGTGCCGTTGAGTAGGAAAATATCTAACCAAGAAGTGACGAAATTTACATAAGAAACAAAAACAAACAGGGAAGGTTAAAGTAGAGATATACGTCACATGGCATGGAACTCCATGCTCGTTGTGCGAAAAAATCTTCACGAACATCCATGGAATTAACCAGTCCATGTACGGACGCAGACTGTGTCTCGGCTATATAATGAACAGCTACGGTAGAATAACAATGAGATACATAAAGGACATGTATCGCTGAAAGACTACACCCAACGAACGAGATGGCAGTTATAATAACTCGCGCTGTACACATTAATCGGAAGACGCGATAACGAACATTTTGAGTGCTGCATGGGGATATACCAATCACTACAGAAGGCGGAGAGCTCAGTTCAGATCAATGGGTCGATACTTTTGTATGCCCATTCGTAAGCCTCTTGATTGTGAGAGAAATTGATGTTTCCAATCTTCCATTAACGGCCATAATGGTCATCGGAGAACTGAAAACGTGTGATTGGTTGCCCCAACGACTTTCAACTCGTTTCGATATATGAATCACCAGGAAAATCAAAATATGTTCGTCCACTACCTCTTTTTTGAGGCGTTAAAGAGAGAAGACAGCGAACAGTTTGGTTGTTCAATTTATTTCTTACTAACGTAATATATCATGAATAATATACTTACGAGCTTGTGAAACCCAAATTTGCCAAAGACGGACCTTGAACCCCACATCTTTCTGCTCAGGAGCCTAGCTTATCACTGCTACTTGCAGTCTTGACAGGTACGTCACCTTTGTAGTACGTCATATATATCCGTCTCCTCCTTTGAGAAAGGCGGGACACAAAATCGCAGATTTCGAGTCCGCCGCAAGCCATGCTTGAACTAACTCTCTGTAGAAGAAGAAATTCTCATTATTAATTTCAGACAATGTGTGTAAGAAACATCACGCATTTTTCGGAGAACATAACGGCCAGTAGATCTACTTTTACGTCCAGCGCCAACGTGAAGCCCAAATTTTGCCAGTGATGAGATTCGACATCCTTCTGCTCCGGAGCCGAATATTTTCCCAATTAAGTTACGCCGGCAAGGGCTTATCACTGTACTTGCCGTCTTGACATGTGCGTCACCTCTGAGGTAAGTACGCCACAAGCTGTATTTCTGTAATACACTATCTACCAACAAGTAATTGGACACCCCTGCAATCGACGATATCTGCGGTCCTGATACACGTCACGGCCACCGCCGTTAAATATCGTGCGGGAAACAACAACGCAACCAGTCGCATGCAAGATGCCACGCAGTTCGGAGCTCTCTGATTTTGAGAAAGGTGTAATCGTCGGGTATCATACAAATGACCGATCCATACGTGACATATCCAGCGAGTTGAAGTACCCAAAATCGACAGTGGCCTACGTGATTGGCAAGTGGAAGATGAGAGGTGACTGTCGGAATGTGCCCCGACCCGGCAGACCCACAAAACTGGTAGTTAGAGACCGACGGGTGCTGGTCAGAGAAATTCGGAAGAACCGCACCAAATCGATGGGCCACATCCGCGAGGAGTTTCAGCAAGCATCCGGGAGTGTTCATTCGATGAATACCATCCGTAAGGAAGCCCGTCTCCTCGGTTATCATGGACGTGCTGCCGCCCACAAGCCTTTGATCACCAAGTCCAATAGCGATGCTCGGCTAACGTGGTGCAAAGAACGTCGACAGTGGACCGTTGAACAATGGAAACAGGTTCTCTGGAGCGACGAATCAAGGTTCACCCTCTACCGTTCGGATGGCAGGGTCTGGGTTTGGCGTCTGCCTGGAGAACGCCTCCTGCCGGAATGTGTTGTTCCAACTGTGAAGTTCGGTGGCGGTGGAATTATGCTATGGAGGTGTTTCTCCTGGTATGGCACGGGACCCTTGGTCTCAATTCCTGGTAGACTCAACGCCGAGACCTACTGCACCATTTTGGATGACCATGTGCTTCCTACGTTGTGGCAGTTTCACGAGATGGACCCATGTTACTTTCAGGATGACAATGCCACCTCTCATGTTGCAAGGTCCGCCATGGCTTGGTATGGTGACAATGGGGTTAATCGAATGGGCTGGCCTGCGCAGAGCCCGGACCTTAACCCTATCGAGCACCTCTGGGACGAGTTGGAGCGTCGACCTAAGGGGTGCCCCCATTGTCCGAAATTGGTGAAGGAACTGACCTGTCTTCTCCAAGCCGAGTGGAAGAAAATACCGCTAGCCGTCGTACAACGCCTGGTTGAGAGTATGCCCCGGAGGGTCGCAGCTGTAATCACCGCTCGTGGAGGCTCCACCAACTATTGAAGGTGAATGAATAAACTTCGTTTTCCTTTGCTATCACAGGTGTACAATTACTTGTTAGTAGATACTGTAGCTTGCTGGGTCACCTTTCGCCGTATTAACCCGCTTGCACCAATGCCATCGACTCCACTAAACTCCAGGAGGTATAATGTTCTCTTCTGCACCAGCTGGACAGAATGACGCCAAGGAGTTCGGCGAACCAGCTATGCATTGACGTGGACAGGTGAATGCTGCGTTGCATACCGCATCCCACAGATCAGCGATGGCATTCAAGTCAGGGGAATTTGGCGTCCAGGGGAGTACACGAATTGCCTGGACATAATCCTCAAAATTAGCTACTAGGGAAGCACACGAAGTAGGAAATGTTGCTTCGACATGATACTAGAAACCAGGGACGTCGCCAAGAAGGTGCGAGGGCAAGCTTCGACCCACCCTGTCGCCCACCCAGTTCAAAGTGTGCCATTTTCAATATATTTAACTTTAAAATATAATCTGCACTTTGTCAAGTAATAATCCTTTGTTTTATTTCATGCAACTCTATGTATTTTTCCCTTGGAAGTGTGTTTTTACGTCTTTTACGTCTCCAAAAAAGGTTATCAAAATAGCTCCCATGGCCATGTAAATTCAATTGCCCTCCATTCTTCCAATTCCTTAGTTTAAGCCTCTTTTTCATGTTTGTACGGAAAGGGAGACTAACGAGGAAATTGGATAGGAATTCACTGAGGGGGTCACTACTGATTGTTTTGTTTGTATAAGGGATTTCAACACGACAAGTGGAGTCTAAAGCGACACTAGCGTCTTTAAAACTGCCAGTGAAAGTGTAAAAAGTGGCTGACGACTGCTTTGTATGAGAGGAGTGCAGGGCAAAGTCACTGGCTGAAAGGAAGGAAGTTAAGAATGGGTGAGGTATTGTGTCTGCAGGGCACAACGTTAAAATTTGATTTAGATAAACAAAAACGACATTTTATTTTAAGTAAATTTTTTTTCAAGTACAGTACTATTTTCGTAAGGAAGAATGGAAATGTTTCAAAAGAAATTTAAGACAATGCAACCAGGGCAAGCAATAAGTTGAAGGCGACATTACACCAACACTTGTATTTTACATTTTTTTTTTTTTTGTTGGAGGTTTAACGACCACCGTGAGCAACTCAATGGGCTATAAGCAGTCGCCCGTCCCTAATTTAGGGTCACTGGTTCCAGGGCCGCCCCGGTGGCGCAGTGGTCTAAGCGATGGCCTCTGATCATTCGTCCGAACGGGGTCCGGGTTCGAATCCCGGTGAGGCATGGATGTTGTGTTTGTCTTACGGTACTGGCTCTCTCCCTTCCCTGGAACCAGTGACCCTAAATTAGGGACGGGCGACTGCTTATAGCCCATTGAGTTGCTCACGGTGGTCGTTAAACCTCCAATCAAACAAACAAACAAACAAAACTGGTTCCAGGGAAGGGAGAGAGCCACTGCCGTAAGACAAACACAACATCCATGTCTCACCGGGATTCGAACCCGGACCCCTTACGGACGAATGATCAGAGGCCATCGCTTAGACCACTGCGCCACCGGGGCGGCGTATTTTATATCCGTGGCGTAACTAGTCAGTCCCATGTATGTACGTGTATGCAAGTGAAGGGGATCGGAATTCCACGAATTCTTTCGTAGCCTGTGGTGAAAAGCATTGAAACTGCCCCTGTGGCGCAGTGGTCAAAGCGCTGGCTTATGACCATTCGTCAAAGAAGTGTCTGGATTCGAATCCGGGTGAGGCATGGATGTTGTGTTTGTCTTACGGCGCTGGCTCTCTCCCTTCCCTGGAGCTAGTGACCCTAAATTAGTGACGAGCAACTGCTTATAGCCCATTGAGTTGCTCACGGTGGGTTAGTCGTGTTTATCTCTGCTCCTCAAGTTTTCGTTGGTGTGTTATTTTTCTTCATTGTCAGTGTTCTATTTCGTGTGTGTGTTGTGTGTGAAGGTTCCGTGTTTCTTTTTATATGCCTGCCGAGCTGGTAAGTGCTTATTTTGATTAGTTTACCTTATTTTTCTGCCTTGGCCAAGCTGGCTAAGGGCTAAGCTTTCCTCGCCATTGCAAATGGCGGCTTCCGGGGAGAATGACTTCCTAACCCTTGCTACCGGAAATGATGATCTCCCGATAACAGCTTCTCTAAATAATACTACCAATGAAGAGTCTATCTCGATAAACCACTCCTCCTTGCAGCCTTCTGTTGCTGCCTTACCATCGGATATCGCCTCTTCTTCCAAGTCTCCCAGCGGCGATACGATGTCTTCTCTGAAAGCTAATGATGACGCCATGGATGTTTCGCACTCCATGCCGGAATCATCTCCAAAGCAACGTACAACTACCCTCTCATATGCTGACGTAACCGCATCTAAGTCGAGACCTTCCCAGTCTTCTTTTTCTCCTGGACAATATGAGATGACGCATAATGCCGAAGTCATTGAGGTTGTCCTTAAAGAAGATACCCCTTCTGGGCTGAAATTCCTTCAAACTATGGAGAATGGTGTTGTATTTCCGAGCCTGAGAAATACAAAACTTACTGCATATACTGCTGCTCTTCGAGAGATTGTTCCTGCATCAGCCATAACTCATGTGGGCAGGAAGCCTTACAAAGTAGTTGTGTACTTCTTTACTCCTGCCCATTCCCTACATGTACTGACCAAGGGCATCTCAATTGGTGATCGTCACATCCATGCCGAACCTGTTTCACAGAGTTCCGTTGTTGTAAGCTTCTCACCAGTTCCACCTGAGGTTTCAGATGATCTCTTGATTACCGCTCTTCTTCCTTATGGCCGGATCATTGGAGGTGTAACTACCTACTCTTCGTTTCCAGAGGTGCCAGAAGATAGATACCTACTCGGGTTTCGCCGCAATGTTCGTGTGGTCTTCCCTTCAGAGGAGCACATGCTGCGTATTCCACCCACTTTACGTGTACGCTGTTGCACGCACATTAGAGAGATATTCATCACAGTAGGCTCCGTCTGTCCAAATTGTAAAGGCACGGGAAATCCCCGCGCTCTATGCCCTCATAATGCGAACACTCTTTCCAAGTCAACAGCACGACCTTCTTCCTCTTTGTCACGTCATTCGGCATCCTCTTCTGGTGCTAAAGACCAGCAACAGCAGACTTCCTCACAAAGTAGTGATGCAGCAGTTGGTCAACCGACGTCTACAAAAAGTAGTGAGACAGCCGTTGGTCAACCGACGTCTACCAGAAGTAGTGAGACAGCCGTTGGTCTACCGACGTCTCCCATAAGTTGTGAGACAGCCGTTGGTCAACCGACGTCTACCAGAAGTAGTGAGACAGCCGTTGGTCAACCAACGTCTCTGGGTAAACCCTCGACCTCGGGTGATGCATTGGCGCCCCCATCATCTCTTCAGTCGAAAGAGGCATCAATTGTTAATCCAAAGTCTCCTATAGATATGGTTGATGACGATTCTCGTCATACTGCTACACCGACCGTTGAGGTTACTTTTTCAGTTCCTTTTAAATTGCCGGAAGTTCCAATTCCGGTTACAGCACAAAGTCGTGGACGGACGAAGCGACGTAGAACTTCACGCGCCCAGAATAAGAAGGTTAGAATTACAACCACCCTTAGGGCAGGACGTGATCGTTCTAGTGGTCAGATGCTCACGTCTGAAGGCTCTATGGAATCTGATACAGATGATGGAACAATTATTCCGATCTCCTGTGAAAACTTTTTAAATATTCTGGAGGCATCCTCTCTTCCAAAGACACCTGTGTCTGGGGAGAAGGTGTATGCGTTCCTAATAAGTCCCCGTAGAGACAAGCTGTCTCGCAATTTTTTGGAAGGTTACTCCCACTGTGTCTGACACCATGAATAAAATGTTGGCGATACATTCTCATTTACGTACCGTTCCGGGCAGAGATCTGGGTGGTCCCTACTGGGCAAAGAAGTTCCGTAGCCGTCTCGCCAAGTTACAGAACGCAGCCGACAACATCCTCCAACCATCATCAGACTATTCTGTTCAAGACAGTCTCACTGAATAGTTGGGGTATGTGTACCCCTTTGGCGAATACTTTAGTGTATGAAGACGTCCACCACCTCAAAGCAGATCTCCTACTTTTGCAAGAGACAAATTGTCTATCCACTTCACCCTTCCATCGCTGGAGGAGATGGGACTATCAGTTTCATCACACGTATAGGCTCTCTCTTCGTGGAGGTTTAGCGATTGGTGTACATAATAGATTTCGTCAAGCACTCTCCTCTGTTAAAGTTCATAACCTGTGCAGAGATTTATTGCAGCGACTCACTTTCGTCCTAGATGGACAACGATATTTAGTTTTCAACATATATATTCCATGTTCATCTACACATCTAACGTTGTTATTTTCGTCGCTCCGCACTGCACTTCAGTCAGCATTACCATCAGATCATGTGCTCATTGGAGGAGACTTTAACTGTACACTTCAACCAGAGCTCGATCGCGCTCCTTCGAGGATTAAATATCGTTCACGTCTTGTGGAGCAATTGCGATCATTAGTGTCTGATTTTGATTTACATGACGTGTTCCGACGATTGCATCCGACATCCATTTCACATACCTGGAGAGCTTCATCTGCATCCTCCTCTCTTTCTGCCAGGCTGGATAGATTTTACGCTTCTGCTCCGTTATTGCCCATTACAACGGATTGTATGCATTCTCCTACAGCTTCATCGGATCATTGTGCCATCACTATCTCCTGTAGCTCTTCATCTCGTCTGCATGTTAGGCCTCGGTCATGGACACTGGACGCTTCTCTCCTAGCTGATGAGAATATGTGCACCGAGATCAGAGATCTTCTTGATCATATGCGAGAGGGCCTGTCCACTGCACCTTGTGCCATCAATTACTGGCTCGAGGTAAAATCTTACCTAATTTATCTTCTCAGACGTCATTCCTTCTCCGAAGGCAAGAAGCGCTCCATGGAAGAGCAAAATCTCCGAAGCATCCTGTTACAGCTTGGTGCGAGTCATCCCATGTATACAGCTTACCAAGCGGATCTTAGAGTACTTCTTGAGCCTCGTGCACGTCAGGTAATTCTTCGTCTCCGTCTACAACATCTATCACCAGAGGACTGCTCCTTTGAGTTTCTATCCGCGCTAGAAGAAAAACGCCGCTCGTCGCATCAGCTTCGACTACTTCGGCGGCCTGATGGTGAAATCATCTCTGATCCGGATGCAGTTTGCTCTCAGGTTCGTCGATATTTTACTATCAAATACAGTGAAACTCCTCAGCCTTCTGTTTCTGCTTCTGCTACTTTACTTTTTGCTCTTCCCCAAGTTCCTTCCAATCTCTCTGATTCCCTTTTACAACCTATTTCGCAGACTGAACTTCGGACCATTCTTGCCTCTCTAAATTCCCGTGTTGTCCCAGGTCCAGATGGCCTTCCGCTCCTTTTCTACCGTACTTTTCTCCCTTCGTTGCTTCCATTTCTTCTCGCCGCTTTCAATGCTGCTCTTTCTTCCTCTTCTCTTCCGAGGGATTTCACAGAGGCTCATATGGTGTTATTCCCCAAGAAAGGCGATCTGTTTGACTTGGGAAACTGGCGTCCTATCTCGCTACTAAACATTGACTATAAACTCTTCACTAAACTCCTTTCCAGTCGACTCAACCAAGTTCTTCCATTTCTTCTTTCTCCCGACCAGACCTACACGGTTCCTGGTCGGTCCATCACTTCTAATCTCAATCTCCTTCGAGATCTCCTACATCTGACTGGTACTAACTCTGAACCACTTGCCCTCTTTAATCTTGACCAAAGAGCTGCTTTCGACAATATCTCACATTCGTATCTTTCTGCTGTTCTTATTGCTTTCGGCTTTCCTTTTGCTTTTGTTACCTCTATTCTTGCCCTTTATCAGGACGCTGCTTTCCATGTCAAGACGGCCGCCTTCTTGACTGCACCTATTCCTTTTCGGCGAGGCATTCGGCAGGGTTGCCCACTTTCTGGGCAGCTCTTTGCCATTGCTTTTGAGCCGTTTCTTCGGTCTGTCCATCGAGTCTTTATAGATGCACTGCCACCGCCTACTGCAAGTACTAGGCACTTTTCTGTGACATACTCTGCATATGCCGATGACGCGACCTTTTGCGTACCGACAGACGCCCAATTCGACATCTTGCTCCAGATTTACGATCAATATTCTTCATGTTCAGCGGCATCACTTAATACATCCAAGAGTGCAGGTCTATGGAGCGGAGCGTGGGCCTCTAGGACTGACACCCCCGTGGGGCGCCTCATGGACTGCTTCATCCCAAAAATTCCTTGGGGTCCATCTCGGAGTCCGTCTTTCTGCTCAAAATGAAACATGGCATGCTCTCAGAACACGCCTTACTCGAACTGCTGCCTTCTGGCGAGGTTCCCAGTTTTGTACTTCTTACTTCTCAAGAGCTAGAATAGCTCAGACTTATATTCTTTCACCATGCCTATATGCATGGTCAGCTGAACGTATGCCCATTTATCACCTAAATGAAATCACTCGAATCATCTCAACGATAATATGGAACAGGTACCATTGGATCCAGGTCTCCACTCTCTGTCGTCGAGTGACTGCTGGACGTTCGCCCCTACTATAAAGCACATAAAGTGGTTTCTTTCCTGCGGCTACTAAGTGCACCAGAGTCGCCAGTTACGCTCGTTAGAGATGTCATGATATCGCCTAGCAATTCCCGAATCACTTTCATCATGTATCTTCTAATGGATCAATCTCCTTTTTTCCATTCTAAACTTTCCCCTTTCTACAAAGAGGTCCTTTCCTTTCTCCGTTCTCTACCCCTCTTCCGTGCTCCACCGGCTTCCACCACTGAACTATTAGCTGAGCCCCTGTTCTTTTCTTCCATCCTTCATCCCCCTAATGCTCCCTACTTTACTGACCTTTCCTGGCTCCCCGCCGGAATAGTATCTGTTCAGGATCTAATTTCTCCAGATCTTTCTTGGAAACCCTTCTCTGATCTTTCCCCCTCCTCCTCCCTACCTCTTCCTCTCTTTCGCTGTATGATTCCTTCCTTTCTTCAATCATTATCCTCTTCCCTAACCTTGCCTCTCAAGCTGGGTTAACTCTTGTTCCCTCTGCCTCTCTTCCTCTTCCCTTTTTCCTTTCCGTTCGGGGCTCATCACTTCCTCTCTCCAGTTTTTCTATCTCGTCTCTTTACCGTTGTCTCATTGATCCACTGTATGCTACACCATTGATGATTCCAGGTGTTCCGAATGTCGCCCTTTCACAAGTGTGGTCCATGTCTAATTCGCCACTATCTGTTCCAGCAGAAAGAAACATCCAATGGTTGTTCCTTCATCGGCGGTTACCAGTTCCTACCAAATTATTCAGGATGACACTTGTTGATTCGCCTAACTGCATGTTTTGCTCTACGATTGCGGATGTAGATCATGTATATCAACATTGCACAGTGCTTCTTCCCTTGTTACATCTGACCTTCACTACTGCACAGTGCCTTAGTACTACTGATCTCTCTTTCTCAGCCTATAGCACGCTACTCAGTTCCAGTACTCTGCCTATTCCTATATCAGAGTCATGTGCTTATGTTTTCATATTAGCAAAACATGTGATTTTTTGCTACTATCAACAGCTTCGTTCTACCCCTATACAGCCTACCATCTTTCAGGCGGGAGCTGCCATGTGCAGTCAGTTCCGGAACAGACTGATTTCACGCTTGAGGCTTGCTTTCACTGTTGCTAAGGCTGCGAATCCGAATCCCACACTTTATGTCAGTGTGGTCACCTTTTCGTCAATGGATTTCTGGTCCATCAGAAGACCTTAGACTATTGTTCTGACTTCTGTGAATTTGTTTAGACTAACTAAAGTATAGTTTTGTGATTAACGTGTTCTTAGGTGCCCTCTTCATCATTGCTGCCCAATGTTACTGCGCGTCTGCATGTTTCTCACCAACAAGGTCCTGTAGGTGAGGTTTTTTTTTTTTTTTTTTGTTACACCACAGGCACTTAGAATAAGTTTAAAGTTTTATGTTCAACGCTTTCCTTATGTCTGCCGGGCTTTATAATTTCTGGTTTATGCTCACGGTGCTGAGCAATTGTTTGTTAATGTTTAAATGTAATTATTAATTTTGCACAGTGGGGTTTTTGATCATGTTACATGTACATAAAGGTATATGATCAGTCAAATACACAATGTTCAGCGAGGTTTAGCACTTTTGTTGTACAAAGAGTAATTGTTCCTCGTTCAGATATTTGTACTATACCTGAAGTATAGTTGCTATGCCAAAAGCTCAGTTTTGTATATACTAATGTACTTTCCTAATTGCACTGTAAAATTTATGTTCGGCACATTTCGCATGTTGGGTCAAGATTAGATGTCTTAAGTTTTATGCTCATGGTGCGGAGCAAACGTTTTCATAGTATTTCAATTATATGTTAATGTTACACAGTGTGGTTTTTCTCATGTCACATGTGCCTACCAGGAAATAATCAGTCTATTACATAATGTTCTGCGCTGTATTGCACATTTGCTGTACAAAGAGTCAGTTTCATATTTTCATTATTTGTATTGTACCCGAAGTATAAATTTTCTGTAAAACGCAAGTTCTGTTTGTACTAATATACTTTACTCTTTGCACTGTGAAATTTACAGTTGTACCATGAAATTGTAATTCCTTATTAGTGTCTTCCCTATGCCATTGCACCTTGTGTACATATGTTGTTGTTCATTACAAATTAATCTATAGTATTGGGATTCAGGCACTTGTTTAAGCCTAAGTAATAGTTCTTTTTATAATTTGACAGTGTTTCACAATAGAGATATTGCATTCAATTTGTATAGAGTTCACACCATCATTGTAATTAGATCATTTATTCGCTTATCTTTCAGACACTGAAAAGTATAAGCCTTCTGCTCTTTTCTTCTTTTTTTCAAGATTGCTCAAAATATACATGTTTGTTTTTGCACTGTAAAATTTATAGTTATACCTTGTACTAGTGTTCACCTATTAGAGATGGCACTCTGCTGATGCACATTGCGAACATATGTTGTACATAGAGCAAGTCAACCCTTCAGTCCAGTATTGTCAGTGTTATGAATTTGCTTACATTGTATATAGTGCATCCACATAGTGTAAATATCTCATCGTCATTGTAAATAGGTCATCTACTTGTTTATCTTTTGGTAACTGTTAAACACAGGCCATCTGTATCTTCCTGTCCATGTTTGCTCCAAATAAATATTGTTGAAGCTCACGGTGGCCGTTAAACCTTCAATTAAAAGAAAAAAAATCATTAAAAATTTGTTCTTTCAGGTTTCGTAAAAAAAGAACTGTTGCTATCAAGCTTGCCCTACCAAAAATAATGCTCGCCCACCCGTCGCCCATCTAGATTTCGAAGTCCAGCGACATCCCTGCTCGTAACCGGAAAACAGGTGAACACACATGAAATTCTTGGACATGATCCTCGAATGTAGTGACCAAGGTAGCACATGAAATGTTTGGACATCATTCTCTAATGTGGTGACCAGGGCAAAACACCACATGCTTGCACATCATCTTGCTCTGGTCTGCAAAACTGAAGGACGAAGGGGAAAAGTAAAATAACGCCGTAAATAGCAGCAGCACCCAAGCACAAATTAACTGAGGGCCGTGTCTGAGAATAGGAGCAACAGCACCCAAGCCCAAATTAACTGAGGACCGTGTCTGGGAATAGGAGCAACATCACATGCGTAATAACGCATCATAACGTGGAGTTTGTGTGACCTGAGAACAAAATACGCTCACGCAGTCCAATATCATCAGTTGAACGGAAGTCACCAGACGGTGTGCATAAGTGTTACGGACGTTCGATTGCGTTTGTTGTGTGTTAGATAAGACGAAATGGCCCGACGAGAACATCTTGATGGTTTTACTTGTAGTCTGATAATTGGAAGGCTTGAGGAGGGACGAACTGTGATGAGTGTGGTCCCAGAGTTTAGTGTAGCCCAAAAGTTCAGTATCGCCCATGGCATCGTATCGCGTGCATGGTCAGCCTTCAGGATTACAGATACAGCTGTGCGAAAGACCGTTGGTGGTCGTCCACCAAAAACCACCCCCAGTGAGGACCGCTATCTGCTCCTACTCGCCTATACTACTCCTACTCGCCTATACTACTCCTACTCGGGGAATCGATACAGGACAGCAAGTAATCTAGCAAAACAACTGAATATGAGCACAAAAACACAATATGTCGGTTTACAGTGGCCAGGACACTATATAAAGGCGGGCTGTTTGCTCACCGACTAGTACGTTGTGTTCCATTAAAAACTGTTCACCGAAGATACCATTTACCACTGTAAAGAGAACGTAAGGACTGGACAGCACAACAGTGGGGTATGGTATTTTTTAATAATGAGAGTAGATTTAGTCTCTCTAGCTATTCTCAATGTCATCTAATCTGGCGTGAGATAGGCATTCGGTATCGCCCCGAAAATATTAATGAAAGTGGTACATATGGCGCCGCGATAATTTCGTATTTGGAGGCATTCAGATCGATGGATGTAAGGAGCTCCAGATACTGGAAGGAAGTACTGTAACCGGTGCGAACTGTGGTAATGAGGTAATATTACCCTGTGCTCGTCTGTTCCGAGGTGCCATTGGCTCACAGTTCGTGTTAATGGACGATAACGCCACACACCATCGTACGATGGGTGTTGATGAGCTGTTGGAAAGTTAAGACATTCAAAGGTTGGATTGACCAGCACGTTCCCTTGACCTAATTCCCATATAACACGCGTGGGACGCTCTCGAGAGATACGCTGCAGCACGTCAACACATGCCGGAAACTGTCGAACAGTTGAAGACAGCGCTGACGGAATTGTGCATCGACTTTAGGGATGATCATATTATTTCCTGAGGACCATCTCTTCCCTTCGAAACGTCTTTGGCAGTGATGCATCTGTATCATGGCACTGAGTGCAATGTAGACAATCATGAATAGAGTTCCATTATATCCTTTAGTATCTGCAGTTGTGTCGGTGTCGTTTCCGTCATCATTTCGGTAAGTAATGGAGTTCCTATGGTTTGAATTCGACATATCTACGCCGTCTCTGTGCAACGCTACAGGTCAAAACCTGGCTCGTTCTAAAGTTTTGCAGTCACTCCAGTGTACAATTTGGTGACCAGAAGATCTCACAAAATTCTTGGAATGATACTCGAAACTGCTGCTGATCAGGTGTGCACGCGAAATGCTTGAGCATGATCCTCTAAATTGGTGGCCAGAAAAGCACGCGAAATGCTTGGACATGACACTCAAAACTGTTGACTAGGTGAGCACATGACATAATCCTTGAAATTTGTGACCAGGAGAGCATCGAAATACATGGATATGTCCCACGAATTTCGTGGCCTAAACAGCAAATGAAATATTTGAACATCATTCTCAAATGTGGTAACCAAATACCTGAACAGCACCCTATTATTTGGTGCCCAGTGGAGCACACGAAATGCATAATCCACGAAATTGGTGACTAGGAAATAACACGAAATACTGAGACATCATACTCGAAACTCGTGATCTAGGAGTAGACGAAATACTTGATCATCTTATAATTTGGTGACCAGAGGTACACACGAAATACTTCAATATAATATTCGAAACTGATGACCAGGTGAGCACATGAAATACTTGGATATAATCCTCGAATTTGGCGAACGAAATGCTGGAACATCATTCTCGAACCAATTCTGTACAATGCAAATCTTCTGACGCGGAGAGTTGGCTTTCTGAACGACTACAGTGCCACCCTGATACACGGTCACCATGCAGCCCAAAACTTTTTGCCAGACAATGCATAGCTAAGATCTGGAGGTAATTGTGTGTTCAAAGGGAATAAGGCGTCCCAGTGGCATCCATGAAAGCAATTGCAATCCCGTGTTATCACCACCGCCCTATTTTCTTCCAACCGTATAGTTTAGTTGCACTTTTCCAACCATTCGGCGTTCAATATGAATATCCGTCCGAACATGCTAGAGCTGTAACTTGGACTCATCGAACCAGGAGAATCTTTTCTTGTCGTTCAATGTCCGGTCACGGTGCTCCGGTGACCACAGAAGGCGGTGGTGTTTTCGGTGATGGATGATCAGCATGGCCACGTGAACAGGCCACCGACTCCTACGGTCCATACAGAAGAGCGTCCAATTGATTGTATCCTCGAAAACGTTTCTCTATGTGCTCTGGTTGCAGCCTGCAGTTAAATGAGGGATCGCGTTCCATCTGTTGTCCTGAACCGCATGAACTAAACTGCGTTCCCTTCTACTGTCAACCAATGGCGATCTCTCTTCTCCTGCACGTAGGGTGGATGTGTGTCCCTCTTCGGACTATTCCCGCCACACCTCCAGTACGGGGCCCCTCGAACAGCCAACGATGCCTGCGGTTCCTGAGTTGCTGATCCCTGTCTTCGTCGCGCCGATAATCATTTTGTGTTCGAATTCCGGCATGTCCTTTCCTTTCTACATCGCACGGGTTTGTTCTGGCAAACTAAGGCACCGTTACAGTAAGGTCCATATACACTACTGGCTACCCAAAATGCAACACCAAGAAGGAAGCGTCCGACTGGCCTGAAATTCGCAGCATACGTCACCCGCGAGAGGACATGCAAACGATTAGCATTGCAGGGCATATGCAAATCATGTGCGCCAGGCACGCCACCGAGAAGCACTATAAGAAGAGAGCACAGAATGTGGGGTGTAAGTAGTGGAAGTGTGTTGTGCTGCCGAACCTGTGCGTGAGAAGCTTCCTGATGCCTCGTCGCAGAATACGGAAGTCATTCCGGCACGTTTCGGAGTTCGACAGAGGACGAATAGTGGCTTATCGCGACAGCGGTTTATCGTACCGAGACATCGGCGCTCGTGTGGGACGACATCCAGCCACAGTGAGGCGAGTATGGATTCGGTGGGTGCAGAAGGGACGGACGGACCGACGTGAGCGATTGTTGCAGCCGCGGCACACCTCCGAACGAGAGGACCGGCATGTCGTGCGGCGGGCATTGACGGCTCGCACCGCCACATCACAAACGTTAGTGCAGGAATTAGGGTGTGTTGCGCAACAACCTGTGTCAGCACGTACCGTTCGACGTCGTCTGCAGGAGCGGGGACTTGTCGCACGGCACCCATTGCTCCAATTACCATTGACGTTACACCACCGGCGAGTGCGGCGGTAGTGGGCCGTTGAACGCCGCACCTGGACTACGGAATGGCATGACATTGTCTTCTCCGACGAATCCCGCTTCTGCCTGCAACACCACGATGGTCGGATCCGCGTGTGGCGGTACCGCGGCGAGAGACTGTACGACGCTTGCATTATGCATCACCAAATCGGTCCGCTGCCTGGCGTTATGGTCCGGGGCAAAATTGGATATGACACCCACAGCCCTCTGGTACGCATCGCCGGTACAGTCAACAGCCACCGCACCATCTCCGACGTTTTGGAGCCTGTAGTCTTCCCTTACGTGCAGGACCTTCCAGCAGCCACGTTTCAACAGGATAATGCGCTCACGCACGTGGCACGCATCGTGCAACAATTCTTCACGGCCCACCAGGTGTCCCTACTGCCGTGGCCCGCCTGTTCTCCCGATATGTCCCCCATCGGACACGTCTGGTCGCTGATCGGCAACCGAGTGGCCCGGCAAGCACCACCCGCGGCTACGCCTGATGAACTGTGGCGACGTGTGGAAGCAGCCTGGACCGACATACCCCAAGCCCACATCCAAAGTCTCTTTCGTTCGATGCCGCAGCGTGTAGCGGCAGTTATTGCCAGACATGGGGGCTACACGAACTATTGATGTCTGCGTGTTCCACAAGTTGCACGGGCCTGTAAGCTCAATCGTTTCATCTTTGTATCTGTTGTTATGTGTCCAGCAAATCTAGCTTTGCTATCTCGTGTCCTTCTTGGTGTTGCATTTTGGGTGGCCAGCAGTGTATATTTCGCTCCTTCAGTGATGTGGGATACGTCCACTTTGTTCCCTGGGTCTACATACTTCCATCGCTTGGTGTAAAGTCGCTATTTATTTTGCATTTGGCATACTATCTTTGCTCCAATTCAGCAAGAATTCTTTTGTAATCACAATGCTGCAATCACAGTCTTTTTCATATATGTATTATACATGGATGTTCCACCTTTTCCACTATAAAAAAATGTTCTGCTGTTCCGGTGGTGCAGTGGTCTAAGCGCTGGCATGTGACCATTCGTCCGAAATGGGTCCGGGTTCGAATCTCGGTGAGGCATGGATGTCGTGCTTGTCTGACGGCGCTTGCTGTCTTCTTTCCCTGGAACCAGTGACCTTATATTAGGGAACAGACGACTGCTTATAGCCCATTAAGATGCTCACGATGGTCGTTAACCTACCCCCCCCCCTCCAATTCCTGTTAGGTGGCATAAATTCTCAGTTTTCTTTCGCACAGTTCTTAGCTTACACGTGTCTGACTGTATTTTTCGTTCATTTTTTTCAGCATCTGTTAGCTGTAACTATGATCAACACAAATTTTGAAGATGACAATCCGATTTTTGGCATAAATGTGACAAGGATGGTAAGTCAGATAATATCCGAAAATTTTCAAGTTTTCGGATATTATCTGACTTACCATCCTTGTCACATTTACACCAAAAATCGGATTGTCATCTTCAAAATTTGTATTATATGGCGTAATCCCGTATTTCTTTTATGATCTACACTTTCCGATTTTTCATATTAACGAGTTTTCCGCTAGATGATATAACAGTATGTTTTCATTTGTTACGATTTCTACACTTATTGAAGCTAGACTTTTTTTTCAACGTAAAGTAAGATGTCTGTAAATATAATTGAAGTATTTTATCAATTTCGGAGCTTTTATTGATTTAAAATCTTTTAAACTGGGTAGGAAAAAGTGTTTTACGACGTATTTAGGAAACTTCGCTTCGTATCGTACGGTATGAAATATGATAAAGATTAATCGCAATTTTAAGATTTGACAGCCGTAATTTTCTCTCGGGGAGAAGACATACTGGGCCACGACATTCTCGGTTATACTTGTCAAACTGTTAAAATTTGTTTTCGCATAGGACAGTCGTAAACATATTCGACACATTCTGGCTTTTCGTTCAACGCAATTTTAAAGCTACATAGCTTTTGTCGAGGGGGACTTTTTTTCAGTTTTGTGATTGCAGTAGCATCCCTTTTATTTGCCGTAAACGATATAATGAAAAACTCTTAAAAGTAACGATTTTGAATTTCATGACCAAAATCCTTTGTAATCAAAATTGGAAAGAGACAAGGTAGAATCAAATAAAAAATATATACGTTTTCCGAAATGAATGTTTAGGACACAGTTAAATGAAGTTAGCATTGAGTGTACGAAGTTTATGATTTCTCTGCTGCTGAGTACTTTGTTATGCGAATTCAAGGACCATTCATGCGTAATTGCATTGAGATCATTTGGGACTAATTAGGAAATAAATGAAATGTCGCCTGACAAAATACGTCAGTGCGTGGGCTTGAGGAAGAGCAACGTTCGAAAACAAAATTCGTTATTTTGCTTCGCAGGATATTCATTTTTGTTTACTTGATGCTCCGTCGAACGTCACTTTGTTGATGCACCATAAGCATGAAGATCTCCGGGAGCTTGCGCCATAACTGCATTTCTAACAATCGGCAAGTTGTTAAATTGAAATTTGTTAGCATGGCACTTAAAGAAAACAATGGGCAAGAGAAATCGCACAGGAGATGTGGAATTACACTGATATATACATACATGTGTTGGACAGAATAATGTGAACACCTAGGAAAAGAAGGTTTTACGTACCTAGTAGCGTGTGGGACCACCTTTGGCATTCAAAACCTCCTGAATCCTCCTTGGAATGGGCGCATATAAATCCTGGATGGTGCTTAGTGGGATGTTACACCATTCTTCATGCAGAAACGGCTCCAGGGCCGTAGCCAGGGAGGGCCAGGTCGGGCTTTCCTCTTGCCCGTCCTAGCGACTCAGGCAACAGTTATAGTGCCCAAACTCTTTCACATCTTTTGCCCGACCACTTTATATCCTTCACCCGATCTCAATCATCAGCCGCCCCTCCCAACTTGCTTGTCTGACAACGGGCCTGCGTTCTTGAGAGATGCAAGAGGAAATTAACGGGATCTAGACCACAGTGGCTCGATGATGTTTGTGTCTGGTGATTGGGGAGGCCAAGGAAGGCGTGAAAGTTCGTCCTCATGTTCCTCAAACCATGATTGGACATTCCGAGCCCTGCGAATTGGGGTGCTACCATCTTGATAGATGGCATCCCCAGCAGGAAACATTGCCTGAGCCATTGGATGGAGTTGGTTGGCCAAAATGGTTTCATACGCCCTGCCAGACGTCCTTCCTTTCAAGGTGATCAGGGAACCTGCTGAAAACCACGATATCACCGCCCAGAGCATGACAGAACCACCACCAGGCTGCACTGTTGGGAGCAGACAGTCTGGGTTGTACGTTTGTGATGGTGTTCTCCACACGTAAACACGCCCTGCGGTGGGAAATAGTTTGAATATGGATTCATCCGACCACATTACAGGCTTCCATGCAACATCAGTCAACGTTGTATGCTCCTGGCACCACTGCCGTTGCCGTTATGCATTCTCCCGGGTCATCAAAGGTTTTGCAATAGCAGCTCTGCCATTAATATCTTGTTTATGCAGTTCCCTGCGCATTGTTTACGTTGATACTGGGGTCTGGAGTTGCAGATTGAGCTCCGCACTTAATTTCGGCTCCGTGATCTTCTTATTACAGGTAACAATCCTCTTCAATGCTCTCCTGTCTCTATCAGCCAGGGTCGTTTCCAAACAAGAATTTACGGTTATTTTCGCGACAATGTTGAGCTATTTCAAAGGTTTTAATTTCAAAGTTATTTTCAAACCCTTAAAAAAAGATGAATTTTAACGGATCGAAACACCACATTGAAGACATTAATTTCTGCGGAATTTATCAGATACCTTGTGAATGTGGACTTTCATATATAGGACAGAACTGCAGGTCTTTAAGTTTCCTTGTGTAGGGACAAGACCTACGTACGGAACTGTGAACTGAAGACGTCGTCTACATCCCAGTATTGTCACGAAAATAACTATAAATTTTTGTTTGGAAACGCTACGCTTATTGATAAACCTGATTAAACTATCAAGCTTAATGTATTAGAAGCTTTCCACATATACTGGAACTCTTCACAGCTTGGCAACGACATGACGTCGACTCCACTTCTTTCACAACCGTGACCGTTACAACTCTGATGATGTCACAATGATTTGAATGTGATTCGTTCTGATGATGCCGAGCCAACCGCTCTGCGAAACTATAGTTGATGTATAATAAACCTTTGATTGTGGTAAACGTTGGTATTTTTATTTGACTTCATCATATTCATAATGACACCCTCCCCTTCCTTCATTACCAAGCCATATCTAAGGCACTGCTGCCACCCAGACTAAGCAGGATCTTTGCTTTTAAAATTACAAGGTGTGTCAGTCATGTTCAGCGAATGCCATCGTAACGCCTGCAAGGAATGGCTGTGAAAAATAAGGGAACTTTCATGACGCAGTCAAGTACATTAGCGAATATATCCGTAATCGTTACGGAGCTGAGAGAAATGGTGTGTTGCAGAATGCGTGTCGCAGCAGCTGATGTGCACATACCGGCCACTCAATTAGAACCCTTTATTCAATATCGGGTTGGACCTCTTTTAGCTCGAATTACAGCACGTATGAGATTTGGCATAGATTCCACAAGGTGCTGAAGTGCATCTAAGTCTACAGCACACCAGGCGTTCATTAAGCACCTTTAACTGGCTCAAATTTGACGGAAGAGAACTTCGCTCCCAGATCATTTTTTTTAATATGTCCCACGCATACTCAATTGAGCTTATATCAGAGCTTTGTGGTGGCCAGGGATGATGGTGGAAGTCGCTGTCATACTCCTTGTGGTGGCCAGGGATGATGGTGGAAGTCGCTGTCATGCTCGTTGTGGTGGCCAGGGATGATTGTGGAAGTCGCTGTCATGCTCGTTGTGGTGGCCAGGGATGATGGTGGAAGTCACTGTCATGCTCCTTGTAGTGGCTAGGAATGATGATGGAAGTCTCTGTCGTGCTCGTTGTGGTGGCCAGGGATGATGGTGGAAGTCGCTGTCATGCTCGTTGTGGTGGCCAGGGATGATTGTGGAAGTCGCTGTCATGCTCGTTGTGGTGGCCAGGGATGATGGTGGAAGTCACTGTCATGCTCCTTGTAGTGGCTAGGGATGATGATGGAAGTCTCTGTCGTGCTCGTTGTGGTGGTCAGCGATGACGGTGGAAGTCGCTGTCATGCTCGTTGTGGTGGCCAGGAGTGATGATGGAAGTCGCTGTCTTGCTCGTTGTGGTGGCCAGGGATGATGGTGGAAGTCGCTGTTATGCTCGTTGCGATGGCCAGGGATGATGGTGGAAGTCGCTGTCATGCTCGTTGTGCTAGCCAGGGATGATGGTGGAAGTCGCTGTCATGGTCGTTGTGGTGGCCAGGGATGATGGTGGAAGTCGCTGTCATGCTCGTTGTGGTGGCCAGGGATGATGTTGAAAGTCGCTGTCATGGTCGTTGTGGTGGCCAGGGATGATGGCGGAAGTCGCTGTCATGCTCGTTGAACCACTGCTGAACACATCTTGCGAGATGATGAGTAGCATTGTTGTCCATTAAACAGCCGTCATCTGCTGGATAAAAAGTCAGTATTGCAATGTGTACTTGATCGGCAACAATGTTCAAATAATCCTTGGAGGACACTCGATCTTCCAGAAATATGTGGGGGCTCATTCCGTACCAACAGAAACTGTGCCGTACTACCTCCAGAACCTTGAGTTGTGTTTACAAGGCAAACTGGATCCATTACTTCATGGGGGGTTCAGACAAACTCTCTGACTACCGTCGGTACAGAACAAGGTGAACCACGACTCGTCGTACCACATGACTTTTTTCTAGTGTCCAGTCACGATGTTCTTGACACCATTGTAGACGAATTTTCTGATTCTTCGAAGAAATCAGTGATTTACGTATGTGCACACGACTGCCAGTACCGATCCTCTTCAACTACCTGCGCATAGTTCGCTGAGATATGGGTTAGGAACTGCCTTCATTGACTGCTTCGTTCAATTGCTGTACGCCGCCGCGGTGGCGCAATGGCCTAAGCAATGGCCTCTCATCATTCGTCCGAAAGGGGTCCGGGTTCGAATTCCGGTGAGGCATGGATGTAGTGTTTGTCTTACGGCACTGGATCTCTCCTTTCCCTGGAACCAGTGACCCTAAATTAGGGACGGGCGACTGCTTATAGCCCATTGAGTTGCTCACGGTGGTCGTTAAACCTCCAATAAAAAAGTTATGTGCACAGGAAGTCCTATTTCACCCTATAAGACTTCTCAGACGACGGTAACATCGTTCCTGATAGATTATCGTCGCGCCACAGTCACACCTCTTAGGCAAGCAATGTAAGTTGTTTTTCCACTGATTGAAGATCCGGGATATCTCATTAAACCCTTTATCGAACTTGGAAAGATCCTTTGTTTTAACCATTGTGATCAACACTACTGGCGATTGCATTAGAGCAGCAGTCTTTAACAGTTGCCTAGATCACGTGGCGACGCACGTGACGACGTATTTTGCACATACGCTGTGTTCATGTATATCTCCATAAACGTTTCTAATTCAGTGGCCGGTGTGTGTTAATCCACAGAGCCGTAGCTACCGCGAGGGCAGGGAGGGCGAATGCCTTCCTAGAGTGGTCATTCCAGGGCAGTAAATTCAAGCTCTGGGGATGTATAAAATGGAAATTGTAGCTAAACAAGTTAGTAAAATCATGCAATGCAATGATTATGATACGCTTTTCAACATACCAGAAATCATTACTCAAGTTATGAGAATAATGGCTGTGGAATAGATCCGGCTCCTGTGCCCTGACCCTTGACCCCATTCAAATGATATTAAACAAAATTGGTTCAGTATACCTCCGGAACAACATGATAAAATTTTGTTGCAATCGAAGCATTTTTATGTAAGTTATGATGCATAAGGGCAATGGAATAAATTCCCCTCCTATGTCCTGATCTTTAACTCCATTTTCCCATTTTCAATAGGGTTCGTCCCCAGGTGGTCCCCTACCACATACTAAAATTTCATCGAAATCAAACCATTTTTACAGACGTTATGACGCATAAGGGCAATGGGATGGATCCCGCTCCTATGTCTTGACCTTTGACCCCATTTCGTCCATTTTCAATATGATTCGTCCCCAGTTGGTCCCCTACACTAAACTTTCATCGAAATCGAAATATTTTTACGCGAGTTATCGTGCGCACAGACGGACAAAGCTGGAGCACATACGCTTTTTCAACCTACGGTTGGAAAGCGTAAAAAAGAAAGTAACTCACTTCAGTATTTTCTTTTTAAAGATTTCAGTTAGTCTCATACAGTACTCCATGAACTTAACCAGGGTGCAGAGTAACAGACACTATAAAGTCTGAACATTTCATGAACCTGAAGGAAATTTTCCAAAACAAGGAATGAAGGCATACGAAACAATATGCCGATCAATATTCTCTCTAAGCTGCTGGCCCGAGTGGCGGCGCGGCGACTTAAATTCCTCCGTCCAGCTGAAATATCTTCCGTGCAGTAACCATTTTAGATTAAAATTCCCAAATCCCTAATTAATTTTCATAAATCGAAAATCAATTACCTGCAAAAATAATAATAAATAAATAAAATTCGGGCTTTCAAAAGTCAAAACAACACTTTTCTTAAATGCCGTTCGCCTCCTTCTAAGTTCGTCTCATTGCCCTCTTCCTTCTCAAAGGCTTCTTGCAAAGCAGCCTCGTGCGAGCAGATAGTAAACGCGAGAATGCAGGTTAGTGATTTCCCTAAGCTGAGAAAGAGGCAGATATTGAGTTTTTTCTCAAAACAACACATCAACGCCAGCCAATCACAGCATTGTTCCATTTGAATTAATTATTTTGCCTTTAATAGTTATTTTGTTGCTTATTCTACTTGGTATTTTGATATGCAAAGAAACTATGTATTATGTGTAAACATGCTTTTCTTAATTCCCAATGTTTTATTTCAGAAGTAAGTTTGAGATTTTCAGTTTTTATAAAACTTTAATTTCAATTAATGAAATGTTTTAATATTTTTTTTAATTTAAAATCAATTGCGGAAAAGAACGGTGGTAAAAATGGGGGGATTAGGAAAAATAAGGGTTCCAATCCAAGTTCGAACTTCTACTGCATTAGTAAGAGAAGCTGAGAAAATACAAAAAATTCCCAAGTGTTTTGATGCTTTCCCAGCTTAATATTCTCTCTAAGCGACCATCCGCTTAGAGAGAATGTTGATGAAAATATTTCTAACCTCCATGACTTTTCCGAACATGTCATTGAGATGAAGAGCTAATTGATCATTTGTGTTCTGTCGCAGAAATTTCTCTGAGCGTTAACCTTGAACGGAATTTTTCCAAGCCCTAACCCTAAAGTTTCTTCCTATTGTTACGTTCACTATCCGATACTCATTCGTTCTGCGCTGGTTTGTTTTTCGTTCTGCATATCTGTGGAGTGTTGTGTTGTCGGCTTTCACATAGCGTTTACAATTAACTTGGTATTTTCAACCTATGGTTCTTGGGCATTTACCTAGTTTTTACATTTTTAATAAAATTATGTCAGAAATCTGAAGTGCGAGTTTTGAACGATCATAATGCTTTCCTATAAGGGTAATGTGTGAGAAAGTAAAAACCACACATTATTAAAGTGGAACTCGAAGGGGCGTAGTTTTGAACTACAAGGGGCGTTCTTTCAAATCTCGCCCTCCCAGATAATAAAAGCTTGCTACGGTCCAGTGGATGCACGTTGTTAGCGGGAAAAATTGAGCGAAAAACCAATATTAAATTTTTACAATCGAGTGAGCCGTTGCTGCGTTGAATCCCCCGCCCCTTCCCGTATTCACCTGATCTGCCGCCAGCTGAACGCTATATTTTCCCCTTACAAAAGTTATCGGGGGGAGAGAATAAATTTCACACATTCAAGTGAACATTACGACCCAGCTGCAATCGAGAGCAAATAAGGACTTTTCCCATAGCTTTCAGCAGATATGAACGATGCCAAAGTTCCAGGGTATTATTATATTCCAGGGTATTATTATATTCCAGGGTGTTATTTTGAAAGCCAGTAAAGTACGTTTTCTTAAATAAAACACTGTTCAAAAAATTGTAACTTTTTTTTTTTTTTTTTTTTTTTTTTTTCCAAAACGAGGTTAGCTGTCCTTTATAGATTTTTGGTCGCTCAACACGAAAATCACAGTTAAAATACTTTCCCAGCTCAAATTTCCAAGTAAATCGACCATTTGTGTTTCACATATATATCAATGGGATGTTATAATAGCGACACTCATACGTCAGCTAGGCAAACGTTAAATTGTGGTCCGGATGAGTTGATTCACGAGCCGTCGCCTCGTGAATCACGTGATCATAGCGAAGAAGCTGTTGGAACCGGATACATCCCGTTTCTTTTGTTCGCAGGAGCGTATGTATCATCAAACTGCGTCTGTTTTATCGCACTGCGTGTTTCTGTCAAAGTGCTGATTAGGGAATTTATTTAAATAAGTGAATTTCATTTCATTCACGTTTCATTGTGTTTCTGATCGAATGTTGGCTTTCACTGCAGTGATAATGCCTCCGCAAATGCATTAACAACCCAGATAACTTTTGTTTTATTTGTGGTGACCTGATTTGTGGCTCCAGAAAGCGACCATTGACTCCAGCAGTAAAAAAACATATTTCATGTATTTTGGGTGTCGTGTGGGAGACCAAGATAAATCTTGGGCTCCACATGTGTGCTGTACGACATTTTCATCAACTCTGAATGCTTGGATGCATGGGAAGAAAGTCTCAACGCGCTTTGCTGTGCCCGCCATTTGGCGTGAACCAACAAATCACTCAACGAATTGCTATTTCTGCATGATACCTCCTTTGAAGAAAGGAATAAATACGAAGAGGAAGAGAAATATCGAATACCCTATAATACCATCCGTTATTCGCCCAGTGGCCCATGGAGCGGGATTGACGGTTCCTGAACACCCAGTTAACATTCAGGCAAGTAGTGGTAACGATGATGATGAACTTATTGAATCAGTTGATATACAATCTCATCCATACACCAGTGATGATGATCCTATATATGTGCCACCATCTTCCTCCCGTGAACCACACAGAATCACACAATCTGAACTTAGTGATCTCATTCATTTTGGAGCTGCCAAAGTGTAAATCTGAACTGTTAGCATCACGATTGCAACAGTGGAACCTTCTTGCCGATACAGCAAGAGTGTCTTTTTTCGTGATCGTCAGAAATAACTGGAAGGCTATTTTAGCAGTGAAGATGAAACAATATTCTTCAAAAAATGTTGAAGGTGTGATGCAGGAACTAAACATTCTGTACAAACCAGACGAGTGGAGACTCTTTATAGATGAATCCAAAACAAGACTTAAGGCTGTACTGCTACATAATACTAACAAAAGGCCTTCTATCCCTGTTGCATATGCAGTCTTAGCTAAAGAAAGTTATACCATGTTAAACGTGTTCTAAGCATCATCAGCTACAATAAACATGAATGGCTGATATAAGCAGATTTAAAAGTTATTGCGATTTTGCTTGGCTTGCAAGGTACTGTAGCTATACTGCATCTGCTGCAACATGATACTGTACTTGGCTGCAACATGACACTCAAGATGCACTTCGTACATTCACATATATCGATGTCTTCCCTGAGAACTGTGGTTCTTTCAGTGATCAACATGGGGAGCAATTCCACCAGGACATTTCTGCAATGGAACAACGATACGAAAGAAAGTAGAATGCTGTAATGTTAGCAGATTTTTCCCGGATGCTACAGAGAGATGCACCGGACGTCCCCCACAAGCGGCAGGCAAAACAGCAACGTATATAAAGTAGGTGAATTGGTTAAATTTTATACCTAGTATTTGGACATCCCGTTGAAATATATTTAATATACACAGTGCGTCAAAGAATTTTTAAGACTGGCGCTAGATTTCAGCCTACGGTGGCGCCACCAGTTTAATCACGAATGCGTTATAAACCGTGACCATCTGCTTGCTTTCTGCCAAAAGTACTGCGCAGTTGTTAAAGTAACTCAAACGAAACGCCCGTTCATTAGAGAAGTAAATTTTTTTTCATATTGAATTAATAAGATGGAACAAAGGGCTGTTATTAAATTTAACGCAAAACTTGGTAAAAGTGCCTCGGAAACGTACCAAATGATGAAAAAACGTTTACGGTGAGTTTTGTTTAAGTAGATCAAATATTTTCCTGTGGCACAAACGTTTTTTGGACGGAAGGCAGACGATAGAAGATGATAAACATACCGGAAGACCAAGTTCATCTAGGACACCTGAGATTATTGAAAAGGTGCGTGATTTCGTGGCAAACAATCGATGTGCGTCACTAAGAATGATAGAAGAGTCTTTAAACATCAACAAAGAAACGATTCGGACCATCCTGCATGAAGATTTGGGCAAAACAAAAGTCTGTGCTAAATTTGTTCCACACACGTTAACCAATGAATAAAAATCAAGGAGAAGTGCACATTGCAGAGACATCATTTCAGCCGCTGAAAATGATCCAAACTTCGTAAAATCAATTGTTACAGGTGATGAACATGGTGTTTTTAATATGATCCTAAAACAAAGCGACAAAGTGCGAAATGGAAGTAAAAAAACTCGCCACAAGCCAAACAAACAAGAAAAGTTCCATCGAAAATCAAAACAATGCTGATTACATTCTTCGATAGTAAGGGTGTTATCCACAAAGAATTTGTTCCCACTGGACAAACAATTACTGGTGAGTTTTATTTAAATGTTTTGAGGCGTTTGATGGAAATAATTCGTCGCATTCGTCCAGAATATCGGGATGAAAACAGTTGGTGTTTGTTGCACGATAATGCCCCCAGTCACGCCTCACTTCTTGTTCGTAGGTTTTTGGCGAAAAATAACGTCTGTGTGTTGAATCATCCACCGTATTCGCCTGATTTAGCACCCTGCGACTTTTCTTTATTCCCAAAACTTAAAATGACGTTAAAAGGGTGTTATTTTGATGATATTTCGACCATACAAACAGCTTCGACGCGTGCTTTGGAGGCTATTCCGCAAAGTGAATTGGAACAGGCATTCGAAGCATTATTAAATCGCTGTAACAAGTGTATTGAAGCCGGAGGGACTTATTTTGAATAACAAACCAAAACAAATTATAATTTCTTGTTTTTATTTCATTTTACAGACCCAGTCTTAAAATTTCTTTGCCACACTGTGTATACAAAATATAAATGGTCAAATTAATCCAGAACCGTAGCTAAGAGAGGATTTTTACTGTTATTTTCATGTCTAGCGCCCAAAAATCTGTAAAGAAAAACCACTTCCAGTCTTGTAAAAATTTCATTGTTGAACAGTGCTATCTGTTGCTCATTTTTGCCGTGCATTCTCAGAACTTTATGGACACAGTTTGTACGTGATCACCTTTCAAGGTGAGCCAGTAGCGTCTGTTTCACGCTTACGCAGTCACTGCTCTTGGTGTGGTAGTTGATTTGCTTTTGCCTACTGAAATCAAAAAGGCGACATGGTCTTTTAGATATTTAATATGAGTGATAGACTGATAGTCATAACACTGAACACAACATAGATCTTTAAAACAGGCCGGCCGCCACTGTGGCGCAGTGGACTAAGCGCTGGCTTACGACCTTTCGTCTGTGATGGGTCTGGGTTCGAATCCCGGTGAGACATGGATGTTGTGTTTGTCTTACTGCACTGGCATTCTCTCTTCCCTGCGACCAGTGGGCCTAAATTAGAGACCGGCGACTACTTATAGCTCATTGGGTTCCTCACAGTTTTAGTTAAAACTCCAAAAA
This sequence comes from Macrothele yani, assembly GCA_039090855.1. Classification (NCBI taxonomy): domain Eukaryota; kingdom Metazoa; phylum Arthropoda; class Arachnida; order Araneae; family Macrothelidae; genus Macrothele; species Macrothele yani. The sequence continues at coordinate 67,909,681 of CM077028.1, read as the reverse complement.
GATAAATAAATGAAACTGGCTGTTAGTATTTTAACCTGCAGCATATCGGCCGTCTGCGTAGTGTGTGAGGTTCAGAATAATTAATGTCAAGAGCAGATTTGCTATTTAACACTTGACAAGGCTGGAAATTTTATTCGAGCGTAAACGTTAAGCCATAATTAAAGTTAAGAATAGATCATGAGAAAACAAACTTAAGCTGCTTCGACTACTTTTTCTTTTGCAGTCCTTTTCTTATCCGAAATCCGTGAACTTTTTTCTTATCCGTGAACTTTGAGTTGATCACAAATAGAGTTCACGAGCACTCTTCCATTTACTTTACGCTCCATCTGAGCGTACATTCAAATGAGCATCCTGCCTCCGCGAACTTTTTGTCTCTACCAAGGTCAACAGAGCATTGTGAAAACGAAAATCACCTCAGGATGATTGCAGACGTTCCCAAAGAGAACAAAATGAAGCTGAAACACAACATTGGTATATTTCTTCTCTTGGCTTTTAATGCAAAAAGCAGAGACACGATTATTTTTTTTCTTCCCATGTTTTTAAGGTCCAATAGCAAACACTAGCACAGATGAATGTACGAAAGCGAACAGTTTATTAGTTTTTAAATGCGAATTGTGGATCGTAATTATTCCTATTCTCACGAGCAATTCTCAACCTAATTTCATCTTTTAAACATCCAGTGAGCATGAGTTTTAAAATTCACGAAGAATTTGCGAAAATCGGTATAATTCGAATATACAGGATGTCCATAAAATCTTTCCCATTACAAAAATTAATACAAAAAAATCTATGTAAGTTAAAATGGTTGGCAATATAATATAACAGCACTCATAATTTTTTTTTCTGTTCTTTAGGTGAGGGCAACTGCTGAATGAGAGGAGAATTTCATCGAGAATGGCTTCCATGCATAAAAAAGCGGCGTGCGTGTTGTGGTTCCATGAGACCAAATCGGCTGTTACTGTCCAGCGTCATTTCAGAAAACAGTACATACGATCACCACCGGAGCAAAAAAAGCATAAAAGCTTGGTGTGAAAAATTTAAAGCGACGGGTTGTGTTGGCGATCTCCCCCGAGCGGACCGACCACCGGTTACATAAGAGACAGATGCGGAGACATTTCTGCAAAGCCCCAGGAAATCCATTCGTCGTGCTTCACTGGAAACTGGGATTTTTTTTTTTTTTTTTATTGGAGGTTTAACGACCACCGTGAGCAACTCAATGGGCTATAAGCAGTCGCCCGTCCCTAATTTTGGGTCACTGGTTCCAGGGAAGGGAGAGAGCCAATACCGTAAGACAAACACAACATCCATGCCTCGCCGGGATTCGAACCCGTACCCCTTACGAGCGAATGATCAGAGGCCATCGCTTAGACCACTGCGCCACCGGGGCGGCAAACTGGGATTCCCCGTGCCATAGTTCACAACATTTTACACAAATGTATTCATCTGTATGCTTATAAGGTACAGATTGTTCAAGCTCTTCAGCCTGATGACCGGCCTCGCCGAGCTGCATTTGCGACGGAGATGTTGCAGCGCATAGCTCACGATTGTGATTATCTGCACCGTGTCTGTTTCTCAGATGAAGACACATTCCACGTCTCTGGTACAATAAATAGGCGCAATGTGCGAATCTGGGGATCAGAAAATCCCCATTATGTCATCGAACAACCGGGGGCTAGCCCGAAAGTAAACGTATGGTGCGGCCCTGATGCATGACAGAATCATCGGTTCCTTCTTTTTTACAGAGCCCACGGTAGCATGTAACGTGTACCTGGACACGTTGGAACTTTTTGTAGCACTTCCGTTGCATGCACTCCAACCTTCGGTTATTTTCCAACAAGACGGTGCCCCACCACATTGGTCAACAATGGTTCTTGAGTTCCTGAATGCCACATTTCCGGACAGGTGCGACGGTCCCATGACATGGCCACCACGATCGCCCAACATAGCCCCTCTAGACTTTTTCCTGTGATGTTATGTGAAAGACCAGGTTTAGTCTAGTAGTTATCCGGATGTTGAGACGTTGAAGGGCAGAATAATGGACATCATTGGTTTTGTCTTTGCTGAGATGTTAAACAAAACATGGCGTGAAATCAAATATCGCTTAGATATCCTCCAGGCCACAAATGGCGCCCATGTGGAGGTGTTCTGACCCTGGGAAAAAACTTAACTTGTGCACCATCATTGTCGTGCAATCCCTTTCTTGCACCTGTAATACATTTTTATATTAATTTTTGTAATGTGGGAAAGACTTTATCGACACCCTGTATTAGAAGAGGTAGTAGAATAGAAAATATTAGAAACGAACAATGCATGAGCGTCGACTTGTCCCAAAAGATAGAGGGACTGGGACTGTTATTATGATTAAACGAAATATTTCAAGTAATCTGAATATACACAGTGCGCCAAAGAATTTTTAAGACTGGCGCTAGATTTCAGCCTACAGAGGCACCACCAGTGTAATCGCGAATGCGTTATAAACCGTGACCCTCTGCTTGCTTTCTGCCAAAAGTACTGCGCAGTTGTTAAAGTAACTCAAACGAAACGGCCGTTCATTAGAGAAGTAAAATTTTTTCATGTTGAATTAATAAAATGGAACAAAGGGCTGTTATTAAATTTAACGCAAAACTTGGTAAAAGTGCCTCGGAAACGTACCAAAGGATGAAACAAGTTTACGGTGAATTTTGTTTAAGTAGATCAAATGTTTTCCTGTGGCACAAACGTTTTTTGGACGGAAGAGAGACGCTAGAAGATGATAAGCATACCGGAAGACCAAGTTCATCTAGGACACCTGAGATTATTGAAAAAGTGCGTGATTTCGTGGCAAACAATCGATGTGCGTCACTAAGAATGATGGAACAGTCTTTAAACATCAACAAAGAAACGATTCGAACCATCCTGCATGAAGATTTGGGCAAAACAAAAGTCTGTGCTAAATTTGTTCCACACACGTTAACCAATGAACAAAAATCAAGGAGAAGTGCACATTGCAAAGACATAATTTCAGCCGCTGAAAATGATCCAAACTTTTTAAAATCGATTGTTACTGGTGAGGAAACATGGTGTTTTCAATATGATCCTAAAACAAAGCGACAAAGTGCGAAATGGAAGTCAAAAAACTCGCCACAAGCCAAACAAACAAGAAAAGTTCCATCGAAAATCAAAACAATGCTCATTACATTCTTCGATAGTAAGGGTATTATCCACAAAGAATTTGTTCCCAGTGGACAGACAATTACTGGTGAGTTTTGTTTAAATACTTTGAGGCGTTTGATGGGCAAAATTCGTCGCATTCGTCCAGAATATCGGGATAAAAACAGTTGGTGTTTGTTGCACGATAATGCACCCAGTCACACCTCACTTCTTGTTCGTAGATTTTTGGCGAAAAATAACGTCTGTGTGTTGAATCATCCACTGTATTCGCCTGATTTAGCACCCTGCGACTTTTCTTTGTTCACAAAACTTAAAATGACGTTAAAATGGTGTTATTTTGATGATAATTCGACCATGCAAACAGCTTCGAGGCGTGCTTTGGAGGCAAATCCGCAAAGTGAACTGGAACAGGCATTCGAATCATTATTAAATTGCTGTAACAAGTGCATTGAAGCCGGAGGGACTTATTTTGAATAACAAACCAAAACAAAAAATAATCTCTTGTTTCTATTTCATTTTACAGACCCAGTCTTAAAAATTCTTTGACGCACTGTGTATACTGGTCACAAAAAGTTAGGGATATTGCTTGAAATGAGAGATGTATGTATCTGACTCAAGTAACACTCATTGAAATAACATCACTGAGGCTACGTAACTCATGCAATAAGGAGTACGTATACAAAAAAATCATCCTACAACTTCTGCACACAACAAAGTAGCACTGCAATATAGACAAAATGGTAAATTCAGAGAATGTCTATACCTCTGGATTTCAGTACCCGGTGACACCACCTCTGTGTCGACTAACATCTTGACACCTACGAGGTGTACTTACAATGACATTGTTGATAAGTGTCTAGGGCGCCTCGCCCAATATGACAGGCAAAACCTTACGGAGGTCTGTCAGTGTACTGAGGTATGATACGTGGTTATCCAGATGTCGCTGTACACCTTCCCAAAAGTTCTCTATTGGATTGAGATCAGAGGCAGCTGTAACGATTCAATCTCATTATTTCTCAGCTCCTGAAGCACGCTCTAGGCACGGTAACTGGCCGCATTGTCATCGAGAAAACGGAATGCATTTCCAATATCAGCGTGAAAGAGCATTACAATAGGCACAATGATCTCGTTTTGGTACGCTGAGGAATTCATGATGCCTTGATGAACATACAAGAAAGTACGGCCGTTAAAACACACTCCTGCCCAGACCAGAACTGACTACGGCTGGTACAGGTGGATGGATTGCACATGGTATGATTGCATTCGTGTGCCGGATCTCTTCTCCATGCGTCCTCGCCAGTATCAGGATAAAAGCGAAACGGGATTCGTCTATGAAAAGTACATGTTGCCACTCAATATTCCATGATATGTACTGTTTGATTTTTTTTTTATTGAAGGTTTAACGACCACCGTGAGCCATAAAATGGGCTATAACCAGTCGCCCGTCCCTAATTTAGGGCCACGGGTTCCAGGGAAGGGAGAGAGCCAGCGCCGTAAGACAAACACAGCATCCATGCCTCACCGGGATTCGAACCTAGACCCAACTCGGGCGAATAGTTATAAGCCATCGCTTAGACCACTGAGCGACCTGGGCGACCCTGAGATACATCTTTGATGACGGTGAGCTGATGTCAACGCTATACATCTCAGCTGCCTCCTTGCTCTGAGTCTGCGCTCGTTAAGACGGTTTCGTACCCTTTGAGTACATACTATGACACCAGAAGTAGCTCGAAGTGATTCCCAGAGTTGTCTACTGGTAATACTAGACCTTCTTCGAGTACTTACTACCAGATAGCGATCTTGCCTCCTGGTGGTTATCCTCAGGCGACCACTCCTGTGTCGATCTGCGAGGTTTCCATGCTGTAGAAATCTTGTGTGTATAGCCGACTTACTACATTTTGCGAAACTCCTAAAAGCAGCCGACACATCGATTTGCCGTACAAGTCCTATTTCTCTTGTCAATGTTTTAACGTCGTCTGGACATCATTTCAAGTGAAACCCACACCGAAAGCAATACATTCAGGAAACTTCTAGATCGTGCGTTGAAACCACCCTTTTTCCACTTCTCGCAGGGTACATTTATCGGAGCTCGCACGTCACTTACTGTGTCGTCGTGATGCTAATTTAGATATAATGTAGCTACCCACACTTGTAACCGATCTCCAGAAGTCGCAAATTTGCATATTACCACGTTTTTCTTTCGAAACCGCTATATTCCTCACTTTATGTGGCCGGATACGGTCGAGTCACATTATTGTGACCAACAGGTAATATCCAGAGAGTAACCACCGTGTTCAGCGCGAACAACAGCTAGACGGGCAGGGGATGACTCAATAAGGTGCTGGAAGGTGTTCACAGATATGTGGAGCCATGCTGATTGCAGTGCATCTGACAGCTGCTGAAGGGTGCGTGATGGAGGATCCATAGAGCGAACAACACGATCATGGTGGTCCCAATTGGATTTAAGTCTGGGGAATCAGGGGACCAGGGAAGTACTTTGAAGTCTTCATCGTGCTCTTCCAACCACTCTCAGACATTTCCAGCTGTGTGACACGTCGCATTGTCGTTCTGAAAGATCCCATGGGCCGCAGGGAAGATAATCAGCATGTATGGGTGTACGTGGTCTGTAAGAATAGATTCATAACGAATTCGGTCCATAGTGCCTTCCACAGGTATAAGTGAACCCAGAGAATGGCACGAAAACATTCCCCATACCATAACGCTGCCTTCACTAGCTTGTGTTCTGCCAACAATAGTTGAAGAGTGTTTGTTCTCCGATGTTTCTCGCCTTATACGCCAACGTCCATCCGTTCGATGGAGCAGAAAACGTGACTCATGGGAGAAGGCAATCCTTTGCCAATCAGCGGAGGTCTAATTCCAATACTGTCGTGCAAATGTAAGCCTTTTCAGCTGATGCACTTTCGTTAGCATAGGTGCAGTGACCATCCATCTGCATCGGAGCCCCATACGCAGCAGGGTTTGCTGAACTGTCGTTTTAGACACACTTCAGGTAGCCCCCTGGTTCATTCGGCCAGTGAGTTGCTGTACTGTAGCATGTGGGTTGGCCCGCACACACCTTTGAAGCCGACGTTCACCTCTCACATCAATGGCACGTAGTGCTCCTCAGTTTTCACGTCGCTTATTCGCAATGGTGCCATTTCTCCAATCACGATACACTTTAACCACAGCAGCACGCGAACAGTTCACAAACTGCGCTGTTTCAGATATAATGCCACTTTGACCCGAAAGTCGATAATCATCCCTTTTTACAAATCTGATAAATCGCTTCTTTTATCCATGAAAACATTGAGTGATATGTTTTCAGAATGCCTAGAGCACACCTTATATACCCTCCAAGCCAGCTCACGACACATGCTTTCTTTCATTGGCTACGAGCTGTTGACGTCAAAAGTAGGAGGTGGTCAGAATAATGTGAATCGACTGTGTGTATATATATATAGAGAGAGAGACTTCTAAGAATTATGACAAAACCAAAGATATATATATATATATCTTCATGTAAGGTCAGGTGATGCGTAACATCACAGCCTCTCCTTGACAAATGTCAACCCCGCCTTCTCGTGGTACATCCTGTTCCCACTAAAGGGGCTCTGACGACCGCCAATAGCGGTATAACTATACCATCGGGATTAGAGGAAATGCTATCCCACACTCACCAACCCGCTTGGCCAGCGTGCTGAGTTATGGCCAAACCCCTCCAAAATCACTCCACAACTTAAATCTTGGCCCTCAGTCTCCGGCAGCTGGAATGTACCTGGCCAAGGCAGCGGCCAGTGCGACATGAAGGCAGAGGGTGCTAAGAATCCCCGGAGGACCGGACTAGGCTGCCATCTGATGCTGACCTTGGCTACGTATAACGGACGCTCCTTATCTTCTGATTCAAGGCTTCTTGAATTGGAAGAGGAACTACAAAGGATCAAGTGGGACATCGTCGGGCTAAGTGAGGTAAGGAGAAAAGGAGAAGATCTCATTGAACTGAAAAGTGGACATCTCTTCTACTATCGTGGGACAGATACTGGCAGAACTAGTGGTGTTGGATTTATAATAAACAAGAAACTGAAGGATAAAGTTGTAGAAGTTGAAAGTTCCTCTGACAGAGCTGCACGACTCGTTATCCAACTCTCGAGAAGATACCAGGCTCAGATTATTCAAACTTATGCACCCACCACAAGTCATGCTGAAGAAGAAATTGAAGAATTTTATGAGGAAATTCGTCATCTAAATAATGAAGGTAAGAAGCACTTGAAGATAATTATGGGAGATTTCAATGCAAAAATAGGGGAACGGCAACAAAATGAAACTTCAGTAGGAAAATTCGGTCACGGCAACAGAAACCAGCGTGGAAATACTCTCGTAGAGTTTGCAGAGGCAGAAGGGTTTTTCATCTTGAACTCCTTTTTCAAGAAAAAGCCACACAATAAATGGACATGGAGACATCCAATTGGGACGACAAGTGAAATTGATTTTATGTGTAACAAAAAATTCGTCATAGAAGACTGCAGTGTGCTAAACAAGTTCAACACAGGCAGTGACCATAGATTGGTGAGATGTAAGATGCACCTCAACACTAAACTCGAACGTAGCAAGATCATAAGACAAACAAAATGTATTGACATAACCAACCTTAAAAAACACCATAATACCTTCAAATTGGAACTGAAGAACAGATTCTCTGCTTTAGAAGGCCTAACATCGGAAGAAGTGGATATTTCTGAAGTTAACAGAAAAGTAACCAAAGCTCTTATGGAAACAGCAACAAAATTAGCTGGGTCTAAGAACAAATTGCATGTGAACAAATTATCAGGAAAAACCAAAATGTTGATGCAAAAAAAGAAGAGTGATGAGGACAACTAAAGAAGATGTGACTTCCAAAGTGGAATATATAGAGCTATGCAAGACAGTACGAAAAATTATCACTGAAGACGTAAGGAAATTCAACTGTGAACTAGTGAGGAAAGCAATTGAAAACAACCAAAGCCTAAAGATAGCAAAGGGACATCTCAGTAAGGGGAAAACAGATTATGGCACTGAGAAAAGAAAATGGTTCTGTAACAAGAAATAGAGGCGAAATTTTGACAAGAGTGAAAGATTTCTACTCCAAATTATATGAAAGGGATGATACATGTACTCCAGATATCATGAAAGGTACCAGTACCAGAGTTCTTCCAGTCCTCCCAGTAGAAGTTGCACATGCAATCAAGAACATGAAGCGGGGAAAAGCTCCAGGAGAAGATGGAATTACTGTAGACATCATACAAGAAGCAAGTGGAGAAATCGAAACAGTACTCGCCCAAATTTTCACTCGATGCCTTAATGAAGGGAAAATTCCTGAGGATTGGAACAACGCTACAATGATCTTGCTACATAAAAAAGGTGACATTGAGGATCTCAGGAACTACAGACCTATCAGCCTCCTATCAGTGGTTTATAAAATCTTCACTAAAGTTCTTTCACACCGCTTGAAGGTGACACTGGACATGGCTCAACCGAGAGAACAAGCTGGATTCAGGAGTGGCTACAGCACAATAGATCATATCCACGTACTGAGAGAACTAATTGAAAGAGCGAGGGAATATGAACTTCCATTGTGCATGGCTTTTATCGATTATGAAAAAGCCTCTGATTCGGTGAAACCATCAGCAGTTGCAATGGCTCTGAAATCCTGCGGTATTGAAGATGCATACATTAATATTATTAATAACATCTATGAAAATGCAAGTGCAAAGATTCGGCTGTTTGAAAATACAACACACATAAAAATTTGGAAAAGGAGTGAGACAAGGTGACACCATATCTCCGAAGCTCTTTAATGCCACATTGGAAAATGTCTTTCAATCACTGAACTGGGAAAACAAAGGGATAAAGATTAATGGAGATTATCTAACCCACCTTCGTTTTGCTGATGACATAGTCATTTTTGCAACTACCCCATCAGAGCTACAGAGTATGATCCAGGAACTTGCTGACAAGAGTAAAGAAGTGGGATTAAAAGTGAACTTTCAGAAGACAAAAGTGATGTACAATGATTTTACAAGAAATGAAGATTTATCGATTGATGGAGAAAAGCTGGAGATAACAGACACGTACGTTTATCTTGGACAGCAGATATCAAGTGGGGGTCACATTGATGAAGAAATTAATCGGCGTACAAAACTTGCCTGGAGAGCTTTTGGAAGAAACAGCATAATTTTCAAGAGCAATATGCCATTATGTCTTAAAAGAAAAGTGTTTGATCAATGCATCCTTCCAGTGCTTACGTATGGTGCAGAGACGTGGACCTTAACTAAAAGAGACATACAAAGGCTGCAGACAACTCAAAACATCATGGAGAGGTGCATGCTTGGTGTAACCAGGAGAGATAAGAAGAGGAACACGTGGATCCGAAAAATGACAAGAGTGGAAGACATCATGATCAGAGTTAAATCCCTGAAATGGCAATGGGCTGAACATACTGCCAGAAGAACAGACCATCGATGGACAGCCGAAATTTTAGATTGGATACCAAGGGACAGGAAAAGACCCAGAAGAATACCACATGGAAGATGGGTGGATGAAATTCGAAAGTATGCGGGAGTGACATGGAGGAGACTGGCACAAGACAGACCGTTGTGGAGGAAACTTGGGGAGACCTTCGTCCAGCAGTGGATTGATAATGGTTGACAATGATGATGATGATGATATATATTAAATGCATTCTATATATGCTATTACATGAGGTACATATTCAACGAGGCAAAGAAAACCTGCATCTCTGCTTGGTGTAACCAGGAAAGATAAGAAGAGGAACTAATGGATAAGGAAAATGACAAGAGTGGACGACATCATGACCAGAGTGAAATCACTGAAATGGCAATGGGCTGGACATGTTGCCAGAAGAACGGACCACCGATGGACAACAGAAATTTTAGACTGGATTCTGAAGGACAGGAAAAGGCCCAGAAGTAGACCCCACGAGAGATGGATGGATGAAATTCGAAAGTATGCTGGAGTGACATGGAGGAGACAGGCCCAAGACAGACAATTGTTGAAAAAATTTGGGGAGACCTTCATCCAGCAGTGGACTGATAATGGTTGATGATGATATACCAGTATATATTACAGTGTTTACTGTAATCTTAATGAGAAATCGATGCAACAATATTTTGTTGCATTTAAACAACTAAACAGCATTATTACCTGAGCTACAAGTTTAAAGCAGAAATTTAAAACATCTATGCAAAAATGCTGTGTATACGTATATGTATTTTCCCACGAAACATTTCCAAATGTTAAGTCTCCTTTCATCCCCGCTAACAAACTGCTGAGATATTTATGCTGCACTCAGAACATCTAGTTTTTCATCAACTCAAAGATAGTTCGACAGTTTACAACCAAAAAAGAAAAAAACGAAAAAGCAATTTAAACGTGGTAAGATTAGGTACATACACCGAGGAGCCAAAACATTATGACCACCTGGCCAGTACACTGGTGTGCCAAAATTAAGGACGAAGAGGAGAAATTAGCATAACAGCGGAACGAGCAGGCAGAACGGACCAAAATACCACTCAGGAAATAGACTAGGGTCCGGTACGGTAGGGCATACGCATATATGCAGCATGACGTAGGGGGGGGGGATAGTGTCGGAAGGGTATAAAGCACACGGGCGGTGTACGCTCAGCAATTCGGTGAAAGCTATTGCACGGTGTACATCGGTTTGAACAACGTCGAGTTGCTGCCACCGTGTGATATGGCCAACAGGCAATCCAGTAGACGACATCTGGATGACTTTACCCGAGGTCGCGTCATTGGGAAGTTGGAAGAAGGTCGAAGTGTGACTAGTGTGGCCGAGGAGTTCGGGATCGCTCACAGCATCGTTTCACGAGCTTGGAGAGCATTTCGAACGACAGGAACAGCTGTCCAAGAGTTTAGCAGTGGTCGTCCACGAGCAACCACGGCGGCGGACGACAGGTATATTGTCCTACAGGCGAGAAGAGACAGACGGCAGACAGCAGGAGAAATCGCAGGGCACATGCAACAGACAACTGGACGTCCGTTATCGCATTTTACCGTGGCCAGGAGGCTGCACAAATGTGGTCTATTTGCACGACGACCAGTACGGTGTGCGCCATTAACGCCTGCTCATCGGAGACGGCGGTTTCTGTGGTGCCACGAACACAAGAACTGGACACATCAGCAATGGGGTCGAGTTCTCTTTACGGATGAGAGCCGATTTAGTCTGACGAGCGATTCTGGCCGTATACACATCTGGAGAGAGCACGGAACACGCAATCACACCTCCAACATCATCGAAAGGGACCGGTTTGGAGGTGGCGGAGTTCTCCTTTGAGGCGGTATAATGCTTGGTAGCCGTACTGACCTCCACATCTTCCAAGGAGGTTCAGTCACTGGTGTCCGCTATAGTACCGAGGTCCTCCTGCCTCACGTGCTTCTGTTTAGAGGTGCTGTGGGTCCTGAGTTCCTCTTTATGGACGACAACGCTACACCTCATTGTACAGTGGCTGTCGCAGAGCTGTTGGAGAGTGAAGATATTCAACGCATGGATTGGCCAACAAGGTCCCCGGACCTAAATCCAATCGTGTGGGACCTTCTCGGGAGACGCTTGTCAGCACGTCACCAGCCGCCAGCAATGATTCCGCAGCTGCGATTGGCGCTAAAAGAGGAATGGGCCGCGGTGCCTCAACAGCTCCTTGACAACGTCGTCCTCAGCATGGACAGACGTTGTAAATCTTGCAACACAGTCAGGGGTGATCATATCCCCTACCAAAGACTGGATTTTTCTTGGCAGCCGCCTGTCACTTGGACGTTTCTGTCTTCTGTCCAGTTGTGCTCGAAGCTACCTTTTCAATAAAGTGCCTTTGTATCCTTTGGATTCCTTGTTTGGACGGTTTTGCTCAACTGTCCTATATTCTTACATCTTGGGGATCTTCTGGTATGATTTGGGTCGATGTGGATCACTTCTGCACGACGTTACATTCGAAAAACCGTCTCGTCCTTAATTTTTGCACGCCAGTGTATGATGTTGGTCCTCCACGTGTCGCCAAATCAGATCTTGCCCAGCAAAAAGCAGATTTTTAAAGGTGTCTTGTGTATATCAACACGTTACCAGCAGATCCTTTAACTCTCGGAAGCTAGCTGGTTGAGCCACCGCAGATCGGATTTGTTGCTTCAACATAAACTACAAATGCTCGATTGGATTGATTTGTGGGGAATTTGGAGGCCAGGGAAATATTTAGAAGTGTTAATTATGTTTCATGATCCATTCTCGAACAATCCAGGCACTGTAGCATGGCGCATTATTGTCCTGAAAGAAGATATTACCATAGGGGAAAACCGTCACCGTGAAAGGATGTACCTGGTCAGCAATGATATTAAGGTAGCTGGTTGACGTCATAGTTTCCTCCACATGAATGGCTGGTCCCAAGGTTTCATAACACGGTATATAGCCCAAAGCATTACACTTCCGCCATCGGCGTGTTTTCCTTCCACGGTGCATCCTGATGCCACTACTTCCAGGTAAGCGACGCACACTTCTCCGGCCGTCCACCTGGATCAACAGGAAACGAGATTAATCGGACCAGACGACCTTCTTCCCATCATTCAAGGTCCAGTTTTGATGCTCGCGTGCCCACTGCAAGCGCTTTTCGATGGAAAACCGAGGTTAGCCTGGGCACTTGAAGCGGCTTGGGGATAAGCAGCCCTATTTTTAGCAGGTTTTGACGTACTGGGTGTTGTACACATTACACCCGTCACCAGCATTCAAATTACCGGCGAGTTACCCACAGTATCCTTTCTGTTGGCTCGTACCATACGCTCACGTCCAGCATCAATGAGCCGTGGTCGGCACACACCTTCCCGGTGGTTCGTGGCTTTTTCCTCCTCAGACCACTTTTTTAAGGTATTAACCACGGCTGGCCTTCAGCTCCCCAGTAGCCTTGCCCTCTCGGAAATGCTCTGACCCAGTCGTCTAGCTATTACAATTTGGCCTCTGTCAAACTCGCTGAAGTCGGCAGACTTTTCCATCCGAATAACAAAAATAACACTGATTAACAGAGCTCAGTATCAGGTTTTATTTATACCATTTCATGACCCACACACGCGCGCCTTCTTTTACCTGAAGTTGATTCGATTTGCATAAGGACTCGCCGGTCATAATGTTTTGACTCTTCGGTGTATAAGCAAAGGACAGTGGTAATGAAATAAACACGGGAAGTCAGGGAGGGGTACCAGTAGCCTTAACAAAATCAGGCGGAACTTGAACGACGAAAGAAATACACTGTTGGGTACCCAAAATGCGACACCAAGAAGGAAGCATCCGATTGGCCTGAAATTTGCAGCATGCGTCGCCCGCGAGAGGACATGCAAACGATTAGCATTGCAGGGCATATGCAAATAATGTGCGCCCGGCACGCCACCAAGGAGCACTATAAGAAGGGTGCACAGAAGGCGGGGTTATAATGAATTGAATTTCTCCGTCATTTTTATCCGCGCCAGGATTCGAACCCGGGTCCCCTCATTCCGGAATAAGTTGCTCTACCAATTGAGCTACGCGGACATTTTATTCTGATTCCTATCTGCCTTTATGTCGTGTGCGTCCTTCTGGCAGGTACGTCACATCTCCTGGTACGTTACAGGGTGTAAGTAGTGGAAGTGTGTTCTGCTTCCTGACCTGTGCGTGGGAGGCTTCCAGATGCCTCGTCGCAGAGTACGGCAGTCATTCCAGCACGTTTCGGAGTTTGACAGAGGACGAATAGTGGCTTATCGCGACATCGGCGCCCGTGTGGGACGACATCAAGCCACAGTGAGGCGAGTATGGATTCGGTCGGTGCAGGAGAGACGGACGGACCGACGTAAGCGATTGCCGCAGCCGCAGCACACCACTGAACTAGAGGACCAGTATGTTGTGCGGCGGGCATTGACGGCTCGCACCGCCACATCACGAACGTTACCGCAGGAATTAGGGTGTGTTGCGCAACAACCTGTGCCAGCACGTACCATTCGAAATCGTCTGCAGGAGTGGGGATTTGTCGCACGGCACCCATTGCTCCGATTGCCATTGACGTTACACCACCGGCGAGTGCGGCGGCAGTGGTCCGTTGAACGCCGCACCTGGACTACGATATGGCACGACAATGTCTTCTCCGACGAATCCCGCTTCTGCCTGCAACACCACGATGGTCGGATCCGTGTGTGGCGGCACCGTGGCGAGATACTGTATGACGCATGCATAATGCATCGCCATACCGGTCCGTCGCCTGGCGTTATGGTTTGGCGCGCAATTGAATATGACACCCGCACCCCTCTGTTACGCATCGCCGGTACACTCAGCAACCACCGCACCATCTCCGACGTTTTAGAGCCTGTAGTCCTCTCTTACCTGCAGGACCTACAAGCGGCCACGTTTCAACAGGACAATGCGTGCCCGCACGTGGCACGCATCGTGCAACAATTCTTCACGGCCCACCAGGTGTCACTGCTGCCGTGGCCCCCGCCTGTTATCCCGATATGTCGCCCATCGAACACGTCTGGTCGCTGATCGGCAACCGAGTGGCCCGGCAAACACCACCTGCGGCTACGCCTGATGAACTGTGGCCACGTGTGGAAGCAGCCTGGACCGACATACCCCAAGCCCACATCCAAAACCTCTTTCGTTCGATGCCGCGGCGCGTAGTGGCCGTTATTGCCAGCATTGGGGGCCACATGAACTCTTGATGTCTGCGTGTTCCGCAAGTCGCACTGGCCTGTAAGCTCAATCGTTTCATCTTTGTATCTGTTGTTATGTGTCCAGTAAATCTAACTTTGCTATCTCGTGTCCTTCTTGGTGTTGCATTTTGGGTGGCCAGCAGTGTAATTCAACGCTTCAAACCTTACCACCCCTAAGGAGTGTGAAAATGATTGCTGCGGCATGCAGTCTTTCTCGCTGTGTTTAACGATGAACGTATTATCGAACGGAGGGGCTAATTGAATGACATATCATTAAATAGGAGGGTCACTCTGAGTATGCAGATTGCAGAAGTCATCCGGAGAAAGCAAAGGGGGTTAGGAAGGGCCCCACCCACGTCACTCGGCAAATCCCGTTCCCGTGCGATTGCATTACAATGAAGAGAAAAATAACCTCACAACGGCACATTTGCATTAGAAAAAATTAGTGCTTGGCCATACTGATTTTTTATTTAAATTCTAAAAATAATTGGCGTTCAAACTTGAAAAATGTAGGGACGCATAATGTGTTGGGTGGCAAACTAAAGCCTAGAGTTGAGGGGGCGGTGCCTACTTAAGAAAAAGTTGAGGTCCCCATACGATTCAACGCTCGTAAAATAGTGAGCACATCCAGTAGTAAAGGCTTCCTTTAACGTTACTAGAACTATAACAAAGACACTTTACAATAAGTTAATACGGACGGTTATGCAAAAGGAGAAGAAACAAAGTAACCCTATAAGCAAACTGGACACTCCTACATTCTCAAGAAATTGCACTTTATTTGCTTTTAGGCTTAGTTCTTATTTTGGCCCAATTACACTGAACAACACTGAAATACCCCCAAAACATTTAAATTCTATATTTTAGAATACGCTAAAAGTGAAAATGAATTCATTTTTTTTTTCGTGTCACCAAACGCAATTGTGTTAGGCTGTGTTTCATCCCTTGCGAAGCGAAATATCTGGGAATACTCGGGAACATCTGGAGCGCACTGTTTTAAATCTGGGGTATTCGGGTAAAGCTCCAATGAACTACTACCATTTTATGACCCATTTCTGGTGTCAAAGCTTTCACTTGTTTCGTTTGCGATAGTTCAAATCAGTTTCGGCTTTGCGGGGCATTTTACACACGGCTCCTATGTAGTGGGTTGTTGCAGTTAAAATGACCGATTTCAGGATATTTCCGTTTAGCGCCGTTCTGCATATTTACCGTTGTACAGCAAACGTACATGTGATACAGGCTTCGACAGAATAACATCAACACCTAGGAAAAGGAGGTTTTACGTACCTGTTACGGCGTGGGACCACCTTCGGAATTCGAAACCGGCTGAATCCTCCTTGGAATGGACGTGTACAAATCCTGGGTGGTGGTTAGTGGGATGTTACATCATTCTTCATGCAGAAACAGCTCCAGGTCCTTGAGAGATGCAGAAGGAGGATAACAGGATATTACTCTGTTTTCTAACACAGACCAGATTGGTTCGATGATGCTCAAGTCTGGTGATGGAGGAAGCCAAGGAAGGCGTGAAAGTTCTTCCTGATTTTCCTCAAACTATGATTAGACATTCTGAGCTCTGTGAATTGGGGAGTTATCATCTTGATAGATGGTATCACCAGCAGGAAACAATGCCTGAGCCATTGGGTGGACTTAGTCGGCCAAAATGGTTTCATACGCCCTACCAGTCATCCGTCCTTTCAGGGTGATCAGGGGTTTCTTACGCCCTACCAGTCATCCGTCCTTTCAGAGTGATCGAAGTCCGTTAGATACCCGTGGAGAACACTGTAGTGGTGGTTGTGTCATGACCCCACAGAGCATGGCAGAACCACCACTACGATTCACTTTTGGGAGCAAACAGTCTGGGTTGTACGCTTCTGACGGTGTTCTCCACACGTAGACACGTCCTACGGTGAGGAATGGCGTGAATGAATATTTATCCGACCGCATTACACGCTTCCATGCATCGGCAATCAACGATGTATGCTTCTGGCACCACCACTGCCGTCGCCGTTATGCATTCATCCGGGTCACCAGAGGTTTTGCAATAGCAGCTCTGCCATTAATATCTTGTTTTTGCAGTTCCCTGCTCATTGTTTACGTTGATACTGGGGTCTAGAGATGCAGATTGAGCTCCGCTCTAATTTTCAGCGCCATGGTCTTCTTATTACGGGCAACTCCTCTTTAATGCTCTCCTGTCTCTATCAGTCAGGGTCGTTTTCCGGCCGTTCTTGTGTTTCGCAGACGAGGATTTGTCACGAATATGGTACGCTGCCATGACGCTAGACATAGTATCTCTAAATACCCCCACTACCCTATTGACTGTTGTCATGGAGGTACCAACTATCCGGCTACTAATAATTAGCCCTCTTTCGAAGTCCGTTAGATCGCTCATTTCATCGTCACCCTGAAAGAAATTTTGCAACAAGACACTTTAAATGCACTTAAATAGGACCTTGAGGTTCTAAACAAAGCTATTGCAACCAAAAAGTTGTGGATACCTTTGCGTATTGTGACGTACGCAGCTGCATTAAAAGCCACGTCTCTGAGCGTGGTGTTCACATTATTCTGTCCAACCCCTGTACATCACATAGCACTTTGGACTATTGTCTCTGCGCAATAGGATTGTCAACTGTTGTGTGTTCACTGGTTAGAGTGAACACGGTGAAGTGTAAGTTGGCCACAGAACCAAGTCAAATTCGCGTTAATTTTCTTTATGAGTTTAAATTGGGACATTCTGCATCCGAGGCTGCAAGGAGGGTGACTACGGGATTTGATGAGTACCATGCGTCGTTGGTTCGCAAAATTCCGTTACGGCGATACTAATCTCTAAACTGAACCCAGCGGGCACAAACCTGAAACTATCCTGTTGAATTGAAGGAAATCCTTAAATCGGATCCACGCCAACGAGAGGTCGCGCAGAAGTTAAATGTCCACTATTCAGCAGTGTCCCGGCACCTAGAAATCATGGGTAAAGTGAAAAAAAAAACTTGATCAGTGGGGCCCGCATGAGCTAACCAAGGAACACAAGGCACGCCTTCTCGAACATGCTCTTCTGTGCTTAACAGGAAAGAAAGGGAAGGATTTTTTCAGCGCATTGCGGCTACTGATGAGAAATGGTAACTATATGATAATCGTAGACGTTTCGCTCAATGGTTGGATGCCGATGAAGGGCCCAGGAACATGCCAAAGCCAGCCTTACACCCAAATAAAGTGATGGTCACTGTGTGGTGGTCATCTATAGGCATGATCCAACATTCATTCTTGAGACCTGGTCTGACCACCACAACGGAATGCTATTTTGACGACCTGCAACAAATGCATGAGAAATTGTGCAGAAAACAGCTGTTCTTATGCTCCATGATAACCCTCGCTCCCATATCACACGAATAACCGTGTAAAAACTTCACCATTTAGAATATGAGACGCTGTCACATACCGCTTACTCTCCGTACCTTGCACTAACGGACTATCACTTCTTTCGGCAACTGGACCGTTTTTGTCCAAGAGGATCTTCAACAGTGATGCAGCTGCTTACCATGCGCTTGAAGAATTGATCGCTTCCAGAGAACCGGAGTTTCTCAAAGTTGGCATGAACACCCTTACGACCCATTAACAGAATTGTATTGACGTCGCTCATGACTATTTTGATTGATCAGGTACGTTGTTTCTGCATTTCTGCTTGCTTTCAGCGCTTCGATCATTTCACCTGCAACAACCCAATAGTTACGATGTCGCGAGCACTTCAATGTGTAAATTAATCTTTTTTGTTACGTGTGTGGTGAATATATTACGAAATTCGAATTCTCCAGTGATTCAGAAGGCAAGTGAGTATTATTTTTGCTGCAAAATTGGTAATCAAGATTAGAGAATTGAACGCCTCGTGTGTGATATTAACGATATTTAAGGGGTTTGTTAAACGGCAGATATTAGCGATATTTATGGATTTTGTCAAACGGCATGCAGCCTTCAATGTCATTTTCTATCATAATGATATGAAAAGAGAAAAGGACCAACAACGAACATCTCTTTAACTACGTGACATATCTGGCTCTTTCTCGAAAAATAAGCACGCATGCACACACACTATAACGAAGTAAATTTCTCCGTCATTTTTGGTCCACGCGGGAATCGAACCCGAGTCCACTTATTCCGGAACAAGTCGCTCTACCAACTGAGCTACGCAGACGTTCGTTCTTGCTGCTATCTGCCTTTATGTCGTGTGCGTCCTGCGAGGCAGGCACGTCACAAAACACATACACGAGCTGTCATAGAGGACCTTGTGTTCGAGTTTACCCGAATTTGCTATCAGCCATAAGACCCAATAAACACAATGATTTCATACCAATGTCCAAGTCGTTGTAAAAATGAACCCTGGATAGACATCAAACTCCTCCTCTGAATGTGGACCATCCTATTTGACTAATCCTGATTAGTACCCTGAATCGGTAAAAGCTCTTTTAATTCCGTTGTTAGAGCTGAACGACTGCGTGAGAAACCTGAACCTTACGAAAAAACAAGTTGAATTGTTAGTTCTTTGGCTACAAGAGTGGTATCTTCGTCAGCCTGGCCACTAAAGTCACAACCTACTAGGGGCGTTCAAATGAAAAGGTACGAAACGTCATAAGAACGTAACCGTTAACATATTTGCCTATGCCGCTATGGGAGAACGTAGCGACACATCTAGGGATGCGATTAGAGTCGCCGGCGTGGATCGGAGCATGCGCGGGCGCCCGCATGCGCAGGAGAGAGCAGAGGCTCTTATAAAGAGCGCCGTCCAATTGACGCGGCAGTGCATGTGAGGACAGGATGTCGTTCACATTGCAAAATTCGACGATTGAGGAGCAGCGAGGCGTTATCCGATTTCTGACAGCGGAAGGTGTTAAACCGGCAGCTATTCATCGCGGAGGGTGTGGTTCTGCTCCATGATAACGCGCGTCTACACGTCTCCACGGTCACACACGCGGAACTGGCCAAGTTCCAGTGGGAGCAGCTTGACCATCCGCTCTACAGCACGGACATGTCGCCCTGCGATTTTCATGTGTTTGGTCCCCTGAAAAAACATCTGAAAGGGAAGCGCTTCCACTCGGACGACGAACTCAAGGACGCTGCGCAGGACTGGGTCTCGTCACGGCCACAGGAATTCTGGGAACAAGGAATCCTTCGGCTCGTTAATCAATGGGATCGTTGTGCTGCGGCCTATGGTGTATACTTTGAATAAAGTCTTCATTTATACCCACAGTGTCGTTTCGTACCTTTTCATTTGAACACTCCTTGTACAAAAAAAAGGTAATCGCAATCTGTCATCTTTTTCTCAAGGAGAGGCCATCTTGTTTATTGCAGTGATGTAAATTGAGTATTTTCTGAGTTGGGAAGGGACTGTATTCTCAAGAATGAAATAACTTCATACGTAGATTCTTCCAAACTAAGTTAAAAGGCGTTGTTATAACACAACGAAAGCACTTAACCATCGACACCACTAGCCTATGTTGCCCACATGATTCTTTCACGTGATTCTTCATTCTTCCACATGATTGTTTCACTGGCCAGAATATGGATCTTGTCCTTAAATCCATCAGTAACTCACAACAGGGATGTCCAAAATGTAGGGACCTCAAAGTAATGGTACTTCTAATAGGAATGCAGTCAGGGTACACAACATTTTGTTGTTTTTTTCTGTGCGTGAAACAATCGAGATAGGGAACATCATTATGAGTTCAAAGGGTGGCCTCTTAGAGAAAGTTCAGTGTATGATGGTAAAGTGTGAAGTACCAACCGCTCATTCATTCCGACAAAATTGTATTGCCACCGCTCTGCATCAACTTCTACTTGATGAAAAATTTCGTTAAGTCTGTAAATAAAGGGAAGGAGTGGATTTCAGTATTGGAAGGAAAAGTTTCTTAGACTGAGAGATGCCAAATTGAAAAAAGGTAAAGTGAAATCAGGAATCTCGCTAAATACGGGCCGCTTATAACGAGCCCATACTTAGCGAGAGTGCTGATTTAACGAGCGAAACGGGAAGTTTTGTTTATTATAACGTTAATTCAAAGCAAATTTAATCATTTTTAACGAACAAAATTTAATAAACTCCCAGGTTTTAACGAGGGCGTAAAATAGCTAAGGTTATCAATTGTAACAAGCAAAGTAACAAAATTTAATGGAATTCCATATTTAACGAGGCAAAGAAAACCTGCTGCGCACTGTCCTGAAATGAAGGAATGGAAGTTGTGGCATACAGGATGAAATTGCAATAGCGTAGTGGACTCTAGGTGTACTAGTAGAGAAATGTTGATAGAAAAGCAATGGGGAGTAAAAAAATGTTTCACAAGCGATTTGGGCAAGAGAATCTCCTCCACCCACTCCACAGGGCTAATTTGTTACACGCCCCGGGAGCACCGTCTCAGCAGAGTTGAAAACAGGCGCCCTACTCTTTGACGCACATGCATTTAGTGGATTTCTGGGTGACGACTGCTGCGAGGAATAGGGAAGTAATGGAATAGAGATGTGGTCTGAGAAGAAACAGGATATATCAATTCCTGGAATTGTGTCCATTCAAGTGAACATTGCATTGGAAATATCGGTGCTGCTATCGCTTCATGTATATCGTTAAACAGCGGTTAACTCGCGTAGCCGTTAAGTAAAAAATTCTCAACTTTTATGAGAAACAAAATGTCTAAGAGAAAACTGTTGTCCGTAAACGATAAAGTTGCCATCATTAGAGAACTAGAAAATGGTGAAAAAAAGATGTTGCCGTATGTTATGATATAAACTACTGTTTGTGAAAATTGCGACACCAAGAAGGAACCATGCGATTCAAATGAAATTTATACCACACATTACCGATATAACTGTGCATAAGTGATTTAATTTTCAGAACAATGCAACAATTTTTACATGCAAAAATCAGTATCTTGTGAAGCCTTCACGAGCTGCAATAAGAGCTTCTTGACGGCGTGGCATTGAATCGAAAAGGCGTTGGATGGTGTCCAACGCCTTTTCGATTCAATGCCACGAGTCCACAGATCATTGGAACTTACCGCTGGAGAACTTTGATGAGCCAGTTGGCGAGTGACCATATCCCAGACATGTTCAATAGGCGACATATCTGGCGAACGTGCAGGCCAGGGAAGAAGCAGTATCCGCTGTGCTACGAAGAGGGCTTGAACATTCCTGGCAACATGTGGTCGGGCATTGTCCTGCTGAAATATAGCGTCAGGAGTGCTCTGAAGGAAGGGTATGATTTTTACGAGTACAATTTCCCTGATGTAGTGGTCGCTGTTGAGATAGCCCTCAAGTCGTAGCAGCCGAGATTGCGAACGCTACCCAATAGCACCCCACACCATCACACTTAGCGTTCAGCCTGTATGACGCTCGAAAATGTATGCTGGAAGTAAGCGCTCACCACAATACCGTCTAATGCGCATGCGGCCATCATGGTAGTCGAAGTTGAATCGGGTCTCGTCCGAAAACACGACATATTGCCAATCAGCACACCATTGTCTGTGTGGAAAACCCCATTCCAGCTTGAGACGTCCATGATTCAGGGTCAAACAAATCCGTCGCAAACGGATGCGTGCAACCAGTCCTCCGTGCAGCAGACGGAGTCGAATTGTGGAGGCAGACAATGCCACACCTGTTGCAGTGCTCCACTGTTGTGCTAACACTTGCGCAGATGCGGAACGGTTCGTCACTACCGTACGGAAGAGGTTTCGGTCATCCCGCGGTGTCGTCACATTTCTCGGTCCACTGCCGGATTGTCGATGCACCTGGTTCTCCTCGGTCCACTGTCGCCACACGCGCATCCCTGTCGTGGCGTTATGTTCCGTCCGAACCGCAATGTCGCGGTACGAAAATGTACCTTCACGCAGACCAATCATTTGTCCCAGTTGAAACTCTGTCCTATGGTGATATTGCGCCCTTCGTCGTCGCCGAGGCATTATTGAATCCTGGAGTCCCTTTTACAACTAGCTGTCCGCGATGCTCTATTGGTGTGTATCCTAAACAGCGCTATCTTTATATCCCTCACTCGACTGTCCAGAGGGCGCTGCCAGGCTCAGATATGCGCAGTGATTCTGCACTTCTAATCATTCGCATGCCCTACCCTACTATGCATATTGTTGGAAATAGTCATATTGCTGCTGTACTTCCCCCGCCGTTTAAACCAACACGCTTATGCAAAGACGCAACGTATACACATGGGACGTTGACCACCGTCGTCAATCAGTATAAAAGACGAATCTTCATGACACAGTCGTGAGGGTGAGCTTCATGTGCTGAAGTCTATAAGTTCGATATTTCGCAGTGATGGTTCCAGTACCAGTGCGTAGTGGAGGATTTCAGCTCCTGCTACGAGTGACTGATTCCTGAAGTATGCAGAAGTGTCCAGCAGAACAGCAAGTGTATAATATCTTTATAACTACGTTAAGGGAAGCTTCAAGTAGTAAGACCTGTTATGTGTCTTTCGTTAGTTCCACTGAACACTGAACAGTGTTGCTACATGCAAACAGCATTAGAAGGCTAGTCCAAAGGACTAAAATAGGACTAAAACGATTGCAAATTATTTATGACTTTTACACTAAATGTATCGATATATGTACCAAACAGTTCCCAAACTGAAGGAACGTTTAATTTTCATTAACTGTAAACATGTGAAGCTACAGATAAAGCTACTTTTCGTTCCTGTTAAAGTATCTCGATCTCAATTTAGCAGCTTGTGTTGCAAATTCAGTCTTACTCAGTTAGTGTATTCTAACAGCTAGAGAGTCTGTAGAACTACACTGCCGGACAATTGCTAAGGACGGATCACAATAGCAACAATAGCAACCATAAAATGAAAGGCAGGAAAATGTGGAAATTAGCATACGTGCGGGATACAGTAAGACGTGTTGTGCGTATGCAAATTTTGGATTGCCGAACTTGTTCGTGACGTCATAGCGCTGATAAGAGATATAAAGGATTTGAGGCGTATTGACCGTTGTTGTTCAAACGCAAAGTTGAAAGGGAAAGAATCAATTGACGAACTTGCAATTTTCAGTATGTCTTTCCGACATCCCCTATAGATGATTTTACGCGTGGCCGTATTATTGGCAAGATTGAAGAAGGGCGAAAAATAACAGATGTTGCCAGGGAGTTCGACGTCAGCCACAGTGTTGTTTCAAGGCTTTGGAAATCATTTCAAACAAATGGAGAGTGTAGCAAACGTCACGGGGGAGGTCGTGTTCGCAGTACGACACCTGCAGAAGATCGGTACATAGTGCTATCAACAAAAAGACACCGGCGCAGCACAGCTAGTGAGGTAGCAAATCAGTTTATGGCTGCTACTGGCAAGCGGATCTCCCGAAAAACTGTCGCCAGACGTTTGCATGGAGGAGTACTATACGCCCGCCGTCCTGTTGTGTGCATCCCATTGTCCAGACGTCACCGTACCGCCCGTTTGCAATGGTGCCATCGACATCGCAATTGGACTGATAACGACTGGTCTACTGTCCTCTTCTCAGATGAGAGTAGATACAGTCTATCGTCTGATTGTCGACGACAACTGATCTGGCGTGATAGTGTTACTGCATATTGTCCAGCAAACATACAGGAAAGGGACCGATATCCGACATGTAGTGTCATGGTATGGGCTGGCATCATGATCAATGGCCGTACGTCCCTCTATGTGCTTCCAACTGGGACTATGACTGGCCAACGATACATTAATGATGTTCTGCTACCTCATGTTCGCATGTTCCGTGGTGCTGTCGGTGATAGATTCATTTTCATGGACAACAACGCAACATGTCATCGAACAGTCGCTGTCCAGGAGTGTCTTGAGAGTGAGGATATTCAACGCCTCGTATGGCCAGCACGTTCTCCAGATCTGAATCCCATTGAAAATGTGTGGGATACTTTGGGGAGGAGTCTTGCTGTTCGCCAATGCCCTCCAATAAACAAGGACACCCTCATCCGTGTACTGACAGAGGAATGGGATAAATTACCCCAACAGCTGCTTGATAATGTTGTGCAAAGCATGACACGACGTGTGGAATCTTGCATCGCCCTCCATGGTGGCCATATCCCGTATTGACATCTTACGCCGGAACGCCTGCGGACGGTAATGGCATTTTTTTCACGTTTACGTTTTCTGCACAAAATGGCCTGTTTGTCCCTTGAACACGTTCCAAAGCCTTCTGGATTTCAGAGCACAATAAATTGTCTTTCTTGTAATGTCCTGGCATTCTGACCTTATTTTATTTCACTTGGCATCCAACCACACTTACTTTTTTATGCGCTATATAGCAGTTTATGATCCGTCCTTAGCAATTGTCCAGCAGTGTATTAGGAACTGCGCACCTTCAACACATATCCTCTAAGTTTCACGTGATTACCATCATTCCTTCATGGTGTTGCAATTTTCACTAACTGTAGTGTATATCGGTATACGGTATAATGTAAATGAATACGTATATTTTCCCTCGTGCATACATTTATATTATGAGATTTTTCACCCTGAACGGATTTGGCAAGCACACGGATTTAACGAAGGTCTGTCGCGAGCTCCTTGTTATAAGTGGGCTCTACTGTAATTTCATTGGCCCACAAATCCGGGCAATCATGGAGAACCCTGTATTTGAGGGAAAACTCGTTAAAATCGAAAAAGCAACCATTCTTGCATTCGGGCCGCGGGTGGCCTAGTGGGCAACGTTCGTGACTGCCATGGAAAGGGCCTCAGGTTCGATCCCAGGCAGATACGAACTCTCGATCCACTAAATATCCTCCGTACGTCGGATGGGCACGTTAAGCCGTCGGACCCCGGGTACTGGCCCCCCGGTAATAAATAAGGGCGTCTTCCACCCCCTTTCTACTTCGCTTCCGTGTCCCTTTCCTATCGGGCGCTCTAGCCCAAATCTCCTAGTTTCTTATTTCTAAGGGTTGTTTAAGACCTGGGGTCAGACACTCCCTTCCTAAAATCCTCTACATATGATCATGATCATCATTCTTGCATTCAAAGCTCTATGTACTAACTTCCTAGAAAATTTCAGGGCGGAAAACTATCGTGAAGTAGAGAATGTGAAAGGCATGTACAAGGTGCGATCAAAAAGTATCTACATCGGATATACAGAGAGTGAGTCGAAAGTTTTGCAATATTTGGATCACTTTATGTCTTCATATGTACTTTTACGACAAAAGCTGACTAGCATTCAAAGTATAGGCCATCGTGTTGCACCGTCTTTAGCCATCTGTCTGCCAGTTCTTCGATTCCGCGGTGGTACCAGTTCTTGTCCTTCGAGGCGAAGAACTCCTTCAACCCAGCTGCCACCTTCTCCTTGCTGTTGAAGTGCCACCCGTGGAGGAAGTGGGCCATGGACCGGAACAAGTAATAATCTGACGGGGCAAGGTCCGGACTATATGCTGGGTGTGGCATCAGTTCGATGCCCTCAAGTTCCTGGAGTTTTGCCCGGGTCGTTCGTGCGGTGTGAGGCCGAGAGTTGTCTTGCTGTAGGAGAGCGAGCTTTCTCTTCACCAATGGCGGGTACTTCTCCAAAACGGCATACATCCGCTCCAACTATTCAAAGTAGCGGTTGGCGTTGATGGTCCGACCGCCTGGAGCAAATTCGTAATGGATTATCCCCTTGAAATTCCACCAGACGCACAGCATCACCTTATGTTCGAAGAGCCCACGCTTGGCAACAAATTCTGGAAGCTGGCCAAGGCTCGACTACTGCCGTTCTGTGTCAGGATTACAGAAATAGACCCACTTTTCATCGCTCGTGACAATTCTCTTAATGAAACGTACATCGCGCGGGTTTTCTAGGAGTTTCGTGCACACTTCCACTCGGCGGTTTGCTTCAGCTGGCGTCAGTTCGTGGGGGCAATGCGGCAGCTCATATAGACCTTGCCGAGGTCCTGAAGGTGACGAACCACGGTGGTCTGTGATATGCCCAGCTCGCCTGAAAATCTCCGAGTGCTGGTTGTCGTATTTGCCTCTATTGCCTGGCGCACGGCCTCCGAAGCCACGGTTCGTGGCCTATCGTCGAGGCTTCTGTCACTTGAGTGAAATTCCTTAAACCATCTGGTTGCGGTGCTCTTGTCCACGGAACATTCCCCTTTCGCATGACAAATGTTTCGTGTTGCTTGAGCAGTGTTATGGCCGAGTTCAAATTCGTAAAGTAAAAGTTCCCTAATTAGTCGGTTGTGGCTGTTCATCTTTAGGCGTCCCAAGCACTAGCAAAACGACGACATGAAATGCTGTTCACAGCAACTACTACCACTTTATATCCCTTTCGACTGACTGCAGTGCGCAACTTGAACTAGTTTTAACGCGTGACATACCCGCCGCAGCACATGCGTTTATGCAAATATTGCAAAACTTTCCACTCACCCTCTGTATTAAAAAAAAAATAATAAGTACAAGATTTACAGATTTGAAATTTAATCGCCTTCGACGTAATCCCTTGCCTAGGCCGCACACTTAAACCGGCGCTGTTTCCACTGCTCGAAGCATTTTTTCAAGTCATCTTCTGAAATAGCAAAGAGATTCTTCATCGCATTCTGTTGCATCTCCTCAGCATCGTGAAATCTTTTTCCTTTCAAGTGGTATTTGATTTTGGGGAAGACAAAAAAGTATCAGGGAACGAGTTCTGGTGAAAAGGGCGGCTGTCGAACCAGTGTGATGTGGTGCTTAGCAGGAAACTGCTGCACAAGTTGAGATGCATGGGCAAGCGCGTTGTCATGGTGGAGATACCACTCGCCACTCTCATGCAATGCCGGCCCTTTGCGACGAACTGCGTCTCTCAAACACCGCAAAACTTGATTGTATCTCTGTTGATTGTCCGGTCTAATGACCGAGGTCTGGTGAATATAGGGTGGCTGTTGGACTTGTGTGGTGAGATGCTTAGCAAGGAACTGCTGCGCAAGTTGCAATGCATGGGCAGGCGCGTTGTCATGGTGGAAATACCACTTGCCACTCTCATGCAATGCTGGCCTTTTGCGACGAACTTCGTCTCTCAAACGCCCCAAAACTTGTCAATAATACTTCTTGTTGATTGTTTGGCCTGATGGAGAGTATTAATGATGCACAATTTCCTCATGATAAAAAAAAAAAAAAACAGAGAGCATTGTCTTGACATTGCTGCCGCTCTGTCGTGCTTTTTTGAGGTCTGGGAGAGTTTGGGGTCTTCCACTGTGAAAACTGGGCCTTAGTTTCGGGGTCATACCCATAAACCCACGAGATTCATAACCAATTATATAATCATTATCATAAAAATTCCGCGCACCAAGAAAGAGGCGTCGGATTGAAATGAGATTTTAGTAGTCAGATATTACATACGAAGGACAGAAGTGATTACCATATCACAGCAGCAGGACGATTTCCCGCGGACAAACGGTACACATTCAGGTCAGCGTTAGTATCGCATCGGACCGACTCGTGCTCGGATACATGCGGTGATATAGTCCTGCATGGAGTCAAAGAGACTCCGTATGTTATCCTGGGACAGACTGGCCAACACTTCTTGCAACTGACGATCTAAATCACGAACACTGGGACATGGAGAAAGCTGGCGTCCCGTCTGGTCCCACATGTGCTCGATGGGCGAGAGATCAGGCGATCTGGCAGGCCACGGAAGCATTGAAGCATGGCGTAAACAGTCCTGGAAAACCCGAGCCGTGTGTGACGGGCGTTATCCTGTTGAAAAATGGCTCCGGGCTGACCCGCCAGGAAAGTCAGGACATGGGGCTGCAGGATCTCCTGTACGTAGCACTGGGCTGTCAACGTCCCTCGGATCACTGCGAAGGAAGTCCGGCTGTCGTACGCGATGGCTCTCCAGACCATCACGCCTGCAGTTCGGGACGTGTGCCGCTGTATAGTGAGGCTGGGATTGTAGCGCTCACTTGCGGTCCTCCACACTATGTCACGGTGGTCGTCCGTTCCCACACAGAAACGGAATTCGTCGCTGAACACTATACGTCGCCAGTCCGTAGCATTCCACGTTGTTCGATGCTGACACCACTGCAATCGACGCCGATGATGGTCAGGTGTTAATGGCAGAAAACGTAAGGGCCATCGAGAGTGCAGATTCGCCTCTGCCAGGCGTCTGGAAATGGTTCTGGCGGACACAGGAGTCCCTTGTACAGCCGCCACATGTCTCTGGATATTGTACAAGGCCGTCGTTGCATATGTGCGTGCCACTCTCACGATCCCACGGTCCTCTCTGCTGTTGGTGTATCTGGGTCGTCCAGAGCCAGTCCGCCGTGTCTGTGTGCCTTCTCATGTTCACTTCTCCTAACACGATCGCACCGTACTGTCCCACAGGCCCAAATGTCGGCCGATTCGGCGCGCCGGCCACCCTGCCTCTCTCATACCGACGATCCGGCCTCGTTCAAACTCCGTCAGTTGCCCGTTCGCACATCTACGGTGGCTCCTCGGCATGCTTATCGCTCAGGGATCTCACGTGACTCTAACAGTGCCCTTCGGCACGAATGTGGAGTCCCCAGCGAGGCGGCTTTTAAGCCCCAAGGATTCCGATTGCAGCGCCGGTCTTGGACGCTCGGGCATGCGGAATCGCACGAAACTTTAAGCGTTTGCATGTCTGCCTTCCCCGTAGCTGTCCGCCGAGTTTCTCGTTAATCACAAAGTTTTTTCTTGGTGCGCGGATTTTTATGACAATGAGTGTCGTAATTTTTTTTTTTAATTTCGTCGTTTTCGACGCAGGTCACTAGCAGCTGAAACACGGGCCGGTTTTTGCTCAGAGCAATTTTGGCAAAAATTTGCCTGAGACGCGTGTCGTACCCAAATTGTCCGTAATTATCGACTTAACTGAACCGAAACTAATGTTGAAGTCTTGAGATAACTCACGAATAGTGATTCGGCGATTTTCTGCCCTAGTTCGACATTGTTTTCACTTTTGCATGTTGCGGACCCCCCAGATCGTTTATCACTCTCAACGCTTTCACGCCCTAAAATGTTTACACCACTCATAAATTTGTGCAGGGCTTGTACAATCCTCCCCATGGAGTCTGTAACTTTAAATATGTGTCTTTGCAGGTTTCGCCAGGTTTTTGACAAAATCTGATGCAAATTTGTTAATAATTTTTTTTTTCGACATAGCAAGTGAGACGAACAGCTTAACACACGTAAGAACAAAGCATTACTGTGAACGAAACGAACAAACAGGGGAGACGTGACTTAAGGCACATGCGTAGTATGTTTCAAGGTCAACTGGTGCCAAACCGCTTCCTGCTGTGTGGCGCTGTTTCAAACTTATGCAACCAGTCTGGATACTTTTTTATATCACAGCTCTTAAGACTGAATGAGGTGCAATATCTCCCTTGCAATCCAATTTTACACTCGCAACTAAACTTTTTTCCGCTGAACGACGAGGATAGAAGGATAATGGGAGCGACGACCAATCTCTTATTCTTATGAACCTTTTGTTATCTCATTTTTGGACTAAGCCTGTCATTTTTAACTGGTAAGAACTATTTTCAGCCCTTAATATGGTAAGATTTTGTAAAAAGAAAATACAGGTAGGCTCAGTTCTGATTGAGCCGTCAGTTTGGAACGTAGGACTACGACTTTTTTTTTTTTTTTTTTTTTATTGGAGGTTTAACGACCACCGTGAGCAACTCAATGGGCTATAAGCAGTCGCCCGTCCCTAATTTAGGGTCACTGGTTCCAGGGAAGGGAGAGAGCCAGTTCCGTAAGACAAACACAACATCCATGCCTGACCGGGATTCGAACCCGGACCCCTTACAGACGAATGATCAGAGACCAGCGCCTTAGACCACTGCGCCACCGGGGCGGCGACTACGACTTGCAGATCGGAGAGTTGAAATGAGCTAATCGAGTATGGTGTCAAAGCGTTTATTTAATTTGTTATAGCCAAGGTCTATGATATGAAAAGTAGCTTACATAATTTTTACAAGTAATGCTGGATACATTGCGAACACAAAGCAGAGTTCGAGATGGGCCGGGTACGGGTTCGATCGGTGTGTTGGATTTTTGTTTGGTGACGGCTGCTTTCAGGAGTTCTCGATGCTCTCAAGTTCGTCGGTCTTCTCGGGCTTGTTACATACCTCATCACTTGATATTGCTCCTCGTTTTGATTTTCTCCACTTTTGCTTGCGTTCATTCTGCGAATTCCGCAGCATTGTCGAAAATGTTAACCCGTTCACACCGAACCAATTTTTAAAAATTTTAGTTGGAACCACTGCGATATGTTCTTTATATATTTGAATAGATCTCGTCGAGAGCTTTAAAACGATACCACGCACAGTCGTTTTGCACTCACGGTTGCCCAGATAAACCGCGATATTGTCAAAAGTGTTCACCGGTTCACAAGAAAACAATTTTTAAAATGTTCAGTTTCAAACCACTGCGAAATGTTTTTCGTATATTTGAATAAATCTTGTCAAGAGTTTTAAAGCGACACCACGCTCAGTCGTGTTGCGCTCACAGTTGCCGAGATATGCTGAATCAAACTCGGCGGCACACCCAGAAATATTGCATCTCTCCCGCGCACAGGGATCGAGGGGAACTTCGATGTATTGCCGCCCCGGTGGCGCAGTGGTCTAAGGCGTTGGCCTCTGATCATTCGTCCGAAAAGGGTCCGGGTTCGAATCCCGGTGAGGCATGGATGTTGTGTTTGTCTTACGGCACTGGCTCTCTCCCTTCCCTGGAACCAGTGACCCTAAATTAGGGACGGGCGACTGCTTATAGCCCATTGAGTTACTCACGGTGGTCGTTAAACATCCAATCAAAAAAAAAAAAACTTCTATGTATTGCGCAGTACGCGAATTGGACTCCATGCTGTTTACGAATATGCTAACACGATTAGTGCGCGGCACGTATTTTTAACGCTATAATGATTTTAAGCTTAATTGGGACCTATTTTTGTCACAGGTGTTCGGCAGTACGTCGCCCCACACTATCTACGGAGTTACTCGAAGTCCTCCGTCAAAACTGCAGTAAGATTTTTTTTTTTTTTTTTTCAAATTTTTAATTTTTTCTTAAACAATTAAACTTGATTTTCCAGAAAAAAAATGATAGGTGATAGAACATTTTGAGTTTCAGATTCGGAATCCGGGAAAGCTGTGAGTTAAAATCCCCTACTTTTGTATCGGAGCAAGAAATAAAGTTCAAATTTGTTCTTCGTTGTTATCTTTCTGCTTATTTTGCTTCCAATTTGTTAAACAAATACGCAGAATTCCAGTTGACATCAGGAGCTTGCACTCCCAAGCGTTATGATTCGCCCGTTGTTTGTTCCATTAATGCAGACGCACTGTGGTACAGCGTGTAGAAGGGATATAATTGTGGGTAATTAAACTCCGGGCAATGACGTCACTGAGAAAAGACGGGAAAAGAAGTGGGGCGCAGATGATGGCGATGAAACCAAACTCATAGTTTGAAAACTGAGCCATCGTGAGGGACTATCACTACAGTGCGTTGAACATGAAGTAGTGGAGTAATTAAAAATTCCCTTTTTTCGGGACTTTTTTTTTTTCTAGGAGAGGGAGATCCTTTGAATAATGAGAGGGTACACACCCAGCCGTTAAGAGCTAAATAAAAGCAACAGGAAGTACAAGTTTTCATTGAAATCTAATATCAGTGGTTGCAGTAACAAAAGCATAGTTACGAATCCGAATTTTTATCGTGATGCGAGGAACCTTTCTCAGTTCTGAGAGGCTTATGATGTTCGAATATCCAAAGATCTGCTTGACGACGCGATTTTTGGTCATTTGAATACGAGAAATCTTAAAAGCATGGCAGATAAAACTTTTATTTTATTTTATTTTAAATAATCGGTTTTCGAAAAATTTCGTTTTTACTCGGACAAAATAAATGCAAGACAAAAGAACGATTTACTTGTTAAAATCATTTAACTCCTTCGAAAGAGATGTTTCTTGGTTCTAATTACTTTTCCTTAAACTCTTCTTTTTTCTTTCAGAGTTGCACAGAATTGCTATTCTCTTTAACAGCTGCATTATTTTACCGCATTGATATACAGTAAATTTATCTCTGATTATAATACACTGTCCGGCCTAGAAAAGTTGCATATACAGCGAAAACCATATGCATTTACGTTCTTCTAGGGAATGTCCTTAAAAAAACGTATAAACGAAATTTCAAAACGTTAAATACTATTGTAAAATTTATGCTTCAAAGGAGTATAAGATGTTTCTTAATAATGATTTATTTATAGTCGAGTTGGCAGCGAAAGAAAAATAAGGGTTAGAAATTATAATATATTTTATAGCATTGCAAAAATCGTAAAGGCTATGAAAATCAAGCTTCTCTTTTGACGACTCTATCTGTCCAGAAGCATAACTAGGATGTTCCGCCTGGGGCAAACCACAAAATTTTGCGTTTACCTACAGTAGTGGCCAAAATTGTGGAAACCTTTTTGGAAAAAGTATATTTTTGAGGTTTGATGACTTATAACACCACTTTGTTTTGGAGTAATACCATAAAATTATATATCAATGGAAAGATAATTTCATCACTCATGTAATGCAACAAAGTTTGTTCAATTATCTGTATTCTATGAAAAGTTATAGCCAAATAACCAGAAAAGGAAGCACAACTTTCTTATGTTGATATGAAGTAGCTTTCCTTCATTTGAATATAGCCAATGAGCATGAGTGTTTAGAGAGCCAATCAGTTGTCATCTTATTTTGGCAATGAGCCAATCAGGTCACACTAGGATTCAGCTAAATACATGTTTTGCAGCTGAGAGGAGGACATTTGTCAGTGTGTTATGTGATTGCTATCAAGTTGAGGGGGTTCTTTTTGTGTGTTCTTTCATTTAGTGAGCTTGTAAAACATAATAAAATTAAAGAAATCGCGCAAAGAGTTGAATGGTCATCCAGAAAGCGATGTAAAATAGTACTATTAAGTGAACAAGGCTTCAGTTATGAAGAAATTAGAAGAAAGATTGGTGGAAACTTAATCAAAGGTGGCATTTCTAAATTTTTGAAGAGGTATAAGGAGACTCAGTCACTACAAAACCAGACTGGTAAAGGCAAAATAACGTGCACAACAGCAAGTGATGATAGAAGAATTAAGAGACTGTGCCTAGGTGACAGAAAAAATCATCTGGGTGTATACAAGATGAAATGGCGCAATGCAATGTGAGTTCAGTGGAAGGACTGTTCGGCGCAGACTGCAAGAATTTGGTCTAAAAACAAGAATTCCGCGAAAAAAAGTCATTTTTATCTCTCAAACAAAGATTGAAAAGATTAAACTGGGCTAAAACCCATGTTAATTGGACAGCGGAAGAATGGGACAGTGTTATTTGGAGTGATGAGACCAAAATCTTCCTGTTTGGTAACGATGGCATAAAACATGTAATGAGAAGAATCGGAGAAGACTTGTATCCTGATTGCATTACATGTACCGTGAAACACTCAGTTAGTGTTAGGATCTGGGGTTGTATGACATTAAAAGGTGTGGGCAGAATTTGCGTGATTAATGGGAATATAAATGGCCAAAAATACATTAATGAAATACTTGAGCCCAAACTGAAGCCTTCCGCACGTGATCTTTTCCAAGATAATGAAGCATTTACATTTCAACAGGATTCAGCTCCATGTCATGTTGCTGCTGTGTGCAAAAAGTAGTCTCAAGATAATCATATTCCACTGCTGGAATGGCCTGGGAATAGCCCAGACCTTAACCCCATCGAAAATCTATGGAGCCGACTAAAGAAACTTGTTAGTCAGAAGAAACCCAGTAATAAAACCCAATTAATAGAAGCAATAATTCAATCTTGGTTTCACATCATGACAGTTGCAAAACTAAAAAACTTGGTTCACTCCATGGGAAAGCATTGTAACGCTAAAAAAGGTTACTCAACTAAGTATTAACTGACATGGTGAAAATTTTTGTACATCTAATTTTTTCTATGTGTTTCACTTTTCTTCTTTATAACTGCTGTTCTGATACAAAATCCTTCATAAAAGTTATTGCATTACATTCTTGATGAAATTATCTTTCCGTTGTTATATAATTTTATGGTATTACTCCCAAAAGAAGTGGTGTTATGAGCCATTAAAACACAAAAATACGCTATTTTCAAAAGGTTTCCACAATTTTGGCCGCTACTGTATCTATGTATGTATCTATATTCATCATCAATTATTTCTAATCCACTGTTGGATGAAAGTCTCCCCGAGTCTTTCACACAGCATTCTGTCTTGACCCAGTCCTTTTCAAGTCATTTATGACGAAGTAAATCTCTCCATGATTTTTATGCCAGGAGCACGATTCGAACCCACACCTCTCGGCTCCGGAGCTCCGAGTGCTATCCGCTATACTACACTGGTATGTGCTCGCCCTCCTGTCTGCCTTTATCTCACGTGCGTCCTGCGGAGCAGGCACGTCACAAATCCCCCCTCCTCCCTCCCGAAAGAGGGCCGGGAGCATGTCCCACGGGTCAGCCGGGACCTTGTGTCGCTGTAGGCAGTCATCCCATGAAGAACGTGCATTTGAGAAATCCCAGTCAATTTAGTGTGTGGAACGTTACATCACGCATTTATTTTTCGAAGCGCTGAAGAAGGGATTCTCATTTTTCCTATCTCACGGTGTGGAAAGAACATCACACCAATGCGAGAAAACTAAGAGCCAGACGAAACATATACAGAAGCCAAACTTACGATGACCTTTTATTGGTCCAGCAAGGATTGATGAAATCCACAATATAGCACTGAATGTGTTACCCTTCACATATAATTCGTATAATCTAGCTTAACAACAATCGAACATCACACACACACACTAAGCAATTGCTGTATCGTCATTTTTATCTAACATTCTTATCACGTTAATACGTCACGCTCTCTCTCTGACCTCAAGAGTGTTGCCAACTTCATTCATGTGAGAGAGAAGATATCGCGTTAAGTTTGTAAAGTGCAAAAGAGAACAAACTCAAATTTGCATAGGAAAAGGAACTAAAAATGAAAGTTAAATTAGAATGCACGTCACACATTCCAGAATATCTTCGAATTTCATCCACCCATTTCCCACGTGGTCTTCGTATGGGTCTTTTCTCGTCCCTGTGTATCCAGCTTTGTACTTCAGTTGTCCAAAAGTGGCCAGCAGTTATTCTAGCAGTTTGCCCAGCACATTGCCAGTTGAGGGTTTTCCCTCTAATAGTGATGTCATCAATTTTTGTCATTTTCCTAATCCAGGTATTCCTCCTTTCTATGTGTGTGTGTGTGTGTGTGTGTGTGTGTGTGTGTGTGTGTGAGCGCGCGCGCGCGTATGTTACCGAAACTGAAGAAGAAAATTTTGTAAATTGATAAATGACAAAGCATGACGCTAAAAAACTGTACCAGGATCTGGTGCAAAAGTTTCCATTCCAATTCTAATAACATCGTAAGCAGTGATTTTTACGCCCTTTCTCCAGCTGCGCACTGGGCAGTTGCCTCTACTGCCGCTCCCTAGTTACGCTTCTGATCTGTCTATATAAATCCTGATTCTAGATTAACTGAAATCTTCACAACTAAGAATCTGTGACTAGTGCTTCAGTGTGGAACTCGTGTATTAACAGTTGTTGCTTTTCTCCTGAGAATCCTGAATACATCTATTTAAGACCAGAATATTGAACACTGATGAAACACTTAGGATTCTATTCTAATACGCCACGAAATAGTGGAGCCACAAAGTTACATCCCAGAGGTTCGGTTTTTAAATACGTGTGTGTCATGAAACGTGAAATAAATTTTTTATCCTAACCGAAAGTAAAAAAACATACCCTTCTATGATTGGATCAAGGTTCAACTTTGGCTGCACCAAGAAGGAACACAACAACGTTGTCTCAATTCAATCAGAGTTGTGACACACATGGCTACGTATGAAAGAATTAAAGAACCGTGTATTTTTGATAATCTGAAATTCAAATTTTAACGTATAATCGCAAAAACAATCTATATATTAATTCTATAATGTTTTTTACTGTGAGTCCTATTTTGAGAGAACGACTGAACGTAAAGATATGGTTGAGGTATCAAAATAAAAGTCTTACCATGTAGATGTGCCAGTCGAAGAGAAAAATTAGATTGGGGCAACGGTTCGGGCGTTGTGTGGCGGCAAAATTCCCATGTAAAGTCTATGGGAGAAGCGTGCGGTTGACATTCGATCGCCTGCGGTTGACTCACGCGCTGTTGAAGGCGGAAGCATGAAGGGACTGAGATAGTCCAAAGTCTTCTCTTTTCTGAGTGAACCGTTGCGCAAAGCAACACTAGCATGCCTTCATATCAAAGTTCTTCTCATCGGAACAGCGAAAACTCTCGAAGACCTGATTGCGTTATGCCGTTGGACTATGAGATGCATATATACAATTTAATATTCATTCGATCCAGTTTATTCACGTAGGTAAGACGTTTCCCATTATGTAAAGATTTATATATTCCGTTGACCATTGTTAGCGAAAATATTTAGAATGTACATGTTGAGTTGCTCCATCTATATCATCATCATCATCATCATTGTCAACCATTATCAATCCACTGCTGGACGAAGGTCTCCCCAAGTTTCCTCCACAACGGTCTGTCTTGTGCCAGTCTCCTCCATGTCACCCCTGCATACTTTCGAATTTCATCCACCTATCTCCCATGTGGTCTTCTTCTGGGTCTTTTCCTGTCCCTTGGAATCCAATCTAAAATTTCAGCTGTCCATCGATGATCTGTCCTTCTGGCAGTATGTCCAGCCCATTGCCATTTCAGGGATTTAACTCTGATCATGATGTCTTCCACTCTTGTCATTTTTCGGATCCACGAGTTCCTCTTCTTATCTCTCCTGGTTACACCAAGCATGCACCTCTCCATGCTGTTTTGAGTTGTCTGCAGCCTTTGTATGTCTCTTTTAGTTAAGGTCCACGTCTCCGCACCATACGTAAGCACTGGAAGGATGCATTGATCAAACACTTTTCTTTTAAGACATAATGGCATATTGCTCTTGAAAATTATGCTGTTTCTTCCAAAAGCTCTCCAGGCAAGTTTTGTACGCCGATTAATTTCTTCATCAATGTGACCCTCACTTGATATCTGCTGTCCAAGATAAACGTACGTGTCTGTTATCTCCAGCTTTTCTCCATCAATCGATAAATCTTCATTTCTTGTAAAAGCATTGAACATCACTTTTGTCTTCTGAAAGTTCATTTTTAATCCCACTTCTTTACTTTTGTCAGCAAGTTCCTGGATCATACTCTGCAGCTCTGATGGGGTAGTTGCAAAAATGACTACGTCATCAGCAAAACGAAGGTGGGTTAGATAATCTCCATTAATCTTTATCCCCTTGTTTTCCCAGCTCAGTGACTGAAAAACACCCTCCAATGTGGCATTAAAGAGCTTCGGAGATATGGTGTCACCTTGTCTCACTCCCTTTCCAATTTTTACGTGTGTTGTATTTTCAAACAGCCGAATCTTTGCACTTGCATTTTCATAGATGTTATTAATAATATTAATGTATGCATCTTCAATACCGCAGGTTTTCAGAGCCATTGTAACTGCTGATGGTTTCACCGAATCAAAGGCTTTTTCATAATCGATAAAAGCCATGCACAATGGAAGTTCAT
Organism: Macrothele yani; assembly: GCA_039090855.1. Classification (NCBI taxonomy): domain Eukaryota; kingdom Metazoa; phylum Arthropoda; class Arachnida; order Araneae; family Macrothelidae; genus Macrothele; species Macrothele yani. The sequence goes on along the minus strand of CM077028.1, from coordinate 67,871,261 downwards.
ATTCCCTCGCTCTTTCAATTAGTTCTCTCACCACGTGGATATGATCTATTGTGCTGTAGCCACTCCTGAATCCAGCTTGTTCTCTCGGTTGAGCCATGTCCAGTGTTACCTTCAAGCGGTGTGAAAGAACTTTAGTGAAGATTTTATAAACTACTGATAGGAGGCTGATAGGTCTGTAGTTTCCGAGATCCTCAATGTCACCTTTCTTATGTAGCAGGATCATTGTAGCGGTGTTCCAATCCTCAGGAATCTTTCCTTCATTAAGGCATCGAGTGAAAATTTGGGCGAGTACTGTTTCGATTTCTCCACTTGCTTCTTGTATGATGTCTACAGTAATTCCATCTTCTCCTGGAGCTTTTCCTCGCTTCATGTTCTTGATTGCATGTGCAACTTCTGCTGGAAGGACTGGAGGAACTCTGGTACTGGTATCTTTCATGATGTCTGGAGTGCATATATCATCCCTTTCATATAATTTGGAGTAGAAATTTTTCACTCTTGTCAAAATTTCGCCTCTATTTCTTGTTACAGAACCATCTTCTTTTCTCAGTGCCACAATCTGTTTTCTTCCCTTACTGAGATGTCCCTTTGCTATCTTTAGGCTTTGGTTGTTTTCAATTGCTTTCCTCACTAGTTCACAGTTGAATTTCCTTACGTCTTCAGTGATACTTTTTCTTACTGTCTTGCATAGCTCTATATATTCCACTTTGGAAGTCACATCTTCTTTAGTTGTCCTCATCTCTCTTCTTTTTTGCATCAACATTTTGGTTTTTCCTGATAATTTGTTCACATGCAACTTGTTCTTAGACCCAGCTAATTTTGTTGCTGTTTCCATAAGAGCTTTGGTTACTTTTCTGTTAACTTCAGAGATGTCCACTTCTTCCGATGTTAGGCCTTCTAAAGCAGAGAACCTGTTCTTCAGTTCTAACTTGAAGGTATTATGGTGTTTTTTAAGGTTGGTTATGTCAATAGATTTTGTTTGTCCTATGAGCTTGCCACGTTCAAGTTTAGTGTTGAGGTGCATCTTACATCTCACCAATCTATGGTCACTACCTGTGTTGAACTTGTTTAGCACACTGCAGTCTTCTATGACGAATTTTTTGTTACACATAATAAAATAAATTTCACTTGTCGTCCCATTTGGATGTCTCCATGTCCATTTCCTGTGTGGCTTTTTCTTGAAGAAGGAGTTCAAGATGAAAAACCCTTCTGCCTCTGCAAACTCAACGAGAGTATTTCCACGCTGGTTTCTGTTGCCATGACCGAATTTACCTACCGAAGTTTCATTCTGTTGCCGTTGCCCTATTTTTGCATTGAAATCTCCCATAATTATTTTCAAGTGCTGCTTACCTTTATTATTTAGATGACAAATTTCCTCATAAAATTCTTCAATTTCTTCTTCAGGATGACTTGTGGTGGGTGCATAAGTTTGAATAATCTGAGCCTGGTATCTTTTCGAGAGTTGGATAACAAGTCGTGCAGCTCTGTCAGAGGAACTTTCAACTTCTACAACTTTATCCTTCAGTTTCTTGTTTATTATAAATCCAACACCACTAGTTCTGCCAGTATCTGTCCCACGATAGTAGAAGAGATGTCCACTTTTCAGTTCGATGAGATCTTCTCCTTTTCTCCTTACCTCACTTAGCCCCACGATGTCCCACTTGATCCTTTGTAGTTCCTCTTCCAATTCAAGAAGCCTTGAATCAGAAGATAGGGAGCGTCCATTGTAAGTAGCCAAGGTCAGCATCAGATGGCAGCCTAGTCCGGTCCTCCGGGGATTCTTAGCACCCTCTGCCTTCATGTCGCACTGGCCGCTGCCTTGGCCAGGTACATTCCAGCTGCCGGAGACTGAGGGCCAAGATTTAAGTTGTGGAATCATTTTGGAGGGGTTTGGCTATAACTCACCACGCTGGCCAAGCGGGTTGGTGAGTGTGGGATAGCATTTCCTCTGATCCCGATGGTATAGTTATACCGCTATGGGCGGTCGTCAGAGCCCCTTTAGTGGGAACAGGATGCACCACGAGAAGGCGGGGTTGACATTTGTCAAGGAGAGGCTGTGATGTTACGCATCACCTGATCTTATTCATTCTATAAGTTTTTTTTACTGTGAGACATATTTTGGGAGAACGGCTGAACGTAAAAATATGGCTCAGGCATCAAATAATGGTCTTACCATGTAGATGTGCCAGTCGAAGAGAAAACTCAGATTGAAGCAACGGTTTGGGTGGGGCTGGGCGGCAAATTTCCTATGTAAAGTCTATATGAGAAGCGTGCGGCCATTATCTACATCAGGCGCTCAGTTCAGGGTCAGACTTGGTGTGTGCATGGTATTCTATGATCAGTCCTAAAGTAAGTAAATACTTTACTGTATACTTACCTTTAACAGAATGTCTCTCCCGCAGAAAAATAATAAAATAAAATAAAACGTAAGAGCCTTACTGGAAGGCGTGAGCGATCAGTGGGTCGCAACTATATGTCTCAGACAAGAGAGAATGAAGAGTATTCGCAAGGCGAATCTCATTCCAACAACATTTACAAACACAGTTGTGACTGAAGATCAGAGTGAAAGAGTGCACTATCCAGTTTAATTTCTGCACACAATTGACATGAGTGGACTTCCGTCTCAAATTCTACTACTGAAAAAGGATGCAGTCGTGATGCTTATCACGAACCTGGCCGCCCCGGTGGCGCAGTAGTCTAAGCGCTGGCTTATGATGATTCGTTCGTGAAGGGTCCGAGTTCAAATCCCGGTGAGGCATGGGCGTTGTATTGGTCTTACAGCACTGGCTCTTTCCCTTCCCTGGAACCAGTGACCCTAAATTAGGGACGGGCGACTGCTTGTAGCCCATTGAGTTGCTCACGGTGGTCGTTAAACCTTCAGTCAAAAAAATCACGAACCTGGACTATTGTCTTTACTGAAGTAGTTGAATGAATTTGTCAATCAAATGAAGTTTACATTTGCTGTTCCATATGAGTTTGCTTTTAAAAAAAAAAAAAACACTAACCGTCGATTCCGACGGGTTTCGTCTAGTATAAATGAATTACATATAACCGAGGTAAAAAAAGCGATGGAAACTACAGTTAAATATCGGGACCAACGCAGAATTGCGTATAACAGGGAAAAACATATAACTTAAAAATGTATAACTGAGGTTCCATTGTATCATGCAGTGGCAACTCAATGTCTTTGGGCCATGCTTTGGGCTTTTGTTTTTTTAAGGAGAAACATGCATGTGACATCCCCGCCATTGCGTTCAGTCTCGTGATGATAAAAACATCTAGGACGTCGCACTTTCAACAAGTTCTTCAGCTGGTCTTAGTAGTACATTTAATAAATTCCCGTGTTACGCTAACTCCTTTTGAAACGTTATAAAAGCTTTCTCATGAAAATTTTGTGAAATGTTATGAACTACTAAACTGAGCTGTTTCTGTACAAAACTGTATATCACTCGACATTGTTGAATCGCATTGTTGACATTTGTGGAACAGAAAATCGATGTTATTGAAAAACGTAAAACCAAAACCAATTTATTTCCGCTGCCAGATATTAGATTTTACATTATAATAAACAACATCGTTTTTCTTTGAAAAACGAAACGAATTTGGCTTGTACACTAAATATAAATCATTAAGATCTAAAAGAGAGAGAAAAAGAGAGATCGTTTACCACATCTTGTTTTGCATGTGGCATAAGTATGCGCGCTTTCAGATAGTTAACAAACACAAATGTTCGACTTCCCAAATCGTTAATTAAATTAAACGAAGCGAATTCTTTTTCATATGCCGAAACAAAGAAGATTTCAACAGGGGCAGACTACAAAAACAAATTAACGAATATAAGACGCCTTTTCATAAAATAAAAATAGATCATGTTGAAGAAGAAATTAATAGGCCTATAAAACTTCATTGGAAAGTATGCGGAAGAAACAGTAGAATTTTCAAGAGCAATTTACCATTATGAAAGGAATTTGACCAATTTCATATCAAAGAAAACTGTTTAATCCGTTCATCCTTCCTGTTATTAGAGAAATGGACCTTAACTAAAAAAGGCATACAGAGGCAGTAGATAACTGAAAGAAACATGAAGATGTACATGCTTTGGGTTACCATGAAAGATAAAAACAGGAACTCGTGGATCAGGAAAAGGAAAAGAGTTGAAGACATCATGATCAAGGTAACATATATGAAATCGTAATGGGCTGGACATATTTCTAGAACTGACCACCGATGACGGACAACTGAAATATTGCACTGGATACCAACGGGCAGAAAAAAAGCCCGCGTGTGTGTGTGTGTGTGTGTGTGTGTGTGCCTCCAAAAATTAAGGATCAACGAAAAAAGGCTGCAACGCTAGATTTTTTCTTTTGTAATGTATAAAAGAACATTACAAAAAAACATAGAGAAAGGGCGCGACGGAGGTGGAAACGCTGCAAGCGCATGAAGAAGTAGTATGGGGGTCACTTTGACGGCGGAAGTGACGTCATAGGTGGGCGTGCTTAACTGCCGGAAGTGACGTCACGGATGCGCTCCCCGTGGATGTCGGCAAATAAACTTTTCTTCCTGTGGCAACAGTGGGCGTTGCCCTCGGTGTCGGCCATGACAGCTCTGCACCGCTGCTCGGCGGTAAAAGCTGAAGGGTGAGTGGGAAGAAATCTCTAAACTTTTATTTTTGGTAGTTTATGGAGATGACTTTTGAATTTCCCTATTAACCCAAATAGTTTACCTTCTTTATTCGTGTATAATACGTTTCTAAAAAAAAATTGAAATGATACAGCACAAACAATAGATAACTCAAAAGAATTTATTCTCGAAGTGAATTAGAAAGAACGCTGCTCAATGATTCTCTGTTACATGGGCACCGCACTTGTTGCTACTAAGGGTCAAAGAAGAGAGGAATCTTTCTTTTTTTTTTTTTTTTTTTTTTGAGCAATTGTGCAACGTAAATTATAAAAGAACATTACCAAAAAAAAAACATAGAGAAAGGGCGCCGCGGAGGTGGAAACGCTGCAAGCGCATGAGGAATAAACATTGCTTGTCACTTGGTGGATGACTATGAAATGCTAAGCTGTCATTAAAAAATTTCCAGGTGATTGATTGCCCCTTGTCGTGGGAACGTTTTAGCTAAATGTATCCTTCTAGGCGATGTAAAACAGCGCTAAAGAGAAAAATTTGTGCTAGAGAGAGAGAGGAAGCCTTCAATTGCTTCCTTTTTATTGTTTTGCTGTCAGTAGGAGTGGTTTTGTAATGCATGTGTAGGAGAAGAAATGTTTATTGGAGGAAATCTCAGGGCCTTTGGTTTTTGAGTGCGTAGCTTTGGCTCTTGGCCACAGTAAAAAGAAGCTACCTCCGAGCACCAGCGAAGAAGAATACGCGATTAAAGATGGAGAAGAAAGAACCAAACTTTAGGTCCACGTAAAAGAACCAGAATAACAAACTAAAAAGTAATGCACAACAACTGGAGATTTACTTAACAATGCTAGATGGCAGCAGAATCTGCATTGATTAAGAACACAGTCGCAGAATATTCCGAAGCTCTTAACACTCAGATACTTGCGAATTCTATGTCCTGGGTGGTGCAACGGATAGCATGCTCGAACGGTAATCGGTAGATGCGGGTTCGATTCCCGCTCCACGGCGATGAAATTTTCTGATGTGATTGTATTCACGTGTGAAACAGTAATTACAGACAATTTAGCGATGTCTCATTACTGTGTTAATTATCATAAAACGTAAAAAGTTTTTTCATACCAGTTGGGAGTTATCTTTTTTCCAGCGATAATGATCTTGAAACTCACCCCCTTCTAAAATATTCTGATATTGTGATATAGAGTCTTTACTAAAAAAAGACAAAGCACCCAGGAGGAATTATCCAATTGAGATGAAAGTTGGTATATGCAATGTACATGTATAGGTAAAGGATTGCAATTTAGTGCAGTTGGGCCATTTTTTACAGCCAAAGATCTTTTTAAACTTATTAAATTTAAAATTTTTATTTGTTCTGCACTATGCGTGGAAGGATTTCAAATTGTAAGAGACACATGCAGCTTAGAGGGAATAATTAACCGCATATATTCTGATTGTTTAAATTTAATTTATTGCACACTAATGAAATAAATCATAAGCAGGGGTAAAGCTAGTAGAAATGCAAAATTTAGCAGGGGGGTACATGGGACGCAAGTATGTATATAACTTTAAAAATGTTCGTTAGCCAATGTTTTCAGCCACCACCCTACATGGTATCCAGTTGTTTTTCGCAATGACTATAGCTATGCAAAAATATCGTAATGCTTTTTTTTATCTTTTATGCTTGCAGGAAACCACACGGAAGTGGAAACTGTCGTTATATAATTTTTTTCTCTATTTTAATTACACAAAATATTTTTATAGTAGGGGTTTATTGACATTTCGAGAGAGAGAGAGAGACAGACAGAGAGAGGTGAGGGCTCGCTCATGTGCTTATACTGGAGCGCATAAATGAATGGTTGGGTGCTGCGGCTCGTACTGGATAAACGTGACTGTGGTTCGAAGATGGTCGCTAATCGGAGGTTAAGCCTAAGTTGATATTTTTTTCTTATTGAGTTTATGCAAAAGAAGAATAAGTGTTTGTAGGTTTAACAACCACCGAGAGCAACTCGATGGACTATAAGCAGTCGCCCGTCAAGGACATTGATTCCAAGAAAGGGAGTAGCAAATGCGTAAGACCAACCAACATTCTGCTTTACCGGGATTCGAATACAGTCCTATCTCGGACCAATGGTCAGCAGCCAGAGCTTAGACCACTGTGACAGTGAGGCGCCGAAGCGTAAGAGTGCTCAACTTAAGCGGATATAAAACTGTTGCAGTGTTTTCTCCAAATGCTGAATAAAAGTCAGCTTAAATAAATAAACATACATATTCTATTGAAATTTGTTGTGTTGTGTACATGTTACACGTAGCTCCTTCTACTCCAGGTAAAGTTGCTTTAATAACTTCCTATTTGGCCTCATCTCTCCAGCCGAAGGAACTACGCAAATTCCCAAGGGGATAAAGTGGCCGCTAGATCTCCTTCAGGACTGACGAGGTTGTCAGTTGACTGCTGTTAAGAACAAAGGACAACTCGGCGTCAGTCTTGTGTTCGTTTTAAGGAACACAAAACTTTCATACGGAACTGTGAACTGAATAACTCGTCTGTAGCCCAACATTGTCACGGGAATAACCATATATTTTTGCTTAAAAACGCTGCGCTTATTGATAAACCTGATTCGACTATCAAGCTTAATATCTTAGAAACTTTCCATATATACTGCATCTCCCCGCGATTTGTCAACGACATGACATCTAACAACAAAACCAATATATTCCGTATTTATCTAGTAGAAAAGTAAAATCTTCCTCGCAAACTTTCTCCGTCAACGGACGGCTTCTTTAGGAGGTTACAAAAGAAAAACAGAATCAAATGACAATGTAATTAGAAATCTAATTTGATTTCTAATTAGATTGTCATTTAATTTTATTTTTCTTTCGCAACCGCCTGAAGAAGCCGTCCGTTGACGGAAAAAGCTTGCGAGAAAGGTTTTATTTTCCTACTAGACACTGTGGCCGCCGCCCGGCTGATGGCGTTTCGGATCTATTTCCCCTACGTCACCTGCAAGGTAGGTGTGAGAAGCTCTCGCGCTCATCAGAGACAAGAGACTTGCACTTTGTGATGTGTGTGCACGATCTGTTATCTATCTAAAAAGTTCGCTCCTGTAGACGGTTATACGCACGTAGTGATGTGAGATGTAAATATTAAGTTGATTCTTATTATTAAAGAGATAAGGAATATATTTGGTGACCTATTCTAATTCATTAATAACCACCAAAACACCAATAAATACAGATTATACTGGTTCCCTGTTATTAGTTTGGTGTTGACAACCCACAGTTTACTCATTCACATGACATCTACTCCATTTCTTTCTTCTTTTTTTTTTTTTTTGATTGGAGGTTTAACGACCACCGTGAGCAACTCAATGGGCTATAAGCAGTCGCCCGTCCCTAATTTAGGGTCACTGGTTCCAGGGAAGGGAGAGAGCCAGTGCCGTAAGACAAACACAACATCCATGCCTCACCGGAATTCGAACCCGGACCCCGTTCGGACGAATGATCAGAGGCCATCGCTTAGACCACTGCGCCACCGGGGCGGCCCATTTCTTTCAATGGCGTAGAAACAACTCACCGAAATCCGTGACCGTCAGAACTCTGCTGACGTCAGAATGATTTTAATGCCTATCCTCCATTTGGCCTGATGAAGCCGAGCCGGCCGCCTCGGTGGCGCAGTGGTCTAAGGTGTTGGCCTCTGATCATTCGTCCGTAAGGGGCCCGGGTTCGAATCCCGGTCAGTCATGGATGTTGTGTTTGTCTTACGGCACTGGCTCTCTCCCTTCCCTGGAACCAGTGACCCTAAATTAGGGACGGGCGACTGCTTATAGCCCATTGAGTTGCTCACGGTGGTCGTTAAACCTCCAATCGAAAAAAGAAAAAAGAAGCCGAGCCGAATGCTCTGCGAAACTATAGTAGACGTTAAATAAATATTTAATTGTGAATAAACATTGCTATTTTATTCTATGCTGCTAAGAGGTCCCGTTGTTTGGAGGTTATCGTTAATGTTAATTCTACCGCAGCTGTTCTTTAACGACCAAAAGTTCCCGTTATTTGGAGGCTATCTTTGTTCGGAGGTATCCGTTAGCGTAGGTTTCATTGTACTCTCAAAATGGTTTTTAGTCAGCCTGCATTTAAGTTAGTAAATTATAATATTTGTAGTTGACATTCTTCAAGTTCGAGTGGAATCATACTCTCAAAACCCATAGGAGCGAATTTATTCCCCCACTCTACGGATTCCTTTTTCGGAAGGAAAGAGAAAGATGTTATTTGGTTTTGCTCCGTGGACCGTGGTCCTCCTTGTAAATGCGATCGTCCTGATAACAAGAGTTCTTAATTTTAGCCCCAAAATCTCGAAGTCTCTTAATAACGTTATTAAGAAACGGGTTTAATATGTGCGGTTCGAGCAAGAAATATACGGAGGTGTGGGTTGTCTAATAACTGTGCAATTCTCCGTTTCGCGGAATCCAGTTGCCTCAAGTTCAGAATTGGAGGCGTTTTTTGTATTTGCCTGTTCATAGCTTTCAGCTATACAAAAATAATGACGTGAGCGAGAAACGGGGAAAACCATTAAGGAATTTGAATGTAAAATTCTACTAAAATCTTTACGCTAGAATTTTTTTAATCACGGAGCTTTAAGAATTGTCTCACTGAATAACAACTTCTCCTAAACGAGTCAAATAGTTTCATCGTATAAATGTTTCGGGCTGCAGTCCGTAGGTGAATCCGTTTAGATGTCTGACAACGAGAAAACCATACTGATTTTGACAAAAAAAAAAAACAGGAATATTTTAGCATGAATTTGTACTAACTATGTTAGCTCCTTTACTGCATTTTCATCAGTTTTTTTTTGTTAGGAGGTTTAACGACCACCGTGAGCAACTCAATGGGCTATAAGCAGTCGCCCGTCCCTAATTTAGGGTCACAGGTTCCAGGGAAGGGAGAGAGCCAGTGCCGTAAGACAAACACGACATCCATGCCTCACCGGGATTCGAACCCGGACCCCGTTCGGACGAATGATCAGAGGCCAGCGGCTTAGACCACTGCGCCACCGGGGCTGCATTTCATCAGTTCATCTGTCACGTCCAAGGTCACGTCTGAAAATCATGTTATGCGAATCTCTTTCAGCACTGTGGAGGCACTGTTTGGATTAGGTAAAGAAGACAAATGATATAATCACAGCAAAACGGCACATTCTCTTTAAGTGTTATGGTGATATGTAAATCTAAATCCATGTACAGGGGAGAGGGGTCGTGGTATTTAATGGCAGCCCATCATCATCTCAGACGGGCAGAGTCGATGTAAGAAAACCCCAAAACTCTCTCCGCTGACATTTTTCTTTTATCATATCTGAAGATATTGCCATTTTAGTGGCTGCCCACCTTGCCCTTATGCACTGCCGTTGATTGCTGCTCACTGCAATCTCTGCTTCCTGCTGAGGCGTCTTCTAGCTATCGTCATTTATGTTGTTCCTGGTTGTCTGTCTAATAGAGGTTATGGGTGCAATTCTCTTTTTTGTCGTTACTGTTTTTTTTTATTGGAGATTTTTTTTTTGATTGGAGGTTTAACGACCACCGTGAGCAACTCAATGGGCTATAAGCAGTCGCCCGTCCCTAATTTAGGGTCACTGGTTCCAGGGAAGGGAGAGAGCCAGTGCCGTAAGACAAACACAACATCCATGCCTGACCGGGATTCGAATCCGGACCCCTCACGGACGAATGATCAGAGGCCAACGCCTTAGACCACTGTGCCACCGGGGCGGCTATTGGAGATTTAACGACCACAGTGAGCAACTTAATGGGCTATAAGCAGTCGGCCGTCCCTAATTTAGGGCCACTGGCTCCAGGGAAGGAAGAGAGCCAGGGTCATGAGACAAACACAGCATCAATGCCTCACCGGGATTCGAACCCGGACCCAACTCGGATGAATGATCAGATGCCAGCGCTTAGACCACTGCGCCACTAGGGCGGCCTGGGCTTTTCATAAGATTTATATGATTAACTCTTGACAAGACGATGAACACTTGCATAAACCGTTGATACTTCTCGACCTGTATTTCTGGCCATCATGGACGATAAAAGAACTTCGACGGGAAGGTGAAACTGCAGGTAAGCAACAGTCAATGGCAGTCTAAAACTTAAGTCTTAAGAGCAGGACAGCGTCTAACAATTTTACATTATTTGATATAACGAAAGAAATTTTGTAAGATACCATGTACAAATTTGCAAGATTTTATTTCAGTTCCACTTCCAGGTCTTCGACTCCATTTTCTGCCCTACATTGTTTGTTCCTCGGTAAATATGAGAGCAACAGGAGGATTTGTTTAGCTTTTATATTGTTTGCATGCGTTGACATGGGAACCGACGGCTATTTTAATTCCAAATCTGCAAGTAATTCCAAGATTTTGAATAATCGATTGGCAACAGCACTTTCAAGCAGACAGCTCTTGTCGGTTTACACCGTTTGCTGGGGAATGTGAGTTTCGAAGTTACATAGAGTGAAATATTAATTCGGACTAGGGGAAATAATTAATATTACCATGATATTTTATGGACTAGGAGGCTGGGACGATGTTCTTTTGTGGCACTACATTGCTGCTGTAATAACTAGCTTCATTGTTGTCGGTGTAACATTCCTGTTTTGCCTAAAAAACAAATACTGGAAAGGAGATGAAGTTCGAAAACCCCAAGAATCTGTGGTGCCTGATAGCTGTGAAGATTCTAGTGATGACTCAAAATATGATCAGGTTTCTACAGATGAAGTAATTTGCAAGTATTTTCAGTTTTAATGTTATGAGAGAAATGGAGTTTTTAGATCTTGTAGGCAAGATTTGTTAACCAAATTTTCAAATTTATTTAAACAATATAAAGCAGAGTAAACGATGCAAAAGTTTAATAACAACCAAAGTGAATATAAATGAGGAATGTTAATAGACTGATTGTTTAAAAGCAATCTTTTCCTTTGTGGTAACTGATTATTAAATATTACAGGTAACAACTGAAGCCTTCCAAAATATGAAAACCATTGGTTTAGCCAAAATATAATTTTTTACCAGTTTTTTTTCATAGCCAGCTACTATTATCTGAGTCTGATCAGTCTGGGTGATGTTATTACTTTTAATTTCTGTATGATCTGGATTATTAAATACTGAAGGCAACAAGACTTAATAATTTGAAACCCAAGGAAATTTTAAAAAACTGGTTACATTGAAATGCAGGTTTTGTGTCAATTTCTGCATAACTACACAACTAATATAACTTCTCAGTGGTGACAGCATAGAAATTCTTTGAGAGAAGAAGGTGCACATGGAATAATTTTTATAATTTCAGTTTTAATTTTGCCAAAAATTTCCAAGAAATGATTTTTTCTTGGCAAATTTTGTGGGGCATTGCCTACAACATTTCTTCCAGGTGAACACTGTTCCCAAGTTGCCTTTTTCTAGGACTTCTGTTGTTTGGTCTCTGGTAGCTTAGCCTTTAGGAGAATAACCTCTTATACCTAGTCATGAAGTAGAATCTCAGTCTGTGTGTGTGTGTTCTGCTATTCTTCTTTGGATCCAGTAATCACAGATTGAGAATGAGCATCACTTTCTAGCATAAAATACTGGTTACAAAGCTAATGGTTTTATTGAAATTCATAAAATGTAAGGATATTTCATAAACTGCAAAGCTATGATCCAGCAGATGAGATGCAGGCATTCAAAATATTTATTCAAAAATATTTAAAATGTTTCCTTTTTTCATTCACTCTTGAGTTGATTTATATATATTATGTGATTTTTTAAAAATATTTTCTAGTTAAAAGGTTTATAGTGGAAGGAAGGCCCCTTTGGTAGCTGAATAGTCAGAGGCAGTGTTCTGATTTGTTATCTGAGGTGGGTCAGAGTTCGAGTCCCAGAATTGAGACATGGGTGGTGTATTTGCAAGTTTTCATACCACAGCTTGGGACCTATACACCTCAACTGCATGTATCCCTGGCAATAGAACTTCACATTGTTACACAGGATATGAGCTCATGATTGCTCATGAAGAGCCTTGGAGGCTTTGTGTGAGTATGGAAAAAAATATATAATAAAGAAGTATACAAAAGATGAATGCCTTTCCTAAGTTCACTGTTAAAATAAATATTTTAAATGTTCCTTGTTTAGTAAAACCAAAGTATGTAATATGCAAGATTCATGCTCTATGCTGTAGCCACTTTGCTTACAAATGTGAATAAGACATGAGCATTGTGTTTGTTTATTATACCAGTTCTCTCCCTTTTTTCAAGATAATAACTAAATTTAAAATCGGCAAATTCTTAAAACCTTTTATACTAATGGAAGTTATTAAATTTGTATAAAAACTTCATGTGGCAAAATTATCTTTTGGGAATGGCTCATGAGGTGATTGTAAGTTCAGTATAGTACAACCAATTGTGCACATTGTACAGGGTAATTTTTTATTCATGATACCATTTAGAACAAAAATTATGAAATAACTAAAAGTGAAAGAAAGTTGACAATGTCTGGGTGATGTTCCACAGGTCTGGGAGTTTAAATGACAATATGTTCGATGTCCTGCTTGGCTTGCCTCAGATCAGGAAGTGTTCGTGAGTTTCTCACAAACTCTAACCTTCAGATAACCCCAAAGAAAAAAGTTGCAGGGGTTAAGGTCAGGCAACATTAGTGGCCATGCTATACCTTTACCACACACTTCGGGGTAACAATTGGACAGTACATGGATGTCAAACACCTCCTCCAGGACGATTTCTGCCATATGAAGCGTGGCACCATCATACTGAAACCAACATCGATCCATATCGATACCCATACTAAACAAGATGGGCACAAACTGCTCCCTGATACACATCACTTGTGATGTTTCCTTCGATAAAGACTGGGCCAAAAATTCCAGACGCAAACATCGCACACCAAGCAGTCACTCTTTCTGCATGTAAAGGGTTTTCAACAGCAATATGTAAATTCTGTAAAGCCCAAAATCTTGCCTTTTGTTTGTTCACATATCTGTCTAAATAAAAGTGTGCCTCATCATTAAACCAGATTATTTGCAGACATCTTGTTCCACTTCCAGTACCACACTGAAATCTTGGGCAAACGATAAACATCTCTCTTTAGCATTTGTGGTGAGTTGTTGGCTGAACTGAATTTTGTATGGATAGGCCAACAAATCACTTCGGTAGATTTTCCTTGCACTACTGTGTGACATATCCAACTGCTGTGAAAGTTTACGTAAACTTTTCTTCGGACTTTGAAGCAACACTTCACAAGCCTCCGCAATCTTTTCTGGCATTCTCACTGATGGTTGCCTACTATGACGTTTTCTCGCATCCAAAATGGTGCCAGTCCTCTCAACCTTGTCAACCAGTGTCAACACTGTGCTTTTACTGGGTCCATCCCGCACATGGAAACATTCACTGTATTTCCTTTGTGTCATAATGATAGGATTGCCACTGCTGTAGTGATGTTTCACAACGAATACCTTCTGTTTAGCAGTGTATGTGTCTATTTTTTTGGCAGGGCTGGAAATTCTTACGAGGTGTTGCAAATATTGGCTGCTGCTACCAAATGATTTTCCACACCTTGCTCTACCAGATGAGTGGCTTCAAGATTCCAAATGATGTTATCTACGGACCCTCCAAAGAAGTTTTAGTTTCCAACCTCTGTATATCACTACAGAAGTCAGAATATTTTCAGTTTTTTTTTTTTTTTAGAAACTGCTACTCACTAGTGATCTTGTGAAAGATCATGCAATCTAAAGCATTCACATTTTAAACAAGAAAGATGACAAAGAATTTTTGGGTGTAATGAGCACCTCTTTTGTATCCGTTCCGACGCAAATCGCAAATTAAATTTATCAAAGCTATTCAAAGTCAGTGGAACCGGTATGGAAAGCAATAGTATCTGACCAAAGAAAGAAGTTTTTCAATCGGGTTTTTAATCCCACAGATATTGCAGTAAATGGAATTGTGAACTTATGCCCTCTGGTAGCAGACTTGTGCGTTAAGAAAAATTTGAACATATATGAGAAACATTTTGCAGCAGAAACGCTCTGCAACAAAGAAAGAATTTTTCAAATCGGACTCTTCGAAGCAGAGATATAGACAAATATAAGATATGCATCTATGCCCCCTGGTGGGGAAACCATGCATTATTTTATAAAGAAAGTATTCTCAAAAGGTTTTTCAATGTAAGCATTATCGGTCAAAAAATAAATAAATTTAGTTGCGTTTCAGGAGCTCAGATTTTGCTGCAAATACATCAGAAGCAGAAATTAACACTTATGTCCCTTGGTGGCTAAACCATTCTTTATCAAATATTAGGAATTATATGAAAAACCTTTCCCATCAAGAGCTGTATGCAATACAGGAAGAATTTTTCAAATTGGAGTTTCAGAAGCAGAAATATCAGGGGAAACACAATTTACCTTTGTGCCCTCTGGCGGAAAGTCTATGATTTACTTGAAAATTTTGAATTTATATGAAAAACATTTCACATCGGAAACACTATCCGACAAAGAAGGAATTTTTCAAATCGGACTCCTAAAAGCGAAGATGTTGGCAAAAATAAGGTATACATCTACGCCCCCTGGCATAGAAACCATGCATTATTTTGAGAAGAAAATATTTCTAAAGGGTTTGTCGATGTGATTAGTACCGGTCCACAAATAAATTTTTTTCAATCGAGAGTTTAGAAGCTCAGATTTTTCTGCAAATTCATCAGAAGCGGAAATTAAGACTTCTGTCCCCTGGTGGCCAAACTATTTTTTACCAAAAATTGGAAATTATATGCAAAGGATTTTCCACCAGGAGCTGTAACTGGTGCAGAAAGAATTTTTCAAATCAAATTTTTAGAAGCAGAGATATCGGGGAAACGCAATTTACTTTTATGCCCCCTAGCACAAAATCTATGAATTACTTGAAAATTTTGAAATTATATGAAAAACATGTTACACCAAAAACTACCCAATAAAGAAAGAATTTTTCAAATAGGAAAAATTCTTTCTTGTTGGGTAGTTTTTAGAAGCAAAGATATTAACAAAAATAAGATATACATCTATGCTCCCTGGTGGAGAAACCATGCAATATTTTTAGAAGAAAATATTCTGAAAAGGTTTATTGATATGAGTGGCATCGGTCCACAAATGAATTTTTTTAATCTAGATTTTAGAAGCTCAGATTTTATGGCAAATACATCAGAAGGAAAAATTAACACTTACGTCCCCTAGTGGCCAAAGTATTCTTTACCAAAAATTAGAAATTATATGCAAAAGATTTTCTGTTGGGAGGTGTATCCGCTGAAGAAACAAAATTTCAAATCGGAGTTTTAGAAGAAGAGATATCGGAGAAAATGCAAGTTACTTTTACACCCCTAGCGGAAAATCTATGTATAACTTGAAAAAGTAACTATACCAATAATACTCTTTGACATAAATAGATTTGAAAGATAAGAGAATTTCTTCAGTTGGATGTTTAGAAGCAAATATATGGAATAAAATGTATTTTTGAATTCAATATCATCTGCATTTACGCCTTCTAGTCGCAAAACTGTACATCATAAAAAAAAAAAAAAAAAAAAAAAAAAGAAATGAGGGATCATCATTCGCATATTTCAAGCTTCCCAATGCAAAAAGATTTTTAAAATCCGATTAATAGTTACAGAGATAGGGTGTCTACAGACAGACGGACGGATGGACAAACCAATAACATAAGCACGATCTTTTTTTACAAAAGACGTGCTAAAAAACAACTGAAGCTTTATCCACTTAGAATTAAATAAAATTAATAAGACAACCCAGCTAAAATAGCAAACACAGCCCCATTCTCAAAACATAATGAAAATGAGCTACAACATAATGGATGTCATGGTGAATAATATCCAGAAAAGAATTAGCTAACACTACAAACTGTTTGAAAACCAGAAATAAATTAACATTGAGGTAGCAGATTATTTGGAACACCAAATAACAATCAGATGTGTACCGCCCTCACTTATGTCCACATCTATGACATTGAAATAGTTTGAATAAAGCTCATGCTTAAGTCATCTTTACAGAAAATAACTACCTTAAGAATAAAATTGAAAAACTTCTAAATTTTTCTGTTAAGAAGAACAAACAACAGCAACAAATAAAATTCACTAGAAAAATTACATATCACAAAGGTTTATTCGAATCTTTAAAGAGAATTAGTAAGAAGTAGGGCATAAGGTTAGCTCTAAGTTTAGAGAACAGAGTTAAAAAATATTTCCAAAAGATAATTCAAAGCGAAAAAGATATTTTAAAAATGCAAGGAGTGGTCTATGAGGTAAAATGTAGCTGTGGATTATCCTACATAGGTGAGACAGTTCTCAGACTTGAAACTCAAATAGCAGAACATAAAGCAGCTATAAAAAATTGCTCCAACAGGACAGGACTTGATAGGCATGTTACAGAAACTGGACACAACATGGACTGCAATTCACTTAAAGTCATCAGTTTCCAGGGCAACTATCAAAAAAGAAAATTAAAAGGAGGAATAGAAATTGAGAAAAATCAGACTTCCATCATCAGTGACTGCAGAGGTTTGTCCCTGCCTAACATCTGACAAGATTTGGTAAAAAAATAACCTAAACTGCGATAGTGATGGAAAAAGAATGACAACAAAAGACTACCTGAAGAAGGAGAAGAGTTTTGTCTGGAAATTTACGTTTTTACTTAAAATGTTTTCCTAGAAGAAAAAACCCATTGATTGAGTGTTGAAATAGTTGTATAAACAGCTCACTACAAAGGATTTAGATGTGTAAGAATCATACATAACCATCATATACATTGAGAGGAGAATTGTGATTTAAGTGACTTTGAAAAAGGCATGATAATTGTGATTTAAGGTATGTAAACGGGACATCTACAGTTATAGTATTGGGTATATAAATAAGTTTTGAGGGATTTGAGGTGAATAAAACATGTTGTTGGAGAACAGAAACAATATTTTAATGTTAATTGAAGTATGCTCCCTCTGAAGTTACAACTTTACCCCATCTTTCGGGCAGTGAACGTATGCCCTGAAGGAAGAATTCCGGTTCCTTGGAAGAGATCCAGTTGTCCAGGCAATTTTTTATGTCTTCATAAGAACTAAACCGTTCTCCAGAAAGTGCTGACTGCGTCGACCAGAACAAATGGTAATCTGATGGCGCAATATCTGGTGAATATGGCGGATGGGGTAGAACTTCCCAGTCAGATCCTTACTTTTTCACAGGTCGAGAAACATGTGGTCTTGCGTTGTCATGCTATGCTGTAAGATGACTTTGTTGTGTCTATTCTCCCATTCCAGCCGATTTTGTGTGAGAGCTCATTTTAAACGCATTGGTTGGGTTCGATATCGATCACCAGTAATAGTTTCTGACGGTTTCAGCAGTTCATAGTGGATCACACCCTTCTGGCCCCACCAGATACACAGCATTCATTACCTTTGAACCATGAATATTGCATTTTGGCATTAAAGGACCTGGTTCACCTGGCTTCACCCATGCTTTCTGCCGTTTAGGGTTATCGTACCATATCCATTTCTCGTTGGCAGTAATAATACGATGGAAAAAAAACTTTCTTTTTTGCCTTTGAAGCAGCAATTCACAAATGGTTTTTCGACGTTCAAGGTCTCTTTCTTGCAAAGCATGTGGAACCCAATTCCCTTCATTTTGTACCATTCCCATGGCAGCTAAACATTGTGAAATGCATGATTGACTAACATTTAATGGCACTGCTAGTTCTTTTTGGGTCTGGCACAGATCCTCGTCGAGTAAAGCTTCCAATTCGGCATCAGCAATTTTTTTGGATGGTCCAGAACGTTCTTTATCACTGACATCGAAATCGTTCCTTTTGAATCGTCTAAACCAATACTCACATGTTTTTATGGATGGGGAATGTTCACCATAGATTTCTGACATTAAGCGATAGCTGTCGGCAGCACTTTTCTTGGCAATAAAGTAATGCACTAACACTTCCTGCAAATGCGGTTTTGTCGGGACGAAAGTTGCCATTTTCCATCGAGTAAAACAAATACGTCTTCAATCGAACGTCTTATACTGACTCTGACGGCTGGCGTCTCGTACTGTGATATCACAGTGTTGCCACCTTAAAATACATGCGAGTAGTAATAAGTACGACACCGAACGGAAATCCCTCAAAACTTATTTATATACCCAATACATTTGCACCAATGTGTATGGTGTTTGCTGGACTAGGCACTTTGCCCCAATACATTTGCACCACTTTGCATGGTGTTTGCTGGACTAGGCACTTTGCTGTGTATGCTGAAATTCCCTCTCAATATTGCTGTTGTTTTGTTTGTTTTTCTCACGATAAAGATGCTTGTAACTGGCACTAGATGAACAGGTACAAGCATCTTAGGAATGGCAGAAGTTTTAAGCTATTCAAGAACAACTGTATTAAGGGTGTATAATGAGTGGTGCACAAACAACAAAGCAAGTAGTCTTTCTGTGGGCAGAAATGACTGGTCGATGCTTGAGGGTAGTGGTGGCTGCAGAGAATTGTGCAAGGTAACAGATGAGTTGTATTGCATCAAGAAACCATGCAATATCGAAAGGGAAACCAAACAGTAGAACAGCAATCATCATCATTAGTGTTCTGTCTCTTGACAGGTTCAACGCTGTCTTGCAAGTTCTTCAGTTTCCTCTGACCCTTGCTTCCTCCATTTCTTGACAACAGCAATATTGAGAGGGAATTTCAGTGTACACAGCCTACTCGCATTGGTGTGAATGGACTATAACTGTAGGTGCTCCCTTTATAGCCCACTCTTCTCTGCTATAAACTGGCAAATTCATCTGCAGTAGGGACAGGAGCAGCAAAAGTGGACCCTTGAGTACTAGAAAAGGTTGCCTGGTTTGATGTACCATGTTTTCAGGTGATACACACAGATGGATGAGCCAGAAGATGATGTCAACAGCATGAGTTGATGGATCCAAACTGTCTATCATTGAGTGTACAAACTAGTGGAGGTGATGTAATGATCAGGGGTCTGTTTTCATGTTGGACATTAGATTCTGTAATACATGTGAAACAGCATTTGGATGACATGAGGTATCTTAATATCATTGTGGACTTGGCACTTTGCATGGTGTTTTCTGATGAGAGGGCTACAAGGATTGAATTATTACACAGTGGTTCCATGTGCACACAATAAGGACTTCAAAGTGCTAAAATGGCCTCCACAGTCCTCAGATCTTAACCCAATTGAACATCTGTGGGATGAGACTGAAAGAGCCATTTATAACAGAGATCTTCCTCCAGCAAACATTTGGCATTTGGTGGACACCATCTTGTGCACTTGGCTGAACATACTTGTAGAACGATATCAACACTTTTTGAATCCTTGCAACATTGGATTCAGGCTGTTTTAGAGGCCAAGGTTGGCCCGACATATTAGGTGGATGTTTCTAATAACGTGCTACTTCAGTGATACCCCACTTTGTCTAAAAGCTAAGTTGTCTGATATTATTATACAGAAAGGAATCTGAGATATTGTAAATGAAAAAATAAATTGAAAGCTTGTATGTATTTATATGGAACAACTAATGTTTTTTTGTTTTTTTTTAAGTAAGAATTTAGACTTCTCTCCTTTTTTTTTTTTTTTTATAACTCATATATCTGCTGTTATTCTTTTATGTAAAAGTACCCATAAAGCTCTAATGAGAAAAAAATTGCTTATGGAACAAATCTTGTGTATATTTTTAGTTGAAAAGCTGTTTTGTTCAGTGTTTTGATAACTGTACCTGTGTATAGATTAAATGATGTTCCGTGGACAGTTATTCAGGCTTCGTTTCGTCACTTTTAAGTCACTAGTTAGTAGTTCTCTAAATTTAATGGATTCAATCTGTATTATTGACTTTGGATGCAAATGTGCATTTCCCATCCTTCGTGCCAGAATTGTGCATTATGGAAAAATAAAAAGTGTACATGAAATGTTTCACATAGTGGAAGATTTTTGACACAAAAAAAAATTTCATAGTGGATTTAAAAAAAAAATTAGGGGAAAAAATGTATTTGAGCCCTGTAGCTGAAAAACTGCACATTATTTAAAGTGCACAGTGTGTGCAGTTGTTCTTCATGGTGCAAAGTACAAAAAAAAATCTACTTGATTTCTAGAATCGGTAAAGTATTTACTTGTAGAAATATGCTGTTACTCAGGCTACAAAGTGGCAGAACTGTGCTTTTTGAAGAAATAAAAATATGCTAAATTTTTGATAGCAAAAGATATCTAAAGCAAAAAGAATTATTCCAAAAAAATTTAAGAGTGGAGATATGTAGGAGGGCCTAATACAAACTGCACATTCTAGTGGGAAAACCATGCATAATTTGAAGAGAAAAATGGGTGTGAAATGTTCTTCATAGTCAAAATTATATGACTGAGAAAGGATATTTTTAATCAGATTTTTGGAAGCAAAGATACTCATGCAAATAGAAATGTATGCCCACACACCCCTAGTGACAAAACTGCGCATTATAGCATAATTAAATAGAAAATACGTGGAAGATTTTCTTCATAGTGAGTGATATGTAATGGAAATGGCATTTCTCAAATATGACTTCTAGAAGAAGAAATAGTAAGAAATCAGCTTTCTTTTCATCTATTCACAACCCAGTGGGAAAATTGGATAATATGTGTGAGAAGTGGATTATATATATGTTTACAATCTCCACCATAGTGAGTGCCATACAGTACAAAATGAATTTTTTCATTTAGATACTGACACATTTGCAAACAGATGTGCACACTTGTACCACCTAGTGGCAAAACTGTGCATTATGAAAATGAATAAACATATGCAAAATATTTCTTAAAGTGAATGCTACCTGATGTGAAAAGAATTTTTAAATCACACTTTTAAAAAAAAACGAGATATCAAAAAAAAAAAAAAAAAAAAAAAAAATTTACGTTTATGCCCCCTTTGCAAAAATATTATATCTTTTTTTTGAGCTGGAAGTACATATGTGTGCATAAAATGTTTCTTATGATCAGTGGTATCTGTCTATAAATGAATTTTTTCTATTTAAATTTTCAGATGCATAGAAATGGTTGCAGATATGTCGCCAGAAATTATGCATTTATTCCCCTTAGTAGCAAAACTGTTCTTCATGAAAAATTAGAAAATATTTGCAAAATATTCTTTGAAATAATGCTATCCAGTGCAAGATGAATTTTTCAAGTTTAACTTTTAGAAGTATATTGAAAAAAATAGCCTGTATTTATGCCCCCGAATGGCAAAACTGTGCATTGTTTGAAGTAGACCCCCTTCAATATGGTCTTCATTGTTAAACAAACCTGAAGAGGAAAATGAACCTCTTCAATCTAGTTTTTAGAAGCAGTTATATGGAATTAAATGTATTTTAATTATTTTTATTTGCATTTTTGCCAGACATTACATGAGACAAAGGCAGAAAGAAAGAAAAGTACAAACACAAAGACAGAAACGATTAAATGATATTGTGAAGCTTTGTGAAAGTATCACAACATCCCAATTTTTTGAATGAATGTCTGTGCAAAATAATATCCTTGTCTACTGGCTACAAAATTAATTTTTCAGAATTACCCAAGTAGGAAACACCTAAAATAAAAGAAAGAGCAAAATTCTTCAGTTAATTTCATCAAAATCAAGAGTGTGAACTAGCATCTGATTTCTGTTTGAGCATGCTACTGTTACACCACCCAGAACAACAAAGTTCCAAGTAACTGAAGCTATGCAATTTCAGCATAGGAATTTAAACAACTTCAGATTTTGCCAGTCAAAGCAATCCTATGCATTCTTGTACCATTATGAATCACCAGTAGTAGTTTAGTGAGCAATGGAGCACATGTGACAAGTGGGGTCATCCCATGTCAAATCACCGATTTTTTTGCAAAATGTAACCCCACCGACTCGGATTTTAATGAAACTTGGCAGGTAAATATACCCAATAAAGAGATATGGGAAAATCCTAAGCTTCAGTTTTTTAAACTTCATAGTTTTTAAAATACAGTGCTCCAAAATTTAGCCGAACACTCACTTTTGCAGCTGTGCAGTAGCATGCCACTTTTTACATAACATGCTGTAGTTTGTGTGCTACTGAATTTAGAAGAATGAAACTTTATAATCACATGGAAAAGGGTCCCTACATATTGAAAACACTTTTTATTTTACCTGAAACATCAGTTATGTGAGCACCACCTAGTGGTGAAGTGAAAAATTACAGCAAAATTTAGACATTTTATGTGAGGCTCTGTAGAATATTGCTCTGGCATGAGGGAGATAATTTTTTTTTTATATTGATGTTTAACACATCCTATAACATATTTGAAAAAAATATGGTTATCAGCATATTTTCTCAGATGGTTAAAATTATCTGAATTTCATAAAGGGCTCTCCTTCGACAGTTCAGCCATTTTGTTCTACAAACCTGACCCACCGTTTTGGATTTTGCTGAAAATTAGAATGTAGGTTTACCTAACAAAGCTGCAGAACATTGCAAATTTTTATCTTCCACATTCCATAGTTTCCGAGATACAGAACTCGAAAGTTAGGCCTCAACAGCAAACTGATCCTGTTTCAACTTGCGGAGTCTATTATATGGTACCTTTTAAGTTGAAAACATGTGTACATGTACAGTTACTGAGTGCAGTGCTGGCTCATAAATCCAAACATTTAAATACTTTTTATTTAAGCATAAGATCCATAAGGAGCTCGGTCCTGCAACCATAGTGCTCAGTATGAATAAATGCTGTTATTAACAGCTAATAAAACTGAAGTGATGAGTAAGAAATAAAATCATATGTTTAAAATAAGTGCCATTTTTCAATAGCTGTAAAAAAACCATCGGAAAAAATCAGTTGTTTTTAAAAATGAACTACAATTTGCATTATCCTGAATCAATGGTAGAATATGTTATAATTACCTGCATATTAATATCAAGCTGCTATTCATTCCTTGCTTGAATGTTATAATATTCAGTTACACATTTAACAGATGTTGTTCTACAGTTTATTCCGATGCATGCCTCCATGGGAGTTTTTCTAACTGTAGGGAACTTTTCTGTGCTGCACACCACTTAATCTGAACAGCTTTCATGTCTTCTTTACGAAAATAATATGCTAGGGCCATGCCTATCATCATTGGGGGTTGCACTGTACACAATATATGCTGCATAGGCACATAGCATGTATCATCATGAAGTGGCCAGTAAAATGACTTTGCAAGATCATGTGGATATTTAATTTAAACTTAATTTTCAAGTCTTCATCCTTTTCAATATCACTGATCATACCAAAAAACCAGTTATTATCATACATGTATATATGCATGCTACATAGAATTGAGTGTGCAACTGTAGCCGATTTAAAAGTTCAGTGCTACTTTTGAAGTTAAATAACAATATTTGTCATCTCTACTTATCCTCTTCATTCCTATAGTATTTAATGAAAGTAGACAAAAATTGTGAAAACTCCTGGTTCCTGGAATAACTGATGTTTCTAAAAAACGTTCCCGTAGGTTGTTTCGTACAATTTCAATTTCAGGCTTTGATATAAAATGGAACTCAATGTTTTTTATGTTTGCAACACAAAAATTAAAGGCATCCATCGGTTTTGTGATTTGATTTTTAATAGGTCGTTGCAGGCTTGCTCTGTTTACAATTCGCTTCACTGTACCACCAATACCATCGCAAGCTGATTTCCCATGGCTAGTGGCAAAAAATTACCATGATGCAGATATTGCAAAATCGTTTTCAGGCTTGCACAAATTCAAAAAATTCTTGTGATTTTTATATTGTGCTGCACACCCATCTGTAAAATAGTGAACATTTACAACTTTTGGATTTTTATTCTTGATGAACTGCATTGTTGTTTGTTAAATTCTGTACACCATACAAACATCATGGTTCAGATCGTCAGAAAAGAAGCAGTGATTGGATATTTCAAGCAACTGTGTCTCACCTCTTGTGTGCATAATAACTGGGTGAACTGTGCATGGCCGCCCCGGTGGCGCAGTGGTCTAAGACGTTGGCCTCTGATCATTCGTCCGTAAGGGGTCCGGGTTCGAATCCCGGTCAGGCATGGATGTTGTGTTTGTCTTACGGTACTGGCTCTCTCCCTTCCCTGGAACCAGTGACCCTAAATTAGGGACGGGCGACTGCTTATAGCCCATTGAGTTGCTCACGGTGGTCGTTAAACCTACAATAAAAAAAAAACAAAAAAAAACTGTGCATGCCTCTGATGTCCAATGATAGCCTTGTGCCTCATCTTGTATGACAAATGAGCAGTTCTCACTGAAGTACATAAGAACAATTGCCATGTCTGGCATAAGCATTTCTTTGAGTTCCTTTATAAACCTGGATTGTTCCTTCATAATGTATGCATGTGGAATAAGTTTTTTCATCTTCAACAATAGCATTTGCATAAAATCTTCCATTGTTAAAGTTTGTTTAATTAATTCTGTTCATCCACTTGATACCCACTGACTGAAGTCTATGGTACCATTTTCATCATAGTCTTCAAATTTTGTTTTCAAAAAAATTGCTAAGTTATCTGTAGATGGGCAGTTTTTGCAGTGTCTGAGCATGCAGTTACGATCTTTCAAGTCACAAACCATGTAACCCATTAGTGTTTCATAATGATTCCTTGAACTGAGCAGCATTCAGAAGTAATATAACATTTTGATGTATAGTGCACACACATACAGAATGAGCACCAGCTAAAACACACCATTTTGGTCTTACACTACAAAATTTTGAAAATCCAAATTATTAGTTATTAAGAATATAGGAATTTATTTTTTCAACTATAAGGAATACATTTGAAAATAGGTAGCCTCTAAATTTGATTTGGAAATTTACCAAAACTGGGAAAAATCCTTGTAATCATGGTATACAAGAAATTACTTTTTTTTTTTTTTTTTTTTTTTTTTTGGATCTTGTTGCTACCTAGCTAGCAATTTATTAAAAAAATTATGTGTTTGATTATTCTCAAGGTATGCTACAGGGTAGCAAATTGGAAAGTTGAAATTTTATATAAAAAATGAACAAACTATTTCTTTTCATTTTTTGCAGCTCTAGGTTCTTACCCCTCAGCATGTGAGAGTAACTATATCTTGTGAACACACACTCTCTCTCTCTCTCTCTCTCTCACACACACACATGTACAAAGATTTAAGTTGAAA
This sequence comes from Macrothele yani, assembly GCA_039090855.1. Taxonomy (NCBI): domain Eukaryota; kingdom Metazoa; phylum Arthropoda; class Arachnida; order Araneae; family Macrothelidae; genus Macrothele; species Macrothele yani. The sequence continues at coordinate 67,845,463 of CM077028.1, read as the reverse complement.
AGCTGCCACATGTGATATGCTTTATCATTTGCAACAGGATCAGTTTGCTGTTGAATGAGTGGTTAGGCCTAATTTTCGAGTGCTGTATTTCAGAAACTATGGAATGTGGAAGATAAAAAATTTGCAAGTGTTTTGCAGCTTTGTTAGGTAAACCTACATGCTAATTTTCAACAAAATCCAAAACGGTGGGTCAGGTTTGTAGAACAAAACTCCACGAAATTCAGATAATTTTAACCATCTGAGAAAATATGCTGATAACCACCATTTTTTTTACAAATATGTTATAGGATGTGTTAAACATCAATAAAAAAAATTATCTCCCTCATGCCAGAGCAATATTCTACAGAGCCTCCCATAAAATGTCTACATTTTTGCTGTAATTTTTCACTTCACCACTAGGTAGCGCTCACATAACTGGTGTTTCAGGTAAAATGAAAAGTGTTTTCAATATGTAGGGACCCTTTTCCATGTGATTCCAAAGTTTCATTCTCCTAAATTCAGTAGCACACAAACTACAGCATGTTATGTAAAAAGTGGCATGCTACTGCACAGCTACAAAAGTGGGCATTTGGCTAAATTTTGGAGCACTAATCCTAAGTTAGAAACTTAGGATTGGAGCACAAATCCTAAGTTTCAGTTTTTTAAACTATGAGGTTTAAAAAACTGAAACTTGGGATTTTCCCATATCTTTATCAGATATATCTACCTGCCAAGTTTCATTAAAATCCGAGTCGGTGGGTGACATGGCTTCGGTGATCTGGCATGGAATGACCAGGTATGAAGTTTCAAACTAACCATTGAATAGGACAGTCTAAAACAAGCCGTGAATGGAATAAATAACAAGTGTGCCGGAGAAAAAGTAATTTAAACGTGAAAAATCAAAGCAAAAGTTATTAAGGTAAGTTTACATGAAAACAACTGGACTACAAGGAAAATTATTAGACAACAAAAAATGTTTTACACAGAATGTTATTTATCACTAGGTCTTTTGAAACACGGAAATAAATAGTATATAATTTTCAGTTCTAACATGAATGAGTTCTTACTATATAAGTTTTTATTGTATTTCAGTACAGAAATCTGGCATCTATTTGATTTGTTTTCAGTCTGCTTCAATTAAAAATTTCAGCCCACCCTAGGACAGGCCAGATACCCTATATATTAATATTTATTTGAAAAACAACCATCCTGGGATAGGATGGTTGTTTTTCAGTTCACTTAGTTCACTTTAAATATCTAGCACCTACTCTGGCTGTAGCCTGAGAAAGGGTAAAGGTACTACCCAAAAATCTGACTTATAAGACAACACCTATTATGGCTGCAGTCCTGAGGAAGGATAGGAACTAAGTGAAAATTTGACTTTAAATATCCTTTCATTCCTCAGTAAAAACCCATAATTTTGAGATATTTATTGTTATTATTAAAAGTATCTAAAGAAATAAGATGCCATATTTTGTAAACATTCTACTCTTAAAGCATATTTTACTTGTTTAAAAATGGTAGCATTTATAGCTGCATTCACATTCTGTTAATTATTTTACTATATTACTGTGCAGTAACAGATGTGACAATTATGCATGGCGCATATGTAAACCGGTCTTCTAATTTCCAATTTCTGTTCAAATGAATGCAAGGAGAATGGATATTTCAGGAAATAATAAATAGTATGCATGATTAAGAAGACAAAAATTTAGCATCTCATATTTGATTATTTGTATAATTATATCAAGCTGTCACTGAAATTGTTCTCCCAGTGGAACAGAAGAATGGCACTAAAATAATTCAGTAGTAAATGCAAGACACAGCACTGAGTGAGCTATTGCATTTTCTTCTGGTAAAAAAAACTAGAATGGGTAATGTGGAAATGTTTTCCGATGTTTACCTATGAAGTGCTGGCTAGCTTCAGAAAGAGTGCTTAGCTGTGCGTGCTCAAATATCCTTGATCTGAAGTCATAAGTAATTATGCTCATGAGAAGCAGAATTCAAGACTGTACTTGGGAAAACATGAATGTTTAAATGGCAAGAAAATGGAAGATGTTTTCACTGATGTAGTAGTGCTTTTCAGAACATATAACATATTAATTCGACATGCTTTCAATGTAATCTTCACACTGACAGAAATTGTTTTCAACATTTTTTTCATTAATTGAATAAAATTCCCTAAAAACTGGTGGAAAGAACTCATGTGCTCCTATAGATGAGCCACCACTGATCAACAGTACCTCAGATATGGAAAAAATATTCCTCACAAATACATGGAAAAATCACAAGATTATTCACAGCAATGAGATTGTGATAGCCCTGAGTGGTATAATGGTAATATGCTCAAACAGAAATTAGGAGATGCGAGTTCAATTCCAGCTTTAGTTTTCTGAAGAGATGTTACATGGTAAACAGTAAACTTCAAACAAATTCAGTATCAGAATATGCTTGCTTAGAATAATCTTGTGAATTTCCCATGTATTTTTGATGATTTCTTCCTTAAATTCCATATTTAAAAATTGCATCTCACTGCAATGGGAATTGAACTCCCATCATCAGATTTCTGTTTGATAATGCTACTGTTACACCACCCAGGGCAACAAATTCCCAGGCAGCTGAAGCTAAGAAATTGTAACTTAGGAATCTGAATAAACTTCAGGTTTTACCTTCAAAGCATCTCAATGCATACTTATAGCACCAGCTGCTATTCTAATCCAGGAATAGAGCTGAATTATTGATCATGAGTTCTTCTGATATCATTGCAAAAATTAATGAATAAAATATCTGATTGTGATTTTCAAGGTCTGTGTAATGGTAGTTGAATGAAAATTAGGAGATGTGGATTCAATTCCCTCTCCAGATCAATGCAGTTTTCTGAAAATTTCTAAGACGGCAAACAGAATAGCCATTGCCTTGTTTACTGTTCGGCATGTAACTTTACTTCAGAAAACTTGAACATTACATTGCTCTAGAGCAGGAATTGAACCTCCATTTCCCAATTTCCATTTGAGCATACTATCTATCCATCACACCACCCAGAAGTAAGAATCTGAACAATCTCCGATTTTATGCTAGTTGAAGCAATCAGATGCCTCCTCATAGCGATATTATTAAATCACTAATATTTATAACTTAAGATCACATTGATGAAGAAATTAATTAGCATATAAAACTTGGCTGGAGAGCTCAGTACAATTTTCAAGAGCAATATGCTATTATGTTTTAAAAGAAAAGTGTTTAAGCAGTGTATCCTTCCAGTTCTTACATATGTAGAAGAGACATGGACCTTAACTAAAAAACACATACAAGGGCTGCAGACAACTGAAAGAAGTCCGGAGGGATGCATGCTTGGTGTAACCAGGAAAGATAAGATGAGAAACTCATGGAAAAGAAAAATGACAAGAGTGAAAGACATCATAAGCAGAGTAAAATCCCTGAAATTGCAATGGGCTGGACATGTTGCCAGAAGAATGGACCACCGATGGACCACCGATGGACAACCGAAATTTTAAACTGGATTCCAGGGACAGAAAAAGACCCAGAAGACCACATGAGAGATAGATGGATGAGATTCGAAAGCATGCTGGAGTAACATCCTGAAATGGCAATGGGCTGGACATGTTGCCAGAAGAATGGACAACCAAAATTTTAAACTGGATTCCAGGGACAGAAAAAGACCCAGAAGACCACATGGGAGATTTATATAAAAACATTTCCTAGTAAAATTCCCATAATAGTTGTTTTTGATTAGTAATTGAATTAAGAAACTAGGAAGCCAATTCTCAAAATGAGCTTTATTCAAAAAATATTTCTGTCAGTTCTCAGTCCTTCATCGGGAAACTCATTAATAAATGTCTTTAATTTGGATGATATAGTTGATTTCATTTTGGGTATGTTGATTTACTTAACAACTTAAACAGGAAAAGCAAACTTCTAACAATGGCATGAACGAAATTATTTAGGAAGAAACTGGACATGAAACTATGCATTAAATGACAGATGACTCAGTCTGCTTTTCTCATCTGATGACTCAGTCTGCTTTTCTCAACCTGTTGGTTTTGATGTGTTGCGCAACTTGGCATCTTTTGGCTCGCAGGTTGCTACACTAGAAATATTGGGTAGTTTGCATTAAAACTGGCAATTTATGTAAAAATATTTTTAAATAATGTGCAAATATGTAAGATATGTATTAAAATGGTAAATATGTATAATAATGGCAAAAAATGTCAAATATGTAAAAATATTTAATTACATATTATTCCTAGCTGCAGTCATCAGGATCCAGTTAGAATCTGATTCTTGTTCAGATTCCTAAGCTTTAGCTACTCAGAAATTTGGTGGTAGAGGAATCGCCCTCAAATGGAAATTTGGAGATGCAGGTTTGATTTATGCCCAGGGTGATGCAGTTTTCAAGTTTTCTGAAGAGATTGCTACATGTGTGTGGAAAAACAGTGCAATGAGGCACTTCTGTGCTGAAAGTAATATGCTCACATGTTTGCCATGCACTTTGTAAGACATTACTTCATTAATTTTGCGTACAGTTCTGCAGGAGGAATCCCATCACAATGAATTCCAAAATAACGAACTTTTCTGAATAATAGTTGTTTTCTTGTCAAATTTCAAACAGACACAGAAAATCATAAAAAAATGGATTCATTTTAACAAAATAAACAAAACAGCCATTTAAAAAATGCTTTGTGGAGACTTATTTTAGTGCCCAGTGAACAAAAATGATCTTTCAAGCAGTTTTTAGAGAAAGGAGTACAGGTGAAACCTGGTGAAGCAACCTGCACAAACAGGTTCATCAACCAAAGCACTTTATTTGATTCTCAACCAATGCATCTCACTCACAAATGGCGAATTTCTTTTGAATGAGAGCTCATTTCTCTTCTGATGAACACTTAATGCGATCCGACAATGGGAACAGGCTTGTGGTGTTATTGTTTGCTAGGAATGATCTTCTGGCCTTATACAGGGTGCCCAGTAAAGTCCTTTCTCAGCCCCGTAACTTTCGAATGCCGACAGCTATAGCCATAAAAACGGTGTCTAGGTATAGTAAAGTGGCTATGTGTTATTCTATGAGACCGCTTACAGCGCCTCCTAGTGGCAAAGTCAGGAGTTAGTGTGCCGATCTCGAAAACTATACAAGATACAGGAAAATAGTCAATTACAAAGTTGTAGAGCAGCATCGATTTAGTACGAAAAGACACCTTGCACACATGAATGCTAAGAATAGAATGCGTACAACACTCGTTTGTTTGTTCGCGATGTCGAACACTGTTACGTGACAAAACACATCAGAAAGGAGATAATATCGCCTTCTGCAAAGCACTGGCCCGACTCAACTGCGGAATGTTTGGTTCCAACATGACGGTGCCTATCCGTACCAACCAGGAAACTTAAGAAGGTACCTGGTCAAGACATTCGAGCAACTGATCATCGGCTATGGTGGTTATGTAGAGTGGCCTGCATGCTCACCGGACCTCACCCCATTGGGCTTTTTCCTGTGGGGCTACCTCAAAGAGCAGGTGTATCAGACCTTCCCGACAATGTTGCAGGACCTACGACGCCGTATAACTGATGCTTGTTCCAGCGTGTCACCTGACATGCTGCAAAATGTGCAGCGTGAGATTCAATCTAGAGTCCAAATGTGTATTGTGGCTGACGGAGAGCACATTGAGCACTGACGGTAAATGTGCCTAGTGACAACTAATTGTTCCTTTCTGACGTGTTTCATGATGTAACAGTGTGTGACATCGCGAACAAACAAACGAGCATTGTACGCGTTCTATTCTTAGCATTCCTGTGCACAAGGTGTCTTACCGTATTAAATCGATGCTGCTCTACAACTTTGTAATTGACTATTTTCCTGTATCTCATATAGTTTTTGAGATCGGCACCTTAACTCCTGGCTTTGCCGCTAGGTGGCGCTGTAGGCGTCCAAACGTTACGGGGCTGAGAAAGGACTTTACTGGGCACCCTGTATGTCCTGCATGTGGTTACCGTCGAAGCTGGGGTATTGCTTTCCAGACTGCATTCTCACCCTTCATTGAATCAATTACATCTGTATCTTGTAAACTATTATCTCTAAAAATTATTTTATCTTATTTAGCTTAAAAAATGGATAAAAAAAATATGAACAGGACAACCATTCAGGATGAAGGAAATGGAAAATGCCTGAAAATATATTTTCAGGAAAAATGTAAGGTGATATTGCAATAGCACTGGAGAACCAGTCATAAGATCTTTGACATTGTTTGGAACCTTAAAAACCATGTTAAAATTGGAGACAGCATAACAGATAAAGTTGGTTTCTTTTTTTTTTTGGGGGGGGGTGATTGAAGTGCATTGTATACTAACAGTGACAAAGCTAAGGGTTTTTGTTTTGTTTTGTTGTTTCAAAATGCCTGGGTAAAGAACATCCAAAATAGCTGTCCAACAGTTTGTAAAAAGAGATTAGGTTTGGCTAAATTACTTAGAAGCGGGCGGTCGTTGTAGTCAGCGATGGATTTGCCTCCTCGGGGTGCTCCGTGGTAACAATGGCACACACAACAGCAACTAGGGCCTCTGTGAATCTTGGAGAGGTGCAAGCTAATTCTGTGTGACATTGGCGAAAAGACCCCAACTCACTGGGTTTTGTTCCAGAATCCTTAGGTTGAATGACCAACTGGAACCCTCAGCTGTGGGCTAATCCTCCACACTGATGTACTTACCTTATTAAAAAGACAAAAAGAAATATTAAGAATGACTCAAGTGTGGGATATGGTGGACCTACCACACTTGAGAAGGACAGTCCACCACGGAATCGACCTGGACTTTCTAAACGGCGTATGAGAAAGAGATCTCGGCTGAGTGAATGTAAGATTGGTGTATGGAATACTGGAGGTATAAATGGCAAGATGAGTGAGGTGATTGAGGAGATGAATAAGTATAGACTGGATGTGCTGTGTGTAAGTGAAACCAAAAAGAAGGAAATTGGGGTAGAAGAAGTGAATGGCACGGTGAGTGTGTGGTCTGGAGTATTGGAAAATATGAGAGGACAGGTGGGTGTAGGTGTGATTTTAAGTGAAAAGATGAAGAACAACTTGATTCACTATAGTTGCGTAAGTGAGAGAATTATCTGGATTCGTTTGAAAGTGAAACTTCAGAGAATTGTAATTGTTGTAGCGTATGCTCCTTGTGACTCGGAACCTTCTGATAAGAAGAAAGATTTCTGGAATGAGCTAAAAGCTGTTTTGTGCCAGTTTGGTGCTAAAGAAAAAGTTATAATAGCAGGTTATTTCAATGCTAGAGTAGGTGTGCAGAATGCAATTTCTGACAATGTTCTGGGTAAGTTTAATGATCCTTGTGTGAATGATAATGGTGAAAGACTAATTGAACTCTGCATTGAGAATGGTTTGTGTGTATCTAATACATTTTTCAGCCACAAGTATATCCACACATATACTTGGGAAAATCGTACTCTTGGTCAAAAGAGTGTGATAGATTTTGTTGTCTACGATCAGCGTTTGAAACACTTAGTTGTTGACACCCGTGTGATGAGAGATGCGGATGTTGGTTCTGATCATTACTTGGTAGTGTCACGAGTGAAACTTAATGTTGGTTGGAGGAAAAGGAATAAGAAGAGACCCAGGATAGAAAGAATAAAGGTTGATAGGCTCCTTGAAGATCATCAGCAGTATTCTGACTTACTCGGAGAACGACTGAATGAGCTAAAGTCTGGTGAGAGGGATGTAGAAAAGAAGTGGGAATGTTTTAAGAACTGTGTTGTCACTGCTGCTAAAGAGGTCTGTGGCACCACAATAGTGGGTAACAATAGAGTTGATGCTTGGTGGAATAGTGAGATTGATGAGGCAGTAAAGAGAAAGAAGGAAGCCTATTTGGGGATGTTGCAAGGTAGAGTCTCTGTGGATGAATATCGCTGTAAGAAGCGTGAAGCTGCTAAGCTGGTTCGCCACAGTAAGGCAATAGATAGGAAGGAGAAAGTGGAAAGGCATGAACTGGCTTTTTGGAAAGATAGGAAGTCCTTTTGGAAGTACATGAGACTCAGGGAAAATAGGGGAAACAAAGTTGTAAGTTGTGTGAAGAATGAGATTGGGGAAATGTTATGGGAGCCCAATGAGTTAAGTGACAGATGGGGTGAATACTTCTGTGAGTTATTAGATCAGGAAAGCAAAGATGATTCTGAGACAGATGCAGATGAAATCACAATGAGGGATGAAAGCACAGGAGGGATCTTAAGAGAAGAAGTGTGTAAAGCTCTAAAATCTCTTCAGAAGGGTAAGGCTCCGGGAGTTGATGGCATAACTGCAGAGATGTTGAAATATGGTGGTGACTCTATAATTGACTGGTTAACTGAATTTTGCCAGTTGTGCTGGGAGTTAGGAATGGTCATTCGGGATTGGAAGGATGCTATCATTGTTCCCTTGTATAAGGGGAAAGGTGATCAGATTGAATGCAAGAACTATAGTGGTATTAGCCTACTGAGTGTGCCAGGGAAAGTGTTTGGTAAGGTTGTTATTGAAAAAGTACGGGTTCTTACATCATTGAAAGTGTGGGATGTTCAGAGTGGTTTTATGCCTGGTAAAGGCTGCACTAACCAGATTTTTGCATTACACACGATGATTGAAAAGTATCTGGCTGTTGGGAAAAAAGTTTTTACTGCCTTCATAGATTTAGAGAAAGCTTATGACCGAGTGAATAGGACACTTTTGTGGAAGGTATTGAATGAATATGGTGTTACTGGGAATCTACTTAGTAGTGTAAAAGCCATGTATGCTGGTAGTAGAGCTTGTGTACGAGTGAATGGTGTTTTATCAAAATGGTTTTCCATTGGTGCAGGAGTTAGACAAGGTTGTGTAATGTCACCATGGCTGTTTAATATATTTATGGATGCATACATGCGTGATGCCAAAATAGATAATAGTGGTTTATGTCTTAGTGATATCCGTGCGTGTGTGCAGATTGCTGTATGCTGATGACACTGTCCTGTTGGCAGAGAGCAAAAGTGAGTTGCAGAGTATGTTGACTCGGATGCACGAAGTTTGCATGAAATTCAAACTGAGTATAAATAAGGGAAAAACCAAAGTGATGGTGTTTGAGAGAGGAACAGGTAGCACTGAATGTAATGTAAGTATAAATGGCACTATGATTGACCAGGTGAGTGAGTTTGTGTATTTAGGAAGCATGTTTGATAGAGAGAACAAGTTGGATGGTGAAATCAGTAGGCGAGTGAATTCTTCTTTGAAAGTCATAGCTGCTCTGGGAGGTTTTCACAGGAATGATGGGTTCTCTATACTCGGGGCAAGCTTAACCTGTCATTGGAAGGAAGGCTACAGAGTGTATACTTCCACTGCATAAAATAGTTCCGGTCTAAAAGCTCGTACTCCAGCTTCAACTGGCACTTAGAAATGACACAGATGTTCAATACGTTGTGTGTGTGTGCATTTAAAAAATTCAGATCTCAGTTTCAGCGGCATTTCTAAAAAATACATATATTCGTGCTTTGGTGACGTCACTGATGGTTCTCTGTCACAGCATTCTTGTTTGGGTCAGAGTTAAGCTGTCAACCCAGGGGATATTTATTGCTGTGGGGGGGTGGGGGGTCATTAGTGGAAGGATGAGGGCGAAAAAGTGTTTCCGAGGTCATTTCGCGTTTCTCCTTCTTGATTGTTGTTTTAAAACACTCTTCTGTCTTTTCGGTTTTTTCGAATGGCATCTGCCGGTCACTCGAGTGTATTTCAGCCGCATAAACGTGGGAAATCACTACGAAGCTCTGCTAAGGTGATCGTTATGAATGTTTTCACTAAATTGATGGAAAAACATTCGCCGAATAAATCAAATGAATTAACAGTTCTTACGGCAGAACTCACTGGCGTTTCAAGTCGCACCATTGCGAGAATGAAGGTTGAATTTAGTACTGAAGTACCTCAGATCCATTGGCAATTTATTTCTTCAAATTAAAATACAATTCTCGCTTGGCTTACATAGAACGTTTTCTCGAAATTAGTTTGGAGTTCCCAATTCAGTTCTCAATATAGGCCAAGAAACGGCCATCTTTTCCTTTTGAACTTTTGTGCGCAGTTGCCTTAAACGCGCATGAACCGGCATGAAAATTCAGACAAATGAAAGATTTCCTTCCCCAGCCACACATAATTCGGAAACTTGGAAAACTGCCACACATTCAAAGTGTTCCTCGGAGGAACAGCAATTTGTGCCCGGCCCATCAATGAAAAACATGTGGCAATTTTCCAATGTGTGGCAATTTTCCAAGTTGCTGAAAGATGTGTGGCAGTTTACAGTGAACCCTAAAATATCATTTACCACAGAGACGGGCTCTTGTCCAGTACTTATGGCAACACGGGGTAGTTAAAAATGCATACACATTTAACGGATGTCTGTTATAAAAAAAAAATCTAATCAAGGCAAAATTTTTGAAAGAACGAAATTTTACGCATAACTGATGACATGGTAAAATTACTTTTAATTAAATCCCGCAGTTGGTAATCTTCAAGCAATAAGTATAAATATATGAAATATATAAACAAAAAATGGAAAAATATGTGAAAACAAAATTAGGCCACTTAAGACTGCTTCCCGTGTTTAGCAAAGATAATTTCATTTTAAAAGTAAGAAAGAAAGAAACGTTACACGTTCTGTAACATCTCCAAAAAAAAAAAAAAGATAAGAGAGGGAGAAATAAACTGCTTGTCTACCGGTCTGCAAAGCGCGCGGCGGTGGGGAGGGGGTTAAAATAGAGGGGTTTGGTAAGGGATCACGGTGACAGACAGCCAGCCCTGAGGGCTTGTGGGAGAAGTTTTCCGAGTGAAGGTTAATTACACACCATTAGTGCGGAGTAATACTGGGAGTGAAAAGGTCACCGTAGCTTTGGCCCCATTGCCAGGATAGCTTTGCCCCGAGTATAGAGAGTCCCGCATGGCTGTGTTTGAAAGTGTAATTTTGTTCCTACTCTGATGTATGGTAGTGAAACCTGGGTACTGCAGAAGAAACATAGGAGTCGTTTGTGCGCTGGAGAAATGCGTTACTTACGTGGGGTTTGTGGCAAGACATGATATGATTGTGTGAGAAATGAAGATGTATTGCAGTTGTGTGATGTGAAGCAAAATGTTGTTACCAAGGTGGAGACTAATATGCTTTGGTGGTTTGGCCATGTTGAAAGAATGAGTGATGAAATGCTTGCTAAGAAAATCTTTTCATCCCATGTAGCAGGAAGGAAAGGCAGAGGAAGGGCAAGGAAGACATGGGTGGATCAGATTCAGGAGTGTCTGCATGAGAAAAAGATTATGAGTATGAAGTATAAAAGATCTTGAGTACGGCGTGTAATGGATATTAGTGAAGCACGAGTTGTATGTCAAAATTGCTGTAAATGGATAAGTTTGATACGACAGCAATAAGTAAAAATATCTGGTAGTTTGTATTTCTTTTTGGAGCTAACCTCTGAATCTCAGAGAACAGCTTAGTGAATATGTATGATGTAAATTACTTAGAAAATAATTATCAAGCAAGTAATGCTATGTTTCAATAGGGTATTCAACTAACTTTTATTAGTTCAGTGTCACAAAGAAGTTTTAATTGTGGTCCCTTTAAATTTATTGTAATGGGATTTTATTTTTATCACAATAGTTAGAAACATAAATCATGTTGAAAGTTCTGCCATCTTTGTACATAAAAATGTCATCCTTAAATTCCACTCTCAAAATAGAATATTCATTAAAACTTCTGTTTTATAGCATGAAATAAAAAAATTGTAGTTCCTTTAAGTTCATTTTACAACATTTGAATTGTATATCATAATATTATAGTGAAACTTAAAAGAGGTAAATCATGTTGAAAGTTCTAGATGTAGTAGAAAATAGTTCACCATTAATGGAATGTGGTCTTCACATGCTGAGTTCAAATTTTAAGGTACAAGATGTGTTGCTGATATTGAGATTCAATGGACCATCAACCTCCAGCCTATCTTTTTCTTTTCTTTTTTTTTTTTCCGGACAGTTTTTTAAAAAGTAGATCATTATGGGAAATCCGTGTATGAAAAAAAAGATATATGAATCGAAAAGTGCTCATATTATAATTGCTAATGTTCTTGTATTCTGCTCTAGCACCCTTCCAGAATATAGGAAGATATTTTTGATGTGCTAGTAATTTTAAAAAGTTATCTTGTGCATTTAATCCATAATTCTACTAAAACACAAAAATGCTAACAAAAAAAAAAAAAAAAAAAAAAGATCCCTTTTCACCTAACAAGCAATTTGGAAAAGCACTATCTACCAACAAGTAATTGGACACCTGTGATAGCAAAGTAAAATGAAGTTTATTCACCTTCAATAGTTGGTGGAGCCTTCACGAGCGGCGATTACAGCTGCGACCCTCCGGGGCATACTCTCAACCAGGCGTTGTACGATGGCTAGCAGTATTTTCTTCCACTCGGCTTGGAGAAGACAGGTCAGTTCCTTCACCGATTTTGGACGGTTGGGGCACCCCTTAAGTCGACGCTCCAACTCCTCCCAGAGGTGCTCGATAGGGTTAAGGTCAGGGCTCTGTGCAGGCCAGTCCATTCGATTAACCCCATTGTCACCATACCAAGCCATGGTGGACCTCGCAACATGACAGGTGGCATTGTCATCCTGAAAGTAACATGGGTCCACCCCGTAAAACTGCCACAACGTAGGAAGCGCATGGTCATCCAAAATGGTGCAGTAGGTCTCAGCGTTGAGTCTACCAGAAATTGCGACCAAGGGTCCCATGCCATACCAGGAGAAACACCCCCATAGCATAATTCCACCGCCGCTGAACTTCACAGTTGGCACAATACATTCCGCCAGGAGGCGTTCTCCAGACAGACGCCAAACCCAGACCCTGCTATCCGAACGATAGAGGGTGAACCTTGATTCGTCGCTCCAGAGAACCTGTTTCCACTGTTCAACGGTCCACTGTAGACGTTCTTTGCACCACATTAGCCAAGCAGCGCTATTGGACTTGGTTATCAAAGGCTTGTGGGCGGCAGCACGTCCATGATAACCGAGCAGATGGGCTTCCCTACTGATGGTATTCATCGAAAGAATACTCCCAGATGCCTGTTGAAACTCCTCGCTGATGTGGCCCATCGATTTGGTGCGGTTCTTCCGAATTTCTCTGGCCAGCACCCGTCGGTCTCTAACTCCCAGTTTTGTGGGTCTGCCGGATCGGGGCACATTCCGACAGTCACCTCTCATCTTCCACTTGCCAATCACGTAGGCCACTGTCGATTTTGGGTACTTCAACTCGCTGGATATGTCACGTATGGATCGGCCATTTCTGTGATACCCGATGATTACACCTTTCTCGAAATCAGAGAGCTCCGAACTGCGTGGCATCTTGCATGCGACTGGTTGTGTTGTTGTTTCCCACACAATATTTAACGGCGGTGGCCGTGACTTGTATCAGGACCGCAGATATCGTCGATTGCAGGGGTGTCCATTTACTTGTTGGTAGATAGTATATTTTACTAATCTTTTCTAAACTAATGCTGTAAATATTGCATAAATTATAGTTCTCTAAAACTTGTGATTTCCAGGATCTAGAAGATCTTAGACCTAAAAGCAGACAAGAATTTTTGGGCGATGAAGATGTATTAGAAAATATTAAAAATCTAAAGAGACCAATTAAAAAATCTCCTGCATTGATTGCTGAACATGTCATCAAGGCAAACATGACAGAAGAACAAAAAAATTTAGAACAGGAGTGAGTATTTATTCTTGTGACAGTATATTTATACTTCCAAATATAATATTAAAAGTTCTTTGCTTTTTTGTCATGTTGTGTTTAAATGACAATAAAGCAAATACATAGGGTTTTACCTTGATAACAGTAGCCCTTTTTGTATTCTTAAATCTTTGTTTGCTCATGTCTTCCTGATTTCTATCATTTCCTTTTGCTGGAATTTTACTGACGGATGACACTAAAGTTTCTATTGACCAGTTGGGTTCATTAATTTCTCATCAAGTAATTTCTTTTAATGTCTTTACACTGTAATTTCTCTGTTAACATGCTTAATTTTTTCTTCCACTGTAGTTACACTCACTGTATGCTATTCACAATCTGTTTTCCAATGTACTCACAAATCCTTTAATGGTTCAAAGTGCTCAATACATTTTGGTCACATTTGACTACAAGGAGTTGTTGTTTATTCAGTAGTTTTGCTGGAATGGCATTTGTTAGTGTCTTGAAGATGTTTATTTAAATGTCCCTATGCCATCTGTTGTTTTCATTTAATTAAAATTCTGTTTGGGTCGTATTTGTAATTTCCTTGAACATTTTGTCTATTTTAATTAAATTTCTTTGTGCATATGAAAACGAACTTGAATTACTTTTGTTGCAGTGTATCTTACAAGTCTTGAATGGTATAATTTCTGCTGTGTGTGCACATTTCTGACTCTTTATGACATGCACATATGGTTTCTGCACTTTTTCATATGTTTCTGAGATAGCTGTTTTGTGCAAGGGAAAATTTATTGAATAAAGGAAAAAAACAACAACAAGAAAATTAAAAAATAATCATAACCTAAGTAGAATTTCAAGCCAAATGAAAACAACAAATGGCAGCACAAAACACATTAAAAAGCATAGGGAAATTTAAAAAACACTCACAAGATATATGCAAGAAACATTCCAGCAGAGACACTGGTATGAATAGCAGCTACCAGAAAGCAGTCAAAATCTGACCAAAATGCATCAAATACTTTGTGCATGAAAAGATTTGTGATTGCATAGTGAAATATACAGAAAATAGCAAACAGTGAGTGTAATGGCATTGTGAGGAAAAATAACAGCAGAGAAAAGATTTGAATAGTAACTTCAGTAATCAATTACCCAATAGGAGTTTCATGGTCATTCTTCAGTGAAATTCTAGTAGTGAAAGAATAAAGTGCAAATCAAGGAGAGATGATGTGAACAAGCACATATAGGTTCAAGAAAAAAAAAGAAAAAGGCCATCTTCAACAAGGTAAAACCTTTGATGTTTTTGTTTTATTATTTGAATGGTGCATTCAAATTTTCATGATTAAGGTCATTAAATGTCTCGTAAGTGGTGAATTGCCTTGGGGGTATTTAACTTTTTTTAAATATTTATAAAAGGTAAGCATTTCATAAATTCTCACCTCATTGTTCATGTTTTACACATAATTTCTTACAGAAGGACTGAAAGCAGCTCTGAAACTAGGTTAGTTAATTTGTGAGGGAAAGAAGGCAAACCTGAAACCAGGCTTTCCCTGGTGAACAATAAATGTTTGCTGTTATTTACCAGAGCTGACTTAGAAACATTCTGACTGCTGAGGGTAACGATTTGGGGTGGGCTTAGACCAGTGGTTCCCAAACTTTTTCGATTCTCGGCACCCTTACTGAATCCAGGTTTTCCCTAAGGCGCCCTATGTCAAATTCTAACAAGTACACTTAGGTAAAAATAAATAAAACATGTATTGAAGATCACAAAAAATGTAATTAAAAATTCAACTAATTATAATTAGTGGGATGGATAAACCTGTTGATCACCGCACATTTTCGCAAATCTTGGAATCAAACTGGACCCAGCCACCCTCATTTCCTTTTCCACATTGATTTTCGTGCGACACTTAGTTTTTATCGCAGACACCGCCAAAAAACCCAGCTTCGCACAAATAAGAAGTCGCAAATGGAATTAAAATTCTCTGAGCTTTACCATTCAGAAGGGGATATTCATCTTTTACTAACATCCAAAATTCAGGTAACTCCATGCTGCTAAATTTTGTTTTCAACGTATTGTCTCAAGACAACTCAATAAGATTATCTTCTTCTGCAGCAGTAAATCCAGATGGAGCAGTGGCATGAAATGGATCTTGAATCCATACAAATTCATCGATATTATTATTTTGAAATTATTTCTGAAATTAGGTGACAAGCTGTGATAAATGTTCTACAAAAATGGATTTCATGCCTCGAGAGAAATCAATTCTATTGGAGGTCAAAAACTGTTGCAACAAGGGGAAACATTCTTTACCCCCGTCTTCATTCATTTTTCTTTTCCATAGTTTTTTTTTTTTATAAAAGCTGAAATTTTCTCAATCGACTTTAAAAGGTGCATGCTGCTTCCCTGCAGTGAGAGATTCAGAGCATTCATCTTTTCAAAAATATTGCATAAGTATGCTAGTTTTACCAAAAATCTTCATTTACAAAACATTCGGTATGCTTGTGGTCTTCCTCTTTAAGAAAAATATAAATTTCCTGTCACAGTTCAAACGTACGGGACAAAACATTACCACAAGAGAGCCATCGCGAAGTGCTGTAGTACAACAAAGAGATGTGCTCAGATCCCATATCCTCACATAGTTTTTGAAAAACCTTGCCTTCAACGGTCGAGTTTTTATAAAGTTTACTGCATTCACTACATATTCTAAGACCTGGTTCAATGTAGGACTCATATTTTGACGCGAGTGCTTCCCTGTAAATAACGCAATGGGTCCACAGTGCATCAGGAGCTTTGCTTCGAATAAGTGCTTGCAATCCTCTATAACAGCCGGGCATAGAACGAGCACCATCAGTACAGACACCAACGCACTTAGTCCACTCCAAATTATTTTTGGATATAAAAGTGTCAAGGATCTCAAACAAGTCTTGAGCCTTAGCACTACCAATGATACTTTTAGAAAAAAAGGTCTTCTACAATGTTATCACCATCTATAAATCGTATATAGCAAATCAAGTGAGCATCATTATTATTATCTGTGACCTCATCCAGCTGCAACCCAAATTTTTTACCTTTCATTTTTTCATTCAATTAATTGATCATTGAGGTCCTCTGCTATGTTCTTGTATTCTGCGACTGATGGTGTTATTGGACAAAGGCACATTTGAAAGCAGCTTCGCAGCAGACTCACCGATCATAATGTTCACCATATCTACAGCATCCGGTAGAATGAGTTCTGCAATGGTATGGGGCTTTTTACATTTTGCGATTCTATGTGCCATCTTGTAAGATGCTAGCAAAGCATTGCTTGGTATTGATGCATGCTTATAAAAACTACCTTTTTGTTGATTTAACTCTTGTAAATTTCTCGTAAAGCAATCACGAGATTTACTAAGCATGCTGGGATGATTGGTTTCTAAATGGCGTTTCAACCAACTTGGTAGCATGCACTCTGGCTCCAAAACTTTCATACACAGTACACACTGCGCCTCTCTTCACCATTGACTTCTGTCGACGGTAAACCAAAGTCCAAAGAACTGTCATCATATTTTCGATATTTACACTTCTTCACACTCTTTCCACTATTTGACGGTAAGCCCTCTTTATTTTCACTTATACAACACTTATTACTGTTTAGTAAAAACCGATCCATGTTTAAAAATACATACCAGAAGAAAAACTTCAATATACTTTAATCACAACAATAATCAGTTGATACCCCAAAAGCTTACAAATGCCGAAACTCAGCGAGAGAGCATCAACATAACAGACTGCTAACCTCCAAATGAGTTACAAATGACAACGGATGAGCATATTTAAAGGATATGGTGACCTTCTCGAAAAATCTGGACTGAGAGTCTCATTTGTAGACGCTCGGAGATCGAGGGAGAAATGTTTATCAGAAGCACTGAGGCTGGTGTGAAAGCTCTTTGATGTGAGTGCTTTTCCCTGTGAACAACGGGTGCATGTGTGTGGGGCAATCATGCAGGGGGAAAGCTCAGGCTTGTAACATAATTGTAGAGCGCCATCTAATAACCATTTGTTGAGGCTTCTGCAAACAGTTATTACTGAGTTACTGGTTTGCACCAGGTCCGCTAGATGTCGTGTCCTATCACATGGAATTGAAAATGGAAATAAAATTATGAACATTTTGTAATACTTCGTGGTACCCCTCAGAGAAAGCCGTGGCTCCCCAGGGCGCTGAGACGCACACTTTGTGAACCACTGGCTTAGACAATAAGACAACAGACCCTTCTAAAAATAGCATCCTTTTCATCACCTGTTGCTGTATTTATATATTTGTTTGTCCTCTTAAAAAAAAAAAAAAAAAAGCATGAAAGAAAGTAAATTTAAAATTTTCCCTACTCTTTGTTTCCTGTTCTGTTACTTGTGATGGTGTAAGGTGTAAAGGCATGTATCACTGAAACATTTAACTTGTTATATAAAATTTTATTAGTTCATTTTTATTTAATTAAAATTATCATTCTACATCATTGAAAAAAATTGATCCCTTTTCACCCACCTAAAATTTTATTACGTAGTTCATTTTATTTAATTAAAATTATCATTCTAGATCACTGAAAAAAAGATCCCTTTTTCACCCACCAAGTAATTTGGAATTACTAATGATCTAGAATAATAATTTTAATTAAATAAAAATGAACTAATAAAAATTTTAGAACTAATAAATGCTATTAAAGTCAAAAGCTTTTATAAGTTGAACCATGGGACCTTTAATATTAATTCCCCACTAATACATTTTTCATTAATTCACAGCGAATCAACTGAAAATATGTTTATCAGTTTAGCTTTTTGAAGTTATCAATGATAATCGATGCTCATCAATGATTACACCAGTTTGCAAATTTAAATTTTTTGTCAGATGATTTCTTAAAAATAGCTGTTCCTGAATCAATTTTTGATGCCGATTCTAGAAAAGACTTCCATTTTTCTCTATCATGTCAGGTTTTTAAATAAAATAAGAAGTTATGTTTTCAAAATTTTAATGAATGTAAGCACAAAAATGCAAACACGATGTCCCACAAAGACTTTTTTTTTTTTACAAAAACACTTTAAAATTACTGTAAAGAACTGACCTGTGACTAGTCTTTGACAAAACAACAAGCAGTGTTCTATTAATTTTCAAATTGTCTTTTTTTTTACTTTCTTGCAGATCGTCCTTTATCTTTACTGTCCCTCTTCAACATCCAACAATAGTTGACCATCATAGTTTCATTCCATCTCACCTGGTACCTCTTCTACATCTCCTTAATATCCTGGTGAAAGCGTTCACCGTGCTCTTCACTGTAATGTCCCAGATTTTCCTAAAAGTAGTCGATATGGGAGTGTAGAAAGTGAACTTTTACACTCATGTTACAACCCAACTGCTTGAAGTTTTCCAACATTGTTTCAACAATTTTTCTGTAATTAGGATCTTTGTGATTGTCTGGAAAGTTTTTGGTTACAGATCGAAATGCTGTTCATGCGTCTTTTTCTCTCTCATTCATCATTTTCTCAAAATCTTTGTCCTTCATCAATTTTTTTATTTGAGGGCCGACAAAAATTCCAACTTTTATTTTTCTAGTGTGAAGAAGGGAAATTTCATAGAAAGGTACTTGAAACATGGCCCATCTTGTGGTAGAACTCTTACAAACTGCTTCATCAACCCCAATTTGATGTGTAGTGGTGGAAGCAATACTTTTTGGGGGTCTACAAGTGGGTCATGCAGGATGTTTTTAGTTCCAAGAACAAAATTTCTCCGCTCTGGCCAAACTCTCATTGTTCAATGCCTTTGCTTTGCCCTACTGTCCCATTCACATGGAAAGCAAAGCATTTTCGTGTACCCAGCTTGTTGTCCTAATAGCATTCCTATTACTTTGAAGTCACCACAGATAAGCCATTTGTGTTCCTCATACTGTATATTTGTTAATAGTGCCTTTATGTTCTCGAATGTCTCTTTCATTTTAACTGAGTGGGCCACAGGAATGGACCCATACGCATTCCTATTATGCAGCAACACGCCTTTGAGGCTCCTCTTGGACGAGTCAATAAAAATTCTCCACTGAGTAGGATCATGTTCAATACCATAGAAGTGCATTAACTCGTTGATGTTATTGCAGTAAACCAAGGAATCGTTCTGTGAGAAAAAAGGAAATACTTCTTTTTCTCTGTGTCGGTACCATGAAAAATGTGTTCCTGGAGCCAGAAGATTCTTACTTTTCAACCGGGAGCCAAGTAGTTCTGCAGATTCCTTAGGCAAGTTCAGATCATGTACTGAATCATTAAGTTCATTCTGGGAGAACAGTTATGGATTAGAGTCGTTTTCCGGCTTGTAGACATAATCACGTTCACATTCATCATCTTCCATCACGTTCACATTCATCGTCTTCCGCCACGTTCACATTCATCGTCTTCCACCACGTTCTCTAACACAGCTGGAGGAAGAAGGGCAGGCAGATCTTTTCTATGTGGAACTGGCCTAATGGCTGAAGGAATGCTTGGATACACAATTCTGTTCTTATTTTTCAAATTGCAGCCCTTAACATTAACTAAGCAGAAGTAACAGTCATTCAGGTGGTCTTTAGGCTCCCTCCACACCATAGGTATTGCAAACGGCATTCAAGTTTGCTTCCCTTTTGTCCATAACCTTAACCTCTCAACACAATAGTGGCACACTTTATGTGGTGCCCATGCCTTATCCTGATTACCAAGATGCACTTTAAAATAAGCATAGTAAGCTTTCTTCACAAAGTCTGTGATATTTGCTCTTTGCTTAAGCTCTACATAATTTCCACAAATTTAACAGAATACATTAGGACAATTTACACACTTGCGTTTCGACATTGTAAGACTATGCACTCACAATAGAGACAGCAACTTAGAACAGCTGTGTAAATCCGAACAGAAAGAGCAATGAACTGGAAATGTGAACATCTGACTGGCGGGAATGCTATTTTTGGATTCTTGTCAATTCTCTTTTCAGTCTTTCTTCTACAGGTGGCTAGTTGGCAATACTCTAAAAGTAACCTTACGTTGCTTTGGCAACGGTTGGCCAAAGAGATAGCTGAAATTCCTCCCGCTAAAATGCCCCTGACTGGCAGATGTAATGCTATCAGTAATAAATCTTCGAAATCAACTTGGGTCGATTGTGCAAAAACTGTATGTGATAGAAGAAATCTAAGACCAGTTTTGGAATCAGCATGAAAAATTGAGCTAAGCACATATATTAGTTTTTAATCATCCGATCTCATGCAGACTAGTGTAACATATAGATGATTATCGATATTAGTATTCTTTTATAGAATTTATCGGAAGTATTCATAGTCGTTATTGCATATATCGGAAGTATAATAGTTCAAGTTGCTCAATGTTAGATAGTTATTTATGTGAATTCATGTGGAGAGAAAAGGTGAAAGCAGCAAACAGTGATGCCTTTGATCAAATTTTGACTGATATTGTATTGTACTGGCCTCCTAATGATAATCTAGAATGAACTGTTTACTTCTGTTATTTAATGAAAGTTTAATTTCGAATATGTTTTTATATGATTTTGTCAGTATAAAAAATGAACCTATATAAAATTTTCACTCTCAGAAGTGTTGTTATTTTGTTCTTTACAATGGTTATTTTTAGAAGTGGAAAAAAAAATTGTGGAAATAGGTGTATTGGAAAGAAAAAAAATGTATTTAATGAAAACGACTTTTGTTTATATTTATGAATCGGACAAATTCTGTAAAATAATACTAATCATTGATAACTTCAAGAAACTAAACTGATAAACATATTTTCAGGCAACTCGCAGTTAATTTATGAAAAAATGTATTGGTGGGGAATTAATATAAAAGGTCCAAACCATGCATACTATTTTGTACTTGGCTCCATGCCCCAAGCATTTAAAAAATACATACAAAATCAAGCTTTAGATGAGAAACTACAACATACTGGCAATCCAATAATAGTAGGGGTGCTTGTTAAAGACAGACAGAACTTCAGTATTTTTACAACAATTTTCACCTTGAAAAAAAGCTAATGATATGAAAGACATATCACTCCTTATATTTACAAAATATTTTCTAATCAAAATGAAAAATAAAAAAGAAAAGAAAAGAAAATACAGTGAAATTTATCACATGTGGTTGCTCAGACTAAAAAACGAATGGCAGCAGAAAAGCAAAAATTTCAAAACAAAATTCTTAGAATTACATACAACCCATTTGCATTTTCCATATATGTTCAAAAACTAATGAACAGATTGTCATGGAAATAATTGAACAAATTAAAAGTGAATGACAATATTGGGAAAGATATCCTCTAATGGGTACTTGCAATGATAGTATTTGTTTGTATTAAAGACTGGCATTTTGTGGGAAGTACAAGAAAGATATGACTCTGAATTCTGGGGTGTAATGAGCACATCTTTTAAATCCTTCTGACAAAAAAATATCTTTTTTTTTAGGTAGATTTTTTGAAAAAAATATTCATCAAAAAAGAATATTTTTTTGCACCCCAATGTGGAAAAACTGCACATTTTTTAAAAATACAGTGTGAGTAGTTTTCTTTGTAGTGATGGAACCAGTTAACAAAAACAGATAAACCAGATTTTAGTTGTAAATGCATTTATGGCACCTCTATTCATAGTGATTGTGGAATAACTTTTTTACGGGTCTTATAGAGGTTATTTTTCATCAAAGTTGGTTGTCAAATTTTCGAACTAAAGTCCTAGTTCGTCATCAGGACTATGTCACTGGAGTAGTTGCTGCCACTCAATTGGAAGAGTCCATCTGCAATTATCGTTAATTGTGGTACTTCTTCTTCTTGCTATTTCGATCCCTTCTTCTAGTTTCCTCTTTACTAAGTTTGACTTTAGTTCGAAAATTTGACAACCAACTTTGATGAAAAATAACCTCTATAAGACCCGTAAAAAAGTTATTCCATAAACCAGATTTGTTCAACCAGCAGAATATTTTTCAAATAGAAACAGATACTTGTGCCCCCACTAGTGGCAGAAATGTGTTGACAAAAAATCATGAATTGTAAAAAAAAAAAAAAAAGAATCATATCAGAAGGTATCTGAGTCTGAAAGAAATTTTCAAATTAGATGATTAGAAGAAGAGATAAAGAGATATGGAGGAAAACTTGCTAGCTATAACTGTATGCCCCTAGTGGGAAAGCTGTGTATTATTTGATTTAATAATTTCCTTCTTCTGTTACTCAAAAGCAGTTACTGAAATTCTGCTAAAAATGGACTGATAACCCAATCTATTATGTAAAGGTCAACCAGTTCTTTGAAATGTGTGTGAGCTTTTTCTATGGCAACCATGCAGGAGTAATACATTTTGACAAATGTCAACCCCGCCTTCTCGTGGTGCATCCTGTTCCCACTAAAGGGGCTCTGACGACCGCCCATAGCGGTATAACTATACCATCGGGATTAGAGGAAATTCTATCCCACACTCACCAACCCGCTTGGCCAGCGTGGTGAGTTATGGCCAAACCCCTCCAAAATGATTCCACAACTTAAATCTTGGCCCTCAGTCTCCGGCAGCTGGAATGTACCTGGCCAAGGCAGCGGCCAGTGCAACATGAAGGCAGAGGGTGCTAAGAATCCCCGGAGGACCGGACTAGGCTGCCATCTGATGCTGACCTTGGCAACGTACAATGGACGCTCCCTATCTTCTGATTCAAGGCTTCTTGAATTAGAAGAGGAACTACAAAGGATCAAGTGGGACATCGTCGGGCTAAGTGAGGTAAGGAGAAAAGGAGAAGATCTCATCGAACTGAAAAGTGGACATCTCTTCTACTATCGTGGGACAGATACTGGCAGAACTAGTGGTGTTGGATTTATAATAAACAAGAAACTGAAGGATAAAGTGGTAGAAGTTGAAAGTTCCTCTGACAGAGCTGCACGACTCGTTATCCAACTATCGAGAAGATACCAGGCTCAGATTATTCAAACTTATGCACCCACCACAAGTCATCCTGAAGAAGAAATTGAAGAATTTTATGAGGAAATTTGTCATCTAAATAATAAAGGTAAGCAGCACTTGAAAATAATTATGGGAGATTTCAATGCAAAAATAGGGCAACGGCAACAGAATGAAACTTCAGTAGGTAAATTCGGTCACGGCAATAGAAACCAGCGTGGAAATACTCTCGTTGAGTTTGCAGAGGCAGAAGGGTTTTTCATCTTGAACTCCTTCTTCAAGAAAAAGCCACACAGGAAATGGACATGGAGACATCCAAATGGGACGACAAGTGAAATTGATTTTATTATGTGTAACAAAAAATTCGTCATAGAAGACTGCAGTGTGCTAAACAAGTTCAACACAGGTAGTGACCATAGATTGGTGAGATGTAAGATGCACCTCAACACTAAACTTGAACGTGGCAAGCTCATAAGACAAACAAAATCTATTGACATAACCAACCTTAAAAAACACCATAATACCTTCAAGTTGGAACTAAAGAACAGGTTCTCTGCTTTAGAAGGCCTAACATCGGAAGAAGTGGACATCTCTGAAGTTAACAGAAAAGTAACCAAAGCTCTTATGGAAACAGCAACAAAATTAGCTGGTCTAAGAACAAGTTGCATGTAAATAAATTATCAGGAAAAACGAAAATGTTGATGCAAAAAAGAAGAGAGATGAGGACAACTAAAGAAGATGTGACTTCCAAAGTGGAATATATAGAGCTATGCAAGACAGTACGAAAAAGTATCACTGAAGACGTAAGAAAATTCAACTGTGAACTAGTGAGGAAAGCAATTGAAAACAACCAAAGCCTAAAGATAGCAAAGGGACATCTCAGTAAGGGAAGAAAACAGATTATGGCACTGAGAAAAGAAGATGGTTCTGTAACAAGAAATAGAGGCGAAATTTTGACAAGAGTGAAAGATTTCTACTCCAAATTATATGAAAGGGATGATACATGTACTCCAGACATCATGAAAGATACCAGTACCAGAGTTCCTCCAGTCCTTCCAGCAGAAGTTGCACATGCAATCAAGAACATGAAGCGGGGAAAAGCTCCAGGAGAAGATGGAATTACTGTAGACATCATACAAGAAGCAAGTGGAGAAATCGAAACAGTACTCGCCCAAATTTTCACTCGATGCCTTAATGAAGGAAAGATTCCTGAGGATTGGAACACCGCTACAATGATCCTGCTACATAAGAAAGGTGACATTGAGGATCTCGGAAACTACAGACCTATCAGCCTCCTATCAGTAGTTTATAAAATCTTCACTAAAGTTCTTTCACACCGCTTGAAGGTAACACTGGACATGGCTCAACCGAGAGAACAAGCTGGATTCAGGAGTGGCTACAGCACAATAGATCATATCCATGTGCTGAGAGAACTAATTGAAAGAACGAGAGAATATGAACTTCCATTGTGCATGGCTTTTATCGATTATGAAAAAGCCTTTGATTCGGTGAAACCATCAGCAGTTACAATGGCTTTGAAAACCTGCGGTATTGAAGATGCATACATTAATATTATTAATAACACCTATGAAAATGGAAGTGCAAAGATTAGGCTGTTTGAAAATACAACACACATAAAAATTGGAAAGGGAGTGAGACAAGGTGACACCATATCTCCGAAGCTCTTTAATGCCACATTGGAGGGTGTTTTTCAGTCACTGAGCTGGGAAAACAAGGGGATAAAGATTAATGGAGATTATCTAACCCACCTTCGTTTTGCTGATGACGTAGTCATTTTTGCAACTAGCCCATCAGAGCTGCAGAGTATGATCCAGGAACTTGCTGACAAGAGTAAAGAAGTGGGATTAAAAATGAACTTTCAGAAGACAAAAGTGATGTTCAATGCTTTTACAAGAAATGAAGATTTATCGATTGATGGAGAAAAGCTGGAGATAACAGACACGTACGTTTATCTTGGACAGCAGATATCAAGTGAGGGTCACATTGATGAAGAAATTAATCGGCGTACAAAACTTGCCTGGAGAG
Source organism: Macrothele yani (assembly GCA_039090855.1). Classification (NCBI taxonomy): domain Eukaryota; kingdom Metazoa; phylum Arthropoda; class Arachnida; order Araneae; family Macrothelidae; genus Macrothele; species Macrothele yani. The sequence goes on along the minus strand of CM077028.1, from coordinate 67,819,795 downwards.
CTTTTGGAAGAAACAGCATAATTTTCAAGAGCAATATGCCATTATGTCTTAAAAGAAAAGTGTTTGATCAATGCATCCTTCCAGTGCTTACGTATGGTGCAGAGACGTGGACCTTAACTAAAAGAGACATACAAAGGCTGCAGACAACTCAAAGAAGCATGGAGAGGTGCATACTTGGTGTAACCAGGAGAGATAAGAAGAGGAACTCGTGGATCCAAAAAATGACAAGAGTGGAAGACATCATGATCAGAGTCAAATCCCTGAAATGGCAATGGGCTGGACATACTGCCAGAAGGACAGATCATCGATGGACAGCCGAAATTTTAGATTGGATTCCAAGGGACAGGAAAAGACCCAGAAGAAGACCACATGGGAGATGGGTGGATGAAATTCGAAAGTATGTAGGGGTGACATGGAGGAGACTGGCACAAGACAGACCGTTGTGGAGGAAACTTGGGGAGACCTTCGTCCAGCAGTGGATTGATAATGGTTGACAATGATGATGATGATGATCTAGGCTATATCTGTAAGTTAAATTCTGCTGTAGCTTTTGAAAACATGGAAAATGAGGTATAGTTTTTATGCAAAACCATACACTGGAAATTGTCCAAATGCCTACACTGGGAACCACTGCTGTAACGGCACTCACACCTTTCTGTCACTTTACGTTTATACTTGTGATTACGTGAGAATCATCACATTTCTTTTATTTGTTTCTATCAAACTCAGCAAGATGCTGTTAGTCTCCCTTTCTTCTTTCAACACATGAAAAAGCTAATTACTTTGATGCACAGAATCATGTACATAAATAGGAGTCCATGCTTTTCTTTTATAAAAGTAACAAATAAGGAGTTTAATGTTATTACTTCGGCCTCATGATTATGGTTTTGGCAGTGAATGTAAGAATTTTCGTATAGGTCTCTGTCTCTGTGTGTGTCCATTTATACTTTATGTACCTAGACTGCTGTTCTCATGTAAGGCACCAAAAAAAAAAAAAAAAAAAAAAGAATCTGCCATATTTCTCTATAAGTGCATGCAAAATGCTAAGGCTTCTCAAATGCCTTTTGCTCACTTTCAATGCCAATGATGCCTCACACACAAAAATTCAAAAAATTGTTGTTCATACTAACAATGAATTTATACACTTTAAGTTCTTAGGAAAATTTTAATCTCCTCTTTGCCAACTGTGTTATGGAGTTAATCAAAATTTGTCTTGTTGCATTGGAAATTGGTCCTAAATCTTCTTCCCCCATTCACACACCCAAAGTGATGAACATTTGTCATCAATACCAGTACAATACATTCAAAAGATACTTTGGCATACTTCTATTCTCAGTGTGAATCTAATGATGTTTATCAGGTTTACCATGATGGTTAATCCCTTATTTTCAATGCCAACTGGCTTGAGATGCTTGCCAAAATGACTCTAACAAAGAAATTCCATATGTGAATATTAAACCATATTTATAACAAATATACCTGAACCAGGCTGAAGAATCTTACAACTGGCATAAGTAATGTCTGCCTTTTCCACTTCATTGCAAATAGAAAACATAATTCTGTTGAATCTAATTTTAATTAAGCATATCATTACCTAAATTTTGAATGACCTTTCCTCTCCTTTTTGCAAGATTTTCAGTATTTTGCTTTCAAAATTCAGTTGTCTTTAAGTTGAAGGAAATGGAAAGTTTTTTTCTCAGCTTCCTAACCTGTAGCTTTTTTTTTTTTTTTTTTTTTTTTTGATGCAGATGATGCAAGCACTGAAATAAATGACACAAGTTTAGGCACATATGTTGGATTTGGTATATTTTCCGTATGAAGTTCCTTGATTTTGGCAGTCATAATCCAAGTGGTGTATGGGTTCACTTCACTTTGTTCTGATGAGACTAAACATGCTTTTGAGTGATAGAAGCAAGGAATTTTTGTAGCACATTCTGCATTCAAAGTTGGCAATAGCTATCACATGTAACCTTTTCATTTGGATTTCTCACCTTTAATTAACTTTGTGCTGCACATCTCACCAAATGTACAGTAAAACCTTCATCTGGTGTTGTTCTCCGCTAGATTCCAGTGTGGATGAATCCTCGGGATTAAGCTGTCAGTGCCAACTAATGTTACAGCAAAGCACCCATTTGTTTTATGTGTTACAACAAGCACCCATTTCTTTATCTTTAATGTGAAAATGGTGCTCGAAGTTGATGGAAATGTAGTGTTACATAGAACCCATGTGCATAGTTTTGCCACCTCTCCAGTCACTTTAAAAGATGATGGTTAGTGGAATGGGTGGACTGATTTACTGAACAGTTTCTTCAATTGTTATGTTAGGATTATCTTCCACTGAGGTTTTCACTAAGTTGTTTTTGAAATCAGGTCAGGATCATTGATTAAGCTGTTGACACATGATCTGAACTTCCAAAGTCAAAGCTGCAGTACATACATACATATCACTAAGCTGTTCTCTGAGATTCAGAGGTTAGCTCCAAAAAAATACAAACTTCCAGATATTTTTATTTATTGTTGTCGTATCAAACTTATCCATTTACAGCGATCTTGACATACAACTCGTGCTTCACTGATATCCATTACACGCCGTACACAAGATCTTTTATACTTCATACTCATAATCTTTTTCTCATGCAGACACTCCTGAATCTGATCCACCCATGTCTTTCTTGGCCTTCCTCTGCCTTTCCTTCCTGCCACTTGGGCTGAAAAGATTTTCTTAGTAAGCATTTCATCACTCATTCTTTCAACATGGCCAAACCACCAAAGCATATTGGTATCCACCTTGCTAACAACATTTTGCTTCACATCACACAACTACAATACATCTTCATTCCTCACACAATCAGATCGTGTCTTGCCACAAACCCCACGTAAGTAACGCGTTTCTCCAGCACACAAACGACTCCTATGTTTCTTCTGCAGTACCCAGGTTTCACTACCATACATCAGAGTAGGAACAATTACACTTTCAAACACAGCCATGCAGGACTCTCTAGAGAACTCATCATTTCTGTGAAAACCTCCCAGAGCAGCTATGACTTTCAAAGAAGAATTCACTCGCCTACTGATTTCACCATCCAACTTGTTATCTCTGTCAAACATGCTTCCTAAATACACAAACTCACTCACCTGGTCAATCACAGTGCCATTTATACTTACATTACATTCAGTGCTACCCGTTCCTCTCTCAAACACCATAACTTTGGTTTTTCCCTTATTTATACTCAGTTTGAATTTCATGCAAACTTCGTGCATCCGAGTCAACATACTCTGCAACTCACTTTTGCTCTCTGCCAACAGGACAGTGTCATCAGCATACAGCAATCTGCACACACGGATATCACCAAGACATAAACCACTATTATCTATTTTGGCATCACGCATGCATGCGTCCATAAATATATTAAACAGCCATCGTGACATTACACAACCTTGTCTAACTCCTACACCAATGGAAAACCATTTTGATAAAACACCATTCACTCGTACACAAGCTCTACTACCAGCATACATGGCTTTTACACTATTAAGTAGATCTCCAGTAACACCATATTCATTCAATACCTTCCACAAAAGTGTCCTATTCACTTGGTCGTAAGCTTTCTCTAAATCTATGAAGGCAGTAAAAACTTTCTTCCCAACAGCCAGATACTTTTCAATCATCATGCGTAATGCAAAAATCTGGTTAGTGCAGCCTTTACCAGGCATAAAACCACTCTGAACATCCCACACTTTCAATGATGTAAGACTTCGTACTTTTTCAATAACAACCTTACCAAACACTTTTCCCTGGCACACTCAGTAGGCTAATACCACGATAGTTCTTGCATTCAGTCTGATCACCTTTTATCTTATACAAGGGAACAATAATAGCATCCTTCCAATCCCGAGGGACCATTCCTAACTCCCAGAACAACTGGCAAATTTCAGTTAACCAGTCAATTATAGAGTCACTACCATATTTCAACATCTCTGCAGCTATGCCACCAACTCCCGGAGCCTTACCATTCTGAAGAGATTTTAGAGCTTTACACACTTCTTCTCTTGAGATCCCTCCTGTGCTTTCATCCCTCATTGTGACATCATCTGCGTCTGTCTCAGAATCATCTTTGCTTTCCTGATCTAATAACTCACAGAAGTATTCACCCTTCCTGTCACTTAACTCATTGGGCTCCCATATCATTTCCCCAATCTCATTCTTCACACAACTTACAACTTTGTTTCCCCTATTTTTCCTGAGTCTCATGCACTTCCAGAAGGACTTCCTATCTTTCTAAAAATCCAGTTCATGCCTTTCCACTTTCTCCTTCCTATCTTTTGCCTTACTGTGGCAAACCAGCTTAGCAGCTTCACGCTTCTTGCAGCGATATTCATCCACAGAGACTCTACCTTGCAACATCCCCACTAAGGCTTCCTTCTTTCTCTTTACTGACTCTTCAATCTCACTATTCCACCAAGCATCACCTCTATTGTTACCCACTATTGCGGTGCCACAGACCTCTTTAGCAGCAGTGACAACACAGTTCTTAAAATATTCCCACTTCTTTTCTACATCCCTCTCACAAGATTTCAGATCCTTCAGTCGTTCTCTGAGTAAGTCAGAATACTGCTGATGATCTTCAAGGAGCCTATCAACCTTTATTCTTTCTATCCTGGATCTCTTCCTATTCCTTTTTCTCCAACCAACATTAAGTTTCCCTCGTGACACTACCAAGTAATGATCAGAACCAATATCCGCACCTCTTATCACACGGGTGTCAACAACTAAGTGTTTCAAACGCTGATCGTAAACAACAAAATCTATTACACTCTTTTGACCAAAAGTACGATTTTCCCAAGTATATGTGTGGATATACTTGTGGTTGAAAAATGTATTAGAAACACACAAACCATTCTCAATGCAGAGTTCAATTAATCTTTCACCATTATCATTCACACAAGGATCATTAAACTTACCTAGAACATTGTCAGAAATTGCATTCTGCACACCTACTCTAGCATTGAAATCCCCTGCTATTATAACTTTTTCTTTAGCACCAAACTGGCTCAAAACGGCTTTTAGCTCATTCCAGAAATCTTCTTTCTTATCAGAAGGTTCTGAGTCACAAGGAGCATACACTGCAACAATTACAATTCTCTGAAGTTTCACTTTCAAACGAATACAGATAATTCTCTCACTTACACAACTATAGTGAATCAAGTTGTTCTTCATCTTTTCACTTAAAATCACACCTACACCAGCCTGTCCTCTCACTTATTCTATCCAATCACTCACTGTGACCACACACTCACCGTGCCATTCACTTCTTCTACCCCAATTTCCTTTTTTTTGTTTCACTTACACACAGCACATCCAGTCTATATTTATTCATCTCCTCAGTCACCTCACTCATCTTGCCATTTATACCTCTAGTATTCCATACACCAATCTTACATTCACTCAGCCGAGATCTCTTTCTCGTACGCTGTTTAGAAAGTCCAGGTCGATTCCGTGGTGGACTGTCCTTCTCAAGTGTGGTAGGTCCACCATATCCCACACTTGAATCATTCTTAATATTTCTTTTTGTCTTTTTAATCAGGTAAGTACATCAGTGTGGGGGATTAGCCCACAGCTGATTGTTCCAGTTGGTCATTCAACCTAATGATTCTGGAACAAATCCCAGTGAGTTGGGGTCTTTTTGCCAATGTCACACAGAAATGGCTTGCACCTCTCCAAGATTCACAGAGGCCCTAGTTGCTGTTGTGTGTGCCATTGTTACCACGGAGCGCCCCGAGGAGGCAAATCCATCGCTCACTACGACACATTAAGAGCTTCATTGTCTTATATGTTTTGAGTGCTTTTTCCTGCTGCATTAGTGTTATGCTCTTTATTCTCTTAAAGCATAATATGCATAACATTTTCCTCTAAAACCTCCACACTATTTTTCAAAAAAAAAAAAAAAAAAAAAAATGCCAACAAGTTTTATTAGGGGTGACAAGAATCAGTTTCACCATTTGAGCACAAACCAAATGATATAAACAGGTTGTGGGTCATGGATGATTTAAAGGGTAAGGATTCGTTAATGGTGGCTAAATGTTGTGATGTCAAGCTGTTAATTGTTATACGATTGTAGAGTATTGGGCCAACTCACCAACCAGCTAATCAAGTAGCATAGCAAGAATTGTTTAACCATATGGTCATGCAAATTGCTATGTTATGTAGCAGGTTTCTGCTCATCTTGTATGTAGGATTTTCTTTTCTGCACATCTTGCTGACAAGGCATGACTCTATGAAATATTTTTTTTTCTTTCCTGTATTCAGGAAAGGAATTTAGAGAAAAGCCACTGGAATGGGTTCCAGGTCTTGCTTTTCCCCATGACCTTTCATGGCCATATTTCATGAAGAGTATTATGGTTCATTAATTAAAAACAACTATTATGGGAATTTTACTAGGAAATTTTTTTATTTAAATTGCAAATTTTCGGAGAAAACTCTTCTTCTTCAGGCTGTCTTTTTGTTGTCACTTAATCCCAAACCTTGACTGTTACAGTTAACCTTGAATAACCTTGAAGGTTATTCAAGGTTAACTGTAACAGTCAAGGTTAACCATAACTGTGATAGTGACAGGAATAAGTGACAACAAAAAGACAGGCTGAAGAAGGAGAAGAGTTTTCTCCAAAAATTTGCAATTTAAATAAAAAAATTTCCTAGTAAAATTCCCATAATAGTTGTTTTTGATTAGTAATTGAATTAAGAAACTAGGAAGCCAATTCTCAACATGAGCTTTATCCAGAGTATTATGGTATGTTTCGGAAATTTTTAGGACTACAGGCTGTGCTCATGGGAAAAGATAGGTAGGTATTGCTTCATATCTTAAATGGAATGAGTGTTTTGTCCACTTTTCCAGATGTTTTGAACCACAATGCAGAAATGTAGGTAGTTTTTTGTGTTGGGTAGACATTTTTAGGCATCTGTTAGGGCAGCTAGTTACTGTTGATGTGGTTACATCCTTTTTTTTTTTTTTTTTAATGTTTTTCAAATCCTTGGTTCAAACATAAGTAACCTTTTGTGTATTATAATCACATGTAGGAATATGGCAGTGCAGCTGTGGTTACATTCTTTCTTTATTTCTTTTCTTTATGTTTTTCAAATCCATGGTCCAAACATAAGCAGCTTTTTGTGTATGGTAATCATCTATAGGAATGTGGTAGTAATGTGGTTCCATCCTTTTATTTTTATGTTTTTCAACTTCTTGGTTGAGAGTCTTCTCTGATTCAAATGTCTTGCTGTGGAATTAATATTTTTTCAGAATTAACTTTTTCATGAGCATTATATTATAAATAATTTTGGTTTGCTGGTTGGTTAAGAAATAATGTGATAAGATTATTTTTAATTATTCCTAAGGTAGTATTTGCTGAAAAACTTGGCAAATCTGAGTAATTCTGCAGTTTTGATAGTTAAAATTCCAGTTCTTCAGCACTTTCATTAAGAACATAAACTGAAACAAAAAGATAACATGCTATGGCATCAGATTTATTAAGCATATATACACAGCATCACTTTGTGACTGAATTCCATGGAACATCATAAGTAATACAGTATAACACCCACCATATAACTCCTTCAAATAATAGATTATTCCTAAACTTTTAAACACGCAAAAGGAGGAACATTTTTTTTTTTTATTAGAGGTTTAACGACCACCGTGAGCAACTCAGCGGGCTATAAGCAGTCGCCCGTCTCTAATTATGGGCCACTGGTTCCAAGGAAGGGAGAGAGCCAGCGCCATAAGACAAACACAACATCCACCCCTCTCAGATGAATGATCAGAAGCCATTGCTTAGACCACTGTGCCACCGGGGTGGCACATTTTTTTTTTTTTTAATTGATGTACACTGCTTTAGTTGCAGTAGTGATGCATTCTTACAGCATGTTCTTCAAACTGACCACCATCATATTTTAACAAGGCAGTTGTATCAAGTAAAGGCAAAGGAAGATAATCTGATCTGCTATTTACCAAGTCCTTTTTGTTCCTGGTTAGCATAAGTTTTTTTCATATGCACCACACCATGTTGTTGCTGTTGTTTTTACTCAAAAACACTACTTTTATTTCTCCAACTGTGTTTGATACTTCAGATTCTTTGTATCCATATAATGGCTTCAGTGTTTCATGTGCAGGGATATTGCATAAATTGCTGATCAAGTAGACAGTTTTGCCATAGAAATGAAGAGTTGACCCTGCACTTTTGTCAGTTTTAAACAGCTCATATTTTATTATAGATGGCTGTGCAACTGAAAATTGTTTTGCTTCTGTGCTTGAGATATGCCACTTTAATATATTTAAGCTTCCTTGTGTTTCACATGCACTAAACATACTGGATCTAATATATGTTTTAATCCAAAGAGTTTGTTGTCTTGTTCAGCAAATAAATATATATATACTGTATCTTTAAATAGTGATTACTAAAGTCTGAATGTTCAAGCATTAAGAAGCTCCAAAACAAGCAAGGATTTATGCACTAAAAAGATCAAGAAATATGTGCTAAAATGGAAGAAATATGCATTCAACATACCTAAAAGTTTTATTGTAGGATTCATATATTACATGATGTATATTTATATATCATCATCATCATCATCATCATTGTCAACCATTATCAATTCACTGCTGGACGAAGGTCTCCCCAAGATTCTTCCACAACGATCTATCTTGTGCCAGTGTCCACCATGTTACTCCCGCATACTTTCGAATTTCATCCAGCCATCTCCCATGTGGTCTTCTTCTGGGTCTTTTCCTGCCCCTTGGAATCCAATCTAAAATTTCGGCTGTCCATCGATGGTCTGTCCTTCTGGCAGTATGTCCAGCCCATTGCCATTTCAGGGATTTAACTCTGATCATGATGTCTTCCACTCTTGTCCTTTTTCGGATCCACGAGTTCCTCTTCTTATCTCTCCTGGTTACACCAAGCATGCACCTCTCCATGCTTTTTTGAGTTGTCTGCAGCCTTTGTATGTCTCTTTTAGTTAAGGTCCATGTCTCTGCACCATACGTAAGCACTGGAAGGATGCATTGATCGAACACTTTTCTTTTAAGACATAATGGCATATTGCTCTTGAAAATTATGCTGTTTTTCCCAAAAGCTCTCCATGAAAGTTTTATATGTCGATTAATTTCTTCATCAATGTGACCCTCACTTGATATTTGCTGTCCAAGATGTTCCAATCCTGAGGAATCTTCCCTTCATTAAGGCATCGAGTGAAAATTTGGGCGAGTACTGTTTCGATTTCTCCACTTGCTTCTTGTATGATGTCTACAGTAATTCCATCTTCTTCTGGAGCTTTCCCCTGCTTCATGTTCTTGATTGAATGTGCAACTTCTGCTGGGAGGACTGAAAGAACTCTGGTACTGGTACCTTTCATGATGTCTGGAGTACATGTATCATCCCTTTCATATAATTTGGAGTAGAAATCTTTCACTCTTGTCAAAATGTGGCCTCTATTTCTTGTTACAGAAGCAACTTCTTTTCTCAGAGCCATAATCTGTTTTCTTCCCATACTGAGATGTTCCTTTGCTATCTTTAGGCTTTGGTTGTTTTCAATTGCTTTCCTCACTAGTTCATAGTTGAATTTCCTTACTTCTTCAGTGATACTTTTTCGTACTGTCTTGCATAGCTCTATATATTCCACTTTGGAAGTCACATCATCTTTAATTGTCCTCATCTATCTTGTTTTTTGCATTAACATTTTGGTTTTTCCTGATAATTTGTTCACATGCAACTTGTTCTTAGACCCAGCTAATTTTGTTGCTGTTTCCATAAGAGCTTTGGTTACTTTTCTGTTAACTTCAGAAATATCCACTTCTTTCGATGTTAGGCCTTCTAAAGCAGAGAATCTGTTCTTCAGTTCCAACTTGAAGGTATTATGGTGTTTTTTAAGGTTGGTTATGTCAATACATTTTGTTTGTCTTATGAGCTTGCCATGTTCGAGTTTAGTGTTGAGGTGCATCTTACATCTCACCAATCTATGGTCACTGTGTTGAACTTGTTTAGCACACTGCAGTCTTCTATGACGAATTTTTTGTTACACATAATAAAATCAATTTCACTTGTCGTCCCATTTGGATGTCTCCATGTCCATTTCCTGTGTGGCTTTTTCTTGAAAAAGGAGTTCAAGATGAAAAACCCTTCTGCCTCTGCAAACTCTACGAGAGTATTTCCACGCTGGTTTCTGTTGCCGTGACCGAATTTACCTACTGAAGTTTCATTCTGTTGCTGTTGCCCTATTTTTGCATTGAAATCTCCCATAATTATCTTCAAGTGTTGCTTACCTTTATTATTTAGATGACGAATTTCCTCATAAAATTCTTCAATTTCTTCTTCAGGATGACTTGTGGTGGGTGCATAAGTTTGAATATTCTGAGCCTGGTATCTTCTCGAGAGTTGGATAACGAGTCGTGCAGCTCTGTCAGAGGAACTTTCAACTTCTATAGCTTTATCCTTCAGTTTCTTGCTTATTATAAATCCAACACCACTAGTTCTGCCAGTATCTGTCCCACGATAGTAGAAGAGATGTCCACTTTTCAGCTCAATCAGATCTTCTCCTTTTCTCCTTACCTCACTTAGCCCGACGATGTCCCACTTGATCCTTTGTAGTTCCTCTTCCAATTCAAGAAGCCTTGAATCAGAAGATAGGGAGCGTCCATTATACGTAGCCAAGGTCAGCATCAAATGGCAGCCTAGTCCGGTCCTCCGGGATTCTTAGCACCCTCTGCCTCCATGTCGCACTGGCCGCTGCCTTGGCCAGGTACATTCCAGCTGCCGGAGACTGAGGGCCAAGATTTAAGTTGTGGAGTCATTTTGGAGGGGTTTGGCCATAACCTCACTACGCTGACCAAGCGGATTGGTGAGCGTGGGATAGCATTTTGTCTAATCCCTATGGTATAGTTATACAGCTATCGGCGGTCTATTTATATATACACACATTTTACTCTTGAATATTTTCACAAGCGCACATGATGGCAAAATGCTTTGTTATTTTTGGAAAGAAAAAGCATGCCTTCTGTCAGTGAAAAACTGCTTAAAAATAGAAGTCCTTTCCACATCCACAGAGGTTATCAGTGGATGTGGAAAAGGACTTTTAAAACACACAGTATGAGTGGGAAACATACTTTCATAAACAATATTTTCTCCATTTTATAATTTTTTTCCATTTTTTCCAAACCAACATTACTTGAGATTACCTTGGTATACTTCTTTTGTATAGCTTGTCCATGTAGACCTGATATATCTTTCAATGTCTTTCTTGATGCCTTCTCTCACTTTAAAAGAGTTTACTAAAGTTTGATTCCATTTTTCCTGAGTAGATATAGTTGTCAAAAGTTTGGAAAAAAAAAGCATTAATAAATGCCAGTTCACTGATGATGGTTGATTATTTTAAGAGTTATTTAGCTCTAACGATCATGTAGGAATCCTCATCTGGAAGAGCAGTCATATCTGAAATATGTTCCATGTGCGAAACATAATGAACTGCAGCAGAAATCCACGTTCCTCACCTTGTTAAAACTGGCTGTGGTGGAAGATTTAATTCTGGAGCCATTTCCTTAAATAATTGTATTTGAGAGGAAGCTTTTAATTAAAAAAAGTATGAGAGTAATTACTCAAGAGAAAGGACATAGCAGGAAAGCAATGTAATGCAGATTGATACGATTCTTGAGTTCCACGAAGAAGCAGTGATCTGGCTTCCTTACCTTTAACATTAGTACACTCTTAGGGTGACTTGGAATACAGTAACCTTGCAATGCATTGCTTGCCTTCTCTCGTGCTAAGAGTTCGGCCCCACTTTGGATAAACAATTTGTCTGGCTCATGGATTTTGATGCGCAGAAAAAAGTTCCATGGTAACCCTTACAAGCACTGGCTCTTACAAGTAGAAAGCTAGGATTTCAGTAAATGCAGTCTTCCTACACAACAAAACATCTACATTCCTGGTGCAGTCATTTAAAGAAGGTTAGACTAAAAATTTCTCTTATGATTGGAAGTGGATATGTTTGAGTACCATCATTCTGTGATGGGGAAGAATTTTTTAACAAGTGGTTTCACTATTGAACCAGAGTGATGTTAAGAGTTAAGTCTTTAAAACGACAATTTTGTTTTTCAAAAAGTGCTTTTCTAGAAAAATTTCAGGATATATGCAAATATATCCTGAATAAAAGCATATTTTCACTAAATGTGAAAATATACTTTTATTTCTCAAAGTAGCTAACTAGGACAATCCGCCAACGGTAACCGATACCTCGGGTACAGTTGGCAAATTTTGAGCAAAGTTATTTCAAAATCTAAGCTAATTAAGGCGTCTATTATTACAAATTCTAAAAAAAGAACACGTAAAATTTATGACTTCCAGAACAAAAGTATGAAACATTCTAAAAAAAGAAATGCCTAAAATTTATCATGAACTACTTTTCTTCACGCCTTCACATTGGTTGTGATCAGGTTGCATGTAAACAAAGTGGAAAGACACACTCAGATTAGGAACCACGTTTTTCATTTTGTATTGTGAAAGACAGACACACATACACAAACTTCCTTTTATTATTATAGATTAAGCAACTGTTAAGCTAACAGACACAGTCTTTCCATTTCTTTGTTTTTCAATTCAAACAATTTTTTAAAATTAATGTTAGTGAACTGACTTTAGTGAAACGGTTCAAATAAAAGGCCATCTAGTTTTAATTGAAATTCCTCAACGACATGGAAGGCGTCAAAACCTGACCATGGACGATGTCCAATCGCATGCCAAAAATCACGGTGATCGGATCTGTCATGTTGTAGCTATAGCCAAACAACAATTGTCCCAATTCTCGTATAGAGAGCGGATTTTTGCAATTATTAGTAAAATTGTTCAGTTTTTTAATGGTCATTATTTTTATATGACACAACCAATCACCATGATACCAACCCCATGTCATTCACCATGTCCTTCCCTTTCTCAGTGGCAAGTGTCCCCACGATCGGCTGAAGATCTTTGGAGGAGATGGATAACAAACTACCCCTTCTCAGAACCTGGAAAACCCCCTAAAAATGCCAGTTTTTGGATGATTATTCCTCAATGACACGAAATTTTGGTAATCGGAAGGCGTCAAAACCTCCATGGACGATGTCCATTCGCAGGCAAAAAATCATGTGGTGATCGCCGCATGTGTCATCTCGTACCTATGCCCGAACAACTAATTGTATTGAGTCTCATAAAGAGAGCTCCGCTCGGCCTCGCTTCGCCCAAATATGCAAAATAAGCATTTTGCTCAAACATTTGCGCTTTAGTCATTACTTGTTGATTAAGCTTTATAGAACTGTGTGCCTTCATAATCTTATTTCTGATATGTTTTTTTTTTTTTCTTTGTCACTTCGGTAATAACATTTTTGTTTGTTTGTAAAAACTAAACGAAATTAGTTATATGACAACGAATATTAAAATCTGATTTCTAAAAACTTCATGAATATTAAAATCTGATTTCTTTCAGTAAACATATTTCAATGGAAGTCAATTTTGTATTTGTATACCATTGTCTACAGATATGTAATAATTATATTTTTTAAGTTGTAATAAAGTGTTATACAGATATGTAGCATTAATATTTTAAAGTTGTATTGAAATATGTATGTGAAAGAATATTTTAAGGCAAAGACTTTTTTTTATTGTTTCTCACAGGGTTTGCCGTAAGCAACTGTCAGAAATATTCCAGCTGATGCAAAGAGAAAATGACAAATTTGGTGAAATTAGTCTCACTGAAGTGGAAGAGCAAATGAAGCTATATCATTGACATTCCATTTAGTATATCTAATTATCAAATCTATACTTTGGTATGAAAATAGCTTTTAACGTGATGCATTTGTATTCTTAGATACATTTATGGTCAGTGTGCTGAAATAAGAATTTCTAACTGCAACTTTTCGTTTTTTAATACTAGTCCATTGTAAATCAAATGTTTTAGTGTGATGTATAAATTGATGTGGTTTTTATATTTCTCGTATAGTTTAATATGTATTTTGATAGTGTAACTTGTTGACACAACTGAGCTTATAATGTGAAATTTGTTGCTACTATAGAACTAAATATTTTTGTGACTGTATTCTGTATGCCTTAATTTTTCAGAAAGATTTTAGCTACTCATGTAAAATGAGAACTGTTCAGAATGTATACAAAAATGTAAATAGAGCAACTGCTATGTCTAGTCAATTTCCTGACCATCAGTATTAAGCAACAGTGTCCATACCATTGTTGTGGCCACTGGTATATATTCTATGGTGCAGTGATGCCAAAGCCCAGAGTTTAAATTGCCCAGAAAAGAGGAAAGGACAACAAAAATATCTTTAAGTAGAAATGTTTTCAGTTATATGTATGGCTATCTCTAAACTTTTAATAGTCACTACATGTATCTAAATGCATCCAGCTATGAAACTGCTCTAAAAATCTAAATGAAAGTGCACAGAATATAGAGCAGGAGAGAAGAGAACTAAAAATTCCAGTCATCTCTGTTTCCCCAAAGATTAATGACATGGATTTTGTCCAGAAAACAGTTTTAGAACTGAAGTACTCGAAATTATTCTTGATAGGAACATTACTAAACAAACTGAAGCAGCACTCAGAAATTTTTTATCATTCCTTGACATCAGATTTTTTATTTTCTCCTCCCATATAGTAGAAAAAGATAAGATTTCTACTATAAATAAGATAGCTAAATTATTTTACTTGTACTTGCTTTCTTCTTTCTGCATTTTCCTGGTGATTATATATTTTTATTACGTTTAAAACAACACAAAGTGATTTGGTAAGACCAAAACAGCTATTTCAAAATAAAAATAAAAATAATGAAGTGTGTGAGAAGTGCTGTTGAGCTAAGAAGAAATGTTATTGTGTTGCATAATTTTATCATATTCAGTAGATTCCAGTTAATTGGGCTATCAGTTAATCGGAGTAGCCATTTATTTGGGACAATTCTTGAACATCCCAAATTAGCTCTTTGGGATAAAGCTTCACATAACAGAGGCAGCAGCTTTATTGGGCCAAAGTGTTCTAGCCCCATCACGATCTACTGTATGAATAAAAGAGCTTCACAGTCAAGTACTGCAAACATTAAGAAAATATCTGTTGAAACAAAAGTAATGTAAGTTAAAATACAAACAATAATAAATTTAGTGGTAGATCTATAGAAATTTTTGAAGTTGTATGGGTTTTCACTGGAATTTAGTTTTATTAAAGCCTGTGAATTTTTAAGAAAAACTCCACTCTTTATCATGCTTTTCTCACTATGACTCTCTGTCTCCACAGCAGTCATTGTTATCCACATGAGACCACACAGTAGTCCTGTATACCCATGTATTAATTGATCGAGTCCTTTTCCCTCATTTCAAGTCCTTATAATAGCATCTTCTCATTCATATCTGGTTGTAATTTTAAGTTACAAGTTTATATAAAAAAGAATACTGCATTCTAGTGAAACCTGCATAACTTTTGAAATTATTGGATTGATACATAAGTTCATGCCGTTTTTTTCATCACACTACAGGAATGTATTACATCTGAAGGGAAAACGGAATCAATCTACTATGTATTCCTGCCTCCCCATTGTTTATGATGGTGTCCCAATGTCTGGATAGGTCTGCAATGCCATTCTTGAAAAAATGTGCAGGATTTGCTGCAAAGAAATCATCAAGGAAATTCTGGAGATCAACATCATTGTTGAATGTTCTGCCATGGAGTGCATTCGACAGAGATCAGAATAGGCAATAGTCTGAAAGGGCGACATCTGGGGAATAGGCCAGATGTGGAAGGATCTCCCATTTCTTGTCCTGAATGACCATTTTGGTCATGTTTGCACTGTTTGGGCATGCGTTATTATGTTGGAGAAAGACACCATGGCACCGATGTGCCCATTTCTTCTGAATTGCTCCCTCCACATGGTGGAGTTGCTCACAATAGAGTGCAGCATGGATGGTCCGGTTCTTCAGCAGTATTTCCCAGTGAATAATGCCTTCCATGTCCCACCAGACACACAACATGATCTTCACAGGATGAAGGTCATGTTTTGGATGTGGTGTGGGCGTCTTGTATGGGCTTAACCATTCCCTCCGATGCCTGAAATTCACGTACAGGCACCACTTTTCATCTCCAGTAACAATACATGACAGAAAGGGTTTGTGTTGCTGAGAACATTTGTGATAATGGGTGACCAAGGAACCATATATGGCAACATGCTGATACTTGTTGTCCTTGGTGAGAGTGTAAGGCACCCAAGACCCCAATTTCTGGACCTTTCCCATACATTCCAGGTGTCGCACCACTGTTGCCTGATCACAGTCCATTTCAGTGTCCAGTTTGCATGTGGTTTGATGTGGATCCAAGTAGATGAGATGGTTCAAAAGATCCTCATCAAAGTGAGATGGACAACCAGAGCATGGAGAGTCGTTCAGGTCAAAATTGCCACCTTGGAACCACTCAAACCATTTGTGAGCTGTCCTTGGAGTAATAGCATCCTCCCCATACACAGTACAAATTTGTTGAGTAGCCTCAACGGCTGTGGATCCCTTGTTAAACTCTTAGAGGACCAAATGTCAGAAATGTTCATCCCTCTCTACTTGACACTCCATATTTCCGGGCCTGAAAACCAAAAAAACCATTAGCCACAATCTCACAATGTAATATGATTTAGATACACGCTATTACTGCTTACATTTTGATATTCAACTGGCCGTTACTGACGTGGGAAACACTCATGAAATAAAATGGCATAAACTTATGCATCAACCCAATGCTATACAAGTAGAAGTAAGTCAAAATCCATTACATAACACCAGAAATTAACAGATTAGTTTAGACAACTTTAATGGCATATGGTCTAAGTAAACACTTTGAATGTCATCTTTTAATTAAAATATGACCCTTATAAATTTATCAAATTCAATGCACAGTTTTTTAAATATGTCCTCAAGCAACAATCCTATGGAGGCTCATGAATTCTTGATGCAATTTTACTCGTTACAGACAATTCCTTGCTAATGACCAGATGCCAACAGACAGTGTTGATGTTTTTCTAAAGAGGTATACATTAAAAAACTACAGTATTACTTATACATGGCTTTCCATACTTTGACAACCATGTAAATCAAGGCTGTATTTTGTTAGATCAACTTAATCTCTTCTAACAAATTGACTGATTCAGTGCACATAGCACCAGTGTGGTTGCAAAATGTTATTTTATCATACTCTAGTTTGAGATAAAGAAAAGGAACTGTTGAATAAATTGAGTGCTTTGTTTATTTAAATTTTGTACAAGTTCCTTTGGTGTTTTATTTAAAGAACTTTTCCTTTTACAGATTAAACATAAAATCTCATAGTATGTTCTGAGTGCACTTTATAAGCTTTCTTAGAAAAAGGGAACTTGAATATAATGAAGAAAAAGTTACTTTATGACACCAAAATAAAAAAAAACAGTGCTGTATTATACAAATATATAATTCAAAAATTATGGTATTGTGTAAACAGCAGCAGAAATTTTGTTGTTGAAGAAATTGGAAATGTTTATAAAAAATATGGTTTTTAATAACTGTAGCAACATCCTTTTGGGGGGAGGGGCATTATGAAATTTAGGACAAAAACTCATGGAAGATATCTTAAAAGTATAATTTAGCAATATGGGGGATTACTAGGATAATTTAATTTTTACTTTTTTTGTCAAATTTTCGCTTTGCACACCAACCCGTCACTGGGACTGACCCAAGAGAGTAGGTGCTGCCACTCAGGTGGTAACACCCAACCTATATGTTCGTTAATCATGGCACTTCTTTCAATTTGTAAATTTTCCTCCAACTTCTGTTTTACAAAGTGCAGTTAATAAATTTTTAAAATCCCAGTTAATTGAAAATCTGGTACTTGGTATGTTGTCTGTCAAGACATGTCTTGTTGGAAATATTCCTTATAGTGGCTTTATGTTCTTCTATGTGGGTTTGAAGTTTTCTCCCAGTTTCTCCTACATATGCATTACTACAATTGCAGTGTACACTGTAGACCATTCCTTCTTGTAGTAGGACATTCCTTTCTGCTTACTGCTTGAGTGGCAGCACCTACTCTCGTAAAGGTAGTCCTGACGATGGGTTGTTGTATAACCTGAAAATTTGTCAAAAAAGTGAAAAGGAAGTCATCCTAGTAATTCCTGTATTGCTAAATTATACTTTTAAGATATCTCATCACTAGGATTTCGCCATGACTTCATTAATACACAGGATCGTTGAAGATATCAAATGATTGAGAATGAAGAAAAATAAAATGTGTTGAATGAATGTAATGTAGAAACTTTTGAGCACATTTGTTTGCTTCAAATGAAGCAAATGCTTTCCATTGATTGAAAGAGAGTGAAGATGTAATTGTTAGGGCTTTGTAGCATTTAAGGTTACTTTGTTACATTTTGAAAAGAATTTAACATAGGAAAATCTGTGTTTACCCATTTTTTTTTTTAATTTTGAAAAGTTTTCGTTTTGTAATATTTTATCAGTTAGAGGAATTTTTTTCCTGCTACACTGTATTATTGTATTGTAGCAGGAAAAAACATTTTAGATATTTGGAGAATGTCACAAAATGTTGTAAACAAAGGCTGTTTTTTTTTTTAAAGAACTTTTGTTATCTGAATACTAGAGTTTAACTATGCAATATAAATTCTTCTGAGACATGGTGGAATTATAAATATTTAAACTCAAGTCTAAAAAAATGTGTATTTCAAATAATGTTTATTCAAAACAGCAGCTGAAGTTGTACATAATTATTAATTTACCAGTATTGTGTTTAGCATATTTAAGTGTAAACACATTATCGGCAAATAAAGACCAGATAGTTTCAATAACGATAGCTTAATAAATGAAACAGCTATAAAATTCTGTTTTTCTATTCTAATTAAAACAGGTGTTATATTGTGAAGACTAAACAATCTGTATGGAAAACAAAAGAATACCAAATTTTATAGGATTTCAAGAATTAACATAGTGTTTAGTTTCAGAAAAAAAAAATGGCAGTGTTCATTTATTGAATACACGTTTTAGGTGTGCTTGAGATGACAATAGATGTTACCATCACATGTGCCAACTCTGGGAATGCTCAGTTGCTTAGGCATGCCCAAATTTGTGCAAGGGCAACCTAAATTATCTTTGGCAGCTATTTGTGTATTGTAATTAGAACTTATGGATCAGTTAACATTAGCCAGAGATTATTAAAAATTGAAATTAATATATTCCACACACCCTTTTGAAATGGTGTGTTGAATATATTATTTTAGTATAAATACATTCTGTAATATGTAATATCAGTTATAATTATATGCTGAATTTGTTATACAAAATTGTTTTCAAATCTACTGGAAAATAAAAGTCATTAAGAAAAATTTGAAGGAAAACAAGAACATTTTCTGCTGGTAATTTATTTAATTTACTCACAAGTGTGAGTATTTAATCAAAAATAGACACTGTTTCAAAAGTTTATTAATGAATAGGAATTAAAAAGAACACACTTTTATTTTCTTACTCACTTTAAAGAAAACTATTGCATAAACTCCCTTACTTTTTTTTTTTTTTTTTTTTGTGAGCATGCTGTGAGATTTACAAAAGTCTATGCCTATGGCATCATGTCTGCTCATTCACTTCCTGAGATGCTGTAATGTCACACATTTTTTTATTTATTTTTTTATGGCCTTTAAGAGGACATTTTGTTGAAGAAAAGTATTTCTTCTGAAGAAAAAGAGATGATTCTTACAAATGCAACACAATAATCTCTAGTAGTTACTGCTGCTGAGAGATAAGGAAACAGGAATATCATAGCTTCATTCACCTCATTGGCTACCTCTGGTCATACTAATCTTTCCTTGTTGGCCCAACTTTTTTGCAAGTTCAATAAGGAAACTGTGTTTAATGGATGCCACAAGTCCTTAATCGTACCTCTTTCATGCATACCAGGGATTTATTTGGGAATTTCAAATTCAGGGGTGCTGAAAATTTTTGAAAGAACGGAGTTGAATGGAAGCAATTTTTTCAGAAGCTGAAAATTTTTATGGGGAAATATTAGGCTTTACAACTAGGATTAGAAATGTAGAAAATTTCAAAAAATGAAAAACTGTTGATTTTTTATTTGTAAGAATGGTTACAACCAAGAATCTATTTTCCAAAACTACATACACGGTTATTTTGAGCTGTTTTTATTTTTTACCTCTTAGTGTCAAAACACTTACCTAAACAAGGCAAAAGCAACTGTGTATTAACATGAGTTGCTGAAACAGTAAAAAATTACATTTTCACAAATCTTATGCATACTGAATGATTCAGAAGTATCTGCAAACTTTGTAACAGACCAAAATGAATAGATATGTGCATGTGCTTTATGGTTGCAATGATTGTGACTTTAAATGTATGCTTTAAACTAGAAAAACTAAAATAGAAGCATTATAGACTAAAGCATATACATAATCTTCAAATTAAAACAAGAAAGGAAAAATATTGCGCTATGGTAGAACATACTTTAATTCAAAGCTGAGGAATTCATGTAAATGCTAAAACTGCTATTGACAACTGTGCTGTATGATAATAAAAAAGGACTAATACCTAAAAATTTCAACACACCTTCAAATAAAGGGGTGTGTGGGGGTATATGTATAAATCTATGGTACATACCCCAAAATCCAGGAGAATTGAAATCAAGGAAGCCACAATGTGTGCGATTCATTATCTGGGAACTAACAATTCCCTTCCTACCTACAACAAATGTTGATATTTTGAATTCATAAGAAATGAAATGTTTCATGAATATTTTGGAGAAATGCTTCTTTACTCCTTTGATGCATAAAATGACCTTTTAAGAACCATATGAAAAAAAAATCCTAAAAAAATGTGTCTTATACTATCAAATTGCATGATGTGAGCGAGCAGACATGGCTATATCTAGTGTCATTTCGGTTATTCGGTACATTAATAGGAGGTTATTTGCTAAATTAACCATTGTGTAAAAGCCAAAAAATGTTGCACAATATTTTCCTGAAGTGTTAACAATATTAAAGTTAACTGGGACAATATGGAAAAATCAACAATGTATACATTAAGACTAACTTTATGAAGCCATAAAAATACTTAAAAGGTCCCAGTGTTTTTGTAATGAAAATTTTTGACAGCTGCTGTTGATGTGGCACTAAATTATATCAAACCTAGATGACCAAGAAATAGCTGCCAAGTCAGTAAAATTCAATGGGATATAATAATAATAGTTTTAAGTGACTACTGAATGTAGTTTTTTTTTTTTTAATATTAGGACTGTTGGAATATAAGATGTGGTTGTTACCATTGTGCTTTGAAGAAAGCAACTACAGAGTGTCAACTGTAGCTGAGTGAGAATATGAAATTTTGTGCATTTTAAATGTACATTATATTAGATCAGACTTAAAATATTTAATTTATTTTCTATGAATAGCTCATTTAGCTATTTTTATATTTCAGTGTAATGTATTACCACATGATAAGTTTGTTTTCTGTAAATAGTAATATTTTTCAGTGAACAGATAATACAGAATCTAGGTATACTAAGTGAAATATCTGTACAACTCATTATACTAAAAGTGTTAGTTTCATTACGTAGCCTTTTGTTTACTTGAAACAAATCTGTGTCATTTTTTAGTTCCTTGACACCCTCCCTCTCCGTAGTAGCACCTGAGACTAGAAAAAACCTGTTTCTAACATAAGATTACGAGTATCAGGGAATAGAAATGTCTAGAATCATAGAACGATCAAAGCTGGAGCATCCTACATTAGGAGTCAAACTGTGCTCTGGGCATGAGAGTTTATTGACTAACAACTGTGTGTTACCAGGTAACAATAAGCTTAGCCCCTGGGATCAGAATGCTCAATAAATGTGCAATTTTCAATTCAAATCAAAACACAAATTTCATATTCAGTGCCAGAAAAATGTACCTAGGAGATAGTACTGAACATCTGAAGAAAAAAAAAAAGTTTTTTGAAATATCTTCCTGCATATGGCCCTCATTGTTTGGGAAAGGCTCACGAATTAAATAATTTATGTAAGAAAATGATTATTAAGTTTATTTAACGGGGATTATCGAGGATAAATTTATTAAGGTACATTACCTCTCAAATTTTCGATCTAAACACTAGATCTTCATCAGGAGTTCTTGCGTCTTACTACTTTCACAGGTCTGGCGACCAAGCCTGATGGATTTTCCATCCAGCATGGTCCTAGATGTTGCCACCTTGTGTCTTGTAAATTTCTAGGGATTCCTCTGATTTCCGGATAATTGCGTGGGATTGATGTTTGATCACTTTTAAAGAGTCCCAGTCCATTTTGTGGCCAGTTAGTTGTATGTGCCCGTCTAAAACAGGATTAGACAGGCACATACAACAAACTGGCCACAAAATGGACTGGGACTCTTTAAAAGTGATCAAACATCAATTGCTGTAAAACCAATGAAAGAAGATATGCGAGCCATAAAAGCAAATATTCACTAAACTATGGTGATAGTATTTTGAACGTTTTGTTTTCCAAAAACAATATTTATTATATATTATTCAGATTTAGGTGAATTTAGGAAACAACCCTGACACTGATGAAATGTGACGTAGCTACAAAAGTCCATCTGTGCATGTGCAGGCTAAAATCTGACCTTAAGATAGAAAGAAAAGCTGAATTGCAAGTGTGTTAGCGAGAGGATTGGTAACTTTTGGTACAGGATTTCTACAGGATACACCTCATTGTGTATATACACCATTTTAAAGCTCTTGTCAATATAGCTGCTATGACGCACCATCTTCATAGCATAAAAAATGCATTTCTGTAATGGCTTTTTTTCACATTTGACACAGATTGCAATGAGATGTAGTTATGTTTATGTAAAACATGATGAAATAATGTTCAGCAGTAGTTTAGTAATATATATTGTTCGGTAACAATTAAATTAACTATTGTTGCATCACTTCATGGGACAGCATGCGGCATGATCAGATTTCAACAGTGGTTTTGACAATGACACACCATTACTCATTTTCCTTACATCGAAATTCATTGCATGGGATTTACTTTTTACTGCTGTTGGGAGAGATGCATAGCATGAAAAAAAAAAAAAGCTAGGCACTTAAAATAAGATGGGCTGTGACTTTGAAAAATATTATTGCTTATTGTAAAAGTAACAAGTTAGTAAAATCATGCAATGCATTGATTATGATACGCTTTCCAACATAACAGAAACCATTATTTAAGTTATGAAGTTAATGGCTGTGGAATAAATCTCGCTCCTGTGCCCTGACCTTTGACCCCATTTCGATGGTATTCAACAGGACCGGTTCAGTATACTTCCGAAACAACATGATAAAGTTTTGTTTCAATGGAAGCGTTTTTACGTAAGTTATGAAGCATAAGTGCAGTAGAATAGATCCTGCTCCTATGTCCTGACCTTTGACCCCATTTCGTCCATTTTCAATAGGAATCATCCTCATGTGGTCCCCTACCGCATACTAAAATTTCATCGAAATTGAATAATTTTTACACAAGTTATGATGCATAAAGGCAATGGAATGGATTCTGCTCCCATGTCCTGACTTTTGACCCCATTTCGTCCACAGATGGTCTCCTACCACATACTAAAATTTAATCGATATCGAACCATTTTTACGTGAGTTATCGTGCGGACAGATGGACAAAGCTGGAGCATATGCGCTTCTTCAACCTACGGTTCGAAAGTGTAAAGAACTGATTCCCTGTTGTCTGAAGAATTATTCAAAAATTGACACCCTGTTTTCTGAAGAATACACAAAAACTGATTCACAAAAATGTTGTACTTCATTGGTAGTTTTAATGAACTGAAATCAATTACCCAGTAAGAGTAATAACATATTGCCTAATTGGGCTGTAATTTAAAGTTCAGGAAGTATAGCCTTATGAGAATTTTGAACAACAATGCTCATTAATTTGTTCAATTTGCAGAGAAGGATGTAGGCTATATCTGTGTAATGCATTATAACCCCATTCTGATGAACACTTTTGAGACTGTTTGCTTGTGCAGAAGATAAAACATCTATTCAGTATGTGCAGTAAAACCTGTTAATTGATGCCTCCTGTGTAATGTTTTATATTTTGTAATTTTCTGCCCACACTCTGTGTGTTGTCAAGGTTGTATACCATTCTCATGTCCTTAGCTTCCTATTCAACAGCGTGAGCACCTACCAATCAGAAGTCAGAAATATGAACACCAGCCAGTGGTAGGATGAAGCTGACAAACCCACAGTTAACTGTGTTTACTTCAGTCTTGCTGTTGGTTTTATATCAGGTCGGAAGTTTGCTAAGTGGTCGGTAAGATGGCATTCACTAAACGAAAGTATATTGTTTGGAAGATGGAACGAAAAATCTAGTTTGCGAGTAGATTGAAATTAGGGAAGGTGTATGAACTGTCGGTGATATGAAGTGTGGCACAGAAAAAATGCCTCGTCATTGGATACTAGTTGTGCAGAGTTACAAAAAAGGAATGAAACAGTGGATGACAAAGAATTGGACTGTCCTTTGCTTTGATGGTTTATCTACAAACAAAAAATTGGAATAATTCTTGATGACGACATATCACGCTTCAGTTACGTAAAAATTACAAGTGTTAGGACGACGTTTCGGTAGCAACTTCTACCTTCATCAGCCATGGAATGAAACACGTGGTATTCGCGTCAGTTGTTGTCAGATTACAAAATAGCTTTCCAAATGATAGGTATATTATATGCAAAATAGCTTTCCAAATATTTTTCAATCTGGCAACAATTGATGCTAATACCACGTGTTTTATTCCATGGCTGATGAAGGTAGAAGTTGCTACTGAAACGTCGTCTCAACACTTGTAAGTTTTACGCAACTGAAGTGTGATATGTTGTCATCAAGAATTATTCTAACGTTTTGTGTGCTACGTGTATCAGTGCCAATTATTCTCACTATGATTCTACAAACGAAGCAAAGAAAGGTGACTTGATCACGCTAGTTACGTAACTAGCGTGATCAAGTCACCTTTCTTTGTTAATATTGTTACGTGTTTTGCCCATAATCGTCATGATACAAACGAAGCATACCAATATAGAAAACCCCCATGTAATACCTATAGTGTTCTTGATTATCCAGAATTTTCAATTTTCTGTTGGTACCATGGCCCGAATTAGATTGGATAAACAAGGTTTCCCTGTATTGCTTGCTCTGTATCACATCATTACTTTTTTTAAAAAACCTGTCTTCCAGCAGCCAAATACACTCAAAGAGAACAGTGTGCATGAAGATATAACATATTCTGTGCCTTGTCATTCTATTTTGTTATTTTTTATCCTACCCCACATTTTAAGATTGTGTGCAGTGATGGTTTGGGTGATTTCATCTCCACAGTCTGGTCCATCTATGTGAGTAACACAATCAGAATTTGTGCATTACACATAGGCAATGTTTTTCAACAATTATTCAGAAGTTGTGTCTCGCTGCAATTTTTTCAAACTGATGTACGTACCAGGGCTAGAAAAATTTTGCAATTGTAATATGCCCAGTCAGGCTTGTTTCAATTTCAGAAAATATATGCCCGATCCAAAATTTTACATGCCCGAGCACACATATGCACACACTGTATGATTTTTCTAAACATTTTAGAAACAATATAAGAAAATGTACCCCAGCAATGAAATTTGAACTCACCTATGGGTCATTCCATTCCAAATATGCACAAAAATGTTAACATTTTTTACTTGAACCCTTTTGATTTTCACGTGAACTTGCAGGCTTTATAAAAAAAACTAATCACTGCAAATTTTGTCTCCCTACATACAATACTTCAAAAGTTATAGGAATTTAAAATTTGCAGAAAAGGTATTTTTGTGTCGATCAGGCCTATCACAAAATTGTAGATTTATTGATCAACAGAGCACATATTGAGCCCATCTAAAAGCTTATTACTTGAGCTTTCTTTTGACATATAGCACATAATTATATTATGGGCAACTTAGTTTCCAAAGTCGTCCATTTTGACCTTTAATCTCTCAGAACATACCCTGATAATTTTATTAAATAAAGCAGAGATAGGGAAACTTTGAGCAGTAACAATATTGACTGGGAAATAAAAAAACAACATTTATTTATTATAACATTTAACCCATACAGAGTTAGATTTTTTACATGCCCAGACAAAATTTTTTACATGCCCCACGCATGTTAAGCAATATAATTTTCAAGCCCTGGTATGTACCCAGCCTCTTTCACATTAATGTGACATTCTTTGCATGCTATGCTTGGGTCACACACACCATTATCACAATATCTCTGTCCAATGCAGGTGATTATCATTTATTGTTTTACTCCATTAGTGGAACACCTGGTACTACATGTGCTTAAAAAGTGCAGCTTCTCTGAGGCATTGCAGAATAGATTTGACACATTTTCTAAAATAATTGATCACAGCATTAATATCCAACGAGAACAGGAAACATCATTTAATAAGTGTTTGTAAGTCAGTAGTCTCTGTCTGCATACCCAATTTAAAGAAAAGATTATTTTAACATTACTGCATGTAAAGAGCCATAATGGGTACCTATAGTGAGCAAACTAGACACAGTATTGCATAGCTGAATTTCTTCTCTGTGGACAATACCAAGAAAAAAAGCTAATAGGAAAATTATTTAGTAAACTCTACACACTAATTTTGAAATAACATAAAGATGATTAAGGGCAAAACATGTGTTTTGTGGTGTTAACAAGATTGCAAACTTTGCTGAATAACATTACATGCATATTTTGTTTAATATTTAGTTTACAATTGGGGAAGAGGATATAGAAATACCATCGTCATCAACTGTTATTCTTGCAACGAATTCAGAAAACACTTAAAGAAATGGACAAAAAATTAACTATCACAAACAACAATACAATTACCTAAATTTGCACTGAAGCTATGTAGAAAAAAAGAGATCTGGCAACAACCTAAACGTTCCCTTCCAAAACTTTGGTAGCAAAATAGTGGGAAGCTCCCACACTGCATCCTCCCCCCCTTTTTTTACGTAACTTGAGCATGAATTTTATTGTATTGTAATTCAGAAAACTTGGAATGAAGTATTTTTGTTGACGATGGTATTTATATGCCAAGCAGTAATGTTCTCATGTGATTACCATGTGTTTTGGGAGATAATAAGTCTCCATGGTTTCTTTCAAAGAATTTGACTGAGCAGAGAGGACAATTTTTAACAATAACTATGATCATTTATGTGTGGTCAATAAGCCTTTACTAATATTTCAGTGTTATGGCATTTTACATAATACAAATGAAAGGTGAATATGTATAATGTGTTGTTGATATTTTTCTCAAAAGTGTAACACTGTGTTTAGCTGTTGCAGCATACCAAAAATGGCATACATATCTGTTACCATATCCATGCAAGAAAAACAACAAAGTGTCATGTGACTTTTGTGGTCCCACAATATTAGTTACATCAGCAAATTTAAAAAAAAAATAAAGATTGCTACAGTTAAAATTTAAAACTGTGTGGATTTTACTTGGAAATTTTTAATTTAAGATTGCCAATTTTGGAGAAAAATCTTCTCCTTGAAGAAGTTACTGGTTGTTACTTTTTTCTCCATTACTATCATGGTAATGGTTAACCTCAACAAGTATGGTTATTTTCATTATATCTTGCCTCATATTAGGTAATGACAAACCTCTGCAGTCATTGATGATGGAATTCTGATTCCTCTCAATTTCAAGTCCTTTTAATTTTCTTTTTAGGAAGTTGTTTTGAAAGCTGATGACCCTTAGGGAATCCCACTCCATGTTGTGACAAGTTTCTCTAACATGCCTATCTAAACTTGTTTTGTTAGAGCAATTTTTTACTGTTGCTTTATGTTCAGCAATTCAAGTCAAGTCTGCAACCTGTCTCTCCAGTGTTAAATTAAAAATTTCCTAGTAAAACCCATACAGCTTTAAAATTTAGTTTTTAAATACTTATTTAAACTTCTGATCTGGGGGTTTTCTTTAGAAAAATATTTACTTTAAATTGCAAATTTTCTGAGAAAATTCCTCTCCTTCAGCAGGGAGTCTCTTGTTGTCACACTTTTTACGTCACTTTCGCTGTTACAGGAGAAAAATCTCCTTCAAGAAGTTACTGGTTCAAGTTATTTTGTGGTGAAAAGTAACCTTGATGGTTACTTTTCACCAAATCTTGCCAGATGTCTGGAAGGAACAAACCTCTGCAGTCATGGATGATGGAATTCTGATTTTTCCCAATTTCTATTCTTTGTTTTAATTTTCTTTTTTGAATGTTGCTGTGGAAACTGACGACTTTAAGGGAATTCCAGTCCATGTTGTGACCACTTTCTAACATGTCTATCTCAGTGGCCTAACTAGCACAATGTGCACCCCCTGCAAAGTTTAACTACAGGTTTACTTCAGAGCCCCTATGCACAGTAATTTTTCCAGGATTTTAAACATGAGGGAGGATGTATTTTTCACGATGCGTGTATGTGTGTGTGTGCGTGGTAGGAGAGGGTAGAGGAAGTCAAAGAAAGCATCTGGAAAATTAATGGCGATACCTCGAGCCCTGTAGTTAACTTTTTAACAATAGACTTAATAATACACGTAATTATTATGCCCAAAACTAAAATAAATCACCTCTTATACATATCAGATATACACCTGCTGTGAATATATGTTGGCGCCTATCGTGTATGTGATCCTAGGTGAGTGACTTCCCCACATCATCCACGGGGAATCCCCTTGTGGCCTCGCACTTTTCCTCAGCAGCACAGAGAAAGAGGGCAATTGGAGAGCGATTCCATTATTCACAACCCATTGCAGAGTGATCGTATTACAACCTGGAGCCAAAGGGCCCAATAACTTCAATCTGTAGGACATCCAGTGTTTTAAAAATGAAAGTTGACATCTATTTAGGTAAAGCTAAATACAATATTAAAGGAAAATATGAATTTTTGGATTAATTATTTTATGTTTTTGTGCGTGTTCGGATTTTTTCATGAAACTAACTGGCAGCTGTGGGGGTGGTAGTTACGCTACTGGTCTATCTAAGCCAGTCTTGTTGGAGCAATTTTTTTACAGCTGCTTTATGTTCTGCTATTCCAGTTTCTAGTCTGTGACTTGTCTCACCTATGTAAGCTAGTCCACAACTACATGTTACTTCATAAACCACACTCCTTGCATTTTTAAAATATCTTCTTCTCTTTGAACTATCTTTGGGAAAAAAGAAATTTAACTTTGTTCTCCAAACTTGGAGCTATTCTTATATTATATTTCTTACTAATTATCTTTAAAGATTCAAATATTAGTTTTTAATTTAATGAACTAGGAAGCCAGTATTTCAAAATGAAGTTTGAAATATGAAACAGAACATTAGTGCTGTCTTTAACCCAAGAATAAATTTTAAAAAAAATGAACTCAAAAGAAAAAAAAATGATTGAGATGAAATCAGAGCTGCATATGCTGTGTGAGGTTTCAAAAAATTATAATTTGTATGGGTTTAATATTTTCTTGGTGTGAAACATTATGACCACAAAAAATACACTCTTAGCTGTTCACAAAATGCATACATCTGAGAAAGAAGAAATGTCAAATTTGGAATTTCATTACAGCAACTACAGAAGTAGAGAGTACAACCTGCCTTCCAGGGTAAAAAAAAATAAAAAAAATGTTGAAGACTTCTTGAGTTATCCTCATATTTTATTTCATTATTTAAATTTAAGTTCAGCCTTATGCATAGACTACTAGAAAGCTCAAATTTCTTGCTTCGCTAATGCCCGAAGTTTCATACTTAAGAAAAAAATGTGTTTGTCACTTTTTTTAAACTCTGATAATCAAAAATTTGATGTATGTGTTGGGTGCCTGTAATTTCTTTGAACCTGCAATATGCTGTTTACCTATACATATCTGTTTTGCACTTCAGGTAATGTGATGCTGTTGATGTTGTATTGTTTTTAAACTATGAGGATTAACTGTTGTATTGCATCTGAATGCTTTTCTTGTTGAGATGAAAATGTTACGTGGACCAGAATAATTGAGTGAAGTTTTACAGTTGGAACTTTACTGAGTTGTATGCTGTTTTGTCATGAAATAAAGAAAATTATGCAATTCAAACCGTATTTGAAGCATGCTGTTAAATGTTACTATTTTTTAGCACAATGTCTATTAGCACAAAAGTAATAAGTGATAGACATGGATTACTTCAGCAGAAACCATTAAGATATAGTTGCAAAGCCTATATTCCAACAAACGAAAGACATACAATCTGAGACGGGAGCTGTCTGTGTACATCAGTTACAATCTGAGATTTGTGTGGCTTGAACTACTACAACTAAAGATTAGAAAAGATTATTACGCTACAGATATAACTTGAATTTCAGTGGAAAATATGTTTAACACTACAGCTTAAGAAAGAACAAAAAGCCACCCTGGTGGCGCAGTGGTCTAAGTGATGGCTTCTGCTCATTCGTTCGAGATGGGTCCAGGTTCCAATCCCGGTGAGGCATGGATGTTGTATTTGTCTTACAGCACTGGCTCTCTCTCCCTTCCCTGAAACCGATGGTTCTAAATTAGGGACGGGCGACTGCTATAGTCCACTGAGTTGCTCACGGTGGTCGTTAAACCATCAATCTCAAAAAAAAAAAAAAAATTGTGCAAAATATGTATTTTGCCTTCTGCTTAATATTTGTTAAACTAAAATACAATCTGATAAACTCGGTTAAAAATAAATTATCAGTTTAAGACGTAGGTGGCTAAATCTCCACCACAGGACTATGAACATAAAACTCATTCTTAAATTCACATGCACAGACCTGAGAATATTTTACATAAATCACCTGATGAAAATGTCCATTATGTTAATGAGATTTGCTGCCATAAGCTATTTGAACGATAACTTTGTTTTTCTTTTGTAGATCTTGATGAGAATAATTGGTTGAATGGGAAATCTGAATAATTAATATCAAATGCTCAGTCCCTAAAACTGATACAAAAAGTTATAAAATATTACTCTAAACTAGCATAGTCTAACTGGTGGCCCACAACCACAATTTTTTTCTTTTTGAAATCTATGGTGCAGAGAACACTAATGTGCAGACAGTTTGCGTTATTGCCCACTACCCCTGTTATGTTTTTAATTGTCTACTTTCAAAGTTTCAATATATACCATTCATTATTCTACCCCAAAGATATTCTCATATTTTTAAGAAAAACACAGTTTTTTTAATATACTGCTTTCTTTCCACCTCTGATTTGAATTTACATGGATGGCAATGCAGTTCACCCATAAGACAAGAGTTTGGGGAAAGTCAGGAAGTGTAGGGGGTATAGTGCTCAGGGCTTCCTCTTCCACTCTGCATTTTCCCCCTTTCACTGAGCAAAAAATTTCCCCTTTTGTTTTCTTGAAAACAAAAAGATATGGTATATTTCTAATTTTCTTTTCTTTTTTTTTTACATGAGAAAAGATGTTTTGTATTTTTAATTCAAAGAGAAAAACTGAGATTTTTTTTTGTATATTGTTGAAAACCATATTTTATTGCATTATTGTAAGCAAAGAATAACTGTCCTTCTGTGATATGGCTAACTGCGACTTATCCCTGTATGGTATGTCACCAAATATTTGCCATGCAATCATAGACCTGAAATGAGAAATTACTCATAATTCATTGCTACTTCTGTGAAAATTAAAATCAAAACCATGTTTTTTTTATATGAAACAAAATATAGAAAGAAAATGATTACTCACGAGTTGCAAAATGAAATGCTGAACATGTTGCATAGATACCTGAATATGAAGTTTTGCTGTACAGTTCCAAATATAACTCAGAAAATGAACATAACAAAAACCCAAGAATGTCAACCTCCTAAAATCAAAAACCCATTTTGAAATTTAAGAGAGAAAAATAAATTCTGTGTCATGTAGTGGCAGAGAGGGTGAGAAATGGAAATCAAATAACGGTAGGTAAGAGAGGAAACTGGATAGAGACTGAGGGAAAAATTGGTGCATACAATTAACACAATAAAAATGGGGAGGCTTGCTTACCACATTGTTGGCAACTCTTTTTCTCACATCTGTAGGGTTTTGGTGTATTTCAAATTCCTTGGTTTGCCAAAATACGGTACTTATCTATTAAACCATATGAGTGGTACTGGACTGATACTCTATACATTGCCTACTGTGTACTTGCAGTTTCAAATGTAATGAGTGTGAGCTCTAAGTGGTGCCCCCCTCCAATTCTTTCCTTTGGCAGAGGCTTGAATTCTTCCACATTTCCCAATGACCGATGTTCCTTCATCAACTTGCTCTACCACTCCAAAACCGGCTCCAAGAACAAAAACCATATGTATTACTTACCAAGCTTAAGCAGCACTCAGGCAAAACATTTGTTGTAAAAAGATTCAACTCAGGCAGAAAAAACATAAGACTTCAGAAACCACAAAATCTGATTCATTGAAGTTATGGTTACAGTTTGGTTGGATGACTTTTAATTCAGCTATAGTTCAAATTTTTACATCTCTTCAATGAAAATTTCACCGTTTTTTTCCCCGAGGAGGCCTGACTTCAATAAAATTTTCCTAAAAGGGAAATTTTCCCTGAAAGTGGAAGCCCTGATGGCACTACTGCTCTCAACTTTCTACTGGAAACCATCTATTTCCAAATGTCATGCAGTTTCTATGGAAGCAAAGTTAACCATCTATCACCAAGTGTCATGGAATTTCTATGAAGTGGAGGTGTCATAACATCCACACCTTTCCAACTAGAAATTGATTTTAAGCACTTTGTGTAAGGAACGGAAAGATGTGGAAAACAGGACATTTAATGCAAGGTGGGAAGGTTACTATTAATTTGTGACGGAGCGTATTAATGGCGAACCAAAATCGGACCGCTCTCAACCCCAAGACCTGTATGTGTAAATTGCGAACCAACTTTTCTGCGCCCATTCTAACGATATCAAAAAATAAACCAGTATGAAAAAATAATGATTAAACCAATGCAAAACAATTTAAAGCAATGTATTCACGAAAACAACAAAGCTATGAATAATTAATACAAACATTTGACGTGGACCAGAAACATCAAACAGAGGTCATCGCTCTAGTTTGTCATCCTTGCGCAGAGATCATGTTAATTTTCTCTGTAATGCTCCATGTTTAGTATATCTACTTAATTCAATGTATTCACAAAAATAACCAATTGTGTTAAGTAAGTATATATGTACTTAAACAGTATCAAAAGTAAACAAATAATGATGAAAACAATGTAAAGCAATGTATTCACAAAAACAAGAAAATCAATTTGTCATCCTTGCGCAGGGGCCATGCTAATCTCCCCCCATTTTTGGAAACAATCACATTTTATAATGATGCGATGCAGATTTTACATAAGAAACTCTTGAAATAAGTCCTCTTTTGTGCACCCATTCTGACGATATCAAAAAATAAACCTGTATGAAAGAATAATTATTAAAACAATTTAAAGCAATGTATTCACAAAAACATCAAAACTAGTTTGTCATCCTTGTGCAGGGGCCATGTTAATTTTCTCTGCGCCCATTCTGATGATGTCAAAAAACAAGAAAGATGACACCGAATTTTCGGGTGTAATAAGCAAGTCTTTTGAATCCGTTCTGACGCAAATTAAATTTATAAAAGCTATTCAAAGTCAATGGGACCGGTATGGAAAACAATAGTATCTGACGGAAGAAAGAAGTTTTTCAATCGGGTTTTTAATCCTGCAGATATTGCTGTAAACAGAATCATGAGCTTACGAACTCTTAAAAACAGAGATATTGACAAAAATAAGATGTGACTTTACGTCCCCTGGTGGGAAAACCATGTATTATTTTAGGAAGAAAGTATTATCAAAGGTACCACCAATACCACATGAGCGGTATTGGTCCAAGAAAAAAAAATTTAGTCAAGTTTTCAGGAACCCAGATTTTGCTACAAATACATCGAAAGCAGAAATTAACACTTATGACCCCTAATCGCCAAACCATTTTTTACCAAACATTAGAAATTATGTGAAAAATATATTCCTTCAGGTCTTGTATCCGATACAGGAAGAATTTTTCAAATCAGAGTTGTTTTAGGAGCAGAAATAACGCAGAAAACGCAATTTACATTTGTTTCCCCTAGCGGAAAGTCTATGATTTACTTGAAAATTTTTAATTTATAGGAAAAACATTTCGCATCGGAAACACTATCCAACAGAGAAGGTATTTTTCAAATCGGACCCTTAGAAGTAGAGATATTGACGAAAATAAGATATACATCTACGCCCTCTGGCATAGAAAGCATGCATTATTTCAAGAAGAAAATGTACCTAAAAGATTTGTCGACACGAGTAGTATCGGTCAAC
This sequence comes from Macrothele yani, assembly GCA_039090855.1. Lineage (NCBI taxonomy): Eukaryota > Metazoa > Arthropoda > Arachnida > Araneae > Macrothelidae > Macrothele > Macrothele yani. The sequence continues at coordinate 67,785,389 of CM077028.1, read as the reverse complement.
AAAACGACTTTTTTTTCAGTCGAGATTTTAGAAGCTCATATTTTGCTGCAAATACATCAGAAGCGGAAATTAAGACTTATGCCACCTGGTGGCCAAATCATTTTTTACAAAAATTAGAAATTATATGCAAAGGATTTCCCATCAGGAGCTACTGTATATCTGGTGCAGAAAGGATTTTTCAAATCAGAGATTTAGAAGCAGAGATATAGGGGGAAACACAATTTACCTTTACGCCCCTAGGGAAAGTCTATGAATTACTTGAAAATTTTGAAATTATATGAACCACATGTCACACTGGAAACACTATCCAACAAAGAAGAAATTTTTCAAATTGGACTCCTAGAAGTAGAGATATTGACAAAAATATGATATACATCTACGTCCCCTGGCATAGAAACCATGCACTATTTTAAGAAGAAAATGTTTCTAAAAGGTTTGTCGATATGAGTAGTATCGATCGGTCTACAAACGACATTTTTTTTTCAATCGAGAATTTAGAAGCTCATATTTTGCTGCAAATACATCAGAAGCGGAAATTAGGATTTACGCCCCCTGGTGGCCAAACCATTTTTTACAAAAATTAGAAATTATGTGCATAAGACTTCCCATCAGGAGCTGTATCCATTGCAGAAAGAATTTTTAAAATCGGAGATTTAGAAGCAGATATATAGGGGGAAACACAATTTACCTTTATGCCCCCTAGCGGAAAGTCTATGAATTACTTGAAAATTTTGAAATTATATGAAAAACATGTCACACGAAAAACACCATCCAACAAAGAAGGAATTTTTCAAATCGGACTCCTAGAAGTAGAGATATTGACAGAAATAAGATATACATCTACGCCCCCTGGCGGAGAAACTATGGAATATTTTAGGTAGAAAATATTCTGAAAAGGTTTATTGATGTGAGTGGCATCAGTCCACGAAAGAATTTTTTCAATCGATATTTTAGAAGCTCAGATTTTATGGCAAATACATCAGAAGCAAAAATTAACACTTGCGCCCCTGGTGGCCAAAGTATTACTTAACAAAACTTTGAAATTGAGTGCAAAAGATTTTCCATCAGGAGGTGCATCCGCTGAAAAAAAAAATTCAAATCGGAGTTTTAGAAGAAGAGTCATCGGGGAAAAATTTAATTTACTTTTACGCTCCCTAGCGGAAAATCTATGCGTAATTTGAAAAAGTAACTATATCTAAAATACTCTTAGACATAAATGGAATCGAAAGATAAAAAAAAATTGTCAATCGGATGTTTAGAAGCAAATACACTGGCGGAAAGTGAAAAAGAACACCAAGAAGGAATTGGCGGATGATCATGAAATTTACATATGTTAATGGGGTCGAGTTTATGTAGGTGTGATGTTAATTTCGGGACCAACCGGTGAACGCTTATGCCACAGCACGGCATAATATGCAAATTGGAGTACGGCGAAATGAATGTAATCAGTCGTCGGGGTACGGACACGTGCAAAGACCCTGAAGAAGCTGCAATGCCTGGACATGGAAGATGTGTACGATTTCAGCCGTTATCGGAATTTGAGCGAGGTCGTCTAGTCGGACTCTGCGAGGCCGGGTGGTCGTATCGTCGTATTGCGGAGCGAATTGGACGGGAAGTATTGGTGGTGGTACGATGGTGGCGTAGATGGTCCGAGGAACATTCCCACATGAGAAGACGTGGAACCGGGAGTCACAGACGGACTGATGAGCGGACCGATCGACGCATAAGAAGAGTGGCGTTATCAAGCAGAACATCCACTGCAACGCAAATCCGAGCTGCCGTTGCACCTGAGGTGACTGTGCGAACAATCCGCAACCGTCTACTGGATGCAGGACTACGTGCACATGTGCTTCTGGCATGCGTACATCTGACTCCAGCCCACCGTCAGGAATGGCTGCAGTGGTGTCTCCAACGTCTGCACTGGAGAAAGCAATGGTGATCCGTCGTGTTTAGCGATGAAAGCAGATCCTGCTTGGGAGCCTCCGATGGCCGTATGTGTGTTCGCAGATGCACAGGGGAGCGTCTCCACCCTTCTTGCATCCGCCAGCGACACACAGGGCCTACACCTAGTCTCCTGGTGTGGGGAGCGATCAGCTATCACTCCCGTACACAACTAGTGTTTGTACCGGGTACGTTAAACAGCACCTCCTACATCAACATCATCATTCAGCCCGTTTTTGTGCCATTTGTAAGGTCGGTCCATCGTGGTGTTTTCCAGCAAGATAACGCATGCTCACATACGGCACGTGCAACGCAACATGCACTTCAGGGTGTGAGACAACTTCCATGGCCTGCACGTTCACCGGATTTGTCCCATATTGAGCACGTGTGGGATTTTATGGGACAACGACTTATCCGGTCTCCACGACCATCGCTGATTTACGCGTCCAGGTTGAGGATGCTTGGAACTCAATACCCCAAACTTACATCCAAAATCTGTACGACAGACTCCATGCCAGAATTGCACAGTGTGACGCAGTTCATGGCGGTTCAACCTCGTACTAACCATGTTACATGGAAATGTTATTTTTCAGTTTACCAGAAAATACAGCTGTATTTTGCCATACTGTTTTGATCACGTTATCATCTGTATTCCGTTATTATGCTGTATAAATTTCGTTGGTATCAGACGTCTCCTTCTTGGTGTTCTTTTTTCACTTTCCGCCAGTGTATGTGGAATAAAACGTATTTTTGAATTCGACATCATCTGCATTTACGCCCTCAGCGGCGAAATTGTACATCATAAAAAAAACCGAAATAAAAGATCATCATTTGCATATTTCAAGCTTTCAAATGCAAAAAGAATTTTTCAAATCGGACTAATAGTTGCAGAGATATCGTGGGTACGGACAAACCGATAACATAAGCACGATCTTTTTTTACAAAAGACTTGCTAATAAACCAGTATGAAAAAATAATGATTAAAACAATGTAAAACAATTTAAAGCAATGTATTCATGAAAACAACAAAACTAGTTTGTCATCCTTTGTAATGTTCCAAATGTTGAATTCCTGCAGATGTTCAAAGAAGTGGGTTTGGAATTTACATATAGTGGTCATGGGCCTTAGTTCACAATTTACATACAGAGTTTTAATGGCAGTCTGATTTTGATTCGCAATTTACATACCACCAATTTGCGATCTTTGGGGAGAAGCTACGGTGTCTTGTATATTCACAAGTTGTATAACAATTGAATTAAAAATAGACATCCCTTCATAAATGAACATACTGCTTGCTCATTGCTCTCACCGAATTTAATATAAACAAGAACTGAAAATTGGTTCTTTTTCACTTATGTGCATTTTCTTTTCTTATGTTCTGATAGCTGTCTGTACTGTTGTTTCTATACCATTGTGTATGAAAGAATTTCACTTTAAGAAATTGCTAGAAAAAAAAATCTGTGGCCCTGATAAGTCATATTTGAAAACTTTTTGATCTGAGAAATCTATTTGAACCACACTGCTCAACAAAAAATATACCTGCCAACAGGAGTAAACAAAACTCCAAAATTTTCAGGAGACAGCCTATTTTTTCAACAGATATGAGGAGAAAACCATGATCAATCTAAACAAAAACTACACATACAGAATTTTGGCCTTCAAGGGTCAATTTTAATGTATTATTTCTTGGATATTGTTCAGTAATTCAGTGCAATATCCAAAATGTTGCATTTGTATAAATAGTTGCATTTCAAAATAAGTTTTTATTTCAGAAAGTTTAGCTTCTGGGTGGTGTATAACATTCAATAAAACCACTAATCAATAAATCTTATATATAAAACACAAAACTTCTGTTTGTCTGAAGCAGCAAAAACTCTCGAACGCCGAACTGTGGCATCGTGAAATTTGCATAGCTTATTAATACTGGAATTCCTAGGTCAACACAACTATTTTAAGATCTCTAAGTTGTTCCGTTCGCGAGTTATGAATTAATTAATAAGCTAATCAATAAAGTCAGCATTGTTTGCTACGTCATCTTATCTTGGTCCAAATGTGAAAGCACGTGACTCCATTTCATCGCCGCGGCACATCCACATGTTTCTATTCTTTGAGAACTATGCATAAAAAAATGCAAAAACCAACTTTGTGAAATCTTAACGGTTAATAAAATGTTATAAACGGTTAATAAAATGTTGACTGATAATTTAAAAAGTTATTTACCGATTCAGACGAAATTTGGAGGTCATGTTACTATTAACGATTTATGGTGTTCATTAAAATTTCACCCAGTTTCATAAAATATTTGCAAAGATACGTTTTTAACTTTTTTATCCCTGAGATTCGCCTCTCAAAGACGTCTGAAACTGAAAGTACATGATGCATTTGATCGTCGATAACAAACTGTTAACGAATTTTGTTCAGTTAGTGTTCTAATGCTGTGTCTCCTGGATGCGTGTTAAATAATTCGTAATGCTTTTGATCCGTTTGATTCTACAGATTCCATACATTTTATACATTTTGTTGCTTTAATTCTCGACAAATATTTGTGAAAGTAATGCATGGCCAAATTGCTGAAATAATCACACTACGAATAAATAATTTGTAATGACCGAATTTGTGAAATCAGCTTTTTCTTTTTGCAAGCATCAATTTTTTTCCTAGTGATATGTAAGGGAATATGAAATTAATAAACCTAAATCCCGGGCAAAGCCGGGTAGTAAAGCTAGTACACTTATAAACACCATACACGAAATCAGTAGCTTAGCTATGAACATTTCTGATGGTTTTTTTTTTTTTTTTTTACTGCATCGTGGAACTTCAACTTGAATCACTGGTACCCAAGTTACTGTAGAATGCATAACTCTGCTGGTAACAGTGTCAAAAATTGATATTGGCGTTCCATTATTCTTATTATACCTAAAGTAGTTTACAAAAAAAATAATAAAAAGTTGAAAACAGAAAAAATCTGTATATTGTAATTTTTGCTTTATTAAAGAAATGGAAGCTTCATAATAGAAATCCAAATTTTGAAAAATAACACTTTTAAAATAGAATTTGAAAACTCAGGTTAAAATTTCCAAGCATCATGGTGCCTTAGATTTGTTTACCACTGCCTACTAGTTACACAGGCAAAAGTAATTCAGCATTGCATTGTCTAAATTATTTTACAAATACAATATAAATGAATTAATTCTAGGCATTAGAAAACCCTCCATCAATGAAGCTGTTTGTGTATACAAAAAGGCTCCATACCATAAGCTACACTGTTTGGCTGAACAGCCAATAATGGAATGTTGGCTCTTCTGCTCACAAGCACACTTTTCTCTGTGTTTGACAAAATATAAGAAATTCAAATAATCAAAATTGTACTTGTTCAAATTTTAAAGAAAAATTACCATAACAATATAGAAGGGTAACTGACTGAACTTTTGTTGCACTAGGGGTGACTGTGAGGTGAAACAAATAATCTAGGAACTCTGAGCTTAGTGTCATTATATATATTACACACTAAATATAATGCCCGTTATTTATCTTACACATGTAAACTATCTACACGACGAATAGCTACTGGTGCCAGTACAGTGTAACTTCTGTACCAAATCTTTTTTTAGTATGCTAGAAAACATTCAAAAATGGCATTTCTGAAGTCAAATTATGTACTTCAGATTATTTGGACAGTCTAATGTGATTCATTCAGCTCTGAAAATCTTATAAGAGTTTTCATTCAGTTCTGAATGTAGTTCAATGGATTCCCTGAATCTGATACAACAAAATTATTTGATGCAGCTCCCAAAATGATGAGAAAAGCCTTCCTTTCAGCATGCATGACTAAAAACGCACTGCATTACCACCCTTGCAGTAATATGGTGTGTTTTCCATCAAACACTGTAATTTTCAAGCAAACAGAACTCGAACACTTTTAATTATCATTTTGCTGCATTTTCAAAAATGGCACGACTCAGGATTCTCAAATTCTTCTAAGACTTAAAAATCAGGATTTTAGAGTTCAGAATGTGTCAAGAACCCAGAATTCTGGGCTATACCTGCAGGACAAACAGGTCTGGTTGCATGATAAAGCATTCTAAAGAATGTTTAGTCATGCATGAAGCAGCTCTCACTACTGTTTCCATGCAAAAATCATTTGGTAATATTGCTGAAAACATGAATCTTTGCATCTTCAATTTTTTTTAGAAAAGATTCACAGCATTTGTCATAACAGTAATTCCCATTTAAATTCATTAATGGAAACTCACCTAAAAGGTTGTTGTTCCTTTTGCAACATTTACCGCACATATATTTCTGGCTGACTTGTCATAATGCGTGATGGAATTTTCGTGGTCATCATATCTCTTCCCTGTGTCTTCATTGCCAGTTGTTTTTGAGCCAACACATCACTATTACATTCACATTTTCCTTACATGCGCACAACTTTCATCAACCCTAATTCTCTTGGTCGTTAGTTGCCACCCACGTCCTAATATTCACAACATTTATACATACATTCATATTTAAAACACTATTTACAGAATCCTTATTCTTTCAACTCAATTCATTCACACAATGGCTCAACCTTCCTCCTCCAACCCCACGTAGTTCTTCGATGGGAAACACGATTTGCTTAACCGCCGATTCTGTAAGCCTCACCCCCATGACCTCGTCTGCCTCTAGCACTTTCTGCCAGACCCTGGCTGTCAAAAAACAACCGTTCCTCCCACTTGCTCTGCGGCTGCAGAGAGGAATGGTTGTTTTTCGACAGCCTCCTGAAGACAGCCAGGGTCTGGCAGAAAGTGCTAGAGGCGGACAGGGTCTTGGGGATGAGGCTTACAGTATCGGTGGTTAAGTGTATCGTGTTTCCCATCAAAAACTAACGTGGGGTTGGAGGAGGAAGGTTGAGCCATTGTGTAAATAAATTGAGTTGAAAGAATAAGGCTTCTGTAAATAATGTATCATCATCATCATCATTGTCAACCATTATCAATCCACTGCTGGACGAAGGTCTCCCCAAGTTTCCTCCACAACAGTCTGTCTTGTGCCAGTCTCCTCCATGTCACCCCTGCATACTTTCGAATTTCATCCACCCATCTCCCATGTGGTCTTCTTCTGGGTCTTTTCCTGTCCCTTGGAATCCAGTCTAAAATTTCGGCTGTCCATCGATGATCTGTCCTTCTGGCAGTATGTCCAGCCCATTGCCATTTCAGGGATTTAACTCTGATCATGATGTCTTCCACTCTTGTCATTTTCGGATCCACGAGTTCCTCTTCTTATCTCTCCTGGTTACACCAAGTATGCACCTCTCCATGCTTCTTTGAGTTGTCTGCAGCCTTTGTATGTCTCTTTTAGTTAAGGTCCACGTCTCTGCACCATACGTAAGCACTGGAAGGATGCATTGATCAAACACTTTTCTTTTAAGACATAATGGCATATTGCTCTTGAAAATTATGCTGTTTCTTCCAAAAAGCTCTCCAGGCAAGTTTTGTACGCCGATTAATTTCTTCATCAATGTGACCCTCACTAGATATCTGCTGTCCAAGATAAACGCACGTGTCTGTTATCTCCAGCTTTTCTCCATCAATCGATAAATCTTCATTTCTTGTAAAAGCATTGAACATCACTTTTGTCTTCTGAAAGTTCATTTTTAATCCCACTTCTTTACTCTTGTCAGCAAGTTCCTGGATCATACTCTGCAGCTCTGATGAGGTAGTTGCAAAAATGACTACGTCATCAAGCAAAACGAAGGTGGGTTAGATAATCTCCATTAATCTTTATCCCCTTGTTTTCCCAGCTCAGCGACTGAAAAACACCCTCCAATGTGGCATTAAAGAGAAATAATGTATATAGTGTTTTAAATATGAATGTATGTATAAATGTTGTGAATATTAGGACGTGGGTGGCAACTAACGACCAAGAGAATTAGGGTTAAAAGTCTTTGCTGAATAGAATGGAAGTTATTTATAGTGTTTTAGATTTTTTAAATGTATGTTGAAGATAACGAAAGTTGTGTGTATGTGAGGAAAATGTGAATGTAATAGTGATAAGTTGACTCAAAAACAACTGACAAGAGTATATATGAAGACACAGGGAAGAGATAAGACGACCACAAAAAGTCCATCATGCATTATGACAAGTAAGCCGGAAATATACGTGCGGTAAATGTTGCAAAAGAAACAACAACCTTTTAGGTGAGTTTCCATTAATGAATTTAAATACAATTTGCACGTAAAATAAGAACAATTTTTGGGAATATTTATGTATTTTCGAGTTGTGTTCTTTCTTTACTAGTAATTTCCATGTTTATGGATTACTGCTGTGCTCTTTGGTAGACTTAAAAATCATTGTCCTACACTATGTCACCCTCATGTGCTTCAGTCACTATTGTGTAGTTCTAATGATGTAACTAATCCATGTAAGCAGTAACTCAATTGACAATTCTGCCTACACAATTTAGTAATCATGATAAGCTCAGCGTTTGTTCATTAGCAGTATGTTGTACATAATGAAGGAAAATTCCACCCATATGATTTATTATGTAATTTGCATTAAAATTTCATTAGATCTTTTATTCACACTGGTAGCACATGGACATCACTACAGTATGAATAAAATCAGCCTTATTCACACTGGTAGCACATGGACATCGTTTCTGTAACTGTTACAGAAACAGTCACTGGAACAGTTAGAGAAACAATGTCCACCATGAGAGTACTTACCACCAGTGTGAACAAGCCTGATCTAATGTTCAGCCAAAAGATCTAATGAAATTTTAATGTAAATTACATAATAAATCATAAACATGAAATTTTCCATCATTATTATATTCATTATATTAGGTGAAATGCCCTTCCTGTCAATGTGTAGGTGCATTCAGGTACAACCTAGGTACATTCTACTTTTTTCCTATAACCACTACACTGCAAAACTTTTCCTAGTAATGCAATGCTTAGTGTGATTTCTGTCTCTCTACAAACCACAATTTGTGTCACTGCAGTGTTTCTTATGTTATATGCCAGTTGTTACACCATAATTTTTTTTCAGAATATGACCCTGTGATGAGGATTATTGTTACTTTTGTAGTTTTCCAACCACTATGAGCATCATATTTGCTTCTCATTTAATATTATTGGCTGATGAACAAAAAAAGAACCATAGAACAAACACAGCAATCATCATCTTACCGGGTTTCCAGCAAGAGAGGTTATTTTGCCAGTTGGTTGAAATAAGGGTGCAAAAATAGCATTGTGATCTGAAGAAGCTCCTCACAAAAGTCATTACATTCTTTTTAAATACTTAATTAAACTTCTAAAATGTTTTTTTCTTCTAGGAAATATTTATTTTAAATCGCAAATGTTTGGAGAAAACTTTTCTCCTTTATCAGGCAGTCTTTTGTCGTCACTCTTTTTCTGTCACTATCACGGTTACGGTTAACCTTGATGGTTACGGTAATTTTTCACCAAATGTTAGGCAGGGACAAACAAACCTCTGCAGTCATTGATGATGGAATTCTGATTGTTCTCAATTTCTACTCCTTCTTTTAATTTTCTTTTTGAAAGTTGCTTTCGAAACTGATAACTTTTAAGTGAATTCCAGTCTATGTTATGACCAATTTCTCTAACATGCCCATCTAAACCTACATGTCTTTGTTGAAGCAACATTTTATAGCTACGTTATGTTCTGCTGTTCAAGTTTCTAACCTGTGACTTGTCTCACCTATGTAAGCTAGTCCACAACTACATTTTACTTCATAGACCACTCCTTGCATTTTTTAAATATATTTTTTCTCTTGGAACTATCTTTGAGAAATTTTTTTTTAATGTTGTTCTCAAAACTTGTACATACATCATACTTGTACATACATCATACTTGTACATACATCTAAGCTGTTCTCTGAGATTCACAGATTAACTCCTCAAAGAAATACAAACTACCAATAACTTTTTAACTGATTATTCTCTAAACTTGTAGCTAGTCTTATATTTCTTACTAATTCTCCTTAAAGATTCGAATAAACCTTTGAATTCTATCATCAATGACTGCAGAGGTTTGTCCTTGCCTAACACCTGGAAGATTTGGTGAAAAATAACCGTAACCGTCAAGGTTAACTGCAACCATAGGAAAAAGAGTGACAACAAAAGACTTCCTGGTGAAGGAAATGAGTTTTCTTTGAAAATTTATGATTTAAAATAAATATTTCCTAGAATAATATTTTCTAATGTGTTATTTTTTAAATAAAAAACCATATTAGAATCCTAGTTGTAAATGAATTTATGGCACCTCTATTCATATTGTACTGTGCAATTAACTTTTTTACGGGTCTTATAGAGGTTATTATTCAAAAAAAGTTGGTGGTCAAATTTTTGAACTAAAGCCTAGTTCGTCATCAGTGGACACTCCATAAATTGGGACTCAGTAAGAATAATCGCCCACCAGTCAAACTTAGTAAAGAGGAAACTAGAAGAAGGGATCGAAATAGCAAGAAGAAGAAGTACCACAATTAACGGTAATTGCGGTTGGACTCTTCCAACTGAGTAGCAGCAACTACTCCAGTGACGTAGGTTTTCTTTCAAGAATAATTTCTTCCAGTTTGGAAAGAAATATTACAGGCAAAATTCATGACTTGCAATGGGTTCTCCACTAGTACCTCTGCTTGCAAATTATTATGTAAATAAACTAGAGGCAAAAATCCTTATACAACCTTCAATATTTGCTCTCTATGTATGATACATGGATGATGTCCTACTTGTAGTAAATACTAAGGACCAATCTCTACCCTCTCAAATTCTAGCAGAAGTTAACTCACTAGAAAATACCTTGCAGTACACCCTGTAACTGGAAAAAGACCATAGCATCAATTTCCTTGATTTAAACTTGACCTCAAGAGAGGAGAATATTCACTCAGCTTTTTAGAAAACCCACTAACACAGGGAAGATGTTAGACTTCTACTCATTCCAACCTGATTATATTAAATCGAATACGGTGAGACAATTTTTGGAAAAAATTGAAGTCCTCGTCTCTTCAGATGCTTAAAAAGATCTTCACAGAGAAGAATTAAAAGAAATATTGGCAGAAAACAATTACCCCTCCCCTTATGTTGAGAAATTATTCAGACAAGTGCCAAAAAAGAAGCAGGAAATAAACAACTTCAAATTCACCAGCAAAATTGCGTACCACAAGGGTCTTTTCGAAAAACTGAAGAGGATTGGAGCAAAATATAATATCAGGCTTGCTCCAGATCTAAGTAACAAATTAAAGAAATTCCTGCCAGCTTTAAAGCAGAAAGAAGTGGACATCCAATTGTAAGAAGGAGTAATATATTGCATCGACTGTAACTGCGGACTCACCTATATAGGAGAAACAGGGAGAAGTATTAAAGTCCGAATGAAAGAACACCAAGCAGCTATTAGAAACATTAGTAACAAAACAGTGCTAGACAGACATATACAAGCAAGTGGACACTCCATAAATTGGGACTCAGTAAGAATAATCGCCCACCAGTTAAACTTAGTAAAGAGGAAACTAGAAGAAGGGATCAAAATAGCAAGAAGAAGAAGTACCACAATTAATGATAATTGCAGTTAGACTCTTCCAATTGAGTGGCAGCAACTACTCCAGTGACGTAGTCCTGATGACGAACTAGGCTTTAGTTCGAAAATTTTACCGCCAACTTTTTTTGAATAATAACCTCTAAAGACCCGTAAAAAAGTTCATTCCACAGTACCATATTAGAAGTTCAATTAAGTATTTAAATTAAGAAATTAGGAAGCCAGTTTTCAACATGAGCTTTATTCAAAGAATCACTTTTTTTTTGTATGTGCAGGCTGAAAAAGTAACATGGAGTAGTTTGAGTTCTTACTGGTCAAAACTGAAGCCCCTACAAAGGAAACAATCAAGATCCATTCGAAGTGAATATATATTGTATCTACACTAGTTACTCTAAGTATGCTTAATTGTGATGCAGCATGCTGCTATAAAATCCCACATGAAAATATATCAGTTTTTCCAGACATGGCTTAATTGGGGGGGGTAGATGGTGGCTGAATTAGAAACGTTGCTGTCCTGATCAGCGAGTAGCCTGACACACCAACTTCAGATCGGTCACACAAGACGGTAAGATGAGAGACTGGGTTCAAGTTGTGCATGAGGCATGGATGGTGTGCTTGTCAGATGGCACATATGTTGTCCCTTTTTCTGAATCCAATGGCCCTAAATTAGGGATGAATGACCAATAATAACCCACTGGGTCGCTCAGGGTGATCTTTATATAAACCTTGAAACAACACCACAAAAACAAAAAGCTGGCAATGAGCATGTTTTTGCATAATATATTGTGGAGGGAGGTTGTCTTCACCTCAAAGGATTCTTCCACATGGAAAACAAATTCTGAAGGACCACGATTAGAAAGAGCACCAGAATAGGACAAATGAGAAGTCACTGCACATATGGCTACCTGTTAAGAGGTAGCATGGGAGTTATGTGTAACGTGCTGTGTTGTTACCAGCATTTAAGAATATCCAAATGAAAGAATGTTTAGTCATTTTGGCGGAACCCCCAAAGTGCTACAAGCCAGCAGTTTGTTTACACTTACCATCATGACTCTCCGCATCCCACTACGTGACATAAATAGTTTTATGATGAAATGCACAAGAACGCATGCATGTGAAGAGAATAATAACAACTTTCAAAAAGTCAAATAGTGTTCTTCATTTGTTTGTATGGTCTTTAATATATAGTTGAACTGACTTTCTAAACTTGCTTGCATTTAAGAGTTGGTGATGTCACACTTTCATAAAGTGAATAGCATTAGCCAATACTGTTCTTCATTGGTTTCGATGATCTTTACTATGCAGTTTAATGAATTGATAAATATAATTAAAACAACTGAATGGAAAAAAATTAGAAGGTACCATATTTATCAGCATATAACACGCACTTTTTTTCCTAAAATTTAGGGCTGAAATTCTACCTGGGTGTTATACACGTATACTACTTTTTTTAAAATTTAAACTTAGGTAAAATTAGTACTGCTGCAGAGTGCGACACATCCCGACATTGCCAAATATTAATGGTTTGGTATCACTTTAACTGCAGATGCTTCTCTAGTGCATATCTCTTCTGTCTTCTGACGGATCTTGTTAAAAGTGGTATCAATACAATCTTTAGTTCTTTGGAAAGAAGATTTGCACACAAAAAATTGAGACAGACTCCTGATTTACCTTTTTAAGCGCTGGAAAGTAACCTCACTTGCTTCAGCAGTGAACGCGAACTGTCACGTTAAGCCTAAGCATCTGCTTTCATTAAGTTGCTTTCACGGCACAACCTGCCTAAGCAGCAGCTGCTCGGGGAAAATATGACAAACTTCTGGTGACGTCTGAACTCCGTGGCTGATGGTTGGTGATAAAAAGCATTAGTGTATGCGTGGTCTTGTTGTGCTGGTTCGGGGGTATAATTTCTCACAATGATGGCCATGCATTATCCGCAAACAGCATGGGTTTAAGAAACTCAGACTTCTGGCTGTTTTGGTACTTATGTATTAAACCGAGGAATTCAGCAGAGACCGATTTTGGCACAAATCTGACCAGGGCAAGTACACGTACAAGAGTGAAAGAGTTTAATATAAAAAAAAAAAAAGCATATACTGCCTAAATTACACATACAAAAGTTAACATGTGTTGCCTAAAAAAACTCGCTGCCTCTTCCTCAGTGTTAGGTAGACTCCAAATTTTCATCATATTTCCACAAAATGGCGAAAGCTTACTTAATTAAACAGCATTAGCAATTAACGATAGAAGCACACAGAATGCGAAACAAACTAAGAACGAGAAATAAAGAATCGAATGATATATCAAATGAAGTTATTATGTGACATCACGAGCCATAACGAAGTTCAGAACAATGACCATAGCAGGTCTCTGCTGAGGTCCTAGGTTTAATACCAAAGTACCGCTGTTTTTTATTTTTTAGTCTGTCTCATCTCTTTTCAAGAGAGCAGTGATTTTCATTAAAAGTTTTGTAACAGGCCTAATATCCAAGTTTTTTCATTCAAACAGATGCTTTTTCTTTTGTATTATTTGCCTCATAAGTGGTATAAATATTAATAAACATATCTGTTGAGTTACCGAAAAAATGTTCAGAGCTCCCAAGTAATTTATTTTAAATTTAAGTTTTTTTTTACTTAAACTTACGTCTTAAAATTAGGGTGTGTGTTATACGCCGATAAATACGATAATTGTTATTTCAGATATTTGTAACATTTGTACAGCAATATCTTATGTCGTCAGCTGCATGACACAGCTGAGGATATTATCTCAGTCTCAAAATGAATAACCCACGGTATAAATCGTAAACAAACCCACTGCCAACTGCCACGGGAGAATTATTGTGGTAGTTTTATATTGCGCAATGGCACCCGCAAAGCCTTTATCTCAAAACAATCGCTATGGAGGGATACACACAGCACTTTGAAGTAAAATTGTGAATAATTAAGACCATATACCTACTATTGAGACATATGCAGTACGTTACAAACTCGGTGGAACATGCTCCCGCCCCGAGAGAAGACTAACATACGTAGCTATTCTTTGTTAGTTAAATTAAACTTGCTTACAAGCTAAATCTGTTGGTTAAAATTAATTTACAACTCTTAATTAAATTATATGTACATAACCTTAAAACATTCACACTTCTAAAAATATCCAACAGTTAAAACTTACAACACTTTAGAACAAATTAACTCATCGGGTTGGGAGACCCCGTCCACACAGAAACACTTCGTTATCGATGTACTAGCGAGCGCTTTCATTAACACGTTATCAACATCATCAAGCTATTGAAATCCCATGAGGAATCCTTTGCGTGTTTCTAGCATTCGAAGTTGTTGTCCCGACATGCAATTTTAACCAACAGTTTCAGTTTGTAAATTGGGTTGTCGGAAAAGTCATGACGTATTTTGGCATCCGATGGCAGTTGGGCGGTTTTGGAAGTACTAGAGGCATGCGCAGCTCTGTTATCACTATGGCATTTCGACAGGTGCCAGGTCTAGCTGCAGTGTAAAAGGAATAGTAAGCGATTTGGTTGATTTGCGGAGATTTGACATCAAGTTGAAGATGGAAGACCAAACTGTGCATTTTTGCGATATTTTACTGTTTTACTTTCGTAAAGGGAAGAATGCGCATCACGCTTGTGAAAAGTTGCATAAAGTGTACAGTGATAATTTTCTACAAGAACGTCAGTGCCAGCGGTGGTTCGCAAAATTCCATGCTGATGATTTTGACCTCAACAATGCTCCTCGGTCCGGGAGGCCAACCGAGGTTGATGACGACCAAATCAAGGCATTGATTGAGTCCAACCGACATTACACGATCACCTGAAGAAGCTTTGATACGTAAACAAGCTTGATGTATGGGTTCCTCATGAAGTCAAAGAAGCTTAATTGATGGCGCATATAAACATCTGCGATGTGCTCATTAAACGTGAGGAAAACGATCCTTTTTTGAAGCGACTGATAACTGGTGACAAAAAGTGGATTGTGTACAACAATGTGCTGCACAAACGGTTTTGGTCCTGACGTGCTGCTCCGTCTCAAACGACATCCAAAGCAGACATTCATCAGCGGAAGGTTCTGGTCTCAGTGTGGTGGGATTTTAAAGGTGTCGTGCTTTTCGAGCTCCTACCACGGAACCAAACAATCAATTCGAATGTGTACTGTCGGCAATTGGACAGTTTGAACAAATCCATCATCCAGAAATGTTCAGAGCTCGTTCCTCGTAAAGGTGTTGTGTTCCATCACGACAACGCGAGACCACACGCAAGTTTGAGCACCCGCCAAAAATTATTGTAGCTTGGGTGGGATGTGTTGCCACACCCAGCATACTCGCATGACCTTGCGCCGTCAGACTTCCAATTGTTTCGCTCTCTTCAACAGTCCTTACGTGGTATAACGTTCAATTCAGATGAGGCTGTAAATCAGCATCTTGTACAGTTTTTTGCCACGAAAGACAGGTCCTTCTACGAATGAGGCATTCTGTAGCTCACTGAAAGATGGCAAAAGGTTATCGAACAAAACGGGCATTATATCGTTGATTGATCTTTGTTCTTTCTATCAATAAATGACCTTTGCAAAACATGGCTAAAATACGTCATGACTTTTCCAACAATGCAATAGTTTCATTTAACTAACAAAGAATAGCTACGTATGTTAGGCTTCTCTTGGGACGATAGCATGTTCCACCCAGTTTGTAATGTGCTGCATATGTCTCAATAGTAGATATGTAATACCTTTATTACTCACTATTTTACTTGAATGCACATTTTAACCATGAAAAAATATCCTTTTGCATAATGTTCATAATATATATATATTAAAATAATGCAAAACCCAAGCAAGAATTTTTTTTTTAAAATAGGAGGAAAATAAAACGAAAATAAACAGAAGAAAAAACACAACAAACCCCAACCGTCCGAAGCAAACAAGCTCCGAACAAGTAAAGAAAAAAAAAACAACAAAAAAAAAACAACAGAAGAACATAGGGAAGCAGATCAAAGACTGATTCTCTTATGGCTTCGTCAAGGGCAAACATGAAGAAAATCACTTACTTATCTACAGAGACCATAGAAGTGTAGGTTTCTGCTAATTTAGTTTGCTATAAGGACAACTAAATTTAAGGTTAAATTTGACAGATTTAAAAAGGGACTGCTAACCCAAAATCAGCAAACTAAACCACATTGCCCGACCTCATACAAATAACCAAGAGAATTTCAGCAAACTACACTTTTAGAAGGATGACAAACACCCCATATTATGCAATCCCAGAGAAAAAATTGAATACTGAATAAGTGTGAATAGCTTAGCCAAAGAAAAGCTTAACACATAGAGTAACATTTATCCTGAAACATTGAAAAATATATTTTTAAATAATATACATACAGTAACTTTGAAATATTGAAAAGAAAAATATATTTAAAACAATATATTTAAAAATTACACTAGCAAATAGTGCACTAGTATTAATGTACAGTGGTAATATGAGAGAGTGGATCCATAGAACCAAAGTTGCAAATCTCTGGAATTCATATTAAAGATCGCGCATGATTATGAGTACCCAAATAAATTAATAAAAAAGTGGATAAATGAAACAAAAAATAAAATAATGAATCAGAGGAAGGAAAGCCGAGGAAGCAGCAATATCGATAAGGAAATGAAATACATAGGGGCCTTACCATACATAGAAGGTGTCAGCCAAGAAGTTAACAAGCAATGTGCGAAATACGATCTAAAACTAGGGATGTCTGTGAACACATTAAAGAATATGACGGTGAAAAAAAAAACGGGGAAAAAATGCTTGAAGAATCAGGAATGTACGAAATCCCAATAGTGTGCTCCCCCCAATATCATACATAGGTTGCACAAAAAAACAGGTTAAAAAAAGGCTGAAGCAACATATCACCAACTGGCAAAAAAAAGAGGCAAAAACGGCACTAGTACAGTTCTGTTTGGAAAACAAAACGTTCCCGAAATTCGACAAACTAAAATTGCTAAAAAGAAATAAAAATTCGGAAAAGCGATTTGAGGATGGAAGAAGCAATTTTAATATATAAAAATAAAAATAGAGTATGTAACCAGAACGACCCAAGCACGTTGTCTAACCTATGGAAAGAACTTATTAGACAAGAAAAAGAGCAAAAAAAAAAAAAAACACAACAGAAAAGGAGGAAAGACAAAGATAGAAGAAAGTAAAGGAAAACAAACAAGATAGTGTATTAAAAAAAGAAAATGTCCAAAGAGGAAACATAGATGACGAGAGGGTACAAACGATCAAACTGCGTATCCGAGACGAACGAAGAATGGCAACGGGGATTAGCAAACCCCAGTAAGCGAGAAGGCACCCACAAGCAAAGGTGCAAAATCGCCACGCTCCTGAAAGATGCCCAAAGTGTTGGGCGAAAAATTTCGAGCAAAGAAAATGGTAAAAGTTGGTATTAACGGAACCTAATCAAAGTTTAGTGAAGCAAACCTGCATTAAACGAAAATAGCACCAAGAACAGCTATACCTGAAACGGACGATTGGAACGATAACATCAGCGACAACCAGACCATGTGCAGGAAATGTAAAGTCAAGCAAGATAGAAATGCAAAGGTAAGCATTATCTAGCTGAAATATCTAATATGATGAACGTATGCACGTTTAAAGGACAGTAGTTTGTCTGATGATATCAGAATTAGAACTACGAAGATTTTATTTTGTAGTTAAGCTTAGTACACACCTAGAATTAACGAATATTCACTCCATACCTAAAATCGTATAGCACAACCTAATAATAAATAAAAATGAAAAAATAATATGTAAGGCAGTGTTTTGCTAGCACAAGGTAAATTATTTACAAAATATTGTTCTAATCAGTGAAGCCACAGGAAGGACCTAAGCCTGCAGAACATTGAACTTGTAACTAATCTCTGGTTACATGCAACAAAGGGACTCAAAATGCTGACCAGATATCCCATGGAAAAATCATTAAACGCATCCTAAACGAATACCCAACTTCTAAAGAGTCTGATGAAGAACTCAATAAAAGAAAATTAAAAATAAAAGACGCAAAACAAAATTACAACTTACCAGACCATTGTAGCTGTTGGAGCACTCCTGCTCTATGGGTCAACCACATGTAACTGAAAGGGCACATTCGTCGCAGCGCTACCTAGCAGCCAACTTTAGAACCTTCCTGGGATGCAAAGGTAAGGAGGTTCCACTGTGGAATCCTCAATACTCCAGAATTAATGTTCTGAAAAAACCACTATGAATTTTCAGAACAATCCTGAATACTAGCAAGCACTTCCTGGGAGTGGGGTTATTTATATCTCTGCTCCAAAGAATCAGTCTTTGATCTGCTTCACCCTGTTTTTTTTTTTTTTTTTTTTTTTCCCCACCTGTTCGGAGCTTGTTTGCTTTGGACGGTTGGGGTTTGTTGTGTTTTTTCTTCTGTTTGTTCTCGGTTTCATTTTCCTCCTATTTAAAAAAAAATAAATCTTGTTTGGGTTTTGCATTATTTTGGTATTGTGGTTTGAACTTGTTTATTTATGCAGCCTTAGGCGCTTTAAAATTTCAAAGTTGTTTTTCGTTTGACGCTTCTCGTTGTTTTTTTAGCTATATATATACATATAGATATATATACACTTTGAAAGTACTTCTGCCATTTTCAACAATATATATGCCAGGGGGAAACACTGCACAACATTCAAAACATGACCTTCTACCTGAGCACAAGCCAGAAAAACAATAGTGTCATGCAATCTTTTTGTTTTTTAATCAGTGAACAGATACAGAACATAACCTCTGGCATAAATATATGCAGTCATTATGCTGTGTTAGGAAATGAGTACTAGTCTGGCAAACAGTAGAATAAAATTATTAAGATCACACAAAAAGTTGAAGTTGTTACAACTGTTCATAACAATACTATTTACCTTGGTAAAATAATCCATAAAACACATCAGTTCTGTGCTGGTACTTTGGATAAATAGCGATAATAGTGAAGTAATAAGAAACAAAAATAGTAACTTCATTGCAGACAAAATAAAATTTTATTTTCTTGATACACCACTCATTTTCTATCCCCAAAAGCAGGAATGCAGTAATTTATTTTCCGTACAATGTACAGCCCAATCATATATCAAAAACATTTGTGCTATATGTACACAGCAACACTAATTTAGATCATGCTCTCCTTATGATACACTTTACATTTCAATTACACTATTTACAAATACTCAGTTTTTCACAAGTTAAATACCAAAGTTCAACAATTGCTAAGAAAAAGTGTAGATTTATGCACCGTGCAAACAATTCCACCATCCTAAGTCTTACAATCCTAGAACGCAGAACATTTAAAGTGAAATTTAGTTCCAAAAAATGGTATATTCTTAGTTTGCATTAAAGCATGAATCATCTCACTTTCTACAGTTCTGAAATGCAAAGTTCCTGAAAAGACTTCAAAGTCACTAGAAGGACTGATGATTTCATTGGTTTAACAAATCATAATAGTATTAACTGATAACAGAGAACACAACAAACACTATTGCTTGATATGGAACAACATAATCAAGTGCTGGATGCGAAATTTATGCCTGAAAAAATTCAGAACAATCAAATTTTTCAAGACATTTGTGTACCCAGTAGTACATTATTTTGATTTTTGATAACTTTAGCACTAAAATTAACTGAAATAAAAATATTTTATTCATATTATGAAGACAAACATAAAACAAAAGAGGTAATAATACATAGAAAAAAATACACCAAAATATTTTCTGTCTCATCAACATAAATTTAATAGATGTGTTTCAGTTCCTATAATTTGATTTTATGACCTAACAGTTACAGTGCAACTGAATTTTGCAACTAAATTTTATATCAAACAATTTCATAAAATCATAGAAATTTCAACAAATTACACGAACTGATATTTTCTTTTTTTTCAAACTCTAAGAAAGGATAAAAATAATGTATCCTACTGTGGTCATTAAAAACATAGTGAATTACAGAATTTTAAGGTACATGTGTATAGTACCTTGAAGTGACCTCTACAGAACAGAGAATCAGAAAACAGTATGAATCAGCAACTTGAAAAGGGGAACACATGGCAGTACCTTTAATATGAAAACAAAACTAGTTTGACTAATATATGTAAAACATTGTATTCAGAGGAGTTTCAAACAGTACACAATACATTCAAATAATGACATTGCTTTTTGGGGTTTTTTTTTTTACTTTACTCATTATTCCTTTTCTCTCTCATTAATCACACAAGTGCAGAAGCCAAAATTCATGAAAAATGCTTCATATTGCAAATAAGATACACACAAATTTTTTATGTGCTTAAAATCAATATATATGCAAAAGAAAATGCAGATAGACTGGGTACAAACAGCAGCACACCAAAACTCATCATGACATTTGTATCAATTTCATTAGAACTCAAACACCATACTTTATATTTGAACTTATGACACTGGTACCATTTGTATTCAATAAAAAGTAGACAATATGAATTCACCAGGGCAAGTCCATACAATCAACTCCTGTTAATCAATTAATATGGAAGATTATGCATATCTGCTATAATTATTTTAAAAAATATTCTTATAAATGCTCAATGCATTTTTCTCTTTAGCATGTAAATGCAATACGTGGAAATATGAGAATCATGTTTTCTTTTGTCTCAATTTTTTTAAAAAGATCAGGGTTCCTATGGTCCCTATAAATCTTTAAATGGAATTAAATTTTATTTCAACTTGAACTTTCAATTGTTTTCTGTATCTTGGGAGTTCTTTTGTATTTTCAGATGTGCTTCTGGCCTTTAGATCTTTATCAAGGCCTGTCAATGATTAAAAACAGTGTCAAAGGCTTTGTGAAGGCCAGAAATGTCTGAAAATACAAAAGAACTCAAAAGATATAAAGAATAATTGAAAGATCTTCTGGTTAAAATACAATTCAATTATTTTAATCTCAGTAAAGTATGTGAGCAAGTGTTTTTAATTCCTTTTAATTCTTAAAGGTAATTCAGAAGTACTCATTTTTTGCTGGGGTGCTTAAAAGTCCTTATTTTTTGCCAAAAATGGCAAAAAGTACTTATTTTTCCTAACTGGCTACACAAAATCGAGAAGTTACAATGTAGTGCCTAGAGTTTCTACTGTTGATTTGTTATATTAAAGATGACATCATCTGAAAGACCATGAAAGAGCACAGGGCAGTGTGAGATAAGTAATCTACTGAAAAAAAAGGGGGAGGGGACTGGGCTAAATTAAGCAGGCATTTTTGCACCCAACAAACCCATTACTGTCTCGTGGTACTGATATTTCACTTTTGTATTTCCCCTTTTTGGAGTTGTTGCTGCTCCACGACGGCGAAGCTTTCTGGTTTACTGATGTGATTTAATTCACGCGTGAAACAGTGGTTGCAGTTTTTCATGACCCTTCCCCTTTTTGTATGTGCAAATAATTATTCAGTTATACCATGAGAAAATTAGGTGAAAAATTGGTCTTGAAAATTTAACTTTGACCTTGATTTTGCAATTTAAACCATTAGATAATTATGTGCAAAATTCGGATCTTGAATTCATAACTCCAACTAGTTTTTTTTTTCTTTCTTTTTTTTTTTTTTTTTTAGGTTCACGACCATTGTGAGCAACTCAATGAGTTATAAGCAGTCACCCGCCTCTAATTTAGGGCCACTGACTCCAGGGAAGGGAGAGAGCCAGTGCCATAAGACAAACAAATGCAACATCCATCTCTCACCAGGATTCAAACCGGACCCATCTCGGACGACCACGCCTAGACCACTGCGCCACCAGGATGCCTACAGTCTTACAATTTACATTCACTTTATTGCATAAGTGATTATTCTTTCAGATAGGAAAACTCATTAAACCAACAAGACTGTATTTTAAATTGCATAAATTTTAATTTATTACATTCACAAACTTAAATTATATGGGAAAATATTGCAAACTTCATCAGCATACTTTAAGCAATGTGTAAAAGTATGTGTGCATGTCATTGTGGCGTACACAACTAGTAAGGTCATTAAAAAAATTTGGTTAGTGCTTAAAAAGTGCTTATTTCTTTGTGGGAGAAAAAGTGTGGGAATCCTAAAGATTATAAAATGGAGCTACTTGTACATTAACAATACATCCTTTGAAAATGGAGCCACATTTTCAAAGTGATGTATTAAGACCAAGTCCAGGAGAAAGCAACTATTTTCCTCCCATGGAAACTCATATCTTTACTCTGTGGGGTTTTCACATTGATCACACTGAGTGATTTAACTGACTTCAGGTGTCTCTTTCTCATTGGTTGGCCAGTAGTGAGGTCACAGATATGGTGGTGTCATCTACTGGAAAATATTTAAAACATTTATTTTTCTCTGTAGAAGGCATCCATATCCGTGACCTCACTACTAACTGATCAATGAGGAAAGCCACCAGAAGGCATTTAAGCAAATTTGGATGATCAACGTTAAAAATCCCACGGGATAAAGATGTGAGAGTTTCTGTGAGAAAAAAATGGCTGCTGTCTTGATACATGATACAACTTGATACATCAATTTATAAATTAGATTCCATTGAGCTAAGGGAGTTAGCAATCTCAAAATTAAACCTTTGGACATGAAAAAAAGAGTGATTTCACCATGGATTGTGGAAGTCATGTTGCCTTCGAGTTTATAGACTAAGACAAGCTTTTAAAAACTTTTATGTGAAGTAGTGCTTCTATCAAGTCATTTTTTAGAACATTTTTAATGAAATCTTTTGTGACTGTAAACAAGTTTTTGTTACTGCACATTAAAAATTTTGAAAGAACACTAAAAATGATGGCATATGAAATAATATTAAGATATCTCATAATGTTTCTGTTTCACACGTTAAATTGCTAAGAAAGTTCGACTGGACAATGTTTAACGTTCAACAGTAAAAATTTATGCATGTCACATAACTTCTATAGGTAAAAAATTACTAACTCAACAAGGTTTTGCTCACCTCTTCAAATCCATTCCACCATCCATCAATATGTAGGTAGAATTTTCAGTTACGATGGTTCTTTGCCTTTCACTCACTAAAGATTAGGCTTAGTGGTTAGACCCGCCATTTCAAGTCCATTCTACCATCTGTCTATACCTGTAGAATACTTTGTACGTGAATAGTGGTATGTACAAAGTTTCATCATCATTCGCAAATCATATAGTTGAAAAATATATGATGGAGATAGGGCTAAAACCAAAATGGAATGTTTCAAACACAGGGAAAAACCAGCTTCGAATTTGAAATTAAAACACGCACTAAAGTTTAAACTATTACAGTTTTGTCGTAATGAATTCTATAATATTTTAAAAAATTTTGAAAAGTTTGGCAAAAGAATAAATATCTTACAAAAAGAAGTGATATTTTCCACACATCACAGTATTTTCTTTGCGTGCCAAAAAAGGAATAAATGTGATGAATACTTAAAAGAATAATTTATGGGAGATATGAATAATTATAAATATTAACTGATAACATAAGTTTTACACTAAACTTATATTTTCTCTAAATGAAGTGTATAGTATTTGATGTGAACAGAACTGAATATTGACTCTTATGCTGCATCCAACTGAATATTGACTCTTATGCTGCATCCAGGCCGCAGCCAGACCCTAACCTAGGTTTAGTTCCTACCACCTGTAGCTCTGGGAGCCTTTTAAACAAAGGAAAACAAATTGAGATGTAGGAACAGAGTAGTACCTTGATTGAAAAGCGAGAAAAAAAAAAAAAAAAAAAAGACAAATATTAGAGTTTTAGGGGTATTGGTCTCCCTTTTAGAAATGGAAGTTATAATCTACCCAGTTACCTATTCTGCAATATGTGCACCAGCTCCCACCAGGCACATTGGCTACATCCAGGTCAAATATACTAATATTTTTTTAAGGTGATAGCTAACTACATTTATTACATTCACTAACATTATTTTATTAGGAGCCAATGTTTCATCTGCAACATTATTTCTAGTACAGCAGCTACTGAGATACTAAAGAAAAAAAAATGTTATGCTGAAATTAACTTCACATTCATTTATCATTCTGGAAGGGAGGGGTATAAAAAAAATTACCAGTTTTTATCCACACAAGTTATTAATTCACAAATCATGCTCTTTCAAGTTCTACTACGCTTTAGTTTTTACTTCCATTAAATATTTTGGTGCTTGTATTAGATAATCTCTAAATGTTCTTATGTTTTCTGATGAAGTTAAGTTTCCCGGAACATACCAGATCAAACAACATATACATATATTATATTTAAAGCATAAGTGAGCCTCTTACTTCCTATGCCTTTTAATCAGTTGCCACACAAGCACACACAAAATAAAGCCTGTTACTCTGTTATGAGGCTTTGTATCTATGTTGCTAAGGGGTGGGGGAGGCATCCAACCACGTTGCACAATAGGACGTGGAGGAGAAATTAGCATAACAGCGGAACGAGCAGGCAGAACGGACCGGAAGACCACTCAGGAGATAGACTAGGGTCCAGTACGGTAGGGCATGCGCATATACGCAGCATGACATGTGGGGGGGGGGGGTGTTGGAAGGGTATAAAGCACACAGGCAGTGTATGCTCAGCAATTTGGTGAAAGCTATTGCACAGTGTACATCGGTTTGAATGACGTCGAGTTGCTGCCCCAGTGTGATATGGCCAACAGGCAATCCAGTAGACAACATCTGGATGACTTTACCTGAGGTCACATCATTGGGAAGTTGGAAGAAGGTCGAAGTGTGACTAGTGTGGCCAAGGAGTTCGGGATCGCTCACAGCATCGTTTCACGAGCTTGGAGAGCATTTCAAACAACAGGAACAGCTGTCTGAGAGTTTAGCAATGGTCGTCCACGAGCAACCACGGCGGTGGACGACCGGTATATTGTCCTGCAGGCGAGAAGAGACAGACGACAGACAGCGGGAGAAATCGCAACACACATGCTACAGACAACTGGACGTCTGTTATCGCGTTTTACCGTGACCAGGAGGCTGCACAAAGGTGGTCTATTTGCACGACGACCAGTACGGTGTGTGCCATTAACGCCTGCTCATCGGAGACGGCGGTTTCTGTGGTGCCAGAAACACAAGAACTGGACACATCAGCAATGGGGTCAAGTTCTCTTTACGGATGGGAACCGATTTAGTCTGACGAACGATTCTGGACGTATACACATCTGGAGAGAGCAGGGAACACGCAATCACACCTCCAACATCATCGAAAAGGACCGGTTTGGAAGTGGCGAAGCTCTCGTTTGCGGCGGTATCATGCTTGGTAGCCAAACTGACCTCCACATCTTCCAAGGAGGTTCAGTCACTGGTGTCCGCTATTGTACCGAGGTTCTCCTGCCTCACGTGTGTCTGTTTAGAGGTGCTGTGGGTCACGAGTTTCTCTTCATGGATGAAAATGCTACACTTAATTGTACAGTGGCTGTTGCAGAGCTGTTGGTGAGTGAAGATATTCAATGCATGGATTGGCCCGCAAGGTCCCTGGACCTAAATCCAATCGAACACATGTGGGACCTTCTCGGGAGAGGCTTGGCAGCACGTCACCAGCCGCCAGCAACGATTCCGCAGCTGCGATTGACGCTACAAGAGGAATGGGCCACAATGCCTTAACAGCTCCTTGACAACCTCGTCCTCAGCATGGACAGATGTTGTAAATCCTGCAACGTAGTCAGGGGTGATCATATTCCCTACTAAAGACTGGATTTTTCTTGGCAGCCGCCTGTCACATGGACGTTTCTGTCTTCTGTCCAGTTGTGCCCGAAGCTACCTTTTCAATAAAGTGCCTTTGTATCCTTTGGATTCCTTGTTTGGACGGTTTTTCTCCCTTGTCCCATATTCTTACATTTTGGGGATCTTATGGTATGATTTGAGGCGATGTGGAGCACTTCTGCACAATGTTACATTCAAAAACCGTCTTGTTCTTAATTTTTGCACGCCAGTGTAGGTACACATATATTTAGTGAGGAGTCTGCCCTAGGACCAACAGCTTAAGGTGCCTTCTGGACCACGGAAGACCTATGGAGTTAATGGGACACAAACCAAGGATCTTTTGGCCTACAATTGTGCTAAACACTATCCCACTTAGGACCCCACATGTAGTCAAAGGTTGAAAAGTTAAAATGCTAGTTAGCTCCTCATACTGAGGTTGGTCGGTTGATATGATGCAAAGCCCCTAAGGATGGCATGAACTGGGATCCCTCTGAACTCAAGTGACCACCTGAGTTCATATAACAGGTAAGACAATTGTTATATTGATGTTCTGGTTAATCCTAAATAAGAATTGAGTATCTACTCCTTGCCTTTGGGGGTCCAAAAAGTTGAAAACAAATTGTAATAAGATAAAAAAAATTGACAGTACAGTTGCTGAAAAAAAAAAAAAAAATCCTCTCTCTTTCTCTCCCTCTGTCTCTCTTTTTCTTGTAACCATATGCATCAAGAACACATCCCTTACTTTGGATTATTGACTCCAGCAAAAGAAAGCATAGACAACTACTGAACCGATCCTTAGCACGAAGATCTAGTTAATGTTCCAACTGTTAACCTCCAGAACTCTACACACACGAAGTCTAAAGCAGAATAAATGGCCTTTCCTCTTTTATCTTCTTTTGTATGACATCTAAAACTGGTGAGAAGGCATGTGTGAAGCAGTAAGATGTATGATCCTCCCCTCACTCCGTTTTGAGATTTAGCAACCACTGTGAGCAACTCTTAAGGCTATAAGCAGACACTCTTCCTAATTTGGGGCCACTGGCTCCTTCTTAATTTGGGGCCACTGGTTCCAGGGAAGGGAAAGAGCCAGTGTCATATGACAAGCATACCACTCATGCCTCACATGAGGCTGGGGCCCAACACAGATGGCTAATCACTAGCATTTATAACCACTCGGCTATCAGGGTGGCAATATAAGATTCTGCCATATTCTTTAATACTATGAATCAAGACCCATGTTGCAGTAAACCAGCACTAGTTTCTGACATTTATTTGCATATATAAACAGTAGAAAGCTCTTATGAAACATTAAAATATCTAGTTCATCACAGGAATTTGGCATTATCTCCTAATAATCTGTTTTTGCATTAAGTAACTATTTCTTCAGTTGTATCAGAATTAGTTGTCTGCTAACTAGTGGTGGTCAACTTCTTGTTTGTAACACTGCTGACCCTGGGTTGAAATCCTGGCCAAAAAGATATTGTTTTGTACATCTACGAGTATTATAGTGGTCCTCTGTTTTCAGTACTATCAGCACCCAATACTTAGAATAAATAGGTAACTCTCATCTTTCAATGCTCCTGAAGGTTATCATGTTAAACATTGGGGGGAGGGGGGGGGGTCATGTCTCTTACAGTGTTTGTTGCATGCAAAATTTCACTTTTTTCCATGCACTGGAATTTGTGAGATTCAACAAGTATGTTTTTCTTCATTTTTGTTTTAAGACACTGGCAAATGAAGTTATATTACATTTTCCTCTTAAATGCAAACTCGATGTTAAACCAGTACTTTTTTTTTTTTTTTTTTTACTGGCAATTTCTTTTCAGTTCAGCAGCTTTTCTCATATTGTTTCTCTGCTATATTTTAGTCTTGGTTTAACTTTTAACTTCAGTGTAGTTTCTCATTATTCCCCCATTGATCATGAACTTTTTCAGAGTTAATTATAAAATATGCCTTACTTGATCCTCTGTATTCAAGTTTTTGATTGCATGACAAACATTTCCAATCTTCTGATGATTATGAAGGCCAGTTCCCAACATTTTTGCACATGTAATTATGCTCTGTTGTGAAATAATGCCATTAAAATCTAAATTTTTGACTGTTGTTACCATTCCCATGAATAAACTTTTTGATTAAAGGGTTTTCATTAGTACTCATTTTTTACAGATAAATCTACTGGGAACAGAACTAAGATGTCTTGTTAGTACATTAATGGAACTTTTTTCTCATTTTTATGAGCTTTCCTTGATAAGTTTTATTGGACGACTAAAAACCTACCACTAGAAGTTGTTCCCATAACACTTGGTATATGCAGGTTTTCATGAGCCTCAGTTAATAGCAGCAGTGCTTTACTGAATTTAGCTCATTTCTATTGAAAACTAGAGTATCTCAAATTACCTAAGCTTTTTCAAATTGAATTTCTATTAATTCAAGGATTTGGCTTTGAACTTTATACAAAACTACACTTTCAACCCAATCAGAAAAATTGTGAAACACCAATATCAGTTCAATGGTAACATAGAAACTATCCCCTAAGATATTGTAAACACAGCAGAACCTTGTTTATATGTTTCTCACAAATACATTTTTTCTTATTTATACATAAAATGTTGACAGTCTAAAAATTTTGAATTGCACTCAATGTTAAATTTTATCAATTATATGTTAAATTGAATTGGCGTTCTTTTCATTCATACATTATATTATGGTGGTGTGATTTAGAGATTCAAACCGCACGAATTCTGTTTACCAAATTTTCTTCCCACCCTGAAAATTCCTTTTTCTAATCTCGCCACTTTTCGCTCATCTTATTTCTTATCATCTAACTGCATTATGATGTCCTATGTGGATTGCGAACATTCCTCCTGAGCTACCACTAGTCATCTTAGATGTCACTTTCAGTAGACACCTACACTTGCTTGACGTTGTTATATCAGACTCTTTTCTTGAAATTTCATTTACATTCACTTTCTTGCATTGGAATCATGATTTTATGATTTTGTAAACTCTTGTCTTTAAAATGGAGATTTTGGAGGTGAGTGATTAAAATCACATGACTATGAAAACAGCTTTAGCTGTAAAATTTAAAATTGAAGTTTTGATTCTTACAACGATAATTTACAAATGTCAAGAGATCGAAAACAATGCAATGTCTTTAGGTTCAACTGCATCAAAAACACTGCGCGTTAAAACTCCTATATATTTTTTTTCTATTGCATCTTATGCTATGAAATAAGTTGCAACAGAATAATGTGCTGTCATCTAGTGACAGAAACAAGCCCCATTTCATTTATATGTTGTTTTCAGTTATATGTTAATTTTTCTTGGTCCCTTGAAAAATATATAAACGTGGTTTCACTGAATATTCAAAGAATAACACAGTACTCTATATTTCAGATTATTGTAATCTAGGAAAGGGCACCACGTATTCCTGTTGGAAATAGAAGAGATAAGTGTGAGGGCCAAGGTGCCCTCTCTCCTTCCAAAGAAAATCAGAACAGGAAGCAAATGAGGGTTGCTTCATATTTGTTTTAATGTTTCAGAAAGATCTGCAAGTTTTTACAGTAATATTTGGAACTAAAAATAATTTATATAGTTCAAAACCTTTTAAATTACATTCTTTAAACTTTGGCAATGCTAATATTCCATTTCATTCTAAAACCCAGAAGTAAATTTAATTTCTTACTAAAATTTTCCACATAATTTTGCAGAAAAGAAATTTTTAAGGATCATGCTGTGAATCTTTGGCTACCTTACCTACACCATATGCAGGACCTCAACCTAGACAGACCCCAATTAATAAAATTTTTGACTTTTAATTTGTACAGTTTTTTACATTGGATTCTGTAATTTAGGATTACAAGTTCAGAAATAATGCAGAGCAGTAAGGACAGATTCCAGTTGCAAATTTTATTGAGCAAATTTGTTGATAACACTTTTAATGTCATGCAGAATCTAATATATAAAACACAAAACATTTGTTTGTTTGTCTGAAGCAGCAAAAACTGTCAAATACTGAACTGTGGCATCGTGAAATTTGCATGGCTTATTAATACTGGAATTTCTAGGTCAACACAACTATTTTAAAATCTCTAAGTTATTCCGTTCGCAAGTTATGAATTAATTAATAAGCTAATCAATAAAGTCAGTGTCATTTGCTACGTCATCATTATCTGTTCCAAATCTGACAGCACGTGACTGCATTCATCGCCGCGGCACGTCCACGAGTGCTTGTGTTCTTTGAGAACTACTGTGCATAAAAAAAAATGCAAAAACGAACTTTGCAAAATCTTAATGAAATGGGCTGAAATTTTTATCAACACCATGAATTGGTAATAAGAGGAGTTCCTCAAAATTTCACCGGAATCCGGTCAAAACTTTTTAAAATAGGCATGGAATCTTTAATTCATTGGTAAACAGAAATATATACGCAGAAACAGTTAATAAAATGTTGACGGCTAATTTAAAAAGGTATTCGCCGATTCAGAAGAAATTTGGAGGTCATGTTCCTTTTAACGATTTATGGTGTTCATTAAAATTTTTAGCCAGTTTTATAAAATATTTGCAAAAATACGTTTTTAACTTTTTTTATTCTAATCAATAAAGTCAGCGTCGTTTGCTATGTCATCGTTACCTGTTCCAAATCTGAAAGCACGTGACTGCATTCATCACCGCAGCAACATCCACGCACATCCACAGGTGTTTCTATTCTTTGAGAATTGTGCATAAAAAAATGCAAAAACGAACTTTGTAAAATCTTAACGATACGGGCTGAATTTTTCATCAACACCACAAATTGGTAATAAGAGGAGTCCCTCAAAGTTTCACCGGAATCCGGCCAAAACTTTTTAAAATATGCATGGAATTTTTAATTCATTGGTAAACAGAAATATATATGAAGAAACGGTTAATAAAATTTTGGCGGCTAATTTAAAAAGTTATTTACCAATTCAGGCGAAATTTGGAAGTCATGTTCCTATTAACGATTTATGGTGTTCATTAAAATTTCAGCCAGTTTCATAAAATATTCGCAAAGATATGTTTTTTAATTTTATTTTTTTTTCTAGAGCCCTTCAAAGACATCTGAAACTGAAAGCACATGATGCATTTGATTGTCGATAACAAATTGTTAACGAATTTTGTTCAGTCAGTGTTTGAATGCTGTGCCTCCTGGACGCGTGTTGAATAATTCGTAATGCTTTTGGTCCGTTTGATTCTACAGATTCCATACATTCTGTACCGGGTAGTAAAGCTAGTCACTGCATGAAGATGCTTCATGTCAAGCTCCATTTCAGTGCCAGACAATAATAACCTTTCTGTACAAACAAAGGGTGTTCACAATAAATGCACAACTATTGCTCCCCTCTGACCTGTTTTGACCCAGGAAAGAAAGCATCTAAATACATTTAAGAAACAAGGGCAAATCTGTGACTGAAATACAGGAGTTGTCCAAAATAATGGAAACATCTCACTGAAAACAATGACTTTGGTATGTGCTGTTTGTTGAGTAAAACAAACATGTGGCTACAATTTTTTTTTGTAAAAAAGTGTTAATTATAGTCTCAAGGGTTTGTGTATTGCATTGTAGATTGGTGTTTGCATAATTTCATTCCAGGTGAAGGCACAATGAGTGACCTGTCGGAGTTCCAAAGAGGGCAAATTTTAGAAGCCCGTCTGGTTGGTGCGTCGGTCACCACAGTGGCACAGGTATTGGGGGTATCTAGAGGTAGTGTGTCAAAAGTCATGACAGCATGCAATGTTCACGGCAGAACATCACCTGCAAGACACAAATGTGGAAGGAAAACCAAACTCACAGCGAGAGACAGGAGGACATTAAAGAGGATTGTGACCGCAAGGAGGAAGACCATGGCGATGAAAGTGACTGCTGAGCTTAATGCACATCTCCAAAACCTAGTGTCGACCCATACCATGTGAAGGGAATTGCATAAGCACAATATTTACAGCAGAGCTGCGATTGCAAAACCCCTGATGTCACAGGTGAATATGAAACGGAGACTACGGTGGTGCCAGGAACATAAAACATGGACTGCAGATCAATGGAAACATGTCTTGTTTTCCGATGAATCAAGTTTCTCACTATTCCCCACCACAGGACGGGTTTATGTGTGGAGAATCCCCACAGAAGCCTTACAACCCTGACTGTCTCCTTCCTACAGTGAAGCATGGGGGCGGTTTTGTAATGGTTTGGGTCATGATCTTGTGGTTTGCAGCAGGTCCCATTATCACCTTACATGGACGAATCACTAGTGGTGACTATATCACTCTTTTGGCCGACCATGTGCATTCCATGACACAGACATTGTTTCCGTCAGGGGATTGCACCTTTCAAGATGATAATGCCTCGATTCACAGAAGTTCAATCATGGTTTGAGGAACATGAGGATGAAATTGCACACCTTCCCTGGCCTGCACAATCACCAAACTTAAACATCATTGAGCCCATGTGGTCTGTGTTGGAAAACAGAGTGTGATCCTGTTATCCTCCTCCGGCACCTCTCAAGAAATTGGAGCAGTTTCTTCAGGAAGAATGGTACAACATACCACTTACCACCATCCAGGACTTGTATATGTTCATTCCAAGGAGGATTCCAGCAGTTTTAAATGCCAAGGGTGCTCCCACACCTTATTAGGTGTGCAACACCTAATTGTTTCAAGGTGTTTCCATTATTTTGGACAAACCCTGTACTGGTATATTAAAATTTTAATTTAGTTTTATTAATATTTTTGTCAGTATGATAAATGAGTAATAGTTACATTTAGTAAACAAATTGCTCTCTTTAGATTTCTATGTACTACTTCTTTTGTGTACACTAAATGTGCGTAAGTTTTAGTTTCAATTACTGTTTTAAATTACACTTTCCTTACCAACCCCCACTTTCATTTTTCTTTTGAGAAGAGTCCAGTTTTATTTTCCTTTTGAGAAGAGTCTTGACATAGTTGATTATTTTATAGCACATTGTTTCCCACCAAAATTGTAACCTGAAACAAAAGCATTATTAAAATTCTGGAAAACAAAAGAACTGAATGGTCAGAGTGGAAAAGACCCCCTCACCTGGTCAGGCCTAGGGCTCCCCTGACTAAGATAAAGTTGCCCTGACCATATATAAATATTTCATAATTTGAACAGACTCATAAAGCTAATCTGATAGCATCTGAAATGACAGAAGTGATTCCAAAATCACTATTTAAACTTAAAGAAGAGAGGGAACATATGAAGAAAAGTGGAATATTGAAGCAAATTTTGTAGTTAAAGTTGGTCACTTGTAAAAATAAATACTATATACACATGTAACTTTGTAAATCAAAGTAGGCCTCACTACAGTTACACTGTTTAAATAAATAAAAATAAATTTAAATAATCAAAGTGGCCTCACTACAGTTACACTGTTTAAATAAATGTGTGCAGTTCTCTTCCATCTTGTTTTACTTTAATATATAAACAAACATATTTTTAAGAGATCATAGTTAAGTTAGTGAAAGCTGCCTCGGTGGCGCAGTGGTCTAAGCGCTGGCTTATGATCCTTCGTCAGTGAAGGGGTCCGGGTTTGAATCCTAGTGAGGCATGGATGTTGTGTTTGTCTTACACCACTGGCTCTCTCCCTTCCCTGGAACCAATGACCCTAAATTAGGGACGGGCGACTGCTTATAGCTCATTTAGTTGCTCACGGTGGCCGTTAAAATTTCAATCAAAAAAACAAAAAAAGTTAGTGAAAGCAATGATAAGTGGCAATTGCAGTCACTGAATAGATGAAAGTGTTGCCCACTCATTTCAGAACAAAGGTTGTTGTGAAAATGGATAGGACTGCCACAATAGGGAATAGGTGTACTTGCACTGTTAATCCCCTCCTTCCTTTTCATGAATCGATGAAAAATGCCCATATAAGTTAGCCAGTAAATCTGAAAAGTATAAAAGGGCCGCAGGTGGCCTGGTGGGCAACGTTCGTGACTGCCACAGAAAGGACCTCAGGTTCGATCGCAGCAGGTATGAACGCTCGATCCACTAAATATCCGCTGTGCGTTGGATGGGCACGTTAAGCCGTCGGACCCCGGGTACTGGCTCCCCGGTAATAAAGAAGGGCGTCTTCCTCCCCCTTTCTACTTCGCATTCATGTCGCTTTCCTATGGGGAACTCTAGCCCAAATCTCCTAGCTTCCTATTTCTAAGGGTTGTTTAAGACCTGGGGTCAGACACTCCCTTCCTAAAATCCTCTACATATGATCTGATCTGATCTGAAAATTATAATCCGGTACAACAAGTTATTATGATTCCCAACATAAACAAATAAACTGCAATCATGACTAACTTATAAACTCCGGAATAATACTTGGTGCCTGCCAGGTCAAGACCAGCTAACTTAACCAAAGAAAACCATTCATTACTGTGCAGGTACAACATCAGTTAATTAGTACATTTGTTTCCATAAATTAAGCAACAAATGGAAAAATCGTGATAACTCAAAAAGTATGCAACTGATTCGGATGAAATTTGGTGGAACGCTTTATCATACCAAATGCAACAACAGCAAAAACAACAACATAAGAACATGTAATACAAAGCATTTACATTTTGTATGAGTGATGCAAATATGAAAATACAGAAATATAGGTATCAAGATGAAATAGGAAAAGGTGCTTCAATATGGAGTGTGGTTACCACAAACAGCAATACAGGCCCGACAGCGATGTTCCGTGCTGTTAATTATGGTGTCAAGCAGTTCCATGGGTAGCTGCGTGCATTGCTCGAGCAAAACAGTGGGAAGCCCCTGCAGGGTTTGGGGAGAGGGCTAGAGGCCAACAATATGCCTCCTGAGAGCATCCCAGACAGGCTCAATGGCATTCAGATCAGGAGAGCGTGCCGGCCACTCCATACGGACTATAGTCACCTGTTCCAGGTACTGGTGCACGAGGCAAGCTGTATGAGGGTGGGTGTTATCTGCCTGTAATACTAATGTATTGTCAAGTGCAGCCGTATACGGATGAACAATAGGGTCCAGGATGTCGTCTCTATACCTCTGAGCATTGAGGTTTTCACGTGGCAACACACAGAGGTTGGCACAGCCACCTAACGATATGCCTGCCAACACCAGAACACTGCCACCACCATAGGTGTCTCTTTCCTGAATATTAGAGGGAAGAGATCAAGTACCGACCTCTCTACAGATGTAAACTCAGCGAAAATCACTCTGTGAACAGTATTGCCACTCATCAGAGAACAGAACAGACCTCCACTGATTTTGAGTCCAGTTCACATGCATTCGTGCCCAATTGAAACGTTCCCTCTGGTGGCAGGGAGTGGGGACATATAATACCAGTTGCCAAGTATACAGTCCTGCATGTAACCTTCTGTGTAACATCAAAGCTGATACCATTCATCTGGTGGCTGCCACACACACAGATCTGAGATGAGTCAGTGTAGCCATCCTGTTCCACCAGGCTGAAAGCCGCAAATACTGGTCATCCACAAAGGTTGTTGCCCTTGGCCTACCTTTGCTGTACCTTCAGGAAGCTGCACCCATGGCTTGGAACTACTGCTGTTGTGGGGGTGGGAGGATACTAAATTAAAATGAAGTTGGCATATGCAAATTTAAATTTAAAATTCCACCCTTTCCCTCAGAGTATGGATATTAAAGTAGACAAGCAAAACTTACGGGTATTTCTATATGAAGACCCAATTTATTCCCACAACTGATGACAATAATAGGAAATTAGTTGTTGCAGTACATGACAGTTATTCCACTTTTATGGCCAAAAAAACAAACAACAACAACAAAAAAAAAAACAATTTGTGTTATTCAAGGACTTTTGCTGTCTGTGACGTGCAAAATAAATGGGCAGAGCCCCAAATCCGATCCACCCACTAGTCTAAGCTAATGTGGATACATGCTATTGACTAACATATATTAATCACACAACACATGACAAACTCAAGAAATCAATTTTGTAAAAGACCAGTCGGTCTGCATTTATTTGTAAACAATTTAATCAGTGATTTTATATTCCCTTTCTTTTTGTAATTTGAATTTCTGCTTTGCTTGCCACAAACACACAGGAAGGTTACATAAATTTTACATTTTTGTTTATATTTCTACACAGCAATTTTTTTTTTTTTTTCGATTCCTTAAGGACAACTTTGAGAAAAAAATGTTGTATACTTTCTAGCGTTATTCAATATATATATATATTTTCAGGCAATTTTACTCTTACATGGGAGGTGTTGGCCAAGATTCTAAAATCTAGTTTTTTTTTTTTTTTTTTTTTTTACGTCACCACATTTTCTAAACTGACAGAAATATTACCTTGGGGAGTAACTCCCAGAACAGAGTAGATTTTTTTTCTTTTGTATTTAGTTTAGTTGTTTGTTTGTTGTTTTCAAATAGGAAGGTGAAAAAAAAAAGAAAGTCTCGTAGTGAGAAAACAGTCAACTTCTGAAGGACCAACATGGCGGCTAGTAGGTTAGACGTTCGGTGTGACGAGGATGATTTAAAAATTTCTGCTTACCGCTCCCGGAATACAGCATACCTCTCCACGTTTTGTTTCACCTCTAGTCTCTGAAGAAATGGGTACCTCCAGGGTACAGGAGTGGCACTAGCAGAAGTCCAGGAATTTTAGTCCTTAGGACTGCCATGTGAATTTTTTTTTTTTTTTTCTGTTGATGTTCTAATTACATCTACCATGGGACTGGTAGTACAGCAGCAGTTCTCCTTCCGAGCAGCCCTTAGCACTCATCCCAGGATGATAACCCTTTGTTGTTGTTTTTTTTAATGATGAGTCGATGTGACGGGTTGATTAGCGAACTTGCCCGGTCGCTGAGGTAAGCAGGCTCTTCCAAGAGCCGACGCTCCGGTTACAAACCCGCACATGGAGACAGGGAGCAAATCCCTTTTTTGTTAATCCTATGCTGCTCTTAGTTTTCGGTTTCCTTTTTGCCGTCGTTCATCTTTCATTTACCGGGCAGGCTATAAAGGACTTCCCGAGAATTTGGGATATCTCGGGGACCATGAAATTTTCTTCATCTTCCGGAGAGGACTCGGTCTTAGCAGCCAAAAAAAGTAATCGAAGAGTGTCAAAAAAAAAATTTCAACTCACACGTCTTCTCCAAAGGATGAGAGAGTACGCCAGCGCCCTCTGCACCGGCGCTACTTTCCTCCAATAAGATTGCCCCCATCCAGCTGTTGCATGAAAAACGCGGTCGCCCCCCCACACCGCTTGACTAACGCTTGCGTCTTATGACATAACATGGAAAGGGCGATTCCAGATGCGAAATTTATCACCATTTGCAAAAGAGTGAACGCATTCCAAAATGTGTAATCTGATACCACTCTGCCTTCAACGACTTTCTCTTCTCCTGGGAACGCAGGTGCACTGCTGGCCGGAAATGCTTGACCAACTTCTGGTCATCCCATAAATAAAGAGAGAGATGCTGCAAACCACCCCCCTCTGCGTACCAGCAACACTTGGTAAACCCGAGTACGCGTAAAGCTTTTCCCTGTTACTGGGGCCGGAAGCAAGCTGAGCTTTTCTTTCACACCATCCCGTAAGAAAGAGGGGGGGGGGAGCAAGGAACCTTTCTGGTTAACCATCTCTACGTGGTAGCTTCACTTCAAGACAGAAGACGGGGGAGGAATAAAAGAAAAAAAAATAAATCTCAAAGTTATCATGTACATTTATATGGCACCTTTATACATATATATCCATAATTCTACGCGGGACAGACTGTTCCATACAACAAATACTTATTTCCTAATTATATTTGTAATCGACACAGAATTTTCTTTATAATGGTGGTTACATAAATACAAGTAGATGGTCGATCAACACCATAATTACTATACACACACATATACCTATATATATATATATATTTCTCTTTTTTTCTCTTCTTCTCCCAGAAAAATAAAAGAGGAAAACAAATTTATGAAATGACGTTACAACGATTCACCTAAAATACAATATCCTCACTCCGACCTACTGACAGCATAAAAAAAAAAAAAAAAAGAACTACAGTTACCTAAAGTACACACACACACAGAGCACACTCACCAGAAAGATAGATTAATTTTGAAAGAGAAATTTCCGAGACAAGATTTCTGACTTTTTCTCAACCTTTTTTTCTTCTTAAGAGGACATATATATGGATATATATATCCACCACCTGCACAATGCCAAGAAAAGTGAGAGACCACCTAAAAAAATTATGATCACACATTTTCTCATTTTCTTTTATAGAAAATGCGTTGGACTGTAGTCAGTCCTGAATGAAAATTCACATAAATTGGCCAGATTTATGTGTTTCCAGGACTGAGCAACAGGACACTGCCATATCCTGCTGACCACAGAACGATGAACGTTAAGCCATCTTGCAACATCTGCCTGCCGTTGCCCTGCTTCAAGTTGGCCTATCACTCTGCAGCATAAGTTTGCTGGTAAATGATGACGTCTGGAAGCCATGTTAACAAAATCGCTATCTCAAAATCTTGCCATTCACCACCACACATGAATTGCCGACTCCCTCTGAAACAGCTGGTTTTAAGCTCTTGCACATTTGCATAAAGTGCTGCCAGTGCCACTCATTTGCTTTCTGTACATTGATGGTATGCCTTCGCACATAACATATACAGATTTCATGCAATTTGACTATATTTCGCCCAATTATCATGATTTTTCAGTTTGTTGCTTAAATTGTGGAAACCAGTGTATGATATTTTACTACGGATACCCATATTTACTTTATGTATGTATACAGAACCATAAATATAATAAATGACACATGTTTGCCATGATTTTTTGAGTTTGGTGCATAAAGTTTCACACTAATAATGTGCACTATGTTGACAAAATCATGATCTTCTTCAGTTCACCCCAAACATGATAACCATTA
Organism: Macrothele yani; assembly: GCA_039090855.1. NCBI lineage: Eukaryota > Metazoa > Arthropoda > Arachnida > Araneae > Macrothelidae > Macrothele > Macrothele yani. The sequence continues at coordinate 67,746,290 of CM077028.1, read as the reverse complement.
CACACATATGTTCTGATATTTAAGAATGTTCAAAATAATTATTTCAACCTAATAAAACATATTAGTATTGCTCCCACATACAAAGATATATTGTCAATGAATATTCCTAATCCCTGCTAAAATACACTTAAGGATTTAACATAACAGTCTTAAGAGAGTTCATCCACATCTAACTCTGAGAAGAAAAAAAAAAGAAAAACTTATTATCTTATTACCAGTAAAATTGACATGAATAATGTACCACAATCCTGCTAGGGATTATATAAGTCAAAAGAAAAAAATTGTAGTGTTTAGAGTCCATATTTATAATTATAAGTAAATGAACCCCTCAAATTACAAAGATGGGGAAAGCAAAATTTTAAGATATATATTTCTCCACTTCAGACTACTACTACACAGCAAAACAGTGTAATTTTCTCATTTAAATTTTTTTTTTACACAGAATGTTTTTGTTTTGTATAACATGTGAAAAAACTGCAAGAACAGCATGACTAGAATAAAATGATATGGCATGATGATTCAGGCAAGTTTTGGAATTTCTGAGGCACAGAACAAAACAAAAAACCTAAAGATGACAAAACAATACACAATCATTAAAATAAATTATGAAAAAAAAAAAAGCCTTTCAACCTGAACATTTTTTATTTGTCCACACTTAAACTGATAGGTGCATGAACTGCCAAAAAAAAAAAAAAAAAAAAAAAAAATCCAAAGTGAAATAAATACAAGGATATATATATATATATATATGCATATTTTTCATAAAATGTTATATCAAATACAAACACTATCAAGCACCATTCTTATTATTTTGTACAATACTAAAAAAAGGGGGGGGGGAATATGATGCATGTTTAAAAATTCAAATGGGAATTAACAATTGAAAACAGAACAGAAACGTTAAGGAATCAATGACTCCGTTCACTTGCATGTGTCCTTGACTGCGAAACATCAAATATTTCAATTATTTTCAAAGTGGATGTGTTTTGAAGCTCACAGTAGCTCCCAAAGGATCAGGTGGCTCATGATAGCCTAACTGATAAATGAATAATAATAATAATAATAATAATAATAATATATTTTTGCATGTGCTATCAATTCCTGAAGAGTTTAATCCTAATAAATGCTGATAACTGAAAACTATTGGCATACTGAAAGAAATATCAGGACAATCACAGTATTTAGCATGAGAAACTAAACAAAATATACAGCAAATCCACATGTGGTGGCATGCGATTGCGCATCACTACACTTGATGTACAAGGTGTGTCAATAGTTTGGTGAATGCATGGCAAGAATAAACAGGCAATATTTAAGAAAACTTACTTTACTGGCCTTCAAAAGACTCCTCCCCAGATGCAATACACTTTTGTCATCGTTCATATAACAGCGGGATCATCACATTCACCTGAAAGCCCAAAATGTCAGCAAATCTTTTCTCTTTTAGTCAGGGAAACAAAAAGTAGTTTACCAGATTGGCTGGCTAAAAGCAACAGCTCACTTGGCTAGAAGAATTTGATATTGTTTCTTTGGTCCATTTTTTGGCTACTAACAATGTGCTGCTGCAACATGCTCTCTATGCCACACCCCTTTCTTTCAGCTCCATGATGATAATAGATATACAGGGTTATTCAGAAAGAATCATACGATTTCAAAAATTTATATTTCGAAAAATTAACAACACAGAATGATAAGTATCAATGTAAAGGGAAAATGTCTAAGTTTTTTTTACAAATGTTCGATATGATTTCCTTTAGTCACACATATAATGTCAACGCGATATGAAAATTTCTGCCAAACACGGTCTAATAACACTGGACAACAATTTTTGATGAAGTTCATGCTTCCGAGATAAAAATAGCCATTTCTTAATGAATTCGATGTGCTGAAACAGAATGTGACCATAAAAAAGTTGAATTGGCTGCGGTTTGTTTGTAATCTGCAGGTACACTGGTTGACCATTGATCAGGAACACGTGCATGCTATTTCAATGGGAGAGAAGCATATAATTTGCCTGCAACTCTCGATGCACTTCCCTTACAAATATTTGTTTATGCTGCTAATTAGAGAGCTTCAAACACTTAACAAAATCAAAAATCATAATCAAAATATGTGTTTCTAACAAATTTTCCATGTGTATATGAGGAAATTTTTTATTCTAAATCAGTTTTTAGGACATTTTGATTTCAATCTGCCAACCAAATGTTCCTTAGCAATTGCAACCAGTGTTTATGTACGTCTTCATATATATATATATATATATATATATTGCATGCATTACATTACACTTCTTTTGAAGTAAATACCATCCGAAACAGTAAGTGTCATTTTTTATAGTACAATTAAAAATAGATAGTGTAATTCTTTTTTTTTTTTTTTTTTTTACATTTGTATTAAATGTAGTTTTGAGATATGTACATGAGTTTTTCATGCATAGATAGAAATCAGTTACCAGTTCATGACGTTTTACTTCTCCTTGCCTCGGTTCTATTCCACCAGAGGGGCATCTCTGAAGAGTGTCCAAACATAGTCTGCGAGCATCAAAGTGGACCACTTTCCCTGGTATCGTTGCTCCATTACGGCCATATCTTGATGAAACCATTCACCATGTTCATCACTAAATTTGCCACAGTTATCCGGGAAGAAATCCAGGTGAGAATCCAGGAAGTGGAGTTTTAAAGACATATTACAGCCAAATTTTTTTAACAGAGCAAGCAGGTCGGTAATGAGATCTTTTTAATTTTCAGCCCTGGAATTCCCCAGGAAGTTTGTTGATACTTGACAAAAGGCATCCCACACTTCTCTTTCATCACACTGAAGCATGTCCTCAAACTGCGAATCTTGAAAGAGCTGTCTGATCTGCGGACCCACAAAAATTCCCTCTTTTATTTTTGCTTCGCTCAGTCAAGGAAATTTGTCATGTAAGTACTTGAACGCTGGTTTAGTTTTGTCCATGGCTTTAACCAATTGCTTTACAAAACCGAGTTTTATGTGCAGAGGGGGTAGTATGATTTTCTGAGGATCTGTCAGTGGTGGGTTCTGAACATTCATTTGTCCAGGTGTCAAAGACGTCCTAGGAGGTCAGTCTCTATCGATGTAGTGCAGACATGTAGCTCGGCTATCCCAGTGACAAAGAAAACAGCAGTGCTTTGTGTATCCCTGCTGAAGGCCCATCAACAGAGACACTACCTTCAAGTCAGCACAGATAAACCAACCATAATTTTTGTAATTAAGTCTGTCCAACAGCTGTTTAAGGTTGTTGTAGGTCTCTTTCATGTGCACCGCATGTGCAACTGGAATGGACGGTAGCTGATTCCCGTTATGCAGTTAAACCATCTTAAGACTCAACTTGGAGGAGTCTATAAATAGACGCCATTCTTGCGTAACATGTTGTATTCCTAGTCCTTGCATTCGGCCGTCAATATTGCAACAGAACACAAAGCTTTCACATTTTCAGAAGAATTGCTGGAATTGTCGGTGACGAATACGAAACGAACTCACTCGAACATTTTGTTCTAGAAGATTCCATTGACGAAGCCTTGACGCTAGTAGCTCTGCTTTAACTTTGGTTAAATTTAATTCGCGAACCAGGTCGTTAAGTTCCTCTGATGTAATTGTATGTGGCACAGACTCTGAAGATGCATATTCGTCATCGCTTTCATTAATCCGTGACGTTGACGGTTTCGGATTACACAAATCATCTTCCTGGACCTCATCTAAATCGATAACAAAATTTGTCGGAGGCTTGGGAATGGGGAGTTCTTCAGAATGAGGTACAGGTCATACAGCAGAAGGTATATTTGGATATTCTACAGTCCATTTCTTCTTCTTTGTGATACCTTCAGCCACTGGTGGCACCATACAGAAATAACAGTCATTTATGTGATTTGTGGGCTCCCTCCAAATCATGGGAACAGGAAAATCCATCGTTTTTCTTTTGCCATTAAGCCACTGTGACAGATTTGTTGCACACGTGCGGCAACATACATGTGGAGCCCAGTCCTTATCCTCGTCGCCTATCCTGCAGCCGAAATACAAATGATAAGCCTTTTTAACAACCGGAGTGGTGGACTTTTTCTGTGCAGCAAATGTCACTTTACCACATATATAGCAAAAGTTATCCGCCTTATTCACACATGCATGCGGCATAGCTATGTAATGTCACAATACAAGGATCACTTTAACAGGCTGCTATCACGAGAGTACACTCACCAATGAAGGGAAAGAAACAAATGGACCGAGCTCTTTACCGTTGGGCTGTTAAAACTGAAAGAATTGCATCACATCGGGTAATACTACACCGGATGTCGCGGGAACTCCAGACTTCTCACTCAATGATGCAATACTTCCTGGTCTGACGGTGCCTAAGAGTACGGAAAACGGCGTATGAACCTGATGTTGTTACTATATTTTTATTTCAGTACCATTTTAATATACATTTAATAACATTTATTATTTTTATCATAAATTTATTATATTTATCATAAATTTATTATATTTATCATAAATTTATTATATTTATCATAAATTTATTATATTTATCATAAATTTATTAATATGTAACATAAAAAAATTATTACTCGTTATACCTTCTTTTTTACTAAAAATCACAAATTTTTAACGTTCCGTTAGCTGTATTTCCAAAACAAGAGCCAATGACAGTTTTTCATGATGATATTCGTGTTCAGTGGGTTAATTTCATACAGAAATGTGCACTTTCCCGTCAGAAGCAATTTCATTGTTGTCCAGTGTAATGTATCACTGGTAACTGTTTCTAAAGCAGCAGAAATGCATTGTTTAAGTTCCCATAGAGTTGTGGGTAAAGGAGGCACAAACACCTGATCTTTTACACACCCCCAAAAGAAGAAGTCACATGGGTCATATCAGGTGACCGAGGGGGCTAGCTGTGTAACACCAAGTCATCTGGTCCACTCCAACCAATCCAACTGCGGGGTAGCTCCATGTTAAGAAAATGACGAACTTCTGTAAGTTCTTCATTGCTTGCAAGTTATGCAATTTGTATGGCTTGTAACACAATTTTTTCCTCAACACATGCCAAACAGTAGGCTGAGGAATCCCCAGTTCTCGAATAATGTGAATGGTCGATTTCTTCGGGCTGCATAGAAAAGTCTCTCACTCTTTCAACAGTCTCTGCAGATATGCCTGGTTGCCCTGGACTTTTTCCTTTACAAAGACATCCAGTGTCCTCGAACTGATGATACCACCTGTGGATACTCTGAGCCATCGGTGGATTAATTTGGTACTTTCAATGAAATTCACACTGAACGATGATTACCGACCGACATCATACAAACAAGAGCACACAAAAAGCTTTCTGCTGACTAAACGCCATTTTCACTTCTTCGCCAAAAGAGCTTCATAAACAACAGACACACTAGTGCCATCTATTGTGCATAATCTAAAGCTTAAGACATTTTCCCTTTACATTGATGTATTACTTATCATTCTGTGTTGTTAATTTTTCAAAATATAAATTTTTGAAATCAGATGATTCTTTCTGAATAACCCTGTATATCTGCTCCCTCAGGTACTTGACTGTATTGTGCAAGTTAGTGCACTTTTCACAACCTTTCCTCTTATATGGACGATGTCATCACTCTTTCCACGTTATTTTCTAAACAACGCATAGCGACTGAAAAATTGTATTCCGGCACTGCTGGGATCGAACCCCAGAACCCTCGATAACTAGTCGATCCCAGCAGTGCCGGAATACAATTTTTCAGTCGCTATGCGTTGTTTAGAAAATAACGTGGAAAGAGTGATGACATCGTCCATTTACATTATCTCCACGTATTTGATATATATTAAATTTTCCTCTTATGTGTTATGACAGCATTCACCAAACTTCACTGATAGACCTTGTGCATGATAAACATATAGACACCCCATAAATCATGTAATGTGTGTGTGTGGATGTATAACAGTGTACAAACACATACAGCACACACATATTATCTTGGTTACATGCAACTTTATTAATATAAAGTGGAACATTGGTTATGTGTGTGTGTGTGTGTGTGTGTGTGTTTCACTTTTATACATCATTTTGCACTAGACCCAATATTGTAGTGTAGTTTCTGTCATTTTTACAATTTGGTTATATGTAATTCATTTATACGCTTTTTGCCATTATATATTAAATTTTGAGTTTTAGGTTATCAAAAATACATATGGTATATGTTACAACTTTGAGAAAAACGAAACAGCGTGCTTTTGATTGTTTTTTTCTTCAGCCATGAAATAGATGACGCAACTAAAAATTTACTAAATAATGTTCACAGTTCCGTTTTTTAATCAGAATTCAAAAAATTTTAAACAAGCAAAGACTAGTGAACATTTTACTCAGCACTGCTAAATTAAGTAGTAGACAAACTACTTTGAAAACAGTGATGCTTATAAGTAAACATATAGGTAATTTTTTAACCTAGGTTTTATAATGAAATTAAAATAAAAATTAATACAAAAGTCAATAAGCTTAAGGTAGCAAACAAAGTATTCAAGTATGTATGTATTTCTTACACTATAAATTAGCATAACCTAAAATTATATGTAATTGAATTGCGTATAATCCCCTCTCACCTTTGTTTTGAAAACATTCAAAATTTTACAATGGTATTTAACAATTTAAATTTTTTTCATATGTTTTTTACATTTACACATTTTTAAGACCACTCCCTGGAAAAACGTATAACTGAAGTTCCACTTTTAATTATTTAAATTTAAATGAAATTACTTTAGATTTCTCTCTCTCAATTTTTTTTTTTTGCTTCAATTCTTTAAAGGGTTAATCACTGTAAACAGTCATGTGGCAGATATGCATAAATGTCAGATTTAAAAAATCAATTTTGTACAGTTTCAACAAGGTAGCTAACTCTCCGTTATAAGGTCACAAACTCTGTTTTTATTCTTAAAATAATAAGCAATCTCAACTTATCTGACAATCACTTCTCTCTGTCTTGGATCAAGGATTGGGAGTGCAACCTGTAATTGTCAAAGTGGATGCAAAAGTTTTCTCCGACAATCATGGTACACCAATGGGATTGCGTCTTTCTTCCGTATTGGCCGAGATTGTCTTACAACATGTTGAAAATACTGTACTTACCAATGGACCTTTCCAACCCCTTCTTTACACCCGATACATTGATGATGTTTTGTTTCTTTGGCAATACTCCCTTCCTGATTTACGTGCGTTTACAGAATCTCTTTGCTCCGTTCTCGCTTCGATTACCTTCACCTTAGAAATTGAATCTTCTGATTCCTTGCCTTACCTGGATATACTCTTGAAACGCATCTCAGGAGGCCGCATTCATACCTCAGTTTATCGCAAGCCAACGTTTGTTCCAGTGATGATCCCATATAACTCGTTTACTCCTAACAGTTATAAATCCGGTTCACTTCATTCTTTGATTCATCAAGCCTATACACTCTCCTCATCAAACTCTAATCTCTCACTAGAACTTCAGCACATTTCCACCATGGCTGAGTCATCCGGATACCTCCACCAATATTTCATTAAAACTCTTCGCAAGTTTCAGCACCATAGTTCCACCACATTTCGAGCCCAACGTGAATTGCCTGTCATCAAGTTTGTTGGCTCCATTCCTTACCACCCCACCATAGTATCCACACTCTATAAAACGTGCCGTAAGTTCAACTACAGTTTAGGCATTTCTTCCGAACGCCTTTTCAACTTGGTCAAGTCTGATCGTGACCATGTCTCAATCATGGAAAAATATGGTGTATATTCCATGCCACTACAATCTGTTGATGACTCTCTCCCTATGACAGCCTACAGTGGATCAACTTGTCGGTCACTCGGGGTGAGAATCTCCGAACATAAATACAATGTTCGCACCCATTCATCCGCAACGGCATTAGCCCGAACAGTCAACAAATACGATTATTTACCACTATGGAATGATGTTGAATTATTGTGCTCAGCCAGAACTAAAACTGCAGTGCTCTTTTTGGAGAGATTGTATATTTATGATTTTGCCAAACAATGTTGTAATGCTATCATACCTGCTCCTTGGAGGTTCCTGCTGGAGAATCCCACTTCTACTGTAAATATGTTTTGATTACTTACTTACTGCCATTTGTATTTCTTTTCATGCATTTGTACATATTTTTCATTTTGTTACTTTCTGTGTAAAGCATACTCGACCTTGTAGTACGGCGCATGCGTTGTATCTCGCTGATGCACAGAGGTGCGTATATAAGCCAGTGTGCCCCGTGTGAGTTTCTCGTTGTGCCTGAGGATGGGTCTGTAAAAGACAGACCTGAAAGATCTTGCACATTGTTTTAATCATTTTAACCTTTTAAACAAGTTTTAATTTTCGTAAGTAAAGATGTTTTCACGGCTTGCAATGATTTGGCTTGGTTTATTTTGTGTTGAAATAGGTTACGCCTTGTTCTTTGTGCTTAAGACAGCAAATATGATGGTTTAAATCTCAATTAGCACAACAAAAACTTCCACTCATCGACTATCATTTATTTTAATTTTATTTCCAATTTAAATCTTGCATTGTGCTTTTTAGCTTAAAATATCTGGAAGATTTGCTACAAACTAAAAATGCACAAGTGATTGAATGTTACCAACTCTGTTTCAGCAGGCCTGAATTAAAAATACCTTTCTTTCGCCTGTAAAAAATCAGAATTAAGAAAATTTCTGTCACTATAGGTTACTTTCATTCTGGAATTTCTCACCAAGGATTGTATCCTTTACTATTATTCTCTTAGCTTAGTAGATAAGGTGGAAGTGATGTTCCATAACTTCAGTAAAACAACATCATATATTTTCAATCCTGTCAAAAGAATCAGAAGTTGATATAAGAGTTACATCATAAAACTAAATGGTGTTCATGATACACAGACAATCTTTTTCATTCACGGGCTAATATTTGGCTTAATGATCTCATTACAGGCCAGATAATTGATTCTTCCTGCACACAGTGGGTTTGAATATACTATCTATTCTGAAGGAAGATCCCTTTCATCTTCACATGTACTTCCTGTTCATACAACAAATTTAATGAAAGCAGATAATGAAAATATTCTCAATCTCTTTAACAGCCAGGATGATTTTCGGAAATTCACTTTAGAATTATAGCAAGATGATGAGCTGAACTTCTTGGACTTGACCCTTATAAGCTTCAGGAGGGAAAATATTACTGCAAAATTACATAAAAAATCTTCCAATACTAACAAAGTTCTAAACTATGGTTCTTACCATCCCACATACATTGATAATGTTGCTACACAATCCTAAAAAAAAAAAAAATGAGGCTCAGATTCTTCAGAAATACTGAAGGAACAAGTGAAGAAGGATTAAAAAATATGCTTGCAGAAAATGATTATCCTTCTACAATGATAGAAAAATATTTTAACGAAAAAATCAAGTTAAATAATAAACAATCAAAGCAATAATATTAAGCTAATCAGGAAAGTAAACTATCATAAAAGGTAATCCAAAAAAACTCCAGAGAATTAACAAAAAAATCCATGGTAATAATTGATGACATGGCTATTCCTAGACTTAATGAACTACAAATATCTCAAAATTATGGGATTTTACTGAGAAACAAAAGGGTATTTGTAAGTCAAATGTTACGGTAGCACCCCTACCCTTTTTTAGGACTACAGCTACAGTAGGTGTTGCCGTTCATGTGATAAATTCCAACTTTTCAAATCACTTACCTCATGAATGGCAACCTACCACAGCTGTAATTCTGAGAAAGGGTAGAGGTACTATATGAAAATTTGACATAAAAATATCATTTTGTTCTTTAGTAAAAACCCATAATTTTGAGAAAAAATTCCATGTCCAACTTGTTTCAGACCTAAAAAATAACATTACAAAATTATTCCCTCCCATTAAGCAAAAAGAAAGTAATATCCTACAAGCAGGAGTGGTCCACAGTGTAAATTGCAATCGTGGGAACACCTATGTAGGAGTAACTGGAAGACAACTTTGTACCTATGCAGCAGAGCATAAAGTCACTATAAGAAATGTTACCAACAAAAGAGGACTTAACAGACTCATTAAAAAAATTGGGCATTCCATTAGCTTGGACTCCATAAAAATTCTATCACATCACAACAGCACTTTTCGAAAAAGAAGTTGGAAGAAGGTCCACAAATTGAATGAAGAGGAGCCACAATTAACAAACAGAAAGTCTAGGTATTACCACACAAGTAACAACACCAATTTTCCTGAGTCAGCCCTGATGACAGTAGGTGTGCAACCCAAAACTTTGACAAAAATGGAAAAATGTTTCAGCCTAGTAATACATTTGAAAAATTCATGTTTTGGACTGATCACAATTGGTCATTAGCACAATGTTTTAACTGGCTACTGCACCTAACTACTTGAAGAAGCAGATACTACAAAATATTGCTACAATTACAGGTGAAGCAGGCCCCACTTTTAGCAGAAATGGTAGAAAATGAAATGTAGTAGTGGTCTTTTTTTTTTCATTGAGTATTAATAGTCATTAGTTGAGTATTAGTAGTCATTTGTTGAGCATTTGTAAAGTGGAGCAGGAAACTTGTTTTTTAATGGCAGACCAACAACAGGTGATGCTTTCAAAAGCATCTCTTGCCTAACACAGATATCTTTTATTGTGTTGGCTTCACCCAAATTGTCACTATACACTACACTGAAGAGCAATTGAATTAGAGACAGCTGGCATTATGCAAGTGTGGCGCTATGGGCAGCCCTGTAAACGGAAACAACATGACGTATGCAGCGATCCGACAATATAAGGAGTGATGCGACGGGAATCAGTAAGAGTCGGAAGCAGTATGGCAAGACGAAGGATCTAAGCACATTTGATTGTGGGCAAATTGTCGGGGCCCGATGAATGGGTCACTCCATCTCGGAAGTCGTGCAGGCACTGGGATTTTCACAAGCCACCGTGAGTGCATCAAATCCGGTAAAACCATCCCTGCAAGGGCCAACTGCCGTGGACAACAGTGTGTGGATGAGTGGGGTCATCGTCGGCTAGCTCGCATTGTAACAGTGGATAGAAGGGCCACAGTGCAAGAAATCACTCGGCAATATAACGCTGGTGCACAAAAACGTGTAAGCAGCCACACCATCCAAGCCCATCTTCTCGCTATGGGGTACAGAAGCCATCGTCCCACGAGGGTACCGCTGCTGACCGCACATCACAGGGTGCAGAGATTAGCATGGGCACAGGAACATCACCACTGGACCCTAGACATATGGAAAAATGTTGCCTGGACTGATGAGTCGAGATTCACGTTGGTACATGCGGATGGCAGGATACAAGTACAGCACAAACCACATGAAGCGATGGATCCTTCTTGCCAGCAGGGTACTCTTCAAGCTGGTGGGGGTGGCATTCTTGTCTGGGGACTGTTCACGTGGACTGAAATGGGTCCCCTGGTACGTGTGACATTGTCCCTCACAGGTCAACGTTACCGGGATATCCTGGACAACCATTTGCTTCCGTTTGTGCGTCTTCAACATCCCACTGGGGACCTTATCCTGCAACAAGACAATGCACCATGCCATCGCTCCTGAATTGTATCCGAATGGTTGGATGAACACTCCACTGACGTGACCTTGCTTCCTTGGCCCACTAGGTCCCCTGACCTCAGTCACATTGAGCACATCTGGGATGCCATCAAGAGAGATGTTCGAGGCTCTGACCCTCCTCCATCAAATCTTCGTGAACTGTGGGAGCTTGTCCAGGGGTCGTGGATCTGTATGGCTTCCCAATGCTTCCGGTGTCTTGTCGAGTCCATGCCAAGATGAATCACCGCCGTCATCAGGGCGAAAGGTGGTGCTACACATTACTAGACAGGTATCTCTAATTCAATTGCTCTTCAGTGTATGTGTTACATCTTAACTGCTCAACACTTCAATACCACAAAATATATTTGCAATTTACAGCTTTGACTTTTATAACTTCTCCTCCCTCTTTCAAAGTTATTTACATAAAATAAATATTACTGAGATAACATTAAACTCAATCAACAACTGATTTAATTTTTATAAAGCCCACCATGGGATGCCAAAAATTGTCTATGTTTGTAGCATATAATTTCCTTCACCCTTGATGTGATTACACCAAGCAGGGCAGGATTAAACAGGGACTTTGAAGGCTGAAGTCCCAGGTTGCAAACTTAGCGGGAACCTCCACTGATAATCCTCAAAAATAAATTTTGAAAGAAAAATATACTTAAAATGTTCTGAAATCACCAGCATTTCTGCTATTTAAAGATAAACATGCATACTTTATATTATAAGCTGTTCACATCACACAAACAAAAACATATTTTCTAAACTAAGAAAATGTGTTTAATACTCATAAATATAATTTACCATGGTCTTTTTGATTAAATTTTCAAAATTATCTTAGATAAAAGCAATTGATTTGGGTAGACCGGCTATGTAAAACAAATAAAAATACAATAATATTGTATACAAACCACTAGTTAGGTGAGTTAACATTAATAAAAATAATAACTATGATTTTATAGCAAATAACAACTACTGACACAATGATTTCTTTCTGGTAATATTACTGTCCCAGCCAACAAAGATAGTCTTATAATGTTTAACAAAAAATAATTAATGGTAAAATAACTTATAGAAACAGGAAAAGTTTTCTGAAAGGGGCTTCAATTTAGTGCCATCCCTGTGCCACATCATGACATAATCTAGCCCTGGCTCCAAAGAAGATAAAATATTGCATTATTTGACAACCCTTTCTCCAAATCTTCTAATTATTGGTATAAGACTACAGAGTGAGCTTATCTTTTAAATCTTCATATGAATTATGGGACAGTTAACCACAAACCACACCTTCATAAACAAGGCATTTATTGTCTACATATACAGTTTTAACAGTAAATGCATTTTAAGTGTGTGTGCACACACACCTCGCAGATGTGTATCACGCTCCTCAACAAGATAAAACCAAGTAATATGCTTAAACAATGAACATCATAGTCCTAACTGGAATTACAATACTCGCAGAGTATTTTTTCTGTTTTTTTATAAACTCTATCATCCTCACACACACACAAAGTTCAGTTCAGTTCCCACCTGAACTCTGTGCAGCTGCACCACTCGAATCAACCAAAAGCTGACCCTGGATAAATCAGATGTTAAGAATGCAATGAAAATTGCCCGAGGAACTTGATGTATAGGGACAACAGGTTTGTGACACAATTACAAAGAAGTTAAAATACCAATTGGCAGCAGGTTATCACTCATATTGAATGTCTATCATCATTAAGTAAGTGCCATTAGAACATATAATTATCATACAATCCTTTGCAAATCATGCAACTGGTGTTAGGAGATAAAATAAGAAATACATTTAACTTAAGGAGCTTTATGACTTTTAGCTGTAGATAAAATACAAATCTATTCCCAACTTCAATCTAGTTACCAACACTTTTGCCCTTACACACTGAATAAAAATTATAAATAATGTTATGCAAATTTTATTTTGGGGTTACAGTTAAATAATTTGTAACCTAAAATAATACTAAACAAGCTTTTCTATTGGAAAGATAGTGAATTTATGAAAAAAAAAAAAAAATCAAGTTTTAGTACTTGGAGTGAAAAAAATATTTATTTTAATGAAGTGAATATCACTATTAACCACAGAAGAAAAAAGTCTATCATGCAATTTCAAAAGTATTGTTGGACTTTATAATATTGCATTTGCAATGAACTAAGAAAAGCAGCCAGATATGGGCACAGGCGCGACTGAACACAATTGCATAACCTTTTCCTGCTACATGATGTGGTGACACATTTTTGAAAGATGCATGAAAGGCTTGCTGCCTAACAAAAAGTACTACAGAAATACGCAAATGCGCACGTTCAGTGTTGCATACAATTAATACACCAGAAGCTAGCTAGAAATTAAAAACTGTTACATCTGATGAACTTCGTAACTGGATCTTATGAACACCACCACTTTTTGATGTTTTACACTGGCAACATACTATATAAGCATCCCGGACAAAAATAACGGAATGCTGTCATCTGGAGGAACAGTTGGAAACTGGTCAAGCAGAGAAAAATGTGTGTATATAATGGAATGGAAAATATTGTATGTTACTTCTTACTAAATATTGTACTTACTTTTTCAGTCTTGTAAGACGTGCATGCCTATGGGTAGAAAAGGTGACATAACAGGGTGGCAAAAGGGAGCTATCGTCTTTGGTCATGAACATGGTCATTCACTGAGGGAGGTGGCAGAATTTGTTGGTGTGTCCAAGTCCACAGTCAGTAGTGTTCATTTAGCGTGGAATGAGTTGGCCAGAGACAATTCCCGTCAGAGCAGCTGCGGCAGAAAAACCATCATGAGCGACAGTGATCGTCGACTTCTGGGGCAATTATCAACCGCAAAACGGTTCCAAATCCGGCAGGAATTGCTGCAAGAATACGATGCGGGACCCAGTCAGCCTGTTTCCGAAAGAACGCTTTGACGAGAACTGCATGGTGTAGGAATATTCAGTCATGTAGCTAGGGTACGTCCCAAGCTGTCTGTCATACACAAGAAAAGGCGGCTGGAATGGGTGAGGGAACACCGACACTGGACCACAGAACAGTGGTGACGCATCATCTGGTTGAACGAATCCAGGTTATGCCTGTATTCCAATGATGGTCGATCCAGGGTCATACGGAAGGCCAGAGAAGCCTTCAACGCAGAGTGTGTGCAAAGGGCTGTACATAAGGGGGTGGGTGGGGATGGAAGTGTCATGTTTTTGGGGGTCTATATCCAGTGTTGGGGTGGGTCCCTTAGTTCACGTGTCTAATGGCATGAAAGCGGTGGACTACCTGAAACTGTTGGATAACGAGGTGTTGCCATATGTCCAGTTCCTCCAAGATGCCGCCATTCCAGATCCACATTATCAAGATGACAACTGTACTGTCCACCGAGCTGCCATTGTGTAGGATTCATTTGCAGAACACGAGGTCGATGTCCCACATCTCACCTGGCCCGCTAATTCACCTGATCTCAATGTTATAGAGAAAATTTGGGACATGCTCGAACGGGCCGTTAAGAAGAGACAACACCCTCCCAATCTGACTGCTCTGCGGGACCAGTTGTTCACGGCGTGGGGCAAACTGGACATTAATGTCATCCGCTTCCATATTGACAGCATGCCAAAGAAAATCAAGGCTGTGCTTCAAGCTCGTGGTGATGTAACCCCATATTAACCAATAAAATGAGCATTCCGTAAATTTTTGTCTGGTGTGCTTATAAATAATTTTGTGTCACAAATGCACACTTGCCAACACTGGCAAGAACTTTGTCAGTAGTAACTACTATTATTGCGTGACACACATAGACACTTTCTTACAGAACAATCCATCTCTTAGTGAAAAAGAAATCTGCACCACAACAAAATGTTACAACAAACAAGGACACTAATGAAACAAACTTAACACAATGAAACAAACTTAACCCCTGGCAAGGGCATGATAAGTAACATTGCAAGGTTTAAGTTCAAAACTTCCACTAGTAAAAATCAGTCATATGCGTTCAGAATTCCTAAATGCTTGACAGACAGGAAACACAAAATTTGTAAAAAATGCATCAATTTTTACAAATTTTCCAACTTCGTTGTTCCCATTTTCGGGAATTTCTCCTCCCTTATCAAGCTTAAATGCAAAAACTTATGGGATGGGGGATATTTAACAACACAGGAGAGTGAGAAAATCATGGGGGAGGGGGTATCGATTACGGGAGAAATCTTTGCAACGTTCGACTTCTGGTTTTGGAAATTTTCTCCCTATTTTCAAGCTGAAATAAAATTATTTATTCAGCAAATTGTTATTTAACAATAATACTGGTCAGAGGCAACATCCCAAGAAAAAGAAATTACAATTACAGAAAAAATCTGAACACCGTCGACCTTCCGTTTTAGAAAGTTTCATAAAGATGGAATTCCATTCTCCGTCGACCCCCCTTCTTTCTGTTTAATTGTGCATCAATGTTGTAAATGTAAATGACCAAAATAATGGCTGAATTCCCCGAATTCGAGGAAGAATTTTATGCCTGAAGATTATGGAGAAATTTTCGGGGCATCTAACTTCCGTTTTTGCAAATTGGTGCACACAGTTTCAAGCTGAAATACAAACATCTGTGCAATAAAATGATATCTAACAAGAATACTGGACACAAAGGGAACCCCGGGAGAAAAAAATATATGACTACAGGAAATTTTTTTACTCTGTTTAACGACCGTTTTCAAAAGTTTTGAAACATGAAATATCGTCCCCCAAACAGAAAACGACACCACCCTGCAAAATTCTATTCAGTGTTGCATTGATCTTGACAATGATCTAAATGATAAAAAAACAAAAAAAAAAAAAACGGAATTCTGTGAATACGCTTAAGAATCTAATGAATGTCATGAAATAACAGCAAAATAAAAAAAATCAAACAAAATGAAAATTCGGAGAATCCATAGTTTCGCCAGTGAGTTTGGTAGTTCCGTAGTCAGACAACAAAATCTGTAGAAACTACGGACATTCTGTAGTAGTTGGCAGGTATGCAAATTGATGAACACTATTTGAAACTGTGAGTTGAAAATAGTCACAGCATAAGTGTGACCCAGCTGGAACAAGACTTCTGCTTGAATAAATGAAAGGGACAGTTTTATGTTGTACATGTACACTTGGCTAAGAAAAAAATTTGTTTATGTGGTACCTAAGCACACAAATTGTCTGTCTAGCAAAATTTCCCATGCAACTTCACCTTAAGGCTATACAGAAACTAACTGATCTTCAACTGAATCATAGTCCATGAATATAAACAGCAGATTCTGCACAACCACATCAACACTTCTCATCAATAATTCAGCACACAGAACTTACCAGAAATGTATACCTAAACTCAGAACAGGTCTGTTATATATTTGATGACCTATAGTTGCTGCAGAGTATGTGCACAATGTAATTCAGAAAACTGATGATATGAATACCATGAACCAACTACAACACGTTTCTGAGAAATGGATGAAAAAATGTGCCCTCACTGGCCAATTTTAAACATCTTGCCTTTTCATGACAATGGTATATTCATAATTCATATTATGTATGTGTTACATTCATAATTTAAAAGAACAGTGGCCTTTATAAAACTTCCAGTGTTTGACCCTTCAAAGCTACAATACTTATAAAAAAGTAAAATACTGAGAAAAAAAAATAAAAAAGCAATTTACATAATTGATGCCTGCCTGCCTGTGTCAACTGTGTATTTTCTAGTGCAGAAAAGACTATGAAATGTATATGAAAAAGTTTGCATTTTTGAACTTCACTTTTAGTTGGTAAAGTTCGATGAACACTTACCGCACGTGGGGCTTGTGTTCATCGAACTTTACCAACTAAAAGTGAAGTTCAAAAATGCAAATACATTAATGCACGTTAAAAAATATAACCTCCAATATCGGAAGTAAATTGAAAATGAAAAACTTTGTTCAGTTTATACTCTAAATGATTTGTATATTCACGTAATAAGTCATAGCCTCTATAAAATCACAGTGAAGTTTTTGGTGTAAGTAAAACTATGGAATAAACTAGTAGTTGCAGTTCAATAAAATGTTTCAATGAATGCGGTTGAATAAAATGTTTTCAATGAATTACGCAAGATGTTAGGAACAGAGCAGCACTTCACCAGGAGTGGTGGAAAGGATAACCAGGGGTGCGGGGGGGGGGGGGGTACAAAATAGTCAGCACCCAGACCCTTCCTAGATCTCTCCATGATAGTAAGATGAGAAGTCATGAAGGTCAAAAGCAGCAGGCAAGGAAATAGACTACTGCAGCACAGTGGGTGGGTCACTAAGCCCACTCACTGTGCTGCAGTAGGTGGGGCAGGAGCAAAGGGGTGAGGAACTTCTTTTGTTTGGAGTAGCTCCAGGGGAACCCAGCACCAAACCATGAAGGAAAGCAAACAGTTAACACACTATCAGAAGAGAAGCATAACATTGGATGAGGGAGGGGGTCTCTCCCAGTGGAATTTGGTAGACACAGAGTGGACCTCTGTCTCTTCTCCTCTGTGGGGGTAGATTTGGCAATGAGATTTCCCAACTCCCAGTTGAATTGAGTTTTTCTTTAGCCACCAACCAAGGAAACAAAGAAATACTGCTCTTTTGTAAGCGGCTCTGCCAGTGACTACAAAATACAAAAAAAAAAAAAAAAAATTGACTGGTCTTAAAAAAAAAATTTTCAATAGAAAAATGTAGAAAATGTCTAAACCAAAAAACAAAATAAACGCTGAAAATTTCCGGAGTAAAATGCCGAAAATTTCTGGAAAATAAGCACCCTTCAAAAGATGTTTTTTTTTTTTTTTTTTTTTTTATTCTCATGTGCTTTACTTTCAAAAATTTCCTTGATAGTCTTTCATTTCATCTGGCATTTTGCTAGCATTCTAATGGGAAACTGCTTGTCTCTCTAAAGAAATGCATCAGTTGTCCACCTTCATGAAGTCTCAATTCTTCACGCACAGGATATGCTTTATAATGGTAACAGGTTGTCAGGAAAAAAGTGGGGACCATTTTCATGAACAATATTCATCTGAAATTGTAACTACACATCCAATGACTCTTATAAAATTATTTAATGAATATGGTACATGATGACAATGTGTTAGGAAATCAAAAGACATTCCACTACTATAAAATTTTTGCAAACACACATCAGGAGTAGGTTTTAACACATTTTCCCTGTTTCAAATTGTCAAATAAAAACAAGCTTGGTTTCAGTTGTCATTCCATTTCTCTAAAGAAATCAAAAATCAGTCTCCCTTTACATTTAAAATACTTAAATGCCAATAATAATTGCAATCAATGTTACAGAAGAGCTACACATGCACACACCTTCTGGAGACAACACCCTACTAAAACTGTGAGCATAACATTAATCTATGAACATATGTTGCAAAAATAAACATTTGGAAATTTGATTAACCCAACAGCATTTTAAAAATTGAAATAGGAAAAAAATATTACATTTTTATTTTCATTATGAAACAGCATACAATTCAGAACAAAAATGAAATTGCAAACCATGGACGATTTTGAAAAACCTCTGTTAAAACAGGAAGAAAGTAATTATCTACTGGGTAAATAAGATTACTCCCAAGAATAAAAATGAGAGACATTAATTAAGTACACTAAAATGGGGGAAAGGTACATTTAAAGTATGAGATAATTTAGGATGATAAAATAGAAACTTTAAGTAACAGATACATAGCAATAATGCATTTAACACTATACTTATAAAGCTTATTACAAATATTATACTAGTAAGCTGCTGTTAAATGGGAACTGGGATACAAGTATGGAAACACAAAAGTGCAAAACTAATTCCCACCATAATTTTAAAATGAATAATGTTTATTCCACAAATGATTTCATGATTTCAGCCAGTGAACTTCATGGATGCAATGGTCAAATCCATCAACAAGAATAAAGCTGAACAACATATTAATAACATTTTTACACTGCAAAGCTAACTCTGCTTTTCTTAGTCAAACTTTTATAAATATCACTTGAGATGAAGAACAGGAACATGGTCCCCAAGAAAAACTGTGTGTGTCATCACTTCCTTTGAAGTAATTCTTCAATCTGCAAAAGAAAACATCTCTTATGATGTTTCATTTCACTTTGTACAAACAACTTTAGGATTTATATGAAATTAAATGATTCAGAATGTTATGCTGAAATTAAAATTACCATAATGATGATTTTTTCTATTTTTCATATATTTAATTTTAAAGCTTATAGAATAACATTTTAAAAATGTACACATGTATACACATACACTGGGTATATAATATGCTGCCTAACAGACAGCATACATTAATAGGTGAGGATGATCTAGGTAGTACGTAGGCAGATGGATAAATGGTAACTGATACAGGAAGATATGAAAAACAGTAGGTTTACAGTTGATCGAAGCCTATTGAAGCTTCACACCTTACTGAATTATAACAAAAATTTCAGTGCCATAATGCACCTGCTTTGGTAAAACTGCAACTTATGTGAAAATGGGCTTGAAATGACACAGTACAATCTCCTTAAAAAGATTAAATCTTAACAAAAATTTTAATCATTTTTCACTCTAAAAGTTAATAAATCATTACTTAAAATAGCAAATGGAGCTCTCTAGAGATACATTAAAGCAGTTTTCATCTTCTTTGAAGTTTGTACATATGAAAATCTATCTTTAATTATTCACATCACAAGCAGTCAGTGATTCACTGAACAAAGAAAAAGCAGCTGGATTGTTCAATGAATTCATATACATATAACATTCAGCCTTCAGTATTTCCAGTATGACTATTCTACTTCTAAACTAATGAAAATAGATGCCGAAACATCAATAAATGATCAAGTTTTTAGAGAATTTGATTCAGTATGACAAGCAATATGAGTATTAATGAAAAAAAAAATCTAGACAACAACAAAAAGTTTCATCCTAGTAGTCCCATAAAACTGAAGTTGAATTTTATGACATTTTGTCACCAGGATTTACCATAAGTTCATTAATAAACAGAATTAAAAATTAAAATTTATATTTATTATAAGGAGAAGAGAAACTGCTATGTTCAACTTAAAGACTTCAAAGTGAAGATGGACAGTCAGCCTACAAGATAATGGATGTACTTCTGAATGAGTTGGCTGAGAGGTGGCTACAGCTTGTGTTAATGTTTGATGTGATAGAGAGAAGCAAGCACACATATTCAAAGATCAGGACTGGAATATCAAAATGTACTGATGAAGGCACAACTGGCATATTTGACAAATAGCTATGGCAAACAGGCCAGCGCTTTTTTTGCCCATGCGATGTTCTGTCTAATATATGTTCACATCACATCAACATTACCACATTAGCTCTGCAAGACACAAATGTCTTCCCATGGCCTATGAAAGTTCACAAGATTAGTCTCCAATCAAACATATCTGGGACATGGTTGGGAGCACCTGAACACAAATCTTGTATTTGTCATTTCATCCCAACAATTGTGAGCTTGCAAAGAAGAAGCCAGGGATAACATACTGCAAAATAATAGCTGATACCTCTTTGATCACATACATGCCAGAATCAGTATTTGTATCTGAGCCCTTAATATCAATTTTCAGAGATCTAAACATTTTCCACTGATACTTTAAATCAAACTTATTTGCACACATTTGAAAATTTTATTATACTGTATTGGTCCAAATATAGGCTGCACTTTTTTCCCAAATTGGCCCGTTTAAAACTGGAGTGTCAAGCCAGTAAACCGATATTATTAGTACACTGCCGTTTTAGCTAATTCGAGTTTCAAACTGATCTCCATTGCAATCTATGATCTCTGTTCAAGCTTTGCAATCACCGAGCTTTTGTGCTATGCTAGGTACCAACTGCTTGCAAAGGTGACCCATCCATCTTTCTTGATACCTATATGATAAAAATTAATGGAATTCTCACTACCATTTTTCTTCATGAATCTGAATGCTTCACTCCAAAATTTCATTTCCTTCTTTCAGAGCAACTGCAAGCTTGTTGCACGTGTTGATTTCACAGGCCTACTGCCAACAGTTTTTTCTTGAATCCCTGTGCCCCCTTCTGTCAATGAGTGATTGTTTAATGGGCCGAAATTTTCTCCTGCAATAAGCATATACCATAATGTTTCTCTCTTTGAAGCAGCCATTCAAAGAACTGATTCCCTTCATCGACCTTACATTAGGGATAAATCTGCCACTGCTCTTTGTTAGTTTGCCAATAAACTTTTCCATTATGCTTTGTCTCTACTGAAGAATAGCAACGAATTTATTACCTCCAATAACTTAGAGCTCTTTATAAAGCTGATAAATTTTGGCTGCCCAGTTATCCTGAAGAAGTGTGACCTGGATTTAAAAGTAACTGAATTCCTTCACTCAACCTACCACAAAATTCTGAAACCAAATTCTACTTGACAAATTAAATAAATATATAAGGTACTCTGAACTCTTTCCTTAGTGATTTTGCTACTCCAACATATTACCATATTCTATTAGGGGTATGCAAAAGTTTCTGCCATTTTTAGGAGAAAAGAGACAGGAACAATCAGGAAACCAGTACACATTTATTCAACGAAATATTGGATGTTAGCATCAATGACCTTTTGCCATTTTTCAGGCAACAAATGAATGCCCCTGTGATAGAAGGACTTGGGTTTTGAGCTGAAGAACGCAGTGACGAAATTTTCCACCTCTGGAACTGTGGTGAACTGTTGGGCTAGGGCATGCTACATAGAGAGAAACAGATGAAAGTCTGAGTGTGCAATGTTCTGGGAGTAAGCCGGGTGCAGTAAAACCTCCCAGTGTAACTGTTCAAGGGTTGATTTCATGGTGGTGCCGACATGTGGTCTGACATTATCATGTAACAGGATGACTGGGCGGCATCCTTTAACAGTCCATGGGCGTTTTTGCTCGATTGCGGCATTCAGTTTCATCAACTGATCGCTATATCATTGTGCGGCGATTGTTTCACACGGTTTGAACAGTTCAAAGTACAGCACTCCATGCATATCCCACCACACACACAACAGCACCTTTTCCCCCCGAGGATATCCTGTTTTGTGGTGGATGTTGACGGCTGGCCTGCGTCGACCCAGAATCGCTTGCGTACCGGGTTGCCGCAAGAGAAACATTTTTCATCCTCAGAGACAACCTTCCACAAGAAATGCTTCCCTTGATACCTCTTCAGCAACGATGTGCAGATGCCCAATCGTTGGCCAATATTACGGTCCGTTAAAGTATGCAGAACCCAATTACCAATCTTCTGGATCTTCCCCAAGGCCTGTAGATGCTATACCACTGTCGATTGAGCCACTTTCAAACATTTCGCCAGTTGCGTGGTCGATTGTGTGGCATCCTTTTGCAACAGCGATTCCAGCTCCTAGTCTGAGAGTTCCTGCGGTCTACCTGCACGTGGCTTGTCTTCCAAGCTTAGATCACCTTTCTTAAGCCTGTTAAACTGTTCTCAACATCTCCACTCACCCATAACCATTTTGCCATACGCCTGACATATTGAACTGTATGCTTCACTAGTACTTTTCCCTAAATTAAACACGAATAACAAACAATGCCGCACACGAACTTTATCGACCGCCATGCTTGGCTTCATGTACGAACTGACAGTAATGGTCGACGGCCAGTTAGACCCCTACAGTGCTCGCTAGCGGTGGCAACTTTTTGCATACCCCCAATACATATTTTCTTGCGAGTCAAGCTTCATTAAGAAGGCTACCCTATCAGACCCTTGTTTGAAAACATTTTCCCCAGCTTCTACTCTTGATATAAAGTTGGTTAAAAAGTGTTCCTTCATTACCACTAGTATTCTATCTCATCTACTAAAGAATTTGTCAACGAAGCTTCCAGATTCATTAGCACCAGGGAATGCATGTTTACTGGGTGCTAATGAATTATTTATTCTGTACCACTATTGATTCCTATATATATAAATACACACAGATGCATATATAACACATCAACCAAAGCAAATTACTGAAAGCAGAAGAAATCTGATTTGGAAAACCTAAGGCAAAGAGAGACTGCCTCATACTTTTAAATAATTAAAAGTTTGGGAAAGTTTCAGTTTTTTTGGGTACATTTAATGCTTTTAAACCAATGGAGAACAGATAATTCTGTTCCCAAATGGAATTTTACAATATTTCGATTAGTAATTTTGCTACTTTAAAAAGTTTTTCTCCGCTATAGCAGCACTTTGGCTGATGTTTTTGGCACATTTTCCTGTGTTAACCTCAATGACAGAGAACTCTTGAAATTGGTTGACTTCTTGAGCACAAGATGGCGCAGCTGGCGTCTCTTCTTTGGAGCTGCGTCAGAGCTTGTTGGGGTGTGCGTAGGTTGGTCTTGGTATTTATTCTTTTCCCTTTGGTAAGATCATGATTTTTATTATAATTTTTTAAATTTGTTTAACTTCGAAGGTTCCCTTTCTCCTAAAGTGGTTTTGGGTTTTTTCCAAAAAATTGCACTTTTTTCGGGATTTCCAGGCTGTATTCAAGCATAATCCATTGTTCAGACCATGTTTTCAGTTTCATTTTAGGAGATGTGCAGTCTCTTATTACTCAAGTATAGAACTCATTCACGCAATAACTTGTGAATAGGTCAACTTATTCAAGCTACTCTTTCCATTTATTGATGTTTCATTAGGATGTGCCTGTAAATAGGTATTTTGTTGTAGTGTATGGTAGTATTTCTTGTTTTTCTTAATACTTCAGTCTTTAATAATTCTTGTATCCAAGCAGTGTGAGTAGGGCTATGATCATCCAGATCGCAATCGGGATTATCGATTTTTTCGTGTCTCATTATTTTTTATTATTATAATTTTATTTCGACTCCTCTTAATATTCAAATATTTGTACTTGCTGTTTCTTGGGTGGTAAAAGTAGCAGTGGGGTTTTTTATTTGTAACTGGGAAGGGTTTTTGCAATTTTTGTGTTTTCTTATTATTTTCTTGCAAACTGGGTGATGCAGAAACCCACACTTTTAGGTCTATATAGAGGTATTATCTGTGCCTAGTCCCTGAAGAAGCCATCAATGACAGCTGCCATATTTCTATAATCCTTCCTTTTTCTCCTGGTTGATTCTTCGGTCTCTGCCTTAGGTATTCTGAATCAGATTTCTTCTGCTTTCAGTAATTTGCTTTGGCTGATGTGTTATGTTTTTGATTTTTCTTATATGCAGCCTCTGGAACTATGGAATATCAAATGTTGTTTTGTTAATTTATGAGACTACTTTAATTTACCTTATATATATACACCATCTACCAACAAGTAATTGGACACCTGTGATAGCAAAGGAAAACGAAGTTTATTGACTTTCAATAGTTGGTGGAGCATCCACGAGCGGCGATTACAGCTGCGACACTCCGGGGCATACCCTCAACCAGGCGTTGTACGATGGCTAGCGATATTTTCTTCCACTTGGCTAGGAGAAGACAGGTCAGTTCCTTCACCGATTTCGGACGGTGGGGGCACCCCTTAAGTCAATGCTCCAGAGCTGCTCGATAGGGTTAAGGTCCGGGCACTGCGCAGGTCAGTCCATTCGATTAACCCATCGTCACCATACCAAGCCATGGTGGACCTCGCAACATGACAGGTGGAATTGTCATCCTGAAAGTAACATGGGTCCACCCCGTAAAACTGCCACAACGTAGGAAGCGCATGGTCATCCAAAATGGTGCAGTGGGTCTCGGCGTTGAGTCTACCAGGAATTGCGACCAAGGGTCCCGTGCCATACCAGCAGAAACACCCCTATAGCATAATTCCATCACCGCCGAACTTCACAGTTGGCACAATACATTCCGGCAGGAGGCGTTCTCCAGGCAGACGCCAAACCCAGACCCTGCCATCCGAACGGTAGAGGGTGAACCTTGATTCGTCGCTCCAGAGTATCTGTTTCCACTGTTCAAGGGTCCACTGTCGACGTTCTTTGCACCACGTTAGCCGAGCAGCGCTATTGGACTTGGTGATCAAAGGCTTGTGGGCGGCAGCACGTCCATGATAACCAAGCGGATGGGCTTCCTTACGGATGGTATTCATCAAAAGAACACTCCTGGATGCCTGTTGAAACTCCTCGATGATGTGGCCCATCGATTTGGTGTGGTTCTTCCGAATTTCTCTGGCCAGCACCCGTCGGTCTCTAACTCCCAGTTTTGTGGTTCCGCCGGGTCGGGGCACATTCTGACAGTCACCTTTCATCTTCCACTTGCCAATCACGTAGGCCACTGTCGATTTTGGGTACTTCATCTCGCTGGATATGTCACGTATGGATCGGCCATTTCTGTGATACCCGACGATTACACCTTTCTCGAAATCAGAGAGCTCCGAACTGCGTGGCATCTTGCATGCGACTGGTTGCGTTGTTGTTTCCCACGTGATATTTAACGGCGGCGGCCGTGATGTGTATCAGGACCGCAGATATCGTCGATTGCAGGGGTGTCCAAATTACTTGTTGGTAGATAGTGTGTATATATATACAGGGTGTCCACAAAGTCTCTTTACAACTTTGCACATTTATTACGGATACACTATATGAGATAGACAAATGTGGTTGAGTACATAAGAAAGAGCAAAGACAAAAGTTTTTTTTTAACTATTATAAAAGCTCAATATGTGCACCATTTGTTGCACATAGAACATTTAGCAGAAACTCCAGTTCCAACCATGTGTGCTGCAGCATGTCCTCAGTAATGGTTGAAATGGCATTGCTGATCCTCGATTTCAGGTCATCGATGTCCTGCCCCTTTGTCCGATACATGATATCCTTCACCTATCCCCATACAAAAAAGTCCAGAGGTGTGATGTCGGGGGAATGGGGTGGCCATGCAATTGGACCATCCTGTCCAATCCACCTCCCAGGGAATGTTGTGCTTAAAAAGTCCCCAATGTGGTGGCACACTGCCCTGTTGGAATATCATGCTTGGTTAAAGGTCCTCCAACTGAGTATAACATACTAACACAAAACATTCAGGTAAACATCTGCCATCACTGTTTTCTCACTGAAGAAAAATGGTCCTAGGACTCGGTTACGCATAACACCACACCACACGTTCACTTTAGGACTGCCTCTCGCAAGTTGCATAATTGCATGAGGATTTTCAGACCCCCAAATCCTGACACTGTGTCTGTTTAACTGCCCAGGGACATGAAAAGTTGCCTCATCTGTAAAACAAACATGTGTGAGAAACTTGGGATCTTCACTCAGTCTATCCAGCATCGTTACTGAGAATTCTTTTCATTGTAGTCTATCGTTTGCCTCAAGTGCTTGTAACAGTTGCTCTTTGTATACATATAAGTGTAGATGTCTATGTAGCACCCTGTGTACTGTGGACCGAGGCGCTTGTAGTTCTCTGGCAGCGGAACGAATGGACTTCTTCGGGCTTCATGAAATTAATCACGAACACGTTCGGTGTCTTCATTCAATGTTTGTGGGTGGCCACTACGATCTTGATCCAACATGGACCCAGTCTCCATTTCTGGTGCCGTTGGTGGATACTAAGACGAGATGGTTGGGCTTTTCCATACTTAGTCTGGAAATGTCGTTGCGCTTGTATATCAGATTTTGTTTCGATAAACCAAGCGATGCACTGTGCTCTCTCTTGTGGGGACCACATTTTCATAGAACAGCACCTGCTATGTCAGTGAGGGACCTATAACAAAAAAACGATGTCAATTAAAAGTTTTATATTTACAGTATATTATACAACAAATACCATGAACTTACATTATACAGGGTGTTTGTAATCAATGTGCAAAGTTGTAAAGAGAGTTTGTGGACACTCTGTATATGCTTAATGCTTAATATAATCTAAAATTATAAGCTTAATATAATCTTTGTTTTCATCTGTATCACAGTTTGATTTCCATATGCTTCTTGTTCACAAACTAAAGGACCTTATGGATATCCCCAACATTCTTACCAAGGATCTGTATGACTGCTTGCATATTTTAAGGGATGATTGTCACTTCACTTAGAACAAAAAATTGTACCTTCAACGACAAGAAATTTCCAGGAGATCTTCTTTGTCCCCTCTTCCTGCAACATAATGAAAATTCATTTGTTGCTAAGTTCCACTTTCAATCTACTGTCTGAATTCAATGTGTAGATGACATTTTGTAATCTGGTCTCATCCATTTCAGGATTTACTTGAGCTCACCTCAGCAGTCACTGAACCTTTACTTTTCATCAAGTTTACAGTCTATGAAGAGGTCAAAAATACCATTAACTTCCTGGATGTTTGCAATGTTTGCCTAGCAAGAGATGGAAGCAAAATTGAATGTTCTGTTTTTTTGTAAACCTACTGCTTCTACCAATATTATGCCTTTCACTTTCGCACATTTTTTATGTCTACACGTTTACTGCACAGCCAACACCATTTGCAATGGCCCAGTGTTCTTTTGCGTTTGAATACAATAATATTAAAGCCATCACTGCTCACCACAAATTTCCTAGTCGGTTGGTGGATAAATTCATAAAAAATTTTGAAGTCAAGAATTCTACCACTCTCCGTTTTTCTGAGGTCAACAGACAACTTCACTTTTCTGGATGTATTCCATTTCTTGACCAGTAAATCTACCAGTTATATCAAATTTTCAAATCCTGTGACTATTTAATTGGTATCAATCCTACCATCATGAATATAGTCATCCCTCTGGACAGAGATAAAGTTGAACTGAGACAAAGCAATTCACATACTGTTTTCTTCAAAATAAAAACATGAGAGGTTAAAAACTGCTGATATATTAAAAAACTTACAATTAAAAATACAGATTACAGTTAAAATCATGAGACCTTTCAGGGCCGCATCAGCCCCATCATCAGATGTAACATTTTACACAATACTTGCAGCAACAGTAGTATATATACATCAAGAAATTCGTCACATGAATGGACGACACAGTTGGTATGCGCAAGCGAACTAAGAGCGGAAAAAGCCATATTGGCTCACTGTGGTATATTCAAGTTCAGAAATGAGTTATTCCTGACTGTCAGTGCAAGTTCCCATATGACAGGTATAATCGAAGGTTGATCATCATTGCAGCATGGAGACCTAAACTCATAAATAATAAGACTCTCTGCAAACAGGGTGTTGGACTTCGATGCAAGGGTGGTCAGAATGCATGTCTCGTCCCAACTTGGCTGGTGTGATCCCAGTGAAGTTAGTCTAGATAGTGCAGTATTTTGGGAGCACATTTTAACTGTGTATTTGTGTTCATTCAACCTTGTCTTCAAAGAGCGCAAGATCGATCCCATATACACTGTGTTAGCAAGGGAAGAATCCATTGATATAAGTGGGACACAGTATATGACATACCTTTGGTCGTTGTCTTTAGGAGGTCTTTCGCTTCTGACCATGGAAAAAATGTTTTTAATTCTAATACCAAAGTCAATATTATGGGCATGACAACAATTTTTCAGGGTGTTAATCACAGTAGGAACAAAATCCAAGGCACCGACATATTTGGTAGTAGTATGTTCCCTCAGAAGGGAGGTCATGAATTGTCTCTTTACTTTATTTAAAACACTAATGATAATGGTATGAGGAAATTCGTGAGTGGAGGCAATATTGAAGACCTTGGATATTTCAAGGCATCTGAGTTTTGGGGTGGAGGAGTGCGTAAACACTCTGCGAAATAAGAAATGAAAGGCCAAAAGTTTGTAGTTCAGGGGATGGGCGGAATTCATAGGTATAATGGTAGAGCATGAAGTAGATTTGCAAAAAACTGAAAAAGATAGTGAGTGTGAAAGTGGGTTGAACTTGAACATACCACAGTAAGCCAATATTCTTCTGAACTTGAACATACCACAGTGAGTCAAAATGGCTTATTTTTTCTCTTAGTTCATTTGCGCATACCAACTGTTTCATCTAATCATGTGACGAATTTCTTAATGTATGTATACTACTGTTGCTCCAAGTATTGTGTATAATGTTACATCTGATGATGGGGCCGATGCAGTCCCGAAAGTTCTCATGATTTTAACTGTAATCTGTATTTTTAATTGTACTTAGTAAAAGTCTTTTACTATATCAGCAGTTTTTAACCTCTCATATTTTTATCATGAAGAAAACAGTATGTGAATTGTTTAGTCTCATATAAATTAGCACGAATATTTCAAAGATTCCATTTGCTACTTAAAGTTGAACACCTCAATGTTTCTGGAGTGCACAGAATTCTGATTTCCACTTCAACTGGCACAACAGTTTACACCGGTAGCAAATTTTGCAGCATCACTAAACACTTGGCTAAGCACAAAAAGGACATTACCCTTGGTAGACCTAATCTTTCTTTGGCTTTACTCACTCTCACTGATACTTCAGCAGTGCCTCTCTGGAATAATACTGAGAAATTGCTCCTTTCATCAATAAAAGGGCTTTATGTTTTCACGAGAGCATTGAAATTTCTACCTCCACTAATTGTAAGACTGATAGATCCTATTTTGCCTCCATTATTTGGAAATATCTTCCATTGTCTGGCCCTATTATGGTTTTAAAATCTTTATTCAGCTTTGGAACATTAAAAAACACCAGACCTCACCATAAAGTGGCTGCATTTCCATTTCTTCATCAAAAAAGTGAAAATACAGCCACTTTATGGTGAGGTAGTGGAATGAGGTTTACCTTGGTAAGTTAGGAAAGAACTTAGCAAGGTAAACCTCATTTCCCAATCTTCTGTTAAATGCCCTAGTATATGACACAATGGACTTCAAAATCTATACATTTCACAAATATTCATTTTTCTGTCCTTCCCCATTATATTATGCAATTCATTAACAACTTTATCTATTCAGCTTGATGACAGTCATTTAGAGTCCTATCTTTTTTAGACATTCCTCTCAGTTCAAAAGAATATAGCCACAAACACTTTCTGTTTTCTTTTTTGCTTGGCCCACTATTTCCTCTTCTTATGATGTATCAGATGATAATTTTTTACTCATTAACTTTCCAATATTCTTGAAAAGTAAAAAAATTAAAAGCATACCAAACTTGGAGATATTCTAGTTGGATAATGCTTACCTAGGCATTCCATTTCTAGTGATTATTCACTTTTCACGCACGTTTTGGGTCTTCATTGAAGCTATTGTCCTATTGTCCGTTGTATGTGCATCTACATTTCACATCCAACACACTGCTTACTTTGGGTAGATTCAGTAGATTTTCACTTTAGGATTCAACAACTTCAATTCTTTACCGTAATTGATGCTCTAAATTTTTCACCCAGTCTTTGGGCATCCTCAGGAGCGTGACGACTTTTCCACCGATATTCGTGGTTTATTTCTCGTCAATGGAGTCCAAAACCCCACGTTGCCATTTGTCGGATATGCTGTATTAGATACTTTTCTTAATTAAACCTAGCTGGCACCATGTATGTTTCACTAATTCAACCTTTTTTTTATATATACCCCCCCCCCCTCCTGAATGGTCGTTGATGTCTTTCCCTATTCTTCTTCCTTTCATTTCACATTCCCTTGTCTCTTTTGTCGGTTTTTCTTTTGTTGCTCTTTTTCTTGTCTTATTAGCTCTTTCCAGAAGCTAGATAATGTATTAGGGTCATTCTGGTTGCACACCCTTGTTTTATTTTTATAAATTAGGATCGATTCTTCCATTCTCATTTGTCTCTCTGATTTTTTATTCCTTTTTAGCATTTTAATTTCTTCAAATTTTGGGAATGTTCGGTGGTCTATACAGAATTGCACTAAGGCAGTTTTTGCTTCTTTTTTTTTTTTTTTTTTGCCAGTTAGCTATGTGTTGTTTTATCCTTTTTTTTAACCTGTGTTTAGTACTCCCTATGTACGATATTGGGGGTATGTATGCAATGGGAATTTCGTAAGACCCTGATTCCTCTAATATTTTGCTCTCAGTTTTTTTCTTAATTGTCAGCTTTTTTAAGGTGTTCACTGAACTTCCTAGTTGTAAGTCAAATTTGGCACATTGCCTATTAATTTCTTTACTGACACCTTCCAAGTAAGGGAATGCACCTATATATTTTAGTTCATTTTTTCTCACCTTTCTTTGATTACAAATTTCATTGTCTTCATTTCTCTTAGCCTTATGTTTTTTACTCTCATATATCCATTTTTTAATAAGCTTATTAGGGTAACCATAATCTTGTGATATTTTCAAGATAAAATCAAGCTCTTGATTCTTTAGCCTATTATTAGAGGTGTGCGTATACACTCTTCTAATCAAGTTTACTATGCTATTTTTTTATGTATAACAGGATGGTGCGAGGTGTATGGAATGAGTACCGGAATGTACGTTGCTTTCCTGAAAACCGTGTATTCAAACCTATTTTTATTTTTTTTAAGTAGAATGTCTAAAAATGACAGACTATTATTCACTTCAAATTCAATCGTCAGTTCAATGGTGTTGCAGATTACGTTGAATCGATGAGCTAGATCTTGTAGCTCGGTATTGTTCAGCTTTGAAATAATGATGATGTCATCAACATACCGAGCCTATAGTAGTGGCTTTTCAGATAAAGTTTGAATAATTTTTCTTTCGATGTACGCCATTATCACTTCTGCGTATAGCGCCGATAATGGGGATCCCATAGGGCCGCCTTGAGTTTGTTTAAAAATACTTCCCTCAAATTGGAAGATATTGTTTTTCTTTAATGAAATATAATGTATCCTTTAATTCTTTCAGTTGTGTCATATTTAGCTTTTTATTTA
Organism: Macrothele yani; assembly: GCA_039090855.1. Lineage (NCBI taxonomy): Eukaryota > Metazoa > Arthropoda > Arachnida > Araneae > Macrothelidae > Macrothele > Macrothele yani. The sequence goes on along the minus strand of CM077028.1, from coordinate 67,714,040 downwards.
TATTTAATTGTTGCATGATCAACTCGATGACTAGCTCGACAGGAGTATTAGGGTATAATGCTTTAACGTCCATAGATGCCATCGTGACATTCGTAAGGTCTTGATTTATCTTCTTGATCTTTTCTATAAATTCGTAGCTATTCTTTAAGGTAAATTGATTCCTCATAAAAATTGGGGATAGATAGCTGTATATCTTTTTTTCGAGATTGATGAGAGGGGAATTTTTTTTTCAAGAGAATCAGTCTTAATGGAGTGTTTTCTTTATGGGTTTTAATTTTCGAGAAAATTTTTGGCATCCCTGCTCCCATTGGTGGGTTCGCATTTTTTATTTCTGCAGGTAAACTACAATGGTTCCTTACTTTAGCGAGGAAAGTTACTTGTTTGTCTGTGGGATCATAGTTGACACTTTCACACTTTAACTCAGATATCGCTGTCTGCATTTTATCATTATATTCTACTGTGTCCAAAATAACAAATTGTCCAGTCTTGTCCGCTTCGCAAAATTTAATCGCTGGGTCTTTACATAAACTTGACAGTTGTTGTCTGTCATACTGCAACTTATTGACCTGGTAGTTTTTTTGTGCTTATTGTTATATTCTTTGAGCATAATCCTAAGTCGGAATATGAACTGTTAATATGAATTGATTTGTTACACTTGCATTTGAATCGACCACGTGCGGAACAACGTTACGTAATAGATAATGAAGTACAGAAGCCTGCTGATGCCTAAAGAACTAAACTTAACCAGGAAGTTTAAAAAAAAGAAAATTAAGCTACTAAAAAAGAAATCCAAATCGGGATCTTAATGAATTGTAGAGACCTTAAAATAATACCCAAATACTTACGGATTATCAATAAACCAATTCATGGAAAGGACAAAAGGTTGTTAGTAACATGTCAAGAGAAAAGACTAAGTGCAGAAATCACTAATAAAAGAAAGCAACTGTACCAAAACTACATCCAGTGCTATAATTTATGGAACCGTATACAGAATACGGAATATATGAATTTTAAGGTCACATGGAAAAATCTGATTATTGACAATGTACTTACAGAAATTAATGAAATCGTCGAAGGCCAACAAAAAACAGCGGAAAGTACGATTGCAAAAAAATATAATGCTTTAATAGACGGAATCAAAGTGAGAAATGAAGACAGAACAGAATATCCAGTGTATGTTAATCAGTCATCGACAGTGCTAACGTATAGCGAAAAAGCAGTGTAACAACGTGGAAAGAAATACGCTTTTCCACCAAAAACACCAAGAACAGAAGAGTACATTCCAATATTAGAAGATATTGTACATCGAGTACCTCCAGAGCATGCTATCGATATGAGGTTTAAATTATTCAGGATTATTCTCAAAAAATATAACAATAAGCACAAAAAATCTACCAGGTCAATAAGTTGCGGTATGACAGACAACAACTGTTAAGTTTATGTAAAGACCCAGCGATTAAATTTTGCGAAACAGACAAGACTGGACAATTTGTTATTTTGGACACAGTAGAATATAATGATAAAATGCAGACAGCGATATCTGAGTTAAAGTGTGAAAGTGTCAACTATGATCCCACAGACAAACAAGTAACTTTCCTCACTAAAGTAAGGAACCATTGTAGTTTACCGGCAGAAATAAAAAATGCGAACCCACCAATGGGAGCAGGGATGCCAAAAATTTTCTCGAAAATTAAAACCCATAAAGAAAACACTCCATTAAGACCGACTCTCTCGGAAAAAAATTCCCCTCTCATCAATTTCAAAAAAAAAGATATACACCTATATATCCCCAATTTTTATGAGGAATCAATTTACCTTAAAGAATAGCTACGAATTTATAGAAAAGATCAAGAAGATAAATCAAGACCTTACGAATGTCACGATGGCATCTATGGACGTTAAAGCATTATACCCTAATACTCCTGTCGAGCTAGTCATCGAGTTGATCATGCAACAATTAAATATAAATAAAAAGCTAAATATGACACAACTGAAAGAATTAAAGGATACATTATATTTCATTAAAGAAAAACAATATCTTCCAATTTGAGGGAAGTATTTTTAAACAAACTCAAGGCGGCCCTATGAGATCCCCATTATCGGCGCTATACGCAGAAGTGATAATGGCGTACATCGAAAGAAAAATTATTCAAACTTTATCTGAAAAGCCACTACTATAGGCTCGGTATGTTGATGACATCATCATTATTTCAAAACTGAACAATACCGAGCTACAAGATCTAGCTCATCGATTCAACGTAATCTGCAACACCATTGAACTGACGATTGAATTTGAAGTGAATAATAGTCTGTCATTTTTAGACATTCTACTTAAAAAAAATAAAAATAGGTTTGAATACACGGTTTTCAGGAAAGCAACGTACATTCCGGTACTCATTCCATACACCTCGCACCATCCTGTTATACATAAAAAAATAGCATAGTAAACTTGATTAGAAGAGTGTATATGCACACCTCTAATAATAGGCTAAAGAATCAAGAGCTTGATTTTATCTTGAAAATATCACAAGATTATGGTTACCCTAATAAGCTTATTAAAAAATGGATATATGAGAGTAAAAAACATAAGGCTAAGAGAAATGAAGACAATGAAATTTATAATCAAAGAAAGGTGAGAAAAAATAAACTAAAATATATAGGTGCATTCCCTTACTTGGAAGGTGTCAGTAAAGAAATTAATAGGCAATGTGCCAAATTTGACTTACAACTAGGAAGTTCAGTGAACACCTTGAAAAAGCTGACAATTAAGAAAAAAACTGAGAGCAAAATATTAAGAGGAATCAGGGTCTTACGAAATTCCCATTGCATACATACCCCCAATATCGTACATAGGGAGTACTAAACACAGGTTAAAAAAAAGGATAAAACAACACATAGCTAACTGGCAAAAAAAAAGAAGCAAAAACTGCATTAGTGCAATTCTGTATTGACCACCGAACATTCCCAAAATTCGAAGAAATTAAAATGCTAAAAAGGAATAAAAAATCAGAGAGGCAAATGAGAATGAAGGAATCGATCCTAATTTATAAAAATAAAACAAGGGTGTGCAACCAGAATGACCCTAATACACTGCCGGACAATTGCTAAGGACGGATGACAATAGCAACGATAGCAACCATAAAATGGAAGGCAGGAAAATGTGGAAATTAGCATAAGTGCGGGATACAGTAAGACGTGTTGTGCATATGCAAATTTTGGATTGCCGAACTTGTTCGTGATGTCAAAGCGCTGATAAGAGATATAAAGGATTTGACGCGTATTGACCGTTGTTGTTCAAACGCAAAGTTGAAAGGGAAAGAATCACTTGACGAACTTGCAATTTTCAGTATGTCTTCCCGACATCACCTAGATGATTTTACGCGTGGCCGTATTATTGGCAATATTGAAGAAGGGCGAAAAATAACAGATGTTGCCAGGGAGTTCGACATCAGCCACAGTGTTGTTTTAAGGCTTTGGAAATCATTTCAAACAAATGGAGAGTGTAGCAAACGTCACGGGGAGGTCGTGTTCGCAGTACGACACCTGCAGAAGATCGGTACATACTGCTATCAACAAAAAGACACCGGCACAGCACAGCTAGTGAGGTAGCAAATCAGTTTATGGCTGCTACTGGCAAGCGGATCTCCCGAAAAACTGTCGCCAGACGTTTGCATGAAGGAGGACTATACGTTTGCCGTCCTGTTGTGTGCATCCCATTGTCCAGACGTCACCGTACTGCCCGTTTGCAATGGTGCCATCAATATCGCAATTGGACTCATAACGACTAGTCTGCTGTCCTCTTCTCAGATGAGAGTTGATACAGTCTATCGTCTGACTGTCGACGACAACTGATCTGGCGTGATAGTGGTACTGCATATTGTCCAGCAAACATACAGGAAAGGGACCGATATCCGACATGTACTGTCATGGTATGGGCTGGAATCATGATCAATGGCTGTGCGTACCTCTATGTGCTTCCAACTGGGACTATGACTGGCCAATGATACATTAATGATGTTCTGCTACCTCATGTTCGCATGTTCCGTGGTGCTGTCGGTGATAGATTCATTGTCATGGACGACAGCGCGCAACATGTCATCGAACAGTCGCTGTCCAGGAGTGTCTTGAGAGTGAGGATATTCAACGCCTCGTATGGCCAGCACGTTCTCCAGATCTGAATCCCATTGAAAATGTGTGGGATGCTTTGGGGAGGAGTCTTGCTGGTCGCCAATGCCCTCCAATAAACAAGGACACCCTCATCCGTGCACTGACAGAGGAATGGGATAAATTACCCCAACAGCTGCTTGATAATGTTGTGCAAAGCATCACACGACGTGAGGAATCTTGCATCGCCCTCCATGGTGGCCATATCCTGTATTGACATCTTACGCCGGAACGCCTGCGGACGGTAATTGCATTTTTATCACGTTTACGTATTCTGCACAAAATGGCCTGTTTGTCCCTTGAACACGTTCTAAAGCCTTCTGGATTTCAAAGCACAATAAATTGTCTTTCTTGTAATGTCCTGGCATTCTGACATTATTTTATTTCACTTGGCATCCAACCACACTTACTTTTTTATGCGCTATATAGCCGTTTATGATCGGTCCTTAGCAATTGTCCAGCAGTGTACATTATCTAGCTTTTGGAAACAGCTAATAAGACAAGAAAAAGAACAACAAAAGAAAAACCGACAAAAGAGACAAGGGAACAGGAATAGGAAATGAAAGGAAGAAGAATACGGAAAGACGACATCAACGATCATTTGAAGGGGAGGGGGAAAGCTCAAATTAGTGAAACATACATGGCGCCAGCTAGGTTTTAATTAAGAAAAGTATCTAATACAGCATATCCGACAAATGGCAACGTGGGGTTTTGGACTCCATTGACGAGAAATAAACCACGAACATCGGTGGAAAAGTCGTCACGCTCCTGAGGATGCCCAAAGACTGGGTGAAAAATTTAGAGCATTAATAACGGTAAAGAATTGAAGTTGTTGAATCCTAAAGTGAAAATCTACTGAATCTACCCAAAGTAAGCAGTGTGTTGGATGTGTAAGGTAGATGCACATACAATAGGACAATAGCTTCAACAAAGACCCAAAACGTGCGTGAAAAGTGAATAATTGCTAGAAATGGAATGCCTAGGTTTTCCAAGTTTTTGAAATAATGCACATAAAAATGAATAATAGCATTTTACGATCGATTTCTTAGTCGGAATATGAACTGTTAATATGAATTGATGCATACCAAACTGTTCTATATTTCCAGACCAGTTACTTTGAAAGCATGACTAAAACACTGAATTTTAATTCACAAAGTTAAAAAGACAGATCATGAGCAACAGGAATAATAAAATTACTTAACTGTATGTAATAATATAAGTACATGTTTATCAAAGCTGTGTCCCAGAGTAGTCGATCTGTCACAGTTATGAACTTGGCCTCAAAGGCTATGCATTTTATATTTTGTGCTTATATAAAAGCCCAAGAGTTCTGAATTTTTTCACCAACCTCACTAACACAGCAAAAATTTGATCCAGCTTAAGAAAATACAGTTCACAAAATTTTTTGAACCTCCTATTTTTGCCAGATTTAGGAATATGATCAGTCAAAGATAGTCTTGGAATTAAGGTATTAAAAATAATCAACAACAAGAGAAGATGGCAAAGCAAAGCAATGAGCAAAAACAACATGCAACATTCATGGAGATGTCCTAAAGAATTAGAAATAGAATTAAGTTTCATTACCTGAGCTTTGTACATAGATTTTACGTCTTCAAGATCAAGATGAAGTTCCTCTGCTTCTTCAACTTTTTCACCATACATTTGTAACAAAGTATTGTATTTTTGGTCCAAAGCCTGGATAATTAAAGATGTGAAATATGCTTAGAAATTTAGGAAATCTTACAGAAAATTCTACTTTAAAAGATGTTTTTAAAAAACTGTATGCATAAAAAATAGCACTTACTAAAACAAAAACAGCAATTTCTTCTATTACTGTGTTGATAAAATCAATAAAAAATACTCTTCTTAATGCAGCAAAAAGCACAGGTAAAAATATTGCACAGTTGAATACAAGAACACATTTTGAATCAGTAATAAAATGAATTATTATTTTTCTTGCAGATATCGGTCTTCCACACTATGACGTTAATTGCCCCCCCCTCCTTCCCCCTATGGATGACTTACTTTTTTTCAACACTTTTTTTTTAACTTATATGTGCATACAGGTGTTGAAGGAAATTAAATTCTTATATTATCACTTTGTTAGTTTAGTCATCCTCTATGTTCATAATAATTCTATTTCCAGAAAATTGACTGCAAAAAAAAATAATCTTTACCAATTCACTCTGTTCTCCTCACTAGATGTCTGTCTCAGCAATAACGTAAAAGAAGAAGAGGAAGTTTACATTAAAAAAGAAGGTGGTTCTCCAATTTTTCTTTTTAACAAGAAAATGGAAATGTACAAACAAAACTTACAATCTCGCAAAAGACACATAACTGAAACAAATTAACCTTAGTGCATATCAGGAGTTTGCCAGGACTGCAGGAATTCAACACATACATAATGGAAATGTATATGAGAGAAATGTACAATTGTTGCACTACTGTATGGCACACACGAGACTGATGTAAAAGAAAAAAGCTGAACTTTTTAACCAAGTGAAAAATTAGAATGTCAGAAGTGCCAACCTCTAGCAGAACATATCAGTAATCAATACGGGATTTTTCAGTAATGTTTCAGTAATTGAACACGAACTTTCAGTAATATTTTCAGTAATGTAACATGCCATTTTTTTCAAAGGACAATATTATAGTATTACTGTGTAACCTGTAATACTTGTATGTGGTGCCAACCTTCCGAGGAGCCTATCAGTAATCACCATACCAAGCCTCATCGTTAACGCGTGGAAAGGGTATTTCATGAGAAATTAATGCGTGAAATGTGTAATAACTTCATATGTTTACATTATCCTGACAAAAAAATTCTGAAATTAAATTATTAATATTGTACTTACCTCATGTCATTGCTGATATAAAGACCCCCTTGTTGTTTGTTTTGCAATGGTATATTCTTTTTCAAAAACTTCTTTTTATAACACGGCTCTCACCTGAGGAAAATGCTTTACTTTTCTGTACAAGAAGGGCACTTAATGTTTTGGTGCTCATTGTTGGGCAGAAGTATGTGAGGTTTTTCCTTACTATACTAAATATTCTCTCTGTAGAGGAATTGCTGTGAGGGATAGTCAATATTGCCAACATTAGTTTAGGCAGTGCAGAATACTTGGGAAGGCCAGATGAATCCTTCTTCTTAGATATTTCATTCCACACCACACCTGCTCTAGGATATCTAGCTTCATCAATATTAGAGTCTAAGAACATAGCATGAAAGAAGGGACCAGCATGATCACAGCTTGCTATAGGTAGGTTATGCTCCACAACAATTGTAAAAAACAGCAATTCAGCATTTATCACACTATTTTCATTCCTTTTTGCAAAAAAAATATCCAAAGGCTTTGATTGAGTCTTTAATTTTACATAAGCGCGGTGTTTGTTTTGACTGGATATGCCTTTGGCAATCATCTCGTACTACATCGGCTACTGATTACTCTCATATTAGAAGGCATGCAAGGAAACCTTTATTTCAGCATTTGTAACATTTTCCATTTCATAACTCAAGATTTGGGAGAAAGATTTGGATGTTCTGGAGAAACCTCTTTGCATATTTATTTGTTTCAGAAATGATAACTCCAAGGATGAAATTGGTAAAAAACAAGTAAAAATATGCAATAGGTGCCACATCAGTTGCAGGAGCATGCTTGGGCTCCTGCATTTCATGACAATCAAAAGGATGCTGAGGTTGTTCATCACTTCCCTTTATTACATCATCCCATTCACTTTCAGAACTTTCATGATCTGAAGATATCAAGATCTTCACCTTCTGAAGAAGATATGGTGTGCGTGGCATGGTGGCTAGTTTTCTGGCTTGATGTTGCTTGGCCAATCAATATCACTCTCAGATGATTCAAAATCATCACCATCACGTGGCAAACTTTTACTCTCACTACAACAAGCCATTTCAAATAACCTTAGAAAAAAATTTCAAGCAATAGGAAAAGCACGTCTGCTAGTCTGAGGAACAAGCTGCCAATAAAGTCATCCTCTGCTAACACGAGTTTGGAAAAAAAGAGGGGAATTCATAATTCACAGAGTTTTGCGATTGTGTCTGTTTGTTTGGGAAAAAAGAAATGAATAATGTGAAGACAAAGTTCATACTCTTCCAAGCAAAATAAATTCAAGCACTTTTGAAGGAATTTTTAAACCTGAATTATCATGTGTGTGTAGTGTCAGTCAGTCAGTAGGTAGGTATTTTAGTAAGTTCAGACCATTAATCTGAGCTGGGGAGGGCACACGTTCAATGACCTGGGTATTAAAACCCTTGACTCCAGTTGGTTTATTTTATTAACTTTGAATTGCCCCTCTGTCTGGGGTTTCCCAAAATCATATTATTTTGTGGAATATTTTGAAAGGGTACATTATTTTCATATTCATCTGCTGGTATGACTTTTATGGTTTGCTTTACCTTTTTATTTTTGATGCATTTTTTGATGCAGCCAGGACATGAAGTATCCACACATGAAACACAAGCAATTCCTGGAAGTGCCACCCTCCAGCAAGAACGCATCCCTAACCCCAGTAACCAGAAGCCCATCACAATTTGCGAATACACCATTCCACTTATTTTACTCACACAGCTGACGCGTTACTCTGTAGACATATGACAGCCAAGGCACCAGCTGTCCACACACTTCCCTGAATTGAACGAAGTTCTGTGCTATGTGATCAGCTTGGTGTTTTTATCAGAACTAAACAGAAATCTCCTATACATCTTTTTAACATAAACAATTATTTAACACATGCTCTTTCATATCATTACTTAAAAAACAAAACAAAACAAAATAAAATATTTCAAGTACTATTTATGCAGCCTTAAACCTTTTCAAGTATTTTCAAGGACTTGAAAATGAACTTTTATTCAAGGACTTTTCAAGGTTTTCAAAGAGTGTACGAACCATGGAAGAGCTTCTAGTAATAAAACACTGCACTTCGTTCTCCCGCATGGCGAAAGTTCGCAAGAAATATAAACATCCGTCATCGTGGGACCACACGTTGTGACGAGTTGATCGCTATTGCACTTCGAAAGGGGCTCGAAAGAGTTATTTCGGACAGTACGACATCTTACAATTCACCAACAATGCCAAGTGAACAGCCCGGCCTCAACTGCAGTAGGAAAAGTTTTGGCTAAAGTAACCTTTCTCCCATCACACGGAGAAAGTGCGTGGGAAACCGATGGCAAGCGCAAACTCTTTTACGATATGACACTTACGTAAGCTGACCAGAAGTCCCCAATTCTTGAGGACAGTCTTCGAATTTAGTTTACTGTCCCCAAAAACGCCTGATGCCTTTGGGGATGCAAATTGTCCTCAAATTTTGATGTTTGTCCTCAAGTGTCCTCGAATTCACACTTCCTCATTAGATTTCTAATGAAAAATGTTCTTAAAACTAGTTTTTGTTGTACTAGTTTTCCTACATGCTTCTGAAAACAAATTTTGCCTATTTTTGTTTTTCCTCTTTCCGAGTTTAACGACCACCGTGAGCAACTCGGAGGACTGACTATAAGCAGTCACCGGTCTCTAATTTAGAGACATTCGTTCTAGGGAAGGGAGAGAGCAAGTGCTGTAAGACAAACACACCACCCATACCTTATTCGGGACTCGAACCCGTGTCAACTTGTACGAATCATCATCAGTGACTAGCACTAAGACACTGCACCACTGGCACGGTCGAATTTCGACTGCACTTGTTTTGAGTTCCTCGAAGAACTTTGGCAAAATGAAAAATTTTTGGTGTGCAGCTTGATTTTAATTCGGCACATATACCTAAGGTAAAGCATTTTACTTTTGCTAATATGTTCTCGTCATCATAGTTCTACTTTGTCACTAAAAATTGCCAGCATTCTACAAGATATATCCTTTTAAGACACAAATTTTCATATGCAAATCACACTTATTGAAGCAATGCAGTTTTGTGACAAAAAGATTTGCATATTTATATTGAATATGTATGTGTCCCCAAATGAACTGCTGATTTGGGGACGCCACGCCCTTTTGTCCTCAAATCAGTGTTCCAATATCTGGTCACCTTACAATTACGGCATATTACCATTCTTTCCATAATATCGCTGTTTGACGATATGATTCATGGACATTCCATTTCAAAAGGATATGATTGATAAAATGATATCATCATCGACACCGATATCTGCCATCTGATTCGGAAAATACGAGGATCAAAATCGAAGGTCGATGAATCGGCAGCGTTGCACTAAAAGGGTTAACAAAAAAGGATACAAAATTGAGATTATCCAAAACACACTGAAATCCGTATTTCTTCCAACCTGTCTGTAATTCCGTAATCTGACAGTCAAAACCGTAATAATTACGGACAATCCGTAATAGTTGGCACCTCTGGAATGTCAACAAATTTAAATATAACACAGCATGAGTAAGATGAAATTGTTCACTGTGATTTATTTATGTAAATATTAAACTGGAACACATCACTGTATTCACAATACAAAATTACTGAATTCAAAACAAAATAAAATGGTTTTAAAAGACAGTTTTTTCTTGTTGTACATGAAAGAACATCAGCTCAAGTTTCTCTTTCAAGCAAGCCTTGTTTTTTTCTCAGCAACTTCCACACCATATTTGTCTTTTGTTGACTCTGCAGCAGTGCAGCATACATTGCTTATTTTTTTCTTTCTGCTGATATCTTTTGCTTCCCATTTCTTCATTGTTGTTATTCTTTCATCCTTTTATGCACTCATATGACAATTTCATCCATCATGCTGAAAAAACTTTCACCTGAGAACCATGAATGCTTGAAATCAAAGCTTTCACTGAGTTAAATAAATGATGTAACTCTGAGAGAATAAACACTTTTGAACATGTATCAATTCTTACGAATTTTCTGACTTTGTAACTTCCATTTTTGGAAAAAATTTTTTCTTCCTTATCAAGCTTAAATGCAAACATTTATGGGGACACAAACATGCCAACCTTCGAAATCTGAAAATTGGGAGATTTTTACAGCTCATAAAATCACACAAGCACTATTTTTTATCGACATTTCCCAGACATAGGAACAAGTTTTCAGAAGTAGTATTATTGGTTCACTAAAAGTTGCCAACCTTCGAAATCTGAAAATTGGGAGATTTTTACAGCTCATAAAATCCCACGATTGCTATTTTTTGTCGACATTTTCCAGATGTAAGAACAATTATCCAGAAGTAGTATTATTGATCCACTAAAAGTTGTGGAGTAAAAAAAAACAGTGTGAAAATGAACACTCCCTACCCTACCTAAATTTTTCAGATACGTCGATTCCACAAGATAATGAAAATGTAAAACGGCTCGCATGTTGTTGTTTCTTACAAATAAAATAGCAGCCAATGGTTTTTCATTTCTTCTTTAAGTTGTGTGCAAAGGCAAAGATGACAAAAAGCATTGTACTAACACTGCCTTTCATTACAAGGTGAGGCCAACTGTAACTACTCCCTTTTGTCTTTAAGTAAATTAGCCGCAACGTAACTGTTTATTATTACTTAGAATGCACGCGGCTCTGTTGAGGCGAGGGGTTGAAAGACTGAACTGCAAGGAGAAGGCAAGGCAGCTCCCATCTGTTAATCAATTACTAACCCTCACCGGCATTCTAGTGCCAGAGTGGGTGAGCTCTTTGCTGAAGGCGTTGTATGATAATCGGACTGGGAGAAGTTTTTTTAAAGCAAATTTTTTCTGGCCCCTCTTGGACAATTGGTCATAAACCAGTGCTTAGACCACGGCACCACCGAGGTGGCTTTCTTTTTAAGACAGGAGAGGAAAAGAACAAAACTGGTTACTGTAATGCCACCTTGCATCGACGCAGAAAGAAAAAAATTTCACAGGCGGTTCAAAATCGCAGTGGTGTATGATGGAATTTCGACCATTTTAATGGCTAATTCTTGGTGAAAATCAAGAGAATTTCATATTCAACGCTGCGAAAAAAAATTACAATTATAAAAGAAATCTTCACTCTGTTTTTGGAAAATTTCCCCCATTTTCAAGCTGAAATACAAAGATTTATGCAATAAAATGATATTTAACAATACTGTGCAGAAGAAACATTGCAAGAAAAAAATTATGCACACAGGGAAAATCTCCACTACATCTAACTTCTGTTTTCAAAAGAATTACACGATGGAATTCTGACACCCCCCCCCCCCACACACACACACACAAATGGCCACCTTCACCACCAATCTCTCCAGAAAGTTCTGTTCAGTTGTGCATCATTTCCAAGAGTAACTTTTTGGTAACCAAAAAGGTGGAATTTCTTGAATCCATGGAAGCACCTTGCACCTGAAAATTACAGAGAAATTTGCATGCTGTCTAATTTCCATTTTCGGAAATTGATGCCTACAGTTTCATGCTAAAATATAAACATTTGTACAATAAATGATATTTACAACAATACTGGACACTGTCGACATTGTAAGAAATAAGATATTACAAGTCATGAAAGAAATACGGGATTACGCCATATAATACAAATTTTGAAGATGACAATCCGATTTTTGGCGCAAATGTGACAAGGATGGTAAGTCAGATAACATCCGAAAACTTGAAAAAAATTTTCATCGTCCTGGAGCGGAACTCGAACCTGCGTCTCCCATAAATTGATCGGAAACTTGGAACTTGGTCGTTCTGGGTGGTGTAGTGGTTAGCATACCCGGGCGTTTTCTGGGAGACGCGGGTTCGAGTCCCGCTCCAGGACGATGAAAATTTTCAAGTTTTCGGATATTATCTGACTTACCATCCTTGTCACATTTACGCCAAAAATTGGATTGTCATCTTCAAAATTTGTAAGATATTACAAGTACAGCAAAAATCTTCACTTAAGTTTTCTACAGTTTCAAAAGATAAAATATTGCTGCCACACGGAAAATGCCCCCCCCCTACACACACACACACACACACACACACACACACACACACACACACACACACACACACACACACAACTTTCCCCAAAATTTTCTTCCATTTTGCATTGATCTTGAACACGACAGGAAAAAAAAAAAAAAAAGGAATTCCGCTAATCCGTGGAAGAATCTTATGCATGACATACATGTATATCAATGACTCACCATTACTAATATGACAGTTCATAGTTTTGCTGATGACAGTACTTTTTTTGCATCAAGTTGTTCAAATGGCACTATGGATTAATTATTCACAACTAAAGCTGCATCCATCATGAGCTGCTGCAATAAGAACAACTCTTAATGGAATGAAAACAAGTTCTAGTGTTTTTTACCTCTTGCAAAACTCGGGTTTTTACTGCAAACAGCAAAAATGAAAATAATTTGCCATCTGTTAAATTTTGTCAGATAACTCTTTGACCCAAAGCATTTTTATTTCTATTATATGTCTTAACACTTCCAGCCAACTTTCCATGGTGAGACATTCCTTTCATAGCTAAATCTGCAACAAATAAGTTACAAATGTCATTACAGGCACAAAGGTGATGTGTTTTCAGTTTCCCATGTAACAATCTCTTCAGAAAACGTGTGAAAATTTTAACTTTACTGATTCATAAGTTACAACTGCTTAGCTTCTGTTGCTTGAAACTTCATTGTCCTGGATGGTATGCATCATGTTGCCAAATTAAGAACACATCATCCACGTATCTAAGCCATACTTAAAAAGGAAAGCTAATCGTAAGTGCTGCATTCTTTAGAGAGTAAATCATTTGAAGGAGGTGTGTCTTTGTGCCCACTGTAGGATGATTCGTTTCCACGAAATGCAATACTTGTAGCTGATATACGGTACAGGTGAATGGACAAGAAAAGATTGCCCCTTCACACGAAGAATATCCCACGTAAAAACTCATTCTACTAGAATTTCGCCTATAAACAGCTTTTTTTATGCTTTCCAACTGTAGGTTGAAGAAGCGTATATGCTCCAGCTTTGTTCGTCAGTCTGTCTGTCTTTCCGCACAATAACTCGCATAAAAATGGTTCGATTTCGATGAAATTTTAGTATGTGGTACGGGATAACCTGGGAACAAACCCTATTAAAAATGGAGGAAATAAGGTCAAAGGTCAGGACATAGGAGCAGGATCCATTCCATTGCCCTTATGCGCCATAACTTACAAAAAAATTAATCGATTGCGACAAAACTTTATCATGTTGTTCTGGAGGTATACTGAACCGGTTGTGTTGAATATCTTCGAAATGGGGTCAAAGGTCAGGGCACAGGAGCAAAATTTATTCCACAGCCATTATCCTCATAACTTGACTAAAAATGCTTCTAAAAGACATTCTAGTGTTCACTGGCCTTGAGAAAGCCTCCCATTTGGAGTGTGAAAGCTCGACACTTAGTCATTGTGTTTTGTAAAGTGTTGACACCAGTAAAAATGGATTGAATAATTGAAGTTGTGTAAGTATATTCTAGTTCCATCACTAAACATTTATCTGGCAGAATGTCTTTCTTTGAGGAGGTAACAAATACATATACTAAGCTGTATCAAAGAACAGTTTAGTGATATGTATGTAAGTTTTAATTATAGCATGGATTTATGACTACCGTAAAATGATTTAGCTACTGATGGAAAAATTGCATATTGTGTGATCTGTGAAAAAAATGTTTACAAGAAAAGTCTCAAATTGATCAGCATGTCAAAACCACCATTCACACTGAAAAAAAAAAAAAGAAAAAGAATAAAATTAAGGACCACATCCCAGAACATGCATAATAAAAAAATTATACATGCATATTTGACATTTTAAATGGATATTTTGTGTATTTTAAGAGCATACTTGAATGCATATTTTGCTGGGTTTTTTTTTTTTTTTTTTTTTTTTTTAGTGATAAAATCTGGTTTCTGGTCATCGGTCATGCAGTTGGATCTAATTTTTGAACTTTTCAAACTGTTATTTAGATTTGATTCTGAAATTCAACCATATGTTTATCAAATATGCAGTGGCACTAAGAGATAAATATTAGGTGTGCAACTTAATTCTCGGCCACAGGCACGACACGTTGACAGCAATTATAGCAAATCGAATACGTACCTAATCAGGGAAATAATCTACGTCGTGTTGGATACATTTGAGCCATTGGTCAGGGAGCTACCGAATGCCGCTGCAGAAAAAAGAGGGCTGTTTCGAGTTGACAAAGTCATCAATACTTGTGTGGACCTCCTCGACAGAAGTGAAGTGCGTATCACTCAGATGATGTTGTAGGGAGCGAAAGAGGTGATAATCCGACGAGGCAAAGTCTGAAGAATACGCCGGACGGGACAAAATATCCCATCCCAGGTCAGTGATCGTGTTTAAAGTCATTTTCGCGGTGTGAGGACGCGCATTACCTGAAGCAACACGACTAGCCTTCTGCCCTTGCCGGTGTATGGCCTTTTCGCCTCCACTTGGTCACTCACACGAATGAGTTGCTGACAATAACGCTCAGCATTGACCGTTTCACCAGGTTTGTGCAACTCATAGTGTACGAAACCGTGCTGATCCCACCATATGCACAGCAACAACTTCCTGGCATGAATATTCGGTTTGGCGGTACTGGTGGTAGGCTGACCTGGATAAGCCCACGATTTGTGCTGCTTAAGATTATCGTAGAGGATCCATTTCTCATAACAGGTCAAAATCTTGTGGAGGAAATCCTTCTTCTTGAATCTGGAGAGCAAGGACACAGCAACATCGTAGCGCCTAAATCTGTTCGCAGCTGTGAGTTGGTGGGACACCCAACGGGCACCCCTTGTGAATCCGCCCAAGTTTTGCAGGCACTTTGCAATGGCTTGCTGTGCTACTCCGAGTTCCTGGTCGAGCTCTGACTGTGTGTGACAGGGATTCGCATCCAACAGTTGTTCCAGTTCCTCATCAGCAACTTTCTGTGGCTGTACCGGACATTCTGCATCACGGAGATTGAAAATTTCCCTACTTAAACCGCTGGAACCACTTCTTACATGTACTGTAGGACACAGCAGCCTTGCCCAATGCAGCACAGATCACTTGTTGGGCTCCTGCGACACTTTTTTCAGCTGAAACGCGAACAGGAGGCAGTGCCTCAAATGTTGCTTCTAGAACGACATTGCTTTCACCGTCAACTTTCATCCCTTCTGTCACTACAGCTGTGAGCGATTATGGTTGCCTGGAAAGCTGTTGGATGGCACTGCAATCAGCTATTATCGCACACAACTATTTGCATTTGCCGACGTTCTATGATCGCTTGCGGTTAGGGACCGAGAATTAAGTTGCACCCCTAATAAAGGTAGGATGCATTTTCAAGAATTTTTTATTATGGGGGGGGGTATTCTGATTTACTGAGAAATCAAGGGAAAGCTGATTTTAATAATTCTGGGATCCTAACCTCTTGAAAAAAGAAATACTGCAAAACGAAAGAAAGAAAAATTGCAAAGTGAAGTCACTTTGCAATTTTTAGAATGACGCATTTATACACCCAAAACAAATAGCAATAGCAAAACACACATCTTTTTTTAAAATAAATAAATAAATAAAAATGCAATGCATATATCCACAAATAATAAAAACTGTGCCACTCACTTTGTATTCCTCCTGCACATTTTTTAGTTTGTTAACTTCAGTCTGTAATGCATCGTTGTGTTCACTGAGATCTACAAGTTCATGAGCCATGGACTCTCTTACTCTCTCCAGCTTTGCTATTTCCGACTGTGAAAATACAAACAGGCCATTTTAATGAAGTATGAAAAGAATAAATCATAAGCATATTTTTGTTTCAACACTGCATGAATTACTTCATGACATTCAACTATTATCTGTTCAAAATTCTAAGACGTTCTCCATGTGTAAAAATAAAATAACCTCAAAATAGGGGTCACCTAGCTTACTAAATTCTACAGAATGAAAATAGTCACCAGCTGGGCAGCAAAAATTCCTTGATTTCAAACTGCAATACTTCATTTCACTACAGATTTAATAATTCCAAGATTGTTGCACTTAAATTAAAATTCACTATTTGACATGAATTATACCAGATCTTAGGATAAAAGGTTTTGTTCTTTGCAATGGGAGACCCAGCACTTACTTCTGGAAAGGATACCATATAAAGTTTTGTACATAACTTAAACTGCAAAAATAATTACCTCATGCCAAAATATAGTAAGAGAATAACAATGTGTACATAATTATTATCTTACCATAAAAATTATGAAATAAAAAGTCCTCTTGAAGTATAAATAAGAAAAATTATCATCTCTCTTACATATTAAAAACAAGAAATACTGACACTAAACTGAGATGCTGCCAATTTTCAACTTAAAGGCTTCTGCAAAATGTTCAAAGAGATAATAATAAAAAAAAATTGTGAAAGGAGCACCCCCTTCTACATTCAAAACCTGATTTGTTAAAATCTATAGCTATAATAAGTGGAGTATTCATGAATCCTTTTTATATGAATTGTAAAGAGAATTGTGTTAGGATTTGTAGAAAATTAAGAAGCAAATTATAAACAGGACATCCAAGCTTCAGAATCAGCATCCACAATTTCAATCACAAAATATTGGGTAATCTATAGCACACATTATATTTGCTCAACAACAAATGTTAAAAGTGCTATATTTTCACACCAGCATATTTTTTTATTTCACTTATGGCTTACATGTTTTCATTTTGTTTTATTTTTAATGTAGAAAAGTAGTGCTTAAATAAAAGGTTTTCTGACATCATTTTCTTCTTATGTTTCTTGCTGGTTCATAAATATGCAGTAGTTCATTGATACATACCTATATTTGTAAGATTGGTTATCTAGAAAAAATATACAGTGCCAAATATCTTCCTCTATTTTTTTTTTTCTTGACAGTTTATAAGCTGTCTCAGCATTTTTAGCACATTATTTTTAAAAAATCATGTAAATAGTCATAGCTTTAATACTACAAAGCTTTTTTGCTGAGGAATGTATACACATTTATTTATTCATTGAAATATAGATAGAATTAAATATATGCATTTTATTATACTTTATATGTGTCTTTACTATTATCAGAAAGCTTTAATATTTTACATACATTATTCTCAAATCTGATTTTAACATACAGAAAACCCCCAAAAATACGGCACATTTCTGATTTCATGAGAACATCCGATGTTTCACCAATAACCATGGAAATCTCCCGATGTACCGTCTCAACAACATATCGCGAGATCATCCAATCTCAGCGTGCGAATTGCCGATAGCCGCCTACATATAATATTGGGAGGTTTCTCAAATTCCTCATCTCATTGGGCCGAGCTGAAGCGAAGTGGACCAATGAGGCGACCAATTGGCTTGTACGTTTGAAATGCGTGTCGAACGTGTGATGATCTATGCTTGGTGGTGGCAGTACATGGATTCGATCATGTAATGACATCTTCATTGGCCTTCATGATGCATCGCGGTAATTGCCTTCGCGATGTATCATAGTTTTGTCAGTCAAAAAACCGTAACATCGATGTAAAATTCACATCGGGTTTTCGCGATGTATCGATACATTGCCCAGCTCTAGCGGTTGCTCTGACTGTTTTCAAGTTTTTGTCTAACCATTCGCCAAATTCAATTTTTATCGACAGAGTTTTATAATAAATAGTACAAAAAGGTAATCACCAATATTTTACTAAAACTTTTTTTCCATCGCCAAAACGATTTTTTTTCCCCGCAATTTGCGAAGAATGTGATCGGCAGCGTGACCCCTGCATATTTATAAGGCGTAGACACACAAATTTTCGCTAAAGTGACTTGTTACGTGTAAGTACGTGCTTCACGTTACGTCCGTTAAACAATTTTTGGATAGCTTAGAAATCCGGAATTTTCATAAATCCGGTGGTCATCCGGTCCCGTTGATGCCGGATTTTCAAGGTTTTACTGTACTACTATATTACAGACTTTAGAACAACAGTTCTTGTTCTGATTGACATACAAATTTTCAGATCTCTTCAAATTCATAAGTATGGAAAAAAGTTCTATAAACTGACAGTTAAATTATGGTGGGAATTTTACGATTTCTATCATATATATTTAAAAAAAAACAAAAAAAAAAAAAAAAAAAAAAAACCCTGATGCGTTAGTGCACATATCTATCCTTTAAAAGAAGGGATTCCAAAAATTGAGCTAACATCTTTAACACAGTGATCAAGCCTTATGTCTGTACAATTTCTAATCTGAGAATCAACCTGACACTGAGTAAGTTTCAACATGGCAGGATTATGTGTCACACAACTACATGAGACTTCGTCCTGTGGGGATTTGCTGAAGGTCAGAGTGTTTAAAAACAAACTTCAACTATTTAACGGCCTGAAAAAAATTCAAGAACAACATTGTAAATAATTCCTTTTGCCATTTAATGGGTAGAACATGAAAGACCGATTAAAAATAAAGAAAAATGTTTACGTTAGGAAAAGCTGGAGTACACAAAATACTTATGGAAGATCAAGCCAGACAAGAAAAGGTATTTTATACAGGAAATACTAAAAACAGATAATGAAACAGATTAAATCAGCATATAAAACGACTGGGAAAAATAGATACGAAAAGGCAGCACTGATAAAATATTGTGATCAAGAAAATAATAAATCTAAATTTGAAAATAAAAAAAAAATGACAAAAAAAAAAAAGCATACCAGAAGCCATAATAACAGACTAAAAATGGCAATATGTAGGCAGTGAATGACATCCTGAAATGGAAAATATTTATTACAAAAATAATTACAGGAAAAAAAAAAGGAATAAAGAAGAAAAGTATGAGATTTTGCATGTAACAATAACATAATGGACCACAGACAAGCTGTACAGAAGGCACTGCAGTGGAAACAAACAAGTGCATGAAAAATCAGAGATCCACATGCATGGCTACAGCAAGTCTTTCATCTGAAGATGGACACAATAGTAGAAATGTCAGAAATATGTCACGAAAAATTGCAGCATACCAATAACATTCTGGAAATATGAAGAACTAAGTGTAACCATGGGTACAAAAAATTTCTGATACAACTTTTAAGAAAATTGATTGAGTTCTAATATTCATGTAAGATTGCTCCAAAGACAACAAGGGTGGAGATGTAAGCTTTTTTAATGGAAGATTTTTAAATATCATACTTTTATGAAGGTGTTTTTTATCTTCAATTTTAAAGTGCAGTATAGTCAAAACAATCAGAGAACTTTCTACAGAAGGCATCAGCACAAGATTAATTTCCCAGAGAGTAGAAAATGTGGTGAATGTTCTTTAAATTTGTTAACAAGAGATCCAAAATGACTATGAGTTTAGAAACTCACAAATAGTAGGAGAAACTACTTTCAATATCTGCTAAATCAAAATCATCTTTACATATACCACAAAGTGAACACACATAGTTATTTTCCAAATTTTATTTACATTTTTTACTTCATATGGATTTGGTTTCACAAGATATCATACACTAAAAGTTATGAAACTATTCACAAGATATCATACACTAAAAGTTATGAAACTATCTGGGCAACTTTTCTGCTGTAAATTATGCTGCAAAACTAGCAGTTTACATGCTTAAAAATAGCAGATGGACTTTGCAAAATAAATATTGTGATTCACCTTAAATTTAATGTAATGTGTTGATTAACTTAACAGTTTCAGTGGCTATGAACCAAGATTCAAAATCTCAGTGCACAAGAAGTCACATTTTTTGTTAATGCAGGTCAGTTCATATGCATGTTGTTTCCTGCTGTTTACCAGGTAAACCTTTGCATGAATATATAAATTCTTTTAGATACTTTTAATCTGTATTTTTGGGAGGTGTGGATCACAAACCTGCAATTGGCTTATTTCTCCTTCCCTCTGTTTTAACTGAGACTGGAGGTTTTCCAGGAGTGAAGAAGTGCTGCCCAGTCTTAATGATTCATACACTGACAATCTATAAGAGTTGACTGTTGTAGGAGTAGCTAAAGGATCTTGCTGTTCTTCCTACAGGAGGAGAAAAAAAAAAGGATCACATATGTATGAATAATATGTACAAAACCAGGTGCTATCTTCTTTGTTCTCTCTCTCTCTCTCTCTCTCTCTCTCTCTCTCTCTCTCTCTCACACACACACAAGAACACAGGTTTAAAGGGAAAAACGTCTCACAATTCCCACACACATGAATTCATAAGAACACAGATTTTAAGGGGAAAAGATAAAAAGGTGAATTGGAAAGTTTCTCTTTTGCACACTTATATGATTTTTCATTTTCAACCTGGATGTCAAAATTTACTTTGGTTGTACCAGAATTACTTGGTTTACTATTATATTCTTTGATTAGATAGCAAAAGCTCATCTATTAGTGTATGCATGCGCGAGCGCACCAGCATAAAACATTATCCTACTTTTTTTATCCATATACAAGAAACATTTATCAAAAAACAATGTCTATCATGAACCCCTATGTTTGAAACACTGCTTCTGTAGAAATCATCTGCATTACAGATTTTTAGCATAATTTTTTTAAACCTACATTTTATGATTGTAAAAAAATTGCTTAAACCTGCATTTTATGACTGTAAACAAATTACAAGGAGTTTAAGCACACTTATTAACAAAACTTGTTTTTACACTCTTTACACTGTTAGGAAGTACAGTTTTGCAACTCAGAAACATGATTTAAAATCTTCCAACTTAACATATTTCAACTTTTGACTTGGCCCTGAAGATGAGGGGTAATTATTATCAAAACAATGCTTACATCTTCAAGCAGTTGAATTTTGATCTGAAATAAAAATTAGAAACAAACTGCATTGCATAGTATTATTCTGAAAAAAAAAAAAAACTGTGTTGCCGAATTATTCCGGGAAAAAAAAAAAATTCCATTTTACGTAATATTTATGTTAATCACAATTCACTGGAGCCAATACCTTCAAAAATTGTTTATGAAAGCTAAAAAGAATTTTGCAATTATTTTTCCTTATGACTGGTAATTAAAAAAGAAAAGGATTCCTGTAAACAGTGAATAATACAATAAAATGATGAAGAGAAAACATAATTTTTTTAAGAATAACTTAGCATCATTTGAGTGTAATGAGTTCAAAAAGTAGGAACTGTACACCAAATTAAACTCAAAATAGTATAACTATATACTAAAAATCCGAAAATTTATTGGCGTAGAATAAATAATCAAAATTTCCAAGCTTTCGCACATCAACCAGATGGCTTTCTCAAGGAAGGTAGACAGCTAACTGCAAACTGGATAATAGAACGTTTCAACACTTTAAACGCGGTGACTTGACTAGACAATAAATGATTAGGAGCAAACGTGATATTTCGAAGAAATGAGGTCACGTTGGTTGGGCACGCGGTACTACCATAGTACCGTTGGTTGGGCACATGTACTACCATAGTACCGTTGGTTGGTCACGTTGGTTGGGCACGATTTCTACCATAGTACCGCGTGCCCAACCAACGTGACCTCATTTCTTCGAAATATCACGTTTGCTCCTAATCATTTATTGTCTAGTCAAGTCATCGTGTTTAAAGTGTTGAAACGTTCTATTATCCAGTTTGCAGTTAGCTGTCTACCTTCCTTGAGAAAGCCATCTGGTTGATGTGCGAAAGCTTGGAAATTTTGATTATTTATTCTACGCCAATAAATTTTCGGATTTTTAGTATATAGTTATACTATTTTGAGTGTAATGAGCCTGTGTGTTTGTATTTTTTTTTTTTTTTTTTAAATTGGAGGTTTAACGACCACCATGAGCAACTCAATGGGCTATAAGCAGTCGCCCGTCCCTAATTTAGGGTCACTGGTTCCAGGGAAGGGAGAGAGCCAGTGCCGTAAGACAAACACAACATCCATGCCTGACCGGGATTCGAACCCGGACCCCTTACGGACGAATGATCAGAGGCCAACGGCTTAGACCACTGCGCCACCGGGGCGGCGTTTGTATTTTATTTACATGTGTACTTATGAATGTTATAATCTTAAAATTTTTTTGTAAGATAGTTTCAGTATAATATATATAATAGATTGCAGAATTACAGTAACTCCACATAACTCACACATCAACAAAAATTCAGCTGTTATTAATAAGGTCACCACAAAATGCAAAATTGTATTTTTTAAACAAAAAAACAACAACTATACATACAAATTAAAAAAAGGGGTGTTTGTTTTGAAAGAAAAAATACAGAAATTTGTTTCACTCTGTAAGAAGTTTCAACAGATATACCACTGATAGATTATAGTATTCTAGTAGAAACTGCTTAAATTTCAATTAACTGAATAATGTTTCTTTTAGGATTTACACATGAAACAAAATTTCCATATCACTGTTACAACTAGATGTCAGTGAGCTGAAGAAATGCATATGCAAAATCGTATTTTTTTGTCCATGGGCACACTACAGAAAATTGGAAAACGAACTGAAACACATGGTGGATGTATGTAAGATGACTCACACCAACAACACTGAACATGCAATAATCTTTTTCTGGCATATAAAATGTCTTTCTTGTGATCTTTTAAAAATAAGATTTGTTGATGTTGTATTTATAGTTACATGGCAAAAATGAAAAATCATTACCATTCATGTGTAACACCTTGTACTAAAAATATTTTTGAAATGTATTCTGCATTTCAGATGTATATTCGTCTCACAAGGGGTTCAATGTTACGGCGAGCGCTTTCTGCGGTACTTTACCACCATCTTCGGGCCACTATTTCTACACGAGGGTTCCTCGCGTGTGTGTAGTTTTGGAGTTGCATGTCGGGAATCAATGGGTAGGTTTGCTGCCTGTATGTGTTAGGTGATTTGTTTCCAATGTGTCGCCATCTATTGAATGAGTTGGTAAGTATCAGTCGTAAGTATAATTCTATTGTGTGTCTGTATGTGTTAGGTGATTTGTTCACATTAGAAACAAATCACCTAACACATACAATACAGACAAATTAATAACAGATTGGCTGAATGCAAATGAATTAGTTGTTAATATTAATAAAACTAAATTAATGATTTTCTCTAATTCACAAGCTTCACATTTACATGATTTACCGATTCTGATGAATGGAGTCAGGATTAATACGGTCTCAACACACTCTTATCTAGGTACAACTATACACAATGATTTGAAATGGAACAAACACATTGAAAATTTAAGTAACAAGATTTCTAGAAATATCGGAATAGTCAGCAATACTTTGCCAAACTTAACACCAAAAATATTAATTTCTATATATCATACTCTAATTCAAACACACATTAATTATTGCATTTTAACCTGGGGACAAATCACACAATATAATATTAATATACTACAGGTACTGCAAAATAGATTTATAAGACTAATAGATCTTAAAACATCAAATAATTTTCAACCAATCTTAAATATTCGGTCAAAAGTGAACCCCAACTTATATAATATTTTAACAATAAAGCAATTATATGATTATAACTTGGGAAAAATAATGTATAAATTAATTAAAAATGGTATACACAATGATATAATAACACTAAATATACATACTCATTACCACAATACTAGGAATAGATCACTACTAATTCCAATGTTCCCACAAACTGAGAAACTTAAAATGAATATAAATTATAGTGGCCCAAAATTCTGGAACTCATTGCCCCAAGAACTAACATCAATTAATAATTTTAACTTATTTAAAATAAAACTAAAGGCATATCTTATGAAATAATTAGTAAAAAAATAGGCAATTTTGACTAAATGGAAGAAATGTGGGTTAGTATGAATATAGAGTGAGGTGCAAACATTATTTGTTGTTTATTTATAAATATATATGTGATTATATAGTGAAGTGTATATGATACTTGTTTGTTTAGATATAATGAAGACTACTGTTGATGGAACACATTGTTATATGTGTTGGTTGTGAGCAAGTACGTGTACCTACCATATATGTGTTGGCTTGCCTTTTCTGTTCAGCTTTATGTTTTTTGTATTCTGGGGAGAGGAGGGCTATGTCAGGCCTCACGGCCTTTTCCCTCCTTTTCCTAGTTGCTGTAGTGGCAACTGAATGAATAAATAAATGAAATGAAATGAAAATATAATTATACTTACGACTGATACTTACCAACTCATCCAATTGATGGCGGCACATTGGAAGCAAATCACCTAACACATACACAGGCAGCAAACCTTCCCCTCGATTCCTGACATGCAACTCCAAAACTACACACACACGAGGAACCCTCGTGTAGAAATAGTGGCCTGAAGATGGCAGTAAAGTACCGCAGAAAGCGCTCGCCGTAACAACGGACCCCTTGTGAGACGTCTCCTGAGCCGATGAGTATAACTCTTTCTACTAAAATCTTTTAATTAATAGTAAATTTTAAATGTTTGATTGTGCAAGTGAATGAATGTGGAACTGAAAATATATAACCTAACTGTTTTATTTCGGAATTTTTTTTTTTTTTTTTTTTTTTTTTATAACTAACCAAAGGTCCGTAACGTAAGGGACCTCTCAGGGCCGGGAGCACATGCCTCACAGAGCAAACAACATGAGAAATACTTCGACAATATCAGGTAAAATACCTTAGATATTATATATATTTTAAATCATGTAAGTATGTACAACTGATTAATCTCAATTGTATCAAAGTTATTCAACCAATATACTAATATTATAATTACAAACAAAGAATAAACTATTTTCTAAATGTTTTTATCATTTATTTACACAAGAATATTTGAGGTAAAAAAATTTAAATATGTATTCATCTCACAGTGCACATAGATATGCACAGTAATATGAAAACAATTTGTACACCACAGAGAAAATGTCTTTTCGTTTTTGCTTTATAAGTCAAAAACTAGAAAAATTGTGTTCTGGTTTTTGACATAAAAAAGCAAAATGGTCCAGAAAAACCATTTTTGATGTCAAAAACCAAAACAAAAACCAAATTTTTAGCAAAAATTGTAGCTAAATGAAAAAATTACTAGCCAAATTTTCAACAACCCAGCCAAAAAATTAAGGTCTCATAAAGTTTGTATGTGATATTTATTCCAAACTTGATTAAAGGATGAATACCAACTCTTGATTAATAATAAAAAAAAAAAAAAAAAGACAACAGTGTGAAAATTATTTAAATAATTTGAAATCGTTTCTTCAAATTTTATAGAAATTGTGACTATCAGGGGAAAAAAATAACATTCAAATGCTGATTACTTTTTTTTGCATGTAAAAAGAAAATGACAAGACAAGTTTTGCTGAGAACAAATTTACTGAAGTAAACCAAGAGATGTTGGTTGTTCTATCACTCTCAGCAGAGATGGAGTGGTATTAATGAAAAGTTGGGTAATGCAAGAAGTGAAAAAACAGCACTGCACTTTTCACTAAAAATTCAAGTAGGGGAGGGCTGCATATCATATTCTGCTTTCCAAAGATGATGGGTCATTCAGCAGCTGCAGCAGTACACAGAATTGTTGATTTAGCATTCTGTGACTCCTAGTTCTATTAGCTCTCCCATTTGTAAAACACAGCACTATGATGAACTCAGATGATTTTTTTTTTTTTCTTCTTCCACTGCATATCTCAAATGGCACAGAGGCAAAAGAGATTCACCAGAAATGCACAATTTCATTTCTGGCTTGTCAGTTCTTTGTTTTAATTGCATTTGGCAAACTGGCAAATATTCAACATGGGCCTTGATATATTATTTATGAGTTTAGCAAGTAAGATAATGGCTAAATTGCTCTGATAACAATCACTGGATCAAAATAATGTACTAAATACAGCAAAGGTACTAAATCCTGTGAAGTTTTCATAACACAAAGTTTTGCATTAGCGGTTACAAAGAGTTTTGAAATGAGTTTTACTGTTCTTGTTGTTTTTATTCTAATTTAGACAAATTTTCAAAGTGTATGTTACACTTTTTCATTATCAACTTTGTTTTTCACCTGCGTTTCAGTTAAGGTTAACAGTCGGAGAAGGTTACAGTTACCAGCTTGTCTTCTTTGAAGTTATTGCTAGGAAATAATTTTATTCCACTGACGTGGTAGTATCCAGCCTGGATGGTCATTAATGATGAAGTCTTTTCAATTAATAATCTAAAGCAACTTATGGGAATTTACTAGGAAATTTTTTTCCTTAATAGCAAATTTTCGGAGAAAACTCTTCTCCTTCTTCAGGCTGTCTTGTTGTTGTCACTTTTTGCTTGTCACTATCATGGTTACGGTTTACCTTGACGGTTACGGTTAACCTTGACGGTTTAGGTTATTTTTCAACAAATCCTGCCAGATGTTAGGCAGGGAAAATCCTTTGCAGTCATTGATGATGGAATTTTGATTTTTCTCAATCTCTATTCCTTCTTTCAGTTTTCTTTTTTGGAAATTGCTTTGGAAACTGATTACTTTAAGGGAATTCCAATCCATGCTGTGCCCAGTTTCTCTAACATGCCTATCTAATCCAGTCTTGTTGGAGCAATTTTTTATAGCTGCTTTATGCTCAGCTATACGAGTTTCTAGTCTGCGACCTGTTTCACCTATGTAAGATAGTCCACAACTACAATTTACTTCATAAACTACTCCTTGCATTTTTAAAATATCTTCTTCTCTTTGAACTATTTTAGGGAAAAAAATTTTAACTTTGTTCTCTAAACTTGGAGCTAGCCTAATATTGTATTTTTTTACTAATTCTCTTTAAAGACTCAAATAAACCTTTGTGATAAAAAATTTTTCTAGTGAATTTTACTTCTTGCTTTTGTGGGTTCTTCGTACCATTAAAATTCAGAAGCTTCTCAATTTCTTCTTTAGGATAGTTACTCTCTGCAAGTATGACTTTAAGCTCTTCTTTATGGGCTTCTTTTTTATCTGCAGTAGAAACTATTTTATTAATTTTTTCTAAAAACTGACTTGCTACATTTTTCTTAATAGAAACTGGATGATACGAATTGAAATCCAGTAGTCTTTTAGTATTCATTGGTTTTTTATACCAACTAGTGAGGAATTTTTCATCTTCATAATAGATAGTAATATCTAAGAAGTTTATTCTTCTTTCTTTTTTAAGTTCAATAGTGAACTTAAGGGAATCATCTAATTCATTGAATGAGTCTAGAATTTTTCCTGGAACAATTTCTGAGCTATCTATTATAAATAAGATGTCATCCATGTATCTGCTATATAAGCAGAAGTATGTGGGTTGTACTAGTATCTTTTCTTCTAGTTTTCCCACATAATAGTTAGCCAAGAGTGGGGAGAGTGGGGAGCCCATAGCTAGCCCCGATTTTTGAATGAAAAAAGTTTTCCCAAATTGAAAGTAGTTGTTCTGCAAAGAGAAAGTAAGCATTTCAAAAATTCCTACTAATATGTTTTTTTCCTTGTTGTGAAAAACTATTAGGTCTGCCAAGTCTTCCGCTATAAAGTCTATAAGTTGATCTATATTAATGTGAGTATA
The DNA here is from genome assembly GCA_039090855.1 of Macrothele yani. Taxonomy (NCBI): domain Eukaryota; kingdom Metazoa; phylum Arthropoda; class Arachnida; order Araneae; family Macrothelidae; genus Macrothele; species Macrothele yani. The sequence goes on along the minus strand of CM077028.1, from coordinate 67,685,545 downwards.
CATAGACACTATATCTAAACTACCCATAATAGGAGAATCTAATTTAGGAAGAAGTTCTAGTTTTTCTTTTAGCTGCATTGAGTTTTTAATCAAGTTAGGTGGCTCTTTTAAAAGATTCTGAAGGTGTGACTTTAAAAAATAGTTTAGATTTGAAAGAATAGAGTTTTTTGAGTCTATTATTGGTCTAATTGGTTGGTGTTCTTTATGCAGTTTGACTATTCCATATATTTGAGGTAATCTGAACTGTAATTTTGAGAATTGTTTATAGTTTTCTGGAAGCTGGTTTTTCTTTTTTTGAAGTGAAATAAGCTTAGAGACTTTTCAAGTTTTTCTTTTAATTTTCTTTCCAAAATGTGTGTTGATAACTGATGATTTTTAGAGAATCCCGATTCATTATGTGCCCAATATTTCTTATATGCCTGTATAATCCTGTTTTGTCAGGCAAGTTTTTTATTTCTAATTTGTGTTATGCTATCTTAGTTTTCTATTGTTTGCTGGACTTTCCAATATAAGCTAAGTCTACAATTACAGCCTATGCTGACAATTACTATCTTGTTTTAGAAAGAAGTAGACATAAGTAAGTGCACAGAACCAAATTCTTTTCTAGCTATAACAACAAAGAATATGGATAAAATTGTTAACTGCAACCATTATTGACTGTTAACCAAACTGCAATAAAAGCAAATAATAAAGAAGACTTGAGGTAAAAGTGCTGTTGAATTTAAAAATGTGTCTGAATCAAAATAAAGAAAACTGTTGTTAAACTCATATTAAAACTTTTTGTAACCATTAAATATATAATGCAGCCATGGAATATATGATTAGCAAAATTTTATATTTTGAAGCAATGTTTTTCAAATGTTATTGCTTTTACATGCCTATTAATCTTCTCAGCATAATTCAGATATGTGATGCTGATACATAAAAAATACATATAAATGCATGCATGATATAAAGAAAAGTGATTAGCATCCAAATTGGAAGAGGATTAGCACAATAAACTTCAGGCTTGGATGGCATATATATACAATAGTGTTTTACCTTGCCTAAACATGTGATGGAAATCAGCAGGGCTCTGCATAATAAGGAAAGACACTATTGAGGAGGAATACAATGCGAATAATTTGGTTAAGAGCTTGGAATATGCTTGGGTTAGATTCTTAGTTTCCTCACAATGATGTACATCAACTATCATACCTTCTGTCCAATGAGAGGCTAAATGCATACAGGCATATCACTAAGCTGTTCTCTGAGAGAGATTCACAGGTTAGCTTCTCAAAGAAACCTCATCTGCCAGATTAAATTTTAAACCTAATTATGTTAGATTTTTTTCTACTGTTGATGCATCAAACTTCTCCAATAACAGCAGTCCTGGCACACAACTTGAGATTCACAGAAATCCATCACACATCTCGCACAAGACTTTTGGTGCTTCAGGCTTATTTTTATTTATTTTTTCTTGTATAGTCCTCCCATGATTGCCTTGACCTTTCTAACTTTCTTTACTGTGACTTGGGCTGAATAAAATCTCTTAGTAAGCATCTCACCATTCATTCTTTCAACATAGACAAACCACCTCAGAATATTTGTCTCCACCTTACTAACAACATTTTGCTTCACATTACACATCTGCAGCACATCATCACTCCATTTTTCTAAAACTAACAGCAAATTATGTCTTTTCCTGTAGCACAATCAATGAGGACCCAAATGAAAGAAGACAATGCTTGGCAAGAGAAATACAAATCAGATATGAGTTGAGTACATTTCTCTTGGCCAACTTTAAGTAGCATTGTCAAGATCCAGAAACGAGCAACAAATCAAGGTTTACCTTAAGACAACTCAAGTGCATGGAAATCTCTTAAATATTAATAAGCAATAAACACACAAAACACTGTTTCTTGCAAGATCTTCCAAACCTCTTAGAAAATATTTTTTTAACACATTTAGAAAACAATAATAAAATTATCGACACCAGCTGTTTAGCAGCTAATGAAACATTTTTTATGATTTTCATTTAAACTTCTTTCAGCTATGTAACAAATTTTTTTTAGTCAAGCCATTTACATGTGTGCATGGTATGGGTTACTAGCTAGTACTAAATAAGACAAGGGGGAGGAGATATTTAAATCTTGATATACACGAGCATATACTCAATGTTACAGTTTTTTTTTTATCATTATAACATAGTCTATTGAAATATACACAAGACATCAGAAACATTTTCAGATTTGAGTCTATTTACTGTAGTACATTACATATATTTGTATCATCTATGGTATCAAAACCAAACTAACACATACAAATCAGACTGCTGCACAACTGATAATGCACGAGCGCGTGTGCGCGCACACACACACAACCCATCATCTAGAAAAACCACTGAAGGCGTCATGAAAGTTCATATGCAAGAAGTTACATCTTCACTCAAAACTGATCTTTTTACCTGTATCCAGTTATGAATGCTGTCCACAGAACTCTTATGTGATAGACTTGGGGAAGGACATGGAGACATATTCTCAGCAATAAGTAGCTTGGCTTCCTAAAAAAAAAAAAAAAAAAAAAAGGCACACATTAATGAAGAATGGGGTAACTGTTATTCAGTCATCTAATTGCAGAACAAGAAACAAATTAATTTCTCAACTTTCTGAAATTTTGACAATTCATCATGGTCTCTATTAATAATTCAGATCAGAACAACATACAAATGCATAACAATGGTAACACCAACCTTTAAAGTTTCTGTTCACTGAATTTACAAACTGCCAATTATATTAAATGATACAGAAATGGATTATGTTATGTCCAAATGATTATTTCATAGAGTAAAAATTCCTGCTAAAATTAATCAGTTAGAGGAATCTTTCTTAAAAAATCATTTGTGGTTTTGAAACACTTCAAGAAGACTTTCAAATGACATCAAACTTTATGCATGTTATTCCTTGGAGAACATGTGATCAGGTCAGGATGAGGTGTTCAAATACAATTCTGAAAACACAAAAGCAGAACGAAGTTCAGAAATTTGGTACTTTTATGAAAAAAGAGTGTATGAGAGTGATATCGCCTCTGTAACAACTACTTCAACCGTAACATATGCTAAGAAAATATGTATGTTCAATACCATTGCCAATGAAATAAGGACTAAGATACCAGTAAAATCTTCGAAAAATAAAAATGTAATGATATATTAAAATGTCAGGCAGTAAAAATAGGGGGAAAACATTGTAAACAACAGCTCAGGGACCGAAAAAATCTATAAAAGTTATTAGACTTAGAAGATTTAGACTCCACTTATTTAGGCTTAGACTCGATTTAGACACTGATTTTTTACACCATGCTTAAGCTAGTTGCTATTGTGCTGTAATTTGTTTATACTCTTGGATATTAGCACTGAGTCAACAGTACAAAGCAAAATACTTATGTGAGAAGCATCTACAGGGTGATCGTAAACTTGTGCAACCCAAAGTTTGAATTTTCATAAATTGTTGCTAAATCGTTATAATCATTCTTTCTGCCACTAGATGTCACTACCATACTCTTATGAAGTAATACTTGTTAAAAATTCGTACGTATGGAACATGATAAATTAATGGCGTGCTGTCTCCGTACGATGTCATCAAACCACCATTCCTAATTGTACAATACAAGATATGATTTTAAAATATTTAAAAGGGCAAGATCTTTCGGGGCTACAATAGCACCCGTCCTCAGGCCACCCAAACAGTGCCACAGAGCACTCGGAAGCACCATAATATATAACCAGTCCCCCCAAGGAGACCCACAATGCATTTGTTCAAAAAACAGGTGATGCCAATTGAGGAAAACAGCAAAACAGAAAGTAATACAAATAATATAGTTGATTAACTAAGTAAGGTCCTCTTCTTCAGTAGGTTGAAGGGAAGAAGTAATTATTTTCCTCCATTGTCTAGGAACAAAAACAGGTAAGTCCAAGTTACAACAGGTAGTACCATAAGAAATAATATACAGACTCTCTGTAAAAAAGACGGTTTGTTTGTTAACAATAGAGGAAAGTACTATTGTATTAGGCCAATCGGGAGAATAACCTCCCTGGCGAACAGCTGTAGTAAATGATGTAGAAATGGAGTCAGTTCGAAGTGCATATTTGTGTTCTGACAACCTTAATGTTCAGACTTCTAAGGGTAGAACCTATGTAGTATTTAATATCATCGTTAGAGGCCGTGGGAAGCAATGGGATACAATAAATTCCTGCTTTATTCAAAGTTGCGACTGGATCTCAGTCGTTACGTATGGTTGAAAAAATGTTTTTGGTGCTAATTCCAAATTTAATATTGTATTTATGACATACTTTCCGCAATATGGGAACCACGAGAGGGATGAAGTCAACTTTACCAACGTATATAGGAGATACAACCTCCGTTGACAACGTCGTAAATCTTATTCTTTGAAATTTCTGTAGAAGTTCCCGAAAGAAGCAGGCAGAGTATCCAAATGATATGGCCAAGTTCTGCATGAAAGCTAGTTCGTCCTGACGAATCTGACGGGTTGAGGAATGAGTAAACGCACGTTTAATTAAAAATCGTAAGGCTGAAGCTTTATGTTCCAGGGGTGGGAAGATACAAAAGATATAAGACAAGGTATGAAGGTCGGTTTTCTATAGACAGATAATTTGATAAGATTACATGTCAAGTCACGAGTCAATAAGATGTCCAGGAAGGGTAATATACCATTTTGTTCAAGTTCCATAATGAAGGTGATAGTAGGATATTGGTTGGAAAGACAGGTGGTAAATTCATTCAGAAGTAACATGGAGTGAGGCCAGAAGACCAACATATCATCCACGTATCTTAAGAGGAGTGCCGGTTGGTACGTGAATTGGCTCAGTACTTTTTCTTCCAATGACTGCAGTAAAATTTCTGCCAGAACAGGGGAGAGAGGAGACCCTATTGGTACCCCCTCCATTTGTTGGTAGAATTTGCCATCAAATTTGAAATAAAATCGTTTTGCAACCAATTTCAAAGCAGAAATGATTGCATCGACCTCCAATGGGGAGATTGAGTAATCAGCAAGTAATTTCCCTTCAATAATCGAGTGGACTGCCTCAAGTGGAACGCTTGGAAACAGAGACACCACATCAAGGGAAGCCATAACAAATGAGTTTCCCTTGTGATCAAAAGATTTTATTCATGTTAATGCCTGGGTAGAACTGTTAATGGATACTGATGAATTTGTAGCAAGTGGTTTTAGGTAAGTTGCTAAAGCCCTCTCCAACATACGGGTGGGGCTGGCATATCCCGAAATCAACAGTCTGAGGGAGCGGTCAGGTTTGTGGGTTTTGATTTTCCCAAACAACTCAGGGACTCTTGTACCAACAGGAGGTTTCATTTTGGTAGAAATGGACGTAGGCAAGAGACCCCGGTTCCTGAGTTTGCTTAACTCAGTGACAGTCGCATTTGTCGGGTCAGAGCAGAGTACTCGATGTGGAATCAAAGCTATGTAACAAAAGAGTACCTGTCTGCCCAATATCCTTAAAAAATTCTGAATTTATTCATCATGAACTAGCAGCTTTACCACATTTTAGGGACAAATTACTATTACCCGCTTCATGACCACCTATGGAGCCCCACTCATCCATTAACGTCATTGTCATAAACATTAAATGATCTCTAAATGCTTTTTCTTTCTCTTTACAGTTTTACTCGCTGTTCATAAAGGAGTCCACACTTTTCTGTTCTTAAAATACTGCTACACCACACACTTTCTTTGCAGCTTGAAAAACCCATCTTTTATAACTATTCCACTCAAATTCAATACTTTCAGTTTTCGACGGGCACTGGGTCAGTCTGGAGCACATGGCGTAAAATTCTCATCTCTATTATATATTTTATTTATAGGGATATTTTTAGCAAAAAACTACAAAAAAATTTTAAAATTCAGAAGAAAAGTTCTTCTGGCCTGAAAACCGGAAGACTATAAAAAACGGAAAACTTCCACAAAATCCGGAAGAGTTAGCAGGTATAATTTAAATGAAACATTGACAAATATTTCTCAAAGAAAATTTTATTTTTTTTTTTAGGTATAAGGAAATGTGTAAAAAAAAAAAAGCGATCTATGCGTAAAATCGTAAAGAACAGTTAAAATGTCTAAATTTTATGCGTAATGCTTAAAGTTGGCAGGTATGGAAATGCTGTCATTATTTAAAAATCAAACCAGAGGATACAAAGCAGAGGACTAGTCTCAATAAAAAAAAACACACACCGATACATCCATGTCTTCAAAAGTGGTTCAATAAAAACGACTCAGAATAAAAATGGAGGGGTTTAAAAAAGGGATGCCAAACAAATGGAAAGTGTTAAAAACCTTTAAAAACTGGGAACATGAAAATCTACAAATAGCAGTCACATTATTGACACATCAAGATTTCTTGTTTTAAAAATTTGTTTTCCAATAGATTTTTTTAATACCAACAAGATAAAAAATCCACTGGAAAATTTTTTTACATCGGCAGCACAAAAAGAAGTTTACTCGCTCCTTTAAAAGAGCATATTCAGGACTGGAACAAGAATATCCCAAAGACAGCACTTATACAGCATTGCATGACTCAGGTTGCAGAACCAGACTGGGAAAATACAACCATCCTATCTGGCCATGGCAAATCAAGGAGATTCTGACTACTGAGTCTGTTTGGATTGAAAAGATCTGGCAGAAAAACTGCAACAATCAAGCCACAATAGATCTATCAAAAACATGGAAAGATCATATAAAACATCATAAAAATAACAAGAAAAATCATAAAAAACAAAAAAACAAAAAGGAATTCGTCACATATTACTCATGAGGTTACCCACCATGATGAATACAATCAAGATCAACAACACGATGATGAATTGCAGATCCAATGGGAAGCCACTATGTCGATTCCATGTACGCCAATGAGATCGAAATTCATGGACACCACCACGAAGAAAAGAACCCCAACACCATGCACAATAGCATTTCTTTTTTAAAGTTTACATAACCATTTAAATTCATCTTATCCATACTAGTGGTAGACAAATAATGTTGATATACTAAACAATTGATTTATGTGATGAACACGTATTTAGAGACATATAGTATATTACTATATGCTATACTATATTACATGTACAATGACTTATACTTTTTTTTATTATTGGCCTTTTCCCACCAATTAAATTTGTGGATGCTTTTATGCCTGAAGATAGTGCTGGTGATTAAGAGTTCAATGCTTAAACCTGAGTCTTATCTCCCATTTGTTTTTATCATGAAGATTTTTTTTTCCAAGTAGCCCATTATATGTCTTTATGACCCTAGTTGTTACTGCCAACTCTTTTACAAATCCCAAGAAAAACAGCCTTTTCTCTTTGTCTAATTTCTGTCCCTTATGTTACTGTTAGTAATGTACTTTTTTATTCATTTTATCTAGAATGATCTAACTATACTCTGAACTGTACTGCATAATGAATAAAAAAAAAAGAAGTATATTAATAATAGGAACACAAAAGGCATGAATGAAACTCCAAACCAGCACATGTGTCAGTGAATTAATCAGTAATTTTGGTATTAAAAGCAAACAGATCACAATTCTATATACATATGTGAAAGAAAAATTGTTGTTTTCTCTAAACTAATTACAAGTATAAATTACAACAAATATATTTTTTTCTTTTCCTTTCCTCTTGTTGTGCAGGTTATTCTACAGAAAACTATTGTCATTTGTGATGTGAACTAGAACAAATAATAAAGGATATTATCATTTTTATGGTAAGTGCAAATAGATATTGCTGTACAAAATTACTGTCAACAGTGAAACAGCACACACTGCTATGGGCTCAATATTTAAACCTCTTGCTTAGATTAAAATCAAAAATGCCTTTCTTCAGATCCAACACAGAAACTGGAATGCAGTACAGGGTAAAGGAAGAATTCAGTAATGCTTCAGTACTAAAAGCATAACAAATTTATGTTGCAATTATAGCTTACTAACATTTCTGGCTGACAACAGAAAGGGGCAAAAGCTTGTCTTACACATAGCGGAATGCGTAATGCTCAAGAAATGCTAACCCAGTTGGAAATCATAAAATTTTGACATGAAAAAAATAAAAAAATATCTGAGCTGATATGATGAAAATATAGCAATTTTGTATATCAATAATAAAACCAAACACAGTGCACAGATATTGGATAACTGTTTCTTGTAAAGATAAAACACTGCATGCAATGAAATAAATGCTCACAACTTTACAGAGCAATGTACATAGTAATATTGGTAAAACATATAATAAAGGCTGCAATAGGACAACCCATATGGAAAAAATTTGTGTCAATTAGTCTGAATAATTGGAGCAATACAAAAAAAAAAAAAAAAACCACCTACAGTATTAAATGAAGTTGGCATTAGGGGCATTAGGGGCATTATGTTTGGCATCTTATGCTTAAGTTTCACACAACCAAAATCTTCCTATTTGTGACCTTGGGACCTGAGCATTTAAAGGGTTAACCAGTAAGACAGACTAACTTATATCACTGTTATAAAGAATATGTATATTCTTATAATTTAACATATTCTTATGAAGAATATGTTGTCTGAGAATATGTATTTCTCAGAGTACAAGGTACAAATATATTTTTTTCCTTTCCTTTCTTCTTGTCATAGCTTAATGGTCTAAGGAAAACTATTGCTATTTTTACTTGCATACAAAGTTTTGATTTCAGAAGAATTTCTTTCCAAAACGCATGCAAAACACCAAATTTTTTTACTATTTTGGAATAAAATATGCAAAACAAAATTGCAGTGCTGCCAATATTGCAAAAATTTTGAAATCTTGTGATGTACTGCAATTCCTATTAATATTTTTTCATAGTTTCCCCCACTTTAAATTGATTTATTACATGAAGAATTTTCCCCATGAAAATACACACACATTTCTTTTACACTTTTACCACTATTTTTTTTTAAATCTTTGCTACATGTTTTACTTTGGATGGGCAGAAAACAACAATCCTAGTTCATTAACAGAACAAGAGAGGTTGAGCATCGACACACAATAAACAATTATGGCAATTAACGTCTCTTCTGCTTGTAAAAGTACTACCCATCTGCTGAATATGGTTGCTGTGTGCAGATTATCTGAACCATTAAATCTAAATTAGCAAAATTATATTGTAAATGATACAAAAATAAACTTGTTAACTAAGAAAATATGAGGAAAATGCTCATAAAACAGGTTGAGTGGCAAACCTTCAGCTTTATTTCTTCTTTCAGCTGTTGAACCTTTTTCTTCTCTGATTCGAGCTGATCCAAGCATACCAGCATATCACTAGCCAAGCTCTCCTAAAAATGAATTAAGAAAAGTATTCACAAAAAGATAATGACAAACTATGACATATCTTTATTAATCATTCAGAAGTAAAACAGTGATATCCATCAGCAAAATTATAACAAAACTGCAGTGGCAGGAGCAATACCATCACACCACATTATGTACTTTTTCACTTACTGCATCTGAAGCTTTTAGATATTTTAAATTGCACATACTGGTAAGTGAGAAATGCATAGCAATTCAGAACTGAATTAGAGGCAAATTCTGCTTTGTACAATTTGTGGGTTCCAGGAATCTTTCATGTAAGGTAAATCCATGTAAAAAGAGACATAAATTCCCATAGGAAATAAAATAAATAGGAAGAATGAGCTCCAAGCACGTTTTTTTCAACAATTTTACATATTTTATCACAATTAGCATATTTTGAATAATGACCTTTATATTTGTAAATTATTTTATTGCATAAAAATATGAAAATACAATAATAGAAGCTAGTTCAAGACATATACATGCATACATATCCATAAGCTGTTTTCTGAGATTCAGAGGTTAGCTTCTCAAAGTAAGAGCAACTGCAAAATCAAAGTTACTGATGATGTTAGAATCTCACTTACTCTTGATATATCAAACATCTCATTTTACAGCAGCCTTGGCACACAAAGGCTGCTGTAAATTGAGACAGTAAATTGAAACAGCTCAAAATGGATAATCCCAACATTTCCCATTTCTCAATGAAAGAAAAAATATTCCTCATAAATACATGGGAAATTTGCTAGAATGTTCATAGCAATCAGATAACAAATACTGACTGTTCACAGCAATCAGATTATAAATACTAAAACTGCTTGTAGTTCTTACTGATCATCCATGTACCATCCCTCAGAAAACAGAGAGCATACTTGAACAGAAATTGGGAGATGAGAGTTCAATTCCAGTTCCTGGGAGATTAAATTTTCATGTTTTCTGAGAGATGTTACATGGATGATCAGTAAGAACTACAAGCAATTTCAGTACTTATGATCTGACTGCTGTGAATAATCAGTACTCATTATCCGATTGCTACAAATATATCCAGCTTTACACAAAACACAATTTTTTGTATGCCTAGCCTCCACTGCATGAGTGTAACAGAAACAACTATCTTTTCTGGTGCTACATGTGATATACTGATGCTACTACTTATTTCTTGTTGCTAGGAGGGGCAAAGCATTCTAGCACCCAGTGAAGCAGTCTAAGTAAATAAAAATAATTTATTCAAATTTAAAACAGTAATGTGATGAAAATTATATGTAGTTCATTCCATATTAGCTATCAGGTGATCTCATGCCAGTCAGTTTTATGAATGAGCAAATGGGGAATCAAGGTCAGACATGAGTTTCCACTTCTGAAAGTGGTTACAAAACAATGTGAGATTTGTTGAAATACAAGTCATTTATGTAACGACCTTTCGTTACTTTTAAACTTTTTGCATGTTATCTCCCTAGTAAGCTCTATTTGACATGTCGTGGAAGAATCGCCGATTTCCTGATAATTTCTTTGACTGTTTCAAGGTTTAAAAATATATATAGTTAAAATATTATTAAATTATTGTAAGTTCCTTTATCTAGAAATTCATATATTTTACATACCTTTCATATGGGAACCAAGTAGTCATGCTGTTTTCTTTTGCGTGATACATATCTTAAGGCTTTACATGCGAGGTTCAAATTTTTGAAGAAATCTTGAAGAAAAAATCCTTGTGTCCAATAAAAGTAGCATTTGTAATAAGGTTAAAAAACAATGGGAAGATATGTACATGACTAGAAATGGAATGCCTGAAACAGCATAGAAGCAATGTATCTAGGAATTCATATAACAAAAGGCTTTCCGTGTGTTCTTCGAAAGTACTTCCAAAAAATAAAAAAATATGAAATACTTTTTCACCCTGAGTAGGATTCCTACGGGGAAAATGCCGCTAATATGATAAGCGTAAAACCTAATCCATTTCAAATTCAGACTGTGAAATTTCTTGCTTCTAAGCATGGGATAGAATACCTCATTACTTCTAGTATGCAACCTCGTAACATGGTCTTTCAAACTGGACATGCAATCAGAATCGCTTAGCTGTTGGAGTGGGTTACAGCCAATGAGGCATCTCTCTCTTCTCTCGAGTTTTCATGGCAAGCATGGGCATGCACATCTTCAGCTCTGTACTGGCAAAAGTCGTTCCCGCTATCAAACAGCAAAGACACAGTGTTTTACGAAAGATGGTAAAATTAAAAAAAAAACCAAACCTGGCTGGCTTGGCCTTGTTACTGCTTGAGTGTAAGAACTGTGGAATGCAATTTTACTAGAAATGGTTATAAAATCTCTCAAAAAGATGCTGCATAAGTAATGCAATGGATGTTACTGGAGTTATTTGGAAACTCTGACAGTGAATCATACTTCGAAAGATTTTACAGAAGATAATCTCAGAAATTTGCATAATTCACTTCAATAAATATATTTTCCAAACTCTTGAAATTTAATGTCTGCTTATACATGAGATCACGTCATAAAGATGGGTCAGAAATCACGTAACTGTTCCTTTGTCACTGTTACTGAAAAATCACTGTCACCGTTACAACCAGTGACAAAAAGTAACACTTCTAAAGTCACTGATAAGAATGTCACCATGTCATTACTGTTGAAACATCACAGGTCACTAGTGATGCCAGCTTTCTTCAAACGAAACCGTTTTTTTGTGCTCGTCTCTTCCGGAAAAGTCTTTAGGAATGGACATGAATGATAATAAAGTGTTAATGTGCTATTCAGCATTCCACATAATAGAATGTCTGACGCCAAGCATAGAAAAACCAGTGAGATGTAGAATTACAATATTTCACCATCATTGATGAAAATTTTCCTTTGTGTGATATTTGTAAGCAAAACCTCTCTTACAAAAGTTTGAAACTTGCCGTTCCATCGCTGCTCTGTCAGCCCTGTCGTAAACAGTAATTTTGTCACTGATACTAGTAAAACAGTGACTCACCATCCCGTTACAGTTCCGCCATGCCTGTCATAAACCGTGATTTTGTCACTGTTCAAAGTCACTGTTGCTTCCGCGGAAGGGTCACCATTGTCACTGTGACAGGAAAATCACTATTACGTCCACTTTTATCATCTTATGCATGAATATGTACAGTAAGTAACTGTGCCAATCGGAAACACTATGATGAAATACAAATGCCTAAAATACATTCATATTATTAATTATAAAGACTTACAAAGTTTTTTAGAAAAACAGTTGAAAGAACCACATAAATATGTAATTTAATAGAATTATTTTTATTAAAATTACATATTTATAAAAAATTATAGATTTATGGACATGAAATACATTTTTTATAAGTACTTTGAGACATAAATTTTAAGATTGCACTTACTTTTTCCTCTCTTAATTTGGCAATCTCAGATGTCAGACTGTGTTTTAAGTTATCAACATTGTAGCTGTCCCTGGGTTGCAAGAAAATGAAAGACACATAAATATATTTGTTTACAATATAATAAAAAATACAACATGAGCAAGAAAGTACAATGAAAACCACACAGAATATATTATTGCCAGTGATAAGAATATATTCAGCAAAATTTGTTTTACAAAACTACAAAGTCTGTCAATAAAGTTAAATGGTGTCGTAATGCATAAACGAAAAGGTTGTTAAAAGTGCAGTAACTTGCATAACACAGTCAAGTACATGAGCAACATGTCCATAAGTCCATATCCAGCTGTGAGAAAGGGTGTCACACAGATAGTGTGTGATTGCAGCTGATGTACATGTAAGTGCACATTGTCAGCGTGCAAAAAAAAAAAAAAAAAATGGAAAAAAGAACCATTATAAAATTCTGCTTCAAATTCGGCCATTGCTGCATTGAAGCACCCACTACATTCTTCTGATCTGGCACTGGCTGATTACTTTTTGTTTCCTTGTTCAAATTAGCTCTGAAAGAGAAGAGATTTGCAGACATTTTGGACATTCAAGTGAATGTGATGACCCAGCTGCACACAATAACAAAGGAAGACTTTTCCCACAGCTTCCAACAGTTATATGAATAATGTAAAAGTGCACTACATCAGGGAAAGGGGTGGCAACATTTTGAAGACAAGTACAGTATGTTTTCTTAAATATTACCTGCTTTGTTGATTTTTCAAATGCATTCACTGAACTTTATTGAGACACCTTGTATGACAAAAAAGAGCTAAATACACATAATATAATACTTGTAAAATTCCAAAGTTCAAAGCCATTACTTCCTAAATCTGGAAATAATAATAATAAATCTGCAGAATTATCAAATTATCTGAAAAAATAAAATTCCTTATCTGTATTTGCAAGAATAAATCTTTGCAAATACAGATAAGGAATTCAGTAGTGAAAATCTCATGTATGTTCAGATTTCTATGCTGAAAAAGATGTGTGTTTTATTCCTGCTCCAGGGCAATGCAATATTTAAATTTGAGACGACTTCATGGTTACAGTTAAAAATATGGCACTTCTACAGAGAACTGTATCAGTAGCATTTACGCGCAACATCATCACATTTTATCTGATCAGAAGTCGGAGACTTCACTGGAATTGAACCACATCATTACAAAATAAATTTCAAACATAAGGAAGCAGTCTTTTCTTCTTAAAGCCAAGCAGCCTATTTATTCATATAAAACAAAACTGTGAAACATGGAAACTGAGGTTCAGCTCTAAAAGGGAATTCTTGTAATTGCACATATTTTGATATTTCAAACAGATCATGTATATTCTATTTGACTTCTGATGTAAATGGTCTCATACTAAAAGCAAATGAACATAGGTCAAATATGATCATCACATTCTTCTTTTCTTAAGATGTAAACAGCTTTTAGTTGATCTACCTTCAATGTGATTTTATACTAAAGGACTATTAGAAATATTAAATTCTGATCAAATAAATGCAAGTCACTGAAAGCAGAAACTATATTACATTATTTAAAACACTAATTGTAATCAGCAGCATGCAGTCATCGTAAGCAGTGCGCGAGTTCACCATCTAAATACATGTATCTTCGTGGCATGGACTATTAGAAATATTAAATTCTGATCAAATAAATGCAAGTCACTGAAAGCAGAAACTATATTACATTATTTAAAACACTAATTGTAATCAGCAGCATGCAGTCATCGTAAGCAGTGCGCGAGTTCACCATCTAAATACATGTAAAAATTTGCTCTATGAAGAAATTTGTGATGCAGTTTTTCATGGGGAAATTTAAACTATGCACAGTGAAACTTCATGTATATGTGTTAATAGTTGTATAACTATTATTATTACTGTTACACATGTTTCAAATGTCTTCAAGTTGAGTGCTCACATGCCTCGTAATTCCTGCTATTATAAATTGTTTAAAATGATTACACTTACCCAACATGGCACAATTGGGAAGGTTATTGTTGGCTGTTTTTACTCACAGGTACCTATCTCGGACGTTCAGGAGATAACAGGTTCATGCAGATTAAGTTCGTAGAACTAAAAACATTTTGTTTTTAGTTAAAAAAAACATTTGTTTTAGTTCTACAAACTTAATCTGCATGAACCTGTTATCTCCTGAACGTCCGAGATAGGTACCTGTGAGTAAAAACAGCCAACAATAACCTTCCCAATTGTGGCATGTTGGGTAAGTGTAATCATTTTGAACAATTTATACACTGAGTGGCCACTTTATTATGACCACACCCTCAGTACTTTGTTGGACCACCTTTTGCCTTTAATACTGCATCGATTCTTCGTGGCATGGACTCCACGAGATGTTGATAGGTGGTTTGTGGAATCTGAGACCATGCTTGATGAACAGCACTTTCCAGGAGTGTGAGATTGCAGGGTAGTGGATCGAACTGTCTGATGGCTCGTTCAACTTCATCCCACAAATTCTTAATGGGGTAGAGATCTGGAGATTGTGGGCGCCACCTAAGCAAAGTAAACTCACCGGCATGTTCCTGAAACCAATCCTGTACAATATGGCAGGACGCATTATCTTGTTGAAAGTAGCCATCGCCATTGGGATAAACCATCAACATGACAGGATGCACTTGGTCTTCAATGATGTTTATATATGATGTGCCAGTCAGACGTTGATCAACACGAATTAAAGGGCCCAAAACATGCTAGAAAAACATTCCCCAAACCATAACATTGCCTCCACCAACTTGAAGGGTTGTAGCAATGCATTTGGGGTCCATGCTTTCGTGCTGTTTCCGCCAAATTCTCATTCGGCCACTGGCATGGTGCAACTGAAAATGTGATCCATCAGACCACATAATTTGTTTCCAATTATCGACTGTCCAATGCTTGTGCTCCTGTGCAAACTGGAGACGTTTTCTCTTGTTAACTGCAGACAGCAAAGATGTTCGAACAGGCCTTCATCTGCCATATCCCATCCGATGCAGTGTACGGCAAACAATGCGTGCAGAGATCATTTGAGGGGAACCTTGATTAAGATAGTCTGTAATTTGCTGCACTGTTGCCCTTCCCTTCTGTTGTCTGTTACCAGTCTGGACACTCTCCGTTATGCCCGAGCAGTCACTAGTCGGTGACGACCACACGTTGCACGTAGAGACCCAGTTCTTTGGCTGACAATCCAGTCTTTAAACACTTTAACAACAGCTGCTCTGGAACATTTCACGAATGCGGCAGTTTCGGTGATACTCGCTCCATGGCTCCGAGCTCCTACAATCATCCCACGTTGAAAGTCCGTCAAATCGCATTTTTCACCCATCTCGTCACCCGAAAATCACTTCTACTACTGTCGCAAACACTAAGCTTTCCCTTTTTAAACTAGCCTCGCCCTCTGGCGGCAACAGCGTGCAGCCATAGCTCATTTGCTTAAAACTGTCAGGTGGTCATAATAAAGTGGCCACTCAGTGTAATACAGGGTGTTTCATAAAGAATGTCCCGATTTGAAAAGTGGATATCTCGGCAACCACGAACCACTGACGAATGTGCCTCGTGTCATGTCTACGGGTGTGGCCCAGGGTTTGTTATGACCACCGTTATATGGCAGCACGACCCAAACAGCTGCTATGCTTAGTGAGTGAGAAGATGGCGTCGAGGCAACAGAAGGCGTTTTGTGTACTCAAATTTAGCAAGACCAAGTCCATGATTACGGTGCGGTGTGCGTTTAAACGCCGTTACGGCAGTGCTCCACCAGTGGGCAAAAACATTCGTCGTTGCTATCGACAATTTGAAGAAACAGGGTGTTTATGTAAGGGAAAGAGTCCTGGACGACCAACCACCTCAGCTACAAATGTGCAACGAATTCACGAGGCGTTTCAGTGAAACCCATGGAAGTTTACTCGTCATGCGCGCCGCGAACTTGAAATCCCTCATGTGATTGTTTGGCGTGTTTTACGACGACGTTTGCTGCTGAAGCCGTACAGATTGCAACTGGTGCAAGCTCTTTGTGGAGGTGACAATAAACAATGAAAAGATTTTTGTGCAACTCTGTTAGAGGACATGGAGGACGACACTGTCACACAAAAATTGATTTTTTCATGGGGATACGTAAAAGACCATGTTTATGTTCCCCCTTTACTCGCGGACTTGGATGAGCTCCGAACGAGAATCACGGTCGCAGTAAAAAATGCTGTGGCTGAAGACACTCTCCGATGCATTTGGGATGAATTCAGCTATCGGCTTGATGTTGTCCGTGCAGCAGGTGGAGGGCACACTGAGCATTTGTAATTGTGGTGAGTGAAACTTTAGACCTTCCTTCATACTTGGCTCTTTGTTTTGTAACTATCCCACATTTGTCTTATTAAATATACTACTTTGAAATCGGGTCATTCTTTTTGAAACACCCTGTAGTTGAAATATTTTATATCCCACATCCTTGAATAATTATATAATAGCACAAATTACGAGGCATATGAGCATTCGACTTGAAGGCATTTATAACGTGTGTAACAGTAATAATAATAGTTATACAACTATTAACATATAATACAGCCACATATACCAAAACGGTTAGTTGTGACTAACCAAGTTATATTACTCATTTATATGTTTTTCAAGGGACCAAATTATTGAAAAAACAACATATAAACAAAACAGAAAAAAATTGAAATATGTATATATATATAGCAAACATAAAATTGCAAAAACATAATGCCATGACCTCGAGCTCTGCTGCAGGGGTCAATGTCACCTGAAATAAAATACATAAATAACACAGACACTACAAGTGCAATAGAACTCTATTAAACATGTGACAACCATAAATAATATAAGGTATTATTTACTGCAATTGATTTGGAAGATCTCCATCCATACTGTTCTCGACCATTATTATATGCGTTTTGACGAATCTATTAATTATGATAAAAATTATTGGGATGTTCTTTGTAGACTGTGTATATTTAACAACTATATATATGATCAGAAGAATATTCTAGTACAAATTATGGGTGTCACTATGGGCACAAATTTTTCAAGTTTATTGGCCAACTTGTACCTACATGCGTATGAAGAAAAATACTACCACTCAGAAGTCAGATGTTTTCGATATGTTGATGATTTGATCTATTTTAAAACCAATATTGCAGACTTTAGACCTGAAGATATCTATCCTGGGAGTCTAAGTTTACTTAAGACAAATACAGATATAAACAGGAGTAGTTTTCTTGATTTGTGGATAGAGTTCAAGGGAGGTAAACCAGAACTAGATATTTATGATAAAAAAGAGCTGTTTAATTTTAAAGCAAAAATATACAGTCATTGGACCTCCAACCTCTCAAGAAGTATTTTCCGTAATTTGATTATTTCACAAATCTTGCGAATTACACAAATATGTAATAAAAAGCATAATATTATTAAACAACTAAGAAGATTATATTGGAGATGTTTAAATAATGAATATCCAGAGGCCTTCTGTAACTATCATTTCAGTAAACTATTAGAAGCACGTGAACTACTTACTTCATTACGATTAAGATTTTGTAGGATCCATAAACCAGAAGCCCATCCTTACTAACTTTCAGGGCTACATAAAAAAACTGTGTTTTCTTCCGAGTTGCCCCGGAGCTTTTAACCATTTTTCCCTAGCAAACATGGTATATTTTACAGTGGGGAAGGACAATTACACTCTTCTATATAATTCTGAACGTACCCTTTACCTACGCATTAACCTAATGATGAACTATAAAGGTGCATGGCCACGGTAAATTATGTTTACCGGTCATGGGCACCAGTCAGGCTTAAGGTAGGTATATTTTGAATGTTTAAATTTGTTATTTAAGTTGATTTTAAAGTATATTTCCTGACAGGTAGGGAGGATGGGATGTCCAGTTTATTTTTATTTGGTTGGGGTTGCTAAATCAGGAAGTCTGCATGAAACCTGTCAGAAGCTCAGCCGTCGGTTGCATCCTCCCCTGAAGATTGGCACCTGATGGCTGACCTTATATTATTTATGGTTGTCACATATTTAATAGAGTTCTATTGTGCTTGTAGTGTCTGCATTACTTATGTATTTTATATATATAAACAAATCAGGGAAGTTTAACAATAAGGGCAATTCAGAATTTTTGGATCAGCGATATTTTACATGTAAATGAGAAAAACATAAGTGAGAAATGTATAAATAAGGTTTTACAGTATCCAGTTTCAGAAAAGTTTTATTTTAAAAGAAATTCACATATTTGTATGTATTTTTAAAAAAAAAAGCATGAACATGAAAACTACTGAAATAAAGCACAAATGCAAAAACTACCTTCACATCATCATGCCCATAATCCCATAATCGTGTACGATTATGCCATGCGTAAGAGCCGATCTTAGACAGGGAAGTGATAACAGCAACAAGTTAGTAAAATCATGCAATGTATTGATTATAATATGCTTTCCAACATACCAGAAATCATTACTCAAGTTATGAGGATAATGGCTGTGGAATAAACCTCGCTCCGGTGCCCTGACCTTTAATCCCATTTCGATTATATTCAACAGAACTGGTTCAGTATACCTCCGAAATAACATGATAAAGTTTTGTCACAAACGAAGCATTTTTACGTAAGTTATGACGCATAGGGCTATGGAATAGGTCCCGCTCCTGTGTCCTAACCTTTGACCCCATTTGCCCATTTTTAATAGGATTCGTCCCCAGGCAGGCCCCTACAGCATACTAACATTTCATCCAAATCGAAGCATTTTTACTTAAGTTATGACGCATAATGGCGATGGAAGTGATTGTGCTCCTATATCTTGACCTTTGACCCCATTTCATTCACTTTTATTAGGGTTCCTTCCCAGGTGTTCCCCTACCACATACTAAAATTTCATTGAAATCGAAAGACTTTTATGCGAGTTATTGTGTGGACGGACATACGCACACAACGTGTGACGTAATGAGGCAGATGGGAATTACGACCATCTGCTCGCAAGAGTGTGACGTCATAAAACTTTAATAGGATCCACACACAACGCGTGACATAATGAGACAGATGGCGTGACCGCGCACCAAAATCTAAAACGTGAGATTGTGACGTCATAAGATTTCTAAGCATGGGTAACATTAATGGGACGACGCCATGACACTAAAAACGCGATAATTCAGGTTGTTATTTAACCCACTAAACAAATTTAGTGGGTTAAATAAAGTCGAGATCAAGCTAAATCGATCTCTAGTACCAGAAAACAGTAGGTTAACGACTTTCATCAAAATTCTTAGAGCCGTTTTCAAAATAAAATTTATATACATACACTGCTGGACAATTGCTAAGGACCGATCATAAACGGCTATATAGCGCATAAAAAGTAAGTGTGGTTGGATGCCAAGTGAAATAAAATAATGTCAGAATGCCAGGACATTACAAGAAAGACAATTTATTGTGCTCTGAAATCCAGAAGGCTTTGGAACGTGTTCAAGGGACAAACAGGCCATTTTGTGCAGAATACGTAAACGTGAAAAAAATGCAATTACCGTCCGCAGGCATTCCGACATAAGATGTCAATACGGGATATGGCCACCATGGAGGGCGATGCAAGATTCCACACGTCGTGTCATGCTTTGCACAACATTATCAAGCAGCTGTTGGGGTAATTTATCCCATTCCTCTGTCAGTGCACGGATGAGGGTGTCCTTGTTTATTGGAGGGCATTGGCGACCAGCAAGACTCCTCCCCAAAGCATCCCACACATTTTCAATGGGATTCAGATCTGGAGAACGTGCTGGCCATACGAGGCGTTGAATATCCTCGCTCTCAAGACACTCCTGGACAGCGACTGTCCGATGACATGTTGCGTTGTCGTCCATGAAAATGAATCTATCACCGACAGCACCATGGAACAGGCGAACATGACGCAGCAGAACATCATTAATGTATCGTTGGCCAGTCATAGTCCCAGTTGGAAGCACATAGAGGGACGTACGGCCATTGATCATGATGCCAGCCCATACCATGACACTACATGTCGGATATCGGTCCCTTTCCTATATGTTTGCTGGACAATATGCAGTACCACTATCAAGCTAGATCAGTTGTCATCGACAATCAGACGATAGACTGTATCTACTCTCATCTGAGAAGAGGACAGCAGACCAGTCGTTATCAGTCCAATTGCGGTGTTGATGGCACCATTGCAAACGGGCGGTACGGTGACGTCTGGACAATGGGATGCACACAACAGGACAACGGGCGTATAGTCCCTCCTTCATGCAAACATCTGGCGACAGTTTTTCGGGAGATCCGCTTGCCAGTAGCAGCCATAAACTGATTTGCTACCTCACTAGCTGTGCTGTGCCGGTGTCTTTTTGTTGATAGCAGTATGTACCGATCTTCTGCAGGTGTCGTACTGCGAACACGACCTCCCCCGTGACGTTTGCTACACTCTCCATTTGTTTGAAATGATTTCCAAAGCCTTGAAACAACACTGTGGCTGACGTCGAACTCCCTGGCAACATCTGTTATTTTTCGCCCTTCTTCAATCTTGCCAATAATACGGCCACGCGTAAAATCATCTAGGTGATGTCGGGAAATCATACTGAAAATTGCAAGTTCGTCAATTGATTCTTTCTCTTTCAACTTTGCGTTTGAACAACAATGGTCAATATGCGTCAAATCCTTTATATCTCTTATCAGCGCTATGACGTCACGAACAAGTTCGGCAATCCAAAATTTGCATACGCACAACACGTCTTACTGTATCCCGCACTTATGCTAATTTCCACATTTTCCTGCCTTCCATTTTATGGTTGCTATCGTTGCTATTGTCATCCATCCTTAGCAATTGTCTGGCAGTGTACAAGAAGTGCTCCTTTAATAGTATAGGATAAAGGCGATGGAATGAGTCCTGATCCTTTGTCCTGACCTTTGATCCCATTTCGTCCATTTTCAATAGGGTTTGTCCCCAGGTGGTCCCCTATGACATACTACAATTTCATCGAAATTGAACCATATTTATGCAAGTTATGGTGCATAAGAGAAATGGAATGCATCCTGCTCCTATGTCCTGACCTTTGACCCCATTTCACACATTTTAAATAGGGTTCCTTCCCAGGTGGTCGCCTACCACATATAAAAATTTCATCGACATTGCACTACTATATTTACGCAAGTTATGATGCATAAGGGCAATGGAATGGATCCCTCTCTTATGTCGTGGCCTTTGACTCCATTTCATCCATTTTAAATAGGGTTCGTCCCCAGGTGGTCCCCTACCACATACTAAAATTTCATCGAAATCGAACCATTTTTATGCGAGTCATCATGCCGACAGACAGATGCACGGACAAAGCTAGAGCATATACGCTTCTTCAACCTACGGTTGGAAAGCGTAAATAAAGAAAAGCACTATATTGTGAAGTCTCAAGTTGCATCTACTTTCTGCCCACTGAAGTTATCGACCAATTATATCTTTTCCCTCTGTTTTCTGTGTTTATTTCCACTTCTAATGTGACCATGTTAACTGCCAATGAAAAATTGGACAAAATGCAAAATAGTGTACTGACGGAAAACAGAATTTCTTTCAACAGTGACCCTGTCTGGGATTTGCTGCCCTGTGTGTAATTTCAGAGGGATCTTTTCTGATACAGTTGAAAAAATATAAGGCTGCTTTTTTTAATAATCCTTGACTTTGTGAAGCACAAAAATGATTCAGGGTAATTTAAGCAAACTGCAAAAGGAAAATAAGGAAATGGGTGATGCAAAATTAACAAGTCTTCCAATTCCATAAGTTTCACAGAAAAATCTGAATGTGTAAGCATCGAAACACCAAAATCTGAATGTGTAAGCATCAAAACACCAAAATCTGAGTAGCTTAACACTGTCATTTAGTATGCAGGTAAAACATATGAATTTATTATGTACACTGGCGGAAAGTGAAAAAAGAACACCAAGAAGGAATTGGCAGACGATCATGAAATTTACATATGTTAATGGGGCCGAGTTTACGTAGGTGTGATGTTAATTTCGAGACCAACCGGTGAGCGCTTATGCCACAGCACGGCATAATATGCAAATTATCGTCGGTGGTATTTAAGGAGTACGGCGAAGTGAATATAATCAGTCGTCGGCGTACGGACACGTGCGAAGACCCTGAAGAAACTGCAATGCCTGGACATGGAAGACATGTACAATTTCAGCAGTTATCGGACTTTGAGCGAGGTCGTCTAGTCAGACTCTGCGAGGCCGGGTGGTCGTATCGTCGTATTGCGGAGCGGAATTGGACGGGAAGTATCGGTGGTGGTACGATGGTGGCGTAGATGGTCCGAGGAACATTCCCACACGAGAAGACGTAGAACCGGGAGTCACAGACGGATTGATGAGCGGACCGATCGACACATAAGAAGAGCGGTGTTGTCAAGCAGAACATCCACTGCGACGCAAATCCAAGCAACCATCAACTGGATGCAGGACTACGTGCACGTGTGCCTCTGGCATGTGTACTTCTGACTCCAGCCCACCGTCAGGAACGGCTGCAGTGGTGTCGCCAATGTCTGCACTGGAGAACACAATGGCGATCTGTCGTGTTCAGCGATGAAAGCAGATTCTGCTTGGGAGCCTCCGATGGCCGTATGCATGTTCGCAGACGCACAGGGGAGCGTCTCCACCCTTCTTGCATCCGCCAGCAACACACAGGGCCTACACCTGGTCTCCTGGTGTGGGGAGCGATCAGCTATCACTCCCGTACACAACTAGTGTTTGTACCGGGTATGTTAAACAGCACCTCCTACATCAACAACATCATTCAGCTCGTTGTTGTGCCATTTGTAAGGTTGGTCCATCGTGGTGTTTTCCAGCAAGATAACGCATGCCCACACATGGCACGTGCAACGCAACATGCACTTCATGGTGTGAGAGAACTTCCATGGCCTGCACGTTTACCGGATTTGTCCCCCATTGAGCACGTGTGGCATTTTATGGGACAACGACTTATCCGGTCTCCACGGCCAGCCACGACCATCCCCGATTTACGCGTCCAGGTTGAGGATGCTTGGAACTCAATACCCCAAACTTACATCCAACAACTGTACGACAGACTCCATGCCACAATTGCACAGTGTGACACAGTTCATGGCGGTTCAACCTCGTACTAACCATGTTACATGGAAATGTTATTTTTCAGTTTACCAGCAAATACAGCTGTATTTTGCCATAATGTTTTGATCACGTTATTCCCTGTATTCCGTTATTATGCTGTATAAATTTTGTTGGTATCAGAAGTCTCCTTCTTGGTGTTCTTTTTTCACTTTCCGCCAGTGTATTTCAAAGCTTTTATTTACGAAACAGACAGGATTTGTAGTTTTCTAAAACTCCAAAAGCTCTTTTGTTTGTTGTGTTTATTATTTTGCAATAAAATTATGAAAAACTGTTTACCCGTTCTAAAGAAGAAAAAAAAGTAAAGCTCAAAAAATTGTCAAAATTCATGTACTATTCCTCTTATATGGAAAGCCTATATGGGCTTAAAAATTATGATACAAAAAGCATTGAGTTTCCTGAAGGGAATCTCAGTTCAGTCAAAGAAACATATTTCATTCTCGCTTTGACTTCACTATGTTAATAAGCGAATTAAGTGTTTTTTTACTCTTCCCCCAGGATTAATCAGTAAAATAATCTGCAAATCAGTAAAAGCTTCGCACAAACTTGGTTTGGATAAGTATTTTAGGGAACTAATATGATGTGTCATTAATTGTGCAAATAAAAACCCATTAATGCAGTATACGCAAATACAAAACAGATTATCTGAACGTTTTATTGATAATTAAAAATATGCTGCTGAAGATTTTGATGTCAAAGCTAATATTTTAAGAAGACAAAGTAATGGAAGAATAAAAAAAAAATTGCAGGATAGAATTCCACTACAAATGAAGTATTTAAGTATCTTTTTTTTTTTTTTTTTTTTATTTGCATGCCTACACATAACGTTCATGGTACACCACTAATTGTTATACCTTCCTGGAAACATTTATAATATTTTTGTATTTTAGAGATTGGCGCTACAAGCAAAAAATTACAGCTTAAAAACAAGAAGAAAAGGAATGAGAGAATCAGTTTCCATAAAATACACTGCCACAACAGGAACCAAAAGATGGCATTAGTTGTTCACAACATAATAGAGCAAGAAACCAACCAATCAGAAGGCTACAAATAGAAAGATGAATCCTCTAACAATCTTGGCACAACCAGCCATGCACTGACAGAATGTACATCCAATAATGTGACACAACAGGAGTCTCAAAAAGTGCCCAAGACAGCATATAAATAATGCTGTTTTCATATAAGTGCTGAAGTCATAAAATGAAATGCATTAAGAATTATTTTTACCAAACCTTCAAGATTTCCTGGACACACAGAAGGCACAACTAAAGATATGCACATGAAGTACAAAGGAAACTCTCCTCAGATATAAGTGCCAACTAATAATTCACATGAATCCAGAATAAATCCTAAACATATGATTTTGATTAACCTTTTTATCAATAATGAGAACTGAAATAATTATTATATCATAAAGAAGTTCAAGATAACATGAGAAGCACTATCAAGATTACTATGTCTATGTGCGCAAGAGATTGTAGAATAGAAAATCTTGTAACATACCAGAACTTGTACAAGGGGCATCCTGAAAGTAATGCCTCCTCCTTAATAACTTATGAAATTTTGTAGTGATTTTAATGAAACTGCACTGACATGTACTATGATATGTTATCAATGTAGGAATTTTTTTTTTTTTTTTCAGAATCGGAAGTAAAGATCATGAATGACAGCGAAAAGGAGCAAACATAATTGAATTCCTGGAAAAAGAGGGATGTGAGGCTCCAGAAATCCACAGAAGACTCCTGGCGGTGTATGGAGCTGCCACAATCGATATCAGTAATGTTCGAAGATGGATGAAGAGGTTTCGAGAGGGAGAAAGTTCAGTGTCAGACAATCAATGGAGTGGAAGACCCGCATCTGCAGTGACAGATGCCAACAGGCAACGAGTGAAAGACCTCATCACAGCTGATCGTCGTTTCACCATCCAGAGTCGTAATAATAAACAGTGCTCACTATGTGCAGACATCGAAGAAGCTAAAGGAAGCTATTAGAAGGAACAGACGTGACATTCCACTTCATAGTGTTGTTTTACACCATGATAACATATGTCCCTACACCTCAATGGAGACTACACAGGCTATTGCCAAAATGGGATGGACAGTAAAGTAATGTCCCAACCCCCTACAGTCCTGATTTGACTCCCTCAGACTCTTATTCCTGTTTGGCTCTTTGAAAAACACCCTTCATGGGGAACATTTCGACGATATGACAGACATTAAACTGGTTGTGAGCTCATGGGTGAAACAACAGACTCAGGAATTTTTCCAAAATGGATTTTACCAATGGGTTCAAAGATGGCCAAAATGTATAGAAAGTGATGGACAATACTTTGAATATGCTAGTGTTATTAATAATATTTTCAACAGCGCATGAAGTAGTTTTTGATGTGAGCAAATAAAACAGATCTGAATTTGAAAGTAAGATGTTGAACAATGAAAGATCAGGCTCAGAATGAAAAACATTAGGGAAGGCTTACAATTGAATAACTGAAAACATCAAAATAACAAAAGCACTAAAAGCCATTTCTTTCAAGTCTCCAGATGTCTTTTGGTGTAGTATTCCTTGCCATCTTCAGTAACAAGAGATGTACTTGTTGGTGAAAATGCATCTGGAGACATGAGAGGAATGGCAAGCAGTGCTTGTAAGGGTTTTAATTTCTGATATTTATTCAATAATTCGGTTTTAAGCTTTTTGCACTGTTTTCCATTCTATGACTAACATTTCATCATTCAATCTCCCCCTTTCAAATTCGGATCTGTTTCACTGCAATCTTCTTTGTACATAGCTCCCATTCCCCTAGTTGTACACCTTACTATTAATATAATGAGTTGAACAGAATTTGAAGACTACACACTGTTCTTATTAATGCATATATTTGAACTGCTTGCAAGCTTCAAATACACTCAATAAATACACAGTTCCTGTTATTACTATACTGATTTCATCTATAAAATTACCTGTTTTTAGTGTCTTCTAACATCACTATTTTTGTATTCAATGTTTCCATTTCTGAAGACAACTGCAGCTTTTCTTGACGTAAAGTACTATTTTGTGACTCTAATTTTGTTACTTTGGAAGCCAGTTCCATGTATTTTTCAGACGAACAGCGCTCCTTTTCAGAACACAAGGCAAGTTGCTTCTGGGCTTCGGCTACAAAAGGCATAAATCACACACACCCAAAAAAGACAATCAGCAGAAATTGATATTTATTTACTACAGAACATGGTAATCACATTACATCATTAGTTTTTATCATAGAGATATAAAAAATATTTTGAACAACAATAATCTTTTAAAAATTTCAACGTAGAGCTACAAAAAGCAATACTGTGTTACAGTTATTTCTAAACAATATTTTTATAATGGGCTGGAAACGTTACAATATGTTTGTTCAGTTTTCAATATGACTAAGGCCACAGGGAAAATATGTTACAGCAATTTTACATACTGAACTTCATAGGAAGCAAATTTCATACTTGGGGGCTATATGATTTAAGAAAAGCCATTATTTGTGAAATCATTTTTCTAAAATTTCAGAGATAAATCTGCCAAAATGAAAAATCTATTTCAACTCTGCAGTCATCATAATAAAGCATAATGTACAGTGATAAGTGCCACACTGGTAAAAGGTAGATCTCACAAACTTTGATCAAAGTGAAAAGAGCTTCCATGATGAATATTAGTTATTGAACTTTCACTGACAAGGTTTGTACTCTTTCAAGCAATATAAATTCAAGCACTTTTCAAGGACATTTTAAAACTAAATGTTCATATGTGTGAGTGTGTGCTTCGGCTCTCCAGACAGCATGATGCCCAGCAAGAAATTGTGTTTCGATCAAGAGTTCCTTCCCCATGAACTTCTTGCAAGGCAGTGTGGATATGTGTCAGAGTTTTTCTCCGCAGAGTTTCTATTTTCACGTACATGCACTGGTCTAACGATGTGACTCGACCGGAACAGCTGCACGCTTCCATTTCCAAACCCTCCCACGTCCACACAGCAAATGACAGTACTTCGTTCTGACACCACTGCATTGCTGTGAGTCTGACCTTGACAAGATGCAATCATTTTCCCGATTGCATCATTCGCTTCCATTTTAGATTAACGTGTGCAGAACTTTTGTTATGACCCTTGCACTTAAAATTAATGAGCAAAGCTGCATTACACAGAAGATCGTGCACAGGGAAAATGACAGATCATGGACAGGTAGTGCCACCTCTCATTCTAAGGCCATGAATGGCAAATGACGCCACCAGCGTCAGTCATGTGACCAAACAGATGCAAGAAAAGGTGGCCGACGATAATACATTGCGTTTCGTAAGGTTGTTATTGAAAAAGTGATTCAGTTCCTTGTGAAAGTGAAAACTCCAGCTGCCAATATTCACTGCAGGCTTCAGCGAACATGTGGCGATACATGTATGGGTGCCACTAGTGTGTGAAGGTGGATGAAACATTTTAAAGATGGTTTCACAGACACTAACAATCAGCCTCATAGCAGTCGCCATCAAACAGCCTCTATGGAACACAACAAGGCGAGGGTTGGTGCCTTAATTGGTGATGATAAGACATGTGACAGTGAAGGAAATTGCAGTGAACTTGGGCATGAGGCACAGTGCAGTTCAAGAAATGATTAGCTGCTTGGGGTAACAGGAAATTTGTGACCGCTGGTTCTCACATTTACTGACAGAAGACCACAAAAGCCAGAGTAAAAACATCTCATCACAATTGCTGGAGAATACAGCATTGAAATGAAGGGGCTGAATTTTTGTACAGTATTGTAACAGGTGACGAAAGTTGGTTCCACCACTTGAAACCTGAAACAAAATGCAAAAGAATGGAATGGCATCATCTTGTTCACCAAGCAGGAAAACTAAGACAGTTTTATCAGCTGCAAAGGTTATGAGAACTGTCTTTTGGAATGCAGATGGGTGCATTCTGGTCGATTTTTAAAGCCTGGACAAACCATTAATTGCAGCTTGTTATGTCCAAACATTAAAAAGCTTTGCTGTGCATTGTGTGATACACAACCAGGAAAGAAAGTCATCCTCCAGCACGACAACACTAAGCCCAACTCTGCTCGTTTGACCTCGGAAAAAATCCGCAAATTAGGATGGGAACTTTTACCTCACCCTGCTTACAGTCCACATCTGCACCCTCCAACTGCCATCTTTTTTAGATTACTAAAGACCATATGTGCGGCCTACACTACCAGAGCCTGGAAGCAATACAGCAAAATGTACATCAGTGTCTTGGCGCAACTGGAACGGGATTCTTCTATAAGGGTATCTTTAAACTGCTAGAACAATGGGGAAAATGTGTCCAAAGAAATTGGGATTTTGTAGTAAAATAGATTAAGGTACGTAGATTAAGGTGACATACTTATTTTTTCTATTTACAACTTTTAATTTTTAAAATATTGTTACTCATGAATTTCAGTACAGCCCTCATACTTTTCAGTAGCACAAATGGCTCCTCAGTGACAGGGTGCTTCAAAGTGGATAATTTTCACTTTTCTGTTCACATACTCCAGGACATTGATGCTACTGATGTTCACCACTCTTAGATCACATGCAGGAACTGGTTTTTTTACAATGTGAGGCAATCTTTTAGCACCTTCTCAGGTGTAGTCAACTGCAGTCAATCTAATTAAAAACATCTGAATATAATGAAACATGATATTTGACCCCCTCACACACAATGACTTCATTGCATGAGCTAGAAGACCTCTTGCCAGACAAATGGACAAATTGGAATTCCATCACATATCTTGAGGCAGGCAGAAAACATATCATACTACATCTTGAATGGGATTAGTATACATGGAGTCAAATAAAAAAAAATGTTTAGGCATTACAATGAATTTCGTGGTGTAGGGTATACATACATACATATCATTAAGCTGTTCTCCGAGACTCAGAGGTTAGTTCCTCAAAGAAAGACCATCCACCAAGTAAACATTTACCTGATGGAACTAAAATGTATTTAATATTGGCAAATGTCTCTGTTTACCACAATCTTGGCATACAGCATGAGCTTCATTAACATCCATCACACGCCACACACAAGACCTTTTGTACTTCATACTCATAATCTTTTTCTCATGCAGACATTCCTGAATCTGGTTCTCCCATGATTTTCTTGGCCTTCCTCTACCTTTCTTTCCTGTCACTTGGGCTGAATAAATTATCTTAGTAAGCACCTCATCATTCATTCTTTTAACATGGCCAAGCCACCTAAGAATGTTAATTTTCACCTTACTAACAACATTTTGCCATTACACATATGCAACACATCTTCATTCTTCACATGATCAGAGGGTGTCTTGCAAAATACCCCCCGTAAGTAATGCATCTCCCCAGCACACAAACGACTCTTATGTGTAGGGCATAACTGATATTAATTTGAAGACAAAAACATGCATTAAATGCTCTCCACTTTCATCTGATGTGATAAAGAATTGCAGCACATCACAATACACTTTTTAAAATATTTTATGTTCTGCTACTTGGTAATAATTCATTATATAATTTATATTCACTATGTCTAAAAGAATGGGGACAGAAACACTCCCAACAAAAGGCCAAAGCTCCTCATTTTTAGGATTTAGTCATTTTTACATACCTGTAAAACTGACTAATCCTAAAAATGAAGAGCTTAGTAATAATCTACCAGCATTTGACTTCCAGCACACATTATCCAATATGGTGTGATGACGTGGGAAAAATCGTGAGATTTTTAGGGTCGGAAAGGAGAAAAATAAATACAAGCTGGGAGATGGGATGCCATTTCTTGTCAGCGAGAAGAAAGATAGCAACAAGTCGGCCATGTTGTATGTCAGGGACAGTGGAAGGAAAAAGGGGAAAAAAAGCAAAAAATCCTTTCCTCAGTGAATTCCGCGTGGAAGAGAAGCTCCAGATTACGTGAGCGGGGATGGTGACAGAAAGTTTTGCTGGGCGCCGGATAGTGAGAGAAACCACATGGCTCTATGCAGCTCAGCACTCTTGCAAGCCATTGGTTGAGCACCATCTGGGGTCGGAAAAGTTCGAAGAGGCGAGAAAAGTTACAACGGACTTTCGCTCTCTTGGGTCTCTGAACGTAATCGAATAACATGGTCTTTTTCCGGTCGTAGCAGCGGGGACTATGGAAACCAGCCGTTAATAATGCTGTTCCACTGAGGTGGAACAGCTCTGATAGACCCAACCTGAGGGTTAGGTTGTAGCAATCGATAGCCAATACCTGCGGGTAATAATTATGGATCTGTAGAAGAACACCAGACTGTGGTCGGTATTACAAGAGTCCCCCTCCACCTGTGTTGCTAATGAAACCGATGTTTGTTGCTGGACATTGTATCTCATCCAGAACTGTGTTGCTATCAACAAGAACTGAGTGCTTGACTTTGTATCTCAACTGTGTGCTAATCTGCTCCAGAGTACGATGCAAATACTCGGAAGTGAAAATTCTCACTCAAGCCTAAATGTTCTAATATTTGAATATTCTCACTCAAACCAGATATTGTAAATAAAACTGTATTTAGAACTGTACGTCATCTCAGCTCTGTATCATATCACTCACAGATCCTTCACCATGCCTCGGACGAGCGGCTAAGAAAGTAAGGTGACCGGTTCATGTAAGTAAATTAACTGGTCTGGTGGCAGCTACTAAGTGTGTAGTAGAAAGGAAAAATCATCTACTCATACACTATCCTCTTACGTAAAAAATATTACATAACTTGCAGTGCTAAATGCAATACAAATGATGAACACCCGTAAACCGACACACCACATATGGATTCTTGCATACATATGTACACATCACTAAGTTGTTCACTCAGATTCAGAGGTCAGCTCCTGAAAGAAATATCAACTGCCAAATCAAAGTTCCTGATGGTGTGAGATTTTACTTGCCGTAGATATATCAAAGGCCTCCATTAACAGCACTCTTGGCACACAACTTGAGCTTCACTGATATCCAGAAATGGGGCACAAATCATGTCACCGTAACTAAAAAATCACTCACAGTGACTAAGAGTATCAGTTAATGACTTCATGGCTTCCTCTAATTACTTTCAGTACCGTAAATACTTAATGGGAATAATAGAGGATAAATTTATTAAGGTACATTACCTCTCAAATTTTTGATCTATACACTAGATCATCGTCAGGAGTTCCTGCGTACTTCCTCAGTACCGTAAATACTTAACGGGAATTATAGAGGATAAATTTACTACTTAGTAGTAAGACGTAGGAACTTGTGACGATGATCTAGTGTATAGATCAAAATTTTGAGAGGTAATGTACCTTAATAAATTTATTCTCCACAATTCCAGTTAAGTATTTACGGTTCTGTAAGAGTATCAGTTCCAAAATACTGTTAAGGTGTCACAGATTTGACATCAGTGACCATTGTGTTCAAAGATAAATTTTCCCTCTGAGGAGAGTTTTACCCTAAGAGCAGTTGCTACTGAAGACAAGCTGAGGAAGATTGTTATCCTCCTAATCCTGTTGGGGTAAATGGTGGGGGCATGACGTGGTGAAAGTGCTAGTTTAGTTTTGCTGAATAGGGTAACAATACTTTTTTTCATTTCCCCCTCCATTTAGTGCTAAGCTTATGCCACAGTAAACAGTGATTTTATCACTGTTACAAGTAAAATGGTGACTTGCAATCTTGGCTTCTTTTCAGCTCTGTCACCAATGTTGTAAACATATCGCACATGGAAATTATACTATGCATACCTTGCAATGATTGCTTTAACAAAACAACACATCCTTGAGCTGAATGAATATACTGAAGCACATCTTACCAAGCCGATCAGTTAGGTTCTTTTCAACCTTTTCCCATGAAGATATTTGGGAGTTGTAAGTAGCCTGAAGGTTTTCAATTTGCCTCACTAATGGACGAGTACCTAAAAAATTATTCAAATGCATTAAATTACATGGTTATGCAACATTATAAGCAGTTCTAACAAACCTTAAGTAAAATGTGTTAAACCATAAAGTATTTTTTTTGTAATTCTTTGGGAGTTTCAAAAACATTAAATAATTTAATTTAAACACTTCCACATTTTTCATTTTTCCAGGACAGGATTGCAATGAACCCTTGGAGAATTCAAGTTTGTTTTTTAATAAAATAAGACAGTCTGAAAGGCCTTTCCTTTCAAACAGTCATAAATCTTGAGCCCAATATATTTTTTTTTTCTTTTGTTAAAATCTTCAGTTAAAAATTTCCTGCAGGCGTCTTCTAAAATTTCTGTCTTCAGGTTCTGATAAAATGATAGTTTGTATTAAAAATGAATTCTCGCCTTTGGTGCATAAAATTTTACTGTATCTCCAGTTGAAAACTGTTGGGTAATCCTTCTTTTCATGACGAGTTTCAGACGCTTTTATTATTTTCAGACGAGACCTTGAATACACGTGTGAATTTCCTCCCTTTATCTATGGAGTAGTTTCCACTGATGATACAGTATGGGGTCAATTTTGCTGTTGATACAGCATGGATGTCATTTCTACTGCCATGTCTTTCTTAGAGTAAAAGACACCATAGTGAAAACAGACCCATGCCATGGCAAATCTAATCTAAAGTTCATCGACTGTTTGAACTACACATAATCAGGTCTACCCTTTGCGCCTGGTGTGACGCCCCTTAATAACTTGTGGGGCGTCATATTTGTTGACGCCACCACAAGTTTTTTTTTTTTGTTTTTTTTTCTTTTTGCGGTTATGTTGAATTAGATGGATTTTCAAACACATATGAATGATATATCATATAAATGAATTGTCATGAGCATTGATCCCAAGATTAAGTAGCAGCAGATCAAGCACACACACACACTAATTTTACACATAATGTTGCAGTCCAGGAAACAATAGGAGCTTACAATTTTGCTCACCTAATGCTTTAGCATTCACTCCTACAGCTGTAATTTTTCTTTTTGCTGTTCTGTCAACACACCTGCCTGTTTCTTGTTTTTCAGTGTCACAACCCACAACACTCTTACACCATTCCCAGTATTGATTTTTTGACCATTCTCAATCATTCATGGCTTTCCATGATGATTGAGAGTAGTCAAACAATCAATACTAAGCCAATGTTAGGGATTTTTCTAAAAATAACACTCCTTTTTGAGCTTAATTGTAATAATATTCTATGGTGATAATTTCAATTGTTTCAGTGCAGTGACAACGGCACCTTTTATTATCCTGAATTACAATACTCACAGGGTGTTCTTTCATATTTTTTATACACTCTGCCATTTTACAAAAAAAAAAAAAAAAAAAAAAAAGCTCATCTCAGTGTTCCTTTGAAGTTGGCACCTAGTGATGCAGCACCACCCGCACTGCCCAGTCCTGGGCCTCCAGTCCCTGTGCAAAACACGCGCCAGCATCGACTGGGTACTGTAATGACGTGGAACACATGAGGCTGAAGACGTGCATTTAGCACAGAGCCACACTGCATTATCAGGTGAGCAGAGGATGGAGGTTAATCGTTAATAAATGTGCCATTCGAGTGCTTCTATACGATTATTGGCAAAAATGGTTTCTCAATTTCAATGTAGGGACACCGGTCTTGAAGACAGGAAGAGATCAGGATGTCCAGCAACCACTAACACTGACACCCTCGTACAATTAATGACATTTGGCAGCTGAGGAAGGGTCTTCCCAATTCACCATTGTTCGTCACCTTCACCAGCTTGGTTTCTCCTCCAAGGGCCAAGGAGTGATTCCCCATGAACTGACACCCCAAAAGGTGGAGCAACATGTGGCTCTCAGTTGCAGATTGCTGCCAAATCCACTGGACAATAGGTTTTAGCATTGTATCATCACAGGTGATAAAAAGTGGATATCCCTACATTATCCTTTGCTTTCTGTTGTGGTTGAGGCCATGACAGGAAGCACAGCCAGTGGTGCAAAAATGGAAGTATTAAAAAAAAAAAAAAAAGTAATGCTGTGAATTTGGTGGAAATATAAGGGTCCTGTGCATTCGAACTTGTGCCAAATGGTCAGGCTGTGGACGGAAACCTCTATGCTGAACAACTGCAGTGGGTCCATAATGCTCTCTGCCAATGCTTAACCCAGTGCTCATCAACAGGAAGTGGTCATTGTAGCAAGTGGAAAATACCACAAGTCCCACCTTTAGAGTGGTCTGCAGAAAACCACAGGAACTGGAAGGGGTTGAGATCCTACCCCATCTTCCATATAATCTGGACCTTATGCCATCCTACATACAGTCCGGACCTTACATCATCCTCCATACAGTCCGGACCTTACGCCGTCCTCCGTGCAGTCCGGACCTTACGCCGTCCTCCGTGCAGTCCGGACCTTACGCCATCCTCCATACGGTCTGGACCTTACACCATGTGCTATACAGGCTGTATCTCATGCCATCCTCCATACAGTCCGGATCAAATGTCATCCTCCATACAGTTCGGATCTTATGCCATCCTCCATACAGATCGGATCTTATGCCATCCTCCATACAGTCCGGACCTTATGCCATCTTCCATACAGTCCGGAACTTACGCCATCCTCCATACAGGCTGTATCTCATGCCATCTCCCATACAGTCCAGATCAAACACCATCCTCCATACAGTCCATATCTTAAGCTATACTCCATACAGTTCGGATCTTATGCCATCCTCCATTCAGTCCGTATCTCATGCCATCCTCCATTCAGTCCGTATCTCATGCCATCCTCCATACAGCCTGTATCTCATGTCATCCTCCATACAGTCCGTATCTCATGCCATCCTCCATACAGCCCATATCTCATGCCATCCTCCATACAGTCCATATCTCATGCCATCCTCCATACAGTCCATATCTCATGCCATCCTCCATACAGTTCAGACCTTGGCCCATCTGACAACCACCTGTTTCACTAAATGGCCCATTTCTTACAAAAGCAGCACTTAGCTTCAGTGGTGGATGTGAAATTGGGTATCAGAGAGTTTCTATTCCTGAGATCTGCTTAGTGGCACCACTGTGGTATGTGGCTTTGGTGGAATGTTGGCAAAGGCAGGGTTCTCGCCAGGGTTCCAGAATCAAGGGTGAAAATGTCTCCCAGGCTTTTTTCCTGGGGGTGATTTTGAAAAATCAGGGGTGAATTTTAAACAATCGTAAACTTAGAGGAAAAATACTACATTTATGGGGGTAAAAAACGAACAAACACAAAAATAATATAAATATTTTATACATATCTTCTAATTTTGTTATTAAATATTTCAGCAATTTTGTGAAATGGAAAGCTTTCTAGTGTTGCATTTGCAGCTGATATTCGAATCAAATTTTTTAAAGTTTATTCTTTCAGTCTGTTGCAAAATTTATCTTTTATTTGATTTTGTGTGCGAAAAGAATGCTCTACTAATGCAGAACTTATCGACACAACCAAAGCAATTTCATACAACAACACTGTGCTTGGATACACATCTTTATACCTGCAGATGAAAAGTTCTGCAACATCTACAAATTTAAAACTAGCATAGCTATTTTTTAGCAGAATAAATATATATGGATATTCACTCAACAGGCATT
Organism: Macrothele yani; assembly: GCA_039090855.1. Classification (NCBI taxonomy): domain Eukaryota; kingdom Metazoa; phylum Arthropoda; class Arachnida; order Araneae; family Macrothelidae; genus Macrothele; species Macrothele yani. Next base: position 67,649,116 of record CM077028.1, on the reverse strand, counting down.
TCAAATCTTCAAAATCTTTGAAGTGGTCTAACAACTTCAAAACAAATTAGCATGACACCGATGAGGATATTTACTTCCCATCCCAAAAGCGTTTGAGCGAATTGTCTCCTTTCACAACAGTGAATAATAAAATAAACACAGGGACCTTTACAACGTCAAAAACAAAAAATCACTTTAACACTGTATGATTTAACACTATATCATTTTCATCGGTTTCGACTTCAAGCCAGTCGTACATTTTGCGCCATTTCTCTTGAAAGTTAAGATTTTTTTAAATTTAGTTGAAGGTACAGCAGGAACAGCCTTACTACATTTCTCAGGCAATATTTCACTGTTTAAAATCGTAGCACTCAATGCCAAACTTGCAGAATCGTCAGTAGAATGCTTCCTCTTTCTAATGAGGGACTTTTCCATTGTGTTATAGTAAGAACAAATATCAGAGCTGCCAACTTTTCAAAATAAAAATATTTCACTGTTTAAAGTCGTAGCATTCAATGCCGAACTTGCAGAATCGTCAGTAGAACGCTTCCTCTTTCTAATGAGGAACTTTTCCATTGTGTTATAGTAAGAACAAATATCAGAGCTGCCAACTTTTCAAAATAAAAATATTTCACTGTTTAAAATCGTAGCATTCAATGCCGAACTTGCAGAATCGTCAGTAGAACGCTTCCTCTTTCTAATGAGGAACTTTTCCATTGTGTTATAGTAAGAACAAATATCAGAGCTGCCAACTTTTCAAAATAAAAATATTTCACTGTTTAAAATCGTAGCATTCAATGCCGAACTTGCAGAATCGTCAGTAGAACGCTTCCTCTTTCTAATGAGGGACTTTTCCATTGTGTTATAGTAAGAACAAATATCAGAGCTGCCAACTTTTCAAAATAAAAATATTTCACTGTTTAAAATCGTAGCATTCAATGCCGAACTTGCAGAATCGTCAGTAGAACGCTTCCTCTTTCTAATGAGGAACTTTTCCATTGTGTTATAGTAAGAACAAATATCAGAGCTGCCAACTTTTCAAAATAAAAATATTTCACTGTTTAAAATCATAGCACTCAATGCCAAACTTGCAGAATCGTCAGTAGAATGCTTCCTCTTTCTAATGAGGGACTTTTCCATTGTGTTATAGTAAGAACAAATATCAGAGCTGCCAACTTTTCAAAATAAAAATATTTCACTGTTTAAAGTCGTAGCATTCAATGCCGAACTTGCAGAATCGTCAGTAGAACGCTTCCTCTTTCTAATGAGGAACTTTTCCATTGTGTTATAGTAAGAACAAATATCAGAGCTGCCAACTTTTCAAAATAAAAATATTTCACTGTTTAAAGTCGTAGCATTCAATGCCGAACTTGCAGAATCGTCAGTAGAACGCTTCCTCTTTCTAATGAGGGACTTTTCCATTGTGTTATAGTAAGAACAAATATCAGAGCTGCCAACTTTTCAAAATAAAAATATTTCACTGTTTAAAATCGTAGCATTCAATGCCGAACTTGCAGAATCGTCAGTAGAACGCTTCCTCTTTCTAATGAGGAACTTTTCCATTGTGTTATAGTAAGAACAAATATCAGAGCTGCCAACTTTTCAAAATAAAAATATTTCACTGTTTAAAATCATAGCACTCAATGCCAAACTTGCAGAATCGTCAGTAGAATGCTTCCTCTTTCTAATGAGGGACTTTTCCATTGTGTTATAGTAAGAACAAATATCAGAGCTGCCAACTTTTCAAAATAAAAATATTTCACTGTTTAAAATCGTAGCATTCAATGCCGAACTTGCAGAATCGTCAGTAGAACGCTTCCTCTTTCTAATGAGGAACTTTTCCATTGTGTTATAGTAAGAACAAATATCAGAGCTGCCAACTTTTCAAAATAAAAATATTTCACTGTTTAAAATCATAGCACTCAATGCCAAACTTGCAGAATCGTCAGTAGAATGCTTCCTCTTTCTAATGAGGGACTTTTCCATTGTGTTATAGTAAGAACAAATATCAGAGCTGCCAACTTTTCAAAATAAAAATATTTCACTGTTTAAAGTCGTAGCATTCAATGCCGAACTTGCAGAATCGTCAGTAGAACGCTTCCTCTTTCTAATGAGGAACTTTTCCATTGTGTTATAGTAAGAACAAATATCAGAGCTGCCAACTTTTCAAAATAAAAATATTTCACTGTTTAAAATCGTAGCATTCAATGCCGAACTTGCAGAATCGTCAGTAGAACGCTTCCTCTTTCTAATGAGGAACTTTTCCATTGTGTTATAGTAAGAACAAATATCAGAGCTGCCAACTTTTCAAAATAAAAATATTTCACTGTTTAAAATCGTAGCATTCAATGCCGAACTTGCAGAATCGTCAGTAGAACGCTTCCTCTTTCTAATGAGGAACTTTTCCATTGTGTTATAGTAAGAACAAATATCAGAGCTGCCAACTTTTCAAAATAAAAATATTTCACTGTTTAAAATCGTAGCATTCAATGCCGAACTTGCAGAATCGTCAGTAGAACGCTTCCTCTTTCTAATGAGGAACTTTTCCATTGTGTTATAGTAAGAACAAATATCAGAGCTGCCAACTTTTCAAAATAAAAATATTTCACTGTTTAAAGTCGTAGCACTCGATGCCGAACTTGCAGAATCGTCAGTAGAACGCTTCCTCTTTCTAATGAGGAACTTTTCCATTGTGTTATAGTAAGAACAAATATCAGAGCTGCCAACTTTTCAAAATAAAAATATTTCACTGTTTAAAATCGTAGCATTCAATGCCGAACTTGCAGAATCGTCAGTAGAACGCTTCCTCTTTCTAATGAGGAACTTTTCCATTGTGTTATAGTAAGAACAAATATCAGAGCTGCCAACTTTTCAAAATAAAAATATTTCACTGTTTAAAATCGTAGCACTCAATGCCAAACTTGCAGAATCGTCAGTAGAATGCTTCCTCTTTCTAATGAGGGACTTTTCCATTGTGTTATAGTAAGAACAAATATCAGAGCTGCCAACTTTTCAAAATAAAAATATTTCACTGTTTAAAGTCGTAGCACTCGATGCCGAACTTGCAGAATCGTCAGTAGAATGCTTCCTCTTTCTAATGAGGAACTTTTCCATTGTGTTATAGTAAGAACAAATATCAGAGCTGCCAACTTTTCAAAATAAAAATATTTCACTGTTTAAAATCGTAGCATTCAATGCCGAACTTGCAGAATCGTCAGTAGAACGCTTCCTCTTTCTAATGAGGAACTTTTCCATTGTGTTATAGTAAGAACAAATATCAGAGCTGCCAACTTTTCAAAATAAAAATATTTCACTGTTTAAAATCGTAGCACTCAATGCCAAACTTGCAGAATCGTCAGTAGAATGCTTCCTCTTTCTAATGAGGGACTTTTCCATTGTGTTATAGTAAGAACAAATATCAGAGCTGCCAACTTTTCAAAATAAAAATATTTCACTGTTTAAAGTCGTAGCATTCAATGCCGAACTTGCAGAATCGTCAGTAGAACGCTTCCTCTTTCTAATGAGGGACTTTTCCATTGTGTTATAGTAAGAACAAATATCAGAGCTGCCAACTTTTCAAAATAAAAATATTTCACTGTTTAAAATCGTAGCATTCAATGCCGAACTTGCAGAATCGTCAGTAGAACGCTTCCTCTTTCTAATGAGGAACTTTTCCATTGTGTTATAGTAAGAACAAATATCAGAGCTGCCAACTTTTCAAAATAAAAATATTTCACTGTTTAAAATCATAGCACTCAATGCCAAACTTGCAGAATCGTCAGTAGAATGCTTCCTCTTTCTAATGAGGGACTTTTCCATTGTGTTATAGTAAGAACAAATATCAGAGCTGCCAACTTTTCAAAATAAAAATATTTCACTGTTTAAAATCGTAGCATTCAATGCCGAACTTGCAGAATCGTCAGTAGAACGCTTCCTCTTTCTAATGAGGAACTTTTCCATTGTGTTATAGTAAGAACAAATATCAGAGCTGCCAACTTTTCAAAATAAAAATATTTCACTGTTTAAAATCATAGCACTCAATGCCAAACTTGCAGAATCGTCAGTAGAATGCTTCCTCTTTCTAATGAGGGACTTTTCCATTGTGTTATAGTAAGAACAAATATCAGAGCTGCCAACTTTTCAAAATAAAAATATTTCACTGTTTAAAGTCGTAGCATTCAATGCCGAACTTGCAGAATCGTCAGTAGAACGCTTCCTCTTTCTAATGAGGAACTTTTCCATTGTGTTATAGTAAGAACAAATATCAGAGCTGCCAACTTTTCAAAATAAAAATATTTCACTGTTTAAAATCGTAGCATTCAATGCCGAACTTGCAGAATCGTCAGTAGAACGCTTCCTCTTTCTAATGAGGAACTTTTCCATTGTGTTATAGTAAGAACAAATATCAGAGCTGCCAACTTTTCAAAATAAAAATATTTCACTGTTTAAAATCGTAGCATTCAATGCCGAACTTGCAGAATCGTCAGTAGAACGCTTCCTCTTTCTAATGAGGAACTTTTCCATTGTGTTATAGTAAGAACAAATATCAGAGCTGCCAACTTTTCAAAATAAAAATATTTCACTGTTTAAAATCGTAGCATTCAATGCCGAACTTGCAGAATCGTCAGTAGAACGCTTCCTCTTTCTAATGAGGAACTTTTCCATTGTGTTATAGTAAGAACAAATATCAGAGCTGCCAACTTTTCAAAATAAAAATATTTCACTGTTTAAAGTCGTAGCACTCGATGCCGAACTTGCAGAATCGTCAGTAGAACGCTTCCTCTTTCTAATGAGGAACTTTTCCATTGTGTTATAGTAAGAACAAATATCAGAGCTGCCAACTTTTCAAAATAAAAATATTTCACTGTTTAAAATCGTAGCATTCAATGCCGAACTTGCAGAATCGTCAGTAGAACGCTTCCTCTTTCTAATGAGGAACTTTTCCATTGTGTTATAGTAAGAACAAATATCAGAGCTGCCAACTTTTCAAAATAAAAATATTTCACTGTTTAAAATCGTAGCACTCAATGCCAAACTTGCAGAATCGTCAGTAGAATGCTTCCTCTTTCTAATGAGGGACTTTTCCATTGTGTTATAGTAAGAACAAATATCAGAGCTGCCAACTTTTCAAAATAAAAATATTTCACTGTTTAAAGTCGTAGCACTCGATGCCGAACTTGCAGAATCGTCAGTAGAATGCTTCCTCTTTCTAATGAGGAACTTTTCCATTGTGTTATAGTAAGAACAAATATCAGAGCTGCCAACTTTTCAAAATAAAAATATTTCACTGTTTAAAATCGTAGCATTCAATGCCGAACTTGCAGAATCGTCAGTAGAACGCTTCCTCTTTCTAATGAGGAACTTTTCCATTGTGTTATAGTAAGAACAAATATCAGAGCTGCCAACTTTTCAAAATAAAAATATTTCACTGTTTAAAATCGTAGCACTCAATGCCAAACTTGCAGAATCGTCAGTAGAATGCTTCCTCTTTCTAATGAGGGACTTTTCCATTGTGTTATAGTAAGAACAAATATCAGAGCTGCCAACTTTTCAAAATAAAAATATTTCACTGTTTAAAGTCGTAGCACTCGATGCCGAACTTGCAGAATCGTCAGTAGAACGCTTCCTCTTTCTAATGAGGAACTTTTCCATTGTGTTATAGTAAGAACAAATATCAGAGCTGCCAACTTTTCAAAATAAAAATATTTCACTGTTTAAAATCGTAGCATTCAATGCCGAACTTGCAGAATCGTCAGTAGAACGCTTCCTCTTTCTAATGAGGAACTTTTCCATTGTGTTATAGTAAGAACAAATATCAGAGCTGCCAACTTTTCAAAATAAAAATATTTCACTGTTTAAAATCGTAGCACTCAATGCCAAACTTGCAGAATCGTCAGTAGAATGCTTCCTCTTTCTAATGAGGGACTTTTCCATTGTGTTATAGTAAGAACAAATATCAGAGCTGCCAACTTTTCAAAATAAAAATATTTCACTGTTTAAAGTCGTAGCACTCGATGCCGAACTTGCAGAATCGTCAGTAGAACGCTTCCTCTTTCTAATGAGGAACTTTTCCATTGTGTTATAGTAAGAACAAATATCAGAGCTGCCAACTTTTCAAAATAAAAATATTTCACTGTTTAAAATCGTAGCATTCAATGCCGAACTTGCAGAATCGTCAGTAGAACGCTTCCTCTTTCTAATGAGGAACTTTTCCATTGTGTTATAGTAAGAACAAATATCAGAGCTGCCAACTTTTCAAAATAAAAATATTTCACTGTTTAAAGTCGTAGCACTCGATGCCGAACTTGCAGAATCGTCAGTAGAACGCTTCCTCTTTCTAATGAGGAACTTTTCCATTGTGTTATAGTAAGAACAAATATCAGAGCTGCCAACTTTTCAAAATAAAAATATTTCACTGTTTAAAATCGTAGCATTCAATGCCGAACTTGCAGAATCGTCAGTAGAACGCTTCCTCTTTTCTAATGAGGAACTTTTCCATTGTGTTATAGTAAGAACAAATATCAGAGCTGCCAACTTTTCAAAATAAAAATATTTCACTGTTTAAAATCTTAGCATTCAATGCCGAACTTGCAGAATCGTCAGTAGAACGCTTCCTCTTTCTAATGAGGAACTTTTCCATTGTGTTATAGTAAGAACAAATATCAGAGCTGCCAACTTTTCAAAATAAAAATATTTCACTGTTTAAAATCGTAGCATTCAATGCCGAACTTGCAGAATCGTCAGTAGAACGCTTCCTCTTTCTAATGAGGAACTTTTCCATTGTGTTATAGTAAGAACAAATATCAGAGCTGCCAACTTTTCAAAATAAAAATATTTCACTGTTTAAAATCGTAGCATTCAATGCCGAACTTGCAGAATCGTCAGTAGAACGCTTCCTCTTTCTAATGAGGAACTTTTCCATTGTGTTATAGTAAGAACAAATATCAGAGCTGCCAACTTTTCAAAATAAAAATATTTCACTGTTTAAAGTCGTAGCACTCGATGCCGAACTTGCAGAATCGTCAGTAGAACGCTTCCTCTTTCTAATGAGGAACTTTTCCATTGTGTTATAGTAAGAACAAATATCAGAGCTGCCAACTTTTCAAAATAAAAATATTTCACTGTTTAAAATCGTAGCATTCAATGCCGAACTTGCAGAATCGTCAGTAGAACGCTTCCTCTTTCTAATGAGGAACTTTTCCATTGTGTTATAGTAAGAACAAATATCAGAGCTGCCAACTTTTCAAAATAAAAATATTTCACTGTTTAAAATCGTAGCACTCAATGCCAAACTTGCAGAATCGTCAGTAGAATGCTTCCTCTTTCTAATGAGGGACTTTTCCATTGTGTTATAGTAAGAACAAATATCAGAGCTGCCAACTTTTCAAAATAAAAATATTTCACTGTTTAAAGTCGTAGCACTCGATGCCGAACTTGCAGAATCGTCAGTAGAACGCTTCCTCTTTCTAATGAGGAACTTTTCCATTGTGTTATAGTAAGAACAAATATCAGAGCTGCCAACTTTTCAAAATAAAAATATTTCACTGTTTAAAATCGTAGCATTCAATGCCGAACTTGCAGAATCGTCAGTAGAACGCTTCCTCTTTCTAATGAGGAACTTTTCCATTGTGTTATAGTAAGAACAAATATCAGAGCTGCCAACTTTTCAAAATAAAAATATTTCACTGTTTAAAATCGTAGCACTCAATGCCAAACTTGCAGAATCGTCAGTAGAATGCTTCCTCTTTCTAATGAGGGACTTTTCCATTGTGTTATAGTAAGAACAAATATCAGAGCTGCCAACTTTTCAAAATAAAAATATTTCACTGTTTAAAGTCGTAGCACTCGATGCCGAACTTGCAGAATCGTCAGTAGAACGCTTCCTCTTTCTAATGAGGAACTTTTCCATTGTGTTATAGTAAGAACAAATATCAGAGCTGCCAACTTTTCAAAATAAAAATATTTCACTGTTTAAAATCGTAGCATTCAATGCCGAACTTGCAGAATCGTCAGTAGAACGCTTCCTCTTTCTAATGAGGAACTTTTCCATTGTGTTATAGTAAGAACAAATATCAGAGCTGCCAACTTTTCAAAATAAAAATATTTCACTGTTTAAAGTCGTAGCACTCGATGCCGAACTTGCAGAATCGTCAGTAGAACGCTTCCTCTTTCTAATGAGGGACTTTTCCATTGTGTTATAGTAAGAACAAATATCAGAGCTGCCAACTTTTCAAAATAAAAATATTTCACTGTTTAAAATCGTAGCATTCAATGCCGAACTTGCAGAATCGTCAGTAGAACGCTTCCTCTTTCTAATGAGGAACTTTTCCATTGTGTTATAGTAAGAACAAATATCAGAGCTGCCAACTTTTCAAAATAAAAATATTTCACTGTTTAAAGTCGTAGCACTCGATGCCGAACTTGCAGAATCGTCAGTAGAACGCTTCCTCTTTCTAATGAGGAACTTTTCCATTGTGTTATAGTAAGAACAAATATCAGAGCTGCCAACTTTTCAAAATAAAAATATTTCACTGTTTAAAATCGTAGCATTCAATGCCGAACTTGCAGAATCGTCAGTAGAACGCTTCCTCTTTCTAATGAGGAACTTTTCCATTGTGTTATAGTAAGAACAAATATCAGAGCTGCCAACTTTTCAAAATAAAAATATTTCACTGTTTAAAATCTTAGCATTCAATGCCGAACTTGCAGAATCGTCAGTAGAACGCTTCCTCTTTCTAATGAGGAACTTTTCCATTGTGTTATAGTAAGAACAAATATCAGAGCTGCCAACTTTTCAAAATAAAAATATTTCACTGTTTAAAATCGTAGCATTCAATGCCGAACTTGCAGAATCGTCAGTAGAACGCTTCCTCTTTCTAATGAGGAACTTTTCCATTGTGTTATAGTAAGAACAAATATCAGAGCTGCCAACTTTTCAAAATAAAAATATTTCACTGTTTAAAATCGTAGCATTCAATGCCGAACTTGCAGAATCGTCAGTAGAACGCTTCCTCTTTCTAATGAGGAACTTTTCCATTGTGTTATAGTAAGAACAAATATCAGAGCTGCCAACTTTTCAAAATAAAAATATTTCACTGTTTAAAGTCGTAGCACTCGATGCCGAACTTGCAGAATCGTCAGTAGAACGCTTCCTCTTTCTAATGAGGAACTTTTCCATTGTGTTATAGTAAGAACAAATATCAGAGCTGCCAACTTTTCAAAATAAAAATATTTCACTGTTTAAAATCGTAGCATTCAATGCCGAACTTGCAGAATCGTCAGTAGAACGCTTCCTCTTTCTAATGAGGAACTTTTCCATTGTGTTATAGTAAGAACAAATATCAGAGCTGCCAACTTTTCAAAATAAAAATATTTCACTGTTTAAAATCGTAGCACTCAATGCCAAACTTGCAGAATCGTCAGTAGAATGCTTCCTCTTTCTAATGAGGGACTTTTCCATTGTGTTATAGTAAGAACAAATATCAGAGCTGCCAACTTTTCAAAATAAAAATATTTCACTGTTTAAAGTCGTAGCACTCGATGCCGAACTTGCAGAATCGTCAGTAGAAACGCTTCCTCTTTCTAATGAGGAACTTTTCCATTGTGTTATAGTAAGAACAAATATCAGAGCTGCCAACTTTTCAAAATAAAAATATTTCACTGTTTAAAATCGTAGCATTCAATGCCGAACTTGCAGAATCGTCAGTAGAACGCTTCCTCTTTCTAATGAGGAACTTTTCCATTGTGTTATAGTAAGAACAAATATCAGAGCTGCCAACTTTTCAAAATAAAAATATTTCACTGTTTAAAGTCGTAGCACTCGATGCCGAACTTGCAGAATCGTCAGTAGAACGCTTCCTCTTTCTAATGAGGAACTTTTCCATTGTGTTATAGTAAGAACAAATATCAGAGCTGCCAACTTTTCAAAATAAAAATATTTCACTGTTTAAAATCGTAGCATTCAATGCCGAACTTGCAGAATCGTCAGTAGAACGCTTCCTCTTTCTAATGAGGAACTTTTCCATTGTGTTATAGTAAGAACAAATATCAGAGCTGCCAACTTTTCAAAATAAAAATATTTCACTGTTTAAAATCGTAGCACTCAATGCCAAACTTGCAGAATCGTCAGTAGAATGCTTCCTCTTTCTAATGAGGGACTTTTCCATTGTGTTATAGTAAGAACAAATATCAGAGCTGCCAACTTTTCAAAATAAAAATATTTCACTGTTTAAAGTCGTAGCACTTTCGATGCCGAACTTGCAGAATCGTCAGTAGAACGCTTCCTCTTTCTAATGAGGAACTTTTCCATTGTGTTATAGTAAGAACAAATATCAGAGCTGCCAACTTTTCAAAATAAAAATATTTCACTGTTTAAAATCGTAGCATTCAATGCCGAACTTGCAGAATCGTCAGTAGAACGCTTCCTCTTTCTAATGAGGAACTTTTCCATTGTGTTATAGTAAGAACAAATATCAGAGCTGCCAACTTTTCAAAATAAAAATATTTCACTGTTTAAAATCGTAGCACTCAATGCCAAACTTGCAGAATCGTCAGTAGAATGCTTCCTCTTTCTAATGAGGGACTTTTCCATTGTGTTATAGTAAGAACAAATATCAGAGCTGCCAACTTTTCAAAATAAAAATATTTCACTGTTTAAAGTCGTAGCACTCGATGCCGAACTTGCAGAATCGTCAGTAGAACGCTTCCTCTTTCTAATGAGGAACTTTTCCATTGTGTTATAGTAAGAACAAATATCAGAGCTGCCAACTTTTCAAAATAAAAATATTTCACTGTTTAAAATCGTAGCATTCAATGCCGAACTTGCAGAATCGTCAGTAGAACGCTTCCTCTTTCTAATGAGGAACTTTTCCATTGTGTTATAGTAAGAACAAATATCAGAGCTGCCAACTTTTCAAAATAAAAATATTTCACTGTTTAAAATCTTAGCATTCAATGCCGAACTTGCAGAATCGTCAGTAGAACGCTTCCTCTTTCTAATGAGGAACTTTTCCATTGTGTTATAGTAAGAACAAATATCAGAGCTGCCAACTTTTCAAAATAAAAATATTTCACTGTTTAAAATCGTAGCATTCAATGCCGAACTTGCAGAATCGTCAGTAGAACGCTTCCTCTTTCTAATGAGGAACTTTTCCATTGTGTTATAGTAAGAACAAATATCAGAGCTGCCAACTTTTCAAAATAAAAATATTTCACTGTTTAAAATCGTAGCATTCAATGCCGAACTTGCAGAATCGTCAGTAGAACGCTTCCTCTTTCTAATGAGGAACTTTTCCATTGTGTTATAGTAAGAACAAATATCAGAGCTGCCAACTTTTCAAAATAAAAATATTTCACTGTTTAAAGTCGTAGCACTCGATGCCGAACTTGCAGAATCGTCAGTAGAACGCTTCCTCTTTCTAATGAGGAACTTTTCCATTGTGTTATAGTAAGAACAAATATCAGAGCTGCCAACTTTTCAAAATAAAAATATTTCACTGTTTAAAATCGTAGCATTCAATGCCGAACTTGCAGAATCGTCAGTAGAACGCTTCCTCTTTCTAATGAGGAACTTTTCCATTGTGTTATAGTAAGAACAAATATCAGAGCTGCCAACTTTTCAAAATAAAAATATTTCACTGTTTAAAATCGTAGCACTCAATGCCAAACTTGCAGAATCGTCAGTAGAATGCTTCCTCTTTCTAATGAGGGACTTTTCCATTGTGTTATAGTAAGAACAAATATCAGAGCTGCCAACTTTTCAAAATAAAAATATTTCACTGTTTAAAGTCGTAGCACTCGATGCCGAACTTGCAGAATCGTCAGTAGAACGCTTCCTCTTTCTAATGAGGAACTTTTTCCATTGTGTTATAGTAAGAACAAATATCAGAGCTGCCAACTTTTCAAAATAAAAATATTTCACTGTTTAAAATCGTAGCATTCAATGCCGAACTTGCAGAATCGTCAGTAGAACGCTTTCCTCTTTCTAATGAGGAACTTTTCCATTGTGTTATAGTAAGAACAAATATCAGAGCTGCCAACTTTTCAAAATAAAAATATTTCACTGTTTAAAATCGTAGCACTCAATGCCAAACTTGCAGAATCGTCAGTAGAATGCTTCCTCTTTCTAATGAGGGACTTTTCCATTGTGTTATAGTAAGAACAAATATCAGAGCTGCCAACTTTTCAAAATAAAAATATTTCACTGTTTAAAATCGTAGCATTCAATGCCGAACTTGCAGAATCGTCAGTAGAACGCTTCCTCTTTCTAATGAGGAACTTTTCCATTGTGTTATAGTAAGAACAAATATCAGAGCTGCCAACTTTTCAAAATAAAAATATTTCACTGTTTAAATTCGTAGCATTCGATGCCAAACTTGCAGAATCGTCAGTAGAACGCTTCCTCTTTCTAATGAGGAACTTTTCCATTGTGTTATAGTAAGAACAAATATCAGAGCTGCCAACTTTTCAAAATAAAAATATTTCACTGTTTAAAATCGTAGCATTCAATGCCGAACTTGCAGAATCGTCAGTAGAACGCTTCCTCTTTCTAATGAGGAACTTTTCCATTGTGTTATAGTAAGAACAAATATCAGAGCTGCCAACTTTTCAAAATAAAAATATTTCACTGTTTAAAGTCGTAGCACTCGATGCCGAACTTGCAGAATCGTCAGTAGAACGCTTCCTCTTTCTAATGAGGAACTTTTCCATTGTGTTATAGTAAGAACAAATATCAGAGCTGCCAACTTTTCAAAATAAAAATATTTCACTGTTTAAAATCGTAGCATTCAATGCCGAACTTGCAGAATCGTCAGTAGAACGCTTCCTCTTTCTAATGAGGAACTTTTCCATTGTGTTATAGTAAGAACAAATATCAGAGCTGCCAACTTTTCAAAATAAAAAATATTTCACTGTTTAAAATCGTAGCATTCAATGCCGAACTTGCAGAATCGTCAGTAGAACGCTTCCTCTTTCTAATGAGGAACTTTTCCATTGTGTTATAGTAAGAACAAATATCAGAGCTGCCAACTTTTCAAAATAAAAATATTTCACTGTTTAAAGTCGTAGCACTCGATGCCGAACTTGCAGAATCGTCAGTAGAACGCTTCCTCTTTCTAATGAGGAACTTTTCCATTGTGTTATAGTAAGAACAAATATCAGAGCTGCCAACTTTTCAAAATAAAAATATTTCACTGTTTAAAATCGTAGCATTCAATGCCGAACTTGCAGAATCGTCAGTAGAACGCTTCCTCTTTCTAATGAGGAACTTTTCCATTGTGTTATAGTAAGAACAAATATCAGAGCTGCCAACTTTTCAAAATAAAAATATTTCACTGTTTAAAATCGTAGCATTCAATGCCGAACTTGCAGAATCGTCAGTAGAACGCTTCCTCTTTCTAATGAGGAACTTTTCCATTGTGTTATAGTAAGAACAAATATCAGAGCTGCCAACTTTTCAAAATAAAAATATTTCACTGTTTAAAATCGTAGCATTCAATGCCGAACTTGCAGAATCGTCAGTAGAACGCTTCCTCTTTCTAATGAGGAACTTTTCCATTGTGTTATAGTAAGAACAAATATCAGAGCTGCCAACTTTTCAAAAATAAAAATATTTCACTGTTTAAAATCGTAGCATTCAATGCCGAACTTGCAGAATCGTCAGTAGAACGCTTCCTCTTTCTAATGAGGAACTTTTCCATTGTGTTATAGTAAGAACAAATATCAGAGCTGCCAACTTTTCAAAATAAAAATATTTCACTGTTTAAAATCGTAGCATTCAATGCCGAACTTGCAGAATCGTCAGTAGAACGCTTCCTCTTTCTAATGAGGAACTTTTCCATTGTGTTATAGTAAGAACAAATATCAGAGCTGCCAACTTTTCAAAATAAAAATATTTCACTGTTTAAAATCGTAGCATTCAATGCCGAACTTGCAGAATCGTCAGTAGAACGCTTCCTCTTTCTAATGAGGAACTTTTCCATTGTGTTATAGTAAGAACAAATATCAGAGCTGCCAACTTTTCAAAATAAAAATATTTCACTGTTTAAAATCGTAGCATTCAATGCCGAACTTGCAGAATCGTCAGTAGAACGCTTCCTCTTTCTAATGAGGAACTTTTCCATTGTGTTATAGTAAGAACAAATATCAGAGCTGCCAACTTTTCAAAATAAAAATATTTCACTGTTTAAAATCGTAGCATTCAATGCCGAACTTGCAGAATCGTCAGTAGAACGCTTCCTCTTTCTAATGAGGAACTTTTCCATTGTGTTATAGTAAGAACAAATATCAGAGCTGCCAACTTTTCAAAATAAAAATATTTCACTGTTTAAAATCGTAGCATTCAATGCCGAACTTGCAGAATCGTCAGTAGAACGCTTCCTCTTTCTAATGAGGAACTTTTCCATTGTGTTATAGTAAGAACAAATATCAGAGCTGCCAACTTTTCAAAATAAAAATATTTCACTGTTTAAAATCGTAGCATTCAATGCCGAACTTGCAGAATCGTCAGTAGAACGCTTCCTCTTTCTAATGAGGAACTTTTCCATTGTGTTATAGTAAGAACAAATATCAGAGCTGCCAACTTTTCAAAATAAAAATATTTCACTGTTTAAAATCGTAGCATTCAATGCCGAACTTGCAGAATCGTCAGTAGAACGCTTCCTCTTTCTAATGAGGAACTTTTCCATTGTGTTATAGTAAGAACAAATATCAGAGCTGCCAACTTTTCAAAATAAAAATATTTCACTGTTTAAAATCGTAGCATTCAATGCCGAACTTGCAGAATCGTCAGTAGAACGCTTCCTCTTTCTAATGAGGAACTTTTCCATTGTGTTATAGTAAGAACAAATATCAGAGCTGCCAACTTTTCAAAATAAAAATATTTCACTGTTTAAAATCGTAGCATTCAATGCCGAACTTGCAGAATCGTCAGTAGAACGCTTCCTCTTTCTAATGAGGAACTTTTCCATTGTGTTATAGTAAGAACAAATATCAGAGCTGCCAACTTTTCAAAAATAAAAATATTTCACTGTTTAAAATCGTAGCATTCAATGCCGAACTTGCAGAATCGTCAGTAGAACGCTTCCTCTTTCTAATGAGGAACTTTTCCATTGTGTTATAGTAAGAACAAATATCAGAGCTGCCAACTTTTCAAAATAAAAATATTTCACTGTTTAAAATCGTAGCATTCAATGCCGAACTTGCAGAATCGTCAGTAGAACGCTTCCTCTTTCTAATGAGGAACTTTTCCATTGTGTTATAGTAAGAACAAATATCAGAGCTGCCAACTTTTCAAAATAAAAATATTTCACTGTTTAAAATCGTAGCATTCAATGCCGAACTTGCAGAATCGTCAGTAGAACGCTTCCTCTTTCTAATGAGGAACTTTTCCATTGTGTTATAGTAAGAACAAATATCAGAGCTGCCAACTTTTCAAAATAAAAATATTTCACTGTTTAAAAGTCGTAGCACTCAATGCCGAACTTGCAGAATCGTCAGTAGAACGCTTCCTCTTTCTAATGAGGAACTTTTCCATTGTGTTATAGTAAGAACAAATATCAGAGCTGCCAACTTTTCAAAATAAAAATATTTCACTGTTTAAAATCGTAGCATTCAATGCCGAACTTGCAGAATCGTCAGTAGAACGCTTCCTCTTTCTAATGAGGAACTTTTCCATTGTGTTATAGTAAGAACAAATATCAGAGCTGCCAACTTTTCAAAATAAAAATATTTCACTGTTTAAAGTCGTAGCACTCGATGCCGAACTTGCAGAATCGTCAGTAGAACGCTTCCTCTTTCTAATGAGGAACTTTTCCATTGTGTTATAGTAAGAACAAATATCAGAGCTGCCAACTTTTCAAAATAAAAATATTTCACTGTTTAAAATCGTAGCATTCAATGCCGAACTTGCAGAATCGTCAGTAGAACGCTTCCTCTTTCTAATGAGGAACTTTTCCATTGTGTTATAGTAAGAACAAATATCAGAGCTGCCAACTTTTCAAAAATAAAAATATTTCACTGTTTAAAATCGTAGCATTCAATGCCGAACTTGCAGAATCGTCAGTAGAACGCTTCCTCTTTCTAATGAGGAACTTTTCCATTGTGTTATAGTAAGAACAAATATCAGAGCTGCCAACTTTTCAAAATAAAAATATTTCACTGTTTAAAATCGTAGCATTCAATGCCGAACTTGCAGAATCGTCAGTAGAACGCTTCCTCTTTCTAATGAGGAACTTTTCCATTGTGTTATAGTAAGAACAAATATCAGAGCTGCCAACTTTTCAAAATAAAAATATTTCACTGTTTAAAATCGTAGCATTCAATGCCGAACTTGCAGAATCGTCAGTAGAATGCTTCCTCTTTCTAATGAGGAACTTTTCCATTGTGTTATAGTAAGAACAAATATCAGAGCTGCCAACTTTTCAAAATAAAAATATTTCACTGTTTAAAATCGTAGCATTCAATGCCGAACTTGCAGAATCGTCAGTAGAACGCTTCCTCTTTCTAATGAGGAACTTTTCCATTGTGTTATAGTAAGAACAAATATCAGAGCTGCCAACTTTTCAAAATAAAAATATTTCACTGTTTAAAATCGTAGCATTCAATGCCGAACTTGCAGAATCGTCAGTAGAACGCTTCCTCTTTCTAATGAGGAACTTTTCCATTGTGTTATAGTAAGAACAAATATCAGAGCTGCCAACTTTTCAAAAATAAAAATATTTCACTGTTTAAAATCGTAGCATTCAATGCCGAACTTGCAGAATCGTCAGTAGAACGCTTCCTCTTTCTAATGAGGAACTTTTCCATTGTGTTATAGTAAGAACAAATATCAGAGCTGCCAACTTTTCAAAATAAAAATATTTCACTGTTTAAAATCGTAGCATTCAATGCCGAACTTGCAGAATCGTCAGTAGAACGCTTCCTCTTTCTAATGAGGAACTTTTCCATTGTGTTATAGTAAGAACAAATATCAGAGCTGCCAACTTTTCAAAATAAAAATATTTCACTGTTTAAAATCGTAGCATTCAATGCCGAACTTGCAGAATCGTCAGTAGAACGCTTCCTCTTTCTAATGAGGAACTTTTCCATTGTGTTATAGTAAGAACAAATATCAGAGCTGCCAACTTTTCAAAATAAAAATATTTCACTGTTTAAAATCGTAGCATTCAATGCCGAACTTGCAGAATCGTCAGTAGAACGCTTCCTCTTTCTAATGAGGAACTTTTCCATTGTGTTATAGTAAGAACAAATATCAGAGCTGCCAACTTTTCAAAATAAAAATATTTCACTGTTTAAAATCGTAGCATTCAATGCCGAACTTGCAGAATCGTCAGTAGAACGCTTCCTCTTTCTAATGAGGAACTTTTCCATTGTGTTATAGTAAGAACAAATATCAGAGCTGCCAACTTTTCAAAATAAAAATATTTCACTGTTTAAAATCGTAGCACTCAATGCCGAACTTGCAGAATCGTCAGTAGAACGCTTCCTCTTTCTAATGAGGAACTTTTCCATTGTGTTATAGTAAGAACAAATATCAGAGCTGCCAACTTTTCAAAATAAAAATATTTCACTGTTTAAAATCGTAGCATTCAATGCCGAACTTGCAGAATCGTCAGTAGAACGCTTCCTCTTTCTAATGAGGAACTTTTCCATTGTGTTATAGTAAGAACAAATATCAGAGCTGCCAACTTTTCAAAATAAAAATATTTCACTGTTTAAAATCGTAGCATTCAATGCCGAACTTGCAGAATCGTCAGTAGAACGCTTCCTCTTTCTAATGAGGAACTTTTCCATTGTGTTATAGTAAGAACAAATATCAGAGCTGCCAACTTTTCAAAATAAAAATATTTCACTGTTTAAAATCGTAGCATTCAATGCCGAACTTGCAGAATCGTCAGTAGAACGCTTCCTCTTTCTAATGAGGAACTTTTCCATTGTGTTATAGTAAGAACAAATATCAGAGCTGCCAACTTTTCAAAATAAAAATATTTCACTGTTTAAAATCGTAGCATTCAATGCCGAACTTGCAGAATCGTCAGTAGAACGCTTCCTCTTTCTAATGAGGAACTTTTCCATTGTGTTATAGTAAGAACAAATATCAGAGCTGCCAACTTTTCAAAATAAAAATATTTCACTGTTTAAAGTCGTAGCACTCGATGCCGAACTTGCAGAATCGTCAGTAGAACGCTTCCTCTTTCTAATGAGGAACTCTTTCCATTGTGTTATAGTAAGAACAAATATCAGAGCTGCCAACTTTTCAAAATAAAAATATTTCACTGTTTAAAATCGTAGCATTCAATGCCGAACTTGCAGAATCGTCAGTAGAACGCTTCCTCTTTCTAATGAGGGACTTTTCCATTGTGTTATAGTAAGAACAAATATCAGAGCTGCCAACTTTTCAAAATAAAAATATTTCACTGTTTAAAATCGTAGCATTCAATGCCGAACTTGCAGAATCGTCAGTAGAACGCTTCCTCTTTCTAATGAGGAACTTTTCCATTGTGTTATAGTAAGAACAAATATCAGAGCTGCCAACTTTTCAAAATAAAAATATTTCACTGTTTAAAATCGTAGCATTCAATGCCGAACTTGCAGAATCGTCAGTAGAACGCTTCCTCTTTCTAATGAGGAACTTTTCCATTGTGTTATAGTAAGAACAAATATCAGAGCTGCCAACTTTTCAAAATAAAAATATTTCACTGTTTAAAATCGTAGCACTCAATGCCGAACTTGCAGAATCGTCAGTAGAACGCTTCCTCTTTCTAATGAGGAACTTTTCCATTGTGTTATAGTAAGAACAAATATCAGAGCTGCCAACTTTTCAAAATAAAAATATTTCACTGTTTAAAATCGTAGCATTCAATGCCGAACTTGCAGAATCGTCAGTAGAACGCTTCCTCTTTCTAATGAGGGACTTTTCCATTGTGTTATAGTAAGAACAAATATCAGAGCTGCCAACTTTTCAAAATAAAAATATTTCACTGTTTAAAATCGTAGCATTCAATGCCGAACTTGCAGAATCGTCAGTAGAACGCTTCCTCTTTCTAATGAGGGACTTTTCCATTGTGTTATAGTAAGAACAAATATCAGAGCTGCCAACTTTTCAAAATAAAAATATTTCACTGTTTAAAATCGTAGCATTCAATGCCGAACTTGCAGAATCGTCAGTAGAACGCTTCCTCTTTCTAATGAGGAACTTTTCCATTGTGTTATAGTAAGAACAAATATCAGAGCTGCCAACTTTTCAAAATAAAAATATTTCACTGTTTAAAATCGTAGCATTCAATGCCGAACTTGCAGAATCTGTCAGTAGAACGCTTCCTCTTTCTAATGAGGAACTTTTCCATTGTGTTATAGTAAGAACAAATATCAGAGCTGCCAACTTTTCAAAATAAAAATATTTCACTGTTTAAAGTCGTAGCACTCGATGCCGAACTTGCAGAATCGCTCAGTAGAACGCTTCCTCTTTCTAATGAGGAACTTTTCCATTGTGTTATAGTAAGAACAAATATCAGAGCTGCCAACTTTTCAAAATAAAAATATTTCACTGTTTAAAATCGTAGCATTCAATGCCGAACTTGCAGAATCGTCAGTAGAACGCTTCCTCTTTCTAATGAGGAACTTTTCCATTGTGTTATAGTAAGAACAAATATCAGAGCTGCCAACTTTTCAAAATAAAAATATTTCACTGTTTAAAAATCGTAGCATTCAATGCCGAACTTGCAGAATCGTCAGTAGAACGCTTCCTCTTTCTAATGAGGAACTTTTCCATTGTGTTATAGTAAGAACAAATATCAGAGCTGCCAACTTTTCAAAATAAAAATATTTCACTGTTTAAAATCGTAGCATTCAATGCCGAACTTGCAGAATCGTCAGTAGAACGCTTCCTCTTTCTAATGAGGAACTTTTCCATTGTGTTATAGTAAGAACAAATATCAGAGCTGCCAACTTTTCAAAATAAAAATATTTCACTGTTTAAAATCGTAGCATTCAATGCCGAACTTGCAGAATCGTCAGTAGAACGCTTCCTCTTTCTAATGAGGAAACTTTTCCATTGTGTTATAGTAAGAACAAATATCAGAGCTGCCAACTTTTCAAAATAAAAATATTTCACTGTTTAAAATCGTAGCATTCAATGCCGAACTTGCAGAATCGTCAGTAGAACGCTTCCTCTTTCTAATGAGGGACTTTTCCATTGTGTTATAGTAAGAACAAATATCAGAGCTGCCAACTTTTCAAAATAAAAATATTTCACTGTTTAAAATCGTAGCATTCAATGCCGAACTTGCAGAATCGTCAGTAGAACGCTTCCTCTTTCTAATGAGGGACTTTTCCATTGTGTTATAGTAAGAACAAATATCAGAGCTGCCAACTTTTCAAAAATAAAAATATTTCACTGTTTAAAATCGTAGCATTCAATGCCGAACTTGCAGAATCGTCAGTAGAACGCTTCCTCTTTCTAATGAGGAACTTTTCCATTGTGTTATAGTAAGAACAAATATCAGAGCTGCCAACTTTTCAAAATAAAAATATTTCACTGTTTAAAATCGTAGCATTCAATGCCGAACTTGCAGAATCGTCAGTAGAACGCTTCCTCTTTCTAATGAGGAACTTTTCCATTGTGTTATAGTAAGAACAAATATCAGAGCTGCCAACTTTTCAAAATAAAAATATTTCACTGTTTAAAATCGTAGCATTCAATGCCGAACTTGCAGAATCGTCAGTAGAACGCTTCCTCTTTCTAATGAGGAACTTTTCCATTGTGTTATAGTAAGAACAAATATCAGAGCTGCCAACTTTTCAAAATAAAAATATTTCACTGTTTAAAATCGTAGCATTCAATGCCGAACTTGCAGAATCGTCAGTAGAACGCTTCCTCTTTCTAATGAGGAACTTTTCCATTGTGTTATAGTAAGAACAAATATCAGAGCTGCCAACTTTTCAAAATAAAAATATTTCACTGTTTAAAATCGTAGCATTCAATGCCGAACTTGCAGAATCGTCAGTAGAACGCTTCCTCTTTCTAATGAGGAACTTTTCCATTGTGTTATAGTAAGAACAAATATCAGAGCTGCCAACTTTTCAAAATAAAAATATTTCACTGTTTAAAATCGTAGCATTCAATGCCGAACCCTTGCAGAATCGTCAGTAGAACGCTTCCTCTTTCTAATGAGGAACTTTTCCATTGTGTTATAGTAAGAACAAATATCAGAGCTGCCAACTTTTCAAAATAAAAATATTTCACTGTTTAAAATCATAGCACTCAATGCCAACTTGCAGAATCGTCAGTAGAATGCTTCCTCTTTCTAATGAGGGACTTTTCCATTGTGTTATAGTAAGAACAAATATCAGAGCTGCCAACTTTTCAAAATAAAAATATTTCACTGTTTAAAATCGTAGCATTCAATGCCGAACTTGCAGAATCGTCAGTAGAACGCTTCCTCTTTCTAATGAGGAACTTTTCCATTGTGTTATAGTAAGAACAAATATCAGAGCTGCCAACTTTTCAAAATAAAAATATTTCACTGTTTAAAATCGTAGCATTCAATGCCGAACTTGCAGAATCGTCAGTAGAACGCTTCCTCTTTCTAATGAGGAACTTTTCCATTGTGTTATAGTAAGAACAAATATCAGAGCTGCCAACTTTTCAAAATAAAAATATTTCACTGTTTAAAATCATAGCACTCAATGCCGTTAAACTTGCAGAATCGTCAGTAGAATGCTTCCTCTTTCTAATGAGGGACTTTTCCATTGTGTTATAGTAAGAACAAATATCAGAGCTGCCAACTTTTTCAAAATAAAAATATTTCACTGTTTAAAATCGTAGCATATCAATGCCGAACTTTGCAGAATCGTCAGTAGAACGCTTCCTCTTTCTAATGAGGAACTTTTTCCATTGTGTTATAGTAATGAACAAATATCAGAGCTGCCAACTTTTCAAAATAAAAATATTTCACTGTTTAAAATCGTAGCATTCAATGCCGTTTAACTTGCAGAATCGTCAGTAGAAACGCTTCCTCTTTCTAATGAGGAACTTTTCCATTGTGTTATAGTAAGAACAAATATCAGAGCTGCCAACTTTTCAAAATAAAAATATTTCACTGTTTAAAATCGTAGCATTCAATGCCGAACTTGCAGAATCGTCAGTAGAACGCTTCCTCTTTCTAATGAGGAACTTTTCCATTGTGTTATAGTAAGAACAAATATCAGAGCTGCCAACTTTTCAAAATAAAAATATTTCACTGTTTAAAATCGTAGCATTCAATGCCGAACTTGCAGAATCGTCAGTAGAACGCTTCCTCTTTCTAATGAGGGACTTTTCCATTGTGTTATAGTAAGAACAAATATCAGAGCTGCCAACTTTTCAAAATAAAAATATTTCACTGTTTAAAATCGTAGCATTCAATGCCGAACTTGCAGAATCGTCAGAACGCTTCCTCTTTCTAATGAGGAACTTTTCCATTGTGTTATAGTAAGAACAAATATCAGAGCTGCCAACTTTTCAAAATAAAAATATTTCACTGTTTAAAATCGTAGCATTCAATGCCGAACTTGCAGAATCGTCAGTAGAACGCTTCCTCTTTCTAATGAGGAACTTTTCCATTGTGTTATAGTAAGAACAAATATCAGAGCTGCCAACTTTTCAAAATAAAAATATTTCACTGTTTAAAATCGTAGCATTCAATGCCGAACTTGCAGAATCGTCAGTAGAACGCTTCCTCTTTCTAATGAGGAACTTTTCCATTGTGTTATAGTAAGAA
Source organism: Macrothele yani (assembly GCA_039090855.1). Classification (NCBI taxonomy): domain Eukaryota; kingdom Metazoa; phylum Arthropoda; class Arachnida; order Araneae; family Macrothelidae; genus Macrothele; species Macrothele yani. The sequence continues at coordinate 67,626,380 of CM077028.1, read as the reverse complement.
CAAATATCAGAGCTGCCAACTTTTCAAAATAAAAATATTTCACTGTTTAAAATCGTAGCATTCAATGCCGAACTTGCAGAATCAGTCAGTAGAACGCTTCCTCTTTCTAATGAGGAACTTTTCCATTGTGTTATAGTAAGAACAAATATCAGAGCTGCCAACTTTTCAAAATAAAAATATTTCACTGTTTAAAATCATAGCACTCAATGCCAAACTTGCAGAATCGTCAGTAGAATGCTTCCTCTTTCTAATGAGGGAACTTTTCCATTGTGTTATAGTAAGAACAAATATCAGAGCTGCCAACTTTTCAAAATAAAAATATTTCACTGTTTAAAATCGTAGCATTCAATGCCGAACTTGCAGAATCGTCAGTAGAACGCTTCCTCTTTCTAATGAGGAACTTTTCCATTGTGTTATAGTAAGAACAAATATCAGAGCTGCCAACTTTTCAAAATAAAAATATTTCACTGTTTAAAATCGTAGCATTCAATGTGCCGAACTTGCAGAATCGTCAGTAGAACGCTTCCTCTTTCTAATGAGGAACTTTTCCATTGTGTTATAGTAAGAACAAATATCAGAGCTGCCAACTTTTCAAAATAAAAATATTTCACTGTTTAAAATCGTAGCATTCAATGCCGAACTTGCAGAATCGTCAGTAGAACGCTTCCTCTTTCTAATGAGGAACTTTTCCATTGTGTTATAGTAAGAACAAATATCAGAGCTGCCAACTTTTCAAAATAAAAATATTTCACTGTTTAAAATCGTAGCATTCAATGCCGAACTTGCAGAATCGTCAGTAGAACGCTTCCTCTTTCTAATGAGGGACTTTTCCATTGTGTTATAGTAAGAACAAATATCAGAGCTGCCAACTTTTCAAAATAAAAATATTTCACTGTTTAAAATCGTAGCATTCAATGCCGAACTTGCAGAATCGTCAGTAGAACGCTTCCTCTTTCTAATGAGGAACTTTTCCATTGTGTTATAGTAAGAACAAATATCAGAGCTGCCAACTTTTCAAAATAAAAATATTTCACTGTTTAAAATCGTAGCATTCAATGCCGAACTTGCAGAATCGTCAGTAGAACGCTTCCTCTTTCTAATGAGGAACTTTTCCATTGTGTTATAGTAAGAACAAATATCAGAGCTGCCAACTTTTCAAAATAAAAATATTTCACTGTTTAAAATCGTAGCATTCAATGCCGAACTTGCAGAATCGTCAGTAGAACGCTTCCTCTTTCTAATGAGGAACTTTTCCATTGTGTTATAGTAAGAACAAATATCAGAGCTGCCAACTTTTCAAAATAAAAATATTTCACTGTTTAAAATCGTAGCATTCAATGCCGAACTTGCAGAATCGCTCAGTAGAACGCTTCCTCTTTCTAATGAGTAACTTTTCCATTGTGTTATAGTAAGAACAAAATATCAGAGCTGCCAACTTTTCAAAATAAAAATATTTCACTGTTTAAAATCGTAGCATTCAATGCCGAACTTGCAGAATCGTCAGTAGAACGCTTCCTCTTTCTAATGAGGAACTTTTCCATTGTGTTATAGTAAGAACAAATATCAGAGCTGCCAACTTTTCAAAATAAAAATATTTCACTGTTTAAAATCGTAGCATTCAATGCCGAACTTGCAGAATCGTCAGTAGAACGCTTCCTCTTTCTAATGAGGAACTTTTCCATTGTGTTATAGTAAGAACAAATATCAGAGCTGCCAACTTTTTCAAAATAAAAATATTTCACTGTTTAAAATCATAGCACTCAATGCCAAACTTGCAGAATCGTCAGTAGAATGCTTCCTCTTTCTAATGAGGGACTTTTCCATTGTGTTATAGTAAGAACAAAATATCAGAGCTGCCAACTTTTCAAAAATAAAAATATTTCACTGTTTAAAATCGTAGCATTCAATGCCGAACTTGCAGAATCGTCAGTAGAACGCTTCCTCTTTCTAATGAGGAACTTTTCCATTGTGTTATAGTGAAGAACAAATATCAGAGCTGCCAACTTTTCAAAATAAAAATATTTCACTGTTTAAAATCGTAGCATTCAATGCCGAACTTGCAGAATCGTCAGTAGAACGCTTCCTCTTTCTAATGAGGGACTTTTCCATTGTGTTATAGTAAGAACAAATATCAGAGCTGCCAACTTTTCAAAATAAAAATATTTCACTGTTTAAAATCGTAGCATTCAATGCCGAACTTGCAGAATCGTCAGTAGAACGCTTCCTCTTTCTAATGAGGAACTTTTCCATTGTGTTATAGTAAGAACAAATATCAGAGCTGCCAACTTTTCAAAATAAAAAATATTTCACTGTTTAAAATCGTAGCATTCAATGCCGAACTTGCAGAATCGTCAGTAGAACGCTTCCTCTTTTCTAATGAGGAACTTTTCCACTGTGTTATAGTAAGAACAAATATCAGAGCTGCCAACTTTTCAAAATAAAAATATTTCACTGTTTAAAATCGTAGCATTCAATGCCGAACTTGCAGAATCGTCAGTAGAACGCTTCCTCTTTCTAATGAGGAACTTTTCCATTGTGTTATAGTAAGAACAAATATCAGAGCTGCCAACTTTTCAAAATAAAAATATTTCACTGTTTAAAATCGTAGCATTCAATGCCGAACTTGCAGAATCGCTCAGTAGAACGCTTCCTCTTTCTAATGAGGAACTTTTCCATTGTGTTATAGTAAGAACAAATATCAGAGCTGCCAACTTTTCAAAAATAAAAATATTTCACTGTTTAAAATCGTAGCATTCAATGCCGAACTTGCAGAATCGTCAGTAGAACGCTTCCTCTTTCTAATGAGGAACTTTTCCATTGTGTTATAGTAAGAACAAATATCAGAGCTGCCAACTTTTCAAAATAAAAATATTTCACTGTTTAAAGTCGTAGCACTCGATGCCGAACTTGCAGAATCGTCAGTAGAACGCTTCCTCTTTCTAATGAGGAACTTTTCCATTGTGTTATAGTAAGAACAAATATCAGAGCTGCCAACTTTTCAAAATAAAAATATTTCACTGTTTAAAATCGTAGCATTCAATGCCGAACTTGCAGAATCGTCAGTAGAACGCTTCCTCTTTCTAATGAGGAACTTTTCCATTGTGTTATAGTAAGAACAAATATCAGAGCTGCCAACTTTTCAAAATAAAAATATTTCACTGTTTAAAGTCGTAGCACTCGATGCCGAACTTGCAGAATCGTCAGTAGAACGCTTCCTCTTTCTAATGAGGGACTTTTCCATTGTGTTATAGTAAGAACAAATATCAGAGCTGCCAACTTTTCAAAATAAAAATATTTCACTGTTTAAAATCGTAGCATTCTAATGCCGAACTTGCAGAATCGTCAGTAGAACGCTTCCTCTTTCTAATGAGGGACTTTTCCATTGTGTTATAGTAAGAACAAATATCAGAGCTGCCAACTTTTCAAAATAAAAATATTTCACTGTTTAAAATCGTAGCATTCAATGCCGAACTTGCAGAATCGTCAGTAGAACGCTTCCTCTTTCTAATGAGGAACTTTTCCATTGTGTTATAGTAAGAACAAATATCAGAGCTGCCAACTTTTCAAAAATAAAAATATTTCACTGTTTAAAATCGTAGCATTCAATGCCGAACTTGCAGAATCGTCAGTAGAACGCTTCCTCTTTCTAATGAGGAACTTTTCCATTGTGTTATAGTAAGAACAAATATCAGAGCTGCCAACTTTTCAAAATAAAAATATTTCACTGTTTAAAATCGTAGCATTCAATGCCGAACTTGCAGAATCGTCAGTAGAACGCTTCCTCTTTCTAATGAGGAACTTTTCCATTGTGTTATAGTAAGAACAAATATCAGAGCTGCCAACTTTTCAAAATAAAAATATTTCACTGTTTAAAATCGTAGCATTCAATGCCGAACTTGCAGAATCGTCAGTAGAACGCTTCCTCTTTCTAATGAGGAACTTTTCCATTGTGTTATAGTAAGAACAAATATCAGAGCTGCCAACTTTTCAAAAATAAAAATATTTCACTGTTTAAAATCGTAGCATTCAATGCCGAACTTGCAGAATCGTCAGTAGAACGCTTCCTCTTTCTAATGAGGAACTTTTCCATTGTGTTATAGTAAGAACAAATATCAGAGCTGCCAACTTTTCAAAATAAAAATATTTCACTGTTTAAAATCGTAGCATTCAATGCCGAACTTGCAGAATCGTCAGTAGAACGCTTCCTCTTTCTAATGAGGAACTTTTCCATTGTGTTATAGTAAGAACAAATATCAGAGCTGCCAACTTTTCAAAATAAAAATATTTCACTGTTTAAAATCGTAGCATTCAATGTGCCGAACTTGCAGAATCGTCAGTAGAACGCTTCCTCTTTCTAATGAGGAACTTTTCCATTGTGTTATAGTAAGAACAAATATCAGAGCTGCCAACTTTTCAAAATAAAAATATTTCACTGTTTAAAATCGTAGCATTCAATGCCGAACTTGCAGAATCGTCAGTAGAACGCTTCCTCTTTCTAATGAGGAACTTTTCCATTGTGTTATAGTAAGAACAAATATCAGAGCTGCCAACTTTTCAAAATAAAAATATTTCACTGTTTAAAATCGTAGCATTCAATGCCGAACTTGCAGAATCGTCAGTAGAACGCTTCCTCTTTCTAATGAGGAACTTTTCCATTGTGTTATAGTAAGAACAAATATCAGAGCTGCCAACTTTTCAAAATAAAAATATTTCACTGTTTAAAGTCGTAGCACTCGATGCCGAACTTGCAGAATCGTCAGTAGAACGCTTCCTCTTTCTAATGAGGGACTTTTCCATTGTGTTATAGTAAGAACAAATATCAGAGCTGCCAACTTTTCAAAATAAAAATATTTCACTGTTTAAAATCGTAGCATTCAATGCCGAACTTGCAGAATCGTCAGTAGAACGCTTCCTCTTTCTAATGAGGAACTTTTCCATTGTGTTATAGTAAGAACAAATATCAGAGCTGCCAACTTTTCAAAATAAAAATATTTCACTGTTTAAAATCGTAGCATTCAATGCCGAACTTGCAGAATCGTCAGTAGAACGCTTCCTCTTTCTAATGAGGAACTTTTCCATTGTGTTATAGTAAGAACAAATATCAGAGCTGCCAACTTTTCAAAATAAAAATATTTCACTGTTTAAAATCGTAGCATTCAATGCCGAACTTGCAGAATCGTCAGTAGAACGCTTCCTCTTTCTAATGAGGAACTTTTCCATTGTGTTATAGTAAGAACAAATATCAGAGCTGCCAACTTTTCAAAATAAAAATATTTCACTGTTTAAAGTCGTAGCACTCGATGCCGAACTTGCAGAATCGTCAGTAGAACGCTTCCTCTTTCTAATGAGGGACTTTTCCATTGTGTTATAGTAAGAACAAATATCAGAGCTGCCAACTTTTCAAAATAAAAATATTTCACTGTTTAAAATCGTAGCATTCAATGTAAGCCGAACTTGCAGAATCGTCAGTAGAACGCTTCCTCTTTCTAATGAGGGACTTTTCCATTGTGTTATAGTAAGAACAAATATCAGAGCTGCCAACTTTTCAAAATAAAAATATTTCACTGTTTAAAATCGTAGCATCTCAATGCCGAACTTGCAGAATCGTCAGTAGAACGCTTCCTCTTTCTAATGAGGAACTTTTCCATTGTGTTATAGTAAGAACAAATATCAGAGCTGCCAACTTTTCAAAATAAAAATATTTCACTGTTTAAAATCGTAGCATTCAATGCCGAACTTGCAGAATCGTCAGTAGAACGCTTCCTCTTTCTAATGAGGAACTTTTCCATTGTGTTATAGTAAGAACAAATATCAGAGCTGCCAACTTTTCAAAATAAAAATATTTCACTGTTTAAAATCGTAGCATTCAATGCCGAACTTGCAGAATCGTCAGTAGAACGCTTTCCTCTTTCTAATGAGGAACTTTTCCATTGTGTTATAGTAAGAACAAATATCAGAGCTGCCAACTTTTCAAAATAAAAATATTTCACTGTTTAAAATCGTAGCATTCAATGCCGAACTTGCAGAATCGTCAGTAGAACGCTTCCTCTTTCTAATGAGGAACTTTTCCATTGTAAGTTATAGTAAGAACAAATATCAGAGCTGCCAACTTTTCAAAATAAAAATATTTCACTGTTTAAAATCGTAGCATTCAATGCCGAACTTGCAGAATCGTCAGTAGAACGCTTCCTCTTTCTAATGAGGAACTTTTCCATTGTGTTATAGTAAGAACAAATATCAGAGCTGCCAACTTTTCAAAATAAAAATATTTCACTGTTTAAAATCGTAGCATTCTAATGCCGAACTTGCAGAATCGTCAGTAGAACGCTTCCTCTTTCTAATGAGGAACTTTTCCATTGTGTTATAGTAAGAACAAATATCAGAGCTGCCAACTTTTCAAAATAAAAATATTTCACTGTTTAAAATCGTAGCATTCAATGCCGAACTTGCAGAATCGTCAGTAGAACGCTTCCTCTTTCTAATGAGGAACTTTTCCATTGTGTTATAGTAAGAACAAATATCAGAGCTGCCAACTTTTTCAAAATAAAAATATTTCACTGTTTAAAGTCGTAGCACTCGATGCCGAACTTGCAGAATCGTCAGTAGAACGCTTCCTCTTTCTAATGAGGAACTTTTCCATTGTGTTATAGTAAGAACAAATATCAGAGCTGCCAACTTTTCAAAATAAAAATATTTCACTGTTTAAAATCGTAGCATTCAATGCCGAACTTGCAGAATCGTCAGTAGAACGCTTCCTCTTTCTAATGAGGAACTTTTCCATTGTGTTATAGTAAGAACAAATATCAGAGCTGCCAACTTTTCAAAATAAAAATATTTCACTGTTTAAAGTCGTAGCACTCGATGCCGAACTTGCAGAATCGTCAGTAGAACGCTTCCTCTTTCTAATGAGGAACTTTTCCATTGTGTTATAGTAAGAACAAATATCAGAGCTGCCAACTTTTCAAAATAAAAATATTTCACTGTTTAAAATCGTAGCATTCAATGCCGAACTTGCAGAATCGTCAGTAGAACGCTTCCTCTTTCTAATGAGGAACTTTTCCATTGTGTTATAGTAAGAACAAATATCAGAGCTGCCAACTTTTCAAAATAAAAATATTTCACTGTTTAAAGTCGTAGCACTCGATGCCGAACTTGCAGAATCGTCAGTAGAACGCTTCCTCTTTCTAATGAGGAACTTTTCCATTGTGTTATAGTAAGAACAAATATCAGAGCTGCCAACTTTTCAAAATAAAAATATTTCACTGTTTAAAATCGTAGCATTCAATGCCGTAACTTGCAGAATCGTCAGTAGAACGCTTCCTCTTTCTAATGAGGAACTTTTCCATTGTGTTATAGTAAGAACAAAATATCAGAGCTGCCAACTTTTCAAAATCAAAAACCGGGACAGCAGCGCGTATTTACACTTTATAAATTATAAAATTATAATATTATAGGTTTCTCTATTTTTTATTACAGTTAATTATTTAATACAAATAAAGAAATATTTACAAAAAAAATGTGTATTTAAGTATAAAATAAGATTAACAAACTTTTGTTAATGAGTTTCATTTTTAGAGAGTCACCAATTTTTCTCCCCACCATAACAGGAGTCTTATCACATAAGGCAAAACAGTTCATCCAAGGAATACAAAGATACTGAAATTCTTCAGACACAAGTTTGGCAATATTTTCACCTCTTGAACTGGTTTCCTAGGCATGGCAAAGACAGCACGCATCTCACTCGCTTGCAATGATTATCAAAGTATGTTACCACAATTGCCCCCCCCAAATTCCTAAATCAAGAAGATTGCTTGCAAAAATCAAGATTTACTATAAAATCAAGAAGACCTGAGACAGTACCAGAACTGTTAATTTATGATTATCTATTATTAGGGGAGAGCGGTAATGTATGGGATGTGATAGCAATATGTTTGATGATACTTGTATTCAATTATTTTTCTGTATCAGTCCCTCATAGATGGAGTTCGGAAATTGTGATGATTTTCAAGGTTTTGAATTTTTTTTTTTTTAAATTGAATGATGCAATTTTAGAAATAACTTGATTTCATTTAAGCAATGACAAGACAGTGACTTGTTTTTTTAATGCCCTTGGATGACAATTTTATCCATCACGAATGCACGATAGCACTATTTTAGATAAAGGATGAATAGTGTAACTTTGAGAATATGAATACTTTTGAACACCATGCATCAATTCGTACAAACTTTCAGCTTCTTCACTTTCATTTTCAGGAAAAAGAAATACGATTACGGGAAAAATCTTTATTCCCCCCTTCTTTTTGTCAAGCTGAAATGCAAACCTTATTTGGGGGTGGGAGAATATTTAAGAATACAGGATACATATTCAGAACATCGTTGGGGGGGGGATGCAATTACGGAAGAAATCTTTTGCTACGTCCAATTTTCGTCTTCGGACGGTTTCCTCCATTTTCAAGTTGAAATACAAATATTTATAAAATAAAATGATATTTAACAACAATACTAGGCAGAGGAAACATCGCGTGAAAAATAAAATTACGATTATGAGAGAAATCTTCACTGCGTCTAACTTCCGTTTACGAAAGTTTTGAAAGATCGAAACTTTCGAAAGTTTCCAGCGAAAAACATTCTCCTCCGCTACCAATTGCCCCAAAATTTCTGTTCAGTTATGCATCAATCTCGAGGAAAACTCCAGTTATGACGGAAAAGGACAAATTTCTTGAAGCTGTTGCACGCTCATGCCTGAAGATTACAGGGAAATTTTTGCCCGTCGAATTTCCGTTTTCGGAAATTTTCCCTACATTTTTCCAACTGAAATACAAATATTTTGGGAATAAAGTGATGCATAACAACAATACTGGACAGAGGCAACATCGCAGGAAAAAGAAATTACGATTATGGAAATCTTTATTTCGTTTACTTCCGTTTTTGAAAGACGAAATACCGTCCCGGTGCGTATTTTTACTCGTTGGTAAAATTTCGATGCATAAACACACTTTTTGATGCGTACTAGACGCGTAATTGCGCATTTTGGCGAACTTCTGCGATGGCGCAGAATTAAAAACAAATTCGCACTTTGGCGCAATTAGCGCAGCTATTTCAACACTGAGGAGAGCAAGTTTGGAATGATTGGCGGGAGGGGGGGTGTGCGATCACTCCCAGCTAGAAACATGAGATAACATATAAAGTTTAATCGCTATGAGATCATAATAAAACAAAAGCAGGAGTTTACACTAAGTGACAATAACAACGATATCAAGTTCCATCAGTAAAAAAATTCCACGAGCCATTTTGGCGAAAATCCGGAAGAAACTATTTTCCGACCGTAAACTACCCAAAACTCCGTAAAACTTTCGGGAAATCCAGAATACTTGGCAGGTATGCGGACGCCGTTGCACCGACATCACCTTGCCGTTCTTCACCCGATATCGGCTTTGCCAATGCATCCAATATCCTCTTGCCGTTCTTCACCCCATATCCGTCCGATATTAGCTTTGCCGACGTATCCAATATCTGAATTTCAAAGGCGCTTACTTAGAAACGGGACCATTAATAGTTTTCGCATTTGCGCGAAAAAAACTATAAATATATTCGCAAAATGCAATCGCAGTTTAAACCGTGATTTTGACAAAAAAGGACACAAAATTCAGAACTTTACGAAATACATTGAAATCCGCAATTCGGTAATCATGTGGCCGAAACCGTAATGGTTGGCACCCTTAGCAGCGGTTGGGCTTTCGTCTCGTTTGCACTCTACGCGGATTATCACGTAATCCGTTTATTATACAACCGGAAGGGAAATACTGGGATTGTACCGTGACGACATGAAATCGGCATATGCGACGAACAATAGGATTGTACCGTGACGTCGTGAATTCGGCACACGCGATCTGAAACGGCATCGCCTTCGTAGATTTTCCATGCTAATAGCTCCCGATTGAAATCTTTCTGCTCGCGCGTCACTTTATTTTTCTTGCGCGAAACGCCTGCGCACGCTATCGGGAACCCTGAAAGGGCTATAGAAAAATGGCCTGTACTTTGCAGAATGAGGTGCGCGTGTATGGCTTTCTTGCATTGTTAAACTTTTTTATCTGCAAACGGGACAAACTTTTGACTTACCCTGGCAGATAAAGGGAGGAAATCTACATGTGTACTTAGTCTCATCTTAAGATGGATGTATTATAAAAATATTCAAAATACAGTGGATCCCACTTCAGAAGTTTTCCCATTTAAGAAGTTTTATTTTTAGAGTCCCAATTTTTTCCCATAGTGCTAATGTTAATTTTTCCCACTTAAGAAGTAATGATGTTTCAAGTTTTCTCGCTTAAGAAGTTGTAAGTGTCACAAGTTTCTAAGTAAAAACATACGATTCTGGAACTCGTCCAGAAGATAAGTACATGTTAAAGCAGTTGGGAGGAAACGTTTCTTTGTTCTCCCCGTACTTGTAGCAAGGGAAGCCCATACCTGCTTCCCATGGTCAAAGCAGGGGTCATGTTTACTCTCCCCAATTCTTCTGCATCTGCCCTTTGTGTATCATAATCGCCTTATCTTTGAGGCTGGGGAAAGGCTGGAAAAGGAAACACCTGTTGAAAGTTAGTCATTCTGTCAGAGTTAGGCTCAGATGTTGCACCTCACATATGTGGAGTTAAACTTTTAGTTTTATTGTTGAAATGTGTACCTAGAAATATGGTGTCTAAAGGCATCAAAGAAAAGCTTTATCTGTGGTTGAGAAACGAAACATTATTACCAAAGTTGATGAAAACCCACATTTAACTAGGATGCAGATAGCAAAAGAACTAAATTTACCTGTTACAACCCTCAACAGTATAGTAGCCAAATAGGACACTGTGCTTGCAAATGCTTCCCATTCATTAAAAATCAAAAAGATTAAGAAGGATAAATATGAGGATGTTGAAGAAAAACTTCTTGTGTGCTTTAAACAAGCAAGAAACACTAACATTCCGATCAACGGGACAACTCTTCGTGAGAAAGCAGAAGAGATTTTCAAGAAATTAAATGTTGAGTTTAATTCTTCCAATGGATGGACTCGACCGTTTTAGGAAAAGAGCAGGACTGACTTATAAAACTGCTTGTGGAGAATCAAAAAGTGTTAATGTCGAAGAAGTGGATGATTGGAAATCTAATGTTTTATCAGAACTGTTATCAGCATACGAAGCAAAGATGTTTTCAACGCTGATGAGTGTGCTTTGTTTTACAACCTTATTCCTGACAAGACATACTCTTTCACAGGAGATAGCAGCCTCGGAGTCAAAGTAAATAAAGAAAGATTGACAGTTCTGGTAGGAGCTAATATGGATGGAACAGAAAAGTTGCCTTTATTGGTCATTGTAAAATCGAAGAATCCGAGGTGCTTCAAAAATTTGAAAACTTTTCCATGCAATTACAGAAATATAGTAAAAATGCATGGATGACAGTTCAGATTTTTGAAGACTTTTTAATGGAGTTTCAGAAGAAAATGGCCAAAGAAAATAGAAAAGTTTTGTTATTTTTGGATAATTGCACAGCCCATCCAAAGAACCTGGATCATCTGGAAAATATAAAAGTAGTTCTTCTGCCACCTAACTCGACTTCAATGTTACAACCAAAGGACCAAGGAATAATTAAAACCATGAAACAATTATACAGGAAACATTTAGTTTATTGGCTACTGCAGAAGCTTGAATCAGACTCAAGTTACACCAGATGTACACTGAAATTGAATTTATTAGATGCTATGCATTTTATTGTTTCTTCGTCGGGAAAAGGTATCATCTTCAATCGATCACAATTTGCTTCAGGAAAGCTGGTTTCAACGCTGATGAGCTTAGTTTTTCTGATGAAAAAAACAGTCATGACAACAATGAAGCTTGGGAAAGTTTGCAAAAAAAAAACTAAACTTCAAATCTTCCTTTGAAGAGTTTGTAAACGTTGACAAAGATGTTCCCACTTTTGGAAATGAAAAAAAAAAAAAAAAAACGATATTTGCAACATCGAAATGCAAGAGGACGATGAACCAAAAAATGCAAGAAGATGAGTGCAGGCTAATTCCAACTTCAGCTGAAGCTGGTAAAGTATTAGAAACTTTTTGCCGCTTTATAGAAAGCCACGAACATGTTCCAGCGGACATAATGAGAACTTTGAGGGAAATGGACACATACTTTGTGAATCTAGTGGAAAAAGGAAGAAACAAACGATTTTAGATCAGTATTTTTGTAATCCTGTAGCACAATAAATGTAGCTTTCAATCCTCATATTCAAGTTTAAAGGTAAGCTGTAAAATATTTTATGTTACTTTAAAATTAACTAAAATGTAATTCCTGAATTTAATCTATGCAACATTTTTAATCGCTTAAGTCTTACAAAACCCGATCAGACACTTCCCGTTTAAGAAGTTTTCCCGCTTAAGAAGTTTTCAGCACTTCATTCCAATCAAAACTTCTTAAGCAGGATCCACTGTACATCATTATAAGAAGGATTACCAACAGTTTTCACTGAAAATACAGTAGCATTTTGTGAACCAAAGGTGAGAATTCATTTTAATACGAACCACCTGAAGATCAGAATTTTAAAAGACATCTGCAGGAAATTTTTAACTGAAGATTTTAAGAAAGGAAAAATTGTTACAAATGCAATTTGTGACTATTTGAAGGAAAAGAATCTTATTAATATACCTAGTCTTTTTTTATAATAAAAAACGAAGCTTGAATTCTTCAAGAAAATTCTGTCCACAAAAAAGGGAGAAATGTGGTAAATATTTAAATTATGTGATTTTTGAAATATTTAACACTTTTGAAACCCAGAAACAATTATTACTAATTAACTATATTGAAACTGTCACTGAATTGAATTTCTGTGTACACGACAAATAGCTAATTTTTGATGTTCCAATCATTAGATAACATTAGAAAAACTTTAATTACTTAAGATGTCATTTTATGCAAAATTTTCCTGTTACAACTTAGCACATTATATTATGTCATCCAGATAAAAAAGTTCTTCTGTCCCACACATGCATTCTTCACTGACAGTTTAATCATGTCATCTTGCTCCATGATAATACAGGGTGTCCTGTAAATCCAGACCCATAGGAGTTTCTCACATCTGTGTTTCTTATTTTAAAGTGCAACATTACCTTAACACAGTTTCCTGAACATTAGATTGATGTCGAGGACACATTGAATGGCCTCTGAGAAGCCCAGATCTCATTCCGCTTGCTTTTATTTGTGGGGTCACCTGAAAGCCGTAGTGTACGAGGTCAAATTTCAAAGCATTCTCCATCTCAAGAAATGCATTGTGCAGGCGTGTCAGCAAATTCCTGCAAGAGTGATCCATAAAGTGCTGCAAGAGTAGAGACTGCATCTCCATCTGTGTATGCAACACAATGGCAGACACTTTGATCATATTCTTTAATTGTATGTGATTTTCTCCTATGGGTCCCGACTTACGGAACACCCTTTCCCTATCTTTCATTATTGTCTGTTTCTCTGTCAGAATGTGCTGTCAATTTTTATCCTTATTTACAAAAATTCACAATTTCTAACAATTTTCGATCAATTATGAAGCTTATTATTTATGGTAAAACTATTATGGTAAATTTTCAATTTACTTCCGATACTGGAGGTTATATTATTTAACGTGCATTAATGCATTTGCATTTTTGAACTTCACTTTTTAGTTGGTAAAGTTCGATGAACACTTACCGCACGTGGGGCTTGGCTTTCAATTCATATTTCCGTTATGTGGATGCGGCACGGGGGTTTTTCATTTGGCCACGGGTCCGCTTTCTTTTTTTTCTCCGTTGGAATTTATTTTGTCTCATCACCAAATAAGTTTTTTCTTTGCTGCATCCTCATTTACTTCAATATTTATTCATACCCTAGTACTTTCAGTAAAACTCCTTTACTCGTCTTCGAGGGACGTTTTGCTCCGACTAGCACGGACCGTGTCAGCTGGGCATTTCGGTGGTTCTCGCGGGCTGCTTCTGTCATCGGCTATCGCTTCTTCTTGGGCGTTGTGGCGCCATCTCTTGTTGGTCAGTGATCTCATTTTCCAAACTTTTTCATTTTTTTGCTCAATTTTAATTAAATTTTTCCAGCTGTTTCTCAAATTATTAGGGTCATTATGGTTGCAAACTTTTGTCCTATTTTTTTCAATCATTACCGACTCTGCTATTCTGAGGTGTTTTTCGGATTTACAGCTTTTAATGATTTTTATATTTTCGAATTTAGGAAATTTTTGGTTATCCAGACAGTATTGGATAAGTGCTGTTTTTTCTTCTTTTTTCTGCCAGTTTTTTACGTGTTGTTTTAATCTGTGTTTAAGCTTATTTTTGGTACTTCCTATATAAGCCATTGGAGGATTTTCTGTAATAGGAATTGAGTAAATACCTGCTTTTTCTAACATTTTTATTTTTTCATTTTTTATTACTATATTTTTGATGGTATTTACTTTTCCTCCAATTTGAATGTTATGCTTTTTTACAAATATTATTAATTTCATTGGTAGTACCTTTATGTAAGGAAAACCATTTAAATATTTGACTTCTTTTTTATTTACTACAGCATTATTTTTTATTTTCTTTATTACTTCTGTGTCCCATTTTTTTATTAAATGGTTAGGATAACCAAAGCTGCCTGCAATTTTTTTTTATGAATTTGATTTCTTCATTGATGAATTGACTATTTTCAGAATGCATATATGCTCTTTTAATTAAGGTTTTTATACTATTGCATTTTTGAGGATAAGGATGTGCTGAATTGTAATGGGATTAGGACCGAACGAATGAACTTTTCCGATAAACCCTGTAAAGTAACTTATCTGTGGATTTGATAACCTGTACATCCAAAAAGGCTAATGCATTATTTTTTTCTATTTCAACAGTGAGTTCTTATAGTTGGATATAAAGCGCTGTAACATTTTGTTAATTTTTTTAATTCTTCTTCGTTCAGTTTTGATAGAATGAAATATCATCCACGTATCGACAGTACACTTCTGGTTTTTCTTCCATACGATGCAGGACATTTTCTTCAATTTCGTTCATCACAACTCTCAGCATATAGAGTTGATAATGGTGAGCCCATTGGGCCTCCTGAATTTTGCTTGAATATTTTGTTCTTGTATGTAAAAATATTATTTTCATATAAATAGACTAAAACTTTTTTGAATTCCTGAATTTGTGTGTTATTTAAAATTTTAAGATTTTGCAACTTCTTAATGATAATTTCAATAGCTTCTGGAACAGGAGTGCTTGGATATAATGCTTTAACGTCCATGCTTGCCATATTTAAGTCCTTTAGGTCAGTTTTTTACATTTTTAATTTTCTCTATAAATTCATATGTGTTCTTGATGGTGAACTTGGTGTTCATGAAAAAGGGTGCTAGGAATTTGTAAATGTTTTTCTCTAAAGTTATCAATGGTGAGTTTTTTTTTTTTGAAACTATCAGTCTCATTGGAGCATCATCTTTGTGCGTTTTTATCTTTGCAACGATACGTGGTATGCCTGCTCCCATTGGTGGAAAAGAGCGCCTTGATTTCATCAGGTAAGGTGCTATGATTTCTTATACCTGCTAAGAATTTAATTTGATTATCAGTTGGGTCTTTCATAATTTCGTACAATTTAATCCATTGATTGCAGTTGTCATTTTTTGTTCAAATTCATCAGTGTTGAGAATAATGATTTGGCCAGATTTATCTGCTTCACAGAATTTGATATATGGGCCATTTTTCAAATCCAATAGTTGTTTTTTTTCATATTTTAATTTTTTTCTCTATATAGAAGTTTTTGTTGTTTTTGGCATTATATTCTTTTAGAAGAACTCTATATAATTTGTTCTCTACTTCAGTTTTATTCTCTGCGCCTGGTATATTTTTTGAGAATATCTTCGAGGCAAGGGATGATTTCTTCAGTTTTAGGGAGGCCTTGTGGAAAGGCAATTTTTTTCCCTTTTTGTAAAATTGCTTTTTGTGTAAAGCTTAAATTTTATCAGACCGATTTTCATATACATTATATTCATTTATGGGTTCTTTATTTAATTTTTGTTCATCAAATAGTGCATTTAATTTTTTATCTACCGTAACGCTATTGGAGTTGGCTTCTTTGTTAGTAATTTCGTTAATTTCGATGAACGTAGTATCCAAAATGCGATCTTTCCAAGTGCCATCAAATTGTGCATATTTTGAGTTGCTTATCAGCTTCCATAATTCATAAACTTGAGCATTAAGTCTGAATATTTGTTTTCTTTTAGCTATAATTTCGTTACTAAGTCGTTTTTGTTGACATCAAGCAGGATGTAATAATCCTTCTTACTTGTTGGCTTGTTCTTAAGTCTCAAAAATTTGGGATAAATCCAAAATCTCTGCAAGTTACAAGAAAACGTTCTTGAACTTCGAAATTTCATACATTTGATTTTAAGACGTTTGAATTTGGTGATTGTTGTTAATTCACGGTTCGAAAAGAGATTGCGTATAGTGCATCGTGAGGCCTAATCTGCCTTTCGGATTCAACCACACTTGGAAAGAAGTTAGCTAATTCGTGTGCTTCAAAGTTTCAATTTACTTCCGATATTGGAGGTTATATTATTTAACGTGGCATTAATGTATTTGCATTTTTGAATCTCACTTTTAGTTGGTAAAGTTCGATGAACACTTACTCAAGCACGTGGGGCTTGGCTTTCAATTCATATTTCTGTTATGTGGATGCGGTACGGGGGTTTTTCATTTGGCCACGGGTCCGCTTTCTTTTTTTTTTTCTCCGTTGGAATTTATTTTCTCTCATCACCAAAATAAGTTTTTTCTTTGCTGCATCCTCATTTCACTTCAATATATTTATTCATACCTCTAGTACTTTCAGTAAAAACTCTTACCGTTCTTCGAGGACGTTTTGCTATCCCACTAGCACGTGACTGCCGGTGGTACAGCTGGGTATTTCGGTGGTTCTCGCGGGCTGCTTCTAAGTCATCGGCTATCGCTTCTTCTTTGGGCGTTGTGGCGCCATCTCTTGTTGGTCAGTGATCTCATTTTTCCGAACTTTTTCATTTTTTTTTTGCTCAATTTTAATTAAATTTTTTCTCCAGCTGTTTCTCAAATTATTAGGTCATTATGGTTGCAAACTTTGTCCTATTTTTTTCAATCATTACCCACTCTGCTATTCTTGAGGTAAGTTTTCAGATTTTAAAACAGCTTTTAATGATTTTTTTATATTTTCAGAACTTTAGAAATTTTGTTATTCCAGACAGTATTGGATAAGTGCTGTTTTTTCTTCTTTCTTTCTGCAATAGTTTTTTTACGTGTTGTTTTAATCTGTGTTTAAGCTTATTTTTGGTACTTCCTATATAAGTTTCATTGGAGGATTTTCTGTAATAGGAATTGAGTAAATACCTCGCTTTTTCTAAACATTTTTATTTTTTCATTTTTTATTACTTTTACATATATTTTTGATGGTATTTACTTTTCCTCCAATTTGAATGTTATGCTTTTTACATAAATATTATTAATTTCATTGGTAGTACCTTTTATGTAAGGAAAACTCATTTAAATATTTGACTTCTTTTTTATTTTACTACAGCATTATTTTTTATTTTCTTTATTACTTCTGTGTCCCATTTTATTAAATGGTCACCATAACCAAAGGCTGCCTGCAATTTTTTTTTATGAATTTGATTTCTTCATTGATGAATTGACTATTTTCAGAATGCGTATACAATGCTCTTTTAATTAAGGTTTTTATACTATTGCATTTTTGAGGATAAGGATGTGCTGAATTGTGTACGGGATTAGGATCGACCGAACTATATGAACTTTTCCCGATAAATCCCTGTAAAGTAACTTCCATCTGTGGATTTGATAAAATCTGTACATTTCCAAAAAGTTGCTAATGCATTTTATTTTTTTCTATTTCCAACAGTGAGTTCTCATAGTTGGATATAAAGCTGCCTCGTAAACATTTTTTGTTAATTTTTTTAATTCTTCTTTCTGTTCAGTTTTGATAGAATGAAAATATCATCCACGTATGACGACAGTACACTTCTGGTTTTCTCATTTCCATACGATGCAGGACATTTTCTTTCTGCAATTTTCTGTTCATCACAATGTTGTTCCTCAGCATATAGAGTTGATAATGGTAGAGCCCATTGGGCCTCCTGAATTCTTTGCTTGAATATTTTGTTCTTGTATGTAAAAAATATTATTTTCATATAAATAGACTAAAACTTTTTTGAATTCCTGAATTTGGTGTGTTATTTTAAAAATTTTAAGATTTTGCAAACTTCTTAATGATAATTTCAATAGCTTCTGGAACAGGAGTGCTTGGATATAATGCTTTAACGTCCATGCTTGCCATATTTAAGTCCTCTTAGGGTCAGTTTTTACATTTTTAATTTTTCTCTATAAATTCATATGTGTTCTTGATGGTGAACTTGTTGTTCATGAAAAGTGGTGCTAGGAATTTGTAAATGTTTTTCTCTAAAGTTATCAATGGTGAGTTTTTTTTTTTTTTTTTTTTCTTTTGAAACTATCAGTCTCATTGGAGCATCATCTTTAGTAGCGTTTTTATCTCTTTGCAAACGCATATCGTGGTATGCCTGCTCCCATTGGTGGAAAAGAGCGCTTGATTTCCATCAGGTAAGGTGTACTATGATTTCTTATACCCGACTTTCAAGAATTTAATTTGATTATCAGTTGGGTCTTTCATAAATTTCGCAATAATTTAACTCCATTGATTTGTAGTTGTCATTTTTGTTCAAATTCATCAGTGTTGAGAATAATGATTTGGCCAGATTTATCTGCTTCACAGAATTTGGATATATGGGTCATTTTTTCAAATCCAATAGTTGTTTTTTTTTTCATATTTTAATTTTCTTCTTCTATATAGAAGTTTTTGTTGTTTTTGGGCATTATAATTTCTTTTAGAAGAACTTATATAATTTGTTCTCTACTTTCAGTTTTATTCCGGTCTGCGCCTGGTATATTTTTTGGAGAATATCTTTCGGTAGGCAAGTGGATGAGATTTTCTTCAGTTTTAGGGAGGCCTTAGTGGAAAGGCAAATTTTTTCCCTTTTTGTAAAATTTGCATTTTGTGTAAAAGCTTAAATTCTTATCAGAACCGCATTTTCATATATGATTATATTCATTTATAAATTCCTTATTTAATTTTTGTTCATCAAAATGAAGTGCATTTAATTTTTTATCTACCGTAACGCTTATTGGAGTTGGCTTCTTTGTTTAGCAATTTCGTTAATTTCTATGAACGTAGTA